>CM051459.1:103534618-106284618 GCA_028095005.1 Rhynchospora pubera
AAATCACTTGAAATGCTCAAATATACTAAGAATCTGTAAAATCTGTACATTATGTGCATAATTACAATGTATAATCCAATCTTTTTAAATAAGTGAGTTCATAAATATATTCCAGACTATATAAAGAGCTTAAATATAAATTATTGAGATCAAATGAATTAAAATGAATGCAAAATCGCTTGAAATGCTCAAATATACTCAGAATCTTTCAAATCTGCACATTATGTGCATAATTACAATGTATAATCCAATAGTTTTGAATAAGTTATATCATAAACATATTCTAGGTAAAATAAAGAGCTTAAATATATATTATTATGATCAGATCACTTAAAACGAATGTAAAATAGCTTGAAATGCTCAAATATTCTCAGAATCTTTAAAATCTGCACATTATGTAATAAATTACAATGTATAATCCAATGCTTATGAAAAAGTGAGTTCATAAACATATTCTAGACCATATAAAGAGCATCAGTATAGATTATTGCGATCAAATGACTTAAAATGAATTCAAAATCGCTTGAAAATGCTCAAATATCTCAGAATCTGTAAAATCTGCAAATTATGTGATTAATTATAATTTATAACCCAATCGTTTAGAATAAATGAGTTTATAAACATATTATAAACTATAAAGAGAATAAATATAGATTATTGCCATCAAATGACTTGATGTGAATGCAAAATCGCTTGAAATGCTTAAATATACACAAAATCTGTAAAATCTGCATATTATGTGAATAATTACAATGTATAATCCAATTGTATTGAATATGTGAGCTCATAAACATATTCTAGACTGTATAAAGAGCATAAATATAGAATATTATCATCACATAACTTAAAATGAATGCAAAATCAATTGAATTGCTCAAATAAACTTAGAATCTGCATAATATGCACATTATGTGAATTATTACAATGTATAATCCAATCGTTTTGAATAATTGAGCTCGTAAACATATTTTAGACTATATAAAGAGTTTAAATTTAGATTATTGTGATCAAATAACCTAAAATAATATGCAAAATCACTTGAAATGCTCCAATATACTGAGAATATTTAAAATCTGCACATTATGTGCGTAATTACAATGTATAATCCAATCGTTTTGAATAACTTAGTTCAGAAACATATTCTAAACAATAAAGATCATAAATATATACTGTTGTCAAATGACTTAAAATGAATACAAAATCATTGAAATTCTCAAATATACTCAGAAATTGTAAAATCCGTACATTATGTGAATAATTATATTATATAATCCAATCGTTTGGAATAAGTGAGTTCATAAAAATATTATAAATTATATAAAGAGATTAAATATAGATTATTGTGATCAAATGACTTAAAATAAATGCAAAATCGCTTAAAATGCTCAAATATACTTAGAATTCGTCAAATCTGCACACCATGTGGATAATTACAATGTATAAAAAATCTTTTTTTAATAATTGACGTCATAAACATATTCTACACTATATAAAGAGCATAAATATAGATTGTTGTGATCAAATGACTAAAAATGAATGCAAAATCGCTTTAAATGCTCAAATACACTCAAAATCTGTAAAATCTTCACAAGATGTGAATAATTACAATGTATAATCCAATTGTTTTGAATAATTGAGCTCATAAACATATTCTAGACAATATAAAGAGCTTCAATATAGATTATTGTGATCAAATAACTTAAAATGAATGCAAAATAGCTTGAAATGCTTCAATATATTCAGAATCTTTAAAATCTACACATTATGTGCATAATTAGAATGTATAATCCAATTATTTTGAATAACATAGATCAGAAACATATTCTAAACTATATAAAGAGCATAAATATAGATTACTGTGGTCAAATGACTTAAAATGAATGTAAAAATCGCTTGAAATGCTCAAATATACTTAGAATCTGTAAAATCCATACATTATGGGAATAATTACAATTTATAATCCAATCGTTTTCAATAAGTGAGTTCACAAACAAATTCTTAACAATATAAAGAAGTTTAATATTGATTGTTGTGATCAAATGACTTAAAATGAATGCAAAAATGATTAAAACGCTCAAATATAATTAGAATCTGTAATATATGCATATTATGTGAATAATTACAATGTATAATCCAATCGTTTTGAATAATCGGCCTCATAAACATATTATAGACTAAATAAAAAGTATAAATACAGCTTATTGTGATCAAATGACTTAAAATGAATGCAAAATCGCTTGAAATACTCAAATTTACTCAAAATCTTTAAATTCAACATATTATGTGAATAATTACAATGTATAATCCTATCGTTTTGAAAAATTGAGATCATAAACATATTCTAGATAATATATAGATCTTAAATATACAATATTGCGATCAAATGAATTAAAATTAATGCAAAATCACTTGAAATGCTCAAATATACTAAGAATCTGTAAAATCTGTACATTATGTGCATAATTACAATGTATAATCCAATCTTTTTAAATAAGTGAGTTCATAAATATATTCCAGACTATATAAAGAGCTTAAATATAAATTATTGAGATCAAATGAATTAAAATGAATGCAAAATCGCTTGAAATGCTCAAATATACTCAGAATCTTTCAAATCTGCACATTATGTGCATAATTACAATGTATAATCCAATAGTTTTGAATAAGTTATATCATAAACATATTCTAGGTAAAATAAAGAGTTTAAATATATATTATTATGATCAAATCACTTAAAACGAATGTAAAATAGCTTGAAATGCTCAAATATTCTCAGAATCTTTAAAATCTGCCCGTTATGTAATAAATTACAATGTATAATCCAATGCTTATGAAAAAGTGAGTTCATAAACATATTCTAGACCATATAAAGAGCATCAGTATAGATTATTGCGATCAAATGACTTAAAATGAATTCAAAATCGCTTGAAAATGCTCAAATATCTCAAAATCTGTAAAATCTGCAAATTATGTGAATAATTATAATGTATAACCCAATCATTTCGAATAAATGAGTTTATAAACATATTATAAACTATATAAAGAGCATAAATATAGATTATTGCCATCAAATGACATGATGTGAATGCAAAATCGCTTGAAATGCTTAAATATACACAGAATCTGTAAAATCTGCATATTATGTGAATAATTACAATGTATAATCCAATTGTATTGAATATGTGAGCTCATAAACATATTCTAGACTGTATAAAGAGCATAAATATAGAATATTATCATCACATAACTTAAAATGAATGCAAAATCAATTGAATTGCTCAAATAAACTTAGAATCTGCATAATATGCACATTATGTGAATTATTACAATGTATAATCCAATCGTTTTGAATAATTGAGGTCGTAAACATATTTTAGACTATATAAAGAGTTTAAATTTAGATTATTGTGATCAAATAACCTAAAATAAATGCAAAATCCCTTGAAATGCTCCAATACACTGAGAATATTTAAAATCTGCACATTATGTGCGTAATTACAATGTATAATCCAATTGTTTTGAATAACTTAGTTCAGAAACATATTTTAAACAATAAAGATCATAAATATATACTGTTGTCAAATGACTTAAAATGAATACAAAATCATTGAAATGCTCAAATATACTCAGAAATTGTAAATTCCGTATATTATGTGAATAATTATATTATATAATCCAATCGTTTGGAATAAGTGAGTTCATAAAAATATTTTAAATTATATAAAGAGATAAAATATAGATTATTGTGATCAAATGACTTAAAATAAATGCAAAATCCCTTAAAATGCTCAAATATACTTAGAATTCGTCAAATCTGCACACCATGTGGATAATTACAATGTATAAAAAAATCTTTTTTTAATAATTGACGTCATAAACATATTACACACTATATAAAGAGCATAAATATAGATGGTTGTGATCAAATGACTAAAAATGAATGCAAAATCGCTTCAAATGCTCAAATATACTCAAAATCTGTAAAATCTTCACAAGATGTGAATAATTACAATGTATAATCCAATTGCTTTGAATAATTGAGCTCATAAACATATTCTAGACTATATAAAGAGCTTAAATATAGATTATTGTGATCAAATAACTTAAAATGAATGCAAAATCGCTTGAAATGCTTCAATATATTCAGAATCTTTAAAATCTACACATTATGTGCATAAGTAGAATGTATAATCCAATTATTTTGAATAACATAGGTCAGAAACATATTCTAAACTATATAAAGAGCATAAATATAGATTACTGTGGTCAAATGACTTACAATGAATGTAAAAATCGCTTGAAATGCTCAAATATACTTAGAATCTGTAAAATCCCTACATTATGTCAATAATTACAATTTATAATCCAATCGTTTTCAATAAGTGAGTTCACAAACAAATTCTTAACAATATAAAGAAGTTAATATTGATTGTTGTGATCAAATGACTTAAAATGAATGCAAAAACGATTAAATGCTCAAATATAATTAGAATCTGTAAAATATGCATATTATGTGATTAATTACAAGGTATAATCCAATATTTTAGAAATTGTTAACCTCATAAACATATTCTAGACTAAATAAAGAGCATAAATATAGATTATTATGACCAAATGACTTAAAATGAATGCAAAATATCTTCAATTGTTCAAATATACTCAGAATATGTAAAATCTATATAATAACTTAGTTTAGAAACATATTATAAACGATATAAGGATCATAAATATAACTGTGGTCAAATGACTTAAAATGAATATAAAATCGTTTGAAATGCTCAAATATACTCTGAAATTGTAAAATTCGTATATTATGTGAATAATTACAAAGTATAATCCAATCGTTGTGAATAATTAATCTCATAAACATATTCTAGACTATATAAAGAGCATAAATATAGATTATTGTAATCAAATGACCTAAAATGAATGTAAAATCTTGTCAAATGATCAAATACACTCAGAATCTGTAAAATCTGCACAATACGTGAATAATTACAATGTATAATCCAATCGTTTTGAATAATTGAGCCCATAAAAATATTCTACACAATATAAAAAGCTTAAATTTAGATTATCGATCAAATGACTTAAAATTAATGCAAAATAGCTTAAAATTCTCAAATAAACTCAGAATCTTTAAAATCTGTTCGTTATTTGCATAATTACAATTTATTATCCAATCGTTTTGAATAAGTGATATCATAACATATTCTAGACTATATAAAGAGCTTTAAATATACATTATTGTGATCAAGTGACTTAAAATGAATACAAAATCGCTTGAAATGCTCAAATATATTCAGAATCTGTTAAAACTGCATATTATGTGAATAATTACAATGTACAATCCAATCGTTTTGAATAATTGAACTCATAAACATATTCTAGACTTTATAAAGAGCTTAATTATAGATTATTGTTGTCAAATGACTTAAATAAATGCAAAATCGCTTGAAATGCTCAAATATACTCAGAATCTTTAAAATCTGCACATTATGTGCGTAATTGCAATGTATAATGCAATTGTTTAGAATAAGTGAGTTCATAAACATATTCTTGACTATATAAAGATCTTAAATATAGATGATTGTGATCAAATGATTTAAAATCACTTGAAATACTCTAATATACTCAGAATCTTTAAAATCTGCACATTATGTGCGCGATTACACTGTATAATCTAATCGTTTTGAATAACTTAGTTTAGAAACATATTATAAACGATATAAAGATCATAAATATAGATTACTGTTGTCAAATGACTTAAAATGAATAAAAAATCGTTTGAAATGATCAAATATACTCAGAAATTGTAAAATTCGTATATTATGTGAATAATTACAATGTGTAATTCAATCGTTTAGAATAAGTGAGTTTATAAATATATTCTAAACTATATAAAGAGCTTAAATATAGATTATTGTATTCAGATGACTTAAAATGAATGCAAAATCGCTTCAAATGCTCAAATATACTAAGAATTTGTCAAATCTGTACATCATGTGAATAATTACAATGTATAAACCATTATTTCTTAATAATTGACCTAATGAAATTATTCCAAACTATATAAAGAGCATAAATATAGATTGTTGTGATCAAATTACCTAAATGAATGCAAAATCGATTCAAATCCTCAAATATACTCAGAATCTGTAAAATCTGGACAATATGTGAATAATTACAATGTACAATACAATCATTTTGAATAATTGAGCTCGTAAACATATTATACACAATATAAAGAGCTTAAATATAAATTATTGTGATCAAATGGTTTAAAGTTAATGCAAAATCGTTTGAAATGCTCAAATGTACCCAGAATCTTTAAAATCTGAACATTATTTGCATAATTACAATTTATAATCCAATCGTTTTAAATAAGTGATATCATAAATATATTCTATACTATATAAAGAGCTTTAATATACATTATTGTGATCAAGTGACTTAAAATGAATGCAAAAGCGCTTGAAATGCTCAAATATAGTCAGAATCTGTAAATTCTACATATTATGTGAATAATTTCAATGTACAATCCAATCGTTTTGAATAATTGAGCTCATAAATATATTCTAGACTTTATTAAGATCTTAATAATAAATTATTGTGATCAAATGACATAAAATGAATACAAAATCGCTTAAAATGCTCAAATATACTTTGAATTTGTAAAATCTGCACATTATGTGAATAATTACAATGTATAAACCAATCTTTCTTAATAATTGACCTCATAAACATATTCGAAACTATACAATGATCATAAATATAGATTAATGTGGTCAAATGACTTAAGAAAAATGAATACGAAATCGTTTGAAATGCTCAAATAAACTCAGAAATTGTAAAATCCGTATATTATGTGAATAATTACAATGTCTAATCCAGTCGTTTTAAATATGTGAGCTCGTAAACAAATTCTAGACTATATAAAGAGCTTAAATATATATAATTGTCAACGAATGACTTAAAGTGAATACAAAATCGCTTGAAATACCCAAATGCACACAGAATCTTTAAAATTTGTACATTATTTGTGTAATTACGATACATAATCCAATTGTTTTAAATGAGTGTGCTCGTAAACAAATTCTTGCCTATTTAGAGAGCTTAAATATATACGTTATCATGAACAAATGTATCAAATTGAATGCAAAAATCGTTTGAAATGCTCAAATATACTCAGAATCTATAAAATTTGCACATTTTGAGCATAATTACGGTGCATAATCCAATCTTTTTGAATAAGTGAGTTCATAAACATATTGTAGACTATATAAAGAGGTTAAATATAGATTATTGTGAAATGAATGTAAAATCGATTGAAATGTTAAAATATTCTCAGAATCTGTAAAATCTGCACATTTATTCGTAATTACAATGTATAATCCGATCGTTTTGAATAATTGAGTTCATAAACATATTCTAGACTATATAAAGAGGCTAAATGTAGATTATTGAGATCAAATGAATTAAAATGAATGCAAAATAGCCTTAAATGCTCAAATATACTCAGAATCTTTCAAATCTGCACATTATGTGCATAATTACAATGTATAATCCAATCGTTTTGAGTTATTTATATCCTAAACATATACTAGATAAATAAAGAGCTTAAATATATATTATTATGGACAAATCACTTAAAACGAATGCAAAATTGCTTGAAATACTCAAATAAACTTAGAATCTGTAAAATATGTACATTATGTGAATAATTACAATGAATAATCCAATTGTTTTGAATAATTTAGCTCATAAACATATTCTAAACTATATAAAGAGCTTAAATATAGAATATTGACATCAAATAACTTAAAATGAATGCAAAATAAATTGAAATGCTCAAATAATCTTAGAATCTGTATAATAAGCACAATATGTGAATAATTACAATGTATAATCCAATCCTTTTGAATAATTGAGCTCATAAACATATTTTAGACTATATAAATAGCTTAAATATAGATTATTGTGATAAAATAACTTAAAATGAATGCAAAATCGCTTGAAATGCTTTAATATACTCAGAATCTTTAAAATTTTCAAACCATTTGCGCAATTACAATGTATAATCCAATCGTTTGGAATAACTTAGTTTAGAAACATATTCTAAACTATATAAAGATCATAAATATAGATTACTGTGGTCAAATGACTTATAAAGAATACAAAATCGTTTGAAATGCTCAAATATACTCAGAAATTATAAAATCCATATATTATATGAATAATTATAATGTATAATCCAATTGTTTGGAATAAATGAGTTCATAAACATATTATAATCTATATAAAGAGCTTAAATATAGATTATTGTGATCAAATGACTAAAAATGAACACAAAATGGCTTAAAATGCTCAAATATACTGAGAATTTGTGAAATCTGCACATTATGTGAATAATTACAATGTATAAACCAATCTTTTTTAATACTTGACCTCATAAACATATTCTAGACTATATAAAGGGCATAAATATAGATTATTGTGATCAAATGACTTAAAATGAATGCAAAATCGCATCAAATGCTCAAATATACTCAGAATCTGTAAAATCTGCATAATATGTGAATAATTACAATGTATAATCCAATCGTTTTGAATAATTGAGCTCATAAATAAATTCTACACAATATAAAGAGCTTAAATATAGATTAATGTAATCAAATGATTTAAAATGAATGCAAAATCGCTTCAAATGCTCAAATTTACTCAGAATCTGTAAAATCTGCACAATATGTGAATAATTACAATGTATAATCCAATCGTTTTGAATAATTGAGCTCATAAACAAATTCTACACAAATATAAAGAGCTTAAATATAGATTATTGTGATCAAATGACTTAAAATTAATGCAGAATCGATTGAAATGCTCAAATATACTCAGAATCTTTCAAATCTGAATTTTATGTGCATAATTACAATGTATATTCCAATTGTTTTGAATAAGTGATATTATAAACATATTCTAGACTATATAAAGAGCTTAAATATACATTATTGTGATCAAATGACTAAAATGAATGCAAAATCGTTTGAAATGCTCAAATATACTCAGAATCTTTCAAATCTGAATATTATGTGCATAATTACAATGTATAATCCAATTGTTTTGAATAAGTGATATCATAAATATATTCTAAACTATATAAAGAGCTTAAATACACATTATTGTGATCAAATGACTTAAAATGAAAGCAAAATTGCTTGAAATGCTAAAATATACTCAGAATATGTAAAATCTGCATATTTGTGAATAATTACAATGTACAATCCAATCGTTTTGAATAATTGAGCCCATAAAAATATTCTAGACTTTATAAATAGCTTAATTATAGATTATTGTGATCGAATGACTTAAAATGAATGCAAAATCACTTCAAATGCTCCAATATACTCAGAATCTTTAAAATTTTCACCCATGTGCGCAATTACAATGTATAATCCAATCGTTTTGAATAACTTAGTTCAGAAACATATTCTAAACTATATAAAGATCATAAATATAGATTACTCGGGTCCAATGACTTAAAATGAATACAAAATCGTTTGAAATGCTCAAATATACTTAGAATTCGTCAAATCTGCACACCATGTGGATAATTACAATGTATAAAATTTTTTTTTTTAATAATTGACATCATAAACATATTCTACACTATATAAAGAGCATAAATATAGATTGTTGTGATCAAATGACTAAAAATGAATGCAAAATCGCTTCAAATGCTCAAATATACTCAAAATTTGTAAAATCTTCACAAGATGTGAATAATTACAATGTATAATCCATTTGTTTTGAATATGTGAGCTCATCAACATATTCTAGACTATATAAAGAGCTTAAATATAGATTATTGTTATCAAATAACTCAAAATAAATACAGAATCGCTTCAAATGCCAAAATATACACAGAATTTGTAAAATCTGCAAATTATGTTTGTATATAACGTATAATCCAATCATTTTGAATAAGTGTGTTCAAAAATAAATTCTATACTGTATAAAGAACATAAATATAGATGATTATTATCAAATGATTTAAATTGAATGGAAAATCGTTTGAAAAGATCAAATATACTCAGAATCTGTATATTATGCACATTACGTGAATAATTACAATGTATAACCCAATCATTTGAATTATGAGCTCCCAAACATATTCTAGACTATATAAAGAGCTTAAATATAGATTGTTGTGATCAAAAGACTTAAAATGAGAGCAAAATTGCTTATAATACTAGAATATACTCAGAATCTGTAAAATCTGCACATAATGTGAATACTTACAATGTATAAAACCAACCTTTTTGAATAATTGACCGCATAAACATAATCTAGACTATACAAAGAATATATAAATTATTGTGATCAAATGACTTAAAATTAATGCAACATCGCTTAAAATGCTCAAATATACTTAGAATCTGTAAAATCTGCACATTATGTAAATAATTACAATTTATAAACCAATCTTTTTGAATAACTGACCACATAAACATATTCTAGACTATATAAAGAGCATAAATATAGATTATTGTGATTAAATGAGTTAAAATGAATGCAAGATCGATCGAAATGCTCAAATATACTCAAAATCTTTAAAATCTGCATACTATATTCATAATTACAACGTATAATCCAATTGTTTTGTAAAAACATATTCTAGACTATATAAAAATCATAAATATGGTTTATTGTGATCAAATGACTTAAAATCAATGCAAAATAATTTAAAATGCTCAAATATACTCAGAATCTTTCTAATATGCACATTATGTGCATAATTACAAAGTATAATCCAATTGTTTTGAATAAGTTATATCATAAACATAATCTAGACAAAACAAAGAGCTTAAATATATATTAGTTATTGTATTCAAATCACTTAAAACGAATGCGAAATCGCTTGAAATGCTCAAAAAACTTCATAATCTTTAAAATCTGCACATTATGACAAAAATTACAATGTATAATACAATGCTTTTGAATAAGTGAGTTCGTAAACATATTCTAGACTATATAAAGAGCATCAATATAGATTATTGTGATCAAATGACTAAAAATGAATTTAAAATCGCTTGAAATGCTCAAATATACTCAGAAACTGTAAAATCTGCAAATTATGTGAATAATTATAATGTATAATTCAATCATTTTGAATAAATGAGTTCATAAACATATTATAAACTATATAAAGAGCATAAATATAGATTATTATCATCAAATAACTTAAAATGAATGCAAAATTGCATGAAATTCTTAAATATACTCAGAATCTGTAAAATCTGCAAATTATGTGAATAATTATAATGTATAATCCAATTGTTTTGAATAAATGGTTCATAAACATATCATAAACTATAAAGAGTTTAAAAATAGATTATTGTGATGAAATGACTTAATATTAATGCAAAATCGGTTGAAATGCTCAAATATACTCAGAATCTATAAAATCTGCACATTATGTTTCTTAATTACAATGTATAATATAATCATTTTGAATAAGTAAGTTCATAAATATATTCTAGTCTATATAAAGATCTTAAACATAGATTATTGTGTTCAAATGACTTAAAATGAAAGTAGAATCATTTCAAATGCTCAAATATACTCAGAATCAGTAAAATCTGCACATCATGTGCATAATTACAATGTATAATCCAATCGTTTTGAATAAGTGAGTTCATAAACATATTCTAAACTATATAAAAAGTATAAATATAGCTTATTGTGATCAAATGACTTAAAATGAATGCAACATCGCTTGAAATGCTCAAATATACACAGAATCTTTCAAATCTACATATTATGTACATAATTACAATGTATAATCCAAACATTTTGAATAAGTTATATCATAAACATATTCTAGACAAAATAAAGAGCTTAAATATATATCATTGTGATCAAATCAC
Source organism: Rhynchospora pubera (assembly GCA_028095005.1). NCBI lineage: Eukaryota > Viridiplantae > Streptophyta > Magnoliopsida > Poales > Cyperaceae > Rhynchospora > Rhynchospora pubera. Next base: position 103,546,549 of record CM051459.1, read on the forward strand.
TTAAAATCAATGCAAAATCGCTTGAAATACTCAAATATACTCAGAATCTTTAAAATCTGCTCATTATGTGATAAATTAGAATGTATAACCCAATTCTTTTGAATAAATGAATTGGTAAACATATTCTAGATTATATAAAGAGCATTGATATAGATTATTGTGATCAAATGAATTTAAAATCGCTTAAAATGCTCAAATCTACTCTGAATCTGTAAAATCTGCAATTTTTTTGAATAATTATAATGTATAATCCAATCATTTTGGATAAACGAGTTCATAAATATACTATAAACTATATAAAGAGGATAAATGTAGATTATTGTTATCAAATAACTTAAAATGAATGCAAAATTGCTTGAAATACTTAAATATACTCAGAATCTGTAAAATCTGCACATTATGTGAATAATTACAACGTGTAATCCAATCGTTTTGAATATGTGAGCTCATAAACATATTCTAGACTATATAAAGAGCTTAAATATAGATCATTGTCAACAAATAACTTAAAATGAATGCAACATCAATTGAAATGCTCAAATAAACTTAGAATCTGTAAAATATGCACATTCTGTGAATAATTACAATGTATAATCCAATCGTTTTGAATAATTGAGCTCATAAACATATTATAGACAATATAAAGAGCTTAAATATAGATTATTGTCATCAAATAATTTAAAATGAATGTAACATCAATTGAAATGCTCAAATAAACTTAGAATCTGCAAAATATGCACATTATGTGAATAATTACAATGTATAATGCAATTGTTTTGAATAATTTAGCTCATAAAGATATTCTAGACTATATAAAGAGCTTAAAATGCTCAAATATACTCAGAATCTTTAAAACTTGCACATTATGTGAATACTTACAACGTATAAACCAATCTTTTTGATTAATTGACCGCTTAAACATATTTTACACTATATATATAGCATATATAGAGATTATGGAGATCAAATGACTTAAAATGAATGAAAAATTACTTAAAATTTTGAAATATACTAAAATCTGAAAAATCTGCATATTATGTATTATGTGAATAATTACATTGTACAAACCAATCTTTTTGAATAATTGACCTCATAAACATATTTTAGACATTACAAAGAGTACAAATAAAGATTATTGTGATCAAAGGAGTTAAAATGAATGCAAAATCACTTGAAATGCTCAAATATACTCAAAATCATTAAAATCTGCACATTATATTCGTAATTATAATGTATAATCCAATTGTTTTAAATTGGTGAATTCATAAACTTATTCTAGACTATATAAAAAGCATAAATATAGTTTATTGTGATAAAATTACTTAAAATGAATGTAAAATAGCTTGAAATGTTCAAATTTACTCAGAATCTTTCAATCTACACATTATGTGCATAATTACAATGTATAATCCAATCGTTTTGAATATGTCAGCTCATAAACATATTCTAGACTATATAAAAAGTTTAAATATTAAGAAAAATTTAAATGTCCCTTATAGAATGTAAGATAAATAATTTTACAATTATTAGAATATACTAAAAAGAGGTGAAAACACCTCTGATTATATGTAACTAAGTACATGCACTATTGAATATCAAGACATGATATATATCAAATTCAATATGTTACTTGAAACTTTAGGCAGAATTTAATATACTAAAGTAAACTCACCTAATTCTAAACTAAACGGGTCAACGAACATGATAACGGTCATGGTAGTGACAATTGCCTTTTGTATAAACCCAATTCCTTGTGCATCCATTGGTACCAACCACTGTACCAACTAAGAAATCAGCTCACCAAAATTAACAATCACCATAACAAACATTATTTCTTCCTTCTCCTCACTGTTTTAATACTAGAAAACCTACCCTTGTACCAATGCCTTTCCTTGAATGCAACTGGTATCAAGACTGTACTTGTGTCATACCAGTCCTAATTTCTCCCACCTTTCTGTTCCACCATACCTGATCTCAAGTGGTCCTACCAATATATACCAAGACACCTAAAATCAATATGAATTCATTCTCTCATCAACTGAGATCTTCTATGCCAAAAGATCTGATCAAAATTTACAAAAATTTGAAAAAATTAAACAAATTAGCCATACAATTTCTAACTTTATAGTAAAAAGAAAGACAAATCACATTATTATTAATTCAAATTAGGAAAAAAAACTCACAATCAAGGTTTTAAAATGCGATTTGTGCGGTTTAGCGATTGGATGGTGATTTAGCGTTTATCAGTGATAAAACAGAAAAAATGGTGATATAACGGATAAAACGGTTGTGCGGTGTGAAAAAAAATCTTGATAAAACGGCAATAAAACGGAGTTTTTTAAAGCCTGCTCACAATAAAAAAATTGATGCTTAAAGCAACAATTGATGTGTAATTACTTGTTGACTTATCATATAACACGTGTAGCTTTCTGTTTCACAAATACATGAACCCAACATGAGGAATTAATATAGTGAAGTTTGCACAAAAAATATATGAAAAATATTCAATCATTTATATGCATTCCCTCAACAATTCATGGCTGCTTATCTCATTTTTGTTTCTCATAGTTAGCTTCAAAGTTTTTCAAAAAAATAATAAGAAAAAAGAAATTAAGTTACCTAATTGTAAGAGATGAATATACTGAAACCACCATCCAAAAGATGATTGTTTGCTTGTTCCTTCAAAATCAGCAGCACACAATATAAAAGATACCCTGCAGTCGATATCACTTCCTTTTTTCCTCAGTTCAGATCTGAAATTGAAGAAAATACCAAGGAACAACCAACAATTACAAACCTCCCAAAAATATAGCACCAATAGTACCCGCACTCAGTTTAGATTTGAAATTAATAAATCGATAATCGATAACCTAGATAAAAAGAAAAGAGAAGAATGGTCATTTTTTCACAAAATTTCACAGATAGGGATGACCTGTGCAGTAGATATAAAATTAATGGAGAGTGTGACAATAATGACCGTTTTGATACCAATTTGATTTATCTAAGCACTATATAAGAAAAATAAATAGTATTTAAATATAGCTTTGAAGCACATTTAATGCAAAAATAATAATGGCAGCATCAAAGATTTCCTTGATTTGTGCATCTATCCATGGTCGGTAAGAAAATGAGTTGTCTTGCCTCAAAAATTTTGAAATTAAATTGAAGGGTCAACGAAACTAAAATTTGCTCCCATATATATCATATATCATATAAATATACTAAGTGGTACAGAATAGCCAACCAAATGATAAAGTAACGGCATCAGTACTAAATGGTACTAAGAGTTCAATTTCTTTAAACAAAACTGAATCATATAATAAGATTTGTAGGAAAGGTAATAAATCTAAATTTCTAAGAGGCTACTTTGCACAAGCTAGGATCAGCCTTTTAGGTTTAATTAAGTCTCTTTTTAATCTAAATCGTTTTGCTGTCAAAATGCTGGTTTTCAGTACCAGTGCGTTGTACAACGCAATATCATGTTAGACAACGCACCAGTACTGTGCTGAACTTCAATTTTGTTTTGTTTGCAAAAGACAGTGCGTTACACAACGCTCTGAAATGTTGTGCAACGCACTGGGTAAGTTATACAACGCACTTTTCCGTTGTGCAACGCGTTCTCCTCTTCTCTCAAGCCAAAGCGTTACACAACGCTCTGAACGTTGCACAACGCCCCTTTGTTAATTCTCTGGAGTTTTTCGACTCATTTTTTAGCCAAATTTCGTGCATTTAATGACATTTAATGAGGCATTGTATAACGGACCAAGGCGTCGTATGACGCGCTTTTGCTCCTTGATCCTTTGTGTAGTTTCCTACACGTTGTGTAACGCGTCTCTGCGTTGCACAACAGGTCTGACAACTTTCTAGCCGTTAAGTTTGTCTCTGCCTAAGCGTTGCACAACGGTCCCATTGCGTCGTGTAATTCTCTGACAACTCAAACGGCTATCTTATCTGTTCTGTTTTATTTCAACGCTTATAAGACTATGAATATGTGTGATGTTTAGGATGACACGCTTATAAGATGTTAGTTAGTAATTCTAACCAAACAAGAAATGAGGGAATACAACGAGAATTTGAGATTTATTTTTCATAGAGCCACGGGGAGGGGGTGTGCTTGGAAGGCCTTATTTTTTTTTTAACGAGTGGAAAATTTCCACCTCTTTTCATTGAAAAAGAGGTACAATAAAAAACAAACAGGAATACAATACAACAAGATGTCCAGTATAATCTAATCACGGGTACTACCTCTGTACTTGAACCAACCCTCATACCAGTACACCTGCTACTCAATTGGAGAAACTATTATTAACAAAAACCTCAAAACTGAACAAAAACACAATCCACCAGAAAAACAAAACATCACAAGAGTATGCATCAACAAATACTCTAAAAAATTACTTCTATCAATTTTTGCCAATAGAATTTCATCCGTCTTCTCCCTTAGAAATCAACACAAGCTTGACAATTCCAAATAATTGCTCATTTCTCCATCCTCCATCCTTCGGGCCTCTATCAGCTGCAAAGGCAACACCACAAGCATAGGTGTCTCCTCTTTCAGTTTTTTTTACTACAAACTTTGCCAGTAGCCTATCAACCCTTCAATAGCAGTACAAACCGAAAATATAGAGGTGAAGATCTGTTAAAACAAATATCATTTCGTTTGTTCCATATAATCCAACAAATATTGCTCACTAGTGCAAAAAAACACCGTTATTATCTAAGTTTGAAGCTATGCTCAACAAATCTTCCAAATGATCCCAATACAATAGAAATTAAACTGTTCTAAAAACCAATTCCAAACAAATCTATTATGGTCACAGATAAAAAAAAAAGACGATCGATAGCTTCAATATGTGTGCAATAAACACTAAAGGGCTCGCCAACCGGAAGGCCTTTTATTACAAAACAAAATAAAACAAAACAAAAAAGGCCTTTTTTGAATAATTTTTCGGCTGCAGTGGGCTTTTGTAGTGGTTTCCACTTGCCACTGGTCACTGGGCGCCACCATCCCCCACTCTCTTTTTTTGTTTTTTATAATAAAATAAAAAGAAAATAATAATTGTCTCTGCTAAAGGGCTCCCAATCCCTAATTCCCTATCCCAAATTTCCCAAATCGGAGTTGCACTCGCACGCACAATCAATCTCCAATTTCCTCAATTCCTGCCAAAAACCCAAAACCCAAATTGAGAAAAGAAAATCACGGCGTACTTCTCCGTCGAGACGCTTGATATGTGGCGTGCTAATCCGATGGCTTCTTCGTCTGCTTCCTCCTCCTCACCAGCACCAGGTATTGCTATCACTCTCGTCTCCTTCTCTCCTCTCCATGGTTAGTGTCACTGTCAGGGTTTTAGGGTTAGGGAAACTACCAAAGGGGATCCCCATTTTCAATTCTTTACTTATTGTTATATTATTATTGTAGCTTAACTAATTTTCTCAAAGTTTGCTTCCTAGTTCTGAATTCATTCATTATTTTATTGTTCACCTAGTTGTTACTTAATTTCAGAGCTTCCCTTTAATTTATTACCTGTTATGTTATTCTATATGCATTCCATGCATCAGTGATCAGTCCCATCCTCTTATGTTATATTTCCTGATTATTATTAGTTTGTTTCTTCTTCCCTAATCCCTATCCCTCATAATTAAATTAAATTAAATTAATAGTTCATTCATTTGTTTTCTTCTTTCTCCTGTCATGGGTCTCCTTCGTCAAACTAAATGCGAAATATAAGCAGCAGCATTTCAGCCAACAACACACTCGATGAACGACAACGAGGCCTACCAGCGGCAGTTGCTTCGCCAAGAGCTGCTGCAACTCCAGGATGTGGCGTTGGATACTCAACTGGAGGCCACGAAGGTCGGCTTCCATATTGGCGACAACCTCTGGAGGCAGCATATGGAGAGAAGGTGGATGGAGATTGGGGTCACTTGGGAGCGCACGTTGATCGCCGCCACCAACTCTCCCTCTGCTCCCTACTTCAACGGCTTGCCTCCCCTTCGCCGTGTAACCCTGCGCGGAGAGGGCCTTGCCATGACGGAGACTTTTGACAGGTTCATGGCGGTCCAGCCTGTCAACCCGCACCTGCTTGGTGCCCTCCTCAAGATCGGCCCCGATGGCTTCAGATCCGAGCAGCTCAAGCACAAGTGGGCCCTGCAACTGGACGAGCTCAGCTCCAATGCACCTGAGTGGTCCATGATGATGACTGCCGTGCGGAAGGGGAATTGTCCCAAGGAATGCCGGCTGCCGCTGCAGGTACAAAGAGAAGTCTGTTAGAAACTGGCTGTAGTTAGGAATGTGCAATTGATTTTCTTTTTCACATGTTTCATTGCAATACTTTTCAACTTAAATGTAGGATGAAAATTCAGAGCTTTTGGACGAGGATGGCGACGATGATGATGGGATGTTGTCTGATGTGAAGAGGCTGGATAACGAGGTTTTGTCGTTGACTCGTGACAAGATTAACTGGAGAAGAGCTTCCAAGGAGTCTTACAATTGGTACTACCCTCTTGCCGGACTGAGCTCGCGCGAGGAGCATCTAACCAGGCTAGCAGAGCGCCTAACCAAGCGGGCTGAAGCGAGGGGCACAGCTTTACCGACTGTGAGCGAGGTCATCGGGTGCTTGCTTCTTGACCTCCTCGTCACCTCTGCAATGTCACCGTCTGTTTTGGCCGCTGTGTTTCCTTCTCCATGACCCGCTCTGGCGCTCTCTTGGGCCTTATTAGACCAGTAAATGGCCATATTTAGTTTTTACCTCCATTATTCTCGTTTTGTTGTCTGGAAACACAGTGGAATTGATGCTATACCTTTTAGGCCTGTCTTTCTGTTAGTTATGTACTTATGTTATGTGTGTTCTTACTTCTAAGCCGAAAAAAGAGAAAATAAAACTAAACTTTAACTCTTCATATGTATTTGGATGTATGTTACAATATACAAGAAAGTACATAATCAATTAAGAGCTAGTCGAATGGTGCAGTGTGTTACTTATTTGTGTATATATATATATTACCTGTTTAATAAATAGTTAATTAATAAGAGAAAAGAGCGAGGAATTAATCTGGAAGGCCCGGGACGCACGCATGCATCGGAAAAAATAAGGTACAGAAGAAACATTCATTCCCTCCCAGGTAGGGCTGTCAAACGTCTCAGAAAACCACGGTAGAGCCTTATTTCGTTTCCGTTTCATTAACAAAAACGGTACAAACATCTATCCCGTTAACTGTTCCATTTTTTAAACGGTACAGAATTCCGTTTCATTAACCGTTCCACTTTACATTTTACACATAAAACAACTTGAAATAAGATTGAAACGGTCGAAACGGTACAATCTCTTGTTTCGTTTGCCGTTTCGTTATTGAAACAGTTTGAAATTAGACTGCCACTAACCGTTCGGATTTTGCTTAACGTTATGGCATAACGAATATACAGCTACCGTTGACAACCCTACTCCCAGGGTTCCAAGTAGGACTTTATATGAGCTGAACTCGAACTCCAACAAGTTACAACTCGAGTCAACTCGTGACTCGTTGGGGAGGCAGTTCCGAGCTATTCGAGCTAACTCGAACTAGTCATTTTGTAACTCGAGTCAACTCGTGACTCGGTATTCAACTCGTGAATATAGTGAATAGATGCAATAATTATCTAAAAAAAAAAAACTTCTGCACATACACAAAGAAATATCTCAGAATCCATAAAACATGCATAAACCAAGTTGTGTTGTGCATCGACATGAAAAGATATTTGGGGAGTTAGCCTTTTTTGGACTATACAGTATACACTGATATAATATTTGTTGTCCCTAATTTAAAGGCCTAGAGGGGGGTGAATAGGCACAAAAGCAAAGTTCTAAACCGGTATGGTCAATATTTGGTTCAATTCAAACTTGGTCTAACAAAAACAATCAAAGCACAAGCAATTCACAATGCAAGAAAAGTAAAGAGAGAAGAAAAGAGGTGACACGCGATATATTACGGAGTTCCGACCCGCTAGGAAGTGCTAGCCTTAGTCGTACGTCTCCGGGAGTTCCGCAACCTCGAAATGGGCGCGCTCCGTTCAATTCCACAACGAACGGGACTACAAATTCGAACCAAATCACCTTGTTACAATCACTCTCAAGGTGGATTGGCCTAACTCAATTAAACAAGCTCAAACACTCAAGGGATTGAGGCTCTAACCGAATCACTCAACAAATCTAGCAATTAACACTAGTGGATTGGTTTGCACACTCTAATCTCAATGATTTTGCTAAAATAATGCTCAAACACAAGAGAGAGTAATGTCTAACTGGTTGGAGCTCAAAAGGGAGGAGTTTCAAAGGTTTCAAAAGTGTCTAAACAGTTCCAAGAGGCCCCATATATATAGAGGGCGCCAACAGCTCCAAAAACCAGTCAAAATAGACTCTACCGTTATACAACGCTATATGCCGTTGTACAACGCCGAAATAGCCGTTGAAAAATCAAACGGTCACAGACAATAACGTTGTGAGTTGTCAGAGCGTTGTGTAACGTTGTATAGCGTTGCACAACGCTTCAGCAAAAATCCAAAGCAGAAGCTCGACAGTTCCGTTGGAACTTGTCAGAGCGTTGTGTAACGCTTGGTAGCGTTGCACAACGAAGTCAAGAAAAGAAACAAGGCAGAACTGACAAACTCAAACAATATTGTCAGAACGTCATACGACGCTGACTGGCGTCACACAACGTCGCCGTTGCACAACGCTATTCAGCGTTGCACTACGCGGACAGAGCGACTGAGCGAAGTCTGAGCGAAGTTTAGAGCGTCACACAACGCTACGATGCATGGAACATGGCAGCATGCATGCAGCATCGATGCAGATCGATGTCTGAGCAATGCAGAGTCACCTGCTTCAGACTACGTTGTACAACGCTGAATAGCGTTACACAACATAGGAGCGAAAATGTTGTGTAACGTTACTTAGCGTTGCACAACGTTCTGACAAGGGGAAATAATGGATTTAACAGGTTTAAAAGCAAATGAACTAACGTTGCACAACGCTACTGAGCGTTGTGTAACGCTGTTCCAACCTTGTCAGAGATTTTGCAATTTAAGAGCGAATTAACTCTGCGTTGTGTAACGGCAACTGGCGTTGTATGACGCTGGACAGAAAAACTGAGCATTTTACCAGCAAATTGATTGAGATTAGTTTAGAGTTTAATTAAACCTTAACTACTGAATCTAACTAGACCAAAGCAATCTCTTGAAGCTCCAAACTAAGTGCCACACTTGCTTTAATCCATTCTTCAATAAATCTAGCTATAAAGCACTAAGAAGAGAAGTTAGTTTTAAGGGTTTCGGTGTTGTTTTGCAAATCGGCAAATCGAGAGAAAATGTTTAACCAACAATATTTTTATTTTCGGCATGTATATGTTGCTAACTCGAGTTGGAACGAGTCAAGTTGGACCTAACTCGATCTCACTAAATAAAACTCACGAGTCAGCACAACTCGAGTTTTTAGAACTCGAGTCCTCTTTAACTCGAGTTACCAACGAGTTTTTTTCGAGTAACTCACGAGTTATGAGTTGCTCACCCCTAGTCACAAGTCCCGACTACGCCTCATTCCAGTGGATGGTTTTTTTTATCTTAGCCGTCTGATTTAATCTCAACAGATATGGATGCTCTGTGCATAATACTAGAATTGATAGGTCCGAAAAAAATCTAACTGTTGAAATTAAATCAGACGGCTCGGATCAAAAACGTCCACTGAATAATTTTATTAAACCATCAAGAGAATACGATACGCAAGTCCCAGCAGCAGGACATGGACACCTGACTCAACTCAACAGCTAAATTTAGTTAGATCCAATTATATATCACAGAACAGTAAATAAACAAAAAATAAATAAAGCAACTTGCAAACGACCTTCTGTGAATTTGGTGGTTCCATTATTATTGTTAAAATAAACTCTGCATACTTAAAAGCTAAATAAACTCCCCACTTATACAGATTTAAATGAGAACGCTGTATATTATTTGTTGGTTCCATTATTATTATTAAAATAAAGAAGCATGCATTGGGCTGGTTAGAAACGAGAGACGGGAAAGAATGCTCCTTGGATTCTTCTCCAGGTTTCTGTTGCCGACTTGCCGTTGGTTAGCTTGTAAATTCAGATTTTCTAGTGATTTTTCGACGTACAAGAATAGAAACGCGATTCATAAAAAAAAAAGCTCTATTTTGATTTCAGTTGATTAAATCCGATTGAGCCTCAGAGAAAAGAGCATAGAGGATCCGAGTCGATGGCTGTGCCCCAGCGGGAGGCAGGCAGGAACGAAGGGAATACAACTAGAATTTGGGATCTGTTTCTCCTGGGGCCGTGGGGAGGAGGGGTGGGCCCGGAAGGCCTTTATTACAAGGAAAACAAAACAAAAAGGCCTTTTCTGAATATTTTTCGGCTGCTGTGGGCTTTTCTAGAGGTTTCCTTTTCATTTTGTTTTAATTTTTTTCTTCCTTTTCATTTCCATTATAATAATTCTCTCTGCTAAAAATGATGACATGAGAACACAGAAATTGTCCCTCCCACTCCAAGTCCCAATCCCAAAATTCCTCTCCAAAACCCAAATCGAGAAAAAGAAAGTCATGGCGTCCTTCTCCGTCGAGACGCTTAATGTGTGGCGTGCAAATCCCACGGCTTCGTCGTCTGCTTCCTCCTCCTCGCCAGAACCAGCACTAGGTAATGGTATCATTATCCTCCTCTCCTCTCCTCTTCTCTCCTCTCCATGGTTAGTGTCAGGGTTTTAGGGTTAGTTCTAGGGGTATTCACTTTTTTCTCTGTTCTGTTCTGTTCTGTTCTGTTCTGTTCTAGTGTAGGGTTTCATCTTCATCTTCTGCATACATACAATACAGATACACTCTACACTCTACAGCTGAGAAACAAAGAAAGAGGGCAAGGGAAACTAGCAAAGGGGATCCCCATTTTCAGTTCTTTACTTATTATTATGGCTATTATTATTGTAGCTTAACTGATTTTCTCCAAGTTTGCTTGCTACTTCTGATTTCATTCATTATTTTATTAATTCATTAATTGTTCACCTGCTTGTTACTTAATTTCAGAGCTTCCCTTTAATTTATTAACTGTTATGTTATTTTATTATGCATCCTCTTATGTTATATTTCCTGATTATTATTTGTTTGTTTCTTCTTCCCTAATCCCTGATTCCCTATCCCTCAAAATTAAATTAAATTAATAGTTCTTTCATTTGTTTTCTTCTTTCTCCTGCCATGGGTCTCCTTGGCAAACTAAATGGAAATATAAGCAGCAGCATTTCAGCCAACAACAGACTCGATGAACGACAACGAGGCCTACGAGCGGCAGTTGCTTCGCCAAGAGCTGCTGCAACTCCAGGATTTGGCATTGGATACTCAACTGGAGGCCATCAAGGTTGGCTATCATCTGGGCGACAACCACAGGAGGCAGTATATGGAGAGATGGTGGATGGAGATCGGGATCACGTCGGAGCGCACGTTGATCGCCGCCACCAGCTCTCCCTCTGCTCCCTACATCAACGGCTTGCCTCCCCTTCTCCGTGGATTCCTGCGCTTGGAGTTCCTTGCCATGATGAGATCTTATGACAGGCTCATCGCGGTCCAGCCTGTCAACCTGTTTCTGCTTCGTGCCCTCCTCAAGATTGGCCCCGATGGCTTCAGAACCAAGCAATTCGAGCGCAAGTGGGCCCCTCAACTGGACGAGCTCAGCTCCAATGCAGCCGAGAGGTCCAAGATGATGACTGCCGTGCTGAACAGGAATTGTCCTGAGGAACCCCTGCCGCTGCAGGTACACTTCTTCTCTCTTTCTTCATATATTTTCATTAGTTTCTCTTCATTGCCTGTTTGTCTCTGCTGTGTCTCCATTTTGTCAGTCTTTACTGTGCTTGTTTATCAGTTTTTGTTTTTTTTTTAATTATTTCTTCTTTCTTTTGAAAAAAATGGAGTTAGGTCTTGTGGGAATATGAAGAGAAGTCTGTTAGAAACTGACTGTAGTTAGGAATGTGCAATTGATTTTCTTTTTCATATGTTTCATTGCAGTACTTTTTCCAACTTAAATGTAGGATGAAAATTCTGAGATTTTTGACGAGGACGGCAATGATGATGATGGGATGCTGTCTGATGTGAAGAGGCTGGATAAGGAGATTTTGTCGTTGACCCCTGACGAGGTTGAGTGGAGAAGAGGTTCCAAGGAGTCTTACAATTGGTACTACCCTCTTGCCGGACTGAGCTCGCGCGAGGAGCATCTCACGAGGCTAGCAGAGCGCCTCACCAAGCAGGCTGAGGCAAGGGGCACGGCTTTACCGACTGAGAGCGAGGTCATAGGGTGCATGCTTCTTGACCTCCTCGTCACCTCTGCAACGTCCTCGTCTGTTTCGGCCGCTGTGTTTCCTTCTCCATGACCCGCTCTCTTGGGCCTTATTAGACCAGTAAATGGCCATATTTAGTTTTTACCTCAATTATTCTCGTTTTGTTGTCTGCAAACACTGAGGAATTAATGCTACCTTTTAGTCCTGTCTTTCTGTTAGTTATGTACTTAAATGTGTTCTAACTTCTAAGCAAAAAATATTGAACTCTTCATTTTCTTTTCTATTGTTGATAACTTGATATATAATATAATATACTATGTCTATAATATATAACATGATGTTTGGGTGTGTGTTGCAACTTACAAGATACAAGAGAGAGTACGTAATCAATTAAGAGCGAGGAATTAATTAGTAAGGCCCACGACGCACGCATGCATCGGAAAAATTAGAAAAAAAAAGAAGGAACAGAAGAAACAATAATGAAACGTTCATTCCTTCCAGAGGGTCCCAACAGCAGGACACCTGACTCAACCCAACAGCTAAATTTAATTAGATTCAATTATATATTACACATTAACAAACAAAAAATTAGCAACTTGCAAACGATCGCTCGTGAAACTTCTAGGTTAAAAGCTAATAAACTCCCCATTTACAGAACTCTATAAGAACGCTGTATATTATTTTTGTTATTATTTATTGTATTAAAATAACAGAAGCATGCATTGAAAAGGACTAATGTGAAAGAAAAATAGAAATTTGATCCTGCGTACCCGTCGGGAAAGTATGCTCCTTGATTCTTCTCCAGGTCTTTTCTGTTGCCGTTAAATACCGCTCAAATGACAAGAGCCAGGTTCGTTTTGTGCATAATTTTAATTTATAATATATGATCTGAGCCAAATCTCTGTTACAAACACACACGATTATTACAAAGGAGCACAGCAATTTTGGTAACAAAGGTGATACAAAAACCCAGAACTAGTACTTCCCTTGTTGCATCTATGTCAAACCAAATCAACTTATATTGATTGTAATTTAGTACTCGTACCAGACCTTAATATCACTAACAAAAGGATCTTTTTTTCAGGTACCCAGATGATCCTTTTGAGACTTTTGACCGGATATGGCGATCTGATCTGATTTTATAAAAAATTTAAAAGAGCAAACTATCTAGTTGATGTGGTACCTGGAACAGAAAATATTTTTACCATCTCCACTGTACCAAAATTGGTAGTTGCTACACAATCAAATCAAAGCACTACGTAGTTTGTGACCAAGTCCCAACACATGAAATGTGGAGGTACAGTAATGTGGTACTTTCACGCTGGTCCTACTATAATAGTAACATTCTGCTAGATAAGCACATGAGAGCTGAGGTCGCTGAATGCTGATTTTGGCCTCTCTTTTAGCCAGAAGCTAATGGGAGCCATGTGTCAAGTATAGTTCGAGACACAGTTGGGTTTTAAGACCCTGAGTAAATTTTCTTTTCCATTTATGCAGCAATTTCACTTGTAACAAAAGCTGAATTATACCCTTACAAATTGCTCAAATAAAAAGCTGTCTGACCGTGTAAAATCTCGAATATATCCAAATTACTCTCCTTTTCTTAAACTGTGTCAAACACATTTTAAGAGCTGATTATATCCGTTATCATCAATGAGAGAAAATAGTACTGATTATTGGCAATGCTATAACTCCTGTCCAATTCTTTGCAGGCAAGAGCACAATGAGAGAAAATAGTACTGATTATAGAGAGTGGCAGCATACATGCTACTGAAGCATAATAAAACACGAAAAAGAAAAAAAGACACCACATATGCATGCTATGAAGTTCTTTTTGTGCTTAAAAGGCATAAACACAAGTAAGGCAGAAAAGAAAGCTAGCCTAAGGCTAATACAAAATGATGGATGGTGCAAATTAAGAGATAACAACAAGCATATGGATAAAGGGAGGAGAGCAGTCAGAACATGTTAGGAAACTGGCCAAAGGTACGACCGACGAAGGCTGGGAGATTGCCATTGGCAGCTTGGTACTGATTGATGGTGAGGTGTGCGAGGTCTTGGATCTGTTTGAGGCGAGTGGCCTCGGTGGTGGACAGGGGTGTGAGGCCGCGAGCAAAGCGCATGTAGAAGAACTCGCGGCAGGATTGGTAGAGGTCAGACTCAAAGAGGCGGTCCCCCTGGAGGGCCTCTAGGCGCTTGATGTAGGAGTCCATCTGTGCCATGTGAGCATCTATCTGACGGCGCACTTTGTCAATCTCGGTCTTCATCTGATCGGCCGTAGCATCTTCTGGTACCTTCTCTGGGAGTGTGACCTAGAACCCACAATCAGTCCAAATGTAATGTGTGGTGTCAAGTCAAGTGTTTCACATTTCAGTTCAGTTCAGTTCAGTTCATGTTCATGAATTATTATTAACTGGAACTAACTGGTGGGCCATAGCCCAGAGCATTGGCGGAAATAATAAGCAATTAAATTAATGGGATTCCAGTTCCAAGTTTAATATTATATAAATAAATACGCTACGCTAATAAAAATTGCTGCAGTTTGATTGAACAGAGGTGCTTAATTAATAATTAGTGTGTTCCTTTTATTATTGAACAGTAATTAATGCATGAATTATGAAACGCAACCAGACATAATTCAGAGAGAGAGATTGACCGTGGGAGCGGGAACGAGGGTCCCAGTCGGAGGAGGATCGAGGGTCATCTTGGAGAAGGCAACAATTTGAGAGTTGAGAAGCGCCATCTCTTCAGGCGTCGCCATCGCTCTTTTTAGTTTTTACCACTCGAGGTTCTGTCCTCTTCGTTCCGTCTAATTTGTAGGGTTTCTGGGCTTGGCCGCTTGGGGTTGGGAATTTGGGAATTTGGGATTCGGATCCGGGGAGTAATTCCTCTCTGCCGATTCGATTACCCTATGTCATGTCATGGGTATGTGTGTGTATGACCTTTTTCTTCGGTTATACTAATTGGTTTATATTGCGTCTGCAGTTCATTTGAGGATTTGTTTGTTTAATTATGTAAAAATTACGACGATGTATTAGATATATGAAACATACTCGCAGCTTTAATTTTTAATATTGGGCATTTAGGGAATTTAGCAACGACAGTGTCCATTTTATCAGGGACAAAGTTTTAATGTACATAATCAATTGGTAGATTGCAGTGATTAATTTTTTTTTTGGGGTCAAGGTATATTGTGAATTTTATATGCAAATAAATAAATTGAGTAAGGCTTGATTTGTAATACGCTTAGTAGTTGTAGGACTAATTTGCAAACTGATTAATCCAGACATATACTATGAGTTCATAAAAGAGAAAAAAAAACCCAACTCTTTTTCCTTTCATCTCCTTTTTCATTTTATCAAATAGAACCACACATGGTTGTAGTAAGCCATAAAGTGGTGGATCCGAGGAAATCAAAGTCGTTCGTTCTAACCTACTCTGCTTAATCTAAACCTGAGGTTTAATAATGAAACGGGGCTGATAAGGATCATCTCCAATATTCACCATTCCCATCATCCCCAACAGTTACTAACGCGTTTTCTATTTTTGGCTACCATCCCCTATACGCGTTTTTCGTTTTTAGAAATCCAAAACTCATTCTTGCTTCACTCACCTTCCGTAAGATCTTTTTTCGCTCCTCTTTTCCGCCCTTCGTATTCCCTCGAATACGACAGTTATATATATAACTTCAACATTTACGATATTACCTTCAACAGCTACGATATTATCTTCAACAATTATATATATTAACATCAACAGTTACGATATTACCTTCAACAATTATATATATTAACTTCAACATATATATGTATATATATATATATATATATATATATATATATATATAACTTCTTCTCTTTCCTTACGCTAACTTACTTTCTCCTTGTTTTAAGGAAAAGCTTTGGCGTTCATACTGGGCTCATCCAGAGGAAGGTTCAGAAGACGGGTTTCCTAAGCTAGGAGCTGTGCAAATTGCAGCAGCTATAACTGCAAGTGCAAGGATCCACATGTATATGTTTATCAGTCGATATGATTGTGTATACACTGATACTGATTCCGTCGTTTCAACAGTTACGATATTACCTTCAACAATTATATATATTTACATCAACCGTTACGATATTATATTCAACAATTATATATATTAACTTCAACAGTTACGATATTACCTACAACAGTTATGATAGTAATAATTATATATATTAACTTCAACAGTTACGATATTACTTTCAACAATTAGTAGTCCACCTACATCAATTACATATATTAACTAATATTAACTACAACAGTTGCAGAGAGGGAGGCGATGGAGATGGGAGTGTGTGTGGGAGGGGGAAGACAACGTACGGTAATATGAGTTAGTTGCATTGTGTGGGAGAGGGGACATAGTACGATGGTAAGGAGTTACAGGGGATAAGGATCGAAGTTAGAAACAGAAACAACGCTGGATCTATTTTTTCCAAAAATAGAAAAACGCGTTGCTAGAAATGAAAACAACGTTGGATAAGGCTGGGATGATGGGGATGATAGAATATTAAGGATGGTCTTAAGCAATTTCGATAATGAAATGACAAAAAAATAAAGTTTAATAATGAGCGGTTCAGATTGCCTGAATAGTGGAAGCTATTTACGTAAATCTGGTGTGGTGAATAGGGCGGGAGTCGTTTTAACTGTTTTTTGTTTCGTTTCGTTCAGACGAAACAGTTAACGAAACAACAAAACGATTTCGTTTGGTTGGACGAAACGGTTAACGAAACAATAAAATAGTTTCGTCCATGTGTAAATTCACGAAAATTTTGTCCATTTCGATCGTTTCGTTCGGACGAAACGAAACAAAAAACAGTTAAAATAGTTCCGTTTTCAGCCCTAGTGGCGAACCACCAAATATGGGCCTATAATAGAAGGCCTTGAACATAATAATCGCTTCCAGCCCAAAAAGAATCTTATTTTATCTTGCAGCTGATCCATGGATGCACAACAAGGCATTATGCATATATATCTTTATGGACTACTATTAATTCATTACATTACAAGAAATGTATTACTGTGCTTATTCTATATAGATATATTTTTGTTCCTTCTTCATTTCCAGATGATAGTGTAAGGTTGTATTCGCCCAATTTTGTATAAAAGTATACTTACATAATTTTAAACAATTGTTGGTTACAATCTCACTGAACTTATAATTGTTCGTATATTTTTTTTTCCCTGTTGAATTTAGCAAATTTTTAGAATGACATTGAACCTTGATTGCTGGGGTACCATGAGTATGTTTTGAAGTAAAACAAAGCAACAGTTCAAATGTGAAATAGTGTAACTTTGATGCTTCCATATTATTTTGGTGCTGTTGATTAGCTACTTCAAATCTTACTCTACATTGTAATTTTTATGCCTACACATATTTGTTATGATCAAGCGACAGCAATATCGGTCTCAATCCCTCGGTGTTTATGCACGTTACTTTACCTTACATAGCTTCATTAATTGTGTTAGACTTCTAAAAGCAAAAAACTCTCAGCTCTGATCTGTAAATTTTCAGAGGCTTTACACAGAGGTATTTAGATTTTATCTACAAGAACGTCAAATTCAATTGTTCAAAATGAATTGGAAGTATGCACAAATAGAAAATTCCTGACAAACATCTTTAATCAAGCACCAAACAAAACAAAATTGATAGTGAACCACACAGACACTACAGTATATAATTTTCTTTTTCATTTTCTTGATGTATCATTCAGTCCTTTAACTATGTAAACTTCTCACTCAAAAAAGAAAAAAAAAAGAGGAAGAAATAAAAGGATAGAGTAAAATAATAACCTACAATACTGGTCCTCAATTCGCTCCTATCAATCCATGATATATGGAGCTACATAATGGAACTCAATCTGCAGCCGACGATGAATCGTGTGTTCTCGAATTGAACCCAGCCGCATCTCCATTTGCAATTGTCTCACTGGTAGAGAAGCTAAAAACCCTTTTATGTACTCTCTGCATGAGTCTATCCCTTCACTAATCACCTCTTTACAAATTGCCTCCTTTTTTTCTTCTTGATCTCTCTCAATTCCTTCATTTGTGGATGCTTTCTCTTGAGAATTGATCTCGTCTGGTGTAGTGAGCTCTTTAGTACAAGCGGCCTCACTGCTAAAATCATGGTTAATATTTTCATAACTAATTTGTCCTTGATTTTTCATGTTTTCTTCTTTGGAAGGTTCTTCACAAGTGGCCTCTCTATGGTAACCATTCTCTTGTGCACTGCACTTTTTCTCTTTCAACTTATCAGAAGACCCAACACTTCCTTCACCATCCATGTCCGTAGAACTAATTTTGCCTCTCATGATCACACTATCCTTATCGAACCTCAATATATAAGCTTGGTTGCAGCCCTCAAACAACCTTTCCCCAAATGTATCAATCAAGTAGATGGCGTCTCTCTCAATCTTCACTACAAAGAAATGATCATTCCAACTGCAAATGTACACTTGATATTCCATCTTCAAACCATCTTGAAGAATTTGATCCCAAATGCTATCAAAAGACATTGCTCCTTGTAGATACTCGGCATCTTCATTCAATTCATCCATCCCAAGAAACCCAACATAGGACAAGTCAACAACCTCAGTCAATGGCCTGATCCCCTCCTTCAAAACCGTTTCAAGGTCGAAATGTTGGTCGGAGAACCTTTCTCTATGGTTCTCATCTTGACAAAGTTCCCTCCAAATTAATGATCCCTCCCGCACCAGTTGGTCCAACTGGCACCTTAATGGTAGAACGCCTGGATTTCTGTGCAGCCAATCAGCTATTACCACTGCCAAAACCGTGCATGCACTTCCTCCAGATGCCTTCTCACTCCTTTGATCAATTGTTGCAAGAAACACATCAGTCATGAGCTCAAGCTCCCCGTCTCGGCTCAACACACTTTTCTTTTCCCAATTACCAATCTCAAAGGGTTCATCATCATGAAATCCTGAAATGCGAAATGTTTCTTCGGGATAGACCTTAGTGCTTCTTGGGTTACTCAAAATGCGACAAATATTTGACTCCTTGTGCCTCTGTATGTCGATGTCATCCCCTCCTATGTCGCTACAAGACTTGTTCAACAGAGGCACACCTTTTGGTTGTTCGTCCTTCTTAGCGCTAATTACTCTAGAGATGAGTCTCTTTATTGGATATTGGTTTTGCTCCTCTTGCTTTTCGATCGGAGACAAGTCCGGGCTTAGTGATGGTTCACTTCCATATACTGAAATGTCATCATCGTCATCGTCTTCACCTTTAAACTCAAATTGATTGATGAGGAAATTGCAGAGTCGTAGGTTCTTGTAACTAGGCTCAGGCTCACCTTCTGACGATGAACAGTCGATTGTTGGGTTTCGCACTCTAGAAGCCAAATCTGCTTGGTTGGTGATGCTGTAGCTTCTTCGTCTAACCGTTCTCGCATT
This sequence comes from Rhynchospora pubera, assembly GCA_028095005.1. Classification (NCBI taxonomy): domain Eukaryota; kingdom Viridiplantae; phylum Streptophyta; class Magnoliopsida; order Poales; family Cyperaceae; genus Rhynchospora; species Rhynchospora pubera. Next base: position 103,566,286 of record CM051459.1, read on the forward strand.
TTGAAAACTGGGTACACAACTCTCGACTCCGCCACATGAAAATAAGAGCGAGCTAGTAACTTTTTTGAACGAAAATTTGCGTCTCGGTTCGGCTTGGAGCTCAGTAATCTGTATAGTAACCTATTTATGTTCATCAGAGGCATGTTATTTTTTCTAAAAATAGCTTTTTTTTATATTATTTCTTAAAAGGATTTCGATTTTTCATTAGTAGATTTACCTCAAGAATGGCAGTAGTTGATTTTCCTCTAATTTTGCTATCAAGAGGTACTCTAACGGTTCTTTTTGTACCAATTGTGAGATCTTTTGTGATATCAATTTTCACATTGGGTGCTATGAGCGATTTTGCCCCCAAATCATTTTTAACTTCCTATTATAATATTAAAATGGACAAAGCATCAGATTGCAAGCATTAAATATATATAAATAAACATCAGGCAAACTAGTGATGAGGATGAAAATAAAAATAACAACCTAACTACAAGCTGTTTTCTTAATTCCATTTTTAACTTATAGACAGGTCAATCAGAAGTATACCTTCATGTATTGTCAATAGAGCTGTCAACGGAGGGACAAATCACGTTATTTCGTGACGTGAAGCAGTAACATAACGAATAACAGAAAGGAATTTCATTTCGTTTATGAAACGATACGGTAACGGCTAGAGGAGAGAGTAACGGGTTAGATTATCACGATAAACGATATGGTCTGTTCCGTTTTCGTTATTTTGTTTTCACGTATACTATTTTATGGGTGTAGAATATTAAGAATAACAGACAAAAATATGAGTTGGGAAAACCCTACCTCTTTACCTGGCACACTCATTCTTTCCGCCGCTTATGTGTCTTCTCCTCTTTTATCCCTCTTTCTCCCGCACGCATCGTGACCTCCGCTCTTTGCCTCTCTCAGTCTCTCTCCGTTGCTCTCTCTTGAAGTCTCAATCAATCTCACAAGCCACATCTGTTTCCACTCTCTCTCCCTTGAGAAGAGCAGTCATGATTTCATTCGCCGCTATTTCGTAAACCTAGACAGATTCGTCGGCCATCGCTAGTTTTCCAAGACAGATCTGTCCCTAGTTTCCATGGTTTTTCAAAAAATGGTGAATATTTCGGTGAACCTCTGTGGACCGTTGATGAAGGCTGTGGCTATGAGGATTGAGGAATGATGAGATCATACCTTAACAGGTAGCAATGAACAGATCAAACTTTTGTTGTATTTGAGTTATGAATTTGAGACGGAGATGAATCGATCTTACTGGGTAACAAACTTATTAAGTTGTGTTAAATTTTTGTTGAAAATTTGAGATAGCGATGAACTTATTTATTTGGGTTGCAAAATTTCGCTTAATTTTAAACTTTTCTTGTGATAAATTTGTTGCTGTGTTAAATTTGTTGCATTATTTGTTGCTGGGTTGCATAATTATAAGGTTGTATTTCCGACATACAAATTAGCTAACAAATTAAAGGTTGCTGTGGTAAATTAGTTTAACACATGAAGACATATGAATTTGTTGCTGTGTTAAATCTGTACTATGCATGTTTTTGTTGCTGGATTTTAGTTGGAATTTGGAAGTTAGGTACTAGTGTAACAGAAACTTAAGTTTCAATTGACATGCATTCTTGATATGTGTTTGTTGCTGGTACTAGTTGGAATTTCAATTGTGTTTATCACTAGTTGGAACTTCAATTGATGTTTTGTTCAATTGCTGAGTTGTTGTTGGATTCAATTGCTGGTACAATGGTACTAGTGCTGTACCGTATTTACAATCTAAAACTTTTGTTGGAGTTTAGCTAAGATACAAGGCCTTGTTTATAGTTTATAGTCTGTTTATAAACGTTAAACTGTTTGAACTGTTTATTTAAACAAAACGGTAAACGCACAGACTTTTTGAGCCGTATAATAAACGGTGTGGTTAACAAAAACTAAATCTGTACTGTTTTAATTAACAAAACGCTAACGATCACAGTCATTTCTGTGACCGTTGGCCACGTTTGACACCCCTGATTGTCAATGAGCAAACATAAAGCAAGCAATCCAACAAATGAATCAGAAAATGAAAAAAAAAAAATCAATCTTACCTGTACTCCAAGATAAAGAAACCAACTTTTGTACCCTTCTGGCTTGATTGTCTTGAGCTTGACTGCATGATCAAATTCTTCACTCCACCGTACAACTCCATCGGCTTGAACTGATTTTATAGAAGTATGATTTTCCTTCATGCTTTTGCTGAGGTACTTCGTCTTGGTTGTGCCTCCAAACCATCCTATTTTCACCATAAATAGGTACCCTTCTTCCACTTCAGCCGCATTCAAATTCTCTAAATGATCTATTGTTAGTTGAACTCTGACTCTCATCTTGTCTGATTGTTGTTTGTTTTTGTTTTCTACCTTAAGATGGCCATTTGTTTGTTTATTTCTTCTCATTTGGTGTTGGTTTGTCTCAGAAAAACAGAATTAGGAGAGGAGGGAAGGGGTCACAATGGGGTTGGTTGGGGTCAACCGTGGCAATATAAAAAGAAGGAACGAGGGTTTTTTATTGAACAATTTTTTGGACTTGCTCAAAGCCTTAAAAAAGTCAGGTTCGTCCCATTTTTTTTAATTGTTTCTTCTTTGTTTTTTTATCCACTCAATTGAATAATATTTTTGAGCTGTCACGTAGCAAAGGGTTTATAAGAGATTGAAGAAGCACATTAAGACCTGACATCCAGTACATGACAATTTAGACTTCTTTACAAGTGATGATTTTAATAACATGTCATTGATTATCCAAATGGAGTTTATTATTCTTGTTTTGAGATTAAAAAAAAAGTAAACTCTTGAATTATAATCCTGTATTTATTATTCTATATAAAATTCACTAATGAAGCTCTGATATGTGCTATGACAGTGATGATATGGTCATCATCATCATCTCGAAGCGAAGAAAAAATATATCACTTGCTTAACTGATGCGAGGGTTAGTTGAAGTTTGGAAAGTTCTCTTTTTGGGAAACTAGAGAATCTCAAACTAAAAAAAAATATGTTGACTTCTTTTGTTTATATTATAACCAAGGTTGCAAGATACTTAAGTTATGTCATGTGAGAAAGAGCAAAAACCAAACAATTTATCTAGTTTGCCATAAATAATGAATCTAAGAGTCCGATTTTCTGTGCATTCATTAAGCATGGTTTCGAGGTAGTAATAATTTTGAATATATTACATGTATTGGAAAAAGAAGGAAAAAAGTGGGGAAAAAATTCAAATCAGTTGATAGTTTTTGTAATAAAAAAAGAAGGTAGGCCATGTGAAATAGATTGAATTTGGCTTTTGAGTTCTCATTTCAACATTTATATCGAGTGACTTTATAAGTTTCACAATTTTTGTAAATTATTAATTATTAGAGAATGGGGATTTGTTTTGCTGGAAAAAAAAGGTAATATGATGTTAGATGTACTGCATGTTGTCTCTAATTGACGGTTCAAGTTGGATGAATAACTGATATACTGAAAACGTAATTTGATGCTCTTTAATTTTGGCCCAATTCGTCGAAGTACCAGTCAATCAAGCGATACAATTCAGCCGATCAAAATTCACAAAGATAAAGCAATACAATATATATGCACAAAATCAAATTATGAAGATAATTAAATACAACTATACGCAAACTTAATTTTTTAAAAAACTTAAGATCATTTATTTATAGGGGTATAGTCGGTGAATAAGAATTTTTTTCCTCTTCCACGCGTAGAAAAAAATTGAATCTATTATTATGTCTTTAAACAAGGGTTAATGTACTCCCACTTTCCATACATAAATTTAATTATAGACTTGTACTAAGCTATTTGTGTTGCCGATTGGTCTGGCCGCTAGACTACATCAAGCAAAATGAAAAAGGAAAAGATAACTAAAAGAACACTATCTATCAGATACGCCAGAATCAAAATGTAGAGATTTGCTTCCTCGAAAATTCAATTGCATAAAATCCTGTTATTCCTTTCCATCCAGGTTGCAAAAGAGTCGTGAGAAAGGCATGGAAGGTTTTGTCAGTCCAGTTGTCAATAAGTTAACTGTTGAGCACAACTTTCAGCATAAGGAATAATTATCAATGAATAAGACAATAATTAAAATAGAAAATAAATTACATATATATTCTCATAATTTTAATAGTTTCTGAATCAAATTTGATAATACGAACCATTTATTCATTGATCGAAGTGCCAATAAAATTGATTGTAAGTTGTGATTCGAATGCGTTAATAACATTAAGATTAGTTATTCGGAGTATAAAATATTATTCCTAAATGATCGAGAATAAATTTTTTGAGATCTAAAATACTATATTTAAGTGGTCTAATATCTAGATTAATTTTTTATTTCTACGATGTTTGGATCATCTTCTTAATGTGAATTAAGAATTTATTAGGATCACTTTTTAATCCAAATTAAAAAAATGAACCAAACATCCTAGAAATAAAAAATTAATCCGGATGTTGGATTATTTAAAAACAACAATCTAGATCCCAAAAAATTTATTCTTAATCGTTTAAGAATAAACTTTTTTACTCCGAATAACTAATCCAAATTTTATTCTTAGACGATCCAAACGCCCGACCTTCAGTGAAAATGTGTGTGGCTCTTTGGCACTAGACCAAGAGCTCAGTGGCGGATCTAGCAAAAATATTTAGGTAGGGCTGAGTGCTATAATAAATCATTTAATCGAACGGTTTCTCTTCTTCTGTTCTTTAGCCCCACCTTTGAGTGCTCCAATAGTTGAAAAAAATTATTGAGACTAAAGAGAGGCTTCAGGGCTCGACGGCGGTAGGTGGAGCTCTAGCCCCACCCGCCCCACCACTGGATCCGCCCCTGCAAGAGCTTGCTGTAGATTTTCAAATAAGTTAAAGTTTAATTATATGACCTATCCATAAGTTGAACGCTTTTAGTAAGTTTTATGAATAAAAAGTTCTTTATAAATTTGTGTAGCTCCTACAACAAAAGATAGTAAATTTAGCGTTTATGGATTGAAAATATATTTGTGTAGCTCCCACAACAAAAGATAGAAATATAAAAGTGTTAAACTTGATACCAATTAATTGTACAAAAGTAACTTGCCAAAAAAAAAAAAAGAACTTTAAATATTTCTTTGGGCAATGAGACTGAGTGCAATTAAATTATGCTATCGAGCCAACTCTGAGTACTTATTTTTATTAAAAATTTTTTTTCCGACCTACTCGTTGAATAGATGTACTATCATTTCCAGATAAGTATTTTTAAAAAATATAATAATAATTTAAAGTGCTAGTCAAAGGAATGAAGCGGCCAACCAAAATTTACAGGATATGTGACGTTTTGTGGCCTAAAAATCTGTGATTTTCGGTGGATATATCTTAGGCCTAACTTCTATATGTGTTTGAACTCTCACGTGTATTTTTTATTAACTGAGAAGTTTCAATATTTCATTACTCTTATAATAATGTTTACGGCCCTTTTAATTTGATATGATATTTTTTTACTTTTACACCGAATAGACGTAAATCGATAACAATATAATCAGTTTAATATTGTATCCTGTCAAACATTTTTCTTTTTGAACGAGCTATATGTCAAAAATCTTTTCTTTATATATACTATCATAATAAGTATATATTTTCTTATGTTAATGTTACAAAGTTTTATTTAGATTTAAACAAATATATGTTAAAATGAATGTCTAAAATTTATCATAATAATAAATGCATATACAGACTGGGTAATAGGATCGGTTGACACAGAAGATCATTTATACTGAGGTTTTCCTTTTTCTAGCAATAAAATAAATGTGAGATTGCTTACCCGAAAGCGTGCATGTCCTGGCATGGCATGGCAAAGTTTTATTTAAAAGTAAAAACAATAGAAAGAAAAGAAAAATCTATCTGATACATCGTTTACCAGGTGCCAAAATTATTTCTTGCTAATTTATATATGATGATGTCTTTATAGATAATAAAAAATAAATAAATCCAGATGGTTCTAGATGCAAGGCGCCTTTTTTTCCCCGCAAGTAAAAACTAATTTTGTTTGAATAGATACTATATAAAAATAGTTTCAAGTAGGGCTGTCAATGAAACCCGTTTATCCGTTTATCCAACTCGTACTGTACCGTATAAGACGGATATGGGTAAAGTTTTATTTTCGTTCGTTAAGTTAACGGGTACGGGTACGGGTAAGGAAATTTTTTCGTTAATTTAATGGGTATGGGTACGGGTAAAAGCTATTTCGTACCGTTTTCATAACGAGTAATTGCCACAATTAAAAAGGTGCAATTACATGATACATATGACATCTTATATTGCATGATTGGTAGAAAAATATTGCTAGATTTTATTTAAGATTTATAATTCTTTCCATTCAGTGTACGAAAAAATAAAAAAGCATAAACCTAAAATATTCGCCACCATTGTTGCACTTTATTAATATACTTATTGATATAATTTATTTATACAGAGTATACAAATTTTATTATTATTATATTCATTTTTTACTGTTACCGTATCCGTACTGTTAATTCTTAACGGGTATGGGTAAGGTATGGGTAAAGCTATTTTTAACAGGTACGGGTAAAGAAAATTTTAACGGGTACGGTAATGAAAATACCTTCTACCGTACCGTACCGTACCATGGACAGCGCTAGTTTCAAGGCGTAAGGACTCGGGTTCTTTTCATTTCTTAAGTAATTCCAATGTAAGTTAACAATTACAAGTAAATTCAATATGGTTAAATCATAGAAGTCAACTCAGCTTTTTAATTGATTAAGCTTCAGTGGTTTACTTCAAACTTACAGCTGCAAAATTCACCCAATGTTTGTCATTACAGTAATGTCAGTAATGGGTAAATTGCTGACAGTTTCGTTCATAACAGCCCCGTTATATTCCCATATACGGTCTATCTATTTTTACGAATAACTTTAGTGATCCTTTTATAACAGTCAAAATTATAGCGATTTTATTATTTTTTTAGGGCCGAAATTATCGCGATTATTAAGTTGCGGGTTTTCGATTTGGACTGATCCAATCAAAGACAACACACTTGACAGTCCAAATTTACAAATTAATTTTTTGTTTAAGTTAGATACTTTTGTTTGATACAAACCGTCTGATCAAAACGAGACGGTTTGGATTAGATATAGTATATTTAGGCTGAAATATTAAATTTGATCTAAACTCATTGTTGCTATCACATTAATTCCATCTGTTGCGTGTCAATCACCACGCAACTGATTTCTAGTTTTCAACAGTATCAAGCACATGAAACTAGTGTTTACCACAAACCCTGCGGGTCAAACCCGACCCGGTCCGGACCGTGAATGAACCGTGATGGACCGAGGGGAGTGGTCCGGGTCGGGTTTATCACGGGTTTGGGTCGCCATTTTAGCATAGACCCGCTCTAAACCCGTCCCGTCTTAAACCGTGAACCGGCCTGGACCGGACCGTAAACCCGTAAAAACCGTGTAAGCCGCAACATTCTAAAAGAAACCAACCAGACCCGTTACTCTCTGGCTGGCTCTCTGGCACGGATGAAACTCGCTTCCAGCCTTCCACACCGCACCACATATATAATTGTAAATTGTGAATTACAGTACAGAAAACGTGACTTGCTCAATGAGAATGTGGTTGCACAAACTATAGGATAATAGGACACTTTCTTCAATTCATTATTAAATGTGAACGTTTCCTAATATTAACAATAATGGTAGAAACTTCATTGGAAGAAATACTAATGGTAAAAACTTCCATAAGAATGCCTCGTTATATTAACAATTTCAATTCAAGTTGAAGTATCGTTTGGATAGGTGTGGGAAGAAGGGAAGAAGTGAGAAAAAGTATTGGGAAGTGTGTAATTTTGTGAAGAGTTTGGATTGTTTATAATTTTTTTTTTCTTCTTTCTTCCTTCTTCTTCTTCCTTCTTCCTATATCCAAACGCACCCTAAATACAATATTTGTTGATTTTTTTTTTGTAATTTGGAAATGCGATACATGTTGAAGTATATAAATACAAGGTCAAAGGTCTGTCATGTTATTATAAATATTATTTAGAAGAAATGTAGTGTTGCATAAGGCTAACGATAGCCTATAATTTAAATTAAATTGTTAGTTTTGGAAAAAATGTTGTCAAAGAAATTCTAGATTCTTTTTCGTGCGGGGTAGTATTTTTATTTCACAAGTTATCTTTTATTGCTATTCAGACACTTGACTTAAAATTTTAAAATGTATGTAGATGTAAAATTTTTATGACCTCAATTCTGTAAACATCTTCCATATATATTTTTTCCCAGATCCTATATGCACATTTTCATTTGTTTTATGGGTTGGAAACTTGGAATTCATAAAAGTGAATTAATTTAAATTTTAAAAGCATAAAATGTGTTCTATAATTTTTTGAGATTCCAAGTTAAACATGATCAAATTTTAAGGTTTTTGTTATTCCCTGAAATCAACAATGGTTATATATCAAATTTTGAATGAATGCCACATTGTTCTGAAATTTAACACAAAATTAATACACACAATTTTATTTTAAGTTAATTTTTACTTAATCTGAGAAACGTTGTTAAAATTATCATTATTTCATAGCCAATGGTCCGGATGCTTGTTTTGATACTTAAAACTAGAAAAGGTAACTACGGTACCGATACGTTGATAACTGTACAATTTCGTTCTATTTTTTTTTTTTTTTGAAGAAAGAGGGCAATCTTTGCCATCCAACTTTTTTTTTGAAATTAAAGATGCATGCGAAATTTGAACCCTTGACCTCTTGGAGGCCAGCCTAGTACTCTTACCACTGAGCTACTAAGCCACATAATTTCCTTCTAAATTTAAGTTTGCTTCACAAAACATATGAATTACCACCTGTGATGGGCAATAACCGAAACTTGTAATTGTACATCCGCTGACAAAGAAAAAACCCCTTCCATTTTCTTTTTTTTTCCAAAATAAAAGAAAAACATTACAAACATCAATGATCAAAAACGAAAGCTCTGCATTAAAATTGCCAAATCATCTCAAACCGGGCCGCAAAAGCAAATCATCGAAGGAGTCATTATGCTCAGACTGCACCAAGTCAGTAGCATCTAAGTTACCCGAAGAGCACATGGATTTTTTTGAGATTATATCAAGAGGATATTCTCTATCAGGATGTACCCTCTTTTCTATCAAAATGGCCTCTTGTATCTCCTTCAAAACCTCTGTTATGGATGGCCTCTGCATTCCCTTGGGTTTTACACACAGTATTGCGGTCTCGGCAATTTTCCAAATCGATTGTATGTCATAGGTTTCTTCTAGTGCTGGGTCTATAATGGCGTGTATGTTGCCACTCTCTATGTTTGCTCTTGCCTGTAAAGAATTGGTCAGCAAGTTACAACTTTGCCAATAATCAGTACTATTTTCTCTCATTGATGATAACGAGCTTTGTAGGAATTAACACCTCATTTGGTTCAATCAAAGGTAAAAGGACAGATTTATTTATTTAGGGAAACTTCAGCTATGGACCCTTTTAAACTTTTTCAAAAGAACTACGTTGGACCTTGAAACTTTCATTACACCAACTATGTCAAAAAAGGGAAAAAATAATAATGATAACTAACCCATGCAACAATATTGCGGCAGTTGATGCCAAAATTCTCATTGGATATTGGTTCATGACCAGAAATCAACTCTAACAGAATAACTCCAAAGCTGTATATGTCACTTTTCTCTGTAAGCTGCTGAGATATGTAGTACCTGTGCTTTTAAGAAAAAAACATTAGACAACTCGCCTCCTGCATGCCTGTGAGCTTGTTCTAGCTTTCATCAAATTGCGTAATGAGTGATAAAGCGGTTCTTTTGCACAGTGCACCCACTATTTTACTTTTCTTGAAAATAACAACAAATATTTTTCACATTTGAGCAGAAAATTCAAACATACTCTGAGCACATATACCAAGTCAACCAGAAATTGACTGAATTTCCCAGAAGTTATATTTTTCTTTTTTCATGCTATACTGAATTGATTTTTTGAAGGTTATATACTGAATTGCATTGTCATATATTTTTTAGATTTACTGAACACATAGTCTGCATTAATGTACACCAGGTTAGGGGTATACTATACAATACTAAAAACATATACTTCTATGTAAGCAAATGTATCTAGGTTTTACATACAAAGGTGAAGAACTTAAGATTTACTTGTGAGCTTATCAAAAATTAATTCCTATGGTCCTACCTTAAAATCTGATAAACCATTGGTGGTGGGTTAAAAAAACTGAGTCACTACATACGCACTCTTGACAAATGCAAAACATCTAGTAAACCCCTGAAAGACAAAGTTATGATACATCCCTCTATAATACAACACAAAATACCATACTTGCCCCTACATTATATCGATAATAAAGCTGGAACCTCACTAATTTGCTCAAAGTAGGACCCTTATTGACACAGTTTAAGAAAAGGAGAGTAATTTGGGTATATTAAAAAATGTTAAAGGTCAGACAGCTTTTTATTTCAGCAATTTGTCTGGATATAAATTCGCTTTTGTTGCAAGGAAATTACTGCATAAATGGAAAAGCAAACTTACTCAGGGTCTAAATACCCAACTGTGCCTCGAACTATACTTGATACATGGGACCCATCAGCAGCTGGTTTAGAGAGGCCAAAATCAGAGACCTTAGCTCTCATGTTCTTGTCTAGCAGAATATTGCTACTCTTTAAATCTCGATGTATTATAGTAGGAGAGCAACCAGAGTGAAGATACTCTATACCTATATATTTTTCCAAAAATTGAAAGACTAAACATGAAAAAGCAGATATAACTTTATCATTTTTGTTAAAAAAAACTGATAATTAAATTCAATGCTAAAATCAGCAAAATAAAAACCTTTCGCAGCATCTTCAGCAATTTCAAGGCGCTTAACCCAACTAACAATTTTATCTTGAGAAGACCCTGCATCGGTAGATCTCATGCTTAAAGCACTAAAACACATACAAGATAAAATAAATGGCATGAATTTTATTTATTTTAAGATTAAAGATGTACCCCGAAGGTGCTCCTTTAGAGTTCCATTTTGCATGAATTCATAGACAAGTATGTTTTTCCCATCTTGTTGACTGTATCCATAAAATGTTACTAGGTTCCTATGATGTATTCGTGAAAGCAATGTCACCTGAATAACACAGAAATAAATATATAAGCATAAAGCTTATCACCGCAACAACAGTATATATTGCAGTAATAACAATAGTGGAATCAAAAGAACCCATGCCAGTTTACTGTTTTCAGGACAGACAACTTTTTTTTTATATAATTTGGAGGCTGGATTTATTTACTTACAAAATGATTAGAAAGGACTACAGGATAACCCAACTGAATCTATGAAAACACTATTCCTTTTATGTACACATAAGTGATCCAGAGAAAAAGAAAATCTTTCTTTTATCCTATTTGAAATTCAGACTATGTATGACCAAAAAAGTGTTGGGCATCATGCAAGTATTGAAAAACTTCTCCCCCCCCCCCCCCCCTAAAAGAGCCTGGTGAAATTTAAAACTGGCAATTGAGCAAAGTTTTTTGATATATTAAATTTACAAGTCAGATGATAGCATCCAAAACTGATTGAATGCCACCTCATTCTAGCAGCCTCAGTTGACAGTGTATTTTGCATTGAATTAAGAATGCTACCGGCCATCCATGTGCAAAGGCTTCCAGTGTATGCAATACTAAAGATGCCAATGGCTTGGCTCAAGCTTTAAATAGATGTCTAACGGTTTTTCAATGGTCCAAGCTTGTAACGGTGGTTCACAATGATAAAAATAATTTTGATATTAGTCCTGTTAATAAGTACTTTCCGTAACCAGCCCAATGTCTGCTCCTTCATTTAACGATGAATGCAATTAAAGAAATGTCTCCTTTAATAATTCAATAAGGTTCATTTTGCATCATATCATACAATTCAAATTTAAGAATAAAATTATTCAAATCTGGATTCAATAGCTCCTACAAAATGTCCACGAGTTGTATTTTCTCTTTGTAAGATGCGTTCGATTCACTTAATTCAAAAAAATGAAACGTTAACACTTGACTTTGCCAGACCTATGCTTCATTTACTTTGTTGAGAAGTTTATTCTTTAGCAAGCAAAGATGTCTTTTACGGGACTCCTAATATTGTGTTTATTGCTCCCCTCTCTATTGCAAGATAACTCTTGTATAGTTGTATCCAATCAGAACATGTGGATGCTACTAAATCTTAGCACTTTACTTAAAATTGAACATGAATCATGATCAGATTTCTGAATTCTAAGCTTGCTTGGCTTGGATATAATTTTTTTTTTTAAAAAAAAAGCAAAGTAGCTATGCTTTGCAATAAAGGACCTCATTTAAGAACTCACGAATTCCTTGATATGACTCATTGGTAAGCACCTTCACAGCAATCTCTCTTCCATCAGTCAACTTTCCATAATAAACAATGCCGAAACCCCCAGAGCCAATTTTCTTTTCAAACTTATCAGTAGCATTTTCTATCTCTGACAAGGCAAACCTGTGTGCTGATTCTGTTGCCACTTCACTGAAGTATGTGCCGAGCTTTCTTGCTGGGGGTGGTGGTGGTGGAACCACCACAGCATTGCAATTAGTTTCTGAAGAAATGCAAGGTTGTTATGATTTCTGGATTTCTATGGCTATTTTGTGCATGATTTGTGTTTATTTAATGTATCTAGTGAACCTTGAAAGAAAACTAATACTGGTACATATTTGCAGATACACCCCATAGATTTTTCACAGTAACAAAACTAGGATGTAGTTGAGGTTGGACATACAATTTTATTTTTTATTTTTTGTGTTGTTGAAGAAGAAGAAAGAGGTTAGACATAATAAAGACAGTGGGTTATGTTCCATTTTTTTTGCAATACCCAGCCAGGTCTCTAGTTATGGGATCTTTTTTTGCACCGAGTCAGGTATGCTTTCTACGAGAGAGAAATGATGAGTAGTTTTGCAATTTTAACCAAAGCCATTCCTGATTTTTAATTAAACAATAATATCACTCACATAATGGGTGCTATGGAAAGGAATACATATGTAGGGAAAAAGTTTATGGAGTTACCAATTGATGATTTGGTCTCCTTTCTCCTTTGTTGAAATAAGCAACACGCTATGCCAATTACAAGCAACAAAGCCACACCAATTATGGTAAAAAGAATAATTACTGCTGTGTTCTTTCCTTTGCTTTCTGTTTGAAGATCGGTATTTGCTGTATAGCTACACAGGCATACAGGAAAGAGATAATTATGGTAAAACAAATTGAGCATATGTTGCCAGAAATGAACTAAATACAACATAGAAGAAACGCACTTGAAAGCAATATTTTTCTTGAGTAGACCTGACGGGATTACTCCAGACAGCTTGTTGTTCTGAATGTATCTACATTAGGTAAATAATCAGATAATTAGTTCATTGATGATTTGTGATGACAGACAAATAGCTTAATCTGCAAAACTAGAGGTTGGATATATGCAAGGGCGGCCAAGGAGTCTTTTAAATTTGAATTGAGTGAACATAAAATGTTTAAAGACTGCTTTGAAACTCAAAAATCTGAAATTCATCCTTACATTATTAACAATTTTGGTTGGTGCTTCACTACTCAAAAAAAGAACGAAAAAATGGACCATCCATATTTATTTCATCGGATGCTTATAATTTAATTAGAATTTATGATTTATGATTAGGGACATGAAAGTCATTCTACTTCAGCACCAATAGAGAATAAATAAACTGGACCCAGCAGACATCATATGCATCTAGCCTTCAGTTGTCAGAATTACACTTATTAGACTTGTTATCAAAAAGGTCAAATCTGAATGTTTTATTCCTTCCATATTGTCCTCAGATAATCAAATGGCTGAAATCAATTCCATTCTTTTTTCACTATTAAAAAGTAGTGTACTAGAGCAAAATTGAACAATTTAACCAGTTTTCATTGTTATCTTCGATTTTATTCTTTCTATCAGTAAAACTTTCCTGAACACATTGTACCAAATTTCAGCACTGCAAATCAAGAATCAACACTGTGGGTCTGCTTCACAAAGAGCATGAGAAAGGAAGGGGAATGTTAGTTAAGGGGAGAACCTTAAAGAAATTACTTGCTCCACAAAAAATTTGAAGGGTTTTAGGAACAGATCTATAGTAGAAGATATGATCATTTTGTCCTTATAAAAGCATACAGTAGCTCAAAAACTGGATGCATTTTGTATATTTCGACTTTATCCTTTCTCTCACAGTATACCCCAAATCAGGGGGTCAAGGGGAGGGAGGGGGAAGACAAAAATTGTGGTTCCAACAGGAGAGCTTTTCACAGTGTACCATTCCCTTCCTTTTCATGTCAAATTGTGGAGCAAGTAAACTCTTTATATTTGCTCTCTGCTCCTCCTCTCTTCCCTTTCTTTACCTTCTTTTGGAGCACACTCTAAGAGAACTACTACTAGAGATTGTTAGGAGAACAGCTTCCAGATGTTCTCAGGGTTTAGACTTACAATTCTTTTAGATGTGCTAGGTCGCCGAAAGATGAAGGCAATCCACCAGAAAGGTCATTATTCTCTAAATGTCTGTGACATTAAAACGACAACATGTTAAATAAGGAAACTGATAAACACCCAAAATCTAAGGAAATAAAATTAACAAGCACTGCAGCTTACATGATCTCCAAATTTGGGCTTCCACTGAAATCAGGTATTGGACCTGAAAACGAGTTCCCGTCAAGATGTCTGCATCAAAATGAAATTTTTATCTAGAGTGTAATACCACAGTTCTAATGGATGTGCGTAATATGTTTTTTTTTGCTTTTGCACGTATGCCCTTAGTATTTTAACAGGTTTTTATATCTCTATAACCAAAAAATGTTGCCGCATTTTTTTTAATGAGTGTAAGAAACTTTGTACTGCTAATAAAAATTACATCTCTATAGAAAATAAGTAAAACTTGGCATCTGTATAAATTTAAAGAACAAGTATTGTAAGGGAAATATAATGCAAAGATAAATCATATAAGAACAAAAAAGAAGAAATGAACAAGGAGTGTTCAAAACTTACAGTTCAACCAAGCTGGGTAGCTTCGTGAGCTCAGAAGGAATATTTCCGGTTATGCCCTTCCCAGACAACATACTGCAAAACACACTCACTTTAAGGCAACCAATAGGGTAACTTCTTGAGAAAATTTAAAAAATACCAGGTCAACCCTAAAAAGTAATGTTGTAGTCCAACAAACCATGAGAGTATCCTAATACTGCTCTCCCACCCCAACCCCAATCCTCCTGAGAGACATAGGAAAAGGGGAGGTAGAGTAATTTGGCATCTTAAAAAAATGAGATAGGTGAAGTAAGGTGATATCTACCATACTTATGACATGTCCAAAAGGTAACATCTCATTTTCAAGGAGTATATGATGCTGCAGTGGTGCATACTTAGTAATTCTATTTTTTTTTTCTTTATTATTGAAGACACTTATATAAGAAAGGAAGATATCAAGACACCAAAAGCTTAATACATTGAAACGACCCGGGGTTGCGGATCAGCACTACACTGGACCCAAGTCCATGAAGCAGGGAGACACGGGTCACCGCCTTCTTGGGCCCATACTGCTTGAGGGTAGTTTGAGGCAAAGCTAGCCATGGTAGTTGCTACACAATGAAAGAAAAATATTTTTTTTTTGAGAGGAGTGAACTTTAAGGTAACACTTGAGGTTACTTATACTAAGCTTGTAATGTTGTGAGTACATTAGTACAGGATTCTGTGATACCAACAGGTACCAGAAAATGATATTATAATGTATTATGAATACAACTATAAAACATTTTTGTTCCATGTATTCCTAACAAATATCAAAAGACAATAACATTAAATCTCCCACAACCAAATTCCTGCCTGTTTATCAGTATGTCCCCATTAGTGTCATTATTTCATGAATGGTTAAGAAAACAGTTGCTTGGGAACCTTTGAAATAGGAAGGTAGCGAATTTTAGTCATTTTTAAATAAAACAACAACAATAATTTACCATCCAGAGAGCCAAGGTTGATCTCCAAATACTTGTAGATCTCCAATGCATTTAAAATGGGCCCCCTCGATGAATCATTTGTCCTTCTAAGTCCAAATGAGAAAACAAATGGGAGTGAAATATTCCAAAACCCTGGCTCATACATCCTGTTTTTTCCCCCAGCATTCTCTTGCACATCTATGGTTGGTTTGCTAACCTCAGGTCGCCCTGGTATGAACAACTTGAACTTTCTGGTCTCATCAGGGGGCAAATCTTCAATTTCAGCTAAGTAAGAAAAAGCCCATGCATTTGCAGGGAAGCCCTCGAGGTCTAGTCGGTAAGTTAAAGTTCCATTTTGACCTACCACAGCAGTTTTCATAACCTTTTGTGGGGGCATTTCATCAAAACCAACATATATAGGGGATGTGGTTGAAATTTTTTCTGTTCCTGGTGCCACATCAACTAGGTAGTTTGCTCTTTTAATAGAATCAGATTGCCAAATCCTATCAAAAGGGTCATCTGGGTACCTAAAAAAGGATTCTTTCTGTCAGTAATATTAATAAATTGAAAAATTGAAAATAGTACTTGCCCTTGTAACTGAGTTATTCAATAAATAGTTTATTAAGTGTTATCATTCAGTAGTAGATCTTATTAAGGACTTCTACCAGTCACTGGCTGACTGCATGCACTAGTATGAAATTACAATCAATATAAGTTGTTCTGGTTTCACCGAGAGGCAACAAGGGAAATACAATTTTCTGGTTTTTGTATCACCTTTGTTACTCAATTGGTGTGCTACTTGTGATAATCATATATCTAGGTAACAGAGATTTGCCTCAAATAATTCACAATGTAATTTACGCTTTCACAGTACCCTAGAGCACCCTTAAAACAGTATCATAAACAAGTGTAGATAAATAAGTTGTACCTTATAGAATCATTACTCTCAGCACCAAAATTTATTCTGGCAGCGAGACTAAGAAGAAAACGGGTCTCAGACTGGGTATAGTACACGGACCCATTAAACTGTCTCAGCTCGAGTGTAGATATGAAAGGCATGCCAGTACTTGCATTAGACACACATACACTAAGTGTAGGTTGGGAGGCCAGCAGAACCAGCTCTACAATCTCGGGAGTGTAGGCATCTGAAACCACAATTGTGCTCCAGGGAGTGGGACCAAGAGAAAGGTCGAATTTGGGGTAAACATTGCTGTTGTCAAAGTTGCCATAAAGAAATGTGGCTCGTACCAGGTACCTGGTACGGGTACGGACATTGAGGGTGTAGCAGTATTTCCGGCTGTCGGCCGGGAAGTAGCGAACGGTAGCGTACTGCCGATTGGTGGATGCAGGTGCCGAGATGTTGGCGCGCTGGCCAAAGAGGAATTTGTCATCTGGTGACCACTGAAGGCCGGTATCGTCAGTGTATGAGTTGACACCACCACAGTCCAGACTTATGAAACCTACCCCAGTGGTAAGATAGAGAGATAGTGAGAATATTTTTATTATTTCTATTTTTATTTTCTTGCAAAGAGTTGGTTGATCCCTGTATTGTACCAGATTGAGAATGACTTTTTTTTAAATGAATTTTATGCACATTATTGGGAAGAAAAGCAGTAAATTGAGTACTTATTTCAGCTGAGCACTATACTTCATTTAAACTGCCTCTTTATAGCAATTAATTGATTAACTTTTTATATAATCTATCTATACATGGAAGCCATGCCAAATTGTATCTCACCCATGCAGAATTTCGAAACAAAAAACTTAAAATAAAAGCAATATATTGTACTTAGTTAAAATGTGCAGAACAGAAAAAGAAAAAAAAAGTGATTTTTAATCTGACAAAGCTCTGAGCCTCTGAGCGATGCGAGAATGTAATCCAAAATTATGCACTAAACACCGATAGATGGCAAACGAAGATCAACCAAAAGCTTAAGAAAGAAAAGGATTGAGAAAAAGGAACCTGGCATTTGAGCTGCAACGAATGGGAAGAGAAAGAGGTGGAGAAGAATCCAAGGAGCATAATTTGGCATCTCTGGTTTCTCTCTTCAGCGATTAAGCGAGGCTACATGCATCCGAATCAAGCGATCGAACGATGGATGGAGTACTAAAGGAAGGAAAGGAAGAGAGAAAGCGGGTTTTGGGGAGACGGAGTGGAGAGGTGGATCAAAGCGAAGCGCGCTCACTCGCACTCGCACACTGTCCGGTCTGGTTAGTTTAGTGTGGAAACAAAAGAGAGAGAGAGAGAGAGAGAAAGCAGAGAAAGCGAGTGGCAGGGAAAAGAGTATTTCTTTTCCGGATGCACCTGGATCACCATTTTTCTCAAAGTAATGAGCCCCACCTGATACAAAATAGAAAGAAATGTTCCACATAGACCGGGCGCAGGGGAACAGGGCAGTGAGAAAAAAGAGCGGAAAAGTAAAAGTGGGGGGAAAGTGGAGGCACGCAGGCGCAGAGAGCAATCAATGAAGCAAAATAGGAGATTGAGACCTTCATTCATCATCATTCATCACAAAATCATAAAACATTGCTTTTCTTTCCAACCAAGGTCCAAGGTCCCGAGTAAGGTAGGACTGTCAATGGGTACGGTACGATACGGTAGAAGGTATTTTTATTACCGTACTCGTTAAAATTTTCTTTACCCGTAACCTACCCGTACCCGTTAAAAATAGCTTTATCCGTACCTTACTCGTACCCGTTAAGAATTAACGGTACGGGTACGATAACGGTAAAAAATAGATATAATAATAATAAAATTTGTACACTCTGTATAAATAAATTATATCAATAAGTATATTAATAAAATGCAACAATGGTGACGAATATTTTAGATTTATGCTTTTTTATTTTTTCTACACTGAATGGAAAGAATTATAAATTTTAAATAAAATCTAGCAATATTTTTTTACCAATCATGCAATATAAGATGCCATATGTATCATGTAATTGTATCTTTTTAATTGTGGCAATTACCCGTTATGAAAACGGTACGAAATAACTTTTACCCGTAGCCGTACTCGTTAAATTAACGAAAAAATTTCCTTACCCGTACCCGTACCCGTTAACTTAACGAAAATAAAATTTTATCCATATCCGTCTTATACGGTACGGTACGGATTGGATAAACGGATAAACGGGTTTCATTGACAGCCCTAAGTAAGGGCTCACTCGAGAGAAGTTGCGGGTCCCACATTATATAAGTCTACGACTCAGGAGTCAGGACTCAGGTTTCGCACTTTTCAGACGCAGCCAATTTATTGCTTGGACCGCTCTACTCCCAAATTTCCATCTCCCCCCTACGGGATGTTTTTTAAAAAAAAAAAAAATTTCCATCTCCCCATTTCTTGTGACTAACACCAAGTACCTAATAATGTGGTACTCTCCATGACCTCTCATACAGGTTTTAAATCGACCTGCTACATGTTCCACTTTATTATAATGGCTACGGGGGATCTACATTGTTGGTGGACTTAATCATGCTTGTTTGCAAACTTTTTGGGTGCTGCTACTACTACTTGATCTCTCTAGCTATTATAGGCTTAAAGCAACGGTTTCGAAGTAATTAAAAAAAAAGGAAAACATTGGAAATCTGCAATCCACATAGGGAAGCGGTCTCTGATTTTCTTTTTTTCGTTTTAAATCAGTTTTTTGTTGAATACTGTTGTTTGGCTCGATAAAAGTCAATATTTCAAGGACACTATTGAAATTTATGAAAGTACAAACTTAAAAAATGTTCGTAATAAGGACACGAATTATTATTATCTTCATGCAATAAAGTTTTTCTTAACTTATAATTAATAGGCTGGTGATTTGAAAGTGTAAATTTATAATATTTGTTACAAAGAGAGACAAATTGTGATCACAATCACTCCCAGCAAAAATAATAATAATAATAATAATAATAATAATAATAATAATAATAATAATAATAATAATAATTATTATTAAAAAATGAACAAAAAATGATGGCTTCAAATGTAGCTTAATCAACAAAATTGACAAACATAAAATGCCTACGAACAGTGGCGAAGCTAGGATTTCGTGTCAGCAGGGTCCGTAAAATTTTTTTGCTGAAAATATATGCACGATGTAACGTTTAATATAGATATAGTATAATAAAAAATTTTAAATAAACAAATCTAAAATAATGTTAAAAAAAATTCATGAGAACTCAAATATATATTATAATAACAATAAAAAATCTTAAATAATATATTTAAGATACAAAATAATAAGGGAGTGGCTAGTGTCAAACATATAGGACACATACTCCTGTCCAACGCGATAAAATTTTAAATTTTAAGATTGGAATGGCTGATCCAAACCGCTCAAATTGTTCTATGTTATAAAATCTTCATGGAGACCAAATTTTATATTTTTTCAATTTTTTTTACTATTTTTTTGGAATTTTTCAATATACTCAATCTAAAAAGTTCTGAACCCTTCAATTTTGAAAATTCGAAAAAAATGGTTAGAAAATATGAAAAAATATAAAATTTTATTATCAAGGATATTTTAACATAGAGATCATATTGAGCGGTTTGGATCGACCATTTGAAATTTTAATGTGCGACGTTTGGATCGTGTTTGACGTCCTATATGTTTGATTCTAGCATTACTCAAATAATAATTCAAAAATCAAGACAGTAAAAAACTACAAAAATTTTCTCTTAAAACTTTTATTTTTCTCATAATTTTGCATAATAGATTCATTAGAAATCTCATTGATATTTATTTTTCTATATTATAGACATATAAAGATGGGAGGCATATGAAGGAGTTCGTCCACTATTCAAACCACAATATTTCTAATCTTTTGTGGCGTTTGAAATTTTTTGACAGATACAATATTTAGAATTTTTAGTGACAGTTTTTATATAATATCTGAATTCTACTTTTGAACTTCTGTGGTATATTTTGTTTATAATGTCCTAAAGTTCACAAAGCATTATATAAGCGAATCACGCAATGCGCGAGATTTGCGCTAGTATATATACGCTACAAATAATTATTCATTCAAATATTCAATTATATTCTAAGTTGCGTCTTAATAAGGTTAATTGGAGAGGAAGAAAGAAGATGATTAGTCATGAATAAATACTACCCGGCTCCCTATGTAATTTTTTAGGCGTTGTTATGCAATTTAAATCAAACATGAAATGTTCAACTGGGTTCTTCACAATTTTGAGATGGGTCCTTAACCTCTTATGATATTTTTTTTATTACAAACAAATGCAATAACTGTTATGAGCTTTGATTGGGAATAGAATACAGAGAAGGGATAAGAGAGATAGAGATAAAGAGAAAGACTATTTGTTATTGATTTCTGTTTAATTTCTCATACAATACTTCAGCTCAATATATAGAGTATTTCTAATATGGAAATAACTTAGAATACAGCAACAATTGTAAACTAGGGAAAGATGCATAATAAGGAAAGATACATAATATCAAATTATATCTAATAAATCTATTTTTAATGGAAACTAGAATATAAATTATAATCTATTATTTACTTAAAGGACGGTAACAATAACAAATATTTTTTTTTGAGGTGGGTCATGGCTTCGCCCCTGCCTACGAATATATTCCACTTCTGGTATTTGTTACTGGGAATACTTGGCGTTTCCAATCACCCCAACCAAAAATAAATAAAAAATAAAGTAAAAAAGTATAATATATAAATAAGAAAATAGATGTTTAGGACTTCAGATATATCTTAATCAACAAAATGGGCAAACACAAAAAGGCAGAATGTACTCCTTTTCCTTCCTGCGCCTTTTCTTCTGTTTTCCATCCGGTTCTGGAATCCAAAATGCTCTCCATTTGATGCAAATGTATTGTGCTCTGCTCATCATCTATTTGTATTATTAAGTTCCCTGACAATATGTCCAATCAACAGAGAACAAACAATGAACGTAATTTCAAACATTCCATAGATATGTAAGCTATGAAGTGGATTTGCTAAGGTGCAAGCGATGTGAAGAGAAGCACTGAAGTTCTCCATTTTATGATTGACTGGAGATGGTCGACTATCCTTGTTATCTGTTAATTGTGTTTAGATTAGATTGGTCCAGATTCTTCAGCGTTAAGCATTAGTTTGCGTTTGTGATTGTGAGTTGGGAGTGAAGTGGGGTACGCATGCTTGAGCTTTGTTTCCATACTTTCGCTTTAAGCAAATGATGCAATCTATCATCGTCTTTTCAATAATGCAATTTTTTGCAATAATTTCACGTGTTTCCCTGCAGAACGTAATAAAATGCCACACATCACCGATCAAAATGGAAGAATCTCGTATTAAAATCAGTTGTTATTAGTACTGTATCCCTTAATGCCTTCTAAATGATAATTATTTATTCTTCTTTTTTGTTTCCTTTTTTTTTCTTGTGCAAAAGTAGCTTTGCTAACATGATACTGGCCTCTAATAGAAGATAAAAAAGAGTATAGGGTTTTGACATTTTTCTTGTGTATTACATAACATATGACCAAATTTGATAATTAACATTATCATGTCAAGATGCATGCACTTGCTAGCTAGTGGATATATAAAATGACAAGGGAAATGTTCTAAGAGATCTTTGTCACGAAAATACACAAAAGAAAAGAGAAGAGAGAATCGCTCCCTACAAAAAGGTTCCACCTTCGATGAAATATCTGAATAAACTGGAAGTGCCTATCTCTAACATTCTCTTGATTACCATTGAATACTTTATTTTAGTCACAATTAAGATTTAAATCCATAATCCAACCTCGATTTGTATGAATCCAATTTTTATATTTTTCTTTAGCAAAATTGGATAAGCCTTCAAAAAAAAAAAAAAAAAGAAAAAGAAAAGAGGAGAGAGAATCCATATGTATATGTATGTACTGTGTATATGCCATTAATTTAGAAAATTATATAATCGTTAGTAACATTGACTACCTAGCAAACATAATTCGTACTTAATTAATAACATGTGCAGGTGTGTTTGGCAAAGTGCATAAACTAGAATTAAAACTAGAAGTCTTGTTCTAGTTCTAATTCTATGGTTTTTGTGGAATTAAAATAGGGCTCAGATCAACCTATTCAAACTGTAGTATGTAACCCAAACACAACCTTGAGTCCCCTTCGTTCCAATTGTCACTTTGTCAGCCCATGCTTCAAATCTTTTATTGTTAGATACAAAACAAACAATGCTAAGAAATACTATACCAGGTCGGCAAGTCCATTATAAAGCAGCTAGCTAGCTTTACCATTACCAACACAATTATATAGTCGAAAATTTGATAACTCCAGATCTTCTGTGGCTCGACCACGGTGACCAAATAAATAGCTAAAAGGCTTTCATACATCTGAGAGTGAGAGGACTGAGGAGGGATCGGATGAGGACATTTTAGTCAAATCTTCTTTAAAATTTATTCTTGAAAATTAATTAAATTAAAAAAAAAGAATAAATATCCAAAATTAACATGATTAGAGTGAAAAAAACATCAAAATAATTTTTTTAAAAAATAAGAGATCAATTTTAAATAAGAGAAAATTAGAGGTATTTATAGTCGCGTGTTTTTCATTAAAGCCACTACTGGTATCACGTCAAAACAAACACACAAAAACAGAGAAATAAATTTAGAAGATCTGGAACAAGCCTCTATAAATAATAGCTAAAGACGTACAAAAATACAACAATTAGTTCAACAAGTACCAATCAGTTTGGTAATCAAGCAACAGTCAGAACAAAAAAAAAATAATAATAATAAAAACTACTTAAGCAACTGCTTTCAGTCAGTCTGTACTCTGTAAACTCTCCTGTGGAGTCCTCCCAACCTGCAAGCTTGTTCTCTTCTCTTTCCATCAAATCCTCAAACCACTAAATTTGTTTCTGATTGCATCAACTTCTTGATATTTTCAGGCTTACTAGCAAATTCAAAACAAACCTCCTTCAGGTGTCGGCAGTCGTGCTTGGCTAATTTCTCTTCGCATATGAGTTTAAGACTATTCAGCTTGGATTCATCGCTGCCACTAGTTACACCTTCATTTACCTTTTAACACAGATTCAGTAAAAAAAAAATCATTTTAATCATGTTCATGATAAATTCTAGCCATATAAAAAAAAATTAGGATATAATAGTCATGATGATTTTGAAATAAAAGATTGAAAATTTGAGAAAAAAAAGTTAAAAGAAGTGGAAATATAATCGGTTTCATAGTTTCAGAATCAATTACCAACACAGTGGAATTGCATCTATATATTTGTGAGGATGTCATCTACGTGCGTAAGACCAACAGCACGCTTTTGTTGTAGGAAAAGGCTGATGAGCCCTTAATTTCTAAATGGTGTAAACAAATTTTCCAACAACTTATGAAACGATGATAAACAATTACCAGAAATAATAATTGGCTTGGAACAAAATCAAGAGAAGACTAACCATGGAAGGCCTCCAGTCTCAGATTTCAGCACCATAGAAGCACCATTAGCACATCTTCACCACGCAGATATTTCCCATGCCGAATCATAAGCATATATGTCGATTGCAAAAGGTGGCTGCGGCAAATTATGAGCTTGAACTGCACAAGGCGCGGCGGTGCTTCAGTTGGCTTAAATAGGCCATATATGGAACCCTAGCAAAAGAATCAATGGTTAAAAATACAACGAACAAGCAAAAATCAACGGGTCAGATTTAGCTAGAGATAATTCAGTCAAATGCAGCAGCAGCATAATAATGATGATGATGATGATGATGATGACATGGTACAGGTTTGAGGACATGCATGAAATAGTACAAACAAAGGATGTGGCACGCAATATAATACGAAAAAAATAAAAAATTAATGCGATTAACTTTTGAATAATTAATGCATGATAAAGAAGATTTAATCTGCTTCTCTGTGCCTTGGGAAAAAGAAAAAAATGATCTTGCTTCGCTGTAGGTTACAATCTGAGCACATAATCCCCTCAAAAACTGTCTCTTTTCCTTTCTCACAACTCAAAAGTCAGAACAAAGTTGGCACAAGGAAGCATGTATTTCCATAATCTTAAGTTACCCAATTGTAGACTTGCTTATCCTATTTCCAATTTTAGTACAGTACTGTCCTGGGCCTGGGACTGGGCCTGGGCCTGGTCCGGTCCAACAAACCCCCAAGTCCCAACTGACGAGAACAGGCACAGGCACAGGCACAGGCTCATCATCTTCTTTTTCTTTTTGTTTTGTTTCCTCCGACTCTTTCTGAAAGCTCAAAACTCAAATCGGTCATCGGTGAAAGAAAACAAAATCTTCGCATCGGCATCTGAGAGAGGAGAAAGGAAAAGGAAGAATCGGTCCAACGCAGTCAGACTTAGACTCAGACTCAGACTCAGACTCCGTGGGTGAGTGTGTGTGTGTGTCTCTCTCTCTCTCTCGGTTCAATCCCAGAAAGTCAGATTGAAAAATTGCTCAATAAGCTTTTCTTTTCTTTTCTTTTCTTTTCTTTGGCAATTGACAGAAGCACTAGTACTAATTACAGAAACAAAGCACTGAGCAAAAAATAAAAATGGTTGGCAATACCCGAACTAACTCTAAAGGCCTCCCTTCTCAGGAACTTCTTGACGATCTCTGCAGGTACACCATTTCATTTACCATCACTACATTAATTTCTACTTTTTAAAATTTTATGCGGCTGACGCCTGAATAAATTAGTGTAACTATCACCAATTCTGTGTGTTGGTTTCTTCTGCTTCTACTTCTATGTTCAGTCATACCGTACCCGGACTCAGGACTCTGGATCACCACATTGTGAACCCATTTTTCACCTCAATATGCATATATTAATTCTGCTCATATCATTTATTTGTATGTATTTTTTCCAGCCGATTTTTGTTGAATGTACCTCAAGAAGATCTGGAATCATTCGAGCGAATCCTTTTCTTAATGGAACAAGCTCATTGGTTCTATGAAGACAACTCTGTCGAACAAAATCCTTCTCTCAGATCCCTCTCCTTCAAGGAGTTCACCGTCTTAAGTATTCTTCTTTCTCTTTTTCTCTCAATGTAACTTTGAACCCAACTCAGTCTTATGGCTCTTTCTTTTTTTTTAATCAATTTTTTTTTAATATTTTGCGCTTTGAGATCACGAAGGATATACAGGGAGAGATTCCTTGGTGTGTGCTCTTTGCGGACGATGTGGTGTTAGTCGATGAGAGTAGGACGGAGGTCGATAGGAAATTGGAATTGTGGAGACGA
The DNA here is from genome assembly GCA_028095005.1 of Rhynchospora pubera. NCBI lineage: Eukaryota > Viridiplantae > Streptophyta > Magnoliopsida > Poales > Cyperaceae > Rhynchospora > Rhynchospora pubera. The sequence goes on from CM051459.1 coordinate 103,592,488, forward strand.
ACTCTAGAGTCCAAAGGGTTTAGGCTTAGTAGAACTAAGACGGAGTATATGGGGTGTGAGTTTAGTGGGATACGACCAGTGGACGGAGATGTCTGTCTAGACGGGCAGGTAGTACCTACGAAAGATACTTTTCGATATTTAGGATCGATGCTGCAGAGCGATGGCGAGATAGATGAAGATGTTAGTCACAGGATAAGAGCGGGGTGGGTGAAATGGCGACAAGCATCAGGCGTCCTATGCGATAAGAAAGTCCCGCAGAAGCTAAAAGGCAAGTTCTACAGGACAACGATTAGACCTGCGATGTTGTATGGCGCAGAATGTTGGGCTACTAAAAGACGACATGTCCAGAAGATGAGTGTAGCTGAGATGCGTATGTTGAGGTGGATCTGCGGTCACACGAGGAAAGATCGGATTAGAAATGATGACATACGAGATATGGTTGGGGTCGCACCAATAGAGGAGAAGTTGATCCAACATCGTTTGAGATGGTTTGGACATATCCAACGCAGACCTCCAGAGGCACCGGTACGTATCGGAATTCTTAATCATTTCGAGAACACCCGGAGGGGGAGAGGGAGACCAAGATTGACATGGGAAGAAGCGGTGAAAAGAGACCTTAAAGAATGGAACGTCTCCAAGGAGTTGGCGATCGATATGAGCGCTTGGAAGTTAGCAATTCATGTACCGGAGCCATGACGTAGGAACTTAGGGGTAGGAGCGATGCCATAGGTTTGTAGGTCCCTCTATTAGGTCACGGTCGAGGTCTAGGTTTCTACTATTACTATTATTATTAGAGGTATTATTTTTAGTATGGCTAGTCTTACTATTAGTATTTTTATGTTTTTTTTTTTTTTTTTTGTTCGTTCTGGGATGTGTTCTCTTGTTGGGTTTCTTTCTAGCCTACCCCAACTTGTTTGGGACAAAAGGCTTAGTTGTTGTTGTTGTTGTTGTTGTTGTTGTTGTTGTTGTATTTTGCGCTTTGGGTTCACCAAACTGCGGCTACTTTGGAGCTCAATTGTTCTGAATATTTGCAGCTGAACTCAACTTTTTTTTTATCTTCTGTTTCAATTTCTTAGTTGGAGGCATTAGGGACATGTGTAACAGACACAAAAAATATCCATTTCTGCAGATAAGTCCAAACCAGGCGCCTGTGATTTCACATGTTATCTGTTATCTACACAAAATGCCAGAACATAAATAAAGATATAAAAAAAATACTCTATAATCTTGGGAAACATAGTATATATTCATTTTTTTTTTTCTTGCATGTGGTTCAATAGGTGGTCAAAGGTAGCATTTCTTGCCTTGTAGAATTACTAAAACAGATGCAAAAAGCATATGAGATTTCTCGTTTGGTAGATAAAATGAGATATTCTCAATTGGCAGGGGAAATGAATGTTTTTTGATGTTTTCTTTGTTAATAGCAAGCTTTTAAATTTCGGTTTTTTCGGTATGACGGTCCAGGTCCCTATGTTATTTCGGTGTTATTTCGATGTTATAACGGCGATATAACGGTGTAGTGTTTTTTCAAAATTTGACACACATCAATTCTATAACTATCAACTTATATGTTTATACATCTCCAATACTCCATACAAATAGCATACGGCCATACCAAATTCAATATACTGCAGTGTACCAATATTGAGTAGCAGTAGCAGCTTGTACTAATTTAACAATAGTTCAATATTGAATACACAATTTAACAATAGTAGCAATAACAGCTTGTTATTTCGCCGAAATAACTGAAATAACGCGTTATATCGCCGAAATAACTGAAATAACGCGTTACGTCATTTTCTCAATTAAGACTATAACGTTCATGCGGTTTGACACAGAATACCGCTATTTCTGTTATTTCGCCGTTATTTCGGAGAAATTTAGAAGCTTGGTTAATAGTGAACTGAAGAAAAGTCAGATAGCATTATGCCATGCCAGTACAATGGCATTGTTTATTTTACACTGCCTGTTTAACTTATTTGTTGATCTATTGCATTATTTTTTCTTTTTCTGTTTACAGTGTTTAACAATTGCGCTCAGCTGAGACCATACATTAGATATCTTGATGACATCCACAGAGAATTCTCAGATTACAAATTCTCAATCCCTGTGTCTGGAGCCATTATTTTGGATGATACTAATGAAAGAGTATGTTTATTAAATAAAATCCAAAATTTATTTCGAGATATTGAATTGAATTCCTAAATACCTCTAACATTTTGTTATATTGTTGGATATTCTCAATAATCTTCATATTTTCTCTAAATTGCACCTCACTTCTAAAGTTGGGAAAGGTATTTCTGTTAGATGTTTACAAGTTTGCATAGTTTGGGGACCAACTCCTCTCAATCTAAGTTAACCTAGAATTTAAGGAAAAGTGAGTATTTAGCTATGAATTTTCATACTGGGTTGAATGTGAATTAGTTGAATAAAGATGATGTTATCAACTTCAGGGGACATTAAGTACTCATATGTTAATCCTAGTTTTGTTGTGTTGGGCGTATTCTGCAAAAAAAAAATTAGCCTTATCATGTATTTGGAGGTATAAGGAATAAAGGATAAATAGCCTTATACGGTTATACCACTATTTATCCCATGTTTGGCATGGCTTATCCCTTATACCTTACTCTCTTATTCCCTATTCTTTGTACAACCAAACCCGCTGGGTATAATTTAACAGAAAAGTACTTTAATTAGGCATATTTAGCAATAAACCAAAGAGCTTGTGATTAGGAAGATGGATATATCTTTTAGTAGATTGAAATGCAAGGTTATTCTTACCAGGGATGGTCAGGTTATCAATAAACTTCTATAGGTGCTTTCAATGGTGCTGCTGGAAAAATTATGTATACACCCTTCAGAGCTTGATGAATAAATATGCTTCATAACATATTATACCCATTAAGAACCATAACATATGTACAAAAGTATTTTTTCAAATCTTGTATCCTGGAGATCCTGAACCCTGTCGTTTTACTTGTTATCTTTACATAATTGAGGCAAGACAAGGGGCATGTTGTCAATTCTGAATAAACCATCAGGAGGGCAGTCTGTGGTTTTGCATATCTTTTAGAAAGACATATGGGATTGTGATGTAGAATTTTATGCTTCATAAGGGTTGTATGTGATAATTTGATATCTAGTAGGAGCAAATCTGAGATTATTCAAAAGTAAATGCATTGTTTTTAGACTTCACCCAATTATTAACTTTTAGTTCTGCTTTTGGGAATTATTGGTGCTAATTGTAACAAATTTCCTAGTGTGTTCCTTTATGGTTGTCATTCAGGCAAGTGTTTAAATCTTAAAGCACATGACAATTAAAAGTTGATTTGTTTATTTGTAGTGTTTGCTAGTGAAAGGATGGAAGGCAGGGTCTTGTTGGAGTTTCCCTCGAGGGAAGAGGGGCAAAGATGAGGAAGATGATCATGTTGCTATAAGAGAAGTAAGTGTGTTTAGTGCTTAAAACTTTCAATATGCTTAAAGAGACCGAACTCTTCACTCTTTTTGGGTGCAATACCTTGCATATGGCTATTTAAAAATATGAACTTTTTGAGGGTTGCACTTTGTATTTGTATTGATAGCGTTACAGTTGCATTCGTATTCTTGTATATTACTAGGTCAAATGATATATTGATTCTGCACCAATAGCTGTACAGTGTACACTATTCAATGATGAAATGTTTCTTAATTTAATTTGCTCAAACATCTTAAAGACCTTCCAGATGTTTTGTCATGCTCTTTTTGTATTTGTTTTCTACATAGTTCAGCTTGTTCAAATCTGAGTAGCCATTGAGTCTTCTTATGGGAATTTTTTTACAATATTTCATTCGTTTTTTTGTATATTATTTTATCTTTCTGTAGGTCGAGGAGGAAACTGGATTTGACCTGAGAGGCCTTTTAAAAGTGGGAGATCATTTAGAAACACACCTTGGCACACAAAGGCTTCGTCTTTTTATCATACCATCTATTAGTGCAAATACTCCATTTGCTCCACAAACCAAAAAGGAGATTAGTGTATGCACATCTTATTGGCGTTTTGTGCTTTCAGTTTTTATGGATTGCAGTTATCACTTATCAGGATAAGTGGAACAAAAGAAATTACATAATAATTTGATCAGTTTGTACTCACGTTGTTGAGGTCTAAAAACAATTTTTTTTTTCAAGTTCATCAAAAGACCCACGGAAAAAATAAAATGCACTATATAAAATGACTATCAGTACAAATTACAGTACAAATTGAACAAGTGCACCAAACTGTTGAATGCATTTCGTGGAGGAGTTCAGATCCAGATTTATGGCATTTTTTTGAACAAAAATGTTTCTGGTTGAAATTGAGCAATTTTTTAATATTCTAGTTTATTATATTAAATATTCTCTTGTGCAAATGTTGAAGGAAATAGCATGGTTTAGACTGGATGAACTTGAACCAGCTGTCGATGAGATGATAACTCGCTCAGTAAATGGCTTGAAGCTTTACATGGTTGCTCCTTTTTTGAAGTTAGTGTTTTTCCCTGTTTTAACTTCTAATATTGCATAGGATATTGGCCATTTACCTGTAAGGAGGCTTTCTTTACTGTGGGTTGATCCTGACTGTTTGAGGACTAGTGAAGCACTTAAGAATATCCAGAAAATGGTACGACCAAAATAGTATGAAAATCTACTGTACCTATGGTGTAGTTCTATATTTCTAATATTCTCTTTTGTGGACGCATCCCTTCATTTGTTTTCTTACTTGTAATTATGATACTGTGCATCTTTCCAGGCCATTACGGACATGGTTAAGCACTGATCCTGCTTTAATTGCTAGGAAATCGGACCCACCTGTGAAAGGTGTGTTATCCCTTTATTTATTTTTTTGATATCCAAAGGTCCATTGTTTGGTGTATTTTGCTCAGAAAATGCTGAGAGGTGGGATGCTTATTCATGAGCATGAAATATAAACCAAAATCATTAGGCACCCATTAGCAATATCACTTACCCAAAAGAAACAAAACACTGAGATACAACTTTTTGTTAATTTGTCTATTTTGATAGAAGGGAAAACAATAAAGTAATTTTAAATCCTAAGATTAAACACTCTTGCTTTCAGTCACCATGAAGAACCCTCAAGGAACAGCAAAATTACAATTTGAGAACATTTTTTTTTTCTTGTAATCATTTCAGCAATGACGGTTTGGAAAGCAAAAAATAATACTGGTGATGGAGCAGAGACTTCCACGTGCAAGGTGCCAGATGCCAAATTGATGGACAATCGTCCAGGGAAGAGCTTCAGAGACTTCCATTTTGATCGTGCCGAGATTATAAAAGCTGCTGACTCGGCCTTTGTTGCCTGCTAGAAATACAGTAGGAGGGTTTTGGTTATTTGTGTTGTAAAAAGGGCGGGAGGGGTTACTTAATCTTGGTTAGGTTAACTTAGTTTAATTGAACATGGTGTCTATTTGCATGTGCATGGTGGGAGTATTATTTATGGCCTGTTATAACATGTAAAGAGCTTTGACGTGTTTTTAAGTGTTAGATTAGAAGGTAAATGATGTGTTGTCGTTTACAGGAGAACAAATTTTTTTTTTTTTTGTTTCAGACAGATGGTACTTGCTGCTGTCGGTAGGATGGAAAATGTGCATATAGGATTCTATCATGATCGGACCTAAGCCCAATAATTAACTCTCTATCATATTCAGTCGACATGGCGGATCCAAACTACGTTGTGATGTTATTTATACGGTAATACGTCGTTCTTTTATAAATCTTGTTTTCTTTAGAAAGGCAGGAAGGTTTTTCTTTTATCAAAAAACGAAGACGATATATTTGGGACGCGAACAAGGAACAATTGATTAATTCTAGATGATGGATTCGTGGTACATACATGTTATTACTACGACTGTACTGTATGCCTGAGCCTGACACTATACCTACCGTACTTGACAAATCTAATCTAATCTAATCCGTCCATTACATTTACATCGGATCACATCATATCATATGGATCTTTCGATCTGACATGAGTGTAAAAGACCATCTCTCCTCCTTTGACTAGATCTAGCTGGGACCCACAGAACCTCGCTCGCAGTCCTTTCTCTGGTTACCAAAAGGAGGTTTTTTTTTTTTCATTCAGATTTTATAGATGTTTTAAATAAAAGAAACAAGAAGACTTGGACTGCTGTATATAATATGCAACTTTGTTTATCTACCCACCCAAAATATCATCTTGTTGAGTTGAGATCAAGACACCGCTTTCTTACTGCGTTGCTTATGTAATTAATTTGCCCTTTTGTGCTTCATGTTATTCCGCATTGTCATTATCACTTTTGCATGCATTTGACAGGTGATTTGGTGTAACTTGCAAATGTTTTAGGTGGTAGCTGCTCCTAGCGACTCCGTGTCTACCTTCAGCTTTAGCCCAAAGACAAATCTTTTGGTTGCAACATCTTCGGATATTAAATCAGGTGAATAATTTGTAAATAATTTAATTTTACATGTTTGGTGATTCCTAACATAACATATAGTCCGAGCTGCTCAATGTAATCTACATAGCACTTTATATTTTTCTAAGAGGCAAAAAAAAAAAAAAAATGAAATTCGAAGTCTATGCTTGAAGTCATAACTATTGCATTTAATGGAGCATGGACTCGTATTGAATAGCACTACAAGGACTGAAACTATCAGTTACACTTGCACAAAAATTCTAGCTAGCTTGGTTGTAGCTTGGTACCTTTTAACAGAAGTTTGAGTAAAATTTGTAAGAAACCTCCAAAGAAAACTATTTTTTTTTTCAAATGTCACATACACCAGATAAATTTGCAAAACTTGTTTCAACTCAAGTACTCGTTAATTTCGTACCTACCTAAGGCTAGGTTGTACAAATGATTCAGTATAGATGCTTGAGTTCGATATGTCGAGATCTGGAGAAAATCTGGGGGGTTTTCTCGCAAACATATCAATTGATTCCACTCTGCTTGTTGCTACCTTTTGCTCGATAAGGATAGCCTCTTGGATCTCCTTTAAGACTTCTAAAATTGATGGCCTCTCCAGTCCTCTTGGTTTTACACACATCAAGGCAACTTCAGCAACTTTCCATATCGATTGTATATCATAGGTAGGTTCCAGGGACTTATCTATTATGCCGTGTATGTTGCCGCTCTCTATATGCTCCCTTGCCTAGCAAAAAAGTGTCTTTCAATTAGCTTGCTCCACTATACTGCGCAATGGAGCTGGCCTTGACCATCATGGTGCAGAACAATGTGTACCTGACAATATTAGTCTTTGTAGCAGTACCAAATTCTTTTGGTAGTATCTATCAAGTGAGTTTTGGTTTAACAAATGAAAGGAAGGAATCTAGTACAACTACTCTAGCATTAAAATTACAATTTAACAAACAAGAAATTTGGTATTATTCAAAGAGTTAGTCGACAGAATAGGACTAAGGTGGAAAAAAAAGATACAGTTTGACAGTTGGTAATAATGCAAAAGAATCTAACCCATTCAACTATATATTGAAAATTGTCGCCAAAATGCTCTTTGGATATGGGACTATAACCCGAAATCACTTCAAGAAGAATAATTCCAAAACTAAATATATCGGTCTTCACTGTAAATTCTTGAGTCGCATAGTACCTGTCCATTTTCCAAACATTCAATTTAGCAATGGATATATGAAAAACCAATATGCATACAAACACAAACACACCCAGGGCTGTATTGCCAGCACTCTTATTTGATTTTGTTTATTCTGCTCAACAAGGTAAACAAATTTTCGAGGATAAATTGACAACAAAAAGAAAATAGGTTGATAATTAAGCTTACTCAGGGTCTAAATATCCAAATGTTCCTTTAATCATGCTTGAAACATAGGAACCGTCAGCCATGAGTTTAGAAAGACCAAGATCAGAAACCTTAGCTCTCATGTTCATGTCTAACAATATGTTGCTGCTCTTTAAATCTCTGTGTATGATGGCTGGCGAGCAACCTGTGTGAAGGTACTCTATCCCTGAAATAAAAGTAAAAAGGCTGTACAAATTATGCAACGTTAGGAGAAAGAAAATTTTTTTCTTTAAAAGTGTATATGTGCCAAAGGAAACTACAAAGTTTTTTCCGCTCTGAAATTGTTCTTCAACAAAGCAATAACTTAATTAATTGAGTTCATTGAGGAACCAAACCTTTAGCAGCATCTTCAATTATCTCCATTCGCTTGATCCAGCTAAATATCCTTTTCTCTGGAGGTCCTGAATATATATTTTATTGAACATCATGAAATAAAAAGAGTGATAATCTATATTAAAAAAATTATACTCTAGGCCCCTGAGATTCTTGACATACCACGAAGATGCTCGCTTAAGGTACCCTCATGCATGAATTCATAAACAAGCATATTGTTGTCTTCTTGTTGACTGTATCCTAAAAATTTCACCAGGTGCTTATGATGTATTCTCGATAGCAGAGTTACCTTAAGAGAGAACACACCCAGATATTAATGTTTTTTAAATATCCATTAATCATGAATGTATCTCAGAGGCAATATTAGCATTCAAAAAAGAAAAAAAAAGAGAGAGAAAATCTGTGGTGTCTATTACCTAGACAGACCTGTAAAAATTAACTAAATATTTTATATTCTGGTCTTAATCAATTTCCTTTCAACAATTCTGTGTGTGCTCATCTAAGAGTAATTGCACATATATGGGAGGCGTGTTATGTTTTCTATCATTAGTTTCTACCATCTAGGGATCAAAATCATTGTACCAATACTTATATAAACCAACTGGTATGCAATCTCGACACATACATACCTCATTTATGAACTCACGGATCCCCTGGTTGGATTCAGTATTATGAACCTTGACTGCAATCTCACTACCATCATTTAGTTTCCCATAATAAACTGAGCCGAAGCCACCTTTTCCTATTATCTTCTCAAAATTATCAGTTGCATCCTCAATTTCTGACAACTCAAATCTATGTGCTGGCTCACTATCTAATTCTTTCAGTAAATTTAACTGGCCTGCTGGGACACGACCAATTTTACCTGAAAGTAGATTAAAACATAGGAAGAATTGCAGTTAAAAGGCCCAAATTGATATACCAAATTCATGTTAATTCATAATATTATAAACCAGACCAAAAATCCAAAAATCCAAGTGAAGAATACATGAACATATAGTAAGCCAGAATATATTATGTAAATAGCTATTTGGTCCGCATCTAGTACAGTTATTGATTGGATTGACTTTAAATCTCGTCAATTTAATGAAAAAACAAATGGAAATTTGCGCAGTCCACCAAAATTTACCTCTTTTTCTCCCTTTTCTCTTGTATTTACACAAATACCATGCTGCAAGAAACAAAAGCAACAACGTAACACCGACAGTTGAGAAGATTATTATCAAATTGTTTTTTGATTCACTGCTTGGGTGGAGAGCCAGATTTCCTGAGTAGCTACGCAATATATGAGAAGTAAAAATGTTAGAAATATTAAGTACAGGTTTCTTTTTTCTTCTTTTGCTTTAAAAAAAAAAGAGGATTTAGCCAATTGTGCAAGTATAAGAAGAAAAGTGCATACTTGAAAACAATGTTTTTCCTAAGAAGTCCCTTTGGTATTACTCCAGACAGGTTGTTGTTTTGCACATACCTGCAAGCGATATTGTATATTAAGATAATGTACGTATAACCATCTCTTTTCTTTTTAATTTATATCCTTTTTAGTACCTAATTCTCAATGAAAAAGTTATTAACTCTTTGGATTCTTCTTTTGGGTAAAAAAAAATATATAAATAAAATATTAACAACACTGCAAGAAGAAATTCAATAATTCAACATTTCTATTGCAATTTATTACAAATTAGATAACTGTAATTGAGGACAAGTGAGTTGGAAGTTGCAAGCTAGAAAAAAAAACTTACAGTCCCTTTAATTTTGGGAGGTTGCCCAAGGATGAAGGCAATGAACCAGTAAGCTCATTATTCTCAAGGTGACTGCCAATAGAGAAAAAGAGATGGATGAATATTCATAAGCTGGTCTTATTTGAAAAATAAGTCGAAAAAGAACGTGGCCTTACATAATTTCTAAATTTGGGCAGCCACCAAAGTCCAGTATTGAACCAACAAGAGAGCTGCCATTAAGGTATCTGCATTACAAGCTTAAATCTAATTGAGCTCCCAAAAAAATAAGAAATAAAACCATGGAACAGATTTTGGAAATGAAGTACATCATTTATTTGTCTTCCAATTGAATCATTTTATATAAATAAGGACCATCGAAGAATTTTGAAATATATAACTTAACAAAAACTATAAAAGATAGACAAGGAAGAAAAAAAAATAATAAGCTGCTGCAAAAGACAGGGATTTTCTGGATAGAAATGGATATGTTTTATTTAAGGGAGAAACAGAAATAGAAGTTAGAAGAAATGCTTCAGACTTACAGTTCAACCAAGCCTGTTAAGCTAGCCAGTTCCTGAGGAATATCTCCAGATAAATTCTTCCCTGACAGGTCTCTGTAAATTGCAAATAGCAAATTGAAAGAAGATCAGTTTGGGATTTAGTCAAGAAAAAAATATATAATAATCTGTGCATGCAGCATCATTGAGGCATACCGAAGTTCATTATTCTCAAAGACATTGTTAGCAAATGGAAGATGCTTACAAGAAAGGAATAAGAAAGAATCATTCCATATAACAAAAGATCTGATACATTGAAATTATTTCTGGTTGGCTGTCAGAATTACATTGAACCCAAGTCCATGAAGCGGGTAAACATGGGTCACCACCTTCATGCGCCCACAGAGCCTGTGGGTAGCTTGCTATAAGACCAGCCATTGCAGTTGCTGTAACTCAAAAAAGAGAAACTTTTAGGTAAATACTTTGTAAAGAGCACTGTCTCATCATCGAATAATGTGCAGGCTTACCATCGAGGGATCCAAAATTGATCAGCACATATTTGAAAACCTCAAAAGCATTCAGAATAGGACCCCGCGTAGAATCATTAGTTTTTCTAAAATCAAGAGATGCAATGAATGGCAAGGAGACATTGTAAAATCCTGGTTCATAAAGCCGGTAATTCCCATTGGCATTTTCTTGCACGTTGACAACAGCTTCATTGATGGGTGGGCCCCATGGAAGTACAACTTTAAACTGTCTGGTTTCATTGGGGCCCAAGTCTTCAATTTCTGCCATGTATGTAAATGCCCATGCATTTCCTGGGAAGTTGTCTAGGTTCATGCGATATGTTAATGTCCCATTATTTCCCACAACAGCAGTTTGCATGACCTTAACCGGGGGGATCTCATCATGATTAACAAATATTGATTTTTTAGTTGAAATCTTTTCGGTACCAGGTGCAACATCAACAAGATAATTTGGTCTCTTAACGGCGTCAGACTCCCAAATCCTGTCAAACGGATCATCAGGGTACCTAGATCGAGAGAAAGGAAGCGCAAATAAGCAGATAATATGGTCCGACCTCATTAGTTCATTACTGAAATTAATGATTGACCCATAAGTTTCACTATATTGGGTAACGTCCTAATCAAATTTAAGTTCAACAGAATTCACAAAAGGAAACAAAATTAGACTACAACCAATTTTTAATTGACACAAAAATATAAGTGCTTTGCATCAATGTCTACTCTAGCAGCAAATTGTTCAATTAACATACAGGTGGAGTAAATGCCCTGTAAAATCTATAAAAAATTGTTACCTGATTGAAGCATTACTAAGTGTCCCAAAATTTACTCTAGCAGCCATGAACATGAAGTACTGATCCTCAAACATGGTAGTATACATAGATCCATTGAACTGCCTAAGCTCAATCGTAGATATAAACCGTGAACCTGATAAAGCATTGAACAAACAAACACTGAGGGAAGGAGATGGAGCTAACACCACCATTTCACTCACCACCGGTGTGGTAGCATCCATAATTACAATCGTATCCCAATAAGTTGCCCCCAGAGAGATGACAAATTTCGGGTACACATTAGTGTTGTCAAAGTTTCCATAAAGGAAGGTTGCTCTGACAAGGTACCGGAGGCCTGTTGTTGCATTAAGGGTATAGCAGTACTTCCTGTCGTCAGTGGGAAAGAAACGAATGGTGTTGTATTGTGTTTTGTTGTTGTTTACAATTGTAGTATTGGCGGTTTGTCCAAACGGGTAGTCGCTGTCTGGGGTCCACTGCAGGCCAATATCGTCAGTGTGTACACTGGTTCCACCACAATCAATATTCACAAAACCTAGAGAACATCATTATTAATAATTAGCAAAGCAGAACACCAATTGTATGCCTTTCTCTGTACATGCAAATTTTCTCATTAACAGATATTTTGAAAACCTGGAACTTTTTCAAGAAGAGATTTTCATCATTTTGCAAGATACCATTTTAATTTAACTATAAAATGAAAAATTTTTAAGTACACACTGTTCAAGTACAGAAGAAAAAAGAAAGAAACAAGTGTATTATTAGTTAGAAAGAGCAAATGGGGCTTAATTCACCACAAGGATGAGTACTTGTTGCTACGTGAAACGAAATTCATTAGTTGAAACCTGTATAATAGTCCTGTAATCAGTCGCTGTGTTTCAGGAATTGGGATTAGATATTAGGGAAAATCGGACCAATGCCACGTCAAAGTTAGAAAATTAGAGAAATGCCACCCCAAACTATACTCTTAGAAAAATGCCACCCAAATTCTATTATACTCATATATTTGCCACTTCTCTACAATTATTATACATTTTTGAAAAAAGAAAACGGTATTGTGAGATGTATTTTTATATTTCCTGATATGCCCTTCAAGATATAACGTTTCTTTCTTTCTTTATTTTTTTGGAAGTGGCAGAGTTATTGAAAAATTTCGCAACAACATGTATATAATAGGAGCCATCAAATGTTGATTCTCTAGGAAATAGATTGTCATGCATGTACCTGGCACTTGAGCTGTTGTCATCGGAAAGAGAATGAATAGAAATGCCAGAAGATATGAGGAGTCCATCTCTCTCTTTCTTTCTCTAGCTTGATCTTCTCTCTAGAAAAACATGGCAGCGGCTTCTGAGTTATTCTCTCTCTATTTATTTCTCTAAACTATCTTTTACATGTGGTGGCTAGTGAACATTCAAGTTTCAATTAATAATTTAATAATAATGAGATGCTTTTATTTGTAGTATATATGTAATAGATACATAGGTCTTCAGTATTTAATGTTGACTTTCCGGTCATCGATCGCTAACTACTTTAAACTATTATTTCACTCTTTAAATCTTTTTAAAGTACCATCGCCAGTTTCTGAAAGATGAGGTGTGCTTTGGTATGTTGGTTGTATATATTTGAATAATTTTGCATTTTGTATGTGATACGTCTAGATTTGGCAGAGATCAACAATAATATGGAGAGAGAGATTGAGAGGTGAATTCGTAAATCTTTATTGATCACAGTGTTACAATAGTCTGTTTCACTAATCCACCCCCTACTATACAGTGGTCTACCCCCTCTATTTATAGGCTTCAAGTAGGAGATTCTCTTGCTGATGTCACCCATCAGCCATTAGGCCACTTGACCCGTCTGGTCTACCCGAGTTCACCTTAGACATGAGTGATGAAAGTTTTTTGTTTCTCATTCATCATCCGAGAAGACTCGATTTATTTTCCCGAACTATTCTCGGGTCATAGACCCTCGTCTCGTAAGTTAGGCATGTTGGGCCGAGCCCTATCATAAGCCCTTGAACTTGTGATGAGAGCCTCATCGGAAGTTGAAATTAGTTCTCGGTTCCACGAATCTGGGGCAATGACTCTTGGTTCATAAGCGAAGGTATGAATGTTTGACTCCCTTCGGTCGGGAAAAAGAGATATTATGAGCCCTTGAGGTCCAAGACTTACAAACTCGGATTCTGGGTGAAAAAATGCTTAATCCACTCGGAGGGAAAAATTCTTAGATTAAGCCCTTGTGTTTGGACTCAAGGGATTTACGAATCGAGCCCTTGAGTTCTGAATATGGACATTTCGGGCGAGATAGCGACTTGAAGGAGCCCTTGAGTCCCGAACATTGACATTTCGGACAGGAGAGCGACTTGAAGGAGCCCTTGAGTCCCGAACATTGACATCTCGGGCAAGAGAGCGACTTGAAGGAGCCCTTGAGTCCCGAACATTGACATTTCGGGCCAAAGAGCGACTTGAAGGAGCCCTTAAGTCCCGAACATGGACATTTCGGGCGAAAAAGCGACTTCAATGGGCCCTTGAGTCCCGAACATTGACATCTCGGGCAGGAGAGAGACTTGAAGGATCCCTTGAGTCCCGAACATTGACATTTCGGGCCAAAGAGCAACTTGAAGGAGCCCTTGAGTCCCAAACATTGACATTTCGGGCCAAAGAGTGACTTGAAGGAGCCCTTGAGTCTCGACATGGACATTTCGGGCGAAAAAGCGATTTCAAGGAGCCCTTGAGTCCCGAACATTGACATCTCGGGTAGGAGAGCGACTTGAAGGAGCCCTTGAGTCTCGAAAGTTGACATTTCGGGCCAAAGAGCAACTTGAAGGAGCCCTTGAGTCCCGAACATGGACATTTCGGGCGAGAAAGTGACTTCAAGGAGCCCTTGAGTCCCGAACATTGATATCTCGGGCATGAGAGCGACTAGCCCTTGAGTCCCGAAAGTTGACATTTCGGGCCAAAGAGCGACTTGAAGGAGCCCTTGAGTCCCGAACATGGACATTTCGAGCGAGAAAGCGACTTCAAGGAGCCCTTGAGTCCCGAACATTGATATCCGCGAGGCGCTTACTCTGAATAAAACACACTTACTCTGAGGCACCGGCACTAAGAGGTTCACAATCACAGGGTAACATCGACGAGACGCGTTGACTCCGAAGCATTGCCTCTAGGAGAGTCGCGACTGATTCTTTGCGGTGTAGTCCTCTACGAGATGCGGTTGAACCCTTGGCGAGATAGCGAGCCCTTGAACTCCTAAGTTCCTCGTAGACTGAGGAGCCCTTGAGTCCTTAAGTCCCTCGTGGACTAATGAAAGACGATTTATAATCACAACTTTCATACACGAAATGCGTTTACTCCGAGATTGGTTCTCAAAGAGGGTCACGACTTACTTCTTTTGTTTGATGCGCTTATTCCGAGATCAACTCTCGAGAAGGGTCACGACTTCTTTTGATTTTTATGCGCTTACTCCGAGAATTCTCTCGAGGAGGGTCACGACTTTTCTTTTTCATTGCGCTTACTCCGAGAATTCTCTCGAGTAGGGTCACGACTTTTCTTTTTCAATGCGCTTACTCCGAGAATTCTCTCGAGGAGGGTCACGACTTTTCTTTTTCATTGCGCTTACTCCGAGGATTATCTCGAGGAGGATCACGACTTTCCTTTTTCAATGCGCTTACTCCGAGAATTCTCTCGAGGAGGGTCACGACTTTCCTTTTTCAATGCGCTTACTCCGAGAATTCTCTCGAGGAGGGTCACGACTTTTCTTTTTCAATGCGCTTACTCCGAGGATTCTCTCGAGGAGGGTCACGACTTTTCTTTTTCAATGCGCTTACTCCGAGGATTCTCTCGAGGAGGGTCACGACTTTTCTTTTTCATTGCGCTTACTCCGAGAATTCTCTCGAGGAGGGTCACGATTTTTCTTTTTCAATGCGCTTACTCTGAGAATTCTCTCGAGGAGGGTCACGACTTTTCTTTTTCAATGCGCTTACTCCGAGAATTCTCTCGAGGAGGGTCGCGACTTTTTTTTTTTCTTTTTTTTATGCGCTTACTCTGAAAATTCTCTCGAGGAGGGTCACGACTTTTCTTTTTCAATGCGCTTACTCCGAGAATTCTCTCGAGGAGGGTCACGACTTTTCTTTTTCAATGCGCTTACTCCGAGAATTCTCTCGAGGAGGGTCACGACTTTTCTTTTTCAATGCGCTTACTCCGAGAATTATGTGCGCTGCAAACTTCAACTCCAATTGTAGACTTCCCTGACAATACGAGTCCTGAGGAGGAGGTAGTCGTTGTGTTGGCAGTGAACAACGATATCTCACTGGTCTCTGGGCAGAAGACGGCGAGCTGCGTGGTTGAGTATGCTCCAAGTGAGTGGCGGTCGCGACAGTAAGGAAGGCAAAGGAGATGTTGAGGCGGAATGAAGAAAGTTGTGGCCGACCCGAGATTCATGGTGACAGTGACTGTGCCGTGAAATCGCCTGGATGCCTCCACTGATTGAATTAGATGTTGCGAGACCGTTGTCTTGAGATTGAGCTGAGGGGATGACGACGAGTATTGTGCTGATTGAGAATTGATCGACGGATTAGGATAATCCAAGATTGACAAAGGTAGATCGCCATGGGTGGATGAAGATGATAAGACAGATCTGAGTAATGGATCCGAAAAAGGGAGATCTGATGCTTTGTTTTATATCTCAATAAAAGATCGACATAGATTGAAAAAGGGGATCTTGAATTATGCTCTCAAATCTCGCTCACAAACGAATTTTGAATTGTTGAAAGTGATGAACGGAGGAAACTGTGTCTTCTCCGACCACCACCCTCGTTTTATTTTTCAGGTGGGCGCCAGTTGATACGTCTAGATTTGGCAGAGATCAACAATAATATGGAGAGAGAGATTGAGAGGTGAATTCGTAAATCTTTATTGATCACAGTGTTACAATAGTCTGCTTCAGTAATCCACCCCCCTACTATACAGTGGTCTACCCTCTCTATTTATAGGTTTCAAGTAGGAGATTCTCTTGTTGATGTCACCCATCAGCCATTAGGCCACTTGACCCGTCTGGTCTACCCGAGTTCATCTTAGACATGAGTGACGAAAGTTTTTTATTCCTCATTCATCATCCGAAAAGACTCGATTTATTTTCCCGAACTATTCTCGAGTCATAGACCTTCGTCTAGTAAATTAGGCCTGTTGGGCCGAACCCTATCAGTATGCATGCTTCAGTAGGACAAAACAGAAAGATTTCCATCCATTTCGCAGTTTCGTCACTTTCGTGCATCTTCATTCTTCGCATACAGATATAATTCCAGTGCTTAATACATTTAATTTTCTCGTAATAATGAAAACATTAATTAAAAGTGTTTAAATGAAAGTAATACTGTTGACTGTTTTGATTATTAAAAATTTCCATATTAATATTATGTGATAATTATAAAGTGTAATGCTAGAGTCCAACGTGTTTGACACTTGGCCCGTCAAACACGATCGGATCTCAATTTTTTAGATTAGCACGGCCGATTCGAACTGCTCAATTTATTTTCCATAATGAAATATCATAGGATATAAATTGTATATTTTTTCGATTTTTTTTTTACTATTTATTTTGTATTTTAGAAAATCTTCAATCTAATTAATTTTAGACCCTTCAATTTTAAAAAATCTGAAAAAAAAATTATTTAAAAATTTAAGAAAAATATAAAATTTTGTCTGTAAGAATATTTTAATACGAAGATCATATTGAGCGGTTTGGATCGTTAATTTGAAATTTTAATAATTGAGTCTAAAATCGAGTTTGACGTCAAACGCGTTTAATTCTAGCATTACTCAATTATAAATATTTTTAACTGGTGGTTTATCAATATTATATTGGTAACTTTTTATCTTCTCTATTTATTTTTTTATTTTTATTTACTTATATTTTTTGTGTCCGCGGTGAGGTTGGCATAGGAAGACTGGAATTTGAGTTTTGAGTAAAAAGTTCTTCTTTAGACTCCGTTTGTATGGCTTCTTTCCGGAATAAAGAATAAGGAATAACTTTTTTTTACCAATAAATTTATTTCTAACCATCCAAACTCTTCACAAAAGTTACACACTTCCCAATAAATTATCCATTCCCAATAAATTTTTTCCCTTCTTCCTTCTTCCTACCTTATTCTCAACTCATCCAAACGGAGCCTAAAAGGTTTCGTTCCTTCCTTGGAAGAACGTGGTATTAATTGTCACAGATACTTACCTAATTTCCTTTCTATCTATCTCATGTTTGTATAGTACTTGCTAATAATCTGACATCATTGATAGTAATGAATATAAAGTACTCTGATGTAAAGAATCAGTTCTTAATCTAGTAGTAAAAAAATAACGCATCTTAAGTAAAAAATCGCATGTTCGAAATCCGGCTAAAAAAATTTCATAGACATTTAATTTAAAAATAAGTTGGTCGACTTTACTTCCAGTTTATCTTTAAAAAAAGTACTCTGATGTATTGATGTCAATTTGTACTACCTATAGCTAAAATTACACGATAATATCACCAAACTTTGGATAGAAAATTGGATAAATTAAAGACGTACAGTAACTAACAACTTTAATAACAATAAATTTAATTAATTACTTTAAGTAGCTAGCTAGCCACGAGGTGCCAATAGCGAGTTCTAAATTAATTAATTACTTTAATTACTTTAAGTATATTTTAAATGAATCTTTAAACTTTGCAAAAATAAAATATTAAATTTGATGGCGAACGAAGCATGGAGTACCTATGCGTTTTGGTCATAAAAATAAAATATTTATGTAGAGTACAGTCTGTACAGACCAACTATGACTGCGCCTCTTACTCTAGCGTGGGTTTGTATTTTTGGGGGTAGCCGGGCAAATGAGATCTAGTCTCGCGGGACCGTCCGACGCATAAATCACAGTCGTGTGATTTAATCTCAATGGCAAAGAGAGTCCCGTGCATGTAACCTGATCGATAGGCTCGAACCGTCCAGATCAGATCGGACGGTTCGTAGGCTGCGCTGGACGGTCCCGCGCGGGAGCAAATTCGGATTGGTAGCCGGGTAGGTTTCAAATTTTGAATCATGACAACAGTGCAAGCTACAATTGATAGTCAATGGTTTAATAAGATTTGATTTCGGGAATGAAACCGCTGGTGGGAAGAGCTATCTACCACTGTATTTCAAAAAATAAAAAATAAAAATAAATAAAAATAAAAACATCTCTCTTAAAAAATAACTTCCTAGAATCCACAAGAATGGAGATAAGGTGAGAACCAGAGTTTTTAGTGTAGTAAAAAGAATAATATATTTCAAATGAAAGATTGTAGGTTCGAAATCTGACTGAAGAATTTTTTATAAACATTTAATTTTAAAATAAATTAGGAGGGTTAGACTCTAATTTATCTTAAAAAAAAAACATAAGACGAAAGGAGAAGATATGGAGGAATGTTATTCAATAGTAACTACCAACCAAATTGTTTCATGAATCTATTAGGCTGGAGCGCACTAAAACAAATCGAGTAGATGTGACGCAACTTTTTCGGCCTTGGTAATCTAAAAATTCATTTTTTTTTTAAAGGAACTGATATAATTAGTGAACTTTTCGACCATTAGAAAAAACAACCATAACATGGCGATAGTAACAGTAAGGTTTTCGCAAAAATTTTCTGATGTCATGTGAATGAGATAATGAAAATTAGATTACGGTTCTTTTAGATAATTTTAAATATCGGAATAATACTACTACACTTAAAGCCATATTATTTTTTATTTGAAAATGAAATTCGGAATTGTCAAAAGAAAACAAAAACAAAAAGGAGCGCATTCTGGGACCGCAATAAAGACGAGAAATGTGCCAACATGTCCCTGTTGCCAATTTGCCATAGATGAAGACCCATTTATGAAGGATTCAACGTACCATTTTTTTTTTAAATTAAACCGATTTTTTCAAAAAGAAGAGAACAAGCAAGCTTTCAAAATAGCACCTTCCACTTTTCGAAATGATTTTCAAAACACTAATGATGATTGGACCCCAGCAGTATAAGTAATAAAATAACTTGAGTATTTCTCAGCATATATTATATTAATAAAAAAGATTTGACAACTGTCATAATTTTTCAAATGGTTATTAAAAAGCATTTGTGAAATTTAGAAATTTTGTGTATCAAAATTTGGTGCTACTCAAAATTAATTGATCACCAATTAATTAATCAGTTGTATAATATACAGTTCAATGCACACGTAGGATTGTCTAAACTATTGATAACATATATATGATTTTTTGAATTTTTAATATGAGTAATAAATTTTAATTATTATTTCGGTCGTGAAATAATAATGATTAACAATATATATATTCCGTGGCATACTCTTTTACTTGTTAATTTGTTTTAACTCGTGCAATATGATATATTATTAATTAATTTGTTAAATCGACGCAACTAAATCTTAATTAAATAAATCAACGGATAATAAAGCATAGTAAAATGTTAGTTAGTGCAGAATAGATCTGAATGAATGATAAATTAATATGCATAAAAGGATGAATATTAAAGAGGTAATGTGGGAGGTGGGGGTTAATATGAGAATTGAAAGGAGACGTCATGGGACCATAATCATGATGACCGCACTACCTCAGTCTCCTTAGTCCTTATCTACTGAAGACTTCGTTTGGATAGGTGTGGGAAAAAAAGAAAAAGAGAAGAAATGAGAAGAAATATTAGAAAGTGTGTAACTTTGTGAAGAGTTTGAATTGTTTATAATTTTTTTTCTTCTCTTCTTCTTTCTTCCTCTTCTTCTTCTTACATCCAAACGGAGCCGAAGGAGTGAAAGTACTCTGAAAGTGAAGCGGGTGCTGAATTAATTGATGGATGCTTCGTGCTTCTTGCGTTGTGTTGTGCTCGTGCAGTGGAAAGTGACTGGGTCCTTCACGCTTGATTCCTTGTGTTGGTTTTGTGAATGAATTTACATACGGAAATTGGTGCTTTGCAGTCTTTGCTATGCTATGGTATCAACTTTTTTTTTACTCTGTGTTTGGATGGGAGTGAAAATAAAAGAATAAGAAAAGTTAGAAATAAATTTATTATTAAATAATTTAAATTTTTCACAAAGTTATACACTTCTCAATACTTCTTCCGTATTTTTCTTATTCCTCTTATTCTCGCATCATCCAAACGGAGCCATTAACGGAATCTAATAGCTCTGTTTGGATGAGATGTGGGAATAAGAGAATAAATTTATTATAAACAATTCAAATTCTTCACAAAATTACATACTTTTCAATACTTTTTCCCACTCCTTCTCTTATTTCTCTTTATTTCACACCATCCAAACGGAACCTATGGTCAACGAAACGTGACAAAGATGATATTTTATTTATCACATTAAAGTGTGATGCAAGCATCAGTCCGTCTCCATTCTTTTCTGTGAGGACCCAACTACCTAAATCTCACTCTCACTGGCGCTCGCACTCGCACATTGTTTGAGACCCACACCTCCGTCTCAACCTCATCCTAAATTCCAAATCCTCAAATTTGTCTGCTCCACAAGATTCCTTCATTTTCCGTCTCTTAATCCAATAATAAATTAATTTTAAAATAAAATTTTATACAATTTACATAAAAAATATATATCGTTCGTTAAATAGTACAATATTAACGGGCTTAGATTCAAAATTTAAATTTAAATTTTAAATTTCAAATTTTAAAATATTACCGGGACAACGTTTTCTAAAGCACTGCTTCTCTTATACTAGTTCAAAATATATAATCTTCGTGTTTATATTTCATTTTATTTCTTCCCTCTTTTTTAATATATAAAAAATCGTTTTTAATCTGTCTGCACTCTGCAATTAATATAAAAAAAATTCTACTATTAAAATCTTAAAAATATAAATTTGATGTCGAACCATATA
Organism: Rhynchospora pubera; assembly: GCA_028095005.1. Lineage (NCBI taxonomy): Eukaryota > Viridiplantae > Streptophyta > Magnoliopsida > Poales > Cyperaceae > Rhynchospora > Rhynchospora pubera. The sequence continues at coordinate 103,614,068 of CM051459.1, forward strand.
TACTTAACGAAATACTTTAGCCTAGCTCGTATATATACATATATGGAGATTGGCTAAAGTATACTCCAGCATACGGATCAAACCCGTATGCTGGAGTATACATGCATATACACCCATATCTAATTATACATATCACTTTCAATATAATAAAAACCAACTAGTCCAAAGTTTTTGTGAAACTTAACATCTTAACTTTTTAAGAATAGAATGTGATAGTCCCCTCCATCCTACTATATATTCTGGCTGGTCCCTTCACCACCATAATTCCATGCATGTCACATATCATAGATGACAAGGCTAGCTCTAGCCTGAGGCCAGCTCCACTTGCAAACCAATCTCATGAGCATTAGATATATCACTTTATTAGACATTAGTGCTCAATTCAAAGTTGCAATACATAATGTTGGTCCATAAAAATCAATTTCATGATTAGATAAATTATTTTCAAGCTGCCATCATTGACCAACTCTGTCTTAATTTTAGACGAAGAAAAAGAAGATCACGGGACTTTTATGCAAACGATTGATATTTTTTTTGGTTCTACTCGGGGTGGCAAAAAAGCTCGTGGCTCGCTCGAGAAAACTTCGACTTGATTCGACATTGGCTCGATACATTTGGGCTCGAAGCAAAATTCGACTCGCTCGAAATTAACTCGAAATTGGCTCGAAATATAATTTTGTTAACTAATTTATATATATTAGTACATAATTTGATATATAATATATTTATTTATTACATATAAATGCTATTTTTATTTAAAATATTATTATAAAATGAATAATATACTAGTTTATGAATAAAAATAATATTAAAATTGATAAATATTAATTAATTTGTATATTAGTTGCTTGAAAATATATAAAAAGTACTATAATTTAGCTCGACGAGCTCGTTAAGAAACTCGATACAAATTCGATTCAATTCGACAAAACTCGAATTAATTTCAAATCAAGCTTGGGCTAAGGTTAGCTCGCTCGAGTTCAATTCGTTGCCAGCCCTAGCTTCTACTACAAAGTTTTTTTTTCTTTTTATATCGATAAAGAGAGTGCCGACGGATCAAATCTTTTAATTTTACATATTCAGAAAGAACTCTTCATCCATCAGATTTTGATCCTGTGACTTTTACTAGAAAATCACTTGTCTTTAGTCATCACTAACTAAAAAAGAAATTTACCATCTAGGATATACTTAAATAAATGGAAGCCAGAAATCTAATTTCTTATTAGCTCAAAGCCCTAAACGTGATAAATAACAATCAGTACCGGACCAAGTAATTCTTAAAGATTGTGTAATTTACATGAAACTTTGACAATGCGGATGCTTGGAGTTGTCTATATTCAATGGAGCATGGACTTTTATTAGCTGTTTTATTTGCTGTAATTTCAATCTTAATTAATAAGTAAAACAACCCGGAAGGAAAACAGTAAACACAAAATTGAATCTACATTATATTTGGTTTGCTGAAATTTTTAGCACAAGTTTAATGTAAACTCATAAGAGATCTTTAACACAAACAACTTTAATGATACAATTTCACATACATCGACATAAATTTTCCAGCCTTTTTCCTACTCGTGTACTTGCCAATTTTATACCTACCTAAGGCTAGGTTGTGCAAATGATTCGGTAGAGAAGGCTGAAATGGATATATCGAGTTTTGGAGCAAATTCTGGGGGTCTTCTTGCAAATATATCAATTGATTCAACTCTGCCCGTGGCTGCCTTTTGCTCGATCAGAATAGCCTCTTGGATCTCCTTTAAGACCTCTGAAATCGATGGCCTGTCCATTCCTATTGGTTTTACACACATCAAGGCAACTTCAGTGATCTTCCATACTGACTGTATCTCATAGGTCGGTTCCAGGGATTTATCTATTATAGCGTGTATGTTTCCGCTTTCTATATGCTTCCTTGCCTGACAAAAAGTGTTTTACAATTAGTATGTACCATTACACGGTACAAGGGAGCTAGGCAGGGTGATCATGGCACACAACAATGCCTACCTGAAAATATCAGTCCTGTACCAAAACCAATCATCTTTGGTAGTAAATGTAATGGAGTTTGGTTTAACAAGTGAAGAAAGGATATTTTACACAATACTAGTCTTGTACCAAAACTAATCATTTTTGGTAGTATGTATACTGGAGTTTCGTTTAACCAGTCAAGAAAAATTTTACCCAAGTAAAGTTACAGGTAGAAATTTGCTGAATTACAATTCTATGAACAAGAATTTTAGTTTTATAAAAGAACTACGATGGGAGAAAGTGACAGTTGGATAGTTGGTACTATTTCAAAAGAATCCTAACCCATTCAACTATATATTGAGAATTGTCGCCAAAATGCTCCGCTGATATGGGACTATAACCTGAAACCAGTTCAAGAAGAATAATCCCAAAACCAAATATATCGCTCTTCACAGTGAATTGTTGAGTAGCATAGTACCTATCCATTTTCCAAAAAAAAAAAAATGCAATTTAGCAATGTGTAATTGAAAAAAACAATACACACGCAGACACAAACACACACATACAATCTGCAACAACCCCCCCCCCCCACCACCACCACGCCAAGGGTATTTTCAGTACTAATTGATTTTGCTTATTGTGCTTAATTATCATTACAAGCAACTTGTCAAGGATACATATATATGAAACAGAGAAAAAGATAGATAGTTGAGCTTACTCAGGGTCTAAATATCCAAATGTTCCTCTAATCATGCTTGAAACTTTTGAACCGTCGGCCATGAGTTTAGATAGACCAAAATCAGAAACCTTGGCTCTCATGTTCATGTCTAATAATATGTTGCTGCTCTTTAAATCTCTGTGTATTATGGCTGGTAAGCAACCTGTGTGAAGGTACTCTATACCTGAATTGAAAAATAAATTAATAATAGGAAGTATGTAAATTTGAAGAATAAAAATTGTAAATTCCTTAAATCCTTTTTGTGCCAAAGGGAACTAAAAAAATAAAATTTCTAACATGTCCTTCCTCAACAAAGCAATAACTTAATCGCGGAACCAAACCTTTAGCTGCATCCTCAGCAATATCCATTCGTGTTACCCAACTAGTTATCTTCTTCTCTGGAGGTCCTGATGATATTTTTTATTTAAATTATCAAAATAAAAGAATAATAATCTAAAGCAAAATTAGAAAATGAATAATAACTAGCTACCGCATCGCGCTTTGCGCGATGAAAGTTGAACCAAAGTTGGCCTTTTAAGACATTCCTTGCAATGATAAAAAAAAATGACACAAACAATATGGAGTTACAGATGGTACTATACCAAAGATACGGAAAAACTAATATGTTATAATTTGAATTATCAAGTATTAATCACAAACAACCAAAATTAGACTCTCAAATATAAAGATGCCTTACAATATCAACAGTAACCATCTCTCTTCCCATGTAGGGTTGAACTTTGTTTGCTAATAAAGAAACTACATATTTTTCTGAGCTGAATGTAGTGAAATGTTATCAATCTGGTCAACAATTAAGCACCATATAAGCAAGGTTTAAAAAAAGTATATAGAAAGACCAGCATACGTCTATTTAGCTGCAATACAATACAGGTGCCAATTTAACCAAAATTTTAGTCTTTTTTCAGTGTGCGCAGTTTTGTTCAGTCCTCGTATTGGTGTCTAATCATTAAGCATTAAAGCTTTGGATTTAAAGTTAGCTCTATTAAGCAATCTAGGTCGGCTGCGTATAATAATGACTTAAATGATCCATTAATATACCAGAAAGCAACTTCGCAGAAGAAGCCAACACCATTACCACTGACATATATATTGTCCTTGTTTTCAATTAATTTGGGTTTGTTTCAATGTGACAGCTATAATAATTCTAATGAGCCTCTCTATAATGTATTTATGTATATTTGAGCAGCAATATAGATTTCATACCCTTGCAGAGAAGGGCACATAACAGCTACAGATCCAACGAACATGCCTCCTTGCTAAAATTTTGTGCCTTCATCCTACCGAGATCAGCCTCCTCTCCTCCTGGTAAAGAAGAAATCACTAAGTTAAAAAAGATATTGGCAGAAGGTTTTTCCAGTTTAATTAGATCTGATGCATTTGCATTTGATAAAGAAGAATATCTTCCAATTGTGAATAAGAACAATGGTGATGATGCTCCTGAAACAATCTACAGATCCCAGGTTGCGGAACATATCTGAAATTAAACAGAAGAGAATATACGATCAAAGGTTAGCAGGTAGTAGCATTAAGATCATCTCAATCAGTATCAATAAACCTCTAAGTCCGATAATATTCTACAAATACAAAATATCAGTGAAAACAAAAGTAAAGAACAACTTTGCGCAATATATAATTTTTTTATGCTGGTCCTACATATTTTGAACTATACAACTGCAATTACTACAATAGCAACTGCACCATATGATATCCATGATCCCATAATAAATCAAAAGAAATTACATTTTTTATTATGAGACCGTATAAATCTCTGAACTTGAAGACTAAGTACATCAATTAGATGCTTTATAGCCAAATGTTATCCATCTTATACGACGACAATCATAGAGAAATAATTGATCAACATGTTGCAAGTTAATAAGATCCCATAGGTATGATGAAGAAAGAACATAATCAGCTTTCAAGGTAGGATTACATAATCAAATTAAGTCATTGAGTTTTGATATAACACACTCTTTTAGTCTTTTCAGCAGCCGGCAACATAGAGGAAAATATACCTGAAATTTTCATGAATGATCCCTTGAAAGCAAAAATTCTATCTGAAGGATCTGGAGAACTCCAACAGCACCCGTCTTGTTTGTAGTTGTGAATATCTTTGAAATAGCACACAATGTAGAAACAAAAATAAGCTCAACTCTAAATCAGTCACATATCATGTGTACATAATTTTTTTCTGACATTATTAACAATTTTCAATTGTAGTGTTTTATAAACTTCTAAAAGCAACAATAGCAATTAATAAATATATAAAAACCACAAAAAACCCTCCTCAACTGGAAAATTCAGAAATAGACAAATATAATAAATGAATTACGTGAAATAGGGAGAGTAGTTGAAGCACATGAGCAGCTTGACTTTGCTGAATTTCTGAATCTACAACAGTTTTTTTTTTAACAAAAATATAAAGACAAAATTATCTACGAATAGCTTTTGCATGCCATATTTTTTTTTTAACAATAAAGATTCAGTTTAAGAGGTCAACCTGAATTACTCTAATGAATTTCATATTTAGTTTCTCTTCACCAACTTTAATTTAAATAATACCTCAACATTAATTTAGAATTTACCTAATATAATATATTACATGCTTACAACTGATACTAATGAGAGAACAGAGTTGCATCACATTAAATTGAAGAAATAAATTAGGGATGTTTCCTCTTGCTATAATTTTTTTTTAATTTATTTACTTTGTTAGCACTACTTGTCTTTTCCTGACTGGAAGGAGGGAGATCATTTTTTACAACAAAAGCCTTGAATAACCAAACCTCAGACAATTGCAAATAACTATACGGATACAATAATGGAGTAAATTATTAGTTTTATTTTTATCTAAATGTCTATAACATATTGCTCTTCAGTTATAATAATTAAAATATTACTATTACTTGTCTAGAATAATTAGCAAGGTTTGACATGATTACAATATAAACTGCAGCTGAGATAATAGTCCAAAGCAAAGAGTAAAAATACTATATGCAAATCTAATTTTCAAAAATTGAAGATAAGCTCATCTCACATTAAATGCTACCTGTAAAATCATGTCTCTATGTACATCGCCTCCAGTTTGCTCCTCATTTGCATCTCCTCTCCATTCTTCATTCTATACATCGTTATCTTTACTTCACAATCTCATATTGTGTTATGACTTCTGAGCTGCGATGCCTTCTCGAGTAAAATGATATTCCCTTTGGAAATAAACAAATGGTTAAAACACTGGGCAGTCATGATGCCTTTGCATTCTTAGGTAAAAGAATAGAATGGTTAAAATAATATTCCCTTTCAAAATTAACGGAAACAAATTGTACATAATAACATATGATTTGTTCTAAAACTCGCACATATTTTTCAAACTTAAACATCACCAACTCTTGCTTTTTATCCAGATTCTCTCTATTGTTTCATTTTGTACAAAATGAAAAAAAAACAGCAAACAAAAGAATAACAGAAATCTAAATGGAAGATGTGCGAATAATGAATATGCATATAAAATCTTGTAGAAAAGATCAATTGATACAGGGATAAATACACAGCAACACCATAACCATCTATAATCCCTTATGAGTATACTTTATGGCCTTAATCCTGGTGCTATGCATCATAGTAAGACTAAATCGTTATATTATTTTTTTAACTAAACCTCAATTTGACTTATTGGACCTAATATTTCTTAAGATGATTTTAATTGCAATACGCTCCATAATCTGCAGAAACAAAACATTACCTTATCAGCAATACCAGTGTTGTCTCTGAGTGCATTGATATCAGCAATACCAGTGTTGTCTCTGACTCGAAGGCCGAGCTTGTACCTGAGCCCTGAGGTAATAAGATATACATTGCAGCGTGACTAATTAGCTTGTGTATTGGAGGATGTGAGAGATTGCGTATAAATAAACAAAGTCTTTTTAGGTAACACCAAAGGCACTCATTAATAAAGATGCAAGGAAATATCAAAGGCACTCATTTATAGCAGTTTCCATCAATTTTTTTTTAAAGAAATTTGTAGAACTATAAAAAGCGAACAAATTAACAGCCGAACATACCTTATGGTTTCTATAGTATGCATCATCCCCTAATCAGTCACTGATCCCTTGTTTACTTCTCCTTTCCACCCTTCTTACAGGAGAGATCTGATCGTGCAGGTTAAACATGTAAAGGTGATAGATAGAGGATCACAAAATAAGAAATAAGAACTTAAAAAACAGAAACAGAACGCTAAAAAGACGATAATAAGGGATTGACCTGAGTAGTCAAAGGGGTTTCTATAGTATACCCCAAATCCACCATTTTTATTTGATTCCGTCAGAGATCATCTAAAACTTATTATTTAATTTTTTATCTATCCATTAATATCTATAATTTCCGATTGGTTCCATCATAGCTGAATAGAATATGTTTTGTATTAGGGCAATGAAAATCAAGCAATAGAAAGAACAAACCCTACAAGGCACTGCAACTGGAGAAGAGATGACATCATTCATCTAAGGCTTGAATTATTGTCATACGAAAATCTTAACTTAATCGGAAAAAAAAAGAAACAAAAAATTGGTAAAAAAAAAACAATGGGAAAAATACTCACAGCTTGTGATCATTCTTGATTTCAGCTTGTCGCATCCAGTCGTCGGTTTCCAGCTTGTCTTCTAAACCCAAAACCATGGCAAGGATTCAAAGAAAGGGTGCTACTCAGGTTTGAGCGGAGAAGAGAGTGAGACTGAGAAAACACGGACACCAACAGAAACTTCGAACTTCCTCAGCCGCCACCGATTGCTCTCCCCGGATTGCCATAGGCCGCTCAATTCCTGTCATGTTTTCATTCCTTTGTTTTTGCTGAGGAAAGTGAGAGAGAGATGGAGAACTGGAGAAGGAGAGAAGAGATCTGGTGCGGCGAGGAAGTTCGAAGTTTCATGGAGACCCTCCAAAGAAAGAAAGCAGAAATGCAAGAGAAGAGAAGCAAGGCAAGATCGAGACCCTCCAAAGGAAACAGTTCCTTGGAGACCCTTCTAGAGCAGGTACTAAGCTGAGAGGGCAGGCAGCCGTACGCACCAGAATGACCACAAAGTACAGAGCAGGCAACCCCTTTGTCTCGAAAAGAGACAAAGCGGATCCAATGCGGCAAAAAACAGCCCAACACCGCAAGCCGCAAGGCACATAATAAAGGAACACAACGACGCCCGAGAGAAACGGCAATAGAAGAACAAATGCAACAGAGGCAGCTCAGCGATAGTGGACAGAAAGGGCTGAGATGAAATCCATCAGACGCAGCAGAAGCAAGCAACGGCTGGGATGCACCAATATTTCTACAGTACTCCAATGGTTTGAAATTTAGGTATTTATGATGTACTGAAGTACATGACATACCACGAAGGTGCTCAGTTAAGGTGCCCTTATGCATGAATTCATAAACTAACATATGGTTGCCCTCTTGTTGACTATATCCTAAAAATTTCACCAGGTTCTTATGATGTATCCTTGATAGCAAAGTTACCTTAAGAGAGAGAACATGCCAGTTATAAAGTTTTGTAATGTCAATAATCACAAATGTTATCTCACATACTGACAAAACAAACATTGTTTTCATACAAATAAACATAAAAAAGAAAAAGAATCTGCACCAGACATTCCCGACAAAGACATAATAATTACTAAAGTAAATATTACATTTATTCAGGCCATATTGAATTTCTTTTCAAGTTTCTGTGTGTGCTGGACATGCGCATGTGTATATATTGGGCAGTTTGTTATCAATTATGTTATCTGTAGTTCTGTACCATGAAGATATGAGGTGTCGTTCCAGTATTAAGGTGAATTCTACCTTTAGTCCCTACCATCTAGTGACAAAAATCATTGTATCATACAAACCAACTGGTACGCGCAATCTCAACATATACATATACCTCATTTATGAACTCACGAATCCCTTGGTTTGATTCAGTATTATGAACCTTGACTGCAATCTCACAACCGTCATCTAGTTTCCCATAATAAACTGAGCCAAAGCCACCCTTACCTATTAATTTATCAAAATTTCCGGTAGCGTCCTCAATTTCTGATAACTCAAATCTGTGTGCTGGTTCGGTATCTAATTCACCAAGTACATTTAACTGGTCATTTCGCAAACGCCAAATTTTACCTGAAAGTCAGTTAAACAGTAGAAGTATTTCAGCTAAAATCCCTAATTAAGATACAAATTTCAGTCAAATAATGTTCATACAACACTAAGAATAAAGGAAATCAAATGAGCCCGATTATATAATGGAAAAAAAGCATTTGGTCTTCTTCTAGCACAGTTATAATTTGGTTTGTTTGACATAGGGACTTAGCTCCTGTCAATTTAAACTGAAGCATTTAGAACAACTAAAGATATTTTATGTTGTCCATCAAAATTACCTCTTTTTCTTCCCTGTTTCTTGTATTTATACAGATAACATGCTGCAAAAAGCAAAAGCAGCAATCCGGCACCTATTGTTGAGAAGATTATTATTAAATTGCTTTTTGTTTCTCTGCTTGGGTGGAGACCCAGATTTCCTGAATAACTATGCAACATATGAGAAGTAGAAATGTTAGCAATATTCAGTGCAGGTTTCTTTTTGCTCTTTTTGCTTATAAAATATCTAGCCATAAATATTTAAGTAATAAGAAGAAAAGTACATACTTGAAAGCAATATTTTCCCTAAGAAGCCCTTTTGGTATTACTCCAGACAGGTTGTTGTTTTGTACATGCCTGCAAGTGTTTTGTATTTTGAGATTATGTGCATACAACCATTTTTTTTGTGTGTGTGTGTGTGTGTGTACCTATTTCTCAGAGAAAACATTGATTCCAGTACTTACTGTTTTGGATTATTGTTTGGGCTAATAATTAACTAAATACAAAATGGGCAATGAAAGTAGAAATTCAACACTTAAATCTTTACAATTGCAACTTATTATTACCAATTTGATAACTGACACTGAGCATGCATGACATAAAATTGCAAGCTAGAAGAGAACTTACACTTCCTTCAGGTTTGGGAGGTTGGCCCAGGATGAAGGCAATGGACCAGTAAGCTCATTATTTTCAAGGTGACTGCCAGTAGAGACCAAAAGATATATAGAAATATAAAAAAAAAACTACTTTTATGATCTATATTTGCAAAAATAAAGTCTGAAAATTATGCTGTCTCACATAATTTGTAAATTTAGGAACCCACCAAAGTCTGGCACTGAACCAATAAGTGTGTTGCCATTAAGGTATCTGCATTGCAAGTTTTCATGTAAATCAAGCTCCAGAAATGATGAAAGAACTATAGAGGCAGACTTTGGAAATAAACAACAACAACTATGACTATGGAAATAAAGCGCAAAAATATTTAGCTTTGGATAGGGTTCTCAGATAATCTGGGACCAAAACAACTTGATAAAACTAAAAGAAGATAAAACAGGAATAAACAAATCATAACTGTTTTATTTAGAGAACAACAAAACTAGGAGGAGAAATGCTTCAGTCTTACATTTCAACCAAGGCAGTCAAACTTGTGAGTTCCTGAGGAATATGTCCAGTTAAATTCTTCCCTGACAGATCTCTTTTTTTAATTTGAACATAGAAATTCAAATGGTATTAGTCATGAAAACAAAAATTATCTGTGCCATGCTACATTGTTTAGGCATACTGAACCTCTTAGTCCCGAAGACATTGTTAGCAAATGCAAGATGAAGTGCTTAGGGCAACATAAATTTTGCTTCGAGCAACATTAATTTTTATAGATTGACTAAATTAGCCTTCAAATAACATGCACCTTTTAAGCTATAGCAAAAGATGCTCGATAATGTAAGGGTATTATTGTCCTTAGATGTTGCTCCAAGTAAAAAGTCTTGTTGTCAAAAGCACTTGCCACAAGATGCATATGAAAAGGGCACAGGAAAAGAAACAATTCCATAACAAAGGATCTCATACATTGAAACTATTGCTGGGTTGCTATCTGAATTGCATTGAATCCATGACCATGAAACGGGTAAACATGGGTCACCACCTTCCTGGGCCCATATAGCTTGTGGGTTGCTTGCTACAATACCAGCCATTGCAGTTGCTGTAACTCAAATAATAACGTCTGTTAGAGAAATACTTTGGAAGTAACTTTTTACCTCAAAGTAATGTTTTGTCATTGAATAGTTTGCATGCTTACCATCGGCTGACCCAAAATTGATCAGCACATATTTGAAGACCTCGAAAGCATTCAGAATAGGACCCCGTAATGAATCATTGGTTTGTCTAAAATCAAGAGATGCAATGAATGGCAAGGAGACATTGTAAAATCCTGGCTCGTAAAGCCGGTAATTCCCATTGGCATTTTCTTGCACATTCACAATGGCATCATTGATAGGCGGGCCCCATGGCAGTACAACTTTGAACTGTCTGGTCTCATTGGGACCCAAGTTTTCAATTTCTGCCATGTACGTAAATGCCCATGCATTTCCTGGAAAGTTGTCTAAATTCATGCGGTATGTTAATGTCCCATTATTTCCCACAACAGCAGTTTGCATGACCTTAACCGGGGGGTTCTCACCACGATTCACATATATTGGTTTTGTAGTTGAAATTTTTGCAGTACCAGGTGCAACATCAACTAGGTAATTCGGTCTTTTAACGGCATCAGACTCCCAAATCCTATCGAACGGGTCATCAGGGTACCTAGGGCAAAACGAAGCACAATTAATTAATCAGATAATACAGTTGTACTATAGAGTAATTTCGTACTCTCCAAAACTATTGAGTTCTTAATGGTTTTGAAGTTTGTAATTAACCCACAAACACAAAACACTAGCATTAAAGTCTACTGTAGCAGCCAATACTGTTTAATTAATTAACATACCAGAGTAAATGCGCTTGCTACAAATAAAATAAAATAAATGTTACCTTATTGAAGCATTGCCATGTGCCCCAAAGTTTACTCTAGCAGCCATGAACATGAAGTACTGATCTTCAAACAAGGTATAATACATAGATCCATTGAACTGCCTAAGCTCAATTGTAGATATGAAGCGCAAACCCGATGAAGCATTAAACAAACAAACAGTGAGAGAAGGAGATGGAGCTAGCACCACCATTTCACTCAGCACCGGCGTGGCAGCATCTTTAATTATGATTGTGTCCCAATAAGTGGCTCCCAGAGAAATAACAAATTTGGGATAGTCATTAGTGTTGTCAAAGTTTCCATAAAGGAAGGTGACTCTGACAAGGTATCGGAGGCGTGTGGTTGTGTTAAGTGTATAGCAGTACTTTCTATCATCTGCGGGGAAGAAACGAACAGTGTTGTACTGTGTTTTGTTGTTGTTACGGAAGGAAGTGTTGGCACGCTGTCCAAATGGGAAGTCAGTATCAGGGGTCCATTGGAGACGGATGTCGTCAGTGTGTGTACTGGTTCCACCACAATCAATATTCACAAAACCTAAAGAGTTATAATCATGAAAAATATTCCAAATTAGAAGAGCAGAGCACCAAATATATGCTATGTATCAATGTACTGTTTATGCAAATATGTCTGATTTAACTAGTCAATTGGCCAAACGGAAATACTTACTGCCATCTCAACAATTTATCATCCTTGGACTCAAATCCTCTACAGCCTCACTAATCAGGTGTACTATCCAGCCAACACAAACTGTTCTAATATTAAAAATTTTTAAAATTCAAATATTGAATCTAAACCGTTGATCTTGTTTAATTTTATGGGCGATTTATTTTCATATAACTTTTATAAAATTTGGAGTTGATTTGATATTTGATTAAGTGACCAAATTATGAACGTATTAGAATTAATCAGTGATAATTAACCATATTCGTTCATTTATTGATCACTTGATCTAATATCAAATCAAATTCAAATTTTATAAAACTTATATGAAAATGCATCGCCCATAAAATTGAACAAGATCAACGGTTTGGATTCAACATTTGAATTTTAAAATTTTTAAATATTAAAAAATTTGTGTTGGCTGAATGGTACCGCCGATAAGTGAGGCTGTAAAGGATGTGAGTCGATATCCTGCCATCCCAATTCCTAGTAGGCTTTCGCATATGAAAGCTCCAAATTCTCTCCATATGCACGCGCATCTCAAGTGAGTTCCTCTCTCTCCCTGAATTTCAGACCAAAATTATTTTTTCTCTTACTCTTTCTTCTTCTCTCACGTCTAGAGTTTGAGTTGTTTCGATTGCAATCTGAATCTAGACCTATAATCTTCTCTCTTTCTCACTCACTCTTCTCTCACTCCCTCTTGTCATTCTACTTTCTCGTTCGGATGAGAAAAAAAAATCACTCGTAGTAAAACAAAAAGCAAAGATTGACATCGGCATCTATTTATCGATTTGTTTCTTTTCATTTGCCAAAATTAGAGTTTTTTTCTATAATTTCTCGATATTTCAACATGTTTTGGTTTAATTTTGTCAATATGTGCAATGGCACAGTTAGAAAACAACGTCACCTTTATGTATTAATCCATTTATTCTTTTGTCTTGGCGACATTATAATTTTTATTGTGTAATTTCTCGATTTACATCATCTCAATTCTTATGAATTTTTCTTTGACATTTAAAATAGATTCTTAATTTTTTGAATTTTTTAGATCTGATCTAGAATTTCTTAGTGTAGATATCTTCGAATTGTTCATATCAGATTTGATGTATTTTTTTATTTTGTTTTTCCTATTGTAGTTGTGTTAGTATAAGAGAGTAATTATATATTGTAAGGGAGTACATATAAAGATGGTGGATTATTAGTTAGTCATGAACCCTGCACAAGCATAGTTAATCTAAATTGAGGGAGTAAATATAAATTTTGAAGGTAGTACATACTAAGCATATGTCTTATTTTTTTTTACTAAAGTGAATAATAATTAGTTATTTTTCTATGTTTATTCTAGTGTAATTATGTTAGTATAAGGGAGTAGATATATACTATAAGGGAGTACAAATCAAGATGGTGAATTATTAGTCAATCATGTATGTATCTTGCACAAGCGTAGTTAATCTAAATTAAGGGAGTATATATTAAGCTTAGTATGTACTCCTCACAAAGCAACTTCAACTAAAAAATGCCTTTCGGACCATTTTCGTGGAATTTTAGGCTATGTCCTAGTGCGTCTTCCATCCTTCAATCTCTCTAGGGTTGTTGGTACCATAGCTAACCTAAGTGTCACGAGACTTCCTTTGCAGATCTCAACATTTTTTTTCTACAATAAAGGAGCTTTTTAGTGGAAAGGTCTTGAGTCTAGACAGTTTTTCTATTAAGTTCTATAAAACTTTATAGGACATAATTAAAGATGATATTCTCCAAGCTATCCATACTTTTCAAAATGGCGACCTAAATTTGACCAAATTAAATCGAGCCTACATCTCTTTAGTGTCTAGTTTCCAACCCAACCACCCTTGCTGATTACAGACTGATTAGTGTCATAAATGCTTTCATTGAAATCATCATCAAAGCTATGGCAAATAAACTTCGAATCTTCATACCGTAGTTAATCAATCCATTACAGATGACTTTCACGAAATAGAGGTCTATTATAGATTCTTTTACGGTGGCTAAAGAATGTATCTCCTTATTTCAAAAGAAAAAGATCCCTACGGTGCTTTACAAGGTTGACTTTGCAAAAACGTTTGACACTGTCTCCTGGACCTTCCTCACGAATTTGCTAATAGAATGGGGTTTTCCTCCGTGGTGGTTGTCTTGCTTCCTTCGTCTCTTGCGCCATCCTCCTCCTCTATCAAAATTAATGGAGAGTACTCTAACAACTTTCCCTACAAAAGAGGTTTGAGACAAGGTGACCTTTTCACCCCTTGCTATTTACTATAGTTGCAAATGTTTTGTAGTCCTTCATCACCAATGAGGCTCCCTTCACTACTGGCCCCGTTATCATGGCACCTCGAGCCTTACAATATGCAGATTCTGATGGAGTCATTATCGAGAAACCTTCAAATCATTAAACAAATCTTGAAAAATTTTGCCTCCTTGACGGGTTTACACATCAATGACTTTAAATGCTTGTTTATGTCTATTGCATCCCCCAAGGTTCAATTTCAGTGGTGCGACAAATCCTAGCTTGTCAGCTGAAGTCTCTACCAATTATCTATCTGGTTCTACTTCTATCTATCTGACGACTAAAAAAATTCACTTCAAACCTCTCATAGATGCATTCTAATGAAAGTTAGATGGTTGGCAGACCATGTTCCTCTTTTTGGGAGGTAGATTGACTCTGGTAAAGTCAGTACTCATTGTGATGTCCATCTACTACATGTATACCATTTTCTTGCCTCCTTGATTTATCAAGCACCTCAAAGGAATACAACGAATTTTTTTTCTGATAAGGTAAAGACAAATATCTTGTTGGATGTCATTGTCTGGTGAATTGGTCCAAATATTGTATGCTAAGGGGAAAAAATGGGGCCTGAGAATTATTAGCCTCCAACTGCAAAATCAAGTGCTTCTCGCCAAATGAGTTTAGAAGCTTTCAATGGAGGAAAACTCTATCTGGACCAACACAGTAAGGAGGCTGTTGTCCTTAAAGAAAGGCCTAGAGGGGGGGGGTGAATAGGCACAAGATCGATTTTCTAAACCGGTATGATCAATATTTGGTTCAATTCAAGTTTGGTCTAAACACAAAACAAGTTACAAGCAATTCACAAAGCAAGAAAAGTAAAGAGAGGAGAGAAAGAAGTGACACGCGATATATTACGGAGTTCCGAACCGCTAAGAAGAGCTAGCCTTAGTCGTACGTCTCCGGGAGTTCCACAACCACGAAAGGGGAGCGCTCCGTTCAATTCCACAACGAACGGGTTTACAACTTCGAACCAAATCACCTTGTTACAAAAACTCTCAAGGTGGATTGGCCTAACTCAATTAAATAAATACAAACACTCAAAGGATTGAGGCTGTAACCAAATCACTCAACAAATCTAGCAAATAGCACTAGTGGATTGGTTGACACACTCTAATCTCAATAATTTTGCTATTTCAATGCTCAAATACAAGAGAGAATATGGTCTAACTGGTTGGAGCTCACAAAGGAGGAATTTCAAAGGTTTCAAAAGTATCTAAACAGTTTCAAGAGGCCCAATATATATAGAGGGCGCCAACAGCTCTAAAAACCAATCAAAACAGATTCTACCATTGTACAACGCTATATGACGTTGTACAACGCAAAACTAGCCGTTGAAAAATCAAACGGTCACAGACAATGCCGTTGTGAGTTGTCAGAGCGTTGTGTAACGTCCTATAGCGTTGCACAACGCTTTAGCAAAAGTCCAAAGCAGATGCTCGACAGTTCCATTGAAACTTGTCAGAGCGTTGTGTAACGCTAAGAAGCGTTGCACAACAGTGGATTGAAAAGAAGGAAGGCAGTTCTGACTAACTCAAACAACATTGTCAGAACATCATATGACGCTGACTGACGTTACACAACGTTGACGTTGCTCAACGCTATTTAGCGTTGGCCAACGTAACCTGCACTTTTGCATGCAAAAACGCCAACAGCCTGCGTGCTGCATGCATGGAACATGGGTCATGCACGCAGCAGCGCTGCTGAGCGATGTCTGAGCGATGTTTGAGCAAATTTCAAGTGCATGACTCAGACTTACGTTGTGCAACGCTGTAAGGCGTTACACAACGTTGACGTTGCTCAACGCTATTCAGCGTTGGACAACATAACCTGTAGTTTTGCATGTAAAAATACCAACTTGCTAGCCTGCAGTGCAGAGTTGCCTGCTCCAGACCACCATTGTACAATGCTAAATAACGTTGCTCAACATAGAAGCGAAAATGTTGTGTAACGTTATCTAGCGTTGCACAACGTTCTGACAAGGGAAGATAACAGATTTAACGAGTTTAGAAGCAAATGAACTAGCGTTGCACAATGCTACTGAGCGTTGTGTAATGTTGTTCCAATCTTGTCAAAAATTTTACAATTTAAGAGCGAATTTCCTTCGCGTTGTGTAACGGCAAACAGCGTTGTATAACGCTTGACAGAAAAACTGCGCATTTTACCAGCAAATTGATTGAAATTAATTTAGGGTTTAATTATACCTAAACTATTGACTCTAACTAGTCCAATGCAATCTCTTGAAGCTCCAAAACATGTGCCACACTTGCTTTAATCCATTCTTCGAATAATCTAGCTATTAATCACTAAAAGAAAATGTTAGTTTTAGGATTTTGGTGTTGTTTTTCAAATCGGCAAATCGAGAGAAAATATTTAACCAACAGAGACTTTATGGTACAGTCGACATTAGCCTACTATCTTCTCAAAATGAAGTTTCTAATGAATTCAAGGATATCCTTCAACACAAGGGCTTCTACAATGCTTCTACAATCGACATTGGCATGACTCTAACTTAACTTGGAGATATTGAACCACAATGGTTCTTTCTCTTCGGCCAACGCTTATAAAATCTTAATAGACAAAGAGATTATGCTCAATCTATCATTTCATCCTCTAGAAGATTAAAGTGCCCCCAAAGATTAATTAGGATTTTTCTTTGGTTGCTAACGTAGAACTGCTTGCTTACCCAAGAAAACCCTCTTCTAAGAGGTTGGCCTGTGATCCAGTCATGCATCGTCTGCTAGACCCCAACTATGGAAACAACCCCTCACCTTTTCATCCACTGTCCCTATGCCCTCTAATTGTGGGATATGTTACAGATCTGCTTCAACCTACTGATGGACCTTGTAGATTTCTTGTTGATCAATAGAACTATTATTCTTGGAGATTAGCGGGATATAATTTGGGTGGCAACCTCTTGGACTTTATGAAAAGAAAGAAATATTATAATATTCTCATCTGAGACGTCAACTCAGTCGAAACTGCTATAAGAAATCGTCAGTGACATGGCTGCTTGGTCTATACATACTCAACTTAGCTTGTAAATAGGAAGATTTCTTTCACCTTTTCTACTCTTCTTCTTTTTTGGTTTTTGTTCTCAACTTTATAAAGTTGTTTTCTTATTAATGAAATTTTGCCGGTGCGGCTATCACCACCCAATCCTCAAAAAAAATAAAATAAATAAATAAATAAAATAAAAAGTCCATCTCCAATTAAAAATCTAGCGAGATTCGTTGTAAGCTCACTAATATGTATGAGAATTGAAAAGTGCTTTGGGCAACATAATTTTTCTTGGAGCAACATAATTATTTTTAAATGACCAAATTGTTCTTATAAATTTATTACTAACCCTCATCTCTCCTCTCCTCTCCTTTCTAGAATTTTGAATTTATTATTTTCCATATTTTTAAGTATATAGACATGCAGTTGTTGTCGTTATAATTTTTTTATGCACAAAGGACTTTGAATTTTGGTACTTTGTTCAAACTTTTCTTTATTTATACTAATAATTGATTTTGATGACAAATTGCGTTTAATTTTTTTGGGAAAATTCTAGGACTCTAGAGCAAGCAAAGGAAGAACATGTAAAAAAATTATGCAAATAAATGAAGTGTATATTATCATTTGGTTTCTTCAATGATTATGACATAAGTCAACAAAAAAATTGCGTGGGTGATTTAAGTAGGTTCATTTTTTTTTGGCCGTAAAAGCTAGAAGAGAAAGAAAGCACATTTCAGAAAATAAAATAGAAAAATATATCTTGATTGATGATAAGAAAATAAATTAGGAAAATAAATCTTGATTGGTGCTAAGAACAGTTTAGATATTTTGACAAAAAAAATATGTTGCTCCAGGAAAAAAATCGGTTGCCAAAATTACTTCCCAGGAGAATTGAGTGCCTCTTCGTGCCAACGATTGTCCTCACTAAGAAATTACTTCCCAGGAGAATTCAGTGCCTCTTCTCATTTTTTTACAATGGGATTTCATTTCATTTCAATTCGTTGGAAAATTCTTGATCAAAATGAACAGATTTGATGTCATTTGATTGGAATTCCTATGTAGTTAGATCTAACGAAATTCTACGAAATTCTATGAAATCAATTGAATTGAATTGAAATTCCGTGAAAAAAAAAACATTTTGATCAGGGCCTAATTAACATATTACTTATACTAATATACATACTGCCTTATCATTGACTTATTGTTGGTTGATTAAATAGCCCCTTCTCTTCATCTTCTAATGGAAAAATATATCGTCTTACCCCTTCTCTTCATCTTCTAATTAGTTAATTTGGCGCGGCGACCAGTCCATAATTCTATAATTCGCTAAGAATAATTCTGCGGATTCACACGTCTATTTGTGCAATGTTTTTTACTTTTTTATGTTTTATTTGCTGCTTAATTTATTTACCCATCTGTATAGTATTTTGTGGAATACTAATTAAGTAATGGTATGAAGGACGGTTCCCTTTTCTTGTAATTTGCAAAACAATTATTACTAGAATATCTTATAATGAGACATGCTTGGTACTTAACAAAGAAATTAAGAAATTTTATTTCAAACTCGTTATTAACATTCGAGTTTGAAACGAGTAACGACCGAACTGAAATATTGAATTATGTTCCTGATATTGAAATTTTGTTACTAACCAAATTTTATATATATTTTAAAAATATTTTTATTATAGTTTTTATTCTGAAAAAAAAACTTTGTTATTGAAGAAAGAATTATAGGCTCTCTAATTTGAAATAAAAAAAATTGTAAATTTTTTTTCTTCTAATAATATTTTAATATGATCAACAAATTGAATTATTCAGATTGATCATTTCAATCTAGGATTTCAAGAAGTGATTTGGAAGCCAAAAACTTTTTTTTTTCCTTACTTCGCGAAACTATATATGCATTTTTTTTATTTTTAATGATTTTCTGGTGTACTATATGTATAATATCACTTCCTGTATATGGAAAAAGCGCGTATAACAAGTACTTTTGCTGTCATTTTGCTATATATACAAGTTCAATTTGTTTTATAGTGTTTTTTTAAAATAGCATAATATATAGCAAAAAAATTCGAAAAAATATAAATTTTGGTTTCCTAGCTAGGAGATTTCAATATATAGAACAATTTGCACGATTCGGATTGACTATGGGTGCGTTTGGATAGGTGTGGGAAGAAGGGAAGAAGGGAAGAAGGGAAGAAGTGGAAAAAAGTATTGG
Source organism: Rhynchospora pubera (assembly GCA_028095005.1). Lineage (NCBI taxonomy): Eukaryota > Viridiplantae > Streptophyta > Magnoliopsida > Poales > Cyperaceae > Rhynchospora > Rhynchospora pubera. The sequence goes on from CM051459.1 coordinate 103,633,852, forward strand.
GAAGTGTGTAACTTTGTGAAGAGTTTGGATTGTTTATAATTTTTTTTCTTCCCATCTTCCTTCTTCCTCTTCTTCTTCTCTCATCCAAACGCACCCTATATGAATTTTAGATTTTGAAAAACGATTCAGCATACTGTCGATCCGTATGCTCGAGTATACTTTAGCCAATTTATATATATATATATATATATATATATATATATATATATATATATATAATTATACAGAACTACAGATGAATTAAGTTTCGATCTTTCATTTTATTCGGAGTGAGAGAAGTACCGTAGAAATTCTACAGCAACATGTAGATTCATGTCTAGCTAAGAAATGAATAAAATGGTCATATATATACCTGGTACTTGAGTTTTTGTCATCGTTAAGAGAATGACTAGAACTATCAGAGGATATGAAATCTCCATTACTTACTCTCTCTCTCCCTCTCTCTCCGTCACTAAAAACTTGGGCAGCGGCTGATCTCCCTCTTCCGATTATTAATAATAAGTTAGAATAGACATGAAACTCCTACATATAGCACAAACAAATATATAATAGACTTGTAGGTCTTCAGTAGTTAATGTGGACCTTGCAAGTTGCATCCTTCAAAGTACCCATCATCATCATCATTTAATATATTAAAGGGCGTCTATTGACTTCTCATTGACTCCGTGTAGGTAAACAGTTCTTAGAACAGTCTTTGACCTTCTCATTGACTCCCTGTAGGTAAACAGTTTATTTTTCCGTTTATTCTTAGAACAGTTCTAGGGAACAACCATGCGGTGCAGGCTACACTGATAGTGCTTTTAAGATTGTTCATCTTCCTTATGTAGAGAATGCGGTTGGACTGTACCAAGTCTGCACTGCTGTTTTGTTGTCAGTGTTGTGCTCCTTGCTATGGTGTGGTGTTTTCATATGATGTCATCTCAGTTTTTCAGTTTTTACTCATCGTTCAATGCGGTTTTATTATAGGGTTTTGCAGCCAGCTCTTTCGTATCGGATCTGCTTTTTGTTTCATTATGCAATCTGTTTTCTCCGTTGATTTTATCGATCGCTTCTGCTCCTCTCATCCTATGAGTAATAACTTCCTCTGATTTGCTCTTCAATTTTGGAGCTTAGTCACCTTTAATTTGATTTTTTCCCCTTTTGGCTACATTCCACAGTTGAAAATTGGAGAAAGTTCAGGGCCATCAAAAGAATTGAGAGAGTTTTTTTTTAGTTCAACCATCTACGATTTGAAAGGTCATTCTCTCTCTCTCTTTCTCTCTTTTTTACTGATTTAGGTACTTTTATTTTCTGTTTTCTACACTTTTACAGACAATAGAAAGAGAAAGGAGGTGCCATAGCCATCTCTTTTTTTGACATTGTTTTCTGCTTAATCGCAAGAATTAAGATCAGAATTCAGTGGCGCAGATCAATTGCAAAAGAAGTTCAACAACATGTGCATTGTATATTTGTATGCTATTTTATAAGCTACAAAAACATTAAATGTTCTCACTGTTATTCATTGGTGTTTCTATTTTCTTTATCTTCAATATTTTTATGGATTTTCCTTTTGTTTATTCTTAATATTGAATGAGCTTTCCAATTTGCTTTCAATTTGAGGCTGATCAGCTTTGTTTCCCTCTCAATTGCAGGTCCACTGGTTGGAGGGTAAACCATTGTTATTGGTTTTCCAATGCAGTTGAAAATAGACATAAAATTATCAACAATAATTGTACGAGCCCACATCATGAGATTTTCTTCGTGTACTATCAACTTTCAAGTTTGCAGATGCTACATTCAGTTAGACCTGTTGCAGTATCGGTGTTGGACCTATTTTCTGGACATCAGGTATGCATTTTTAAAGATTTTTTCAATTTATGTTTTGTAATCTGTTTAGAGTAACAGGAAAAAACACCTCTGCCATGATTCTTATTTATATTGGTTGTTACTCCTATAAGAAATTTTATTCCTATGTTTTTTTCTATATTATGTGCATTATGTTAATCGCTTCCTTTTGAATAGTCTACATGCGAGACCTGGATTCTTACTGAGGAAAGATCGATGTATATTTTATTCTTATTCTATTATTTTCATTGGATAGTGATTTTTTACCATTTGCGTTATCTGCATTATTTCAGCTATTGGATTGCTTTGTGAAATGAATTTCAGGACCTTCAATTTTACAGTAGTTCCGCTCTGACGAGTCTCAACAGGTATATGATCAGCTTTTCTGAATCGCTTTACAACAAAATTATTTGTGGTTACAAAAAATTATATTTTTCTTCCATCGCGCCTTTAACTAATACCCTTTGTCTGCATTTATTCACTCACGGAGAGGCCGACATAGTCATGATTTTGGCACTAAGGGATCTTGCTCAAGGCATACATAGATTGGAAAGTAAGTTCCAATTTATATGCAGCACAATGCAAATTCTGCAGTTCAACTTCAATTATGGTATTTGTATGGTAAAAATAATTTTAACATGTTGAAAATATGGCACTATTTTTAGACTTTCTTCATAATTTATCTATTTGCACTGTGATTGATTGATAGATGCAGGAATTATAAGTGCCATCGGCAAATATACCATCCCAGCCATCGCTGCTATGTGTTACAAATGTTCAGTTTAATAATAAGAAGTGTTCAGTTTAATGCGTTAGAATCGCTCTAGAGTCAGAGTCGCGCGTGGTCAAGAGGTGCGCTAGGAGGCATGAGTAGAATCGGAAAAAAATTAATTTGAACCGGATCGGTTCATTTCCAATTCTAATTTTTACATGTATTTTTTGTCCGGTTCGTGACCCCTTCGCTTGGTTTTTTTTCTTATAACAGTTGTATTTCTGTTGCAACTAACTGAACATTCGTACTTATTAAGCTGAACATTCGTACTTACTAAACTAAAAATTTATACTTAATAAAATAAACATGTTTGCTCATAACATTTATATTGTCTGTTGCAACTAACTGAACAGTTCTACTCAATTAACTGAACATTTGTATTGACCAAACTGAACTTTTGGCAAAAAAAAAAAATCAAAATGAACATATTTGGTCTAGCGAACACTTATAAAATAATGAACAATTCTACTACAAAGTGAACATTTGTACATATTAAAGTGAACACTTATAATAACTAACTGAACAAAAAATACGCGCTGGATGAGTAGAGGGGTCAAAGCGCTAGTTGAGGCGCTGTGCAGCGCGATGACTCGGATGGCACGGAATGCGATGGCACTAATCAATTTCCTTGATAGATGTGATGAATTCAACTACAAATGGTATCTACTATAATAGCGAAATTCAACAAAAAGACGAGAGCAAATTTACGCCCAACGCGCGATAACCCACTAGTTACTATGAGGCTCCGCCAGGTATTTAAAAGATGTGATTTGTCATGTGCTTTGGTGCATGCGTTAGTATCATACTTGGGGTCTTATTCTAATTTCATGTTTTAGTAGGACAAAAAAGAGAAATCCATCCATAAGTTTCGTGCATTGTCACTTCCATTGCTCTCTTAAAAAAACAAACAGCTAATTCAATGTACGAAAGATATAATTCCACTGCTGAATATCACTAATTCTTTTTTGAATTAAAATGCGGGTCAAGCCCTTCTTAAAATCACTAATTAAAAGTAATTTTAAATTTTTATCCTTTGCTTACTGAAAATTGTCTTTATAACTTATGTGATAAGCTTTTTTGAAGATAGACTTATGTGATAAATTTTAACAAGCTATCCGTCAATATCACTTATACTGCACGAAAAAATAGGTAAGATAGCTACTCTTCTTTCTATTAATTCATTTATTTCTTTTTACGGTTGGTACCTGAAAAGATTTGAATTAGATTAAATAGGTACTGCACGAGCATTTGTTTTGGACTTTTGCTGAAGCGTTGTGCAACGCTATAGAACGTTACACAATGCTCTGACAACTCACAACGGCTTTGTCTGTGACCGTTTGATTTTTCAATGACTAGTTCTGCGTTGTACAACGGTAGAGTCTGTTTTGACTGATATTTGGAGTTGTTGGCGCCCTCTATATATATCGGGTCTCTTGGAACTGTGGAAACACTTTTGAAACCTTTGAAATTCCTTCATTTTGAGCTCCAACCAGTTAGACAATATTCTCTCTTGTGTTTGAGCAATAAAAAAGCAAAATCATTGAGATTAGAGTGTGTCAACTAATCCACTAGTGCTATTTTCTAGATTTGTTGAGTGATTTGGTTAGAGCCTCAATTCTTTGAGTATTTGTGTTTGTCTAATTGAGTTAGGCCAATCCACCTTGAGAGTTCTTATAACAAGGTGATTTGGTTCGAAGTTGTAGTCCCATTCGTTGTGGAATTGAACCGAGCGCGCCCCATTTCGTGGTTGCGGAACTTCCGGAGACGTACGACTAAGGCTAGCTCTTCCTAGCGGGTCGAAACTCCGTAATACATCGCGTGTCACTTCTTTTTCTTCTATCTTTACTTTTCTTGCTTTGTGAATTACTTGTGACTTGTTTTTGTGTTTAGACCAAACTTGAATTGAACCAATTATTGACCATACCGGTTTAGGAAGTCGATTTTATGCCTATTCACCCCCCTCTAGGCCTTTCTTTAGGGACAACGATATTAACTTCAATAGTTGATATATCAACTTCAACAGTTATGTATATTAACTTCAACAGAGGGGCTGGATAATTAATGATACTTAATATGTAACGGTTGAAGTTGATATATAATTGTTGAATTTATATATTAAGGAGGAGCGAAGCACAAGGGTGGAGAACAAAAGCGAAACAGAAGGCGCGGGGATATGCGTGGATGATCCTTGCCAAAAATAGAAAACGCATTATTATCCCCTGGAATTCTCATTAATTAACCAGTTTCATCATTAATAGAAGTCCATGGATGATGGAGATGATATAATATTAGAGATGGTCTTAAACAATTTCGTACATATGTAGTCTACAGTACATAATAATTAAAGAAATATAAATCGAATTCTAAAAATTTTAGATATCATAATAATTGATTGCAAAATTAATAAATTACTATAATTGACTAGATTTAGATATTCTATAAGAGCTGCATCATAATGCTACCAAGCTTTGGATGGATAATAATTTAAGACGGTAGCTAACAAATTGAATCAGTATTCAGTAGTCTGCATTTATTGGAAATTTTTCATATTATATCATCCATAAACTGTTCGCCATATTGTTATGTCTAATGCATGACTTTTCTATCTTGTGACTTGTATAGTGTACAGTGAAAATAATTCCTTATGGTTTCGTTTGGATGCGTTGAGAATAAGGTAGGAAGAAGGAAGAAGGAAGAATGGAAGAAATTTATTGGGAAGGGGTAAATTTATTGGGAAGTGTGTAACTTTTGTGAAGAGTTTGGATAGTTAGAAATAAATTTATTAGTAAAACGTGATTATTCCTTATTCCTTATTCTGGAAAAAAACATCCAAACGGAGCCTATTAGATAGCTGAAGAGATGGTTGAGACCAGATTGTCATCCACTCTAGTCTGGTAACTGAAGAAGAGATCAGGAAAAATTTCATCACCGAACGTGAGTTTTTGATATTTTTTTTCCCTATTGTATTTTACAAAAGTTCTTTTTTTTCACTTGTTAAAGGAAAGGCCATTTAGTAGATATACTTCAAAAAATCATTGGTATTGGTTATGCATTGTTGTGCACCATGCATACTCATCAAACCAAGCTCCATATGGTGGTACATGCTAATTAACAAGGTACTTTTTGGTCTGGCAAGGGAGCATCTAGAAAGCGCCCATACACGCTTTAATAGATACTAGCAGTATTGTCCATCCAATGTGTGGGCGAACTTTTGTTTATTGGAATTATGTACTGCGAGATGCTCTTATGTTTGTCTTTGTATCTGAAATGTTTAATGCTTTATTGAATTAATCAATAGTGGTCTTATATTTGCAATTTTTTATAGAAAAATGGCTTTTAATATTTGCAATTTTTCAGTAATATGCTTTACTAAAAGTTGTTCGGTTCATTTTCAATAATTTTACAATTGCAACACATCATTTACATATTCTTTTAATAGTGCCACATTTTTTTTGGCTGATTCAATGGTTTCATTTGGTATATAACTAAGGTTAGCATTGCAATATGTATGATATTATCTCAACACATTTTGATTCGCGAATAAATTTCTATATGTTCACCTTGTTTATCGTATATGTTCAATTTACTGCCATCTGCAGTTTTGCCATCTCTGCCATCGCTAAATATAAAGTGAACATATACGACAAACAAGGTGAACATATAGACGATCTAAGTGAATACTTATAAACAAATAAGTTCAATGAAAATAAGTTGAATGTGCATGTAAAATTCTGAACAAATGATGACAACACTTATTTGTTTGTAAGTGTTCACTTAGATTGTCTATATGTTCATCTTATTTGCTGTATATGTTCACTTTGTATTTCGTGATGGCTGGAATGGTATATTTGTCGATGTCATTTATAATTCCTGTATTTTTATTGATGAAGATTTTTGGAGAGTAGTTAATTAGTCCTGAAAAGTACCAAAGAATAATCAAGTATGGATGAATTTAATTTTAAGCAAAGAGTAAACGATAGATTCAGTTATTTGCAGTGCTAATACAAGTCCATGCCCTATTGTACTGGGCCAGAGCGGCCCAAATAAAAAGAAATTGTTGAATTCGAAGAGACGGCGACGCCCGAGCAGGCGAGCAGCAACTCCCAGTCCCATGGCTGCTTATAGTTCTTCTTGTTGTAGCGGGCGATTCCTGCTTATCAACGGCGTTCCTCGAACTGGAGACGGAGATGTCCCTCCCGTCGCGTCCTTCCTTGAATCCACCTCTGGTCTCTGCTCTTCTCTTCTCTTCTCATCTCATCTCCTCCCTTCTTTTAATGTTAATATTATTACTCACACACTCACTCCATCCTCATCCTATCATATCATATCAACCCTCTTCTTGCACCCAATTAGCTTTCTGCCATGTCTGCTTTATTTTGGGTTCATACCGCTACCTGACCTCACTTGTCAGTTATCAGATTACATGTAATTATTTCTGAAGACATCCTTTCCTATCCTTTTGGATAAATAGGAGCTTACACCACAACTCGTACCCATGGCTCTGCATCTTGCGTCCTTTTCTGGGATCGCCATCTCACACGGCTTACTGAATCAGTCCGCATTCTGGCACAAGCCCGCCCCCATCTACTTGGGCCAGGACCTATGCCAGCACCCAACCAACCCCCACTGAACATTTCATCACTTGCCAAATCAGTCGACCACTCTTTGAAAATCGGATTCAGGCTTGCATATGACGAGCGATCCCGGTATGGTCTTAATCATGAGCTGGCGATCACAGCCTTGGTCACAAGAAAACAAGGAGCTGACTGGTTGTTTGATGTATTTCTCCATATTGGCTTTTATGCACCTCCTGTTTTTGGTTCTTCTGGGGCCTGCTTGGCAGTGGCTGGGCCTGGTAGGGACCTGGCATTGGCCAAATACTCTGATTGGGTCAGGTGACTTGGCTACTCTCCTATTTTTATTTACATTATTTTTCCTAAAAATATTATTTTGACTTGGTAAAATACTAAAATGTAAATATATATCTGAATGCCCATGCAGGATGAGATAGCATATATCCATCTGTGCCCTCATTTAATTCCAAAAACAATCATTAAGGCATATATGTACTATTTATCCTGCTTCCAGATTAGGATCATTATTTTACTTTTTTCCTTTTTTATACATTTTTTAGCATCAAGTCAAAACTTGTTTAAATGCTTGCTATACAAAATGTATAATACTTTTTTTTTTACTGTATCTTTATTTCTTTTTTTAACCTCAGAAGTAATAGTAATTCCCCCTAAATGGTAGGATAAGAAAAGGGTTAGAAAAGATGAAGCCACCTAATGCAACTGAGTTACTGTTATCGAACAACGGAGATGAGTTACTTGAGGGATCAGTTACAAACTTTTTTGTCGTCTGTAAGGTTAGTGTTAATTTTAAGTTCTCTTGCCCTTTTTGTTAGGAGTAATTACATCTTTTTTGTTGTTGATTGTTTTGATGCAAAACGTACTCCTCGAGGAAGAAAAAAATTAGAAAGCATGTTAGTGCCTCAAGAATTCATATTATGTTACATAAGAAAACTTATATCAGTATAGCAGCTTTATACATGCCATCATGGATCTCACAAGGATCCTGTATACATTTTGTAACCAAAAATATATCATGCATAGCCATAAAAACACTATAATAATACCATATAATTCAAGTCCTATTTGTGAGTTGTATGAAATCATTTGGAAGAGATCCAGGTAATTTTTTCACTCTATACTGAGCAACAGAAAATGTATTCCCTTTTATTCAGAACCCCAATTATCAATTGCTTTTGGTTGATGACCACCTTTATTTCAAGAATTTTATAGTTTAAACATTAGAAGTTCTCTTTATCAAATTTTAGGTGGCTGACAACTCTTCTGCGCCAAGTACCTCAAGTTACAGGATAGAAGTACAAACAGCTCCTGTAAGACATGGTGTACTTCCTGGAATTGTACGTCAATTGGTTCTTGAGTACGCTTAATTCCCAGCTCCACAAAGCTTCTTATACTGTAGTCTTAACGTTTCAAATTAAAGATTAACTTAATGCTGGTACCAGGCATGTAACCCAAAAGTGCAATGGCCTATTTTCTTCCATCATTAAAGTTTAAGCCTTTTATCCCAAACAAGTTGGGGTAGGCTAGAAATGACACCCCAACCCTGGTCATTTATTGTATATATGGCTGAGTTTTTACGCTGGCTCGCCAAGCCTATCGCAAGCATGCGGGCTTGAACCCTGGATCTCTTAGAAGAGAGCCAAGTGCTCTTACCAACTGAGCTACTAGACCACATGCATTTCTTCCATTATTACATTATAAATTTTTTCATTTAATGTGAAGCACATATGTGCGTTTTGTTCTATTTGTTTCTATTCATTTCCTGGGTTTTTTCTTCTTTTTTTTTAATATAATGTTCAAATATATCACCGATTCCGTTATAGAATCAAAGACAGTTTTTACAAATTATCAGCTAAATTTTATGTGGTTCCTCCTGGTCATTTAATTGTGATATGTACAGACTAGATTCTCCTTGCCAATCATTTTTGTGCTACATATTTTTCAATATTTTAAGACAATTGAACAGTTATGATAGGATCTTTTATTTTAGCTTGGCAAATGCATCTGTTCTTTATCTATTGTTAAATTTAGAACATATTTTCTTGATAGGATATGCTCTGACAAGGGGATCCCACTGAGAGAGATTGCACCCTCATGGTCCGAGAGAAATTTATGGGAGGAAGCATTCATTACAAGTATAGTAATGTGATTCCTTTTTTAAATTCATATTTTCATTACAAGCATTCATTTGCATGATCTTTCCAAAAAGAGAAAATTTTTTAAAACAGCTGAATGCTAATGCTGTATATTTAACTTTGTTTGGAAGATTGACATTAGATTGTGAAAAATATTTTAGGCAGCTTGAGAATTGTTCAGCATGTTGATTCAGTTCAAGCTTCAGCTTCATATAAAGATTTGCAACTGAAAACATGGGAGGATGTATCTTGGATTTTGAAACATTTTGAGGTAGAATGGTAAACTTCTAATTTGAATTTTTTTATTAAAAAGATGCCAGACAAGAATAATACTTCTTAATTATTGATTAATTTGCACCAGGGTCCAGGACCTATCACCACACTGATACAGGTACAGTACTTATTTCATTGCTGACTTTTAGTTCTACAATTTATTGTTTTTCTAACTGACACCTGTTTTCCATGGACAGATGTAAAATACCCTGCTGTTTCATTAATTGAATTGGAAATGCATGCCAGTTTTTGTACAATAGAGCATTCTTGCATTAATGATGGTATAAATGTTAGTAAGATGTCGCATGCAACCTTATGAGAATTATAAATATAGTTCTACACATCAAAGCTAGTTTTATAGAAGACTGAAAAAATGATTTCATGATGCTGCTTTTGAAGGATGTGCTAATAAGTAATAACAGATTTGTTAACTAATTATTCTAAGTGCAAGATGGGTTGAAATTTGACATAGTATGTCCTAATATGTTCTTTAATAATTGTTAAATGCAGCAACATGAAAGCAAAATATTGAATCTTTAATAGTTTACAGCTTGTTTTCAAGTGCAAGTGTGTTTTATTCAACAGTTTCTGATTTAGTGGTTACTGATTTGCTTATTCTATTTTCAAGAAGGAAAATAAAAAGGAAAGAGTGCTGCCAGGCAAATTGTACTGAAATTTTTGGGTCTTATAGGTTTTTACTTTTTAGTTTATATAATATTTCAAAAACTTCTTCTGATTTGTAGAAGGAAATAATGGCTAGAGCAGACAGAGAAGTGTGTCAAATGGAATGACTGTTCTGAGCTTCTATCTAAAAGGTTTGTGTGCACTTTATTGGGTCATGGGTTTGTTAGTTTTTTTTTCACTATTTTTATTAGGATGCCGTATTGGCATGCTTTTACTGGTTGCAGCTGTAACGTATAATGCAGGGTATTGAGCATGGCATGGCTCATGCTTACCATAAGATTTCTTCAAAGCCACAAAATTTTTGCTGGTTTTTGTCTGGTATGGTGGTATTAGATATGGCATGGTACATTTAGCATCACGTTCCATGACAAATGACAGGTCTTAAGGAAGCAAAAGCCAAAGACAAGCCAAATTATTGCATAAAAATCAAACAAACCTTCTAGTTTATTTCTTTCTTGTGTGATTTATTTTCTTTATTCACTGGATGGACACGACTGGTGATGCAAATATCAGTTCATACAAAAAAAAAACCCGCTCTTTTATTTGATTGTATAGATGTATAGATTAAGGAATGCCCATTATTCCTTGGCAAAGTTTGGTTGTGTTCCTTTGGCCAATATAACATGTCTATTATTTTCATTATTATTTGTTTTTGTGCTGATCTTATTGTATAGTGTTCCAATTATATTTTTCTTATTTTACTTAAGATCGAATGTATATTCTTTTCTTGATATGATTCTGTAGACATTGACATTGTCCTCTCAATTTAGATTATTCCCTTTAAGTGTACAAAACAGTTGCCATGTGTACTAAGAAAATAAAAAAGAAATAATGATAGAGATAGAGGTGCTGTATTACTTATTAGCATGGCGGATAGGTTCGTAGTGATTTGACTATGAACAACTGAAATCGGGGAAGAGCAGTGAATCTTTTGCACTGGATCTTACGTGGCGATATCTCTGTGACAGCCCGTATGGTTGCACCTTAACATGTGATCAGTTACATCAGTAGCATACTTTGATCAATTACATTTGGTTGAAGACCAAGCTTCTAATAAATGTCTAACAGTGAGTTATCATTTTTCATTTAACAATTCACTATGGGATGCCTGCAGATAAATCGTGATAATTGTGTTTTTAACGCCATAATATTGTTTTAGGCGTATAAACTCCAAGTTAACTTGAATAAAGCATCTTTATATTTAATAATATGGCAGAATATCAGTTCTAAGTTTCTTTATTATAAGTTCTAACATTATATATAGTATGCAAGTATTTAAACACTACAAGCTCTCAATTATCAAAACAAACTAATACTTGATTTTTTTCTTAAGACTATTCTTTCAATACAAGAAAAACCTCAAGAAATAAAAATACAAACAAACATGTAATTAATCTGATATATCATCAATTAACGGTGATTAATTTGCTTCTATATATTAGTAATGGGTGTTCCAAATCCACTATAAACGTTTATTCAATCATTTGTCTTTTTAAATCTTGTTGAAGATAGAATTGTATGCCAAATGCCTCTAACCCTTGGACAACTCTTTTGACAGTTCGACCTGGCTCGACCCTTACAAGGGCTTAAGAAGGGCCAAGGGCTCAGAAGGGTCGAGCTTAGGAAGGGTCATTCTCATATTCACCACTAGGAAGGTTTTGAAGGACTGTGCTTCAAGGGCCAAGAGCTTACAAGGGCCGATTTCAGAAGGCCATATTCAAATTTATTTATATTTATATTTGAATTGGATTTTTTTTTTTTTACAATCTAATTATAACATCTAATCATATTTAATTATTTATTCATTTTTTTTTGTCGAAATGACATGAATATGCTAAATTAACATTAAAAAATAAGAGTTCTAATCCTACTGTTCTTAAGCCTAACTCAATCCTTCAAATCCAGCTTCTAAAACTCGAAGGGCCTAGAAGGGCCAGACTTAAGAAGGACCAGGTTGAATTTTTAAAATTTAGACCCTTCAAATCCAACCCTTTTAAAGCCTTTCGTAAGGCTAACCTAGCCTGATCCTTGTCAAGGTTTTGGTAGACCCGACCTCTCAAATTGAGATCCGCTGCCGCGCGACACGCTGTGTCGCGCGGTATAATGGCCGTTTGATTAAGATCCAATGGACAAGGGAGCCCCGTGCATGTAACCTAGATTGATAGGCCCGTAAAAAGTGAACCGTCCGATTAAGATCAAACGGCTCGTAGTGCGCTACACCGCGTGTCGCGCAACAGCGAATCCGGATTGCGACCTCTCTAAACCCATCCGGTACTAATTTTAGGCTTTCACTAGTTGAAGATTGACAATTTAGAAATGACAACTGTCATTTGTAGTTTTGTCATTCCTTGCAATCACAAAACACGAAGTGAACACATAAAACTGTCATAGTAAGGTATACGATAGTAATCATTTTCTTTAACAAATTATATATCAAAACAATTTGTGCGTTGCGTTGGATTTCAAAAGTCTATGATATACTAGTGGTGAATTTTATTTTAGTTTTTTTTTTAAGGGTTTAGTATCATAACTTATTTGGTTTAGTGCTACCAAAATGGCACCATTTAATTTGAATAAATTTAAAGTATAAAATTCAAACAGTTGAGCATGTTATTGTTCACGAATAAAGCCTCCACATGAAAATTTATAAATTTTCAAATGTATTTCATTAATTCTAGATCAAGATGCCAAGAGATAAACGTGCTATAATTGATCCATCCAAATTTCTAGATTCATTCATGGTTAGATAGTCGTTGTAATTTGATTAGTGTTTTTTTCAGTGAATTTAAGTTGATGTTAGTGTAATTGCTTCTATTGTAACGTGGCTTTCAAAAAAAAATAAAATAAATATAAAATATTAGATTCATTCATTTTAGATATAGTCTCTTGATTTTATTCAAAACGAACTTCAAAAATTATAAAGCTTTAACTGGTTGCATCCGTCGTGAATAAATTTAAAAAAAAAGAGGCTGAGGCAAGAAAATAATAAAATTAAAACTCTTTTTATTATTTCTTTGTAATGTTATTTGAAGTAGTTTCGATTACCTGTTGCGCTGTATGTATAATTAGATATCATGAATAAGTTAATTGTTACCAATTGAAGCTGCAAAAAATGGTAGAATGGATAAGTTAGGCATCAATGCAACTGAAGCATTATACATTTCATGATCAACAAGACGACAAAAAGAAAAAGTAAATCAATAATAATATTAATAGGTGCATAAACAACAGCTCGTGTACAACAGGGAAATTGGTAGTGCTCAAATTCCCTGACCTCCTATCACAGATAAGTTAATAGTAGCTTGGCTGTATAAGATTGGAGTCATGTTTGGGCCCCTCATAGAATGATTTCCAAATGGACCTTTTAGAATTCATTGACACTTGACACAGAGAGATATAAATGTAGTTATATTTAATATCAGATTATAAAACTCTTGTGGGTCTATAAGAACATGCTGCCATCATGACGACGGCCATAATTGATTCCATGTTTGAAATCTATTATTAGCTTATTAGCTAAGAAATGTTTGAAAATTTAAAATTCCATTATCAATGAAATATCAAACAAATAAAATTCCATTATCAATGAAATTCCAATTTATTTTTATAACTAAAACTCTACATTTGAGATGAAACTCACGGTGACTTACAGGTTTTCATTTATTTGCAAAATTTGGTCATGATGTCATTTGTAAATTTCCAACAGCTATCTGTCATACTCTAAAAAATATTCTTATAAATCTTCTTCTTATCTTACAAAGAGAGCGACGGCCGCAACCTGACAAGGACACGAACCAAATCAGTTTATATTAACGTCACGTTGTCAAAATCCTTAACTAACTGCATACATGATTACATGCCTACATATATATAGGCACACAAGATAACCTTTTTTTTATATTGAAGGGAAATATGTACATGTTATATGGATGATAATATAATAATAATAATGAATATATTATTATAAAAAGAAGGAAGAAAACGACAAGAGTTGGTGGGAAGGGTTAGGCGTGCCGTCTGGTGGGCCCCCACAGTCTTCTAATGCTGCTACTGGAGTCTGAAGGTACGGCAGGCTGTTCATTGTCCCTAATCTCTTTTTTGTGGCGATTTCTGTAGATATCCTTCTTTTAAAAACTTTCAAAAGCGGCAGGAGATGAGGAGAAAATATACAAAAAAAAAAAAAAGTTAAGTTCCAAAACTTTATGTCAAAATAAAACTCGAACGAGTTGCTATCAGTTTGAACTTTATTTATGATTTTTCTCAAGATAAATTGAAGGTACCATCCAATTTATTTTTAAATTAAATATCTATAAAAAACCTCCCAGTCGGATTTCAAACATGCGATCTTTCACTCAAGGAGTCAATGTGTATTGTTCTTTGCCACTAGACCAAGAGTTGTCGAGAGTTCGAGCTAACTGGTTTGATTTTCTTGTTGGACATTTACGCAATTATGGACATTTCAACTTGGTACTATTTAAAATGTTTTCTGATTAAATTCGATAGATTATATTGATAATTATTTTTTTGACGATCAAGATACTAGATAATATTATACTTAACAAAATATAAAATATAAATATTTTATTTATAGTTTTGATACATTGCATATCAAATGTGTTACAGTTTGAAATATATATCTGTTGAAAATTTGGTACTATTTATTAACGATGATCATGCTCATGATTTGTTTCTACTAACAACGATAGTATGTTTAGGCAACAGCTGAAGTGAACACTAATGATTACAAATGTTTGAATGATTATTAAGCTCAAACATTTGATTATCGTCGATGATATCGATCGGCTGTCCTTTTCTTTGTGTGTACTTGTAGTTATTTAATAAATTGACTTATTATAAGTTTATAACGAGTAGTTCTGGTCTGTTTACTTGCATTTCAATCACAAAAGCAATTCTTCGTCCTAAAAATCTTGTTTAGTACAATGCGTTGAGCTATTATTATGATGATGATCACCATCATCATCATTCCAAAGAGTGAAACAGATGTCCAATCTTCGTATACAAATCATTTTCCTATTTAGTAAAGTCTTTTTCATATAGCTATTAACAAACCAAATTGTCAATAGATGAAACCGATCGATTAGATTCAAATTAATTCGGTGAAAGATGTGTTACGCGTATTTTATGTCATATATATATATATAGTGCTTTTTTATTTCAAGTTGATGCAAACTGGATGGAAAGTCAGATAAACATTAAACACACAACTGCAATGCTCCCGCTATATAAAAGGAAAAGCAAGATTTTTTTAACTAATTCTTTTTTTAAATTAAATTCTTAACTAATTAGTTACAGATATAACAACAAATTTTGAAATGTTACTGTGCAATAAAGCCACGTGTTATGATACAAGCTCTAAAATAACAATATATGTGTGGAATATATAGGCAAGGCAGCATAAAAATAAGAAAAAAAACTGGTGCTTATGTTATAACAGCCAAAAGCACGCGCATCTCGTTTTACACGAAACACCCAGACCTGAAACTGTTCAAGTCTTATATACATTTCCTTTTTGTTTCTCTTCTGCATTCTTTATCGTTTTCTGTTTTCTTTTTTTTGGTTGTTCTGTATTTTGGGATTTAATGCAAGTCTCGGAAAGGGGACATTCTCGTAAAGTGCAGTGACATGTCTATAGATTTGAATTTTTGTTTTTATGTATAATAATTAGCTAATCACGACTACAGTTAGTCTGACCACTAATAGCTGGCTGATTGGAACATGCATGTTTCCTAAATGGTTTGCATGATTTACTGATTTATAGCTTTCCCTAGCGGTGCATTTATAGCATTTTTCTAGCATTAAAGCCCATTATATAGTACTAGACAAAATTTTAAATAAATTGATTATGTATTTATCAAATTATTAAAGAAAAGTTATAAATTTTCCTCTTGATCATCTCTACCATGACTTGAAGGACTGTATCTTAACCTCTAGTATTATATATTTATATCTGTGCATATAATTTGGATCCTTGATGAGCGCTTTAAGTAAAAATTATAGAGATGCAAATAAAAAAAAAACAGGGGAAAAAGGAGCGTGAATCAAAGGAATTTCACACATGTTTTCTAAAGGGGAATTATTTTCTTATAATATAATCAGACAGAACGATTAGATTCACAAACGAAACTTAGTTGGTAAAACACCGATTTGAAGATGTCAATTATTTCATATTAAAAAAAAAGAAAGAAAGTATGCTTAGGAATCGACACCATGTGATCGTTGGAATTGTGGAATCACAAACATTCTCATTGTCTCCGTTTGGATGCGTTGGGAAGAAGTAGGAAGAAGAAAGAAGGGAAGAAAAAAATTTATAAATAATTCAAACTCTTCACAATGTTACACACTTTTCAATACTTCTTCCCACACCTATCTAAACGGAGCCATAGTGCTTTCCCATGAAACACTACCACAAAAACAGGCTTTTGCAACGGGTCATCTGTAACGCTTTCTTTAAAACCCGTTATAGATCTGCGAAAAATAAGCGGGTGAAAAAAAGTGGATCTAATCTGTAACGTTTTTTATAAATTAAGCGTTACAAGTTTTCCATAAAAAAAAAGAAAAAAAATGTCAAAGCTTCTGTAACATTTTTTATACAAAAAACGTTACAGATCTGTAACGTTTTTTATATATAAAACGTTACAGATTATCATTTTTCTTCTGTAACGTTTTTTATATAAAAAGCGTTACAGATTTTCCTGATATTTTTGTTAGGGATTCTAGGTCCGACTCCTATATACCTATCGACTCCTCCTTTTTCCGAAAAATTTCTAAGTCCCCTCTCTCTCGACTCTCCTTCTCGTTTAAACCCTAGCCGACTGCACTCAGCTCTCCTCTCCCTCTCGTTTTTTGGCCGGCCAACTCAAAGCTCCTCTCGACTGCACAAGCCGACCTCCTCTTCTCTCGACGGCACTCAAATCTCCTCTTCTCACCAGCATCCATCTGCAATTGTTTTGCATACCCCTTCTTTCCGATTGAACATTAATTGAAAGATTCTATTTTGAACTGCAGAATTTGTGGATGATCCTTATCTATATGCGTACCCAAGATTGAAGTACATTGGCATTGAGCTCTGGCAGGTCTACTATGCGACATCTTTTTCTTAGTTTCTTGGTTTGTTGTTCTTTAATTGTAATGACTTAATTTTCTATCTTTATTTCCTCTTTTTTGTATTTCAGGTGAAATCAGGCACCTTGTTTGATAATATATTGGTATGTGATGATCCTGAGTATGCTTTCGAGCTTACGGAGGAGACATGGGGCAAGCACAAGGATGTATCAGCCTTTTTGAAACTTATCATTCATTATAATTGTTCTTTTATATCTCTTAATCTGTGTTGAAATATTCTAATATATTTTTTTTGGATGGTAATGTAGACTGAGGAGGCTCAATTTGAGCAGGCTTGGGAAAAGATGAAAGAGGAAGAGGAGGCTGAGAAAAAGAGACAAGAAGAAGAGGTGCAATAAAACTCCAACTTCTACAAATAGTTGCAAATATCAATTTTCACATTGTTTTTAATTTACATTCTATTTCGTGACTGAATTCTTTCAATATCAGGAAGCAAAGAACGATGAATCTGAAGCTTCTGAAGATAAAGAAGAATCAAATGATGATGCTGAAGCAAAGATTGAAGAGACTGTATCAAATGACAGCAAGCAGGAAGAAGCTCAACATGTACCCCAATTCCCCTGCTCTCTCTCTCTCTCTCTCACACACACACACACAGAAGACTAGCACAAACTAGGGAAAAAGGGGAACAAATCTAAAATATATGTATATGAATGTTTGTATGGCTTGTTTGTTATTTGCATGGCTTGTTTGTATGGCTTGTTTGTTATTTGCGGTGGACAAATTATGTAAAAAAATTATGTAAAATATATATCATTTGCATGGCTTGTTTGTTATTTGTATATGAATGTGTTTGATATATATGTGATATTATGTCTGTGATATGCATATTAATTATATATTTGTACCAGTTTGTACGGCTAGTAACATGGGCTAGCCACAGAATACCTGCTATATAAAAAAATAAAATAATTTTGCAACGTTTTTTTCCAAAAAAACGTTACAGAATCCCATATTCTATAACGTTTTTTTCAAATAGAGCGTTACAGATTTATTCAAAAAGCTGTGTGTAAAATATTAATTTAATAATCTGTAACGTTTTTTTTGAAAAGAATGTTGCAGATCTGTAACGTTTAATTCTTTTTGCAACGGAGCCTACTGTAACGTGTCCATAAACGTTACAGATCCTTTTTATAGAACGTTACAAAATCCCATATTTCGCGTAGTGAAATGTTGCTATCTCTCTGTTTCTTTTTTCTTTCGAAAATAATTCTAACAATTATTAAAAAATAATTTTTTTGAGGATACCGAAATTTTTGCAAAGAATCTAGTTTCCATTCTTTCGTAGGTGGAGCCAGCGTTTAAACCCCATATATATGGAAAAAAAAAAGAGTTTTAATTGTAATAGTTTCTGCTTACTCATATCGGATCAATGAAAAGCCATAGTACAACTGTTATTTTTGTGGGACTGTGATTATGTTTTTATTTTGAATACAACTATATATTTTAATTTTTCTTCCTCCACTTGACTTGGGACGTGACAATAGTCCGACTCCTTCGATCGAGTAGCGCAATTGCATTCTTCGATCATTTTCTTTAAAAAAAAATTGGACAACAAAAATGGTGCTCCGTAATACATTGCTATCATACGAATTGTGATGGGGTGTATTTAGAAGCAATATTATTTTTGGAGAAAACACATTATTTTTTTTAAAGATAGGACATAATTAATGTTATACTCTTATTTTAATCGTAATCTTAATTTTGAACAAGGTGCAGGACGCCAATTTGAGTAGGAACCGGAGAAGTGAGGAAATTTGAAAAGAGTAAGAGTGATTTAAACTTTTAAAGATAATGGGTGTACTTAGCGCGAGATATTCTGCAACTTGATGATAAGATAACAGGAGAGAAGTGTACTGTTGAATTCAAGTGAGATTCGGGCACAGTACAAGTGCCAAGCATCAAAAGTCGCGCAGTTGAGATGTATGATGATGGCTATACCTGTCAAACGTTAGAGATGGAAACGGAACAGCCATTTTCATTTAATGTTCCGTTTCGGTAACGGAATGAAATGGCTGTTTTATTTCCGTTCCGTTTCGACAAACGTAACAAATTTCTGTTTCATTTAACGTTCCGCCTCACATTTCCTATTGATTTCAGCTCATTTCCGTATTCCGTTCCATTTACGTTAATAAATTTCGGTTCCGTTTCCGTTCCGTTTCTGAAAACGGAATCCATTTCAGCTTTCATTTAACGTTCCGTTTCGACGGAACGGAACGGAACAGCGGAACGGATGTTAATATTGACAGGTATAATGATGGCATATTGGCATGGCAGCGCGCATAATCTTCGCTTCGGTTGAGGCGCTCAGCCTCTTTCGGACTGATACAGAGCCCCCAAAAATACCTTTCTTATTCGGCGCCTCTCATTTCATTTGTATCTGTGGGCTCCACTTCCAAATCTCTCTCTCTCTCTCTCTCCATCCATTATCCATCCATTTGTTGGCGCGACTTTCGAAATATTACATCAATATCACTTAATCAAACCATACCATACCCTATGTTTTTTGATACCTCGCTCCTAACCATGCACTACTCTCGGATGCTACACTAAATTATTGCTTTTGAACTTGATTTCATAAGTATAACATTAGTGCTTTCGAACATTGTTTTCTAGTTTCTACTTTATAGTTGAAAAATTATAATATAAAATAATGTATATACACAATTAAAGGCAACAATCACATAACAAATTTTACTGTAACATATAACATTAGACATACTTAATGGCTCGAGATTTTTCGTGAATACCTTGATGCATTCTATATTTTTTTCCACCCTTTTTCTTATATACTCATTCATTGCATCAGTCATTTCTATGTGTTAAACTTTTCACGAAAATGAAGATTCATGCTAATATATATATTTCTTCTGTGTTATTCATTTAAGTCGAGCGCGCAAGTCGACATTCTATTTCTACATTAATGAAACTTTTAGTCTAACTTAGAAACTTGATATTTTTTGTACTTATTATTAGAATAAAATTAAGGAACTGTAATTGAGAGTTGAGATTATTGTAAATTGAAAACTTATAATGGGGGTTTGAAATTAATATTGGGGAGATGGATCATCGGCCCAGGGAAGAGGAGGTGGGGTCCACGTGTCACGTTGTCCGTATGGGTAGCATCTGGGGGTGGGACCCGCGCACCACCCATCACCGACAAAGCTCTTGGATTGGGTGCAGTGGTGGGCCCAGCCCGGGCCTCCTTCTCTCGGCTGCTCCATCGTATTCGTAAATCGTAATCGTACGTATAAAAATGAAAAATCACCTTGTCCCTGTTTAGATCTCCTCTTTCAATTCTGTCATTGATCTGTGCATGGAATGGACATATGGAATAGCTAGATCCATGATCCATCGATCCCTCAAACTCTCTTACGGTGTCATATATAACTCATAACGTCATCTCTTCCTGAATGGAATGGAAATATGGAATTAACGCATCGATCACTTCATTGCCTAATCTATTATATATGGTGTCCCTCTCTTCCTGCGCATGCTCTCAATGCCAACTTTGAAAGGAATTAAACAGAAAAAAGAAAATAAGTATAGACAGTAGACTATAGAGTAATCTATAGTATAATATAATCCGCGTGATTTTTTTGCGCGGATTTTAAAGCACATACGCGACGTGGCATCCTGACCGTTCGATGCTTTATTTGGATTAAATCTCCTTCGTCTGTGTTTATCACTTTATTTCTTTTGTTTACTTTGGATGTGCCAGCGCCTCCGATGGTGAGGTTATTCTTTCGCCTCCCTCCCCGATCTCTCCATCTCTTACTCCGTTTAGGCCGATCTCCGTTCTCACTCCTCTTGCTCTCTCTTCGCTACGCCGATGGGATTCACAGAGATAAATGGCTCAGCAATGGAGGATAACAAGACAGAGAAATGGGCGTCAGCCGTCGAGTAGTGAACCCCATCAGCGATACATTCTTAATCGACAATAGAGGGGTACGGGGCGAGCAACGGTGGCATGCCGACAAGAAAGTGATTTATAAATTGTTTTCCCGTGCTCTCAAGTTAGATCCATTCGCCTTCTCAAATTCTGCATAAGCAATTACAAAGGAAGTCCTCCAATCCCTGCCGTTCTTAGGACATAATACCTACAAATTCTTCTCCTATAGTCCAGCAACCTTCTTGCACAAGGTAATTTCTCTTATTTCAATGTGCGCCTTAGTTTTTTTTTTCTTTCTTTTTGTTAAGATTAGACACATATATATGGTTAATTTTTAGCATATTGTAGAGCTTAAATCGTAAGGGTGATGGAATTAAAAAATATATATATTTGAGGTCTTTACAAAATTGTCAGGCCTATTTGTAAAAATATTTATATCGATGTTACTGAGCTGGACCAAAGGGTATGTTTCGCTCTTTAACAGATAGTTTAAAATTAAGAATAAGATGAAGAAAAAAGAAAGCTCTGTATATTTTGTACAATAGTACCTACTAGAAGTTGTACAATCCTCTACCTTTTAAACCAGTAATGCTTAATTGATCATTATAATTTTAGGGTACAATTGAGATTCATAATTATTTGACAAGTGTATATGAAGAAGGGGAAGTGAGGTCGGCTCTAATTACAATGCTTCAAGCACTGAACCATGCTAAGAATAATGGTGTTGATCTGATCTCAGAACCTGGGTATAATATGTGTTCACTCCTTTCAATTCATTACATTTCTTTTGTTTTTTTGAAATTTAATAAGTAATTTTGTGGTAATATATATGAAAAATCCTTTTCTTTTGTCCTGTGGGTTCAAACCCATTTTGCAAGACCAAATTGAACAAAGTTTTATCTAAAATTTGTTTTAAGCATCTTTATGCTAAATATGTTACTTTAATCACATACATCATTTTTTAAACCAGTTTGTTCTATTAAATTTTGGTTTTTTATTTTTAATTTTGAATTATAGTAATTGTAATTTTTCTTGCAGCTTTTTATGTACAAATACACCTGACTCTTGGATCAAGATTTCAACGAGCTTTGCTGAGAATCAGTTGTGATTAAAACTAATTGGATAAAGTAAAATTCTTAAAATTAAAACCATAAATTTGATTATACAATTATAATGCCCTTTCCTTTTTTTGTTTTTGTAATTTGTTGTGTGTATAACATACTAACTTACTTTTGATCAAAATAATATTTTATTAATATGTTAATTCATTAATACTATACGGAGTTCATGGCAGTTACAATAATTTCTTCTTCTTGCCATATTAGTGAGCCAAAGTCAAATATTATTTTATTTAAAATTATCATATTTTTCATGTTTACTATTTTGCTCTTTTTACTCATTCATGGTATATACTTTGTTCTAAATGCACCAAATGTCTATCAGCAATTTCTTTTGCTTGATGTATCAGTGCATGCTATTATGCCTTTGACAACACACAAACATGAAAACATAATTATCAATGCTCATAAAAACGAGAAAAATTGTAAAAATACTTTAAAGAAAAACATTTTTTAAATATTAATATAGCTGCTTAGCAGTATAAATAGTGGCGTTTTAATAGTGAAATGAAGAAATCAGTTGCATTGCTTCTTGGATGATCCAACATCTATTCAGTCCAAATTCAACCTTCGCAGCCTAATAGGAAGTATTATGATGTCTTTGAAAGGTATTTTAGCACTTTTTTGTTTAATTATGCAATAATAAATCTTTAACATACAACTTATATACATATTTCTTTTGTTTGGTTGGGTGCCATTATTCTATAACTCAACCATGTTCGTTGTGTAACTTTCTTACTTAATATTCATAAGCATTATTGTGCCTTCAATTTAAGTACTACTTTCGAAATTCCTTAATTTCTTATTTTATCTTTGTTTCTTTATTTTTTTATTCTTTTTTTATAATACTAGGTGAGTATAATATTAGATTCTTTTTTTAATACCATGTAAAATACATAGTAGTTTAGTTTTGTTGGAATTTTATTAGTATTAATACAGATTATTTAATATGATCACTAAAAAGTTTAGTTCGATGGTAAATCTATCTACTACAAGCAGGTGCTATACTTATGTCCCTTCTAATTTTTTAGTTTGTTTATTCTCTTCATGTGTTGCAATGATGGTGATATTGATCTCATTAATAAGTCTGATTAATTCCTGCAATATCATTCAAGCTTTCAGGTCAACATTGATGTTCTCATATTTGGTTCAATCAATGTAGCTTTTGAACTATCCATTTAACTTTGACACTTTTTTAGTTACTGGAGCAAGTGAATTATGTGAAGTTATTAGAATTCGGTTATTGTACCCTTCAAGGCTATTTGTGGGGCTCAATCTCAGATTTGTTTATTTGGCATAGGCGAGAAAGATGAAGATGTTAAATGGATAAAAAATGCACTACATTTCCATGTTTAGTATCGCTACTTAAAACGAAATGTGTAACTATCAGATGTGATTCATCTTTTTCACATTAGGTCTCTCTCGACCTCATTATTGTGTACATCATGATTTGGCACATGTAAGCTGTCTTGATTGTTTAATATAAGCCACTAACAATAAGAATCACCGTTCCACCAACAACTGTGCTTGGGCTTTGCTAGGTTGTTGTCTGTTTGTTCTTGCTTTATAAGATTGACCGCTATGGATCCAACGTTGCAAGAACAACAAAAAAGCAAGGAAACACAAAGATGTTATGCTTAGGGCTTAGGCATATAAATTTGTTTTATAATTGATTACCATTCATAATGATTGTTGTTATATAATTAGTACATTATATGTAAATTTTATCAAAAAGAAATATGAAATGTTATAACTTATTTTCCCACATTGATATATGTGGGAAAAAATGTAATTGATCCTCTTTATTCGAATTACATGATGTGATTAATCCAATTATCTAAAGCGTTTTTTTTTTAAAACACGTTATACTTCGTACAAACGTTATTTCCGAAACAATAATTAAAAACACATATCATTATGTCGTGTAATTAAAATTATATATAGAGAGAGAGAGTTTAATATGCACTATAGTGCATAGGGAGTTCTATGCACCACTATAGTAAATAATTAACAAATTTAATTATACACAAATAAAAAAATAATCCCACAAAAATTAAATAAAAATAAAAATAAAAATATATTTAAATAATATCTCTGAACAAACATCCTTGCAATATATATAATATATATAGATATAATTTATTAAAAATATTAAATCTTTAAATGTATAATGAACTCATGTATCGAGCGAAGCTCGATGTCTAACCCTAGTAGATAAATTTACAAAGAGTGCTGTTCCGTTCTTTGGGTGGCACGTTCTGGTGATATGATGAACCTTCTCCTCTTCCCACTTCCCTTTCTCAGCATGCATTCTCTTATACTCTCACCTGAACTTGGTTTACTGCTTTACGTACTGCTCCAGACCTCCAGTTAATATATGTCATATGCCATTTTCTTAATTATACACATTTATAATTGAACTTAATTTCGTCACCTACCTACTTACTGGACACATTTTCATTCTTATATATGCACGTTTAGAAAACACAACATATTGCCTTAATTAATTTTATATTGCTAACCTAAATTGCATTTTTTAACAAACATGAGTGGACTTGATAATTACGTAAGATCTTGTTTTCTTACAGATATAAACTCTCTAGTTAGTTTAGTGATTTTGTTACTTTCTTGACGATCAAAATTCGTACGTATGGAATGATTTTTAAGTTTATTTAGGATGATTGATCTTTAAATGATGGCTCTTATCGGATCTGCACCCAATATTGCTTTAATTTGGAGATGATTGTAGAAAAAGATACGAAACTAGCTAGCTATACATGTTTAACCTTCCAAATTAAGGGGGCGTTTGTTTGTGACTTAAAGGGTGCATAACTTAAGTTATGTATCCTTAAGTCACCAAACACCTCTTACATAAGATGCCTTAAGGGTACATAAGTTATGCAACCTAAATAGGTTGCATAAGTTATGCACCGGTTCCCTTTAATTTTTTTTTTCCAACAATAATCTTTAGAAATAATTAATAATAATATTTAATAATCTATAATAAATAATAATATTTAATAAGTAACAATAACTATTAAAAATCATAATTAGTAATAAACATTAATTATCATAATTAATAATTAATAATATATAACAAGTAATAATAATAATTAATAAACAATATTGATTTATTATTAAATAATTAATAATATTTCATAATAATAAAATGATTTCTTATTATCAATAATAATTAATTTTTATAATAATTAAAAATTAATTAATATTAATTAATAAATAATAATACTTAATAAGTAACAATAATTATTAAAAAATCATAATGAATAACAAAGATTAATTATTATAATTAATAATATTTAACAAGTAATATAATTATTAATAATAATGTTTTAAGAATAATAATTAATTGAAGATAATTAATCAATAATAATTTTTATTATAAAATAAATAATAATAGTTATAATATTTAATTAAAAGTAAATTATTAATATTTCATGATAGTAAAAATGATTTATTATCATCATTAATAATTAATTTTTATAATAATTAATAATTAACAATAATTAGGTCACAATATATAATACATAATACTAATTCTAATTTAAGGGCATTTTAGTCTTTTGACATGAATATATGCATGTATTAAGTTAGTCATCCTTACTACACAACCAAACATCTATTACATAAAACTACATAAACACTTAGGCATTTTTAAGTTATGCAACTCCTTACTGCACAAACAAACGCGCCCTAAAGAAATAGTTATACACGTTTTTTTACAAGTGATGACAATACTATATATGAGTTTCTCGAGAAATTTTGCTCTTTCAATTAAAAAATGCACATGCACTTATATGATGGGATGAGACCAGTTAAAGCTAGGATTTAACTTTAGAAATATTAATTTAAAAATATGAACACATTATTATAGCATTACATTTTTATCACTAATATAACTTGACTAGCATAGTTTTACTTATTGTTATGTGGTGTCTTTTTTAACCTGCATGCGAAACAACTGGTTTAGAAATTGATAAATTTTAATTAGGTTTAGCAGTGCATGCAAATTGTTGCGATTAATTTTCATTTCTATGAAGTAGTTACAAATTGAAAAAGGCAAATTGTTAAACAAAGTTAAATTTTTAATTCAACATGTGCAGTTATTTTATGTATCTTTTTTAAAAGGTTCATTTTTTTCTTGCTATTTTACATTTTAATTTCTGTCAGTCCCAAGATTTACTGATGGTAATTGTCAAGTTTCTCGTATGATAAATTTTGACGATATATTATACCTTGATTAATTCTCTGCCCCAAAACATCGAATTGCTTTTGACACTCACATCTTTAACAAAAATACAGTCCTAAATTTTTATTAATGACAAAAATACCCTTCAAATAATGTTTTATGATTGATTCAATTCACATCGGAAAAAAAAACTAAATTAAATACAGAAATTTTGATCAACTATAGGAGTGTATTATTTAAATGAGGGGTGCCAAAAAAGTTAATTTCCAAAACATTGACCACCAGTGCATATTAATTTGTAAATCAATTGCACGAAACTGCAATTACGGTAAACGGTATTAGATAGATTTGTTAAGTTGGGTGTATATAATGATATTTTGGCCTATCCCAAATTTAAGATAAATTATTTCTTTCTTGATCCTCAAAAAAAAAATTATTTCTTTCTTTGGATTTTTGTTGCTATTGCATGTGATACACAGCTTTTTGTAAGAAGCAATATTTTTTTCTTTTAATTTATAGAATACATTTAAATATAAATATAGGTTTTGGAGGCAGCCAACGTGGACATATACTACAAAAATAAAAACTTTGCTACTATATAAATGGATTCTCTACAATACTTAATTACTTATCAAGAAAGACACGTAGTAATTGTTCATATCATTTCACTAAGATGGAATACAAATTAGAACATGACATACTTATATAATTCTTTTAAATAACAAATATATATATTTTTTTCAAAAAATATAAAGCATGTGAACTTTTGCATTTATTTCACTGTGAAATTTTTAAATGAAATAAAAAAGATTTTTTATATTAATGATAAAATAATTTTTATTATTGTTATTTTTTTATGATTGTGACTCTTAAACCTCGGCATCCCTGTACTAAAATTCTGGTTCCGCCATTTCCTGCCACAAAGAACCCATTAAGGAATGATGAGAGAGATGGCACCTGACTGTATGTTTGTCACTCCTGGATGGCTAACATAACATCCAATCATCATCAAAAAAATAAAATAAAAATAACTCCAAATTATCCAATGACAAAATGAGGCCCTAGGCATATCATATTCATAGGAGATGAATAAATATGTAGTCTCTGAAGAACCGTAGATTCTGTGCCTTGTCCTTTACTCAAAAACTGTGAAAAAATAAATAAATAATAGAATCCGCAATGCGCAATCAATATCATATGGAGAAAAAAACAATCATAGTGGTTGAACACGGTCTTTCTTCCGCTGTTTTTTTTTTTTTTTTTTTTTTTTGCGTTCTTTGGTTTACCCAAAGATGACTCAAAATGTATTTGTTGCTTAAGTTTGGGGTGTGCGAAAATAATAATTTTATGACTCGAGAAATATGTTCTAGTAACCTCGTGACCACCACCTGCTTTCGTTAGAGGGGTGGTGCCTCCGTGCCCTGTTGATTCAGGAAACTCATAAGAAATTAAGTTGTAAAATTAAAGTTGATGGATTTTTCCATCCTATGTCAAATGAATTTGAATTTACAACAATTTATATATTATCATCATTTAATAAATTCTAATTATATAAAACTTGATACACAACTACGCATTAGTGTACTAGACTAATAATGTGTCTATTAACTATTTTTCACTTTTTACTTAAAAAAATTATTGTTAACTTATAATTATCAAGTTAGTTTGTGGTCGACGAACTGTGGAATTCGAATCTGGCACGCCAATTAAAAGAAACAAACCCATTGTCTGAACTACAGGTTTTCTGAGAAAATTAGGCTCCCACAGCGCTAAGGAGTTATATTAACATAGTTATATACATCAAAAAGTGAAAGAAGGGAGACAATTTTACTACAAGGAAACGGAAGATGTAAATTATAACAATGCTTTATTTTGGTTTGTGGACTTACCTTTGAGTTTAGAGGATATCTATAAACCCAAAAGTACTTTTGAGGAAATTATAACAAGAGTTTTCCAATTTGATTAATACAGAAATATATTTTTTTAACAGCGCCTCTATTTAGGTTTTCGATTGTGCAAACTGCAATGTAAATATGTTTAATTATAAAAATATTGTAAAAAGATGTAAATATTATTACTCATCATATATAGAAAATTGATGGCCTTGGTTATGGTAATTTTGACTGACAACGATACTTGATTTCTATTGGGCCAGCAGACCAATTTAAACGGGTAGATAGATTAATTGACCTTGTGTTGAAGCTTTATTGAAAGATAGAAATAATTTTGTCGAAAATACTTATTGAAGAGTTAGTATAAATTAAGCTTTACAACAAAAATGATTTTTAACGACCCCATTTTAACAACATTGATCCAAATATAAACTAACTTGTAATTTTCAATCAAGACATAAAAAGAAATTTTCAAGAGTCCCCTGAAATATATAGCTTCTGAAAAGTATAATAATTCATTAAGCTGTTTTGTTATTGAATGTATTTGGTCGGTATTATCTAAATCAACAACATAAGAGTTAGATATATATACTAGATGATCTAGCCTGGACTCCTGCCACACGAAGACTAGCTCGATACCTTAATTGCACAACCTTCCTCTTGCTTCTATACACCAGTGAAATACAACCACAAATAAGTCTGCAATCAAACTATTCAAAGAAATGTTAGCTCATAGAGGGTTTGGCAGAATGGAGACAATGGATTGATATGGTAGCAATCTCTCTAAGCTACCGCTCTGACTCAACTATCTCTCAATTACTTGAGAGAAG
Source organism: Rhynchospora pubera (assembly GCA_028095005.1). Classification (NCBI taxonomy): domain Eukaryota; kingdom Viridiplantae; phylum Streptophyta; class Magnoliopsida; order Poales; family Cyperaceae; genus Rhynchospora; species Rhynchospora pubera. Next base: position 103,663,214 of record CM051459.1, read on the forward strand.
TGGAACTTTCCCTCTTTCTCTTGGAAGAAGAAGAACATAAGAACTCTCTCTGTGTCTCACTCACTCACTCAATCAGCACGCACATCCTCAGCAGTCAAAAAAAGTACTGCTCCAAGCAGTCCTTTGCTATTTTTCTTAATATTTAAAAATTTTTAAATCCAAATGGAGAATCCAAACCGTTAATCTTGTTATATTTTACCGGAGATGCGTTTTCATATAAGTTTTATAAAATTTGAAGTTGATTTGATACTAGATCAAGTGGTCAACAAATGAACGAATCTGGTTAGATTAATTCTAATACGTTCATAATTTGGTCACTTAATTAAGTATCAAATCAACTTCAAATTTTATAAAACTTATATGAAAACGCATTGCCAATAAAATTTAACAAGATCAACGGTTCGAATTCTCCATTTAAATTTTTTAAATTTTAAATATTAAAAAAAAGGAAAGGACTGCTCCATTTAAATTTTAACCGCTGAGGATGTACTTCCCACTCAATCAACAACAAAACTAATAGATATAATATATATTTATTATATAAGCGGAGAAATGGCGCCGTCTAGATACTTACGTAGACGGTCTGTCTGTCTGAGTTTCTACTATTTCTACTGTTATTATATGATTCACAAAAAAATGGAAAATATCGAAAGCGGCACCAAAATTCATGGCATATTAACTGAAGACATGTATCATTAGATAATAAAATACATATATATTTTTCAAATAATTTAATTTTCATCCAAATTAGAATATTTTTTTTCTTTTAAAACGCGCCATGGATAACTTTTCACATAATAAGTACTTCAGAAAGTGTGAACTAACATGATCGAATCATTCATTGAATCTTTGTCAAACATGAGATGTTTGGTTAGTTGACAACTAAGGGTCATAATACTTTTTCTAAACAAAGCATTTATTTCTTTTGTAGGTAATTTCTTATATTTCAGGAAGCAGTATTCTTATTCTTACTAACAGATTGGCGTGTTTTGGACTTTGGATGTCTCATTGAATAAGAAATAAGTCTAATTCGAACAAGTTTTTATTCATCTTCTAGTTCTCACAAAATGGTGGGACACGAATAAAAGGTCAAATTGGCATGTATTCAAATAAGCACTTATTTGTTGGTCATTTGATTCGTACGGATAGACGCTTATGAATACTGAATTGAGAACAAAAATATATTTGTTTGGTGTCGAAAATTTAGATTTAAGAGTTTAATATTGAATTGAGAACTATGAAAAAGAAGAAAAGAAAACTGATATCCCATCCTTTCATCAATGTAGTGACAGATAGTAGGACAAAAAAACATGCTTAATTGACGGTCAAAACGTTTCTTTTTCTTGACCGACCAGCGCGTAAAGAATGACACATTTAGAGACATGAAAAATAACTTCTTTTAGTTGTATCCCTTATTTGTGAAGAGGCTTTATTTCTATAAAAGTTAAATAGGCTGGTTTGAGACCGATTTATATGAATAGTTTGATTGGTTGTTCAACTGTAACTATAAATTATAATTAATGTAAATGAAATAAAATTTAATGTAATAAGATAATTGATCTATAATGCTTCTCTTTAGTTCCATCATAAATTCATAATTCTAATCGAGTGTCATATGACAAAACTACATAATTACCGTGACAGCTTCTGTCAAGTTATCGAAGTTAAAAAAAAAAAAAACAAACCTATACATAATTAATTTCCACAGATACAGAGCCGGTCCTGTGCACCAGGCTCACGATTGAACCATAATTTTCCCCAGTAAAAGAAATACTGAAAATCCCACAACCAAACGTAACGTCACTTAGTGGCGCTCCAGTCCAAAGTGCCAAAGTGGGGCCTTACCGACCTCTTGGATCTTCTCCAGTCCAAATTAATGGAATTCTCCAGCCATGTGGAAGCTTCACGCAAGAGAGTATATAAAAAAATTGTAAAGAAAATTTGGAAGAACTATTATATATATATATATATATGTAGTTTCCTCCTTAAGAAACAATAAATTATTGCAGGTGTTGATTCTGCTAGACTAATAAAATGACTGGAGACTTGGAGTATTTGGAAATGGAGAAAAAGAGGAAGAGAGGCCGTTGCGGATAGAGTGGGGAAAATGCGTTAAGTTCGCTTTCAAGCCAGAACCCATCATCTCTCGTTTCTTCTCATCTCTCTTTCCCTCTGCCTTCTGTACGGAACTTATAATCATCTCTCTCTCTTTTTCTTTTTCATTTTGAAAGGTTTAGGTAAACTCAGTTCCGCACCCCTCTCTCTCTCTCTGTCTCAGTAGCTTGGCTCTTGGGTGTGTTGTAGCTTGTATGGATGGAGATCTCAGGTGCACATCACCAGGTAAAAAAACAAACATACCACTACAATATACTCAAGTATGCAAAAATATACAATGTTTGGTTTTTTCTTTTTTATAAATAAAGATTATTTCAACGAGTAGTCTTCTTTTTTTTTTTTGCCTAATTTGTCTTCTAAATACATGTAATTGCACCACAACTGTGAAAATTTGGTCGATCGATCGCTTTACTTTTGGATCTCAACTTTTCTGTTCCTGTTCCTTTAATATTTTTCTCTTTTTATTATTCCACTGATATTTCAAGATCTGTGTCCATATTCGTTTTTTCTTTATTGTTTGATAAATTCTATATTTTTTCCCTCTAAGAACTTCGGTAGAATCATGTCTTTTGGGTCACAAAAATATGTATTCAATGGTTCTTTATAAAATCCGAATTATTTTCCCCTTGTTTCTCTTCCTCTTGTACTTATTGTCGTAAAAGTTTTGTTATTTGAACTGTTACCATAATCCCTTACGGCCTTCAAAGTATAATAAATTCTTATTTTTGTCTCAAAAAAAGGAGAAATGTTTTTTCTAGAAATTTCTCTTTTCATGTCATGTGAGATTCTTTCATGGAAAATCTTTTGCAACTCTCTGCTGTTAGGTTTTCCTAAAGTTTTATTTCCCTTGCTTGGTTATAGTTTTAGATCCTTGTTTCATATTCAAGGCCCTTTATTTAAACCTTAATTTTTTTTTATACCTTCGGAAGATCTTCCATTAATGAGGCTTTAGGCCTTTAAAGCTCATAATTTTCCTTCAATTTTCAACTAAAAACCACCCAGTTATACCATGCATTTATGCCTTTGCCTGTACATATCTGTCACACTTGATTGCTAATCTAATTGAGCTTCGAACATTGGCCAAAGCATTAATTAATTTGTTATACCATCGACCTGTATGTATGTTAATTATGTGAGGAACAGTTCCCTAGACAATTGCCAAGTTTTTCCTGAGATAGTTGCAATTGTTTTCTGGATTTTATGCTCTTAAAATCTAATTATCATATGATAATACATCTTTTCCTCGTTTTTTCTTTTTTTTGCTTGTTTGTCAGAAAAGTTCATCCCAGATTTTTCTCTTGCCAGTGAAAAATTAAGTATAGGGTTTTTAATAATACTTAGATTGAATTTTGTGTTAGTCTAAAAATAATTCGAATATATAACAGTTTCAAAATTTCCAATTAGGGGTAATTATCACATTTTGATTATTACATTTTTGGCTTCTCATTTGAGATTCAGGAGCACACTGTACGTAGATGGCATGAATATTGTGCTAACTTTTTAGTCGCAAAATTTGTTATACATTAATTTGCAACTCTAATATTTCACTCCCTTCCTCATTTGCAGCTGATTCCTAGCCATTCCTTGGAGGAGGTGTTCTCAAATTCAAACACTCGACAACCAAACCACCTGTTGCACCACCAGATTACACAAAATCAAATGCCGGAAAACCAATCCCAGCAAAACCAGCAGCAGCAACAACCACATAATGAACAACCAAAGAAGCCAAGGCCCCACCCTGATCAAGCCATCAAGTGCCCTCGATGCGATTCAACCAATACTAAGTTTTGCTATTATAACAACTATAGTCTCTCACAGCCAAGGTATGTGTGATGTAGTTAACCGAAATGTTGCTACAAGTTCGAAATCACTAAAGAAAAAAATTACTTGATGAGGACGTCTCTGCATTTGTTGATATCTGAAAACTTTTTTTATAATTTATATACATTGATCTAATTATTCAAAAGGTTTTGAACTCGACAGAAAATTTGCACATTCTCAATTGAGTAAGTGTATTTGTTTTTGAACGCTCTTTTATCATTTATAAATTACACAGAAGTTTTCAACTAGGCAGATAACCTTACGTGTCTATATTCTTGTTTTATAATCTTGCTGTCAAAAACTTATTTCTTATGTGTACTTTGCATGTATGTGTCAAATACTGTTTAAAAGTTTACATTATGTATTTTAATTACTACAATAAAATACGTTTAACATTAGTTTAAAAAGGAAACTCACCCTGTGAGGCTGTGATCATCTCATGTGCACACAATATTGTTGTGGAAAACTTAATTCTCATGTGTATGTATTGTTTTTAAGTTTTAACCTTTAATTGATAATAACTGTCCAGAAAAGGATTTGATATTAAACATTTTCATTTTTTTTTATATTTTATGAATGCCAATTGATTGAATTATATTGGATTGGATGGTACTGCAGATAGATTAGTAGATTGCTTTTTCTTTATGGTCTTTAGTCCTTTTATGCGCAACGACACAAACAAAAGCGCAGTTGATTACTGACTATATATAGAGTCTGAGCTAGAGGAAACTAATTGATGATATAGGAATATAGCACCTATTTTCATAGCTCTAGCATTTTATGAACTAATTATATGCTACTAACATAAATTTGTTAGTATACGCGCTGGCTTTTCAACTTCTAATCATGTCTAGGTGTGTAGGCCCTGAAGAAAAAAGAGGCCAATAAAGAGGAGTATAAACAAGTAACCAAAGGTTTAAATAGCGGATAGCGGATTCGTAGCGGACATGCTAATATCATAGCGGATAGCGGATAGCGGATAGCGGGTATTTAGCGGCCGCTATCGGACCATAGCGGATTTGCACACACAAGTGCATTTTGAAGGTCTAGTTTAGTCTAAAATAAAAAATAAAATAATTTCATGTAACTAATTAATGCTAACTAAAATTATATTTATTTTCTATGAATATTTGAGCATTAAATTTTAAGAATTTGAAAATTTTCAAAACATAAAAATTGTGGCCACTTTTGTAAACTTTTCATAGAATTTTGAATCATGTCAATCGGAGTTCGTATGCGAAAGTTATACCCAAAATACTATTGTTATATCGGCAAATTATAAATTGTACCGCTATTTCCGCTATTATACCGCTATATCACCAGCTATTTTCCGCTATTTCACCACTATATCCCGCTATTTCCCACTATAGGTCGCGCTATCGGACAGGCCGCTAAATCTGTAGCGTTGTAGCGGTGTACCAAATAGCACCGCTATTGCGGCCGCTGCGGCCGCTATTTAAACCTTTGCAAGTAACAACCACAAGACCCTAGTGGGTTTCTAGGTTTATATAATGTCCTAAAAACGGGTTTAGTCGATCCTTTATTTGAAGAAAAAAATACTGAACCAACTATGATGTTGAAATCAATTTATATCCGAATATGATAGAGGGCAAATGACCTATGGTCACTTTTTGTTAGAAAAAAAAGGGGTCAACTATTATATTGTGATGAACTGGTGATTATAATTTCTAAATTTACTAGCTATAGCTAGCTGTTTGTGCCTTTTGATACAGATCTGTTAATTGTTGATCTCTATAATTTTATTTTGTACCAGGTATTTCTGCAAGGGTTGCCGCAGATATTGGACTCAAGGTGGATCGCTCCGAAATGTTCCGGTTGGCGGTGGTTGCAGGAAAAACAAACGTGCATCTCCTTCTCCTCGCAACAGCTCGCCGACTCCAAAGAAAATTCAAGAGAACCCCCAAAGCATTGCCTCCACAAACCCTAGTTCCAACCCAAATCCTAATCCTTTGTTTTCCCCTCTACTTCCACCAGGTCCAGTATCACAGCCTTCCGGTTTAGCATATGATCCAAGTGACTTGTCACTTGCCTTTGCATGCAATCTCGCCAAGCCAAGTGTCCTCCCAGCATTGAATGAAGGTTACACAAACCCTAGCGGATTTCTGGACATTTTAAGGAGTGGTGGTTTTGTGGAGAGTAGTGGCACTGCTACTACTAGTGGAGGTGTAGGGAGCGGGTTCCAGGGTTTCTATTATGGCTATGGTGCCAGTGGCAATAGTGCAAATGGTGTTGGTCCTGGAACCGGAGGGGACATGGTGCTTCCCTCTTTCGATGGAACTGCAAGTGCGAGTGATGCAGCTGGTGGTTCAGTCGAGAGTGGTGATGTGGGAGGTGCAGTTTCAGGCAATGATAGTTTGATGGTGCAAGGAGGCGGCACTTCTAGCAAGGCTGCTCAGGATAGTGGCCTGCAGTTGCATCAACTAGGTGGGGATGCAAACGGTAACGTCAGCGTAACAGGGAATGGAATTGGATTGGGGAATGCTTTGGTCTTAGAATCAGCAAGGGACTATTGGAATACTGTTGGGTCTTCTACTTCCTGGCAAAGTCTTGTGAACAGCTCCATGTTATAAGATTAGCTACCTGTGGAGAAGCATTCAGGCGGGTGGAGCTGCTCTGATGAGCATCTTATATATATCCTTCTTGGTTCATGTTTTTATTAATTAGTCAACCGTTTGATGGATGATCAAGTGTCCATCTAATTGTTGTGAGAGATGAGCAGAAGATATAGTGTTTGCAGATGCTTGTCAGATCAACTCTAGCCTTGGTTAATTATTAGCTAGGTGAAAAACCAACGACCAATGGAGAACCAAAAAGGAAAAAAAAATGTCAAAAAGCAAGAGACTTAACGTTTCCTTTTCTTTTTAAGATACCAACTAGCTTTCTCTATCGCCTTGTAATTGTTTGCTCTTACTCTTTTTTTATTCCTTATTTTGTTTTGTTTTTTTTTGTTATTTTTAGATTTATTTTGTCAAATTGGGTGCTGGCCTTGTACTAAAAGAGATTTCTTATGTTAATCAAACAACTAAAAGTTTGTTCTTTTTATAGTTGCAGCACCGAAAGTATGTTAAGGGTAAGGTGAGCCCCTTTCATCTCATGCCAATTTTGGTATGAAATATGGGTAGGATTCTTTTTTACAAGGAAAGATTCTTCGCTATGTTAGTGTATGGTTTCTTGGCACGGGCTTGATGTAAATTAACGTCAAAAAAATTAAAATTAAAAGCTTTTCATATATTGGTACACGCACAGCACAACATCTACATTTAGATAATATCCAAGCAATGGCAAAGGTCTCAAGGAAAGATTCTTGTTTTGGTTGTGTTGGAGAAAAGTAGTTATAATTTAACGTGTTACTGTTATTATATAGCCTGGCTTACAATTTGTTTGGTATCAATGATGAGTTAAATTGAAGTTCTATATCACGATAGATTTATTGGGAATCATGTCTTTAAATAGTTTCAAATTTTAGTTCCAATTTTATTTTTGCAGACACATTTTTCATAAAAGTTCAAAATTAAACCAGTGCTTAATTATCAAAACCCGCGCTTATCAATTACCGATCAAAAATCAATTTCTCTTTATTTAAGAAGTGATGCAAGTTAAATTATGTGCCAAATAAAGCCAAAAAATCAAAATGCGACGCAAACAAAAGGATAAAAGGTGAAAAGTTTATTTTGTCTAAATGCACACATCACATGGTGCCATGGAGAAAAGTTGTTTGACAGGATGCTCATTTGGAGGGATTCTTACTAGAATTATTCTTATTATTTCCTTCTTTGACATGTGTGTAGCATACCATTTCTGGTAGGCAATAAGCGAAGCTTTTGTTCCTCCATTTTGATAATGAAAAGTTATTTGAGAATATCAATTTATTGGAAAGAAATAATTTGAAGGTTTTGGGACTAGAAATTAATACTGCAACAGACAATAGGTTTCTTTTCATTTGAAACTTGAAATATATTGGTTGTAAGGATATGACAGTTTTATTTCTTAATTCTTATGTAATAATATTTTAAAATTATATCAGCAGTACTCTGTAGTTTCTGTTTTGACCTTTTAGTTTAATATTTCTACAATTTCTATATATCATGTCATACAAAATAAAACTAATTACGCTAGACCCAATTTTTTTTTCTGATCAGTGATCAATTATATATATATAGAGAGAAAGGATTCAATCAAATCGCTTTGACCGGAGTCCCGATTAAACCCCGTCAGTTCTCAATTTTGAAAGTTCATATGACCGATCCGAACCGTCAAATATGATCTCCATGTTGAAATCTCCTTGCCGACCAAAATTTTCATTTTTTTTAAATTTTTATGTATTTTTTTCGGATTTTCAAAAACAGCAATTTTTGTAGGGTTCAGAACAAACTAGATTAACGATTTTTGAAAATTCGAAAAAAATGCTTAAAAAATTCAAAAAAATGAAAATTTTGGTCTGTAAGGAGATTTCAATATGGAGATCATATTTGACGGTTTGGATCGGTCATTTGAATTTTCAAAATTGAGATTTGACGGAGTTTAACCGAGACTTCGGTCAAAGCGCTTTGATTGAAGGCTTTATATATATATATATATATATATATATATATAGAGGATGGCTAATGTGCCATAGATGGCACAGAGGGTCCCGTGCCATAGAGTCGTTTTTCGAGATAAAAAATTCAAATGCTCAATTTGAACCATCCAAGATATTCAACACATTAAAATATCCTTGGAGACCAAATTTTACATTTTTTCGAATTTGTTTGCTATTTATTATGATATTTTTAAAAAATGTTATAATTGGAGTATTTCAGACCCTCCAATTTGAACATATCAAAATAAATAGCAAAAAAATTCAAAAAAATGTAAAATTTGGTCTCCAATGGTATTTCAATATGCTGATCAATTTGAACGGTTTGGATTGACCGATTGAATTTCGGATCTTCAAAAAATGACTCAAAAAAGACATCTATGGCATTGCCATCTATGGCACTTTATCCCACCTCTATATATATATATATATATATATATATATATATATATATATATATATATATATATATATATATATATATATATATATATATATATAAAGCTAAACCCGGCCGTTGATACAGGCTCCAACTGATATCTTGAAGTAGTCCGAATTAATAATAATAATAATAGGGGATTTCAGCCTGCGATCTAATTAATGAACGGTGGTATTTACGAGAAGTTCTCTCTTTATCATTTGACACATTGACATTCCCCTAGCATCTTGCGTAACTATCAATAGATAAAAGAAGATGAGCATTACAGCAGAACTTAGAACCCTATAACTTGTTCATGATGTGGCATTATATAAGTACCTAATATATATATGACTATTTCTTATTTCTTTTTCATTTTTTTTCTCGCTACAATATATATATGTTATGACCATTTCTTAATACATGTTAAGATCATCACTCTATATGAAGGAACTTAATCATATAGTATAACCCAAAAATTATTTCTATGATCTCAATCTCCTTCTAAACCTGACAAGTCTCTCATAGATTCTTTTTTCCTGTTCCTTAAGAATTCTTACTAAAACAATTCAGAACCTCCTGCAAAATATTAACATGATATAAGTTTGCATAGGACAGGGTTGATATAACTTTTTTTTATCAACTATAAATATTATGCAAGTATGTGCAGTACAAATTAATTATTTATTAATATGTACATTACGACGTCGAACCTGTATATATAGGATTGTGACTATATATATTTTTTTAATCAAGAAATAAGTTACCTAGCTACTTATAGGTTTGATTGTAGGCATGAAAATTTTTCTGCTACGGAGATTTTGTGGCAGTTCAATGTTTATTATTTATTATAATTAATATGGTGTTATTAAATGTATGGATATAAATCTTAAAAATTAATTTATTGGTTTACTACAAATTGATTTTTTCAAGAACATAACTTATATATATTGTCAAGAACATTTATAAGTTTATCTTTCTAAGAGGGTTGTCTGTCTCTGCTGTTGATATCACTTGGCGCGCAAAAGTTTTTGTTGAATCATATCATTTCAGTAGTTGTCATAATGGGAGTGAGGATTATATATATATATATATATATAGGTGTAATATATATAGGAAGAGCCCACAACAAAAAAGACATGGGGCCGTTTGGATCCCCATGAGAATAACTAATATGCACTCCGATGCATATCTAATTTTATGCACCGGAATTCAGATCGTTCGATCCACATCAAGATCCGTGCAGATCTGTGTCGCTGGATCGAAACGATACACTATACCTTTTCTGTTATGCTCCGACTCTCTCTTTCTTCTATTTCCTCTCTCATCTGTCGCACTAGCACCTCCATGAAAGAAATCGAGAGTTAAGAAAACCCTAACCCTACTCCGCCTCCGGTGACTAGCACCTCTAAGTTTCGAAAAGCCAAAAATTCTAATATGTCTTCTCCGCCTCCAGTGACGTAGCACCTCCAAGTCTTCTCCCTCGCCTCTTTTGCTCCTCGACTCCGACTCAATTTCCATTCGTCACACTCGCATTCTCTTTTCGTCACAATCACCTCTTTCTTTCTGAGCACCGTGAGAATACCAAGAGCATCTCTCTCTGAGAAAACCCTAGTTCAGGTTCGTCCCTTTCTCTCTCACACACAATACCAGAACATTTCACAAAAAATCAACGATCGCAAGTCACTTGAATTAACGACAACATTTGTTGACTTGCATTAAATTCGATCAATTTTGTTTTCTAGCACAGTACGTGTAAGTAATTTAGGGAATTGTCGATATTGTCAACAATTTTCCATCTATTAGTTTTTTTTTTACAACATTTAATATCAGAAGTGCATAAGACATATGTCGTTATAATCAATGGCGAAGCCGGGATTGAAGAATGACGGGGGCCAAAATCTGACTAAATGAAATTGAGAACAAAAAAAATTACAAGTTTAAGTATTAATTACCTAAAATAATACTAGTAACCATTAATTTTTCTTAACCAAAACATCATTGAGCATAATATTTTGAGTCTAGAGAAGGCCCATGAAACTTAATTATATAAATTATCTTAATAAATTAACATATGGTTGGGGAATATTCTAATTATTAGGGGGGCCTGGCCCTTGCCAGTCCCCCTCTGTCTTCGCCACTGGTTATAATAAAAGACCTTATTTGTAAATTATTGGTATAGAGGCGAGTGTGAATTATTGGGAATAAGATACATCAGAGGTGCATAAAGACACATCTCTTCAAGTACCTGCACATGAAAGAAGTATTTAAACTATTCATCTAATGCCTTTCAATTGATATATTTTTTTGACTGACTGATTTTAATAAATCTGAATTTGCGTCAAAAGAGAGACATGAGTGAGAATGAGCATGTTGCAGGATCTGATAATGATGACACTAGATTTGCACGGGTGTAGGTAATTTTCCCACTTATTTATGAAATATAGTTCTATTGAAATAAGCAATTGAACAATTGGTAACTATATTTTCTCTGTCTTAAATTGTGACAGATCAATGACTCTTATATTGAATTGGAGAAGGTGATTGAAGAAGAGAGTAGGAAACTAGAAAGTATTGAGATTCATGTTGGCAAAGAGTTCAAATCACCTGATGATGAGGAATATGGTTTCTACTATCTATGTGCCTTAGTCAAAGGGCATTATTTTTTTCGTTTGTAAGCTACAGCAATGTTCATGTAACAAGCAAGTTGTAACAACATATTATTTGAATCAAGTCTAAAAGTCTTTGTAAGCAACATATTATTTTTTTCGTTTGTAAGCAGCAGCAGTGTTCATGTTGCATGGCATGGAACACTATATAGGATTTGCAATTTTTCATTTAACAAAAGTCAATGCATAACAGAAGTCAATACAGGAAATTTAAGATGGTACGGTTTAAGATCAACCAATATTGTTAAGTAAATCTCCTAAATTTAAGATTTACAATTAAAATATTTAAATTCCAAATCACAAATATTTAAATTCAGACAAACAAAGAATAAATTTAATTGGTTAATGAAGGTTACACTTGAAATGATTCGGTAATTGATGAGACTCTTGCAGCTAGTCTCCTTAAATTAACATGAGGGCAACCCACTTATGCAATCTAAATCAAATAAACCACTGGTACAACCCATTCCTATGTGCTACGCTCTAAATCAAATAAACCAAGAAAGGGGAGAGAAGATTAGAGTGTCGAAGCTTGGAGATCTAGGATTTGTCGAATGTCAGCAACGGAGAGGGAGGCACGATCGAGCCTCAATCTAGGATTTGCCAAAGAGATTCGAAGGAGAGTATGGATCTACGTTGATGGAGAGAAGAAGTAGAGAAGGGAGGGGAGGATCGGTCTCTCTCTTTGTTTTGTCTCTTCAATTTTCTTTCCTGGAGGTGAGAGAGACGAGAGAGAAGTAGACGAAAGAATCTTTTATTTTCTCTTTCCTGGGGTATGGGTTAAGAGAGGCGGAACGCAATAATAGAGCGCAGGAATAACATAACATCTGCATCCAGCGACACAGATATGTGCGAATTTTGATGTGCATCAAACGGTCAGAGTTCCGGTGCATAAAACCACATATGCATCGCAGTGCATATTAGTTATTCTCTATATATATATATATATATATATATATATAGGTGTAATATATATAGGAAGAGCCCACAGCAAAAAAGACATGGGGCCGTTTGGATCCCCATGGGATTTTGGAGAATTTCATCTTCCTACCATAAATTTATTATAAACAATTCAAACTCTTCACAAAATTACACACTTTTCAATAAATTTATTCGTAGTAATTGCAACTTCTTTAAATTCTCCAAATTACTAAGCGATCCAAACGGCCCCATAGATGAGAGAGAGAGAGAGAGAGAGAGAGAGAGAGGCCAGTGAGGCTTGGAATGTGAGGATGTAAGCTGCACGCGGGACAAACAAATCCTAGCGGAGATATTAGGAAAGTAGCTAGGAAGGCAGGAAGGAGAGAGAGTGTTTGTAATTGTGTGTGTAGTACTTGATTAATATATAATAATTTTAGTGTAGGCATGACTCGGGAGTCAGGAGGGAGCTTCTTTTCTTTTGCTGGGGAGTGGGGGCTGGGAATTGATTTGTTAATACTTGATAGGGAATAATAGGATTGGCTGTGGCTTGTCAGCAATGTCAGGTGAGAGTACGTTTGCCACCTTGTATTCTGCGCCCGCTCTTCCATCTGTTAGATTGTTACTGTCAAATGTCAATGTGCGCTTTCTTTCCCTAATGAATTACCTTCTCTCACCCTCCTCTGCCCACTGGCCCAACCATCAGCATTGATTATAAATTTAAATTAATGGGCTTGAAAGCCCAGCTAGGAGATAAAAGAAAAAAGAAAAGAAAAATGGGCTGATATTCCATTTGATTTGCAAGAGAGAGAGAGAGAGATGGAGAGAGCTAGGGAAGCGCTGAGAGTGGGAGATCATCTAGATGAGGCGGTGGAGAGACTGCCGGTGCGGGCCCACCGAGCAGGAGAGGAAGCGAGCTTCTACGAAGGGTTCGCTCTGAGAGGGATCCGCGTGCAGCGAATCCAGCGGGGCTTCCTCTGCTGCTCCTTCACCGTGCCCCCTCGTCTCACGGTCTCAGTGTCCAATTCCCAATCAATCCCAATTCATTCATTCAATTGTTGCGAGTTTGTAACAAGTTTAGTAATTGAGTTTCTTTTCTTTGTCTGAGTCTGAATAGGATGTCAAGGGGCAGATGGCATCCGGCGCAATCGCCAACCTGGTCGACGAGCTGGGAGCTGCTGCCTTGACTTCTCAAGGCCACCACATCAAGGTCTCCGTCGACATGAACATCGCTTTCCTCTCCCCTGCCAAGCTTGGGGTATGCTCCGCTACACCCTTTCTACTTTCTATTTTCTGATTTTAGCAAAATACCATATCTAATCTCCGCTATTCTCTAATCCAAATGTGCTTGCGTACATATACAGGATGAATTGGAAATCCTATCCAGGGTGCTTGGCCACAAAGGGGGCTATTCCGGCACGCATGTGCTGCTCCGCAACAAAACCACCGGCCAAGTCATTGCCGAGGGACGCCATTCTATGTTTGGAAATCTCAAAAGCAAAATCTGATCCTCTATCCTCGTCCCATCTTTCCACCAATAATAATTCTCTTCCACAAATTATCCCTTGTGTCATTGCGTCTTACCTTACTTCAAACTACACAGTAGTCACACTTAATTTTAGCATATTGGACTTTTTTTTATGAAAATCCCTTTAGATAGAAAATATTAATAATTCTCTTATCATGTGGATTTAAGGTAAATCCTTGTAATGGTACTGTAATCTGGTTATAGGATTAAATTCTCTAACTAATTACATATGTTACAAACTTGCAATGCTGCTACATTATGTTTTTAAAACAGAATTTTGGCTCGCAGCATAAGTTATAATGCTTTTGATCTCATCTCCTCACCTCCCCTCTTCTCACCTCGTCCCTTCAATACCTGATGTTGATGACTCATGTTTTATTTATTTTACCTTTTATTGGGTAAATCCTGCCTCGATGGTTCAGTTACTCTCTCTCTCTCTCTTTTTATAGCTGACCTATGTCACTCTTTATGTTTTAATAGGTGTTATTTTGAACTTTCTTTATTACATTTCAAATAGTTTTACAGGTCATTCTCATGCAATATGTTTCATATATGGTTAAACGGTGATATTCTCAATATTTTTTGTACAAATTATTCCAAGTAGTGAATTGTTGAATTTGGTGTTGAAATCGGAATCTGCCTATACCCAGCTGCTAAAAGTAGTGTTAAATCAAGGGCTCCCAAAAGTAAAATTTAAAATTATAAATATGTTCTCTATGATTCTATGATTTAGACATTTATTTTGTTAATTTTAAAGATGTCTGCACATGCCGATAAGTGGTCGATCAATTTTACTGATAACTTAATAAGTGGTCGATCAATTTTAAATTCTATCTACATGATGCACCGTCTGCAGCTCTCTTCTTCTTTTCTGAGAAGCTTTCTCGCTGGCATGTTGAATTCTGAAAGAAAGGCTTAGGAAATACATGACTAAGCTAAGCTACAAAAGTTCCGGTCTCTAGACTTCAAAGCCAATTACTGGATCATAAAAGTGATAAAACAACCTGACAATCCAATATAAGATGAAAGTTGCTTTTTGCAAATGCAACGATGTGAAATTAATGTAACAGTTTTCGTTCATCTGAAAATTCCAAAACAACCTTAAAATATGGGGAAATAAGATTTTATTATGGAATTTTGAAATAGTAGCATCCCGCTCTGTTTGCAAATAGCGTCAAGCTAGAGAAGAACAAAAGCGTGAACTGAAATCGAACAATCATTTTATAATTCACTTCTAGGTTGCTGAAGTTCATTTCTCTTGCTAAAATTAAGAACAAAATTCTCTTTTGCCTTGTCAT
The DNA here is from genome assembly GCA_028095005.1 of Rhynchospora pubera. NCBI lineage: Eukaryota > Viridiplantae > Streptophyta > Magnoliopsida > Poales > Cyperaceae > Rhynchospora > Rhynchospora pubera. The sequence goes on from CM051459.1 coordinate 103,678,578, forward strand.
TGTTTCGAATTCATTTGAGTTAACGTAATAAGATGGCAGATATCTCATGTACATTGCAAAATCAGACTGTAATATACCAACATGCAGACCGTAACAACAGAATCCTTGATAAAATTCAAATTTTGTATAGTGTTCCACGGAATCATAGTCATAGGTCCATGACATTAACCTATGCCAAGACATAATAGTACACCAGGATTGTAAGAGTCCAGCAAGAAAACTATGATTTTAACAAAAAAAAAATTATTCTAATATACGAATTAGGAACTGGCCTTGCTCTAAATTTTTTTGTGGTGCTTGAATATAAAAATTACCAAACGATGTCACTAGAAATAACAAATGCTTCCTCATCCAATCTCGGAGGAGACGTGGAGTCCAGAAGAGAGAATTATTTATTCCAATTTTTTTTTTAATTTTTTTTCCACCTGCTTCTTCTCCCTAAGATGTTTGACATCTCTTTCACCTTCCACAAAGAAGGGTGGAGGTAGACACCGCACCTGAGAGAGGGATAGAGGTCAATGGAAAGAGCTTTAGAGGCACTTCGAGTGGGAGACGACAAAGCCGTAGCAGTAGACGGACTGTCAGTGCGGGCCCACCGACCCGGAGAGGAAGCTAGTTTCTATGAGGGGTTTGCTCTGCGAGGCATCCGGGTAGACCGAATCCTGCCGGGCTTTCTCTTGTGCTCCTTCACTGTTCCTCCCCGCCTGACTGTGCATGCCTAGCCTAGCCACCTCTATCAATTATATTAAGTAATTATGCATTTCTCCAATTAGAACTTGAATTGTGAATGTCTATGATTGTACGCAGGATGTAAGCGGGAAGATGGCCGCAGGCGCAGTGGTGAACCTGGTGGATCAGGTGGGAGCAGCGGTGATGACATCGGAGGGCCACCATAAGAAGCCCTCAGTTGACATCAGTGTTGCCTTCCTCTCCCCCGCCAATCTTGGGGATGAATTGGAAATCAGATCAAAGGTGCTCGGCAACAAAGGAGGTCTCACCGGAACACACATCCTGCTAACAAATAAAACTACCGGCCAAGTCGTAGCTGAGGGAAGGCATTGTTTGTTTGGAAATCTCATGAAGAGCAAAATCTAATCTCCTCTCCTCTCCTCTCCTCTCCTCATCTCTTAAAAATTTTAAATAATACTATAACAGTAATATCCTATATTCTTTGAAAACCTCGTCAATAGCAAAATCCTTTGTTCTGGTTCTATGGTTGACTTTTTTTTTCTGCCTTGATTTTAGGATTACAAACTTTTTTTTTTTGATGAAATGCCCGTACGCTTTGCACTAAGAAATAAACAGATTACAGAATTAATGTCGCACAGAGATAAAAATGAAAAAGTGACCCCCTGAGCTAATCCTAAAATCTTTAAGTAAAATCCTACTGAAAACAACGGAAAAGGAAAAAGCAATAAACAACAAAAATAAAAGATAGTTAAGCAAACCAGCACTACTAAAAAACAAAAGCTACTTAAAGAACAAAAGGGGCCTTATAAAAACAGAGAAAAACTTTATGGTGGCGCGTCTTGCACTTGCTGGTAAAAGCGTTCATCAATCATCATGCCTATGTTGTGCTGCATCATAAGCATGGCTGAGGATTACAAACTTGATATGCTCACTTTTGTTGCTACTGTCTTAATATTAACTGTCCATTTTGTTAGTACTTAAGATGCTGTAACAAATTAACAAAACCCCTCACAATAAAAGAAAAATAATATAAAATGTGTGGGATTAAACAACTACACACATCAAATTTATCAACTCAAGGCTCAAGTTGCGGGCTCGAGCATTGTTATAATTATTTATGTACTTCATTTAATTAGGTATCAGGGTTTTCAATCCTTTGATGTTAACATAACTGGACCTGGCTCAATAAAACACAAAACTACAAAAATAAATAAGTCTGGAAACACAGTATTTTTATTACTAATGTGCAAACTTGATAAATTGGAGCGTTCAAAATCGAAGTCTTCCCGGGTCAATTTATGAACAAAATAGCTTCAGAGAATCCATGACCAAGTCATAGCTAGATTCCAAAGTGCTAATTAGATGCGCACGCAACCGTGTTTTAATTATTTATTACCATAAAAAGCACTTACCCCTCACTTTACAAAATAGCTTCAGAGAATCCACGACCAAGTCATAGCTAGATTCACAAGTGCTAACTAGATGCGCACGTAACAGTGTTTTATTTATTTATTACCATAAAAAACACTTACACCTCACTTTACTGCGCTGAGAAGTGAGTTCTTTTCTTTTTAACCACTAATCTTATTGAACAGAAAAAACCCAATTACAACTGTTCTAGTTGCAATCAGTAGTTAATATTCGGAATTATAACCCTTTCCCAACGACAAAACACCCTAACTGCATTGGTGCCAACATATCTACGGTACAGAATAAATATTACCACTCTCACTTTTGGTCTCGTGGTTTTTAATTTGAACAATATACTCTTGACTTCGGCTTTACTATAAGCAGGCACACCCATCTCGGAGCGCCCTTTTTCCAAAAAGAATTTGGACAGTATACATGATAAATACACAGTTATATGCAACTTGAACGCAACTTATCCTCGTATATTTTTAAGTTAGAAAATTCCTTTTTGAGGTTGAATCAGTGCACCCACGTAAACCCAATTTTAAGTGAGAATATCATTATAGAAATCAAGAGTAGAAACAAAAAGTAGTAATGTTTATTTCAAGCAATACAAAACATATATCAAACATACATCACACATGTTACAGATTAACATGACCTTCAGGGGCATTTAACAAGAGTCGTCTCTGATGCTTCCCAAAAAAACAACAGCAACCATCAGAGACGCATCCTTACTGTACTCTTAAATCTCTAAAATATAGAACCAAAAAAAAAAAAGGAAAATGACTGAATTTGACTTGATAAAATAAGTCACAGGCTCACAGCTCACAAAATTAAGGCCTAATTGATAGTGTACAATATTCTCCCTTGTGCTGAATTAAAAAGGAGCACAAGAGATAATAAATTACTGGTAACACCAAGAATACCACTTGACATAAACCATACCAGATATACACAGCCTTAGCCATCTTCTTTCAAAAAAAATAGAAAGATAGCTTGCTTTTCATGGTTATACCTAGTGTTATTAAGTGGATTTTCTTAGTTAACCAGTAATTTGAAAGAGGGAGGCTGATGAAGAGATTAGGGCTTCAAGTTCCTTGCACCAAACTTTCTATAATTCATGCTGTCAATCAAGGATTTGATAGCGCTAATCAGATCTTGAAAAATCCTAAGCTTGACACGACCCCTCCTAAGGGAAGGGATACCTGTACCCTTGCTAAAGGTTGAATAGCTAAGAGCATAGTAATCTTCCATTAGAGAGAGAGAGAGAGAGAGAGAGAGAGAGAGTGTGTTCTCAGGAGAGAGGGGGTTTGGGCAGAATGTATAGGAGCAAGGTGGGGCCCGAAAGGAAAAGTGTAAAAGTGAGCTTTCTTTCATGCTTATCACCATATGTGTTGACCTGGAGTTTAGATTCAAAGTCTTTTGGGAATGTTCTAATACTACACAACAACTAAGAAACAGCAGCAAGGTGCCCACCTGGAAGTTACTTCAGCTGTGGGGGCCAATGCAGTGACGTATGAATTGAGTAATTTGGTACAAATTTGCTTCTAGGTGTGGAAAGGGTAGCTAGAAGGAATCCAAAAACTTAAGCTTGAACAATGAACATGATTTTTAAGTGCTAAGCCTGACATATAATTGCAATTTATATAATTCTGACATGTGGATGGAGTGTGCTGCGCAATGATGTATAAAGTGCTGTGTGCTAAAGAGAAAAGAAGACGTGAAATTGACATCATAATAACATCAAAGATTCAAAATTACCAAGGAACAACTGATTTTGACAGAAATAACTAAACTATGTGGATATAAGTTCAAAACAGTGTTTTAACATTACCTGATAGCTAAGCTTAGCTGTCAAAACAAGCAAGTTATGTGGTTATAAGTCAAAATAATGTTTTAATATTACTTGACAGCTAAGTCTATTTATATATGGTAAACTGACAAGTTTGCACTGAGTCGTGAGTATGAAGCAAATTTATAGTTTATAACTATAAAAGCTGTATAAGGAAAGAATCTGGATTCAGTAATATTCAGGTGGGTCAGTGGCCTCATTTTCATAGCAGTATAGAATTTGACTAGTAAGCAAGCTTGTTCCATTAAAACATCAGACTTACTTGGTAGAAGATGGGGCAGTACTTGCATTTAAACAACAGACTTAATTAAATAGGATCAAAATTGTACTTGTCCCCACAAATGTAAGTGCTACAAACATATGTTTCTTATTCCAGATATGTATGTTTGGATTGTACAGAAACTAAAGCATACAGTGTGATCTGGAGAGAAAAAAAAAATGAAGAAGCTTACTTCTTAGATTCAGTTTCTGTCATCAAGCTGAAAACAAGTGAAAGCAATTCACCTCGCAATTCATGCACCTTATTTGCATACAACTGGTCACTTAATACAGCAAACCAGTTTTCTTTGTCATCATCGGGTGCCTTGTTTTTACCTTGATAATACCATTGGCAGACACATCTAGCTATGGCCATTACATAAAGGCCGCAATCATAGCCATTTGTTTGCATGGGTGTTGGCCCCTCAATATACCTGATTAATTAAATTGCATTACAAATAAATAAATAAAATTAATTTTACTTGATGTATATTGCTATTTTATTCATACCGAATATTTGTCACATTTGGACTGAAAAGAAACATTAAGAAGAGGAAACGAAAGCAGTAAGGGCTTCATATTAGCTCAAATAAATCTTCAATTACAGGTTGGTTGAATTGAAAAACAAAATACAACATCCTTAGTGAAGGTAACTAAGTAGAGCAAGGCAGAAGCTGGAATGTCAAATGTGGTTGGTAGTTGTAAATGCCAAATTGTAGGGTGTTGGTTGATAAAATGAGAATGAGTACCTGAAGTCTTGAGGAGAAATGAAGAAGGGGTTGAGGGAGTGAAAGAGGTGGCGGGCGTGGGGGGAGTTGAGGCGGCCGCTGCTGTCGTGGTGAGCGAAGAGGCGGGAGGGGACGTGGCAGACGAGGAGGCTCCAGTGGGACCCGCCCTCGGCTAGAGTGACGTCAGGGTTGTCGTTGACGGGGAAGAGGACGAGCTTTCTGCGGGAGAGGGCGAGGGGCGCCACGACGTCGGCTAGGGAAGACGAGGGGCCCGGGAAGTGGGCGATGAGGAAGGCCAGCGAAGGCGGCACCAGAAGGATGTTATCTCCTTCGTCACACCCCAATTCGAGGTGCGTGAAGAAGAAGTGGATGAGGCGGTCGTTCAGGTAGTAGGGCCCCCGAAGGATGGCCAGGTCCGACCGCACCAGCGTCGCGTCGCCGTAGCTCACAATCCGGTCATCGTCTTCGCCCCTTCCCCTTCCCCTTCCCGATGCCATCTTTTCTTTTCTTTTCACTCGCTCAATGTCAGTGTTTCCTTGCTGCCTTGCACACTCAAAACTTATATGGAAAACTACTTCTTTCAGATTAAATAAATTTTATTGTTCATTGATTTAATTTGTTTTGTATATATATAGTTTTTTTTTATGTTGGTTAGAGAGAAAATAAAAAAAAAGTAAGTGCAGATATATGTATAAAAGTAGATCAACAGTCATTAACATTCATTGGCAAAAGGCAGACACAAAATATAATTAAATTCAGAAACAGTAAAATATACTAAAATTAAACATTTGGTATGATGCCAGTATCTTTGTGTTTTTTCAACAACATTTGGTATGATGCCAGTATCTTTGGGTGCGTTTGGATAGGTGTGGGAAGAAGGGAAGAAGTGGAAAGAAGTATTGGGAAGTGTGTAACTTTATGAAGAGTTTAGATTGTTTATAATTTTTTATTGGCCTTCTTCCTTCTTCCTTCTTCCTTCTTCCAACCCCATCCAAACAAAGGCTTTGAGAAGTGGGTGAAATGACAGTGGCGGTTTGTTTTCATTTCAAGAAAAATTCAGACATGTTATTATTTTTTTTTTAACCTATACATTTTTATTAGCATTGTGTTATTATTACTAACTTGGCAATTTGGCTCCTTAAAAGTTACTCCCCACAATAGACGATAGTAACAAATGTCACTTGATTCCCATAACTTAAGAATGTTGAAAGATCTCAAAGCGTCAGATTCACTAACCAAGAGTTATATATTTTTTAAAAAATACAGGTGTTTCCAATGACAAGGCATACCATCACTACTATCTATCCAACCATCAAACCCGGGATTAAAATCCAAATAAGGAAATTCCACAATATAAAAAAAAAATCAAAAGCCACAATATTGATCATTAAAAAGTAGCCTTTGTCTAACCAATAATTGTACTTCAAAGAGTAAATGCCACAATAATTGTACTTCAAAGAGTAAATGCCCATATTCTCAAGTATAAAACAAGACAACAACAAGTTTATTTTTGTTCTTGTTCTAGTTTTATGTTTTTGTTGGAACAAGAACAAAATTCATTTTGTTCTTATTCTCCTTGTTCTAAATAGTGCCAAATAAAAAATAGTTTATTCTTATTCTATGGACTTCCAAACATATATATATATATGAACAACATATGCTGATGACATATTGAATATGCAGACGGTATTTTGAATATGCAAACAACATATTGAATATCTAAAAAACCACTAAGGCGCTAAATATCTAATTGTTCCCCTAATGGCGATCAATACTTGAGTGAACTCTCTACCTAGAATTTTGCTATTCTAAAAATCAGCAATTTTAGGACAAAATTTTCGACTAGAAGCACATTTTCTTGTGATTTGATGTCAGATAGAATGACGCAATCTCTACATTGTTCTTGTAAATAGACAAATCCTTTTGAGGTCTCCACTGTAATTTTTTTTAAAGGGATTGTTTGAATCAAGGGAGAATTTTTTATTCCTAAGCATAAATTTATTATAAACAATTTAAACTCTTCACAAAATTACACATTTTTCAATACTTTATGTCTAGGAATAGAAGGAATTTTTGCTATCAAACAGCCTAAGCTCCAATTTATTTTTAAATTAAATTAAATGTCTATTAAAAATTTTCCAGCCGGATTTCGAACCTGCGACCTTTCACTCAAGGAGTCAAGGTGCATTGCTCTTTGCCACTAGACCAAGAGCTGTTTCTTTCCATTGTAATTTTTATCGATCTTTCTAGCTTAAAATGTTTGTGATAGACGTAATCATTAATTAACGTGTTTAGAAATAATAACACAAATTTACAGGATCCGTAAATCATATAAAATAACAAAATATGAGTATAAAACTTACAAATTGAAGAGCAGAAATTGTTAGTCGTTGGGCGGAAGCGTTAGTACTGATCTTCTTTGAGTTTTCCTCAGCCATAATGATGGTCAATAATGACGTTTTCTCTCTTCTTATTCTGAATTTTCTTAAAGACTAAATTATGGGAAAAGGTGTCTTTTAATTTTCAGATTAGAGAGTATTTAATGCTGAGGCAACCAAAGTGATCAAGTACAATGAATCTGGTCCATCAGAATTTCCATCAAATTATGATGCATCCTTTAGTTAATTATCTTAAATGAACTTGGCTCACATTAATTGTCATAGGCCACATTAAATATTCCAACACATATACTAACGGCATATGAATGTGCAAACGGTATATATGTTGAATATGCGAACCGCATGTTGAATATGAAATTTTCCTATTCCTACGGCACCCATGTCGCGTCCCCATAGCTCACCATCCGATCGTCTTTGCTGCTTCCCCTTCCCCTTTCCCTTTCTGATGCCATTTTTTCCTTTTCTTTTCTATTTGTTTCACTTCACTCTCTCCACTCAGTTGCCCTTGGCCCTCCCACAATACAAACAGTCTGTCGGATACCAATGTGTCAATTTTTTTTTCAGGTACTATAAAATGGTTTTTTTTTTAACTCTTTTTTTTGTATTATTATAGTCTTATAGAATGCTTTTACCATTTTATTCATATTTTTTTTTCAACCAAATAAATCCATAATTTTTTTTAAAAACTCTTTTCTTATATTATTATAGTCTTATAGAATGGTTTTATTCATTTTTTTAACCAAATATATCCATAAATTTAAAACAATATTTTTTAACTCTTTTTCTTGTATTATATATTTCAACAAAAGTAAAACGACTTACATAAAAAGTTGGAAATTAATACAAAATAATTTAATAATTAATGGTTAATAATTATATCACGATTATTGTTCGTATTCTTTTTTGCATTTATCTTATGAATTCCAACAATACTGTGGCTTAGTGGCAGCGCAGCAATAACAAGTGCCAGAACAGTCGGGAGTCGTATCCTCTGTGGACGTCTCGTGTTCTCGACCATCCGATCCAAACCGATGGTTGGATCTCAAAATCTATCGAAAAGAAGTAAAAAAAAAAAGAAAAAAATGCAGGTCGTATACGGAGTATCTCTCTTCGTATGTATTCTCTCTCTCTTTCTCCTAAGCTTTTAGAGAGAAAAAAAAAGCGAGCTTTTGTCTCTCCATTCCAATCCGTATCCTTGCTCTCACTCGATCTGTCGCTCCTCTCTCAGTTAGTGCGTTTACTAAAATCAAATCAGAACAAGCGAGACTTAGTCTCTGAACTCTCTTTTGTGATAAACCCTAGTCTCCCTCGATCGAGCAAGCGATACCTGATCTTAGAGGCGATAAACCCAATCTGAAAGCGATACCAGACAGGTGATAAACCCTTGTAAGGATAATCTATTCTCAGATTTTATTTAGATTTCTAATTTGGTTTTAGTTTTTTTTCCCTGGGAGTAAAGTCCCTGATTTTCTCAAGTGAACTTCAATAAAATGGCAAATAAATTGAAAATTTGGGGCTTCATTTGTCTTAATTTGAAATGCAATGCATTGTACTGCGAAACACAATCCCCAATAACAAGTTATTAATCATCTTTAAAATAAAAAAAATGGGATCAATCAATTAGTCAAAGAGAGAAAGAAAATCACTGGTAACCTTCTCACTTCTAAATTTTGAACAAAATAGTACTTTATTTGCAGTTGGAAAAACAATAAGAAATAAGAAATTAGAAAGGTACTAAACACCACCAATTTGTCACACTGAGATCGAATTAATAGACTGACAGCTAATTTAGTTTCACTGTACATATTATTTATTTCTGATGAGCTAATTTAAGATAATTTTGAATTAATTATCCCCTTTCTCTAATTCTGTTTCTCTCCATGTTTGAATTTCTTCTTAACTTTTGAACCTTAGAAGCATTCACTTTGAAATTTCTCTTTTTCAACTCTAAAACAGTAAGCTTTTAGCAGGATATTCTCTGCCTAAAGCCACCAGTTGTACCCATCAACCCCCATCATCGCCTAATAATGCAATGCAAAATGGGAAGATATAATAATACATGTCTACTTTGAAAATTTATGATGATTACTAGAATCATTACAATAGTGTCAGAGTATTTGATTGAACAATGAAGTTACCAACTCTCAAAAGAACTTGCTAATACTGTAAAAGGAAAGAAGGTCATGCTGTTAGAACTTACCCAAAGGTATCCTATATATATAATTACCAGATCTTTTTTGTCCAAATGAACTCGTGTAAACACCGGTAAATGTTGGGCATAGATATAATAAAGGTGACTGTATGGAAGTTACATTTTCTTTTTCTTTTAGCTTTTCTTTGTAAATGTTTTGATTTACTCACCATATTTGATTTTTTTTTGTTTCAGTTTTTGCAACAAGATTTGGATATGTTATAAGAAATAAGGCATTAAGCAAACCCTTGGAGAAGGGACTTGGGAATGATGGCATTGAGGATGATAATTCAGAGTGAAAGGGTGACTTAGGGTACTATAGGGCTACCGGGTATTTTGGTACTGATTAGATGTATTTGGTTTACTTTTGGGACTAATTGGCTATATTTCCCTTGGTAGAAGTGATATCTTGTTAATATATGGTTGTATGAACTTGGGGCTAATCCACAACTGTATGGACATGACTTGGGGTGAAGTTACACTGTTATCATTTTCAATGTATCATATATTATTAAAATTAATATATTGTGTGTATTTTCAAAGTATCATCATATATTAGACTTTCTTATAGTAAGATACCGCGATGAAACAGCTTGATTTGTAAGATTTTCTTTATGAATTGTTTTGTGCTGAACTTTTTGAAAACCGTAACTTATAACCTAACTTTTATATAATGTATCTAGGATGCTTGAGAAGCGCCATGGCTTCTTTTATCTTATTCATTGCTGCTTTCAGCATTGTCAGAGATGCTGCATAAGAGATTCTAATGTGTATGTCTTCATTCATCACTGAATACATCTCCAGGTACAAGAGTAACCTAATTTCATAAAAAGAAACCATACAAAAATTAAAAATACTTTGAGAAATAACTGGATTTTAAGCATCTCTTTTCATTAGAAATAACGTCACTACCATCAGAAATAATAATTTCAGTAATGCAATAGCTTACAAGCAATTCCAATCCCAAGTAACTCTTTTTCAGCAAGGATGTTTCAAATTGAAAATTGATGTGAAATTGGACAAAATCAATGCAACTCGTAATCCACTAAATTTTGAAATTGGAAAATAAATTCAACAAAATTAAACTGAAATCAGAGTTGTGCTCAACCTACCTAGAAATGAATAACATTAAACTACAAGAAAGAAAAGGAAGTACCTCAACCTACAATGTCGATCTAGTCGCTAGAGGTGCTGGAATCGCTAGGGTAGAGTGGAATCGCTAGTTGTGATAAACCTACAGTGTCGCGCTAGAGTCGGATCTGAGCTTTACTTGCTGATGTGGCTGCACGACTATTGAAGAGATTCTTCTTCTTTCAGCAAGCTTTAAAAAGTCGTGCTAGTCCAAGGCGAAGGATACGAGAGTGAGGTCACGATTTTTTCTGTGAAAGAGAAAGAGCTAGTCCAAGGAGATGGTGTTGGGCCTGTTACTGGTACTGTAATGTTAGCTTTTGAACTGAGGTCGAATTGAAATTCTCAGAAGAGAGGGGTGGCTGTTTGTGCGTGAGAGAAGCGTGAGGAGATTATTGGATTTAGATTGAGGGAAATGGCGGATTGAGAAAGGAAGGGAAGAAGGTGAGAGGAGGCTCGCCATGGGAGGAGAAAGAGATACGAAGAAAGGATACGAAGCTGTATACCTGCGTTTTTCTTTTTTTTTTATTCTTTTCGACGGATTTTGAGATCCAACCGTAGATTTGGATCGGATGGTCAAGAACACAAGACGTCCACTGGAGATACGACTCCGAACAGTCGACCCAACGATTCGGTATTATATTCATCTTTCCTTCAATTGTTCTCTCCTCCTGCAATTGCATGCATTCGGTATATTGATCACCACAATTTCTGAATATTAACATAGCTTGCTCTTATTCTCTCTTGCTTCTGCACCTCCCGAGTCCCGACCTACATATACTACAATTTGAATTTAAATATTTTAAAAATAATATATTTTTTTGTAAATTAAGAATGTGTCTGTCCACCTTGAAATCGCTATTATTTCTATTAACATTTAAAACATATAGTTGGCACTAGAGAAGATGGCATAGAAATAGTCAACAACTCAAATAATGTTCCAACACCGTTACGCAAAAAATGGTGCTTCTCATCCTCATAACGAAGCTTGTTTGTCACATCTAGATCAAAAGTGGGTCCCATACTGATTGGCATTAGGGAATAACATTCCCCGGTCCATAATTATTACATAGGTAGGTCCAGGTTTTTTTATTATCCATTATTTCACAGATCAAAGTATAGTCAACATAACCATAAACGCAGGAAAGTCGCATGTACATGCAAGCAACCTCAGAAGAGCATACAATTATACAAATACCCACCAGCAGTACATCAATCAAGAAACCCAATACAGAAGAAGAAAAGTTCAAAACTAACAAAAGAAGTTCTTTAGTTCTACACCAAACAGTTGCCAATGGTGATCGAGTTCTTTGGCTTATGGTTCATCCCCCTAACCCTAGTTCTTCCACCTGGAAGAAGGCTGGTACACTTGGTTTCTCAGTTTCAACTGCTGAAATTTTACTTTTTACAGCTGAGGCCCATGCCAGAATCAGATCACTGGAGCCAGATGGCTAGGCTCAATGCAATGACCTACACCATATGAGCACTCTATGGGCCAGGAGTTTTTTTTTTTTTTGTACAACATGAAATTTGATTTTTCCTTTGTAGAAAGAGCTCTTGTAGACTTGCTTTTAGGTTCTCTGTATTACAAGCTTCTGAATTTGAAAGTCCTTGAATTTAGCATTTTTTCTCTCTTTCTCTGTCTGTCAGACTAGAAATTATGCATCTCTCACGCACTCGCGCAACAGGGAATTATGCTTTAGGCGGCAAAGTGGTCAATATCCATTGATGCAAAATTAGAATGGGATGCTCTCAGGCCTCACATAATTGACTTTACTGTCTCCTTCTCCTGCAAATTTAAACGACACACCACAACAAATTCAGTACAGCATTATTGATTCCTTTTCATCATGCTTGTAGATTCACAAAACAATCTCAGAAAGATATAAAAGGTAATAATTTTAGAATGAGCCACTGCCTCTCAAGAAAAGATCTAAAAATTATAAAAGGAAGCACAGATTTTGGCAGAACAAGTGGGAATAAGATATTATCTAAATTACCAATAGTACCAGACATTGCTGAAATTAGAGCAGTGCTCATGCCTCAGCTGTATTTAGCTTGAAATATGGCACAACGTGAGCTATTAAAATTCAAGCTAAAAGTGAACAATATGATACAATCAAGCTTTTAAAATGCGGCGCATTATCGCCGTTTTAGCGGAATTATCGATATTGAGAGCTGAACCGCACGATAACATTAATTTAATTTAAAAAAATGCGGTCCATCGAATAAACGAGCTTTGCGGCGTTTATTCGTGCAAATAATTCGTTTTAGCGGAGAAAAAACGGAAAAGACGTAAACTGACCCCTAATACCAAACCTCACCATTCTCTATCTTCTCCGCCACAGGCTCCCCCCATTGTCGCTCTTCTTCTCCTTGGCTCCGCCCCACCGCCGCTATTCTCCTCCCCCCAACCACCTCCTCCGTCGATCTTGCCCATCTCCGCCCCATCGCGGCTCTTGATCCACCGATTTCTCTGCCTTTCCTCTCCGTCGATTGCAACCTGGTGGTTCACCATTTGGTCACTCCTTTGTCAAGTCCCAAATCCCAATTCATTGCTTTATTTAATGATATTTAGGTATAATTGTTCAATCGAACTTAATTGTTGAGTTAATTAGTTGTGTAAATTAACGACGGAGGTAAAGTGAATGAAAGACAAGTTCCTTAGACCCTACAGTAAGCTAATATATTAGTTCAATTGTTCAATTGCAACCAAGTATTAGTGAATTAATGTTTTATTTCCTCTTCGTCTCTGTTGATAAACGACCAGCATAATGTATTTACTGTTATTTTTCTTATACATCTAAGTAATCTTCGCTGCATTTCATCTTTTCCAGTGCATGCTTCTAGTTGCTTTTTTTTCCTTCTATTTATTCTTCTAAAGAGTGAAGATTAAGTGGTTGTAGGCTGCATCATTGATTTGAAGTTCAAATGCACACATACCGCCTCCTCTTTCTAACTGATGCTGGCACTATTCCTTAATTTTGTTTGTAGTTTATGCTTTATCTTTGTGTGAAATAGTAAAATGATTTTATTTTATTATTATTATTATTTTGTGAGCATTAGGCTTGGCATTAGCACACTAATGGCGTGCTTCTATCTTAGTTTAATTTGCTGGTACAATGGTACCATTACTTCCTTAACTTTAGAATAGTTTGTAGAAGAATTGAAGATATGAAAATGAATGTACTTGTTGTACCATTGTGGTACTGTACATAAATGTCATTTTTAATTGTTGTCTTTATATGATGTTTCATTTAAATGTGGTTGTTTGTATTTACAACACCGTTAATGTAGTTTAAAATTTCATTTTGCTGTGTGGACAGCAGGTTCGAAGAGTATATATATAGTGTATTGATTTCTCAATGTTATCATGAATGCATAACTATTATATTTCGTATAATAATTTGGTACACATGTAGTCTTGCATCAATTTAGTCTAAGTTTAAAGTGATCATACAAATATCTAAATTATAAATCATAACACTAATGTCTAGAGTTACAATTTTATCAATCACGTACACACCGTTTTATCGCCGTTTTATCACCGATAAAACTCCGCACCGATAATTCAACATCGAACCGCTAAACCGCACAAATCGCATTTTAAAACCTTGGATACAATGAATAATGAACAGATAATTTTGAGGTTAACAAGCTCACCTGAGACTGACTTCCCAAAGATAATCTATTACAGCCCAATTTTATCAACTAGTGTTGTTGAACACTTGAACTATTAAATAAAGTTCCATTGTGTTCCAACTTTCAACGATCTGGAATTTAAAAATGATACCTCCAAGAATACCTTTTTGTGGAGAGCCCTGCATAATGCTTTACCAACAGGAAAAAAGATGAACACTATTTTCCCTGCATTCCCTGCTGTTTGTACTAGATGTAACTTACATGCTGAATCTATAGAGCACCTTCTGTTTTTCTGTCAGTCCTCTAGAGCCGTATGGTTTGCTTCTAAGCTGATTCTGAGGTGCTCCTTTCTGCCAGATGATTTTTTGCAAGTGCTAAAGTTCTCACTGGAAAAGTTTCAAGTGGAGCAACAAAAAAATTTTCTTAGCATTATGTGGCAGATATGGAAAGAAAGATGTAAATTTGTTTTTAGGGGGGAGCAATTTGATGTCAGTGTTGTTTTAAAGAGGGCTGAATACACTATATACACCGACCCTGGTAATTTTTTAATAAAGAGAGGTGATCTTATTGCTTTTCACAAATATGACTTGCCGAAAGGAGTGTTCTTGATACTGGTTGATGGTTCTTGGGCTGTACAAAAAAGAATGGGAATGGCTGTTGTTGCTTATGATCCTAATGGGGTGCTTTATAATTATTTCATAAAAAAGGGATTTGCTCAAGACTCTTTGGTCGCGGAGTCAAATGCTGTGCTTATGGCGTTAAATTATGCTAAGTCTATAAGGAATTTTTACTCAAATATTCATATATTCTCTGACTCCATAATGGTTGTGAATGCTGTTAATAATAGATCTATGCAGGATATTACTTCATGGCATGCAGAACAGGTGTTGCAAACATGTATACAGGAGCTTGATGGTATGCATCAGATTAAACTCAGAAGTGCAAGGAGAATTGCGGTACAAGCGGCTCATGAATTGGCAAATCGAGCGAGAAAAGAAAATGTGTTGCAAGGATGCCTCAGTCAGAATTACCATAAAGCCCCAAATTGCTTTTCCTGGAGCGTGACATAGCTTTTGTTTCTAGATGTGTCTGTTTTGTTTTTTGTTTAGTCATTAAACTATTTTGTTAGCCCTCTTGTTTGGTCCAGATACTGTTGCGATTTTGGTACAGGTGTTTATCTATGCCTGTTGTTTCGGTACTATAATATATTCTACTTAGGACTTTGGTAGAAAATGATGTACTAGGCTAACAATTTGGGGTTGTAAGACAGTTTATTTACTATTAAGTGTTCATGCCTACGGGCTTTCAATGTCAAAAAAAAAAAAAAAAAACTATAGCATTAGTCAAGCTACAAGGCAATCTAGTAGGCAGCAGATGAACCAAATTAAGTTAAAGAGCCCAGTTTGGCATTAATTGCAGTAAATTAAGCCAAGTAAACTTGAAATTAATTAATGAGTCTATAACAAGATGAACTTCTAACTTGTTGCTCATGCTGCTCAAGATATGCTAGCTTGGCTCGCATATTTTAATCAATATCCTATTGTACTTGAGTCAGCTTCAGCTCATTTGCAGTCATAGTGCCGATAGTTGTGTCCATAAAGCAATGGAGATTTATACTAACAGCAAGCTACAGTAATCCTTATATCAAACCCAGTGAGTATAGAAATATAGCTTTAGAAAATGAAAGTTGCAACAAAAAAAAGGAACAATCCAATAATGAGTAATCCCTACAGTCCCTGAAGTCCCTTTGCAATTTGGAACAAACAATCCTGAACTTATTAACAACTAAAGAAGCACCTATTGTAGCTGGAATATCAGATGTTTCACAAAATTTCTTCTAGCTGAAACACTTGATGAATACGGGAACATTTCTATCTGTATAAAAACATACTACAAATATATTATACACTTGCTTAGTTTATTGTTGAGGACAAAAGGAATAATATAATTATTTTATTACTTTGTGAACCACTATAGGTAGGTCTGCCTAAAAGCAGCACTATAATAAGGGTTCTTGATAAAAGTTGCAAACCTTCATAGCACAGTGCTGTTTTTCAATTGTCAGGAAAAGAAAGACCAAAATCATGAAAAATTACAGCCAACCTTCCAGTGACATGTACTTGTCTTGTTGAAACATCCACAATTTTAGAAAGGAAAAATTAAACTGCTTTTTCTAATCCGTTAACTTACTATTTTTTAAGGAAAAGAAAAACATGAATACAATTAAACTAATGTTTGCTATCTTCATCCATTTAAATCACTAATACTAATGTATTATTGACGATATCAAAGACCAACTTTATAAAAGACATAATTGACGTCCAATTATGTGCTTACCAAATCTTTTAGAAATAATGGAAACATGATATCAATGCGAGCGGCGTATTGTTCAGCCTCTTCATATCTCCCGACACTCTTGCAATTAATACTTGGCAAGGAAAACAACGCCTCAACATAGTTGGGGCCCTGACGCTCCTCAGCATACATGGGATCCAGATCCTTGTTGTAGTAAACCGCAGCCTGGTCTGCCTGGCCCAGTTCCCCATACAGCCGCGCCAGCTTGTGCAGAGTTATCCCTTCTGCATCATTGCATTTACATGCCAGAAATGCAGTTGCAAGAAAGAAACCCTTCATCCAATGGTTGTTCAAATTTAAGCACTCCGACATATCCAGAGGAGCTCAGTCCACGCACTCCAATTTCATATTCGAATATGAAATTGGAGACTCTACAGTCTGCAACGGCAATTGGCCGGAAGCGGTGGCGCATGGTTGAGGAGAGAGGTGCCTGAGTGAGAGCATGCCTGAGCTCGTTTCGTTTCGACAGCTTTCTTTTCTTTTGAACTTGGAAGCCAGTGCTTGCTATTGCTTTTGGAGAAGAGAACAGAAAGGAAAACTGTAGCCTTGGAGTTGGAGGGCAGCGCGAATCGAAGGAGGAGGAAGAGAAAAATGGGGAGCAGCGGTACGAAACGACGAGAAGAGGGTCGACGGTCACGGGACACGTCATGTCGTCAGTCGTCGTCTTTGTCGAAATTGATTGCTGCAGCCATCCTGCGATATAAAGTGAACATATAAGTTCAATAAAAATAAGGCAAAATTGATCACATACCCCTCAAATCTTTCTTAATTGAATATTTACCCCTCAAATCTTTAAAATTGATCACGTGCCCCTCAAATCTTAAAAAATAGGATTATATACCCTTTTCAGTTGTTTTAATAAATTTTAAATATAAAAATATGATCTTTATATTTTATGACAGAATTACCCCTTTCATCTCCAAGCGATATCCAGCAGAGACCTTTCATATGCCCAAATTTCTCTCTGCTATTTCCAAATACCGCATGGATAGAAAAATTAACAATGGTATAAAAACAAGCAGCACGTTCATTTTAAAAAACACTCTATTATCTTTTGTTTTCAAGTTATGTTTGACTGAAGTTGTGTTTCCATCTCAAAAGTTTCCGAATTAAATTAAAATTGCGAATTCAATTGATACGAAAACCAAACAGTAGGTAAAATTAAATGCACTCTTCAATAATTGCTCTGTTCGTAGCAAAGTTTATAACTGTCCAACTTCCATTAATAAGAGAAGCCTAGAACTTTGAGGAAAACAAGCAACTGACATACATGATAGGAGGAAGTTCCCGTTCCAAAAAGAAAGGATGGTATGAATTGGCTTTGGTGCAGGCTATAGACATTAGAGAATGAAGAATTGCAGATAGAGAATAAAATTAAGTCATTAATTATCCAATCTATCTCTGTTGCAGTCTTCCATCCCAATCTCTTTTACTATTTTTGCTTTCAGTTTACACAAGAGAGAAATTTGGGCAGGGTAATTTTGTCATAAGATATAAAGATTAGATTTTTAGTATTAAAAATTATTAAAATAATTGAAAAGGGTATATATTCCTATTTGTTAAGATTTGAGGGGTATGTGATCAATTTCAAAGATTTGAGAGGTAAATATTCAATTAAGAAAGATTTGAGGGGTACGTGATCAATTTTGCCTAAAAATAAATTGAATATACACATGAACTTCTGAACAAATGATGACAATATTTATATGTTCACCTTATTTTCTGTATTTGTTCACTTTATATTTAACAATGGCTGGGATGGTATATTTGCCGATGACATTTATAATTCCTGCGTCTTTAGGGATGCATAACGTGGAAAACGACCACGAAAGTGGTCATTTTCGTTAACCGTTGCATTGATGCACGAAATTTTTATACTTATTGCATTGATTGTTGCATCCGTTTAGCACATGTTGTGTTGATTGTTCCGTTGATGGGAACGATCAAAACGGTTATAACCGTCTTTGACTACCTAATTGTTTTGCATTTTATTAAGATGTAAGAAAATAAATTATTCTGCATTTTGTATGAAACAGAGATAGAGAAATGACAGGTTAGGTCGTGCGAGAAAGGGGGAGGAGACACTATAATCACCTCTTGCTCTCGACGGCGATTGTACTCGGTGGTGTAGAGGCGAGAGAGATAGATGTGACTGTGTTCGACGGAGAAATGACGGAGCGACGCTGCAAAAATCTAATTTTACTCATTTCTCCCTCGATCTCTCTGCTGAGGTCCTCTGCAATCTAATAATAAAACCATAAAAAAAAAATTTTAGACGAAATATGCGAAATAAACGACCACGAAACGTACTAGTTTCACTAATCGTTCCGTTTTGAGACGAAACAATATTTCTATTTGCGTTGGTTGTTTCGTTCCTTAAACGAAACTGAAATCCTTATCCGTTATCGTTCAGTTCCGGACGAAACGAAACGAAAGAACGGTTGAAACGGCTACCGTTTTCAGCCCTATGCGTCTTTATTGTGCTCCTATTTAATTAAATATGGGCCTTCCCTTCCTATTCTATATTTCTATTCTCGACTCTCCGTCTCGAGACAGTTATTTATTTACCCAAATTTACAAATTTTCTTTTATTTACTGTACTATTTTGGGCCTGGATTGGAAGGGCCTTTGTATTAATGAATCCAGTATAACTAACTAGTTGGGTTTGAGTAGCACATAGGCACATAGCCCGAAAAAATTAATAATGACGTTACTGTTCATTATAATTTTGATAATAACAAAAAAAAAATTCAAATTTTAATAGTAATGTTGCTGGATCGTCGTTTGGAACGACGAAAGCCCAGAACCAAATATATTCTGCAAAAAGTTTAAATATTAAAATATTAAAAGTTATTAAAATATTAAATCATATTAAAAGAATATTTTGATTTGCTTGGATCGTCAATTGGATTGATGATCCAAACAAAAATGCCAGCACAAATTTTAATATTTTTTAATTTATAATTTTGCTTTTTAGCCCTCAAAATTTTTGTTATTACAAAATTTATATAATTTGTGATTACAATTTAAATATAATTTAAACATCTATTATAATTTATAAAAATATAAGTATATAATTAAATTATGCATGTTAAATACAATGAAGACCGCTATAGCGGCACTTTTAATTTAGCACCGTAGCAGTCTATCAAGTCGTACCGCTATAGTGGGGCTATTGCGATTCATAGCGGCGCTATTTAAACCACTGATAATATATATGTATAAAACTATTCAACATGCATAATTTAAGACAATATATATATATATATATAATATTTTTTATATACATACAAATATGTATGTGTAAAATTAAATACAAATAAAAACATTAAACACGTCATACTATAAATTATATTTAATTTTATGCATATATTATATTTATAATTATATATATTTGCAGAGAAAACATATGGTGCATACTAATGTACCGAAGCTTCGGTGCATACTGATCCAAACTCTTGGATTTGTTTCAAAATGACCGATCCAAGAGTTTGGATCAATATGCACCGAAGCTTCCGTACATTAGTATGCACCGTATGTATATAAAAAATCTTATATATATGTATATCTTAAATTATGCATGTTGAATAATTTTATACATATATATTACGTATCATTTATTTTAATCATATACAATAACAATATATATTTAATATATAAAATATAGAGAAACTTTAATATGCACTATAGTGCATAGGACATTCTGTGCACCGCGGACTATGGTGCACATTAAACTTTCTCATAAAATATATGATACGTATATTATTATATATATGTATAAAATAAGTATTATACACATATACAATTTTATATATTTAACATGCATAATTTAATAATATACTTATATTTTTATAATAGATGTTTAAATTATATTTAAATTGTAATCACAAATTATATATATTTTGTAATAACAAAAATTTTGAGGATTAAAAAGCAAAATTGTAAATTAAAAAATATTAAAATTTGTGCTGCCATTTTTTGTTTGGATCGTCAATCCAATTGACGATCCAAGCAAGCCAAAATATTTTTTTAATATTATTTAACATTTTAATAATTTTTAATATTTTAATATTTAAACTTTTTGCAAAATATATTTGGATCGTCGTTTGGGATGACGATCCAAGCTTAGATCGTCGTTCTGGATGACGATTCAGTGGTTCTGGGCTTTCGTCGTTCCAAACGACGATCCAACAATGTTAGTATTAAAATTTAGAATTTTTTTTTGTTATTATCAAAATTATAATGAACAGCAACATCATTATTAATTTTTTTCCGGGCACATAGCACTGGCAGTCGGGCAGTAGAGGAATTTCTTCGTGCTTTATGCATGCGCACATGCACATGTTTAAGATTCATACCACATTGCCTCTGCAACACAATGTCCCGGTCAAAAGTTGCCTGTTACATTGTTGTAGCTTGTAACCTTGGTAATTCCTACCATAAAATTTGAAGCCCAACCACAGTGGATCAGTAGATCTGTAATCTTTTTGTTTTCCTACATGATCCCTGTATAAGTTGCTATATAAGTTGCTTTTGCTTTCCAGAAATTATAGTACATTAGTTGAACTAAATGGACTATTAAGTGACTTGTACCGGAGTGTCTTGACTAATAATTACTAACTGGTATTAATTATGCATGGATTGGTAAAAAAGACAAACCTGGAGATCCTTTTAGGTGGAACTGGAAAGTGTATTAGTTTCAGATTTCAGGGACCTCTGCATCAGCTCAATTATTGGCAGATGTATATATGAAAACCAAAATATATTGCAGTACAAACAATCTTACAGATATCCAGTTGAGTCTAGTACACAATGAAGCAAATTTGTGCTGGCAAACACCATGACAACTGACAAGGGCATTCTACTAGGTGAGATTGTTTATGAAGGTTCTTGCTGCAATGACTAACAGAAAATTGTAATTTACTTAGAATCCATGACACTATCACCTATCTCAATTTTCCAAAATCAGAAGACATGACTAACAGAAATAAATCTTAAAAACTATAAGCTACAAAGTGTTTATTAAAAACTACACAAATCAAGCACACTGAACAAAATAAATCTTAAAGACCACACATTAAAATTACATCCGATCACAGATCCTGCCCCCCAAAAAAATAAATATCAACCTCACAAAAAGAAAAGAAGAAGAAAAGAATGAAAATCCCTCACTATCAAATTATTCGTTGCAAATTCCGCATTCCATATTGAACCATAATTTGAATGAAATCCTCTACGCCAACCAACCGGTAACAATTACCGTCAAAGCGACTGCGCCAAACCACCGTGTGGCCCCAACTCTGACCGCAGCATTTTCATCGGCAGCTTGCTGATCTGATGCATCAGCAGAATCAGGTCCTGGTGCATCGGCCACAGGTTGATGCTTCTTGGACTTCTTCCCCTTAGCGGGCTTGGGAGAATCTGCAACGGAGCCTGGTGAGGGGGCGGGAGCCTCCACAGGGGCAAACAATTCCTCGGGCTGCATGACGCTGTCGATTGAGAAGATGGCGACGGGCTCCTTGTCGAAGACAGTGCCAGTGATTTTGGCAGGGGAATCGGAGGCGGTCTTGAGGGTGATGTGGTCGCCGTCGTTCTGGAGGGTGAAATTGAAGTTCTTGGCAGTGCCGTCGGTGGCGAGGGTGTTCATGACGCCGTTGTTGGACTTGAGCTGGTCGAGGGAGTAGTAGACGGGGACGGCATGGAAGAGGAGGACGGAGAGCTTGGCATCAGAGGTGAGGTTCTTGAAGGTGTGCATGAAGGACTTGACGGCGGAGTCGGAGGGGCAGAAGATGGTGATGCCGCCGTCGACGGAGGACTGGAAGGTGGAGGCGGCGTCGGGCGTGGAGGAGAGCAGATCTGCGAAGCTCTTGCAGCTCTTCTTGGCCATCAAAGAGGTGAGGTTGGCGGGGGGAGGAGGGGCAGCGGCGGCAGGGGGTTTGGCTTTGGGTTTGGCGGTGGAAGGGGCAGGGGCGTCGTTGGCAGTAGGAGCAGGGGCGTCGTTGGCAGTAGTAGGGGCGGGGGCGTCGTTGGCGGGGGCAGGGGCAGCTTTGGTGGTGGCGTGGACTGTTACAGAGAGGTGGTGTGTTTGGTGGTGGGAATTAGTATTAGTATTAGGTCGGATCCGGGAAATGTGGTTGTGAGCGTGGGACAAGGCGAAGAGGTGAGGCAGCACCACAAGGAGGACAATTGAGGTGGCGCGGCGGTGCATCGTGGCCAATGGCAAAATGGCAAAATGGCAAATGGAAATGGAGGAGAGGCTGCTGCAAGCCTGCAACTGGAAAGGAGTGTTGGGGGCAGTGGAGAGCTGGAGTGTGAGAAAGGAAAAGGGACTAGTGGAGTGAGTGACCGAGGGATTTAGTTCACCAGACTGTAACGTAGCGTTGCGTTTATGGATTGGACCGCTGACGGGTGGTCCCGGGGCTCCAAAAACAACAAAAAATTGCTCGTGCCAACTAGATTATCACGTGCCTCCTCAATAAATTGAGATCCGCTGCCGCGCGACACAGCGTGTCGCCCGGTATGCTGGCCGTTTGATTAAGATCTAATGGACAAGGGAGCCCCGTGCATGTAACCTAGATTGGTAGGCCCGTAAAAAGTGAACCGTCCGATCAAAATCAGACGGCTCGTAGTGCGCGACACGCGGTGTAGCGCAACAGCGAATCCGGATTGCTCCTCAATTCTGCGGATCCGCTTCCGTTGATCTGTGTCGGTTACCGCCCATTTTACGCAATGCCCCTTCTTTAAATATGGTTTCTCAACTCAACTTGGTCTCGGTATATATGTCTATGTCTATTGTCTTCTCTCTCAATTTTCTTTTCCCCAAATCAATCAAATGGTCCTAGTTGTGGGCCCACAATAATCGACGTGGCATGAACAAGGGCGCCTGATTTAACGACGGAGAATTGCCTTTTGTGTTTCTCAATTATTATAAGTTATTAACAAGCAGAGCATCTTGTAGGGATTATCGATTTCAATTTGTAGTTACTTTTCTTGTCTCTCACTGTAAAATAACAAGGACAAAAAAAATGTCATCGCACTACAATACTTTCACTTTGTAACTAAAATTTTTTAACTTTAAATTTAAAATTATATTTCTACAATTTTTAATGCGAGCTCGTCGTTTCCAATCATAAATTTCGCCAGGCATCATCAACTTTAAATGACAACAAAATCACAATATCCTTAATTATTAATAAGTTTGTTGTCCATAATTCTGTGTTTCTTAAATTTAGAAAAAAGAAATACTTCTATTTTCTCAAATAAAAAAGATAAAAACATTGCACTATCTAAAATTCTAATATTCTATCAAAACATTCAAATGTGCGTGATATAATTCTACATTTCACCACCTTCAATCCTTCATGTGGTAGGGTCCTACTCCGTGCGTTGAGACTGAAAACCAAGAGACGATGTGAGCCGTTAGTATTTCGTTAAGATCCGTGCGGGATAGAAATCCGACCGCTCTTAGTTTAACCAGCTCTTACTTTCCCCGACGTAATGGAAAAAATGCACAATGAAATGTCTTCAAATCATTATTTATATGATTTTATGCACAAAATCCCATGCGTTCCTCGGCGTTGTCATTAATGCAAAAATAATATTCTCTGAATGCTGTACTGATTAAAATTAAGGCAAAATTATTTTATCGCAGTCTGCTTAACGGCACTGTCACGAATTATAATTTATAAATGAGTAAATTTTTTCGGAGGTAACTCAACTTTGTCTATAATCTAATATTGGTCACTGAACTTTAATTTGTCTTTCCATAACCATTAAACTTTGATCTAGTTCAAATTTGGTCACTCCATTATAATTCCGTTATAGCTCTGTGAAAATATTGACGTTGGGGTGAAATTGGAGCCACAAATCTTTTTTATTTTCCTTCTTCTTCTTGTCCCTTTCTTTGTCTGCTCGAGCAACTTTTTGGGGCCATTTGAATCGCTTAGAAATTTGAGGAATTTGGAGAAGTTGCAATTTCTAGGAATAAATTTATTGGGAAGTGTGTAACTTTGTGAAGAGTTTAGATTGTTTATAATAAATTTATGGTAGGAAAATGAAATTCTCCAAATTCCTTGGGGAATCCAAACAGCCCCTTTTATTTTTTCAGCTAAAGCGCATCTATATTAAGGTTCAAAATATCTCTTCCAACTACAAGGCCTCTCTTAGAATTGAAATTCTAAAGAAGTCAATTTCAGTATGACTGAATTTGATTTCTCTTTGCTTTTCGTTTTCCTCATGTCCTCTCTACCTAGTGCCACACAGAATCGATTTTTTTTCGTTACCAAATGTAACCAATCAAAATTACTCTTTTAAATTTTAATCAGATTTTACATCCAATTCGATTTTAACTTGTCAAATAAATGGTCAATCATTTGCAACACATGTGAATCTGATCAATCTACTATCCAAGACGAACTTGATGTAATCCAAATTTATCTAGATCCTAAGTAATTCAAAATTCATGCTAATTGTCTTGCATTTGGAGACGAATAGTAAGTACAACGAAAAAAAACATTTGGCTGCCTTCATAACTGAAATAACTTGGAAGATTATAATCACCCCAAACACAAAAAAAAAATGTGATTTATGATACTTGGAAAATTTTCTCACTCCTCCCATGACCCAAGACCATGGCAAGTTGGCAACAAAAGAGTTGAGTAAAGATAAAAAGCTGAACTGGTTTAGCAACAAAAAGAGGATTAATTTTTTCCCTTTCGTTTTATTTTCCAGGGTCAGCACCATGACAACAAAAGTTAGAGAAAGAGAGAGACGAAGAATGGATCCTGGGATTTGGAGAAGAAGAAGACTCCTATTTCACCCTAACGTCAACATTTTCACGGAGCTATAACGGAATTATAATGGAGTGATCAAATTTGGACTAAATCAAAGTTTAATAGTTCAGAAGGGACAAATTAAAGTTAAGTGATCAAAATTGAATTATAGACAAAATTGAGTTATCTCCGAAAAAATTTACTCATTTATAAATGCACCCAAAATTGCAACACATGAAACATGACCTATAGAAGATCTTTACATTATTTTCTTGATTAGTGTGCTACTCAGCGGTCCGAGTTTTACTTTATATATTGTCCTATCTATAATCTATCCGTCAAATTACTTTGAAATTCTTTATAACTTTTATATTTAAAATTATAATTATATCATGGTGAGATCCAATATATCTTTTTATTATTAATCAAATGGTTTAAATTTTTAGACTGTTTGTATATCAAATAATATACCAATTATTTTATTCTTTTAATTCTTCACCTCGTTTAAATTATTTTGAAACTTATTGTAAAAATTTTTCAGCATAGACTATTTATATGCATATGTCAAATAGTTTACCTATAAATTTATTTCTATAAAAAATTCTTAATTTTATCTTTAATAGTTTGAAAAAACTATTGTTAAGGTTCTCAACATAACTATTATCAAGTGAAACATATGAAAAAGAATGAAGTTGATAATGCAGTTAAAATGGAAAAAAAAAAAAACTTCACTAGATAGTAGCTTTATTGGAAAGGGAGTGGCTAGTGTCAAACATATAGGACACATACTCTTGTCCAACGCGATAAAAATTTAATTTTTAAGATTGAAATGGCCGATCCAAACCGCT
This sequence comes from Rhynchospora pubera, assembly GCA_028095005.1. Lineage (NCBI taxonomy): Eukaryota > Viridiplantae > Streptophyta > Magnoliopsida > Poales > Cyperaceae > Rhynchospora > Rhynchospora pubera. Next base: position 103,704,853 of record CM051459.1, read on the forward strand.
CAAATTGTTCTATGTTATAAAATCTTTATGGAGACCAAATTTTATATTTTTTCAATTTTTTTACTATTTTTTTGAAATTTTTCAATATGCTCAATCTAAAAAGTTCTGAACCCTTCAATTTTGAAAATTCGAAAAAAATAGTTAGAAAATATGAAAAAATATAAAATTTTATTATCAAGGATATTTTAATATAGAGATCATATTAAGCGGTTTGGATCGACCGTTTGAAATTTTAATGCGCGACGTTTGAATCGTGTTTGACGTCCTATATGTTTGATTCTAGCATTACTCGAAAAAGAAAAGTAAAATACAATCTTCTTTCGTTTACCTACTTTGTAGTTTGTATTAACAGTTGAACATATCTCTATTGTGAATTTACGATCTTCTATTAAGAAAATAAAAAAGTTTGTCTCTTCCAAACCTAGTTAGGGTCATTTGTACCATTTAGTTTCGAAATAAGTTGGAGGGATCGGACCCCATTTTATCTCAAAAAAGAAATTTTACCAAGTATCAGTGCTTGCGTTCATCTAAAATTGGAAAGGTGCTGAGTTTTTTTTTTTACTACCTTATTAATCCTAAAAGTAAAATTAACAGTACTAAAATGTATCTCCCTATTTTAAGAACTTCAGCCAAAGGCATTAAAAAAAATAAAGGTACTTGACAGAGTTCATAAAGAGGAGGGAGGACAAATTTTCTATGAGAAAGTTTAATATGCATTATAGTGCATAGGACTTTTTTATGCACCGCGGATTTTTTCGGGAGTATTTTTATAAATTGACGAATTTAATTTAACCAATCTAATCTACATATTGAAATCTCATAGCAAATCAAATTTTACAAGTTTTGAAATTTTATTACTATTTTTTTCGATTTTTTAAAACATGCCATTTTTTTAATATTGTAAATAGTTTAACATTTCAAAAATGGCATGTTTTAAAAAATTAGAAAAAATAGTAATAAAATCTCAAAAATTGTAAAATTTGGTTTTCTATAAGATTTGAATATGTAGATTAAATTGATTAAATTAGTTTTGTCAATCTATAAAAATACTTCCAAAAAAGTCCGTGGTGCATAGAAAGCCATATGCACTATGGATCTGGTGCATATTAAACTTTAATTTCTATTGAGAAGTGTCCATGAGAAAATAGGATGTTTTAGTTGGATGGTTCTTTCATTCAAAACGTATTATTTTTTTGACTGAAAAATAAATATTTCTTCCTGATAAGAAAATGTCAATGGTATCAAAATTTTAAGCGTAACAAACTAACAATTACGCGACACTCATCATAATGTCTTGTCCTGAACTTTTAAAATGTAGAATATCTCTCTAGTGATGAATATAGAATATCCAAACTGATTTATTTCGCGAGTATACTAATATTTTTTTCATGCCAAAATGTAAAGTATTCCAATTTATTTATTTAATACAAATCAGGCAGTCAAAAAATGACAAAAAAAATTACTAAAATAAATTTCTAATTCTTCATTTTTTTTTACTTATTAATATATAAAGTTGAAAATCTATAAATCTAATATGAATGGACACCACTCGTACACTAGATCGTTTCTGCGTTCAATTTTTAGAAACCAATCTGATAAAATTTTTAATTAAACTTACGTACAATATCGGACAGCTTAACCTGGCGGTAACTTGAGAAAGTAATTTTTGGAATAAGTCTATACAACATTGTTGTAACTTGTAAAATTTTTCCCACGAGCTTGTACGAAACAAAATTGCTGGCACGAGAGATTTGGATGATGCATTGACAAATGACAACACACAATGTCAAACTAATATAGGCTTTAGGAATAAAATGAATAATATTAGAAAGTGTGTAAATTTGTGAAAAATTTAGATGGTTAGGAATAAATTTACGTCTAAAAAGATGCTATTTTTTTATTTCTAGCACCATCCAAACGGAGCCATAAAGTTTCTCCTGGAATATCAAATGTTTTTCTTACACACATTTTTCTGTTTTCTAGACAAAACTAAGAAACTACCCTAATTAAAATCCATTTGTACTTTTCTTTAGTTGATGACTTGATTACCAATTTACCATAGAATTATTATAAAATAAACTTCAAAAAAATTACATAAAAATGTTACTTGGACATATGTTTCATGAAAATAAATAAAAATACTGGAAATTGATACTTACTTCCAAATTTTAAAATGTAAAAAGGGGAAAAGAAAGGTGCTATTTTTTTGGCGCTAACTTTTTTAATTAATAGAAAAAGTTTGCAGAGGCGAGAGGAGAGGAGGGAATGGAATGATGGAAGGGAGAGGGATGGTTTAAAATTAATTTGGTGACAAGAGCTGCATGCCATTGCCGGGTAGGGTAAATGGGTAAGTACCCGATTAATTGGATGCATTTATTTATTATTCTGGGACCTGGGACCACAACTCAATTTGGCAATTTGGGAAATGGGAATGGGGGGCGGGCTTTCGCAAAGATCGCTTGTCGGTGCTGAATGCGGAATGCCTCATTTGGGTTTCAAACTTCAAAATCCATTCACAAATAGGAAATTGGATGATAATTTTGTTGACCCATTCCCACATCATCATCTTACTCTGTTCGAAAACAACTGATCAACCACATCTCCGTTTTTTATAATAATTCTCTCAACAAAAACTAAAAGGGAGTAGATGGCATTTTGTTCATCAAGGCCCCCTTTTGGATCGTATGGGATAGGAAAAATAACTTCTTTTTAGACATAAATTTATTATAAATAATCTAAATTCTTTACAACGTTACACACTTTCAAATGCTTTCTTTCTAAAAATAAATTATTTCTCCTATTCCTAAACAATCCAAACGGAGTCCAAGAGAAAAAGGAAAAAACTAGGTTTCCTTCTGCCATCTCTCACTACTCACTACTCACTAGGTTGGTAGCATTTTCTTTTCTTTTTTCCTCCTTCAATCTAATATTTTTTTTCCAGTTTTTAGTTTATTGCTGCTATTTGTTAGTTGAATTGTTTTGCTAATGGACTTTGTGTCCGAAAATTAAATTAGAAATATCAGCAACTCGCATAATATGAAGAAAATAGTTATGCAATTTTGTTCAAAAGATAAATGGGTTTCAGTACAACATTAGGCCATGTTTGGTAGAGGAGTAAACCGTGGAGTAGCTTAAGGAGGAGTAAATAGTTAATCCACTGTACTCCTCTAATTTTAGATTATGTTTGGTATGAAAAGATGGAGTAAATATAGAGTAAGAGTAAATAAAAATGAAAACCATCTCTTAATCCATGGAGTAACTTTACTCAATCTAAAATGGTGGAGTAATTTTCTCCTCCTTACTCCACACTACTCCACCAAATTTAAATCATATTTAGAAGAGTAAAAGTGGATTAAATGAGTTACTCCACCTTTAATCTTCTACCAAACATGACCTAGCGATTAAATTTTAATGGTGATGGCATTCATCCATGAACTAATCAAAGTTACGGTGATCAAATAAGCAATCAATGTGAACCACAACACAACTACTATAAGCATTTTTAGCGTTATCATTTGAGGAACAACTACACAACACAGGCAACTACTTTCTGTTTATGAAGTTTAGAGATGGGCTAAAATCAGTCACGACTGACGGATGGACCCGTCAGCTGCAATTATATCTCAACTTTTGAAGTTCTAATGGCTAATCTGAACAGTTCAATGTGTTCTCCATATTGAAATTTCATTGGAGACCAAATTTTACATTTTTATGATTTTATTTACTATTTTTTTGAGATTTTTAAAAATCATAGTTATTGAAGGGTCAAGAATTGTTTAGATTAAGAATTTTGTAAAATACTAAAATGTTTCAGAAAAAATATAAAATTTTGTCTTTAACGAGATTTCATTATGAAGAACACATTGAACGGTTCAGATCGACTGTTAGAATCTCGAAAATTGAAATTAAATCGTAGCTCAGTCGCGACTGATTTTAGCCCATCTCGTTTATGAAACCTTCTTGCTAACCAAACAGTAAAATTATGCTGATATCATTTCAACCCCTAAAATGTTAAAAACTGGTAGGCACAGATTTTAAAATCAAGAGATAGCAGAACTAGTCCTTCTAGAAGGTGCTTCATGATTGTGTCTTCCTTCATAAGTAGTCACAAAAGATCCCAATTCATCCGATACTTTCTCTACATACTTTCGCACATTGCATTTCGGGCTTGTGCATCTATAGTAGCTCCTAAATTAAGAACATAAATAAATAAAAATAGTAAAGAAAAGGATAAAGTTGTTCCAAAAATTTTTTCTTTTCTCTCTTCAGGAATTTGTAAGCAAAATTCTAATTATCAATTGCCATTCACGTATGTAGTTAAAAAGAGAATTAGGTAGGGAAAAAAAGTAGTGAACTAATAAGTAATAGAATGGCCATATCCTCTATAGTCTATATGTAAACAGCAGTACACATGTTGGTCATGACTCATGACTGATACAATAGTGGTATGAGGTGATGCAATCATATACCTTGGATAGGGGTTTCCTTTTACCACTTTCTGCCCGTATTTTCTCCAATGGAAGCCATCTCCTGCTACATCCGTTTCCATGGATGCTTGAACTGCAATTGCAACATCACCACTTCTTGCAAATGTACTTCCACCACTTACTTGATCATCCTTCTTCCTGATATTCAAAAAATATTAGAAAGAAAATTTGAATTTGTGGCTCTTGTATGTTCACATTAATGAGAAGCTGACCAACTAACTACAAAGTCTTATTAAATACCTTCTCTTAAAATCAGGTCTATCAAAATCCGCACTGGCGGTCATACCACCAAATTCAGAGACGCTAGTAATATTACCATCCTGCCCCTGGTAGCAACTACCAAATCCAGCCAAGCTAAACTCATCCTGGCCATCCATCCTTGGCTCAAAAGTATTCACATTTCCAATACCAACTCCATTTCCACCAAAAGCAGAATTACCAGAAGCAGTACTATTTTGTTGTTGTCGTTTCATGGGTTGCGGTTTTGGGTGGTTGTGCTCACCTTTGTAAACTATTTCTGCTATATGTCCATCAAGTGTTCTCTCAACCTGTACACATACGCATATCCTTGATTTGTTTAGTCTTACTCAGTTGCTAAGGCAGCAATCAAGAGTTCGAGACCTGTAAGTTCATGTACGTACCTATCAATACCAGGTCATTACGGGTACGATTGTTTGACAACGACTGATGTGGTGTATCAGTATTAAAGAGGAGAGGACAACCACACACAGTAGTGGTACTGGAATGATAACAACTGATATCAGTCTAACCACGAGTAGCAAAGTTGGATAGTAGTGGTACCTATAAGTGACCCATTGGATACTGCTTCATCAAACCAGTACTGGTACCTTTTGAAAATCTATATGGTTATGGTAGATCAGCAAAGCTCTAGGTACCAATACCAGTCTGCATACCTACCTGGAAATGTATTGAGCAACAGTAGCAATCATGATCATCATATGTAGTACAAAGTGGACCGAGCAGTAATGTTACAGGCATGGTAATATTGGTAGGTACCTTTTTCTTGACGGGGCAATTGGGGTGAGTGCATTTGTAGTAACTCCTGGGAAACTCACTTCCCTTCACTTGCTTCTGGCCATACTTCCGCCAGTTGTACCCATCATATGATGGTCGATCAGCCGATCCGCTGTTTGCTGTTTGGAGGCTTGTCTCTTGTTCTGTGTTTTGTGTCACAAGCGTTGAAGGGTCGGTAATTTGGCTCGTGTTTCCAGTGGGAGGTTGCGAGGTTGTGCTACAGTAGTACTTCGGTGCGGATCGAGTCTGGAGGTAGTAGTTTTGCTGATCCGATTCAGGATTTTGAGAGGAGACTGGTTGATCTGTTGCTCTTTGCTGCTGAGTTGATGCAGTAATTTCCTGTTTAACATTGTATTTAGTTTATATAAATTAACGTTTTCAAAAATCTGTTTCTAGTGTCCTTTCTAAATTATGCTTTTTGCTTTCCTGCAGTACAAACAAAGATGGTACAACTAAAGCTATAGATACAAGTACCAGAATCAGGTACAGACAGGTGGTATAACAATGTGCAATACCACTGTTCATCTATTTGGGTGTTCCTTTGTAAATTATGATTGTTCGTTGTATTTGACAAGTATCTAATACTGCATACCAGATTGGCCGAGAGAGAGACACTTCTTCTTGAAACGAGCTTAGGTGTAGGCCTATACAAAATTGGCAGATTTGACCCTTCTTTTGAGGAAGTTTTGTCAGAAAAGCCAAAACTGACTGATTCTGACATCTCATCCTAAAACAATTTAATTTGCATTAAGCACCAAATATCAAGTTCAGAAAGTAATAATCATAAGGCAAAAAGGAAAATCCTGGAAAATTTTGTCAACTTTTTCTTGGAGATTACAGTCTTTGGATTGAATTATAAACTGCAATTGCATAATGGAAGTACAAAATGCAGAGTTTGGTATTGGTAAGAAGACCCTCAGATAGGAAAAAGAGTTATACTAATAAGAAAAAATGGATGAAATTTGCTATCACAATAGGTTGTGTAAAAAGCATACCATGGTAGGAGGGCAAAGTAGGTTTTGTTTGGGTCTAAGTCTGATAGTCCTTGGTTTAATAGCAACAGAAGAATCAGAGAAAGTGACAGGCCGGTTGTTCGAGAAAGGCCGAGATGCCACAGGCTTGGCCACAACAATCTTCTCTGCATCTTCTTGCATTTTGTCTCTTCTATTATTATAGATATGTCAATTTTTTCATTAGTGTTGTAGATACGTAATTGATTTTGGAAAAGTAGCCGTATAGTAGAGGTATTTATTTCATTCAATTTTCTACGGAGAAGTTGACTATTTACTATAGATGAATAGCTGGATATATATCTTTAACCTCTGCTAAATTAAAGAAAAAAGAGAGAGAGTGATGATAATGATGGAAGGTAGTGGTATTAATAATAGAATATAGTATTTGTTTTTGAATGTCTTCTATGATGAAGAAAATATTCATGAAGAATGACTATTTCTTTTTTATTATGTATTTTGTGTAAGAAATTAAGAATGTTTTTTGTATGATAATACAGTTATTTTAACTCGTGACCATCTCTTGTCTAAAATAACTTAGATTTTTTTTAAAAAAAAATATTGTCTTTATTTACTAACAGGTTTACTTCTTTTCAATTTCATACATTTTTATCGAAAGAAACACTTGCTATTAAGCTCTGTATGTTTATAAGTATGAGATGTTTTAAATCCTAGAGATCATAAGTGTACTTGAGGAAAATTTTAAAGTTTGTCAGAATAAGCACATCTATGCGGCGGCTTATTTGTATTTAAACTCAAAATCATTCACTCATGACAGAAAATAAAATTTTATTTAATAGAGGTCAAAAAGTCAAATCTGCGAACAGAATCATGTTCCATTACACGAATAAGACCTGTTGTAATTTATAAGTAATCTTTTTACAATATTGACTTAACAAAAGAATAAAACTAACATTTTGTACTATACCAGAGTTAGGGAAAGAAACTACACAACAACAGTCACTTGAGAGAAATATGAAAAATAAAGGTAAAAAAGGCAACCTTTACACATAGAAGAAATGTTAAGTATACATACCTATTTGCAGATAGAACGTTGATTCAACTATTCTTCACAGTAAGGAATTAAAAAAGAAAAAAAGAAAAGAATGATGAGAAGGAAAGCAGGAAGTTTTTAAGAGTGAAATTTAGTGGGAAAACAGAGAGAACGGAGGTAGCATCATGTGCTGAGAACGTGACAAGCCATGAGAGCATGAAAATAAGTTGGACTGGTAGAAATGGTAACGATAGAAGAAGAAAACTCAAAATTGTGCCTAGAGATAGAGAGAGAAAAGAGGAGTCAGAGAGAGAGAGAGACGAAAGACCGTTAGGTCAGACTGGTTGCCACTTAGTTAGCTCCGTTTCTATTTGAGGTCAAATAAATATAAAAAGAAAAAAGAAAAAAGAAAAGTGCTTATTCCATAATGGCCCCTATTACATCTGTCATTTGCATAGTTGCTCCTTCAAATATTTTTCTCTAAGAAAATTTACACCGAGTCTGGTAGAGGTGTTATATTATATGCGAACAAACCATTTGAATTGATTACATACATGAACGCGAATCGTAACAGAAATAGAAACATTGATACTTCTATATCAAAGGAACAATATATAAAAATTGCTTTTAAACCAAGCGAAAGGTACTGAATCATACAAATGTTCTTCCCAAAAAAAAACTTACAAATTAATAGTATAGAGTATTAATATATTAATCCAGTAGTATAAAGTTTAGCCACTACAGAATAAAAAGGACCACTCTTCTAAAAGGATTATCAACAATTCGATTCCATTTTTTTATTTCAAAATTCAATACACGGAACAGATAGGAAACATTTTATACTGACTTTTAAAGATTTTTTCACAAAAATAATTAAATGAAAAAGACACGTTGCAATGCAAACCAAAATACATTGTCAAATCAACGTGCCTTCTCGTTGATTTTCTGAATTAACAAGCAAGGTACATTTATTGTCAAAAATAATGAAGTCAACAATTCTGTGACATGTACCGACCCCCCACCCCACCCAGTATCCTGAAATGAAATCCAGTCCCGCGCGGGACCGTGCAGCGCAGGAATCACAGCCGTCTGATTTAATCTCAATGGCAAAAGGAGCCCCGTGCTTGTAACTAGATTGATAGGCCCGAACCGTCCAGATCAGATCGGACGGTTCGTAGGCTGCGCTGGACGGTCCCGCGCGGGAGCGGATGGGGATTCCAATATCCTCCGTAGATATTTGATCTTTGCAAATTTCCTCCAGACCGTCTGATATAATTTCGACAATCAAAATTTAATCAGGGGCACATACTTGATCGAATAATTGCTCTCTGCAATTCCGACAGAGGATATCATTCCCCTTCCCCCTACCCACCGCAACAAACTAATAATCCAGAATCCCATAAGAAAAAATCAGTCTAGCAAGCAGTAGAGTACCAAAACTAGGTATCCAATGGAGGTTTCTCTTTTGAATTCGTGATTTCTTGTAACCTATCATTAGGTAGCTTTTATATAGTTTGCTCATAGGTTATGGTGAGTCATGAAAGTAATGAATGAAAATTTTAAACGTGAACTAGCAAGCAAGACCGGAGTAAAGATGTTCTATTTGTCCAAAAAAAAAAAAAGAAAGAAAGAACTGCTTTTAGTGCTGTGCCTATGACAGTATGACATGCTGCTTTTAAATATTAAATATTATCTTCGCTTTTTTGGACCTGCTAATGTATCAATTTGAAATTTCAAATATACATCTTCTATCGAGTCTCACGCTACTAAAATTGATTAATAAACCTAATCTAAGTTTATTTTTTAGTAAGGCTAAAGTAGGTTAGGTCAATCATCTGTGTATGTCTTTCTTCAAAGTTAGTGCATCATATGATCTGAGCATATATTTGGGGAAGTGGAGACTGGAGAGTATGGGCCCAATGATATAAATATTTCCAAGTAAGATATGAAATTCAAAAGGGAAGGAAGCAGCCAAGCAGGACACATTTTTTAGTACTCTTACAGAGCTAGGATTGGAGTGATTCTGTAAAACCCAAATTTTCTGCGGCAGTATGAATGCATGACAAAGCATAGTGAATCTCTGGGGAGTATGCTGTCAGACATTTCAATATGATTGGGTGGTACACGTCTTAAGGTGGGACCCCCAAAAGACAGAGAGTGATTGCATGGTAACAACTAGCAAGCACCTACAAGGAGATATCTGGCTGTGGCATTGGAATTAGGTGGGAGCGTTGGGTTGTTGAGAGCTTGTGACCAATTCACCACGGCCAGTGATGTGGGCCCCACGTTTTTCTTTCATCCGAAAACAGAAACATTTTAACCCTGGTAAAAGAAAAAACGATTGATCACGCTAGCATAGCAGTGAAACATCCATTAGCATTTAATTTGATCTCACGAATAATCTCTCAATCAAGGTAAGTACAAGTATTAACAATTATACAAACAAATACATGAAATATTGGGAAGGTGATATAACCAATTAAATTTCACACGATAGACACATTCGAGAATACAAAAATAATTCCGATTTGTTAGAACCCTCACCTAAGTTGAATATGTGACAAAAACCAAGAACACTAAAGTCTGATGCAACACAATGTTACAAATACAAAGACCAAACAGGAATGCTATAACTAACACAAACTGAAAATTGCAAACAATAAATTCTAAGAATTACAATAATAAGCCCAGGAAAGTTATTATTGTGCTAATTGATTGTACTTAATTAACGACGGCTGTCAACCTTTCCTTCATCCTCCATTATACCATCACCTGCATGCCTGTATGCACACAATAAAATTGTATTGTAACACATATAAAGATCTATTTATATTAATTGTCCCAGAATATTACTATTTTTATGTGCAGTAAAATTTTCAAAACAACAAACATCTAAAAAGACAAATAATAAAATGAAAGAAGTGAAAATGTTAGCACAGATAGTGATGGTGATGATGATAATATCAATGATGTCATATGATGATGAAACAGAAGCAATTGAATCTGGTCCATAGCTTTTTATGAAAAGAGAACTTAGAGTTGAGCTACCATTAAAGGTCACCACTATATACATGACACGGGATCAAATTGGCTATGAGAAACCAGATACAATATACTATACAAATTTTAACGAACAACTTTTTGTAAATACGATCCAAGCAGGAACCACATATTACATTTAGAGAGAATACTGACCTCCAAGAAGAAGTTAGGTTGCGGGCCTTGCGGTCTAAATGGACATTTTCTAGGGCATTAGAAGCCCGAATCACATCCTCTGATATCTCATCAGAGTCATATCTCCAATTATAATCATCTTTTCTCATCCTTCTATCTAAAAATACAAGATACAACAATTAACAAGACCAAATCAATTATTTGTGAAAGGAAAAGGAGTACAAAAAAATGATAATAATAACATGTGTCAATGTAAATTTTAATACAAGGCCCTGGTATAAACCAGATAGCATCGTATAAAACTTTCCATGCTCATGTAAACACAACCAGGTTTTAATGGATATTTACTTTTTGGTGTTTCATTGAGATTAAGATTATTATGCATCTAAAACACTTCTTTATCGTCTTTTGTTTACAAGAAAAGAATAACTTTTGGGAAAGGTAAATAAATAACTTACCTGATGGTTGTGCACCCGGCATTTGCCTAGAAAAAAAAATAAAAACATTAAATGAAGAAAATTATAGAAATTTGCACAATAACTATTGAAAAGAGCTGAAGCCATAGAATCTCAAGTTTAGCTTTTCCAAAGGTACTTAAAGGACTACTTGTTATAGTGTTTTTTTTCTGTATATAGTTCAATGCAGGGACTTCATCGCAAGTTTATTGATCAATACAGGGAGAGTTGCTTCAGAGTTATATAATGGATAAGGTAGGCAACCAAAATAGATACCTTCCCAGAGGTGGCAAACCGCTAACAGCGGTGGAAGAAGAAGGCCTTCTTACATTTCTAGAAGATTCAGTACTGGAGCTAGAAACAGAATCGGTATCATTTATAACTCTCCTCCCAGCTGCCATCCTTGTCTGAGACAAGTTCTGATACACAGTATTCAAATTTTTAAACCACTAACTTAAAAACAGAAAAACAATAGATATGTTCCAATTGTTTATCTGAAAAGATGTAATACCACTCATGTATGATTTGCTATCTATATACCATAAATCACAAAGGTCAAACGAAAAATAACCAGAATATAAGCATTGCAACTATCATATTTTATTTACAAGATATCAATTCAGTATACTACAATAAAAAGTACAAAAAACAGGTTTACTCAGAAAATATTAAGATTCTTCCTAATCCTTCCCTTGCCTATCTCAAAACTCAAAAGACATACTCAATGCACTTTAAATCTCTACACAAGTAATAAAGAAGAGAGGAGTGCATTTTGTGCTTCTAGAGTTATCAAGAAGTTGTGTATTGGTCGTATTATATACATTTCAAAGGGACTTACAAAAATATTTCTTATCTGATACTTTGATATTTTCTTAGGGTAATACATAAAACTAATCAATTTACTTACAAAAAGATACGTACTATTTAAATATGAAAGATATGAAGTAAGAGCTAGGAAAAGGAAGAAAGAGAGAAACCTCATATTTGAGAAATCCTTCAAGAACATCAAGCAGCATGGGTCCACTTTCAGCAGTCCTGGTACCATCACTTTTGTTGGTGAAGTCCCTTAACTCTGATTTCCAGAAATCCTTGGGCTGATCAGCAAATTTATCAAACAGGATGAGTACGCTTTCCTTGTCAACAAAACTTCAAAACATATCAAATGTTAATGAAGTGACAAAAAAATTTACCAAGTTACACTCAGGCAGGTAAACTTTCAAAGTATGATTGAGCTGGGCCCACTCCAAGTACTCACATACCAGTGCTGTCAGTAGTCTACCTGCAGGATGTACTAATTCAATAAAAGAGTACCACAGATTTAAACTGTTGAATGCAACACATGAAGAAAAACAGAGAGAACTGTCTGTCATTTCTTTACTCAGAAGAAATTGATGGGGTAAAATGTTGTTAACCTCCCAACCCCACATGATATGCACAAAATAAATTTACTTTGGCTACACTATCCTTTGGATTTTTCTTTCAACCAATTTTTTAACTAATGCAAACACAACTAATTTTTATGTATCACAAATACACCTATCAAAGAAAATTAGCATATCAACCCCAATGTAACAAAGAAAATAACTAAAACATAACCCTGTAAAATTCAGTTTATATCCAGTATGCCCCTCTCCTTACTATTTCATGCAAACCGATGCCCTAGTTAGTAATTGTTGAAGCAAATAGCAGAGGTGAGATAGTGGCGATATTATCTTGTTTAAGAGTGATATATAACAAAAATGTTTCTTTCCCTTTTTCGAGAAACATACATATATAGCAAGATACATTACTGATATTCCCAATTATTTGAGGTAACATAACTATCCCTTTTTTTATACACCAGCCATCAACAAAGAAACAATATGGAAGATTTTTTATGTTTCCTATAACTTTTAGAAAAGTTTCTAGAAAATTGTAATAAGATTAGCTTTTCTGTGTTATTCAAATAACATTCAACATAGCTCACATTGCAAACAAGCCAATTTTATTAGGCTAAGTGCAAATAAAACAATCATTGTCAAGTCAGGAAAAAGTAACTTGCGCACACTCTGTAATTTAATTCAACTAAATATCTTTCACAATAATTTATATAGGCCTAAAGATCAACATTTAAAGGTACATGGCTTTATTTCATTTTAGTTTGACCAGAGAAAAGATCTGTTTCTGTATTAAGTATTAACTAAGGACATTGTGAGCAGCTGACAGGATGACCACATTACCATCTGTTTCTCATGAAATTCTAAGCTATATTTACACTTACAGTAAAATGCTGGGTGTGTGGTTTGCAAAAAAAAAAAGAAAAAAAAATGAAGTCAGACAAACTATGCATGACATATGAATATGAGTAATAACCTGATGGAGAGGCATGGAGTTGCTTAGCTCGGTCGTTACAGCAGCCAAGCAATGCAGGATTTGCTCCCTCTTCGTTTTCTAACACTCTATCTTCTTCTTCTATTGCCTCAAATACACTTGCTCTTAGCTCCGCCTATATTACACCAATGCTTCGCATAAAATCACAAAAACATACAGTTTCCTTTTTTATGGTAACCAGAAGCAATACTTAAATTATACAGAGGATAATAACAAGTATTATAGATGTTAACCCGAAGAGAGAAGATATTTATGTTGGTATCCATTTCAAAAGAGTTTCAGCTGAAAATTGTATTAAAGCCTTGATAAAGCCTAATTGATGTAATACAAGCCAATAAAACAGATAAAGCCACCATTGAGTCTATAATATTTGGCTCCTAAATTTGAACTCATTTCAAGACGAGCTTTTATGCAAGATACAGATAATGAGGTAATTTTATTTGACCAAGTTATAGTATGGTAGAGCAGTCTAGAATTCAGAGTGAATTTAAGCACTGACTCAGGATGTACAGATTGTTCAGTCAGGTACTGAAATGTCCATTTGAGAAACTTTAAAAATAATGAAAAAATGATAATCTTATTTTCCATGAGCTGAATGTTTCTAAATCATGGAATGATATAGATTGCAGTCTCAAGGTCAGATTACCGAACAAGGCCCCATGAGTTTTACACATGGAAATACAAAAGAGCCAAAAGAACAAAAAGTAGTCTTGGATCCCTGAGCTAGAAGGAATTTGGTAGAACCGATTCCAAAAATTGGGGCAGATCGCAAAAGCATAACGACTTTAGAGTGAATCTAATGGGAGGAAGGTCACATTTGAAGCGGGATCTGTCTTAAAGACGACCTGATATATTCTCAAAATCGCGATAATTAGTAAAAGAAAGAGAAAAGGAACAAACCCTAATCTTTGCGAGAACTCCTTTCTTCTCGAGGGTTCGCGTGACGAGTGTCTTCAGCTCCATCATCTCCCTCGCGTAGTCGTCCATTGTCTCTCTCTCTCTCTCTCTCTCGATTTCTTCTTTCTCTTTCTGTTTCTCTAGAGAGAGAAAAGGGAGAAAGAGTCGAGAGCTTGTAATTTGAAAAATAAATAAATAAAATAAATAAAATTAGTTAAGTGGAGTAGCTGATTTCAATTTTGCTGTCCTGACTCCAGTCTTAAATGAATTTTAGATCCTGTGTGGTTGAATCTAAAATGCAAACTATACGGCGGTTCACTAAGGTGTGTTTGGAAAGACCAAGAACTAGTCTGTTCATGAACGTGTGGACAAGATGTGCCAAACGCAGAGCTGCTGTTCACGAACTGCGAACAGGGAGCAGAGTAGTTCCCAGTTCTTAGTTTTTCACGAACTAGAGAACTACTCAATGGGTGTGTTTGGAATGTGTCACGAACAGTTAGTTCGTGAACTAGCGTTGTTCGCACAAACCAAACAACCCACGAACAACCGTAGTTCGTGAACTTCTTCCTAGTTCTTAGTTTTCTTATTTTCACGAACTAATTTTGTTCGTGGGTCTATTCGTGGACATTTGTTCTTCCCCTTGTTCGTGAAGCATCCAAACACACCCATTAATATGTTCGTGGGCCTATTCATGGGCTGCTGTTCGTGGGAGTAGTATGTAAATATGTAATGTAGGCTATGTAGCTGTAGGAATCGTATCCTCTGCTCACCTCTAAAAGGTGAGCAGGATGCCTACCTTTCTTTTGGATCTTTGGATTAGATCCAACGGTGCAGAATGAGATGGAGAAAAATCGCTGAAATTCACCCTGCCCGTTCGACTAGCGACTGCCCGATTTCGCATTTCCTTTAAAAAAAAATTAGATTGCTTCGATTGTCATTCGAGCCTGGGATGGATTCCACTTCTCTAGCGGGTGTGTTCTGTAACGGGTATTGATCCGATTTCGATCCAAGCCATCGCAACTCATATGGTGACGCTCTACAGTATCGTGAGATCAAGAGGAAGGCGATGGTGGTCTCAGTTTAAGGTGCGTCAGCTCCATTTGGTGGGAGTACCACCAAGGTACAAGAGACGGTACTGAGTGGGGTTCATACATGTTGTATCATACCTGAGACAGATTTTTAATAAAGGTGATGGTGAGCAGATATTTCATGGGCCAATTTACCATACGTTTACCCAATTTGGTAAGGATAGCAGAGGTGAAGATTTGGAAACAGTATCAATATGGCTTAGAGAGAGAGAGATTTAGTTCAGTTCAATTTTGAATCAGGGAATCATGTCTAATTTACTCTTCTTATTTCTCGTGTACATATGTATTCAAGAGGGACATACAAGTTCAGTTATACCTATTGATCTTTACTTTAAAGATTTAGCCTATCCATTACTACCGCTGGACAGCTTTAGCTTATCAACGTGGAGCTCTCCTGGTCAAGCTCATTGAAAGTGATTTTTCCACAAGAAGGAACCACGTGTCCATTCGTCAATACATTAGGACTCAGGAGAGGAAAAGGATCAAAACTAATCAAACACTGTGCGCTTTTATTACTACCTATTGATCTTTACTTTAAAGTCTGGCAGTATCCTGGTCAAGTTACGAGACTTGGTTGCAAAACGATTGAGCTCTCTATAGTAAAAACCCAAGGGCATGAGTCTCTCGATAGCACTACTGAGAGGGAGACAAGAAGAGAATACAAATCAAGTGTACATTCAAAACTAACTATTAATATCTAATGCATGACCATTTCAGCCAAGTAAGCTACATCCTTATACTTCGTAATGAAATTATTCTTATTTTCCCATGTGATTTTCTAAATTCCACAGCTGCTCATAAATTACAAAAAAATTGAATTAAAGTGAGTAGAATCAAACTCAATCTGCTTAATTACGAGATTGTAAGACTCATAAATTTCTGCAATTTAAACTTGAAAGATCATCTACGCAAACTATTTGATTACTGCAGTTTAAATACTTCATTATGTAAAGCCTTTCAGATTTAAACTAGAACTAGAAGCAGTAAAAATTTCTCACGTGTGTAATTAAAAATTTAAAAGTACTGAATAAACTCAATGGCTACTGTGCTTTCTGCTGAAAGGCTTACTGCATGTTTCTGCTAACTTACTGCCGCAGAGGTTGGTCGCCATGATGAAGTACCATGGAGAGATAGTACTCAAAGTATGAGGAGATGAAAAGTAGAAGAGAGGAGACGAAAGGACGAGGAGGACGAGATTTTAACGGGAATTCGAGTGAAAAGGGATGGATTTTAGGAAATCACATCCTCTTTACGAGATATATGTTTTTAGTCTAAAAAAATGAATCGGAGAGGTGGAGAGCTGAAGAGGGCAGTCGGGTAGGGAAGGATTTAAGCGATTTATTGTAGTCTCTGAGCGCACCGTTGGATTAGGATCCAAAGGTCTAAAAAAGAGGTAGGCACTCTACTCACCTTTTAAAGTGAGCAGAGAATATGATTCCGTAGCTGTAGGTCAGGAGAAAGCAAGATTTATTAACTGGGCCCGCAGTGGCCGCACTGACAAGTTTGGATCGCGCAAAGAATGAGATTGATTAGTTTACTTGAATTCGACACAGAAGATCAACAATTAACAAGATGCGTTACGTTGCCTTGCGGTCTCCCTCGTATACTATAGAAAAGGTCAATTTTTTGACGCACATCATTCAATTTTTATTCTTATTTGGTCAATCTGTTAACCTCTTTTTTTTTCTTTTCAAAAACAGTAACACAAGTATCACGTTAAGTGACTGAAAATGGACACTTCAAATTGTTCAAAAAAAAAAAAAAAAATGGACACTTCAAAATTCAGCGACCAAAAATGAATCTCAGAACTCAGATCAAGTTCAGATTACATTTAAAAAAAAAAAAAAAGACCAAGGAGGAGGGTGCATACTGACAATATATTTTTTTTTGCTTTGTACAAAGTTAAAACTGAATGACTTGTTTAGGTTGGCTTCCCAACTTCCCAAGAGCCTTATCTAGCGCAACCTTGAAATCACTGAACGGAGTCAGCTCCATCCTACAGTTCAATACTCGAATCAGGGAAAAAAAAAATTGTCTTGTGAAACCTTTCTTTGAGCATCCCATGTCTCAGCTTTGAGCATACCAAGTATTTCAAAGTCCCAGGTTGATCCTTCAACAAATTCTACTTTACACCCTATTGACAATTTGTTGAAGGATCAACCTGGGACTTTGAAATACTTGGTATGCCCAAAGCTGAGACATGGGATGCCAAACACACCCGAAATTCGGTTAAATAATGAAGTGTCATCTTTTGGTCAAACAAACTCTACCAAATAACAAGACACCATTTCTGCAAGAATGCTGATTAGCAATTCATCGAGCATCATGCAAGGAACCAAATTTTTTTATTTGGAATATCCATGCACCAAAATGGGAGTGTTTGACAGTTGAATATACTCCATTAAAATAAAATTCATGTTCGTACTCATATTTGAGTTCACCGCTTGCTACCAAGTCGAGTAGGTAATCTATCAATGCCTTGCACTCTTCTGCCTTGTCTGACGCCATCCATTTTTGTAGCCAAAACCCTCTCAGAGAAAGATCCTAGAAAATTCAAAAAATAAAACCCTATAAAACTCACCCATTTGAAATGTTATTATAAAGTAATCTATTATTTTGCATTGCATGCACCAAACCAAAAAAAAAAAAAACTTCTTCCTCATTGCTTGTGTGTACACAATTAAGGATAGAAGGCCGATAAATTAAACTTAAAATAAAATTATTAGGAGATGCAGGGCTTATGTGGCATTTTCCATCATTAGGACAGATATCATTAACAATCGTCATAAGTAACTTCTAAATTTAACATAAAATACATCTCCCATATTTCAAGTTTGCGAAGGTCCATATTTACAGACTATTGATGAACAAACCCTATCAAATTGCACAAAATGCTGAATAAGAAAGTTTGTATTTTAATCAGGAAGTGATGCACACTTAATTCAGAAAATCCTTTTAATGTGAACCATTATTAGATGATCTGGTTCCAAATAAAGTATAACTCAAACATTGATAATTTTTCAAGGGGAATAAATAAAACTGTTGCTTTCTAGTTCTTGCCCTCTTGGGATTATGTGCATAACAGATGTTTAGGTCCATCTCCGCATCAATAACTAGCAATCATGTGATCCTTTCACTCGAATGCCCACAAAAAACAAAACAACCAACCATTGTCTGGGTTCAGCGCTATTGCACTAGCACGTTATCAACACATCCATAATCAGGGAGATGACATGTTTGGTGTCAAGAAAGGTTAAAAGTAGACTTAGGAATTGACAAAACCTACTTACAAACATACTTGGAAGAAATGAACAAACCGCATGAAATCAGACAAACTAACCTTGAATATAAAAGATGAGGTAGATACAGTAATAGGTTTCTTAGACATCCCACCGTATGTCACCATTGTTCCACCTTGCCTTGATTAAATACCAAAACAACAGAAACCAGATTCATTTTTGCATTTCTAAAGAGAAATAAGTGTACATTGCTCATATGATTCAAATCATTCAAAGCACTGGTAATTTAACATTTTTTGCCCTTAAAAATTTTTAAATTCCCATTTGCTCCTCAAAGAATCATCCTTGGTTCACTCATTTTGACATTTTGGTCCCTGCTGTCAGCTTTCATGGCCAGAAAGGTGAATTAGCAGTGGCATGAGATGCATTATTTGTTAGCTGAAAATGGAAATTACCTGTACTTCATGTATTATTTAGTAATTTGCATCATAAGTTAAGAGTTAGGCAGGCAAATCTCAGATTTACCTCAAAAACTTAAGAATATAAGTGGCTGCATTCCCTCCAACACAGTTGAATCCCAATGCAGGCTCTGGCAAATCACCCTTACAAAAATAGTTCAATGCAACAAATTAAGCTAAAGCAAAAAAATTTCGACAAACACACAGTTATAGACAATAATCTACTCAAGCCAAAAATGTTAAACAATTATTTATTCATATAGAGTCCGTTTAGAGTAAAAGATGTTACCAGGAGGCCTTTGATATTTTTAGTTTCCAACTGGCTTTCTGTAAAAACCTCATCAGCACCAAGCTTTCTCAGCTTCTCTTTAACCTCTGATGAACCAGGCCTACAATAATTTTGCACAAGAATCATTCATTTGTTTCAAACTTTAGCCAAGTCTGCCATATTAAAAATTCTTAGAAAAAACTAGCAATTAAATGTAGAACCTCTCTCGGATAATATTTATGCTATGGATGCCTCGAGCTTTTGCTATTTGAATAATGCACTGCCCAACCATACTATTAGCACCATTTTGTACAATAGCATCACCTAATTATGTGCAAAACAATAGGTGAGCACTAATTTGCTTCTTGATTGCCAAGAAAAGTGAAACAAGATAGTTATGATGCTGCAACAGTACACAAGGCAGAAAACAGAGATGTGATAGATGATTCTTGTAGACATATAAGCACCTCTAAAGCTTCAAATGTTTTTGTGGCTGATCAATTAGAGAAGAATTTCAATCAAAGGCAACTTATTATATTGAGGGTGGCAGCGAGATGGTTCTTGCATGTTTTATGATACTTTGGAATCAATAGATCACTTTTTCGTAAAAAGTACTCAAATTTAGGGCTATCTGATTGTGGATTTTGGATGAGTTTGCTTTAAAGGAGGTCCCTGGATGCATTGAAGATATGTATCTGGATACTGTATCTATATATGATGGAGGATAATAGAGAAGTTTTGCTATTTTATGTGGTGCTGTACTATGGGTGATTTGGAAATTTCGAAATGATGTACGTTTTAATGGCCAATCTGATAAGTCTCTTAGATATATTGGGAGTTTGATAATTGTAACTTATTCCTATTGGTCAGATTTGTGGAAAGCGCCTTTGAAGGAGCTGGTGGACATGCTTCTGCCTTCCATTGCGACCTGCTAATGCAGATCAGTGGGGGAGGGAAATTGTGGAATGATGCTGGTACATGGAGATTTATTACAGTGAGTTTAATTGATTTTCATTTCTCAGTATTGGATGTTGTTAATTTGTGCAAGGCAGAGAAAGTAAAATTGCAATTCGCTGTTTGAACTTATAAAAGCAATACCTGAGTTGAGCTTGACAAAGTCTTCGAGCATCCTGACAGAAGTAAGGGGATTGACAGTAACAGTAGCTGCATAGGTGATTGGTATATCATTGCGCACTTTGTACCATTGATCTTCTTGTTTGACGACATAAGTTTGCCATACCCCTGCAATAAAATAAAATTTGAGGTCTGGTTTAGTTATAAAGTCATTTCATTTGGGGAAAAGAAGTTGCTAGGGTTTGAGCAGAGCAGATAAGATTATTGTTACCAGAAGAGGGGGGGAAGGGAATGACCCAATCACCGAGAGAGAGAGCCTTGACAGAGGATCCCAAGGCATGAACCTGTCCAACTCCTTCATAGCCAGCGACAGCGGGCAGGGGAGGCCTGACAGGATAGACGCCTTCAATGCGATTGATGTCAGAAGGGTTGATAGGAGAAGCAAGCATTTTGACGCAGACGTCATGGGGTTGAATGGGAAGAGGAGGGAGGTGAACAATGCTGGCGACCTGATCGGGAGGACCTTGGCGGTCGTAGACGACGGCGGTGGAAGGAGGGGAGAGAGCAGTGGAGGTGGCATAGGATTTGGAATTGGAGGACATGCGCGCAATAGTTATAGGGAAACGGAGAGGGATAGAGAAAGGGGAGGTGGAGATGGTGGTGGTGCGGCACTGAAAGTGAAAGAGGAGAATCCGAAGAGAGGACGCCATTGGGAATTTGGGATGGGATGATCATAAAACACACACACTACAGACTACAGACTCTGCAAGTAAAGTAAAGTCAAGTAGTAACCCCCGCGCTCGCCAGTCGCCCCTGCAGGCTCACCACTCACCAGTCACCACGCGTCTCGCCTGCGCTCTGTCAGTCTTTCCCTCCGAGAGAAACATCCATCCGGTCCAGGGGTTTCACTTTCAGTTTTACTACATTTATTGCTCAGGCGGAGGCGGAGGCGGGCCTCCCAAAGGTCGTCCAGTAGTGGGCCACCACTGTTAGGGCCTGATCAAAATTTCATTATTTTACCGGGAATTATGAGTGACATTCGGCAAATATACCATCTCAGTCATCGCTAAATACAAAATGAACATATACAACAAATAAGATGAACATATAGACGATTTAAGTGAACACTTACAAACAAATAAGTTTTGTCATAACTTATTCAGAAGTTTACATGCATATTCAACTTATTTTCATTAAACTTATTTGTTTGTATGTGTTCACTTAGATCATTTATATGCTCACTTTGTTTGCTGTATATGTTCACTTTATATTTAGCGATGACATAGATGACAAAACTGCAGATGGCAGTAATCAATTTCCTTATTTTACCATTGGATTTCATTTCATTTCATTTCGTTGGAAAATTCTTGATCAAAATGAACAGATTTGATGTCATTCGATTGGAATTCCTATGTAATTAGATCTAAAAAAATCTTACAAAATCCTATGAAATCAATTAAATTGAATTGAATTGAATTGAAATCCCGTGAAAAAAAACATTTTGATCAGGACCTTAGTCACTCATATAACCGAAAAATTAAAAAATAATATTAAAATAATATAAAATATTAATAATAATATCAATATAATCAAAATTATTTAAATTGTATCATAAGTACGAAATCTCAGATTCCGACCTTAGTTACGAATTTCTAAAACCCGCAACAGACTAGTTACAGAATTCTAGAATCCGTAACTAACTAGTTACGGAATCTGGTGTTTTTACGCCCATAGCTGCGTTGTAAGCTTTTTTTCTTCTAAGATATTTTGCAGAGGTCATCTGAGGTCATAAAGAATATATTTTGTACATTAGTTACTCTAACTTCTTTAGTAACAAAGAGTTATAATAACAAAATAAAACTGTACTTTTTGTACATAACCAGAGCTATAAAATTGTTCCTGCAGAAATGGCCACCAAAATGAATATGATATAAAAAATTAATTTATCTAATTTAATTTCCTTTCATCACAAGTAGTAATGGTCAAGGAGGGCAAACGGTCTAAATTTTATTTTTGCCGAGTAATCGTAAAAATAGAATCAATTCATTCTTTTATGGTGAAATAAATTGTAGATAATGCTCAATATAATACATGCCATGTTTTGGGTGTTCAATTCATATTAACGAAGTCATTTAATAATAATTATATGTCGGTGGCCGAGGCTGACCATGATCTTAAATACCAATTTATTAACGGGAATGATAAATGATAACTGTCATCTGCAGTTTTGTCATTCCTACCATCGCTAAATATAAAATAAACATATAAAAAAACAAGATAAACATATAGACAATCTAAGTGAACACTTACAAACAATAAGTGTAGTCATAAACTTGTTCAGAATTTTACATGTATATTCAACTTATATTCATTGAACTTATTTGTTTGCATGTGTTCACTTTGATCAGTATATATGTACATCTTGTCTATTTTATGTGTTCACTTTGTGTTTAGAGATGGCAAGGATGACAAAAACTACATATAGCAGTAATCAATTTCTATTTATTAATATTCATTTCAACGGTCATGTTTGGGGAATGAGTACGATGAGTAAGTGAAAAATAAACCATTTACTCATCTGGAAGCTGGAACGACACGGTACAGAGGTGACACGACACGATAAAACACGGACACGGCACGACACGAGAACTTAACCGTGTCGTGTCTTTAGGCATGTCGTGTCCAACTTTGATGGCATAGACACGACATGGCACACAAATTGTCTGGACAATTCACGAAATACGGCACGGCATGACACGACATGAGACATGGCACGACACAACCCAAGAGACATAACAAGTTTATAATCAGGATAAAAAATAGTAAATATTACGAAATAATAAGAAAAATTCTTGTATTATCTATTTTTTAATGATAATTTCATAGTTTGAATGTCCAGTTCGTCCATAAGTATAAGTATATAACTTTATTTTATGAAATTCAAACATGTTCAAACACGACACGACACGAGGACACGAGACGTGTCGTGTCCATCTCTTAAAATTTAGACACGGCACATGAAATATTTAGACACGACACGATACGGCAAGTATTTAGAACACTACCTCCATTCTTTGACTGGATCTACCTCTATAACTCAATCTTGTTGTTGCTTCAGTGGATTTTTTGTATATTATTATTTACTTTTTTTTTACTTATTTACAATCCTTGGAGAAATGTCTATCATACTTTATTAATATTTGTAAAGATTTTCTCAAAGTAGGAGAAAGAGATTATAGGAAGAAGAGAATTTCTTTATTATCTTTTCTCTTGTTTTACAATACACGGCTCTGGCCTATATATAGGTAACATGGATACAGAGAATAGTCTAACCAAATACAGAATCCTTTGTAACTAATTCTTGAAATAACAGAAACAAAACAACTAAACACTATATCAGAATTCAGTGCCAGTATCATCCTTGAGTCTGGTTTTATGTGGCGCTTGTGGAGGAGAATTTGTGTGGTGAACAACTGCATTGTTTGTATCATTAACACGCCCCCCGCAAGCGAAAGTGTCAGGTGACACATTCAGCTTGGATCTGAGATGATTGAAGCGAGTTGGAGGTAATGGTTTAGTCATAATATCCGTTATTTGATCAGCCGAGCAAAGGAACCGAACACAAAGCTCCTTGGCAACAATTCTCTCCCGAACAAAATGATAATCAATCTCGATATGCTTTGTTCGGACATGGAACATCGGGTTAGCCGCAAGGAAGGTGGCTCCTATGTTATCGCACCATAAAGTTGGTGGTTGTTTGAATGGTACTTGTAATTCCTTGAGAAGGAATTGAATCCACAGCAATTCAGTACAAGTGATTGCTAGGCTCCGGTATTCCGCCTCGGTACTAGACCGTGAGACCGTCGATTGTTTCTTGGCACTCCATGAAACAATATTTCGGCCTAGAAAGACACAACACCCAGTGGTGGACCGTCGCTATAGGCATGAATATCTAGAGAAGAGTTGGAATTGATGAACAAACCATGAGAAGATGTCCCAGCTAAGTACCTTAGAATCCTCTTTACTGCTGCCCAGTGGTTTGTTGTAGGTTCTTGCATATATTGCGACACTTTGTTGACCGCAAAAGAGATATCCGGTCGAGTTAGTGTGGCGTATTGCAAAGCTCCAACCATGCTACGGTATAGGTGTGGGTCGTCAAAAAGAGATGCATCATTCTTGTATAATGGTGTCACGGTAGAGAGAGGAGTTGACACTGGTCGAGCATTACTCATGTTCGCTCGGACCAGTAGGTTATGGATGTACTTGGATTGATTCAAGTAAAGCCCATCAGTTGTGAAATTTGCTTCAATCCCCAGAAAAAAATATAATTGGCCAAGATCTTTCACAGCAAACCGATCTCGAAGCATATATACAAAGTGAGAGATAGCCTCTTGATCGTTGCCTGTCACCAAGATATCATCCACGTATATAAGTATATACAGGACACGGCCATTGGAGTGTTGAAGGAAAAGTGACGGGTCATAATTTGAAGCATGAAACCCGAGATCAATGAGGGTTGTGCTCAGTTTATTAAACCATGCCCGGGGAGCTTGTTTGAGCCCATACAAGGACTTGGAAAGGAGGCAAACATGATCGGGACGTGTAGCATCCACAAAGCCGGGTGGTTGTTGCATGTAGACCTTCTCGGTGAGGTCACCATGAAGGAAAGCATTCTGCACGTCTAATTGGCGGATAGACCAGCGCTATGTGACAGCAATAGAGAGAAAAATCCGAATTGTAGTAGGGCGAATGACTGGGCTAAAAGTGTCGAAAAAATCGACTCCTTCCTCTTGATGAAAACCCTTGGCAACTAGTCGTGCTTTGTGCCGATCAATAGTGCCATCAGACCTCCCCTTCAACTTGTACACCCACTTAGAACCAATGATACGCTGATCGCTGGGTGGTGGAACGAGTGTCCAAGTACTGTTACGCGCTAATGCATCAATCTCAGCAGCCATAGCATTTCTCCATTCGGGGCTAGAATTTGCTTGAGTAAAGGAAGTAGGCTCCGAGTCAAAGGATGTGAGATAGGCAACGTGATCAGGAAAAGTCCTGACCCGTCTAGTTTGATCTCTAGTTCGAGTCACCATGGAATGTGAGGGACGAGAATGTTAGGAACTCAAATCCTTGTGCAATTTTAATTTTTTATTAACAATTAATAAGCGTTTAACAATTGCAATTAACGGATCTAGTCAAACAAACGATTTAACATTTAAATCAAGACGTGTAGAAGGTTACCTCTTCTAGTATCGTAACTAGAAGGTTCGAACCCTTTGATTTGGAGTCGGTGGCGTGCTCGTCTCCACCACCAAATCGCCGGCAACCACCTCGAGTCCACCAAGGAGATTAACCACCTTCTCCACCTCTTGTGCTAGCAAGAAGGAGAAAATAGCTAATCCTTTATTGCTTGCCTTTCTTCCAATTAATCTCTATTAAATGAAGATGGCTAACACTCAACACATGAGCACCTAATGAATGCAAGGAAGAAGAAAAACCGATTTTTCTTTTCTGCCATTTATTTTATGGTGGCGGCCATGATTGGAGCAAAAGGAGAAAAATGATATTTCCATATTTGTTTACGATATGAATCCCTTTTATAATACTCAAATCCCTAATTAGGTGGCCGGCCTCCTAATAGATTTAAATGGGCTAATTAGTCCAACTAATTATGCTGCCATTTAACCTATTAAATCTTATATTTAATATGCCTTTTAATTGCATTCCATTCGGGCTCAATTAGACTTGATAAATTAGGCCTACTTATTTAATATAATTCTCACAACTATATTAAATATTGTTGAACAAGAATAATTATTAACTCATTAATAATTATTTAGGATTAGAATATGTATTATATTGTTTCTATATGATCCATTTGATTTAATTAATTATAACGGTTTATAACGGTATATAATTAATTAATCTACTTATCATATATTCGCAGTACTCGCTACTGCAAATAAACAAATACTACACGTTTGGTTAAAGTCCTATTTGTGTGACCCTTTGAGGATTTATGCTATGTTGGCCATGGAAAATAAATCACTATTTATTTCCAATAATCATAAGCGGTATCTAGCAACACGTTATGATTCCCAATTCGCATAAATAAATACTGTACCAATACAGTAGTTCAATCCTGCATAAGAAAATAATATCTTATTGTCTTGATTCTTATGTCACATGATATCCTTGTATAATCCAAGATAGGAATGTGTCATTCTTGCAGATTACACGTTTCTTGATCTAGAGATGATTGTATAAGTTGCTAGCAAACAATCCATCTCCATCAAGGGGCCCAGTAGATATCATCACTCATTAGGTATACTAACGAGGGACATACGGTTATCTTGATGACCAGTTTCTCCCCGCACAATTCAAGAGAACATAAATAAAGTTCGTATAGCAGCCTTTATCAGGAATCAGCGTTAGACGATATTTATTGAACCTATCCTCATGTGGAGAAACTGAACCATCTCAAACTCAGAATCAAACACTTATGAAATAAATAATGACACGTAACACAATCCATATATTTATTTCATTGGGTCATGTCCTGTGCTATGTTCCAGTAACATACACATATGCAATTAAGTTGGTAACTCCTTACCCATGATTTGTAGAACTTAATCATCACTTAACTTGCATACTAGTCTTATCTGATAATTAATGTTCCTTGTTAATTATCAAGACTATGGACTCTTTAGAGATATTATTGTCATTCTAACGAATGATCTACAGAGATCTACAATTCAGATCCTCGACCTAAATGATCTGTCAATAATAATCTCTAGGAACAAATGATCAATCATCATCAATAACATAAACTAATATAATAGTCACCAACTGATTGGCATCTAGGACATATCTCTAACAATCTCCCACTTGGACTAGAGTCAATCAGTAGTGACTTCTAGCCAGTGAAGAACTGAGAACGATGCCATATATCTATATATATACATGTCTCGAACCTCAAAAGAAATAATACGCTTAAAACCGGTTACTCATACGTCCATTACGTATGGATGTTCAATAGCATCTCGTATACTGCTTAAGGTAGAGGTTATGTTAGAGTGTTCGCTGTGTTCGCGAACCTATCCACTTTTGTTTGAACCTGTACATATATATACTTTTACATACATGTTCTTGATCATCATCATATGAGATCAAGTGATACTGTCATAGATCATAGTTAGATCACCAATTAAATATTGGATTCTTCAAGACTAAGCTATGGTTTGAGATGCACAGAACCATATTAGCTTGACTGAGAACTTCTTGATCCAAACTATCCTATTTCGTTGCTTCACAAGTTGCTATGTATTTTACTTTGGTGACGGAAACGGTTGTAATATCCCATTTAGAACACCTTCTAAACTTACAACACCACCTTTAAGCAAAACATGTAGCTCAATTGCGATTATATCAATCTTTCGAAATCTGGCATCAGTGTAACAACTTACACGAGCTCCTTTTCATCATAACAGATGAAACCATATTTCTCTTTCTCATTAGATACTCGAGAATATCATTTGATCATTGCCCAAACATGATTTTCTTGTATCCACTTGACAACTGCTTTGTCACATTCCTTGGATACAACACATTAGGGCATGTGCATAAATGGCGTACGTAATGAAACTCGTAATGAAAGAATACTTGAACTGTTTCATGCACTTTTCTCGAGTTGAATTGCAATAAACTGAGTCAAACTCAAGTTATATGCCACATGACGTGGTTTGACATCCTTTATTGGAGTCTACCTTTCATGTTTCTAGAATACTTCATCATTATATGCACATTTGCTCAAACCTAACATCCATCATAATCTATCTCCATAGATTCTGTTTCTTAGGATTTAGGTAATCTTGTCCAAGAAATCATTCATCAATGAGATCGAGACAATATTCATTTAATCAACGTTATTTCCCAATTAATATCTAGTTATCTTGTACAATGCAAATAACACAATTATGCTCCCACTGAATATCTTGTCTATACAAGATGATTTTGACGAAGGTCAACTCCTTGTCTTCCTTGTCAAAATATTTATCCCACAGTGCTCGCTCGATCCATCAATGGATCCTTGAAACACGCATATGTTCCTAGCAATACATCAATCAAGACCTCGATTTGTGTCATATACACAACATCTTTCTTCATTCAACCAATGAAGACAGTTTTGATGTATCTTTCCACATATCAATATATATGAAATGCAACTACTGCTAGAATGATCTCTATTAATTGACTTATACATAGCTACAAACGAGAAGCCGTGCTTTGTATATAGTCAACTCGCCATCGACTTAGACATAGCAACAAGCGTGAAGCTGTGCTTTGTACATAGTCGAATTGCCATCCATGTCAATCTTTCCTTTAAAGATATGAAAGTTCTTGACGGATTGCTCCTTCATGAACATCAACAAAGGTCTATACCTTGTTGTTACACATGGATTGCACTTAAAGATCACATGGGTTTAAACCATACTGGTGGAATCAGGTACTTCCATCGGTTCTTTAATTATCAACGGATCCTCATATGCCAGGTACGAGGATGTCATGATATCTATGCACCTTTCGGTTAGACAATCATTTTCGTTGACCTTTTGTAGGATTAGTGCTCGAGATTCATGAACTACTTTCACAACGACTTGTAGAATAAGTTCTTAATCCTCATATATATTAAGTTTCTCAAACATCATCAGCTCGTGAGATGTTTAAGTCATCATTAGTAGCGAGCGTACTCATGAACTTCTTCCTTTCACAACGACTTGCGAATGAAGTTCCGCTCAGCTCCCACTAAGCACCATGTATGGAGTGACAAGTTTTCCACAAGGGTACTTCTTGTAGTGAAGCATAAACTCTTTTATGTTCACCTTACTCCCACTACTTCTTCTTGAGAATGTTATTCTCCAAGATTGCGTCATAATGAGCAACAACTAGTTTGTTCTTATCACGTTCATAGAAGTAGTATCTTTCGATTAATTTAAGGTATCCTACAAAACATTAAGCATCCTATTTGGGTCTAAGCTTATCAATCAACAAATTTTGAAATAAGCTCATTAACACCAAATCTTGAGAAACAATATACCTAGAGATCAAATCTCATAAGACATCTTTCTCAATGGACTTCGATAGAATATTATTCAGTGTAAACAGAATTGTCCTCGAACATGAATCCCTAATATGAGTCGATTAAGTCAATCCGATTCATTACTAATCGAACTATATCAAATAAAGTTCGATACCTCCATTCTTAGACAACACTATACTAATATAATGTTCCTAATGGAGTGAGTTATGAAACTATTTTCACACTCTTTAGATAATGGATCAAATCATATGACTTAGCTATTTACCATGATTAATTGTAAGACTATTACCTTTCTTGAATGATCTTTCAACTTCACTATTGAACTCCTTTGAACTTGTCAAAAGATTCACACTTATACCTTATCAAATAGATATGTTAATATCTACTATGATCGATGGCTAAGTGGTAAAGTCTCAATAACCTTTCATTACACAAGTACATATAGGTCTGCATACATCGACATGTATAAGTCCTAATCAAGTCACTTGTCCTTAAACCTTTATAGGTCAAAGGCACTTTTGTCATGTAATAAACATGATCTGCATATCTCAATTGATTCACAATCGAATTGATCCACGAGCTCTACGCTGTGTAGACTCTCTTAATGCGACTCTCGTTTATGTATGACTAAGCAGTTATTTCACACGAAAGTCAAATACTTTATGTGAAGTCTTACGCATTTTATTTGTCATTCAAAACTCGTTTATCAATTTCAAGCATATTCAATCAATAGGCATGAAATCATATAAACAAATCCATAATAAAAGAACATCGCTTGTCTTTTACAAAATATAATCATCCATCATCTATATGAATAGAGATAAAGTTTTAGGATGTAAGGAACGAGGTACTTGACCTACAATTCCTATTAGTAAAGATAACTCTACGTATCCAATGGTAGTGATTTAAGAGAATAAACCATTTCCTTATACGGAGTTCACTTTACTACTCTCGAATATTCTCTTATTCTTCATTGTTTACACATTTCACTAAATGCGAGCTCATGAACTAGTACCCAGTTACTAGTGTGAATTAGAGATAGCGAGATAATTTGAAAGACAAATGCTCTCGAAGTATTAGAACATTTCCAACACGATAATCATGGTACTTCGGACATCCTTTCAAGTGCCTCCATAAACGACAAATGAAACATCTCATGTGACACATGGTCACAATTGAGGGTCTCAAAGTCTCGACTCATACTTAAACGAAGTATTTCTTAAATACTTAGTTAATTACAATTTGCACAGACAAGTTTACGAACTGTAACATAATATCCTTCATTTAATTAGGAAGAGATCGTATGACAATATCAATAATTCTTGATATCGGAGATCTTGATATCTCTAGTTGCCAATTAGCTGCTCAAACCTTTCAGTTCGCAAGCCAATGAAACTTTCATGTACTTTCTTAAAAGAAGTTTCTCTTACTTAATAATGCTCCATTACTCGATCATAAATGATTGAGTCAACATTTACTTTCTCTAAGAACTCCTTCTTGAGTAAGTGAATGCGAGCGTAGGAGTCAAGTCTAGTCCGTATGAATTCTCCAATCCAAAGGTCTAGAGATCCTAAAATGAGGATATCGACATTCTCTTTATTGAATAACTTTTCGTAAAAGTCAATCAATCATTACGATTCTACGTTTGAGAAGTTGAGGAAATAAATTGGGAATTAACATACTCAAGTTTCTCTTCACTAAGAACATGTCTTAGGAATCGGTACTACTTCTCCAAGTAAGTTCCTTTAGAAACGAGCTTGTTCTATTTCAAAGATTGATCGCAACACATTTAGTATCTATAACAATTTCAATTCAAGGTCATTTAGTTTATGCAATGTTTTATTCATAATAATAAACAAAACTCCCACTACATTTATTTAATGTCCCAAATGTAGTCGGTTTCCAAGATCTCCATTTTCATCAAGTAGAGCCTGCTATGGCACGTCACTCTACCTAACTAGACAAGGTAGGTTCTCCAACCAATCATATCAACCATATGACTCTTGGTTTGTGAATATCTATATATTTACAAACTTCGCCCCGATGTCCAAACTCTAGTTGGGTCCATCGATAAGCAACTTCTTTCTATTTGCTCCTAACAAATCTTATTTGTACCCCTACTTTCGAGTGACAACCATGACGTCCGCTTGGGCGGACCGCGCCATGAGAGGGCAAACGACGTGAAGGGGATAGAGAGAAGGAGGGCGGTCGGCTTAATCAAATTAATGGGACATTTATTATGCGACTTTGTTTGGTGGTCGTGTCAACATACACCCATACCTATCCTATGACATTTCATAGCATTCAAACAATCACATAATTACATGCATCTCAAAAATACAAACATTGTTGTGGGTTTGTATGGCTCCAGCTTGCATATTAATCTTCACTGCATCTTCATGTAGTAAGACTAATCTAAACCAAGCCTCCCACTAATTATCTAGATCCTATCTAATAATTAATAGAAATAAATACATGTGTAAAAGTCCTAATTCCCCCCTAGGCCTTAGGGGCATGCAAGCCTCACAAGTTACATTAAAATTAATCAAAATTAATTAATGGCACCAAAGGCCGCATTACACACATTCACACATGCATACAATTACAAACCACAAGGCATTGAAATCTTGAGCCATACTAAACTCACGATCCTCCTACAAAAACGAGTTAGCACATATACAATATACATGTTTCACTTGTTTATAATTAACTTTATTAATTAGAATCTTTGTGTATGCTCGTCGCTCGTTTTACAAATGCAAAAGAGGTTTAACATTACAACTATTTGTTTAAACCTTTGAAAATTAATCCAACAATTCAGAACAGAAAGGAAGGTATTAAAGGAGTATTCTAATTAACATTTCAACTAACTTGATTAATTAGAATATATTTTAACTAATTAAAATAAATAATTTGGGACCCGATAAAATCTAATATTTTTCAGTCACCAAAAAATCCGAAATAAATCTAGAGAACTCCTTACAATGAGTTCAACTACCAGTAAAAATTTCATGAAGAGATCATTTACCATCAGGGAGAATCAAAAAAGACAAATCCTGATATTGTGCGCGAAACACCGTTATCAGATTTTCTGTTTTTCATCTCAACCTTTTGATCTAAAGGACCATCTTCCTTACAGATTCCATATAAACAATTTATACAGAAAACTTAGCATATGCAGTTGGCTATCTATTCATGGAAAAAGAACCAGCAAGGTCTATTCAAAATAATCGAGTTAAATGCCATACAAGTAACAAGTCCTGTTCTGAAACAGACTGACGACCGAAAAATTTTGATCTAGTTGAATTATCAAACCTTAATGAAAAATTATGAAACTAATTTTCACAGATTCCTAACTCAAAATAGAACAATTCTATTCAGATACTTTTCTATAAAAGTATTTTAATAATTACGGTTCATCAAAACAAGCAACTTGATTGGAAAAACAGATCTAACGATTTCTTTCCTTTTTATACTTAAACACCCATTTAAAATCCGAAATATGTAACAATTTACATATATCCAGAAAGAGCATCAAATTTAGAATAAATCTAGCCAAAATATACAGATAGCTATTTTCCAAAAATACGTTCTTTTTTCTAAACAAACAGAACTATGCAGCAGAACGGCAGATCTGCGCACCGTTACCGTTTAATTCACTAAAAATTCATAACTACTTATAAAATAGTGAAACCAGCGCCAAAAGAACCGCGACTCAAAGATCTATAACTTTCAGTAAGAAAGAAAAATTTTCAGAGAGATATGCATCACGAAAATTAAGCAACAATTCAGAAAAACAGATTTTTCAAAACAGCAAACATACACATCACTAATTAACTTCGTTAATTACTAATCTCTTGATTTAAAAATGTTAAACGTTTGAAAGACGACCAGCGCTCTGATACCACTGTTAGGAACTCAAGTCCTTGTGCAATTTTAATTTTTTATTAACAATTAATAAGCGTTTAACAATTGCAATTAACGGATCTAGTCAAACAAACGATTTAACATTTAAATCAAGACGTGTAGAAGGTTACCTCTTCTAGTATCGTAACTAGAAGGTTCGAACCCTTTGATTTGGAGTCGGTGGCATGCTCGTCTCCACCACCAAATCGCCGGCAACCACCTCGAGTCCACCAAGGAGATTAACCACCTTCTCCACCTCTTGTGCTAGCAAGAAGGAGAAAATAGCTAATCCTTTATTGCTTGCCTTTCTTCCAATTAATCTCTATTAAATGAAGATGGCTAACACTCAACACATGAGCACCTAATGAATGCAAGGAAGAAGAAAAACCGATTTTTCTTTTCTGCCATTTATTTTATGGTGGCGGCCATGATTGGAGCAAAAGGAGAAAAATGATATTTCCATATTTGTTTACGATATGAATCCCTTTTATAATACTCAAATCCCTAATTAGGTGGCCGGCCTCCTAATAGATTTAAATGGGCTAATTAGTCCAACTAATTATGCTGCCATTTAACCTATTAAATCTTATATTTAATATGCCTTTTAATTGCATTCCATTCGGGCTCAATTAGACTTGATAAATTAGGCCTACTTATTTAATATAATTCTCACAACTATATTAAATATTGTTGAACAAGAATAATTATTAACTCATTAATAATTATTTAGGATTAGAATATGTATTATATTGTTTCTATATGATCCATTTGATTTAATTAATTATAACGGTTTATAACGGTATATAATTAATTAATCTACTTATCATATATTCGCAGTACTCGCTACTGCAAATAAACAAATACTACACGTTTGGTTAAAGTCCTATTTGTGTGACCCTTTGAGGATTTATGCTATGTTGGCCATGGAAAATAAATCACTATTTATTTCCAATAATCATAAGCGGTATCTAGCAACACGTTATGATTCCCAATTCGCATAAATAAATACTGTACCAATACAGTAGTTCAATCCTGCATAAGAAAATAATATCTTATTGTCTTGATTCTTATGTCACATGATATCCTTGTATAATCCAAGATAGGAATGTGTCATTCTTGCAGATTACACGTTTCTTGATCTAGAGATGATTGTATAAGTTGCTAGCAAACAATCCATCTCCATCAAGGGGCCCAGTAGATATCATCACTCATTAGGTATACTAACGAGGGACATACGGTTATCTTGATGACCAGTTTCTCCCCGCACAATTCAAGAGAACATAAATAAAGTTCGTATAGCAGCCTTTATCAGGAATCAGCGTTAGACGATATTTATTGAACCTATCCTCATGTGGAGAAACTGAACCATCTCAAACTCAGAATCAAACACTTATGAAATAAATAATGACACGTAACACAATCCATATATTTATTTCATTGGGTCATGTCCTGTGCTATGTTCCAGTAACATACACATATGCAATTAAGTTGGTAACTCCTTACCCATGATTTGTAGAACTTAATCATCACTTAACTTGCATACTAGTCTTATCTGATAATTAATGTTCCTTGTTAATTATCAAGACTATGGACTCTTTAGAGATATTATTGTCATTCTAACGAATGATCTACAGAGATCTACAATTCAGATCCTCGACCTAAATGATCTGTCAATAATAATCTCTAGGAACAAATGATCAATCATCATCAATAACATAAACTAATATAATAGTCACCAACTGATTGGCATCTAGGACATATCTCTAACAATCTCCCACTTGGACTAGAGTCAATCAGTAGTGACTTCTAGCCAGTGAAGAACTGAGAACGATGCCATATATCTATATATATACATGTCTCGAACCTCAAAAGAAATAATACGCTTAAAACCGGTTACTCATACGTCCATTACGTATGGATGTTCAATAGCATCTCGTATACTGCTTAAGGTAGAGGTTATGTTAGAGTGTTCGCTGTGTTCGCGAACCTATCCACTTTTGTTTGAACCTGTACATATATATACTTTTACATACATGTTCTTGATCATCATCATATGAGATCAAGTGATACTGTCATAGATCATAGTTAGATCACCAATTAAATATTGGATTCTTCAAGACTAAGCTATGGTTTGAGATGCACAGAACCATATTAGCTTGACTGAGAACTTCTTGATCCAAACTATCCTATTTCGTTGCTTCACAAGTTGCTATGTATTTTACTTTGGTGACGGAAACGGTTGTAATATCCCATTTAGAACACCTTCTAAACTTACAACACCACCTTTAAGCAAAACATGTAGCTCAATTGCGATTATATCAATCTTTCGAAATCTGGCATCAGTGTAACAACTTACACGAGCTCCTTTTCATCATAACAGATGAAACCATATTTCTCTTTCTCATTAGATACTCGAGAATATCATTTGATCATTGCCCAAACATGATTTTCTTG
This sequence comes from Rhynchospora pubera, assembly GCA_028095005.1. Lineage (NCBI taxonomy): Eukaryota > Viridiplantae > Streptophyta > Magnoliopsida > Poales > Cyperaceae > Rhynchospora > Rhynchospora pubera. The sequence continues at coordinate 103,740,859 of CM051459.1, forward strand.
TATCCACTTGACAACTGCTTTGTCACATTCCTTGGATACAACACATTAGGGCATGTGCATAAATGGCGTACGTAATGAAACTCGTAATGAAAGAATACTTGAACTGTTTCATGCACTTTTCTCGAGTTGAATTGCAATAAACTGAGTCAAACTCAAGTTATATGCCACATGACGTGGTTTGACATCCTTTATTGGAGTCTACCTTTCATGTTTCTAGAATACTTCATCATTATATGCACATTTGCTCAAACCTAACATCCATCATAATCTATCTCCATAGATTCTGTTTCTTAGGATTTAGGTAATCTTGTCCAAGAAATCATTCATCAATGAGATCGAGACAATATTCATTTAATCAACGTTATTTCCCAATTAATATCTAGTTATCTTGTACAATGCAAATAACACAATTATGCTCCCACTGAATATCTTGTCTATACAAGATGATTTTGACGAAGGTCAACTCCTTGTCTTCCTTGTCAAAATATTTATCCCACAGTGCTCGCTCGATCCATCAATGGATCCTTGAAACACGCATATGTTCCTAGCAATACATCAATCAAGACCTCGATTTGTGTCATATACACAACATCTTTCTTCATTCAACCAATGAAGACAGTTTTGATGTATCTTTCCACATATCAATATATATGAAATGCAACTACTGCTAGAATGATCTCTATTAATTGACTTATACATAGCTACAAACGAGAAGCCGTGCTTTGTATATAGTCAACTCGCCATCGACTTAGACATAGCAACAAGCGTGAAGCTGTGCTTTGTACATAGTCGAATTGCCATCCATGTCAATCTTTCCTTTAAAGATATGAAAGTTCTTGACGGATTGCTCCTTCATGAACATCAACAAAGGTCTATACCTTGTTGTTACACATGGATTGCACTTAAAGATCACATGGGTTTAAACCATACTGGTGGAATCAGGTACTTCCATCGGTTCTTTAATTATCAACGGATCCTCATATGCCAGGTACGAGGATGTCATGATATCTATGCACCTTTCGGTTAGACAATCATTTTCGTTGACCTTTTGTAGGATTAGTGCTCGAGATTCATGAACTACTTTCACAACGACTTGTAGAATAAGTTCTTAATCCTCATATATATTAAGTTTCTCAAACATCATCAGCTCGTGAGATGTTTAAGTCATCATTAGTAGCGAGCGTACTCATGAACTTCTTCCTTTCACAACGACTTGCGAATGAAGTTCCGCTCAGCTCCCACTAAGCACCATGTATGGAGTGACAAGTTTTCCACAAGGGTACTTCTTGTAGTGAAGCATAAACTCTTTTATGTTCACCTTACTCCCACTACTTCTTCTTGAGAATGTTATTCTCCAAGATTGCGTCATAATGAGCAACAACTAGTTTGTTCTTATCACGTTCATAGAAGTAGTATCTTTCGATTAATTTAAGGTATCCTACAAAACATTAAGCATCCTATTTGGGTCTAAGCTTATCAATCAACAAATTTTGAAATAAGCTCATTAACACCAAATCTTGAGAAACAATATACCTAGAGATCAAATCTCATAAGACATCTTTCTCAATGGACTTCGATAGAATATTATTCAGTGTAAACAGAATTGTCCTCGAACATGAATCCCTAATATGAGTCGATTAAGTCAATCCGATTCATTACTAATCGAACTATATCAAATAAAGTTCGATACCTCCATTCTTAGACAACACTATACTAATATAATGTTCCTAATGGAGTGAGTTATGAAACTATTTTCACACTCTTTAGATAATGGATCAAATCATATGACTTAGCTATTTACCATGATTAATTGTAAGACTATTACCTTTCTTGAATGATCTTTCAACTTCACTATTGAACTCCTTTGAACTTGTCAAAAGATTCACACTTATACCTTATCAAATAGATATGTTAATATCTACTATGATCGATGGCTAAGTGGTAAAGTCTCAATAACCTTTCATTACACAAGTACATATAGGTCTGCATACATCGACATGTATAAGTCCTAATCAAGTCACTTGTCCTTAAACCTTTATAGGTCAAAGGCACTTTTGTCATGTAATAAACATGATCTGCATATCTCAATTGATTCACAATCGAATTGATCCACGAGCTCTACGCTGTGTAGACTCTCTTAATGCGACTCTCGTTTATGTATGACTAAGCAGTTATTTCACACGAAAGTCAAATACTTTATGTGAAGTCTTACGCATTTTATTTGTCATTCAAAACTCGTTTATCAATTTCAAGCATATTCAATCAATAGGCATGAAATCATATAAACAAATCCATAATAAAAGAACATCGCTTGTCTTTTACAAAATATAATCATCCATCATCTATATGAATAGAGATAAAGTTTTAGGATGTAAGGAACGAGGTACTTGACCTACAATTCCTATTAGTAAAGATAACTCTACGTATCCAATGGTAGTGATTTAAGAGAATAAACCATTTCCTTATACGGAGTTCACTTTACTACTCTCGAATATTCTCTTATTCTTCATTGTTTACACATTTCACTAAATGCGAGCTCATGAACTAGTACCCAGTTACTAGTGTGAATTAGAGATAGCGAGATAATTTGAAAGACAAATGCTCTCGAAGTATTAGAACATTTCCAACACGATAATCATGGTACTTCGGACATCCTTTCAAGTGCCTCCATAAACGACAAATGAAACATCTCATGTGACACATGGTCACAATTGAGGGTCTCAAAGTCTCGACTCATACTTAAACGAAGTATTTCTTAAATACTTAGTTAATTACAATTTGCACAGACAAGTTTACGAACTGTAACATAATATCCTTCATTTAATTAGGAAGAGATCGTATGACAATATCAATAATTCTTGATATCGGAGATCTTGATATCTCTAGTTGCCAATTAGCTGCTCAAACCTTTCAGTTCGCAAGCCAATGAAACTTTCATGTACTTTCTTAAAAGAAGTTTCTCTTACTTAATAATGCTCCATTACTCGATCATAAATGATTGAGTCAACATTTACTTTCTCTAAGAACTCCTTCTTGAGTAAGTGAATGCGAGCGTAGGAGTCAAGTCTAGTCCGTATGAATTCTCCAATCCAAAGGTCTAGAGATCCTAAAATGAGGATATCGACATTCTCTTTATTGAATAACTTTTCGTAAAAGTCAATCAATCATTACGATTCTACGTTTGAGAAGTTGAGGAAATAAATTGGGAATTAACATACTCAAGTTTCTCTTCACTAAGAACATGTCTTAGGAATCGGTACTACTTCTCCAAGTAAGTTCCTTTAGAAACGAGCTTGTTCTATTTCAAAGATTGATCGCAACACATTTAGTATCTATAACAATTTCAATTCAAGGTCATTTAGTTTATGCAATGTTTTATTCATAATAATAAACAAAACTCCCACTACATTTATTTAATGTCCCAAATGTAGTCGGTTTCCAAGATCTCCATTTTCATCAAGTAGAGCCTGCTATGGCACGTCACTCTACCTAACTAGACAAGGTAGGTTCTCCAACCAATCATATCAACCATATGACTCTTGGTTTGTGAATATCTATATATTTACAAACTTCGCCCCGATGTCCAAACTCTAGTTGGGTCCATCGATAAGCAACTTCTTTCTATTTGCTCCTAACAAATCTTATTTGTACCCCTACTTTCGAGTGACAACCATGACGTCCGCTTGGGCGGACCGCGCCATGAGAGGGCAAACGACGTGAAGGGGATAGAGAGAAGGAGGGCGGTCGGCTTAATCAAATTAATGGGACATTTATTATGCGACTTTGTTTGGTGGTCGTGTCAACATACACCCATACCTATCCTATGACATTTCATAGCATTCAAACAATCACATAATTACATGCATCTCAAAAATACAAACATTGTTGTGGGTTTGTATGGCTCCAGCTTGCATATTAATCTTCACTGCATCTTCATGTAGTAAGACTAATCTAAACCAAGCCTCCCACTAATTATCTAGATCCTATCTAATAATTAATAGAAATAAATACATGTGTAAAAGTCCTAATTCCCCCCTAGGCCTTAGGGGCATGCAAGCCTCACAAGTTACATTAAAATTAATCAAAATTAATTAATGGCACCAAAGGCCGCATTACACACATTCACACATGCATACAATTACAAACCACAAGGCATTGAAATCTTGAGCCATACTAAACTCACGATCCTCCTACAAAAACGAGTTAGCACATATACAATATACATGTTTCACTTGTTTATAATTAACTTTATTAATTAGAATCTTTGTGTATGCTCGTCGCTCGTTTTACAAATGCAAAAGAGGTTTAACATTACAACTATTTGTTTAAACCTTTGAAAATTAATCCAACAATTCAGAACAGAAAGGAAGGTATTAAAGGAGTATTCTAATTAACATTTCAACTAACTTGATTAATTAGAATATATTTTAACTAATTAAAATAAATAATTTGGGACCCGATAAAATCTAATATTTTTCAGTCACCAAAAAATCCGAAATAAATCTAGAGAACTCCTTACAATGAGTTCAACTACCAGTAAAAATTTCATGAAGAGATCATTTACCATCAGGGAGAATCAAAAAAGACAAATCCTGATATTGTGCGCGAAACACCGTTATCAGATTTTCTGTTTTTCATCTCAACCTTTTGATCTAAAGGACCATCTTCCTTACAGATTCCATATAAACAATTTATACAGAAAACTTAGCATATGCAGTTGGCTATCTATTCATGGAAAAAGAACCAGCAAGGTCTATTCAAAATAATCGAGTTAAATGCCATACAAGTAACAAGTCCTGTTCTGAAACAGACTGACGACCGAAAAATTTTGATCTAGTTGAATTATCAAACCTTAATGAAAAATTATGAAACTAATTTTCACAGATTCCTAACTCAAAATAGAACAATTCTATTCAGATACTTTTCTATAAAAGTATTTTAATAATTACGGTTCATCAAAACAAGCAACTTGATTGGAAAAACAGATCTAACGATTTCTTTCCTTTTTATACTTAAACACCCATTTAAAATCCGAAATATGTAACAATTTACATATATCCAGAAAGAGCATCAAATTTAGAATAAATCTAGCCAAAATATACAGATAGCTATTTTCCAAAAATACGTTCTTTTTTCTAAACAAACAGAACTATGCAGCAGAACGGCAGATCTGCGCACCGTTACCGTTTAATTCACTAAAAATTCATAACTACTTATAAAATAGTGAAACCAGCGCCAAAAGAACCGCGACTCAAAGATCTATAACTTTCAGTAAGAAAGAAAAATTTTCAGAGAGATATGCATCACGAAAATTAAGCAACAATTCAGAAAAACAGATTTTTCAAAACAGCAAACATACACATCACTAATTAACTTCGTTAATTACTAATCTCTTGATTTAAAAATGTTAAACGTTTGAAAGACGACCAGCGCTCTGATACCACTGTTAGGAACTCAAGTCCTTGTGCAATTTTAATTTTTTATTAACAATTAATAAGCGTTTAACAATTGCAATTAACGGATCTAGTCAAACAAACGATTTAACATTTAAATCAAGACGTGTAGAAGGTTACCTCTTCTAGTATCGTAACTAGAAGGTTCGAACCCTTTGATTTGGAGTCGGTGGCATGCTCGTCTCCACCACCAAATCGCCGGCAACCACCTCGAGTCCACCAAGGAGATTAACCACCTTCTCCACCTCTTGTGCTAGCAAGAAGGAGAAAATAGCTAATCCTTTATTGCTTGCCTTTCTTCCAATTAATCTCTATTAAATGAAGATGGCTAACACTCAACACATGAGCACCTAATGAATGCAAGGAAGAAGAAAAACCGATTTTTCTTTTCTGCCATTTATTTTATGGTGGCGGCCATGATTGGAGCAAAAGGAGAAAAATGATATTTCCATATTTGTTTACGATATGAATCCCTTTTATAATACTCAAATCCCTAATTAGGTGGCCGGCCTCCTAATAGATTTAAATGGGCTAATTAGTCCAACTAATTATGCTGCCATTTAACCTATTAAATCTTATATTTAATATGCCTTTTAATTGCATTCCATTCGGGCTCAATTAGACTTGATAAATTAGGCCTACTTATTTAATATAATTCTCACAACTATATTAAATATTGTTGAACAAGAATAATTATTAACTCATTAATAATTATTTAGGATTAGAATATGTATTATATTGTTTCTATATGATCCATTTGATTTAATTAATTATAACGGTTTATAACGGTATATAATTAATTAATCTACTTATCATATATTCGCAGTACTCGCTACTGCAAATAAACAAATACTACACGTTTGGTTAAAGTCCTATTTGTGTGACCCTTTGAGGATTTATGCTATGTTGGCCATGGAAAATAAATCACTATTTATTTCCAATAATCATAAGCGGTATCTAGCAACACGTTATGATTCCCAATTCGCATAAATAAATACTGTACCAATACAGTAGTTCAATCCTGCATAAGAAAATAATATCTTATTGTCTTGATTCTTATGTCACATGATATCCTTGTATAATCCAAGATAGGAATGTGTCATTCTTGCAGATTACACGTTTCTTGATCTAGAGATGATTGTATAAGTTGCTAGCAAACAATCCATCTCCATCAAGGGGCCCAGTAGATATCATCACTCATTAGGTATACTAACGAGGGACATACGGTTATCTTGATGACCAGTTTCTCCCCGCACAATTCAAGAGAACATAAATAAAGTCCGTATAGCAGCCTTTATCAGGAATCAGCGTTAGACGATATTTATTGAACCTATCCTCATGTGGAGAAACTGAACCATCTCAAACTCAGAATCAAACACTTATGAAATAAATAATGACACGTAACACAATCCATATATTTATTTCATTGGGTCATGTCCTGTGCTATGTTCCAGTAACATACACATATGCAATTAAGTTGGTAACTCCTTACCCATGATTTGTAGAACTTAATCATCACTTAACTTGCATACTAGTCTTATCTGATAATTAATGTTCCTTGTTAATTATCAAGACTATGGACTCTTTAGAGATATTATTGTCATTCTAACGAATGATCTACAGAGATCTACAATTCAGATCCTCGACCTAAATGATCTGTCAATAATAATCTCTAGGAACAAATGATCAATCATCATCAATAACATAAACTAATATAATAGTCACCAACTGATTGGCATCTATGACATATCTCTAACAGAGAAGTGTCAGGCTCAGGTTGCAGAGATTGATTTTGTGGAGAAGAAACAGAGTCATCGGCTGAAAGAGAGGGTTGGATGGAATGGTCAGAAGCTCGGTCAGAATTGTTTGAAAAATTTGAGCTGTTGGAGAGTCGGGCAGAGGGATGGGCAGGAGAATTAACAGGAGGTAGAGAAGGGGACCCAATGCCAGCGACACACGCTGTTTGAATAAGAGGAAGCGGTAATGAGGTAAGGATCTCATGTGGCACAGGGGAAGCAGCTGGGGTTGCAGCATCTCGAAACGGAAAGCTATTTTCTTCAAATTGCACATTCCTAGTGACATAAATCATATCCGAAGATATGTGCAGACACCTGTAACCCTTTGAATTAAGGGCATAGCTCAAAAATACACAAGGCAAAGCACGAGGTTTCAATTTATGATTGTTATAAGGTCGAATATGAGGAAAACATATACAACCAAGGACCCGCAAGAATGAAAAATCGGGTTGTTTGTTGAAAAGGGTAACAAAAGGTATTTTAGAGTTGGTAGCTGGGATAGAGTTGATGAGAAAGACAATGCTTGAAAAAATCTCATCCCAAAATTTGAGAGGAATGGAGGCATGATTAATGGTGGCTAAAGCAAGCTCAACTAAATGGCGATGTTTTCTTTCGGCCAAGCTGTTTTGTTGAGGAGTATAGGGACAAGAGGTTTGATGGATAATTTGGGGATGAAGACGAGTTATGGGTTTATACTCGGAACCACCATCGGTACGTAATATTTTTATATTGGTGGAGAGTAAGTTCTCAATTTGAGCTTTGAAAAGAGAGAAAATGCTAGAAACCTCGCTTTTATTTTTCATGAAATATATCCAAGTGTAGCGAGAGAAATCATCAACAAAGACAATGTAATAACGATATCCATTAGAAGAAACAATTGGGCAAGGACCCCATACATCGGAATGAATAAGTTCCAAAGGAGAAGAAGCAAAAGTAGAAGAAGAAGAAAATGGTAGCACATGAGATTTTGCTATATGACAATCATTACAAGAATCCAACTTATTTGATATACATGGTAAGCTAAAATCATGAATCACTCTTTGAGTAAGAGAGTTGGAGGGATGACCCAATCTAGCGTGCCAAGTATTTGCGGAAGCGCGAACATCAAGAAAGGCTTGGGGCTTGAGAGAAGTCAATTTGAGGGAAAATATGCCATTAACACTAGGCACTTGTAGAAGGATAGTCTTGGTGGGGAGGACCTTAATCACACAAGACAAATGAGAAAATTCTAGTGAGATATTTGGGTTGTCATGGACCAATTTAGATACACTAAGAAGATTCTTTGAGAACATAGGAACATGAAGCACATCATTAAGTTGTATAGTGTGAGAAGAAAAAGGAATAGAGAGTGAACCAATGTGGTGAATATGGAGACCCATACCATTTCCTATGTGAAGTTTGTCGGGTCCCTTGTAAGCAAAAAATGAAGAGAGATTGTTGATGTCATTGGTGACATGGTTGGTTGTCCCGGAATCGAGAATCCACTCAGTATTGGAAGAGTCAGCCGCAGGGATTGAACCAGAGGATTGAGCTGCATACGCCTGAGTTGTTGGTCTCGGACTCCACATTGCATCTGCATCATAGCGTGAATAGCAAATTCTGGCAACATGACCTGTGCGAGAACAAATCATTGAGGCCGTGCAGAGTTGTTACCTTGCTTTGAGTTGTTGGAACCCGATGGCCTGGGTTGTGAAGGAAAAGTATTGGGCTTAGGTTGGCCCATATTGAAAATCATTGGTCCAGAGTTCTGAGTGCTTTGACGACTCTGAGACGGACCTTGAGCATAGCGGGTTTTAGAATTCGAGCTCCGATTCGTGTTGAACGCAGAGGGCTGTTGTGCTTGCTGCGATGCATTGAAGCCAAGAAGGTAAGACTCGTGAGTGAGAAGCAAGCCATGAAGCTCTGCGAAAGAAGGAGACTCGCACGAGTTGTAATAGCTGTGATGAAGGAGATGAAGTCAGACCCGAGTCCATTAAGAGTATAGGAGACGAGTTCTTCATCAGAAACCGGAGCACCGACAAATGCTAGTTCGTCGGAAATATGCCGTATTTGCTGGATGAAATCAGTGCACGACTGAGAGCCCTTGGCAGCAAATTGGAGTTGGCGTTTGAGATCAGTAACACGCGATCTAGAGGAGGAAGTAAAGATGCGAAGAAGAGAGGTCCAGAGCTCAGAGGAGGTTGTGCAAGAAACGACTTGAGCCATAATCGTTTCAGCAAGCGATGACCTCAGCCAACCAAGCAAGAGGTTATCTTGGCGATGCCAAAGCATGAACTGTGGATTAATATCAATCTAACCAGTGGCAGAGAGCACAGTGGCAGAAGGAGGGGTGGTCTCGATGAACCTCATCAGGTTGTAACCATGGAGAACAGGTACAATCTGCGACTTCCATGCCAGAAAATTGGAAGTGTTCAATTTCACAGAAATTGGGAGATTGAGAGTGACTATGGATTCATTGGACAGAGGTGGGGTGGGGTTGAAATGATGGGGAATAAGATTTGTTGTAGTTTCAGGTGGTGGAGTGGCGAATTCAGGTGGTGGAATTGGGGTTTGTAATGGCGGAAGCTCAGTGGCAATGGTGCTGGCCTGATACCATGTAAAGCTTTTCTCAAAGTAGGAGAAAGAGATTATAGGAAGAAGAGAATTTCTTTATTATCTTTTCTCTTGTTTTACAATACACGGCTCTGGCCTATATATAGGTAACATGGATACAGAGAATAGTCTAACCAAATACAGAATCCTTTGTAACTAATTCTTGAAATAACAGAAACAAAACAACTAACACACTGTATCAGAATTCAGTGCCAGTATCATCCTCGAGTCTGATTTTCTGTGGCGCTTGTGGAGGAGAATTTGTGTGGTGAACAACTGCATTGTTTGTATCATTAACAGTTCGTTTATCAATTTTGTTTTGATTTTACTTTAATCCGGATGTAGAATAATTTAATTCTCGCGTAACCCTGTTTACTCACATTTTTTTTACTATTTCCCTATCAAAACTCGGAGATTAATGAGTAAACGATTTATTTCTCACTTGCTCATCGTACTCATTCTCCAAACATGACCGTTGAAATGAATATTAATAAACGAAAATTGATTACTGCCATATGCAGTTTTTGTCATCCTTACCATCGCTAAATACAAAATGAACATATAAAATAGATAAGGTGACATATATAATGATCAAAGTGAACGCATACAAACAAATAAGTTCAATGAATATAAGTTGAATATGCATGTAAAATTCTGAACAAGTGATGACAACACTTTTTTGTTTGTAAGTGTTCACTTAGATTGTCTATATGTTTATCTTGTTTGTTGTATATATTCATTTTATATTTAACGATGACATGAATGATAAAACTGCAAATAACAGTTATCATTTATCATTCATGTTAATAAAATGGTATTTTAAAATCATGGTCAGCCTCGGCCACCGACATATAATTATTATTAATCACTTCGTTAATATAAATTGAATACCTAAAACATGGCAAGTATTATAGCATTACCTACAATTTATTTTACCATAAAAGAATGAATTGATTCTATTTTTACGATTACTCGGCAAAAATAAAATTTAGACCGTTTGTCCTCCTTGACCATTACTACTTGTGATGAAAGGAAATTAAATTAGATAAATTAGTTTTATATATCATATTCATTTTGGTGGCCATTCTGCAAAAAGAATTTTATAGCTCTGGTTATGTAAAAAAAATTCAGTTTTATTTTGTTATTATAACTCTTTGTTACTAAAGAAGTTAGAGTAACTATTGTACAAAATATATTCTATATGACCTCTGTACACATGGCCTCTACAAAATATCTCGGAAGAAAAAGTTTACAATGCAGCTATGGGCCTAAAAACACTAGTTACGGAAACTAGCTAGTTACGGATCCCAGGATTCCGTAACTAGCCTGTTACGATTTTCAGGAATTTGTAACTAAGGTCGGAATCTGGGATTCCGACTCATGATACTATTTAAATAATTTTGATTATATTGATATTATTATTAATATTTTATATTATTTTAATATTATTTTTAAATTTTGCGGCTCATGTAACAAGCTATCTAAATCAAATTAATGGCTGGACTGGACTTGTTAATATTATAACTCTACCCAGACTCTCGCTGGACTTGTTGTCGCGGCTTTTTCGTCATTATCCTCCTCAAAGGAATTTCTCGAAGAACAATGGGAACATAGCCTAGATTCACCTCCCTTAAGGTTTCGATCTCCATTGCGGGTATCTCTCAACACAAGAGAACCCTATAAAGAGTCGCTACTTAAAGAAGTTTCTTGATTTAGCGGGTCCTTTCTTTCCAGTAGGCGCAAGCCCCTACTGTTAATTACCCCGTAGTTTCCTACGAGAACCTCTGATTAAGGGACACAAGGGTATTGACGTAATGGGCTAAGAAAAGGGACTTATGGAGTGCTATCGAGGAGGCCTTAATTGATGGTACCAAACCTAGTCAACGGGACCCAATTAAGGATCGCTAAACTACTAAAAGACTTTGAGGTTTAGAAGAGATCTTCGTTGAAAAGGAATGAACCTTCACTTGGAGTCGTTTTTGGAGTCAATTTTAAGGAGTTTTACAACCTTCGGGGCATTTGGCGCCACTTGTGAAAGTTGGTTCTTTTACAACCCTCGGGACCTTTGGCGTCACTTGTGAGAGTTGGTTCTCGGGCCATTTGGCGGCACTTGTGAGAACGAAAGGAATTTTACAACCTTCGGGACATTTGGCGTCACTTGTGAAAGTTGGTTCTTTTACAACCCTCGGGACATTTGGCGTCACTTGTGAAAGTTGGTTCTCGGGCCATTTGGCGGCACTTGTGAGAACAAAGGGAAATTTTACAACCTTCGGGGCATTTGGTGCCACTTGTGAAAGTTGGTTCTTTTACAACCCTCGGGACATTTGGCGTCACTTGTGAGAGTTGGTTCTCGGGCCATTTGGCGGCACTTGTGAGAACGAAAGGAAATTTTACAACCTTCGGGACATTTGGCGTCACTTGTGAAAGTTGGTTCTTTTACAACCCTCGGGACATTTGGCGTCACTTGTGAGAGTTGGTTCTCGGGCCATTTGGCGGCACTTGTGAGAACGAAAGGAATTTTACAACCTTCGGGACATTTGGTGCCACTTGTGAAAGTTGGTTCTTTTACAACCCTCGGGACATTTGGCGTCACTTGTGAGAGTTGGTTCTCGGGCCATTTGGCGGCACTTGTGAGAACGAAAGGAATTTTACAACCTTCGGGACATTTGGCGTCACTTGTGAAAGTTGGTTCTTTTACAACCCTCGGGACATTTGGCGTCACTTGTGAGAGTTGGTTCTCGGGCCATTTGGCGGCACTTGTGAGAACGAAAGGAATTTTACAACCTTCAGGGCATTTGGCGCCACTTGTGAAAGTTGGTTCTTTTACAACCCTCGGGACATTTGGCGTCACCTGTGAGAGTTGGTTCTCGGGCCATTTGGCGGCGCTTGTGAGAACAAATTAGAATTCTTTGGACGAGGGGGGCCGTAAGAATTCAATTTCTAAGTCGTATAAGGTCGATCTCAACCCTAAGGAGGGACTTTTCCTCAAACGGAGAGGTTTTGGTTTTGACTTGGGGTTTCACGTTTTGGACTTTTATCATTTTGAGATTTCACTTGGGATATTTGGTGACTTTATTCACTTTGACCTTTTTGCACCTTTGACTTTTAGAAACTTCTTCTCTCTCTTTTTTTTAGACTAATTTTGGAAAGTATTTCTATTTTTTGAAAATATCTTTCTTGAAGTTACTTGGATATCGAAAGTACTTAGCTTTTGATTTTATAAATTTATTTGAAAGATACATTTAATTTATTTTGACTTTGTAATTTATGAAAGTATATTCCTATTTGAAAATATTTGATTTCGAAGATATTATATTTGAAGATACTTGATTTCAAATTTAGAACTTGGTAAATGAGCTTATTATTTTTCCAAGTTTTATAAAATCCATTTTTAAAGTGGAAATACTTCAAAAATACAAAAGGTCGCCGCTTTGATATATTTTCATATCAAAGTATCAGTGAAGTCGGTTTATTTAGATTTTTAGGGTTTTATGGATATGTCGTTTATATTTTTAGGGGCTTCCTACTATTTTTAATGACTTTTTTTAAAGTTCCTGTCCAATTTTCTTTTTCCTATTGGGCCATCTCATCAAGCCAGGCTAAGGTGGCAGGGCAGAGATAGAAAAAGGCTTTATATTAATTCTGATTCTGTCATTGGGCTCCCTCTTTCTTTCTGGGCTTTGTCGTGGGCTGAAGCTTCTTTACCATCCAATATTCCATCTTTCGACAGGGGTTAGAAATATGGGTTTTTACAGTATTGATGTCATAAAGGATCAGACTGAATGAGGCGCTGAACTTCGCACGCTAATGGATATGGGTTCACGCAATAATGGATCTAAATCCGATATCGTCTCCGACCATCGCGATTGACGAGATGAGTACCCACGGCATCGTGGGATCGAGAGGAAAGCAACGGTGATCTCCGTTCATCGCTTGTCGCCTCCAGAAATTAGTAACATACTTTTATTCGATTTGGCCCTTGCAAGTTGCATTTTAATGTTTCCGGCGATCGTCGCTGCCTCGGCCGACGGGACCAATTTTGTTAGAACCACGATGGGGAGGGGAAGATGAAAGCGTATTTGATTTGTGTTGCGTCTATCAAAATTGATGGGTGAACCACATGATGATGCAGTGCAGTGAAGAGGACTGAACAGTACCGATGTATTTAGTGAAAGCTAATTCGTACCAGACATTGATTACCCGTGACTAAGGAACAAAATGAACGACGTATTTATTAGCCAATTTGCATCAGAGAAGTTTAGCTAGATGGACAAATCAAACAATAGGCATAAGCATTATAACCCGTGAAATAAAGCTATAAAATGTGAATTGGTACCAAAATCAAAAGTCAAAATGATATGATGTTGAGCCTTTTGGTTACCGTATGATAACTAATCCCTATGGTTGACTTCCAATGCTATTCATATCAGGACTTATTATACACACTGACCACGCTGCTTTTATATTTTGGAATTCTGATAAGAACAATGAAAATATGCACACTTTCTAAGAATGTTCAATTTACCTAATCATAAAGTCAATAAAGGGAATTATTTTGGTCATGGCAAATACAGGTCTTAATAAATGGTACCGTTCTAACACTGAAGAACAATGATGAGTTATACTAACAAAGAGATTTTTCAGCTACTCTATATACAGTCCTATGGCATTAGCAAATGACATACTTTGTGATCCCAGGGACCAAGGCAAAGACATTTACCATATAAATAAAGGTTATGCCTAATTGCTAAACAAGATTACTTGCTCATAAGATCAGAAAAGGAAAATTCTTTCACTCAATGTTATCACAGTAACAAATCAAGGATCTTAAATATGATATTATCCTATTCATGAAACTTGAACACAACATGGTTTATATATTTTGGGCAAACTGCAGGCCTTCATAGAACCAGAAAATATCATATGTTATCATACAAGTCAGGTACCGAATTTGCACAAGGGTCCTTTTCGTAAGTTTAAGTTTCTATCCAAGCTTCAAAAGGTCACTGGCAGTCCTGAGTTTATCAAGCTATTACAACGGTACTATTCAGTTTCTAATAACATATTCTTCCTCTCATACTGGATGGGAGTCAAATTAACCAACAATTACCATGGTATTGTCACGGAATAAGGTAACATGAACTATCACATTAACTTTTGCAAGAAAGACCCTAATAATTATTCTATTTCCAAAAACGGTGATAAACACAACCTTTCCATCTTTCATGTAATCTGAGCCATGCGTCAGAATCACATATGAGATGTACTCATTACTGTGTTCAAACTCAGCCTCACTGTGACTCAGCTATGCTCGAGATCACATGGAAGTGAGAGGTGTTACTCTTCTCCATGGCTACTGAGCAATGCTCGAGACATCCATGGGAGAGTTTGTGAAGCTTTTCCAGGTCATGGCTGAGCTATGCATCAGACCAAGACCGAAGGATCAGCTGGATCGTTTGTGAAGAAGAAGTCAAACCAGATTTTAAGGAGAGATAATGAAGATAAGGTCTTTGAAGAAAGATTAACCTCTCTTTCACCATGACTGAGCTATGCATCAGACCATGGTAAAAGAAAGAACGGGAAGGGGATAAGAAGAGGACATCACATGAAATCTATTCAAGAACAACAAGAAGAAGTACATGATTTGACCGAACTCATACAAGAAATCGTAACAACTCACACTTTGAAAGTAAACGCCTAATCTCCACCATGACTGAGCTATGCATCAGACCACGGCTTTGAATTAAGTCAAGAAAAGCAGAGATCAAAATTAAGCAATGCTATTTCAAGAAGTTCAGCAAGAACGCCAAAATACCGAAAGAAATCTCATGCAAATCAAAATTCAATCAAAATGCAATCTTAATTACTCAAAAAATCTACAATTTACCTCGTTCCTTGCCTAATTACAGCATCTTTACCTTTCTTCTTAACAGAAATTTCCTTCCAAGCCTTCTTTCTTCTTCTCTTACAATGCACGGTAAGTGCTTGTGTTAATGCTAGCCTAACAGTGCACAAGTGTATGTGTGTTCTACCCTAACAGTGATGGTGGATTCAATCCTCTTGGAACTCCCGAATCTCTCCTCTGCTCCTCTATTTATAGCCCGCCTCCTTGCTTCTGATTGGTTGGGAAACGCCAGCTGTAGCCCGGCGGTTTTCGCCAAAACCCGTCTTCAACTGATTTCTGTTGGGCGCTCCTCTTCTTTTCATTTTTCTTCTTCTTGGCTGCACTCGATGTAGAGTACACCATAACATGTATTGTGGAGTCCCTTTCTTTACATTTCTCTTTTGGTTTGTGTGGACTAAGTCTATCCATCCCTCCTTCACGAAGGGATCAATACTTGGACCCAGGCTTCTGCCCAGCGACATTTCTCTCCTTTGCCTGCGTGCACCCGTCATTTTGTGGACCGCGCATAATTTCCTCAGCTCACTGGAGATGGTTCATGTGAAACAGACACAGCCAACTCGTTTTGCTGTACGGAGGGAAAGGTTTAAAACCATTGCAAGCTCCTCTCTGTTTCCCTTCGTATTGGACTTGTCCATTATTTTTATTTTGCTAAATTTCCATAAACTGCTGAAAGCAAATAAATTCTTTGGTGGTCTTTCCATGGGGGTTTCTTCACGCAATTTTTGTACACAGTCTCATAGAATATGTAGAATTCATTGGTGCCAAGAGATTTCCCAAAATACCCTTCCTACTATTTTATTTTATTTCTCCAAGATCATGGGCCTCTTTGCATAAAATGGCCACTCCACAGCTCCTTTGATCATTCTGAAAGCACCATAATTTTCCTCATGCTTCACTGGATTTTTGGGTATTTTTTCATGATTTTTGGGGTCCATTTACTATTTTCTATGATTTTCCCAGACTTCTCGTAAATCGGTCTGTGCGTCCTATCGTGAAATTTTAGGGTCAAACACTTGTTACCCCCAATGACAATTCGGCCCACACAAATCTAATTAAAAGCCCAATCTAGCCCACAAAAACCACACTCAAAGCCCAATTCCTTTTAAAATATCTACAACCCAGACAATGTCTCTTCTTTAGTTCTTTTTGTTTTTTTTTCCTTTTTGGGAAAAAGGTGATATCACTATCAGCTGCCGGTATTGTATTAGTATATGGCCGGACCAACAGTTTCATTGAAATCTATCCACCATTAAATTAAATATTATAACAATAAATTATATTTTATAAATCATCAAAATTTAATTATACAAGCAATGAAGCAAACTGCAAAAGCTAGGTAGCTAGTGCTGTTGCTGTCAACCTTATCCCCTCATACTCATAGTCATGGACGCATATACAAAGCTACCTAGACCTAGCTTAACAAACACGTATAAACTACCAACCTCCATCTGAAACTGGCACCACCCAACACCCCATACCAAACCATCATCAAACCCAACCATATATACAAATATTTTTTTTTTTAAAAAAGCAACCCATGAGTTCTGGCATGCATGGCATCATTAGCATGCATCCATCATGCGCTTCTACTCCAGTTCAGATGAAACAATAAGTAATTATCTAAATTTGAGAGAAAAGAGGACAGATCGAAGCTTGAAACGAAATCCATGACTCAATCTATTACTTCTCCCACCCTCAACCGCAAAATTAAGGCACTCGTCTTTCATGTCTTCAAGTAATATTAATATGCACTCAATTTTATCTCTGTTACTTTAATTCTGTTTAGAACGAACACACACACACACACACCACATACAGATTTTGAGTTATATAGAACAGACGTTTACGTAAACTCTAGTTACAATCCTATATATCAACAAATGTTTTCCTCCAAAAGAAAAAAAAAATGTATACATATAGAGAAATAAACTACATACATACATAGGCATGCATACAAATTAATAATTAAATACGTGCCAGCAAGACCATCGTGCGCGTCACAAACCGTGCCGCCGAACTGTGTGCATCAAGACCATCGCTGTGCCCTCCAAACTGTGTGCGCACATCATGCATCCATTCTCCACAAATAAACCATGAATGGAAACTACAACATTTTGCTATGACGTCCTAGCTAGCTAGCTAAGCTCCCTTCATATGCATAAAGATCGATATAATTAAGCAACATTTATATATGTGTGATAAATGTATATGCATCTCATCATGTGTGTATATATATATATCAATGCTGGGATCATATCCTAAGATTAGGAATTTACCTTTGGCTTGGCCTTATTATCATCCACGTAAGCAGACACCTAGCTAGCTAGCAATCTGTACATTTATTTATCTATTTCTTTTCTCTTAAAATATGAATGTAATCTATACCAGCACTATATATGTACATGTGAGAGGGATTGGTGCAACATATATAGTATAGGATATCCCTCTCTCGATAGGATATTTCCAGCAGTAGTGCTCTTGCTCTTGCATTGCATGTAGTTTAATTGGAATTGCGGCGGAAAATGAAGGGTATTTTCGTACATATACAAAGAAAGTTCCAATTCCAGAGACCAGAGATATGATGAGCTGAGGTGGTTCGCTGAGGATATTCCACGTAGATGTGATCCACGTGATCAGAGACACGTAAGGGGAAACCACGTGATGGCCCTGAAAACCTATGTACTGATTGATGTACGCCACACCGAACACAAACAAGGTAGAGAACACCCCAAAACATGTTACATGCATGTACAGTACAGTTGGGCATTTGTAAATTGTGAGGTAGGAGATCCTGTATTCCTGTGTATGGGTGTTTGGTGTTTTGGACTCTACAGCGGATGTAGGAGGAGTGGAGTAAGTTAAGGGAAAGGGTAAGAACTAAGAACAAAGAACAAACGAGTAGATGCTCGACGCGAAGACTTTTGTCGCCATCTGACCACCTGATGTGGCATGTGGATGTGGGGAAGAGCCGCCATAACTTCAAAAGACGGTGGTATGGTGGCGTACTGGCGTCTGCGCGCGCACCTAAAGTCCTTAACCTATGTCGCATGCTCGTGAGTCCGGATATCGGATATTGTATCCGATACGGGTGTGGGATACGTTATTTTCAAAATAAATAAAGGAGAAATCGGAGTCATGCTATTAAAGTTGTGAAATTAGCAAAATGCCAAAATGTCATTCTAAAATAAAGCCTTTGAGAAATGCCACGATAAATTCAATTAATTCAGAATTTGTCACATTTGACGTACAAATCAGTCATTTTGAAATCAATTAATTGTATAGACCAAATTACCCCTGTAATCTTTAATCGATCTCTTTCTCCTCTAATCTATACTTGTCTTTAATCCATCTCTTTCTCCTTTAAATAGTAATGATTGTAAAAATTATTATAACTAGCTAAAGCATCGCACTCTGCGCGATGTAAGATTAACCTGCAACAATAACGTTGTTTAGTTCAGGATAGCATAGACAAATGAAAGAATTATAGCCATTAATTAGCTGCACTAATCTAAAAATAGCTAAATACGGTACCAAACAGTCTGCAAATAGAAAATTGGTTTTTTATTACATGCTTATAAATTTAGTCTTTTTTTGTGCTCACCAGTACAATGCTAGATATCTAATACACATAAAGAATTTTGAGTACCGTCTAATAAGCCACCAGAAAATACGTTGCCATAAAAAAATTAGACTCCTACAATGTGGCTCATGTGTACATACATGAAACTCAAAATGTGACGGAGTGATCATCGATTTTGTCTTTTGAGCTGCACCTTACATATGTCTCTACCCTTGAATTGAAGATGTGTACTTTCTTTCATCCATGTTACATACACCTTTACCCTTTATTCCCTTTTGTCCAAACAATGTCAACCAAGAGTAAAAAACTGAACTTAAACAACACGAAGAAAAAATCAGATGAATCACGCATCATTTATAAAATACTCTAGAAATTTTTGGTGCCTAATATGTATCCTAAATTCCTAATACCTCATTGTCCCTTACAATTTCTAAATATGTTCATCTATTTAATTCAAACACTGTAATTGCTTCATTTAATGTATATTTGTATAACAGAAACTCTAGAATGATCATCATATCATGTATTTTTTAATAACATTAACACCGAATACCCCAATCAAAATCAATGAATGTTTTGAATTAAAATATATTTAGCAAATTGGTTTTTAAACTACAGTCTCTTTGTTCAAGTTAGGAAGCATCAAATTCTCTCTTAATTACCTTTCTTCAGATGATTCCAACAACTTCCTAAATATTTGTAGACAAAAGAATACTCATAATTTCTGAAGATAAGAAAATTACATAATTAGAGGAAATGAAATATAAAGGTAACCTGTTGGAAGATATAAATTGTCAACCTGATTGCATTGCAACCTGCTAGCTCGTGCTGAGACCCTAAGCTCCCGCACAGCTTGGTCTTTGTTTTTATTTTTCTAAGAAAATTTAGAAAACAAACAACATAAGGAATACCTTCAATCTATTCTAAATCAAGTAAATGATGATGAAGCTCGCGCATACTAAATTTCAGTTCTTCAAATGAGATCTTGTTATGATTATTAAAATATATATTTTTAAATAAATTGCTTTAATGCGACAACCGACCTGCACTAATAAATAATACTCAGCCATAACCTACATTTTACCAAAACGAATAAGGGAGCAGTCTTCCTTATTAGTAATTTTAATTACCAAACATAAACAAACAAAACCATGATGAGAATTGAAGAGGTAAAAAGACAGAAAGTAATAGCCTCATTTTGAAATTGTTCATGAGAAAGAATTGCCAAAGCACCGACCTGACGATTTTCTCGAAGTTCAGAAAGTAATAGCAGTCGGAATAATTTTTCTGCACCATAAACTCCGCAACAAATATAAAAAAACAATGTGCTAAACAAAATTAAAATGTAATCATGGTCCCACGATCAATTCAAAACCCGTATTGTGGAATAAACATGTATTGCTTTGATTTAAAATAGTAAAATCCTCAGCAGCCCCTCATTAACAGAGGGTAATTTATATGTGCAAATGCCAATGCATAAAGATGAAACCAACAATAATTTTACACACTTAAAACAAATGGTTGAATATTTACTTAGAACTCGATATATCATCAATTTTGATTTATGTCATTCCCATTCAAGTCATCCTGAATTTAGTTTAACAGCATGGTTGATTGTTATTTTTTTTGATGAAACAATTGATATATCATCAATTCCCCCCAACACTTGTCATGTCCAAAGAGAGTAACCATTTAATCCATGAGACCATAAGCGATCCATCAGCTCAAATGGCTGCCAAAACTAAATTTTGTGAAACAATCAGAACAAATAAAATATAATACCAGCATGAGACTTGTCCAGTGCATATCGAGATCGATCTAAAATAGCTCCTTATCCTCAAGCAGCTTCTACAAACTGAAAACACTCTAGCTGAATCTATATGGATACTGTGCCCCAAGAATTTTTATTGAACTCTCACAGCATTGTCTATTTTATTCCCAAGTTACCCTTGTTATTAAAATATGTTATCCAAATACAACTTCCGTATTACTTCATCATGAGTTAAAAATGAAACCCAAAGAGTTTTTCATTCCTTACCGATAATAGTTAGGAATGAAGAGGAGCGACCTGCCACAGCCTATTTCTAAATAGTCAGCTTCGAGCTTAATTCCATCGTCCCAGTTTTAGTCGTTGGCCTCAAGTCGTATCCTCGACACCTGTAGAGGACCAAATAAATATGTCAATAGCTGGAATAACAGTGTAAGATATATTGATCAATCTATGGTGAACTAACAGGAGAGAGAGACCGAAAATCAATAGATTTGATTTAATTTCACATAATTGGAAGTCTCCTCAGTCCCCACATGTGATCTATGCAGTAAAATCTTAAAATCAATTATATTTGTGCTCATTGTAAGCCAACTTTTCACTCTTCCAAAGTGATATGCAAACCACTGAATATTATGGGATGCAATATACACATACAAAGTTAATGCTCTGAAATTATTGTCAACAAAATTACTCTTTACATGCTCATCATTATTATTGTGTATAACACCATGGTGCAATAGTTAATTAAAAATGATATAGAAAATATTTTAATAAAGCTCCTCACAACACATGAATAAACCAAAATATGGATGCGATGTTTAAACAATCGCATGGCAAAATAAAACGAAGATTTTCTTTGAAATAATGAATAGTGATTTGCAAGAAAATAACACTTTCTTTTTCTAAGATAGATGAGAAAGCAACAATGCCTTTGCAGATAGAATGTTTCTTTTTCATGCTTCGAAGTATTCTTAGATGAACCTGAAAAATATAAGTAACCAAAAAAAGCAACAATAGACAGTAACAGTACACTCTATCTTGACACCGAACAGCTTATTTTTCAATAACAATCTAAATTTGCTACCTCCACTCTTTGAAGGCATGTCATCTCTCTCTTGAAGCACAACGACAAAGTTGAGCTAAATGAAACTATCTCATGACCACGATCGACAGTATTCTCAGCAAACCTGACACGGTAAAGGAAAAAAATAGAAGAATCACATCACTGGCATACTGAAATTCGCTAAAACCCTACAAACCTCATTGCCACCCGAAACAGAACCACACAATGGCCAAAATCGACACAACACTACCACTAATAATCTCAACAACCAACAATCAAGCCCTCGAAGGAAAAATAAAGACACAATATCCATCCTTAAAATAAATGCAGTAAAAAGAAGCAACAATATTTTCCCTAGATGACCCAACGCAAAACAAAGCCAAAAAAAAAAAAAGCTTAGCAGCAGCAAAAACGGAAAAGCAAGAAAAAACCACAAAGAACACACAAAAGAAAAAAAAATTACAAAATCTCATGTAGCACAGCACCTGACAGGACATAAGACAACTCTTTGGAGGAGCAAAGAAGTTTTGTAAAAGGCACAAAACTTGCTACCAAGAAGAAATAATTTAGACCAAATTGAATGTAAAATTTGTAGCACCTCATTTTATGGTCGAGAGACTCGAGACACTGCATAGGCGTTGAGCTAAGGTTTCCTCACCGTCATGGTAGAGAGATCGAGAATAGGACAGGCTGTCGACCATCATCAATCGTTCTCTTTTTCTCGCAAACAAATTAAGTGGGTTTTGTGCCTGGTTCAAGTGAGAGAGAAGAGCAAAGATGAGGTGAGGGGCTGTAGTAACAAAATCAACAAAATCCTGGCCTAAGAAAAATCCTTCTGCAAAGCAATTGACCTGATACGATTAGAACAAAGAAGATCGCTACCAACCTTGTCTAAGCTCGTCGCTCAATCGGCCAAGCATTACTGAGAAGGCGCCGTAAGAAACGAAGCGAGGCGAAGCAAGAGAAGAAAAATAGGCGAGGCAAGAGAAGAAAGAGGCAGAGCAGCAGTAATATTTATTTTCTTTTTTCCTTGGAGCGACAGGCCAGAAATTAGAATGCTCTAGATGGAGGAGTAGGACAATGAAATAAAAAAGAACTGGATCATGTACACCGTGTCTCCTCTGTCGCCATCCTTTTTTTTTGTTCACATGATCCGCTTCCACTAAGAAAAGCAAAAGAGTCAGGCCCAGAACGTGGAGCATGCTACGTGCAGTAGGTTTTCTTTGCGTAAACTTTATTCAACTTGCTTTTATGCAGCAGGTAAGACATTCAACCAAAATAAACCCGTTAACACATATAGACTACATGAAGGAGTAACAAAGAAACATAGACAAACCAAATGATGGAGGCCAACGACGCTGATCAGAGAGGAGCTCAAATCGGACGGCTGGGATGCACCAATATTTCTACAGTTCTCCGACGGTTTGAAATTTAGGTATTTATGATTTATCAACCTGAAATTTCCAATTTAATTCTTATTTAAAATCGATCCAAAAATTCTCGAGCTTCCTTTTTGTGAGTAAATAGAAAGAGACAATGCATTAGCAAAAAAGATTGTTCCTATAGAATCACCTTTTAGTTAAGTGAAAACAATCTTCATGCATGATTCTTCAGATTTTAATTATTACCTAATAAAAAACGAGCACAGTGATATCTCTATAGTCAAAAGAGTGTTTGAGCTGAAATAATAATAAAAAAATGATGATACAATCGATTTATTTATTTGTTTATCTAGTATTTTACTCAAGTCGATCTTACTTTGTTTAAATTTTAGCTCATTTTTTTATTTCTACCCATATATATCAATATATCGTTGAAAGTAAATTCTCATACAATACTAGTATACTACTACTTTTCATAATAAAGTTACAACTCTTCCGATAATTGATATTTTAGCAGTCAATATCAAATAAAACAAAATAACAGCACTCATTCATCAAAAAATAAAAAATAAAAAATAACAGCATTCTATTACGAATAGCACTATTATGATGGTCTTCCGTACCATTCTACCAAAGCCCTTTTAAAGTAAAATCTTTTAATTTCGTCCAGATCAACTCTATCAAGAATACTTTCAGAAAACATATAAAGTTCCAAGCCTATGATTATTATTTCCTTGGAACCCCACAGTTATATTGTTTTACTAACTATTGAGTTCATTTCTTGCGGGGGATAATATATTGAGATTAAATTAATCAAAAGAGTAAGAAAAAGAACCCCAAAACAGAATCCTTAAAAAATGGCAAAAGAGAAGGCTACATGCAAAATCATTTTGCGCGAATTTTGTTAGCTTAACTAAAAACCTGGCGCAACAAATTGTCCTAGTGAGTGTGCTACATGTGTGTTCGAACAGTTTGACGTTCCTTGGTGAAAATGCCCAACTCTAGAACTTGTATTTTGATCTATTTGTTCAAGCAGAGCCGTAAACATGACACAAGAAACAGAAATACTTAAAATCATCGCACCGACCAAAATATTTAACTCACTAATTCTATTTCCAAAATCATTTTAAGAATAAACAAACGCTTACTGTACCAGCTTAAGTCATAAAATAGTAAAGTACCGGGTTGTATATTGTGATGCTCAATGTCTATCGAATAAAAATTAACAAATTCGGGGACATTTAAGTAACACAACTGCCAGCCAGGAACAAAAAATGAAAAATGCTAAAGTAAGAGCAACTTCCTACATCCACCGAAAATTGGGGGCTCTATTTTTCCCTCTTCCCTTAAAGAAAAGGCTAATTTAAAACCAGACCTTGCCACAACAACACTTTAAAATCTGTAGCTAGGTTCAACATCCATGGCCCATGCAAATTTGGCAAGAAGTGATTTGTTGAATATCTGTTTAATCAAACAGCAATTGTAAAAGTCAATATTTGTGAAAGAATGATGAACAGAAAGGTTAATTGAAAAGAAAAATAAACAGAAAAAAGAAATATATAAAGCATAGCAATTGAAGTGAATCACTGCTAATTTGCTTTATTTTTTATTTAAGAGTGAGGGGAAAATATCATAGTGCCCCTGCATTACCTCAAAAGCTCAAAAGTATCGCAACCCCCACAACCCCACCCCCATGAAAAATATAGTTAAAAAGTGCAATAATTATGTCATGCCTCCTATCATCTCCGAGGTAGTTTGGTGATTCTGGAACAAACTAGGATGAAAGAGTTATATTTGATATATTCTTTGTTCAACAAGGTTATATGTCCATGTGTATTACACAGGAAAAATAAGAAAGGGACAACATATATTGACAAAAAACACGGAGATGTTTTACCTTCTCGATGGGGACTTCATGGCGCTTGCACCATGCAACAGTGATCCGAGGATCGAGATAATTTATTTTTGACGTGCCAAGAGCCACTGTCTTCAAGTCCTCCTTCACCTTCTTGTCAATCTCCATCTTTTCTATTCTTGCATCTATTTGCACCAGCTTCTTCTCAATCCTGTATTTTCCCCAAAAGCTATAAAGTTATAAAAGTTTACGGATCAACTTCACAGCTTTCTTTAAAAGTTTGTAAAATTAATCACAGGAAGTATAAGTGATTGATTTTTCAGGGCTAAAAACATTAGTGTGTTTGTAAGGTTTATAAATCTCCTCACGCTTCAGGAGCCAAGTTGCGTTTTTGTTTCCCATCTTTGTCCTTTAGTGGAGGTTTTCCCCTTTTAGCCCGGCTCAAATCCTCCTCTAATTCTTCTCTCTGTGCCTGTATATAAATGGATACCAAAGATTAAAATTCAATATTTGTTCGGAGTTTCGACTTCATTATTCTCAGAATTTGGGATGTACTCTTCATCATAAGAAAAGGACTCAAACCTTTAACTCGTCTATCTTCTCATTCAGTCGAGACATCTGAGCTTCATGCGATTTGGAGACACTCCTCTGGTGATTACATATAATTGCTACCTATTTTTGAATTTAAAAAAGAGAATATATATGAGATAAGTAACTAACATTTAGAAATACATTAATTAAAGTATATAATCACGATATTTTTTTTTTGTCATACCTCTTTGTTTGCACCTTGATAGACAGCAACCTTTTCTGGGAGTGTACCATCTTTTGTTTCTCGGCTCAACTGCAGGGAATATAAATGAACACATAGATAGTGACTGAAGCAACAAGAAAGAAGGAACAGATTGGAATTCTTACACAATTCATAATGATCATCTGTTGGGTAGGAATATTAATGATTTTGACTGCCCACAACATTTCAGTGAGATTCCAATTGAAGGTCATTCAAGAAAAACCATCTCATATTCTACTCAAACCATATCAATTCACTTAACATTGAAGTCCAAAAGCAATGTGGAGAATGATTAAAGGAATCTTACAATATCATCTAAGGTGATAGAAGCATTATAGGTACGAAAAACTTTAGCAGTGAGGCCAGGCATAAGTCCCCTCAAATGAGCATTCAATTTGCTGGTGTCGAGTTTATCAAATAAATCATCTCCAGGTCCCTTTCTCTTCCCTTCACTTGTTTTAGCTGTTGAATCATGCCAACAAATTAACAAAAATAAGGAAAAACACAGAGAGAGAGAGAGAGAGAGAGAGTAATGAGATAATAAATAAGATAAGAAAGTGAAACCAAAAAACATTACAAGTTCGGAAATCCTCAATAGCTTTGTAAACTGGCAACTCAACCTCCACAGTATTGAAGTATCTTATTGAATCTTTACCAAGGAAGTCGAACTATAGAAAGGTATAGACAGAGAGTTTAAACACAATGAAAAGGCAAGTCCAGTATAATTACAAATGCATGTTGCTAGTTTCACCTGTAACTTGTTGGGTGGTAGACATGTGACATTCTCCACTCGAAGGGTACAACAGCCAACTGTATCTGCCTCATCATCATCCTATAAGAACAATGGTACTATCAGTTTTCTTAAGGCCCGAATATATCTGTTTTCAATGAATAACCCAATAAATGGCACCTTTTCATTGCCCGCCCTGAGAGCAAGCTTATCAATGAGGTAAGTGGCAACAGCTATCTGCCTCTTTGTAGAATCTTTGCTATTGAAATCCTTGGTATAATTTGCACGGATATTATGAATATACTCCTGCATAGTTAAATGAATTAAGAATCACATAGTCAAGGACAACACTAACATAGAAATGCAGAAGATACTTTTAAGCAAAAAAGGACATGTACCTTCAAAAGGCGAGCCTTTTCGTACTTTTCTTTGTCACTCTGACCCTTCAAAGAACTACTAGCAGCCAAAAAGACGTATTTTGACTCTCTAGAATTTATGGGGTCACTCCAATATGCAAGCCATGTTACAGTGTTATCATGCTTCACCTCCCGCCACCTAACAAGTAAAATCATTTTGATCAAAACATGTACTTTTGTATATTTGATTTGTTTGGTTCACTTTAAGTTGATTCAAATTAGAGTCAGTAGATCAACCCTTTCTAAGTTGTCCATAAGAAAGCCAATAGGAGCCCTCATCATATACATATAAAAGTAAAGTACCTCTCGATAAGCAAAGTTAACAATAATAACAATTATAAAAGCATTAAAAGTAATGAAATAATAATAAAACAATAAAAGGAAGAGAACAAAATTACTTTTGACCAGGAATGGGGCACTCAGGAATTGGAGCTCCCTTTCCAATATTGATTGTTATGTCACTAGGCTTGATACGCCGTTTCAGCTTTCCCATCTACATTGAATACTAGATTAACATATTACGTTACCTATCTAATGAATAGAAATAAAGAATTTACTTATGATTGTATAAGACCTTAGGATGCTCTCCACGGCCTCGAAATAATCCAGGCGGCTCTACTCTAAAATTGCCAACCTGAAAGTAAGGTGAAAAGAACACTATGTCAATTAAATGTTCTCACAGTTAGATAGATAGATAGAGAAAGAGAGAGAGAGAGAGAGAGAGAGAGAGAGAGAGAGAACCTTCTCTTTCACACCATCAACTATGGCCCACATATACTTCTCCTCTTGTTTAAGTTTTTCTTCTTTTAAAGATTTTTTCTCCTGTACACCAATTGAAATTATTGTTATTTCACTAAGCTATAGTTTTTTGTAAGGCATCTTTACAAGTTTCCTATTATGATTCAAAAGGTATCCCTGAACCGTTCTTTAATTTAAGGGAAACCAGTACTTGCATACTGAAAAAAAAAATGTGTACAGAGAACACATGATATATTTTATATACCCCGGCAACACAGGCAATGGACCATACTCCCAATTTTTCCCTTGCATGGTTATAGTCTTATAGAGACCATCTCAAGAGTTTATGATCTTGCATGGTTATAGACACCATCTCAAGGTTTATACACTGTTTCAGGTTTACAAGGGGGCACAAGAAATATTTCCAATTTTTTTAAATTTACCTCAGAGGTCATCTGTTTCTTCTTCTCCTTCTCAGCAAGATGCCATTCATAAATAGGGGTGAAGTCACATAGCTCAAATTTCTTTATGACATGGTTTTTACCGAGAATTTGCTTCCAATCATTCCAAAAGTTCTCTATAAATTTTGGTTTTGTCGCATAATCAGAGTCTTTCATTACAGCAAACATTGTTGCAACCTGACAACAAAAATTTTCATGAAAAAACAAAGGACTAAATAAAGCTTAAGAAAACTAAAAGTAAAATGATAGAAAAATAGTCTGATTGAGATTCTATGACCGAGCCTTATTTCTAGAAATAAGTTTCTGATTCGAGGCCTTATTCCAGCCTTATTTCTCAAGAAGTTATGCTAGAGGTAAAGGCATTCTACCCCATCAAATTATGATTATGGATAAATACCTTCCAATTTACCATCCACACAACAATCTTATTTCAGGTTTATTCAGCCGATACCCAATCAGGCTATCAGTGATCATTTGCCCAAAATTTCGTACTTCTAATCCACAACCAAACAAAAAGCAACCCTACAAACCCGAACTGAATCGACCCATTTCAAACAAAAATTAGGAAATCCATTTTACCTCCTCTTGTTCAGGTGTTAGGTCAACTGGCTGCCCGTTATACAACATTTTTACCCCATGAGGCTGGTATGGCGGTGGGAAGATAACCCCATTGTGTTCCAAGGTGGTCCATTTCTGTCCATCGCCTGAACCAGGTGGTTTTTTAAATTTGGAATTCTTCGAGTCTTTAGTTTTCAACTTTGATTTATTCTTGGTATCCTTCTTTGAAGAACTAGTGCCAGTCTTCTTCAACACCTTTGCAGACTTGGTGCTGGTGGACCCTCCTTCTGTTTTAACCTTTTTCACAGAACTGGATGGCGTGGTTGCATTGGTACCGCTACTGCTCAAAGGTCGCTTGTTTATTACTTTGTTGGTTCCAGGAGTATCTTTTACTTGCTCCTTGGACTTGGAATAATTTGATGATGAACCGAACCTAGCAGATAAAGGTTTTTCATCCTCTGAATCATCAGAATCAGGTTTGCGATTACTTGGGGTTGCTTTATTTGTGTTTGAGGATTTCACAGTGGTATTAGAAAACCTACTAATCAAGGGTTTCTCATCGTCAGAATCGTCGGATGGCTCTTCCTTCTTTCCTAATTCCTTAACTGAAGGCAAAGGCGCTTCCTTCTTTACTGATTCCCTAACAGAAGGTGAGGGCGCTTCCTTCTTTAATGATGCTTTAATAGAAGCTGCCTTATTTGTACCACCTGAAACTGGCTTTTGACCTGAAGAAGAAATATTAAGTCTTTTACTGATCGGCGTCTCATCCTCTGAGTCATCAGAGTCTTTCTCTATTCTGAGGGTCCTCTTCAAATTGGTCTTTTCGTTAGTCACTGGTGGTGGTTTTGAGGTAGATGCAACTGATTTCCCTTTTGACGGGTTAGAGCTTTGACCATTGGTTGAGGTTTGGGGAGGTTTAGCAGGCTTTGTTGGAGTGGGGGCTGGTTTTGTGGTTGTTGGTTTATTTTTAGACGAGGAGGACCTTTTGAAAGTCAAGGGCATATCATCATCGTCAGAACTATCATTGGGAGCATTATAAGGCACCGGCTTTATGCACCCATCGACCGCCATTTCTTTAATTTGGGTGGATCATATACCTGAAATACAAAAGAAAAGTTCAGTTATTGAGAATAGATGATTAATTGGAGCTGATGATATGGTCAATAAATGATTAAAGCTGATGAACACTTATTCAGTGTAGGTAGATGCACACAGATTGAGTTGAAATAATTATCAAAATGTTGTTGAAGCCAAATTAAAGCAGTGGAGCTGGTTGTGGAAAGGAAAACATGTATTGAAATCAGGAATTCTGATTGATCCAGATGAAAAGAATGAAGGCAATAAGCAAGGGGTGGATCGAGAAGAGAGGAAGGAGAGGATGCAAGGAGGACTCACTCTTTAAACAAATCTATATCTATACTATACATACTAAGTCAGGTGAGGTAATACTAAACAACAATCTGACCCAAATTCCAAATTCCAAATTCCAAATTGGAAAGGAGAGATTGATCAGAAAACCCAACAGCTGAAAGTGTGTATAAATCAAACTCCGAAGAGAATGCAGATATGAAAGCGGCAAGGCCAAATCAGACATCAGACAAGAGATGAATTACCTTACCAGAGATGCGAGAAGAGACAGCGATGTGGCGGGGCGGTGAGGGTTCCGGCGATGGCCGGAGAAGGCGGCGACAGGTCGCTCGAGGAAGGAAGAAGGAAGAGAGAGATTAGGAGACAAAGGTCCGATAGGGTTAGAAAGGAAGGAAGGAAGGAAGGAAGGAAGGAAGGAAGGAAATAAGGAAGAGAGAAGAGTTGGAGGAGGCTAATAAATGGTTAATGGGTTTTCCCTTCCCTTTTAAACGGCCTTCCGCAAAAATACACCAAAACCCGATCATCAATTTCATCATATCATCGCAATCACAATCACAAATTCACAATCACAATCACAAACCAAACAAATTTGGAATAATAATAATAATAAATGAATAAAAAGAAAAGAGAGAAATTGATCGCAAAAAACCAGAGAAATAGATAAAAAAAAAAAGAAGCTGATACGCATGCGCTTCCGTATAGACGTATAGTGCACTCTCGGCCCTATTTGCGTATGCTCCAAGAATCAACCCAATGCTTTTCCTTCCAGACCGGCCCAATTCTCAATCCCACTGGGCTCTGCAGCTCTGTTGTCGACTGCCACTCAGGAGCTAATTGTAATCAGGAATGATAAGCGCCATTTTTCCCTTTCTGCCATTGCTAAATATAAAGTGAACATATACAACAAACAAGGTAAATATATAGATGATCTAAGTGAACACTTACAAACAAATAAGTGCTGTCATCACTTGTTCAGAATTATACATGCATATTCAACTTATTGTTTGTATGTGTTCACTTTGGTTGTCTATATGTTTAACTTGTTTTTTGTATATGTTCGTGTTGTCATCACTTGTTCAGAATTTTACATGCATATTCAACTTATTGTTTGTATGTGTTCACTTTGATCGTCTATATGTTTATCTTGTTTGTTGTATATGTTCATTTTATATTTAGCGATGACAGGGATGGCAAAAACTGCGGATGGCAGTAATTAATTTCCAACAGCAATAGTAATATTCCTAATTCTGTGTTACTGTTACTTAACATCTTTATGAGGTTTTGTACTTTTGTGCAGTATAGAAAAGATGTCCCATCACCATCAGGCAGTTCAAATTTGTTTAAGCGCTATTCTGTGGATAATATGGCTGAATAGAAATGCAAGCTGTTTCCAACATCAGCAGATTTGCACTATGAGAGTGAGGGCCATGGGGGGTTATTGGGCAGACATGTGGGACCCACTGGAATATAATTGTGATACCTGATGTATAGAAGGGGATGTAGGTTTCTGTGTAACTTTTCTCATTTTAAATGGAAAAGTGGTGGGAGTGCTCACCTATTTCCAGAAAAATAAAAAAATTACGGTTCTTAGAATGGCCTGATCTAAATCAGACGTCGGAGCATCCATAATGTCTTCTGGATTCACGGTACAGCGGGAGGGAATCCTACAGCTTTCAAAACTGATCTCTCTTGAGCACAGTGCAGAATCTGCTTTTTTGTTTATGTTTTAGAATCAATCTGTGCTTGTATTGCTTCGGTGGTAAGATGACTTGCTAGTTACTACATTCCTCCGCTACTTTTGTTCAGTGATTTTTATGGGATGCAAGAAGAATACTCATTTGCATCTCAAATATAATGTGCTAAGAATATCTTAATTACACAACAATTGTGACAAAGCCGAAAAAGAAAGAGAACAAAAGGGAGAAGGCCAACAATAAAAAACATTCGAATTGAAGAGCTCAGAATTTGCCTAATCACACAACACAAGTTGAACACACTGTCAACTGTAAGATGCATTAAAAAAAAATTACTACAAAACATATTTAAACACGACGATGACGAATAATCCTCCCCTGAGCCGACAGATGCAGATTACAAACCTGTCAAAATAAAAGTGCAAATGCATGTTACAGCATATTATTTTACCGAAATCATGTTATGGGATAAAATATAACGTGACATGTTTCATGTACTTCTTTATTTTTATATATATAATTGAAGACAGTAGCTACCCATAGTGGCTGGTTTCATATTAAAAGTTCAAGTAAATCACTCAAATGTTCTAAGGATCAGTAATTTTTACCATTGTGGTTCTTCAAGTTTCAAAAGTACAACTATCTTAAAGTTCTTATTTTGTACCAAATTGGTCCTATCTTTAAAAGAACAATATTTTTACATCCATATCGGCATTATTTTGGCATCGCAAAAGTAATCCTGCAATCCACAAGCAATGTAGATGGTGCATATTGATATTATATTCACAGTATCAAATATCCATGTAATGGATAATACTAGCATTGATTCATAAATGCTATATGTCATCATAAATTAAATGAAATAATGACATATAGCGTGTGGACTATGATTTAATATTTGACTGATCAGTGGTAGGATGGGGCCAACTTGGTTACAAAACAAAAATCTCAGTGCTTAAGAACACAAAAATGAATAAATAAATAAATAAATTGAGTTACCTATGAAAACTTAAAACACATCAACATGTGCATCTGCCTCTGGTGCTTTGGTGTCTTTTGAAATTTCTTGATCAAACAGTGGCACATCAAGTTTTGGTGGTGCCTGGGTTTACATTTAAAAGCAAAATGGTTAATCAAAATTACATTTAAAAGTAAAGCAAGATCATGAATCTAATATCAAATGAAAATGCTAAAATATAATTCATGCTTTTAAATTTTAAATAATTTATACTCAGATTCGAGGACCTAATTTTGTTGATGAGAAAACTTAGGGCCCTTTTGCACATAAAAACTGACAAACCTCACTTTAATAAGACACATTTATTCCACTAAGACCAAATTATATGTATATCAAACTGAGAGGATTGAAACATTTGATTTCTTCCACCATTAAATGAATTTGACTTTTGACATGAAACGTAACCCAATTGCAATTTAGGTGCTTTTAATAGACTTAATTTTTCTTTTTGTGGTTTATACATTTATGAGATCTCTTTGTTGATGAATTACATGAGGACAATTTATGATGCTTTGCAAAAGAAAAAGAAATGCTTGAGAGCAAAATAGAAAAGTTGCAGGATTGTAAGCCAAACCATGCACCGAACAAGAGCCCAATTCAAGCCTCTAAAAAATGGATGTTGTTTGATTTCATTTGCTCCTTCGCATGAGCCAAGTCTGTTATGTGGGTCTCGGTGCAATAACCGATACATCAACTGTCTTGCTGGGAGGCTCACCTGAAATTAAAATAATAAAAATTCAGTCAGTACTCCTACTTCAGTGCACTGGAAAGAAAAAAAGAAAGAAAGAAAAGAACTTCTTACAGGAATGCTAGCTGGGAATTTGAGATCTTTTTGAAGAATATTAGCAAATGTCTTTTGTCTAGTTTTTCCTCTGAAAGGTGTATACCCATATAGCATTTCATACAACAGTATTCCTGCAACAGAGAACAGATTTGTCAACTCTGCATGGGGAAGTAGGAATGCTCTAATAAGACCTGCCTGACCAGGTAAAGAAAAACCAAGAATTTTTACCAAGGGCCCACCAGTCAACTGCACTAGTATGTCCAGCCCCTGTGATGATCTCCTGAAAAAAAAAACAAACAAATATGCAAGATTTAGAAACCTCTTGTTATATGCATATCTCTGTTCGAGGAAAGGGTTTTTTTTTTTGGGGGGGGGGGGGGGGGGGAGACCACATGGTAAAGATATGGAAGCCTCTACCAATTTCTCACAGAGAGAGAGAGAGAGACTGATAGAGGATTTAATAATGGGGGCCTGGACTGTACATGTGCAACTTTCAAGTAAAAAAGACAGTACCGGTGCAATGTACTCTTCAGTACCAACAAATGAATTTGAGGCTCTCATTGGTTCTGCCACAAAGATTGGAGGTATCCTCTTTGTTTTGTGCTTTTTCTGTTCTTCCATTTCTGGAAGCAAGAGCTTATAAACAAAACAGAAACTAGGAATTAACAACGTTCATGCATCATATAATTACATAAATTAAAGGTAAATTTGCCAAAAAGACCCACATACCTGTGGTCTACACGAAGTGAGACAAGAGAGGTCAAAATCAGTAAGGGAGATGTGGCCATCTCTATGTAGCAATATATTTTCTGGCTTAAGGTCACGATATATTATGCCTGTAAGTAAAAATAAATAGTTCATATTAAGTTGTATTTAAATTCCAGGGAAAAAATAATTTTTAAAACAAACAATTATCTAACAATTGATGCATACCTTGACAATGGAGGTACTCAAGTGCTACAACCACTTCAGCAGCATAAAATCTACACAGAAAAACAGGAGGTACAGAAAAAACATAAAATGATAGTTGTTTTTCGATTCAACACAACGTCTTAATTAGGTACTAACCTAACAGCATCTTCCCTTAGGACCTTTTGCGGTTGCCGATCTAATAACATAAATAGCTCTCCGCCAGGACAGTAATCTGTTATTAGACATATGTGTGTCTTTGTCTGAAAAAAATATAAAACTGTCACTACTAGTTTTACCGAAAAGTCAACAGAAACCTCAAGGACTTTATTTTTCACCTGAAAAGATGCATATAAAGTGGGGAGAAAAGGATGATCTAGCAAGTCAAGAATTTGTCTTTCAGCTGTTGCTCTATGAACCTGTTAGAAACAAGGTAACTTAGTGGAAATACTCAACATTTATTGTATGTAGTGTAATAAACAGATGTATACTAATTAATATTTATTACAAATAGAGAGAGAGAGAGAGAGAGAGACCTTGTTGCGGTTAAGCATGACATTTTTGTCCATGGCCTTCATTGCAAACAATTGTGCTGTCTCGATCAATTCCACTAAGTGCACACTGTGGTTTCAGAAATGAAAGAGGAAATATAATATATAAAAGATGAACATTACAAACCCAAATTGCATCATAAATTTTCAATAGACCCTACACACCTAACATTAAATGTAATGCATGAGAATTTTCCTTTTCCTAATTATAGTATAATTATAAAAACGCAAGACTTTGTACCTTCCAGTGTCCCCAGATCCCAACGGTTTAACTGGTCTAAAATGCTTTAAGCTGATTTCTTCTCCGCTCTCTAGAATCTGAAAGAAAATTGCGACAATTTCCAATTTTACCTCAACTGAACTCCAATTATCAACCATATACAAAACTTTTAAATCTTATTAAATTGCAGCTGAACTAAAAAACAAATATAAAATTCATTACTTTTTCAATAGCTCTCCATGAGGGATTGCTCCTCTTATGTGGTTTTGGAAGCACAGTCTTCGAGTGATTAGCCCACAAATCCTCTGGCGTCTACAAAATTTGAACAAAAAAAATATTTAAAATAAATTCATGTTATAAGTTCTATTAAGTTTAGTAACAAATAGAGACCATCAGACATCTTACCATGTTAGCATCAGGAAGTTCTTTTACAGCTTGGTTCACATTGTCTGCCGTTTCTTTTACCTAAATTATAGTTGTCAGAAATATATTAACTAATATTCACATTCATGATGGAAAATTAAATAGTAGAAAAGAATTATAAGGAGCCATAGATGCAATAATTTATACATGTAAGTGAAATTGCATTCAGTACTTTACAAGGATATTAAGCCCAACCATGTATCAAGAATATTGCTCAACCATGTAACAAGGATAAGCCATGCATGCAATAATATATACATGCAAATGAAATTGCATTCAGTACTTTACCAGGATTTTAAGCCAAACCATCATGTAACTAAAACAGTGAATTTGGACATAATTTATTTATACAGAATTACAACAGATTGTCTTTTAAAGGACATGAAGTTGCATTCAGTACTTTACCAGTAGGTTTGGTGATGTACTGTAATGGTGCAGTCATAGAAAATCAATATTAACACAATACTTTGTTTCTTGTTTCTAAGATTCTGAGTTCCAGCCTTCAAATAAGCCATAGACCACTAAAAAGAGGTCAATTGATCCACACCATGCAGATGACATAATGCACTGAGCAATGAAAGGAAAAGCATTGTACCAGCTTGGCGCCTTCTTTTGCTGTATCCTCTGGAATAGCATTGTGAAGTGGCTCTACATGTTCCGTTCCATCCAATTGTACCCCAATAAAGTATTGCACTTCTCCCTGTTAAACATGAATGAAATAAAAGCTCAAGGAATGTAGGAGAAGACCAAAGCAAGTAGCTGTGAAACTGTTGTCTTTTACTGAAATATAGGTACCTTCTGGTCACGCATTGGTTGCAAGTGGAAAAGGTTCCAGAACTTCTTACCTGAAAAATCCAAAGTAATCATATGTTTTTCATTTTTGGTCATTCATGTTTTCATCTTGTTACAAAAACATACAAAAAAAAAAAAAAGCTAGCATACCACTTTTAGTGTAATTTATGAGTTGAACAGTGACATCCCTTTGGTTGTCTATGGCATCTCTAATCTTTTTAACTGTATCACGATCTGTTTCTGGGCCTTGGAGGAACCTACGATTCATTCACAAACAAAAGAAAGATTTAAAAAAAAAAGATGATATTTATAATTAATGCGACTTTCAATTCACTTTTTTAATATTCTTTTTACCTGCAATTTCTGCCCAATATCTCTTCCCTGCTGTACTCAGTCAATTCCAAGAAACTATCAGATGCAAATATCTGAACAAATTAACAAAAACGATTTAGTCTTTTGGTCTGTCATTGTATACAAGTAACATACACAGCATGTTCTGGACTTTTCACCTGTGTGGATGCATGTAATGAAAACTTCAAAAAATATAGATGGTGGTTCATGCTGCCTATATTGGTATCAGTATGAGTGTGGTATTGAAATTTTGTATTAGAACCTTGCTAGAACATGCAATTAGCAAAGGTAGACTGAATTACAGCTAATGT
This sequence comes from Rhynchospora pubera, assembly GCA_028095005.1. Taxonomy (NCBI): domain Eukaryota; kingdom Viridiplantae; phylum Streptophyta; class Magnoliopsida; order Poales; family Cyperaceae; genus Rhynchospora; species Rhynchospora pubera. The sequence continues at coordinate 103,778,373 of CM051459.1, forward strand.
TTACACATTGTCTTAATAAAATTTTATAAGAAATATATTTATGAAACTATAAAAGAAATATTAAATTTTCTTATGCTTAATTTAATACGAGATTATCAGGAAAAAAGCAAATAGTTTAGTACAAGTTGGGTTGGGGTGCTACTGAAAATAGTTTCACCACATGAGTGTTAGTTGCAAGTGCAATAAAATACAGGCTTATTTTGCAAAGAATAACAAAACAAAAGGACAGAGAACAGAAGAACACAAATAAATCTTACAATGGGATTATCAGGAAGTCTGGGATCAGTAATAACAAAATTCTTCTCAATTCTTTCAAGAGTAGTCGCAAGATCAATGCCTCTTCTCATCTCCTTCTTCCTCAACTCATCATCAAAGCTCTCTGCCCTCTCATCATCACTCTCCACTACCGGGTTCAATGGATCTGGGTTGGGTTTTGCTTCCATTGCAGCTTCAATTTCGTGCCGACCTGTATTTCCTTGTCCTAGTCCAAGCAAACTAGCAAAAGAAAAGGAAATCAGGCACACAATAAGTAACAATTTGTTTTACTGATCACTCATATTACAATGTGCAAAACGTCTCCAGTATGGCAGTATGTATGCTTCGGCTACTTGTAAGCCAGTTGTTGGCACTAATGCTGAACTGAGAAAAAAATTACTAAATGACCCTGAACCAACTAAATCTGTTCTGATAATTTTGCATATATCAACTTTGAACCTGATATGGACAAGAAACTTTCAATATAGTTTACTTTAAAAAAAAAAAGCTTTCGATATAGTTTAATACAGATAAAGAGATAAAAGAAAGAAAGAAAAAAAAAAGGTCACTAATATTGGCAGCAAAGTCAAATTGGTGTCAGTAATACATGCCTGCCAGTATACCACTCTAACAGATGATGGTAGTAACTAGGGAACATTTTTCTTAATTGCAATGGACATTTGACTGCAGTAACCCCAAACAGTAACACTTATTAATATGTACTCAACAAGCTTGGCTTGGTTTAATTCTAATTCTTTTCATGGCAACAGTTATAGAGATCTCTAGAGTTTTGGGTCAAACTGTCAAGTTTCTCTAAAAATTTTCTAGGGCACCAGTCCTGTCTTATATAGTTAAAATGACCCTTTCACTAATTACCTACAATAGCAGTTGAGATAACCTCAGCTATGTTTTATTAATCATTTAGGTAACACTTTTCCAATTTGCGCTAATAAGATAAAAAAATGATTTCAGTTACAAGTTGAATACCCCATGAAAGACAATAAGCCAGATTTTCGAGATTTTTTAACCACTTTTTCTGGCACTTCACTGATCTTCTGTAATGAACTCCTTGTGCCTCCACCTGAATTTCGCCTACTGGAAGGGGCATTTTCAGAACTTCTCCTGCCTGTAAAAAACTCCCCACCACCTTCTGATTTTCTTCCAAATGGTACTGAATCGGACAATGAAAATGAGCGAGGCTGTTTTACGGCCATCACAAGCTCTGAAAGTGAGCTACGTGCCTTATCCTTTTGCCTTTCTGGAAAATTTACAAAAAGAATCAATTTATGTAAATATAAAAGAAAGAACAAACTTAGTTGTACAGAAGAAGATTCTTTAATCATACCATCATATCGAATGAGTGACTCTGGTAATCCATTCGGCCGTAGCATTGTATCTTTACTCCCTTCTGTGTATTTACTCACCTCTACTTGCATCCTTCATAATAAAATTGAAATTTATGAACATTTAGGACTGATAGTCCAATATGAACTTTTCAGAGTAACATATGCATAAATACATATACTCAAACAGGTTGTTACAAAGCCTCCAAACTCCAAAGGTAGACAGTGAATAGAAAATGAATGTTACTCTAGGCCTTGGTTGGGAACTCAAAATCACATCATTTATTCCAAGTTCAACACAATAAGAGTGACAAAAAACATGTATATATATATAAAAAGGAAGGAACATCTTAGAACAATGAAAATAGCTTGAACAATTAAACTATAAATCTTCAGAGAGGCAGTATGGCAGTAATGTAAAACTCACCCGATAAATTTGAGAGTATTGCCTTCTTCATCTTTGATTGGTGCAATGGTCAAAAGGTTCCAAAAGGGTGTCCCGTCCTTCTTGTAATTCAATACGCGTCCGCAATAACTAGTTCCAGAAGCAAGCGCGTCCCTTATCTTAGCTATCTCCTCCATGTCAGTACCAGCACCTTGTAGGAACCGGCTATAACAGGAGAAGAAGAAGGCATAATACAGATGATGAAACAAATAATAACAGGAAAGGAAGTGAGAGATAAGATAAGATAAGATATATACCAGTTTCTGCCGACAACCTCCTTGGAGGTATAGCCAGTCATGTTGAAAAAGCCTGCACTGGCGTAGAGAATAGGCAAATCGGGCCGAGTCGCATCGGACACCACGAACGTTTGTTGAAATGCCGACAGGGCGTCTCTCAGTTCCTCAGAAACCCTCGGCAGATTCCCTCTCCGGATCCCCTCTTCATCCTCGCTGTACGAAGACCGGTTCGACCGGTCGACGCCGCCAGACGACCGGTTCGAGCGGTCGCCGGAGCGCCGAGCCTCCACCCCTTGCAACATCCCCGTCTCTTCGTCCGTGCGGAGCACCAGGCCCCACTCCGCCGCTCGCTTCGCCGCCGCGCCGACGTCATCGCCCGAGGAGGAGGGGGCGGAGGCGGAGGCGTTGGAGCCGAGAGAAACAGTCTGAGTCTGAGTCTGAGAGTGAGAGTGAGAGATAGCAGGCCAGGATGGATGGGTGGGGTCGGAGTCCGCGGAAGGGGCGGATGATTGCCACGTGGCGAAAGGGGACGAAGGTTTGGGATGAGGTTTAGGCGTGAAGGAGGCGGGATTGAAGACTTCCAACGATCCGCGCGAATCTCGAGGCAGTGGCGGCATCAGCTGTGGCGGGGGTTGGGTTTGTCCCTTGTAGTCTTCCATATAATCGTTAATCGTCTTGATATTGACCTGCAGTTGCAGCATACAATACATGTCACCAGTGTCACTGTTGTCAATATTGGTACAAAGAATTTATCATTTAAGATATATGAACTATGTCAATGCTCGTGTCTGCTATTGATTTTTCTAAGTTAATCTTGGATATAATTTTAAAAATAAACAGAAGAAAAATATGACGATAGTTTATATGGATGATCTCAACATACAACAAAATGGTTATCAATATTGAAAAAATAACACTAAGCTTTTATAATATTAGTAAATTGTATATCAAATTTATTAACAACAAATATATTTTATGAGGAATATATTGTTAAAATCGATTTGAATTGACTGATTAAGTACGATTATTTTATGTTTTTTTTTCTAAACTACGAACTAATTTATGTTTTTTTTTAATATTTAGATTTAAATATATCTAGCTTGAATCTAGAGCGTATGTTTCATTTCTTATCTACACAAGCATCAGCCTCTTTTTTCTTGACAAATGCATGATTCGATGCTTAAAATATGTGGCTAGAATTTAGAATCTAACTGGGCCACATAAACAGCACTGTTTGGATTTTAAACGAGTGGTCCTAATGAATAGGAAGATACTTATTTTAAAGGTACTTATCCAATCCAAGAGACCAAGACAGAGAGTGACGGTGTCTTTTTTCCAAAAATCCAATTGCTCCACATGCAAGATATTTGTCTGCAATTGCTTTGTACTTACGCCAAAGAAAGCATTCTATTTTATTTTTGCGAATGCAAAATTAAAACCAAGTATTTAAACTAAATTATGCAACTTCATTGAGTCAATGATCATAAAATGATTCATAACATGTTTTTTTTGAGTTTATGTTTGCTTCTCAATCATATCTGAACTGATATATTTTGTTCCTTTTATAGCCTAGTAAGTAGTAATACTCAGACAAGTTTCAAAATTATATTGAGAAGATAACAACTGGGTCCTACATAGAGTGTCTAGATTGCACTATATCTATATATGAACATTGATCCAAAACAGGACAGGGACAACACACTCTAGAATTTGTAATTATTCATGGCACCCATCACCCCTTCACTTTGAATCAAACACTCATCCTCTCTCTCTCTCCCTCTCTCTCCCTCTCCGTGACATGAGCAGCCCATTTACATCAATTAATTGCCTTACTCATGCCAAAAACTCACAATTAAACTCATTATTTGAACAAAATTTAATATTCCTTGGCAAAGATTGCTAATTATACTGATGCTCTCTCTCTCTCTTTTTCCCCAAAAAGAAAAAGAAAAAAATGCGTGATGGGAATTATCATGAATTTAGAACATTAATTCTCTTCTTAATTATCAAGAAGGGCAAAACAAAGCTCTCTTTAATTTGCAAAAGATAGAAAGCAATGCAAATTAAGTCCCATGAATCAACTGATTTATTTCTTTAATTCAATCAATCGGGTCTTATTCCTAACAAATAAAAAGTGAATTGATTAAAAAATTATGTTAGAAATTACAGCTGATCATGAGGTACCTCTAATCAAGTAGTGGTGACTGCTGAGTTGGCAGTTCTTCTTCTTCTTCCCTTCTCTCTAGCAATCAAATAAAGAGGGTACATATATACTTGATTACTTTGGCAGAGGAAACAGAGGAGCATGAACAGAGGAAATGGCAGGGGAATACAATTATAGGGATCAGACCACGCGACAGAACACGTGGTGGAGGTATGTATGTAGGAGTAGGAGGAAGAGTTGCACCGTTGCCAAGATATGGCGCGCCTTTGCTTGCACCACTGTATTTTTGTATCTTTCTTGAATTCGCTTCTCTCTCTCTCGCTCTCTCAACCAGTACTGCACTGTAGTTTGTAGCATGTACCCAAGCGCAAGTGGGAGTTTTGGGTTGTTAACTTGTTATATGGATCCAAGTAAATATTCACAAAACATTATGGATAAACCACACCACACCAGTCACCAGTCACCAGCGTCTCTTGGAATGGAGTTGAGAATATGAGAGCGATGGATGTTAGCATTTTACTTTTGGTTCTTCTGTGCTTGTTCTTGTGTTTGCAACTGTGGGTCCGACTGCAATAATTCATAATGAGAAATACTTAATTGCTCACAAGTTATGCTTGATTATCTCATAGAAGTAAATATTTTAAAATGCAAGGTAGTTTTAACATATATAGGTTCGTTTTTGTTTTATATTTATAAACATTTTGTACTCCAATTTAATTAATTACTTAATATTATAAGTCGTTCAAATTCAGTTTTCCACATCTATCTAAATAGTGTGTTATAATTTATGCACCAATTTAGTTCAAATTCAGGTTTGCTAAAAATTGTTGCAACCATAATTGACAAAAGGGGGAAAAATATTCTAGCCATAGCATTCTTTCGAATGGGCAATTTTACCCTTCACCTTCAAGCTGTAACTTTCTGTACGATAAAAAAGGTGTAGTTAAACTACAACAAATATGTTAGCGTATCGGTATTCCCTCAGAAATTAAAATCAGACAGTAACTTGCAATGAAAAAATTGCTCATTCTGCACAGCCAAAGTAGTCAATCTGAAACTAAACAAGTCGGATGTTCCCTTTTCTATTTAGTATTTAGTGCGAAATAGTAATAATTCTCATATATTAAACATCATAGTCTACATATGAAAGTAAGTAATATTTCGAAAGTGAATTACAATGAATGCTATACCGTGTAACACTCAATTAGTATGATTATGGATCTGTATCATATTATACTTAATTACTCAGTGCGTTTGGATAGGTGTGGGAAGAAGGGAAGTGACGACGACGCTCGTCCCAAACCACCGGTCCGCCTGTGGAGGTCGGCGATAAATGGTTTAGTGGAATTAGAAATCACAAAGAAATGCTAAATAGCAAAGTGGAACTCAAAGAGCCCAAAGGGAAATTTCATTAATTAATCAACTATGTTTTACAATGAAAAGCACCCCTTTATATAGGAGGCGGCGCCTTGGACAACAAGTCAGTATATTTTCAGAAATAGTACCCTAAAAAAAAGAAATTTGTAGAAAGAGAGAGAAAATATAAAATTACAAATATAGTAATGTCCTAAACTAAAGATAGTGCTCGTCAGATTCTGAAATAGGTTCGGATGAGATTGAGTTCGCGTCGTGCTCGGATGCAACATCCCTGGGTATCCTCGGGAGAGGTCTTGGTGAGATACTCTCGGGTGAGGGTGAGGTCTCGAGTGAAGTACCCTCAGGTGAGAGATATCCTTTGGTGAGGTACCCTCTCGGGTTGAGTTCGCGTTATACTCGGAACCCCAAGGTACTTCGGAAGATATGTAGCGCCCCAACATATTTCGGAAGAATGACTCGTGTCTTGTTCGGATTGAACAATCTGAGTGATCTTGAGTGATTACCCGAATCATGCACCCCGAGGTATCTCGGGTGAATGAAAAATCCCTAAGGTACTTCGGGTGAAGTACCCCGAGATACCATCTCGGGTGAGCAATTTTCCATATTGCGTCAGGCTCTCGGGGTTGAGCAAAGCTTGACCTCAAGCTTGCATTTTCATCGGAGTGCTTAGGGAGATGGCGAACACTGAACACGCGCGAGGTGTGCCTGACCTCGAGAACATTGAATCTGCGGATGCTCTTGTCGAACTTTGTTAGAATTCGAATTGGTGGAGACTTGCAGCGAGTAAACTTGTTGTACTCACACCTCGAATCATGATCTTTACTCACGAAGACCCACATGAGCTCGAGAATCTTCAGATTCGAGCACATGGGAGTATATATTCCCTGCAGGTCGCGAGCATGTGTTGTAGCCTTTCTTGAACCCGAACTCGGGTCTCTTATTGGTGGTGGGTTGAGAGGACCTCGGGTGATGTGCTCGCAGTTCACAAAGAGAGAAGAAGGTAACGATGAGCGATAGATCGCGTGGTGGCATCCAAATTGATCTCTCGGAGTGTCACGTGCCTCGAGCGTAGTCACCTGGTCTCGCAGTTTGATCAAGAAATCTCGCTTAAGTACTTTTGGGTTCGGTTGTAAAAATGGATCACTGTACTCTGATTTTAAAGTGGTGTTGTGAGTATCGTGCAAAGTTTCAGTCTTGAAAAGTTCTCGGGCGATGAGCTCACAATATGTTGGAGGAGGGTCGAGAGGACCTCGCAACGAAGTCACTTGAGCTGGCAGCGATGTCACCTGAGTTCGTAGCATTTTCGAGATATCACGCTTCACTGCTTTTGGGCTCAGCTGCAAGAATGGATCATTATAGTCTGACCTCAAGACCATGTTACATGTCTTCGAGGTTGAGGTTGAGGTAACACAAGGAGAGGGCAAGTGCTCGAAGGTGAGATCACTTCGGGAAGCATCCTTTTCTTTGCCTAGATTAGCCTTGCAGACGACCTCGCGAATATTCGTAGGATTGCTCAAGTTAGTCGAGGTCGGTATGCTACAAGAGACAGACGAGTTGATGCTTGGAGAATCTGTTGGCGCCTTGAGGTGTTTCGAGGTCTCGGTGTAGGCTCGGATTGTTTTAGATATAGGTATTGTGATCACAGTTTGAGCTCGGCTCGGTGTTGGCACATCTCTAGGAACCAAGTTGTGACCTCGGATTCCTTGTTCCTCTACGGCTTTCACCTCGGGATGAACCTCGAGTTGAACCTCGGGGTGAACCTCGGAAGCTTTGTGGAATGTGTTCACTGACATCGCAGTCGAGGTGTATGTCGAGCCGCGAGATTCAAGATGGATTGTGCTCGGATTGGAAGGCGGAGCGAAGGACTTTGTAGCCACGGATTGGATTCGGCTCGCGGTTGGTACAATCTTCGGATGCAATCTAGGACTTCGAGCTTGTTGTTGTTCTATTGCCTTCGCTTTGGCTTGGGCCTCGGGGAGGTCATAGAAGGTTTGCACAACAAGTGCATCTCGGATCGAGTCACGAAGTCCATGGAGAAATCGAGCAACTCGTTGATCCTCGGTCTCGTTCAATAGATTGCAAGACTCCAACTGATAGAAATCGTGGGTATACTCGTCTACATTCCTCGGTCCCTGCCTGAGTGACTGAAACTGCCTGAACAGTGTCTGTCGATAGTTGAGAGGTAGGAATTCTCGGTTCATCTCGCGTTCGAGTGCGTCCCAGTCATTTAGAGGAGGAAGGTTATCGAGATAACGACGATATTCAAAGTTTTGCCACCAGGCGGCTGCTCGATCTCGAAATCGGATAGTAACTGAGGACACACGCTTCTCAGGGGGAACTTCTTTTAACTCAAAGACCTCTTCTACCGTATGCGTCCAGTCTAGGAACTCCTCGGGTTTGAGAATCCCAGTGAAGTCAGGAATCTCAATTCGGAGACCTCCTTCCCAGTTACGATCTCGGGTGTTGTTCCGGTCTCGGTTTTCAGGATTGTTGGGGTTGGGATTAGGGTTGCTGCCCCCACCTCTTTCGTCATTAGGGTTTAATCGTCCCATGAGTGTTGTAATCAGTTCTGTATGGCGCACGGCGTTATCATCCATACGCTGAAGTAGGGTTTCTTGACTCTTCTGCATTCGTTCAAGAAGTGCGATGATGTTAGGATCGGCCATGGATTCCGGCGAAAAGATGGAAAGTGAGGGTGGTTGGAGTGATTAGATCGCAGCTATTGGCGACGGCGGCGGATGTTGGGGATACAGCTTCACGCAAGCGCGAAGGTGGATTGTCGGAACCTGTGCTCTGATACCACTTGACGACGACGCTCGTCCCAAACCACCGGTCCGCCTGTGGAGGCCGGCGATAAATGGTTTAGTGGAATTAGAAATCACAAAGAAATGCTAAATAGCAAAGTGGAACTCAAAGAGCCCAAAGGGAAATTTCATTAATTAATCAACTATGTTTTACAATGAAAAGCACCCCTTTATATAGGAGGCGGCGCCTTGGACAACAAGTCAGTATATTTTCAGAAATAGTACCCTAAAAAAAAGAAATTTGTAGAAAGAGAGAGAAAATATAAAATTACAAATATAGTAATGTCCTAAACTAAAGATAGTGCTCGTCAGATTCTGAAATAGGTTCGGATGAGATTGAGTTCGCGTCGTGCTCGGATGCAACATCCCTGGGTATCCTCGGGAGAGGTCTTGGTGAGATACTCTCGGGTGAGGGTGAGGTCTCGAGTGAAGTACCCTCAGGTGAGAGATATCCTTTGGTGAGGTACCCTCTCGGGTTGAGTTCGCGTTATACTCGGAACCCCAAGGTACTTCGGAAGATATGTAGCGCCCCAACATATTTCGGAAGAATGACTCGTGTCTTGTTCGGATTGAACAATCTGAGTGATCTTGAGTGATTACCCGAATCATGCACCCCGAGGTATCTCGGGTGAATGAAAAATCCCTAAGGTACTTCGGGTGAAGTACCCCGAGATACCATCTCGGGTGAGCAATTTTCCATATTGCGTCAGGAAGAAGTGAGAAGAAGTATTGGGAAGTGCGTAATTTTGTGAAGAGTTTAGATTGTTTATAATTTTTTTTCTTCTTATTTCTTCCAACGATCCAAACGCACCCAGAAGAAGGAAAATTTGGATTAACTCGATCAAATTGCAGTTCTAATTATGAGAGACAGAATCCTATGTGGGATCTTCTCTAAACAAAAGTAAAAATATAAAAGCATTGAAAGTAAAACTCTCTTTCCAACATAAAATTATATGTGCTGCAACTATGTTTAAATCTTTTGTTAAGCGTGGCATAAAACAATGCTAGTTCCATTAATGAAATCCCATATGTATATCCTGAGCTGGAGATTGGGATCCCTTCAAGGTGCTCTTCTTCCTCTATAGGAATGATATCCCATTCTTAATTTGTGCATCCAGTTGTTGATTTGCTGCACCACTCTAAATTATATTAGCAATAAATTAGTAATTCTCACATTTCTTACTTGATGTGCACAGGTCAGAGATATGTTAGGGATTAAGCACTTGGATCTCATCCGCATTTTGAATGGTGCATTCTTTTAGTTCTCTCTTTTAAGACTTGAGAAGACTCTCAAGTCTCAATCATTCTTTTTTCTCCTACGCTCTTACCTTCTCAGTGCAACTGTGCTCATGCTCTCTTCTCTCGCACTTGTACTTGTACTTGTACTTTCTTCTCTATCGCAGTCGTGCTTTCTCTCAACGACACAACAAAATCTGGTATTCTTAATAGACACTTTGTTGTATCCAGATCCGATTCTGACAGCTAGAGCTGGGGAAGATTGTAATTAATGAAAAATTTGAAGTGACTTTTGAGATCTGAGAAGATGGAGAAATGACGTGGCATGAAATATAGCATCAGCAAATGAGACAGAATGTAATTAGTTGAAAATTGAGTGTGGCTCTCTAGGTAGCCTCTACCTAAGTTTGTCAAAAAAAAAAGAAAAAGAAAAATGTGTGTGACTTTAGCTAAAGAATAATACTTGTAACAGATATGAAATATTATTTGAATAAACTTTGTTCTTTGTATCGGTTTCTTCTCTTTTACTTTTCTCTTTCTATTGGGGAATTTCATTCTTCCAATTTACTAACAATTGGGCAATTTCATCCAAATATCTGATTTTTTTTAAAATCAAACTAGAACAAATATGATTTCAGAACTAAAAAACGCACAAACCAAAATTAATTGGAGGTCAGTTATGTCTCCAGTTCCTACTTATATTACCTTCAATTAGAATCAACAACATCAATTTTTGACAGTATATAAATTAAAACTTGTCACATATCAGTTTCACGAGGACAAATATAGCTTTATTGACTTAAATTAAAACATAAAGATCAATCCACTGCCACGAATCTCCTATCTTTGGTCTGTCAATAGATCAGTAGAGACAGAGGAGAGTGGCAACTTAAGAGCAGAGCACAAGCGAGAGAGAAAAGAGCATTAGTGAAGAAGAGAGCACGGGAGAGATGAGAAAGGCAAGAGTTGATTTGGTTGTTTCGTATTCCTAGCCAGAGGTTAGAGAGGGGAGGAGACAAAAGTAAAAGGTAATAAAAGCAGCTCATTAGAGTTGAGATTCAAATACAATCATACTCGTCAATTCTTTTTTAATCTAACGGATGAAATTTTGTGACAACTGTGGCAATCTAAATTGCTTTATATTTCTTGTCTGGGTTTTGGTCACTTCTTCTTGGTTGCTTTGGTTATCATTAAAACCATAGTAATTAGACAAAAATTAATTGCTTTATCTTTCTTGTCTGGATTTTGGTCAATATTTTTTCGTTGCTTTGATTATAAATTAAATAGAATTTCGAGAGTTTGAAGAGAAAATCGATAGGGGTGCCTCTGTTTGTATAGGCATGCACCAAGTGATCGTGCCCAATTGTCCTATACATCAGTGTATCAGACTAAATACTACTCAGGTTTGCTTTAATTTTCTTGCAATTGCTTGATCAATTTTCAGACTTCTCGTCATCGTGATTTGTGTGGTTTGGAAGTCGGGGGCGACATTCTTTGCGGCTCAGATACAAATTTGACTCCTCCAGCCATGTCCGTTTTGTCTGTGTTGTGTGTCGACTGTGGAAAACTTTGTGTGAGATCTAAGGTCAAGGCGATCACACCTTGCGTTTTGGGAACCAGATGTGATTGTATATATTCATAAACATACTCTTTACTCTTTCCTCTTATAAACGTTTTTCATAGGTATTCATAACAAAAATAACTATTTTTATTTCATGAATCAGTTTTGAAATAATAAACTTTAGTTTTTTCCAATGTCCCATTTAAAACATACTCCAATATATAATAAAGAGTAATAGTGGTTATTTATATTCCTTTAATTTACAGCATATCTCAAATCTAACTACATAAATAAAAAAAAGTGCAAAATAAGTAACATAATTGTATCAACTATTTGAACCTTTGTCGCGCTTATTAAAATGACAAGCATGGATTGTATGATTCAAGCATACATTTTTCATTTTTATCCCTCCAACCAACACTTATGAAGAAGAATATTTATCACCCCTTTACTCCGGTCTTCTATCGAGATTTATTTTGGGCTTCTATTTTATCTCATCATCACATATTTTTAAAGAGAAAATTAGATCAATGCCACTCTAAAGTTGTAAAATTAGAAAATGCCATCACAAAAATGAACTCTTTGAATAATGTGACACTAAACTCAATATGTTCAGATATTTATCACATTTATATCATTGTTGTATCATTTTAATATAAAAATAAAATACTATATTTAGTGATATTTTTATATCTTCAAAGTAATAATATCCTTCTACTATCCTCTCCTTCTCTAGATCAAAAATTAGATCATGCCGTTTGTATTTCTTGTTGTGATCTCAGCTCTTCCTTCCCCTCCTGCTTTCTTGATTCTCTACCAAAATCACCAGCTCCATTCCTCTATTTCTTCGTTCTTTCCCCATCACCAACACATCCCACATTCAAAGTTCCGAACTCTAGACCGCTATTTGTTCTCTCGTCAAATCCACCTCACACAAATCCTAGATATCTGTCTCTTAAATGTAATAAACTACGCTTAGTACCAGTGGCAAAACATCAAAGTACAGTCTCTCTCTCTCTCTCTTTGTGTAAAAAAAATAGTCGATGGCTATAGATAAGCAACTTGGATAATTTAACACAAATATTTGTTGGTAACTGTAGTTCAATCGATCAATCAGATATTATATTTTTCAAAGATGGATTGGTGACCTTTCTGTTATTAGCTAGATGGATTTGTAAAGGAAAGAATATTTTTAATGTTCATGTTTTGCAAAACATTTTATAGCTAAGTAGGATATGTTAGTGGTGATATTGTATTGATGTGTTTCTTTGTGTAAAATGTAATTTTTCTCATGATCAAAATGCACATTGTGACAAGTGAAAGTCTGTGCATAAAAAGACAGATGTAAATTGACTATTGTTTGTTTAATTCCAATTGTTAAAAACATATGTCATGGAAATAAATCGTTCTTATTGCTCCATTCCAAAAGTTATCAAGGATATTTATATCTCATACTGAAATTAAATTATAATGAAAATCATATGATAAATACAATATAATAAGAGAAATGCTAGTGTCCTATATATAGGACGGATAGATCCGTCCAATATAATAATTTTCACATTTTTAAATTTCAAATGACCGATCCGAACCATTTAATATGTTTTCCATATTGAAAACTTACAAGAAACCAATTTTTACATTTTTTTCGAATTTTCTTACTATTTTTTTGGTATTTTTGAAAATTCATGATATAAACATTATGGATCGTCCAATAACAACGATTTTCTAAAATACCAGAAAAATAGTAAAATATTTTGAAAAAATATAAAAATTTGTTTCTTATAAGTTTTCAATATGGAGAACATGTTGAATGGTTCGGATCGGTTATTTAAAATTTAAAAATGTGAAAATGATCATATTGAACGGAGTCCATCCGTCTAATATATTGGACTCTAGCATTTCTCATAATAATAATAATAATAATAATAATAATAATAATAATAATATTATTATTATTATTATTATTATTATTATTATTATTATTAGTAGTAGTAGTAGTAGTAGTAGTTGTTGTTGTTGTAGTAGTAGTATTACTATTATATAAATTAAGGTATTATTAAATATTTGTTATACTAATTATAATATTGATAATAATTACAATTAAAATTTTTAAATAGTAATATTTCCTATATTGAAATTAATATATTATTTTATTTGTTTATTATTGTAATTAAAAATATTATAATATTGCAATAATATATTAATCATAATTAATAATAAATATTAATGATAAATTATTCGAAATTCGAGACTAATCAATTTTGGGACACACCGTGGAAGAAGTTATTCCATTAATTTTGGTGGCATAAGTTCTTCATCCTTAAAGAAGCTTAATCCTCTCTAGTTTGTTTAACTATTCCTCCACCTCCACCTCCAATCTCTCCTTAAGAATGTTCTCTCCGCCTCCTCCCCTTCTTCTCACTAGCCATCCTCCTCTCTCCAAGCGAGCTTTTCCACAGCGGGGAGCTGTAACCAGCAACCTTCCTGAAAACCCTCAATCTAAGCTGTGACCTACCTCAAACCTCTCTCTGTCGATCCATAGCTGCGACCTGCCTGAAAGCCCGAAGTCTCCGCCTGCCGTCTATTACCTGCATCGAAACCCCTCTCTACCGATCCAACGCTACGAACTTAAAAAACTGATAGGTTGTAATCAGGTGCAATTGGTGATTTGATGAAATTGAAGAAATTTGAATCAATTTGGTGCAACAATCTGGTGAAATTTCGACTTATACATGGTTTTCATTTGGCACTGGACTCTCAAGCATCATGATTTTCTTGTGACATGGTTAATTTAACTAAGCTATGAACAAAAGAGAACATGGTTTCTTGTGCGATCAAAACCATGGTGCTAAGCTCTGGACTCTCAAAACAAGAGCACGGATCAAAACTAGAGTGCTAATTTCAAAATCATCACTAGTTAAATTTTTTTTTTTGAGAAAAGTAACCATGGGGTTACCGGTTTCATTATAGAAACTGAAGTTTTTACAACTATTTAAAACTAAACTCTATCCCAAAAACAAAGGAGCCATAACCCGAGGCTCATTTGTATTTTTGTGATAAGATCTGTTTAAAAGGTTCCCACCTAGAACTAGAAATAAGAACATCATTACATCAACATTCCACAGAAGTTAATCGTTTTGCATCTAAAACTAGAAACAAAGAACATCATTGCAGCATCATTTACTACTGCAATCTTCATTCTGGTCCTCCTGGTAACAGCAGTTGTGGAGGTGTGGTTTCTCCATCCCCATGTCCCAGCAAATCACCTGGTAGTGACATTTGGAGCGGTATTTCATCCCAATCCCTAGGAAGCCACTTGAACATCACTAGTTAAATTAGCACCATGTGCGATCAAAACCAGACCTTTGCGAGAGACCATGAAAAGATATTGATCAAAATTGACCTGTGAGAGAGACCTCAGCCTAAGAAAAGCTCCGTGTGAGAGGTTAGGATTTTTGAGAGATCGGAGTAGTTGTTCATCGAGGTGGCGAAATAGTAGAGAGTTGGGTTTTCTTCGAATGAGAAGGAGGCTTGATCGATTCTGAGGAGAGAAGAGGCACGAAGAGAGTACATTAGTTGAACGGAGAAGTAAACAGGAGTCGACAGAAATTTTAATGGAAACGGAGAGATCAGATTGAATCAGCGCCTCAATTTCACAAATGACTTTCACTCCTTGATCTTAATCTCAGTATGAATTTTAAAGTTGTTGTGCATAAAACTCATATGCACGTTAGTATTATAGAGAGAGAGATAATATCTATTATGAACCATGATGCATAGAGGATTTCGTACACGACCGTTTGATCGGCGATTTTACAAATTGACAAATCTAAATTAATTAATTCAATCTATATATTGAAATCTCATAGCAAACAAAAAAAAATTACAATTTTTTAAACTTTTTACTATTTTTTCCAAAATTTTTAAATCTCGCCTTTTTTTGCTATAAATACACTAATTTGTAACAAAAATGACAAGCTTTAATGGGTTGTGCTATACTCCACGAGTACAACTAAAAAAAAAAAAGGGTCACATTCAGTGAGTGAATTTTTCATCTAACGTGAATCATGCATTATATATAAAATCAATAATCAATCTTTAATGTAGAGTAAAACAAGTTTGACACTTGAGTCCATCAAATGCGATTGAATTTCGATTTTTAAAAGGAATAATTAGATATATGCCACTATGAATATTGTCCATTTGTAAAATGTCATTTTTAAATTGCTAATTAGTTTTATGCTACTATAAAATGACTATAATTAGTTTTATGCCATTATTATTTTTTTTAAATGGATAAAATTAGAAATATGCCACCCAGAATTCTGCTATATTTTTTAAATGTCCAAATTTCCCTTTTATAAAAAAAGGGAAACAAATACGGAAGGAAAAGGAAAAAAAATATGGAGCCGCACAAAATTTTCAGGATTACATTTCTTTTACTTTCCTCTTTTTTTTTCTCTAACACCACCATGTCCCTTCCCATGAAATTTAAAAATCTCAAAACTTGATTTAAAACAAATTCTTCTCTCATGCGGCCACTAATTTGAGATCGCAACTCCATGAATTTTTAAAAGCCTATTGCTTATTCCGTACAAGAGGTTCTCACGAATCTCACATGGAGATCTTTTATGACGTAATATATTTTTCATTTCTGATTGTGGTTATTTTTTATTAAAAATTATGGCGATTTAGATCTTGGTTAATGGTAGCCTTTATTGTAAGTAAATATAATAATAAACGAAATTTTGGAACTTAATTAAAGTTTTATTTGACTTGTAACATGAATATATTTTTTTGTTTCGAATAATTTGTTAATTGCAATAATCAGATTTGCAAGTACGTGAATGATTCATTTTGAGAAACCAACGTTGGAGGATAATCAAAATGAAAAAAATGAAATAATATTAATATTATGCCATCTAGCAATAAAATGTTGCAATTTTTGCCATATTTATAGTTGCATATTTCTAATTTAATATTTTATAGTGGCATATTTCAAATTTTAATATATTATCGTGGCATATTTGAAAGGGCAAAAAGGTCATTTCAATTGATCAATGGTATAAATTTAATTTTGTCATTTAGGGATGACATAAAAATAATTTGTCAACTAGTGATGAAAAATCTCTAATTTATAATTTTTCGAGTGGCCTAAACCTAAATCACCCTTAAAATAATTATAATAGCCAATCCGAACTGCTAAATTTGTTCTCCATAATGAAATCTTCTTAGATTAATTGTACATGTCAAAACTTTTATTATCACATTTTAAAATTTAATTAATCGTAATATGGATTAATAATTTAATATTAATTAATTAAGAATCAAAAGATTGTATTATAGTGTCATCTTCAAATTACCTATAGAAAAGAAGAAAAAGAACGAAAGACCAGTGCAGTTTAAAGGCGAGGGCATGATGAAATTGAGCATTGGGATACTGAATACACGATTAAATAGCGCATTTTGAATTTTCCAAGTATAATTATCGAATAATCAGGTTTTAACCTATATATATGAAAAAGTTTTCTTGGGAAGCCTTGTTCTGTAATTATTTAATATATACTCTCATTCGGAATGTGATCCCCACGTGAAAAAAGCAAAAAAATAAAAAAAGAAAAATGGATATGCAGCATCTAATTGTTTATTTAAAAAAAAAAAGTATTTGCAATCAAACAACAAAACCGTTCGCCATTGTGGCAAAAGAACAATATCCCATATTTCTATATTCATTAACACTATCAGGGGATTTCATCGGCTCCATATTTCTTTCAATCGAACATGTAGGACTGTAGGTATATTGAGTAAACAAATTGTCCCTGGCTACAAATAATCAAACACGGTATGCCGAAGGAAATAAATAAATCAACCGATTCGAAACTGCTCATAAGTATCCGTGACATGCCCGAACGTCAGAAACTTGGATCATATGGAATATTTTAAAGGCATATTCATGGGGGAATATTTCTGTTCTCAAAATAGTGATGTTGTTACCATGGATTAGGGGTAAACCAGATCGGAGCTGCCGGCGCATGGTGGATGACGTCCCGCGGATAATACCGTGTCATGCTCTTCCCAATCAAGTCATAGATTCCAAGATCTTCAGCACCGTATGACTCTGAAAATACATGTGCAAAGTCCGTGAAGTAAATTGCATCTTTCATGCAGTTATGATAACAGCTAGGATTAATGACCACCGGAGAACTGGCCCCCAAAAATATTGCATGTCCATTGATGTGTGGACACGTGAAATATTTATTCCGTTCCAAATCAAGCTCATGGAGAACAAATTCTGTTGTGAGCCTGTGATCAGACATCTCTAAAAACCTCTCCACAAGGTGGAGTTTTCCGCCAAAAACTACCAGATAATTCACTGTACATTTATTTATACAGTTACAATCTGTATCTGTACAGTCACAAACTGTATCCTCTACGATATAATTAGGGTCACCACGGCACGGCACTTGAAGCTCGAGTTTTGTAGCCTTAGGATGAGTTCCAACTTCAAAAGTGTAGATTGCAGAGTAATTATCAACGCATGGAGATTGAACAATATAGAACTTCCCCTCATAAAATGCAATATCATCAGGGACATAAGGCAGGTCAGTTATAGCTGTCCAGACAGTACTGCCAGCCCTCCAAAAGGCCTGTGCGTTAAGTTCACCGTACAAGATTAAAGCTGTGAAGTCTGACCTTGTTCTAGGATCATAATCTAAAATGGCCTTGAACACTAAACAGCGCTGCAATTCTTCTGGGTCCATATACATTTCTTGCTCAATATGGCCCTCGTAATAGGGAGGAGGACGGGGAAGGTCATAGCAAACCCCCGTCAACGGATTGACCAAACGGAAATTCAATTTGCGGTCCAAAGTGAACAACCAGCCATATGAAGAGCCGCAAAGGACGGTGCCGCACGGCTCAGGGACATCGAGGTAATTATGTCTGTCTTCCGAGAGGTTGTAGAATTTGCGTTTCTTGGTATCCTTCATCTCCCCCAATGCCAGCCATGGGATTTGTTGAGCTGGAGAGTGGCGTTTTTGTTTGGCTACCATGTGCCAATTTCGACATACTGCACTGAACCGGTGATAGTCTTGGATGGGCAGAAAACTAGTCAAGTACTCAATCATGTCATCGGGAAGATCCGACCATTTAGCCATGCCCAAGGATCACACACTTTAATTTAGTTTTCAGCTGCAAAAGGAATAACGAACTTTATTTTCCTTCAAAACTTAACTGAAATTAGACAGTCATCGAGTTAAAAATGCTCTAAACAAAAGAAGGCGACAGAAAAGAGTAATTGATCAGGCGATAGAACCAAAGCAGGCAAGCTGCTGGGCATTTTAAAAGCGTTAAAACAAGGAATATAATTAACACTTGGGAACCTATTAAATAATAAAGAAACATGGGGCTGAATTTCAATTAGTTTGAAAAATTCAGTTAAGACAGACAAAAAATTTAGGGGTTTTGAATCTGAGTTGCAGTCGCTTTATAACTTCATTCCAAAATCTCTTTCACCAACTGAAAAATAGTTTAAATAGTTTTTAATGTTGAGTTGTTACTATTTATACATTTAACTTATTAGCAAATTAATACTTCTGTATGTTCGATTGTTTATATATATTTTATTAAACAATCACCACCATCATTCGTTACTGTTTGTTGTAGAAGGGAAAACTTGTATTTAGGGGACCAAAATCCTTCTGGAGTACTCCAGAGTGCAGTTCACGACTCTCGACGGTCTGATTGAATTTCTACAGTGTCAATTACCAGGCCTGTATTAATCATGGGGCATCCATTGGCGGTCGGACTGTCGAGAGTTGAAGAGTGCAGTAGTGTAGAGGATTTCAGTTCGTATTAAGGGATGGGGGTAGCAACTTGCAAACTTGGAATTCCAATAAAAAGAAAAGAAATTCTAACCACACAAGGCCCATTTATTTTATCTAATCTAATATGTGCATGCACATATATATGATTTAGGTGCTTTCTGTATTGAGCACAACCATGCATATAAATGTGTCGCTCGCTAGTATTAAGGCTAGTATGACTAGCATATATTATTTTGTACCTTCTAGCTATCTGTTGAATAACAGTTAGCAGTTACCACACAAACAGTTCCAGTTGCAGAAAGGGATATATAATTCAGGAATCTGCAGTACTGTGGAAACCAATTACTAATTGGGTCAAATTAAGTGATCTTAGGCCCCGGTTAGAAACTTAGAATCACTTTTTTTTTAACATGGGATTTCATTTCATTACAAATTTTTTTTATCAAAATGAATGAATTTGATGACATATAGTTGGAGTTTCCATGTTATTAGACCCAATAAAACCCTGAGAAATCAATTCTAATGAAATGAAATCCCGCGTAAAAAAACATTTTGATCAAAGCCTTAGTCTATAAAACTTGTTTGAAAAACTAATTAACAGCCAACAGCTAGTTGGGTGGGAAGGGGATGTAGGAGAGAGCGAAAGGAGAATTCATTTGAGATCTGAGGAATTATCTAGTATACACTTGTTGTTGCTATTATTCTGTGCCGTTCTGGTATTTGTTGCTTATGAGGTTGCTGTACCGTTTTGTTATCTACCAGACCAGACATGGAAGGAGGAAGGCAGGTAATTGTGTTCGATCTCATCACTTCAGAATTCAGAGAGAGAGAGAGAGAGAGAGAGAGAGATACCTTGTAGGGAGGCAATTGCTGCAGATCCGGGGCCAGGAGGGAGATATTGAAGAATATCAAAGAGATTTCGCAAAGAAAGTTGCCTTTAATTATGATTATGAAAAGGAACCCCACGTAGGGTTGACCGGTTGAGGACTCCAGGGTCGGTTGTCTCCGGCGCTCCAAACCTGTTCACATAATATATTTATATTATATCAAAATGTACTTTTGAGTACAACTTCTTAATAGGACTCATAAGCCGAAAAATGAACATAGCTTACTTATTTTGATACGACTAACAAAAATATCACGTAAAAAAAATGCAATAATTGATATTATTTTTGTTTTATATAGAGCTGTATAAATTAGGCAATAAAGATATGTCACCCAATCTTGCCGCGATATAAATAGATACTTTTTCGAAATCTTACAGACTTAGTACTCAATTTATTTCCGTTTTAGCTGGAAATCTAAAATATATTTATCTCTTATAGTCTCGATTGATGTCCAACCACAAATCAAATGAACAACATAAAAAAAATATCTACATGCTAGATCTAGAAATTTAATATTCTTAGATCCGTGCTTTTATAAAGAAAATAGCGATAGTGATGATAGTTTTAAGTTGTATAATTGTCCTCCATACATGTCAAGATAAAAAAAAAACTTCTAATTCTAATTATGAACAAAAACGTATTTTTATAAAAAAAAAATCATGCATTTAAAAAATTCTGGATAAAAATAAATATATTTTTTTTAACACGATAAATATCTACGTGCTGGACAAGAATAAGATTAATCACCAAAACTCATATAAAAATACCAAATAATTTGTACAAATTTAGGACTTTTATTGTTCCTTACTTATACATGTGTTCGATCATAATTATTCAACAGTTCATCACAATATCACATGGATGATTCGAGCTTGAAAATTTGTTAAATTCTATGAGTATTTAGGGAGAGAACACATGAAACTCCCAAATTAGATGATTAAAGATGTAAATGATATGAAATTGTGGGAAGTTTAAAAATTTAATCTTCCTTAGTTATTTGTAGCTTATAGAAGTTGTTCTCTTTTTATTAGAATCTATAATGGAGCTGATAAAGATGATCATTGAGGAAATTGATTACTGTCATTTGCAGTTTTATCATCCCTGCCATCACTAAATATAAAGTGAACATATACAGCAAACAAAGTGAACATATAGACTATCTAAGTGAACACATATAAACAAATAAGTTCAATGAAAATTAGTTGAATATGCATGTAAACTTCTGAACAAGTGATGACAACACTTATTTATTTGTAAGTGTTCACTTAGATCATCTATATGTTCACCTTATTTGCTGTATATGTTCACTTTGTATTTAGCGATGGCTGGATGATATATTTGCCGATTACACTTATAATTCGTGGATCATTGATTCTTATCCGAAAATATTCTCAATTGCGCATCAAACGCAATGGGTTTCGACGAGAGAGACAAGAGGGCCCCGGCCCGGCCTGCCATCTGTGTCAATCTCAATCTCTCTCTCTTTCCGCATTTCCCAATTCCAATTCCAATTCCAGACGGCGGACTTGGCTGACGTGGCCAAACTCAAACACGTCAACATCATTCCCTTCCTCTCAATTCTCAAATCGGCTATTGCTAACAAATGTTTTGGCAAACAATTAATTGGAGGATGAGCATGAAGATGAAGATGAAGACGAAGGAAACCAAATATTTCATTTCCAAAGATGCGTCTTCAAGTCTTTTCATGAAACACCAGCCACCAGGTGAGGTCAGATCAGCTCAGGTCAGTACCAATTATGCCTTGCAATAGATAGTTTTCACAAACAAACCGCTTCACAGTTTGAGTAATTATAAGTAGGTAATTGTTCCATTTTAAACTGAATGTACCTTTCCTGTCATTATAATTTGTTATTTGCATAGGAGTTGTGGTTTTTATTATTAATTCATCATCATCATCATCATCGTCATCGTCATCGTCGTCGTCGTCGTCGTCGTCGTCGTCGTCGTCATCGTCATCCTCATCATCATCATCATCATCATCATCATCATCCTCATCATCATCATCATCATCATCATCATCATCCTCATCATCATCATCATCATCATCATCATCATCCTCATCCTCATCATCATCATCATCATCATCATCTTCTTCTTCTTCTTCTTCTTCTTCTTCTTCTTCTTCTTCTTCTTCTTCTTCTTCTTCTTATTATTATTATTATTATTATTATTATTATTATTATTATTATTATTATTATTATTATTATTATTATTATTATTATTATCATTATTATCATTATTATCATTATTATCATTATTATCATTATTATCATTATTATTATTATTATTATTATACAGAGACGGGGATGGCCATGGGCATGGGCATGGGCATGTTAGACTGGAAGACTTGGAGGTTGCCATGCCACGCAGAAGAGAAATCTCCCCAAGCGGTACACCTGCTCTTCGAGTCAATTGGTTCGAAGCAGTTCCTTTCTCTAATGGAGCAGGAGGCGAACATGCTGAGAGCCTGCACCACTATCTACCTCAGTAAATCCGGCACCCTTCACAAGAATCAAATCCTCAATTCTCTGAACAGCCACTGGTTTGCCAGCAAATGAGGATAATGCAGGGGCCATGATTAGGTAATTGAATTAGGATGAAGAAGGGTCCATTCCTTATGAGCATTTTCGTAATTTTCATGCATGCTGCTATAGCCATCTAAGAGCCTCAAGGAAGGTCCTCGGTATTTCCTTATATATTCTCTCTTCTCTTTTTGTTGCACAATACTCAACTTCGGTGGTACAAGGCTCATTTGTGTTACCCCTTGGATCTATTGGGAGATTAGATATCATTGTTATGATCCCATACCATACTTTTCCATTTCAATATGGATACTTTGGCAATCAATCACCATTAATAATTGAGGCGCATTAGAAAATATATATACTTATATAGGATGAACTTTTGCACGCTTTTACCAGTCAGAACTGACAGTTTTCATTGTTAACTTTAGCAGGTAGTGTTTTCAAAGCAGCTTTGGCTGGAGCCTGGACGGCTGCCTGCACTCTTTCTACATCCTTCATATATCCCATCGTCATTATGAAGGTGATTTTCATCTTCAGTGTCTTTTGAGCTGAAATTGTTCTTTTGCACTTGAATCTTTGAAAGTATCAAATGCACAGTCTAGGGCAAAAAGAATGTATGGTGGGTCTAAACATGGGATGTTAATTAGTAGCATATATTTCATTGTGCAGACTACAGATTAAGATTGAGATAAGCATGGTATGGATGCTTGTGAATCAGAAGGCTGATAATACTAAAAACATTTATTTTGGTTGTTATAAATTCTAAGTATGACATTATTGTACTGGTAATTGCCATTATGACCTATTGTAGATAATGGCTAATATTTTCTCAATAATGTTTGTGTCATGTTGGTCATAACACAATTTAATGTATGCTCATTTTAATCATTCTTTTTGTTGCTGTATTCTTGTTGGTCTTATTTTTTATGGCAGACAGAGAGTGCAACCAAAAACACTTACTTTCCCAGAACCCATCCGCTCACAAGCTTCGCTAAAATGGCATTCAGGGACTGTACTGGGGCTCTATTCTTAGCTAATTCCAGGCCAGTTCTCAAGGTCTGTACATCACTTCCAAGTTTGAAAAATATGATTGTCCTTTTATTTGTCTAATTGCATTGCTATGAGTTGCCTTTGGTCTGTTCTTTTTTACTATCTAAAATATAACTTGGTAGGAATAACTGCAATTTAGTTATTTATTCAAGTACTCATTAGTCATTATATCACTCGTCTCTTTTTTTTTTTACTTTTCTTCAAGTTTTTTAGCCGCTTTAGACATGTGTAGAAGTGAATTATTTTACAAATCTTTCCTCATCAAATTCATTTATTCATAAATCTTAGATGAATATAATATCATTTTCCACAAATATCCCTCACTGATCCGAGCTGCAATGTAATTAATAAATAATTAAACGTCCTTTTTTTTTTTTGGAAAGGAATACCTCGTTGGCGGATCGTTAGGTTTATGCTCCTTGGACGGAAACAATTAACGGAAATTAAATTTAATTAAAGTCCGTTAAGTTCTAACTGGAAAAGCTAGTTGGGTCAGTGGAAGTAGGATCGGGTCGAAAGACAAGATCCGCTAACTAAAATGAATTGGTGCTGGTGGTGTTTTTAACTGAGAAAACTTTTATCGTAGTTCCTTCTATCAAGAAAAAAAAATAAAAATCTTACTTCCTCGCCTCGCATTTTATTCAAGAAAGAACAAGAAAATCTCTCGGGGAACTCCAGCTGCATAATTTATCCTCTCAATCGCACGACCATGGTACGTTCATCTCTCTTGTCGATCTCTTTTATCTAGCGACTTTGTGCGTTTAACTGGGCATTTCAATTATTTCATTGACAATCTAGATTATTATTATTTATTGTAATTGATTTTCAGTACTTTACTCGGGCGTTTAATTGTACTTGTGAGCCGGTGCAAGGATCACCTGCATTTAATTTAAATTCTTGATAATATTGAATCCGAATTTCAATTTTATCTCATTCTCCAGTTTTTTACTTTTTATCTGATCCCATCAAATGAATTGCTTTTACCTTTTAGTACAAACATGGGATCCTTTTCGTCGCCTTTCTAATTACATAGGAATGTATAGCTTGACATTTTCCTTCCCTTTTTCCATTATCCATTAGAAATTAAATGCAAACATTAATTAGAAAGCACAACCCCCCCCCCCCCCCTCTTTTTTATAACCTCCAAAGCTCCATTGTGGAGACATCGCCTCCTGCACTGTACACCATTTATTATTGGAACATAGAAGCATGCATGCAAATAAAATGAGATCTCACCAATATGGTATTTTTGAAATTATTTGCATATATAACTAAAGAACCACAAGCTCGTACGGCTTTTTCTATATGTATCTACATATGGCATGGGAAATCATTTACATACACAAGCATGTATACATAATATACCTTTCATTCTCTTATTTCAATGCAGAAGCCACCAGTGCAGCCCAACTTTCGAACCATGAAGAAGGACGATTTTTTCACATGCGGTACTGGAGTACAGTTTACTACTGCAGCTAGGGAATTAATCGGGATCCTTTGTTTCGAGTGTGGTGAACAATTTGAATCACCCAAGCAGAAGCATTCACATGTTCTGAGCAAGCACCCGCGGAAAAAAATTAGAGGAGTTGGCACATGCAAGATTTGCATGTACCAACAAAAATCTCTGAAAGAGCATCGTATTACTGTCAAGGAGCCCCTTGATGTGCCAATCGATTATCCAGAAGCAGTAGCTGCACATGAGGAAGAAGAAGGCGCACCTGCTCAGGTAGGAGTTGCCTATGGACAGGAGTATGATGATGTCAATGCACCTGGAATTGCAAATGGGGATCATGTGGTGGGTCAAGGGGTCTAAAATCTGTGTGTATTAACTATTTTAAGTGATGATGGCTATAGTTCAGGTGCATGGAAAGGACTGAGGAGTATATAGTGGTACTTGTTAGCATAGCAACTGTTTGCGTGCACAAATTGATGATAGTTTCAGTGTATGGAGTATTAGTGTTACCTGTTATATCTGTGTCTGGGAGTATTAGTGTTACCTGTTATATGTGTGTCTGGGAGTATTAGTGTTATATGTGTGTCTGGGAGTATTAGCAGGGCAGGGAAATTTTTTCATTTTGCTTATGGTAATTTTTTGTACTGGCTACTGTTTTTTTTAAATAAAGCTTTGCTAAGACTGTGTGCACTGACCAACTTGATTGTGGTGGCTTTATCAATTTTTAAATTTTTTCATTAAGCAGAACTGTGCATGCAACTAATGCAAGTGTTGAGGTCTTCCCTTGGACTGGCCTGTAGTATTTTTATCTGAGAATGTATCGTACCCACTTGATTGTGGTGGCTTTATCAATTCTTCTGCATCCAAATACATTTCGTGCTCAACATGGCCCTCATAAAAAGGAGGGTGGGGCATGTCATAGCATTCTTCAGTCGCATTGACCAGACTGAAATTTAACTTGTGGTCCAAAGTGAACAACCAGCCATATAAAGAGCCGCAAAGGATGGTGCCGCACAGCTCAGGGGCATCGAGGTAATATAATGTCTTCTTGGTATCCTCCATCTCCCCCCCAATGCCAGTCACGAGATTTGTTGAGCTGGAGAGTGGCAGTTTTTGTTTAGCCACGATGCACCAATTTCAACATACTGCACTGAACCGGTGATAGTATTGGATGGGCAGAAAACTAGTCAAGTGCTCGAGCATGTCATCGGAAAGCTCGACCAATTAGCCATGCCCAAGGATTACACACTTGAATTTAGTTTTCAGCTGCAAAAAAAATTTTTAATAAATAAACTTTATATTCCTTCAAAACTTAAGGTGAAATTGGGCAGTCATCGAGTTAAAAATGCTCCAAACAAAAGAAGGCAATAGAAGAGAGTAGTCAATTAGGCGACAGAACAAAAGCAGCCAAGCTGCTGGGCATTTTAAAAGCGTTAAAACAAAGAATATAATTAACACTTGGGAACCTATTAAAAAATAATAAAGAAACATGGGGCTGAACTTCAATTAAAACAGACAAAAAAATTAGGGTTTTTAAATCAGAGTTGCATTTGCTTTATAGCTTCATTCCAAAATCTTTTTCACTAATTGAAAAATAGTTTTTAGTGTTCAGTGGTTATTATTTATATATTTAACTTATTAGCAAATTAATACTCCTGTATATTCGATTGTTTATATATATTTATTAAACAATCATCACCATCACAGTTGCTGTTTGTTGTAGAGGGGAAAAAGTGTATTGAGGGGTGGGGATTGCTACTTGCAAACTTGCAATTCCAATAAAAAGAAAATAAAATCAAACCAATCTAATATGTTCTATGAGCATTTGCATATAAATTGGTTGTTCCCTGTATTGAGGATAACTATGCATATGTATGTTACTCACTGGTATTAAGACTAAACCTTCTAGTTATCTGTTGAATAAACAGTTAGCAGTTAGCACACAGACAGTTCCAGTTGCAGAAAGGGATATTATATGTATATGGAGTTGCATGAATCTTGTTCAGTAATGAGCAGGAAAGTGGAAACCAATTAATAATTGGGTCAAATTAATTAAGTTTTAGTCTAAAAAACTTGTTTGAAAAACTAATTAACAGCCAACAGGCCGTATGAGGTGCCTGCTAGTTGGGAGAGAGCGAGAGGAGAATTCATTTGAGATGTAAGAAATTATCTAGCATACACTTGTTGTTGTTATTATTCTGTGCCGTGCAAATATTTGTTGCTTAATTGTGAGGTTGCTATACCGGTTTGTAATCTGGTAATACACCAGACAAGGAAGAAAGGTAATTGGGTTCCATCGTCTCATCATTCAGAATTCCGGTAGGACAGGACTGGAGGGCTGAGACTCGAGAGAGAGAGAGAGAGATACCTCTCAATTCATAGAGGCAATTGCTGCAGATCCGGGACCAGGAGGAAGATGTTGAGGAAGAATATAAGAATATCAAAGAGATTTCGCAAAGAAACCCTCCTACCACCATCACCATCACCATCCATGTAAGGTATGGGCTAGGGTCCAGCTTCGGTCGTCTCCGGCGCTCCCAAGTCCAAACCCTACTTATATTTTATATTTACAAACTTATATTTTATATTTACAAAAAATTGGTTTTATGCCACTCCAAAACAATCTAATTCTAAATATGCCATCACAAAACAACTAATTAGATATTTGCCACCACAAAACAACACAAATTGATTTTATGCCACTATTTTCATTTAAAACATATTAAAAATTATTTTTTAAAATAAATAAATAATTTAATAATGTCAGATATTTTAAAAATTCCTTAAATACCCTTCCTTCTAGAATGATCCGTAATTGAAAGTGAAAAATACATTGAGTTGTTCCCTTCGTTTCTCCATTCTTTCCTTTTGGTTTCGCGCATACAGAACGCCGACGACGACGGCAGCGGCGGCGCGCGACCCGTCGAGATGGACTGCGCCACTAGGAGAGAAGAGACGCAGGATCCGCTAACCCAAACCTCTATGAGAGAAGCGACACGCACGACGTGTCCGAACCGTAACCCTAATTTTTTCATGGATCATCTAAGGTGAATTTTAATTTCATTTTGATTCATGGATAGGAATTATTTTTTTCCATTTTGATCAATGGCTTTGGGTTTGCTCGAGATTTGCCAGCCTTGTAGAAAAGAAATATGTGGTCCCTGTTGGGTGCCGTGGGGCTGGGGTGGGGGGGGTCGAGGCCGGGGCTGGGTGCCGCGGGGGGACTGCTGGGTGCCTCGGTCTCGCGGGGGGATGGGGTCGGGGAAGGGCGGGAGGACATCATGAGAGGTGTTTCATTAATCAACAAAATGTCTTTAGTATATTAGAAATTGAGTTATTAGTCATGAAAGTTGGAATTGAGATTTATGTGTCATCATGTTTAACTTGAAATTCTTCAAAATTAATTGTCAGGATCATGTTTAGTGGACGAGATGCAATGGTCAGTAGAAAGATTTAAGATGACATACTTTGGAGAGATCAAACCAATGCCTGACAAGATGCAATGGCCAGTACTTAATCCAGGTTTCAAGTTGCATCCGCCGATTTTACGAAGGTCTGCTGGAAGACCAAGGAATCAAGGAATTTCAACTTGAGGCATTTTAGTTGTATGTCAATTTTTGTGAATATTTTGTGAAAAAAAATGTTGGAAATGCCAATTTTTGTGAATTTTAGAAATGTTGGAAATATTTTGTGATAATTGTAAGAATTAGACATGTTGGAAATACGTTTGATATTGTTGGTCACATGTTGAAATATATGTCAATTTTGTTTTAAATTTTTTGCTGTATTTCACCGATTATATCTGAATTTAAATCCGCCCAGGATTACAAAGTAGGACAATATGTGAAGGTTCTGTGCTGTGCCTCTTTGGCCAAACACTCTCGCTGTATTTGTTTTGAATTTGTTTTAAATTTGGATAATTGCTGTATTTTAGTATTTGTGCATCTAATAGCCATGTGACTGATACCATAATCGCTGTGCAAATATGCTGGCACGAGTACATGCAAATATTAGAAATGCACAGGGCTTCACAGTATTTGCTGGCACGAGATCATTCAGGTTGAGGATCTGAATTGTAGATCTCTGTTGATCATTCTTTAGAATGACAATAATAAATCTAAACGGTCCATAATCTTGATAATTAACAAGGAACATTAATTATCATATAAGATTAGTATGCAAGTTAAGTGATGATTAAGTTCTACTAATCATAGGTAAAGAGTTACCAACTTAATTGCATATGTGTATGTTATGGAACATAGCACAGGACTTGACCCATCGAAATAAACATATGGATTGTGTTATGTGTCATTGTTTATTTCGTTATGATTTTGGTTCTAAGTTTGAGATGTTTATCTTTTCCACATGAGGATAGGTTCAATAAATATCGTCTACCGCTGATTCCCGATAAGGGCTGCTATACGGACTTTATTTATGTTCTCTTGAATTGTGCGGGGAAAAGTTAATCATCAAGAAAACTGTATGTCCCTCATTAATTCACTTAGTGAGTGACGATATCTGTTTGGGCCCCTTGATGGAGATAGATTGTTTGCATGCAACTTTATACAATTATCTCTAGATCAAGAAACGTATAATCTGCAAGAATGACATATTCCTATCTTGGATTATACGATGATATCGTGTGACATAAGAATCAAAATAGGGAAATACATTTATTCTCTTATGCAGGATTGAAATATTGTAGCAGTACACTATTTATGTGAATTGGGAATCATAACGTGTTGCTAGATACCGCTTATGATTATTGAAATTAAATAACGATTTATTTCCATGTCCAACATAGCATAAATCCTCAAAGGGTCACACAAATAGAGCTTTAACCAAACAGTGCATTATTTATTCGCAACAGTGTGTATTGCGAAAAATATGATAGTTTGACTAATTAATTGTATAGCGTTACGGACCGTTATAATTAATTAAGTCAAAGGGATCATATAGAAATAAATCAATGCATATGCTAATCCCAAATTAATTATTAATGAATTAATAATTAATTATGTTCAACTCATTTAAATTAATTGAGCTATTGGGTCATTATTTAATTAGTTAAATAAAAGTCCAATTTGAGGACAATTGAAAGGAGTAATAAATGGAATGGTTAAATGGGCTAAGCCAAGGCTTAAAGCCCACTTAAAATGTCGGCCAAGGAGGGGCAATTTTGTCCATGTGAAAGGTTGGTAGAGACTAGGTCATGAGGTCTATATATAGGGGTTCATTTTGAGGGAAACCCTAGCCTCCTTTCCATCTTCTCTCACCTCTCTCTCCCTTGGCCGAAATTCACAAAAGAAGAAAGAAAATTTCAGAATTTTCTTTACTCTTCCTCTCCTTTCTTCTACCTCAAGCTCATGAGTTGAGCACAAACTCTCTCCACCAATTAAAAGGGCTAATTGAATAGAAGAGAGCATACCTTGGGATTAGACATTCCTCTTTCTCTTGCTAGCACAAGGGTAGAAGAGATTGGTTAATCCTCTAGGTGGACTCGAGGCGGCCATCAACGGAGGAGGAGACGAAGGAGATCACCCCATCGATTCCCATGCCGTAGGATCGAGCCCCGCGAATACGATTTCGCGGGAGGTACAAAATCCACCCCTTTCTCTTTGTGTCGAAATGGCTATGTACTAGATCCTCTTGCTCTTTGTGTTTTAATTGGATTAATTAGTTAGTAATTAGTCACAAAATTAAAATTGAGCAGTTTCCTAACAGTGGCATATTTAAAAGGGCAACATGGTCATTTAATCAACCAATGGCGTAAAACCAATTATTATTGTTTTGTAGTGGCATAAAACCAATTAGTTGTTTTGTGATGGCATATCTCGAATTTAAGACTTTTGGAGTGGCATAAACTAAATTTCCCCTTATATTTATCTTATTATAATATCATATCAAAATGTACTTTTTTAAGTACTACTTCTTATAAGCCGAAAACGTATATTATAACTTGTTTCGATAAGACAGATAGTTTTAAGTTATAGCTGTCCAACCATACATGTCAAGATTAAAAAAAATAAAAAAACTTCTAATTCTAATTATGAACAAAACGTATTTTTATAAAAAAAATCTTGCATTTAGCAAATTTCAAATAAACATAAAAATATCTTTTAACACGATAAATATCTACGTGCTGAAAAAGAATAAGATTAGTCACACATGAAAACTCATATATAAAAATACCAAATAATTTGTATGGATTTAGGAGTCTTATTGTTCAAACGAGGAGAGAACACATGGAACACGCAACTACGCAAGGTGTTCCATCATAATTACTCAAAATGTTCATCGCATGGATGATTCGGTATACTTGAGCAATTTCAAAATTGATGATTAAAGATGTGAATCATATGCCATTGTTGAGGAATTTTAAAATTTAGTCCTCTTTATCTATTTGTGTAGTAAATAAAAAATGTTCCCTTTTAATTAGGAATCTAAAATGTTTTACAACTTCTGTGATAAAGATTCAATATCAAATATCATACACACTAATGTAAATATTGCACGTTGCGTGATTAATTTGATTTCTTTTGATTTTTGGTGATTTATAATTATTTTATTTTCTTTTGAAAAACGCACAATCCATGATTTTTTTTACTAATAAAATAGAATATGATTATAAAAATCATAAAAAATATTTAGAAGACCCAAAATATAAAAATTTCAAATCACTGAATGTCTTGTAATATTTTCAGCAACCATATAAAAATTGATTTAAAAATAATTTTAGAAAAAACATCAAATAATTGAAAAAATTAGAATGCGGTTTTTATATCTAAAATTTTAAAACCATGTACAATTTTTTAAACATGGAAAATAAAAATTAATTTCAATAAATTCTTATAATTTTGTTATAATGTACATAATTTTTTATGTATAAATAAATTTATGAAGGACTTCAAACAAATAAAAAAATATAAAAATTATGTAAAATATTTTCGAAGTCCAAAGCTCAAAAAATAAATTACTATTAGATCTATCATAATAAGAAATTTATTAACGTGGTAAGATCATCAAACAATTTAAAACCTAAATACATTTACGAAAATTATAGAAATAAAATATTACGATGCTTGGAAAATTATTAAAAATATTTTTTTAATCCTAAAAATAAAAAAATTATATCCTTCCTTATATTGTTTTGAATATGTATATAAATTTTCATTCTCAAATGAATTTTAAAAGGCCTTGAAGTAATTTAAAACCAATCTACATTTTTCAGAACTGAACAAATGGAGAGATACACAAGGGGGTTTTGAAATTTTGTCCGGTTTGGTCGCTTGTAGTCCGACCAAGGACACCAAATATAGCTGGTTGCTCTGGCTTACGAAGGTTAGTTTCTGTATTCTTGTGTCCCAGTAGTGACAAATCCTGTTTTTGTCACTATAAGTCTGGCCAAGCAGCGATATATTATTTTTTTTTGTAACGGGTTGTAAAATAATGTATGAAATATCTGTTTAACCAGAACCGCAGAGAAGTAGTCAGAATAAATCTGAAATAAAACGAGAGAGTAAGGCTCTGATCAAAATCAACTTTTTACTTACGAATTGGATTTAGAATTTCCACGATATAGAAATTTCCTAATCAAAATCTAATAAAAAGTTGGATTTCATTTTAGGTATTTAATTGGATTTTCGTGAGAAAATTCAACTCCATTGAAATCCTGGGAATTGGATTAAAATTTAGTTGGATTTTCCGAGAAGAATAGACTCCTAATTGGTAAAGACTTTAATCTCTCTCCTCTCCTTCAAATTAATGAGGGTAAAATAGTCATTTTTAAAAATTCAAATCAATTTCCTTATATTTGTTTTGATCATGTGATAAGAGTAGGGGTGAAAACGGGGCGGATAGTGGTCATACCAAATCCGTATCCATATTTTTTTTCGGATTCGGATACGGATATGGATATGTTCGGATACGGATACGGCGCGGATGTTAAACGGATACGAATACGGTTCGGATATTGTCGGATATGGATACGAATACGGATATATTTTGTCGGATACGGATAATATTTTGCTCAATTTATTTTATTAAACAAAAGACAATATTCAAACGGAAGAGTGTAATGTTTATTTTTTTATGACTACTATTAAATTAACTCAAATAATATATAAAAGACAACGACAAAAAAATCTTATTCGCACATATTGAGACATCACAAAAAACAGACTTTAATCAAGTTTATACAAAAATTGACATCATCTTATAGTAAAAAAAAAATCGTCAATTATGATGCTATATATATAATTGAAATAGTTATACCTATATGTCAATTATGATGTTATTTTAAAAAGTGTTCATTACCATATACAAAACGGATATCCGTTTTGTATAAAAATACGGATACGGATAAATATCCGTATCCGCATCCATATCCGCACTAACATTGCTTCCCATATCCGTATCCATATCCGTTAAAAAAATCCGAATCCGCATCCGTATCCGTTTGGATACGGATAGTATTATCCGAATCCGCTATTTTGCGGATATGGATACGGTTCGGAGCGGGGATTATCCGCTCCGTTTTCACCCCTAGATAAGAGAGAGTGACTTTTACAGAGATGCGAAGAGGTAATAAAACTTAAGGGAACATCGATCGGACGAATGGAACAGAAGGCAATCTAACGGACGCAAAGCAATCAACATATGCAATATGGACGGCCAGGATGAACTACTGTCCATCAACAGTGCCAAATATTCCAAATCATTATTTTATATATTTATTGATTTTATTTAAGAATCCCTTATTTTACCAAACAAGGAGTTTCAACTTTCAAGTCATAATCATTTCATCTAAATTTCGTCCGGACGCACTGTACGATTTCCAAAGCACTACTTATTAGCTAATTAGCTAATGTATAAATAAATACTACGATCTTTGATTTATTAGAAGTGTGAAATAATTCGCTGATGGATGACTGACAATTTTTGGTAACATCAGATTCCTAATAATTTTCCGAGAGAACCTCCAAATTTTAGTGGCCTAATAATTTCTACGAGAGGCTCACACAATTTAAAACCAAATGGAACTTTCTTCAAAAAAAAAAAAAAAAAACCAAATGGAACTATAGAAACCGAGCATGTACATCAGAATTCAGAAGAAAACGAAAAAGTAAAAGCGAAAACCGCTATTTTTGTTTAAATATTGCTATTCCCAGTTGAACAGCCTTTTGTCAACTGGAAATGAGTTGCTTGTATTCTTCCAGCAAACTTGGGATGTCATTCATGCGCAACTGAAATATTAAAAGATAGAGCAAAGCAAATAAATAAGACAATAATGAAAAGCATGACCTTAGAATGATATGCTTATGCATATCTTCTCATTCAATCTATGTTGATCAACAGTTTATAGTACCTTTATTTTCCTTTCGGTTGGCTTGGAGTTTGTGAGTGAATTTTTCTGTGGGTGGGGGTGTAATTCATACAATCCAGCAAACAACCAAACCAATTACAAAATCACAGCCATTTTATTTTTCTAAATTGTATTTTGCTCTCTTAAGTCCACACTAAACTAATAATGTGACCAGCTATGTACTGGATTCTAAAATGAGAGAGAGAGAGAGAAAGAGAGAGAGAGCTACCTGAGAAGCACTTTTCAAGTGGAAAAACCTGTAATTTTCTTGGCCAGAGAGCGCCAATGATGCCAAATGGGCATCAGAATTCAATTTTCCTCTGAAATGTGTAGAATTATACTAGTCAAGTTCTTGCAGCCAAATTCCAGATAAATTTTCAACTAAGCAGAAAGATACAGCTCATCAAATCATGTTAAGCATTTACAAATCAGGAATATTGAAACAGAGAAATTTTATAACAAATTCCTATATTATTAACATTGCCAAAAATATTCTGTACTCTTTAAGTGTTTCCAAGTAAAAGCCCAGGATCATTAGAGACGAGCAATAGTGCATAACAAACCACTACTAGAAAGCACTGTATATCATATTAACCTATAAGATGAAATTCTTAATTTTAAATAATTAGCTTAGCCATTTCAATGTTAATCGCAGTACTAAAGTAAATACTACTGTGTTTAGAGACAAGCTAACAATAAGGTCTTTTTTAAGTTTGTCCAACAATGCTGGGATTAATGTCTCAATAGCCTAGGTTCTTCATGTAATACTAAAAAAATTAACAAAGAGAGAACATTGAAAATGAAATATAGCTTACACATGGGCTTGAACAATGAGGCGCTTATAATCACGCAACATAGGACCCACCTCCTGAAGTTGTACAGAACTGGGACTGCAGTTCTTCCAGTGATCTCTAACTGCCTAAAATTCACCATAAACTAAAAAATTTCAAGCAATAGAAGAGAAGAGGCAGCAAGGAGGAACTCCTATACAGTATAACCGTAATAATGGCTTTGTATAATATATAGTACAAATGGTACTCTTATATTTAAAAAGAAAGATAGTTTACATAATAAATACAAGAAAATGTATGCCTTCTCTGAACATCGATATATATTGTATTAAACCTATGAAAACAGAGAACAATCTACAACATATTTAGATGGACCATTATGCCCTTTTTTCTATTTTTGGGATCAATAATTACAGACGTATCCATTTTCCCAGATACAAATAGAATCTGTTGATTTTGCTCTCCATTAGAAGCAATGAATTCATGTAAAAAAATGATAAAATCAGAAAATATATAATTTGTTTTGTAAAAGATCAAGAACTAGATAAACCGAACACCCAAATTATTTGCAAAGAAAACATTGATGCTCAACTTCTTATCTTGATAAAAACAAAAAAAATCCAACCATTTTTCACATCAATGATTGTATCTTGACATACAACAAGTTCAACACTCATATATTTGTTGTTGGGAATTGGATGTTGAAATTGTTAATGCAAAAAAGAAAAAAAGGAAAACTTCTTATTGTTCATGTTTCAGATATAGCTAATTTAAAACATAATAAAGTAATAAATATAAAAATAAAAACTTCAAGAAGTAATTATCAGGGGTAGGGCAGTCATTACATCCCAAGAAGAAACAGAATTGCCTTCTTTTAGAACAATGGGGGGTTGTGTTTGTGTCAGGGTCACATTAAGGGGGATTAGGAAGGAATAAAGAAATTGACCGCTGTACTTATCAATACAAATGAGGAATTTAGGATGCTGGCAGGTTCATTCTAAATTATACCTAAACACAAACTAACCATATAAAATATATTGAGTTTTGTACACAGACGACCACGTTACAACGCAATCTAAGAAGAATAAAATGACAAATTACTTGTATTCCAGCAGCTTGGTCCCTAGTTGGTAAATTGTCCCGAGTAAATCGTGCTGCTAATTCACTTAGGTCTTTATCCTCCAGTTCATCAATAATGCTGTCATCTGCTTTTGAAGAAACTGAAATGCCCAATTTATCAGCTAATTCCAAAATAAGGGAGTCTCCGTTTGTCTCTTCCTTTTCCTTGGATTCATACATAAATGCATATGAACACATTAGTTAATGATAACAAGCCTGTCATTCTACGTAAATCGACTTAAAACTATTTTTTTCAAATTTCAAATTGCCATTTCAGACTTGGGCAGTTTGGGGCTTATTTAAATTGTAATTTCAAAGCTGTCTTTCAAAGGGACAAATTTGGGCTTATTTGAATGGTAATTTCAGTACCTTTGCATCAGTGTCTTGTGACCCACCAGAAGACACCATCACTTCTGAAGGAATATTTGAAATTATTGTTGGTCTCTTTGCAAGAGGATCATCTAGAAAGAAAAAGAAAATATGAATTTGCAAACTACAACTTCTACAGTACCACTAAATTATTGGATGCAAATGCTCGTTCACATCCAAAATAAAAGAATATGTTTTCACTGTAAAACCATAAACCACAAAACACGTGTAAAATACAAAAGACAAATACCTCCTGGAACTAACCACCAAAAATCACCAAAGGTGGTCTTCCCATCAAATCCACCAAATAAAAGGTACCGTGCACCAATGCAAGTCATAGAGTGGTAAGCACGTGGAGGCGGTGGTTCATTACTTGTGTTCATTCGTTTCCACTGAACAGACACTGAAATACCATCCAAATAGTTTTCTATAGTGTAAAAATAAAAGTACTTTTACCTTGCAGAAAGGAAAGATACGATGATCACCATTTTCTTAAAAATATTAATATAATTAACCCATCTTCTCACTAACTATCAACATGAATGAGGACAAGGATAATTTGAGTCTTCTAAAAAGTAGGAGAAGAGGGTATGGTGGAGATATTTCAATACTTTGTGGGTATGTATGAGAAATAATTTATTTTGCATTGATTTTTTTAAGGTTTCGTTGGCATACACAATATTTTTCTGAGACATAATGAAACAGTTTATTACTGCATCACCTCTGTCCAAAACTATACAGTCGTTGTAGTATACATCGTACCTACTAAGCCAGCCACCAGTTCCATGCCCGCCAAATAGTAAGAGCTATAATAAAAATAGATAGATAAATAGAATCATCAAGTCTCTAAAAACATCTAAGGCCCAGTTCTAAGTGCAACTTTTAACCTCAAAATTAACCTAGAATTTCACATTTCAAATTGTTCCTGAATATGACATGGTAATAGGTAAGAATTCAGGAAATAAGAAATTAATCGCTACAAAGTGCTGCCTGCATAATAAAAAAAATGATAAAAATAAAACACTTACATAATGACCTCCAGAAGTAACAGTATGGCCACACCTGGGAGATGGGGATTGACCTGGAAGTCTAAGTTGAGTCCAGCCAGGCATCTCGTTCTCTTCAAGTTTTAAGATTAAATTAAATTACAGATTTTTCTGTTGGTACCACTTCACAGCCCAAAAACTAATAAAGTACTACAAACAATGTTTCCAATACAAGCTAAATTTTAGCGAAATATAAAACATAAGGATTGTGGCTGTAAGCACAAAACAAGAAAAGGAATAAGATAACTTTGCCAGTAACAATTTATAAGGACCTTCAATGCCAGCTCAATATGCAGGTATGCATGAACTGCTGTAGTAATGAAATCCTGTGGTATAATATTTGTTTCAAAGCTCAACGAAAGCTGCATAACACCTTACCTTCTTCAATAAGGCCCTTTAAAGCCCATAAATCACCCATTATAGGTCCAGCACCACCTAAAGAATACATACAAGAATACGTAAGATATAAGTATCTGACATCATTACAGCATTAAAAGAAGGTACACACGAGATAGACATCAAACTTAATTATCACGGGGAAGACTCTTATGCTATATTCTTGTTCACTTTTTCCCGCATAACTAGAGCAAGAAAGATAAAGCAGGCCTTAACTGTAATTAAACAGAAATTTGTTAAGAAAAGAGTAACAAAGTTTAAAATGGAAGAAATGTACCTCTCCCACCAAAGACGAGCAATCTCTTCTCAACCATTGTGGCAGAATGACCACATCTGGCTGGTGGCACTGACCCCGTGATTGACAGCTCAGTCCACTCCAATGACACTTCATTTTTTCAATATAAAAAAGTGAACAAACAAACGAAAATACATTAGATATCTCATCTGACCATGGCTCCAGCCAATTTCCAGGGTGTTTTTTTTTCTGCATCTTTTATGAGATAAGACCGCCTAACCAGAGCGACCGCATAGTCAAACAAATTTTATATAATACTCAACCAAAAACAAAAACAGCAATTTTCACACGAATTTACAACATCAAAAATATCCTTCATTCTCCTCAGCTTTGTTTAAATCCAAACGATGCCTAAACTGCTAATTCTTCCTCAATGTATGCTCAGGAGGGGAATTTTGGTATCTTTTAAGGTGATAAAAGATGAAAGTTATGATAAATTTCCTACTTTTTCTAGGGTACGAGTAGTTTTCTTTTTTTAACATGTATGTTATATTGAGTTGTATAGAGGCAGAAAAGAATATCTTCACAATGAAAACTAACTGACTTGTGTCCATAATATAAACATCTGAAAGCCACTTTTTGCCATCCCAACCTCCATACCTGAAATTAGATTACATTTAATATTATGAATAAACAAAAGAATTTCGAAAAGCACAAGATAAATTGTAATGAAAAGCCAGTGGAAATAGTGAAGGAGTGGAACCCACATGACAATTTTACGGTTTCCTATGGCTGAAGCTGCAGCAAACTCCCGTGGTGATGGTAAATCTCCAAAGCTTGTGAGCTCAGACCATTGCCATATTTCTATGAAATAAATTTTAAAAAACATAAGTAATGTCAGAGTTCTGACACTGCTGAAAAAAGTAATGCTTGAAGTTAAGAAACTATTTGATTTTGTTTTGTCCTTTTCTTGAATAGTTACTACTTTGTGATACTAGGAAATGGAGTAACCATGTAGTGACCAAAAAAGAAAAAATGAGCAGCAAAAATAGTTAATTGCAGATATTAGTTAATCTAAAATAACTTTAGAGGAAAAGAGAGCAGAAGTAAGAGAGGTACCAGTATCAAGCATCCAGAAGTCACCCAACCTGTGAGAGGTACAAAAAATTGGTCAGAAACTATCGTGCTTCTTATTGATATTGAAATATGTAAAGTTTAAAAAATGGATGCAAACCTTTTAGTACCAGATCGGCCACCAAAAATGAACATGTTGCAATCAATGACGAGTGCGACGTGGAATGCTCTGGCACTGGGGCCCGACTGACACTCGGGGGTGTACCACAACTGATTTTCTGAAAAGGAAAGGAAGAGATGTAGTATTGGTATGTAGATATTGGTAAGAAGAAAAGTGAGTGTGAGGGTGTGTACCGATGTCATAGACAGCAAGGTCGAGAAGGAATCTCTTATCGGCAAATCCACCAAAGACGACGACTTTTGATTTGCCAACGATGACAGCAGAATGGCCACTGCAGTTTAGTTTACAAGATTGATTGATTGATTGATTGATTGTAGCTAATTGTGCTGTGCTGCGCCGTAATAGAATAGAATAGAATAGAATAAATTAGATTACCTGCGAGCGATGGGGAGATGACCTTTGAAATCGGAGGAGGGGTCGGCTTTCACCCACTGCATCTGCACCATCTCCATAACCTTCACACCTTGATCTACTTGATCTACTTGGGAGGGGTCGGACGAGGTGACTCGTCTCGTCTGATGTCAGTTCTTTCTTAGAATTCTCATCTCATATAAGTAATCACGAAACGAATCATGTAGAAATTAATCTATCATATTGGCCTCATACACAGTACTTAATTACCGTCGGATATCTTTATAATTCGTGCGGCACATGTTTTGTTTCGTAATTAGTACTTGTAAATAGAGGCGAGGGGTTAGAGATTCTTCATAATTGGTGATTTCAAGACTATATATTTATACTTCAGTTAATATTAATCTATATTTTTAATAAATTATATTCAGAAATGCTGATAGGAAAATGTTTGAACTTTAAATTTGTAAAGGATAAATGTGGACTGTCTGATAAAAGAATTATCTACTAATGATGAAATATTCAAGGGTAAATTACTAATTTCTCTTATGTGGGAGAAGATGTCTGTCAGATTGCTTCATTGAAATTTGAGGCCCCTTTAAAAGGGAGCGTATCCTCTACCAACTTTTTGAGGTTGGTAGAGGGCCGACGTTTGATCCGAGCCGTTAGATCTAATCTCGACGGTTAAAATTTTTCGGGCCTATCAATCTAGGTTACATGCACGGGGCTCCCTTAACCATTGAGATTAGATCTAACGGTTTAGATAAAACGTTGGCCCTCTACCAACCATAAATGGTTGGCAGAGGATGTGATTCCCCTTTAAAATGCTAATGCTTCACTTTTGTAAATTTAATAGCTTATGCCAAATATCAATTTTATCCTTTCCGGCCTACTTGATCTCCAATAGTTATTTATAGATAGTTGCCCGTTGCAAGTAAAATTGAATAAAATTATTTTTTAAAAATAAAAAAGTAGAATTAAAATGGAAATTCTAAGTCAAAACCGTCCATTTTCTATTTTTTATGGTGTGTTTGGATCATCTAAGAATAATTTTTATTTCTAGTATGTTTGGATTATTTTTTTTAATCGAATTAAAAAAAATGATCCCAACAGCTTTTAAAAAGATGATCCAAACATAGTAGAAATAAGAATTTATTTCGGATTTTTTACCACTAAAAAATAATACTCTAAATCTCAAAAAAAAATTATTCTTAATTATACAAACATAATATTTTTTTAGTGGTAATTTGATTTATGCCACTGTAAAAGTCTGAAATTCTAGATATGCCATTGTAAAACAATAAATTGATTTTTTGCCACTACAAAACAATATAAATTAGTTCTTGGTCTATAAATTATTTCTATTTTTTATCCCGAATAACTAATTCTAATTTTATTATTTAAGCAATCCAAATGCACCTTCTGATAAAAGTACGTGATGCATTATTTTATGGGGAGGTTAAATAATTGCAGAGTAATTTTTTCCCCATAAATTGAAATAAATTAAACTTTACTCTCTTTGCTATTTTCTTACTTTTTGAACACAAACAAACCAAATAGTACCGAATAAACATGTATTCTCTCGACCTCTCGGTGTTCCACTTGTGTTTTACTAAACCCTAAACCTAAACCCTAAATTAAGCAACATAAATAGTTGAATTATTTTTGGGCGATCCTCTTTGTGATTCTTTATTTTTATGTGTGATTCAGAGTTGTTGCATTGTGTTCCTGGCTCCTGACTCTTTACTCCCAACCAATGATATTTAGACTGTATTTGATTTTGTCATGCTACTTATAAGATGTGATTTCTCATGTGTTTTATTTTATGTGTTTTATTTTATGATAGGAAGATTTAAGGATTGAGATTCAATAATTTTCCATATTCTTGCTATTATTATTTTAGAAATTTGGATTTATTACCTTTCCTGCAAATCTTATTGTATGATTCAGTTTTGTTTAAAGAAATTGAACTCTTAGGTCCATTTAGTACTGATGCCGTTACTTTATCATTTGGTTGGCTATTCTGTACCACTTAGTATATTTATATGATATATGATATATATGGGAGCAAATTTTAGTTTCGTTGACCCTTCAATTTAATTTCAAAATTTTTAAGGCAAGACAACTCATTTTCTTACCAACCATGGATAGATGCACAAATCAAGGGAATCTTTGATGCTGTCGTTATTATTTTGTATTAAATGTGCTTCAAAGCTATATTTAAATACTATTTATTTTTCTTATAGAGTGCTTAGAGAAATCAAATTGGTATCAAAACGGTCATTATTGTCGCACTCTCCATTAATTTTATATCTACTGCACAGGTCATCCTTATATGTGAAATTTTGTGAAAAAATGACCCTTCTTCTCTTTTCTTTTTATCTAGGTTATCGATTATCGATCTTTTAATTTCAAATCTAAACGGAGTCCAGATACTATTGGTGCTATATTTTTGGGAGGTTTGCAATTGTTGGTTGTTCCTTGGTATTTTCTTCAATTTCATATCTGAACTGAGGAAAAAAGGAAGTGATATCGATTGCAGGGCATCTTTTATATTGTGTTGCTGCTAATTTTGAAGGAACAACCAAACAATCATCTTTTGGATGGTGGTTTGAGTATATTCATCTCTTACAATTAGGTAACTTAATTTCTTTTTTCTTATTATTTTTTTGAAAAACTTTAAGCTAACAATGAGAAACAAAAATGAGATAAGCAGCCATGAATTGTTGAGGGAATGCATATAAATGATTGAATATTTTTCATGTATTTTTTTGTGCAAACTTCACTACATTAATTCCTCATGTTGGGTTCATGTATTTGTGAAACAGAGAAAGCTACACATATTATATGATAAGTCAACAAGTAATTACACATCAATTGTTGCTTTAAGCATCAATTTTTCTATTGTGAGTTTTTTTTTTCTAATTTGAATTAATAATAATGTGATTTGTCTTTCTTTTTATTATAAAGTTA
The DNA here is from genome assembly GCA_028095005.1 of Rhynchospora pubera. Classification (NCBI taxonomy): domain Eukaryota; kingdom Viridiplantae; phylum Streptophyta; class Magnoliopsida; order Poales; family Cyperaceae; genus Rhynchospora; species Rhynchospora pubera. The sequence goes on from CM051459.1 coordinate 103,821,458, forward strand.
GAAATTGTATGGCTAATTTGTTTACTTTTTTTCAAATTTTTGTCAATTTTGATCAGATCTTTTGGCATATATAGAATATCTCAGTTGATGAGAGAGTGAATTCATATTGATTTTAGGTGTCTTGATATATATTGGTAGGACCACTTGAGATCAGGTATGGTGGTACAGAAAGGTGGGAGAAATTAGGGCTGGTATGACACAGGTACAGACTTGATACCAGGCATTCAAGGAAAGGCATTGGTGGTAGGTTTTTAAGTATCAGTGAGAAGAAGGAAGAAATAATGTTTGTTATGGTGATTGTTAATTTTGGTGAGCTGATTTCTTAGTTGGTACAGTGGTTGGTACCAATGGATGCATAAGGATTTGGGTTCATACAAAAGGCAATTGTCACTACCATGGCCGTTATCATGTTCGTTGACCCGTTTAGTTTAGAATTAGGTGAGTTTACTTTAGTATATTAAATTCTGCCTAAAGTTTCAAGTAACATATTGAATTTGATATATATCATGTCTTGATATTCAATAGTGCATGTACTTAGTTATCATCAGAGATGATTTCTCCTCTTTTTAGTACATTCTAATAATTGTAAAATTATTTATCTTACATTCTATAAGGGACATTCAAATTTTTCTTAATATTTAAACTTTTTATATAGTCTAGAATATGTTTATGAGCTGACATATTCAATACGATTGGATTATACATTGTAATTATGCACATAATGTGCAGATTTGAAAGATTCTGAGTAAATTTGAACATTTCAAGCTATTTTACATTCATTTTAAGTCATTTTATCACAAGAAACTATATTTATGCTTTTTTATATAGTCTAGAATAAGTTTACGAATTCACCGATTTAAAACAATTGGATTATACATTATAATTACGAATATAATGTGCAGATTTTAAAGATTTTGAGTATATTTGAGCATTTCAAGCGATTTTGCATTCATTTTAACTCCTTTGATCACAATAATCTCTATTTATACTCTTTATATTGTCTAGAATATGTTTATGAGCTAAATTATTCAAAACAATTGCATTATACATCATAATTATTCACATAATGTGCATATTTTGCAGATTCTAAGTTTATTTGAGCATTTCAATCGATGTTACATTCATTTTAAATTATTTGATGACAATAATCTATATTTAAGCTCTTTACATTGTCTAGAATATGTTTATGAGCTCAATTATTCAAAACGATTGGATTACACGTTGTAATTATTCACATAATGTGCAGATTTTACAGATTCTGAGTATATTTAAGTATTTCAAGTGATTTTGCATTAATTTAAAGTTATTTGATGACAATGTTCTACATTTATGCTCTTTATATAGTTTATAATATATTTATGAACTCATTTATTCAAAACGATTGGACTATACATTATAATTATTCAAAAAAATTGCAGATTTTACAGATTCAGAGTAGATTTGAGCATTTCAAGCGATTTTAAATTCATTTTAAGTCATTTGATCACAATAATCTATATTAATGCTCCTTATATAATCTAGAATATGTTTACGAATTCATTTATTCAAAGGCATTGGATTATACATTGTAATTTATCACATAATGTGCAGATTTTAAAGATTCTGAGTATATTTGAGGATTTCAAGCGATTTTGCATTCGTTTTAAGTGATTTGATGACAATAATATATATTTAAGCTCTTTATTTTGTCTAGAATATGTTTATGATATAACTTATTCAAAACGTTTGGATTATACATTGTAATTATGCACATAATATGCAGATTTGAAAGATTCTGTGTATATTTGAGCATTTCAAGCGATGTTGCATTCATTTTAAGTCATTTGATCACAATAAGATATATTTATGCTTTTTATATAGTTTAGAATATGTTTATGAACTCACTTATTCAAAACGATTGGATTATACATTGTAATTATGCACATGATGTGCAGATTTTACTGATTTTGAGTATATTTGAGCATTTGAAACGATTCTACTTTCAATATAAGTCATTAGAACACAATAATCTATGTTTAAGTTCTTTATATAGGCTAGAATATATTTATGAACTTACTTATTCAAAATGATTATATTATACATTGTTATTAAGAAACATAACGTGCAGATTTTACAGATTCTGAGCATATTTGAGCATTTCAACCGATTTTGCATTAATATTAAGTCATTTGATCACAATAATCTATTTTTAAGCTCTTTATATAGTTTATAATATGTTTATGTACCATTTATTCAAAACAATTGGATTATACATTATAATTATTCACATAATTTACAGATTTTACAGATTTTGAGTATAAAAGAATTTCATGCGATTTTGCATCCATTTTAAGTTATTTGATGACAATAATCTATATTTATACTCTTTATATAGTTTATAATATGTTTGTGAACTCATTTATTAAAAATGATTGGATTATACATTATAATTATTCACATAATTTGCAGGATTTACAGATTCTGAGTATATTTGAGCATTTCAAGCGATTTTAAATTCATTTTTAGTCATTTGATCACAATAATCTATATTGACGCTTTTTATATAGTCTAGAATATGTTTACGAACTCACTTAATCAAAAGCATTGTATTATACATTGTAGTTTTTGACATAATGTGCAGATTTTAAAGATTATGAGGTTATTTGAGCATTTCAAGCGATTTCGCATTCGTTTTATGTGATTTGAATACAACAATATATATTTGAGCTCTTTGTTTTGTCTAGAATATGTTTATGATATAACTTATTCAAAACAATTGGATTATACTTTGTAACTATGCACATAATGTGCATATTTGAAAGATTCTTAGTATATTTGAGCATTTCAAGCTATTTTGCATTCATTTTAAGTCATTTGATCACAATAAACTATATTTATGATTTCTATATAGTCTAAAATATTTTTTTACGAAACAATTGGATTATACGTTGTAATTACGAATGTAATATGCAGATTTTAAAGATTTTGGGTATATTTGAGCATTTCAATAGATCTTGCATTCATTTCAACTCATTTAATCACAATAATCTATATTTAAACTCTTTATATAGTCTAGAATATGTTTATGTGGTCAGTTATTCAAAAAGATTGGTTTATAAATTGTAATTATTTACATAATGTGCAGATTTTACAGATTCTAAGTATATTTGAGCATTTTAAGCGATTTTACATTCATTTTAAGTCATTTGATCACAATAATCTATTATTAAGCTCTTTATAAAGTCTAGAATATGTTTATGAGTTCAATTATTCAAAACGATTGGATTATGCATTGTAATTATTCACTTAATATACGGATTTTACAATTTCTGAGTATATTTGAGCATTTCAAACAATTTTGTATTCATTTTAAGTCATTTGACCAGAGTAATCTATATTTATGATATTTATATAGTTTAGAATATGTTTCTGAACTTAGTTATTCATAACGATTGGATTATACATTGTAATTGCTCACATGATGTTAAGATTTTAAAGATTCTGAGTATATTGGAGCATTTGAAGCGATTTTGCATTCATTTTAAGTCATTCGATGACAATAATCTATAATCAAGCTCTTTATAAAGTCTAGAATATGTTTATGAGCTCAATTATTCAAAACAATTGGATTGTACATTGTAATTATTCACATAATATGAAGATTTTACAGATTCTGAGTATATTTTAGCATTTCAAGCGATTTTGCATTATTTTAAGTCATTTTGATCATAATAATGTATATTTAAGCTCTTTATATAGTCTAGAATATGTTTATGGTATCACTTATTCAAAACAATTGGATTATACATTGTAATTATGCACATAATATTCAGATTTTAAAGATTCTGAGTATATTTGAGCATTTCAAGTGATTTTGCATTAATTTTAAGTTATTTTATCACAATAATCAATATTTAAGCTCTTTATATTGTATAGAATTTGGTTATGAGCTCAATTATGAAAATGATTGGATTATACGTTGTAATTATTCACATATTGTGCAGATTTAACATATTCTGAGTATATATGAGCATTTGAAGTGATTTTGCATTTATTTTAAGTCATTTGATCACAATAATCTATATTTATACTCTTTATATAATTTAGAATATGTTTATGAGGTCAATTATTAAGAAATATTGGATTATACATTGTAACTATTCACACAATATGCAGATTTTACAGATTCTGAGTATATTTTAGTATTTCAAGCGATTTTGCATTCAATTTAAGTGATTTGATAACAATAATGTATATTTAAGCTCTTTATATAGTCTATAATATGTTTATGATATCACTTATTCAAAATAATTGGATTATACATTATAATTATGCACATAATATTCAGATTTGAAAGATTCTGAGTATATTTGAGCATTTCAATCGATTTTTCATTAATTTTAAGTCATTTGATCACAATAATCTATATTTAAGCTCTTTATATTGTGCAGAATTTGTTTATGAACTCTATTATTCAAAATGATTGGATTATGCATTGTAATTATTCACACATTGTGCAGATTTTACGGATTCTGAGTATATATGAGCATTTGAAGTGATTTTGTATTTATTTTAAGTCATTTGATCACAATAATCTATATTTATCCCCTTTATATAGTTTAGAATATGTTTATGAGGTCAATTATTAAGAAAGATTGGATTATACATTGTAATTATTCACGTAATGTGCAGATTTGACAAATTCTAAGTATATTTCAGCATTTTAAGCGATTTTGCGTTCATTTTAAGTAATTTGATCACAATAATCTATATTTAAGCTCTTTATATAGTCTAGAACATGTTTAAGAACTCATTCCAAATGATTGGATTATACATTGTAATTATTCACATAATATACGGATTTTACAATTTCTGAGTATATTTGAGCATTTTAAACGATTCTGAATTCTTTATAAGTCATTTGACCCCAGTAATCTATATTTACGATCTTTATATAGTTTCGAATATGTTTCTAAACTAAGTTATTCAAAACGATTGGATTATATATTGTAATTGCGCAAATGATCTGAAAATTTTAAAGATTCTGAGTATATTGAAGCATTTCAAGCGATTTTGCATTCATTTTAAGTTATTTTTTCACAATAATCAATATTTAAGCTATTTATATAGTCTTAAATATGTTTATGAGCTCAATTATTCAAAATAATTGGATTATACATTGTAATTATTCACATAATGTGCTTATTATACAGATTCTAAGTTTATTTGAGCATTTCAATTAATTTTGCATTCATTTTAAGTTATTTGATGATAATATTCTATATTTAAGCTCTTTATATAGTTTAGAATATGTTTATGAGCTAAATTATTCAAAACAATTGGATTATACATATTTTACAGATTCTAAGTTTATTTGAGCATTTCGAGCGATTTTGCATTCGTTTTAATTGATTTGATCACAATAATATATATTTAAGCTCTTTATTTTTTCTAGAATATGTTTAGGATATAAATTACTCAAAACGATTGGATTATACATTGTAATTATGAACATAATGTGCAGATTTGAAAGATTCTGAGTATATTTGAGCATTTAAGGCTATTTTGCATTCATTTTAATTCATTTGATCTCAATAATCTACATTTAGCCTCTTTATATAGTCTACAATATGTTTATGAACTTAATTATTCAAAACGATTGGATTGTACATTGTAATTACGAACAAATGTGCTAGAATATTTTACATATTCTGGGAATATTTTAACATTTCAAACGATTTTACATTCATTTTGAGTCATCTGATCACAATAATCTATATTTAACCTCTTTATATAGTCTAGAATATGTTTATGAACTCACTTATTCAAAAATATTGGATAATACACTGTAATTATGCTCGAAATGTGCAAATTTTATTGATTCTGAGTATATTTGAGCATTTCTAGCGATTTTTGCATTCAATTTGAGACATTTGTTCACAATAATGTATATATTTAAGCTCCTTACATAGGCAAGAATTTGTTTACGAGCACACTCATTTAAAACGATTGGATTATTTATTGTAATTACACAAATAATGAGCAAATTTTAAAGATTCTGTGTATATTTGGGTATTTCAAGCGATTTTGTATTCACTTTAAGTCATTTGTTGACAATAATCTATATTTATGCTCTTTATATAGTCTAGAATATGTTTATGAACTCACTTATTCAAAACGATTGGATTATAAATTGTAATTATTCACATAATTTGCAGATTTTACAGATTCTGAGTATATTTGAGCATTTCAAGCGATTTGAATTCATTTTAAGTCATTTGATCGCAATAATCTATATTGATGCTCTTCATATAGTCTAAAGTATGTTTACGAGCTCACTTATTCAAAACAATTGGATTATAAATTCTAATTATGCACATAATGTTCAGATTTGAAAGATTCTGTGTATATTTGAACATTTCAAATGATTTTCCATTCATTTTAAAGCATTTGATCAACATCATCTATATATGATCATTATATAGTTTAGAATTTATTTATGAACACACTTATTCAAAATGATCGTATTATACATTATAATTACACACATAATTTGCAGATTTTACAGATTCTGTGTATATTTTGGCATTTCAAGCGATTTTGCATTCATTTTAAGTTATTTGATGACATTATCTATATTTAAGCTCTTTATATAGTCTAGAATATGTTTATGAGCTCACATATTTAATACGATTGGATTAGACATTGTAATTGTTCACATAATATACAGATTTTACAATTTCTGAGTTTATTTGAGCATTTCAAACGATTTTGTATTCATTTTTTAATTCATTTGACCACAGTAATATATATTTATGATTTTTATATAGTTTAGAATATGTTTATGAGGTCAATTATTAAGAAAGATTGGTTTATGCATTGTAATTATTCACATAATGTGCAGATTTTACAAATTCTAAGTATATTTGAGCATTTTAAGCGATTTTGCATTCATTTTAAGTCATTTGATCACAATAATCTATTATTAAGCTCTTTATAAAGTCTAGAATATGTTTATGAGTTCAATTATTCAAAATGATTGGATTGTACATTGTAATTATTCACATAATATGCAGCTTTTACAGATTCTGAATATATTTGAGCATTTCAAGCGATTTTGTATTCATTTTAAGTCATTTGATCACAATAATGTATATTTAAGGTCTTTATATAGTCTAGAATATGTTATGGTATCACTTATTCAAAAAGATTGGATAATAAATTATAATTATTCAAATAATGTTCATATTTTAAAGATTCTGAGTATATTTGAGCATTTCAAGCGATTTTGCATTAATTTTAAGTTATTTGATCACAATAATCTATATTTAAGCTTTTTATATTGTGTAGAATATTTTTACGGGCTCAATTATTCAAAACGATTGGATTATACATTGTAATTATTCACGTATTTTGCAGATTTTACAGATTCTGTGTGTATTTGAAGAGATTTTGCATTCATTTTAAGTCATTTGATTACAATAATCTATATTTATGCTCTTTATATAGTCTAAAATATGTTTATGAGCTTAATTATTCAAAACGATTGGATTATACATTGTAATTATTCACATAATGTGCATATTTTACAGATTATAAGTTTCTTTGAACATTTCAATCGATTTTCCATCCATTCATTTTGAGCCATCTGATCAGAATAATCTATATTTAAGCTCTTCATATAGTCTAGAATATGTTTATGAGCTCACATATTCAAAACGATTGGATTATACATTGTAATTATTCACATAATGTGCAGATTTTACAGATTATAAGTTTCTTTGAACATTTCAATCGATTTTGCATTCATTTTAAATCATTTGATCACAATCATCTATATTTAAGATCTTTATATTGTCAAGAATATGTTTATGAACTCACTTATTCTAAACGATTGCATTATACATTGTAATTACGCACATAATGTGTGGATTTTAAAGATTCTGAGTATATTTGAGCATTTCAAATGATTTTGCATTTATTTCAAGTCATTTGATCATAATAATCTATAATTAAGCTCTTTATAAGAGGAATGATATACTACACTCTGGTGTATACATGCCCCATACACTGATTTTTTTCTACCGTCGGATCGCTCTAATTTTCGTGGTAAGATTTTGATGAAAGGCTGGGATAGAGGCGCTAGAGGCTCTCCGTTTCATTAAAATTTTCCGTCTTCTGTTGGATCCTCCGTCTGAAGGTTCTCTGTCCTTCAAACAAAAAAAAAAGGAAAACCTTGACAGCCTCTGTCACCTCTACCGCCTCAGCAACTCTCGCTTTCCCCCGCTTCATCTTGCAATTCTCTCTTTCATCGCATCGACACCTTTCTCTCTCCTTCACTCCTTTGTTGACCTTTCCTCCCTTCTAGCGCTCTGTGCTCCTTGGATTCGTCGATTGACAGTTTTTGACACTAGTGGAGGCAAAACCAACAATAGAAAGGGGCGAAGGTCCAAATTAACAGGCGAGAAAAGATACCTTTGTTTATTTTTTTATTCATTTGCGATATTAAATGTCTCAAATCAAAGATTCTTGCCTTCTTTACATTGTTATGAAAGTTCTAACTTTTAGAGTACATATATATTAGAGAAAGGGTATGATGTGCGACCAAAAACAGAACAATCGTCTAGGTGTGTTAAGATGTTCGAGCTCAAGTTGGCAAATCCTAAGAGAGAAGCGCGCAGAGTGAAGTGACGAAAGTACAAACTACGAGAGTGAGAATCGTGCAAATAAGAGTTTTGGAGTTCAATTTGGTACAAACGGAGATGAGACCATGAGTGCGAAGAGAGGTGCGAACGGAGAATTAAACAGAAGGAGACGGAAATTTTAATGGAAACGGAGAATCGAATAGCAATCAGCGCCATAATCCGATCCACTCATCTAAATCTGGTGCACGATTTTTAAAGCGATCCAAAGGCTCAGAAATTCAGTGTATGAGGACTCAATACTCCACCAGAGTGTAGTATATCATTCCTCTATAAAGTCTAGAATATGTTTATGAGTTCAATTATTCAAAACGATTGGATTGTACATTGTAATTATTCATATTATATGCAGCTTTTACAGATTTTGAGTATATTTGAGTATTTCAAGTGATTTTGCATTTATTTTAAATTATTTGATCACAATAATCTATATTCAAGCTCTTTATATAGTCTAAAATATGTTTATGAGCTCAATTATTCAAAACGATTGGATTATACATTGTAATTTATCACATAATGTGCAGATTTTATAGATTCTGAGTATATTTGAGCATTTGAAGCGATTTTACATTCATTTTAAGTCATTTGATCAAAATAATCTATATTTATGCTCTTTATATTGTCTAGAATATGTTTATGAGGTTAATTATTAAAAAAGATTGGTTTTTATATTGTAATTATTCACATAACATGCAGATTGGACAAATTCTAAGTATATTTAAGCATTTTAAACGATTTTGCTTCCATTTTAAGTCATTTGATCACAATAATCTATATTTAAGCAACTTATATAGTTTAGAATATATTTATGAACTCACTTATTCCAAACGATTGGATTATATAATGTAATTATTCACATAATATACGCATTTACAATTTCTGAGTATATTTGAGCATTTCAAAAGATTGTGTATTCTTTTTATGTCATTTGACCACAGTAATCTATATTTATGATCTTTATATAGTTAAGAATATGTTTCTGAACTAAGTTATTCAAAACGATTGGATATAAATTGTAATTGCGCACATAATGTGCAGATTTTAAAGATTCTGAGTATATTGGAGCATTTCAAGCGATTTTGCATTCATTTTAAGTTATTTGATAACAATAATCTAAATTTAAGCTCTTTATATAGTCTAAATATGTTTATGAGCTCAATTATTCAAAACGATTGGATTATACATTGTAATTATTCACATAATGTGCATATTATACAGATTATAAGTTTATTTGAGCATTTCAATTAATTTTGCATTCATTTTAAGTTATGTGATGACAATATTCTATATTTAAGCTTTTTATATACTCTAGAATATATTTATGAGCTCACATATTCAATACGATTGGATTATACATAGTAATTATTCACATAATATGCAGATTTTACAGATTCTGAGTATATTTGAGCATTTCAAGCGATTTTGCATTCATTTTAAGTCATTTGATCACCATAATGTATATTTATGCTCTTAATATAGTCTATAATATATTTATGATATCACTTATTCAAAACAATTGGATTATACATTGTAATTATGCACATTATGTTCAGAATTGAAAGATTCTGAGTATATTTGAGCATTTCAAGCGATTTTGTTTTAATTCTAAGTCATTTGATCACAATAATTTATATTTAAACTCTTTATATTGTGTAGAATATGTTTATGAGGTCAATTATTCAAAACGATTGGATTATACATTGTAATTACGCTTATAATTTGCCGATTTTACAGATTCTGAGAATATTTGAATATTTCAAGCTATTTTACATTCATTTTAAGTCAACTGTTCACAATAATCTATTTTTAAGCTCTCTTTATTAGTCCCGAATATGTTGATGAACTCACTTATTTAAAAAGATTGGATTATACATTGTAATTATGCACAAAATATTCAGATTTTAAAGATTCTGAGTATATTTAAGCATTTCAAGCGAGTTTTGCATTTAATTTAAGACATTTGTTCACGATAATCTATATTTAAGCTCTAAACAAAGTCTAGAATATGTTTAAGAACACACTCATTCAAAATGAATGGATTATTCATTGTAATTACACACATAATGTGCAGATTTTACATATTCTGTGTATATTTGGGTATTTCAAGCGATTTTGCTTTCATTTTAAGTCATTTGATAACAATAATCTATAATAAAGCTCTGTGTAAAGTTTTGAATATGTTTATGAGCTTAATTATTCAAAACGATTGGATTGTACATTGTAATTATTCACATAATATGCAGATTATACAGATTCGGAATATATTTGAGCATTTCAAGAGATTTTGCATCCATTTTAACTCATTTGATCACCAAAATACATATTTAAGCTCTTTATATAGTCTATAATATGTTTATGATATCACTTATTCAAAATAATTCGATTATACATTGTAATTATGCACATAATGTTCAGATTTGAAAGATTCTGAGTATATTTGAGCATTTCAAGCGATTTTGCATTAATTCTAAGTCATTTGATCACCATAATGTATATTTAAGCTCTTAATATAGTCTAGAATATGTTTATGATATCACTTATTCAAAACAATTGGATTATACATTGTAATTATGCACATAATGTTCAGATTTGAAAGATTCTGAGTATATTTGAGCATTTCAAGCGATTTTTCTTTAATTCTAAGTCATTTGATCACAATAATTTATATTTAAACGCTTTATATTGTGTAGAATATGTTTATGAGCTCAATTATTCAAAACGATTGGATTATACATTGTAATTATTCACATATTTTGCAGATTTTACAGATTCTGAGTATATTTGAGCATTTGAAGCGATTTTGCATTCATTTTAAGTCATTTGATCTTAATAATCTATATTTATGCCCTTTATATAGTCTAGAATATGTTTATGAAGTCAAGTATTAAAAAATATTGGTTTATACATTGTAATTATTCACATAATGTGCAGATTTTACAAATTCTAAGTATATTTAAGCATTTTAAGCGATTTTGCGTTCAATTTAATCACAATAATCTATATTTAAACTCTTTATATAGTTTAGAATATGTTTATGAACTCACTTATTCTAAACAATAGGATTATACATTCTAATTATTCTCATAATATACGGAGTTTACAATTTTTTAGTATATTTGAGCATTTCAAACGATTTTGTATTCATTTTAAGTAATTTGACCATAGTAATCTATATTTTTTATCTTTATATTGTTTACAATATGTTTATAAACTAAGTTATTCAAAACGATTGGATTATACATTGTAATCACGCACATAATGTGCAGATTTTAAAGATTCTGAGTATATTGCAGTATTTCAAGCGATTTTGCATTCATTTTAAATCATTTGATCACAATCATCTATATTTAAGATCTTTATATGTCAAGAATATGTTTATGAACTCACTTATTCTAAACGATTGCATTATACATTGTCATTACGCACATAATATGTAGATTTTAAATATTCTGAGTATAATTGAGCATTTCAAGCGATTTTGCATTCATTTTAAGTCATTTGATCACAATAATGTATATTTAAGCTCTTTATAAAGTCTAGAATATGTTTATGAGTTCAATTATTCAAAACGATTGGATTATATATTGTAATTATGCAAATAGTTTTCAAATTTTAATGATTCCGAGTATATTTGAGCATTTCAAGCGTTTTTGCATTCATTTTAAGTCAATTGATCACAATAATCTATATTTAGGCTTTTTATATTGTGTAGAATATGTTTATTAACTCAATTATTCAAAATGATTGGATTATACATTGTAATTATTCACATATTGTGCAGATTTTACAGATTACGAGTATATTCAAGCATTTGAAAAGATTTTGCATTCATTTTTAGTCATTTGGTCACAATAATCTATATTTATGCTCTTTATATAGTCTAGAATATATTTCTGACGTCAATTATTAAAAAAGATTTTTTTTATACATTGTAATTATTCAAATGGTGTGCAGATTTGACGAATTCTAAGTATATTTGAGCATTTTAAGCGATTTTGCATTTATTTTAAGTCATTTGATCACATAATCTATATTTAAACTCCTAAGATAATTTAAAATATTTTTATGAACTCACTTATTCCAACGATTGGATTATATATTATAATTATTCAAGTAATATACGGATTTTACAATTTCTGAGTATATTTGTGCATTTCAAAAGATTTTGTATTCATTTTACATTATTTGACAACAATAATCTATATTTATGATCTTTATAGTTTAGAATATGTTTCTGAACTAAGTTATTCAAAACGATTGGATTATACATCGTAATTACGCACATAATGTGCAGATTTTAAATATTCTGAGTATATTGGAGCATTTCAAGCGATTTTGCATTTATTTTAAGTTATTTTATCACAATAATCTAAATTTAAGCTCTTTATATAGTCTAAAATATGTTTATGAGCTAAATTATTCAAAACGATTGGATTATACATTGTAATTATTCACATAATGTGCATATTATACAGATTCTAAGTTTATTTGAGCATTTCAATTGCTTTTGCATTCATTTTAAGTTATGTGATGACAATATTCTATTTTATGCTCTTTATATAGTCTAGAATATGTTTTTGAGCTCATATTCAATACGATTGAATTATACATTGTAAATATTCACATAATATGCAGATTTTACAGATTCTCTGTATATTTAAGCATTTCAAGCAATTTTGCATTCACTTTAAGTCATTTGATGACAATAATCTATATTTATGCTCTTTATATAGTTTATAATATGTTTATGAGCTCATTTATTCGAAACGATTGCGTTATAAATTATAATTATTCACATAATTTGTAGATTTTACAGATTCTGAGATATTTGAGCATTTCAGGCAATTTTGAATTCATTTTAAGTCATTTGATCACAATAATCTATATTGATGCCTTTTATATGGTCTAAAATATGTTTATGAACTGACGTTTTCATAAGCATTGGATTATACATTGTGATTTATTGCATGATGTGCAGATTTTAAAGATTCCGAGAATATTTGAGCATTTCAAGCTATTTTACATTCGTTATAAGTGATTTGATCACAATAATATATATTTAAGCTGTTTATTTTATCTAGAATATGTTTATGATATAAATTATTCAAAACGATTGGATTATAAATTGTAATTATGCACATGATATGCAGATTTGAAAGATTCTGAGTATATTTGAGCATTTCAAGCAATTTTGCATTCATTTTAATTCATTTGATCTCAATAATCTATATTTAACATCTTTATATAGTCTAGAATATGTTTATGAACTCAATTATTCTAAACAATAGGATTATACATTGTAATTACGCACATAATTTGCAGATTTTACAGATTCTGGGAATATTTGAATGTTTCAAGCGATTTTACATTCATTTTAAGTCATCTGATCACAATAATTTATATTTAAGTTTCTCTTTATATAGTCTCGAATATGTTTATGAACTCACTTATTTAAATAGATTGGATTATACATTGTAATTATGCACATAATGTACAGATTTTACAGATTCTTAGTATATTTGAACATTTCAAGTGATTTTGCATTAATTTTAAGTCATTTGATCTCAATAATGTATATTTAAGTTCTATATATTATCTAGAATATGTTTATTATCTCAATTTTTCAAAACGATAGGTTTATACATTGTAATTATTCACATAATGTGTTGATTTTAATGATTTTGAGTAAATTTGAGTATTTCAAGCGATTTTGCATTAATTTTAAGTCATTTGATCACAATAATCTATATTTATACTTTCTATATAGTTTAGAATATTCTTATGAACTTATTTATTCAAAACGATAGGATTGTACATTGTAATTATTCACATAATATGCAAATTTTACAGATTTCAAGTATATTTGAGCATTTTAAGCGATTTTGCAATCATTTTAAGTCATTTGATAACAATAATCAATATTTAACCTCTTTATTTTATCTAGAATATGATTATAATATAATTTATTTAAAACAATTGGATTATACATTGTAATTATGCACATTATGTACAGATTTTAAAGATTTTGAGTATATTTGAGTATTTTCAATGGATTTCACATTAATTTTAATTAATTTGATCACAATAATCTATATTTAAGCTCTTTATATAGTCTAGAATATATTCATGAACTCATTTATTCAAAACGATTAGATTATGCATTCTAATTCTTCACATAATGTGCAGATTTTACATATTTAGAGTATTTTTGAGCATTTCAAGTGTTTTTGTATTCATTTTAGTTGATTTGATCACAATAATACATATTTAAGCTATTTATTTTGTCTAGAATATGTTTATGATATAACTTACTCAAAACGATTTGATTATACATTGTAATTATGCACATAATGTGCAGATTTGAAAGATTATGAGTATATTTGAGCATTTCAAGCGATTTTTTTTATCACAATAAGCTATATTTATGCTTTTTATATAGTTTAGAATATGTTTATGAACTCACATATTCAAAACGATTAGATTATGCATTCTATTTATTCACATAATGTGCGAATTTTACAGATTCTGAGTATATTTGAGCATTTGAAGTGATTTTGCTTTCAGTTTATGTCATTTGGTCAAATTAATCTATATATAAGCTCTTTATATAGTCTCGAATATATTTTTGTACTCAGTTATTAAAAAAATTGGATTGTACATTGTAATTGTGCACAAAATGTGCAGATTTTACAGATTTTGAGTATATTTGAGCATTTCAAGTGATTTTGCATTAATTTTAAGTCATTTGATCACAATAATGTATATTTAAGCTCTTTATATTATCTAGATTATATTTATGATCTTAATTATTCAAAACGATTGGATTATATATTGTAATTATTCACATAATATGCAGATTTTACAGATTCTGAGTATATTTGAGCATTTCAAGCGATTTTGCATTCATTTCAATTCATTTGATCACAAATAATCTATAGTTATGCTCTTTATTTAGTCTAAAATATGTTTATGAGGCCAATTATTCGATTTGGATTATACATTGTAATTATTCACATAATATGCATATTTTACAGTTTCTAATTATATTTGAGCATTTTAATCGATTTTGCAATCATTTTAAGTCATTTGATCACAACAATCAATATTAAACTTCTTTATATTGTTTAGAATTTGTTTGTGAACTCACTTATTGAAAACAATTGGATTATAAATTGTAAATATTCACATAATTTATGGATTTTACAGAATCTGAGTATATTTGAGCATTTCCAGCGATTTTTACATTCATTTTAAGTTATCTGACCACAGTAATCTATATTTATGCTCTTTATATAGTCTAGAATATATTTATGATATAAATTACTCAAAACAATTTGATTATAAATTGTAATTATGCACATGATGTGCAGATTTGAAAGATTATGAGTGTATTTGAGCATTTCAAGCGATTTTTTTATCACAATAAGTTATATTTATGCTTTTTATATAGTTTAGAATATGTTTATGAACTCACATATTCAAAATGATTAGATTATTCATTGTATTTATTCACATAATGTGCGGATTTTACAGATTCTGAGTATATTTGAGCATTTGAAGCGATTTTGCTTTCAGTTTATGTCATTGGGTCAAATTAATCTATATATAAGCTCTTTATATAGTCTCGAATATATTTTTGTACTCAGTTATTCAAAAAATTGGATTATACATTGTAATTAAGCACAAATGTGCAGATTTTACAGATTTCGAGTATATTTGAGCATTTCAAGTGATTTTGCATTAATTTTCAGTCATTTGATCACAATAATGTATATTTAAGCTTTTATGTTGTCTAGATTATATTTATGATCTTAATTATTCAAAATGATTGGATTATACATTGTAATTATTCACATAATGTGCATATTTTACAGATTCTTAGTATATTTGAGCATTTCAAGCGATTTTACATTCATTTCAATTCATTTGATCACAAATAATCTATAGTTATGCTCTTTATTTAGTCTAAAATATGTTTATGAGGCCACTTATTCGATTTGGATTATACATTGTAATTATTCACATAATATGCATATTTTACAGTTTCTAATTATATTTGAGCATTTTAAGCGATTTTGCAATCATTTTAAGTAATTTGATCACAACAATCAATATTAAACTTCTTTATATTGTTTAGAATTTGTTTGTGAACTCACTTATTGAAAACAATTGGATTATAAATTGTAATTATTCACATAATGTATGGATTTTAGAGAATCTGAGTATATTTGAGCATTTCAAGCGATTTTTACATTCATTTTAAGTTATCTGACCACAATAATCTATATTTATGCTCTTTATATAGTTTAGAATGTGTTTCTGGACTAAGTTATTCAAAACAATTGGATTATACATTGTAATTATGCACATAATGTGTAGGTTTTAAAGATTCTGAGTATATTGGAGCATTTCAAGCGATTTTGCATTCATTTTAAGTTATTTGATAACAATAATCTATATTTAAGCTCTTTATATAGTCTAGAATATGTTTATGAGCTCAATTATTCAAAACGATTGGATTATACATTGTAATTATTTACATAATGTTCATATTTTACATATTCTAAATTTATTTGAGCATTTCAATCGATTTTGCATTCATTTTAAGTTATTTGATGACAATAATCTATATTTATACTCTTTATATAGTATAGAATATGTTTATGAGCACACATTTTCAAAACTATTGGATTATACATTGTAATTATTCACATGATGTGCAGATTTTACAGATTCTGAGTATATTTAAGCATTTCAAGCGATTTTGCACTGATATTAAGTCATCTGATGACAATAATCTATATTTATACTCTTTATATAGTTTAGAATATATTTACGAACTCACTTATTCAAAACGATTGGATTATACATAATAATTATTCACATAATTTGCATATTTTACAGATTCAAGTATATTTGAGCATTTCAGGCGATTTTGCATTATTTTAAGTTATGTGATCACAATAATCTATATTTATGCTCTTTATATAGTCCAGAATATGTTTATGAGGCCAATTATTCAAAAAGATTGGTTTATACTTTGTAATTATTCACATAATGTGTATATTTTATAGATTCTAATTTTTTTTGAGTATTTCAATCGATTTTACATTCATTTTAAGTTATTTGATGACAAGAATCTACATTTAAACTCTTTATATAGTCTAGAATATGTTTATGAGCTCGCATATTCAAAACGATTGGATTATACATTGTAATTATTCACATAATGTGAATATTTTACAGATTCTGAGTATATCTAAACTCTTTACATAGTCTAGAATTCATTTATGAACACACTAATTTGAAATGATTGAATTATTCTTTGTAATTACACATATAATATGCATATTTTATAGATTCTTTGTATATTTGGGTATTTCAAGCAATTTGCATTTATTTCAATTCATTTGATCAAAATAATCTGTATTTATGCTATATATATAGTCTATAATATATTTAGGAACTCACGTATTCACCACGATTGGATTATACATTGTAATTACGCCAAAAATGTCCAGATTTTAAAAATTTTGGGTATTACAAGCTATTTTGCATTCATTTTAAGTGTTTTGATCATGTTAATCTATATTTAAGCTCTTTACATATTCTAGAATATGTTTATGAGCTAAATTAGTCAGAATAATTCGATTATACATTGTAATTATTCACATAGTTTACATATTTTACAGGTTCTGAGTGTATTTGAGCATTTGAAGGGATTTTGCATTCATTTTAAATCATTTGATCACAATCATCTATATTTAAGAATTTTATATAATCAAGAATATATTTATGAACTCACTTATTCAATACGATTGCATTATACATTATAATTACGAATATAATGTGCAAAATTTAAAGATTCGGAGTATATTTGAGCATTTCAAGCGATTTTGCATTCATTTTTAAGTCATTTGATCACAATAATCTATATATATGCTATTTTTATAGTCTATAATATGTTTATGCGGTCAATTAATCGAAAAGATTGGTTTATACATTGTAATTATACACATAATATACAGATTTTGCAGATTCTGAGTATATTTGAGCATTTCAAGTGATTTTGCATTCATTTTAAGTCATTTGATCACAATAATATATTTTTATGCTATTTGTATAGTCTAGAATATGTTTATGAGCTCGCTTATTCAAAACGATTGGATTATACAATATAATTATTCACATAATTTGCATATTTTACAGACTTTGAGTACAATTGAGAATTTCAAGCCATTTTGTATTCATTTTAAGTGTTTTGATCACATTAATCTACATTTAAAGCTCTTTATATAGTCTAGAATATGTCTGTGATATCACTTATTCAAAAAATTGGATTATACATTGTAATTATGCACATAATGTGCAGATTTTAAAGATTCTGAGTATATTTGAGTATTTCAAGCGATTTTTGCATTCAATTTAAAAAATTTGTTCACAATAATTTATACTTATGCTCTTTATATAGTCTAGAATATTTTTATGAACTCACTTATTCAAAACGATCGGATTATATAATGTAATGACTCACATAATTTGCAAATTTTACAGATTCTGAGTATATTTGAGCATTTCAAGCGATTTTGCATTAATTTTAAGTTATTTGATGACAATAATCTAGATTTATTTGCAGATTTTGCAAATAAATGACTATTAATTTTATAATTTTATCTTGTTAATCTTATTCATGAATACTTTGTTGCAAATGCTTCATTTTGAGGGGCCAACGTGGAGGACCAGCATTAATATAATGTTATCCATCAATAAAAGATTTAGTTTGTTTTATTTAAATAGATTTCGAGACAGCTGAAGCTTCTTATGGAACAAAATCAAATTTTATAAAGAAACTAATTTTTTTCCGTTTAAGATGACATATTTAAATTTTAATATTTTGCAGTGACATATTTATAATTTCAATATTTTACAATGGTATTTTCAAAAGAGCACAATGGTCATATCAATTGATTGGTGGCATAAAACTAATTTTGTCATTAAATAATGAAATAAAAATAATTTGTCATTTAGTGATGATATATTTCTATTTTCTAATTTTTCACAGTGGCAAATGAATTATGAATACACACATATTTATATAGTATTTGAATTATACTTGTATTCGAATATACACATATTTGAATTAACGCTCGTAGCCAGCCCCAGCCAAAGGATCTCGTAACGGTCATATTCCCGAGAGAACTTTGCGTTGATCCACAGTATTATTTTACAAAAACACTTACCGACTGTAGCTGCAGAGTGCAGACACAATACTTTACTTATTATTATTATATAGTTTATGACTTTCAACCAATAAACTGCGGTTCGTCATTGCTTTCGTAAAAGTGCGTGAATTAGTTGAGTGAAATTAGATATTCATTCAAATCCCACTCAAATTTCTCTCGGCACGAGTCGGAGGAAACTTTATTTGAACCTGGTGTATAGCGTGAAGTCACAGGTTATAACTCTAATAATTTGTTATCTGCGTAGACCGGGTGTGGGGAATTAAATTTCGTTTTCCCTCTTCCCTTCTCTCCGAATTTAAGAAAGCACATTGCTCTCCCTAGTTCTCTTACCATTTGCCATTTCCAAATTCACTCTCTAGTTTAGGATCAGATCTGGGTCTCTCAGCTTACGCCGTTGCCGTTTGATCTGCTCCGAGGGTCGATCGGCCATCTCATTCTCAGCCGTCCGATCAGGTGCGTTATATTATGTTATGTTGTGTGACACAACAAACGCAGCATTTACGCCACTTTCTATTCTAATAACTTCCTTTTTTAGACAAACAATAAAATAAAATAAAATGGAAACGTTTTTAGGGGAAATAACGCTCTTCTCTCTTTTTTCTTTTTGGGTTTGGTATTTGGTAATCGGTAATTGTTCTGCCGGACTGCCCCCAATATTATTATTGCACTAAAAGGGGAAAAATCGTTTCTAATTTTTCTTCGATTGAGATTTCAAACTCGATGGCTTCAAATCGAACCAAACGGATTTCTGTTCCCTCATCAGTAATATATTTTTAAATGCTCCTCCTCCTCCTCCTACTATATTTATTCCACATTTTTTCTTTCTTTAATAATAATTTATTTAGGGTTTTATTTTGAACTGTTTTGAAATTTGAATGATTGTGCAGCCGGGATCAGCGTCGCACGGGAGGGGTTCAAGGCCAAGCACAGCTGACTCTGACTCATCAATGGAGACCTCGACTCAGACTAGACGGTCCCTAATCCCCATGTCGCCATCTCACACCCCTCGCTCTTACGACAAGATTCCCAGAGATAATCGATCTGCTGATGGCAATGCCAATGGGAACACCGCAGGAAAGCAAGACAAGGACAAAGGGGTTAATATTCAAGTCGTGTTGCGCTGCAGGTAAGGTGTTCGATCAAATTACTCTGTAGTCACTAAGTGATTCTAAATGTACTTGTAGTTGATGTTTAGGTTCTTATGATTTTTGCTTGAGTTGTACAGGCCCTTGAGTGCAGAAGAGCAGAGATTGACAACTCCTTCGGTTGTTTCTTGCAACGAGTCCAGGCGAGAGGTTTCTGTGACTCAAAAGAATGCCATCAACAAGCATGTTGATAGAACTTTTACATTTGATAAGGTAAAAGTTGCTTACAACTTGAATGAGAAACACTTGGTATCTCTTATGGATGGCATCGACAACCTTCAATTCGGTTATTGTTGATTGGTGGCATCTCTTAAATAAATTATGTCTTCCTTATTTTAGTTATACTGATAAATAAGTTCAGATCTGATCTATTTAGGTTGGTTTTGGCAATTTGAATGAGAAAGACTGATTTAATTATTTTCGTAGGTTAAGTTTGGGAAAAGTCTTAATTCTCTAAATAGTGTTCAAAATATAATAAGAGAAATTCCTGAACCTACTTGAGAGAATACTTTTTGTTGGGTGCCATTCCATTATTACAGATATCCTCTATTTCATTTTTGCAGAGAAACTTAAAGGGATAAAACAAGTCTTGATTGTACAAAATGAAACAAGTGCTATAACAAATGGCTGCTAGAAGGATTCCAATTGACCAGTTTTTGAATGTTACCTTATAGTGATGAATATTATTTGATCACTCTTATTTTATTTTATTTCCCTGAGTTAAGTATAACTCCTTTTAAAAAAAATTAATGTAGGTTTTTGGGCCGAAATCAAAACAAAAGGATGTCTTTGATCATGCTGTGGTACCATTGGTGAATGAAGTGCTAGAAGGATATAACTGTACCATTTTTGCATATGGCCAAACAGGCACTGGCAAGACTTACACGATGGAAGGTGGAGGCACAAAGATGCAGGTGCTTAGTTTTGAAATATTTCCAACTTTTTCGTAGTTGGTTCAATGGTTTGTGGTAAGATATGCATAGATATGGGATTGGATTATATTGAATTAAAACTACTAGACTTCTCCATGTTTAGCTTGTTAGCAATTGTAGCTTGATGAATAATTTTTTTTTTTGCAATCCTTGAAAATCTCAAATGTACCACAATTAACCTAAAACACACTGCAGGGTTTCTGTCCTTAGTCCATTCCTTTCATGAATTTGTCATTTCAAATGATCAAACTGCAGACATGGCTTTCCTGTGCTTAGCACAGAGCCTGTATATTTTGAAATAAGCTAACATGGCCATGAGAGTGATATTTTCCTTCTTTTGATTGGTGCGCATCGTTTTGGTTAGGTTAATTGTAATAGTTTCATATTTAGGATGTTAAACATGCTTTTAGATAGGGGCACACTGGAAATATCTTACTTTCCTACTTGCAAGCCCTGTATAGCTTGCATTAAAAGAATGCCACAATTTTTGCATCTGATATCTTGTTGAACCAGAACAATCTAGGAATGTTTACCAGGCATATTTCTGGTACAAATATGATTATATTGAAATCTAGTAAATTCTATTAACTTAGTATTATGTGTACACTGTATCAAGCTTACTTTCTTGAGCTTTAATTACGCCTAACCAGAAATGCTTTCCCCTAATTGGGTTGTCGAGCTGACATTTTATTCACTATATGTTTTGTCATGTTTTCCCCTTTGAATTGCAGAATGATGAACTACCAAATGATGCCGGTGTAATACAGAGAGCTGTAAGACGAATTTTTGAAATACTGGAAAATCAAGGCACTGAATACAGCATGAAAGTTTCATTTCTTGAGCTATACAATGAAGAAATCACCGACCTTCTGGCACCTGAAGAAATCAAATTCACTGAAGAGAAGACGAAAAAGCCCATAGCCCTGATGGAGGATGGAAAAGGTGGCGTTTTTGTCAGAGGTCTTGAAGAGGAAATTGTGGGTTCAGCAGGGGAGATATATAAAATTTTGGAGAAGGGGTCAGCTAAGAGAAAAACAGCTGAGACTCTTTTGAACAAACAGAGTAGTCGATCTCATTCAATCTTCTCCATTACCATTCACATTAAAGAAAGTACACCAGAAGGAGAAGAGTTGATTAAATGTGGCAAGCTCAACTTAGTTGACCTTGCTGGCTCTGAAAACGTTTCTAGGTCTGGTGCAAAAGAGGTAATACCAATTCCTTATTGATCATTCTTTGCACTCGAAAATCTTCAATTATTTGTTTGTGGAGTAGAATTTACATCCAAGTTTGGGGACAAAACTTTAAGAACTTATGCTAATTCTTTGGTATTAGTCTGGTTTTTAGTTTCTTCAATTTTTTTGAGTTGCAATAAATGTGAGTATAAGATTGCAGAAATTAATTGCAAATGTTGATTTACTAGGGAAGAGCAAGAGAAGCAGGAGAAATTAACAAGAGCCTTTTGACACTTGGTCGAGTAATTAACACTTTAGTCGAACACTCTGGTCACATTCCGTACAGGTACAACGATTATTAAGGGATAGCAAATTTTGAGTACAACTTAGCACTACAAATAGTCTTGTATATGTTGATAACTTTTTCTTTTCCTTCTTGGGTAAATGTCAGGGATAGCAAATTGACAAGGTTATTAAGGGATTCTTTGGGCGGTAAAACAAAAACATGTATCATAGCGACTATATCTCCTGCCATACATTGTTTAGAGGAGACAATTAGCACCCTAGATTATGCTCATCGTGCCAAGAATATCAGAAACAAACCAGAGGTCCTTACCACTTTCTATCCTTACCATTTTTATGTTTTCAACATAATTTGAAGTGGAGGTTCCTCCGATTATTTTATTCCTTAATTTATTTTATTTGTCATAGGTGAACCAAAAGATGATGAAGACTGCATTAATCAAGGATTTGTACTCAGATATTGATCGGCTTAAGCAAGGTAGGTGATCACCTATTGCCTTATATTTTATTGGCAACATGTCTGAAAACATCATATCATTTCTTATTCATTGAACAGAATTATATGCTTCAAGAGAGAAAAATGGTATATATATTCCTAAAGAGCAGTACTTGCAAGATGAGGCTGAGAAGAAGGTAGCAATCTTCTCTCTCTCTCTCTCTCTCTCTCTCTCTCTCTCATTCTCGTCCATGCATTATGATTTCTTGTTTGCATTTTTACCACTGGAAATATTTTCTTGACAGGCCATGTCAGAGAAATTGGACAGACTGGAGATGGATATTGATACCAAGGATAAGGTAAATATTCAAAATTTGATTCGTCTTTTATCTCTCCAGTCAGTATACATAATATTAACCTCTATATGTTTTGCAGCAATTGATTGAGATTAAAGAACTTTATGATAATGAGAAAATGATGAGTGAAGATTTAACAAACAAGCTCCAAAATACCCAGGTGTCAGACAAGTTCCACATATCTTGTTTTCTGGAAAAATGAAGTTCAATTAGTTATTTGTTTATGGATTTTTGTTTTCTTTTTTACTTTGTAGAAAAAATTAGAACAAACAGAGAGTACTTTGTCTGACATGGAACAAAGTTTCAAGCAAGCGACATCTACTATTAAGGAAAAGGAATTCTTGATTTCACATCTTCTAAAATCAGGCATGATTAACAATCCGTTCTTCCTTTTTATTTTTAATGAATAAATTGGTAAAGTGTACATCCTTTTAATCTCTCTTCAATCTGTATTAATGCAGAGAAAGCTCTCTTTGACCAAGCCTCTAAGCTCAGGTTTCAGCTTGAGGACGCACTTTCAGATGTTTCTGGACTGTTCTCAAAGATAGGTATGCACATTAAGCCTTATCAGTATCCAAATTTTCACGCTTTGCCTTCTTCATTGCCATTACGCAGAACTACCAAGGGGGACATATGAAATAGAGAATGAAAGGCTTGAGTTGAACTATTAAGCCAATTCGGTACATGTTTAATGTTTATATCTTACATAATCTTTCACCAATCAATAAGTTCAGAGGCCAGGGCATGTGTGCGAAACAATCAGTCTCATTCAATTCTAACACTGTTGCTTTTCAGAGAGGAAAAATAAGCTAGAGGATTCGAACAGAAGTCTAGTTCAAAATTTCCAATCTCAGTTAACACAAGACCTGGGTGTCTTGCACCATACAGTATCATCTTCTATTGCACAACAAGAAACTCAATTGAAAGAACTGCATGGAGAAATGGAATCTTTTCTCTCAACAAAAGTGAAGGTACAAGATAATTAGATAGCTATGCTTCCCATATTCCATAGCATCCATATATGCAAACATTAATGGTACTCCTTGTGCTTAATATATCTTAGTTTATTGAGCAACTGAAAGAACAAGTAAAGAAATTCAAAGAGAGGAGTTGTTCCAGTGTAAGAGATCTCGATTGTTTGGTTAGTGAAATGGATGCCAAATCTCAACTAACCTTTGAAGATTTCAAGTCACAAGTCCAATCCCATTCTTCCAATCTGGAGGATGTAAGTGCCACTTTTATCCAAACTACTCAATTCTAAATGCATGTACTCTTTTGCTTTTCCTTTTGTTTTATATTTTTGGGTTTCAACGTTTGCAGTGCTTCAATGGAATTTTGGTCAAAGCAGATGAGTTGCTCAATCAATTGCATGGGGGGCTCTCTGAGCAAGAAGATGCATTAAATTCATTTATTGAGCAACAACACCAGGTTAGCTTCTTATATCCATGGTAGAAATCCAAATTCTACTATTCCACTTTACAAATCTCTTAGATTGATTAGAGGGAACCCTGTCTGAGCTAAAACTTATCTGTCAGTATGGTATTTCATTTTCTGAACTACAATTTTATTGTTTCCTGGCAGAGAATTCTAAGAACAATTGAGGCCACGAGGTCTATTTCAAAAGTTACAGAGGACTTTTTTGACACACTTGATACACAGACAAGTAAGTTCAGCATGATTCTTGAAGATTCCCAATCTGTAAACAATGAGCAGCTTTCCCAGTTTCAGAAGAAATTTGAGGTACCTAATTTCTAAGCAAACTATAAATGCATATTCTTTTCTTTCTTAAATTGAATTGGATGGATGGCACATTGCCCACTAGTTCAGAGTGCCTACCTCTTCACTCACACACACACCCTCCCACATGCACACCCGTGTGCGTACACTGGCTCTGTATACTATCATGTGCAATGCTTGATTTGTATTGTCAATAAGGAACGAGACCTAATGTTGACCAATGCATGGTGACAAAATTTAATTTTTATATAAACTTTAGATTATTGCTGAGGTTTACTATTATTATTATTATTGTTGTTGTTGTTGTTGTTGTTGTTGTTGTTGTTGTTGTTGTTGTTGTTGTTGTTGTTGTTGTTATTATTATTATTATTGTTATTATTATTATTATTATTATTATTATTATTATTATTATTATTATCATTATTATTACTATTACTACTACCATTATTCTAGCCTACCCCAACTTGTTTGGGACAAAAGGTTTAGTTGTTATTGTTGTATTGATTTCATCCTTTCTAATTTTTTATTTCTAGGATATTGCTGCCAAGGAAGAAAAATATCTTGTAGAAAAGGTGGCCGAACTAATGGCAGATTCAAATTCTAGAAAGAAAAAGATGGTACAAAATATGTCCTTAACACTGGTTTTAGTAAATTTTCCAAAAAAAAAAAGAACTTCAATATGGCACATTTGATGTAAGGTCTTTATTGCTAGGTGGAAGAAGCCATAGGAAATCTGAGAGAAACTGCCATGATGAAAACAATGAATTTGCAAACTGAAATAATCAATACCAGTAAAGCTGCAACTTTGATCAGGGAAAAATGGGATGCATATAAAGAAACAACTGAAAGTTCATACTGCAGTGATACATCTGCTCTAGGAGAAGGAAAAAGTTGCCTAGAACAAGGAATTCGACAATGGTGAGTGGAAACAGCACATAATATTCAATAATAAGTTCATACTGCATTGAATACTAAGGATAATTCAGGTACTGTTGCGAATTTTCAAATATCATGTAAAAGCATTCAAATAAAGGAAAATGTTGAACAGGAGATATTGTAATGGTTCCATTCTTAACTGCTCAGGTTAAGTAAAAAGATTAGAATTGGTACTGCTGTTTGTTATTCATTCTATATGATTTTTTTCAGGGTCATATACAAAATTATTTGAAAAAAGTACCAATATGTATGCATTTCTACTTTCTTGGTGTATTTAGCTGATCAGTTTCATGAACCATGAACATTGCACTCTCAAACATGTACAAAACATGGACAAAAGAATATTTGAGTTTTGGAATCACTGCATATTTTTATATGTTCTGTCTATGTTGTAGCATGGAAAAAGTGAAGTTGAGCTCAGAAGCATGGAAAAATGCTCAATCTTCCCTTTCAAATGTAGCACAGAGTCACATTGTATCAAGCAACAGCATTATCAGGTAATTGATCTGACCTACATGAGAGTGTAGATAACTCTCAAAACTTAGTATTGAATACTTCTCTTAATCAGAAGCATAATATAGTGTTTTCTTGAAATAATATGTGAAGGAATGGTGCTGAAGCCAATCAACTGGTGTGTGCGAAGGTTTCATCTCTGACCAAAGCTGCTGTTGAAGATTGCACTGTTGCAACTGAGGACCTTGCATTTTCTGTTGATGGTATTCTCTCTTTCTGTCTAGGAATTTGGCTAAATTTGCATAAAATAGTTTTTTTTCTTTTTTTGTGAAATTGCACTCCAATGAATTACTGCATCTGTAAATAATACCCATCAATTGTTCTATCAGGAAATGGTACCCATCAAGTATAATTCAGGAACAAGTATTACTGACAACTTATTTTCTGAGTGCAAACCATATTTCATTATTAGAGATGCATTAAATTTGGATTGATTTTTGAGAATTTGCTTTGATTATAATTATTAGAGATACATTATTAGATTCCGGCTAAGGGTGTAGGTTTTATTACTATTACTATTATTATTATTGTTGTTATTGTTGTTGTTGTTATTATTGTTGTTGTTATTATTATTATTATTATTATTATTATTATTATTTATATTAAATATTTTTTTTGATGATTTTTCTTGTTGGATTTCTTTTCTAGTCTACCCCAACTTGTTTGGGACAAAAGGCTTAGTTGTTGTTGTTGTTGTTTTATGCAAAGAAGCCGGCTAGGTTTATATGAGGAGAAAATTGTACCTATTCCATTACAATTGCAAATAACCTGCGCAACTTTACTATTTTGAGTGTTGTTCAGACAAATATTTGCCCAAAAACTATCAGGGGATGTTTGGATGTCGAGTGAATAGAGGATACTCCTGAACCAGCCTTAACCACCAATTACTGGTTTTAAGACTTCATAATTTCATACCTAGCAACATGTGTAGAAGCTGCATCTTATGTTGTCTGTTTGGCATTTCCCAAATCTACGTCATTAATTTTCTTGTGTTGTGAAATTGTTGTGAATTCAGATTCTTTTAGAATGGACCAAAAATTGCATGACACCAGCAATACCTTGATTGCACCGTGCCAAGAGAAATTAAGAGAGCTTCAAAGCACGCATCACAGCAAGGTTCTTGAAATGTCAGGCTGTGCTGATACATCTCTGAAAAGAGATTACATGGTAAGAAAACTAATCTGCTTTTGTTGGGTCTTTGTCTTACCAGCATCTATCAATGTAGTTCAGCGAGGTAGACACTTTTTCAGGTCCATACACCGCTTACATTAATAAAACCAAATTTTAACTATAATTTTAGCAAGTTTTGGAATGAATTTTGAAGAAACTATGTTTGAAGATTCTACCTCGTGGATCAGTACATTCTTATTAGATTTGCCTCGTGATTTTTTTGCTAAGATCCACTTTTTGTTAATAAACAAACTGAAAAAATATGCAGGTGGATGAGCCGACTTGTTCTACACCAAGAAATCGATCAATCAAAGTACCAAGTTCAAAACAAATCGAAGAATTGAAGTCTCCAGCTGTTGATGAATTGATAAAGGCATTTTGGGATGAGAAGGCCCTGTCAAAGCACTCTAGTGATGACCTCAAGAATTTAGCTGGTGCAAATGAGTCACAAAATTACAGACAGCCTTTTTCAGCAATCAACTAGGACTTTAGATATGTATGACTATTTTTTTTTATTTAATTTAAGTGGTGCGCAAAGTTGCAAGACAGAGATACAGTATCTCTGTAATTAAGTTAATTTTGGGGTTATATAATGCTGGTATCCTGTATCTAGGCTAGGGCTTCTGGTGCTTAGTTCATATGAATGTGTCAACTCATCTTGTTGATGATTTGCTTCTAATGTTTTGTTAATTCTTTAGTTTGAACGGTCAAATCAAGGTACATTTTCTTCCAGAAGAAAGTTGGATTTTTTTTTTTGTAATAAAAAAGCGATTTATTAGCCATTGCCTCCCACGTTTAAGCTGATAAGAGAATAAATGTTGGTGAATTTTTTTTTAAGTAACTAAATATATATAATTCAAAAACTTTTTCTAAATCTTATCAATTGCCACGTCATTTTGGAAGGCATTATCCTGGACTCGATAGAACTGCATGATTGCAGCCATTTCTTCTTAAAGACTACTGAATTAAAGATAATTTCAATTGATTAATACTCTTTGTTGATTGCTGGAAGTTTATATTGACTAATCCACAGCTGTGCAAGTTGAACCTCCGCCTTTTTGAGAGTTGTGACTTGTGAGTTCTTATGTGAGGCTACATGGCAGGCAAAACTATATGCATATATAATATAAAAATCAAACACTGTTCACGTAATGTATATAAAATCAAACACTGTTTTGAGTTTCAAACTGTTTACTCAATTGACCTCAATTATACAACTATGTATATCTGATCTTTTTTACCCATGAAAAGAAAAAAAAGCCCGAGCCCTAAAGTTGATAGCAAAAAGGAAACAATGCGAGTCCCTTTAGGGTTTCAGGATAGCCTAGCTTTCAATGACACCTAGTTATAAAACAAACTCTGTCCCTCATTTGTATTTATTTAGGCTAGCTAGGTTTGCAATCCTTCTGGAGCCCCGTTACTTGAAAAGCGTAGTGTATTGTTATAAAATGATACATTATTTATCAATTTGTACGTGTTCCATATTTTTGTTGATGGTGGATGCCTCTTTATACATAAGATGCTAGAAAGTAGAAATTCTCATAAATTATTTTATGAGAATTTTTAGATCCAGATATAGTGCAATTCCCTTTTTTTGTTTGACAAATTTTTTTTATGTATATATAATGACTGATTTTTATTTCATATTTAGCCTTTTATGATAAGAAAATTGTCGCAAAGTACAATAAGTCATTATACACTTTTGTTTTTCTGTTGTTAATTGGATTTGTTAAGCATCTTAAATGCATGACAGCAGCAAAATTAAAGCAGTTAGCTCTGCTAGTAGACTATTGAGTTAGCACCTAGCAGTAAGTTGAAACGACTACTTGAAAAAAAAAAAAAGTTAATAACACAGAATACGTTGAAATTGAGGCACACAATAATTCATAAACAAACTCAAGAGAAGATGAGGTGCATCTCATTTAATATTCAACAATGCTCCAACACCACACCTGACAAATAAAGAAAAAGAAAACCTAAGATACATAAAGATTTCTAAGTAATGCATGCATAATTCTTTTACCATTGGGCTATAATGCTAGAAAGTAGAAACTCAGTACTGCAACTTTTAAACAAAGGAACTCAATAAACTACAGACATGGTCCTTCATTTCATTCCCATTTTCATGATAGCTAGGTTCAAAATGAGATTTAAACATAGTAGACCAGTTCTTAAATTTTATAGATTTTTGTAGTCAGTTAGTGGAAGTGGAACAAGAAGAGGATTTGGAAGAGCTGCACTCGTCCTTTAGACCAGTGCTTTTGGTGGGAAAGAGGTCCAGGGTTTTGAGAGGCCGACAACATGGCGGCAGAGCTGTACTAAAGTCCATGGTAGTCATCCACTCCTCTGCTGCCATGCTAGCTGTAAGGTCTTCTTCTTGGGTTTCAACCGAGTCTAATTTTCCTGCAAGCTCAAGCCCCGGAATAGGTGCTTCATGCAAATTGTAACCCTACAAAGAATGGAGAACAAAACGTACAAGAGCTGAGTGCTTCTCACACATGAAGAGGATACAATACTGTTGAAATAATAAATTAGAATGAAACAAAACATTGAAATATAAAAGGGTCTTTACTGTTTACATTGTTTGAAATGCTTTGTACTCTAATATTAATTTAAATTTAGATTGTAATTTGTATCGTGTACGTCGGAAATATTCAATCGATATTTCCTTGAAGAACAACTTGATAGCTCAAACAAATGAAATGCTTGTTACATAATATAATATATAGGGCACTTCTTCTATGATTACTCCTTTCAATTCACGTATTTCCTATTTACTTGAAGAAAATATTGCATCTAAAGACACTAACCGATACCGTTAAAGGAAAACCCTAGCCATTGTCAATGCCTTGTAACAAAAAATACAAATAACATAATGTGCATAAATAGAATCAAGCAAAATATAGCTAAAAAAATTACAATGCATAATTTACATATGGAGCTTTATAATTATGGTCTCTTGAAGGTTTAATTTGGCCCTGAAATATTTTGAAAAATAGAAGCTGAAGTTACATGCAATGTATATTTCTTTTCAAGAAGTGCACCTGTGGAATGAAACATGGAGCAGTAGTAGTATGAGGATGAGGTAACGAATGCCCATGAGGAGTTAGAGGTGCAGCAGTAAGTGTTGTTGGGGATGGCAGTGGTGACACGTCCTCAGAAACTGCCGCCGCCACCTGCTGCTGGTGGTGGTTGTTAAGCAGTAGTAGCTGGTGGTGACGGCAGAGGCGCCGCCTCAGCTTCTGGCGCTCACGTGCCTTGTGGTTTTGGAACCAATAAAACACATTTTTCCCTTCAATCTTGCCATAGAAGGAGAGGTGTGCTGTGATCTGCTGTATCTGTGCGGCATTTGGGGTGCGCACACCGCTTCGGTACATCTCTTCAAGGATCATCACTTGCTCTGGTGTGGGGCACCACCTCGTTGAAGGAGTTTGGGGCATTTTTGTTTTTGGTGTGTTATGAACTTATGTTGGTTGCAATTACCAGAATATATGTTATGTTTGTTTGTCAATATATGATTCTCCCAGGGTTGTAGGGGGCTATTTATAGATACAAGGGACCAAAAGGATTTAGGTAGAGAAGTTGCTATAGGTTTATGAGAGAGGCAGAGAGAGTGAGGTCTAAGGGAAATGAGACAAATGACAAAAAGGATGTGGAGTTAAGGAAGAGAGAGAGAAAAAGTGATGGATCATTGATGGCTCTTCCCAAGTTAAGCGATGGTAGCTTGATGTAGCTATTTGAACATTTTTTTGATACAGGATGCATGTACTTGGATGAATTTATGTGTATTCGGAGCTCTTGTAGTATACATTATCTTTTTGAATTATTTTTAGTTGATTTTTCATTCATAACATTCATAAGGTTCAACTTCTTGTTCTAAGTTACAACTAGAAATTATAGAATTCAGCAATGTACCAAAATATCGTTGGTAAATTTATCGAACAAACAGACAAAATATTTTCATTTCTCAGGTGTTTTAGCAAATATATGTCCAGCACATATTAGCACTCTCTTTGTATACACTGAAAATTCTTTTATTTTTTTTTTCTTAGGTGTAAGAATGACATGTGGTCTAGTAGCTTAGGTGGTAAGAGTACTTGACTCTCTTCTAAAAGGTCAGCCATATATAAAAAAATGACCAGGGTCGGAGTGTCATATACTCCAACTTGTTTGGGATAAAAAGCTTAAGACTTTAGAGTTTTAGGTGTAAGAATGAAAAATATATATATTTTTACAATTGTATATGTATAATTGAAATTTGAAATACTAACATCATTACATCAACATATATTTTAAAAGCGATAGTTCAAACAAAGGGACGGATACACATTTAACATTTCAAATGTGGCAACTAACTTTCACACATGCACACTACTACCAGCTGCGGTCAATAAAGAAGAGACAAACTTCACATAGCCATGAATGAAATATGCATGAATTAGATGTAAGTGGAAAGATTGTAATCAATTTAGTGACCAGACATGAAATATTGACAAATTGCAGGGGAAAAGATGAAGCTGAGGTGCTGTCAAGCTGATGGCTTCAGTACTGGCATTCAAGACCAGATTGAATGCTTACATTTTCTCTCTATGCTATTTTTTTTTTTTTTTCTATTCTCACGATTTTTCTTTCTAACCGTTGAGAATTGAGAAAGACATTCCAGAGGAAACCCCATCTTCTGGCATGTGTGCTGCGCAAGCCTCAGCCTTAAGATCTCCTCGCGATTATAACCACACAAAAAACGAGGTTTGTAGACAGCCTTAAGGTCTCCTGTCTAGTGTTTTTATTTGGAGGCACTCTGATTTGATAGTTATAATAATAAGGTGATGATGAGGGAAATAGAAAGTTAGAAACCATAAGCTATAGCTTCTGTACCTACATCCATGTAAACTTTTGCTACTTTAGTTGTATTTAAAAAAAAAAAAACCAACAGAAGATCATGCATGTATATATGGCGCTGTCAAACGTCCACAATGGACCTGGAAATGCTCTGTTACGTTTATGTTCTGTTATATTTGTCGTTAGAAATTTATTTTTCGCTTAACGTTCCACATTTATTACGGAAATGAAATCTGTTATATTTTTTTCGTATTTGTTTAACGGAATAACGTTCAAAACATTAACAAATCCAACCTCACAACAAAATTAACAACAAAATTAGCTTTTTTTTTTTTTTTGATTGAAGCCCATAGGCAAACATTCATTGATAAAAAATGTTCAAGAGTACAATAATACCCTTACATTAAGCAAACTGGTGCCCACTAAAATAACTAATTTTGTTGACAAATAAAGTAAGAATTACTGAAAATAGAAAAAGTACAGGTAAATAAAACTAAACTACCCTTTCAACCAGAAAATATAAGTACCGAAAAAAAGACTATAACCCATGGCATCGGTTTTTACCACAAAAAAATAACATTATGGATGAGCTTCTGTAATCCTTTGAAAAAATTTGTCATCAATACCAGTAGTCAACTGTGCAACCTGCTGTAGAGTCAAACTTGGTCTTCCTTGAAACTCTCCCCCTCTCATAAAGCACATAAGCACCTCTAGCCTTGTGTGTAGTCACCCAGGACAATAGAGCAAAAATCAAAACAGAAGCAAACAAAAAAAAAGGTATTTACACGAGCCAAAAATCAGTCGAAAATAGAACCCAAAAATCAAAATTGGCCTAAGCAGTCTAAGGCTCTGAGCTTACTTTTTTTCCCCTCTTCTCACTGAGCCAAATATCCCATAGTGCTTTCGACTTTCCTTTTCTCTCTACCTTTTCTATATAATAGCAACAATTCACAGCTAGAAATGATTGCATCTGTAGTACTACCTGTACTGTCAGTCGCCGATGCAAGGTACAGTCACACTCGCTTACACACTCGAGCCTCACAAAGGTCACACTCACAGTCTCACACAACACAAGGCACATATAGAGACTAAAGATGTATGCGACACACCCACTCCGCCACTCTCATAGATCAACAAAGAAAAGATGAGAGAAAAGAGAGAGGGAGCTACAATCGAGAGAAGAGTGTGGGGGAGATACACTCGAGGCAGTCGAGAGAGAGAGGGGCAACATGTATACCGTATACGGCGTCTAGGGTTATAATTAGGACTCAGCTGCTGTAGCTCCACCCGATCTCCCTCAGCGAGCGCTCTACAAGTATACGAATTTTACACCTCTGCAAACCTTATCACAGTGATGGGCTGGGCTGAAAATTATGGACCGACGGAAAAATGTTAAAAAATAGAACAAAAATGGCATGTTTCGTTTATGTTTCGTCTTTCTGAGAGAAATCACATTCCGTTTCATTAGCTGTTCCGTAGTTGAAACGTAAGATAATTCTATTGCGTTTATGTTCCGCCAGGATGGAACAGAACAGAACGAGAAACGTACGAAACGGTACGATATTGATAGCTCTATGTATGTATATATGGCTGCGTTTGAATGAAGTGTGGGAAGAAGGAAAGAAGAAAAGAAGTGAGAAGAAGTATTGAAAAGTGTGTAATTTTGTGAAAAGTTTAGATTGTTTATAATAAATTTTATCTTTTTTTCCTTCTTCTCACACGGTATCTAAACGGAACAATAGAGAGAGAGGGGCTGAAGTGCCTATTAGCTTAGAGTTGTTTCTGCTATAAAATGAATAAAATTACGTGGTAGTTAGTAATATATAATACCTCCCTTGGACTCATTCCAAACTTTTTTACTAGAGTGGAGGAGTATGGCGCTAATTTTGAGGAAATTAAACCGCCAACAGCTATATATGGTACCCCTTCTCATTAAATTTGCCAATTTATTGGCTTGTTCGGAGAATTAACTCCTTATCTTGCTTTATGCTGTGCCCCATCGATTGCCATTTTTCAATGCGTTTTATTGATAGCTTAATTAATTTTATCTTTGGTGCCAGCGAAAAAGATGATATTTGAAATTTCATCTTTTGATTAAGCATTATGGCCTGTGGATGGTTAAATTTGAACAATTCGATTTTTTACCCAAATCATGCCATTGGTAGTTTGGTACCAGAGGAAACAGTGATATATATGGCATAGATTAGAAGCAGATCGTTAAGCAACAGAAAATTGTTAACCCGCCAAAATTAATATTTGCCAAATCGGCGTTGTAATATTTGAAGATAGCAGATAAGTATTCAATCAAAGATTTCTTGATCAGCTTCATTTTTTTAAGAATATAAATATATTAAGGTTATCAGAATATAGGAAGTTGAGAGCTACTAAATTAGGATTTAGCATCCATATATTTGTATTTTCTTTAATAGGATACAGTAGCTAATTAAGCTTTGTTTTACGGAAAAGGTAAATATGCATGCAGCATCCACCTAAGTTTTCTTTTTGAGGATCACGTGGCAAATTATCATACCGGTAAATTTTATTAGAAATAAAATATGTACAAAAATTAGGGAAAAAAATAAATCCACCTAAGCTTTCATTACATTCTAAGTTTCTAACTTTATAGTTGTAGAAAAGCGAAGTGCCAAGCCTAAGATGAGATGAGAGTTGATTCGGCCGAAAAACAAGGACTTGGTTTTTTTTTTTTTGAAAATGGCCCATGGGCAAACAAGGACTTGGTCAAAATATATATAAAGGTAAAGCGTTAGCCTCTATTTATCTCTTCCTTAATTTGCACTTGCCTTTCTCCTTGTTTTTCTGTATTCTCTTTCTTTGCTTACTTTTTCATTCTTCTCCATTATGAGCACAAAACCCTTGAATTTTTCTCAACAAAATTTTTGTATTGTTAATTCGGCACTAGATTAATTCTCAACAAAATTTAATACTGAGTTCATTCTTTTGATCCATTTCTGTTGAATTGCACTCGGCTCTTCTTACATATATTTGCTGATGTCCTTATATTTGGGATCAATATTAATTAGCAAAAAAAAATAAGGGAGCCGGATTATCCAAGGGCTGTTTCAAATTTCGACATTAAATTCTATAGACCGACAAATTAATGATATGCATCTAAATCTATAATAACACAACTACCTATTTAAAAAATCACAGGAGCAATGAAGAGTCAGTTAATTAACCAACTCTTCTTTATTATATGTTGGGCAAGAAAATTAAGAATTAGTCAATTGAATTGTCATCAAACATTACTTAATAAATGCATGCAAACGTTGAAATGAACATATATAACAAATCACTAATCATGCCAAAACAACTCACAATAGCCAATAGGCCTGTCAACGGTAGGCCGTTACCGTTTGTCACCATATTTCAGTGTAAAACGAAACGAATAACGAAACGTTGAAATGTTCTGTTTACAGAAACGAAACGGTAGACGGAACAATAGATTGTATCGTTTCGACCGTTTCAGCCTCATTTCAAACCGTTATATGTGTATTTTCTAAAGTGGCACGGTTAACGAAATGGAATTCTATGCCGTTTCGAAAACGGAACGATTAGCGGAATGGTTGTTTATACAAAGTGGCACAGTTAACGAAATAGAATTCTGTGCCGTTTCGAAAACAGAATGATTAACGGAATGATTATTTATACCGCATTTCTTAACGAAACAGAAACGGTTTCATACCGTTCCGTGCTTTTTTAATACGTTTGACAGGCCTAATAAACAAGAATACCTAGTGAAAGCAGACCACAAAAGAACAGATTCCGTTTAAACAGAACGCTTTCGGTGGGAAGTGTAAATCAGACCAAGAGTGGTACGGTCCAATGAGAGATTGAATGTGATGCGACGTGTCCCCCATCATATCTCAAATCATCTCATTCCCCTCTCTCTTCTCCTTCTCTCTCATACGATACGAAATGTGCAATTATTAATGAATGAATGAATTACACAGTATGAAACAGTTTGTCTCCTCTGCCAAGCGACAGCATTCCAAGTGATATCTTCTCCCACCAAGTCAATTTGACGCGTTAGCCCACACATGCAACTACTTAACATGCAGATGCAGTCCCCTATTCTATTTTTGAAAAAAAAAGTAAGTATATATGAAAGAAAATCAAACTAACGGATGCTACAATTCCCTTTTTGTGTCCCCATGCAGGCATTTGTGCATGGTACATATAGTTCAGTTGCAGTTGAGACTTGAAAGCGATTTTCTTGTGTTGACACGCACCCCTTCACTAAATGATTAATATCAAAGAGGACTTCTAATTGCACATATATGTTAGTAAAAATTTACCAATTAGATAATGAATACGAAATAGCACTTATCCGTATCCGTATCTGTTAAGTTAACAAAAATTTATCTTTGTTCATACCCATGTCCGTTAGTTTAAACTCTAACGAAAATAAAATTTTACCTATATCCACCTTATTGAATACGATACGGGAGGATAAGTGAATAAACGAGTTTCATTAATAGCCTTAGAAACAACTAAACAAGGTCCTTAATTTTCAAATAAATATGAAATTCGAATAGTGCATGCCATATATTTGCCCCATGTTATTACATACATTTGTTTTCCCCCATAATTTGAAACTACTGCCTATCTGCCGCGCGCCAAGGATTGATATAGCCCAGTGACAATATTATGTGATAGTTTGAAAACTTAATGATCAAATTCCACCAGGAGTTAAATTGAAGAATTAATTTGAGAACATGCGTTTATCGAGGATTCTATATATATACTTATAAATATAGTATAGTAATGTGCCTGTCATTTAAATGAAATTAATATATTAATTACTTAAACAATATGTTACCAGCGATAAAACCAGCGCCAGACATCATTTTTTTTTTTGAAGGTTGGTTCGAAACCAACGATTTTATTGTTAAGAAATTTGAAAATAAATATTCTTTTCGTGATTCGAATTAAGGACAACTTAGTTGATAGAATATAGCCAAATCACTAGTCCAACAACCCAATGTAGAATGCAATTAGCTATATATGGTTATACATTATTGTTAATAATTAAGAGTGAAAGTAGAAAAGACCTATTATTCTTTACATATATATAATTAATTAGCTAATTAACTTTGTGGAGCAAATTAATGGTAAACATATAAGGAGGCAACTTGCTGGGGAGCAGAGATCTGGAGAAAGAAACAAAAAGAGAGAATGCATGAATGCAGGCATGCATGCATGGATGGCAGTAGCGAGGAAAGCAACCTATCAATGTGCACAGAAGACTTGAAGGCGTTGCTTTGCATCGCACATATGGAAGTAAGGAATTATGGATGCAGTCGCTTTCGTACAAACTCTACTGTTTATTATTACTACATCCTTAACTTCTCTTCAATGGCTGTGGACCCCCACCCTCCCCTCAAACAAATCTATATAACGAAAAATTTGTGCAGTTTCAAACAAATCTAACGAAAAGGGAAAATTTTGTTTTGTCATACTTTTCTTTCGATAATTAACTCGTATATTTTTATTTTTCACATCGCATATTAGATCTATCATAATACATACATATGTAGAGAATCTAATGCTAGAAAATGCAAAAAAATTCTTTGAATATTCAACATTTGAAATCTAAGCGACAAATTCAAATATAAATCTTTTCATTTTTTTTATATTTCTTTAAAAATTTAGTTCAAACTATATATATATATATATATATGCCCCAATTTATATTTTTTCTTCTTGTTTATATATGTATGCGTTCACATAGTTTTCTTTTTATGACTTTGCTATAGTGATGTACATAAATTCATTATCTCAAATTAAAATTATTTACTTTTAAGTTATAGTATCACATTTTTGTCCCCGATGCTCTGGAGCGTGATTATAGAACTTATTATATCATCACATTTCAAAATGACTGGATTAGTCATATTAAATTAGACATGTATATATTTATCTAACAAGCATATATATATGATCGATCTAGGGTTGTCCAAAATGCCGTGAGGATCAATCCCTTAATTGTACAAAGCTCATTAGCTCAATATATGATTAAAAATTTCGTAATTTTCTATAACTAACTTATAAACATATCACAACTTTTGAAAAAGACCAGATAAATCCATATCAACATATCAATTTGCTGAACCATGAACGCCATAAAATAATAGATTAGTTGCTAACCAAGATGATTACAACTGATAATTATAGCTTCTAGCTAAACTTAATTCTTTTGAGAGAAGTTTAAGTCATTACTCCATACAAATGCACGATTTTCAAATTTTAAACATATTTCTTATAATTAATTAATATATATAACTATACCAAAAAAGACAATATATGATGGTATAATGCATATTGTACAAACAATGAATTTATATAATGGTATAATGCCATTACTAATTAAATGTACTAAATCACACGGACAATCAAAATTTTAGATGTATTGGAAGAAAAATTTGAGGCATTTGTGCCAACCTGACTATTGAAATTTTCAGTTTTTAAATTCCACCTAGACAAGTGAGAGTTCTTTAAAAAAACTAAAAATGACAAGAAGGTTGAGTGAAATTAGGAATGTTTTTGTAAAATATTTTATTTGTTATTACACTCCCAAGAGTGCTATTTGTTATAATTGACGATGTACTATATATATATTATCTGATGTACGAAGTCAATTTGAAAGTTGTAGCTTCATTACATAGAAAGTCAAAGACATGCCAACAAGTTATTTAAGGTGTAACCATTTTGAAGAAGAGGAATATTCCGCTACTAATATTTTAGTTGCTCCCATATGTCAATATTTTGTTATTTAGTTAATCTTTATAATTTTTAAAATTCAAACATTAAATCCAAACCGTTGATCTTATTTAATTTAATGAGCGATGCATTTTCATATAAGTTTTTTAAAATTTTAGAGTTTATTTGATACTCGATCAAAGGCTAAAACATGAACGTATTAGAATGAATCTATCATAGTTTATAAGGTTCGTTTGTTTTTCTATCTCTTGATCGAGTATTAAATAAACTTCAAAATTTATAAAACTTATATGAAAACGCATCGCTCGTTAAACTAAATAAGATCAAGAGTTTGGATTTAATGTTTGAATTTTTAAATTTGAAAAAATTAACTTATGTGCAAAGTATTAGCATTTGAAGGCAATCAAAATATTGGTAACAGAACCTTGCTCTTTGAAGAAATTCATTGATTACACTTTGTACAAAACGGATTTCATGGAAAGACCAATTAAATATATTATAATTCCTAATATGTATCAACTTTGATTTTTCAGTTTTTTTTATTGTCTGAATGCTTAGTTTGGTACTCTCTATATCTAACTAGAAGTTTACCTTTTAGCTTCTACAGCTAATCCTAATTTACTAAAATAATATCTACAATCATGTTTAAGTTTTCATGACTGATTAGAAGTATTCCCTCAAAATACTGTAAAGTTTGAAATACTATTATACACTTATACAGGTTGTATAAAAAAGGAAATGTAGATGGATAATTACACCTCAAAACCCTCCTCTTATAATTACAAAACGGTTCTGATTATCTCCAATATTCCTCATCGCATTATCTCCTTGGAGTTTACACATATTGTCTTTCTATTTTTTGAAAATCAGTGCTATTATCATTCCAATTTTACGTTCATCCCATCATCCCGGAGCATAATCCCTCCCTCCCCTCAGCATCTATGTTTCCCACCCTCCGCCATCTCATGTTGTCCTCCAAGTTCCTACCCATCCCTTCCCTCCCCCTCCACCTCATACTGACCTCCTACTCTACCTCTCTCTCTCCCCACATATTATTTTTCTAACTGTTCTACTTAATATAACTAGCCGTTTTAGTTAAGATGACTAATTATTTTAGTTAATATATCTAATTATTCTAGTTAATATAACTAATTGTTCTAGTCAATATACCTAATTGTTATAGTTAATATATTAATTGTTATATATATATATTAACTAGATAAATTAGTTATATTAACTAGGACACATAATAGGACATCATGAGGTAGGGAAGTTTAGGTGCCAAGAGAGGATGGGGATTAGAAAGGGGACGGGGTGAGTAAATGTTGGAAGTTAGAGGAGCGGTGAGTAAACGATGGGAGTTAGGGTGGATAACGTGAGCGCTGGATGGGGATGAGAGGATCGATGATGAAATTTAAAAGATGGTGGTAAGAAATTTCGATTAAAAAATCGATCAATCGATCTATATCATTGAAATTATATGTATTGTCATCAGAACTCGTACGTGGTCTTAAAACATTTATTGTTTCAAAAGAGGCGCCTATCGATTTTCAAATGGTTCCAAATTAATTTGACACACAATAGCCCCTTATTATAAATAAGGCTTAATTAATTTTTAATTTTAAAATAAATAATTTTTTAAATATCAAATTAATGAAGTGCATAGTAGATGTTACCTAGCTAGGATTACCCATAAAATAATGAAGATAAACATATATAACTACATATATAAGTTTAGTCCCTCTTCCCTACAATGCCAAAATATCACTAATGTGTTATATGTAATAGTTAAACTACTGTAAACTGTTTGTCATCATCTATAACTATTTCTATTATTAAGCTCGTCAAGAAAATTCATGAGCTAGCTAGCACTCTTCAACCTGTTGAACGAGCTAAATATGAAAAACTTAAATCCTTTATCTTGATATACTTCATGAGTCACACATAATAATTAAACATTCTAATTTTTCAAATTAATTAAATTCATGTTTTACAATGGATTGAAGTTGTCATTTGTCAATGTATTTCATTATATATTCTATAACCTTTTAATCTTATACAGTACAATTTGAAATAAGATAAGAAACTGAACCGCAGATGGCTGTCTATATATAGTGGATTAATTATATAAGTTACTTAGAATAAATGGTTGTTTATGCCATACGTACCTCGAATGGATCGATATGAGGTCAAGTTCTTGGACTTTTTAGTGGGTTTAATTAAGCTTTACTTATTTATATGTACACAGACAAAACTTGAATATTCCTTTTGTTCTTAACGAATGATTTATATGCTTTTAGTTATTGGGGCATACGTACAAATTAATGCTTAGTTAGTTACATTAAGGTATCATGAAAGTATAAAAACCTGTGCTTCGCCGAATGGGAAAACCTATATAGCTAGTTGCTATGGTGCGTAATCAATTCCCCATGTGTTAATATTTGTTTTGGAGTTGTCACTCTAGACGTCAGAATTTCACTATTTTGTACAGTGGATTCTGTTTGAGCGGGGATTTATTTAACGAGGATAGGAAGCCAGAGGTCTTGAAACCGAAAGGTGGTTGGCAGAAGAAGCATTCAATATAAGCCTCGACCAGAAGTCGACTACATGAAAAAAAGGTCAAATCCTCTCCAGTTTTAAAGAAATGAATGTTCTCTCAAATATCTCTAGTTTTGTTTAAATCCTCTCCAGTTTAGGAATTTCTTTCATATTTCGCTCTATATATATAGTTCCAAGTTCTGCCTTACTAAATTTGTAAATATATTTAGCATGCCTTAAACCTGAGGCGGAGACAATTTCTCCTCTATTTCATAAGAAGAACATCTATATTCGTTGATATTTTAAGTGTTCAAATAAGCAAAAAGATACAACATACAATTAAAAAAAATCATATTAATTTTATAAATGCAACTATATATAACATGATTTCCGACTATTATTTATGTACTATATTTAAATTATTTTCTGTGATTAGATAAATGTTCGGTAGCAAATAAATGATATAATAATGATATATAGAGCTCGTTGATGTCGTCGTTGATTTATAAGCAATATATTGAGGTAATGGACATATATATTTTGTCCAAAAAAGAAAAAAAAAAACAAAAAGGATAATTAATGGACATATCCGGTGCCTTAGAATAATGGAAAGCAAACTGATCTGTGGTAAAGGATTTCACTGTTTAATGTTGACCGTAGTTATATGTATATTCTTGTGGGGCCATTACCCTTCTTCTAAAAATAAAAAATAAATAAAAGAATGTAAAGAAGGTATACATTACATTCTCTACAGTTATACCAAGCATTGTCTTTTCTCCTAAGCACGGATTCCCAGGAATTCCATACAAATGGTACTTATCTTGGGAATCTAACCTGCACTTGGATTCTCTGCGTCGTTCAATTTTTTCTTAAAAGCAAATTAAAGATTGGCATAATGTAGCTGTTTCCAAATTTATTCTTTTTGTTGCATTACATTTGGGAGTAACATATTAAAATTTTCATTGTTGTTGAGTTGTTTATTTAACTTTTATTGCTTACATAGAAAAATTATAATTTCTTGCATTGGTCTGAATGAGAGAAGATGCATGTCCTCGATAACTAGTTCAGTGTCAAATAATAGAGTTCACAAGGTCATATTGAAGCCGACTAATCAGCTATTTTCTTTATTTTTTAGCTTTTAAAAAAAATAATAAGCTAAATGTAAAATGCTTGCACTTCTAATTCAACACTTTTGAATATTAAGCCACATTCAAAGGCAGCTATATATATATATATATATGCAATATGGAGATGTACGTTTATATATTCAACTTCCAAACAAAACAATTGTTGTTTTGTCCCTGATAATTCATAGGATATATATAATTTAATCTCTTAGGGGTTGTTTGGATTCCCCAAGGAATTTGGAGAATTTCATACTCCTACTATAAATTTATTATAAACAATCCAAACTCTTCACAAAGTTACACACTTTCCAATAAATTTATTCCTAGAAATTACAACTTCCCCAAATTTCCCAAATTCCTAAGCGATCCAAACGGCCCCTTAGTTAGGTAGTGATCTCTTGGCCAGATGTGAAGGTATAGAATAATATTTAACCATTAGAACTTTAGAAGTAATGATTGATTCCAATTTTTTTCCTAGTTAGGTAGTGATATCTTATAGTACTGATTGATTCCAATTTTATTCTTGTAAAAAAAAGTATGAGGTTAGTTATGAAAAATTAATAAAGTCATAAGTCAAATTTAGTGTATTTATAACACGTTAATTTAAATTCTTCTAAATTACTATAGTATAAATTTAAAGATCGATTTTAAACAAATATATAATCAATTAATCCTCATTTGACTAATGTTTATATGCCTGTGGTATCAGATCCATTAATTGACTAATGTGCATCTCACTACCACAAAATAGCTAATAT
The DNA here is from genome assembly GCA_028095005.1 of Rhynchospora pubera. NCBI lineage: Eukaryota > Viridiplantae > Streptophyta > Magnoliopsida > Poales > Cyperaceae > Rhynchospora > Rhynchospora pubera. The sequence continues at coordinate 103,866,085 of CM051459.1, forward strand.
ACACCGGTTTCTAAAGTGCATTATTAGCACCGATTAGCTATACGGTGCATATGGTAGGGGTGTAAATAAAAACAAAAACCGGTGCAAACAAGCAGGTGCTAATAGGAGCATTAACATCGGTTCTTATATAATAACAGGCGCTAATTTAGCACCGGGTTTCCTAAAATAATAGATGCTAATGGAAAGTTTTAGCACCGATTTCATATAATAACCAGTGCACAGTAAAAAGCAAATTTGTTTCGATTTTCACTTAAAACCGGTGCAAATTAATTATAAGTAACTCAATTTCAATACCTTCAGTTACTGTAGGTGAATCTCTAATCGCAACGGCTCAACCTACTGTTCCTCTTTTCATGGATCTGATATGGTCCGTTCGTTCCCACTTTCTCCTTCCTGCGACCGCTGCTTTTGTTTTTCTGCTGCCGTCTCTTCGTTTCCTCCGTGCGTCTGTCTTGAGTTCTTCTTTTCTGCCGCATTCGATCTCTCTTCTGCCATTCCGCACAGAGCCACGGGGGTGCCTGTACTTTCTCCTCATTCCGATGTGTACGGCAGCGACAATGGTCCTTTGTGCGCTCTATGGAAGAGCCTCGATTTTGCTATCTGGTTCCGGTAAATTGCCCCTTCTTTTTCTCTCTCTCTGCGTTCTTTCCTGTTGTTGCTTTTCTTCTTTCTTTCTGCGGTGAGTCCTTCCTCTTCTTCGCCTATGCTGTGGTTCAGCTGTTCCTTTTGGTTTCCGTCTCCAGTACTGTTCCTTACTTTTTCCCTTTCCTTTTTTAGATCCGAGAACTTTCGTGGCGGGTTGCAGTGCTATTCGATCGCTAGGTATTTTCTTTGCTCTTGCCATTTTAGTTTTATTTTTTTAGGGCTTTAGATCTGTATCATCTGTGTTCCTGGTATTGTGCCTCTGCTGTTCCTGTTATGGACTTTTAGGTTTCTGCCCCTTATTTTTTGCTGTTCCTGTACCTCACTGTGTTCTGTGTCTAGGCCTGTTCGTGTTATGTGCTCAGTTATTCTATGTCTTACTGTGTTCAGTCTTTCGTTTTTACCTGACTATTCCTGTGTTTCCTGTTTGTGACCCTGTTTGATCTCTCTATTTTCTTCTTTTTTACCTCATGACAGGCGTTTAATGTATAATTTTTAATTTTGGAGGCTGCTTAATGGGGATCTAGATCTCTTTGTTGTGCGGTGTTGGTTACAAAAGATAGCTGTTCGGGTTTGGTTCTTACTCTTGGATCGATCGACAATTTGGTTCTGCCCTTTCTTATTGCCATGGCTGTTAGCTCTTTGCCCCTTCTTTTATCTGTGAGATGTTCATAGATTCTGAAATTTTTCGTTTCTTTACTTGATTGTCGACTGATATGTGGATTTATTTTTTATAGGCAGATAAGCCCTTCAAATTTCGAAAGGCAATATTGTCGCGACTGTTGGCTCTTTGCTCTCTATCTTAAGTGAGTTATGTGTCCTTATCTATTTATTTATTTGCTTATTTCTGGTACATTCCTTGGTTCATTGTTTGTGGTTGGCGAAAGTTATTGGCTTCCGTTAGTGGATTAATTATGGTTCATGTGTTAAGCTTTATGAAATTATATTCTTAATTTTATTCTGATTAAATTAATCGTTTGTTGTGACATGTAGATACCACTTGATTGTTTTCGAGAAAAATATTGTCCTCCATCAATGGTGGTCTAATTCTAATGTTGTAGTCATTGTTTTGATTTTACATGATGGATTGATGATTTGCCATTAAACTTTTAAAGGGTTAGGATGGATGATAAAAAAATATAATTGAACATGAACTGTAAGGAGTAATCACTTCCCTGCAATTTTGAGGCAATTCGTAATAGTCGTTCATGCTGGATTTATTTAATAGCTATAATTGATGATGTGGTGGTTAATAGTAAGTTTTGTTAGTTTAGGTATGCTAAATGCGTTGAACAATCTTTCATTGGTCGATGAAAGGGGACAGTTTGAGACAGTTAAGGGCTAAATTTACTTAATAGTAACAAATGATGGTCCAGTAATTGATAGTCATCTTATTAGTTTGGTCAAATACCGCACAACTGTGAAGTTGCTTCCCTTATTATTTGTAGGACAACCACCGCACATCTTATTATCTATTTGTTTAATCTCTTTTTGCTAACATATGACATTGCTCATTTTTTTTCCCAGGTTTAATGAGCTCCTCTTGATCTCTGGCAACGACTATGATTTTTATGTATGTCCTCTTTCATTTCTCATTTAGAAATCAATTTAACGATTAAGATTTTTTTGAGAATTCTGATTTTGAATTGATTTTGGGAAAACTAGAAGATTAGATGAAGAATTAGCTCTTTTTGCTCTTCTTGATGGATTACAATATATTTTTTTTCTTCAACAATCAGATAGATAGTGCGATGATTTTTTTTTCTCTCCTGTTGCTTATAACCACGAAATACTGATAGCATGCCCATGCAAACAAAATAGAGTCCTCACAAGTTTTATTGAGTGCATTTCCAAGCAAGACCTTTGAAAGTAACATCCTATTCAATTTTCATTTTAATTTGTTGTTTCTGCATGTACGTTTGATAACTATAGTAAATTCAGGGCTTGATATATTGTCATCAATTTAATGACCATCAGGCCTTTCTTTGGTAGAAAAAAAAGTGTAAATTCTTCAATTTAAAAACACCTGACCAGATAATAGATTAAATTCAACACTTGACCTGTTAGTTGAATTTAACACTCGACCAATAATGAATGTTGCCTCTTGCATTGCGTACAGTAATGCTGAAATTAAAAAAACTCATACAGTAATAGAGGAGAACTGACATTAAATCTTTACCAGATATTGAGATATAGTAATTTATGCACTCTCTTCTTAATTAATTTAAGCTTCTAAATATTTTTGTTTTCAACCAATTTTATTTTATTCTTTTGCAACAATTTAGTCTTTCTCCTTGACAGTTTTGATCACCTCCCCTTCACATCTCACCTCTTCACAGTTTTTATTTGCATGCCATCGACTTCTATTCTGAATTCTGAATTATATATCAACATAACCTTAAGCCTAAGTCCTTTGCTGCCAAGGTTTTTATAGGGCTTAGAATTCTCCATTGGTGGTTATACAACAAATACTTATATTATCTTTTGTTCTCTATTAATTAAATTTTATACAGTGCATCAACGAGTGAGATTGGTTGATTTTCTCTTTTCATTTTTAATATTGATTTTTTTCCCATTTTACTGGACTTTGGGTGCTTTAATTAAATTGGTAGGGATGTTGGAGTCAGAACTAACGAAATTTCTAAATTGATGATGCAATTAATTTTGCTGAATTGATCAAGAAAGTTGTAATAGAGTCAAAAGGAAAAAGAAAGGGGAACCATATATTTCTAAAAACCCTACTTTCATCAGCGCCAGTATAAGGTATTAAAGTATAAAAAACTTCCTGTTATATGGTGCCAATATGAAATCCTAATAGAGTTTCATGGTGGATTATACCCCTAATGTTATATGAGAGAAAATAAACATTAATTTTATTCTGCTGATTAATTATATGGTCAGTGCATACAACATATTTTAACATTATTTTTAAATAATTTTGAATTTTTTGTTATCCATAAAATCAAATATTTTGTCTATTTATCATGGGGGAACAAATTCCGGGCGTACAGCTGGAGGTCCAACTATTACCACAAGTTATGACTATGATGCCCCTGAATATGGTAATTATCAGGGACTAAGGATGCGTTTGGATAGGTGTGGGAAGAAGGGAAAAAGAGAAGAAGTGGGAAGAAGTATTGGGAAGTGTGTAACTTTGTGAAGAGTTTGGATTGTTTATAATTTTTTTTCTTCCCATCTTCCTTCTTCCTCTTCTTCTTCTCTCATCCAAACGCACCCTAAGATGCATTGTAATAAATATGTGTCATAAATTTATAATCCGTATTAGTTTCTAACTATATGTAAATTTGATTAAGCAGGGATGGCACGTGAGCCAAAATATGGTCATTTAGGGAAATTTCAACAAAACTGCATTTTAAAAAGAGCAAAACCCATAAACTCAAGACAGAATGGCATAAAGCGCCCATTTTATTAGAAAAATCCACAGATGCTGTTACTATCTATTTGAACATGTAATTTGAAATCTTAATTCCTACTCGAACATATTACATGGTATTTTTACTTCTAATATCAAGCAATAACTGAGGATGGCATGGAGTTGTCAGGGAACTTCCAGGGGCCAACTTGATTAGATAAATTCTGCTTGGTTTTATTTTTAAAAATTTTGAAAAGAATTAATGATTTTGTAAATATGGTAACATATTTGTATGGTCCTCAAAAGCTTGCCAAACTTGCCTTTGTATAATTATAATAAAATATTAGAGCTGTTATTAAATTATAATAAGTATCCAAAATCCCGTCCGAGTTAAGACTGATACAGCTAGGGCAATACAAGAAGAGATGTCGGCAGAGTGAGCTTTTTCTTATGCCTCGGCTGAACCATCGTATTCTATTGGTAGGTCTTTCTCCTTATGTTTCATTTCCTCAAATTCATCTTTTGTTTTTATTTATACACATATTACCCTCCGATATTTGAGGGACATTGAAACTAAGCTACATTGTCCAGCATCATAGCAATGGTAGGCACATTAGGCTCACATATTGCAACATGGATTAATCTGTAAAATTCCATGCTTATTCTGATACAGCCTGAAAAATAATACATGCTAATATTGTCGAAAAATTTAAAATAGTTGGTGATCATAGCAAGAGTATGTGTTGTTCACTTCAAGTGGGTTTTGAATGATAAATATTTTTTTGTGGTCGTGTTTGGCAATGGTACCTATAAGGAAACTATTACAATTTGGGTAGGAGAGGTTTCAAGACCATCAAGAAATAGTGCTAAAAAAAAATACCCTCACTTCTCTCCTCTTTTTCTCCTTTCAATTTTTCTAATTTACTTGGTTCTTTTTTTCTTATTTATGCAGATTGTGCTAACTACATCACCATTACTTACAAAAGAAGATCCTGCTTCAATCTTTTCATCCCAAAATTGCTCACAGTTCCTTAAAAGTATAGTACCATACATCGTATTATCATTATGTTTTGGAAGTAGTTAGTCAATTTTAGATTATTAGAAATTTCTTTATTGTTTATATTGTTAATTGATGATTATGTGTGTTTTTTTTTTGCTAGCATAGAATTATGATATGTTAGTAAGTTGAAAATGTCATATCTTTTCGTTTTTTTATATATCTAATGCTTAGCTAAAGCATTGGTTTGGTACTTAAAGGTTTGGTTATTTTTTTAATGGCTGGAATTCAAATTTGGTGTCGCTGCATACATGATATTCATGATTTTTTATGCTTAATAGTTTCTTGCTACGAAAAATAAACAATTCAAAAATCAATTTAGCCTCATCTTTCATCGCGCGAAGCGCGATGCAGTAGCTAGTTATACTCATTTCAAATGATGCGCTTGTTTCAGTGGCTAGCCCATGTTGCTAACCATATCAGAATTAATTTGACACATAATTTACATCACACTTCAAAGAAATGATTAGATTTAATTCACATGCATCCACACATTTAACTAGATAATTAATTGAACGGAAATTAACTAAAATTCACATAGTACAATCACAAAATTATGCATTCACATAAACTCACATGTTAAGAAAAACATATTCCTTTGTAGAACCATTTTTTCCCAACTAAGAAACATGAATCTAGCTCAAAAGCAAACATCTCAAAAAAGCAATACCTAAGCTAGCTAGTTCCTGCATTACCTAAGCTATTATATATCCAAAATCTTGAAGTAGCCATTCAGATATAGCTTCTTTCTCTTGTCTTCTTAAAATCTGAGAGAGGGAGAGAATTAGAAAGACCAACCTGGAATTTTTAAGGAGCTACGCGAACATACAAATCAAATAGTTTTTCTCATGAACTCCGCGAACATCTCTCTAACCTCATCAATTTTGCTATCATGATCTGGACCTCTGGTGGAAGAACCTACATGCATTTACATATTCAAATTAAAAAAAAAAAAACAGATTCTATATATTATAAAAAACACCAATTTGCACCTACAGATAGGTTAATTTGAAAATTCACTGTTTCAAAACTATACTCAATGTTAGTTAATTTGAAGATATTTTGTTGTCAATTGAAGGTTCTTAACATAAGTGTAAAAACAGATACAACTACACAAGTTTATTACTTTTATAATACCTCATTAGAAACTAAAAATTATGTACCAGTTAATTGACCATGCCAGATTACCAATTAATACTATTCTACTTACTGCACATGCATCAAATTGGAAACTTACAACTCCAAGTGTATTTCTAAGCATCATCAATCTCTAATCTGTAGGTGGAAACAACCCAGTAAGTTAGATTGAACAAGGTGATATCAGAAATGAGAAAAGCATACAAGAAAAATTGATTTACGTACCGAAGGCAAATTGCTTGAAGCGTGATACTCGTTTATTATGTTAACCATTGATCTCATAACATAATAACCACACTGATTTCCATCTGGTTGTTTTTGGACTTAAAAGAAAGAAATAAAACGACTTTAATTTTTAGAATAGTCATTTTGCCAATATATGAAAGAAGAAATTTTCAGAAAGGTATGTACCTTAATTTTGACCCAATGATATGTACTTTAATTTTGACCTATTTTGTGGTAGGTAGTGTCTGTTCCTGCTTGTGGTATCCCGGTACATGTGCACTTTTATTTTAAAATATCATGAAGATGTATATAATTCGATCTACACAAATTTTTTAAACATAATCATTTATGTCATTTTGATAGACTAAAATTTAACTCGTTTCTTCACGTTGTTTATAATTCATTATATATTTTATTTAAAAGAAAAGAAATGAAGAGCGCATTGAGGACTTGCATTGTCAATTAACTGTGACTCTTGATGTGAACTTTAGAAAATCTGCTGACACCTTATTGCAGCTTAACCTTTGAAATAGAGGATCAACATACACATTTTGAGGACAAGAACAAAAATGATGTACAGGAAAAAGGATGTAAATGTGGTTATTAAAAATATAAATAATTGGTTCTCTATAATATTATATATGTCCATAAATTCCAGAGTGCATTTTTTTCTTTAGATAAATTAATTTAAAGTACTGACATCCATTAATTGCTTCTCACTTCACAGTTCACATTACATAATTTTCAGAAAAGGAAATAAATAAAGAAGCCAAGGAGTGAGAGGAAAGGCAAATGGAATGGCAGAGAGATCTATTTTTCAACAGTTGTCAACTATTTGAGTGCAACTCTGTGTCTCCTTTTTGCATTGCTCCTCTAGTCCTCTAACTTCCTAAGGCTGTTTTTTTCTGCATGTGATATCTATAGATGACATTTGACAAACATACCTGTTGCATTAACTTCTCAACGTGAGGAAGTTGCAAAAGAAAATAGGAGCATATGCATAATATACAGTGCTGTTATGTCAAATTAAGTCGGCCGTATAACATAATTGGTGTTATATATATATATATATATATGTATGTATATATATATATATATATGACTAACTAATTAATTAACATACAGTAGTTGAATAGGAGTGTGCTTATCTATATATCAGATTAATTGTCACTTTGAGTCAGTTACAATAATGGTGTCTCATGCATTCCGGGATTTACCTTACATAATTGAAACTCATATATATATATATATATATATATATATATATATATATATATATATAGTAGTGTATTTTCACTTAATAAAACTAGAATTAAAGTCATGTAGTAGCTAGAGTTGGCAAATGTAGTGTGAAAAAGGACGTCCAAGGTTAAAAATACATACCAAAGCTGCTAAGTATATAAAATTATGTCGTGATTGGGTCGGATCGAACTGAACTAAAATGATGCATGCTAAATTTGAACAGATATTTGTTTGTTCTGAAATGTAACACTAAACGTTGCGATGTGGATTAATTATTGTTTGCTCTGTTGAAGTAAAAAAAATATATATATGACCACAGCCTAAACTATTTTCTATTGTAGCTCTTCTCTGAAATCCAAATTAAATTGATCTTATGCAAGAATTTCATGAGGAACTCAAATAATCCTTCCACAAAAATAAAGTTTGAAGAATTAATTTAAATCTTGTTGAGTTGTTGTAAAAGGGAAAAAATGTTTAGTGCTAATAAAGGAGAATAGGAATGAAAACTGGAATTTTTTTTATAAATACAAGACCACATGATCAAATACACAAACAAAAATGATAACTGTCATTTGCAGTTGCCATCTTTTTCTATCGCTAAACACAAAATGAACATATAAAATCGATAAGGTAAACATATAAACAATCAAAGTGAACACTTACAAAACAAATAAGTGTTGTCATCTCTTGTTCAGATTTTTATATATATGCATATTTAATCCTCTTTTATTGAACTTATTTGTTTGTATGTGTTCACTTTGATCATTATATATGTTCACCTTGTCTATTTTCTGTGTTCACTTTCTATTAAGCGATGACAAAACTGCAGATGACAGTAATTAATTTACAATCCACAAATGTTGTAATTTCTATATTTGGTTGCATAAGAAGTTAGCAAACTTGAAGTTAGAGTACTAACTTTCAAACTCTCACCAATCAAACACATCCAAAGTTTGTGAAGTTAGTGCTAACTTCACTCTATTTTTCTAACTTGACAAAATGTTGAGTTAGAGAAGTTTGTTCTCACGACCAACTTAAGAAATTAATATAATTATTATTATCATCATCTATACTTAGTAATAATTATAACATTAATTCTAATTAAAATTAAAATAATAAATATAATTGCATAATTAATGATAATTATAATTATAAAAATTACATAATAATTAATATTATAATCTGATAATCTTAATATTATTGAATAATTAGAAGATAATAATAATAATAATAATTGATAGAATATTTATTATAGTAGATATAATTAGTTATAAAAAATATCTAAATTAATAATTTATTATTTTCTTTCATCTCTAACCCAAACATATCACATCAAATATCATTTTCTAACCTCAATTTAGTACTAATTTTTCATAATCTCTAACTTCAACCACTAACTTTAAAAGTACTAACTTCAGTCTCTAACTTCTGACTTCACCCGTAACCAAACCGTCACCCAAATATAACAAAAGATAACCTGGATTTTAAATTGATATCAGGCCCAACCCGTCACCCAAAAGTCCAAAACCATTTCCTCCTCCTGAAAACTGAAAAAGTGGCTGCCAGTGGGTCCCACTGTCAGAACATTCTCTTCGATTGCGGAAATCAATCGCCGATCGGATTCGGAGCTGCCTATCTCCGCACTCGCAGCAACTAAAATCGCCTTGAGTTATTTCAGTGAGTTTTCCATCTTTACTTATTATAACTGGGAAAAGAAAGAATAATAGTAGGAGACTAGTAGTTATTTCGAGTCATAGTGCTTGTTAAAGTAGGAACGCAATTTGATTGCTTTTTGCGGGTTTTATCTGGAGTTATTTCAGTTAGTTTACCTCGTCTTGTGTCTCTTTTGAAGTAGATCACTCGTTTCTTCTTTGATTAAATTAGGAAATCCTTTTTCTCATATTATTCATCGCATTGATTGCATAGAAGGCAATAATATTTAATATTTGTTCCTGAGTTTAAATTTAGGATGATAGTGAACTCATGGAGAAAAATGGGTTGAATGGTTTGTTTCATTTTTAACAAATTTCATTCACCCAAAATTTGGGTGGAATTTAGCTGTATCAGGGTTTCCTTTTCTGTGTTTGTCCCTTCCAACTCAGGGTCAAGCTTAACTAATACTAATAGTAATCATACTAGTATATTACGTTCTTAATAATCTTTAGAAAAATACCAGTGCAAAAATATTATTACTCAAAAGTCAAAACTGAATCTAATAATGGACATCTTTGCTACTTTAACATCAATCTGACAGCAAGTGAATCTAATGATTTTGTAGGCATGGGATTATGGACATTGCTGGAAGGATTCTTGCTACTGGCAATTGCACTTGCAATACTTAATGAAGAGCGATTTCTGGCACCAAAAGGTTGGGGTTTCTCTGAAGTGTCGACCAGTGGTGGTGCCAAGACATTGAAAGGGCAGATCATCGGTCTCATTTATGCCGCTCAATACCTACGTGTTCCCTTGATTGTTCTTGATGCCATTACTATTCTTGTAATGCTCATTTCTGGCTAATTTGCTGATTTGATCTTTTTTTTTTCTCTTTTTTTGTTGCTCTTGATGTTTCCAGTTTTATAGTCTCTTACATGTTGGCTGGCAGACATGAGATGTTTGCAGTTTGGCGGGTATGTTGTTGTTGGATATTAAATGTGGATTGCTATGGCTTTGGGTTTATTGAATTATTGTTGTTGGGTTCAACATAGCAGCAGTGCCAGTAAGCTAGGATAATTTGTACTTCATTATCTGGTATAAGGTGTTCTTGGTTTTCTTCCATTTTCGTATTTAACTAATATAAAATATTATGTGTCAAGTTGATTAATAATAGGTTCTGTTGTGCTAATAACATAAAATAAAAATACTGGATATACTGGTAGTGCATTTAAATTTCAACAATTCCTTTTCAAGCGGCACTGTTTTATCAGTTGGCTGCGCTAATTTTTTAGAGAAAACCCTTTGGCATTCTTCCGGTCGGTCTATTGATTGCTTTGGTGCATTGCATCAATATTCAATATGAATTTGATAGCAGTAGAAACTGAAATGTCTTCTTGGGTATGGTCATTGTGATGTTCTCAGATTCTAGAGCCTGGACCCTGCAGGTAGAGGGGTTAATACTTAATTGTCATTCCATTCTAGAGCAAATTTGAGACCTCACCTCAATCTCTTTCTGTAACCATTTGCTCCCAATTGATTAACATATGAATAGCCACCCCGCATTGTTCTGTGTTGATTTTAATTTATTTTATTTGTAAAATATTTCATGCTTCTTTTTTATGTGAAACAGGTAGCCATGTAGCATTATAAATATAAATAATACTAATATATTATATTATATCTTTTCATACCTCCGTTGTATTGTATATTTCCATATTGTATATTGTGTTTACTTACTGCTTACTTACTTTTGTCTTAATTATAGCCCAATATTATTACTTTCTGTATATCTGGGCCGTTGTTCATCTTCAAGGCCCAGTGACAATTAACTGACAGGATATCTCCAGTTGTCTGACATTCTCGAAGAGAGAAGAACAGAAAGAGGCGAGGGAAGAGGAAAAAAAGACGAGACGAGACGACTGACGAGGGTTCACTGATTCGCGCTTCTCCCCTTTTTTCAGGTTTGTTTGATTTAGCTATTCTTCTTCTTCTCCTTCTCCTTCTCCTTCTTCTCCTTCGATTAGTTTATAGTTCCCTCCCCTGATTAATTTTGTCCACCCATGAATGATGAATTCCTACTTGTGGCTGTAACATGTCTTTATTTTTTTTCTTTCCTTTTTCAATTTTGTTGCAGGGTTCTTATAGAAGAAATGGGATTATTCAAGGCCACTTTTGTCTTTCTCACTGGAGTTGGTTCTGGTGTTTACATTGCCCAGAATTATAATGTGCCAAATGTCAAGAAATTATTCAATACTTACCTCTTCGTCGCCAAGCATATCGAAGAAACATATCGAAAACCAAAGAAAGATGATGATTAGTGCCCAAATGCTTTACCAAATAAACCCACCCTTCAATTTTGTTTCATTTTTTCAGGATTCATAGCTCTTTACATTAGGTCTTAGATCATCATCTAGAACTACATTATCTCTGTGACTAGGATGTACAAGACTTATTTCTTGTTTAGCTCATAAAGATTGTTTGGTGCTTTTATTGCAAACTAACAAGCTTGCATCATATTCATATTGTCGTTTTCTTTTTTTACTGCTGTAATTTCCAAGAGAAATAATTGTCCTGCCGTACCTTGATTTGGGTACCATATGAGTTGGATTGAATAAGACAGCATAATATTTCACAGGTCCGATTCAAGCTTGTTTATTTGGCTTGATGTCATATTTGTTTCTCTCATTGTGTTTGGTAGTTTTTTCTTCCCTCTACTTCTTGGAGATTTATGTAGGATCTTATGCTCTTCAATGAAAATCAGCTTATATCTAGAATAGTCTTAAAATGCTTGCTCAATCTGTGTGGTGCTGCACCTACACTTGTATGTGCACATCATAATATGTCTGAAGTCATTAACAGGTGGCTCTGGCAACTGTTAGAAGATAAACAAGTGGGCCCATGCATGACCAAGAACTTGGTTGTTAGCAGGAGAGGATCTCTTATTAGGTATGTGCTGTACCAGTTTGCATTTCAGTAAGGTATAAATTAACAGTTGTAGTGCATAGGTTTTAATTGATAACTGCATGCTGGTGCTAAGCCAGTTGTGTATATAGAAATGACAAAAAAAAATGTTGTGTATATAGTAGTCTTCAAAATGGGCAAAAAAATAACAAAATAACAGGCGAGGATGAAAATGGAAATATTTCTACCATTTTGTAGCCCACAATTTCCTCACTGTACATTTACATATTTTCGTTCTATTCAAGGCCAATACTTTTTTCTGAATGCCAAAATATTTTTTCGATAAGTAATTCTGAAGAAACTTCCTTTTTTGAAAGATAGCTACCCAAACAAGGTAGTCTGCATGCTTTACTGATGCAAGAAATTCTGAAAACCTCCTAAATATAATTGATGTTGTACTAGTTGATTAGGTTGCCTGTATTAATATTTCAATTACCACGGAGAACAGCCCTTGTTACTTCGGGCATTGAGAAAATAGAGAAAAGGGGGAATACAACCCCAGTACATGTAACAAAATAAAGGGAAATGTATCGCCAAATTAAAATAATCAGATTCTGGTCTGATCAATCAGCTTCAGTCTTAGAGTGAGAGTACAAAAGGGTACCTGGATGCCAAAAAAGTTTAAAGTAACTTCTAAAATAGAGTAATATTTTGAAAAACGGTCCCTGAAGTATCTCCTTTTTGGGGTTCTTTCGGTCCCCAAGTATCATTGTGGTGTGTACAATTGTTTCTTTCAGTGGTAAAAAATTAAGAGAGACCCTAATTGTGGTAAGAGAATAATAATACACTTTACTATGATGTCTTTTAGTTTGAGAATAATCCCTCAACAATGCTGATGCTGCTTAGGTTTTAGTCAACTAATGTTTGACTGAAACTTGGCAGTTTAGCTTCAAGGAGTGAAATATAAACCATAAAACATCAGGCATAGAAATGATAAATGGTGATTCTCTCTGGACCATTGTAGTTCAAAAGGTAATGCGCACGGCCAAGTGCTCATTAGCTACCCATCTGGACCTATTATTTCATGGTTAAGGCTTAATTAAGTAGTTTCATATTTTTCCCTGCACTCCTAATTAAAATTATCACCTCTAGCTCACTTTACTGTTTTTATTATTGCTTTCTGGAGTTTCAAAATATTTTAAAAAAGCTTATGGACAATTGTTGAAGTGTTGCGCATGCTTAAATGGATTTATTCATTGATTCTGCTACAGGACCAGAAGGTATGTTGACAGTTAATGCACTGGCATCTTCGATTGAGATTTTATGATAGATGGGTACATGAAGATGTTGAACTTGTGAGTGAAGCTGTTCTTATTTATTTAATCATTTTCATTAAAAATAAAATTTTAAATTTCAGTCCACTGGAACAAATGCAAACTTTTTTAATTTCCTGTAAAAAATTAATTCAAAACAAGGTCCGAGGTTTATGTAGTTATAAAAACATTGGGCTTTTATTGTTCATCTGCTAACGTCACAAAATAATTATAATTAACTAGTCTACATGTAGAAGACTATAGAGGAGAACGTGAGCCGCACTTTGTCGCAAATCGATTCTAAGTGGTTAACATAATGATGAATGTTCCGAAATGTTTACAATTTCTTTTCATTGTTTTATTATTATTTTTTTGGTATTAATTAAGTTGCAAGTACTTCTTTCTTCTTTTATTTTTTGTTGTTTAGACATGGGCACCTCCTTTTGTAGCTGGCCTGATTCGCTTCTTAAAAAGGCCTAATCAGTGTACTGTAGAGTACTCTTCAAGCAGCCTACCTGAGCTTCCTTTCTCCTCATTTTTTTTCTTCTAACGAATAAGGAAATCAAGCTTACCTAAACTTTCAAAGAAAATTTTTAGTGCAAAATTATCTTATATGTATATTAATTCTCAAATCTAATTATTCAAAAAACACCACCATTTGTCTAAGTTGAGAAGGGATAAATTGTTAACCAATGCCAACCTAGATAAAATATTGTCTATACATCACAACTATAGAAAAATAACAGGCGAAAAAAAGTGAGGGATTCTATAGCTCAAAACTTGTTACAATTTTCATTATACTGGCTCCATATTTTGTTTAAATGGAAACAATTCTTTTTGCTTTTGTACTGGCTTCATCATGTACTTAAAAATTTTTAGATTCTTTTGAGGTGCATTGTAATTTTCCTTGATGAAACAAAATAATAGTAGTTAGCGTTGCTGGTTCAAGCCCAGATGGCCACAATTGAAATCTACCAGCACTAAAAAAAGAAAAAGAAAATCAGAGTCGTCTCAAAAATAGTATAGTATAGCATGACTGTGAACATTAATACACGTTTAATTATGGTTCCATCAAACCTGAGAAGTAAATATTTCAGAAGCGGTTGTTATACTAATTAACAGAGTAGAATTAAATAAAAGAAAATCAGTTTGTGCGATGTCTCGCTTATTCAATTTCTAGTCTAATCAATGGGGTTTGGGTCAAAGGTACAAAGTTCAAATGTCTAATCATCTAATCATACTCAAAATATAGAAAGATCTCCAAGCGCATGAAGGTGAATCTTTTTCTTTTTTCTAATAATTTAGGCATTTTAACGTGATATTGGTCATGTATAAGTGGAGCCAATTTAACACATTTCCTCATGTGCTCTAATGGTGTCCCCAGTATGGCAACTTTCTCGAGTGGAACCATACAATACAGTTATCTCTATAGTAACGTCAATATATTATTGGTTTAATGGTTTTTTCTGTTGCTGCTTAATTTACTTACGACATGTTAGAATATAATTATTAATCTAACTAAGGACAATAATTTCCTTCCTCACCTAATTAGCTATTTAATGAATTTTTGAAGTCAAAAGACTTTGATTTTAGCATGTTAACACTTTGATTGCATATAATGAAAGTGATAGAGTACTGAAAGCTTTACTTCTATTCAAAATACACAAACACACACACGAACAAAAAGACTGTGTTATACTTTTGCAGCAAATGTTTAATGTAAATACACGAACCATACAACATTTCTGGGTGATATTGCTTGTTGTTCCATAGCGTTTTCGTTAAAATATACCTAGTCAATGTTGCATCCAGAACTTGCTTTTGTTGTTGTTGATCGCAAGCTTACGAAAGAAGCCCAATTTAGTTTCATTACTTTTAAATGAATTAATACATTGAATTTTGACAACTCATCTGATTCTTAGATTCCCATATCATTGTGTTAGCCTACAAAATCTCTCTAACACTTCATTTAACAACTAATTTATTAGAGCAAAATGGGAAAAAAAAAAATATCAACAATGTACATCTTTTCATCGGGTGTAAAGTGAATCCTTGACCTACCTAATACCTTCCACATCTATGAAACGAGGAGGCTTTGTTTTGTACCACTGCTAGCTATCTAAACCTCTGATCTTTAACATCGATCCGTTTAAGTACATATAAAAAATATTTCTTAAAACATTTACACCTTAAACAATAATTCATTATCATTGGTTGTTCTTGTTGTTATGGGATCATTGCCATTATTGCAGTCGGGTTGAATATATTTCATCAATGGCGTCAATCCAAACTTTTATAGTTTGTTATTATTATTTCAATCTGTGACTAACTGGCTAACTGCAAGTTAATATGTCAAAAAAAAAAACATTGAGCTTTGTTTTAATTTAAATTGGAATATTATACGCACGTTTTGTGAGTGTGGGAGTTTTATTTAACAAAAAATTATTTCAAAGACACAATTAAAAATAACTATAATGGAAAATGTGCAAGTAAAAATATATAACATTCTCTAGTTAACAATAACATAAAATGCTTACAGAAAAATAACAGGTTATCACATAAAAATCTAAACAATGTGCTGATTGAAATTCCTTTGAGCTATATAATCTTTTGATAGGATTTGAAAACTTTTCCAAAAAAAGAAAGAAAATAGCAAAACTATATAGAGACCAAAATAAGGTAGTTTCTATATACGACTGCCATATATATTGTCATTTGACCAAGAAGTTACATACATTGATGAAAAAAGCATAAATTTGTACAAGGAAAAGTTGATACACTGTGTATTCCCATTGTTTTAGGCGAATGCATGCGCATTCAACCATGCAAGGAACCACCCTAAATGCGATTACCCCGTTATACATTATGAACCTACGTTTTGAGAGCAGCATCTGCAAACAAACTGCTGCTTAAAAAGAAATCAAAAGAACAGGAAAAACTAAATTAATATTGGCATAGTGGAAGTGGAAGTGGAAGTGGAAGGGGGGTTAATTACCTTCTCCGTTAGGGGCCGACAAAGAATCTTTGTAGCCGCACTCGCTCTACAATCTACATATATATAGCAATTAGCAAAGTCTGATTCCTTGAATTAATTGTACTATCACGCCGCAGCATTAAATTAGATTTACATTTTATTAGTTACATAATTCACTTCCATATATATATTCTAAGGTTTGTACCGCATGACATGTGTTTAGAATTCCGTCTTGGGAAACCATTGTTAGCAAAATTTTAGATATATATTCTAAGGTTTGTACCTTATGCGTTTAAATTGTATTGTATCACATATTATGTAAAACGAATATATATATATATATATATATATATATATATATATATATATATATATATATATATATAGGGGGGAAATTTTAAAAAGAAAGCTAGTTTGGGAACATCCAAAATTTTTTGAGAAACGTGGAGTGACTCCACCTGTTCAAATTCATCTTCAAAATAAAACAAAATAGGAAAATACAAACAAATTGTCTACAGTATATATGCCCTTCGTTTCGTTACCTTCAATGCAAATCATATGATGGATGCTCTGCGTTTTTAAGAGCAGTGTTGCCACCTGTTCTAAAACTGCAAGTAGAGAGAAGTAATATCTTACTCCTTAATCCATATTTTTTTTATTAATTAAGATGCGTGATCGCATTAGCGGTCAGCATTAACAAAATTATAATTGTTAAAATTATATTTTTTAAAAATATAAATATATATTAAAAAAGTCATATCAATCATTAATTTAAATTAAGAAATAAATATATTTGAAAATCTAAAGTATTTCATGCTCAATCTATAGAAAAAAATATCCTCTCCTACGATATGCGATTTGAACCCTCCAATTTTTGTTGATCGATCGATTTGAATTTATGCAAGAAGTTGCTTTTGATAAGTTTTTTTTTTTTTGCAGAAATTTTTTGCAAAATTGATGCTAAATTTATTACTAAATTTGAACTTACAATTTTTTCTTGTCTAAAAATTTTTGCAATTTTTAGGGGAGATTTTTCTATTTTGACAAGTTTGACAAAATAAATTAGATTATTCTTCTATCTAGTTATATTTTAAAGCCAAACAATTGATACAGTTAACAGATCGATGCATCATAGTCCATATACTATACTTTATAAAATCAAATATTGGCCACACACCTTTCACAGTTTAGTATCACACGTACAGTTGTCTAGGAAGGAATTAGTTCACGCCATAATCAACCTAGTACTGTACTGTTGTCTGTTGATGATTGGGGTTAATTATTGCATGCAGTCAAAACCCAATTAGTTACATAGATGCATAAAGAAGAAAGCGTACCGGTCTACCGGGGTCGATCGTGGGGTTATTCTCCAATTTCACGGGAGGCCCGTAACCATAACTATAAGGAGTTGCATTATTCAAACGCTACCGTGAAACAAAGAAAGAAAGAAAGCAACCGCCCAAAACACAGCTTGCACGAGTTAACGACAGCTTGATCCATCGCCATCATCTTACTTACCATTACTCCATCCCATCTTCTCCATTTCCAATTCAATTCAGTCAAAACTGGAGAAGATGGGATGGAGTAACGTTGTCATCTTAAAACAGAGGTTCTGCTTTTGATTTATAGTAATTTCAAAATAACAGTTCCACAAAGAAGCTCAATATTAATTTATGGAATTTTAAAGATTGCGATGCATTTTGTTATACTTAATTAGTAAAGTGTTCTTTTGTCCAGGCTAAACTAACTTTTTTTTTTATTGGTACTTTGCAATGCATGCATATCTATCTAACATGGTTAATTGCTTAGCGACACCACAATTTAATTTGTAATTTACCATTTTCCATGTCAAGACCAATGACCGCAGCCACTCCACTCCCAGTTAGAAGGTTTATGTTTACCAAAAAGTAAGGCGATTAAGAATTAATAACCAAAATATTATAGTTGTAGTGGGATAGACAAGGCCTAATAAAATTTGAAGTTTCCAAATTAAGCACTTAAAACGAAGTTACACAGAAGAAGAACAAGAGAGAAAAAGGACAATAAGCCACGCCTCCTCTTAATTAATCTCTCCGTCTCCACTATGAAGTCTACTAGCACTACTAATCAATGGAACCCACCATTACTCCTGTCTCTTTGCTACAAATATTATTGGTTGCACGCACCCAATATAAATAAAACTAAAAAAAAAAAACAAAGCAAGGGAAAAAGCTAGCTAAGCTTTCAACTTATAGTCACCCCCACTATACCAATATAAGGTACAGTGGTGGATGCACGCATGCATGTTTAATTTCTAAAACAAAATTTGTTTCTAATTTTCTTAGGATAGCATGTTCATTGGTAGAACATCAGATAAATTCCACATCTCCTCGTCGTAGAAATACACAATTCCTTCATCGTCAGCTTCCATGGCTTGCTCGAATTGCCTCCACACGTCTCCTTGACTGCCACCTCCATTAATGCCGTGACAGTCATAATTGTTATAGCTGCCATGATTGAAACACCCGTAGTTATTGCTTTCTGCTATTTCAGATTCAGTCTCTGCTTCGGTTTCTGGCTCACCATTTCGAGCAAACCGACCTTTCACTCGTGGCCGGCTATCGGCAAGGGTCTTCCTGCATGCATACTATAGGAAAACATCAGCGTTAGTTAAATTTGTGTCATTAAATATATCCTTAATATGCTTAAGGATATATTTTTTTAAGATAAATTGGGATCAAGCCTCCCAACTTATTTTATGCTTAAGCAAATATAACACAAGACATTTTGTTTTTATGAGTCATCCTTAAAATTTTGCTTGACAAAGTATATATAATATAAAAACGACTAGCTTGACACTGCTTGAGCATGTTTAACGAAGTGTGATGCATTTTACTAAGAATATTACGGTGTTTTACCATGACATCGACATCAACGCTAACTTTTACTAAAAGAGAAAAACGTTACTTAATTTTATATTCACAAGGATAAAGTCATGACAAACATTTGACATGCTGAGATTTCACAATACACACGCATACATGCAAACATATAATAATACGATGGTACAAAAGTTTTGGGCTGCTGAGGTCTGTAATGATAAATTTCCCATTTCAACCGATCATTCACTAATTATTAAATATCATATGTTCATATTGCAAGTGTTAAACCTACAATTTTCATTTTTCAATAAAAAAATAGAAACAATCTCAACAAAGAAATGAAATTAAAGAGATTAATAGATATATATTACAGTGATCTTCTTTTGGAAATTCCTTTGGTTTCTCTTGATCCTGTACTTTTCAATTCTTTCTTTCCTTTCCTCGGCACTATACCGGGTGACCTTACTTGGGAGAGAACCACTGCCTTCCTGGCTAGAGTTCTCAGCCATGACTTGCGACCCATTTATACCCTGTTTCAAAAAAAAAAAAGGTTATAAATAGTTAATCCACTTATTCAATCAAACAATAAAGTTATAATAGAAAAACCTACATTATCAACCATTAATGCAACATATGTAGTGCGTAAACTTTAGAGAATATTACCACATTTGTAGTTGAATTACTTGCTGTGGATTAGCACTTTATCAGCGGTAATTATGACAAACTGGTTAACTGTGAAAATGACATTTTGCTCTTGTTGCCAGAGAAAAACAGCAAACTACTTTCATTGGTTAAGAATACAAAAGACAGGAAAAATTGATATGCAACATGTATAAGTATGTACACAGCACCACTAGTTCGTAAATGTTCTAAAAAAAATTGTTTTAATTACCTGAAGATCCCCAGTGCTAAAGACACGCCTAACTGGCAAAGAGTTGAAATCAAGAAAATCACGGCAAGATGACGAAGGCGGCGAAGATGATGAAAAAATTGTGGTTGTGGTCGGGTTGTTAACAAAATCTTGGATGTGATGGTTCTGATAAATGGGAAGAGATTGTGAACTGTTGCTCCTGTGAAGGTAACTATTGTTGCTATATGAGTTGTTTGGGTTGAGAAATGAAGAAGAGTATGAAGGTGGAGAGGGGTTGAGAAAAGAAGAGAAACTGGAAGAAGAATTCATGGGAGGCTGTTGGATTGAGATGTACATGGAGGAGTTGAATGCTTCCAGCTCTTCAGAGCATGTAGAAGAAGTGCGATACATATAGAGAGAGAGAGAGAGAGGGAGCGGTTCTGAGAAAATTTTTTGAGTTGAGGTAATGTGAGAATGTGGAGAGAGGGGTGTGTCTTATATGGGGTACCTTTGTGGAAATTAAGAGCCAAGGATATTATTAGTTGGATGTGGTTTAGATGACTAGATGCATGTGGTGTGCCACATACTTGCATTTCCTAAAAAATGAGTATATTTGGATTGCAGAGGTCCTTGTGACAACATGGAGCACCGGGAACAGGTACAAAAAATAATTATTAGTATAATGTTGTATACTTTACTAGTATAGTTATTGTTCAAAATAACCTAATAATCAGTATAGTAAATGATATGTTTTTGTTGTGCTCTACTACTTGATTATCAGTGTACAAATTATTACAACTATGGAAAATGATACAACTATTTCGCTGATATAGTATACTGTTATCAAGGTGGGATTTTGTGCATGCATGATGCATAATCAATCGAATATCATAAATGAAAACCATATGAAGCTTAAATTATTAAACTGCAATCAATACAATATATTATAGAAATTATTACATCCTTATTTCTTCTCTATTCTATATATATAATTTTAGTTACACTATGTTACATTGTGACTTATACATATCACAACAAAAAAATGTTCCAGAGTATCTAAACCGTTAATTAATACTAAAAGTATTCGTAAATAGTAAAAAAATGACATTGCACCAACTTTTTTAGATAAAATAAATGTAAAGTTGCAAATAAAACCTTTAAGAAGGCCGGATATGAAAATTCGGCCATAACCATATTGCTTTCGACACAAACATAAAGTACATTTAAATAAAAACATAAAGAAGTCAATAATATTTCACTGAGGTTGAGGAAACCTGGAGTCCGGATCCTCTGATCGGTTTTAAAAAACGACCGGTGGTTGTTTCTGATCTGAACCATCCGATTTAATCTGAACGGTTAATTTTTTTGGACCTATCAATCTAGTATTATGCACGAAACATCCATTACCGTTGAGATTAAATCAAACGACTCAGATAAAAAACGTCCATAAAATTCTCTGGTCGGCCAACCAGAGGATGTCGTTCCGAGGAACCTGTTCAACTGTGTTGCATTTTTAGAAGGGCCGACTATGTAATCCCAGGTCATATAACAGTTCTCACTTTCAAAGAACGGTCCATTAACGTACGACTGGACTTCTAAATCGTTAAACTTTCAAAGACAAAATATCTAAATTATGAATTTGAAGGATTGAAATTCATATCACAGCACTTTTTTTTTCAATTGAAAAATGGTATATGCTAGGATTATTTCTGTTCTTTCGAATTTGAAACTTTTACATAATTTTCAAAATATTTATTTATATTTAATATTTGATAAACAAACAATTTTGACAAATATAGTGAGAGAAAAGATATAAGGAGGATACAATTACATAATTTCCGTTCAAAGCTCACCTTTACGTGCTGTAACCATTATTGAAAAATATTGTACTCACAACTTTTTATTGTACTGCCCCCAATTTTCCTTTTACGTTAAAGGGGAATTAACTGTTTTAATTAGCTTGAATTAATTGGACGAAGCTGATGCATTTAGAGTTAAAATGATGTAACAAAAATGGTGATTCGGAGGAAATGCAAGAAGCTTCTTGACAGAGATTCTTAAGTATTGTTCTTTCTAAATACAAGCTAGTCAGCTTTCCTGATAATATACAATAAATTAACTTTCATTATATATGCAATTTTTTTCTTTGCTTGTATGAGAACCACTAGAAACTTATTACCATAAGAATATCCAATTGAGTGGTGAAAGACTAAAAGCTCAGTTCCTTTTTGACTGAGTGATAGTATTGTAAATTATTCTAACCAATGGAAAAAAAATAGTAATTACTAATTTCCAATTAGTTCAGCTTCACGTAAGAACATTTTCCCTTTTTTAAAAAAAGTACTCTATTCGATTGAATTAACTAGGTAATATGAAGCAATTTAATAGCAGTTCAATTCTGAATTGGATTGTATTATATTATACAAAATGAATAAATGTTGGTACAAGTTTGGCGGCGAACTTGATATAAAAAGAAATGTTTGTAGGTTCCTCAAAAGAAAAAAGAAAAAAAAAACGAAAACAAAGTAAATGTTTGTAGCCTCAAGAATATTTTTAGGAAAAATCCAGCTAGATATATATATATATATTAATATCTTTTGGAATGTTTTCTTTTGAGCTCAAAGTAATTATTTTATATTTTTAGTTTTATTCAAAAGTTTTTGTCGGTGTTGTTGCAATGTTTCTTACATGTTCGGTTTTTAGCCCCCTCTGCCGAGGAAATAAAATATGTTGTACTTAAAAGAGGCGGTTTAACCAAATTTTAGCGGAAGCCATTATAATTTTGGACTGGTTTGATATGAATTACCCTAACACAATTCAATTGGTATCCAATACAAGCAATCACACAAGCAATTCAAGTAAGCAAGATAATAAAGAGAGAAAAAAAATGAACACTCGGTATGATTACGGAGTTTCGACCCGCTAGGAAAGGCTAGCTTTAGTCGTACGTCTCCGGGAGTTTCGCTACCATGAAAGGGCACGCTCCGTTCAATTCCAATAAGAATGGGTCTACAACTTCGAACCGAATCACCTCGTACACCAAGTAACTGAGGTGGATCGACCTAACTCAAATGACACAACAGCCTCAAAAG
Organism: Rhynchospora pubera; assembly: GCA_028095005.1. Classification (NCBI taxonomy): domain Eukaryota; kingdom Viridiplantae; phylum Streptophyta; class Magnoliopsida; order Poales; family Cyperaceae; genus Rhynchospora; species Rhynchospora pubera. Next base: position 103,889,405 of record CM051459.1, read on the forward strand.
AGAAGAGGTCTCAATCTATTCCAACCTACACCTAGCGACAATGTCGGGGCGGTGGTGTTTGAGGCTACTAAATCTCTCAAGATGGTCTAGCTATGAAAAGCTCAAGTGGGAGAGTATCCATGTGCTCAAAGACTCAATTCTGGTCTAATTTTGCAAAGCAAAGCTCACTCGAGAGAGAGAAAACAAGGGGTGGATATATATAAGGCTCGAAAGGAGCAGTTTACCAGCAAAAACTAAACGTAGCATTGTACAACACTAAATAGCGTTGTACAACGTTACATATGACCGTTGTAAATTCTAACGGCTAGTTAAAATAGCCGTTGGTCTGTCAGAGCGTTGTGCAACGCTATTTGCCGTTGTACAATGAAGGAGTGTACAACCAAAGAAAAGCTCCGACAATTCCGTTGGAAATTGTCAGAGCGTTGCTTGCCACTGGTTAGTGTTACACAACGTTAAAGGGAGACAAAAGGGAACAACTCTGACAGATTCAACAGAGCATTATACACCACTATATACCGTCGCACAACGCTAACGTTACACAAGGTTGAAAGACGTTGTCTAACGCTGCCTGCACTTTTCCATGTAAAAACAGCTGTTTACATGGGTTTTACGTGGGACAACGCTGTCTGAACATCGATGCAGTGCTGTCTGAACAATACAGATAACTTGGAATTTTTGTGGCGTTGTACAACGCTATATGTCGTTGCACAACGGTACTCATAAAATTTTCCAAGTTTTTAACTGTAGCGTTGTACAACACTATTGAGCGTTGTACAACGTTGTGACTCAGCGTTGCCTAACTCTATATAGCGTTGTGCAACGTTGAATCACAAAAAGTCAGATTGCAGCGTTGTGTGACACTATTCAGCGTTGTACGACGCTGGGTCATAGAAAACAGGATTTTGCTAGTATATTGAGCTTTTCTGCTATCTAGACCATTTCAAGGAAAAATAAGGATTAAATATATCTTCTGTCCTAGTCTAAACTAGCCTACAAGCTCTCCAAATATTTGATCTTGATCTAATATTTGGAGATTTTTCCCCAAGTCTTCATAAATTGCATCTTCTTCCTATAAAACTCAAAAAAGATTGTTAAATGTCAAATGATATTGTTTTGTAATCGACAAACCTAGAGAAATTTAGTAAAAAAAATGAGAGAAAACAGAATAAAAGAGCCAAAAGCCCAAAACTATAATTGTTCCTTTTTTCGCTGAAAAAAAAAGAAACCTTTAAAAGGAAAAAAAAACAAAAACAAAAAGGAACTTAACTAATACCATGAAACTTCATGTTCAGCTCTCCAATTGTAATATTTTTTAGTGGACTCCGCTAGTAAAGATGCATTTTCAAAGATACTGGAGGTTTCCCTTGCTAGCTAATATTCTTGCATATTAAAAAAAAAAAAAAAAATCTAATCTCTAGTTCACTGTTACGATTTTTTTTTAAGAAATTGGGAATAAAAAGAATATTGTGAAAAATAAATATATATATACTCTTTTTCAATTTTCTAATTTTTCTAATTTATTTTTTACATCATAAAGTTGTTACTGACGATGAAATCTTCCAGATGTCGTATTACGCACTGTATTTGTGAAGTTTCATGTCAAATGGAGAAGAAACCAACTACGTTTCTTTTGGTCATAACTTTAAGACTCTTGAGAATCTAATGAAAGTAAAGATTTATTTTGGCTTTAAGTTTTCCTAAGAGGGTCCTTCTTTTTGTACATATTAATTATTACAATTTTTTAATCATCCTATGAACTCCTGAAGAAATAGAGAAAGTGCATGCTACTTATTTTAAGCACACTTGGTTGGGGAATCAATCTAATAAATATTCAAATTTTATTATTAGGTTCCTCTCAGTTGGGGTTTAATATATCAAGAAAAGATAATCATTCACTATTACACCTTTGACTTGCTAAATTTTATTACTAAAAATATAAAACAAAACAATCCTTATAAATCAAAACATATAAATTATTTTCTGCACAATAAGTCACCATTGAAGACCATCTCGTTAGGAATTTGAATATTTTATCCTCTAATATCTTAGTTGTAATAATAGCCCTGTTTACTGTGTGCAAGATAGAGTTGATAAATTAGGATTTGGGTACCATGATGTTTTCTTTTATACCCATTATATCGTATATGTGCTAGAAAGATTTGAAATTAGCGAATAATAAAAGAAAAAAAAAGATTAAATGTTCGATAAATATAATATAATACTGATTTTCTCATTTTTTTTTTCAAAATAGGAAAAAAAAACAAAGGTAAAAGCCCCATTTGGGTGAAAAAAACATGAATAATGGGTGCAATAGAAGAAAATGTGGTCCAAACGATGCACTGTTGTCGTGTTGTTTCATTGGTGGCTTGGTGCTGCGCTTGTGCTTCCTTCCTAGGTCAATTTATGTTTTCCTCTACCGTTTTGGAAAGAGAAAGGGAGAGAAACGAGAAAAGCGTTTTCTTTTGATAATCTGAAAATATTTTCCAGCAGCAAAAATAATTTCTTAATTTTTTTTTAGTATCGCATTCTTTTTACTTTTCCTTCCAAATAAAACAGTAGTTTTTTATCGTTTTCTCGATTTATAGTATTCAGCATCAAATTTAACAATATATACATATAAATAGCATAACTATAATTTCTTTATAGTATAATATTAATGATAATTATCATATTATGTTATGCAATAAAGAAATCATAGTTTATTTTACAAGAATTAAACAAGGATAAAGAGGACCGTTATCCCCGTTCTTAGTACAATTTGGATCATATTGTCTAGTATATATAATATATTATTATCATAGGTCAACTACTATTTAACTTGACATTGCTACCAAAATCTGAAAGTAGGTTTCTCAGGTTTTTTATGAAACACAATCTTAATTTCATTCCTAACAAAAAAGAAAATGAACACAATGTTCATTTCTATTTTTTTTAGCAATTTTAATATCTAAAAGTTGACCAAGAAATGAAAAAAATTTACATGTTTTGTTTTTCTACGTCTCTCTCCCGACAAGACTCCCCTCAGCACCTCACTATATCCATCTCATTTCCTGCCAATTTATCGTCGGAGCTATAATTTATTCAATCATAATCACTATGAAACTCTAATATAATTTATAATATATAATAATGGTCATTTAATCTAATATATACAATGATGCTCGTTTATTCGGCTTCTGCTGTGAAAGTTGGTTAAAAATAATTGGAGATATGAGGGGTGAGAACTTATAAGTATGATATTTCTAAATTGATTTATTCTAACTATAGTCTCATTATAAGCAAAGGTTTGAAAAAGAGGATCACGAGTTCATAGCGGATAATAGATAGCGCTGATTGTGGTCACAAAGAGTTCATAGCAGATATGCACAAGTATTCTTGTTCATTGCATGATCATATATATAATTTAATTCACATTGAAGTACGAAAATTGTAGCTTAATTTATGCACCTTTCGCTCATAAAACTTGTAAAATTTGGTAAAAAATACAAAGTATAAATGTTGTAGCTTATGTTTTTGACTTCCAATAGAACTTTCAAACACGTTAACTGGAGTTTATATGTGAAAAATATGTTCAAAATATTAATACTGTATCAATAAATTATAAATTGCACCTCTATATAGCATTAAAATATTACTGTAACGCCTCTATTTTCTGCTATATATAATTTCGTTATTCTGACCGTTATGAGAAAAATTACTAAAATGATAGCAACGTAGTGATCTATCAAATAGCACCGCTATAAGTATGGCTAATTACAATGACAAGTCAACTGATCAAAACAACTTAAGACATAAAAACAAAAAAATGGACCAAAGAAATATATCTCAAACTTTTTTTTTTGATGGATTGAAGAGTAATACCGTGGCCAATTCCATTAGACGCGCGCAGTTCATAAGACAAATAGATATTAAAGAATGGAATGGTTAAATTCAATTTTTTTACTTAATGTTACCACCACATTGTCAGATTTGAGGATTGCCCCTCCCCTTCCTCTGTTTTTGCATATGTTGAGAAAATTAAAATGAAATATACCCCAAGTCATGCTTTTCTAATAGTTTGGATAAATTTGTACAAATGTTGAATAGAAAAGAGACGTTTCTGGTTATCAAATTTTCAACAGTTGTGACAAGATTATCGCATTTTAAAAGTAAGAGAAAATAATTCTGTGTAAGTCAATTAATTATTAATTAAAACTTAAAAGTGAAGAAAATATAATTGTGTCATAATAATTTTTATCTGCTTAACAGTGGACAATGTTTCTGTTCACAAGTCCTAAAGTTCCTAATTATACAACCTAATTGCACAATTGCTAATTAAATAATTGCAAAGATATACGTTCAACAAAGTGAGATGCAAGGCTAAGTCTAACTCAGACCCCCCCCCCCTCCCCACATAGGAGCTATAATTAGTGGGATAAAAAAGATGGAGAGCACAAGAAAATTAGAAGCATTTATTTATTTCTTTTTTCCTTTGGAGGGGACAAAAAGGAGAGGAACATATATATCATAAAGAGTGATAAAGTATGAAGCAAATTGAACCAAAATGTGAGATGATTCGGTCAGATAATATAGTTGAAGATATCTTGCCTTTCTTTTAACCTTCTTTTTTTCCCTCAAAGAAGTCCTTTATAGAGAACCATAAATAAGAGCTTCTTATTGGTATATTTAAAAGGCATTTTTCCAATGTGTAGACTAACGGTCATTAGTTCTTTGTGACCTCATGTTATTTTGTAATAACTTAACTTTATATGAACAATAGTATGTAATATTAATTTTTTTTAAGATTAGGATGCGTCAAATAATCCTTGAACTTTATTAATCCTTTGGTCAGGTTTTGAAATTAATATTACTACTCAAGAAACATTATTTCCATTTTTATGGTAAAAATAAAAATCAAAACTTGTAATTTTAAATATCCAAAAAAAACTTCGAATGGAGTTTTAATATGTGTCCCTTTTCGATTAAGGAGCATTGGTTTTAATTAAGAGAACAAAAACTAATTCTTAAAATTAATTTTAATGAATGACACAAAATGCATATATCTTTTATCTTTTAACGAAAAAAAGTATAAATTAGTTATAAAATAAAATCAATTTTGAAAACTAGTTTTTGATATCTTAGTTAAAGACACGCGATGTTCCTTAATTGAAAACAGTATGTGAGTTACAAAGGCCTAAAATCATTTGTCTGCTCAATGAATATTTTCATAGATGATTTAATTGAGTTTTAATATATTATTCATATAAGCTTAAAAAGTAAACATTACAAATACATATTCAATTATTCATAGTTAGCTTTTATATTCTTGCATGTTATAAGGAAAAAGATATATTTTAATTCCTGAATATAAACTATATTATATTTTTCAATGATCACAATTCGTTTACATAGATCATATATATGGATCATCATTTTCTGACTTTTAGCGTGAAAATTTCAGTATAATGGCGAGAAAAGGGATTTCTTCCCTAACATACGTATAGAATTGGAGTCGCAAAATTTAGGCATAAGGGGATTATGTTATTATAAAATTAATGGTCGCCTATATTATTACATATAAATCGAGTTCATTTAGCATATTTAATTGAAGGATATATTGAATTTTGATGAAAAATTCGATGGACCAGATTCATTGAATTTTTAATCCCTTCAATTAATTGCCTTAGTTATTAATACTCTCGCCTATCATTAATTAAGCACCCTTTCCCCTAAATTCACCCAATTAAAAAATACACAAAAGAAAGTAAAAACGTCATTTTTGTGCCACCATAGAACTAATTAAGGAAAATAGAAGAAGACTAGATATTCCGCCTCACACCATGTCTACCTTTTAAAGCTATAATAAGTTTTAATTTTTAATTTACTGTTTTATACGAAGTACCTGATTTTTAGTAGAGAAACAATTGTGAAATATTATTATAAATTAATATTTACGTCTATCAAATTATACTCAAATTGCATTTTGACTAAGCCAAAGAATATGCCCCGGCCACTAACATCAACTTGCATAGACCCCCAATGAATCAAAGGGGGGTGATTCAACCGCAAATTTGCACAAAACTTCTTTTCGTATATTTGGGTCAATGATAAGATGGGAAAGCAAATTACGGAGAAAAATTGCATGAAATGACTCGAAACTTTTCTCATAAATCATTGGCTTCTCTTATTTTAAGATGGACCCGGAAAGTTGTCTTGCTTTAAGGGTCTGCTCGGGTAACTTTAATTGTGCATTGCTAAATTGCTAATGCTTAAAATCAAATATTGGGTACAATCTAGAACTTTCGTTTTTTCATATATTTTCCCCCTTTGAGTTAGTGGCGTGCATATATATTTCTTAAAATAAAAATGAGGAAATTGCTTAAAAATAAAAAGTAGGGAAAGTAAAGGGAAATTGATTACTACCATCCCTATTTCTACCATCGCTACCATCGCTCGAAGCGCTCCCCTCTCCTCACCCAGCGAAGCGAAGCGCTCCCCTCTCCCTAGCGAAGTGATCCCTCTCCTCACCCAGCGAAGCGCTCCCCTCTCCTCACTCGGATACGCTCCCTCTCCTTTCTACGCACTCTTCCGTCTCTTTCCCTTCTTTCTGTGCATCTCTCTCCCTTACCCCTCTCTTCCTTCTGTGCGTCAGATTTTGTTCACTTTGTTTATTGTATCTGTTCAATTTGTTATTTTAAGTGTTCATTTTGTTTTGCTGTGCATTAGACTTTTGTGTTGATTTTATACGTCTCACTTTGTTGGTGTAGATGTTCACTTTGTTCATTCATATGTTTAATTTGTTACTTTTAAGTGTTCAATTTGTTTTACTGTGCGTCAATGTTTATTTTTTATGTCTCACTTTGTTGGTGTATATGTTCACTTTGTTCATTCATATGTTCAATTTGTTACTTTTATGTGTTCAATTTATTTTACTGTGTGTCAGTGTTTATTTTTTATGTCTCACTTTGTTGGTGTATATGTTCACTTTTGTTCATTCATATGTTCACTTTGTTCATTCATATGTTCACTTTGTTACTTTATGTGTTCAATTTATTTACTGTGCGTCAGTGTTTATTTTTTATGTCTCACTTTGTTGGTGTATATGTTCACTTTGTTCATTCATATGTTCAATTTGTTACTTTTGTGTGTTCAATTTGTTTTGCTGCTCGTCAGACTTCTGTGTTTATTTTATGTGTCTCACTTTGTTGGTGTATATGTTCACTTTGTTCATTCATATGTTCAATTTGTTACTTTTATGTGTTCAATTTGTTTTGTTGTGAGGCGAGGTCCAAGGGAGGCGAAAAAGGAAGGCAAGGTCTAAAGGAGGCAGAAAAGGGAGCGTCGAGAGTAGGAGAGAGGATCAGAGGGGAGGAGAGCGCATCTGAAGAGGAGGGGAGCGCGCGGGAGGGAAATTGAGGTTACCGATGGTAGAGAGATGCAGAACAGAGCGCGCGAAAGGAAACAGAGGGTAGCGATGGTAGCGATGGTAAATTTAACAATGGTGGTTATAATTTCTGAAAGCAAAGGCTTAGAAAATAATAAATTTAGAATATGCAAGCTTTATTTGGGAAAAATGGATAAAACTAAATATGCATTTAGCTATTATGGCTAAAAATGTGTTATGAAATTATTGAATCTAATAAACAAGAGATGGGCTAAAAATCAGTCACGATTGACGGATGGACCCGTCAGCTGCGATTATATATCAACTTGTGAGATTCTAATGGCTAATCTAAATCGTTCAATGTGTTTTCCATATTGAAATCTTATTGTAGGCCAAATTTTACATTTTTCTGATTTTATTTACTATTTTTTTTAGATTTTTAAAAATCATAGTTATTGAAGGGTCCAGAATTGTTTAGATTAAGAATTTTGTAAAATACAAAACAAATACTAAAAAATTTCAGAAAAATATAAAATTTTGCCTCCAACGAGATTTCAACATGGAGAACACATTGAACGGTTCGGATCGACTGTTAGAATCTCGAAAATTGAAATTTGATCGTAGCTGACGGTTTCATCCGTCAGTCGCGACTAATTTTAGCCCATCTCAATAAACAATCAAGAAACCTCCTTAAATTTATACTTTCTCATGTAGATATCGAAAATCGTACCAGATATCGAAAATTCAAATAATATCGGGAACCGGAACAGTGACTAAAACGACGGTATCTGATATTGTGAGAGAAAATACCGAGAAATATTGGATTTCGGCCATCTGGCAGGTAAAAGTGCCGGTAGGGTTTAAAAAACACTGCTTACAGATGATCCTCACTACCCCACCATAAACTCTAAACATGAGCAGCAGGACGCATCTGAGATTTGGTCATGATTTGCCTGGCTACCAAAAAAACACAGGGTACTATGATAACCACAAGCCAATTGGGGGAAGTCAAAAGGGAAACAAACGTGAGCACAGTGTCAGATGTGCCGCGTTTCTTACCCCCATTGGCTCCCAATAGGTGTGTTCAGAAAACACCATACGTTTTTTATAAGATTTTAATGTAATTATAATTATATGTATTTTTGGTCATAAGTTATTCGTTTGTTCGATTATTTAGTTTGGTTTCTTTGAAAATTTATGATAAATACACCATAGTGCCTAAATTATCAAGCTAGTACTTGTATTAGTTGTTACAGATTAAAATTTTCATATTCATTTAGTTAAATGGAATTCAAATTCGATTTATTTGATTCGGCTGGTAGTCAAGCTATATTATATTAATTGTTACTATTATTCAGTCGGTTCGATTCATATTTTTATGTAAATCGAATAATATTCCAGTTGGACAAATATTGATTTGGTTTGAACTTTGAACTGAAACACCCAATAGACACTCCTAGCTGCAAGGCATGCTGTGTTTCAAGCCATAATTGGTTGCCATTATACATGGAAGGGAATCCCACCAATCAGAGCGCAGTAATCTCCTGTGCGCAAACATGGTATGTATGGAAAATGGGACCCACTGTATAGGGTCGCTCACTGCGGGAACATATCATTCTGACACTTAGACCTGTCAAAATTCCGTTCCGCATGGGTGTTCCGTTCCGTTCCGTCCAAACGGAACGTTAAATGGAAGAGATTTCAGTTTCGTTTCTGAAAACGGAACGGAAACGGAACTGAAATTTATAAACGTTTTTACAACGGAAAACGGAATTCCGCTGAAATCAATGGTAAATAAAGGACGGAACGTTAAACGGAATGGAAAACTGTTACGTTTGACGAAACGGAACGTTAAACGGAATCAATTTCTATTCCGTCGACTGAAACGGAACGGAAGCGGAACAGGCCTGTTCCGTGTTCCGTTTCAACGTTTGACAGGCCTACTGACACTGCTTAGACAATATATAAGAGTTCCCAACCAAAGAGTGCGTGAGTTTGTTGTTGTTAATATATATGCATGAATTTTTTTTATTTACTTGTGGGTTGTTTTGGGTGTGTGTTTGACTGTTTGTGACTTGTGAGTTGTGAGTGCATGTTTGATCGACAGACAAGATAATGTCAACGCCCACCTTGAAAAGCACCAAAAGATATTGCCTATTTTGTGCTCAAATAGGAAAACATCTTAAATTTTAGACCCCAAGCACTTGAACAGGCTGTGATAAACCTCATAAAATAAAAAATCATAAACTTAACTAACGTGGTTGTATATAAAACAATCAGAAAAGGACGATCGGCCAAGAAACGAAAGATCGATTTAGGCTGTCTATTTTGTTAAAGTATGGTATATGTTATGATGAAGATTACTTTCAACTCAAGCTGTGTTTATGTAATCAACAAACAAAAGATTTGAAGGAAATACATCATTCGAAGAATTCATGAGAACATAACTCAAGGCTCCGTTTGGATAGGTGTGGGAAGAAGGGAAGAAATGAGAAGAAGTATTGGAAAGTGTATAACTTTGTGAAGAGTTTGGATTATTTATAATTTTTTTTTTCCCTTCTTTCTTCTTCCTACTTGTCATCAGAGAAAAAAACAGAGAACCATGGTTGATGTCTTGGTAATATGTTATGCAATTGATCACTAAAGCTAACTCCAGTTTATTTATTGCTATAAACAAAGAATTAATGTTCATGGGAAACATCTGACATAATATGATAAAAAGAAAGAATAACCCATACATGCTTTTTATCCTCGTAGGTCAATAGCCTATAAAAATAGTCACACCACTATAATGGTGATTGGTGGGTGGATATTCAATGATTGATCCGTTGATGTGCCTCAAGACTTTGTACCCATCCATCATAACTCAAAAATACAAAATTAAAAATAAAAAAAGCATACCTCGAAATTTGGTATTTACTTTGACGAGCAAAATTACTATAACTACCAAGAAGTTTAGAGGTTTGAATCATTGAATTCTATCAACCCCAACTATCTTTTGAAGACCATTTGAAGTGATGTATTAGCAGGTTACCTCTTCCTAAGACACCTGATGATGTGAAAGTTAGGAATAAGGCACTGCGTTCAAGAGTTGCATATAATTGCAAACAATTGGACCGGTCGTGTTGCTAATTTGTGACTTCGATATGGTGTTAGCTTGACATTATATCATGGTTTTCAATATTCTACCGGCATCCATACCGGTCAGTGACCGAAACCAGGTATTTTCCCGAAATTTCCCGGTATTTCCTCTCTAAATATCAAATACCGTCATTTCGGCCACCATTACGGTATCCGGTATTACCGGAATTTTCCGGTAAGCGGTAGGATATTGAAAACACTGCATTATATTTCTCCGACTCCGTTGTAGATTGGAGGTTGAAATAAAGATTCAACTTCAGTTCCCAAACTGAAAACTGCTAGTCTTCATTCGCGCTTCATGAAATTGAGATTGAAAAGAGTTGCAACTTTTCCCAATCCAGATCGAGTTGTCTTTTAACTGACAGATACTAACATGGGTCATACACTAATATACTGTTATTGTTTACTTCTTCCTGAGACACTAATTAAGACACTTATTCCACAACATGCTAATACTTAGCTTTACTTCGACATATTTTCTTCTTGTTCGTACTACGAGTCTACGACTAATATATCAAAATATATTCTGCACCTTTTGTTGGAACGTCATGACATACCATTATTAGCCAGGCTGTAAAATAATAATAGCACAGATGCCATAATCTACATCTATCATCCATCAATTAAAAATGCATACAGACAAGATACGGGCTATACAACTTAACAATGCCAAAAAAAAAAAAAAATCTGAAACCTAACAAAATCAATGACCTAACCTCACCCCAACCCACATCAAAAGATAAAACAGCCATGCAAAAAGAAAAAAATAATAAATTCGAACCTATCATAAATATTTGAAGTTGTAGAGTAGAGGGTGCAGGTTTGCACCTCCGTCAAAATTTTGAAAGAGAAAAAAAAATTAACAAATGGTTTATCTTCTAGGCTTCTTCTTAAAAAGCATATGCTTAAATGGACCTTTGAAAGATGCCGTATAAGGTGGATGAAGCAGCAGTCCTTTCTGTTTTCTCTTCCCTGAAGAAAAATAAAAATAGTTTAGATGAGACAAGCGTTGGTAGTTTAGATGAGAGGTGTGATGAGAAGCTTGAATTTCTTACAGAAAATAAAAATGAAGAAACTTCTTCAAGGAAAAATACAATGGAAATATAGTTATGCATAAAAACCTTTTGTACTGCTAGGCTTTTGAGTAAAATTAGAGATTTCCCAATCAAGCTTCCCTCCTAAATCATGCAAAACTGCCTCCATCAAAGCATTACTGCTGCTGGTACTGGTAATTGCATCAACTGTCTCCCTACTATCATCTAAATTAATTATTGTAAACTCTTGTTCTTCCTCAACATTTCTATCGTCCTCAACATTCTCTCCCCTTTTCTCTCCATCAATCAGCAATTTTATTTCTGAAGGCTGCTGTAACACATCCCTCGTTTCCACAAAAGCATCTCTGTTATTTATATTTTCACCCTCTACCTCTTTCTCATCCTTCATTTGATCCATTTGATATGCCTCTACCTCTTGCTCATTCTTCATTTGATCTATTTTCTTTTTCTCTGCATATACTTCATCAATTAAATTACTCAACAAACTATTCTCCTCCCTAGTTGCCTCATTACTGATGCTTGTGATGGCCATTGTTCTGTCAGACACTGCCTGAGGAGTATCATGGTCTTTACCAAACTCACTTTGAATTAACGGAGTACCTAGTTCTTCTACACATCCGTTCACCAAAACGGTGTTATTGTTACTCCACTGGAGCGGACTTTGAACCTCGATATCACACCGTGTACCAGAAGTCTCAGTACACAATTCTTCCTGATATTCATTGGACACAGGACTGGACTTGTCTTTTTCCAAGTTGCATTCCTCCACTGGAGCCTCTTGCTTGTTGTGTAAAATTACATCAGACCGGTTATGACCAACAGGGACAAGAGTAATATTGTCATTTTTTAAGTCACACTTCTTCGCCAGTGATTCTTGACCATCTAATTGCATTTCATCTGACACGGTAGCAGAAATTTGTTTTTCAAAGCTGCATTTCTCTAATGGAGCTTCTATGTTGTTTTGTAAAATTTCGGCAGACTGGTTATAACCACCAGGAACAGGCATAATAGCATTATTTAATGAATCACACTCCTTCAATGATATTGATATTTCCTGATAATCTAATTGCATGTCATCTGCTTCAGTATCTTCTCTATCACCAGAAACTGGTTCAATTTCATTGAATTTATCAGCATGCTGGCTTAGAAGGAATGGCTTTTCTTGAACAATCATATCAAAATCAATTGTTTTTATTTTGTTTGAATTAGAAGGGGTCAAGTCGACAGAAGAAGAAAATTTTGAAATCTCTTCTATTGACGGCAAATCGCCTTCCTCACTAGAGAGTGGGTCCCACTTTATCCAGTCAGCAACCGAAAACTGATTCAACTCTGACGGAGTCGTGGGCATTCTCTCGATTCGAATTGTTTCTTTGTGGAAATGTTTTTTTCTTAAGGCCATGGCTAGCAGTGACCTATAAGAAGAACAAATTTAGGAAGCAGCCTTAACAAATACTGTGTCAGCAATACAGAAGCTACTACAAGAGACAACTAGTGGAACAGATTAATTTAGGTAAAATAATAAAGTGAACTGACCTGCAGTTGTCAGAGATGGCAGATTTAGCTCTTTCATTGGAGAGGCCAAGTAAAAATGAAAGCAAATTTGCAACGTCATTGGGTCCTCTTACTTCATTTGCATTTGAGGCACCGCTTGATACAATAAGGTTCTTGCCCTTTGTCCAATCAGCCAACATCTGTACGAGCACATATTTCATATTTTATATAAACATAGATAAATATGTTATAGGTGGCATGCATAAAAGAGGCTGAAAATGTTCCAAACAAATTAAGAAAAAACATTGGTCCCCTCAAAGCCAAGTTTAGGTATTAAAAACTCAAAATTAAATTGAAAACAAAAATACTTGGAATGGCAGAGTGTGAAATTTCTAACCTTGGCATCAGAGAGTATTTGTTTCTTGGTGTTGATATTGTCAGAAAGAAGTTGAGAGTATGTAATCTCGAAATATATCCCTCTCTGCAGTTGAAGTCGAAGAAAAATATGTTTAAGCAGGAAAAAGCAACAGTGAGATGAATTGAAGATCTGAAACTAATATTGGACATACCTTGATTGCAAGTTTAACGGATTGATGTTTAAGGCGAAATGGTAGTTTCTGGGAGAAGTCAATAGAAATTAAATCAACCTGCAGCAGCAAAAGGAAAGAAGGAAGGGTAATTGTAAAAGATTGGTCACCATTATTATTTGATAAGAAAAATCCTGGGAATGAATTGTGAATGAGAACCTGAGAGAAACTGCAGACATGGTCAAAGGCGGACTGACTGACGGGCCGAACCGCAACTATATCGTAGCCTCGCAGCACTGCGGTGGTGGAGGCGACGGAGGCAGCGGCGGCGGCGGTGTCGACGGAGACGGTGGCGCGGGAGAACTGTCTGAAAGCGGGGGTGTTGGTGTTGATGGCGGAGGAGGAGGCGAGAAGGCGGCGGTGGAACGAGGCGGAGGAGGCGAGGGAAGGAGCGGCAGCGAGGAGGGAGGCGAGAGGGAAGGGGGCGATGTGGGTATTGATGGCGAAGAGTCCGCCGCGGAGGGGGAGGGAGAGGTTGAAAGCGGCCCCAGAGTAGCCCAGCTCCAGGAGGGTCACGACGGCGCGCAGGCGGGCGTCGCGGTGGCCGGAGTCGGAAGAGTAAGGGAGGTTGAGGTCCAAGAATAGACCCCCCATCCCCATCCCCATCGCTATCGCTTTAGCGGCGGCGCCAATACCTCAGATTGTAGAGGTTTTTTTATTTAGGCAGGGGCAGGGCCCTACTAGGATCCAAACGAACGGACAGCGTTCAGCGATGACCGTCCGATTCAAATGAACGGTTCGATGAGGATCGTCTCCTTCTTTTTTTAATTTTAGCGTTAGTTTATCGTTTTCTCCGTGACTCCGTCTCCTCCCTGCTGGAGTCGTATCGGTTAATAAAAACCATCCAGTGGACTTTGATTTTATTTTGTGTTTCTGTTATATTTTGGTTGGTGAATGTATATTTAACTTCAATGTACATTTCGTAAATGTAGCTAACATTATTATAATGTAAAGATAGTTTAATTTGAGCTAGTTTGGTTGGTCATGTACTTTATTGGACTGCAATGACAATTGTAAAATTGATGTCGATAGATAAACTTACATGTCTTGCATCGTTTGGTAGTGTCAAATTTAGATTGACTTTTGGGTCAACGAGTTAACCTACATGTCTTGCATCGTCAAACAACTTTGGGGTCAACGGGATTAGCACTACCTCCCTAACTTGATCATTTCATATTTATGTGTTTTTCAAACACAAAAAAAAAATTTATATCGTATCTGAAAAGAAAAAACTTTAAAATTTTAAATTTCAAAATTCAAAATTTCAAATTTCAAATCTCAAATTTCAAAATTTCAAAATTTCAAATTTCAAAATTTCAAATTTAAAATTTTAATTTTCTAACTTTTGAAAATATCAAGATTTAAAATTTTCAAATTCTAAAATGTCTAGATTAAAATGAATGTTATAAGTGAATGCATTCAATTTTATCACTAACTTTAACCTATCATGCCAAACAACAATTACTAAGTTTAAATTAGCACTAACTTTTATTAACTTTAATCTCAAATACTAATTCCAAAATACTAACTTTAACCCTTGATCCCACTAAACTTTGATGTTGCCAAAAGACCCCAAATTTATAGCAACAAAACATACTCTACCGTAATTATTTTTCACAGCAATATTTTCATTATGTACCAGTATGCTTAATCTAGTTAATGTGTCCTTATTTTTTTGGTATATATATTGTCAATTTGAATGCACTCTTCTTTTAAAATGCTGCTGAATTATTTTGAATGTGTGTATGATATGTTCTAGTTCTGATTTTTGATTATAAGTAGGTACAAATTGTCTGGATTCTCTATAATGTGATCACAAATTCACTATTATGCAAAGCACTCAGTCATCCTTTGTTTGGATTCTGGATTCTCTATAATGTGATCACAAATTCACTATTATGCAAAGCACTCAGTCATCCTTTGTTTGGATTCTGGATTCTCCATCATGTGGTATTAAGTGGTTGACCATAAGCACACAGGTGTTTCATGATGACAAGAATCTCACTTATTATGTTAGTTGCTTAGCGAGTTATAGGATTTTTTATACAAAATAGCACCAACAAAGTTATGAAGTGCAGGGTCTCTCCATTAAAACAAGCTACCATATCTATTTTAACTACATGAAAGGGTTCATGCATGTTCTTCCGTTGCTGTTCCTTGGCATGTTGAACCGTCCATTTGGATCGGACGGTCATCGCTGAACGCTGTCTACAGAGGATACGGATCGGCGCTACGCCGCCACCGCTACTAATTATTTTCACAACCTAACTTATTGTAATTCTGTTATGCTATAATCTTATTATAATAATAATAATAATAATAATAATAATAATAATAATAATAATAATAATAATAATTATTATTATTATTATTATTATTATTATTATTATTATTCTTTTACTCCGAATTAATTAATTTGCTAAATCATGTCTCCTCACAAGTTGGTTAATTACTTAATTCAAAACATTCTCTTTTCGGCTCTCCCAGATCCCAAACATTCATTCAAATTTCAAACAATAACACTTGCTTCAATGCCTAAGGAAAGAGGAAAACAAATCAGTTGTCATATGCAAATATATATCCAATTATACACAAGAATACAAAAAACTATTATCTACAGTCTATAGATTACGCAACTAATTACTAATTAGCATCATCAATATATTACAAACTAGGAATATCGTCACACTATATTCAAATCAAACTAGCTACAAAGTACACACAGACCACGAATTCTAAATTTGAACAATATCATCATGTCATAATTAAGCACACAAGAGATGCATATCCACTACTAAACATGCTCATTCATACAAATTCAACAGATTTACAAAAATAGATCAATCTTGACACCACAATTCCCATTCCGATCACCACCACTTAATTGGGACTTGGCATGCAAATTCAATGATGGAACATTCCGTGGTGATGATGATGGTGATGATGGCCATGGCCGTGATGCATGCCGAACCCTTGATGATGGTGATGGCCATGATGATTGTGATGACCGTGATGGTGGTGGCCATGAGAGAGTTGATAAGCCCCATAAGCAGCGGCGGCAGCAACAGCACCGCCAGCAAGTAGTGGTGCCATGTTACTATAAGATCCTTGACCTAAATCATAACTTCCTATTTAGTACATGCTATATATACATCAAATCTTAATGTTGATTGGGTAGAGAGATGTTGAAATTTAAATTAAGATTCACAGTAGTGTGCCGAAATCATATTAGTATATAGGTTCTAAAGCTGTATTTACCTTAATTATGACCGTTTGCTTTAGCAGCTTCAACCATAGAAAAATTAGATTATTGCCATAGTATTGACTATTAAAATGCTATAGGCCATGAGTTCAAAAACGACTGCACCTCTTCCATACAATAATTTCAGTTATTATAAATAATTTTTATCATGTGATGAATCAAATCAAATAATGCCTACTTTAACCGTTTAGCTTGTTAAGCAATTGATCATTACTTAATCTACATGTTCTCTGAATTTTTTAGTATTAAATTAACTTGAGTAATGCTAGAATCAAACATATAGGACGTCAAACACGATCCAAACGTAGCACATTAAAATTTCAAACGGTCGATCCAAACCGCTCAATATGATCTCTATATTAAAATATCTTTGATAATCAAATTTTATATTTTTTCATATTTTCTAACTATTTTTTTCGAATTTTCAAAATTGAAGGGTTCAGAACTTTTTAGATTGAGCATATTGAAAAATTTCAAAAAAATAGTAAAAAAATTTGAAAAAATATAAAATTTGGTTTCCATGAAGATTTTATAACATAGAACAATTTGTGCGGTTTGGATCGGCCATTTCAATTTTAAAAATTAAAATTTCATCGCGTTGGACAAGTGTGCGTGTCCTATATGTTTGACACTAGCAACCCCCAATTAACTTACAATTATTCAGTATTGTCTACTGTATATCAATCTGAAGTCTGAACAGAAAAAATCACTGAAATTGATGGAAGGCCTGATTATTTACCTGGGTATGTGTACGCCCCAGGAGATGGATAACCTGGCGGGGGTGGATATGGGTATGCAGTGGGAGGATATGACGGGGCCGGTTGCGAGTATCCATGTGGCGGGTAGCTGGGGTAGTATCCGGATGAATATCCAGAGATCAAGTTAGAGAACAGACCTCTTTCATTGCCATTTAATTCTGGTCTGTTGTTCCCTCCTTGCATCATCTCTTTAATTTGAGTAAACTTCTATTGACTGAGAACAAACATTAAAGATTATATTATATATATGCATGGAAAGATAGTCAACTCTCAAATTCAAATCTTCTTAAATTTCTTGAAGGGCATATTTGCCGAAATTTAGCATTAATTCATATTAAGAGGAGAATCATAGAACCGATCCTTGAAGACTGAAATTTAACAATTAAATCATATATATCCAAAAGAAGCATAAATAAATAAAGAGCAGAATTATATGATCAGTATCAAAGATATATACCAGCTAATTAGCACCAAAGTAGAAGCGGGAGGCGAGAAGCAGAGAAGTAATAACAGAACGCAGACTGCAAAAGTGCAAAGGAAGAACGAAAATATAAAGAAAGAAAACAATTAATCTCTTTTTAACCTTCTTCCAATTCCTTCGTGGCAAAGCATTTGAATGACGCGTGTTAATTTATTGAATTTCGGTGTATGTACGCAATGTAATTTCGGAGCAGCTGAAGCCGTGCAGATGTTTGATTCCGACTAAAATTGGAATATTGCTTTAATGATGATCACTTTCGTAGAGTAGAAATGATTCTGGATTTACACCTTAATCTGACGAGTGGGTCTTACTTGTCAGGGATTGTAATGTAGCTGGCACGCGTCTATTTTTATGTCGGCTAATCACGAAATTAGTGGAGTTGTTCGCCTGTGACGCACGCCCTTGATTATCTATTTCATATTGTGTACAATAAGTCAATAAGGTAAGCACACGTAAATTTTTTAAATTTCTTATTTAATAATTCTATCAAGAATTCACTGGCTTATCAAATAAAACTATTGCAAAGACGCATGTCCTTGATGATTGATGAATGCAAAATCATGTATATCTTTTATTTATTGGCAAAATTGAATGCATGCCCCTCTAATTTTCTCTAATTGAATACGTACCTATCATTCTTTTAAATCGGATATGTACCCATTTCATCATATTGATTACGTATTTGTATCCTTATTGATTATTGGGAAAAAAAATTCTATGCCACCCAAAACTTACGAAATCCGCCTTATCTTCTATCCATCGACTCCACCTCTCTCTTCATACTTCTGCCTTACTCTCTTTCACCTCCACTATGTGGACTCTATCTTGGTTTCTCAAAATGAACATATACACAAATAAAATGAACAAGAATCAAAATGTACAGATACAAGAAACAAAGTGAATATAACAAACAAATTAATTAATCAGATATAGTAAACAAAATGAACTCATACAAAAGATAAAGTGAACATATATACATCTATTAGATATTCTTTTAGTATTACTGACTCAATAGATATTAGATACTCTTTTGTTATAACTAAGTGAATAATTACATTCATTAAATACTCATTAGTAATACTAACTGAGTAAACATTATATACTCCTTGGTTATAACAAATTGAATGCTTATGCGTATTAATTAATCCCTTAATATTATTAACAGTCAGGAAATATATGATTATTTAAGAGAAATAAAAACGAAAAAAAAGAACGAGGAAAGATACAAAAGGAGGAGGTAGAGGAGAGAAAGAGAGTAGGAAACCCACCGTAGGGGAGGGAGAGAAGAGGAAAGGAAGTGAGACGTGGATGGAAAGGGGAGGGCACTGAATGGATGGAACGGAAGGAGAGAGCGGACACATGAAAGGAAGAGAAGACAGGGAGGGGAGGGTAGACATGGAAGAAAAAAGAGATCGGATAAAAAAGGGAGCGCTCTCTGTGGATGACGCACTGGATTGGATGATAAGTAGTAATTTCTAATATAAGATATGGGTCATATATATATATATATATATATTTTTGATACTAATTATTCAATAAACAGAAAAAGATCCTCCTTTCAAGAACGCTCTGTCAAAATAACTTGTGTGAGTTCTCAAGTTGCCACTTATATTTTTCTGTTTTTTTTTTGGGGTAAATTGAGGTACAGTACTGCATCATTTTTTAGTTGTAGTTGATGGCTATTTACTTAATTATATCGTTTCATGTTCAATCTCTTCTAGCTTCTTTATTTCTAGAAAAAAAAGAATTCTTAAAGAACATGCCAGCAAGTGTGTCTTTCATTAGTTGGTCAGACCGTCAGATTGTGAGCAACAACCAACAAGCCGGTACAATGGTACATCTGGATATGGTTGGTGTTTTGGATGAAGCAAATCTTGGATCTGATTAATTAACGAACGATAAACTTGTTATTCATTTTCATTTTTTTTTTCAAACTTGGAGATAAACATTGAGTCTAGTTGGGGTCGACCCATGTTATTGTTAGGTCCACATCAATTGGATAATTTTGCATGAGGTTTGGTGAAATGTATTTGTACTGCCTACTGAGACTTATTGAAGCAAGTAAGCAACCCCAGCAGGTAATTCACCAAGCTATAGTTTTCACTTTTCAAAGTAGGTTGGTATATATAGATTACATCTGTATTTTTGTTTATCTGCTGTTTGTAAATGCGAATTACAATTTGTTTACAAAGAATAGATCAAAGCCATTTTAAATTTTGCTCAGCGTTAGTTGGTACAGTTTGAAATTTGAAGCTACCCAACTACATGAGTGCATAACGTGGAAAACGACCACGAAAGTGGTCATTTTCGTTAACCGTTGTATTGATGTACGAAATTTTTGTACTTATTGCGTTGATTGTTGCACCCGTTTAACACATGTTGCGTTGATCGTTTCGTTGATGGGAACGATCAAAACGGTTATAACCGTCTTTGACTACCTAATTGTTTTGCATTTTTATTAAGATGTAAGAAAATAAATTATTCTACATTTTGTATGAAACAGAGATAGAGAAATGACAGGTTATGTCATGCGGGAAAGGGGGAGGAGGCACATCATCACCTCTCGCTCTCGACGGCGATTGTACTGGGTGGTGCAGAGGCAAGAGAGATAGATGTGACTGTGTTCGGCGGAGAAATGACAGAGCGGCGCTGCAAAAATCTAATTTTACTCGTTTCTCCCTCGATATCTCTGTTGAGGTCCTCTGCAATCTAATAATAAAACCATGAAAAAAAAATTTAGACGAAATGCGCGAAATAAACGACCACGAAACGTACCAGTTTCACTAATCGTTCTGTTCTGAGACGAAACAATATTTCTATTTGCGTTAGTTGTTCCGTTCCTTAAACGAAATTGAAATCCTTATCCGTTATCGTTCCGTTTCGGACGAAACGAAACGATAAAACAGTTAAAACGACTACCGTTTTCAGCCCTACCCAACTAACTATAACTGCAAATAAATATAGCGAATGACCAACGCTGGAAAAACGACCAGCCTGCCTCCTCAAAATCCTTTTCCAGCTCAATTTTTTGTTTTTGCAGGGGCGTATATGGTAAGAAATAATTATGGTGAGAGTGGGACCGGACCACCGGACAGAGAGGTCAAAGGTCGGTCTGGTCTGGTCAATATAAAATATAAAAACAAGTAATCAACAGCCCAACTGCCCAAGCCCTCTCTGCTCTCTCTCTCTCTCTCTCTCTCTCTCTCTCTCTCTCTGTATTCTGTAGAAGACGACGACGATGGTGGTGGAGCACAAGTCCTACGCTCGAGTGGGGTTCTTGGGCAATCCCAGCGACGTCTACTTTGGACGGGCCATGTCCTTCTCTCTCGCCAATTTCTGGGCCTCGGTCCAGCTCCGCCCCTCCGACCAACTCCTCATCCAGCCCCACCCCACCCACGACCTCGTCTCCTTCCAGTCCATTCACCACCTGGTACGCTTAACGCTTCCTTTCCCTCCTTCCTCCTTCCTCCCATTCAATTCAAGATTATTTCTTTTTGCATTGCATTACTTCATTACATTAGTGCACTCCCACAAACTAGTTTGCTTAATTTCCTTCCTCAAGGGTCACTTTTTTCTTTGCTTTTTTCCTTCAAAAAATTGGAAAATATGCTTGATGTTGCCTCTTCATTTTTAGGTGCGATTCCCTATTTTGTAAATGCAATCCTTTTAAAGGCTTTTACCGTATTGTAATTTGCATTTGCATGCACAAATTTCATTTTTTTTTCTGGTTATTGCTTCTTCTGTTCTCCAACCTTTACTAAATTCTTGTTGTTATTATATCATATGATTATTTCTCTGAGGTTTTAGGACTGTGTTTAAGGATTCTCTGCAGCATCATTTTTTGTAGCTATCAGTGTAGCAGTCTGTCAACTGAAAATAAATATCAACATGTTGGATGCATTAACTACCTACAATACATCGTTTTCCACATTTCAAATGGATTTCCAAACTTACTTTGTGACATTCCATGTGCAATGCGGCAATGCCTGCTCATATACGTTATACCCCAGATGAGGTTTCTTGTTTCCATCAGTTCTTTTGTTGACAAGACAACCCATGTGAGGATGGGGTTTTCAGTACTACTAGAATCAGTAATCATTCTTGATGGAAAATTAAATGAGATATAATTTTATTTATGGGAAAACTGGTTTTTAACTGTACCTTTTCCTCTGCACAGGTGCACCGGTTGGACACTGAAGGTTACTATGGTGGGGTCCGTTTGCTCATGGCAATATGCAAAGTGTTCTATAAACATTGCCAAGAGAAAAACATTGAATTGAACAAGGGGAACTTCACTTTATCATATGATACCAATATTCCTCGCCAGGTTTGTACATCTCTACTTGATGTATAATTGCTCAGTAGTCAGTACAAGTACAGACATGGTTCAATTCAAAATTTTAATCTCCTTTTGTTTATATATTTTAAAAATTCTTCAGACAGGTCTATCAGGTTCAAGTGCAATTGTATGTGCAGCTCTAAATTGCCTACTGGATTTCTATAACGTGAGGCACCTAATAAAGGTGGAGATAAGGCCTAATTTAATTTTAAATGCTGAGAAAGAACTTGGTATTGTTGCTGGTTTGCAAGATCGAGTAGTACAAGTCTACGGAGGC
The DNA here is from genome assembly GCA_028095005.1 of Rhynchospora pubera. Lineage (NCBI taxonomy): Eukaryota > Viridiplantae > Streptophyta > Magnoliopsida > Poales > Cyperaceae > Rhynchospora > Rhynchospora pubera. The sequence continues at coordinate 103,912,159 of CM051459.1, forward strand.
TTTGTTTATATGGTATGCTTTTTATTTTCTTTTCCTAAATCAACTATCAACATGATCATGCCTGTTCTCAGTGGATCTTATTATGAATTAGATTGACAAATTTAAAAAAAAAATACTGCAATAAATGAATACCTGCCCCCACAATTGCAAGTTGCCTACTTTAGTACGGATTGAAGTTATTTTTCACATGAATTCTATCTTTGATTAATATAAGTACCTTATTATTTTTCAATTTGGTTTTCTTGCATTGTGCAATACAAAGACTTGGAAGTTTTGTGTGACCTCGCCAATCATAATATGATTTGTAGCAATGTTCGTCTGAAGATTAAACATTGCAAATTAATTTAACTTAATCTGGAACAGTACTGCTTTCTGGTTCTGTATTTTTTATTTTTCAAAATGTGATTCTGTAACTAATTTCGTTCCTGGTTTCCTCTACTTTTTTTTCATTTCTATTTTCTTGGAAGGATTTTAGCAGGGAAAATATGGATAAATTGGGGCATGGCATTTATATGCCAATGGATGTCAACCTCCTTCCACCTCTCTTCCTCATCTATGCAGAGAACCCAAGTGATTCTGGCAAGGTCAGGTTTTTAATTTTCCCACTACAAGGTATTTACTTTATTCTTTCTACATTACTTATGTGTTTCCTTGTTCTGCTATACTGAATGTAGGTGCATAGCACGGTTAGGCAGAGATGGTTAGATGGCGACGAGTTCATTATTTCATCAATGAATGAGGTTGCTGGGCTGGCTGAAAAGGGTAAAACTGTCCTTTTGGAAAAGAATTACAAAGAGCTTGTGAATATCATGAATCGCAACTTTGACCTGAGAAGGTAAGTCAATAGAATTATGTGTCAAAGATTCTGTATACTGTACATGGGGAAACCAGCTTTGTGCCAAACTCAGTTCCAAGTGCCAAGTCCCAAGAAAGGATAATGCATATTTACATTATAATAGAGTCCTGTATCACATGTATAAACTTTTTTTTTTCCTATGGTCTTGTGCTATATATACATCTGATACATTACCAGTACCAAGGTGCTTTTACTCTGTGCTTGTGGTCACTGGTCATATATATATAGTATATATTTATAGTGGACTGTTGGTTTTAAATACTCAAGCCTTACTAAAAATTGATCTCTTGTTAAATCATCAGGTAAGCATCCAAATATGCATTGGTTAATTGATATATAATTTTCTTTTTGTTTCTTTCTTTCGGGCAAATCATTTAGACAAATGTTCGGAGATAAGGCACTGGGAGCACTGAATATCAAAATGGTGGAGGTGGCGAGAAGTGTAGGTGCTGCTGCGAAATTCACTGGAAGTGGTGGAGCTGTGGTCGCTTTCTGCCCCGAAGGACCCAGTCAAGTCAGCCTTCTTGAGTCAGCATGTAAAGAGGCTGGTTTCACCTTACAAAAGATTTCAGTTGTGCCATCATTTTTGAGTGAAGAGGAATCCAAATCGCTAATAACGTACTAACTAGAAGCCTTTTGGTCCTAGTGATTCTTCGATGCTGCTATAAGTGTAGAAATGTTGATAGCATTATAGGTTTTGTGTCTTATATAGGTTTTGTGCTGTTATTACATCTGTACGGTTTAAAAGAGCATGCTAAAGAAATAAACTGTTTTTTTCTTGATGGTTATTAGTAGTGTATTGTTACTGTCGCAAGAAGAATAAATAGTACCAGTGAGAGGGTTAGGTTAGACAAAGAAAAAAACAAAGTCTTAGAGCTTATAGAAGCCCAAAAAAACAAAGAAAATCATTTTCGTCATTTGGAACATTTTTTGGGTACTAAGTCTTAATGTGATAATTACAAATTTTAACTTCAAAATTTCTTTTGAGTTCTTAGATAACTAACAGTAATGTGGATGTTTTTCTCTTTCTTATTCTTGGAAAAAGCAACTCTGGCATCTCGAACTGAGCCGAGTCGAGGAAAAAGAACTATGCCTAGGACGAAACGAGAAGTGATCTTTTTTTTTTAAGTAGAAATGAGAGCTAATCTTCCTAATCTTGAATATTCAAAAAGGACACTTTCCACTTTCCAGCCTCTGTCAGGCCGTGAAATTGGTATTCAAGTTTGTAGAAGTTTTGCCCCGCCATTAGGCCTTTATCTTTATCTTTATTTTTACTACTTATAAAAGCACCAGTTTAAAGGTCTATTCAAATTTGAGTCCAAAGGTGCAAACAATTGTTTACCCAATGCAATATAGACCATAGATTGATTATGATCTAATCAGATCAGTGGTCTGGATTGAACAACGAGTTAAAAGATTTAAACCTTTGAGATAGAGCTGTTAACTTTTCGCCGGCGGAGCGGAATTGCGCTGTTTTTAAACCGCGTAACACCAGACTTCGATTCACCGTGCATTTTTGTTTTTGCGCTTTTCAATAAATTTCCGCTTTTCACCCCCCGCCCTCCGCTCTAGGTTTCAACCAGCCGTCCCCTCCTCCATCAAAGAAAGTTTTTGCCAAAAATAGAAAGAGCTAGCGCCGTCTCCATCACATTCACATGTCTCTCTCTGAACCCAATCTAGGGTTTTATATAAATTCCTTCATGATCTCTCTCCATCTTATAACACAATCTAATTGAAAGAAACCTAGATTGCATTTCTGCCTCGCTTCTCTTCGTTCGAATCGCATACTCGAAACAAGGTTTGTGTCTCTTAGTGCCGCCACGTGTCAGGAGCTAAATCTAATGGGCTGGGAGCCGTTACTATGGTGGACTCAGTCAATCTCACAGACGAAGGAGGAGGGAAGACCGTTGACGGTGAGATAACGGAGAACAATAAAACTGAGACGCCTACAGATGGGACCCAGGTCAAGATGATAACAGCGTTAGTGAAGGGGGCTCTGAATTAAGGAGGTGACACGTGTTGTGGTCCTCAGCAGCGTAAAGCTGGTATCCGAGTAATTTTGGGGAAAAGGTCAATTAGTAAAATTGTAATTTACAGAATTACTAGAAGATATTTGTGCCTCATATATAAGCTCCCTTAACGGGGGATTAGGGTTATGTTGAATCTAGATCTGAAAACTATTATTCCTCATTTCTTATCGTTTCTTCATCCTTTTAGCATTTTCCTTTGTAATTTCTAAATTTGTAAGGCTCAATAGCCGAGTGACTGCTCAATAGCATCGTTTCTTATTCAATTTCATTATTCTCATACCCATTTACTTCAATCTCTGGTATTACATCTTAATTTTGAATACTTTCTATCTGTTGGTTTGAAGAGAAGTAATTGTTGAATTTGTTGAAGTGCTTAATTTCAAAGAATTGATGTATGTTCTGAGTTGGATTTGAGCTCAGGAACATTACAGTTGGTATCAGAGCACCGATTGTGCAAGGGACGGTGGTGTTGGCGATTGTTGTATGGGCGTAACTCGTAATAGAAGTATGGAGGATCTGAGAGAGAAGAACGGTCAGTTGGAGGCTGAATTGAAGAGAATAGCAGTGGAGGTCCAAAGTTTAGCAAAGAGGCAAGAACAACAGGCGACTAAGCATGTTGAAAGTAGCACCTTGATGGAGGCAAGGCTTAGTGGTCAAATTCAAGAAGTTAATAAGCTCACTGAAGAGAAGTTCACAAATTTGAGTAGTATGATGGAGAGGTTATTAAGGGAGGTGCATGGAAAAGGCTCTACTGCTGCTGGTGCAAGCAGTAGCATTTTCAATTCTGGTGGGCCAGAACGCAATGGAGAGGGGAATGTCTTAAGAGGCATTGGTGGAGACACTGGTGGTGGCACTGGTAAAGGTCAATTTTCGAACTTTGAAACAAATTATTGGTCAGGTATGGGTGGAGAATATGAAGTACCTGAGTTCAACACCTATGAGGAATTTTATGGTGATGGGGATCAATTTTTTAGAGCTAAAAATGGTAAAAAGGAAACCAAAACTACAAACGAAAGGGGGATGATGAATTTTCAGTTACCAAGAATGGAATTCCCTCATTATGATGGAGGAGACCCACTCACTTGGAGGATGAACTGTGAGTACTATTTTGATATGTATGGTGTACCTGAGATGTACAAGTCTAGAATGGCTGTGTTGAATTTCTCTGAGGATATGCATGATTGGTTTAAATGCTTGGCTGTGGGACCCAATAACATGGCATGGGATAAGTTAGTCAAAGAAGTGATGTCTAGGTACCAATATAATACTATTAAGCATCCTGTGGATGAGTTTAAAAGGGTACATCAGTTGGGAAGAGTGGATGAGTATATTAAGAAGTTTGAGAAGGCCAGGTGCAGATTGTTGATGGTTAAACCACACTTGGATGAAGAATTTTTCATAGCTGGGTTTGTCAGTGGATTAAAAGAAGAACTTAAACACACTGTGATGATGTTTGAACAGAAGGATTTACAAGGGGTGTATAATTGTGCTATAAGAGCGGAGGCAGCACATGAAAGCCAGAATAGAAAGGCTAAAGAGGTGGTGAGAAATCCTAAGTTTCAGAAATTAAATTTTACCAAACCCAGAAATGATGTGGAGAAGAAGGAAAACCAGTGGCAAAAACCTTGGCAACCAAACACCAACAATAATTATCAAGGAATGACATTTCAGCTGAGAAGAGCTTTGGGGCTATGTGATAAATGCAATGAGAAGTATTTTCCAGGGCACAAGTGTGCTACCAAAACATTAAATCTCATTGATGAGAACCATGATGTAGTAGTGGAAGAGATATCTGATGATGAGGAGTTAGTACAAAAGAAGGAAACAGAAGCAATAGGAGATGAGGAAGTAGAGCAAGCCATCATTTCTATGTACAGTTCCAATAAAAATAAAGTCAGTTCTATGAAATTCAAAGGGTATATTGGAGACATACTAATGTGTGCATTGCTGGACAGTGGGAGTACACATTCATTTGTGAATCCTGAACTGGTTAATGAACTTCAATTGGCAGTACAACATACTAACCCCATGGTAGTTATGGTTGCAAATGGCCAGAAGATGGTGACTGACACTAAATGTGATGCACTGCAATTTAACATTCAAGGTCATCAATTTGAAAAAGATATGAGACTGTTAAATATGCAGAGATATGACATAGTGTTAGGTCTGGACTGGTTAGTTAAATTGGGACCTATGAAAATTGATTGGGGAAAAGGAATCATAGAATTCAATCAAGGAGGAAAAGAAGTAAAGTTACAAGTAAAGGAGGAAATAACAGAAGTTCAGATGGTTAGTGAGGTGGATGTTGATAAGGAATTGAAGAAAGGCAGTGAGTTGTTAATCGCTCACCTCTTTGAGATCAATGAAGTTGGAGAAACCTCGAGCAATGTCAGGCCTGAGTTAAAAGAGGTGCTAGAAACATTTCAAGCAGTGTTTGAGGAACCCAAAGGACTACCACCATTTAGAGGGATAGACCATCAAATTGACCTCCTGCCAGGAACTAAACCAGTCAATCAGAGGCCTTATAGGTACTCTTATTTTCAAAAATTGGAAATTGAAAAGATTGTAGGGGAATTGTTGAAGGAAGGATTGATACAACCCTCAACCAGTCCTTTTGCATCTCCAGTGCTATTAGTTAAGAAGAAGGATGGGGGATGGAGGATGTGTATTGATTACAGAAGATTGAATACAGCCACAGTAAAAAATAAATTTCCCATTCCTATTATTGAAGACTTGTTGGATGAACTGCATGGTTCTAAGATCTATTCCAAGATTGACTTGAGAGCAGGATACCACCAGATCAGATTAAAAGAGGGAGATGCCAACAAAACAGCCTTTAGGACACATGAAGGACACTATGAGTTTTTGGTGATGCCATTTGGGTTGACCAATGCTCCAGCAACATTCCAGGCCCTGATGAACAAGGTATTCAAACCCTATCTCAGAAAATTTATTCTTGTGTTCTTTGATGATATTTTAGTTTATAGTAAGAGCATGGAGGAACATCAAGAACATTTGAAGGTGGTTTTGCAAGTGTTGGCAGATAACAGACTCTATGCTAAATTGAGTAAGTGTGAGTTTGGGGTAACTCAACTAGAGTATTTGGGTCATATCATATCACCAGAAGGGGTAGCCACTGATAAGAAGAAGGTTGAAGCCATGAAGCAGTGGGCCACTCCCTCAAATGTAAAAGAACTAAGGGGATTTCTGGGACTTACTGGGTACTACAGAAGATTTGTGAAAGGATATGGGGTAATGGCCAAGCCCCTCACAGACCAACTTAAGAAGAATGCTTTTGCCTGGACTAAGGAGGCTGATGAAGCATTTATGGCATTAAAAGAGGCCATGTCAAATGCACCAGTACTAGCCATGCCAGATTTCAATCAACCTTTCATATTGGAGACAGATGCAAGTGACAAGGGAATAGGAGCTGTGTTGATGCAAAATAGGAGACCAATTGCCTACCTGAGCAAGAAGCTGGGAGTGAAAAATCAAGCTTTATCCACTTATGAGAAGGAGTTCTTAGCCTTGCTCACAGCAGTGCAAAAGTGGAGACATTACCTGACAGGAGGGCCATTTATAATAAGAACAGATCAGATAAGCTTGAAACATCTGCTAGAGCAAAGAGTGAACCACATGATGCAACACAAAGGGTTGTGCAAACTAATGGGATTGGATTATAAAATTGAATATAAGAAAGGGGTTGAAAACAAAGTAGCAGATGCTCTCTCTAGGCAACCCATATGTCAGGATAGAGAATGTTTGGCTGTGACTGAATTAATACCTCAATGGGTGGTAGAAGTAAGAGAGAGCTATGAACATGATGCATGGGCACAAGAGTTGCAAGGCAAGATTCAAAACAATGAAGCATCAGTCCACTACAAAATACATCAGGGGGTAATCAGATACAAAGGAAGAATATGTGTGGGAAAACATGGTGGCTGGAGGGAGAAGCTGATGCATGAAATTCATGACTCAAGTGTGGGAGGGCATCTGGAATGCAGGCAACTTATAAGAGGTTGAAATCACATTTTTATTGGCCTCATATGAAGGAGGAAGTGTATAAGCATGTATCTGAATGCCACAATTGTCAACAAAACAAAACTGAACATGTTAAGTTGCCTGGTTTGTTGAGGCCTTTACCTATACCCAAGGAAGCATGGAGCAGCATCAGCCTTGATTTCATTTCTGGGTTGCCTAAATCTGAAGGGAAGGATGTGATTCTGGTGGTAGTCGATAGGCTAACTAAGTATGCTCATTTGATGGCATTAAAGCATCCTTATAAGGCAGCTGATGTGGCACAATTGTTCATTGAAAATGTGTATAAATTGCATGGCTTACCTACAGACATAGTGAGTGACAGGGACCCACTTTTCACTAGTAAGTTTTGGAAAGAATTGATGGAGAAGTTGGGAATTAAGTTAAACTTGAGTACTGCTTATCATCCTCAATCTGATGGACAGACTGAAAGGGTAAATCAATGCATAGAAGGGTATTTGAGAGGTATGCTATTCAATCAGGCTAAGAAATGGGTCAGATGGTTACCATTGGCTGAGTACTGGTACAACACTAATTATCATACATCCATTAAAACTACTCCATTCCAAGCTTTGTATGGGTATACACCAACCCAGCTTCCCATAGGGTCTCCAATGAAATGTTCAGTAGAAGGGGTTAATGAGATGCTAAAGGAGAGACATGAATGGGTATCTGAATTGAAATTGAACCTGAAAAAGGCTCAGGACAGAATGAAAAGATTTGCTGATGAGAAAAGGATTGAAAGAAAATTTGAAGTGGGAGATTGGGTTTATTTGAAATTGCAACCATATAGACAATTAACAATCCAAGGGACCCAGAATCTGAAGTTAAGCCCAAAATTCTATGGCCCATTTGAAATTGTGAGTCAGCATGGTGAGTTGGCATATGAGTTGCAACTGCCACCTGGGTCACAGGTACATCCTGTGTTTCATGTTTCACAACTCAAAAGAAGTGTAGGGAATGGGTATACAGTGCAGCCTATTCTACCAATCACTCAACCTGTATTGCATAAGACTCAAGAACCTGAGGGTATTTTGGGAAGAAAGCTGTACAAGAAAGGAAATTCAGCAGGAACTATGATTCTAGTGAAGTGGAAGGGATTATCAGATGAAGAAGCTAGTTGGGAGGACTATGAAGAGATGCAAATTCGCTTTCCAAACTTCATTCTTGAGGACAAGAATCATTTCAAGGATGGGGGACTGTCAGGAGCTAAATCTAATGGGCTGGGAGCCGTTACTATGGTGGACTCAGTCAATCTCACAGACGAAGGAGGAGGGAAGACCGTTGACGGTGAGATAACGGAGAACAATAAAACTGAGACGCCTACAGATGGGACCCAGGTCAAGATGATAACAGCGTTAGTGAAGGGGGCTCTGAATTAAGGAGGTGACACGTGTTGTGGTCCTCAGCAGCGTAAAGCTGGTATCCGAGTAATTTTGGGGAAAAGGTCAATTAGTAAAATTGTAATTTACAGAATTACTAGAAGATATTTGTGCCTCATATATAAGCTCCCTTAACGGGGGATTAGGGTTATGTTGAATCTAGATCTGAAAACTATTATTCCTCATTTCTTATCGTTTCTTCATCCTTTTAGCATTTTCCTTTGTAATTTCTAAATTTGTAAGGCTCAATAGCCGAGTGACTGCTCAATAGCATCGTTTCTTATTCAATTTCATTATTCTCATACCCATTTACTTCAATCTCTGGTATTACATCTTAATTTTGAATACTTTCTATCTGTTGGTTTGAAGAGAAGTAATTGTTGAATTTGTTGAAGTGCTTAATTTCAAAGAATTGATGTATGTTCTGAGTTGGATTTGAGCTCAGGAACATTACACCACGAGTGATCCGACCCAGCTGCCCAAGCCTCTCTGGGCCTCCTATCGACTCATTTCAGCACAGCCGTCGTGTAAATCTCTCTCCTCCGACGCCCCCACCCATTCTCTCACCGTGCCTCTCTTTATTTCAATGCCGACAATTGCAATGCGGCTTCCATCACTAAGGTCGATTGAAAGTAACTAATTTAGGATTTGTTCTTTTTTTTTCTTTCTCCTGCTTCTTAAGTCCGTGAATCCCACAATTTATTACAAAGATTGATTATTTTTTGTTGATGTTTGCTTTCCACATTTAATTTTGGCCACAGAATTACTTCGAAGAAAGATGCTTTCCGTTCTCCGTGATTTTAACTTTGTTCTCAGGTATGCCTAATTTTAATTTTCTTATCATTCTGATTATACAATTAAGAAATTCGATCTTTGTGCATAAATTATTATTACTAAGAGATAAAATAGATAGTTAAGAAATCCGTTCTGATTGTACAATTAAGAAATAACAAGAAAAAGACGATATTTATTTGCAACCTTCCAAGCTTTTAAAAATCTGTGTTTTGTGACAATGGAATAACAAAATATTGATGCAACATGTGCGTCTCTGTTGTTTCTAGAGAATGAGGGATTACTTTTAGATGACTCTCTTTCTAATTGTTGCCGCTATGAATAAGGGGTAGTAGTAAACTTTGAAGGGCCATGAAGATAAGCTACATGTTCTTCAGAAAACATATTATGGTTTCTCAATTGATTTTGGGGTAAAGTTTTGTAATTTACAGTCTCCTGACTACTAAGATCGTGGCATCACCTGCAACACAACCATCAAATATCAATAAGAGTAAGCATAGTTTTGAACCAACTACTATTTTTTTTTAATGAAAATCAGGATATTTATACTCGGAAATTCATAGCAAACATCATTTTAAACAGAGCAATTTGAAAGTAGTCCTTACATAGGTCCAGAGGAAGATTGACACCGTGTAATCCTTTTGGCTCAGTGCACTGTCAGCTTTCCTTTTCAGCCTCTCAAGCCTTTTCTTGGATTGAACCTCCTCCTAAGAACATGCAGAATCAAAGCATTGAAAACACACTGTACTCAAGATGCTACTTGAATAACACTTCTAACTGACATTCCAAGTGAGCGACAACAGTTTACTCAATGATCTCATCTCTTTTCTTTTCTTTTCATTACTTTCTCAATTTCTGAAATTTTCAATTATCTGCTCAATGAATTTGATTTGTTTTGTTAATTTTTTTTTTGGTTCTAGCAAAGATTCGTGTAAGAGTAAGAAAGGAGATCGATTATTGCTTCCGTAAGTTCTCATTCACCCTGCTCTACATCTGATAAATTTTTTTATTTTTTGGAATTTCAAGAAATTTCAATTCCTCAACAAATTCTCCAGAGATGTCTGTCTTAAGTTGTTTCTATTTCTTACTTCAATCCTTTCTAATGATGATCAACTTCTGTAGGATTTCAATAGATGTAACCAATAAACTTCTCTAATGCTTGCACTGGTTTTATTGATGTTAGGTTAAACAGGAGCAACATTGATAAACAACTCGAGCAAGATTCTTCCTCTCGAGGTACTGATATCTGACCCTTTTGACTTGGATCTTTGTTTGGGTACAAGTGGTTTTTCGTTTTGATTTGATATGATTCAGTTTTCAAGAGCCTGTATAATTAAGCACCGGAGCTTGTTATGAACAAGCTATAAGTAACAATTAATGACGACAAAATGCTTGCATCGTAGATCTTACTTTTATGTTTCTGAAATTCAGTGGTTGCTAGAATTTTATGCTGGGTACCTTAGGATTTCAATAGATGTTCAACTGCTGTAGGATTTCAATAGATGTAATCAAAGGGGTCTGCTATCACTTGTCAATTTATGCTTTCTGCTATCGATTCTGGTGTTAGATTTGATATGATTCAGTTTTGTTATATTGCATTTTAAACATTTGCACATGTATGCATGTCCATGAAGTTTAACATGAAATTCTATGGGTAACAATATCTTATGGATAAACAAATTTGATTATGCGATTTTTTTTTGTACAAAACATGAATTCACAAAGAGGATTTGGTTGAATAGTATGTTCATTAGTTGTTCTAATTAATTTTGTATGGTTTCCTTTCTTATTTTTATCTGATCTATCATGAGAAAGGAATAGCTTGCTTATCTGTTGTATATGGTATAGTTTGCTAGCTAAAATTCCTTAATTTATTTAATTTTAGTTGTTGTCTTATTTTTGTTGGGTTGCCTAATTCTGATTGAAGGGAGCCACTTGGGACATCATTTGATATATATATATATATATAAGATGACGTTTGTATCTACCCAATATGGCCTAATATAAAACTCAGTACCAGTTGTGCTTGTACCTATTCCTGGTGCCACATCAAGTGCATGTCCATGAAGTTTAGCACATGAAATTCTATTGGTAACAAGATCTGAAATTTTTTATGGATAAACAAATTTGATTATGCGATTTATTTTGTAATTTGTACAAAACATGACTTCACAAAGAGGATTTAGGTTGATAGCATGTCCATTAGTTGTTCTAATTAATTTGATAAATTTCAAATGTAGACGTTGATTGATATGGTGACTGTATTGAAGAACAAACACCTCACCAATGCGATCAAAGTGTCTAGGTATGATACCATCTTTTGCTATTTAATATTTTGTTTGATATATGATGTTTTGCAATGGGATAACATATAATGACTTGATGTTTTTCAATACAAGAAGGATATCTGCTATTTGATGTTCAAAAACCCAATTCTACTATAATTGGACATTTAATGACATAATGTTTTTTCAATTTTTTTTCATAACTTATAGATCAAAGAGGCACACTATCACATTTGAGCACTTGTCAGGAAAGTTCCTCATGCCTTGAAGAAGAAGAGGCTTCCTGAGGATGACAGGGGGTCCCACCTACCACTCTACATGAGGTCTCTCTTCTCCATATGTTCCACATGTCGTCAGGTGTTTGATAATTTGCCTCTTCATTCTTTTCCCTTATTTTTCTCGATTTTTTAGAAATAATTGTTCATTTCCCTTATCGATTATTGATAGTATTTGTCAGATCGTTCATTAGAAATAATCGTTCTTGAAAGAAAGGGTGTTGGATTTGGATTGTAAAATATAGATGCGGATTTTAGATTAAAATACAGAAATAATCATTATTTTGATTTGTGTTCCAACAATACAAAAGTTGTCAAAAGAGTAGAATCGCAGGATATGCAATAGGACTTGTTCAGATAGTTTTAGGAATTGGTTCAGATAGTTTAGATGGGTTGGTACTATTAGGGGAACCACCTAACAGACTATTGTCAGTACACAATTTTGAGGGAGTATCTGTTTGGGATAGTTATTGGATGGCAACTGCAGAACTAAGTTGATGAGAATGCTTGTGAATTTTTACAAGTGAAGTCACATTTTATTTGTTCTTTCTTCCCTGTGTAGCCTTACAATAGTGAAGGTTGAAAAACAAAAGCACTCGAGAAAAATAACATAACAAGAAATAGAGCTTGAGCTACTTTGTAATGAGGTACTTTAATACCTGAGCTGGCTTCTACCAGTTGCCAGTTGCATTAGCGTGTCTAAATTTCTAAAAAAATTTTCAGTTTTCTTTGATTTATTTTACTTTATTATTGTTATTTTTTTCCTACGGAACTGCAAATTCTACAAACTTCCATTAAGTTCATTTTACCAGTTTGCAGGAAATCTCTTGTGGCATATATAACATCTGCCTTAAAGAATGTACATCTATAAAGGAAGCAGTCGTGGATGAAAAAATCAGTAAGCATGAATGGAGGAATCCAGTATTAGTTGATATACTTAGCTGGGAAGAAGCTTCAAGGCTCATGCCACATATAGCTAATGCTAGGAGATCAACTCCATCTGATGAAATTTAAGAAGAAGAAACCACCAATAGATCTCCAGATTTCAACTTCTCACAGCCTGTTCAGACCATTGTTGGGGAAGTTCCACGATTTGCAAGTGGTCACCAGAGAATCATGGTGCCAGGCGATGGCAGAGACTCATGTCATTATTATTTGTTTTCTGACTTTTTACCCTTAGAGTTATGTATTTCAGTGTTCTCTGTTTAACTATGATTCTCATGTCTGAAGTTGTTGGTAAGTCGCTACAAGGAAGCAATGTATGATAGGTTTCTTTAGCATCTTGCAGTAAAATTCTTGTAGTTGATTTGTCAGTCGGTACAGAGAAGCAATGTATATGGATTGAGATTCATTTACAACAATATTATTTCAATCTTTTTGATATTATGATAAAAAGTTAATCCATACTAAATTTGCCCACATATTTATCAACTCATTTTTTAAATTTCCAGGCATGGTTCTGAAATGATGTGACCTTTAATTAATGGTAACTGATATTTTTTTTAGACAACTATATTTGTAGATTTTATCATGCTTACATCGGCTACAGCTTTGTTTTTTGTCATATAGTATTAATTTTTTTATGATTGGTCAACCATGACATAAAAAGATCCTAAAATTGATCAGTCATTTGAAGACTTTATATCGAGATATGGTCGGTATTGACAAAGCTCTCCGTTTATATCACTTTAGCCGTAGTCTAACTCAAAATAGTATTATTCGAATAATTTGCCCACACATTGGGTGGGCTCATATGCTAGTAACTAAAAAATTGAAGAGTTCCACAACTTGGGCTTCAAATATTTATGCCACCACTTTCATGCCGAAATGTTACCTTTGAGCGTATTACGGTGCAGCCGTGCAGCTAAGATCTTCCCAAAAGCTTGCTCAAGTTTTTATATTAAAATATGTAACTAATATTTAGAATTACATTCTTCCTTTCAAAATCCCCATAGACCACCCAGAAAGAAAAAAAGAAAGTCCATCAATCCTTTACCGTTTTGCAGGTAACTCTTTTGAGAAAATTGATTACATATGTAGTTTTGTCATCCCTTATCATCAGTAAATAGAAAGTGAACATATAAAATAGACAAAGTGAACATATATTGTGATCAAAGTGAACATATACAAACAAATAGATTCAATAAAAATAAATTGAATGTGCATATAAAAAATCTGAACAAAAGATAACAACACTTATTTGTTCGTAAGTATTCACTTTGATTGTTTATATATTTATCTTGTCTATTTCATGTGTTCATTTGTGTTTAGCGATGACAAGGGATGACAAATTATTTTTTCAATAACGCAATCAAAAGACTGATTGCCGACTTTCAATAAAGCATGATTGGTTTCAACTTTCAAGGGATGACAAAATTACATATGACAGTTATCATTTTCTGCTCTTTTTGATTCCTTGGGTTGTAGTAAACCAGAGAAGCAAAATAATATGACTTGCCCAAGTAGTGTAGTGCTTCCTACTTCGGCATAATTGGGTGCTTCTCCACCGAACCAGTTGTTATTATCTTTCACTAACTGCATGAAAACATTTATTTTTTTTTAATCCAAATTAAACAACAGTTTCTGTTATCTCGTTTTTTTTTTATTAGACTAAGCTTGATTCAAATTTCGTTCCAAGTTATCATTTGAAAGCATATAGTTTTGAAATCTACCACAAATTTATAATTTTATAATATTCCAAAGTTTTGAGAAATTGTATAAATATTAGAAAACCAAAACACAAATGCGACAAACGAAGTCTACTTCCAAAAATGATATTTATACATACTATAGAACTGCTTCCAAAAATGATATTTTTCCATACAAAAAAAAAAGTTCTAGAAAGAAATGCTAACATGTTCGATAATCGGCTTGATCAGAATGATGCACTTTGCTAGTATCATTTAGTTTGACATTAGAGATAGAAAATGCTAATTAGTTTATATATAAAATGAAAAACAATTTATTCTTTGCGTGAAATAAATAATGAAAATGTTGGGGGAATAAATGTGCAAAATTTTAACCTTTTTCTTTTAATTTTTTAATAAAAAGTTCAAAAAATTATTGGGGTGAATGCTTCCATATCTTGTAACGCTTTATGCTCTCCGGCTATTATCCCTTCCAATCTTTTATTCGTCTTTTTCAGAAAAAGAAGATGCGAGTTTGTCCCTCATAAATCATAAGATCCGGTACGACTCTATAAATGATTCAATTACTTAAAGCCCACATATAAGCTGAATATTTTAATAAAAATTGCTTTATTTTTATTTTTTGATGCCATCCAGTTTCAGAATTGGAATTAAATCGAGTCGGAAAACTATTGCCAATTATTTTGGTAAGTGTTGTTTTATACACTAGTAAACTAAGGAGATTACTAAGGACCGAATTAATCATGTTTAAAGTTAGCAGCATCATATCATATCATGACTCTTTTTTAAATACTATTAATTATTGAAAATTTAATGCTAATCAGAAAAATAAGAGTGTACTGCCTTCTCTATCTATGAAGTATTATAAAATACTAGTATCCACCCAATTGTTGGGATATATATATATATATTCTTTTCTTTCACGTGATATCCAGCAATTAATTACCTTATATTAGCTGCCATACATGTCAAGTAGTTTTTCCATTTTAGATGAAAAATCAACAGTTAATAACTGTTCATCTGAGGAATCTAAAATTAATTAATCTATGTTGGTTAACATACATGTCCAGTGTTCTTTATATTTTTAGACAAAAAGGCAACAGTTAATAACCTTTCATATGAGGTTATCATCTACACCACATATTAAATCAGACTAGCATAAGATGCTGTCATATGTGGACAAATAAAGAAACAAAACAATGTTAGACGATAAAAATATATTTTTAATTTACCAGCGATATAAATAGATGTGTTATTCAATTTATTTCTATATTAGATGAAAAATCAAGCAATGATCTTGCTTCGGCTGGCGATTGATATCCAACCGCAGATCAAACCAATCGAACGGCAAAAACATCTGTTTACAACCTAGATCTAGCGTGTTACACCTCTTGGTATGCGTGCTTTAATATGTATAAGTATAGATTAAATCAAATTTTAAAATATAATGTTCCATATTTGATATAAAAAAGGTTGGATACACCTTTATCTGAAATTGTTTACATACTTTAAGTCTTTAATATATGCTTTTATAAGGAAATAGGGATAGAAGTATAGAGACTAACCTAAAAAACTGTAGTGTACATAGTTAGTGATGAGTATCTCCTGTCATTAAAATTGTGAGGGATAAAAAAAGTTAGTGTCAATAAATTCATTAACTTAAATTTGATAATTAATTATAAATGACCATAAATTTAGTTACAAATTGCCGCAAGTTTTTCTTATCGTTCATTCAATTTAACTTAAATTTGGAGGCACGGTAGGCGTTTCTCTCCTCACTGTTGGGCATATTTTCGTTTGCATATACAAAAAATAAATAAAAAATAAAACACATTTTAAATTGGCATATCCTTAAAAGTCCCTTTGGGCGTACGAATTACGCAAATTACTCCAGGAGGCAACTGTATATAAATGGCTTTCCTTAGTGTTGGCCAGACCAGATCTCAAGGGGTTCTCAGTTCTCACTGCATCACCTGGTAAGATATAAATTAAATATGCATATTAATTTGTCGTTTTACTTGTATATGTTATATATTGATATTTATGTACTAAAGCAAATTAATTATCTTATCATTATGTATCTGTGCGAAGATAATGTAAAGGGGAAGTTTATGTTTTCTTTCTGCAGATGAATTTCACATATTTGACCTTGTAATTAATTTGAAAAGTAAAAATTTTAGCAGCTGAAAATTTGATTGAGCGATCATGGAAGGAGAGAGCGACAAGCAAGTGACTACTAAATCAAAGGGTATTTTCTCAGACAACTATTTAAACCTTGGTGGTGGTGGTGGATTTGGAGGATATCCTCCGGCTGGCTATCCAACTCAACACGGGTCATCCTACCCACCTCACGGATATGCACCACCGCCTCCGCCTGCGTATCCAGCCTATGGATATCCCCAGCCACAGCCGGCCTATGCACCTGCACCTCCACCTCCAGCGTACAGTTATCCCTACACTTATGCCTATGGTATGCTTAAAGTTAGCACTATATATACACACACAAACATTCTAAGTTCAAATCAAATTGGTTATTAAACACAAAGTCGTTTTTACTTGAATAAAACAGAGAAAAACCAATTTGAAAATTATTGTGATATTAGAATCAACAACAACACAACTATGCATTGGGGCTTTTTCTATAAAAGACAAAGGGCTAGATCCTTGTTTCTTTCTTAAAAAAAAAAAACTATTTTATTGAGGCTTTCGAAGAAGTTAGCAAAATATTTCAATCCCAATTAAGTCAGTTGGGATTTACCATCGACATGACGACACACACAATTAGAGGTCTGAAGGCTGGAACCTCGCACATTTAATTTGATTAATAAAATATTTGTGTAGAATAATAAGAAAATAAGACAAAACTAATTAATAGTTGTTTTACTGGATTATTGTTGTATACTTATATTTAATTTGTTATGAGCACTGAACTATATATATGTAGGCGGACACGGACATGGACATGGACACGGTCACGGTCACGGTCACGGACACGGACACGGACATGGATACCAACATGGACACGGACATGGACACGAACACAACCAACAACATCAACATGACTACTACTATCACGAGTTCAACATGTACAATGCGTACGCCCATGGCAAGCCCGGTGGATTCGGCCATCATCGCTACGGCATGAGCCGCGAGGTGCCAGCTGACACCAAAGTCTAATTATTAGTCCATCGGTGTTCTGGAGTAATAATCAAACGGCTCTCGCATGTATGCGCTAGCTTTACATCTTACATGCATGATGCATCTGTGTGTGTGAGAAACAATCTATTCATATTATTATTATGATGGATGTATAAAAAAAATAATAATAGAACTTCAGTAATAAAGTAATAATTGTAAGATCCAATGACGCTATTATTCAGACATGATAGTTATAACATTTTTCCCCCTTTATTTCCATGAACCATCAAAGTATTTATTTTGGTTCGCACGGACTTTCATTTCCAACAAAAAAAATAATATATGAGAATCTTGGAGAGAACCCAAAAAAAAAAAAATCATATTAAATCTTGGCAACGGAAGTATGCTCTGTAAAAATATTAAAATAATAATAATAATAATAAATGTGTTAAGAGTATAGACTAGTCTTAAATGATGAAGAATTGAAGATGTATCAATTTAATATATGGTATCGTGGTCCAACTCTTTGTTTATATGAGGAAGTTTATTTTTACATTTCACATATTAATATATTTTTTTTTATCATCTTCGCCTCACAGGGAAATTTTGTAATAGATATTAGATATTATATTATATAATTATAAATATGGTGTAAAAGGCTGGTGGACCGGACCACTTCTCTGACACATTATCTGGTTAATTTTATGCATGGTCCATGCATCTTTTTAAATTTTTCTTCGGAGTCAAAGAAAACATGAACAAATTGGTCTTTAAATATAGAAGTATACTGACAGAGGAAGAGAAAATAAAAAATGTAATGAATGGTTTCTTATTCTGTCAATGTAAAAAAAAAAGAAAAAAGAAAAAAGGAACGGTCTGAGAAATCTCTTTCCAGTTGATACAAAACAGGTTGTTATTTGAGAAAGCCTTCAATCAAAGCGCTTTGACCGGAGTCCCGGTTAAACCCCGTCAGATTTCAATTTTGAAAGTTCAAATGACCGATCCAAACCGTCAAATATGATCTCCATATTGAAATCTCCTTACCGACCAAAATTTTCATTTTTTTGAAACTTTTAAGTATTTTTTTCGGATTTTAAAAAATCGTTAATCTAATTTGTTCTGAACCCTACAAAAATTGCTGTTTTTTAAAATCCGAAAAAAATATTTAAAAATTTTAAAAAAAATGAAAATTTTGGTCGGTAAGGAGATTTCAATATGGAGATCATATTTGACGGTTCGGATCGGTCATTTGAACTTTCAAAATTGAGAACTGACGGGGTTTAACCGGGACTCCGGTCAAAGCGATTTGATTGAATCATTTCTCTTGTTATTCTGTCGATAATATATATATATATATATATATATATATATATATAGGTTAAATTAGACTCCAGCACACAGGAGGTCTGTGTGCTCCAGTTTTTTAGTCGTCGGATCTAAAATCGGAAGGCTCAGATTCTGTCGCTGATCAGAATGAAGTCCCGTTTTCTCTCTGTTATTTCTCCTCCGTTAGCTATTATATCGGAAATAATAAAAAAAATGAAGAAACCCTCCGTCTCTCTCTCTGACGAGGAGGAAAAACCTAGCTTCTCCTCCACTCGCCATCTTCTCCCCCTTGTTTCCGATCAAAATCAAGGCAAACACCCGATATCTTCCGCTGTCTCTCTCGCTTCGTCTCTCTCCCGAAGAAGCGGGTCTCTTGTCCGCCGTGCCACCTCAATCGTGCGGCCTAAGCTCGCCTCTCTTGGCCTCTCCATCGGCAAAACCACCACGAAATAGTTTTGTACTCACTTCTCCTGTTAGAAATACTTCGGTGGAGACATGTGCCCCACGAAATATCAGTTATGATGTGGTGCCTCCTTCTGGCCACATGATGCACAATGCTGAGATATTTCATGAGAGGGGAGGTGATGATTTGCCATTGGCTAGCTCAGGGGAGAAGAAGATCAAGAGAGAACAGTGGCTCGGCCAAGATGAGTTTAATCAAGAAATTTAATGATGAAATGAGATTGCATAGGCAGGAATCTTTTAAACATTACATGGATATGGTCAACCGAGGGATTGATCAGTAAAAGGATTGTACGATGGATTTCAGTAATTGAATTGAGAAAGTTCCAAATTATGTACTAACGAGATGGTACCAATTAAAATTTCAGTCATTGGTCGTGATGTTAACATGTAACAACCAAAGTTGAGGTTTATTCAGGCTTGAACTTAATGGTTTTTCACCTGTTTTATGTTATTTTGAGTTGATTGAGCTTTGGTTCATGTCAATTTTACAACTAATTTGATGTGGAGTGCTACTATTTTGGCTTAAGATGGACTTAATTGACGGTACCAAACCCAATCGTTGGGATCCAATTAAGGACCTTTAAGCTTCTATAGACTTTTGGCTTAAGGGATGGTTTTCGTTTGAAAAGAAGAGCTTTTCATATCGAGTCATTTGAGGGCCACTTGATAAGAATTGATTTAAGTCATTTGAAATTGATCTCAACCCCAGCGAGGGATTGTCAGATGTGAGAACCGTGCCGCATTTGACATTACCATAAACTGTCAGAATATTATTTGAAATGTGGCCAATATGTTTAAATGTTGTTAGTCTTTAAACATGAAAACAGGATTATAGAAATTAATTGCTGACCTAAGCGCAAAGAATGTGACAGGAACTGAAACCTAAAACATAAGCATATACCATTAGCTGACCTTCATCAATTGGTCTGAAGATCTTATCAGATACATCAGTGAGAAATTCAAAATACTCAATTAAAAATACTTGTATGTCAGGATATTTACATTGTTTCTACTTTAAACTTGTGTATATAAAAGACCAAAACAAGCAAGCACTTGATAGTCATACCCAGGGCCAGTATAGAGAAGCATACCCATAAAAGCACAAGTACACTTGGTACACTTGATAGTCATGTCCAGGTAAACTTGGTACCAACGAGAATAGAGAAAAGACACTAAAAGTCAGGCACATGTTTATAAGATATATTTATGACTTAATGTCCTTTCTTAAAAAAAAATCTGATTTGTTAATCTTTGTTTAGGTCCAGCATCTCATAGAAGCATCATCAAATTCTAAACATAATAAACTGTCTTAAAGAAACAGAATTCAGCAAGACATACATTGCTTCATTAAGAAAGATTACAACTTTTCTTCTACTGCTCAAAAGAAAAAATAAAGCTAATACATTATTTCATTAAGAAAAATTACAAGCTTCTTTTCATTGAAGATATCAATTACAAGAAGTGACACTAGGCATGCCGTTCCCTATAAGTGCAATTCCAAGAAAAAAATGATTACTAGACGGTTCGGTAGTCTATTGTAGTTGCTATTGCTTTCACTTGTCAACCCTACAATATAACATTAACAAATTGCTCAGTAACAATACAACATTAACAAGCTCGATTTAAATTGTATAGGCCAAACTATTAAAGATCACTACATTAGTTAGGCAAAACTAATTAAAATTGTTGACTTTTACTGTTATGACACACTGGTAGCTGTCATATAACTTTTAACAAATTGAACAGAATCTAACTCAAATTAACAAACTGAACAGAAAATGAGCAATAATTGTACAGAAAATGAAAGTAAGGGTGAGCGTACACTAATTCCAGTCCCTATACCGAGCCATCGACAATAATTGCTACACAACTAAAATCAGAACTCAAAATAAAATATTAAACAGAAAACGAAACTAAAAGAGAAGATCGGATAATTGTACAAGCAATCACCTGAGTTTTAATTGTACCTGTCAATATCTCTCTAGCCAATCCGCCCCAATCTAGGAATTTGATTTTTCGTCTCAGTTTACGAAGCGGAGAAGATCAGATAGGGGAGAACGACAGAGAAAGAGGTTTGCGAAACGTCCAGGAGAAGGGACTTCTTCAGATGTTCGATTTTGCGTCACCAGCACTTAGTTCATCAAATCCATCAATCTAGGGTTTCGTTACCTTTTTCTCTCGGAGGGGAGAACGAAAGAGAGAGTCATGTTTTTTTTTTTAAATTCTGATAGAGAATTACGGAGAGAGAGAGAGATGCGTTTTTTTTTGTCCTTTCCGACATAATAGTCAAACGAAAAGGAAATGGACTAACGGAGATTTTAAATGAGAAAACGGGACTTCTGTTATGTCTTCAACGCTTCAATCTGGACAGTTGGATTTAAAATCAGACGGATGAAAAACTTCAGTACATAGACCTCCTATAGGCTGGAGTCTAATTTAGCCTATACAAACACCTCTTGTAGGCTAGTTTTTTGAACCGTTAGATTGTTTCAAGATTCATGCCAAGATGATAACCAGTGGCTGAGATCTGTGCGCTGATCACTCCTTCACTTTTATTTTTTCCGTCTCCTCTCTGGTTAATCCTCCGTCTTTCACACAAACTAAACCTCCGTCCCTCCCCCCCCCCTCTCTCTCTCTCTAAACATATCGCTTCTTTCAAAATTGCTCGGCAAACCCTAGTCGACTGACATATCGCCTCTCTCTCAACATATCGCCTCTCGACATATCGTCTGTCTTACCTCTCTCTTGTAGGTATCTATCTCTCTCTCTCTCTCTCTCTCGGTTTGGGTCTGTACGACAAAATTGTTGTAGTCCCAAAATTGTTCCGTTTATAGAATTTGTATGTTTAACACAAAATTTCAGTTTCCGTCTGTATGTTGAATTTTTATGTTTCGTATGTTACAAACTTTGTATGTTTCTTCTCTATGTGCAGTAAAGAATTTTAGTTTCCATCTCTTAGAATTTCGTCTCTTATTATTTTAGTTTCCGCCTCCGCCTTGCTCTGAGCAACTCGATCAGCACCTCCGCCTTTTATCCTTCGAAATCCTAGTCTCAGCACAATAAGAATGAAGGATTAGAAATCCTAGGTGAGCTAGCAGTCGACCAACAGTCTATCGAGCATCTCTCGGACACAAAAATAGTAGAAGGTCGGAGGTACTGGTTTTTCCCTTTCATCCTCTCTTCTTCTATTTTGAACAGTTTATCAAGCATCTCTTTTTTCTATTTTGAACTTGCTTTCTCCCTTTCCTAAATTAATCAATTTTGAACTATTGGGCATTAAATTTTGTCGAATTTAAGTTGACTTCACAAAGGTTTGTCGCATTTGGGAGATATTGTTGTTTTTTTATTTTGTGCTTGTTTGGAGTAAAATTACAAACCAATTATATCCCAAGGAGTGACCATAGTTCCAATTTCTCTATAGGAGTTGGGAAATGGGCAGATGAATCAAGTTTTTGAGGCATTTATTAGAGTTTTTCTTATTTATTATTAGTATTGTTATTTTGTGAACAAAATACGAGAGTTCAGAGATAAGTCAGATCTCAATCATACTTCACATATTACAAATGACAGAGTTTAAAGAAATACAAAATAAAAATAAAATTAATGTGGTAACGAATTTATGCTGTTCAACATTCACTGGTTGGACCAATCCTGTTGGCAGAAATTCTTCACACTGGTGGGTGCCATTGCAAAAATGTCAGGTGGGAAGTCAAAGCATTAGCAAATGTAGTTTCATGGAAGTGCAACTGCACAAATTGCTCCATGCGGGGTAACACCTACTTCATAATGTCTTTTTTAAAGTTCAAAAACTAAATGAGGATTCTGGTGATTTCATCACTACTTACACCTTTGGCACTCACATAGCCAAGCATAAATTCTGCAAGGTGTGCGGCATTACCTCCTTTTACTCACCTAGATCAAATTCCGATGGAATTGCAGTTATTGTAAATTGTGTGGATTCTGGAACAATTTCTCATGTTGAGACTAGTTACTATGATGGGAGAAATTGGGAGAAGTCATATGATCAGGCATGCATTTCCAAGTCGCAACTGCATAGCTCTAGCTCAGGGATCAAACTGAGGACAACGTATAGCTCCAAGGATGGTTGTCAAAATAATTATAACGGTCTGTGATCGAGGGTGTGAACCAAGGTCAAATAAATAAACTTTGTACTCGACTAGACGTTTGTAGTAGAGTAAAGGTGTCGAACCCACAGAGATGGATATGAATATTATTCTTATTATTTCGTTAAAGCTAGACGATAAAGATCGAGAAAAGAATTGTAGTCACGAATAGAACAAATTAAAGGAAAACAAAGGAATGCAATCGCAAGTAATAAAGATTATGCAAAATAATTGAGATAAATATTTTTGGGGTTTTGTAACGGTTTGAAATAAGATGATAAATGTGTCTTAGGGTTCGATTTCACTTAGAACTGGCCACAGAGTCGCAAGACCTAGCACTGTCGTATTCGGCCTTGCTAATTCAGTCCGAATTCCGGACCGAATTCCACTGTGTAAATGCTGTGTTTTACCCTTTTGTTGATTTATTCAAGCCAAAGGTCCATCTAGCCAAACCTAACTCCCTAACCCTCCGCTTTCGCCTATTGGGTACGGTATTTGGAATGGGATCTAGTGTTAAACAACCTTCATCGAGTGTATTGCACCCCCAACTTTCGTTGTTCGGTGGACTTACTCGAGTTTACCAATGGTTTTCTACGAGGTATCTAGTTAGATTTTCGCCTAACTAGAAACGTTCACTTTTGGTTATTAATTGGTCGACTTTCGCCTTTGACCTACCTCGAAATACTCGTACAGGACTCGATTAATATAATGTAAAGAAGTTCCCAACAATTGCACGCGTACAAAAGTCGAGCGATACAAGTAATAACCGGACCAAACACAAGCAATTTCAATAAAACCCCCAAGGGTAATTAGCTTCGTCCATCAACAAAATAAGTAAACCAAGCAAAACCAAAATCTAAGCTACATCTATCCCTAAAGCAACAAGTTTTTAGCCTAACATGCTAATAGAAATCATGCAAATAACAGTATATAAGTTTAAACGAGACATAAATTCAGAAATTAAAGAGAGAATTGGTTCGATACAACAAATAGCCAAGTTTCTAAGGTTGTCCACTGTTGCCGTCGCACTAGAGAACACCTTGAGATCTTCGGAACTCGTTGTAGCAGCAAGGAACAACTCTAATCCGTCCTCTACCCCCTGCCCAAGTCGCACAAGAAGAGAGAAAAGGTCCCAGAACCAGATCCAGATCTGGCTGAGAGAGAAAGGTCAAAAGTAGAATGAAAGATATCTCTTCCAAAGATGGAATATGCTTATATTACTCCTCTTCCCTCTCCTGGACAGCTGGGACGTGATTTTCCTTCATTTTGGGTGGAAAAATAGCCTTCCTAATGGAGAAAATGCCTTCAGGTTGCAGCCAGAAACATTTCCGTGTATAGCAATTCGGACCGAATTCCAGACAATTCGGTCCGAATTAGCTTCTCTGTAATTTTCTGTGACGCAATTCGGTCCGAATTGATGCTAATTCGGTCCGAATTCTTGTGCCAGCATTGCGCACCAATCGTATTTTGAGCATAATTTCTTCATCCGGGCTCCGATTGAGGTGATTCAAAGATCGACGGAAAGCTTACAATGAGCTCCACAATGCTATTGCTTCCATTTAGCCATTTGATTCTCTTAAATCTACCATTTTATGCAATGATTATGCGAGATTCACCAAATTCCTACAAGACAAGTCAAATTCCACGGCAGTATCCAATCTTGCCAAACAAACAGAAAAGCAAGATAATATCACGGTTTTAGTCACAATTTCGATGTAAAGTCTGGCCAAAATATCAGTATAATTATGAGATATCAGTCTGCTTTCAAGAAACATTCAGCTTCAATGTATCTAGACATGATTAGTACTGTGTATTTTTTTTTTTTTTGATGAACTAGTACTGTGTATTATGTCTTTCTCTAATCAATCCATGTATCTAGTGTAGCTATACATAGATTACTCTGTAATAGGAAATATGCAAGAAAACAATTCATTTTGAACAAAGCTCTTTACATTTCATCTCTTTCTACCTACTGTTCTATACTAATACCAGTAAACTAGTTTCTTGATTACTTATGAATTGTGATATAGAAGTAACAAATTTATGGACAGCTGATATAAATATGTAATTGATGTTAACATGAACAAAATTAACTAACTCATTTGATTTCCAGCTCTATTCAACAGCTCGTAATTAGTATTTTTTTTAAATTCTAATCGCGGTAAGAGTATTCAAATGACCGTTTAAAATGGACCCAAAATGGACCCAATTAGCAACCACACGAAAATATAAAGATGCAACCCCACATATCTTGTAGTTATTATAAGAAGTTAAAATTGTATCAAGTGAAGAACAATTATAAACAGTAATGTTAGTAATCTGGCAGAAAATAGAATGTAACTCCAGTTCAAGGACACTGATTCATTAATTAGATTACAAATAAAAAAATACAATAAATAGAACAAATACTTCAAGAGAACGACTTGCGCCATGTGTTAATAGTGGAACTTGCCTTTCCCTCTTGGAATTGGAAGGTGCTCATTTTGTATTGGGTTCGCAGATGCCCAATTATATTTCGCCTCAGCCAAGGAATTTTCTCCGTCGACAAAAATTAAGATTTTTCACGAGAAAGGAGGCAGAGAGCAAGGCAATAAGACAGTAAGAGAGAGAGAAGGGGAAGGAAAAGATCAAGAAGAGAAGGAGGTCCGCAACTAGGGTTGCGACTTGCGAGAAGGGAGGCAAAGACAGCTGTGAGAAGAGGAGGTGAAGGCCGAGAGGTGCTGCGCCAGGGTGTTTCTTTTTCCTTCGAAGGAGAAACTGAAGGAAACAGAGAGAAGATGGAGGCGGGAATGATTTAACGATGAGCAAACGGAAAATAATAAACTCACAGAGAAGCCAGCGCCTATATCTCCTCCATCCAGTTAAATCTTCGCACGAATCTTAAAGAGATCCAACAGCCTAAAAAACTAGCCTACAAAGCCAGTTTATATATATATATGGTTTGTTATTCTTTGTGGCCCGCGACAATTCCCATCCATCCCATAAAAATATAAAATAAATGTGCAATGTATTTGTGATATTTATGTTTGGTATGGAATCAAATGTATGATCGTCATTAGTTGCTTTTTTATCCTTTTCCACGTATATTCTCTTGTGCGGTTATTCGACCTGTCAATATTCCGTTTCGTTTCAGTGTTTCGTTCCGTCTAAACGGAAAGTTAAATGAAACAGAAAATCAATTTCGTTTTTAAAAACGAAACGAAAACGAAAATGAAAAAAACGAACGGAACGTAAACGGAATACGAAAATAAGCTGAAATCAATAGAAAATGAAGAACGAAATATTAAACGAAACGAAAATCTGTTCCGTTTGACGAAACGGAACGAAAACAGAATAAATTTTTATTATTTCGTCAATTGAAACGGAACGAAAACGAAACATGCAATTTCCGTGTTTCGTTTTCACGTTTGACAGCCTGGCGGTTATCCCCTCTCCCTAGGCTGGGCCCCAGCTGGGAGGTCAATAAGGACATGTCATTGGACACAGCTGTCTCTGTCTGTTTGCTGTTTGAAGTCTCGCACACGGTAACTATCGTTAAACCTCCGTGCGGTGCGGTGCCACTCTCTGGCCATCACTCTTTCACTCTGCCCCGCCTATAGGCCATAGCCCAATGGATTGATTGATTGTTTAATCCCGGTTCATTTGAGCCCTGAAACACCGTGTTTGGTAATTCCATCTAGATTCCTACTTGGTCCCGCAGAGCAGTAACTAGCAGTTAGCGTACTAGTAGGTACTAGTGGTCCTGGTGCAAGTGAAATGACTGCGGGCCAGAAAGTGCACGAATCGCAAAGCGAGTCCAACGACTGAAATTGATTATTGATGTGGTGGTGTGAGTCTGACCGGGACTTGTCAACGACTGTCATCCTATCGGAGAAGAAACCAAAGCAAAGACAAAAGTACTAAAGTCTAAAGTAGAACTGAAAACGACATTCTCATCTCCTCTCTCTCTCTCCCATTCAATTCAATTCAATCGCCATTAGAGTAGAGTAGAGTAGAGTAGAGTTAGCATGTCTTCTTTGGTCTTCTTCTTCTTCTTCTTCCTCATCCTCTCCCTCCTCTCGCTCTCCTCCGCCGAGATCAAGACCCTGAAGGTCACCGCCGACAACCGGCCCTTGATCCTCTTCGAGAAATTTGGCTTCAACCAGCGCGGCTCCATCACCGTCCAGGTCCACTACGCCTCTCTCTCCGCCGCGCCCTTCCCGGCCCCCTCCCTCCTCGGCTTCTTCCTCATCGCCGACGAGTCGCTCATTCAGGCTCTCCCCAACTTGAACCCCAACCCCAACGACAACAACTGCGTCCTCTTCCACCCCTACGTCAAACTCCTCTTCACCTTCCATGATCTCTCCCCGCCGCCTGCCCGATCCATCAACCGCACCTTCCCCATCACGCACCCCGATGAGTACAACCTCTTCTTTGCCAACTGCGCCCCCGAGAGAGCTCTCGTCACCATGTCTGTCCGCACCGAGATGTTCAACACCTTGCCTGACGGAACCAAGGATTATCTCTCTGTCGGCCAATCCCTCGTCCCCTCCATTTACGCCGTCTTTGCTTGCTTTTACATAGCATTCCTCTTCTTCTGGTGCTACCTCACTCTCTACAAGAACCGACTGGTCTCGCATCGCATCCACCATCTCATGTCGGGCTTGCTCCTCGCCAGGTGTCTGTACCTGATCTGTGCGGCTGAAGATCAGCATTTCATCAGGGTCACTGGCACGCCGCATGGATGGGACGTGCTCTTTTATGTCTTCCAGTTCATCAAGGGTGTTTTGCTCTTTGGTGTTATAGTGCTGATTGGCACCGGTTGGTCTTTTCTCAAACCCTTCTTGCAAGACAGAGAGAAGAAGGTTATCATGGCAGTTATCCCTCTCCAGGTATCTTTGCTTTCTACCACTGCATCTGTTGTCATATTCAAATGTCTTCTAAACTTAGTAAGGTATTTACTGGTTGACTTACTTCCACTAATCCAACTTAGGATCTACATTTAGTCAATTAATTATTTAGCTTAATTGGGTTATAAAAACTGAG
Organism: Rhynchospora pubera; assembly: GCA_028095005.1. Lineage (NCBI taxonomy): Eukaryota > Viridiplantae > Streptophyta > Magnoliopsida > Poales > Cyperaceae > Rhynchospora > Rhynchospora pubera. The sequence continues at coordinate 103,940,543 of CM051459.1, forward strand.
TTGGACTTGTTAGAGTAAGGTGGCTTTCCTATTGTCTTATGCAATCAATGCATAGTAAGATCTGTGTCCACTGCCTTTATGGTGAAAATGCTACCAGTTGGCTGAACCTTGACCAGTCACACAAGATGCGTACCTAATACCAACAACTTATTATTCTTGAATAGGAAATATCAGATAGAACTCTATTAGTTAGCACCTGTGCCAGTAAGCAACCACCAGCTTGATCTGACTGCAATTAGGTTCGCGAGATACTTTGGTATTGTTTGCTAAAACAGTGATTGCAAACTCAAAGTGACATCAATTTTTTTTAAGATGCAACCTTCTCCTCTGTAACTTCAACTTTGCCTCAAATTTCAAAGCAGCAGAATTGGCTACTCAATTGACAACAATGATTAAGAAAAATGAAACAAACTAATCTGATTGTTAATCAAATTTTATTTCCGACTCCAAATGTCTCCAACCTCTAAAGAAAGACTGACAAACACACACACTAATACATATGTTATATGAACATCAAAGGTGATAGCAAACATTGCATCGGCAGTGGTGGGGGAGACAGGCCCATTCTTGCGTGACTGGGTGACATGGAACCAGCTGTTCCTGCTAATCGATGTGGCATGCTGCTGTGCGGTGCTGTTCCCGCTGGTATGGTCGATCCGGTCGCTGAGGGAGTCATCAAAGACCGACGGGAAGGCAGCACGCACCCTGGCCAAGCTCTCTCTCTTCCGCCAGTTCTACCTTGTCGTCATTGGATACCTCTATTTCACACGCATTGTGGTGTACGCGCTCCGCACAATCGCCAGCTACAAGTACCGATGGGTCGCCATTGCTGCGGAGGAGGTTGCCAGCCTTGCTTTCTATCTCTACATGTTCTACATGTTCCAGCCCATGGAGAGGAACGAGTATTTCTTGTTGGATGAGGGGGAAGAGGAGCTGGCCGAGCAGGCACTCAGGGAGGATGAGTTTGAACTCTAGTTTTTTCGTGTATGTTTTTATATATTTGGTCTAATATCATGTTAAGATATCCCCTTATACTTCTTTGTAAACTTCGTTTCCTTTTTTTTTTTTTTTTTTTAAACCAAATAGGTTTTTCTTTGTATACCCACCAAGGTGGATTGCTTTTATTTTTTTTATGCTAGATGATGTTTGTAGATGGAGATGATTTTCGTGTGAAGTTAATTACATTGATACTAGAACCTTTATTTTGTTCCTGTTATTTGTAAAACTTGTAATTTATTAGAGATGGTCAATTCTGTTATCTGTGTTGCACATATTTTCCAATTTGATGCAATTATTACTTGATACTATGGGGTGCTAGTATAGAGTGGTTGGTGAACAAGCAAGCAGAAAGATATTTTTGTTTTGCTGCATTGATGAATGACGATATTCTTCAACCACAAATCGCCGGGTCCGTATCCTCTGCCTACCTTAAAAGGTAGGCAGGGTGCTCACTTTAGATCTGAACCGTTCGATCTAATTTCGACGGTTAAAATTTTTCGGGCCTATCAATCTGGTTACATGCACGGGGCTCCCTTAACCGTTGAGATTAGATCTAACGGTTCGGATCTAAAGTGAGCACCCTGCCTACCTTAAAAGGCAGGCAGAGGATGTGATTCCACAAATCGCCTGAGAAACAAAATGAACAGTTCAATGGATATTGTTGGGCCAACAACTCTTCAAAGGGGGTTTGATGCTAGGTTAGTAGGCTAGGCTAGACAGACTATATACGTAATACATTTCCAGATTTCCTTTTCAACATTTGTAAGACGTGAAACGTTGGTTCCATTTCCTTTTATTGGGCCTGTGGTTCGTCAATAACCAAGATTATGTATTTATGTAAATGATCTCAATAATTGACCACCAAAATATCACAATTTAGTTAGGGCTTAGATACTAGATAGGCTCATAGACGTGAGACACCGAGATATTTCCTGCTGAGCTGGGCTTTTAATCAGTGACGTCTTGTAAAATTTTTGATAGGGGCCGTTAAAAAAATATCTCGGTTGGTTTCTAGTTTCCACTGAATAAAGACTTAGATTAGAATAGCCAGCTAGGGACCATGCTAGTAAACTCTTTAAGGACTCGTTGGCTTGGAACAAAAAAATGAAAATAGAAGAAGCCGATTGTCTTACACTTTCTACAATCGTTTAAGGAACTTTCACTTTCAATGGCCACAGATAGATTAATGCACAGCGTGAATTGTAAAAACTCTCAAATTTCCATCCACAAAAACGGAAAAATCATAAAAATAAGGAGAATCCAAGAGGGATCTACCGCGTAATTTGAGCGAGTACATGATCATGGACAATGTAAACCAAGAGATCGCTGTCATGAAATTTAAAGTCTTGTTTTCAAATTCAAAAAGGATGTGGGGAAATTAAGCTAAGCCTTGTAATTTCAACACACAGTTCCTCAGAGTGATGCTGACAGCGAGTCATGCACGGTCGATCAGTCTGTTTCCTTCCTTTAATTACAACAGAGACTCCCTATGTCTCTCCTATTTGCTTCAACAATAAAACATCCAAAATGTACAAAACATAAAATAAAAATAATTAAAAGAGTGGAGGAGGAGAAGTGCAAAACACTCTAAATTTATCACATAACGGTTCCTACCTATACAAATTGCTTTTTCCTGCTTCAGAAAATTCAATTGATCTGAAATTTTTTTTTTTTAAAAATGATTGAACAATGTTTTATGTTAGTACATTATTTGATAATCTTCTAGACTACACAATTTATCAATGCCTCATTTTCTACCTAGCAGAAGTTGTATGCGCCTTGTTTTTTGCGTGATGCATGTAGTACTGGTCTTCATGCCAATGCTCTCTTTTTCATTATGCCATCCTTCTGATATATTTCGTGATATCGACAGTCAATCTATAAGTCGGGACAAAAAATTTCAGCCCTCTAATTTTAAAAGAACTTAATATATGGCAAAAAATTTCGTATCAAAAAGATTTTAATATGAAAAATAACTTGAATGTTTCAGGTTGGCCTTTCGAATTTTTGATTTGGACAAACGAGTGGAGAGTAGGGGGACGATATAAGAGTATGTTATCCAATTACTTCATCACATAAAATGGTAAGGCTTAAAAATGGTAAGGCTTCCGGTCCAGATGGTGCTATATTGACAGTTCTTGTTAATTGCTACATTGATGCTTCTCTGAAAGAAGGTAAGCTGCCTGAAACAAGGGAAAACGCCAACCCATGTACTTTTCTTGTCTCTCTTTCTCCTTCTGAAGGACAGTTGATGAGGTAATGTAGCAACCTGGGTTGGCGTTTTCCCTTGTTTCAGGCACACCCTTTAAACCTACGCATTGTAATGGAGGCACACCCTTTAAACCTACGCATTGTAATGAGAATTCTACGCGTTTTTGCTGATCTCACGGGACTTAGCATTAATAGCGATAAATCTTGCTTTGTGCCTATCGCCATGAAGCAAGAGCACGTCCCAATAGTACAATCAATTCTTGATTGCCAAGCCAAGGGCAGCCACATTTCGTACTTGGGACTCCCCCTTTCGATAAAAAAATTAAAGAAGATTCATTTTCAACCGCTACTGACTGCTATCCAAAGAAGACTACATGGATGGAAATCAAAATTCCTTTCTTTTGCAGGAAGATTAACCTTGGTTAAATCAGTCCTTACTGCTATGCCCCTCCATTATATGCAAGCTATTAGGCTCCCTAAATGGGTGATTAATCAGATTGATAAGATGCGTAGGAATTTTCTTTGGAAAGGAAATGATAAATGTCTTGGAGGGCATTGCCTTGTTAATTGGGACAAGTGTTGCATGCCAAATCAACATGGAGGATTAGGAATCCTAAACCTAAAGACTCAGAATGAAGCATTGCTCGCTAAGTGGATTTGGGTTCTTTTAACCAAACCAGACTCGGTTTGGTCGACTACTATTTCTGATTTGTTTGGAAGTACTGACCTTAACTTCCTCCTCAACCACTCGACAACTTCTACACTTCTGTCAGACTTACTTAAAGCAAGGGCTCTTTTTCCACTTACTGCAACACCAGATGGCTTACACACTACCACATCTTGGAGATGGACGGCAAACAGACAGTTTACGGTCGCTTCGGCTTATAGAGTAATGGCGTGGTCAGGAGTTATCTCTCCTTACTACAAGCAACTTTGGAAGTTAAAAGCACCGCCCAAAGTGATTCTCTTTCTTTGGTTAATGCTTATGGATAAGATCCTTACACAACAAAATTTGGTGAAGAGAGGCTGGCCCGCGATTCAAGCTTGCAAACTATGTCATTTACAGGCTGTGGAGACTTCAAATCACCTTTTTGTTTCTTGCCCCTTTGCCAAGGAGATCCTCACCAAGGTGACAACTAAGCTTAATGTGATATTACATGCCTCTAGTACTGATGCACTCAGTGTGTGGCAAACAACTGCAGAGGACATACCAATTCATCTTAAAACTTTTTGGTCCACACTATGGGCTGCAACTTGTTGGACGATTTGGAAACACCGTTGCGCTTTGATCTTCAACAACCAACGAATTTCCCTACGACAGGTTATGTTCGACATTGAGTCCAACACAAGGCTTTGGCTCCTCAATTAGGATTAGCTTTTTTTACTTATCAGCGTCTTCTCTCTGATCCACTCTAGGTAGGGGAGGGAAGCGGGAGAGATGGATCTTTTTTTTTTTCTTTTTGGCTGGCGCTTTGTAATTTTGTAAATAAATATTTTTATTTAATCTATTTTGCCGTCGGTACTTGCCGACAGGCCATCAAACAAAAAAAAAAAACAAGAACTGTCAATTTATTCACGATGGAAGATCTTTTGGGGATGATCCAGAAGACGTACGCATGCTGTTTATGAAAATATAATTAGATAACATCGACTTATTATTATTTATAAAAAAAAGTTACGTTAAAATAATATATATATATATATATATATATATATATATATATAGAGGATTGCTAAAATGCTATGCATAGCACGGATACCCTTCGTGCTACGGATTCGTTCTTGAATTTAATACTTCAAACATCCGATCCAAACCATTCATAATCTTCTTCATATTGAAATCTCATTAGAAACCAAATTTTACATTTTTTTGAATTTTTTTACTATTTTTTCAGATTTTTGAAAATACTTAATCTAATAAATTCTGGACCCTTCAATAACAGTGATTTTAAAAAATTTGATAAAAATAGTAAAAAAATTCAAAAAAATGTAAAATTTGGTTTCTAATAAGATTTCAATACGTAGAAGATAATGAACGGTTTGGATCAGTTGTTTGAAGCGTAAAATGCAAGAACGAATCCATAGCACGAAGGTCATCCGTGCTATGCATAGCATTTTAGCAATCCTCTATATATATATATATATATATATATATATAATACAAAAAACGTTGGCACCTCGAGTTATTTTATTAAGAATGAAAAAAACAAAGACGATCGAAGAATAAAAAAATCATTAGCTTCATCATTACACCTTTAAAAGAAGAAAGACACACAAACTTAAAATTTCATATAAAATGTTGGACAACACATCTTCAACAACATTTAATCATTTACAGAGTAATTTTGGGCGATTTAAAATTGACTTAAGAAAATTTTTGGATTTGTCCACACAATTAAGGTGCTTTTAAGAGTTTCTAATATCTATAGTGCTGACTGCTGAGTTTTTATTTATTTTTTTTTTCTTTTCTAGTTTATAGACAATTAATAATCTAGAGTATCCAACTCAAATCAATATACCATTATTGACGCTAGACTTAAAATCAATTAATGGTCATGACGTGTATGTGTAAATATGGACGTTTTATTTTGGACATTTGCTACTTATTTAAGAGTTAGAAGTTAAAAATTGAGTTTGATGCTCGTGAATTGTGACACATGGCATAGCTGCATCCACAATTGATCTAGTTCTGATTGTTACATCTCTTGAGAACAAAGTAATCAGCGCAGCTGAAAACAATAAAATCTACCGGATGGCAATTAATGCTTCACGAGTGATATATGGCTGTGTTAAAGTGAAAATCTTCTTTTATATTTTTTTTCCTGGGTCTGTATATCAGCTGCTGTATTATTAGATTCTCCCTCTTTTTTTTTTTTCGGGTTCAGTCAGTTTATTTATTAAAGCAAACATATTGAATTCACATCTGACAGTTTATTAATTAATACTTTTTAATTTAAACGTAATAAATTGGATTCGTTTATTTCAGAATTGAATCGGATATGTCCCCGTAGGCTGTCAATGAAATCCGTTTATCCTATTCGTATCGTATTCGATAAGACGGGTATGGATAAGGTTTTATTTTCGTTAGACTAACGGGTATGGGTACGGGTAAAGAAAAATTTTCGTTAACTTATCAGATACGGATAAGGGTTATTTCGTACCAATTATCTAACGGATAATATTTTACAAACATATATGTATTGTATATATAATCATGTTTTTTAGTATATTTCGTAAGATATGTTATTAATTTCGATCTTCATCCAAATTTATTTATGATGATAATTTTTTCATTATATATTATATTATAATTTATAATTAGTTATATAGATTTTTTTGAATTCAATTAATATGAGAATAAATTTCATGATTTTTGTTATATCTAAAATATGATCTAAATGTTTTTACTTTATCTATATATTTATTTGATATTACTTATTTATCACATTATATATTTTTATTTAATTAATAATATTATTATTATCCATTATGTACTGTTAATTTTTAACGGATACGGGTATGGTATGGGTAAAGTCTTTTTTAATGGGTACAGATACGGGTATGGATAAAGAAAATTTTAACGGGTGCGGATATGAAAATACCTTCTACCGTACCATACCGTACTCATTAACAGCCCTAGTCCCCCATCCCATGAATTTGTACTTCCAACTCCTCGTGATCATTTTTTTAAACCCAAAATAAAATTGTACCAATTTTAGTCCCCCAATTATAATTAATAGTAAAAAAAGAAATTCCAATTTTCGGCAGAACTAATTGAATTGCAATTTAAGAATATCCTCAGTCCTGTATAGCAAGACAGATTGGCATTATAATTAACAGTTAAAAAAAATAAGCTGATGGGCATATATATATTTCAGTGATTAAACTATCTTCTCATTTATTAGCTTCTAGGTATAAAGCGGACCAGCATCTTCTGCAGACAAATGACGGACTCTGATCCGAACATATTTTTATGTCCCGTACGAATGACGAATCTCGACGGATCTGGTATTAATCACGTTGCATTCATTATTGATCGGAAAGTTCGGATCAAGAGTCTGCCCGTAGAGGACATGAATTTGGAATAAAGCTTACATTGAAAAGAAAAAAAGTGAGTAACTTAAAATAAAAAAGTACTGTTTCAGTTTGCATTTGAGCGAGGTTAATATTGATACTGTTGGTCCGTAGACAAATCCTACGAAATTACAAAAACAAGAGTGCCTCGAATGGAATGGGACGTTAATATATATGTAATATATGTCGACAACACGTCCATTTTGTTTATTCATTTTTTGAATATCTCATCCATTTTAATATAATTTCATTAAGATGAAAGTATAACTGTCATATCAAATAGATCGAACATGACAAGATTTTTGAAGCATCGACATTTCGTAATAGCACCAATTAATGCCATACTTAAATTATTTTACAAACCTGATACCGTCTTATTTTCACTTGCATTTACAGAAAAAAAAGAACCAAATTTATTTAGCTTCTCGATATTATGATTTTTTTTTTCTGATCTTGTATTGATCACATTTAGTAACATATAGATGCATTTATTATATTTTTTTTTTCTAAAATAGCTCTTGGCGTATACTTGCTATTTAGGATCGGCGGATTTTAGAGCTGTCAATGAAACCGTTTACTCGTTTATCCTATCCGTACCGTATTTGATAAGGCGGGTACGGGTAAGGTTTTATTTTCATTAGACTAACGGGTATGGGTACGGGTAAAGAAAAATTTTCGTTAACTTATCGGGTACGGGTAAGGGTTATTTCGTACCCATTATCTAACGGGTAATATTTTATAAACATATATGTATATATAATCAAGTTTTTAGCATATTTCGAAAGATATGTTATTAATTTCGATCTTCATCCAAACTTATTTATGATGATGATTTTTCATTCTATATTATATTATAATTTATAATTAGTTATATAGATTTTTTGAATTCAATTGATATGAGAATAAATTTCATAATTTTTGTTATATCTAATTTTTTTTAAATATTTTACTTTATCTATATATTTATTTGATATTATTTATTTATCACATTATATATTTTTATTAAATTAATAATATTATTATTACCTGTTATGTATCGTTACCCTACTCTTACCGTTAATTTTTAAAGGGTACGGGTATGGTACGGGTAAAACTTTTTTAACGGGTACGGGTATGGGTAAAGAAATTTTTAACGGGTACGGATATGAAAATATCTTCTATCGTATCGTACCGTACCCATTGACAGCCCTAATGGGTTTCATGTTACTATTTGAACTTTTTTAGGTCTCAATTTCATTTGAATAACTGCGCTTTTAGTTTAGTTTTAGGACATTTTATGTTAGAATTGCGGTAATGCTATTGCCTTTGCTACTTTGCGAGACTAGAAGATTTGGCGCTATTTCGGACATGAAGGACAACACCCGGGTGGCCTCGTCTTGTTGATTGCAGTATTGTTTGAATCGAAGGTTTTATATCCAATAGACTAAGGCCTTGTCTAGTTCGATAGGTAGCAAAAAACAGAACTTCAACTCAAACCGCGATTACTCGCATTAGGACAAGTAGTGGCTAAGAGGTGAAATCGAAGCTAAGCCGAGAGGCGTGATCTCACTTGCGAAATTGAGGCGCATGAGGTCCTGGATTTACAAAAGTGACCTAGAAAATCTAAGCCTGGAGCGAGAGTTGAAACTTAGGATTTTTAGGAGTTTCGAAAGTAAGAATTAGAGTATTAAATCTTTAAACGAGAGTTAGGACCAAAGGCCTGTTTTTGCCTAAGAAACTACAAATTATACACCGCATCAACGGATCAAACAGATCGAGCGATGTGTTCAAGCGGATCCGTCAGAAACCAAGCGGATCCGTCAATCGACCATACTTTTTATTATTTACTGAACCTCGCAGCATTTACTGTTTTGGACTTAAATTGGAACTGTCGTTTAGCTTAATTTAATTATTGAAAATACCAAAAATACCCAAAAAGAATTACCAAATCAAGCATTTTCTTTTCCCCTTTTAATTTTCATTAATTTAGGTCGTTAGATTTAGTTTAAGCCCTAAAGTTTAGAACAATCCGTTCCTGTAGATTCGACCCTTGAGTTATTACTATGAACGATTAGGTCGGTAGTTTTGAGGACTTGTTTTGACTAGATTTCATCCCGATCAATTTACATTATTCATTTTTTCGTTGTATTATGAAAATGTGGTTTTAATCTACCATTTTCTAAAAAAAAAAGAATATAATAGTGTCTGTATTTCTCTCTCTCTCTCTATATATATATTTAATTATTTATAGAACTTCCATTGTATAATTCCTTTTGATCACTTACCTGTTAATATATTTGTTTAGTTTTTCCAAAACAAGCCAAATAATTAAAAGTCACCGCTGCATTGCCATGTATTAAAAATCATTACAAGAGGATTAATGGCAGGTAGGTCTTGAAAAAATTTCAAAAAGCGCAGATTTGCTTCTTGAAGAAATTTCAGAAAGTGCGCGCAGCTAGTTCGTCTTGGAGAAATTAATTAGTATAGTAATTATTATTAATAACAAAGCCAACAAAATAGTAGAGGCCATATTATAAGTATAAATTAATAACATACATTTAAAGCAATGAATTCTAAATTTAAAATAAATTGATAGAATACGAAAATGATTTGTATTATCTCAAATGTACTGTACAATACTGTGCCAGGTATAAATACCTAGAGCTACTTATACTATCTATCGTAGCCTCTCCAGTAGCAGAATACTGGACTTATCCAGTCTGTTTCCTAACACTTCCACTGCAAGTTGAAGGCTGAGAACACACCATCAACTTATCCCTAATAGATACAAAACGTGCAGTGGTCAACCCCTTTGTTAAACTATCTGCAATCTGATCTTTAGAGCTTACAAACTGAACTAACAACTGTTTGGACATAACTCGTTCTCTAATGAAGTGAAAATCAATCTCCACGTGCTTTGTTCTAGCGTGGTATATCGAGTTGGAGGCCAAGTATGTAGCTCCGATATTATCACACCAAAAAACAGTGACTTGACAGGAAGGCTGATGAATTTCCTAAAGAATGTACTGCACCCAAATTAATTCAGCACCAGCTAATGCCAGGCTACGATACTCTGCTTCAGTACTGGATTTTGACACAGTTGGTTGCTTCTTGGAGCTACAAGAGATAAGGTTAGGTGTCCCAAGTATATGCAAAAAGCTGAAGTGGAACGCCGATCATCTGGGCACCCGGCCCAATCAGAGTCTGAATAGGCGTGTAGCGTAGGAGATGAAGCAGATTTGAACAAGAGACCATGAGTGATTGTACCTTTCAAATAACGCAAGATTCGTTTCACCGCTATCCAGTGCTCTGTAGTAGGGTTGTGCATGAACTGAGAACATTTGTTCACAGGGAAAGAGATATCAGGCCGGGTAATAGTCACATATTGAAGAGCACCAACCACGGCCCTGTAGAACTTTGGGTCATGAAACGGATCACCGCTAAACTTGGAGAGCGATGTATTCACTGCCATTGGAGTGGGAACAGGCTGAGCTTGGGTCATGTGGGTGCGACATAGGAGATCCTGTATGTATTGATGTTGGGATAAATGTAGCCCACCAGGTGTTTGCTGCACGGCTATACCCAAGAAAAAACTTAGAGAACCCAAATCTTTCAAGGAAAATTGAGACTGGAGGGTTTGAATAAGCGTGGTAACCGCATCCATGTGACTGCCAGTAACAATTATGTCGTCTACGTATATGAGAGAAGCAAGGTTCGACCATGATGGTGAGATATGAACAAGGATGGGTCGAACTTGGAACCATGGAAACCAAGGTTAAGCAAGGCAGAACTAAGTGTTCGAAACCACACTCACGGTGATTGTTTTAGGCCATAGATGGCTTTCTTGAGGCGACAAACATGAGAAGGAAAGGTTGGATTAACAAATCTACGGGGCTGATGCATGTACACGGTTTCCTGAAGTTGCCCATGAAGGAAAGCGTTGTTAACGTCGAGCTGTCGAATGGGCCAATTATTGGAGAGTGCAACAGCGAAAAAAATGCGAATAGTGGTAGGCCGGATGACATGACTAAAGGTGTCGAAGTAATCAACCCCCTCCTCTTGAGTGAACCCCTTGGCTACCAGCCGGGCCATATAACGCTCGATCGTGCCATCAGTGCACCTTTTAGTTTTGAAGACCCATTTGCATCCCACAATGTGTTGTGTAAGAGGCGGAGCAACTAACTCCCATGTGTGATTTCGAAGAAGAGCTTGAAATTCATTAGACATAGCCTCACGCCAATGGGAAACCTTACTGGCCTGTGCATAGGTTGTTGGGTCTGAGTGAGCTGGAGTGGTAGCTAAGTAGGCAATGAAGTCAGGGAACTGTCGAGAGTGACGTGTGTTGTCCCTGGTTCTAGTTATCATTGGATGTGAAGAAGAAGGAGGAGTAGTAGATTGAGACTCAGAAGAGGTGGTTACTGATTGATCAGACATGTGAGAGGGGAATACTCGGTTAGACAGTTGGTCAGGAGAATTTGAATTTGAGGACCGTTTTAGGGAGCTGTCAGGAGAGAAACGCCCAGAGCCAATATGAGGGCCGTCTGTCACAAGTAAAACTGAAGATGGGCCTGGAGGAGAAGAAGTAGGAGGTCCGCAGGTATAGGACAGAGGTTTTGGCCAGCGGAAGACGGAGAATGAGGCCCGCCAGACGTAGATGAAGGAGATGGGCCGAGATAAGGTGAGAAAGGAAGAGTCCAAAGGGAATAATCGTTGGAAGAAGATGGAGTTGAGACATCAATAGAAGAATACGTTTGTTTGAATGGAAACACCTGCTCATGAAACACAACATGTCTAGATACATATATTCGGCTGGTTGGAGGATGGTAACATCGATATCCTTTTTGGGACATAGCATATCCAACAAAAACGCAGGGTACAGAACGAGATTGCAATTTATGGTTATTGTAGGGCCGAGTAAGAAGGAAGCACTGTGAGCCCAAAACACGCAAGTCTAAGTAATTTGGTGATTTGTGAAACAAAACTTCAAAAGGCGAGATAGCCTGAGAAGCAGTAGTAAGAGGCAACCTATTTATCAAAAACACTACACTAGCAAATATCTCATCCCACAAACATAAGGGTATAGATGCATGGTCAATTACAGCTAAGGCTAACTCAAGTATGTGTCGATTTTTACGCTCAGCCACACCGTTCTGTTCCGGTGTGTGGGGGCAGGTTAGTTGGTGAACCAGCTGAGGAAACATACGTGTGAGAGGTCTGAATTCAGTGCCTCCATTAGTGCGCAAAATTTTGATCGTGCGACTGAACAAATTTTCAACTTGGAGTTTAAAAAAGGAGAAAACCTTGACCACTTCATCCTTAGAAGATAAAAAGAAAATCCAAGAAAACTTGAAAAAATCATCAACAAAGAGTACAAAGTATATAAAACCATTATTAGTGAAAACATGGGTTGGACCCCACACATCAGCATGTATAAGCTCCGAGGGAGCAGAGGTAACACTAGTACTAGAATTAAAAGACAGTTTATGATTCTTGGCCATTGCACAATGTGTACAATCAGACAAAATAGTATCAATACAGGATAAATGAAAAGAGTGTAAAATCTTTCTTGTAGAAGCTACAGCAGGGTGACCCAATCGATAGTGCCAAGTATTGGCATTCACTCTTTCTCCTAACAAAGCTTGGGGAGCAAAAAATAGTAGGTACAGATGCAGTAAGAAGATATAAACCATTAGTGACAGTTGCTTGAAGAAGGATGGTCGATGTGTGGCAGTCCTTGACATAACAAAAACAAGAGTGAAATTCAATTCTAATATTGTTATTAGAGAGCAATCTGGACAAACTTAACAGGTTCTTAGTAAAATCTGGTACACGCAAAACTTCATTCAAAGTAACACTAGAACTACCAATTTGAAAACAAGCAGAACCAATGTGAAGAATTTTCATACCATTGCCATCACCTATCTACAGCTTATCCATCCCATCATAGGGCACAAACGAAGACAAGTTGTTGATGTCGTTTGTGACATGATGGGTAGCACCAGAATCAAGATACCATTCAGGAGAGGTTGAAGATGATGTAGCTACAGTATGAGCAACATGCACTTGAGGATGGACTGGAGGTAGAGGAGGGCCAGGAGGTGGGGCCACATCATCAGAATAACGCATATCACACCTCCACCAACATGCTCTGGTAGAGTGACCGCGCTTAAAGCAGATCTGACAAGTCTCTACTGAGGAAGAAGCACTGTTGTTAGGTCCGGTACCAGCAGGATTGGAAGGTGTTGGTAACAGAGGAGAGGAATTGGGAACTTGAGGACGAAAGTTATGATGAGGAGGTCTGTTAGGAGCTCCTCTAGTCTTGAAAGAGAGTGAATTGCGGTTCTGGTTATTAGGTGGTCGATAGTTGGATGCATAGAAGGCAGTAGGGTTAGAAGGGGAAGGAAGAGAAGCAACAGTAGCATGTTGACTCTGAAGAAGAGACTCATGGCTAAGCAACAGCGATTGAACCTCGAGGAAGGAAACAGGGTCTTGACGAGAGTTGATAGCAACCACAAATATGTTGTAATCAGAATTCAACCCACCAAGAACTGCTAAAACTAGATCTTGATCAGGCACAGGCGAACCAATAAAGGCCAATTCATCAGAAAGCGCTCGAATTTGTTGAATGAAATCGGCGCAAGAACCACTGCCTTTGGTAACATTCCGAAGTTTCTTCTTCAACTCAGTAAACCTAGCACGCGAACAAGCGGAGAATGTTTGAGTTAGATGGCGCCAGAGTTCGCTCGAAGTGGAACAAGAAACCACCTGAGCAAGAATTGATTATGACAAGGAGGCGCGAAGCCAGGCAAGGAGCATTTGATCTTGCTTATACCAGTGAAGATAGGATGTAGACGACTGAAGCTTACCAGTAGTCGGATTGAGAATTGAAGGCGACACTAGTGGAGAATAGAGGAAAGAACTCAAACCATATGCATGAAGCAACGGTTCGATTTGAGACTTCCAAACCAAAAAATTTGTTCTTGAAAGCTTGATGTGAACCGGAAGTGTCAGAAACACCATCGACAGAGCTGGATTGAAGGAATCAGGTGGAGGAGGAAAAAGAGACCCGCTAGGGTTTGCTTGTGATTAAATCGGCAGAGGAAATGCCGAGATAGGAGGAGGAATTGAAGAGGTCGAAGCCTCAAGTGGATTGTCTGGAGTAGGACCTGAGTTTGAGGTGGACGAATTTGGAGTCGCCATGGCGAATTTTGTCGGAAAAGATGAAAGAAAGAAAGAGAGTAAGAGAAAGGATCAAAGAGGGAGGCGTTTAGCCAGAGAGGGCTCGGATACCATGATAGAATACGAAAATGATTTGTATTATCTCAAATGTACTGTACAATACTGTGCCAGAGTATAAATACCCAGAGCTACTTATATTATCTATCGTAGCCTCTCCAGTAGCAGACTACTGGACTTAACTAGTCTGTTTCCTAACATAAATTCAAAAACCAATACAATCCCAAACAACAACTGCTATGATGAGTTTCCTCTAAGAGTAACTAAAATTTGATAGTACTTTATTGTTCAATCATTGATTATCAGATTGAACATTCCTTTTCAATATCAGTCATCAATCCAATTTGAAGACATGCATTAATCTACGATTTTGTTTTTCCACTTAAATATTTGTTATAAACATCATTTAAGAATATATATCTTTCTCTAGTAACCTTTGAGAAATTAAATATAAAAATAAACTGAGCAGGTGAAGAAGTTGAGAAAGGAAAAAAAAATATCATATGTGCACCTTCATGAATTATATATGTTGTCTCTAAGAAGGCGGCTTAATCAAGGTTTAGCGGAAGCAATTAAGATTTTGGACCGGTTTGGTATGAACTATCCTATCACAATTCAATTGGTACCCAATACAAGCAAGCACACAAGCAATTCAAGTAAAGCAAGATAATAAAGAGAGAAAAAGAGAGAGAGAGAGAGATTGAACACTCGGTATGATTACGGAGTTCCGACCCGCTAGGAAATGCTAGCCTTAGTCGTACGTCTCCGGGAGTTCCGCTACCACGAAAGGGCGCGCTCCGTTCAATTCCACAACGAACGGGACTACAACTTCGAACCGAATCACCTCGTCACAAGGACACTCGAGGCGGATCGGCCTAACTTGAATGGCATAACGGCCTCAAAGGAGAAAAGCTCTCAACCTATTCCAACCTACACCTAGCGACAATGTCGGGGCGGTGGTGTTTGAGGCTACTAAATCTCTCAAGATGGTCTAGCTATGAAAAGCTCAAGTGGGAGAGTATCCCTATGCTCAAAGACTCAATTCTGGTCTAATTTTGCAAGGCAAATCCCTCTAACTCGTTAGTTGGAGAGAGAACAAGGGGTGGATATATATAGGGCTCGAAATGAGCAGTTCCCCAGCAAAAACTGGCCACGGCGTTGTACAATGCTGAATAGCATTATACAAGGCTGGAATATGACCATTGTAAAATCTAACGGCTAGTTAATATAGCCGTTGTTCTGTCAGAGCGTTGTGCAACGCTATATGCCGTTGCACAACGAAGGAGTGAACAGCCAAAGGAGAGCTCCGACAATTCCGTTGGAAATTGTCAAACCGTTGCTTGCCACTGAATGGCGTTACACAACGTTAAATGGAGACAAAAGGAACAAGTCTGACAGATTCAACAGAGCGTTGTATAACTCTATATACCGTCACACAACGCTAACGTTACCCAACGCTAAAAGACGTTGGCTAACGTTACCCGCAACTTTGCATGTAAAAATAACTGTTTACATGGGACAACGCTGTCTGAACAGCACAGCTAACTTGGGATTTTTGTGGCGTCGTGCAACGTTATATGGCGTTGCACGATGGTACTCAGGAAAATTTCTAAGTTTTTAACTGTAGCGTTGTACAACACTACTGAGCGTTGTACAACGTTGTGACTTAGCGTTGCCTAACTCTATATAGCGTTGTGCAACGTTGATTCACAAAAGTCAGCTGTTCTAGTTTTGAAAACTCAGCGTTGTGTGCCACTATCTAGCGTTGTACGACGCTAGGTCACTGAAAACAAGATTTTGCTGGTTTATTGAGCTTTTCGCTATCTAGACCATTTCAAGGATAAACAAGGACTAAAGTATACCTTCAATCCTAGTCTAAACTAGCCTACAAGCTCTCCAAAGGCTTGATCTTGATCTTGCCTAAAGTTTTTATCCAAGTCTTCATAATTTGCATCTTCTTCCTATAAAACTCAAAGAAGATTGTTAAATGCCAAATGATATTGTTTTGTAATCGACAAACATAGAGACGTTTAGTACAACAATATATTCTCTTTCATCTTTTTTTTTGTCTTGCATATAATCACATAGCTAGGTCATATAAAATATTCATTACCAATAAAACACGAATCAATTTTTCTAAAATTAGATATAACCCCTGAATTCTTCTTCAATTTTAGATATAATTTCTTGAAAACTTCAAAATTGGACACAATCCCCTCTAATCATAGTGTATTTGGATATAACCCTTTTTTATTAGTTTCAAATAATTTTTTCAAAAAAAATTAATCCCATAAAAATATGACCAATATGCCCTCCCTGTTAGAAAGGATTCTTCTTCTTCTTCTTTTATTTTAATGATGCCTCTTCTCTACCAAACGAAAATTGAAATTAGCATAAAACTCTAAAGCAGTAAAAGTTAAAATTGAAGCTACTTGAAGCAAAACCCCAGGTTTGATGTGGGTTCAATATTTAATAAGTTTCACTACAGGAAAAAGCACTATTTGCATTGCCCTTTTACATCTGAAAACTGATGAAGTAAGTGATATGCATCGGCTTACTGATGCAACAAAGGTGATGCACTAAGTGACAGTGCAAATGATATCAAACGCATCGACTCCCTCAGTTTCATCGGATGACTGATGCTAAAAATAAATTCTTAAATATTCAATTTGTTACATTAGTAAATCCGATACAGATAAATGAAAATAGTTACATCTGTGTTCCCATACAAGTAGTTATTATTTACATCAACAAGTTGATGCAGACAAAAACAAGTCGATGCAAAATGTTGAAAAATCAAGTGCAGATGCAAATAAGTTAATTTGACCGATGCAACAGATATTTTTAATGCAAATTCATAACTGCCGATGCAGATACTGCAGTTTCCTGTAGTGTTTGAAAAACCTTTTTGAACATTCTAAGAGGAACGGGAGGAGAATATTTTGTGATTTACATTTTCAAATATTAGTTAATTTTATGACTTACTATCATTTTACTTATTTTTTTCTTTTTTTTTTGTCTTATTTGTTTCGGTACATGATTAAATAAAAGTGGTAAAGTTTAGATTGTCTTCATTGCATTGATTTAGCATTTCGACAAATTAAAAAAGAAGACAATTTAATGGAATTGAATTTTTTCTTTGAAAAATATATTAAAACTAATAAAAGGGGTTATATCTATATACATCATGATTAGAGGGGTTATGTCTAATTATGAAGTTTTTAGGAGGTTATATCTAATTGAAGAAGAATTCAGGGGTTATATCTAATTTTCCCTTTAAGTAAATTTCTCAAGAAACGGTTGTAACGGTAACGATAAGAAACGACCGCTACCACCGCTTGAATTACTTTGAGGATATATTAAATAATGATAACTCATTGATCCTAAGAAAACAATATCTTACGAACTTTACAGGCCTAATAAACAGTATATATATAAAAAAAATAGCAAATGTAGGGTCTAAGTAGATTAATAAATGGAGGGTCATGCCCTTTCAAACTCCTACCTGACGCCGTCTCTTACGATGCAAAGATCTTAATTTCGCTGACACACATGCATCAATTTATATGAGATATTTGTTTGATATCTATTGCACGTACGCACGTACGTGTAGTTGGAGTTGATTAAATCTTTGAAACCATATTGTCAAACATATATCTTGGTTAATTACTTCCAAAAGCAGGAAAGTACCCAAAGTCTAAAACATATATATATGAAGAACTCGTCAAATTATTAGGTCATGCATATGCTCAGCAACTGACAACAAACGTCTAGTACGTTTAGGATAGCAGTACTTTTGTGTAAAAAGTAGTGAGCAGCAATGTCGTATCCTTTGAAAATGGTAACCGTTTGATAATTCTAACTAAATATCTTTGATATGTCAACTAAATTTAACTCCAATCTCTTTATTGACCCCCAAAAGTAAAATCAAATATTTATAAATTATAACCAAGTATATATTATTTATATGAAAATGGTAACCGGCCGTTTGATAATTCTAACCAAATATCTTTTAATAATGTCAACTAAATTTAACTCCAATCTCTTTATTGACCATTTGTTCATAAAAATGGTAACCATTTGATAATTCTAACCAAACATCTTTTGATAATGTCAACTAAATTTAACCAAATATTTATAACAAGTATTATTTATTTATGTTTTTGTTTATGTACATAGCAGTTAAGGGGTCAATTTTTTTGTGCACAACTGTGTAGTATTATCAGACAACACAATATCACTAGGAGGGAAAAAAAAAAACGAAACAAGGATTACTATTATATAAATAACCAACTAACAATGGGAAAGGGGAATGATATCCTCTGCGGGATTTGCAGAGTGCAGAGCGGTATCATAACCTTCCGATCAATAATAGATGTTCTGTAATTAATACTGGATCCATATGTCCCGTAAATTTTAACTCGTGAAATTAGATCAGACATTCGTGATGAGATTTGCAGAGTGAGAGCTCTGCAGAGGATACGGATCCATGGGAAAGGAGCACATCTGGAAGACAAACTTCTATTAATCAATTCACCTTGCTGTAATAATTATCAACTTCATGCATTTGTACATAACAATAAAAAAAAGAGGGGGACTTATTGCCAGATTGGAGAAGGATATGCATGGCATACTTGAAGGACCCACAAAGGATTCACAGATGGTTCATGTTCGAAAATATAAGATTGAGATAGAATTTCTCAATTTCACATGATATGGCAACTAATTTCCTGATATATGTTACTTTGCTGATGCAGAATTAGAAATGAAACGGTGCAGCACGTGTTGAATTCAATCATTGTGCAATTTTCTGGTTCTGTCTGTATTCAATTAAATAGTGTTGTCCAAGCTCGGCCTTAATGACCACTATCAATGGATTAATCTCGCTGACAATTCTATAGTCTATGCCAGAGAATTTGGTACGCCAGTCGGTGGAAAGTTTCATAGGAGAACAATTAATTAATTTCTTCGATATTCATATTTATAAAATTTATAACTGCCTGCTTGAGCGAGATTATATTGAAATATATTTTTCGCAGAAAAATGACTTGCTATGTATAGTTAAGTCAATAGTCATGTTATATGTGTGAATATGAAAGTTCGGTTTGAACATGTCACTAACTTGGTGCCACGTGGCATTGTGAAGTCCATAGTTTCTGCGCTCATAAATACTTGATGCAACAGGTCTGTTGTGTTGATTTTTACAATTAATGACTCCTTCCAAAGTCTTCATTTAGAGAAGCTTGGAACTTTCTCCAAAACTCTTTTCTTCAATATATGATTAATTAATTATTAAAAGATTGTTTCGCATATGTCTCTATTGTGACACATTAGCCAACAAAAAGAAAAAAAGAGGAAATCATAAAATCATCCAGGACAGATAGGATCAACCTGTCACGCATACATAACACAGCGCACACACGCTACATTGCACCGGCTGGCCACATCTCACCTACGGGCTACGGTTGCGGAACTCACATCCTCTGCCGCACGCGGCTGGCAGCATTTTTCATCTCGACCGTCTGATCTAATCTGAACGGCCCCTAGAAAATACCGGATTGATAGGCTCGAAAAAACTGAACCGTTCAGATCAGATCGGACGACTCGTATGAAAAATGCGGCAGTGCCGCGCTGCAGAGGATACGAATCCTACGGTTGCGCGCCCCAATTCAAAAGGCCAACCTTTTCAAGTATTGGCATTTTAGGATTGTACTCACAAAATACAAACACTGAATATGAGCTCTTTGCCTCTTTCTTAAATGCCTCTTCTGTTTTGTTTTGTTTTTTTTTTTTCTGGACATGCACACAAACTCATTAATTATTAGAAACGATTAAGCTTATTTGTGACTACACATATTGATGAATCGACATTGACCCGGCCCTATAATGATACTTTACAACAATTTTATATTTGAAAATTTCGATTGGAGTTTTTCGATGCTTTGATATTCCGAAAGAAACAAATTAGAAAAGAACAAGAAATCCTGTTTACATGGAAAAGTCATGCATATATATATGGAATATAAAGACAAAAAACCTTTTTGCAATAATGCGCGACCTTATTGCTCTTCAAGGCACAATTATTTGCTTTTGTGCCTCTGATAAACAAAGCCAATGATAAATTTTAACGGTTCAAATATAGAATTCATTAATAATAATATTCTAAACCCGTTACACAGATTTACCACACAATATATGATGAACCTACAGTAATAAAACTTTAGTTCGAGCTCTTTTTCTTTGCTTTCTCCAGATATTAATTGGTCCTAGGCTGTTGGCTAGCTCTCTCTTTCAACGGAAATGGGATCGAAACAATTTCAACTTCCATGTTTTGTCATGGATTACTCTGTTCGACACTTGGACTTGTATTGCGCGCCTATGTTTTACAAAGTCAACAAGAAGACTCTTCAAACTTAACGGTTAATGCATTTGATGCACAATTTTTGCTTAATTTGACAAGTGAATATTGCATTGATCAGATTAAGTCAATTGCAGCAATTAATGAAAATTTGTAAATAATGGAAAATTTGAGATGGCACTCAATATGTTTGAAAATATTGTCAATTATTAATTGATCGAAAGTAATTAAAACGCCTAGAAATCTAGTAACACGCTTTATTTAATTAGTGTGTATAATGAAAAGAGTGGTGAGCTTATGCTCACTTGTTTCTATATATATATATATATATATATATATATATAACATCATTAATTATAAGAATATATGGGGATATCTTACATTTTTTATTAGAAAACACATGTTGCTTTACCCTCAATTAAAGTTTTAATTACATGATAATTATATTGATAACTAAGAATCATTGATTTATATATGTATATATGAAACTTGATCCATCACAAATATTTTTTCTGGGTTCGCTTATGTGTCAAAGTGCAAAGTACGTATGTACATTTTCACCTAGCATTAATCAATATCATTAATTATGATACGATCATATCGTTGTTTTAGGTTCTCTGGCTGCATGCACCTTATATCATTGAGACACTTGGGATGATTTGATGTTATAACTAACTTGTACGAAAAGCAGACAGCAATGCACCATTAGACCTGTACAAGTTCTTTTGACTTTGCAAGTTTGCATAGTATGGTCATTATATGATGTCATTATTAATTATCACAACTCACAAGAGAGCTTATATATCCACTTCCCTATAATCATGGCCAGGTTTGGACTTTGGACTTCAAAATTTTGATTTCTTTTTCCACACATCTTATGGATCAGATTAAATCATATAGCTGGGAGCTGTTTTCAACTTCCAAACTTAGTTTCACACACACAACGAATAGGATTCGATAGATCATGTGCTATTGGGCATGGACCCACACTCGGACACTCCCTTCCTGGATCTCTATATATTTATGCCCCTCCATAAGTCTGAAGTCTGAACGAATTGAAAACTCTCTCCATCTTCTCCTCTTCACCATCACACTCACACACACAATTACACAAACACGAACTTCGTTACAAAAGCATATCCAAATTAACAACAAGGGGAAGAAGGAAAACAAATAAAACAAGAGAGAAATACAAAATGCCTTCAACAACAACAACACTGGCAACTCTTCTTACAAATTCCTCCTCGACCCGAGTTGCCGACGATCAAAACCGCCCATCTCGCTTGCCGCCCATTACCGACTCCATCTCCACCATTCATGCATTCATATCCAAGTGGGACCCCCACTCCTCTCTGTCTTCCCGGTTCCTTCGTGCCACCACCCACCTTCACTCGTACCTGCTCCACCTCGCAGCATCACCTGCCAGGTCATCACACAGTGAACTCATGCGCACAAATTCTCTCCTCCAGTCTGCCATGTACTGCTTGGATCAAGAGCTTAAGAACCACCTCCTGTCCATCTCAGACGCCCATACACTCTCCGACACGATCTCCACCGTCCGTTCAATTGTGGAGACCATGCTCTCTACTGGCTATGGTGAGGAGTGTCTCACCACGTACCAGAGCATCCGCCGGTCTGCAGTGACATCTCAACTGAACCAACTCGGCTTTGACCTCTACATAAATCGGACCAGAAAGCTGCGTAAACTCAAGTGGGAGGATTTGGACCACCGAATACACTCTTGGATCGACGCTTCACAGAAAGCAGTGCGGTCGGTTTTCTTTCATGAGCAGCAATTATCTGAGAAAATTTTTGGCGCATCACCCGAGTCAGTCCGTGACTCAGTATTTGCTAGCATCATCTCTGACATCGCTGGACACTTCTTTGCCTTTCCAGAATATGTATGCAAGCGTGTGAAGCGCTCTCCAGAGAGACTTTTTCGGCTTTTGGACATGTATGAGATTCTTTCGGATCTCATGCCCGATATAGAATCAGTTTTCGCATCTGAAGCAGCATCCCCGATTCGTACAAAGATCATGTCTGCTCTTACCAAACTGACGGTTTCAATCAGGACAATACTATTGGAGTTTGAAAGAGCAATCCAGAAGGACACCAAAAAACCTCAGACTTCAACTGGTGGCCGGGTACTCCCGTTAACCCGGTATGTGATGAACTTCTTGCTGTCACTTTCTGACTACGAGGCACCTCTTCGTGTGATACTTGCAGATATGCCCCAAGAGTCCGACGCATCCTCCATTCAATCATATGATTCAGACGACAGGTATGGATCACCCGTCTCAGTAAGGATTTCATGGTTGCTTCTTGTTTTGCAAAGAAAGCTAGAGTCTAAGGCCGAGAAGTACCGCGATGTGGCCCTATCTTACCTATTCCTGGTGAACAATCTTCACTACATGGCAAAGAAGGTAGAAAACAGCATTCTAAAAGAGAGCTTAGGTGATGAATGGGTGGCAGTACACATGACAAAGGTGCGGCGATACATGGATGGTCACGTCAGGTCAGGCTGGGCGCACGTGTCAGCTGCTTTGCCAGTTAAAGAGGAGGAACCTGTGGAGAGGGTAAGAGAATTTGAAATGGTTTTTCAGAAGGTGCTGAAGGAGAGGGAGGGTTGGGTCGTTGTTGATCCAACATTGCGTAATGAGGTTAGGCTACTGGTGGAGTCAATGCTGGTACCGGCTTACCGGGCTTGGTACCAGGTCTACCGTGGGAAGATGGAGGTCCGTTGTGCTCCCGAAGATATCCAAAACCGGGTTTTAGGGTTGTATGAACCCTCAAGTGCAGGTTCGGCTTCTAGTTCAGGCTCTGGTTCAGCTAAATTGCTTCGTAGGCTTGGGTGTTACCTGCCACAACGAGGTGATATATCAATTCGGCTTCAGAAAGAAGGTGCAAAAGCACTGCCGGGTGAATTTTCACTCCGATACCCCATCAGTTATGATCCACATCAGCGTCATGAATTGTCACTTCGTTACCAAATTGACAATCTTACTTCTTCTAAAGGAGTTGTTATATGATCAAATGTTAATTTTTTTAATTATTTATTGCTTAGTATCGTGTGTAGTTATATCAAATATCGAGATTTGTTCCGAAAAAGTAGGTAAATAGTAGTGAACTATATATTCCCAGCAAATATATATTACATGAAAAAAAAAAAGATGAGAATCATGTGATTACAATGATTATGTGAATACAGTCGTTAATTGTATGAGAGCAATCTCACCTTGTTTGCTGGAAGATTTGATGAATTTTTAATTATTTTTTTTTCATTTGCAGTTTGTAAGTGAAACTTTCATCATTAATGAAAGATTGAAAGGTCGGTGGGTCAGCCATTTT
This sequence comes from Rhynchospora pubera, assembly GCA_028095005.1. Lineage (NCBI taxonomy): Eukaryota > Viridiplantae > Streptophyta > Magnoliopsida > Poales > Cyperaceae > Rhynchospora > Rhynchospora pubera. The sequence continues at coordinate 103,964,748 of CM051459.1, forward strand.
CAGAAAAGGAAAATTAAGGGCAAAAACCTGACCTTTCTTTGTCTCATAAAATGTATTTAATTTCTCTCTGTTCTCGTTTGTTTTAGCTCTACTCTCTCTTTGTCACTCCCTCGCATTCTATCTGAAAAACAAAAATGAAATAAATATAGTGACGGTGACGGAGAACCGCACAGAGTACTGTGGCTACAAAGGTCTAGTTGTGCAATGATATTAACTCTTCACCTTCCTTGGAAATAGCCAGCCGTGGTGAAATTGGAGACATCAAAGCTCCTGCAATTAATAGACGACAACATGTCAACATGAAAAGCTAGCATGCAAAGTCATGCGCCTTTCCTCCATCTCCATGGCACAAGGGATGTACGAATTGCAACATGTATATGGTGCAGTTTCGGGTAGGGCCGTCCAACGTTGACAACGGCAGCAGAATTCAATATTTCGTTTTCCGTTCCGTTTCAATAACGGTACATACCAATAATTTCATTAGTCATTCTGTTTGGACAGAATAGAACGGAATGATCAAATTTCAACTACATACCACACAAACGTATGACGAAATCTGTTCCGTTACCGTTCCCTTTTTAGAAACAAAATGCAAATTCGTATTGTCATCTGTTCCGTTCCAACGGAACGGACACGAAACCGGAGAATGGTACTCCGTTGACAGGCCTAGTTTTGGGGCTTCTCTATCCCCCAACGGGCATGTCTGGTCCGTTGTAGTTCATAAGTATTTTGATTTTGACATGGACATGGCCGGCCTTCGGTTCCCATTTCAGCCTAAATCCAGCTAAGGGCCCGGTACTATTAGTTGTCATCAGTTAAATAGTCGATTATTTGTCTACTTATCGGAATTATTTGTTTATACCATGTCTATTTCTGACTTATTTGTGCCGTTCATTCAATATGTGTTGAACTTTAACTTATCGTTACTATATGATTATGCACTTAACTCTTTGATCTGTTTTAAAATGACTGATCCACACGGACCATATCCTCTAATATGATTTCCTTGTCAATCAAATTTTATATATTTTTTAGAAATGTTTAAATATGTTTTTTGAATTTGTTTAAAATTGTTGTTTTTGAACGGTTTAGAAAAAAAAAAGATTTTCTAACATATAAAAAAATAAAAATATATATATAATTTGGTCGACAAGGAGATCATATTTGACGATTTAGATTGATTATTTTAAAAAAGATTGAAGAATTTGAATCAATATATATGCACCGAACTTCCGACACATTAATATGTACTATAGATGTTTTCTGATGATATTCATATGAGGTGTTGTACTCCTACAATCGGACAATATATACCATCATATACTGAAGGAATGAAAACTCATCTGAGATACTACTAACTGTTAGGAGAACTTTAATTTTCTCCAAAATGAATAGAAAGTTAGAAAGTAGAAACATATAGGGATGCACAAAAAATGGGGATTAAAAAGTGCCGAAAATTTGTATTTCTTGTGCCGTATTACCGTATAGAGTTTTCTTTCAAAGTGGAGATTTATATATTCTTCAATACTTTAGTAAAATATTTTTAGATTAAATTGGAATTCATTGAGTGCTCCATCAGATAATTTAAGATTAGAATTTAAAAATTCTTGTTTGTTTAAGTTCGAACAGTAAAATTATCACTAATCCAGTTGTGCTTAAGTCCAGATTAGAAATTATTCAATGTATCTAAGGAGTAACGAACTAACGATCATATTTGGTAAAGAGATTAGTTTATAGAGCTGTGCTATATATACCCCTGTACCCTCTACTTTGTACATACAATTTTACTTAACAATCAATACAAGATACATTTTCTTTCTATTACTTCTCTTCTCTTCTCTTACTGGCTTACTAGTATACCAGAAACCTGAAACTCAATCAGTGATGGATTTTAATTTAATTTTAATTTCATTTAATTTGATGTATACTTTTAGTTACTGGTACAGTGGTACCTGCAATAGATACATATTCTTGGAAAAATATGCCGTGTTTCTTCTTTTTGTTTGTAGCCCTCAAATTTCTCAGAAAGAGTACGGTTATTTCCATGAAATTGAGATGAAGAGGTGCTATTTTCATTTGATGTATAGTGGTACCTGCAACTGGTACAGTGGTACATGCTATTTGCTGTTAAAAGGAAGGCGAAAAACAATACAAAGAGAGTCACTTTTAAGACACCATTATGATAGAAATTATTCTCCCAGTTTCAAGTTGATTTAATGCAATAAGAGAGAGATTCGTAAAGGGTTTCTCACAAAATAGTTCTCACGAAAACTATAAAATTAAAACAATAGTTTACTCCTAAGCAGTAATTTCACTCCTAAATCTCTTATAACTTATTACAGTGTCTCTAAACTAACCCATTTCCACCTTGACCACTAACATAACTTGCAAGTGAAGAAAGCAGGCATAATAAAAGAGATAGAAAGTGGCAGATTGATACCGTGGAAAATAAAAAAGAAAGCATGTCTTCCCTAATTAAATTCAAATATTCTGTAATTTTTTTGTAAAACACAGCTCACCCAAACAACATCTATAAAGCTCCATTTGGATAGGTGTGGGAAGAAGGGAAGAAGTGAGAAGCAATATTGGGAAGTGTGTAACTTTGTGAAGAGTTTGGATTGTTTATAATTTTTTTTCTTCCCTTCTTCCTTCTTCCTACTTCTTCTCAACGCATCCAAACGGAGGCTAAATCTATATTTAAAATAGCTGCATCAAAATAAAAACAAGTCAATAGTTTGCTATTGCACAATATTTAAAATGTAGTATATTCAAAATACACCGATTAATTGACCCAGCACATAATTGCTATTACACAAATAGTTTCCAGCAAATTGTTTCCAAAACCGATTAATTGACCCAGCGCATAACCTGTTCTTCATCCTACAAGAAAAAAAAAACGATTTAATGCAATATTCTGAGTTGCCATCTTAAAATGAAACTGGAAACATTGCTTATATATCAAAAAAAAAAACCAATTTAATGTCCCAAGTACGTCCAAATTTGATATTTGGCATACATGACCCTTCAACATTTTCCTTATTTGTCTGTTGTTATACTACTGCATTTGTAATGTCCCACAAGTAAGCTTGCAAATTTGGCATACTTTCATGACTGCGTCAGTGTACAGTTCTGTACATATATCAGTATTGTGTATTGTGCTATCAGTACCTATTCTTAAAACCAAGTCAATTTTTCCATCAGTCTTACTCAGTTCAATTCTCGCACAAAAAAAAAGATAAAAAAGGAATTACATTTCATAATTCGACAATAAAACAATGGCATTTATTCTGCGTTATAACAGAAAATTACACACTGCCCAAAGCAATGGCATTATACAGTAAGGCGAATCGACCAAGATCGACCTGGGTTTAGAGAGAGAGGTAAGGTGAGGAATCACATCCTCTACCGACCTTAAAGGTCGGTAGAGTGACAACTTTCGATCTATACCGTTAGATCTAATCTCAACGGTTAAGGGAGCCCCGTGCATGTAACTGAGATTGGTAGGCTCGAAAAATCTTAACCGTCGAGATTAGATCGAACGGCTCGGATCAAGAGTTGCCCCTCTACCGACCTCAAAAGGTTGGCAGAGGATACCCTCCCGTAAGGTGAAGGAGATGGACTGCATTTAGAGAGAGAGAGTGGGAATGCGACGGAGATTGACTGCATTTAGAGAGAGAGAGTGGGAATGCGACGGAGGAGTGGACAGTGGAGGAAGGCTGGTGCGAGAGAGAAGAAGGGTTGGAGATCGAGTGGGTTTATTTAGTGGGCTGAGTTCGAATCCAAATTTTGGATCTGAAATTTTTTTCTGTTAAAATCGTTGCTTAAAGGGAGAAAATGGCAATAAGAGAAGAACGGTTGTTTTAGGGTGGCAAAAACAAAAAATTGAACTTTTGATTGGTAATTCCTCAATTTCCTTAATTTTGGGCCGCTCACAACAAATTTTCCCTTAATATATAATGGCACGCACAAATTGAACTCATGAAAGCTCAAATCCAAAAATAGAAAAATCACTTTGTTTCTTTGATCGTTAATCGATGTAGAAACATCGAGTGGTGTTCCCAAAACCAACCCTGCTAATACCAATCCTGCCAGAAGCAACACAAATCAATTTCAGGTAAAAGGGAGAAAATGTAAAATTCCAAACTATGCATGTTAAAAAGATCTTAAAAAAAAAAAAACCTCCATGACTAACTGCAAAATTTCTTATTTTTTTCATAACAATATGCTAATAAACTACCAACATTTTTGGATAAAATAAAAAAAAAAACAGTTTTTTAAGGGGCCTCATCATGTTAAATTGCCTCAACTTATTCGTAAATATACAAATTAAGTAAATTAGCAACACCATATGTACCTCCAGTGAGAGCCATAGGAACCTAATTAAGAAAATCGATCCTGAAAATTAAGCAACTATAAATTGAAACGGCCAAAGAAAATCAGAATGAAGCGAGAAAATTAGATAAGACACAAAGAAAAAAGCTAATCAATATGACTTATATCAGAGTTCCACTTGGAATATTTGATGGTGAAAGAAAAATTCAGAAAAATTCTATGGGGCCGTTTGGATCGCTTAGGAATTTGGGAAATTTGGGGAAGTTGCAATTTTTAGAAATAAATTTATTGGGAAGTGTGTAATTTTGTGAAGAGTTTGAATTGTTTATAATAAATTTATGGTAGGAAGATGAAATTCCCCAAAATCTATACTCAATCCAAACAGCCCCTATGAATCTAAACCGACGCACATATTTATGTCATCCAAAAATTGAACGCACATTGCATCGCAAAAACAAAGAAATACCGACGGTACAAACGTAGAAATGAAATAAGGTGAAGAAACCTACGGTCTACAGAGAGGGAGAGAGAATGCGAGCGAGGCATTGAGTTCACGCGGACTAAAACAATCACGTTTTGGAAGGCATTATAATGAGACCACAGGAGAGAGCAACAGGAGAACAAAAATTAAGCAGGAAACGGAGAGGAACGGTCCAGATCCAATCTATCACCCACACAAGAGGAAGACAGCCGCTGCGATTTCAGCTCTTTGACGCACACAATGACAGAATCGCTCTCATCATAGTCATAGAATAGATTTGGGGAAACCTAGATCCATCAGAATAGATCCATGGCAATGGCAAGCGATCGACGGCACAGCGTACGGTCGTCAACTCCGTCTGGGATGATGCAGCCGCCTGCGTCGAATGGTGGGTCCGCGGCGGCACAGCAGGAGAGCGGGGTGCAGCTGCAGCTGGCGGACAAGCTGAAGATCTTCAAGATGGACAACTTCGATCCGGAGGCGTACGTGCAGTCCAAGTGCCAATCGCAAGGCATGCTCGAGAAGGAGATTCGCTCTATGACCTCCTACCTCCAAGACCTCAAGAAGGCCTCCGCCGAGGAGATGCGCAAATCTGTCTACGCCAACTACTCCTCCTTCATCCGCACCTCCCGCGAGATCTCCGACCTCGAGGGCGAGCTCCTCTCCATCCGCAACCTCCTCTCCTCCCAGGCTGCTCTCGTCCACGCCCTCTCTGACTTTGACGTCGACGCTGCCCACTATGACCATGACGACTCTCACCTCATCCACAACGACTCCCACGACCGCGACCACTCTCCCCTCCAGAAGTGGGCCGCCGAGTTCCCTGACATGCTTTCCGTCTTGCTCGCCGAGCGCCGTGTTGATGAGGCCCTTGACGCCCTCGACGAAGCTGACCGCCTCGCTGCTCAGGCCAATCTTGATCAATCCCTCACCCCACCTGAAATCAAGTTCTTGAGGGATTCCATCTCCCTCCACAGACAGCGCCTCGCCGACCAACTCGCTCAGGCTGCCTGCCAGAGCTCCACCCGAGGGGTTGAGCTTCGAGCCGCCGCCTCTGCTCTCAAAAGGCTCGGCGACGGCCCACGGGCTCACAGCCTTTTGCTATCTGCTCACAACCAGAGACTCCAGTTCAACTTGCACAACATACACCCCACCAGCACATCTTATGGTGGGGCCTATACTACAGCCTTGTCCCAGCAAGTCTTCTCAGTAATCAGCCAGGCTCTCAGCGATTCTCTCGAAGTATTTGGTAATGAATCCTGGTGCACTTCAGAGTTGGTTGTCTGGGCCACACGCCAGACTGACGCATTCGCCCACCTGGTAAAACGCCATGCCCTCGCCTCCTGTGCCGCTGCTGGTGGGCTGCGGGCTGCGGCTGAGTGTGTGCAGATTGCTCTAGGACACTGTGCACTTCTCGAGGCACGAGGTCTGTCGCTCTCATCCGTGCTGCTCAAGCTGTTCAGGCCGACTGTCGAGCAGGCGCTTGATGTAAACCTCAAGAGGATAGAGGAGAGCAGTGCTGCTCTAGCAGCTGCTGATGACTGGCTCCTTGCATATCCTCCAGGTGCTTCACGTGCATCAGCCAGGATCTCTGCGGCAAGCCTTGGGCTCCAGCCGAAGCTCTCGAGCAGCGCACACCGGTTTTACTCCATGGTTCAGGTGATATATTTGCTTCAGTTATTTTCTGAAGAATTTGGGAGGAGGTTTCTTATGCACGGAAAGTGCCAGTGCTCATCTTAAAGTTGCTTTTACTGATATGTTTATTTGCCTAAAACTATACTGGCGTGTTGAGATATGATGCATCTTTACATAATAATCAAATAATTTGTTGTAGTTTTTGTGCCTTAGACATGATACTCAAAAGTTTCCTTAAATTTATCTTTAGGAATGTACAAGGTGTCAATATAGACAATTTTATTTTAATTTAAAGTACTATTGGGTAGACAGGAAAAACGGAGAATAATTTAGCTAAATGTGTAATTTCAATAAAAGTACTATTTGCACTTAACTAATGGCTGCATTAAGAGAGGTTTTGATAAGCACAGAAATCCAAGTTAGCAATATTACGGGGAGGTTAATGAAATTCCTGGCTTTTGCCAAAAAAAAAAATGGGCCTGAGCTGTACCTTGTAAATCTCGCATGCCTTTCTCTATGTCGAAAGACAGACCTAATTTTTTATATAAAGCATTCCAGAGCTATAAATTTCTCACCATCTCTTGGAAGATGCTATTGCAATCTTCGATGGCTGGATATGGGTATATCCCAGGCTTATCCAAACTTTAATTTAAATTACTAGACATGCCACCTGGCATGCCAGAAGTGTATTGTGCCAGTATCATATTCAAATCTGTATCAGATATGTATATGGGTTCCTTTCTTGGCCTAGCTGGTGTATCTGTGTAGAATAACCATATTGATGTCTCGTTACATATTTACATCTACATGGAACTCCATGGTGTCTTCTGAATATATTGTTTTCAGTTTATCAGTATGGGATTGATTAGATTCCACAAAATTATGAATAATTTCCAGTTCTTTATTTTTAATTCAGATGGTTTGCATTTGATGGAGCAAGTGTAAGTTCAGTTTAGACTAAGGTGAAATTAAAGTATCTGCTTAGTTCACATTGTCTCCTGATGATGTATTATATTTTTTGTACATGTAAGTCTCGTATGTCGGAAGTACCAGCATTCTTAATATTAAAAACTTAGCTCCCTTCTTGGTGTAGGCATAAATTTGGTTTTTATTGAATAAGTTTCTGGTGTCTTAATGGATAATTGGACATAGTGATATTAGTATTGCCAAAAATTGAGTTTTTAGTTGAACCAGTTCAGAGCCGAGGCATGATCTCTACATTATCCAATTGTGGTGTTCAGGCATTCATCTGGATGAGCATATATGATGTTATACCAACTTCAACCTTATTTTCAGGATTTCTTTGAGGACGTGGGGCCACTCCTCAGCCTGCAGCTAGGTGGGCCCACGATGGATGGCCTCCATAAAGTTTTTAACTCTTACATTGACCTGCTAATAAGCGCTTTACCAAACTCAATGGAGGATGAGCTGAACCCAGAAGGCTCTGGAAACAAGATTGTAAGGCCTGCAGAAACTGAGGCACAACAACTTGCTTTACTTGCCAATGCTTCTCTCCTAGCTGAAGATCTACTCCCTCGTGCCGCTGCCAAGCTGTATCAGGCTGCTTCCAGTGCCGAAAAGAGGGGACCGACCAACCGCATGCCAGAGCAAAGGGAATGGAAGAAGAAGTTGCAACGATCGGTCGACCGGCTGAGGGACAGCTTCTGTCGGCAGCATGCTCTTGAGCTCATATTTACAGAGGATGGTGAGAGCAATCTCAGTGCAGAGATGTATATCAGCCTGGATAATGTTGCTCTCAAAGAGCATGAGTGGGCTCCATCTCTGATCTTCCAGGTACATAGTTACTTTTCTCTTTTAAATATGTCAGTTGAGATTATCCTCTTAATACATCTGATAATGTCGCTCTCAAGTTGTTGCTTTAATGTTTCAAGTGTTTTTTTTCCCTCAAGAAAAGGGTCCCTATATGGTGGTCAAAAGAGGTCTCTATTTGATTGTTGAACTTGAACGAATGTTGCTACTTCATTTTTTTTATCAAAACAATGCATAATTTTCAATGTCTTTATTGAAAATTAATCGGAATTTCTAACTTTTCTATGCTTATTAGTTCGATTAAGATTCTTTGATGCTTTGGTCAAGGCTTCAATTAAATTTTACAGGATTTATATGCAAAGCTAAACACGATGGCGAGTATTGCTCAAGACATGTTTGTTGGCAGAGAGAGATTTGCAACATTGCTTATGATGAAGCTCATTGAGCCGGTCATTCTATTTATTTCTGATCAGAGCTTCTGGGAAGAGATTGAAGAAGGGCCCCGCCCACTTGGCCCCTGTGGTCTTCAGCAAGTAATCAAATTTCTAATTATTAATAATCTGGCCAATATTAACTAAGAAACTTTGATTTTTCACTTAGTTTCTCAATTCTATATATTGAGAATTATACTTCCAACTTTTATTGATCAACCCCAATTCCTTGTTTCTCTCAATCTTTTATCAGAACAGTAGAGGACTGGAAAGTCGGTATAATTTCCATAATGCATGCTATTATGAATATAACCTTTCTTAATCTTAAGATTGCCATGCTCTAATATCTTCTTCTTTTTTTTTTGTTGTTGTTGGATAGTTTTATTTGGATATGCAATTTGTGATAGTCTTTGGGCAGCAAGGAAGGTTCTTATCTCGGCATGTGCACCAGGTCATACTTGATAACATTGAAAGAGCTGTCAATGCCTTTGCCGCCACTGGATTGGATCCTGAACAGTAAGATACCAAATAACACCACTAGACGTATATGTTTAATATATTGTGGTTTCAGTTGTTTGGATGTTGGAATCTAATCCCAGTTTTGGGCTCTGGATCAAAAAGCTTCCACCTATGTGTTGGCAGCATTGAAATTTTTCTGGGTCTATTGACTATTGCTTAGTACTAAGATTAAAACTAATTGGACCAAAACTCCCAGAGAGATGTACTGCCTGCAGTTCAAACCCTGTCAATCATCCAAATGAATGAATAAAAACAAATGAGGAAAATAAAAAAGGAAAAGGAATAACAAGAACTTGATTTTTCCCATTAGCACATATGCATTTGTTTATCATTCTGCCACTTGTCATTATCAGTACAGTATTGAAATTTTAGAACTGAAACTCCAAGCTGCAAAACTAAATATATTAAATTTATACAAACAGGCATCTAGATGGAGATGATGTGATCCTAGAAATCTGTCAAGAAACAATTAGCAAGATAAGTGGCAGAGGGCGTTTTGCCAATGGAGACCGAGACCTAAATAGCCCTACTGCCTCGGTTTCTGCACATTCCATGTCGTCAGTATGATATATTACCGATTTTAATTCTTGTTAGCCCTTCTCTAGACAAGCCCCTGTAAAAATAAGCAATTTTTTTTTTTTCCGGTTTTTGGTTTGACCAGGGAGATAATTATTTCTCTCTTTTCTTTTTTCTTTTTTTCTTTTTTGTATCATTTTTTGATTGAATAGCTTTGTGCTCTTTACTCTGTTATACTTTTGGTTTATATATTTTAATTTTGGAGGGAAGCAACTTCTAGGCACCTAGACGGTTAGTCTTGAATGCTTGACAGAAGATGTTAATAAAGAAGTCAAGAAATCCTCAGCTTAAGCGACAATTCAATGGTACATCGTACATGCGTCAGCAGCGGGTGAAATTGTGATCTTGTTTTTCATTGGAATTTCTGACTTTACGTACTTATCTTATTTTCTTGCTTGCTTCAATATGGAAACATCAAAATCTGACTATAATAATAGGATTATTTACAAGCCATTGAACGCGGCCGTAGGAAGTAATTTTGCAGTAAGTATGCAATTTTCAGTACAAGTTACGAATATTTATAACTTTCAGTAATGTTTTGTGGTCAAATTTTTTATTTGCAAGAGAGGGAATCGCAAGTTCAAAACTCTGGGTCAAAACTAGGTCGAGGACTCGAGGGTGAGATAAACGAGATATAAGAGGGAATTTGTAATAGAAGTTCATTGAACAGTTCACAAAAATCAAACTCTAATCCTTGGATGGATGCAAAACTATTTTAATTTATTATATTATTATGAAGCTGATAAGTTCAGAAAATTAATATTTCATTCATAGCTTTAAAGTTTGTTTTTATCAATCAATGTTGAAACACGTTTTCTTATGTCAAAATTGTCATGAAGGGAGAACGCAATATCTTTTCTGATTTTTTTTTTTTTTTTGAGGAAATCTTTTCTGATTTGTTGACTGAAATAATGAAGCGAGGGTAAGTAGAAACACTTCGGAGATATATGGTGGGTTCGCTATCTATGATTTTGAGGTCAGTTAAATTAAACTAAGAAATATAAGAATTAAACTAAGAAATACAAGAAGAGTTCTAGTGCCACAAGTTTTTAGTGCGATAAATGTTACAACTTTTTTTTTATTAATATTTTAAAATTAAAAAAAAATATTTTCAAATCCAAACCGTCGATCTTGTTTAATTTTACAAGCGATGCATTTGTATATAATTTTTATAAATTTTGGAGTTTCTTGATATGTGATCAAGAGGCAAAAAATGAACGAGTGCTATTAATTATAACATATTAGTTTTAATGCATTAATGTATTAGTCACTTGATCGAATATCAAATAAACTCCAAAATTTATAAAAATTATATAGAAATGCATTCTTCGTATAATTGAACAAGATCAACAGTTTGGATTTGAAAATTCAATTTTTAAATTCTGAAATATTATTGAAAAAAAGAAATTATAGTATTTGTGGCACCAAAAATTTGTAGCACTAGAACCCTGCTAAAGAAATAAATATAAACAATTCATAGTTTAATTAATCCAAAAAAAAAATCCTACTTTTCTCATATTGTATGCTCCAAAATTTACCTAATCACATCAGAGCTATCATTAAATACCAAATAATATGGATGCCACGTAATCTAATAAAGGAAACATACAAAAAAAAGTATTCAAAATAAACAATAATCAAAGATGTAAATTTCGTATTACATTATCCAAAAGTAAAACTGGCTGGCGCTCCATTGTTTCTCGAAAAAAATAATTTTGTATAAGGAAGAAACAAAGAGTAAGGAGAGATAAATATTCTCTTCTGTATTTCTGATTTTCAATTTGGATAAAATATATAGTGTACAAGTCTCTATTTATAAGTATAAGAAAAGAAATATTCTAATAAATGACAAAGATATATATCTTCTATAAAAAAAAAATATGTAAAGGAGAATAATGGAGATGGACAATTCATACATGACAAATACAAAATGATTTGTATCTATTATAACAATTTTGTATTATTTTTCTTTGGTTAAAGAGTTTGGTAATGTTGATTTCATTGCACATAGGGGTGAAAATAGAGTGAATACATATTATCTTGAAATTATATCCGTATCCATATTTTTTTTATCAGATACAAATACTGATACAGTTCGAATATTAAACCAATATGAATACGGATCGAATATTAAACCAATATGAATTCGGATCAAACATTTTCGGATATGGATATGAATGTGGATATATTTTGGATATTACAACGAATATTTATAAATTAACGGACTAATAGAAATTAAAAATAAACAAGATATAATATTTATATCAAATGTCACCATACATCAAAATAGTATATCAAATTTTGTTATTATATATAATCATCTCGATAATAGAAAATAAAATTAGTTTTATATTGCTAGTCCAAATCAAAATATTAAGAGAATTTATTTAATAAAAGTTAAGTATTATCTAATTAAAATTCTTCTTTAATGAAAAGAAATAATTATATTAATCATCTTGTGCCGTTAAAAATATGAATAAATGAGTTAATATCTATCAAATATATATAATATCCATATTTTTTTTTTGTCAGATGAATATGGATCGAATATTGTCAAAACCATATTCGTATCCATATTTTTTTCGGATATGAATATGAATACGGATACGATTTGAATATTACGCGCATTTTTTCGAATTTAAATACGGATCAGAGCTGATAAACTCCGCTCCGTTTTCATCCCACAATGTACACAACAAAACTAACATTCATTCTTTTGGTTTCTTAACACAAATATTAATGTTTCATAACTCGTAAAACATCAAAGTCCTCGTCGACCGAATAAAAAGAGCAAAAAAGAAACCAAATACAGGTTGAAATAAAAAAAAAAGAAAAGACTAAAGACCAATCCACGATGGAAGAGTGAAAAGAGGGGTTAGTCGAGACAGTTTTATTGGGAAAAAAAAAAGGGTGCATGCAATTAGTGAAAATGAAAATGATTTTACAACCTCAGCTTAGTAACAGCAAAGTTTCAAACTAGCAAAACAAAATTTAGAAAAGTACGCGAGAAAATAATTAATGCAGAAAAATTAAAGTAACGACAAGAAAGAAAAGCTCATACAAGTTTCATGCGATTTCTTAATGACAAATCAAACAAAGATAAGAGTATCCGCAAAAACAAGTTTGCTATCAAAGAATTAATGGTTTTCTGCTCTTCTTTGTTTACCCCTTCTCCACATTTCTCAAAATAAATTAAACTGATTAATTTGTTCTGTTTGGCCCCGGGGGGGGGGGGGGGGGGGTGTCTCTACTCGCTAGAAGAAAAGTCCAACTAAGTGGTGATGGAGAGAGAGTCAAGAGAGAGAAAACCAAAGAAGTGAACTTGAGACAAACGAGATCAAACAGAGCTAATTAAATTAAATTAAATCTATCATTAATTGCTAGTATTGGTCAGGGATGCTGTTTTGAACAAAATTATGGGAGAAAACAAAATAAGGGTAATTTGCGGCCACAAAAATGAAGTTAAAGTTACGTTTCACAAAATTTTGTGCACAAAAAACTTGTTTTCCTTTTGTAAGTTCAAATCCAGTAAGATATATTGTCATTAATGAAGAAGTAAATATCTAGAGATGCTTCGTTGTCTGTCAGAATAGCAGATCATAGATGTAATTTTGACTAGAGCAGAAAAATGTAAATTCAGTTTGGTGAGGGCACGCCACGCCACATGTGCAAGGTCGGTCTCTCTAATCTCTATTGCTATTCAGATTCAGGCCGTCGGAATAAAGCCACGTCATCAGCACACTTTTTCTTGATTAGCGTGTGTAACAACAATCATTTCCTTCTCGGAGACAAAATATTAATAAATCCTAGATTTGTTATCTCTAAGGCACGCAGTTCTTCCTCTTAAAATTGGGCTTCTGTATAGTGGGCCTAAATCAAATGAACTCTACCCACTACATCAATACCTACAGACGAAATATTCAGAGAAAAAGACGATGCCTCTGAATTTTCTTTTTCAAGAAATAAATTGGTAGGACCATTCTCTTTAGCAAGTCAAGATCCCTTCTAAGTTCTAATTGACATGTGTACTCAATTGTTCTGCCAATCACGCTCACAGACTAATTCTTTTCAAAAATCTTAATTAGGTCTCTTTGGCATGTACCAGCCGTTGTTTTTTTCCTTTTCCTCTTTATGGTTCCGTTTGGATAGGTGTGGGAAGAAGGAAAGAAAGGAAAAAGTGGGAAGAAGTATTAGAAAGTGTGTAACTTTGTGAAGAGTTTGAATTGTTTATAATTTTTTTTTCTTCTTCTTCTTTCTTCCAACGATCCAAACACACACTATATGAGTTTAACTATTGCTACAAAATTGTCGCTGAAAACAACTTAATTTGATTTGTTTTTCATTACAATTATGATTGGAGTTGCTTTGAACAATCTATCTATAAGAAAATGTACATGGACGGAGTCGTATTTTGACAAGCTTGGTCGCTTCTCGCTTGACTTGCTTTGGTGGAAGAAAAATAATTGATTTCGTCGTTTGTGCTTAGGTTGTCAAACCAGTGGCGAGTCCAGACTTATTTTAAGCCTGGGCACACAAGAAAATGAGCTTGGTTTTGTTCAAAGCAATTAGACAGCTAATTAAATATCAATTTCAAAATATTACGTGACCGATCTAAACCGCTCAGTGTGTTCTTCGTATTTAAATCTCTTGTCGACTAAATTCTATACTTTAAAAAATTTGTAAGTGTTTTTTATATATTTTTTAAATTGTTATTGGAAGGTTAAAAACTAATTAAATGGAGGATTTTAAAAAATTCTAAAAAAATAGTAATATTTTATTTAAAAAATATAAAATTTGGTCACATTTCATAGTTAGTCATTTCAACTTCTGAATTTGAGATAAGGTAAGATTGATAGAACCCTGTCCATATCACTTATATTTTAATATTTCTAATAAAATGTTAAATATAACTTTAAAAAACAAATTTATAGAAAATAGTAATTTTAATTTAAAAAATATTTTAAAAACTATTTAAATAAGTTTTATTACAAAATGCAATTTTTTTATCCGATCAACAAAAGTATGATAATTATAAATTTTTCTCCAAACGTTATACGAACAAAAAAAATCATTATAATCTTCAATGCAAGCAATGATTATTGCACAAATGTATAGTCAAACGCTATATAGCTTTCTCATTATATATCTTTGAAAACAACATGTATTATGGAGATTATTATAGTTTATAGATTAATTTGTTGAATAATTCTCACAATACAAGCTAATCACATAAAAAAAATTATAGGCAATCCAAACCCCATTGTTCTAATACCATGTATATATTTTTTTTATAATTAAATTCAACACAAACTGCTAGGCAAAATAAGAAATGCATGTAGACCCCATTACGTGATTGTTACACTTTTTATAGATGATAATAAGTTCACACTTTAAACTATTTGTATAAATTGAATCAGTGTATAATTGTCATTTGAATCACTACAATAAATTGAACAAGCCTAGGCACTAAAAAATATCAAGTGTAGGCACTCTCATCCATCATAACACTTCATCTTTGATTTATGAAAATCAAGCCTGGGCAAGTGCCCAGCCTTGCCTCAACTTAGCCTCGCCACTGTGTCAAACGTTAACAACGTTCACGGAAGTAGTCTGTTACGTTGCCGTTCCGTTTCTTAGCACGTAACAAGAATGAGTTACGTTCCGTTCCGTAGTAAGAATCGTAAGCAAAACTACAACAGTTATCTTTTGCAAAACGGAAGAAAACGTTAATAATGTTAACTTTTGTAAATCACAGATATACTCATTTTAACTGTATAATTTAAAGAAAAAAAAATAACTTAAAATTCATAATAAATAAACTTCATAAATTCAAAGCACAAATCACAAATCCTTATCTTAAATATTACACATTCATGTCTTAAATATTACACAAATCACAAATCACAACGCCACAACTCCACAACTGAGAAATCCATGTCTTAAACAACAACACCTTACAAATGAACCCTAGTTTAAGTAATGAGCTCAACTTAGCCTCAAGCTATCTTCTCAGGTACCTTCCTCAGCCTATGGCTAAAAATAAAAAGCTTATTATGAAGCCAATAAAACATGTCATCATCGAAGACAATCAGCTTGAGACTAAGGAGCCCAAGAGCTAAATACTCCAGGCTTCATTTTTCAACTACTTGATCTTACTAACAACCAACAAGGCAACAAGCAACAAAGCCAACTAACAAGCAACCACTTGATCACACTGACAACTGACCAGCAACAAAGTTGTCAGGACATCACAAAATGCAAAAGCCAACAAGCAAAGTATCATCACAAAATGCAAAAGCCAACACTGACTTGGATCATGCATTCAAGCTTGACTACCAGCAATTGTATCATCTGGTGTCGCTTCGACACTGGGCCATAATGGATCACCAACTTGTTCACCATTCTTTGCAAATGAATACATACATACAATATAATTAAAGTAAATTACCAACTATTAAATTATCCAATATAACAAAAAAAAAGAAATAACATAAATTATCGGTGACTTTAGCACGCAACCAGTCTTGAGCACAGATGAGAGCTTCTATGCTCTCATCATTCAAGGAGTTCCTCACAACTGAGAGTGTCCTGCCACTAGTGGAGAATGTGGACTCAGATGCCACTGTCGATGCCGGAACCGCCAGGATGTCTCGGACTAATCGTGATAACACTGGATATTTAGGCACCTTGAGTTTCCACCATGCAAGGATGTCAAATTCTGCCTCCAAAGCAGTATCATCCAATGGCTCACTTGTATACTGTTCAAGCTCTGACTTGACTGGTTCTGTGGTTTTCTTCTCAGCCAACAAACTTTTCAGTCCAGCCCTTATATTATTCACAGCACCACTACTTGATGCTCCACTATTTGGCACCTGAAACAAGCATAACAAATAAAAATTAATAACAAGTTAAGAAGAAATTAATTGAATTAAATTAAGTGATTGCAATTACCTCTGGCTTTGACTCTGAGTCCTCGATGAACTCTCAGTTTGGCACTGCAAGGATGAGGTGTATGCCTCCAAATACTCCATGAACATAGCATTGTTGCAAGCATTCAAATTTGACATATAATAATCATGGTGGCCAGGGTATACCAACTTAAAATAATACTCCACAACTGCTACCTTGCATCTTGGATCCAATACACATGCAATAGCTAAGAGTGTGTTTCCACTGGTCCAGTATCTTTTTCACTTAGCAAACATTTTGGTAGCATCAATACAATAAAAGGATATGGACTGCTCTCCATATTTTTGATACTTACATACACCTCACACATTTCAGGAAAGAAGTAGTTCAGTGTTGGATACTTCACTGCACTAAATTTCAATGTAGCAACGTAAAAAATCTTCAAACTGTCCATTAGTGCCTCCACTGCTTCCCATTCTGTGTCATTTAGTTTCAATATGTAATGCTTGTCAAGGGTAGCATACCTCTCAATGGCATGTCTGAGCTGTAAAGCAAGTTCCAACATAAGATATGTTGAATTCCATTGTGTTGGCACATCCCATACTGGTTTCTTATTTGGTACCTTAACCTGAAAAAAATAAAGTTAGTTTTGATAATTAAGTAAAGTAAATGAAACATATAAACTTAGGTGAAGTACATACCTGAGATGATGCCAACTTAAACCTTTCCATTCTAGCTTGTGAATGACGAAGGTACTTCATCGTTTCACGAACTTTTGCTATCTCACCAGTTAACACAGAAATCCCATCTTGAACAACCAAGTTCAAGATATGACATCCACATCTTTGATGGAACACTGATCCATCTACAGGTAGTGCATCTCTCTACATATCAACAAACAAGTAGATTAGTACTTACCATTGTTCATATAAGTAGATAAATAAGAAGCAAATTTTAAATAAGTAGTTACCATTGGTCCACCTAGCAACTCTCTGATGCAAGCATCATTAGAAGATGCATTGTCAAGCACAAGGCTAAAAGCCCTTTTGTCCAGATTCCACATTACCAGCATACCATAGAATGATTCAGCAATATTCTTCCCAGTGTGTGGGGTGGGAAGAGGGCAAAAATTGATTATCATTTTCCTAATTCTCCAACTGCCATCTATGTAATGACAAGTCAATGCCATAAACCCCCTGTCCCTTAAGTGATTGGTCCATAAATCAGTAGAAAAACTCACTTTACAATCATGTTTACCAAGCTCCTCATATAAAGACTTCCTTTCTTATTCATAAAGACTAATACAATCAGACCTAAGAGTATTCCTACTTATCAACTTGAACTGGTGTTGAAGGCTCTTTAAAAACAACCTAAATTAATAGTGAGAAACAATATTAAATGGGTACTCATGGACAATGACCATGATTGCTAAGTACTTCCTGCAAGTTGCTTGGTCAAAACACCATACAACAACTTTGTTCTCACCTAAAAAAGCAAACAACATATCAATAAGTAATTTTGTTTTGGAAACAAAATTTAAAATGCTTAAAAGTTGTGCAATTAATCTTTACCTGCTTCAGTTGCATTCTGAAACTGCAACAATTGTTGCTTTTTATCGGCATTCTTTCTAGTTGGTTTATTATTACATGACTTGAGGTAGTGATGTCTCAATGACCCAGTCCCCTTCTGATTTTCCATATCATACACTATCCCACAATATTTGCAAGTTGCAGTATATGAACCATCCTCTTTGGTTACACCCCTTATGAAGTGCTTCCATACCTCTGCTTTCAAATTTACATTAGATTTTCTCTTTTTAGGTGCTTGAGGTGCACCTTCTCCTCCAGCCTGAGGTGCACCTTCACCTTGAGGTTCACCTTCACCTTGACCTTCCCTCATGCGTTGCATTTGCTCACCAGTTAAATCAGGATGTAACCTCATGCTGACAATAAATAAAAAATTAATGTCAGCACTAAATTAACATCAATTTTCTATTAACATCTAATAATAATTAACATTAATTTTCTATTAACATCTAATAACAGTCCACGAGTACCCCTGTCTAGCAGTTAACATCAATTTAATCTAAATTAACATCTAACAACAGTTAACATCAATTTTATCTAAATTAACAGTTATTGTCATTTGTCCATGAGTACCCCTGACTAAAAATTAACATCTAATAACAGTTAACATCAATTTTATCTAAATTAACATCTAATAACAGTTAACATCTATAACAAAAAATATCAATTTTATCTAAATCAACAGTTTTTTCTGTCAACATCTAATAACATTTTATCTAAATCTAATAACATCTAACATCTAACAGTTCTCAAATCTCAATCTAACATTGACAATTTAAAATTTAAAAAATAGAGATAACGGTTTACTCATATGGATCTGACATATCTGGGTCTGGGTCTGGCTCAGATTCTCCACTAATTGTTACTCTTTCTGGATCAACCATTGCCGCTAGTCAACCAAATCACAAGTTCACCACTGCAAAAAAAAAAAAAAAGGAATTACAAGTAATGAAGCAAAAATGTGCAAATTTAAACAAAAAGAAGCAATGAATTAAAATTAAAACCCCATCAAATTCGATTTAAAAGTATTTTTTTCCTTTCTTTCTCAAATAGTGTAAAAAACGTGCCAAATTAAACAGACTGCGATACAAAAAAACGAAGGTAAAAGTCAGATAAAAAATACCTTATCTTTTTTTTTCTTTTTGTGCTTTCCTCTTCCCTTTTCCGTTTAGGCTTTCTTCTCCTTTTCTTTTTCTCTGTCTATACCTTCGTTATATAATAACAAGAGACAATTATCATGCCTGACAGTGACTGTGACTGGTACCAACGAGCCCTAGACGGAGATGTAATCATCATGCCTCAAAAATCTGTAGTATCTGTATCATCCGCTTCGTCAAGGGCCTCGAGCCTCACAATGTCACAAGTCACAAGTGGCGGAGAGAGTCAGAGAGGTGATACATCGCCACATCGTTGCAGACAGAGAGGAAAACAAATTATAGATTTATAGGCACGCACGCTCTCTCAAATCTCAATCAAACATTCAGGCTGTCACAAATTGTACTTAGGGGGCTGTCAAACACTCACAACAAATCAACAAGTCAACAACACTCAGAGAGAGAGAGATAGTGAGACACAATCGACAGAGAAAAGCCATAGGGAAAACCGGAAAAGAGAGAGACAGAGAGAGGGAGACTGGGAGACACAATCAAGAGAGAAAGAGATGGTCTAGCGGCGCCTAGGTTAGCAGAATGCACGCCTATATATCTTCGCTATATCCTATATGGGCTATTGTGGGCTGGGCTGCGCTGATCCGCTGACGGAATTAACGTTAATCCAACGAAACGGAAGATGTTGGTTTCGTTTCTGTTCCGTTCCGTTCCATTCTGTTCATACCAACGTAACTCATTTCAATTCCGTTGTTGTTCCGCAAAATAGAACGTAAATAGAATTCTGTCCGTTTCGGACGGAACGGAACGAAAACGTCCGAAACGGAGGGAAATTGACAGCGCTATTTGTCCTATATGATGTTTTGGAAATAAACTTATGTTTGCAATTCATAGTAAATGTAATCTAGTGCTCCCTTCAAAGAAGTGACACAAGTTTTGCTGCACTCTTAAATGTTGCAATATGATTCCGTTTCTATGAATATGTGAAATACTAAAATAAAATTAGCAAATCCTCAAGCATGTATGGGCTATTCAATATCTCATTGCACTTTATTTTAATTTACTACATATATGTTTTGTTATTTTGATTGGTGGTGTCAGCATGAACCTAGTCCATTTTGGTGCGCATTTTATCAGAAAATTTTGTTTCGAAATCTTTTGTACTCAGGTGAGATCACTTATTAGCAAAACATGACTTTTGATTCACTTATCTCAACTAACTAGATACAAGGAACTTAATTAATTACAGAATATATTTATGACCAAGACACTTCGTAACAAATTTTATTACACCATTTTGATTCACATGTTTTTTTCTTTTTTGGAAAATAATAGCTAAAGCTACCAATTTCAATATAGAATCCCGTTTGATCCACATTTGAAGATCAAAGTGCATACAGTAGTAATTATAATTTCGTCAATATAGAACTCAGACTTAATTAGTTAGCTAATATTTGACCAGCTGAGAATTTTTTAATAGGACTTTAGTATTGTATGTGAGTATGTCCCTGTCATGAAATTAAACATCTCAATCAGCTTAGGCATGTATCTAACTAAGGGAGGTAATACTCAGCCTTGGTGAATGGTGCAATCGCCAATCAATTAAATTATGGAGTGGGACCCACCAACAACCGAACCTTAAGCTTCATTTCATCATATATAAGTATAAGTATATAACATCCCTCACGCTCACACAGAATTACCAACCTCCATCACCTGAGCCAGTGAGCCCTGAGACATCATATATTCATATTCATTTCATATCAGAAACCCCAAATTATAACAAAAAAACAACATAAATAAATAAATAAAAATAAAATGCCTTCCACGCTGGCCGGGCTCCTCTCCAGCTCATCCATCCGCGTCAATCCAGACCCTCCATCTCCCTCCACGCCGATCGCCGACTCAATCTCCACCATCCATGCATTCCTCTCCAAGTGGGACCCTCACACCTCTCTCTCCTCCGGCTTCCTTTCTGCCGCCTCCCACCTCCACTCGTACCTCCTCCACCTCTCCACATCCTCTGCCAACTCAGCACATCGCGAACTTGTGCGTACTAATTCTCTTCTCCAATCTGCCATGCGCCGCCTTGACCAAGAACTAAAGCACCACCTCCTCGCTATCTCAGATGCCCAATCAACTGCTGATCAAATCTCCACCGTCCGTGCGATTGTGGAGACCATGCTTTCCACTGGTTATGGGGAGGAGTGCATCACTACGTACCAGTCCATCCGCCGCTCAGCTGTCACTTCTCAGTTGAAGCAACTTGGGTTCGACATCTCCCTAAATTTATCCAGAAAATTGTTCAAGGTCAGCTGGGAGGCCTTGGACCACCAGACCAAGCTTTGGATCGATGCGTCATCTAGAGCGGTGTGCCGAGTTTTCTACAGTGAGCGGCAACTATCTGATACTATTTTTGGAGCATCACCAGAGCCGATACGTGACTCTGTATTTGCTAGTGTTGTTGCTGATATTGCCTCAACATTTTTCTCTTTCCCAGAAACCATATCCGTGCGTGCGAGAAACTCACCCGAGAGACTCTTTTCAATCCTAGACATGCATGAAAAAATTACAAATCTCATTCCCGATATTGAAGTACTATTTGGGTGTGAACCCACAGCTATGGTACTATCAAAAGTTACCTCGGCCATTACCAATCTCATTGATGCAGCTCGAATGTCACTGAATGAATTTGAAAAAGCAGTTCGAAAGGCAAAACCTCATTCATCACCTGGTGGTGGGATACTCTCATTATCTCGGTATGTGATGAATTACTTGGTGTGCCTCTTTGATTATGAGGCCTCTCTCCATATGATACTTGGCATCATGCCTCAGGAAATGAATACCTCTTCTTTTGATATACAAATTTCTGATGATTGGTATGGGTCACCGGTCTCAGTTCGCATTGCATGGTTGATACATGTTTTGTTGCAGAAACTTGAGTCTATGGCAGAGAGTTATCGGGACGTGGCCTTATCATATCTATTTCTGGTAAACAATCTTCAATACGTAGTCAAAAAGGTGAAAGATAGCAGCCTTAAAGATAGTTTGGGTGAAGAGTGGGTAGTGGCTCAAGAGAAAAAGGTTCGGCGATACATGGAGGGTCATGTGAGGTCGGCCTGGGCCAACGTGTCAGCTGCTTTACCAGTAAAAGAGGAGGAGCATGTGGAGAGAGTAAGAGAGTTTGAAATGGTTTTCCAGAAGGCGATGAAGGAGAGGGAAAGTTGGGTCATTGTTGACGAAAGGATGCGCGAGGAGGTGAGGCAATTGGTAGAGGGGATGGTGGTACCGGCTTACCGGGGCTGGTACCAAGTTTACCGCAGGACGATGGAGGTTCGCTTCACACCAGAATTTATCCGGAGCAGGATCTTGGGGTTGTATGAAGATCCAGATTCACGTTCTGGTTCGAATTCGAGTTCGAGTTCAGTTTCAGGTTCGGGTTCAAATTCAAGTAACTCAGCTAAATTACTTTGTCGACTAGGTTGCTATATGTCACAAGAAGGTGATTTGTCAGTTCGCCATCAAGAAGAATTAGATGAAGCGCGAAAGGGTGAATTGCTGCTTCAATACCATTCAAGAGATGATGTTGCACAACAAGGTGAAGTGTCGCTTCGAGTCCAAATTGAAGATGTAGACTCTTCTATATCAGAATAGGATTCTGAGGTTCTAAATAAATAATATATTTGGAACTGTCTAATTCTCAAAAGGAAATATATATATATATAGTGTGTAACTATGAATGATAAGAGAATTTTTGTGTTTTTCTTTCTCATTGGATGAAAATTATAAAAATTTTGTTCCGTCGAACTATTGTTTTGTTTAATTTTATTTTTGTGTGTGCGGCTGTGCGCTCGCGCGCGTTACATCAACGCATGTTTAATACTCGTGAAAAAAGAAGTATTTTCTTCGTCTTTATTTTCATTGAACTGTAATTCTTATGTTTAGTAATAATTCAATTTTCTATCGATCAATCAGAACATTTCAAAACAATTTTTTCCCTAATATGAATACTTCTTCAAGACTAATTGTGCGGATCGATTTATGTGAGAAGATACCGCTACCAAGCTTTTCTAAAAAAAAAAAAAGATTTATGTGAGAAGATTAAAATGCATAAATTAGTTTCCATTTTTCTTTCCTTTATCCTTAAATTTGAATCCCTTGTCGATCCTTCCCATAAAATTAAGCGATTCCATCTGTTGATTACAGAAATGCAGTATTTAATCTGTAAATAAGAGAACACATACAAGTCCAATACTTTTTTTTTTGGAAACTAAAGATTACATTACTTCTATTACAGAAAAAAATTTGCTATAATAATATTCTTTTATGGATAGAAAGTCCAAGTAGTTAGTATTATTTTTTCATCAAAAAAAAAGAGTAGTTAGTATTATTTGCATATAATCTGTATATAGTTGCATTCATGTGGTAATATTCAATCTTGATATTTGATAATACATGTGTAACACCCTTCGAGATATATTTATCTAGTCAAATATATTTCGTACTATGAATTTGACTATGTATTATAGACTTCTAAGAGAATTTGTCTTTTTATTTTCGTCTTTTCTTTTTGTTTTATTTTCTGAATCACATGTTGTATGATCGGCAATTATTGATCTTAAAATCAAAATCAACAAATATAAATGAAGAAAACAATATGGTTCCTTTTGTCCCTATTTGCATTTAAACTGATTTAGTCACAACACGTATGTGGATGCTGATTTTTATCATACTTTTTTTATACAAGTTCGTACATCACATTTAAGTTGACATTTATTTTTGACAGATGTATATAGTTTTACGGGTCACAATGGTATTAAGAAATTATAACTAGAAGGTTCTTAGGAACAAAATGTTACAATTCCTTTCTCTTTCAACAATCAATTATAGCATAACCAGCAGATCTTTATGTACCTTACAAGAAAACCATTAATTTCTCGGAAGACTTTTTAAACAATAAGAAGTTTTCAAATTATGGCGATATATTCATAACTATAAATTGTAGACCAGATGGTGTAATGTCTTCGAAATTTTTTATTTATATATTTTTTTTCGAGAAAATGCACCTAATATTTCAAAAGAGAAAGGAGGGAGGGTACATAGAAATATTCTTTAGAAACTAACTAAACAGGCTAATCTAGGCTGCATAATTATTCAACACCTGAATGTAGACAAACGCCTATTATTTTATTATTTTTTTTTAATAAAGACAAGCGCCTTGTGTGTTTGTGTGTAGGCTGTCAACGGTACGTCATTTACCGTTATACCGTTTTGTTTAATCGAAATAGAACGATTTGTGGCATAAAAAATTATATCGTTTTTTAAATGGCACGGTTGATGGCACAGTTGGTTATACTATTTCGATCATTTCAACCTCATTTCAAATCGTTTTATGTGTAATATACGGTTGATGACACAGAATTTTGTTTTGTTTAATAAATGGAACAGTAAGTGACATACTGGTATTGTATCATTTAATAAGTGACACGATAACGATTTGGTGTCATTCCGTGTCACTTACTACGTTTTGACAGCCGTATTTGTGTGTGGGGTAAGCTTAATATCACTTGCTGATTTTATTTATTTATTTATTTTTTGTAATGATTGTGGTTTGCTTCGAAAGTCGATGATATATATATAGTTGAACTGACTCTGCAGCTACCAACTCTCTATATTTTGCTAATGCCAATAAATTAAGGTTGAGAAAGTGCTTGAAGACACTTGTCACTTGTCAGGTGGGAAATATAGAAAATTAGTATTCGCCATCCAGCATTGCATCCTCCAGCATAATCCAAACATGTGTCTTTTTTCTTTCTCGGTGCATCCCTTCCTATCCTCTTTTTCCTTCTTTCTCTCTTTAGTGTTCCTCTTCCCTCCTTCCTCGGCTCCTCTTCCCTACCCTTCAATGAATTGATCCATCTCTCTTTCAGTCTACCATCCTCTCACACCCTTCCTTCCTTCAAAGCGCCTATCCCCTCCTTCCTTACTCTCTTCTCTTCTCTTCCTTCAAAGCGCATGGAGAGAGGGCTGTCAATTTCGTCCGTTTCGAACGTTTACGTTCCGTTCCGTCCGAAACGGAACAGAAGCGGAGGGAAATCCTATGACGTTTTACTCAGTGGAACAGAAACGGAAGCGAAACGAGTTACGTTGGTATTGTTAGAAAACCGCTCAATTTTAATTTTGTGACTAATTACGCTTAATTAATCCAATTAAAACACAAGCAACACGAGATCTAGTACATAAGCTCATTCGACACAAGAGATAAGAGGTGGAATTTGTACCTCCCGCGAAATCGTATTCGCGGGGCTCGACCACGGCATGGGAGTCGGTGGCGTGCTCTCCTTCGCCTCCTCCATGGCGGCCTCGAGTCCACCAAGGAATTTGGCCATGTCCCAATTCTTGTGCTAGCAAGAGAAAGGAGATAGCTAATCCTTTTCACCATTTTTCAAGTAATTCTAGCAATTAACCTTTTGAAATAGCTATTCTCAACACATGAGACCTATGGGAATGCAAGAGAGAGAGAGACCATCATGGGAGAATCAAAATTCTGCCGAATGGTGGTGGCGGCTAGGGAGAAGAAGGGAGGCAAGGTGAGAAAGTTAGATTTTGCTTCTTCAAGTGGTCTTTATATAGACCACTCTCCACCAACCTTTTCTTTTGCCCTTTTTACCCCTCTAAGGCCGGCCATAAAATTGGGCCAAAAAGGCCACCCCATTTATTTGTTTAATCTCACTTAGGCCATATATTAAATCAATTATTTAATAGGCCTTTCAAGTTGCATTCAATTTAGGTTTAAATAGACTATTAAATTAAAAGCCTATACTTTAATTTAATTCACTTAATTAAATTAAAGTGTGATGAATAAAATTAATTATCAATATATTGATAATCATTTTAGGATTAGCATGTACATTAATTTATTTCTATATGATCCATTTGACTTAATTAATTATAACGGTCCACAACGTTATTTAATTAATTAATCAACTTATCATATTTTGCAATACTCACTATTGCAAATAAATAAATAATGCACGTATGGTCAAAGTCCTATTTGAGTGACCCTTTGAGAATTTATGCTACGTTGGACATGGAATTAAATCGTTATTTAATTCCAATAATCATAAGCGGTATCTAGCAACACGTTATGATTCCCAATTCGCATAAATAGTGTACTGCTACAATATTTCAATCTTGCATAAGAGAATAAATATGTTTCTCTATTTTGATTCTTATGTCTCACGATATCATCGTATAATCCAAGATAGGAATGTGTCATTCTTGCAGATTATACGTTTCTTGATCTAGAGATGATTGCTTAGTTGCGCGCATACGATCCAACTCCATCAAGGGGCCCAAACAGATATCGTCGCTCACTAAGTGAATTAATGAGGGACATACGGTTTTCTTGATGATTAGCTTTTACCCGCACAATTCAAGAGAACGTAAATCAAGTCCGTATAGCAGCCCTTAACGGAAATCAGCGGTAGACGAGATTTATAGAACCTATCCTCATGTGGAAAAGATAATCATCTCAAACATAGAACCAAAATCATAACGAAATAAATAATGACACATAACACAATCCATATATTTATTTCGTTGGGTCAAGTCCTGTACTATGTTCAATAACATATACATATGCAATTAGGTTGGTAACTCTTTACCTATGATTTGTAGAACTTAATCATCACTTAACTTGCATACTAATCTTATATGATAATTAATGTTCCTTGTTAATTATCAAGATTATGGACCGTTTAGATTTATTATTGTCATTCTAAAGAATGATCCACAGAGATCTACAATTCAGATCCTCAACATGAATGATCTGTCAATAATAAACCTAGGAACAGATGATAAAATATCATCCAAAACATAAACTAATAATTAAATTATTAAATTATTGACTTCTAGGACATAACTCTAACAGATATGAACGGAACAGAAACAAAATAGTTCACTTATGTTTCGTTTTTTAACGTAAATTCCGTCAGCCCTTTTAGAATGTTGCAGTCCAGCCCGTATTGATGATTAAAGAGGCGTAAAATGGGAGCTGAGAGTCTCTCTCTCCAACCCAGCAACCCTAGCGCCGCTCTCATCTCTCTCTTACACCTCTTCGGAGTACTGCTAAGGCGATCGTTCCCCTGCACCTCTTCAGAGTACCGCGATGCCTTACATCTCGCCACACAGTACTGCCTCCTCTGTGTCATCACTTCTAAGCACCGAAATCTGAGCCTCTTCTCTGAGCATCAGATCTGACCCACCTTGACAGGCTCTCGCCGCCACTGTCTCCCCGTCGCCTCTGCCTCCTCCTAGTCGTTGTCGAGCACCAAAGGTCTACCCCGCTTCGCTCCGCCTGTTACCCACTCGATCCAGACTCACACATCAGCCACTTGTCGTCCAGACCGAATCAGTGCTTAGGTGTTGCTGTCGTCGCTGTCGGTCTCATCTCACCACCATCGGCGCCGTCTCTTGTAGCCTCCGATCAACAACAACCGAGCACATCTCCCTCTCTCACTGCATAACTCATTGAATTTCCACATGAAATTAAGTATGTTTTCCTTCTATTTTTTTTATTTTACCTTCTGAATTTTTGCATTCAATTTCTTTTAGTTTTGATTTTTTACTTTCTTTTTTTCTAAAATTAAATCTTTTCTGTAATTTTTTGTGATTTTGATTTGTACCTGTGTTTCATTCACTGGGCTTGAGTTCCTATAGACGTTTGAAGAGGAATCTGATAGATTAGTGGAATAATGAAAAGGGATTGTTTTCTTGAGCTCAATAAAGGAGAAGGATGTTTTCAGCTGTTAAAAAAGAGAGTGCAAAAGAGTAATATATAGTTAGCTTTGTCTGTAATAAATGATTGGGTTGTGTAGCTATATGAGTATATGACCAGCAAAGAAAAATGTAGTTACCAATCTATTATGCTGATATCTATTTTTTTCAGAGCAATCTTGCAAATCCAATCATTGTCTCTTCCGTTGTTAGATTTTTTTTTCAGTCTTTTGCTATGTTCTTATGTTTTTTTTTTTGTTCCAGCTTTTACTGGTATGTGTTTTTTTTCTTTTGTTCCATACTTAACTTGTTTTTACATGTTTTTATCAGTTTTTCCTTTTGTTTCAGATTTAACATGTTTTTACATATTTTTGCCAATTTTTTCTTTTGTTTCAGATTTAACGTGTTTTACTGTTACGTGATTTTAAATGTTTTTTGTTTAGTTCCAGATTTAACGTTTTTTACGTATCTTCCGTTTAATTCTCACGGAACGAAAACGGGACTAATTTTTATTACGTTTCTAATAATGGAACATTAACGTAAATTAATTCTGTTACGTGTTAATGAACGGAATGAAAACGTAACATGTCATTTCCGTGTACGTTGTGCACGTTTGACAGCCCTAAGGGATGGTATGAAAAATTGAATGACGTGGATGATTTTTTTTGTATGACGGTTATCACTTTCGGAAAATATATGCTGAGAACTAAATAGATTGGTTTGTACGTAACATAATATGTTTGCTGAGTTTAATTAAGATTTTATGTCTTTATGGTTTAAAAAATAGAAGTATAAACACATGCAAAGAAAAATTAGATATTCTATTTATACAGATAAATGGATACTTCGGCATGGTAGTATTCCACTAGATCGACAGGAGACGGCGCCGAAGTATCCATTTAGTTTCTTTTTTTAGAAAGAGAAGTAGTTTAGTCAGAACAATCTGCACTTTGAATAGTGTGTTTATTGTAATGTTTTCAATACCCTACCGGGTACCGGAAATTTTCGGTAAAACCGGGTATCGGGTCAGACTCCGGTAGGGTAAGACCTATAAAACCAGTTAGTAAAAAATCGGGAAAAACCGGTCAAAAATCGGAAAAATCGGAAAAAATCGATGTATTCGCTCGACCGGTTGTACGTTTTCTTCCTTTCCCTTTCGCTGGGCTTCTTGCTTTTCGTTTGTCAAGAAAAAATTATTTTGTTTTCTTTCCAAATTCGTTGGGAGTAGAAGGCAAAATCCCTCGGGATGCAGAATATAACCCTAGCAATTTTTCCTTCCGCCTCCACCCTCCCTCCTCTATTGCCTCGATCTGGTACGTTCCCTTTTCCTCTTCAATTTTTCCTTTTTCTTTTACAGTTGTGATTTTTTTTTCTTATTGTCAATCGATATTGCTCAGGAGATAGGTGTCAGTGTGCAAGAGATAGAGAGAGAAGACAAAGGGTGAAATCGTGAAAGGGGGATAAGCAAGGGAAATGGTTGATAATGGAATAAACCAAAAACATGAAATAAAGCATTTACAAACTAAATTAATAAAAATAGGAATTCATTAGAGTGAATATCTGTAGCAATCAGAATCAATGATAGTCATTTTGTTGAATTTCGATCATCCTGACTGGTACTTAAAAATGGAATCTGTAAATTTCAAGGGTTCAACAGAACTTTTTGTCAAAAAAAAAAAGAATTCTACTGAATGCAAACAAATCCATCTTGGAAAATTTAGTGAGAATTACTAGAAGGATTTTAAAAATGTGAAATTTATTTTTTTAAGGATCCAATATTCTATGAATGACACAATTCATGATTGTTAAAAATTTGTTGGTCAGTTTGCATGATTATCGAATACATTTGTTGTCAATTTTACCAGGCCTTGTCTTATCAGAATTACTATATTTATTATATAACCTCCACAATATTTTATTCAAGTTAAATTTATTTTACTCACATGCACATAAGTACTATGTAGTTTGTAACACTAACTACAGAGGTTGCAAATAATTACTATTTTGCAATTCTGATGTGTGATCACCTGGAACCAAGTTAGTACCAGTTTATAAGTATCTTTATTACTCTTGTTGTTTTGATTTTGGTTGATGTTGTGTTACCGTTTTGTATATTCATGACCTGTACCAGTCCATAACATCTCGTTGTACCATTCTGTCCTCTAAGAAAACAATGATTTTGTGTTAAATGACATACTGACATGATATTGTGTAATTGTTATTGTTAGAATGGACAGCGCATGTGAGAAACAAAAGCAGCTAGGTTAATATAATCTTTTGGAGGCTTGAGAATTCTACATATTGTAATGTATTCAACAACATAGAACTAGATTATTGTTTGTTTTGGGTTTCTGTTGTATGATCGTAATGTAAGAATATCGTACTTTTAATTTGAACACCATTATTGTTTAGGAATCTACAATTGCTCATCTTTTGTTTGATCTTTATATATATGTTTGTATGTTTAATATATTTTCTTATATTTTAGATAATTAATTAATTAATAATATGACATCATCCGGTTTTTGAAACCGGTAAAACCGGTAACCCGGTAAAACCCCTTATCCTTTGGATATGTGTGAGAAGAAGGGAAGAAGGGAAGAAGTATTGGGAAGTGTGTAACTTTGTGAAGAGTTTGGATTGTTTATATTTTTTTTTTCTTCTTCTTCCTTCTTCTTCTTCTTTCTTCCAATGATCCAAACACACCCATGGTAGTATTCCACTAGTGCATCGACAGAAAGAAAGGAAGGTTTGAAGGATACCGAACAATGTGATAGAAGTCCAAGCTAGACGTTCTTCCGCTGTTTTTGTTGTGGTATACTAAACTCGATTTAAATTACATTAGTTTACAGTTCCAATAAAGCTTTTTAAATTTTACCGAAATAACGTCGTTATGACTTAAATTGTAGATTTTTGGAGCAAAATGCATCAACGTTACAACAATCAAGCACAAAATAACGATAGCATTATATTTTCGAAAAAATCGGTGATAATAATTTAAAATTTTTGCATTTGGTGGTGTAAAAATGGATGAGTCATTAAAGTTATAATTTTTTTTTGCTGAATACAATTGATTTTGTCTATTTCGTTTCTTTACTTGTTAATTTTTTATATTTTAATTTTTCAAGCAATTGATAAGATAGGCTAGTTGTATAATTATTTTTTTATACACATATTTTTTTTCACCGTTTTATCACCGATATAACACCGAATCGCTAAATCAATTATGTACCGTTATAACGCAAAAATCACATTTTAAAATCTTGGTTCCAATTAATGCTCACAATTTGAATGCACCAAATGTCTCCAAATGTAGTTTTTTGTTACTTTTTTCAAATATAAAATTTAAATATCAAATTCATACCGTTGATCTTATTGTTCAATTTGATGAGAGATGTGTTTCCATATAAGTTTTATAAATTTTGAGATTTGTTTGATACTCGTCTTTTTTCTAAATGAATCTAGTTAAATATGATAGATTAATTCTAATAAGTTCATATTTTATCATATTTATCAAGTATCAAATAAACTTCAAAATTTATAAAACTTATATAAAAATGCATTGCTTATTATATCAAATAAGATCAACCGTTTGGATTTGAAATTTGAATTTTTATATTTTGGAAAAAGTTATAAAAAAGTAAGTTTTCGGTTATTTCGAGGTATTCAAATCGTGTGCAGCATAACCCTCTTTATTGGAACTGTTATTATGTTCCAAATACAGATTTTGATTAAATATTTAGTCAGACTTGGTGCGCAGAAAAGTAATTAAAATGCTCTAAAAAAAATGATGTGAAACTACACTGATTCATATGATCCATTTTTTATTATATTCGAAAAGTAATAAAAATACACCGAAAAAAGGATTTCTTAATCTTTGACGATGCCAACTATACAAAACTATATATGTTTGGCTAATTTGACGTGCTTGGTCAGAGAGGAGGAGAAAAACCGGTGCATTAAATGCTTATAGAGATGGTCAGATAGGTGCCGAAATTGGCGACTATAAGTAGAATATGGATGCATGTTTGCCTTTCAGAGTTATTTGGTGACTTTTGAAGTCAAGGTACTGATAATGTCTCTTTTAAAACATTTTGATTTACAAATAATTCCACGAGATCTAAGGAACATGATCGGACTAAATAAGATCATTTCTATAATTTAAATAATATATCATTTTGATCAAAAAATTAATATATATTTTAATCTAAGTTTTATGAACGATTAGGATATAAATTAAGTTTCATTCATAAATAATTTAGATATAAGGTAGATATTGTTTATAAATAATTTATATATATGGTACTGTGGGATACTTGACATACTTTTTTCTTTACTTTGAAGTCATATATAATCGACTAGTAAGGGTTCGTTTCACTAGGACACCAACGACAGAAAAAGTTGGCTTTTGGGCTTTATGTTCTCTCTTGGTGTTGTTATTATGTTTATGTCAATGCAAAAATTATAAATTATAAAAATATTATCATTAAATGACAAATTATTTTTATGTCATCATAAAATGATAATATTAGATAGATACCACCAGATAATTAATTTGACCATTATACCCTTTTAAATATGTCATTATAAAATAATAAAATTAGAAATATGCCATTTTAAAATATTAAATTTATAAATATGTCACCGTTAAGTAAATAAGTGATTTTATGTCATCAACAAAAGAAATAAAACTTCAAATTTTAAAATTTTTAAAATTTTTAAAATCAAAAGTTGAAATTCAAAAAAAAAATTAGTTTGAAAATTTGAATTTTTAAAATTTAATTCATGTCAATAAATTTCTTTTTCATTTCTTAATGAGAGGATATTTTGGGCATTTTTTTTTAAAAGTTAGAGTGGCATATCTTTAATTTTGATTGAAATAATGACATAAAACTAATTTACAATTTAAATGTGGCATATCTCTAATAATTAATTTTTCATATAGTGACATATATCTAATTATTCCAAATTTAATTGTTCTGATCACCAAAAGAAATAATAATAATAATAATAATAATAATAATAATAATAATAATAATAATAATAATAATGTTGCTTCAATTTAATCGGGCGCACCCAAATTACTATTTTCTTTTCTGTTTTTCTAAATTGAAGATGCCAAACTAGTAGGTGAACAACAATAATATAACAAAAAAAGCAGAATATATGGATAGCAGGGTGCACAAGACAAAAAAAAAACAAGGTTTGTTGTATAGCTGGTTGCAGAGAAATGGCTAGCTACATTATTGTATTAATGTATTCCCATTTTTTGTAGATAGGCCCACATGTCAGGAAAGAGGCAGAAAAAAATAATATTAAAAAATTATTAAATTTCAAAACTATTACTTAAATAATAGAAATTATATAAATACTATCATAATATATAGTTTTTGAAAGAACGAGACTAGCCATTCTCATTTCAATACGTAATTTTGAGTATTTTATTAATATATTTTTAATATTTTAAATGGTTTTTTCTATATAATTTTAATATTTGCATGGTTTTTGTATTTTGATATGTATTTTTCTTATATGTAATTTTGCATGGTTTTGTGTTCCCATTTCAATACGTACTTTTGCAATATGTTGTATATATACGTTTTCCATAATATTTTATTTTTTTCACCATAAAAATAATATTTTTTTAATAAATATAAATAATATTTAAACATGTTAAATTATAAATAATGATTATAAAAAATTAAAATATAATCTATATAATATTTAAGTATATTAAAAATTTTATACATATTTTTCTCCACTCATCTCATCTAGGGATGAAGACAGATCGAGGATAATGGCCAAGCCATATCTATATTCTTATTTTTTTCGATATGTTCGGATGCACATAAGGTTCAGATTTTAAACGAATTTGGATACAGTTTAAATATCGTCGGATACGAAAAGAAATACAGATATATATTGTGTATAATTTTTATGTTATTTTTCTATTTTTTATTTTCTATGATATATTTAATTTATTTTTTAATCATTTATTTATAATTTAATATATTTATTTAAACTAAATTTATTATTTTATTTTTATGAATGTTATTTCTTAATTATGCTAAAACTTCAAACTAAAGTATGGTGGAAAAAAAATATGCAACATATTGCAAAAACAGTAAAATACAACTTAATAATATATACAAAGAAAGTTTAATATGCACCATAGTGCATAGGACTTTCTATGTACCGCGGATTTTTTCGGAAGTATTTTTGTAAATTGATAAATTTAATTTAACCAATCTAATCTACATATTGAAATATCATAGCAAACCAAAATTTTCAATTTTTTAGATTTTATTACTATTTTTTTTTTGAATTTTTAAAAACATACCATTTTTGAAATGTTGTAAATAGTATAACATTACAAAAATAACATGTTTTAAAAAAATTGAAAAAAATAGTAATAAAATTTAAAAAATTGTAAATTTTGGTTTGCTATGAGATTTCAATATGTAGATTAGATTGGTTAAATTAGATTTATCAATTTACAAAAATATCTCCAAAAAAATTCGTGGTGGACAGAACGTCTTATGCACTATAGTGCATAATAAACTTTCTGAATATATGTATATATATATATATATATAGAGAGAGAGAGAGATAGTGTGTTTTGCTATGGTGAGTTGCGTCAAAAATCTCCTAGATCTGGTTCAAAATGGACGACCAAACCGTCCAATATGATCTTCCGATTGAAATCTCCATGCAGACAAAATTTTATATTTTTTTGAAATTTTTAAGTATTTTTTTCGAATTTTTAAATTTTGAACAGTTCAGAACTAATTAGATTAACGATTTTCTAAAATTCTAAAAAAAATACTTAAAAATTAAAAAAATATATAACATTTGGCATGCGCAGAGATCTCAATAGGGAGATCGTATTAGACGGTTTGGATCGGTTATTTTGAACCAGATCTAGGAGTTTTTAGTGCGACTCACTATAGCAAAACTCTTTCTCTCTCTCTCTCTCTCTATATATATATATATACATACATATAGGGTGTGTTTGGATGAGTATGGAATAAGAAATAAGAATAAGAAATTTCGGTATGCGTGCTTATTCTTATTCTTGTGCAACCCAAACAACACAAGAATAAGGAATTTGGGTCCTTATTCCTATACTAAAAAAAACCATGGTATAAGAATAAAGAATTTAGATAAGCAAGCATACCGAAATTTTTTATTCTTATTCCTTATTCCATGCTCATCCAAACACACCCATAGAGTATAGCTATGGTGAGTTGCAACTCACAGGGCTCTGGTGAGTCGCAATCTAAGGCATCGGAGAGCAATCTAAACCTTCCGATTTCCATCAAACTTCGTGCAGATGATGAGTCGCTGGATCAAATCAAATTTATGTTCCGTCTGTTTTTATTCTGTCTTCGCTCCATCTATCTCAACACTCGCCTCTCTCTCTCTCTCTCTCTCTCTCTCTTCAAACTCGAAACAAGAACTGAGGCGCTGCACCTCCTCTCAAACCCTAGAAAAATAAGAGCAGATCGGAGAGCCTATTGCATGACTTCGATTTTGCACCTTTCTCTCCTTTTGACCATCGCATGCGCCTCCTCAGCTATCGGAGAGCAATGCTTCTGTTCCGCACGCTATTCTCAGGGCCTCTTCCTTGCTGAGCAGATCGGAGCACCAGATCAGAGCACCATATCAGAGCACCAGAATAATCCTCCTCTCTCCTCCACTCACGATATGATTCAGAGCCTTAGCACCTTCGAACTTGCCTTGTATCCTCTCTCTTCCACTCACGACCTGAACGCGCCTTTCCTCGTCTCTTCTCTGAGAGCCTCTCAGCACCTTCCCTTCTTGAAAAGTTTCTATTTTTCTCTCGCCATGACTAGTTTCTTCAATTTTGAAAAAAAATATTCTTTAATTTTGCCGATCCAGTGATTCAAAAAATAATGAGAAAGCACATTTGTTAATAAATAGCATGTGCTTCATCTTCAAAAATAATTAATTTCAAATTTTTCTTTAATGAAATGTGTTTATTGGAATAAATTTCTTTATTCAAATATTAATTTCAAATTTTCGAGTTTGGAGGGACTGAATTGTATTTTCTGATTTATCTTCGTTTGTTATACTAAAGTAGGTTAGACTTTTCGATTATTGAATTGTATTTTCATCCTGTAACAGGAGCAAGTTGGTTTTATGGATTATGAATTTCTAGCATTTTAGGTACTGTGCATACCATATGTGCTTTTTATAGATTATGGATTACTGGTAGGAATTATATGTTGATTTATCTCTATTTCTGTCGCATTCAACATGTCCCTTTTTTTCTTTAATTTCTCTACTTTTTCTGATTCAGAGCCGTAGTTTAGTACTGTGCATACCATCTTTGTTTAGTACTTTTTACATTGTTAAGCTTCTGTAGTACTGTATCAGCAACAGCAATGAAGGTACCATGTACTAAATTTCCTTTGTTATGGTACTGCACTTTACTATCAGGTTCAGCAACATGGATATCTGCACTTTACTATCATCATATAGCGTTTTGTTTTAATTGATTGTTAATTGAGTTACTATCAGGTTCAGCATATGAGTGTAAATTTCAGCATATAGCGTTTTGTTTTAATCAAGTGTTAATTGAGTTACTATCGGGTTCAGCATATGAGTGTAAATTTCAGCATATATCTGCACTTTACTATCACTTAGTTACTATCGGGTTCAGCATATGAGTGTTAATTGAGTTTTATTGGAGTAAATTGCAACATAGTTGTTGTCTCAATATGCATGGTTTTAGTTTTAAATCATGTTAAATTTTCTGTGTTATGTTATGATTTGATACTAATTTGTAATTGTTTATCTTTTTTACTTAGGATTTGAAGACGAATTTGGAGACGAATTTTCTGTGTTATGTCATGTTAAATTTTCTGGTTTTAGTTTTAATTAGGCCTTAAAGACGAATTTGGAGATAAGATGGATCTGTACTAAAGGCCTTTTCATGTTATTTACTAATTTGTAATCCTTTTCATATTATTGGATTTGTACTATTTACTAACCTTTGTAATTTCTGTGAGCTACTATGTATTTTTGTATTGGATATATATTGCAATTTGTTATCTCTGGATGCTTATATCATGTACTATCAATATGTTATTTCTCAAACAAGAAGCCAAGATTCCAAACCGCACTTATATATAGATTATAGACATTAAAACCCCATGTCCTCCAAAACCATATTTATGTGGGTGTTCCAAATCTTCAAATTAACTAAAAATGAACAGTAGGTTGATGGTAATACATATCTCAATTCAAATCCAGTGCATAGTAATACAATCAGTTCATACACGCAAGTTAAAAAAATAGAAGAAAGAGAGGAGTAAGCAAAACGAAACCGTAAAAGCAAAAATGAAGGGAGAAGATTGCAAGCTTCAGTTGTTGCCGTCGGGCACCGTCAGTGATCAGGTAGAAAGGGAAGGGGGACATTGGCAATGAGGTCTTGGGTACGAGACAGTGGAGATGGATTCGGTGAGAGGCGACGATGGATAGAGCGGCGGTGAGGTCTAGGGTTTACTTCAGTGAGGTCTGTCGACGAGAGAGCGCAAAATCGAAGTCGTGCTCTCCGATAGCTGAGGAGGCGCTCCGATCTACTCATTTTTTTTTCTAGGATTTGAGAGGAGGCGCAGCACCTCACTTCTTGTTTCGACTTTCTAGTTATACCTATATAAATGTGGAGTAGGCAGTTTTCGTCAAAATTCACGCCTATGAACAGTGCCACTTCTCTTTTTTTCGCAAATTATCTCGGTCGTCCATTTGGATCTTGCGGTGAGATTTTGGGAGACCAAAGCGGTGGTGAGAATATATACAGTGAACTGGGTGTATCATTATTAAATGCAAAACGGTGCTTTACTTTTCTCCCTTCGTATGCACTACGCCTTTGGTCCAGAGCAATTAATTCCAAGAGATAAAATAACTTTTTATCCGGTACTTTCCTCTTTTGTTGCTTGGGTCTACGACATTTAATGTTGCTAGATGTTTTTTATATAATTTCCACACCGCTTTTCTTTTCCACTTTTTATTCCAAGCGGCCATGAGAGAGAGAGAGAGAGGAGAGAGGAGAGAGGAAATGAAAATCTTCTTCAGTTCTTCGACCATGGAGAAATCATTCGTGGTAGTCGATCGGACAACAATGCTCCGTTCGTCACAATTTCTCCTCCGATCCCCTCCTATTCCTCCTCAAATTTAGATGGGGTCGCTCGGAATGAACGCATCTATCTTCTAGAGACGAAGAAAGGGGAAGAGGTAAGCGAGATCTTTGCCCTTTTTTAGTCCGGCCTTCTTCTTTCTGTGTATCTCTTTTATCTGTTGTTTTTTTTATGTTAGGACAGACCGAACCCATGACAGACGAAGAGTGCAACAGAGGAATATCGTACAAATAATGCAGGAGATTGTCTTTATTTAATTGTTTTGCGGTATGCATCTTCTTTTTATTATGCGTTTTCTCCTCTTTAGATAGGTCTGCTTTGCGTTTTTTGGTTGTCTACAAGCTTGAATCTTTCTAAATATTTTTTTTCCTTCACCTAGATGGGTCTCTCCAGCTTCTCCTCACCTGAAGCTTTTCGTCTCTTCTTCATATATGAAGGAAACGGCTTTAGTTCCTAATTTTGGGTATTGAATTTATAAGGTTAGTTCCTTTTTATTTTGGAATTTCAGCTTTAATTATAACACTACTTTTGATTCCAATCTATTGTTATATCCATTTTGTAGAAGTAGCTTCAGGAGAAATTCAGGAGTTGCTTTGGCATGTGCAGTTGCCAATAAAGAGTGAAAGGTATCCTTGCATTAATGTTAGACTGACTGTACGCTAAGAATTTTCAAAAGCAGTATCGAAAAGAAAGAAGATGAGGACTAATTTTCTTCCACAATTTTCCAATTGTGCAGCAATCAAAGACGGTGGTTGACCACGGATCTTAACTCTCCTCACCAAGACGATTCAATAGAGATCTATCTTGGGCGCCATATCGAGGCAGGGAGAGGACAAGAGCATTGAGGTAGAAACCAAATGTGTATTCGATCCAAAGGTTCGCCGTTGGAGGCACGACTATGGAGAGGTGGGGCCGAGCTATGAAATTGGTGGGGCGGGGTTGTAAAGGAGGAGAGTAAGAGAGAGAGAGGTGGTGTAGTGGTCGAGTTTAAGAGGAGGGGTTGATTTTTCGACGCGGTGGTGGAGGGGCGATGGTAGGAGGCGAAAGAAGGGGGCCTTGAAGAAGAGAACGATAGAGAGAAAGAGAGAGGGATCGAGAGAGAGGGATAAGGGGGACGGTGCGGACAGGGATGAAGCCCCGTATATCCCATCCAAACCTTTTTTATTTAGTAATTTTGTCATTTAAAATTTCAATTTTAGCTATTTTCGTTTAATATTTATAATTTTAGTATTATAACATCGGAATATTTTGTTTCGTTCAGGAATTGGTCTAGAAGGGCAAAGAGGCAAACAGTTAAGATTTTATTTTCCTTCTTTTTGTCCTATTTTTTTTTCTCTTTGCCTATTTGTTTTTCCTTTCATCCTTTTCTTTTATTTCTGCTTTTATTGCTAAATTTTAGTTGTTCGATTTTTCTGTGGTTGGTATTGTAAGATTAGAAGAGGAGGTTCAAATTTTGGTTGCTGAGCCTCTTAATTTTGGCTGTACTAACGAACATTGGTGTATACTTGCTGAGATGAAACATTATGCAAAGCATCTCATTTGATGAAAGGTAATTACAGTTTCACTTTTTCTTACCAATTGAGAGAAGCGTTAACAACATAATATCATGATTTTTTATAATGATTTTGGTCAAACTGTTAGTTTAATAATTCTATTCCTTTTATACATTATTTTGTACAGTTATGGTATATTTACATAGCTGGCACTTCTTTGCCAATATTAGTCATTAAGTGATAGGAACCAATGGTGTTGATCGCCTTTATGGCTACTAATAAAACGTCAATGAAAATCTCGGTCTTAGATGTGATGTTGCTATTAGTATTCGAGAGGTGATGGTAAAACATGGTAGTTTCCTTTTAGGAATGAAGGAAGAAGATGATGTCAATTTGGTATAATTTTTTTCATTTGAATTTCTCTCCATCTTGGAGTTTACTTAAGCATTGGTGTATTTTTTTTAATATAAATTATTTGAATTGTGGTAGCATTACTACTTGAGGGATGTTTACCAATTGCATGTTTTCTAATTTCTCTAATATAGATGATAAACAACGAAGAATAATACACATTTAGAATCTTAAAAAAAGAAACTGCTCATTAGATTGAGAGGTTAATATTAGGTGTTACGCGATATGTGTCCAAATGATTTTTTTGTTACTGGGAATGAGTACAATTGTGATGTCATGGATATGAAAAATATTGCCGACTAAATATCTAGATTGCTCTCTTTTTTCTTCTGGATTCTTTGGCAGTGGCTGCCAAAGCTAAAGAACAAAAATAAAAGAAACAAAATAAGACATCCTGAAATTTAGCATCGTCTTAAATGTCATGCACCTCCAAACGTATCCACTAATTAGGATTTTCTTCGTATTTCGCTGTCGTTTTTCTTAGCCGAATTATCGTACAGCTGATCAATTAAATATTTAGTTGACTCATTCTTCAATTATTTGTTTTTATTTTGCAGGTTCTATCAATTTCATTTATGGAGATCGATTGTTTTCCTTTTTTTTTACTTCAAAATTTAAAAGTGTCGTTCAGGTTTGTTCTTCTGAGCTCCTTTAATTTTTCTTCCCATGTTTACTTTGCTAATTGATTTTTTAAACAACAACTTGATCCTAAATTATCTGTTATATTGGTTTTGAAAGGGAAAAATTATACATTTTGCATCGTGAGGATTATATGATTTTAGATTCTGGCATAGTAGAATTATTTATTGCTCCTTGAATTTAATTTCATTTTACTTTACTTGCTATTGCATGACAAAGCTTCTTTTCTTTTCTTTTCTTCAAAGGTTATGCGTTTGTTTTATTTTTGCAAATTACATAATAGTTTTCTGACAAATTTACTGTATTTCTAATTATCTTCATTTTGGTGATAAAACTATCGTCCAAATAACATTAGTGCACTGCCAGTTTAATTTCTTTCAAATCTTCTTTATGTCATTATTTTTGCAAATTTTCTGTTCCATGAAATTATCTACCAACTGACGATAGTTATTTGTTTTGAAACTTTAAATGGCAGGTTGATATACTATGTTCAGCATCTCCCGGCAAAATAAAAGTGGTATGCCAATTTATTTCTACATTTCCTTCGTGTTTTACTCCCTTTGTGAGTTTATATTTTAGATATACTATCCAGTTCTTTTTTTTGTAGATTTTTTATAGTTATTTAATATTATGACGTATTTTTTCTAATTTTTCTGATATAGATGATAAACAACGAAGAATAATACACATTTAGGATCTTAAAAAAAGAAACTGCTCATTAGACTGAGAGGTTAATATTAGGTGTTATGCGATATGTGTTCAAATGATTTCTTTGTTACTGGGAATGACTAAAATTGTGATGTCATGGATATGAAAAATATTGCTGATTAAATATCTAGATTGGTCTCTTTTTTTCTTCTGGATTCTTTGGCAGTGACCGCCAAAGCTAAAGAACAAAAATAAAAGAAACAAAATTAGACATCCTGAAATTTAGCATCGTCTTAAATGCCATGCACCTTAAAACGTATCCACTAATTAATTAGGATTTTCTTCGTATTTCACTGTCGTTTTTCTTAGCTGAATTATCGTACAATTGATCAAGTAAATACTTAGCTGACTCATTCTTCAATTATTTGTTTTTATTTTGCAGGTTCTATTAATTTTAATTATGGAGATCGATTGTTTTCCTTTTTCTTCAAAATTTAAAAGTGTCGTTCAGATTAGTTCTTCTGAACTCCTTTAATTTTTCTTCCCATATTTTCTTTGCTAATTGATTTTTTAAACAACAACTTGATCCTAAATTATCTGTTATATTGGTTTTGAAAGGAAAAAAAAATAATACATTTCGCATCGTGAGGATTATATGATTTTAGATTCTGGCATAGTAGAATTATTTATTGCTCCTTGGATTTAATTTCATTTTACTTTACTTGCTATTGCATGACGAAGCTTCTTTTCTTTTCTTTTCTTCATAGGTTATGCGTTTGTTTTATTTTTACAAATTATATAATGGTTTTCTGACAAATCTACTGTATTTCTAATTATCTTCATTTTGGTGATACGAGCTGCACTTCCCCAGACGTTGCACCTGCCAATTACGGCCTGTATATTCATTGCCTCACTCTAAAACTTGTACCATTAAAAAATATTACTCCAACAACATATCACTGTCGACACCTATATTTATTGTACTAAAAAACATAACACCACAATTCGAACGTTCTACCTCCATAAATCCATCTAACAAGACAACAAAAAAGAATTATATAAAAACGAAAATTCGATAACTAATTACTACCATGTGTCACCTAATACATATGATATATAAAGTAACGCTTTCAAATACGTATTAAAAAATAGATAGTTCACCGACATGCACAGAATTGCGCATAAAAGCCATTATTAAATATTTAAAAACATAAGTGTTACTTAAACTCATGACATTGTGAAGAACATAAAAAAAATGCCACTAATAGACGAAAACTTATTTTCCAGATGTCA
The DNA here is from genome assembly GCA_028095005.1 of Rhynchospora pubera. Taxonomy (NCBI): domain Eukaryota; kingdom Viridiplantae; phylum Streptophyta; class Magnoliopsida; order Poales; family Cyperaceae; genus Rhynchospora; species Rhynchospora pubera. The sequence goes on from CM051459.1 coordinate 104,007,518, forward strand.
GACGTGCCGTTCTATTCATACATTGATTTCGACAATTAATAACTCACTTTCTTTGAAAGAACATAAATAAAAAAACAAAATGCCACTAACGGACGAAAGCTCATTTTCAAGATTTCAGATGTGCCGTTCTATTCACACATTGACTTCGACAATTAATAACTCACTTTTTATGTTTGTCAAATTGTTGTGTCACTAAAAATTTCGTACATGACAGACTGTCCAATCATGCAAGCATAATGTTTCAGTTTTAGGAAACGACACGTATAAGTCAGTAACTACTCAGCGGCAACACCCAACAATTCAATTTTTTACACACACGTGACACGTACCCCCACATACGCGCCGCTCACCGCCTAATATGTGCCGCTTTAAAATTAAAACAAAAAAAAATAATGCTCCAGCGTTCACACTACATACATCATTCAAAAACGGTATAAATATTATGCCATTCCTGTACACTCAATTTCTACCAGACTGTAATTTGTCTTCCTAATTCTTATATGTGCTTTACGTTTCCCATACTAAAATGCCTCTCGCCAATTTCGTTCTAATATATTGTATAACAGTCTTAAATTTAGTCTATTATGTTGCTTGATATTCTTTCTATCATCACATATCATGGACGGGACCGCTCTAATTGGTTCACAGATTTGACATTCGTACGGTCGTTTACTAAAAATCTGTATGTTGACAATACATGACAGAAATTATACAATTAGTGCTATTTTGTTCTTTTGCATTTTTATTGGTCAATGCATATGACATCGTGTACAAATAGTACATACAAAAGTGGACAAAAAAATGTTGGAGTAATTCTTTTCTCTTTTTAAAGCATTTATCTCAAATATTACTATTGTATTTTATCTGTTGTTATGTTTATAAACATGTCTTCCGTTACTAAAGTCTAAAGCCAACACATTCATAGTTTTATTGCATCCCTTTGTTCTATTTAATTTTGTTTGTAACTGTTAACATATATGGGGAAAAAAAACTCTTATTGACTATGAATATTACACTGCCTTATTTTTTACTTTGATTTTTGCATTGACAGCCGCGAGAATTGTATATAACAAAGTCAGTTTTGTCGATTATAGACGAAATCGTGTTACACCACAACTTACTCTCCTATTTACGTGTCATCAGACCCTGGATTCCGTTGCATAGGATTACTTTGTTGTCGAAATCAGGCGTTGTTCGTTCTTTTTGGACATAGTTAAATAAATAAGACTTACAATTTCATATACATTTAACTTCGACTTTTGCATTGTAAGTCACGACACTTTTAGATAGCAAAGTCAACCGTGTCAATTGCACACACGAAATCCTGCTACGCTAGACATATTTATTTGTCCACGTGTCATTAGACACTGAACTCTATTGCATCAGTTTATTTTATTTACTAGGTCGGACGTAGTTCATTCTTTTTTGACATAATTAAATAAATGAGACTTACAATCTCATAGACATACGCCATGTTGTTTATATATATGTTTTTATTTACTTTGGCTCCATTTTAATCGTGTAAGTGTTAGAGTTATGTCCTAGAAGTCAATAATTTAATGACTTAATTATTAGTTTATGTTTTGGATGAGATTTTATCATCTGTTCCTAGGTTTATTATTGACAGATCATTCAGGTTGAGGATCTGAATTGTAGATCTCTGTTGATCATTCTTTAGAATGACAATAATAAATCTAAACGGTCCATAATCTTGATAATTAACAAGGAACATTAATTATCATAAAAGATTAGTATGCAAGTTAAGTGATGATTAAGTTCTACTAATCATAGGTAAAGAGTTACCAACTTAGTTGCATATGTGTATGTTATGGAACATAGCACAGGACTTGACCCATCGAAATAAACATATGGATTGTGTTATGTGTCATTGTTTATTTCGTTGTGATTTTGGTTCTAAGTTTGAGATGTTTATCTTTTCCACATGAGGATAGGTTCAATAAATACTGTCTACCGCTGATTCCCGATAAGGGCTGCTATACGGACTTTATTTATGTTCTCTTGAATTGTGCGGGGAAAAGTTAATCATCAAGAAAACCGTATGTCCCTCATTAATTCACTTAGTGAGTGACGATATCTGTTTGGGCCCCTTGATGGAGATAGATTGTTTGCATGCAACTTTATACAATTATCTCTAGATCAAGAAACGTATAATCTGCAAGAATGACACATTCCTATCTTGGATTATACGATGATATCGTGCGACATAAGAATCAAAATAGAGAAACATATTTATTCTCTTATGCAGGATTGAAATATTGTAGCAGTACACTATTTATGCGAATTGGGAGTCATAACGTGTTGCTAGATACCGCTTATGATTATTGGAATTAAATAACGATTTAATTCCATGGCCAACATAGCATAAATCCTCAAAGGGTCACACAAATAGGACATTAATCACACAGTGCATTATTTATTTATTCACAGCAGTAGGTTCTGTGGAAATATGATAAGATTGATTAATTAATTATATACCGTTGCGAACCGTTATAATTAATTAAGTCAATGGATCATATAGAAATAAATTAATGCATTAACTAATCCTAAAATAATTATTAATGAGTTAATAATTAATTTAGTTCAACACTTATCAATATAAATGGTTATATTGATTAATTGGGCCGTTATTTAAATAGCAAATATATAGCCCAATTAAAGAGCAAAGTTGAGGGACCTTAATTATATGAATTAATGGTCCAAATGAAGGGGTTTAATGGCCCATAAAGGCCCATTTCGTGGCAGCCATTTATGGTGGTAGGTTGGATGGCATAGTTGTAATTATGCAAGAGGTCAATTAGGTTTTGTGCTCTATATAAGGACCACTTATGAGAGCCTCCACCTAGACTTTTCTCTCTCCTCTCTTCCTCCCATTCTAGGCCGCCACCTTCCTCTTCTCTCCCTCTCTTTTGCTCATGTGTTGAGCTATTTTCTCTCCACTAAATCAAGGTTGTTGATTGATGCATGAGAGAAAATCATAGGGATTAGGCTTGTTCTTTGGGTATGCTAGCACGTACCTTGTAGAACGTGATTAATCCTCCTTGGTGGACTCGAGGGCGGTTACGAGACGTGGTGGAGACGGTGGAGAAGGCACGCCATCGATTCCCATGCCTTGGTCGAGCCCCGCGAATACGATTTCGCGGGAGGTATCGATTTCCCCTTTTTCTCGTGTGTTTGAATAGCTTGTGTACTAGATCTTGTGTGTGCTATGTTTGCTTGGTTAATTAATTGGTAATTAGCATAAAAATGAAAATTAGCACACTTTCTAACAGTGGTATCAGAGCACATGGTCGTACTTAAGCTATTTTAACACTTAATTAAGAGAAATTGGCTAATTAATGGATTAGTAGAGATGATGCGTTTGTTTGCTGTCTGGAAATGGTATTTTCTGTGTTATTTCGCGTTTTTGGATGTGATAAGTTCTCTGGAAGATCTTTCCATCTACATGAAAGTTGTAGATCTGTGGATTGTGATTCTTTTGTCGTTGGATTCACATTTTTCTGAATTAGTATGGATTTACTGTGAATAAAACGGCGACAGTGCGCAGAACCAGTTTTTGCTTGCACTGTCCTGTTTGAATGGCTTGAAAGATTTATATTTTGAATATAAGTACCAGTGTTCTATGGCTAGAAATAAAGAGGACTTGAAGATCTTTCTGAGCATGTATAACTTGTTGCATGACTCGGATTAATTAGTGGGTTTTCAAGTATGAAAAGGAAGATCTTGTCAGATCCAGTTTGTTGAGCAAATCGATTGTTCTAATAAACTGTACCAACTGAGAACTCCTTTAAAAATTTTGTTTAAATGGAGTTGTTCTATTTTGAGTTAGGATTCTAGGAAAATTAATTTCGTAATTTTTCGTGGATGTTTGGACCTTCAACTAGGTTAAAACCTTTCGATTGACAGTCTGTCCCAGTACAGAATTTGTTGATTGTTTAGGCTGTAACTTAATATTATTGAACTAAACTTGGTTGTTTTCTTTTCATGAATGGATAGCCTGTAGTCTAAACAAGTTTTTCTATGTATATTGTATATATAAAAACTGGATAGAAGGTGGTCTAACAGACCAAATGGTTGAGAGGATAAGCTGAAAATCTCATAACGGTGTTTCGTGCACTTGTAAGAGATTTGTCTTTTTTTATTCTCCCAGATGGTTTAAGATCTCTTCTTGAATTTTTTACTGGTAGTCACAACTTTGATAAGGAACTTAAGTAATTTATTTTAGAATTTTTGGAGACCGAAAACTGTTGTTTTTGTTGGATTCCATTAGTTACGTTTTTTGGTAAATTACTGTTTTTCTAAGTATTCAAACTAGTTGAATTTAATTAGAAAACTCCTTGTTTGATCTCCTTTCTGTTATGGGATGTTGAAAGAACTTTCTAAATGAATTTAAACAAGTTTGGTTGTTTAAAATTGAGGATTTGTACACGGAATTTACTTATAGCAAACGATACGCAAAGATGCTTGAAAATCGTTAATTGGAAACAAAGTTCTTGTATGTGCTAACTTTGTTTTGTAGGTGGATAGTGGGTTTAGTATGGCTCAAGACTCAATGCCTTGTGGTTGTAAATGAATGCATGTGTGAATGTTTGTAATGCGGCCTTTGGTGCCATTAATTAATTAATTTGTTGATTAATTTTTGATGTAACTTGTGAGGCTTGCATGCCCCTAAGGTTAGGATGGGAATAGGATGTTTTCACATGTATTTTGCACCTTTATTTTATATAGGATTTAGATCCTTATAGAATTTAGTGGGAGGGCAAGGATTAGATTAGTTTTGCTCCATGGACGATGTGGCGAAACTAATGCAAGCGGGAGCCATACAAACCCACAACTATGAGATGCTTATATGTGATTGCTTGTGATTGCTATGAATTGTCATAGGCTAGGTATGGGTGTATGCTTACATGACCACCATACAAGTGTCACTTAATTGATTGTCCCAAACAAAACATGATTAAGTTAAATCGCCCTCCTTCTCTCTATCCCCTTCTAACGTGTATGATCGTTCATTGATGCATTCTCGCCGACGCGGGACATCGTGTTCCATCATCCGTGTCGGGGTGTAAATCGGATTTACTAGGAGCAAATAGAGAAAGGTTACTTAACGATGTTTTCTAATCGGATTGGGCATCGGGGCAAAGTTTGTGGATATACATGTGATATTTCACAAACCAAGAATCATATGGAATGATTGGTTGGAGAACCTACCTTATCTAGTTGTTTTGGTGTCACGCCGACGCTAGCACCATCTCAACGAAAATAGGGATCTTGGAAAACCTACTATATTAGGGACATTAAATAAATATAGTGGGAGTTTTATTTGTTATAAATAAAACAATTGCATAAACTAAATGACCGTAAATTGATTTTGTTATAGATGTTAAAATTGTTAATTTTGTTGCGATCAATCTTTGAAAAATGAACAAACTCGTTTCTAAAAGGTAGTTACTTGAAAGAAGTAATACCGATTCCTAAGACATGATCTTAGTGAAGAGAAATTTGAGTATGTCAATTCCCAAAACTTTCCTCAAACTACCCGAACGTAGCAACGCGATGATTGATTGACTTTTGGCGAAAAGTTATTTAATAAAGCGTATGGCTAATATCCTCATTTAAAATTTCTAGACCTTTGAATTAGAGAATTCATATGGACTAGATCTAACTCGTACGCTCTCATCCACTTACTCAAGAAAGTGTTCTTGGAGAAAGTAGATATTAACTCCATCATTTATGATCGAGTATAAAGAGTATGAGTTGACCAAGAGATTCTTCTTTTATAAAAGGATACATGAACGTTTTCATTGGCTTACAAATCGAAAGATTTAAGTAGCTAATTGATGACTAGAGATATTAATCTCCGATATCAAGGATTGTTGATATTGTCATACGATCTCTTTGGAATTATAAAGGATATAATGTTACCTTCTTCGCACAATTGTTGATGCAAAAAGGTAATTGGTTAAGTATTCAAGAAATACTTCACTAAGGTATGAGTTGAAATTTTCGAGACCCTCATTTATGACCATGTGTCACATGAGATGTTTCATTTGCCGTATAGGGAGGCATTTGAAAGGTTGTCCGAAGTACCATGATTGTGACGATTAGAAATATTCTAATCCTAAAGTGTATTTGTCGTTCAAACTATCTCACTATCTCTAATTTACACTAGTAACTTGATACTAGTTCATATGCTCGCATTTAACGAAATGTGTTGGCAATGAAGAATAAGAGAATGTTCGAGAGATATAAAGTAAACTCCGTATAGGAGATGACTTATTCATTTAAGTCATTACCATTGAATACGTAGAGTTATCTTTATTAAGAGTTTGTTTAGGAATTGAAGGTTGCATACCTTAATTCTTAAACCTCTCATAGCGTCTCCATTTCATATTTGATGATGGATAACTATGTTTAATAAAAGACAAGTTCTTTTATTATGAATTTGTTTATATGATTTCATGCATCATTGATGGAATTTGCTTGAAATAGATAAACAAGTTATGAATGACAAATAGGATGCGTAAGACTTGACATAAAGTATTTGACTTTCATGTTATATATAACCGCTTAGTCACATATATAAACGAGAATCGCATTATGAGAGTCTACGTAACGTAGAGCTCGAAATTCAATTCGATTTCAAATCGATTGATATGCGAATCATGTTTGTTAAATGAAAAAAGCGCCTTTAACCTACAAAGGTTTAAGGACAAGTGACTTGATTAGGACTTATACATATCGATGTATAAAGACCAATAAGTACTTGTGCAATGAAAGGTTGTTGATACTTTACTACTTAACCAACGATCATTGTAGATATTAACATATCTATTTGATAAGGTATAAGTATGAACCTTTTGACTAGTTCAAAGGAGTTCAAGTGTGAAGTTAAAAAGACCGTTCAAGGAAAAAGAAAAGTCTTACAATTAATCGTGGCAAATAAGTAGTTAAGTCATATGATTTGAAGTATTATCTAAAGAGTATGAAAATAGTTTCCTAACTCACTCCATGAGGAACATTATGGAATAATGTGTCCAAGAATGGAGGTATCGAACAATATTTTGTATAGTTCGATCGATAATAAATCAAATTGACTTATTCGACTCGTATTAGGGAATTATGTTTGAGGACAATATTGTTTACACTGAATGGTGTTCCATCAAAGTCTATTGAGGAAGGTTTCTTACGAGATTTTGATCTCTAAGTATAATACTTCTCGAGATTTGGTGTTGAGAAGCTTATTTCAAGTATTGTGGACTTGTAAGCTTAAACCAAATAAGACACTATATATTTGTAGGATGCTTTATATTAAAAGGCACTACTTCCACGAATATGATAAGAACAAAGTAGTTGTTGCTAATCATAATGTAGTCTTGATGAATTGAAATTCTCAAGAAGAAGTAGTGGGAGTAAAGTGAGCATTAAAGGAGTTTATGCGTCACTACAAGAAGTACTCTTATGGGAAACTTGTCACTCCATACATGGTGCTTAGTGGGAGTTGAGCGGAACTTCATTCACAAGTTGTTTTTGAAAAGAAGTTTAATAGTACGCTCCTTCCAATGAGGACTCAACCATATCACGAGTTGATGATGATTCGAGAAACTCATGGAATATATGAGGAGTCAAGAACTCGTTCAACAATTCATTGTGGAAGTAGTTCATGAACCTCAAGTACCAGTCCTACAAAAGATCAACGAGAGTTGATTGCCTAAGCCGTTTGGTGCATTGGCTTCACGACATTCTCAAACTTAGCATATGAGAATCCGTTGATAAACAAGAAAAACGATGGAACGATCCGATTCCACATATATGGTTTGAATTCATATGATCTTTAAATAAAATCCATGTATAACAACAAGGTATAGACCTTGGTTGACGTTCATAAAGGAGCAATCCATCAAGAACGTTTTAGATCTTCAAAAGGAAAGATCGACATGGATAACAAATCGACTATGTACAAAGCGCGGCTTCTCGCTTGTAGCTATGTCTAAGTCGATGACTAGTTGACTACGTACAAAGCACAACCTCTTGCTTGTGGCTATGTAAAAGTCAATAAAGATCATTCTAGCAATAGTTGTATTTCATATATATTGATATATGGAAAAACACATAAAACCGCCTTCTTCGTATGAATGAAGGATGATGTTGTGCATTTGACACAAATCGAGGTTTTATGTATTGCTAAAAACATACGCATGCTTCAAGGATCCATAAATGGATTAAAGCAAGTGTTGTGGAGATTGGAATAAAAGTTTTGACAAGGAAGTCAAGGAGTTGAACTTCGTCAAAAGTATCTTGTATAAACAAGATATTCAGTGGGAGCATAATTGTATTACTTGTATTGTTCAAGATAACAAATCATTAAATTGGGAATAACATTAACATTAAGAAAATGAATATTGTCGAGATCTCTTTGGAGAATGCTTTCTCAAATGAGAACTTGGGCGAAGTCACCTAATCCTAGGAAACAAAATCTATAAAGATAGATTATGATGGATGTTAGGTTTGAGCAAATATGCATATATTGACGAAGTGTTCTAGAAACACGAAAGTTACACTCCAAGAAAGGATGTCTAACTATACGTCACATGGCATGACTTGAGTGTTTTAACTCGGTCTATTGCAACTCGATTCGAGAAAGTGCATGAAATAGTTCAAGCATTCCTTCATTATGAGTTTCATTGTGTACGCCATATTTATGCATATGCCCCAATGTGTAGTATCCAAAAGATATGACAAACAGTTGTCGAATGGATACAAGAGAGACACATTAGGACGATAGTCAAGGATATCCTCGAGTACCTTATGAGAAAGAGTGATATAATGTTTCATCTCTTAAAAGGAGCTCGTGTAAGTTAATTACACTAATGCTAGTTTTTCGAAAGATTGATATAATCACAGTTGAACTACGTATTTTGCTAAAAGGTGGTGTTGTAAATTTAGAAGGTGTTCTAAATGGAATATTACAACCGTTTCCGTCACCAAAGCAAAATACATAGCAACTTGTGAAGCAATAAAAGAAGTTTATTTCGGATCGATTTCTTAGTTGAGTTATTATGGTTCTAAGCATCTCGAACCATAACTTACTCCTAAGAGCCCAATGTTACATTGGAGATTCAAATATGATCTATAACGATATCACTTGATATCATATGATGGTGATCAAGAATATATATAGGAGTATATATATATATAGTCAAACAATTTTTGGATAGGTTCGCGAACACAGCGAACACTCTAGCACGACCTCTACCTTGAGCAGTATACGAGATGCAGTTATGCATCCATACGTGGTGGACGTATGAGTAACTAGCTATAAGCGTATTATTTATTTTGAGGTCCGAGACATGTATATATGTAGATATATGACATTGTTCTCAATTCTTCGTTGGCTAGAAGTCACTACTGATTGACTCTAGGCCAAGTGGGAGATTGTTAGAGTTATGTCCTAGAAGTCAATAATTTAATGACTTAATTATTAGTTTATGTTTTGGATGAGATTTTATCATCTGTTACTAGGTTTATTATTGACAGATCATTCAGGTTGAGGATCTGAATTGTAGATCTCTGTTGATCATTCTTTAGAATGACAATAATAAATCTAAACGGTCCATAATCTTGATAATTAACAAGGAACATTAATTATCATAAAAGATTAGTATGCAAGTTAAGTGATGATTAAGTTCTACTAATCATAGGTAAAGAGTTACCAACTTAGTTGCATATGTGTATGTTATGGAACATAGCACAGGACTTGACCCATCGAAATAAACATATGGATTGTGTTATGTGTCATTGTTTATTTCGTTGTGATTTTGGTTCTAAGTTTGAGATGTTTATCTTTTCCACATGAGGATAGGTTCAATAAATACTGTCTACCGCTGATTCCCGATAAGGGCTGCTATACGGACTTTATTTATGTTCTCTTGAATTGTGCGGGGAAAAGTTAATCATCAAGAAAACCGTATGTCCCTCATTAATTCACTTAGTGAGTGACGATATCTGTTTGGGCCCCTTGATGGAGATAGATTGTTTGCATGCAACTTTATACAATTATCTCTAGATCAAGAAACGTATAATCTGCAAGAATGACACATTCCTATCTTGGATTATACGATGATATCGTGCGACATAAGAATCAAAATAGAGAAACATATTTATTCTCTTATGCAGGATTGAAATATTGTAGCAGTACACTATTTATGCGAATTGGGAGTCATAACGTGTTGCTAGATACCGCTTATGATTATTGGAATTAAATAACGATTTAATTCCATGGCCAACATAGCATAAATCCTCAAAGGGTCACACAAATAGGACATTAATCACACAGTGCATTATTTATTTATTCACAGCAGTAGGTTCTGTGGAAATATGATAAGATTGATTAATTAATTATATACCGTTGCGAACCGTTATAATTAATTAAGTCAATGGATCATATAGAAATAAATTAATGCATTAACTAATCCTAAAATAATTATTAATGAGTTAATAATTAATTTAGTTCAACACTTATCAATATAAATGGTTATATTGATTAATTGGGCCGTTATTTAAATAGCAAATATATAGCCCAATTAAAGAGCAAAGTTGAGGGACCTTAATTATATGAATTAATGGTCCAAATGAAGGGGTTTAATGGCCCATAAAGGCCCATTTCGTGGCAGCCATTTATGGTGGTAGGTTGGATGACATAGTTGTAATTATGCAAGAGGTCAATTAGGTTTTGTGCTCTATATAAGGACCACTTATGAGAGCCTCCACCTAGACTTTTCTCTCTCCTCTCTTCCTCCCATTCTAGGCCGCCACCTTCCTCTTCTCTCCCTCTCTTTTGCTCATGTGTTGAGCTATTTTCTCTCCACTAAATCAAGGTTGTTGATTGATGCATGAGAGAAAACCATAGGGATTAGGCTTGTTCTTTGGGTATGCTAGCACGTACCTTGTAGAACGTGATTAATCCTCCTTGGTGGACTCGAGGGCGGTTACGAGACGTGGTGGAGACGGTGGAGAAGGCACGCCATCGATTCCCATGCCTTGGTCGAGCCCCGCGAATACGATTTCGCGGGAGGTATCGATTTCCCCTTTTTCTCGTGTGTTTGAATAGCTTGTGTACTAGATCTTGTGTGTGCTATGTTTGCTTGGTTAATTAATTGGTAATTAGCATAAAAATGAAAATTAGCACACTTTCTAACAGTAAGAGTATAATTAGTATTAGTTACTCGAGCAAAAAAATATTATTTATAAACAACCAAAAAAAAAATTTAGATATAGAGTACTATTTTTTCGTTTGCCAACATTTTGGATAAATTCTTATTCCTATGATGTTTGAATCATCTTCTTGATGTGGATTAAGAAATAGTTTAGACCACTATTTAATACGGATTAAAAATATATTTCAAACACCCTGGGAATACAAATTTAATTCAGATGTTAAACCACTTAAAAATAACACTCTAGATCACAAAAAAATTTCTTCTTGATTGTTTAGGAATAATATTTTATAGTACGAACAACTAATCCTAATTTTATTCCAACGTTATTCAAACGGAACATTTTCCTTTTATTTCCGTTACAGTTGCGATTTACTCTTTGACAGATTAAGTATAAATCGTACATGCATGTAGGAATGCTTGGCGAATTTCAAATCTTCAGCCTTACGTTTTGTTACAACAGCACATCTATTATGTCAACAGCACATCTATTATGGAGCCAAACGTAACTATGGAAGATCTTAATGACACGATTTTAAACCCAATCATAATGTGTAGGGTTGTAAAACAATGGGATATCATTTTATATAGTATCAAGAGTTGTTGCGCCATGCGTTTCATGTTGATTGATGATCAAGTAGCTTTCAAAACATATTATATTGTTCACAACAAATTTTGCAATTTTTTTTGTATGGCATCAATCTCTTTCATAGGAGCATGCGATTGAAGCTGAAATGTCAAAGATAGATTACCAATTGCTTCCCGTGAAACCAGTTGATGGTAAAATATATGTGTTCAAACAATTTCGTGTCAATCATGCTAAAGATAACATAATGAAGCGTTTTTTTTTTTCGAACACGCATTCAAACAATTTCGTGGAAATTTTCGTTCGTTTAGGTGAGAATATTCTAATTTTAATTTTATCCTAATGAAGCGTTTTTTTTTGCAATAATAGAATTGATAAGATAACATAACTGAAATTAATTATTTCTAAGGTAACGGTTTGTTTTATTTAAAATTTTTAAATTAATAATTTTTTTTTTGTTTTCTTTACGGGTATTGCTACTTAGAGGGTGCGTTTGGGTGAGAGAAGAAGAAGAGGAAAAAGGAAGATGGGAAGAAAAAAAATTATAAACAATCCAAACTCTTCACAAAGTTACACACTTCCCAATACTTCTTCCCACTTCTTCCCTTCTTCCCTTCTTCCCACACCTATCCAAACGCACCCAGAAAGAAATAAATTCTTCGTATCATCTTTTCACGGTAAGTTATTTTTTACATCTTAATGTCATTCGTTAATAATTTTGATATATTTCATTAATACAGACGACATTTTTTGTTCTAATATGTTATATAGCAGTCTTCAATTTAGTCTATTATGCTGCTTGATATTTTTTTATCATCACGTGTCATTGCCTGGACCGCTCTAATTGGTTTACAGATTTGTCATTCCTACAGTCGTCTACTAAAATTATGTGCGTAGACGATAAATGACAAAATTTGTACAATTAATGCTACTTTTTTTTTGGCATTTTTATTAGTAAATACATTAGACTTTGTGTACGAGTAGTACAAACAAGAGTAGACAAAAAAAACGTTGTAGTCATTTTGTTGTCTTTTTAAACATTTTTCTCAAATAATACTATTGTTTTCTAATCTTTGTCATGTTCATATACGTGTCTTCCACTACTACGGTCAACTCATGCAAGGTTTTATTACATTCGTTTGTCCTATTCAATTTTGTTTGTAGCTGTTAACGTATATGAAAAAAAAAAATCAAAGCTCTTATTGATTATAAATAGTATACTGCCTTTGTTTTTTAACTTTAACATTTGCATTGTAAGACGGGAGATTTGTATACAACAATGTCAGATTTGTCCATTATAGACGAGATCAAGTCGGGTGTGTAGTTTACACAATTGACTTTGCTATCTACAATAGCTGCGGCTCACAATTAAAAAAAATCAAAGCAAATGTATATCAAATTGTAAGTCTTATTTAATTGAGACAACTATTTTTTTTTTGTAAGCTAGCTAGCTGTCACGACGCTGAACAAACGATGACACAGGTGTCTGTACAACATAACAACACCGAGCTAGCTGTCTCCAACACTGCTCGCAATTCATTCGTTAATTATAAATTTGTATTTTAAAATATATATATACACGTATTGTTCGGAATGCCTAAAGTACACGTGGCTGCTTACTTCAATTTGTAAATAGGCTTAATATAAAATACACACGCAAATCTTTGTACAAAAAATAGTCGCGGCGAAGCCGCGACATTCAAGCAATCTAGTTTGAAGAGAGAGAGAGAGAGAGAGAGAGAGAGAGAGAGATCCAAATCCTCGATAGCCGAATTTTGGCTGCTCCAAGAAGCCAAAATTTTTTTTAATATTTCAACATTTTAAAAATTAAATGTTGAATCCAAACCGTTGATCTTGTTCGATTTTACGGGCGATGCATTTTTATATAAATTTTATGAAATTTGGAGTTGATTTGGTACTAGATCAAGTGGTCAACAAATGAACTAGTCTGGTTAACAAGCACTCATTAATTTTAATACGTTCATAATTTGATCACTTAATCAAGTATCAAATTGACTCCGAATTTTATAAAACTTATATGAAAATGAATCGTCCGTAAAATCGAAAAAGATCAACGGTTTGGATTCAACATTGAAATTTTAAAATGTTGAAATATTAAAAAATAAAAATTTTGGCTGCTTGGAGCAACCAAAATTCGGCTGTCGAGGATTTGGATCTAGAGAGAGAGGTCTAGTGTACAGATAGAAGGAGCGGAGACGGAAAGAAAACAGACGGAACATAAATTTAATTCGATCCAGCGACTCATCATCGCACGAATTTTGATGGAAATCGAATGGCTTAGATTGCGACTCACCAGAGCCCCTGTGAGTTGCAACTCACCGTAGCTATACTCTATATATATATATATGATATGTTATACTCTATAGTCTCTATACACCATAGCTTAACATTTTCGAGGAAAGAGGCTTAGCAGTTGGGCCGTTCTTTGAAAGGGCTTTTCAGAATGCTACATACAAAGGTGCCTGAAACTTGGGTTTTGATGCACATCTTGTCATATTGGACGGATCATTACGAGGCTAGCCGCTAGCTACATTATTGTATGATAATATAATGTGTTCCCATTTTTGTAGATATAATTTTTGAGTTTGGACGAATGGTCGCTTCATTATTTACCGAGTTCATAGAAGATTTTATAAAGCAACGTGCTCTGTAGAGTCTTCCTACGTTTCCTTTTTTTTCTGATTTTTTTTTTATTTGGAGTTCTGAGATGGACGAAACGAAAATATAGAGTTTGCCTTAATACATTTTATTTCTCCATCAGGAGAAATATGTTGGAACCCAGAATTACAGAAGTCTTTCATACGGTTCACAACGATCTATCATCTATGTTTGAGGCTTAAGCTGACTTATGCTTGTTCGTCACTAGACATTCAAGAGGGAAATAATTTAATTGACTGGGCCGAATATTTCGGGCATGAAGGGAAATAATATATTTAAAATGTGGGCCTTGATATTCTACTATTACAATATTTTGTAGATTATACTTATACATCATTATATTACACTAATGACCGTATTAAATTCATTGACCCACCGACCGTGTCTAATTTCTGTAAACGCCTGATGAAAATTGTTTCTTTGGCTGATCTTAGTCTTGATTAATTTATGGTTGCGTTACTTAACCAGTAGTACTTAACCCTACAAAGAATCTCTAAAAAATAATAAAAAATACTTGCGGTACTTGCCACGCAGATACATACATATAGCTCCAAAAGATCCAGCTAATAAGCTCCTAAAATGAAAGAAAAGTCCTACTGTCTACTGAATTGGGAATAATTTGGGATGGTTTTACTTTTAACCAGTTACATCACGCGTGACCTACTAATCTATATATTTGACTATTTCATTATTTTCCTATGGAAATGAAGTTTCGTCTCTTTTTACTTTTCATTTCCTTCTACTTTCCATAACCGTTTTTCTTCTGATGGGAACCTCTTTTGACATTATATATATATATATATATATATATTTGTTTTTTTATGACTTTTGTACATTAATTAACCTCTTCCGAGGTTACCACTGATCTGACATCATTATCGAAAATGACATGAATGGAAAGAGGCTTATTGGTGTCCAAACATTAGTTGTATGGTATGACGTCACAACATTTAATAGTTTCTCAGCTTCCACAACGAACTAGTACCTTATAAGTTATAAATATAAATATATCTAACACCTTGCCTAAGCTACTTGGAAAACTTCATAGGCTTCTCTCTCATTAAGTCATTCTCTCTCTCAAAACAGATCGCAGCATAACTTATCGAAATGTCTACAACAACACTGTCGAGCACTCTCTCTAGCTCTGCTGCGCGCTTCAGTCCGGCTCAATCGAAACACTTCATATCACTCAACGCGGGTTGCCGATTCCATCACCTGTGTCCATTCATTAATTTCCAGATGGGACCCACAAACCTCTGTGTCCAGCTGCTTCCTCCGGGCCACCACCCATCTTCACTCATACCTCCTACATGTCTCCAGGTCAGCATCCAGATCGGCACATCACGAACTCATCCGCACCAACTTCATCCTCCAATCTGCCATGAGTCGTCTTGACCAAGAACTTAAGAACCACCTCATGTCCATCACGGATGCCCATTCAACTCCCGAGGCAATCTCAACGGTCCGTTCGATTGTAGAAACCATGATCTCCACAGGCTACGGTGAGGAATGCCTTGGTACTTACCAATCTATTCGCCGGTCAGCAGTTACCTCTCAGTTGACCGAATTCGGGTTTGACTTATCTACCTATTTATCCAAAAAACTGCGAAAACTTAAATGGAATAAATTGGAAATAATGATTAAATCATGGATTGATGCTGCACCAGTAGCTTTCCGCTCAATCTTCTCTAGCGAGCGACAATTGTCAGATATAATCTTTGGTTCTTCATCAGAATCAGTTCGCAATGCTGTATTTCGAAGCATTATTTGTGATACCGCCACCAAGCTCCTATCGTTTCCAGAATCGGTAGCAATTCATGTGAGGCGCTCGCCAGAAAAGCTCTTTCGGCTTTTGAATATATATGATGCATTATCTGAGATATTACCAGATATCGAATCAGTTTTCAAGTCTTTGCCTGCATCAGAAGTGCAACAGAAAGCTATTTCATCTCTTACAAAGCTCTCTGATGCTGTTCAGGGGACACTTTCTGATATGGAGAAGGCAATACAAAAGAACAGGGTCAACCCACGTATAGTTGCACCTGGTGGAGCATTACTCCCATTAACCCGATACATGATGAACTACTTGATTTCACTCTCTGATTATGACCACTCTCTCAATGCCATAGAGAGCAACATGACCCCTGATCCTACTAAGTACAATTCTTCTTCATTTGAGCCATCTGATAATCTGCACGACTCGCCGGCTTCAATAAAGATTGCAAGGTTGTTACTTGTTTTGATACAGAAGCTCGAATCTAAGGCTGAGAGTTACCGTGACAATTCCTTATCATACCTATTTCTGACAAATAATGTAAATTACATGATTAATAAGGTAGAAACAAGTCGCTTGAACAATATTTTAGGCGAGGAGTGGGTGGTGGCACACATGTCGAAGGTGAGGCGGTACGTGGAGGGCCACCTGAGATCGGGCTGGGCCTCGGTGTATGCTGCCTTACCTGTGAAAGAGAAAGAGGCAGTTGCCAGGATACAAAGATTTGAAACGATTTTTCAAAAGGTGCTGAAGGAAAGGGAAGGATGGGTAGTTGTCGATGCAGCAAAGCGTGAGGAGATCAGGCTATTGGTAGAGGCTATGGTGGTACCACCGTATAGCAGTTGGTACCGAGCATACCAGGGTAATGCGACAGTTCGATTTTCACCTCATGATGTTGCAACACAAATAGCAATGTTATACGAAGGCTTGAATTCAGGTTCAAGCTCGGGTTCTGGTTCAGCTAAATTCCTTCGTCGGTTTGGACGTTACTTGAGACGAAAGGGTATGGATTCCTCAGTTGGATATCAGATAGAAAATGAAGGAGCTCAATCAAGCAAATTGTCCCTTCAGTACCAGACTAGATATGATACAGGACACCATGGTGAATTGTCATTTCGGTACCAAATCAAGCGTGGAAACTCTGTACAATACATATAGAAGGATTATTGAGCTTTTGTTTCGGTCATAAATTTTACATATTGTAAAGTACTCTCTGTAGATTTCTTTTTCCGTAGTTTTCTAAGGTTTGAAACTGTTTATTAGAGGGGGCAAAAAAAAAAAGAGACAGTAGTATCTATTCGGAAGTCATTAATGTATATATATATACTTATTACGTAGTAATAAGAAAACAGAATATATCATTCCGAATTTTTTTTATATATTTAATATTTGATAAAAGTTGAGTTTTAACTCTACCACTACCAAAGAAACCAAATATCAATGCCTGTGTCACCTTTATGTGTCCGTTAACTAATATCGTCACCTTTATTGCGTTTCATTCTTCAGCAATTGATAAACAATTAATGCAAAATTTGAGTTACTAACTTATATATAAATCAAACGTACATTATACTTCGGATTAATTTATTTAGCAACCAATTTTAATAAATTAAAGCACAAGCAGCATATGCGTTATTGAATTTTATTACCTGACTCCGATGAACAGATGATTTCTCTCTTCCATCTTCGTTTCCCAAATCTTTTAACTAATTTCTTTTGGGATTATTAATAATATGATCTGATAGCCAGCCAGTAGCTTCGTATACCGATTCAAAATAACAAAAAAAAAATAAATAAATAAAATAAAAAGCTAAACAGCAGCAATTATAATGTGCATCTTTCATACGGCTTGTTTTGTTTTTGTTTTTTTTTTTTAATATAAGATGGGAGTAATGCTCTACAAATTTCAAAATTAAATGTCTCAAAGTACCCCCAATCAAATTTCGAACACGCAACCTTCTTTTCATACTGCTTTATTGTTCACAATTAATAAATTATATGAGATGTAATCCATAAAATTGTTAGCTAGCAATCACAGTTGCACAAACTGGTTTGTCCACTAATAACTTCTCAGTTGTCCTTTATATATATGTAGAACTGCAAGACATAGTTGTAAAATTAGTTTATTTATTTATTTATGAAGATTAAAGAAAGGACTAACAAAATGATGGTCTGAACTAATTTTTTTTTAAAAAAAATACTGTAAAGCTTTTTTTTTATTTTTACCGTGTGAAGTAATTTTTGAGTGCTGGAAAAGTAAAACTCATGAATTTGGTCAATTGATGGTACA
The DNA here is from genome assembly GCA_028095005.1 of Rhynchospora pubera. Taxonomy (NCBI): domain Eukaryota; kingdom Viridiplantae; phylum Streptophyta; class Magnoliopsida; order Poales; family Cyperaceae; genus Rhynchospora; species Rhynchospora pubera. Next base: position 104,026,081 of record CM051459.1, read on the forward strand.
ATTCAATTAACACAAAGTTCAGTTTCCCCAAGTTACTTGGCAAGGAAGATATAGAGTTTTGCTCAAGTCTCGAATAAATTCAAAGAGATTCTGACCATCAGTCGAAATGGTTTGTGGATTTCGAACAGCTATGATGACTGATACTAACAAGATATATAGCAATATATATGGAATAATTGGTCCGATGGAGACGCTGTGAATGTGATGCATACATATTTTTCTTAAGTCTAGATCAAGCAAAAGAAGGCTTCTAATCGGATATAAACATGTAGACGTGTTGGTCGCAGGTAGATCTAGCTGTGATTATTCATTCAAGATTTCAAGTCAATGCTTTGGCGTTCGACATTTCTATTAAAAAAAAAACAAACAAAGAGATAATTGTAGATTCCACGTGGGCCGCCAGCATATGAAATCGGTGTGAGGATTTCATTCAGTTTTGTGTAGCGGGTCGAGTGGCGAAGCCAGAAATTTTTGCAACAGAGTTCAACAAATTTATAATATTAATATTTTTTATTAAAATGAATTCATACACTCATGAGAATGCAACCATGAACTAAATGAGATTCAATAGTATGATAATATTTATATTTTTATAGGGTTCAAATTTAAGATAACTATAAAAATATTCATTTATAAGTATAAATTTAAATGTATGACATTATTTTATGAAATTGAACGGGGTCAATTGACCCCCATCCAATCAATGTATCTCCGCCACTGAGCGGGTCATGTGATGAGTCTATCTCACTCACGCATTGTTTATTTATCCTTTTTTTTAATAAAAAAAAATTCCTTTGCTTTTAAACTTGAGCAGACCGGTTATGTGTGGACAGAAACAAGGGTATTCGTAGCACTGTCAAACGTCAGAGATAGAATAAGGGTATTCTATTTTTCGTTCTGTTTGAGTCAGTCAACGAAATAGAAAACTATTTAGTTTTTGTTCTGTTTGAATAAACGAAATAGTTTTATGTTATATTTTTCGTTTTATATTAAATCAGTTCATTTTCACGTTTTGTTTTGTTTCGTTTAAGTATCGTTTATAAATATGTTTTTTTTTTCTTTTTTGTTTCATTTTCGAAACTCATTCCTCTTTCATTTTTTATTCTGTTTGAACGAAACGGAACGAAAACGTGAGAAACAACGTAATATTGACAATATTGACAGTGCTAGGTATCCGCAGAGGGAAGCAACTCCGAAGTCCCATTAATTAATTAATTAATTAATTGAATAGAATTTTGAAAGCCGCATTTTTTTTCCCCTCCGTGTAGTTATGTATAGCTATCTAACTATTTATTGCGATATGTAAGGTACTCTCATGTTGATGTCGTCTTACCGTTACGGTCATGACTGGCAGAAAAGGTCAGCATTTTGCACTCTTTGAAAATGAAAGACCGTTGGACTTAATTAGGGGCATAGGCGTGACCATTTCATAAAAGCATATTTCGCCATTATTAATAGAAATATATAGTGTATAAAATATTATTTATAAAGTTTTAATTTCCATTATCATTATTTTGATAAGTTATTTCAATGTTCAGAATTAATTATTAATTAATATAAATACAACCTATCCGTCATTTTTATTTATGATAAGAATACATTATCGATTGATGCAATTATATATCTGTGTACAGGTACAGGTACGTGTACATTAATGATAAGACAGTCAGCAATTATATTGATTCAAGCAATTTTATTTATTGCACAAGCATCAATCATTATCTCCATCTGACGATCTCAGAATGAGAGGGAATCATTAAGATTTTTAGAAGGGAAGCGTTCAGTTCAACTAAATTTTCTAGCATCTCCTAATTAGTACTGTTGACTTGCTAACTTGACATACGACTAATTAAGCTATTCAAATCCAATTCGGCAACGGAAGAGTAGAGGACTTGGTCAACACTTAAATTAATATATTCGGCTAAACACATACCCTACATTCAATGCATGAACCAATTACTTGAGCTCACCCATAGTCATAGTCATAGTCATTCATTATTGAGTCCCTGCCGCGTCCATCCAAGCAAAAGCAAAAGCAAAAGATATTCCAAGTTTCTCCCCGCCTAACAACGATCAATATATAGAAACAGAATTAATGTTGAATGGTGCATCTCACACCTCAGACCTCAATTCCTCATTAGTCATTCCTGCCCTCACCAAGACAAAATCAAATTGTTCACTCCAAAAGAGCAACACCATCCGAAAGAAAGAAAGAAAGACAGAAAGCAAAAAAAAAAAAAAAAAAAATGGCGCCAAAGACGCTACTCAGCCTCTTGGCACAGCCATCCTCCAAATTAGGCCCTCATCATCATCATCATCATCAATCAATCTCCATCTCGCAGTCCATCTCCACCGTCCGCTCTGCCATCTCCCACTGGGACCCACACTCCTCTGACTCCCTCTCTCCGTCTTTCCTTCAGGCCACCTCCCATCTCCACTCCCACCTCCTCCACCTCTCCGCCTCCCATGCTTCCCACCACCACACTAGTCATGAACTCGTCACCATTCACACCCTTCTCGAATCGGCCATGCAACACCTCAAAGAATCCCTCAAGTACCACCTCTTTCATATCTCATCGTCACTTGACTCACACTCTGACAACATCAAAGCCGCCTGTTCTATAGCCGAAACCATGCTCTCTACCGGCTATGGTGAGGAGTGTGTCTCCACCTACCAATCCATGCGCCAATCAACCTTAAAGTCTCAAATGGTTAGACTTGGGTTCGATCAATCGGCACACCAACCAAAATTCGTTCGCAAACTTAGATGGGAAACCTTGGACAATCAGATCAAATCATGGAGAGACATGGCACCAGTTGTTGTACAGTCCCTCTGCTCTGACGAGCACCGCCTGTGTCATCAGATCTTTGCTGCCTCACCAGAGTCAGTACCTGACTTGATATTCTCTACCATAACATGTGATGTGACACTGAGCTTCCTGACCTTTCCTGAGACGGTTGCTGTGAACTTGAAACCTTCGCCTGAAAAGCTCTTTCGGCTTTTGGATATGTATGTCGTGCTATCTGATCTCTTACCCGACATTGAATCAATTTTCGGGTCTGAACCGGCATCCTCTGTAAGATCACAGGTGATATCATCACTTGGCAAACTATCCAAAGCAATTAGAGCGGTAATATCTGAGTTTGAATTGGCGATTCAAAAGATCCATTAAATTCCTCTGGGGTACCAGGCGGTGCCATACATCCATTAACCCGGTATGTGATGAACTATTTGGCATATTTATCTGATTTTGAGCACTCTCTTCAGGAAATTCTTGTTGACCTCCCTCCAAACTGCAACTCTTCATTCTTTAACCTACCTAATCTACAAGATGAATCAATTCTTTCGGTGACAATTGCATGGATATTATTTGTTTTGTTATGCAAGATCGATTCCAAGGCTGAGACTTACAGTGACGTGGCCTTATCGTACCTATTTCTAGCAAACAACCTTCAGTACATCATTGGAAAGGTAGAAGGTTGTCAACTGAGAAAGATTTTGGGTGATGAATGGGTGAATGAACACAATATGAAAGCACGCCGGTTTGTGGAGGGTCATGTGCGATCTGGATGGGCTCACATGTCAGAGATGTTATCTGTTGAAAATGAAAACGGGGATGTCGAGAGGTTGCACATGTTTCTATTAGCATTTGACATGGCAATGAAGGAGAGGAAAGATTGGGTCATTGCTGATGTGGCCATGAGACACGAGGTCAAACTCATGGTGGAGGCGATGCTGGTACCAGCGTACCGTAGATGGTACAGCTCGCACAAGGATTTTGTGAGTGTCCGGTTTTCACCTGAGAATATCAAGAAAAAGGTCGAGAGATTTTATGAAGATTCAAATCTGAGTTCAGGTTATGGTTCATGCTAAAATATTCCGATTAGATTTATATATGTTTCATATATATATACAGATCAATGTACAGAAATTAATATATTTTTTGTTGACTGAAAATCATGAGACGAAACTTTAACTCAGTAAATAATTCACTTCTTAAAGGAAATATATATTTGTTTCTTGTGGTCTTAAGTTTGGATAGTTGGAAATAAGGACGTAAAGAAAAATGATATTGAAGCCTCGTTGAACACCCCCATTTTACATGCTTCTCATTGGATGTGAGTCGCTGAAAGTTGTTCGTCTAGGAACAAGCAATGACTGGATATTAACGAAATTAATGGAGGGGCCTACCTCACTAACAGGCCTTGTTTAAACCAATACACTTGTTCCCAAAAGCAAACTTGATATAAATAAATGCTTGATTTTGTTGGTTGTTAAAGTCCTTGTTTGTTATTGAACAGATTAATGATTTGATAGTGATATTGAACTATATTGATATATAGACAATGGCATAAGAATAGATAGGCATCAGAGAAGGTAGTTGATACCAGCCCTTCACACCTGTCAACGGTATGGCGTCATTGATTGTTATGCCGTTCCGTATAACCGAAACGGAACAAATATGGAATCAACTTTTATTTAATTTCAATAATGAAACGGCAAACAATATACGGAATCGTGCCGTTTCGAACCATTTTGCCTCGTTTTGAACTGTTATACTTATAATTTCTGAAGTAGAACGAATAACGGAATATAATTCTGTGCTGTTTTGAAAAAGAAACACCATTACAACATCCTCCTAATATTTCTCTTTCACTTACAAGATTGATCCTACACCTCTAATTCTTTTCCTTCACTTCTTTTCTTTTCTTTATCTCTACACCTTTACTGCCCAACAACATCTCTAGTTCAAAACCTTTCTCACCTCCAACTTCATCTACACTTTCATCAATAGTCAATTTTTCTTCAACCGTAGCCATACCTTCAACCTTCTCCTTCATCCCAACGCTGAACTGCTCATCCATCTCAAGTTAAGTATTCATACTCTCGGTGCCAGATTCAAATAGAAGGTAATCAAGACACTTGCCTGGGTCGTTTTTGGAAAATTAAGAACCCGGATAGTAGGATTTGATAGATATCTAGATTTAAAAAAATCATAGTGCATAGACTAAAATTTAAAAAATATTGGACTTGTCTAAAAATAATGTGTTGTTTTAACTTTTTTTGTGTTTTTAGGTGATTAATAGAGAAGTAAAGATTATGAAAAATTGATTAGATTTATTAAAGGATGATCTATTTTGTAATATTTATATATGTTTAGAATGACTTTGTTTATTTAACTTATTATTTATTTTATTTTTAAAATTTCATTATATTAAAATTGTGCCTGGGTTAAAATTTTTTCTTGATCTCCTCCCCCTTTGTGTGCAACTTCACCTTGCATAATCCTCTCAATACTCCAATGCTCATTCACATTGGCTCCGTTTGGATGAGCCCTAGGAATTAAAAAATAAAAAAATAAGGAAGTAAATTTATTATAAACAATTCAAACTTTTCACAAAGTTACACACTTTTCAATACTTCTTCCCTTCTTCCCAACACTTCTTCTCTTATTCTTTTTATTCTCACACCATCCAAACGGAGCCATTAATGGGACGGTTTTGGAAAGAGGTTTGCATTGGCATGAATAACTTTTGTTGTACATGTTCTTGCTCTAGGTGTTAAGGTTGTGATACTACAAGAGGAATTGGCTGAGGTGTAACTAACACAGGTTGTAGTGCATATTTTGGTGACAAAAGTTGCATTGGCTGGGGTTCAATTAACTCAATATTTGGCTTACGAGATAGTAACTGTGGTGATTGCAAAGATTTTGTCTTTGTGCAGTAGGTGAGAATTGGTTGATTGATTGCATCAACTGAGACTGTTCTTCATTCACTTTTGAAATTTTTCCTTCATCAACTTTATTGGTACCACCCAAAACAATCCAGTCTTTATACACTTCCTTAAAGTGTCTATTTCTTTTTTCTCCATGATTTAGACAGATTTTCCCCGTACTCTCACTTTCGTTACCACTTCTTCCTAGCTGACTTTTATTTTGTCCCACATCAAGTTCTTTTTTGTCAACACTTTGGCTCAATACATTGTTTTTCTCACTCTTTCTAGTAACAAAAAAATGCCTTATAACCATCCTCTTCCCATTCATGATCTTGCCATTTAGGTTTGACTTTCACAGCTTTCTTAGATGATTCAGCACAATAAAACTGAACAAAGTCATAACCTTTTGATAAACCGTTCAAATCAGTCATAATCAGACAAGCACAAGTTTTTCCAAATTGAGAAAACAATTGGAATAAGGCTAGATTAGTCATAGATTTATCTAATCCTTTGACAAACAAATTGCCATCATTTACCTCCTTCAATTTAGTTGCTTGTACCTCTGATTTGTACTAGATCTGATAGTTTTGAGCGCCTTTCTTTAAATGTCTCACTATGCCTTCCAAAGGATGCCATATGCAATCAACCACTGAAGCAAGTGAGAAGATCGATATAGATCAATTTAATCAGTAATCTGATACCACTTGTAACGTTTCTGAACTCAATTTCAACTCAAAAACCTTGGTTTTCAACTATTTTGTAACGTCCCTGAGCTCAGAAACCTTGATTTTCTGTTATTACCAGCAAATCAGCAAGTCACACAAGTGTTCGTCGGACCAGCTAGTATAATTTGCTCAAAATTGGATACAAGAACAGTAGTAGATCCAAATTGCTACTAGAAACTAAATTGATAACAATAAACGATAATAATGAGATATAATTTAGCTGTTGAGCCTTTGAAATAAGTAAGATACAGTGGATCTAATAGAAACTGAAATAAATTGGATAAAAAAAAATCAAAATACTAAATACAAAATGCTTGGGTGTCAGATCGTTTCATTAAAAATCTAACCCGACACACAGGTCCAATTAAAATTTTCTTCCGCTTCAATTGAAAAATATCCTTCATGACCACCTGCAACATCTTTTATTTATCAGTGTGCACAATCCTAATTTTTCTTATTTCTGGTTGACATCAACATAACATACTACTAGTGGGCATCTCGCGCGTTGCGCGATCTATTTTTATATTTTGATATTATTTTTTTCCCACGTCAATGCTGAAAAATAGATAAATCAACTATGTAAATTCTAAAAGATAACAAAACAAAAAAGGGAGATTGTAAAATTAATGTGCTTTACAAAGTCGTTCTTAAAATAAGTCATTTAAAAAAAATGATATGTAACAAATTACCTTTATAAATTTGATAAGCACATGTGTTCCTTCAATTATTCAATCCACGATTTAATAAGCAAGACATCATAAAAAAAATAAAAGGAACCAAAGGCAAGCAGAAGGATCACATTCAGACTGAGAAGAGCAAGAGGAATGATTATGATTGGAAAACACAAATAAAAATTGTTATTGAAGAATTCATTTTTTGTTGGCTAGGATTTAGTTTAGTGGGTTTCAACATACAACTCAACAGAATTTAACAATTAAAGAAAATTTGCATTAATATGCAGAATTAGTTCATACCTTCAAAGTAAATTGAAAATCTGCAACCTTGTGCGTGCTTTTAAATTAAGCATCCTGATCAGACAGCAACAAAAGCACGATATCTAATCTGTATGGTTTTCCTTTGAAAAAAAATGATAGGTTAGTAATAAAAAAAAGCAAACGAAAAGGGAAAATATGCTTTACATAATCTATGTTGCACATTTCATAAGAACGTAAAATCTATGTAGATTTTCCAGTTTTGCCCTTGCTGAAATATTTTTATACCTTCTACTTTTGCTTTAGTTTTACTTGGAAAACATTGTTGGTAAGTAGAGAAAGAAAATGATGCCTGACTAAGATTATAGATCAAAGTTTTATACAAATGCAAAACTTATTGGAAACATGCAGAGTTAGATGTACAGACATTTTAACTCTATGTTAATGATAAACACAATTAACAGGCACCATTAGGGTATTGCTCATCTAGTTGACAGGTTAATTGATTTTGTTGAGAATCCAATTCCAATTTCACGTGCCTTGCTAATTTGCTGATGTATTTACAGCTCCAAACCGAAATAAAAAACTATCTAACTGCAAGAATCTATAAGACTAATTGAGAAAAATAACTCCATACCTCAGCTGGAGAGCTCAGATAAGCTTTGTTTGAGATTTGAGGTATCAGTCGATCAGCTAACGTGCTAGTTTATTCTGTTGAGAAGTCATTTCCAATCAGTGCAATTAATTAAATATAGGTCCGAATGAGAAATAATTTCGACCTATATCAACCATATGAGAATAATCTCTGTGATGCTAAGAACTTGCCAAGATTGTAGATAATTTTTTCGACCTGAACTGTGATGCAAAGAAAATGAAAGTTTTCAATCTTTTTACTAGTGAGAAATTAAAAGCCTTACAGTGAGCAGTTCTCATTTGAAACCTATTAATGGTAAAAACTAATCAAGTACAAAAATTTTATAGCCAAGCTTATTACAACTCCAGAAAGCTTCATTACCAACTAAAAACATTTTATTCTTTTATATTATGTTTTTGTTTTTGTACGATTCTACTTGAGCTAATTTTACAATTCTCTCCTTAACAGTAAGTGTTTTGTACAGAGGTAAATTAATACAGTTGTTGAAAATCTTGTATTATTGATACCAGATGTTTAATTTGCTTAGCCACCATTCTTAAATCTTATCTAATGATTGAACATGGACCCTAAAATAATGAACTGTTACAATTGATCCCGTCCCATCTTGTATTGGTATATATGTCCCAAATAATTTGATAAAAGCCTAACTGAACTAAACAACTGAACTTGTTTGAAGCTGTAGAATTTGAGGAAGAAAAGAAGAGAAAAAAGAAAAAGATAAAGAACAAATGTGTTACCTGAACACAACTGAACAGATTGGCATCTTTATTTCTTTACCTGAAGGCATATAAATTTGGTTATGGCACTTTGTATCTGGCATTACGAATTAGAAGTATGTATATTAGAGAGAGAAGAAATTAGTAAAGAGGCATATCTATTAAGGGCAGCATCCTCTTCACAGATCCTTTTTATTGAAAAAAAAATCAAAGCTAAAATCTGAGAACTAAATTAGGAGACCTTGGGTAGCATTGTCCCTAAATCAATAAAGAATATAACTTGTATACAACAGTGAAGGTTGAGCAGTAGGGAGATGGCGAGAAAGAGAGGGAGAGGCAATGCCAGAGACTGTACTTATCTCGAAAGGAAAAGAACCGATCTAGGCATTAGTAGAACCCATGCTGCGTGGAAAAGTTGGAGGCGCTGAAAATTTGAGGGAGGATTTGAGAATTGACTCATGCTCTGTCATCTTGGAATGTGTGTGAGGAAAGCGATATAGCCATCGGTAGAATCCTTCTCGAACCCAATCATCAGATTTCAAGCAGGCAACCTGAAAAATGTAGAGATACAAAGTCAATAAGCTTATAAACAAAAAATAAAGTCAATTCATTTTCTGCCCCAATCTGTTAGACAAATCGATCATCATCCTATGATGATAAAAAAAAAGTACTGTCTCATACAAATCAGCTTAAGACTGAACCTGGAATGACTTGTAGCCCACCATTGTATCCAATCCACATGCAAAATCTATAGCAGTCGCCATCTGAAAATTTCTATCTACTCCAAAAATTTCTAATAAATAATGAAGCCAACTTGAGTGTTAAAGTTGACCAACGATAAGACATAATAAATTAGAGCATACCGCCTTTGCTAAATGCAACTCGCATCAGTTTATTGAAAAACCAATACCAATGCTTTACCCTTCAACTAGTAGACCTACAATTGAGAGGGAAACAAAACTGATCAGCCTCAAATTGAAAGCAAATTGGAAATCCCATTGAATATTAAGAATAAACAAAAGGAAAATTCATAAAAATATTGAAGATAAAAGAAAATAGAAACTGGGGATCGAGGAGCAGCAACAAAAAGAGTTGAAATTCGGTCCAAGAGACCAAGACCATCGATAATGGTGATCGCCAAATCTTCATCCGAAATTGGGGAGGAGCAAATGATAGCAAGATCGTCAGCTAGATGTTGCATTGTAAGAGTTCCCCCATTGGCAGCAGTCGAATTTTTAGGGACGGAGCTCAGAAATACGGGCTCTTGATTGAAGTGGAAGAGAAATTCTTTTGCAATGTTGACCATAGCTCTAGTATTGTCGAAGCAGAAACTACTTGTGCCTGAATGGGTTCGGTGAGAGAGAACAGCTGGTCTTGTCGGCACCATGGCACATAGTCAGGGTTGAGGTAAGCTGTCCAGTGGGCGAATCAGTGGTGGGGCTGGGGGGAGGGAGAATCAGTGAATTTGGTGCCCACCCTGCAGGGCCCATTCCCCATTCCCAATTTACAACATTAGTAGAATAAAATAAAGAAATGTAGAATTTGATGAGGTAGTTGAGACACAGTAGAGTGGTTTGTACCAAAGGCAGTGCCAACATTGACGAGGGAATCATCAGAGCTGAGACGTCTGAGAGCCACGGCAACCAGATAATCGACGGCCAAGGATGTAAGGATGTGCCATTGACAAAGAGAAACTGCAAGTTTTTTATTGTAAGGATAGTCTTTCACAAGAGAGCAAGTATAATGGAAGGTTCTTAATTATTAGCATTTTCATTACCAACTCAAACAACAGATTCTCAAATGGCATCAACAGCGTGGCTGCACACACTAATTTCCATGCAATCCTTAGATGTGAATTGTATTGTATACCAACATTAATGCATGTTTAGTGAATGTGCTGCTGTCAGCAGATCATATAATTGACATGATACATTATTTATGCTTGAGAATTTTACTTACAATTGAAGAAAGAAACAAAAAGTATATCCATTAATTGCATGATCCATTATGCTCAGGAATTTCCCAAAACACAGAAGTGCAAAATATTAGTACGTAGGAGGGATTCAAAACTTTATTTAGCATCAGTGTATTAATTAATTATATAGTTTCCTTAATTAATATGAAACATGAAGCTACTACATATAATAATGATTCAGTACAGATCCGTACAAAATCACTTTTCAAGTGAAAGGTAGAGGTACACCTCAATATAAAGTCTGTATGTATCTACAATTCGAAGATTGGATAGGAGGGATTGAGGAAAGGGGAATTGTGGAATAAAGGGACTGAAACATGGATTGCACTTGCACAGCTGGTTGAATATGCAATACTATTAATTACTAACTCAGGAAACATGAATTCAGATCAATTGATTACTGAAATGCATCCATCTAAAAGACCGCACCTAGTTCAGTTACTAAAGGCATGGCGACAAAATCGAGCTCCACATTTCAATATACAACCCATAAGTAAGTTGGGAGTTATTATGTAATGTAAAAAAGATCCATCTATCTACCATGTCCATGCCCAATGCCCATGTTATGTGTGTAGGTGTGTCAATTGAGAGAGAGAGAGAGAGAGAGAGAGAGGGAATCTGATTCTGACCTGAAATGAAATGTATCCCACCAATCGACGGATTCGAGCAGGAGAGAAGAAAGCGGGTCGGGTTGGATCTTCCATTAATCCAAATTTAAAATTTCCAATTCAATTCCTGGTCCGATTAATTGGCGCCTCTGACTCTGAGTGGGGCCATGCTGTCAGAAAGAAGGAAAGAAAGAAGTATTATTAGACTGTCTATTAGAAGTAGGATTAAGCGCCTTGTCTTCAATCTTCAATCATCTCTTGTTTATTTATTTAATTTATTATACAGGACAAGGGAGAAAGAGAGAGATAGGAAGGAAGAAATTAATTATTAATTTATTATTTTCAGTACCAATTCAACCCCTGCACATTATTAGTACAATTAGTGAGTGTATTACTATTAGTATTAGATATTAGATATTAGATGAGTGAGGCTACTAGACTAGTAGTAAAATTTAAGCAGTACCTGGTACGTGTCTCGTGTCTTCTTTCATTTTTTAAAGACTAACAGAACGAAGTCCACATTTGACTTGGAGACCGCCTCTCTTTTCTTGTCTTGTCTTATTAATTGGTATTGTCCTCCAAAAGGTTGACATGTCATTTTCTTTCATATATGATATATCCACATAGAGGATGGTTCAAATAACAGCGACATCCCAGTGCCGCATGAAGCAACATAAAAAATTTCTTTTCCAAACTAATTTTAGTTGTTGCAATAATAAATGATGACTGCTCTATGTGGTGATAGCACTTTATGGACATGTGATGCGTTGAAAAAGGTTGCACTATGTCATTTTTTGGTTTTTTTTTTTGAGGGTAGGGTGGTAAATCCACGCCTACAGAAGTTTATTAATTAAAGAAAAAAAAAAATTACAAAAAGACTTAGCAGAAAGACCAAACTGAAAATCCCTGAGGCGAACCTATATCTAGAGTCACTCGGTTGTCTTTTATGCTACCTATACATTTTTTGGTTTTTAGATGACGGGTTTAAAAATGTTGGTTAGAAACTTTGTTGCGTCGCAAAAGGATGTAAGTACAATGTTCTAGATGATGGTTTGTTGTTGTACCGGTTTTAGATGATACCGGCTTCAAGGGTTTTTGTTTCTAGATTTTAGTTCTCTTCTAATTCGAGTTGTAACAAACATTGATGTTTTTCTTTTGAATAAAAGAAAAATGGTACTTTGAATAAAAGAAAAGTGGTAGGGCGCTCCCCTAATTTCCAAAAAAAAATAAATAACAGCGACATAAAAAAAAATTAATCACGTTTCATTAAAATACAATAAGTAAAATAAATAATATTTTCTTATAAGAATGTCCACCCACCCACCCACCCACCTTCATCCTTATCCTTATACATTATTACACAAAAGGCATCTTAGATATATATTATAGATGGTTCAGTTCGAATCAACTACGTACATTAATTAAATTTATTATCCCTCTAACTGGTACAGATCCCAGTTCAAAGATAAAAATTAGAAATGAAACCCTGCCATACGTGACATGTGTAGGGACCTTGAACAAATCTTAGAAGCATCAGATAGTTATCAGTTCTTATGTCATACGCGATTGCTACGTACATTCCCTGTACAAATACCAACCCAAAGGTCAGTACCGGTCGCTGTCCCTGTTACTGGGTACTTGGGTACTTGGGGTAGAATTATTCTACAATCAATCAACTACATGAAGAAGGCCGAAAAATATTTTTAACATTAACTTGTACATACTACTATTATACTAAACTGGATATGCAAAAATAAGATTGGGCTGACTGGCCCCATTACCGACTATTCCAATATGTTTTAAAACCACCCTTTCCTTTCCTTCACAAATCCGTCCTTCAAAAACGTAGGCCTTGCTGCGTACTGTTAGACAGTTAGAGTGTAGACCTTAAAACTACATAAAAAAATCACATGCATACTCTCTGATACAAAACTCATCTCCAAACACCAATTAGGCAACCTGACAACCTTACTGAGCATATTGCAAATTACCTACCAAAAAAAGATGTTGCTTAGAACCAACACCTACAATCCACACAAACCATGCTTCATAGATCTTACATAAAATTTGTTTAAAGCTACATAAAAATAACAGATTTATGAATGCTACTCCTGTTTTACTCTAAAGCATATTTACTTCTAATATCATCTTGAACTGCTTTCAGCTCATTGTGCTCCGATAATAACAGCTCATTCACTAGCTCTCTCCTAAAGATGTCAATATCTTCCTGCCAAAATATAAATTAATGCATCATTTGTAAGGTCAAAGTACCACAACTGGTACATTCCTTTTCAACAATTTTATATGATAAACCATGATTAAAAAAAAATGTTAAAACACCTGTGTAAAACCACAAACAAGTTTTGTTCCATCCCACAATTCCATAAACTTTACTGCAAATAGACCACAAGAATTCCTTTTGGGGGTGGGGGGCAAAAAGAACTAGTCAGTCATTTTAATAAATTGATTTTATATATTAAAATAATTTTACTGCAAATAGTCGGTCATTTCAATTTTTTTTTAAAAAAATCATACGTGTCATTTTGCTGTGGTTGACTCTCATTAGCACGTACAGGCCAATACACACCTGAATTTGGTCGCCATTGTGCCTTAAGACCTCTAGATCCAATTGCAGCATTAATACACACCTGAATTCCTGATCTCTAATGGTTGAACACAAAGAAAACTAGTGTTATTATCGCGCGTTGCGCGAATGATACAATGATAATTTTTTTTAATAATCCTATAAATAGAAATGAAGCCCCTTTCCTCAATTTTATAAATATCTCAAAATAATTGAGCAGACAGCAGAGGAATGCCGAAGGTAATTCAATGTAGCTTTAATTGTGTTCTCATAGTTGCATATTGTTGTATCCAACCTGAATAGTGTAAGTATTTACTAATCTAAACTGAAATCAGATGGAAGGCAGTGTACATAAAAACTTCAAAGAGGTGGTCTCTCATGGTTCATCTTCTGTCTAGTGAGAAAGAAATGGATATAACTACTGAATATCATTATTATGGCATCAGGTTATTCTTTGCACAGGGAATTGATATACTACTAAATATCACCAAGCTTCTCCTCCTAAGCCAATTCCGAAGCTCTTTAATCATGTACAGAACAATCAACAAAATAAATGGAACTTGCATATACAGGAAGGAAAAACCATAAAACTAACGAAACTGCTGTATAAAAGAGATTTAACGTGCATAAGCGAACAATACTACCTTTCATCGTCTCAATTTTATCCTCAATTTTTGGTTGTCCTCTTTGTTCAAGTTCTATTGAATTTAGTTTAACAGAACTGTTGATTGTTATTTTGTCTGATGAAACAATCGTTATATCCATCAAGTCCCCAACCCTGCAACGCCCAAAGAGAGCAATCTTTTAATCCATGAGACCATGAATGATCCATCAGCTCAAATGGTTGCCAAAACGGAATTTTGTGAAACAATCAGGACATAGAACATAATACCAGTATGAGACTTGGTCGGCGCATATCGAGATTGGATCTAAAAATAGAGCTCCTTATCCTCAACCAGCTCCTACAAAATGAAAGCACTTTGACTGAAGCAACAGACTAAATGAGCATATTGTGCCCTAAGCATTTCTACTGTATTCTCACAGCAGTCTATTTTATTTCCAATTTACCTTTGTTATTTAAAAATGTTATACAAATGCAACTACCCTGCTACTTCATGAGTTGAAAATGAAATCTAGAGAGTTATTCATTCCTTACCAGTAGTATTGAAGAACAAAAATGCAAGTTGCAAAATGTAGAATATCTGGTATTATTTCCAAAAGAAAAAGAACATACTCGGGCAAGCTGAAAACAACAACATCAAGATTGTTTCTCATGAAAAAGTAAGTAAAGCTCACCTGTAACATTCACTTTCAGACTAAAGGGATCAGCTAGGAGTTTCTTCTTTGTAGCTACTGAACTCTTTTACAACATAAATCACAAAAATATATAAGAAACTGTTGCAGACATCAAGAAGAAAAATATAACCAATGCTAAAATGAGATAAACATAAAGAAAACTCCTCTTGCAGCAACCTTAAACATGAATTAGAGATAAATAAGAGTTGCACAAAATTTGCTAAGGTGAGACAAAACTGATACAAACAAAATAACTAAAGCCTCGTATGTAAATAGTAAATACTACTGTAATTAAGGAAAAGGACAGTGTATAGGATTGCTAAGTGAGCATAGAAAATCGCCCGACGATGCCATATGCAAGAACTGTGAGAATAAAGACTGGCCTAAATACTATTGTAATAAAGGCACACCAAAATTAAAAGTGATGCCGAGCAAAATTCAACATGGCCTAAATCACTAACCTAAGCACAGAAAATTCTAATGAAGCCCCAAATTAACTGAGCCACACAAAATCCTGCCCTGAATTGAAGCCAAAACTCTGAAATACTTTCAAACTCTCATTTGTGTTAATTACATTTCATATATGATCCTCTGATGTTTAACTCTGTTCTTCCCTGTCACTTTTTCCTTCATGGGCAACTGCCGACTCGTTTGTATTGATTGGATAAGCCTCCTATTTGATGTTGTATTTTCTCAAATAAAATTTGTAACCATGGTATAGGAGAATCAGTGTAGTACTTTCTATCTAGTTGCCAAACATACCTAAGCTTAATGATGCTAATCCAGCAACTAATTTCAAATTATAAATCACTATATATTCTTTTGCAAGGATATGTTTATGGTAATCATTAGTTAGCCAAGTTTATGCATTTTCAGCTATAATTATTACCTGAGATATGAATCATTTGAGGTGATTTTACCAATTTCAGCAATTTTAATTTTTACTGCGCCCCTTTTCATTTTAATTCCAATTTGAAGATGCTACTGCCACAACCAAGTTTTTTCTCTAATTTGGTGCACGCTTTTAACTTCTCTCCAGCTGTATCTAACCCATTTGATCGAACCATACCCTCTTTTAAATATAAGAATTTTTTTATAACATCAGATGTCTTTGATCAGACCAATTTGTTGGGAGCTTTTTATACATTTTTATTTCAACACATAACATGTTTATATTTATGGGCAGACTCTTCTTACCAACGTATCACTTTTGATACAAACACTTGCACATGTCCATTGGTAACCATATAAATGCAATTTGAATAGCAAAAACAAAGTAAATTGAAATATGGTTTCAATCATTAATAAAGAGAAATTAAAGAGATGCCTTTATACTATTCAAAATTAGAAGCAATAAAATGTGTACCTCAAAGATCAATCCCAATGTTCTAAAAGCCAGAGTCCCATAATCTCAAATGAACCTGGAAAATAAGAGGCACAAAAAATTAGTCGTGCAAAGTATTGCAGCAGACAATGAACAAAATAAATAGAATTAAAAAAAAATCAATTATTTTGTAACTTGAAACAAACCAAAATAAAGCAGGTAAAGTGAGCATTTCTCTATATTTACTGGCATCGTAAACAACTGTCGTAAGGTAGAAAGCCTGGAAAAAGAAGAAAAATCAAGCAGATGAACTGCAACCAAATGAAACTACAAAAGAAAGAAGAGGAGAAAAAAAAACCGACAACAAAGAATAACGAAGAAATTATTAAAACAAGAAGTAGAAAAATCCTAGATCCAGTGAGGAAAGAGAGAGGGAGAAATCTGGTGAAAGAACGGAGAGTAACCTCTCCCCCTCCCCGTCGTCTATCGATCTCTCTCTTGATAAAAGAAGGAGAGACATTGAGAAGGAAGAGATGAGAGAGACAGATAGTGGGGTTCGGCGGAGACTCGTCAATGTAAAGGGAAAGGAGTCGACGGAGATCGCGAGAGAGAGGTGCTCGCCTGATTGAAGAGAGAGAAGGGTGTTGTGCTTCTAATAAAAAAGACGGAAAGATCGAAGACTAAGTTGGAAAGATCCAACGGTCAAGATTGATCGGATGACGTAATGGTGACGTCATGAAAATCACTGTAGAAAAGGACCCTGAAAATGGAGTATTTTTGATTAATTACAACATGTTGTGACTATTAAGTGAGCTATGTATATAATTAGTCCAGAAAAGATTCACCAATTTAGAAGTGTTTCTTCATAGGGTCTGCCAAGTGAGTCTAAGGAATTCAATATCTGGAACTTTTTCAGAGTATTGAGAACACCAACAAACCAATGTTCTCAATTAATGTTGATTGGAAAGAACACCTACAATAATATTGACACTGAGTGAGCTTCTAAGTGGTAAATTTTTTTGATGTGAAGTTGATATGTAAGGAAATTTACCAGGTCATGATCCAAAAATTTTAGAGTAAAGATACGATCTCTCGATATCTTGGTCTCCCATCTCGAATTTCGACTTACCGGATTATGTTTTGCTACATGTGTTCAACATCAAGACAAATTGGGTTTTCATGCCAAACTAATAAACGTGGCATTTGTTTAACCGACAAACCTTAGTACTTAAATCAAACAGCAACAATAATCAATAAAAATACAAGAGATAAATCATCCATCAAATCAATTAAATACTTAATTAAACATAACAAATTCAATCTCAAACGTAGCTCTAGCATAGCAAATATAAACGTACAAACAAGCATGTATAGCTTGTTAGAGCGAAATAAAGTAGACATGTATGGTACTAATGGCATCACATGTGCACGGTGTTACTCAAAAGTCAAAAGCGTATAATTTATTCTTAATCTCATCTTGAATGTCCTTCCTCTTATTTAGATCTGACAATATGAGCTCGCCAACTAACAGCTTCCTAAATATGTCAATGTCGTCCTGCCCAAATTGATCGCATTATTCATTTATATATAAATACATAAATATAAATAATTTAACACATAGTACTATTAGTCCAATTTGCAAGATAAAAGTCATGATGAAAGAAAACTATCGCAACACCTGTGTAAAGTCACGAGTAAGCTTTGATCCATTCCAGAATTGCATGTACTTGAGCGCAAACAGTCCAGAAGACCAACTAAAAACAGTTTGAAATAGTCAATTTATATTTATAATTAATAAAAAAATAAAATAGCGCAATTTTATAGCAAAACAATAAAAAAATAATGTCCGAGCCATATACCTATCCTTCTGCTGTGGTAAATTTGGAATAACGCGTATAGGCCAATTAAGTATTGTTGGTCGAATACCACGTGATCGAATACCTTTAGAGTCCAAAGAAGCATCAATACATACTTGGATGCCTGCTATCTGAAACATGATATAATAACACGTAAATTTTACATTGTCATTTCTCATTTTATGTGTTTTGTTTTTCTAAAACAAAGTTCCGTTTCTGAAATGAAACCGATATACCCGGACGGAATGGAATGAAAAATGTGCGAAATGAAAAGATGGATGTACCAATTTTTTAATTTTTCTTGTTCCGGCAACAACGGCACATGAATTCAATATCTGGAACTCCTTTGCTTCTGGATTCAGAACCCCAACAATCCAGTGGCCGTGGTGACCAAATGTGGGATCGCCAACCTGGATTGGGAAGAACGTCTCCAATACAAATAGTTAATAATTGCGATTGCGTTCATTAGAGTACACCTCATGACATATATATTATTTACTATCTTATTAAATAAAATTAATAAAGGAAGTTACCATATCAGATTGCAAGAAATTGTTGCCCATCTTAGTCATTTTGGAGCGATGGGTTTCACTTTCAGATTGCAAGAAATCTTCTTTTTGCAGTATTCGAGTAGCAAACGTGCTAAGCATAAGGACATCAGTGGAGATACTTGGTTGATTCTTCAATATGCCAATATAGCAGTTCATAATCTGTGAAACAGTAATTAATTAATTTGGAGTGGAAGTACATCCCGTGGAATTAACATGATTTTATTTTTGGGGAATTATGAACATGCATCTATTTCCATTAATTTGGGTATAGCTGGTCATTCAATACGGAAGGATTTACTTCAGTTGCCATTTGCATGCCTCAGTTAGCTAGGACCCTAAATAAATTCACGACAATTAATTAATAACAAAAGTACAAAATTGAAAATAGAGATTAATTACTGAAACCTACGCCTGAGGTGTAGAAATTCTTTGTAGGAGTAACAGACTAACAGCGGTGGAGTACATATTTTTACATATACATGTATATAGACACACCCACACACACAACATTATTTTTAATACCATACCGGATATGGAAAATTTCGGTAATATCGAAATGACAGTATCCGCTATTGGGAGACAAAATATCGGAAAAAAATGTAGAAAATATTGAGAAATACCAAATTTTCATCATCTTATCAGCACTTAGAGGATTGCTAAAAACACTACAAGCATACCTGATCAGGAATCCGTTTGTCAATTCCGTGCTCGCGAACAAGGAGACATCGCATCGTATCAGCAGTCAATATAACATCTTCTGTAACTACTAATTGACGTAGATACGACAACTTTTCACTCAAACAACGTTCAAGAAAATATATAGAACGGATACTCCAATCTGGTCGGTGGCATCTTTTAAGAGCATGTTTCACTTGTCCTAATTTATCATCTGAAATATAAGGAAAATAATCACAAAGCTCCAATCCAAAATAAAAGGATTTCTTATATTATATATATTGCATCATATTATATAACCTTACATATTAATTAATTGAGGTGAGGTGTAATCATGAGTTGTACCTTGCTTCTCGCATCTCGCCTTTTTCCTACCATCGGGTGCGTTTGGATAGGTGTGGGAAGAAGGGAAGAAGGGAAGAAGTGGGAAGAAGTATTGGGAAGTGTGTAACTTTGTGAAGAGTTTGTATTGTTTATAATTTTTTTTCTTCTTTCTTCCTTCTTCCCCATTCTTCTTCTTTCATCCAAACGCCCCCATCAAGCAGAGGCTGCTCCATCGCACTCTCATCAAACTCTTCCAAGATATGATCAGACCTTTTAGCTGAGCCTGAGAGCCTCTCTTCAGACTTTTCCTTCCTTTTCCGTGAGAATTGTTGCACAATGCTTGACATGCTATCTGCTGCAATTCAAAATTCAAAATATTAATATTAATCAGCAATTAAAGAATGCTTGACATATAATATCCTATACGCCACATCCATTCACAGGCACGGTCCTTTAATTTCTAAACTCTTTTTGATTTTGGAGTATTAATTAAGCAATTAACTCCTCGATTACTGCGACACAATTTATTAATTTTTTTTTTGTTTGTCAAAACAACCTCAATTTGTCATCTACCTAGCTATAACAAATATATACAATTTTTTGGATCCGATTCAAATGCAAAAGGACGTGATCTGTAGATGTGAATAAAAATATAAAAATTAATTGTATGAGCACATGTCAATAATATGCAAATTAAAAGAAAGGAAGAAGCAATTGCAAATAATCCCATGAGCACTTTTGTTCTTAGAAATAGACAAGCTGAAGCAATATCAGATCTAGAGCACAACAAAATCAAAATAATCGAATTGAAAGAATGAGAGAGGTAAACAGATCATAAATTTTTTTTTTAGAAAATGTTGACAGAAGCTGTCAAACATATCAAAATCTTACTTCTTCGTGAGGTAGCTATTGTAATTCACAATCAGGATTTCGAACCAGAAAATTAAGAGACAAGAGCAATAACTAACCGATTGAAATTGTTTCCATGATTATCAGAAACGTTTCGTTCTTAATTACGAGGATATCGCATATCCATTTATAGAGCTAGGCTAGATAACAAATCATTTTATATTTTCTTTCCTATTATATGGCCATGACGAAAAAGGAAAGAACATTTTACCAAATTACCATATAATTGTGAAAAAATCAGTTTCACACCCCTCTGATTTTCTCTTGTTGGAAATATGTCCCTCGATTCTTTTAATTCGGATATATACCCTTCTACCCTTATTTATTATTTTAAATATTATTTAAAAGAATCGATGTTTGAAATTACCCTTCTCGCTTTGTCTCTACAGTTTGTGCGTCGCCATTGCTTGTGCTAGCAAACTTTTGAACCAAACCCTAGCAAAACTTTCTCGAGTTCGGACCCCCCATAGAGCAACCTCTCTTAACCAAATGCTTTCATATATCACCTAATTTATATTAATTTTGAGTATGCTAACTCTGATGAGCGAAAGAAATTAATGTCAATCAATATCAATCAATCTGTGCGGCAATTTTCACGAGCGAGCGTCCTTTTATTTATGAATTATCAAAGGATGCATTTTGCAAAGTAGGATTAATTAGTGGTCTAAGGTTAGTATTTTTTTGGCCGTTTGGATCAAGTGGGAATTTGGGGAATTTTCTACTCCTAAGCATAAATTTATTATAAAAAATCTAAATTCTTCACAAAATTACACAATTCTCAATACTTTATGCCTAGAAATAGAAACTTCCTCCTATTCCTAAGCGATTCAAACGGCCCCAAAAAGGTGTTAGAGGGGTAGAATGGTGGGATAGTGATTGAGTGGGGTTAATGCTAGTCTAAGGTTACTGAATGTGATGGTATGGTCTCGTGAGGTTAGTACTTTTAAGGTTAGTAACTATTAGTGCTATAATTATTATTAAATATTATTAATTAGTATTTATTACTTATTAATAATAATTAATTTTAATAAAAAATTTTATTAATTATCAATTATAAAAGTATAAAATTATTAATTATTATTATCATTATTGGAAAAACTATTATTAAGATGGCAAAGTTATAGGTACATACAAAAATCCAAATTTAAAATATAAGAAGAATGTTATAATTATAATATATAAAAGGTAAAATAACAATAGACGCACGTCTCGCATTCAAGCAAAATATTAAACAGTAACAATAACTTATACAAGGATAAGAAATCATGATTTCAAATGGAAAAAAAAAGAAAGAAATGATACATGTCCTCGAAACGCACTAAATCACCAGGTGGCGTATCCGTACTTTTTACACACTTTAACCGTCAGATACAGTCAGCGATACGCGTATCGGGACTAATTGACTGCCGCGTCGGATCCAGAAAGCATTTAATTTATGTGAATATGTGATATGATATATATTATTGGGTGATGCTACGGTGGACATAAAAAATTCAAAGCTGTAAATCACAGCCGTAAATTTTTGCAGGGGTAAAATTGACAAAGTAATAAATCTCTGTTAATCTCCGTTACTATCCCCTAATTTATTTTCGTGACTCCAGCGCTAGCCCCGTCCTTCCACCCTTCCCACCATCGCTCACTATCAATGCTAATCAAAATAGATTGAGATATTTAATTCGTTGATGATATTGCCTTATCACTTTCTATAACACATCTTTCATTATGCTGAAATATAAATCCAGCTATTTAATTAACTGCTAATCAAAATATCAACGAATTTTTGTAAATAGAAAGATTTCTAACAATATGACTATTAATTTGGACTGTTCAAATTTCATCAGTTTTCCGTGTAAAATTAATACATGTAAGTAGCATTAGCAATGTGTATTGCGTCTTCCATATGTCACATTTTTTAATCCGATAATTTAGAACTTTATAAATACAAATTTCAAAATTTTCACAAAAATGATTGTTCGTTTGGACTATTCATTTCTTTTTTTAATTAAAAACCAAAATAATTCCATACGGATTATTTTCTTTTTTTTAAAATAAAATAACATTGTGAGTTTAGCAGATCTGTTAATTCATTTTTAAAAAGTCTAAGACTTTAATACAGTTCATTTCGTTTATTAAATTAAAAAAGCTCAAATAATTTCATCCGATTGTTTATTATTTTTTTAAAACAAAATAACAAAGTGACTTTAGCTGATCTTTTCATTTATTTTTAAAATGTGTAACGCTTTAACTTCATCTGGATTGTTCATTGCTTTTTTTTAAATTAATAAATCAAAATCACTCCATCCCTATTTTTTATTAATTTTTTTTAAAATAAAACAACAAAGTGACATTAGCTGGTCTCTTCATTCATTTTTAAAAAGTCTAAGGTTTTAATTTCGTATGGATTGTTCATTTTTTAATTAAAGAAAAAATAATTCTATCTAGATTATTTATTATTTTTTAAACAAAATAACAAAGTGACATTAGTTTGTCTTTTCATTCATTTTTAAAAAGTCTAGCGCTTTAATTTCGTCTAGACTGTTCATTTTCTTTTTAAATTAAAAAACTAAATTAATTCCATCTCGATTGTTTATTTTAAAAAAACAACAAAGTGACTTTAGCTGGCCTCTTCATTCATTTTTTAAAAAAATTATGGTTTTAATTTCATCTAGACTGTTCAATTATTTTCTAAAATTAATAAAATAAAATAATTCCTTCCAGATTGTTCGTTTTCTTTTTCTAAAACAAAACAACAAAATGACTTTAGCTGGTCTCTTCATTCATTTAAAATGTCTAAGGCTTTAATTTCGTCTATACTGTTCATTTTTTAAAAAAAAAAGCCAATATATTTTCATTGGGATTGTTTATTTTGTATTTAAAAAAAAACAACAAAGTGACTTTAGCTGATCTCTTCATTCATTTTTTAAAAGTATAAGGCTGTAATTTTTGTCTGGACTGTTCATTTCATTTTTAAATTAAAAAGTATAATAATTCCGTTCAGATTTTTTATTTTTTTTAAAACAAAATAATAAATTGACTTTAGCTGGTCTCTTCGTTCATTTTTAAAAAGTGTAACGTTTCAATTTCATCTGGACTGTTCATTTTTTTAAATTAAAAAACTAAAATAATTTTATCCGAATTGTTTATTTATTTTTCCTTTTTGAAACAACAAATTGACTTTAGCTGGTCTCTTCATTCATTTTTAAAAAACCTTAGGCTTTAATTTCGTCTGGACTGCTTATTTTTTTCAATTAAAGAACCAAAATAATGTTATCTGGATTGTTTATTATTTTTTAAACAAAATAACAAAGTAACTTTAGCTGGTCTCTTCATTCATTTTTAAAAAGTCTAAGGCTTTAATTTTGTCTGGACTGTTTATTTTTTTAATTAAAAAACCAAAATAATTTCATTCGAATTGTTTATTTTTATTTAAAAAATAACAAAGTTACTTTAATTGGTCTCTTCATTCATTTTTAAAAGTATAAGGCTTTAATTTTGTCTATTCATTTTTTTTAAATTAATAAACTAAAATAATTCCATTTGATACGCCGTGTTAGTCGTGTTAGTCGTGTCCCGTCAAAATGTCATGTCGTGTTAGTCGTGTCATATTGATACGTCGTGTTAGTCATATCAAGTTGTGATGTGTTAAGTCATGTCGTGTCAAAACGTGGTGTCATGTTAGCACGATGTGTTGGTCGTTTCGTGTCAAAAGAAATCAAAGGTAACATTTTCGTGCATTCATTTTCTTTATGTCGTGTTTCCATGCATTCATTTTCTTTATGAAAAGAAACCATACCTTTTTTATATTTTAGACACGATAATTCCATGCATTGGAATTGATTACCATCTGCTTTAATTCTATGCATGTAAAAAAAAGTAACATATTTTCGTGAAAAATCAGACATTGTAAGTCGCGCTTTTATTAATTATATACAATATATGATAGTATTGGTGGACACGAATATACGAATAGATAATTACCATACATGATAATATTGGTGGACACAAATATACGAATAGATAATTACCATATATGATAGTATTGGTGGACACAAATATACGAATAGACGATTGGACGTTTTGAGTAAATTGGTGATTTTACTCTTCCACCAAAAGTCTTCCGTTAAATTTAAGGCCGTCTGATTTATAACAAATGAACGGTCCATATTTTTGGTGTCCACGTTAGAATTTCCCTATATTATTTAATATTTTAACATAAAAGGTGGGCCAACGCACAAGTACCAAGGGGCAAGGGCCAAGGCACTCACACGTGCGGTAGCTACCAACAACTATCCACAGAGAATATCAATTTCCCTCGGCTCCGTTTGGATGGTTTCTTTCCGGAATAAGGAATAAGGAATAATCACTTTTTACCAATAAATTTATTTCTAACCATCCAAACTCTTCACAAAAGTTACACACTTCCCAATAAATTTATCTCTTCCCAATAAATTTCTTCCCTTCTTCCTTCTTCCTACCTTATTCTCAACGCATCCAAACGGAGCCCTCGTGACTTCGGATGAGCCCTAAAAATTAAAAAATAAAATAATAAAAAAATAAATTTATTATAAACAATTTAATTTTTTCACAAAATTGCACACTTCTCAATACTTCTTTCCTCATTTTTCTTATTCCCACACCATCCAAACGGAGCCTGTGTGACTAAACTTCCCTTCCAAACCGGTCAAATAACATTGTTGGACCTGAACCATATCTACCTCATTACTCATTATTGGGCCTGGACCTGGGTCATATCTACTTCATTACTAGGGCTGCATAATGTGAAAAACGATAACTAAAATGAGTTCTTTCGTTGTTCATTTCGTTTAGTATACCCAAATTTGTCTTCTTTTCGTTTTTCGTGTCGTCCATTAGACGCAAGCAAATTTTGTTGTGTTTATCGTTTCGCAGACAACCAAAAAGGTTCAACCGTTTAAAATTTTTAACCGTACCTTACATGTATTTTTCTATTTTTTTTCTTATCATTTTCTTTTTTCTCTGGACTGCAAAAGTGCAAATAGCATATCAGTGGGCATACTTACAAATAACATCTGTTTGCCTCTAAAAAATGCTACAAAAAAAAATGGAACAAATATTTATGAAATAATCACGTCCCGTCATAGCATGCAGTCCTGGGGAGCTGAATCCTCCTCTATTACACCAACAGCGCGCCAAGGCACAGCGAAAACCCATACGGTGGGTCTGACTTATATGAAAAAAATATATATATCAAAAATCATACTGTACGGCCCAACCCAAGAAAAAAAAAACAAAACAAAAATAATCAGGCCACCCAACGTGCGGGCCCTGATTTAAACAAGCGGCCCAGCCCAAATTGATAAAGACATACGGATCTGGAGCATAACGGGTCCAAACCAAGCAAACCCAATAACCCTAAACCCGTTTAGCTAAATCAAAAAAAAAAAAAAGAAAGAAGAGAAAAAGACGGACAGGTGGCACCTCCCCATTGGTTCGTCTCTGTGGGCCCTGTCCTTTCTATTAACAAAAGAGAGAGGCGGTACAGACCTGAAGAAGGGATGCGATGATCAAACGAAGCCCCGCCTTTCGCCGACGCTACACGTCGCCGCGACCCCGGTGGAGTACACCATCGCACAGAGGGCTTCATCCTGGCTCTATTGACATCAGACACGGGAGTTGTCAGACAATCGAATTTGACAAATGACAAGCACAGTGTGGAAATTGGGAAAAATGTAAATGAAAAATTAATCGACGAAATTATCAATTGAGGCACCTGAAGCGTGGCAGTGGTTCCGCAATGAAAGAATTGTATGCCAATTGGAGATAATTGCAAAGGAAAATAGGAGATGGCTTGGAGCCTCGACTGACGGAAGTTCTGAATATGGCGAAATTTTCAAAACAGTGATGTTATAAGGGAAATGAAGCTTTATGGAGATGGTGAATGAGATAAAGGAACTTCAAAAGAAACGAGATACATGCACGAGCTGCCAAGGGTTCAGAATCCCCTCGACTGGAGGAGCCCAGTAAAAGAAAGGAGAAAAAAGACGCAGGAGGAAGAGCACTGGAGAGCATGGTCCCTTCTCTGCAACCTACGATCTGAAAAAGGAAAGTCTACTACCGCAGAGATTCCTCCAGCAGAAGGGGGGTAAACTTACCATGTCAATCATAGCCGTTAGATGGAACAAAGCATAGTACATGGTAATGAATGCCTCTTCAGGGAATGTCAGAAGGCATGAAATGAAATGAAGTGCTTGGAATGCGTTTGCTAAAGCTAATCTTCATCTCACCACACATCGTGTGTTGGATGGATGGATGATGCACTAAAAAGTTCCTATCCAGTGCTGGATGAAATCAAGTTATTGAAGGAAACATGAGTCACCAAATGCAATGCATGAACTCTCTCTAGTGGGCCCAGGGGCAGATCAGTAACAAACACAAAAGACAAAGATGTGGCACATAAGCAACAGAAGGAAAAGAAACACAATATCCCAATTTTACCCCTTGAGCATACTATACTGTCTGACAAGCCTATAATTAGGCAAAAAAAAAAAAATTTAAATCAGATTAGGGGCATAATTGAAGGTGTAAAGGAGCCTTAACATCCCCCTAACATCCATAAAGGAAATTAAAAGACAATTAAAAGAAATAATGGATAAATAGGATAAACCAGTAAGGCCTAAATCCATGATCTGGTCAGAAATGCTTTTCATACGCATTTAAACCAATTACCCCCCCCCCAACCAATGAAAAATCAACAAGCACTCCCTCAAGCCTGACAAAGGGAAGTGCCTTTTTCACTCGAAATGAGACAAGGAACACCAAAGAGTAACCAACTACATGGAGCCAGTTCCACTTTTACCCTTGAATCTGACACCTAGTGCATATGTATTGAAGGGTATTTCTGAAATTACATATAACTACAAGTAACTCCAGTTCAAAATCCATAAGGCTATCTAAGTGAAGTAAATGGAGAAAAGGAAAAGGGACTGTCACCTAGCCACAAGCTATAAACTCAAAATCAATCCTCTCATAAGAACATCAAAACCATTCACTACCTACGGGTGCATGGATGAGTGCCACCTGTCCCTACTCCACAACTGGCGCCAAATACCCCCTCCCCAAGGAAAGCCAGTGGATAAGGAGAGGCAAATATGGCCTGGCCCCACCAAATGCCAAGTGGCATGAGGGCCCATCTGTCACAAGCATCCCACATGGCAAGTAAAAAGGAGTAAATTGCAACACAACCATTCCATCCCCAGCCTGTAAATAACAGATGTCAAAAAGAGATTGGAGAGTGAAATGGAATAGTAAGAAAGAAGAAGTAAAGAAAGAATTGCAAAAGCAAGGCGGCAAGCCATCTGACCATCTCAACCATTGATCAAAATTAGAAGAATGGAGATGACGCCACCTGTCCAGATGATGAAGTCACCAAACCCTGGAAATCCCCTATAAAAGAAGCTCCTCTTGAAGAAGAAGAGGAGGCCAATCAATTAGTCAAAACTCTGTCATTTTGTAAAGTCAAGTTTATTCTCAAGGTAATAGATGTAATCCTTTTGTATTGGCCTCCAAAAACATGAATAAAGTGATTTTAAATGCATTTGTGATGTTTTTTTTTTTTTTACTTTCTGGTCTTACTCTTGAGAGTTTGCATTGATGATTAGTGGGGAGCGTGACCTAGATTCCACCCCCATGAAAGTTGATTGCATCTCTAAAGTCATGCATGTAGGGATAGTTTGTATCAGCATAAGTTTTTGTGTCATTAATATGCAATTAGGGGTCACTGGTTCCATGGAGAGTGTGACCTAGATTCCACCTCCATGGATGCCATGTTATCTTTCGGCTTTAACTTGCATCTGAATTCATGTCATAATCAACATCATGCTTGTGTATATGCAGTATAGCTTAATAGTTCAAGCTTTTAGCATAATAGGAAATGCACAGTCCTAAAAAAAAAGGGGTATAATAATAATGGACAAGTTCAGGGTCTAGAATGTGAAGTTACTCCTCTTATCCATTTAAGTTAAAAATAATAAAAAAAACTATGTCAAATAATATGTGTTGAGTCTTAAAAAAAATCAATAAAGAGAGTTTGCTTTTCCAATATCTGGTTATTTTACAGCAAGTGTTGATTCAAAATTCTGGGTAAATTCTGAGCAAAAAAATATATAAAAGGGTAGATCCCTAAATGTTAAGTCTGGTGGTCATAGGTTACTATCATGAAAATGAGGAAACTGTTAACCTCAAGCCATGTTGCCTCAGACTTGAGGATATCGAACCCCTAATGTATGGTACCGAATATCAACAAACTGTTAGACTCACATATCATGCCTGTACCGGCTCCTGAGCACTTGAAGAAACTAGACCTAAAGGCATCTGATATAAACAGTAAATAAACAAGTAGTTAAGAGGAGCTGAAATGAGAAAAGGGAATTATACAAAAATTTAAGGAGTAATGTTAAAGTGAAGGAGAGTCTCATGCTGCCTGAGAAGGCACAGGGGTTAAAGTGAACACAATAAATATATGACAGGTTCTTAAGAACAGGAATGAAGAAAGGTAAGATATATGCATGTCAGTTTTATCTGAAAAATGTGTTTTGAACTATATCAAAAAAAAAAAAAGAGGAAGCATCGAGATAAATGGTGCAAAATTCACCTATGGATTTATAAGCATAGTTTCTCAGACGGAATAATGCAGAACATAAAGGAAAATTGAAAAAACTAGTCTAAAGAGGCGGGTGAGGCGACTCCAGATAGCCCTCTCACGCCTGCGATGGTGTAGCAAAGCCATAAGAATGAGTCAATGAAGTTCTGACGGGTCGACCCATTTCGCCATGAGCTGTCCCTCTTTAGGGAAGACAAACGAAGGAGAAACGGTCGATCAGCGCGGATCTTGACGGAATTTCGAACGGACGGATCCCAGGTGCAACGGCTCAAAAGGTAAGGAAACAAAATAGACGGGGCGTGTGAGCCGACACCTTCTGACATTGGGGGCCACCTGACAGACTGAGCCCAATCCGCGATGGCTCACTACGGCGAATCCTGAACCATCAGACTCAATCCCCTCTGCGCGATGCCAGATTTTCTGTGGCGACCAACATGAAACGAGTCCCTGACAGACACAACACAAAACATCAAAGTCTCAACCAATCAGAAAATTCTGTGAAGCAGAAAACTTCAAAAATGCATTAAAAATAGCCAGATTGTCAGAAAAATTCTCATAAAATATCAAAACGCCAAGAAAAATATGAGGAATATTTTGATGTGCTATGTTATGCTAAGACACCAAAGTAAAAATATTTTAAAACTAATAAGTTCAAGGGATGACCATAGATAATAATAAATTCATATTCACATGGTTAAGTAAAAAAAAAAGAGAAGAAAAGGAAATATGGCAAAAGAAAATTATTTTGAATATTCTTTGTTCTGGACAGCAGGTACATTCGGACTAATTGTGTTCTGGACAACAGGTACATCTGAACAATTTATGTTCTGGACAGCAGGTACACTTGACATTCCTTGTTCTGAACAACAGGCACAGCCAAGCATTAAGACTTGCAAACAAAATCGAAATGAATAAAGTATATACATCACTAAGAAAGTCAAAAACAGAAATACAGATTTAAAAGTCCAAACTCGAAACCTCAACCAAACACCGAAAATCTAAAACCCAAAAGTCACAACTAAAAAGTCTAAAGTCCAGAATGCCAGAACTCAAAAGTTCGAACCAAGCTCAAACTTTAAACCAAAGTCCGAAAAACCAAAACTCAAAAGTCCAACTCAAGCTCCAAAAGGCCAACTCAAAAGTCAAACTCCAAAAGTGTTAGCTTAAAATGCAAGACTCAAAAGTCAAACTCAAAGTACAAGACTCAAAGTCAAACTCAAAGTTCAAACTTCTAAAAATGCAAAAATCAAAAGTCAAAACTTCTAAAAGTGACACAAAGTCTAAATGACACAAAGTCTAAATGACACAAAGTCTAAATGACACAAAGTCTAAATGACACAAAGTCTAAATGACACAAAGTCTAAAAGTGACACAAAGTCTAAAAGTGACACAAAGTCTAAATGACACAAAGTCAAAAATGACACAAAGTCTGAAAATGACACAAAGTCTGAAAATGACACAAAGTCTGAAAATGACACAAAGTCAAAAGGACACAAGGTCTAAAAGTGACACAAGGTCAAAATGACACAAAGTCCAAATGGCACAAAGCCTAAAAGTGACTCAAAAAGACACAAAGTCTAAAGTGACATAAAGTCTTAAAAGTCAAAAGTTTGTCCCTTCAAGACTGCATCGCGTTTCGTTGCGAAGGAGACACCCTCCCGATGTTCAGATTGAGAAAAAGGAAAAGTCAATTCTGAATTATCACTGAAGTTCCTGTCAAGAGAAGGCATAGCGCATCTATACTTGCGACTTGAACGAAAATAAAAAAAAAAACCCCTAAATTCCCCAAAACGATTGAGAACTGACCTAGAATACTCTATTTTCTAGCGTTGGACTCAAATCTAACAACCCGCTTCTACAAGTTCACAGCATGTTTGACCAGAAGCAGACTGGAACCTGATGCCCAGACGACCAGAAGAAAAGTCAATCAGTGGCCATCACCCAAGTTCCTGTCAAGAGAAGGCATAGCGCATCTGTACTCGAGACTTGAACGAAATCCCAAAATCTCTAAATCCCCAAACGATTGAGGATTGATCTAGGATACTAAATTTCCTAGTATCGAACTCAAAAAATCTCTGTAATGGTACTAAGCCTGACACAGCAAAGTAAAAACAACCTAAATTGTCTTAAAATGTGAAACTAAAGAATTAAACCACATCATTCATGTTTGCATGGTTTTGTTAAAATAGCTGCCCTTCTGCAGTGCTTTTCACCCCGAAACTCCCTATCAAGACACAATCCTTTTAAAATGGACTTCATCCACTTACTGCATTTAAACTTTGATTATCCCGATCTAGAGGTGCTCTTGGCTCAGGCCGTAACTGAGTTCGGAGGTAATTAACAGTAGGGGCTTGCGCCTACTGGAAAAAAAGGACCTACGACAAACAATCAACTCTCGAGGTACTTAGAACCGCATTAGTGCCCTTCGCTCGTTTGGAATGGGCAGTAACGACGGGTCTCAAGATGCTCGAGGGGTATCTGATCCGCATTTTCTTCGCCCTATAGAGGACTATCTGATCTTCCGTGGTTGGACTGAAAAAAGTGCGAGACAGATTCTGGCACGCCCAGTGGGACATTTTTCTCCTCTCATCAGGGCATAATCAAAGTTTAAATGCGAAAGCGGAATTAAGTCCATCATGTCAAGAAAATATACTAATGATTGACTTTGAGTTCTCTCCATTGCAGGAAACCATGTTTACCTGGAGTCAAATCGTGAAGGGCGAGCGTCTTCGCCACAGGAAGGCAGCAGCAACCGGGACTCTCTATGTGCCCGTCCAAGCTGTCGTGCAAGTCTCTCCCGTGATGCTTGCTGATGAAGCATCAGTGAAAGTCTCTGAAGGGCCTGCCCTTAACCCCAAAAAGGGTCGGGCGGCGACCATTCACATCAAGGGGGCAACAGCCCCAAAACTCAAAAAACAAAAGAGGACTAGGATCTCGAGGGCCCAAGCTCTCCACCTGGTCCAACAACCCGATACTGTCACTGACCTGTCGCTCAGCAACACCTTCGCCCCTCTACATGTGCTCAAAAAGGGAGGTGAAGTGATGCGCCTTAGAGATGATTGGGAGCTCCCTATGTACGCCCCAGTCTCTGAGACCAAGAAAGTGACCCACCCAAAACACAAGGCAGTGGAGGCCATCCATGCGGCCTTCAAGATTGTCAAGAGATCCCGCAAATCCCGCAGGATTGTCACTGCAATCCCTGCCAACCCCAACAAGCCGTCCATCAAGGACAGGCTCAAGTTCCCGGCGCACCAGAGGCTCCGCTTTCCTTATCGCGAAGACAACCGAGAGGGAGACGCGGACTATAGTGCGTCAGAAAAAAGGACTGTGGCCCACCCACCTTCAGTCTTTGACCGGCTTACCTTTCCATCACTCCAGCCCAACGCCCGCTCTATGAAGGCCAAAGGGAAAGTGAAACAGGTTTGGAGGCCTAAGCAATCGGAACCCATCCCCGCTCCCAAGCAAAATACCGGGGGCACCAAGCGATGGGTGCCAAAAGAAAAAGATACCTCTCTGGCTGGCCAGGTGGCGAGTCAGACGATGAAAAACAAAACCAAAAAGAAATATGTGATGAGGAAGAGACGGAATGCTGGTTCTGTCTCGGTATATCATGTGTCAGTTGACAGTAATGATGATGACAATGAGGAAACGGCGGAAGTCCGTATGGTCGGGACAGGTTCCCAGGAACCGCCTCATTCTGAAAGTGTCCCCGTGGAAACACGAGGACAAAAAGGAAAAGCTTCAGCATCCAAACCTCCCAAGCGGGTAGGGCGGCCCAGGAACCGCAGCCCGGTAGTGGAGGAAATTGTCCAACAGACCACTGATAACATCGCAAGTGATGAAGAGGATCCAAATTTGGACCATGGAAGTTCATCTGAGGATGTCGATGAAGAAATTGAAATCCTCGAGGAAATATCTGATGAGATGGCCCAGCTTCGCAAGGAACTGGAAGAGAAAACAAAGCAACTTGAGCAACTCCAAGCGGAAAATGCTCGGGTAACCGCGGCATGCGCGAAAGTCCAGAAACACATAGCCAAAAAGGGGGCACGCCCAAGCTGTGCTGTCTCAAACAATGATACACCCAAATCAACTGAAACCCAAGGAATGGCTTCCAAGCCAAAATCAAAAAGCAAAAAGAAAACCAAGAAATCTCGTTCTAAAATATTACGAGAAAGAGATAGCGGCTCCAGTGAAACCTCTGAAGAGGAGTTGCTTGAAAGAAAGGAAACTAATGTCATTGACCCTGAGGCCATAATGGAAAAAATGCAAAGGGCCATGGATCAGAAACTGCAATCTCTAGGGATTGGGGGCACTCAATTGCCCATCAATTTCACAGGCCGGCCTTACCCTGCAAGGTTTGACCAGCTGGATTACCCGAAGGGACATATAGTACCAAAATTCAAGGTATTTGATGGGGTTGGAAACAAAATCACCCCAAGTCAACATCTGTCACACTTTATAACCTCCTGTGGAAACACTGCCCGAAGGGAGGAATGGCTATTAAGGCAATTTTCACAAAGTCTGTCTGGAGTAGCATTCGACTGGTATGCCTCTCTCGAGGCAGACAGTATCAAAAGCTGGAAAGAAATGGCAAATGCCTTTTGTGCAAGGTTCAGGACGACTCCGCATCGGGTCTCTGTTACCAATCTAGTCAATGCCAGACAAAAACAAGGCGAGTCTGTCTCCGACTATGTGTCAAGGTGGGAAATCATGTACACGGGATGCCAGTCCAACATAAGTGAATCTGAGGCGGTGCGTATGCTTCTGAACAGCATCCATGCACCGATGAAAGTATGGATGGTGGGCCATAACGTTACTACCTTTGAACATTTGGTAGCCATGGTTGCTCGATATGAGGAAGTGGAGCCTGAAATGAACCAGCTATACTATTCCACTAAGGAGAAAGACAAAGAAAAGGGAAAGAAATTGGAAATCAAAACCACAAAGGCAGTCAAAGCCATTACTAACCAGGCTGAAGGCACTGGTAGTGCCCAATGGGGAAAGAATAGCGAGACGAAGGATGGAAATCCACAGTCCAGGGCTCAAAGGCCAACACTCAGGGAGCTGAAAAGCAAACCTTACTCATTCAAAAAGGAGAAAACTCTGAAGCTGTTCAAGCAAGCTATGGAAGTTCTCGAGGTTCGATTGCCCCAATGCAAAAGACCCGAGGAGGAGGATAAAGTGAACCACCCTAACTACTGTGTGTATCACAGAGTTTTGGGTCACAGCATAGAGGATTGCTATGTCTTCAAGGATTGGCTCGAACAGAAAATTCAAGAAGGAGCAATCTCTCTCCATGATGACGCCAGGCAGGAGCCAGCTCCCCATGCCATCTCAAGCGGAGCCCCAAGTGCCAGCTCTCGTCGTGTCTCGGTCACTACTGACGGAAAACCGCCCACGACATGGAGCGTGTATTTGAACAAAAACACCAGAAAGAAGTTGAGAGCCTTGCAGGCCGAACCTCAACTCAAATGGAAAAGCCCTATCATACCAGTGGTCCCAAAAAGACTCAAACCAATAAAAATACAACCGAAACCAATGACCCGTAACGCAAAAACGGGTAATGTGAGATCTAGACAGGCGTTCTGGAGGAAAACCTCTCCCGAAACTGTCGAAGATCCCTATGTTCAAGAAAAACCAACACGAGCAACCCTCGCTGATTTCATCTCCCCCAAGGTCGCTGCTCAAATTAGCGGACAAGTGTGGCAGGAGTTGAAAGGCGAAGGAGAAGAAAAGAAAGAAGAGGAGTTCTGGACAGCCGCATGCCATCATGTCTCAGGTAATGAGGGAGAACATGAAGAACCCTCTGACCAACAGGAGCCGGCACAGGCAGGCGCCAGACCTCCCGAAACCTCAACAACAAATGAACAAAATCCTACTGAGTCGTCATCCAGCTCAGTCCCAACCCAACATACCTGGTCGACGGTCACTGTTCAACCTATGACCCAATCAGGAAAGAAAAAGAAAGAAATCCTTGAAATAAAGAAATTGGATAAGGCCCTCGTCCGCAAAGGAAAGAAGTCGGACCGAATGACCCTACCTTTTAAGATCAATGGCCAAGATCGCAAGGTGTTTGTAGACATTCATGATGAGTGTCTAGATTCAGAAGGTGTCCCAAGCCTAAGGAATCTGGGGTTCAACCTTGTCATACCAAAGAAAAAGGTAGAATCCAGAATTCCACCAGAAACCATTGCAATACTAGCAGAGCATGTGTCTGAATTGATGAAACAAACCATTGCTGTGACTAGTTTTGTAAGAAACCAAGTAAGCAAAGAGGCTTCCACCTCCACCAACACCCAACATGCCCAAGATGTTCCCGGTTTCACTGATGAGGAATATGATTGGTCTGACCCAGACCCTCCCAGCCAAGATGAAAGCTACGATTTTGGTAGCAACTTTGACAGTGATGAGGAAAGAGGAGGTGGCGACTCTGGTGGAGTCTCCTGCAACGCCATCTCAACACCGGCAATAAATGCACACCCGGAGCATAACTCGGGAGAAAAAGAAGAAAAACTCACTAAAGAAGAGGAAATGGAAATGATTGCGCAAATAGAAGAGGCTACACAGGCCATTCTCTCTTCCGCAGTCATAAACCAAAACCCATCGGAAGATGATGATGCCTTCTATAAGGCGCTGGAGGGATGCCAGCCGGCCAGTTACAGGAGGATAAAAATATATATGAAAGCAAGGGAACAATGGAGAGACCTCTCTTACTGGTGCGGTCAAACCAACCTTCATCCCATCCTGGAGGCAGAAATCGCCTTAAACCCATCCTGGTGGATCCAAGAGCTCATACATGGCGATGATGTGGACCAATTGCTAGCATCATGGCTGGCAAATAGGTTCTGGACCAAAGAAATGCCTCTTAACATCTCTAAACAAAAAACCCATGAACCCGCAGAGCACTGCAGATACCTGAGTGATGCCGGGGAATCAGAAGAAGAGGCCGAAGAAGAAGGCAACGATTCGCTACCACATATCTCTTTCAATGCTGTGGCGGAGTATGTGGACTTTCTCATGCAACTAAAAATTCAAGAGCCCGACTTGTTCCAACAGGAATTAAGGGTTGATGAGGAGATAGAAAACATGTCAGACTCGGATACCTATGAGCAACAAATTGAAAATATGGCCATAAAGAAAGCCGCGGTGGATATTGTGGTGCAAAATGGATGGGACAAGAAAGACCCAGACCCAAACCACCCCACAGATTTTGAAATCATGCGTGCGCATCTGGAAAGCGCGAAGGATTCACACCTCTGGGAGAATATCGAGGTTACTGAAACTGACCTCGCGGAATATGAAAACAACATGGGTAACCGAGCCCAATACTTGAGAAACCTGAGAGTCTCAGACCCAGTCGGCTACCACGGTGTGCTGAACCCTGAAAATCCTCAACAATATCAAGGATATGAAAGGCAAGCCATAACCAGGACCGTGAGAGAAATAGCTAATGAGACGGGGTGCGAGGAAGGAGAAATAAACCCAGAAGCGACTCCATCAAGAACCACTCGACGCCGCAGATCCAGTAGGATTCGGCGCTCCAGGCATACATCAGGCCCCAGGGCCGAGGTGACGTTCCCCACCCAAATAGAAATAGTTGAGACTTCCAACCAAGTCGATACCACTCAGGGTGAGTCATCCCAGCAAACCCCTGAAGAAGAAGAATACAATGAACATGACAGCCTGGTAGAGTGGTATGTGTCTGAGCTCAGGGAACTGAGAATCACAGACCCAAGGGCCTTCCGCCGAGCTACCCACCCCAAAGACCCAGATTTTACAGAAGAGTTTGAAAGAGAAGCCATAGCAACCGTCCTAAAAGAGGTTAACAAAGGCAAAACTCCCCAGTGCTCTGACTCTGAGGATAGCGGAGGTTCTCCGCGATTCTTCTTCTGTGGAAAAACATCTGATGGGAACGCACAAAATAGCGAATCCGATAGCAATGAAGAAGAGACAGAAAGGGAGCCTGAGGTGGAATCTGACCATGAAGAACCTCAACCAAGCACCCTCCAAGGAAGTTCAATCCTGATGGCATCTGGATCTGGTCCGCCAGCCGATATAACCTCAGCTTTTGAAGGGTTGAATATCTCACAAGCAACCAGGATCCTCTCATACATGGAACACCTGAGACGGGAAGACCCTGCATTCCTAAACTCTATAGCTCAGCACGCTGAGATATTACAACAACCAGGAGCCAGTTACGAAAGGCTCAGGAGAACTCATCCCCGGGAAACTGCCCGTTTTCGGGCACAAATAGAAAGGTTGTATAAGATCTCAAATGACATTGACAATGATGGCAGCGATGATGATGGCTCTGAAGCTGGAAACTGTCGTTACATCAGTGGTTCAGGGTCTGACGATTCCGAATCCGAAAATTATGATCACCGTTCCGCCCGAATTGCAGCTTGGACGGATGATGATGAGCCTTCCTTAAAACCATGTAATAAAAGAAGACAACAAGGAAGAAACGCTCGCATGACTGTCCGGCCCCAACCCGAATGGGATGAAAATGCACGGCATGAGCTGGAGCAAGCCATCGCTGAAACCGAGGCCATGACGACCAGCGAACTCATAAGAAACCTAAGGGTAAATAGTGATGATGATACTCATTGTCCCACCGAGGATGATGAGGAAGAAGTCAAAAGCCCTAAAGCCCTTAGAGTATACCAAAGAAGAAAGAAACCAGCGAACGAGAAGGAAATAATAACCTATCAAAGAAGAAACAAAGGAACCAACAAAGGAAAGAACAAGTTGCTCAAAGGCGAATCCTCTCGTGATGACGCCACTTGTCATCGAGTTGGCCATCATGATTCCGACAAAGGCGAGTCCTCTGAGGTGCCACAGCCACAGACCGAAGCCACAGAAGAACATCAAACTAACTCAGAGGAGATGGCCTATGATTATGAGATCGTGCTAGATCCTGCTGAACAAATGGACCCTGCCGATCTACAAGGACGGCAACCAAGAATGGTAAACTTGGATATCCATATCCCTAACATTCCAGGTCAACCTGACCTTACTCTCGAGGAGTTGGGGGAAATAGTGCGGCAAATGGTCAACCAGATCTGGGAGGCCACGTCTACTGAGCAGGGATGTGAAGAGAATGAACCCGCTGAACCAGAGACAGAGGAAATGCCAGCACTGAACAGGGGGCAGCCGCTACCTCTACTGAGGACCAAGCTGAAAATACCGCCCCTTCAAATCAAAACCAAGAAGAAAACCAAAACCAAAACTCTGAATTATGCCAAGGTACTTCTGAAAATTGTCGGACAATAACTGTGAGTGAGTCCGACACAGATAGCGAAGAGGAGGAATCTCCAACAACCCAAGGTGACAGCTCGCAAAATAAACCAAAACTCACTCAAAGGAAAACAGCCAAGCCAAAAGAAAGCCCGCTTGAATCTCAAGCAGCAGACAACTCAAAGAAAGCAACCCACGTAGGCCGAGATCCAACTCAAGGAGTCATAACAGATGGCCCCGCCCACCGCACAAGGTCAAAGCAAGCACAACCAAGCACCGCTTTAGACAGGGGGCAAGTCCAACAACTATCAAAAGAAGATAGCGCTGCCTTCACTTTGAGGGAAAAGCGTCAGCTCCTAATAGACCTGGATTTCTGCACAAATGCTCTGAGAAGAATGACCAGGCAAAACATTGAGATACAAACCTTAGTCGAAACCCTGATAGCCAGGCTAAAGACCGAGCGAAAGGAAAGAATCTCGATGGAAGCGGAACTCAAAGCATTGAAGGACCGCGCCCAGAAAAAGGGGGCAGGTCAGAAAAAGGCCATGAAGTCTGGCCATGCTACCTCAGACAACTCAGGAAGCCTCCCACAAAGAAGGAGAGAGGCCGGCATTGTCATCCAAGAGGGACAAAGGCCAAAACCCAAAACTAATCATCCCCCAAGAAAAGGAAAAGGGAAAGCCAATGCGGAAAACCATCACCACAAACCAAAACACCTCTGGTTCCATGATAACCCGTTCGGGGGGCCTGAAACAGGCTGGCAAGAAAGAGGTGAGAGCTCACGTACGCGGGTGTGCCCTCCCATGAGGGATGGGTCTGGCCATTTGAGACACAGAAATGCCAAAACTAATTCAACCCAACAAATAAAAAATAGACAAAACCACGCAGGGCAATACCGCATGAAAATGAAATTGGTTAAGCTCGACAACGCTTCCCCTTGCAACAAATTGCCACATAAAATCAAGATAACAGGGAAACTGAAACCAAAACATGGAGATTCCGATGGGCACTTCCGACACAGGAACCATACAAACCCATGGGAAATGCCAGAAGCCGAAAATGGAGCACTTCGGGCACAAACACATAAAGCAAAGAAAGAAAATGATGCCAAAAGAAAGGAGTACTGCCGATACCACCAAGTCTGGGGGCACTCCAGGGAGGAATGCCTGACATGGTCTTGGAATGACAATGACCCGTCAGATGAAGAAACAGAAGACGAAGTGTGCCGCGCCATAACCCGGGGTACAAACTCTCAAACCTTTGACGAGGAAACTGCCTCTGAATATGAACATGATACTGAAGGGGAACTACAGTACAGTAGCCCAGAAGAGGAGCCTGTTGTGCTGGCAATTAACTCCGCTGCAGTCAGACCGCTGGGGAGTGATACTGACCAAAGCGAAACGGAGGAAAGAGAAATCAAATCACCACCAAAGCCAAACAAGGTGTCCAACCTAGTCCGGCAGGTCTCTACTAGAATCCGGCCAAACATAAAAAACCACTGCAATGTTAGTCTGAGATCGGGCACTAGGATACCTGAGAGACAACCTCCCAGGGAAACGACCAACAATGAAATAAGAAACAGAAACAATACAACAGCAGAAAGCGAAACAAGGTCCGATAGCAGGCCTAAAATGTCCGTGGGAGATTACAATGTAGTCGCTCATTTGCGGAAAATCCCCTCACTGCTCAGCGTCTTCGATGCCTTAATGGTATCTCAGGAGCTGCGTGATGCCTTGATTTATGCACTGCAAAACCCTGCCAGCTTCCAGGCCTATTTTGCCCAAGAAACCCGTGAGGAGGTGGCACAGATTGATCAAGAGCCATACATTACCTTCACAGATGAGGACCTAATGGCAGGCACGGCCGATCACAATCGACCGTTGTATACCACAGGCACCATCTATGGCAGGAAAATCAACAAAGTCCTCATTGATCCTGGATCCTCAATCAGCATCATGCCATTAAAAACGCTGGTACAGCTGTCGCTCAGCATTAAAGAAACAAAGAAAGATAAAATCCGGATCCACGGGTTTAACCACCAATACCAAAAGGCCCTGGGCTCCACAGTGATCGACATCACCTTTGGGAACCTGGTCACTCCAGTCAAGTTCTTCATCATCGAAGCTGATACCACATACAAAGCACTGTTAGGGAGACCATGGCTCCACGCCAATGGATTGGTTCCCTCTACCCTGCACCAGTGCATTAAATATGTCAAAGACGGAAAACAATACGTGATTAAAGGAGATGATCAGCCATTTGAGGCACACGAAGCCGAATTGGATGATGCTAAATACTACAAACCCAAATCCGGAAAGGGGGCAGCCACCAAACAAGGAAAGCCCTCTCCTGAAACCGTGAAGGAAGCAGTCAAAAATGCTGTGCTCAAAGCGGCCATAAAATCACAAATGCTCTTGGGTAGTGATAGTGAGACGGGATCGTCGGAAGGCACGGCCGAGGACATTAACTTACCCACTCGAATGCAACCAAATTATTCCAGTGAGGGTGAGGAGCAAAATACTCTGTCCATAGAAATCCTACCCCTAGAACACTGTAAAGACCTAACACCTCGGGAAAGTGAAGAAGTCATCCCGTTCAAAACCTTCACTGTCCCACCCAAAATAGAAGAACTTGAAACAGGGCACGTTGTTCATCCCAGTATACAATTTGTCAAAATGGGGGAAATTGAACACCAAAATGAAGAGTCAAACGCCGAAAACTGGGAACAATGGCTTGTAGAGGAAACCAGAAAGACGGGGATTCCTCCTCAGCTTCAAGACACCACCAACACACGGTTGATTGAACTGTTCCGTAAAGCACAATGCCTAGAGCCCATTCCCGAAAAGCGAGCAAGAATGTTCCGAGACATGTGGAATGGCTACTCTAATGAAGTCATGAAACTTAATGGGAGGGTTGCTAACACAAGGGGCCTAGGATTCAAAACTCAAACCAAGGGCTCAGGGTCAAATACTCCTCAAAGACCACGACAGCACTCTTGCCACCGCATAACAATCACTGAAATCAAGGAGAGCAAAACAACCCCAGATGAAGGGGAACCTTCAGAAACAGAACAATTCATCCTAGCAGCCAAAAATGCACCTAAAGAGTTAGAAGAAGGTGGTCAAAATACCATCGATAAATTGAAAGAAATCAACCTAGGAACAAAGGAAAACCCAAAGCCTACATTCATTAGCACCTCCCTTCCTCAAGAGATGCAAGATGAATTGACCAAATTGCTAAGAGAATACCAAGATTGCTTCGCATGGAGCTATAGTGAAATGCCCGGGCTAGATCCAGCGGTAGCAGTCCACAAACTCAAAATTGACAAAGAACTCAAGCCAGTCAAACAAGGACCCCGGAGAATGAGGGTCGAACTGGAAGAAAAGGTGACAGCCGAAGTCAAAAAGCTCATCAGTGCTGGATTCATAAGGGAAGAAGAAACGCCCGACTGGGTGGCTAACATTGTCCCAGTAAAGAAAAAGAACGGACA
Organism: Rhynchospora pubera; assembly: GCA_028095005.1. Classification (NCBI taxonomy): domain Eukaryota; kingdom Viridiplantae; phylum Streptophyta; class Magnoliopsida; order Poales; family Cyperaceae; genus Rhynchospora; species Rhynchospora pubera. The sequence goes on from CM051459.1 coordinate 104,068,292, forward strand.
AATCAGAGTCTGTGTTGATTTCAGGGATTTAAACAAGGCTTGCCCCAAGGATGATTTCCCTCTACCAGTGACAGAAATCATAATAGACCACACCTCGTCCCACGGGATATATTCCTTTGTAGACGGATACTCAGGATACAACCAAATCAAAATGGATGAGAGTGACCAAAAGCACACTGCCTTCCGTACCCCAATTGGTATCTACTGCTATAAAGTCATGCCTTTTGGCCTCAAAAATGCAGGAGCCACATACCAAAGAGCCATGACCAAAATCTTTGACGACCTTATACAAAAGGTGGTAGAATGCTATGTAGACGACCTTGTTGTGAAGTCCCATACCCATGAACAACACTTAGAGAACCTGAGGCTGATGTTTGAGCGGTTGAGACAACACACGCTGAAACTCAATCCCCTGAAATGCGCCTTCATGGTGTCATCGGGAAAATTTCTAGGCTTCGTGGTGCGGCACCGAGGCATTGAAATTGATCCTGATAAAATCAAAGCCATCCAAGAACTGTCCCCTCCACGGACACTCAAACAACTCCGGTCTCTCCAAGGGCGCTTGGCGTATATCAGGAGATTCATAGCCAACCTGTCAGGCAAAATCAAGCCTTTTACCAGGCTCACCAAAAAAGATGTCCCCTTTAAATGGGACGAAGAGTGCCAGAAATCTTTTGATGACATTAAACAATATCTGCAAAAACCTCCTGTATTGGCGGCACCCATCCAGGGGAAACCTCTCATTCTCTATACCACCGCCTTGGACGGATCTCTGGGGGCATTACTTGCCCAAGAAAATGAAGAAGGAAAGGAAAACGCTCTGTATTACCTCAGCAGAATGCTCGTGGGGGCAGAACATGCATACACGCCAATCGAAAAGCATTGCCTAGCCTTGATCTTTGCAGTAAAGAAGCTTAGGCATTACATGTTGGCCCATAAAGTCACATTAATCTCCAAAACTGACCCATTGAAGTACCTCATGACCCGACCTATGCTTACCGGAAGGCTGGCAAGGTGGGCGGTGGCTCTAATGGAATTCGATATAACATATGCGCCACAAAAGGCTATCAAAGGGCAAGCGCTAGCTGACTTCCTAGCCGCCCATCCCATACCTGATGATTCCCCACTAGCGTGCGACTTCCCTGATGAGGAAGCTATGCAGGTAGAGGAAAATGAAACTTGCTGGAAGCTATACTTTGATGGATCATCCTCCATTCAACCAGCAGTCAAACCAAACTTCCCAAAACGACAAGCAGGTGTAGGGTTGGTGTTTGTCACCCCAGAGAAAGGCATTCTCCGGCACGCTCTGAGCCTGACTGAACCATGCACAAACAATGAAGCTGAATATGAGGCCCTAATAGCTGGACTTGAAATTGCCCTTCAAATGGGTATTGAGCAGTTGGAAGTCTATGGAGACTCTCAGCTTATCATGAGTCAGATCGAAGGCCTCTTCAAAATAAGAAAACCAGAATTGGTCAAATACCATGAAAAGGCCCTTGAGTTGATAGCCAAATTCACATATATTACCTTCCAGAAAGTCCCAAGGTCTCTGAATGGCAAAGCGGATGCATTGGCTAGGCTGGCTAATGAACTCAGTGACCCGAATCAGGAAGAAATCCAAGTCCTGGTTCACCGCAGGAGATCCTTGTCCCCTTGCTTCCCAAAAGAGAGAAACGAGGAGGAAGAAACCCTGTTTACTGACATCCAAACACTTGAAAGAGAACATGAAAAAGAATGGAAGGAAATCACACAAGCCATGACAACCGAGGATTCGAACCAAGAGGACTGGAGACAGCCCTTCCTCGACTACTTCCAACAAGGAAAATTACCTGTAAACAAGGCCATTAGGGAGCAGATCAGAAAAAGGGCCCTAAGGTTCGTATACGTGAACAACACACTCTATTGGAGATCCTACGAAGGATCATGGCTTAGATGCATATCGAAAACCGAAGCCAACCAAGTTATGCAAGAAATTCACTCGGGAGTATGCGGAGCCCACCAATCGGGCTCTCGGATGCGAGTACAAATCAAACTAATGGGCTACTACTGGCCCACCATGATCAATGACTGCGAAAACTTCTCCAGACAATGCCATATGTGCCAAATTCATGGAGATTTCATACACCAACACCCAAATGCGCTACATCCAACCGTGGTATCATGGCCCTTTGAAATCTGGGGAACAGATATCATAGGCCCCGTTGACCCACCAGCCTCAAATGGACACCGCTTCATATTGGCCGCTACGGATTACTTCTCCAAATGGGCCGAAGCCAAGACGTACCGTGAAATCAAGGCCTCTGATGTGGTCAGGTTCTTTACCACTCAGGTGCTTTATAGATATGGAAATCCAAGGAAAATAATCTCCGACAACGGGATGGCCTTCAAGAATGCCAAAATTGATGCCTTCGCCGATAAACACAAAATTGAATGGAGATATTCCTCTGTCTACAACCCAAGAGCCAATGGACTAGCGGAAGCCTTCAACAAAACATTGATCAAGATCCTTCGTAAAACCATCGGAGATAATCAGAGAAATTGGCATGAGAAACTGCATGAAGCATTGTGGGCATACCGCATCACTCATAAAACAGCGACCCAAGCCACACCCTATTCTCTAGTATATGGGGCAGAAGCAGTCCTACCAATCGAAGTGGAACTCCCGTCACTGAGAGTAGCTATGGCAGCACAAATCCCTCTGACTAAACAAACGCAGCTGAGGTTGCAAGAGTTGGACGGAATGGATGAAAAGAGACTGGCAGCTCAACAAAACTTGGAGTTATATCAAGCCAGAATGACGCGAGCTTATGAAAAGCTATCAAGACCCAGAACATTCAAGAAAGGAGAACTAGTGTTGGTTTTGAAGCGACCTATCCTCGGCCGACACCATGGTCCCAAGTTTGCACCAAATTGGGAAGGCCCCTATGTCATAGAACAAGTATATGAAGGCGGAGCCTACCTACTCGCAGATTCAAATGGAAAACACCCTGTCTCCTCCATAAATGGGAGATACCTGAAGAAATATTATGGGCAAAACTACCCCGATGTTCCCACAGCCCACCAAAGTCAAAGGAAGAGCAGCCAACAAACCGACTGGGCAGATAATTGCGAGGCGGTCAACCACCTCTTCACTTAGGTAAAAAAAATCTCTCACGTCCCGCCGGGTCAAGGCTCGACAGGGTGCTCCGTTCTTTTGAACGCTATGGAGCATCCCTGAGCCAAAACCCTAAAGTAATAAATTAACCTTTAAATAAAATAAACCCTTCAAAATTTCCTAAAATGACCCTAAGTCGAAATCCTAAATAAAATCCAAGTCCAACAAAAAAATACGTCTTATTCCAAAATATAAAAGCATATGACCAAAAGAAACTAGACCAAGCTAAAATATAGCTCAAATAAAGGTTAAAGCCAAATCTCCCTAAATATTCTCAAATTCCTAAATAAAAAAGAGGTAAATTTCAAAGTCCAAAATCCGAAACTTCTAAAAATATACACAAAATGTCCTGTCCCACCGGGCCAAGGTAAAAGGAGTGTTCTGTCCTTATGGACATTCATAGAACATTTCCTTTACAAATGGCCTACACCCCAAAATACGACCCTAAAAAGTCTTGTGCTTTGTCCTTGAAACAAAGTACTAGGTGCCTGTTCATCTCACCGAACTAAAGGATGAACAAAAGTTCTGTGTCTTGAACTCTAAATTAAGACACAAATGGTGAAACTTACCAAGGGATTAGTCAAAACCACGTCCTCAACAGTTACAAATTGAAGAGACAACATGTCTGCTCAAAATGTAATCCTTACCCACACCTACCTAAAAAAAAAATTTTTAAGACCAGACCAAACCTGAAAGCCCCTCTGAAAACGGAGAATATCACGGCTGATGTCCGCCAACCATGTCAAGGAATAGGCCTCATAAATCCTAATACCCAGAGGGGCCCATGGTCGTGTTGGGCCTTAAACCACCGACTACGGTATGTTCCTAGCTGCCGTACCCAAAGAGCCAGGAGAAAACCCCATCTCACTACATCAAAAGAGTGATATGGAACAGACAAGTCCCGACGGTACGTCCTTTATCACCGTGCCAAAAACAACCAACAGAAAATGATGCACAAAGTCCCACTGCGTGTCGTGCTCATTGCACGCCGCACCCACTGCGTGCCATACCCAGAATGTCTATTCTACATGTCGGAGCAGCAATATGGAGCAAACAAATCCCACCGGAATGGTCCTAGCTACCGAGGCAACAATGTAGAATAGACAAATCCCACCGGTATGTTCCTTGCTGCCGTAACCAAAGAGCAGGGAGAATAACAAAAATATCTGTCCCACTAGCGATATCTGATGTCGCTATCTGTGACAATCTAAACCAAATCACTAATAAACCTCAACAGATGTCCACAAGCCAAGATCAACTGACCAAGAGTTATTAGGCTTCCAAATTGCCCTAATCAAATCATAAAGTCAAAATACCAAACATAAGCTATCCAAAATTACCACAGTTTGAACAACAAAAAAAAAACAACATACGAAACGAAGCAATGAAACAACAAAACCAGATGACCAAACATCCAAGACTTCTTCACATCGGAGGCATTGGAGGCGCCTGAGCTGCGGCCATCGCCCCTGCAAAAGTCTCCAAAGTGTTATGAATTGACTGAAGCACCGTCTCGACATTCTCCAGTCGCTGATCTAGCTCCTTAAAACGCTGGTCTATGTATTCCTGGAGTGGAAAAGATTCTTCAATGGCTGAGCCGTCTGGAGAAGGGGGAGAAGCCTCTCTCACCGGACTATACTGATTCACAGCAGCAAACCTATGAAGGATATGACTGTTCACCGGGTAGTTGGGGTCAGGGACCAGAGTGCCATGAGCCATCTCCACCCACCCAAAGGAAGTCAGATCTAAGAGCAGGTTGCGCGGGTACAGCATAAGCCGCTCAGTGATTGGATTCCCCCACAGTGTCTCAGGCAATGGAATCTGAGCCCGCTCTATCAAGGCCTCAATTAAGTTCCCATAAGGCAAATGGCCCTTGGGAAACCTCGTGACATGATGCATGTTTTGGAGGATGAGGCTAGGAAGATTAGCTTTCCCGCGTTTGAGGAGCAATAAGCGAAGGTAGAACAAAGTCCCTGGGCGAGTCAAATCTGACAACTCACCCTGAGGAAAAAGGATGTAGTTGATAATCAAGAAAAATAACCTGAAAGGAACATATAAACTCCATAGTCATGAACCTATCCTTCAAACAAAAGAAACAAACGAAACAAAAAAAAACAACACACAAACAACAGAATTACCGGTGGAGCGCGGGCAAATGCGTAGTAGGGACCAGTTCAGAACTTGCTTCAGATCTGGGTATCTTGAACCACTCGCAATGGCCCCGGTATGTCCCTTGCTCGCGAGGCGAACTCCCGAAGGCATAAACTGACAAACCATTTAAAGTATCTGTGGCACCAATCAAATCAGCCAGATCCTCAACCCCTATGTGAAAGAGCCTGCCGAAAAGATAGGAAGAGGCAGAAGGAATGCCATGATGGTCAAAGGTGACGCGGAGATTGGCATAAAATAACTTGGTGATATCCGGATGGTAAGGAGTGTCGAGCCTTGATAAGCCTTGAAGGCTCCAGGCATTAAGCCACCCTGTTATCAAATTCATATAAGGGGTGGTGAAACGCCCTTGAGAATGAAAGAAAAAGCAGGCAGAAGCTTCACGCCCCCCTTCGCCAATGTTACTTTGATAACACTCAAAAGCCTCGTCGTCTCGAAACAGATAACGGTTGCCTGGGTCATATGACCAGTTAGGCTTGGAAGGTGGCGCGCCTTGGACAGAGGAACTGCCCTCATCTCTGGGACGCTTGGGATTCCTTGGATCTATGACGCCGGCCATGGAAAATGAATTCCAAGAAAGAAAGTTCAGAAGAAGAAGAAAATGATACGAGATACGTACGCGTGATGCCTTATATATATGTAAAAGAAATTAGGGCACCAGAAAGCGTACGTCTTCTCGAATTTACCCATAAATGTGAAAGATTAAGAGGCGTGGCAGTTTACAATGAGGGAACACAATCGCTTCGCGATCCAAGGGTTTTTATGAACGAAATTGATGAACCCAACGACGTCAAGAAATATAATATCCATATCCATAAACCAACTACAATCAAATCCAAAAAGTCATACAAACCCAAGAAAGGTCCGAAACATTACATAACTAAAAGCCCAACAGCTACCAAGTCAGGGACGGCCAACTGAAACCAAGTCCAAAACTAAAACATAATAAAAAAGATACAAAGCGCTAATGCGCCATAAAACTCCAACCCCTACTCAAAAGAAACCCATCATCGACTCAACCTCTCGAGAGGCGTCCGCCACAAGAGAGGCAAAGCAAGGAAGGGCTAACACTACTCCCGCGCAAGCTCCCTCCGAATCATCATCAGAATCAACACCTCTCTGACGAGCCGACATCTCAACTATCGGCTCAATCAATACCGTGTCCGGGGAGGAGACGAAATCCATCATAACTGTAGAAGATGAGCCTGCAGCCGGGGAAGGACCAGTAAGGAGGGCCTCCCACTCTACACAATCCAATACCATCTCGTCTAGTGAAGCTGGTACCATGTCGAGCTCAGGAGAGAAGAGATCCTCGAGAAGCTGAACCATGCGATCATCCATGAGACCACCAGAAACCGGGTCATCTGTCAAAAAAGAGGGGGATGGCATGAGAAGATTAGGAAAAGAGATAGCAAATATAATAACAAAACAAGTCACCGACAGATACCTGTCGAAGTGGGAACCAAGGGCGAAGCATCACCTGGAATCTCTAACTCCATGTCAGGAATAGGATCCCTGAGCAGCTCCCCTACACTGACGAAGCTCCGAACGGACAGCTGATACACATGACAAAGATCCCCCAGTCCAAGGGCCCATAACTCAACACCAAAAGCCATCATAGTGTAGGGAAGTCGACCTGAATCAAACAAAACCTATGAAGCAAGAAATTAAAAGAAAATCAGATGAAAGCTGAGTAAACAAATGATACCTAAACCGCGAGGTGCCAAGGGAATGACCGGTGTCGGAGCACGCTCACAAGTGAGGACAGTGACGGCAACGATAGCCAAGGAATCATCCGGAATCGGGAAGTCACTATCCTGAATAAATGAAGCCGGAGAAATCAGGCTGGGGCGCAGGATCTCCTCAAATGGCACGTTGATTGTCTCGACTTGAACTTCCTCCATCTCGACCTCTTCCACAATGGGCTGAGGCTCAGCATGTAAGGCACTTTCCCAACCCAGAGAGCCTAGAAAATCTAAAACGACATGTAAGTCATGACACTAAAAAAAAAAAGAAAGAAAAAGGAAAAGAAAAAAAAAGGGGAACGAAGACGCATACCTGAAGGGAATGAAGAGGAATGAGGCTCCATGGGGAAATCAGAACTTAATTCCTCACCTGTCCGACGGCGGATTACATACTGCCCCGACTCTTCTGAAGGATCCGGACTTTCACGACGACGCTTCCTGAGTTCATCTCTGGCTGCCTCTATGGCCTGCTGCTCTGGATATTCTGGGGAGGGGCAGGAATGCATCGGACTGAGGGCACCTCCCGTCTCAGGAAGAGCATCATCTGAAAACAAAAAGGAATAGGGTAAACGCTGGGAACAACAAAATCAACAAGGAAAATAGTATGTGATATAACTAAAATACCTAAAAACATCAAGAGATGCTCATAGCTATCTGGCCCCTGCATAGCAGCCTGAAGAAATCCACCTGCTAAGGCACGCTCAACTCTGAAAAGGAAATGACCAAACTTCCATTTTCCAAAACCTGCACACAGAAAATCACCAAATGAGCATACAAAACCATAACCAAACAAATGAAACAAAATAGGATATTCAATAAAATACCTGGGAAGGAGCCGTCAAGGGGCACAGGAGGCTCAACATACTCTGTAACCTGAGATGAGCCTAGCAGACAACCGTCAATCCCGTATGAGCCTCTGAGAGGCCTGAAACCACCAAGGGAAGCATCCAGGCCTGGAGGCACAACACGAGAAGATGGGTAAACCCTCTCCCTCAATATCTCAGCGCTCAAAGAATGAGGAACCCTAGCCCATCCTCTGAACCAGCGATCATGATCAGCAGTCATGCGCCCCATCCTCTGTGGACCAGGAACAACACATCTAGTCCCAGTCCCCAACCGTAAAGAAAAAGCGGCCAAATCAGCACAATAGGCCAAAGAAACGCTACTGGGAGGGTCAGAAAGTGCAGAAGAGGGAGTATCCTGATCATACCCAAACTGCCAAGCGCACTTCTGAGGACTGTACACCTCAGAGATAATCCTCGCACCTAGTCGGATAATCAGACAACCCTCTCTAATGCTGATAGCGTAATCTCTAGAACGCTTGTTCCTGCGGGAAAGTAATCTCAGTGGAGCTCCTTTCTTGAGAGGCCTTGAATCCTCAAACTCATACATTTTGCCCGTGTTTGATGGCCAGTTGCCTGCAAAAGCCTCAGGGCGATAATTGGTGATATAACGATCACTCTTGGTGAAAAAGTAATGAGCAGTGAGCTGATCAGGAGGATGAACTGATGAGCCAGCAATGAGGCTAAGAGCCGGCATCGAACTCCGCACACCGCGCGAAGTAGATGAAGAATAACACCCACTCCAATACACATTGAACCAACCATGTAATATGTGTAATGGCATAGTGACATAGGCCCTAGAGGGATCTCTGGAGGAAGTAAACTCTCGCATGGACCGATATGCATTCACCAAAGCTGCTGTGGCTAAGGACACTTTATGACCCCGAGCCAATGCATTGGCTACTACAAAAACCCCTGGCCTAATGTAACCCGCCGGCTCAATGACAACTATGAAGTAGCACAACCACCATGCTAGATAAGCTGTCAGGATGGTCTCATCATCAAAAGCATGGGAACTCAGATCTTCCCATGGAGCACACTGATCAGGAACATAGGTCTTATCTAAGCCAGGCACCACAGGCTCCAAAGGACTAGCGAACCCTACGGCCTTCTCTCGCGGAACCTTATCCATGAAGTAACCAACCCAATCCTTGAAAGGCACGTCACGACCCAAACCTTGGAGAGAACGGGTCATGGCTATCTCATAGTAAATCCTAAACATAGTCCGTAAAGAATCCTTGTGGAAGAAGTCTCCATGTCCGTCCATACCACAAAGCTCAAACTCTGGCGGGATTCTCTCCTCATAAAATAAACCCGCTACTGGAACCCCAAGCAGACGAACCATCTGGTTCAAATCAATGGTAGCATTACGATCCTCAAGAACAAAAGTATTATCCATGTAATTCCAGTTGGTGGCCATGGCCCGAAGAATAACTGGATCCCAAGTATACCTAAACAAGGCCAATGTAACTCCTCCAAATATCTCCAATTCAGTCAATTTCGGCCCCATATGCCCCATCATGTAACGGGTCCACTCAGTCTGCCCCGGAACCCAACGGAGCTCACCCTGAACATTCAAACCCCCGGAGCCCAAGGGATAACATGACCCTCTGTCATCTCCATACTCAACAAATGATAGTCTGAGGAGGAACCAACCCGTCCGGTAGGACCCAGAAACAAGCCCTCAAAAGAACAAACCCCGCCAGCACGGCGAAACTCACCACCAGGCACAAAGGAATCATAGGCAAGGCTGTGAGAACGTACCTCTGTAAGTGAAGATGGGTCAGGCCTCAAATGAGGGTATGTGTGATCAGCATACAGAGGAGAACGGTCATGCCGAGGTAACAGCCCATGAAAATTGTCCCTCCCGTGGAGAATGACACGTCGCCACTTGGAATAAAGATGCTTGTAGATTCCTTGTGGGTCCAGATAACACTTGATATATGAATCAATCGCTTCGTCAGAAGGCCCATACACACCATTCCTGACTATATCAAATCGAGGTACGGTGCTGTAAATTTCCTCAACAGGCCCTCCTGCAAACGACCAAGATCATGTTAGAAACTCAAATATCTCAAGGGGCACCAGAGCAAGTCGTTCCACACTCAAGTTTCACAACCTGCTCTGGTGGGGGGCATTTGTTTGCCTCTAAAAAATGCTACAAAAAAAAATGGAACAAATATTTATGAAATAATCACGTCCCGTCATAGCATGCAGTCCTGGGGAGCTGAATCCTCCTCTATTACACCAACAGCGCGCCAAGGCACAGCGAAAACCCATACGGTGGGTCTGACTTATATGAAAAATATATATATATCAAAAATCATACTGTACGGCCCAACCCAAGAAAAAAAAAAACAAAACAAAAATAATCAGGCCACCCAACGTGCGGGCCCTGATTTAAACAAGCGGCCCAGCCCAAATTGATAAAGACATACGGATCTGGAGCATAACGGGTCCAAACCAAGCAAACCCAATAACCCTAAACCCGTTTAGCTAAATCAAAAAAAAAAAAAAAGAAAGAAGAGAAAAAGACGGACAGGTGGCACCTCCCCATTGGTTCGTCTCTGTGGGCCCTGTCCTTTCTGTTAACAAAAGAGAGAGGCGGTACAGACCTGAAGAAGGGATGCGATGATCAAACGAAGCCCCGCCTTTCGCCGACGCTACACGTCGCCGCGACCCCGGTGGAGTACACCATCGCACAGAGGGCTTCATCCTGGCTCTATTGACATCAGACACGGGAGTTGTCAGACAATCGAATTTGACAAATGACAAGCACAGTGTGGAAATTGGGAAAAATGTAAATGCAAAATTAATCGACGAAATTATCAATTGAGGCACCTGAAGCGTGGCAGTGGTTCCGCAATGAAAGAATTGTATGCCAATTGGAGATAATTGCAAAGGAAAATAGGAGATGGCTTGGAGCCTCGACTGACGGAAGTTCTGAATATGGCGAAATTTTCAAAACAGTGATGTTATAAGGGAAATGAAGCTTTATGGAGATGGTGAATGAGATAAAGGAACTTCAAAAGAAACGAGATACATGCACGAGCTGCCAAGGGTTCAGAATCCCCTCGACTGGAGGAGCCCAGTAAAAGAAAGGAGAAAAAAGACGCAGGAGGAAGAGCACTGGAGAGCATGGTCCCTTCTCTGCAACCTACGATCTGAAAAAGGAAAGTCTACTACCGCAGAGATTCCTCCAGCAGAAGGGGGGTAAACTTACCATGTCAATCATAGCCGTTAGATGGAACAAAGCATAGTACATGGTAATGAATGCCTCTTCAGGGAATGTCAGAAGGCATGAAATGAAATGAAGTGCTTGGAATGCGTTTGCTAAAGCTAATCTTCATCTCACCACACATCGTGTGTTGGATGGATGGATGATGCACTAAAAAGTTCCTATCCAGTGCTGGATGAAATCAAGTTATTGAAGGAAACATGAGTCACCAAATGCAATGCATGAACTCTCTCTAGTGGGCCCAGGGGCAGATCAGTAACAAACACAAAAGACAAAGATGTGGCACATAAGCAACAGAAGGAAAAGAAACACAATATCCCAATTTTACCCCTTGAGCATACTATACTGTCTGACAAGCCTATAATTAGGCAAAAAAAAAAAAATTAAATCAGATTAGGGGCATAATTGAAGGTGTAAAGGAGCCTTAACATCCCCCTAACATCCATAAAGGAAATTAAAAGACAATTAAAAGAAATAATGGATAAATAGGATAAACCAGTAAGGCCTAAATCCATGATCTGGTCAGAAATGCTTTTCATACGCATTTAAACCAATTACCCCCCCCCCCAACCAATGAAAAATCAACAAGCACTCCCTCAAGCCTGACAAAGGGAAGTGCCTTTTTCACTCGAAATGAGACAAGGAACACCAAAGAGTAACCAACTACATGGAGCCAGTTCCACTTTTACCCTTGAATCTGACACCTAGTGCATATGTATTGAAGGGTATTTCTGAAATTACATATAACTACAAGTAACTCCAGTTCAAAATCCATAAGGCTATCTAAGTGAAGTAAATGGAGAAAAGGAAAAGGGACTGTCACCTAGCCACAAGCTATAAACTCAAAATCAATCCTCTCATAAGAACATCAAAACCATTCACTACCTACGGGTGCATGGATGAGTGCCACCTGTCCCTACTCCACAACTGGCGCCAAATACCCCCTCCCCAAGGAAAGCCAGTGGATAAGGAGAGGCAAATATGGCCTGGCCCCACCAAATGCCAAGTGGCATGAGGGCCCATCTGTCACAAGCATCCCACATGGCAAGTAAAAAGGAGTAAATTGCAACACAACCATTCCATCCCCAGCCTGTAAATAACAGATGTCAAAAAGAGATTGGAGAGTGAAATGGAATAGTAAGAAAGAAGAAGTAAAGAAAGAATTGCAAAAGCAAGGCGGCAAGCCATCTGACCATCTCAACCATTGATCAAAATTAGAAGAATGGAGATGACGCCACCTGTCCAGATGATGAAGTCACCAAACCCTGGAAATCCCCTATAAAAGAAGCTCCTCTTGAAGAAGAAGAGGAGGCCAATCAATTAGTCAAAACTCTGTCATTTTGTAAAGTCAAGTTTATTCTCAAGGTAATAGATGTAATCCTTTTGTATTGGCCTCCAAAAACATGAATAAAGTGATTTTAAATGCATTTGTGATGTTTTTTTTTTTTTTTACTTTCTGGTCTTACTCTTGAGAGTTTGCATTGATGATTAGTGGGGAGCGTGACCTAGATTCCACCCCCATGAAAGTTGATTGCATCTCTAAAGTCATGCATGTAGGGATAGTTTGTATCAGCATAAGTTTTTGTGTCATTAATATGCAATTAGGGGTCACTGGTTCCATGGAGAGTGTGACCTAGATTCCACCTCCATGGATGCCATGTTATCTTTCGGCTTTAACTTGCATCTGAATTCATGTCATAATCAACATCATGCTTGTGTATATGTAGTATAGCTTAATAGTTCAAGCTTTTAGCATAATAGGAAATGCACAGTCCTAAAAAAAAAGGGGTATAATAATAATGGACAAGTTCAGGGTCTAGAATGTGAAGTTACTCCTCTTATCCATTTAAGTTAAAAATAATAAAAAAAACTATGTCAAATAATATGTGTTGAGTCTTAAAAAAAATCAATAAAGAGAGTTTGCTTTTCCAAATCTGGTTATTTTACAGCAAGTGTTGATTCAAAATTCTGGGTAAATTCTGAGCAAAAAAATATATAAAAGGGTAGATCCCTAAATGTTAAGTCTGGTGGTCATAGGTTACTATCATGAAAATGAGGAAACTGTTAACCTCAAGCCATGTTGCCTCAGACTTGAGGATATCGAACCCCTAATGTATGGTACCGAATATCAACAAACTGTTAGACTCACATATCATGCCTGTACCGGCTCCTGAGCACTTGAAGAAACTAGACCTAAAGGCATCTGATATAAACAGTAAATAAACAAGTAGTTAAGAGGAGCTGAAATGAGAAAAGGGAATTATACAAAAATTTAAGGAGTAATGTTAAAGTGAAGGAGAGTCTCATGCTGCCTGAGAAGGCACAGGGGTTAAAGTGAACACAATAAATATATGACAGGTTCTTAAGAACAGGAATGAAGAAAGGTAAGATATATGCATGTCAGTTTTATCTGAAAAATGTGTTTTGAACTATATCAAAAAAAAAAAGAGGAAGCATCGAGATAAATGGTGCAAATTTCACCTATGGATTTATAAGCATAGTTTCTCAGACGGAATAATGCAGAACATAAAGGAAAATTGAAAAAACTAGTCTAAAGAGGCGGGTGAGGCGACTCCAGATAGCCCTCTCACGCCTGCGATGGTGTAGCAAAGCCATAAGAATGAGTCAATGAAGTTCTGACGGGTCGACCCATTTCGCCATGAGCTGTCCCTCTTTAGGGAAGACAAACGAAGGAGAAACGGTCGATCAGCGCGGATCTTGACGGAATTTCGAACGGACGGATCCCAGGTGCAACGGCTCAAAAGGTAAGGAAACAAAATAGACGGGGCGTGTGAGCCGACACCTTCTGACATTGGGGGCCACCTGACAGACTGAGCCCAATCCGCGATGGCTCACTACGGCGAATCCTGAACCATCAGACTCAACCCCCTCTGCGCGATGCCAGATTTTCTGTGGCGACCAACACGAAACGAGTCCCTGACAGACACAACACAAAACATCAAAGTCTCAACCAATCAGAAAATTCTGTGAAGCAGAAAACTTCAAAAATGCATTAAAAATAGCCAGATTGTCAGAAAAATTCTCATAAAATATCAAAACGCCAAGAAAAATATGAGGAATATTTTGATGTGCTATGTTATGCTAAGACACCAAAGTAAAAATATTTTAAAACTAATAAGTTCAAGGGATGACCATAGATAATAATAAATTCATATTCACATGGTTAAGTAAAAAAAAAAAAGAGAAGAAAAGGAAATATGGCAAAAGAAAATTATTTTGAATATTCTTTGTTCTGGACAGCAGGTACATTCGGACTAATTGTGTTCTGGACAACAGGTACATCTGAACAATTTATGTTCTGGACAGCAGGTACACTTGACATTCCTTGTTCTGAACAACAGGCACAGCCAAGCATTAAGACTTGCAAACAAAATCGAAATGAATAAAGTATATACATCACTAAGAAAGTCAAAAACAGAAATACAGATTTAAAAGTCCAAACTCGAAACCTCAACCAAACACCGAAAATCTAAAACCCAAAAGTCACAACTAAAAAGTCTAAAGTCCAGAATGCCAGAACTCAAAAGTTCGAACCAAGCTCAAACTTTAAACCAAAGTCCGAAAAACCAAAACTCAAAAGTCCAACTCAAGCTCCAAAAGGCCAACTCAAAAGTCAAACTCCAAAAGTGTTAGCTTAAAATGCAAGACTCAAAAGTCAAACTCAAAGTACAAGACTCAAAGTCAAACTCAAAGTTCAAACTTCTAAAAATGCAAAAATCAAAAGTCAAAACTTCTAAAAGTGACACAAAGTCTAAATGACACAAAGTCTAAATGACACAAAGTCTAAATGACACAAAGTCTAAATGACACAAAGTCTAAATGACACAAAGTCTAAAAGTGACACAAAGTCTAAAAGTGACACAAAGTCTAAATGACACAAAGTCTGAAAATGACACAAAGTCTGAAAATGACACAAAGTCTGAAAATGACACAAAGTCAAAAGGACACAAGGTCTAAAAGTGACACAAGGTCAAAATGACACAAAGTCCAAATGGCACAAAGCCTAAAAGTGACTCAAAAAGACACAAAGTCTAAAGTGACATAAAGTCTTAAAAGTCAAAAGTTTGTCCCTTCAAGACTGCATCGCGTTTCGTTGCGAAGGAGACACCCTCCCGATGTTCAGATTGAGAAAAAGGAAAAGTCAATTCTGAATTATCACTGAAGTTCCTGTCAAGAGAAGGCATAGCGCATCTATACTTGCGACTTGAACGAAAATCAAAAAAAAAAAAACCCCTAAATTCCCCAAAACGATTGAGAACTGACCTAGAATACTCTATTTTCTAGCGTTGGACTCAAATCTAACAACCCGCTTCTACAAGTTCACAGCATGTTTGACCAGAAGCAGACTGGAACCTGATGCCCAGACGACCAGAAGAAAAGTCAATCAGTGGCCATCACCCAAGTTCCTGTCAAGAGAAGGCATAGCGCATCTGTACTCGAGACTTGAACGAAATCCCAAAATCTCTAAATCCCCAAACGATTGAGGATTGATCTAGGATACTAAATTTCCTAGTATCGAACTCAAAAAATCTCTGTAATGGTACTAAGCCTGACACAGCAAAGTAAAAACAACCTAAATTGTCTTAAAATGTGAAACTAAAGAATTAAACCACATCATTCATGTTTGCATGGTTTTGTTAAAATAGCTGCCCTTCTGCAGTGCTTTTCACCCCGAAACTCCCTATCAAGACACAATCCTTTTAAAATGGACTTCATCCACTTACTGCATTTAAACTTTGATTATCCCGATCTAGAGGTGCTCTTGGCTCAGGCCGTAACTGAGTTCGGAGGTAATTAACAGTAGGGGCTTGCGCCTACTGGAAAAAAAGGACCTACGACAAACAATCAACTCTCGAGGTACTTAGAACCGCATTAGTGCCCTTCGCTCGTTTGGAATGGGCAGTAACGACGGGTCTCAAGATGCTCGAGGGGTATCTGATCCGCATTTTCTTCGCCCTATAGAGGACTATCTGATCTTCCGTGGTTGGACTGAAAAAAGTGCGAGACAACATCATATTTACAAATAGCTTGCCAGTTAAGAACATGCAAACAAACAAAAAAATATGTTGAACATAGAGATATGAGAACAAGATGTTGAACACAGAACGATCAAATAGGAGAAATTAAATGAAAGTTACAAATGATAAATATTGAACATCCTTTTCTTAAGCTCCTTGCTCCTTGCTCCTTGCTCTTTGGCACCAATAAATAGCATACCGGTAGGCATGGCAGAGCGTACCAAGCTCGTACCCACTGAAACAAAAAGATAAAAATCCAATAAGCAAAAATAATTGAAAATTCAGAATTGAAAACCTATAACCTGTAAGCAAATCCAGTAACCCAGTAAGCAATCCAAATCAGTAATCAGTAAGCAAACCCAGTAAGCAAAAAGAATTGAAAATTCAAAAGATACTCAAGCAACAAGAATAAAATCCCGAAATAAAAGAGAAGGAAAAACTTAGCTTTCTTTGCTTGCTTCAGTTTCTGTTCTTCATTAGAGTCTTTATCAAGCTGTATCTAAGTTACTGTTGCAGTACTAATCCTATGTACTGGTACTGCCGAGTTCCAAACAGTTAACGCAGTACTGGTACTGCTGAGTTTCAAAATCCCCATTCCAAGATGAGACGAGAGATGTATTAGTTCTGACCTGGTACGGGGCAAGGTGAGGAGCCATCTATGGTGACCGAGTCAAATTTTTGGCCATCAGAGCTTGCTTTGAATCATCGAAACAAGAATAATTTCTTGGTTGCATATTTTGGGGATAATACCTTTGCTTGGAATAAGGCATCTAAGTTAAAATCGTTCGAAATTTCCAATCAAATTTCTGGGTGATGAGGCAGAGAGGGGAGGTGATGGAGATGGAGGGGTGAGGGAGGTGGTCGGAGAAGGGAGAGGGAGAGATTGTCAGGTGGGGAACAGTCAGAAGTGAGCATGGCACTTGGTGCATTAATGGCTAGTAACAAACTAACAGAAGAGATAACGGAGAGAGGGATAGCTGTTAATAAAAAGGTGGAACCCAGGGAAGATCAAGAATGTAAGGCTGAGATGAACTTACAGGATCTCATCAAGATTAGCACAAACGGTGAATGAAGGGCTGGATTACAGAAGGCTATTGCATTATAGAGGAACAGAAGCTGACGTGTTAGAATTGTATTGGATGGATAATTAGTAGTAGAATATAGAAGCGTTGTTAGGAATAGAAACATTGATTGTATCTGTTATATTCAGCGCAGCTGCGTTTGTAAAGGATATAAGAAAATCAATAAACAAATTCCAATTCTTATCTCCTTCTTCTCAACTCTCTCTCTCCCTGGTTTCTCTTCCCTCCTCCTCTCTTCTCTTCTCAATTGAATCAATTCTAGAGTAATTCCTTACAAGGGCGTGACAAGTGGTATCAGGAGCCTTCCGATTGCATCTGGGTCTGCACAACACTTGGAGTTCATTGCAAGAATTTCAAGAAGATGCCGCCCAAGAAAGATACTGTGGAGGGTCACAATGGGGAGATGCTTTCTCAAATCTTGGCAACTATGGAAGGGCAATTTGCTTCTATTCGTCAATAATTGACCACATCGAAAGAAGCTAATTCAAGAATGGAGCAAAGATATGAGGCGCTTTGTCACTCAGCTGAAGCAACAAATGCTCAAATTGGAGGCCGAATTGAGCAATTGGAGGCCATGCTTACCAAATACTTGCAAGGGAACACCAAATCTCCTCATCTGGGTCCATTGATACCTACCCCTCCCCATTCACATGGAGCTAGTACTAGCTCTACAACTGGTACTCACAGCAATTTGCAAGGGTCAGGAAAAATGCCACCTATTATTACTAAGAAGAATCTGGGTCCACTTTTCAATGATCATGAAGGTGACCCTCATTCCTCTAACTACAGATGTTCTTTACCAAGGTTAGAATTTCCTACCTTTGATGGATCTGATGTGGTTACTTGGGAAGAAGATTGTGACTTTTATTTTGATGTCTACCAAACTCCTGAGGTGTATAAAACCAGATTGGCTACAACACATTTTTGTGGAGATGCTAGGGAATGGTATAGAGGATTTAAATTGACCAATCCACATCCTCCTTGGTCAGTTTTGGTGGAAGAAGTGAAAGCCAGTTTTATTGGGGGAACTAGTGAGAATCCCTTGGAAGAATTTAGGAAGGTTATTCATGTGGGCAAGGTAGATGATTATATTAAAAATTTTGACAAGGTTAAGTCCAGATTGTTGAGTACTACTAAAATGAATGATCCCAGTTTCTATTTAATGGCCTTTTTGAGTGGCCTGAGAGATGAGCTGAAATACACTGTGGGAATGTATGCACCATCTTGTCTAAATCATGCTTATCAGTTGGCTAGACAAGCTGAGCTATCTTTAGAGGGGCAAGAAAAAAGGAGTAAGGCAGTCCTTAAAACCTGGGGTCCTCCTGATATTAATCCCAGAATAGTTAAATTGCCTGAAGGTGGTGATCGAAAACCTCTTCCTTTGTTACCAGCACCCCCATTAAGATTACCACAGGGCCATTCTGATAATAGCAAACCATCTTTTGAAAACATGAGGAAGTTGGGATTATGCTATTGGTGTGGGGAAAAGTATTACCAAGGGCATAAATGTCAAAAGAAACGCTTACACATGCTGGAGGCCATTGATAGTGAAGGAGAGGTGCATTTTCCTGATATTGAGTTAGAGGATTCTACTCAAGTGCAAGTGATGGAAGAACCTTCTTTTGAACAAGCTGACATATCCATGTGTTCTCCTTTGGGGGGTTCAAATTCTCAAACATTGAAGTTCAAAGGATTTATTCATCAGACTCCAATTTTGACTCTCATTGACAGTGGCAGCACACATTCTTTCATCCATCCTTCTGTGGTTCACTTAAATGGTGTACCAACTGTGCCTGCACCTCCCATGCTAGTCAAAACTGCTAGTGGATCTAAATTACTATCAGACTCTAAATGTCAACCATTGCAGTTTGCACTACAACAGCATCAATTTGAGGGTGAATTTAGAGTATTAGAAGTGCAAGGTTATGATGTTATATTGGGAATGGATTGGATAGCCAAGGTGGGACCAGTAATTATTGATTGTGTACAAGGTGTGGTTAAATTGAAACAAGGAGACACTGAAGTTTCTTTACTGTTGCAAAGTGAAGTAGCTGAAGTAAAGTTGTGTCATGGGGAAGTTTGCCTCACCAAAGAACAACAAAAGGGTAGTGAAATTATCTTTGCTCAATTGTTTGTCACTCAGATGACTGCATCTTCTGATGTTTATTCCACCCTAGAGGATCACTTGCCTAACATGCCACCTCAATTGCAGCAAGTGGTTCTCAAATTTCACTCAGTTTTCTCTGACCCTTCTTCACTGCCACCAGCCAGACCTACTGACCACCAAATTCCTCTTAAAGCAGATGTGACACCTGTTAATATAAGGCCTTATAGATTCTCTCACTTTCAGAAACCGGAAATTGAAAAGATTATAGAAGAATTGCTAGTGAGTGGGTATATCAGAGCTTCTACTAGTCCTTTTGCTTCTCCAATCTTGCTAGTAAAGAAGAAAGATCACTCTTGGCGCCTCTGTGTGGATTATAGGAAACTCAATGATATCACTGTCAAAAATAAATTTCCAATACCCATTATTGATGATATTTTAGATGAGTTACATGGTGCTAAGATTTTCTCCAAAATTAATTTAAAATATGGTTATCATCAGATTAGAATGTTTGAGAGAGATATACCCAAGACTGCATTCAGAACTCACTTAGGCCATTATGAGTTTACAGTAATGCCTTTTGGCCTGACCAATGCCCCAGCTACCTTCCAGGCATTGATGAACTCTATCTTCAAACCATTCCTCAGGAAGTTCATCCTGGTTTTCTTTGATGACATTTTGATATACAGCCACAATATGGAGGAGCACATTCACCATCTGACAATTGCACTTCAAGTGTTACAGGATAACCAGCTGTATGCAAAATTGAGCAAGTGTACAATTGGTACTACTTCAGTGGAGTATTTAGGCCATCTCATTACTGAAGAAGGAGTCTCAACTGACCCAAGCAAAGTGGAAGCAATGACTACCTGGCCAACTCCAACCAACATCAAACAACTGAGGGGTTTTTTGGGCCTCACTGGGTATTATAGGAAGTTTGTGAGAAATTATGGCATGATCAGTAAACCATTAACTGAATTGTTGAAAAATGATGCTTTTAAATGGGGTCCAGAAGCACAACAGGCTTTCCAATTACTCAAGCAGGCCATGATTACTACCCCAGTATTGGCCTTACCTGATTTTACAAAACCTTTCATCCTTGAAACTGATGCTTGCCAGGTGGGAATTGGTGCTGTTCTCATGCAAGATAAGAAACCATTGGCATTCTTCAGTAAAGGGTTAGGCATAAAGAGTCAAGGACTCTCCACTTATGAAAAGGAACTTTTAGCAGTGGTGGCTGCAGTGACTAAGTGGAAGCATTACCTGATGGGTGCCACCTTCATCATTAGAACTGATCACATCAGCTTGAAGCATCTTTTGGAACAAAGGGTCAACACTGCCATGCAGCATACGAGCCTCAGCAAGCTGTTGGGATTACACTATGTTATTGAGTACAAAAAAGGGACCCACAACTTAGTGGCTGATGCATTGTCTAGAAGGGAAGGGCATGATGATCCAGGTATGCACTCTACTGACCTGTATTTCCTTTCTGAAATTACTCCACAGTGGGTCACAGAGCTACTCAGCAGCTATGACAATGATGAATGGATTGAAGGGCTGAAAAAGAAACTACTTACTGGACCTGTTGAGTCCCATAAATTTACCCAGCATCAAGGGTTACTGAGGTATAAAGGGAGGTTGTGTGTGGGCAAGTCAAACCAATGGAGACATAAGCTGCTACATGAATTCCATGGATCCAGCTTAGGGGGTCATTCTGGCTCCCTGGTTACTTATAAACGCATGAAGGCTCTCTTCTATTGGCCATCAATGAAGGAGTTCATTGTGGATCACATCAGGCAGTGTGAAGTGTGTCAGTTGACTAAGCCAGAACATGTGCCATCCCCTGGATTGTTACAGCCACTTCCCATACCATCTGAGGCTTGGAATAGCATAGGTATGGACTTTATCACTGGGTTACCCAAGTCTGAAGGGAAGGAGGTGTTGTTAGTGGTTGTGGATCGCCTGACCAAGTACAGCCATTTCCTACCTTTCTCTCACCCATATACTGCAGCCAGTGTGGCTCAGGTTTTTCTAGATAATGTGTATAAACTTCATGGGTTGCCTGTGAGTATTGTCTCTGACAGGGACCCAATTTTCACCAGTCAATTTTGGCAAGAATTGATGACCAAGCTGGGAGTCAAACTCAATTTGAGCACTTCCTACCATCCTCAGACTGATGGTCAAGTAGAGAGAGTCAATCAATGTGTGGAGGCCTACTTGAGAAGCATGGTTTTTCAGCAACAGAAGAAATGGGTGAAATGGGTACCACTAGCTGAGTATTGGTATAATACCAATTTTCACAGCTCCATTCAATCCACCCCTTTTAAGGCTTTATATGGGTATGATCCTCATGTCTTGGCATTGGGATCTGCACCAAGATGTTCTGTAGAGTCAGTGAATGAGATGCTGAGACAAAGGCAACAGATGCTAGTCAGCCTCAGAAATCAGTTGGTCAAAGCACAGGAGAGAATGAAGAAATTTGCTGATTCTAGGAGGAGTGAGAGGCATTTTAGCAAAGGGGATTGGGTTTATTTGAAATTGCAACCCTATAGACAGTTATCAGTCTCTGGCACCAACAACAACAAATTGAACCCTAAATTTTATGGACCCTATGAAGTTTTGGAGAAGGTGGGCCAAGTGGCCTATAAATTGAATTTACCTGCCACATCATCTATTCACCCCCGTCATACATGTGTCTCAATTGAAGGCAAGAGTAGGTTCTGGACAACCAGTGGCTCCATCACTTCCTCTCATCAGCTCTTTTGCCCCACCAGTGAAGGAGCCAGTAGCAATTCTGGCTAGACGCCTAATTAAGAGGAGAAATAATCCCATTGCTCAGATTCTAGTCCAATTGAGGGACCAACCACCGGAGGAGGCCTCTTGGGAAGATTACACTTCCTTGACATCTCGCTTTCCAACCTCAATCCTTGAGGACAAGGATCCTTTTAAGCGGGGAGGAATGTCAGGTGGGGAACAGTCAGAAGTGAGCATGGCAGTTGGTGCATTAATGGCTAGTAACAGACTAACAGAAGAGATAACGGAGAGAGAGATAGCTGTTAATAAAAAGGTGGAATCCAGGGAAGATCAAGAATGTAAGGCTGAGATGAACTTACAAGATCTCATCAAGATTAGCACAAACGGTGAATGAAGGGCTGGATTACAGAAGGCTATTGCATTATAGAGGAACAGAAGCTGACGTGTTAGAATTGTATTGGATAGGTAATTAGTAGTAGAATATAGAAGCGTTGTTAGGAATAGAAGCATTGATTGTATCTGTTATATTCAGCGCAGCTGCGTTTGTAAAGGATATAAGAAAATCAATAAACAAATTCCAATTCTTATCTCCTTCTTCTCAACTCTCTCTCTCCCTGGTTTCTCTTCCCTCCTCCTCTCTTCTCTTCTCAATTGAATCAATTCTAGAGTAATTCCTTACAAGGGCGTGACAGAGATGGAAGGCGACAAAGAGTACTAGTAGAGGGGTGATCGGCGAAGAGAGAGGGAGAGAGAGATGAGCGGCGGAATTAGGTTTCAGAGGATCGATCCATCGATTTCTCCGAGTCACATCCTCTGCAATCACAAGAATAGCACTCCTTTAGAATGTAAAACGAAACGGACAAAATAAACGATCACGAAATTGATATGTTTCGTTATCCGTTTCGTTCTATGGACGAAACAGATTTCTATTGCCCCGATCATTTCGTTTCTAAAACGAAATCCAAAATCTTAATCATTACCGTTTCGTTGACGGACGAAACGACTTTCGTTTTGGCCCTAGTCATTACTCATTAATCCGAGTAACATTGTTGGGTTAGTCCCGACAACAATTATATTATTCTCAATATATTAATTGTTAAATTTATTAATAATATTATATTATTAATTGTTAAATTTCTCAATATAAATTAAAAAACTATAATATAATGTTAATAATATTATATTAATAAAAATATATAACTTAGCTTTTTTAATTAAAAATGTATTATTTCAATTATTTTTATTATTTTATATATACAGCCGTATTCGAGTTTTTTAAAAAATGTCGTATTCTCGCAGTGCGCATCATATCCAATACGATATCTGCATCCGCACCCAAGTAACATAGAATGAGATGGTCATACAACTGACGACACCTCCTATGCTCATAACTAGACCCCCTTTTCGTATTGGAACGATTTTGGGTGTGTTTGGATGAGCCGGGAATAGGAAATAGGAATAAGAAATTTCGGTTTGCGTGCTTATTATTATTCTTGTGCAACCCAACAACACAAGAATAAGGAATTTGGGTCATTATTCATATAGGATGTGTTTGGATAGGTCGGGAATAGGAAATAGGAATAAAAATTTTCGGTTTACTTGCTTATTCTTATTTTTGTGCAACCCAAACAACACAAGAATAAAAAATTTGGGCTCTTATTCCTATACTAACAAAACCATGGTATAAGAATAAAGAATTTGGATAAGCACGCAAACCAAAATTTCTTATTCCTATTCCCTATTGCTTGTCTGGAGCAGACCCTAAATCAGGGGCGGAGCCAAGGCAGTGGCCTAGGTGGGCTTGGCCTCCCCATATTTTTTAATTTTATTAAGAATCACAAGATAAATTATATAAAAGTATGAACAAATATGTAGAGTGGCCCCTTCAAAAAAATAAAATTTATAAATTAGCCCCAGTTAGATGATTTTTCTAGCTTCGCTCCTGCCCTAATACAAGTAGCATGCCATATGCCAATGTCATATGCATGGTGTTCTGTTCTCAACAACTTTGGATCATGAAATATGTCAATATGTGATGCCATACGGTGTTCTTAAAATCAAATCAGGATTCGGGAGCTGGAGTCGGACTGTCGGAGCCGGAGTCGGGTCCAAGCGGGTTGCTTTGTCCTGTTTTAGCTCCTTATGTTCCATCCATCAAATTAAACTAGAAATCGCTAGGGTTTGGGTTTCCTTCTCTCTCGTCTTTAATTCCAACAAATCTTCGAAGAAGAAGAAGAATGTGGATTAGATTCGCAGTTCGTTCTTCGTAGCGGCGCGGCGGTGGCGGTGGCGGTGGGATCGGCGCATTCCCCTTCTCTACCAGTACCCAGTACCAGCACCCCACAAAAACGCAGAAGGCGCGCAATTCACCTTCCCAATGAGAAATCGCCGCGTGGCATTCGGGAGTGGGAGTGGGAGTGGGAGTGGGGTTATGGATCTCGGCTTCTCCAAACTCGACGGGGACCCATTTGAAGCCTTCTCCTCCTTTTCCTTTTCCTTTTCCTTTTCACACAGCCACCGGAAGAGCTTCACCTCTCATCTCCTCCTCTTCTTCTTGTAGCTCTCCCTCTCACCTTTCTTTTCTTAGATTGTGAGTTCCATTTTTTTTTAACTAATTATAAATGGGAAAGAATGCAAGTGGTAATGGCCACACCGAGCCCGAGGGTGTCGTCGAGATGGACCCCACTCATCGCTACCTGAGGGTATCTTTTCTTTTCTTTTTTACCTCTTTGTCTTTTTAATTTTTTTTTTCTGCAAGAAAAAAAAAAGAAAGTATTGATTTAATTTGATAATAATTTCAGTATAGTGATGCTCTGGGAAAGGGAGCATATAAGAAAGTGTAAGTTTTACTTCTCCCTTTTTTACTCTTTTTCCTTTGCTACTGCGTTGCAAATCCCACACTTTAGGAGTTAGCAATAATTACTGATCAAAGTTTCTGGGGCTAAAATTGAACATACTAATCAAGTTGCGAAACAGGTACAAGGCATTTGATCAGATTGATGGCATGGAGGTTGCATGGAATAAAGTGAGCATAGACAAGATGCTGCAGTCACCAGAAAACCTCTCCAGGCTCTATTCTGAGGTCCATTTTCTCAAGACCCTTCACCATCAAAACATACTGAAGTTCCACACTTCATGGGTTGATGATGAGAGCAGATACATCAATATCATTACTGAGCTATTCACCTCTGGTAGCCTAAGAGCGTATGTTCTGTCCAACTGTGCTATCAAACTTCGAATTTTCATTTTGTTTGGTTTTCCATGGCTTTAGAGTTCCCTTCGTTCAAGCTGTAACCGAGAGCCATACACAAAATTATCAGTGTTGTTCGCTACTGCAAATTAATCTTATTTTCTGTTGCAATTCCAAGGAGCTTTCAAATTCGAATACTAGTTATTTTCCATTAATCAGGGTTCCATATTGCTGCCACCTTTATTTGCCTCACAGATGATTTCTTAGTGCACCAACTGTTGAAATTTCACTGTCCTGAAAATTTGTGGTTTGTTACATAGCATTTTTTTAATCAGGGTTTGAATTGAGATGATTAGCATGCAAAACATGTAGGTATTGTAAGAAGCATCAACAAGTGGATTTGAAAGCTATAAAGAATTGGGCTCGGCAGATCCTAAGGGGATTAGTGTATCTCCACAACCATAATCCTCCCATAATTCATAGAGATCTGAAGTGCGACAACATATTCATTAACGGGAACAGTGGTGAGGTTAAAATTGGAGATCTTGGTCTTGCCACGATGATGCTGCAAGCCAAGGCCCATAGTGTTATTGGTTCGTTCTATTTATTCTTTTCTAATCAGTAATAGTTTAGTCTTTTTTTTCAATTGAATAATTATAACAATTGTTGAAATTGTTAAAGGGACTCCTGAATTTATGGCTCCCGAGCTTTATGAAGAAGAGTATAATGAACTAGTTGATGTATATTCCTTCGGCATGTGCTTACTAGAGATGGTGACCCTTGAATACCCATACAGTGAGTGTCAAAATGCCGCTCAGATATTCAAACGTGTCTCTACGGTATGACTTTATATAAGAAAATTTTGGTTTGGCCAATTATTTCATCAATCACTTTGTAGTATTTTTCTTGCAGGGAGTGAAGCCAGCAGCACTAGAAAAGGTCACGAACTTGCAGCTGCGGGCCTTCATAGAGCAGTGCCTGGTTCCTGTATCAGAGAGAAAGTCGGCTGAAGAACTTTTAGAGGACCCTTTCCTCAAGTGCAGTAACTCAGAAGAAGTTAAACCTAATGCTAACAATATTTCGTCTGCAGTTTTACCTCTAAAATCACATAGTAGCACAAGCGCTGACAAAAGTCTGTTGGATGTTGAGGTAGAATGCCAGTTGAGCTCAACCAGCGATGGTGCTGTTGAGGGGATCCATGTGGAGCCTGCCTCACCTACACTTCAGTTCGTACGAGTCAACAAAGATATTGAGTTCAGCCTTGAGGGAGGAACAATAGATGAGAATTCAGTTTCTTTGTACATGCGTATCATCGACTCAAATGGTAAGTATCAGTTAATTAATTAATTCAAATCTGTTCCTTAATTTGTTTTCGTGTAAGATTGAGAGACTGGGACACGGATATATGCAGAATTGTGCTTGTAAATAAGGGGAATACAAATGAAAGTGCAAAAAAAAAGAGAACCATTAGAAAGTGATTTATTTATATATATTTTTTTTTTTGCCCAGGTCATGTGAATAATGTTCACTTTACATTTTACTTGGATTCTGACACTTCCCATGGGGTGGCTAGTGAGATGGTCGAGCAGCTTGAACTAGGAGATTATCACGTGCCTTTCTTGTCTGAATTTATAGATTATCTCATCTCGTGCCTTGTCCCTAACTGGAGGCCCCTCCCCAAACAATTGGCAAATGGCGACGATGCATCCCCTGTTAGATGTGGTTCTTCCTTTGAAAAAAAATTGACAATGCAAGGTGAGTTGACAGGGGAGAATGGGGAGATGATAGAAAATAACTTGCTGTTGCCATTGGCACTGGAGAAAGGAGATGGCCTACCTAAGTCTAACAGGGAGGGGAGATCTGATCATGACAGTTCATTGACATCTCTAGAGCTGGCTGAGGTCAAAGGGGAGTTGAAAGCTGGCTCCGGAAGTTCCCTTACAGTGGCGCCACTAAAAGAGAATGGGGAAGAGATGAAACCTGATGGTGACAGTCTCCAACCATCTGTGAAGCTGACAGGGACCAATGCATGTGCAGCTGATGTGGATTCTGTTGCTTCTGGAAACTGCAATTGTGAAACGGGTGAGAGTAGTGCACCTCCCGACAGGGGGTATGGTGCTGAGGCTGTTGCGAAGAAACCCTTGAACGGGTGCACTCTTCAATATTTAGATGACGATGACAAAGAGGGGCTTCAGTCTGAGATTGATGACATAACAGAGCACTATAGACATCTGTTCGAGGAATTGAATAGGATGCAAGAGGTGGCATTGGAGAATGCACACATGAGGTGGATGCGCAAGTTGGGGAAAAGATCTGGTTGATGCTCTTTCTGCATTTTTGCTTTCTTTCTCTTTTTTTTTTTAAGCATAGAAAGGAATTTAGGGTGTGTTGATCGCCATAATTTTTTTTATATAATTGTGGTTGAATAAACTATATCTATAGAAGCGTTGTCTGGTTGTTTGTGGATGTACTTTTTTTTTTTTTGAAGGTTTTTGTGGATGTACCTAACAAACGTTTTGAAGTTCGTTTCGTCATGTCTCCGTACATAAAAAAAATGATTCAGATTGGCGCTTTAAATGTTAGATTGTAGAGCAGGTTATCTCCCTAAGCAAACCCGCGTTTTCCATGTAGAAAATCTAGATGTTATCTAGGCGCCATGATGGTTCTGATCAGGAAATAAACATTGAAGGGCGTGATACGCTGAAAGAAACCCCATGTGATTAAATGGGAAATAAACATTTTGAGGGCGTGTTTTGCTGGACAGCTGACATGTATCAATGGAATTGAGCAGGCTTGGGCATGATAGATGGATAAAGAACGAATTCAATCACTGTCTACGTTCCAAATATAAAAAATCTGAAATGTTGGGAACACACCAATTGGTTGTTATCTACATTCTAACACTACTGATCCCAGAAAGAAATCTCAAATTTTTCTTTGGCAAATCACATAAAGCACTTTCCAAACTCACAACATGTTGAAAGCTGATAACAACTAGTACTTTTTTATCAGAACCAAACTCGACCAAAAAAACATGGGTGGATTCATTCGGCATTTGCCTTCCCCTCAATGCTGATAATGGAGACAAAATGCTAGCTAAAAATTGGGTTAATGGCTCTCTCTCTCTATCTCTCTCCAGTTCTTCATTGACCACACAAAAAGAGCAACATAACATCAAATAATATTATAAAATATTATGGTTAGGAAAAAATAATGTATATTAAACAAAGATGATATTTCATAAAGTCGAGAAATTATTCCCTAAGAACGAATAAGACAGCCCCCTAAGAACATAAAGTAGACCATCTCGTGTAAAGGTTTTCCCCCCCTTCAGAACTCATCTCTCAATTAGTCAATTTCCTAGTATCCTCAACAACCACCTAAAGTCAACACTTGGCCATTTGGAAAGGAAATAAACCTCAAAAGAAAACATATAAATGGATGCTGCAAAAGATAATTCCTGCTCGAGCTCTTCTCTGGTTAACATCATCGATGAGGGAGCACATGGTGCATCTAATGCATCAATATTGTCTGGCTGAGTTAGCTTTAGTACAAAAAACTTGTGTCCTTGAAAAGAATCATAAAAGTGAAAACAAAGTGTGCATACATTTTTTTACAAAAATTGTCATATCTTCAATATTTGTTTTTACATCATCAAATGTATTTTCTTTTCCAAAGAAAAATTAAAATAATAGTTTCCTCCCAACATCAATTAGACATTGTCACTGGAATGGCAAAATGTTCATTGCCATTGATCACACTTAGCCATTTTAAAAAGGATATAAACTTCCTGGGAAAAAAACAAATATGATAAATGGATGCAGCAAAAGGAAATTTGATCAAGCAGTAGTGCTTAATAATTCCTTCTCAAGCTCCTCTTTAGTTAACAACCTCGATGAGGGAGCATATGGTATATTCAATGCATTGATATCGTCCGCCTGAATTGGCTGTAGTACAAAATGTTTTTGAAGAGAATTTAGGGTTTTCTCTATGAAAATCAACTTGCTTGGTACAAAATCCTTCATTTTGCACAGGAACTCTTCATGCGACCTTTCCTGCAACCATGAGAAAAACCATTCACCATTTAATTATTTTTTTCATTCTTAATGTTGCTTCCATTTCTTCATTAGTATCTTTGAAAAAAAAAAAGTAAGTAATGTTTTTTTAAAACCAGAACCGACTATTGAACTGGTGGTTAAAATCGAGATAGATAATAATATATGTATTTAGTTAGCCTGGAGTGCAACCAAACAGGTATGGGAAACTGGTATTTAGTTGGCCTCAAGCACAACAAAACCTGACTGACCATCTCCAATTTTTGCTTGGATTTTCTTAAAGTTTTGTATTTTTTTTTAAAAAAACAATCTGGTTCAAGTAGTGGCTTTGTCTGGTTTAACCAGTACAGTGCTGGTTCACAACGGTTTGATATCATGCCAGTTTTAGGGACAAAATGGACCAGACCAGTGCGCGGTTCACAGTTAAATTGGTCGAACCAGCCAGTCCAGTTAGATCTTTCAAAACATTGAAAATAGGAAGACAAGTGTTAAAAATAAGCAGAAGCTGTACAGAACGCACATAATGTAACTCCAACAAAATAAAGCTAATTATATTTAAAATTGAAGCAAGAACAGACACACCAATCGGTATTTCGGGGATCGTGGAGGATGTTTCAGGTAGTCCATGTTTTTTACATCATAATCCCATAGAAACGAGGTGTGGTGAATCCATCTGTTTTTGGTTATGGACTGGGCATTTCCACCAAATTTAAGGTTATTGAATACATAATCTGAGGGGGAAAAATTGAAAAGTAGAATCAATCAGAAAAACAGTATAGTTTGTCATAATTATATTAACCAATGTAAACACTATCCAGTTATGATAAATAAGACATACTGTTTTACTTTGTGGTTTCTTTTTTACCAAAGTTAACAATCTTATTCCAGAAATACATATATACTAAAAATATGTTGCTAGTCTTAGTTCAGTGCACCTATAGCACCACCAGATAGCAGTAATGCTGGTACAGGTTTGGGATTACTTGCATACACAAGCATTTGTTTGGTACCACTGGTTTCTGACATCACTATGAAGGTATGCAAGTAATCCCAAAATGAGGTTTGGGATGGATGCATACAGAAGCATCTGTTTGGTACCACCGGTTTCTGACATAACTATGAGGGTATGCAATGTAACCAAATATAAGATTGAACATCCTTATTTTATCTCATTTAACTAAAAAGAAATGTGAAATCATAAAAATTGGAAGTACCCACAATCTCATGTTACCATTTTCTCTAAGTTGGAACTTGCCAAAGTCAGAAAGTGCATCATGGTACAGTGTACCAGTCCAAGACATTATTGGCTGGGGATAAAGATTCAACAAAGGTACAGCCTGTCTACTACATATTAATGTGACAAATATTGTCTCTTTATCGACAATGACAGTACCGCCCCCGGTGAATCTCCTAATTACAGGGACTTGATTGTAAATCACCGACTTGATGTTTATTAATTCTGACGGCTTCCTGGTGTAATAAGTTTTGTATTCAGTCAAACTTCAAATTTAAAACTTTTGTTACCATTAAAGTTGTATCACTAAATACTATTTTGTTCTTGTGCATCCACTCTCTTCCTTTTATTTATTTATTTTTTTCCATTTTCCTATTGGCATATGCTTCCTTAGGGTTCCAAGTGTAATTATGTTATGCTGTGTTTTGAATGTACATTTGCAGACCAAACCAATCTACTGAGGTACCATGTTCTTGGTTGCAGTAACATAAGTTGGAGCAAAGATCAGTTGATAAAAAAAAAGGCTAGTACAGATACCACTGCCAATACCAGATCTCCACTAGTCAGGTTCACAAATGGTAGGTAATTCTTTCTTATAATTGTTAATGAAAAGGCCAAAAAAAGATTACCCAGAAACCCCCATGACTATTGTAGGTTGAGGCGTACCAACATTTAGTATGCACCAATTTTTGAAATCAGACCTCAAAAGTCTCTCCTCCAAATGCAGTTGGTCTAAAATGGGCACACCTTGCATTCTGACCAGATTCATAATGGGGAGAGCAGTTTTTTTGGCATTATGCAAATTCATCCTTGCAATTCGCTTCAATCTGTAATGTAAATTAGTAATATATTGTCACTTTTTGCAAAATAAAGAGAGAGAGAGAGAGAGAGAGGGATTGAGCAAGCACAAAGGGAAGGGTTGGAAGAGAGTTAGAAGAGCATGAGAGATGAGATCAGAGGCGAAGTTGAAGTTGGAGAGGGGTGAGATGGGCCTTTCGGAATATGGACTGAGCCCAATTATCACTATTCACTCTCTTTCTTTTCCTGGGCCGTTCATTTCTGAAATATAAATTTCCACAACAAAATTAGTCTAGTCTATGTTCATCGAGCAAATAAATCTACTTCTATTATATTCAAACGACGTCCATTACCATACAAGAAAACTATTAACTTGGAAGTTCATTTACGATAAACAACTTCTTCTTTGCTACTATGAACAAAAATTAAAACAAATTCATCACTAGAGTACAATTGATATAAAGTTCATACCACTAAGTATGATCTTTCTTTGAAGTTTGAACCCATGGTCATAGTAAATTTGAATCCGTGTTTGTTGTTTTGTTTTTGAAACTTGAAAGTCGGACCATGTCTCCTCCATGATGCAAAATATATGATCGTAGGGGTTCTTTCTGCATGTTGCACGCCCCGAGGGGCGAGGGAGGGCGTTTTTTAACGCCCTAAAAAAAATTAAACCAAAAGAAATAAATAAAAAATC
This sequence comes from Rhynchospora pubera, assembly GCA_028095005.1. Lineage (NCBI taxonomy): Eukaryota > Viridiplantae > Streptophyta > Magnoliopsida > Poales > Cyperaceae > Rhynchospora > Rhynchospora pubera. The sequence continues at coordinate 104,100,393 of CM051459.1, forward strand.
GAAATAAAAACAGCATATTACATAGCACCAGTTCCTATTACAATATTCCCAATTGTTTTCTTTAGCATTGCTTTTCCCCAACAATAACTTGGAGGAAAACAAAAAAAAGGCTCCAAAGTTCTGAATGCCACAACTTGGAAAAGAAGAAAAAAAATTAAAATATTGTATGTCATGCGGGTCCTGACTTGTCAGCCAGATACTGGGACAAAGCATCCCTTACAGCAACCCCGCTTTCATCGGCCACACCACACACCTGCGGCTTGTAGTTTCCATCATGTAGGCATGATGAGTGCATCATCATCGCTTCCCCTCTCTCATCATCCTCAAAATCTATCATAATATTATGCAACAAGCCACACGCAAGGATCATGCGAGGCAACCTATGCTTGTCGGGTCGCCACATCTCCCCCTGGAAGAACCTCCACATGTCCTTGAAGCGCGCAAGTGCTCTTGATGCCACTGAACGGGTCGCCGAGTGCCTTTTATTGAAGCCTGATTTGTGAACTGCATTATCGGTACCTTGATACGGGGTCATCAGCCAGGGTAGCAGTGGGTATCCGTTATCGCCTACAATGTACTCCCTTATTTCAGAACAGTCCGAAAGTTTTACTGATTTGCCATTAAGGCGGGCCCCCTTCTCGCAGAGCTTGTAGAAACCTGAGCTTTTTAAAATTTGGAGCTCGTTCATACTCCCAGGCCAACCAGTTATTATGTCTCTGAAACGCATGTCCGGGTCGACAATGACCTGAAATTAAAGGACTCACTTCCATTGTCAGGCTGGGTTTCAGTTTAATGATATATTCATATCCAAAAGCATACACTATTTTCATTTGAAAAAGGCATAATGATTTACCTGAATTACCATTGAGTGGTTTTTCTCACTATCGAGCCAGACCTTGCTGTTAGGCTCGCCAGATGGCAGACATAGCATGATGTGAGTCGTGTCTATGGCCCCACAGCAATTGGGCAACCCCTTTATTTTCTCATTTTTGGCCTTAATTTTTTCCATTTCATCTGCATCTGGCCACCTGAGGTGGCTTAGACCCCGTTCCTCCATTGCCTCCACAAAACGCCATGTGACCTGTAAGTAACACGCCAAAATCAAAAGACTCAAAAACTTGTCAAATACATCATCATGCTATGTAAGTATTACTTGTACAGTAACACACCAAAAGGAGATTAAACTGAAGTGTTTCCATCCCCATGTATTACTACTCAAGGTGGGATGGTGCACAATGCAGTGTAAGTATCGTACCCCAACTAGACATGGTATCAGAAAGACAAACAGAAGCCCCCAAAACATTCATACAATTTTATTACAAAATGCATTCATTGACAAAAAGAAAACTTACATTAGATAAAGGAATGCTTGTAAAAAAAATTCTCCGACCAAAAAGCAAAAATATGTTTTCTACTTGCTGTACAAAGAGTAGGAAATATAACATGTACGGATCCATGCTTATCTGATATGCATTTTCCTGCCACTGGGAAACAAAATCATAGTGTACATGTACCAACACATGCTGGCTCCCGTGCAAGTACAGTACCAACCCAAAGTGCCCACCAACCCCCCGCTCCCCGGCAGGACCCACTCCCCATTCAAGGCATTTGTAGATAGGGCTGTCAAACATGGTTAACGACCACGGAATTGCCCTCTGCCGTTACCGTTTCATTTGAAAAATGGTACTGAAACAGCATGCCATTACCGTTCCATTTATTACACGAAACAGATTTCTGTTCCATCAACCATTCCACTTATCATTTTCTATTAAAATAACCAATTTCAGTGGTTCCATTTTCTGATAACGGTATAACCAACTGTGCCACATACCATTTCGTTTAGAAAACGGTACAATTTTTTATGCCACTTACCGTTCCATTTAGGTTAAACTAAATGGCATAACGGTAAGTGGCTTACCGTTGACAGCCCTATCAGTAGAATTTAATAAAGGAAATGGCACAAGAAATGTACAATTTGATCCAGTACCTGAGACACAGTGGAGTGGTTAGTACCAAAGGCAGTGCCGACATTGACCAGGGAATCACCAGAGCTTAGACGTCTGAGAGCCACCGCGACCTGATCTTCCACGGCCATGGCTGAGCCATCGACAAAGAGATACTGGGAGTTTTTGGTCATAAGGATGTCTTTCACAAGAGAGCATATATAATTGAAGGTTCTTCTTGGCATTTTCATTACCGACTCAAACTCCAGCTTCTCAATTGGTATCGACAGTGTCACTGCATGCATTTCCATGCAATCCTTAGTTCTAAATTGTAACCCATTTTCATTTTTAATCAATGTGCTGCTGTCAGCAGGTCTTATTTCCATGATCAATTATGCACAAGAATTTCACTTGCAATTGAATATATAAACATACATTATATCATTCAGCGGTTTGGGTAGAAGTGTATCATCAAAAAGAAAATTTAACACTCAGAAAGTACAACTAAAATTGGAGTGGAAAATATAATAGCAGATTGAGGTATTGTTTGGTTATCAAATAATATAAATTACAAAAAAGAAACAGATTTAACCTCAAACAATCATGGGAAAAGAAAGAATAATAAACTTGACTATGTCAGAATCCCAAAATTATCATGATATTATTATTACTAGTAAAGGATACAAGCAGTGTCCTTCTGCCGATTTAGTCTTCCCGTTATTCAGTACAACTCTTCCCCAAAACACAGACGCACATAAGAAAATGAAGAAACTTAACAGAAGGTGCTTGCAACTATTTTTTATTATTTCAGTGCCTATTTTAATACATAATTCAGCAAAGATAAAAAAAAATAAACCACAAACAAACTGCACCAGCATTATTAAATGGATTAATAGAGAAATACGGGCAAATGCAATAGCTTTTCATCTGATATGAACGAATTTGAGATTTTATTGGACTCACAATTTGGTAAATCCTAGTTGAAATTCATAATTAGTTTCCTTAATATCAAACATCATGCTACATTCAATACAGATCTGCGCAAAATCACTTTCGAGTGAACACAGAATCAGATAATTGAGAAATTGGACAATGGATGAACTGGAAAGCAATCCCACAACGTAGTTGTATCACGCCTCAAATTTAAAGTCCATGTACATCAAATATCGGCTACGAGGGATTGATTGCAGAAAAGGGGAATTGTGGAATTAGTGGATTGAAACATGGATTGAATATGCAATAGTTGGCAACATGAATCGAGATCAATTGATTACAGGAACAATCAGGTAAGGTAATACAGAGATATAAATCCACACTAGTGCATCAAAAGACTGCACCTTGTTGAATTACTAAAAAATTGAGGTCCAGAGTCCAGTCCACATATTCAATACAACCCAAAAGTGACGAGTAATGCAAAATAGATCCATGGTGTGTGTGGAGGCGTGTGAATTGCAAGAGATGCCAATGGAGATGAGATGAGATGATATACAAATAGAACTCGTTGTGGGTTGTACCTGAAATCCGCCTGGAGAATGTATCCCACCAATCGGCGTCCGCGGAGTCGGGCAGGAGAAGGAGAGAGGCAAGCGGGTCGGGTTGGGTCTTCCTGTTCCTGGCCTTGTCGCGCCTCTTCCGCTTGGTGCCTCTGAGTGGGGCCATGTTGTCAGTCGGGTAATACAGAAAGAGGAGGGAAGGATCAATGGCGGGTTGTTTGTTGTTTCGTTGCGACTTGTGAGTTGTGAGAGAAAGAAGGGAAATTAATTTAATTAATTATAATTACTATACAGAAAAAGAAAGAAGTGTTATATAGTATAGGCATGCAAGGAAATTAAGCGCCTTCTCTTTTCTTCTCTTCTCTTCTCTTGTTGTTTAGTTATTTATTATACAAGAAAGAAAGAAAGAAAGAAATAGAGAGAGTGGTTCGTAACTAGCAGAGAGAGGGAATGTAACTATGTAAGTGTTGTTTTCATATTATTAGGAACAAGGCAAAGACACAAAACTTGCAAGTTTAATTCGTAATCACTAATCAGAGAGATGGGTTTATTTGCTTCAGTTCAGGCTTCAGGGCTTCACGCAAAAACTTTGGTTCAGGTAAATTACTTGTTTACAAACCACCCCTTTGTTTTGCAAAAATAACCACTTTTCTGCTTCCTTTCTTATCTATCCAAGGGTGCGTTTGAATAGGTGTGGGAAGAAGGGAAGAAGGAAAGAAATGTGAAGAAGTATTGGAAAGTGTGTAACTTTGTAAAGAGTTTAGATTGTTTATATTTTTTTTCTTCTTATTCTTTCTTCTTCTTCTTTCTTCCGACAATCCAAACGCACCCCAAGATGCATCAATACAATTTTGTTCTTGTTTTCTTTTTTTTCTTTTTTTTTCTTTTTAAAGGGGACAAAATTAATCGTTTTGCTGATTTTTAGATATTGATGTCGCTTGTTATTGAAATAGTGCCATTGACTTATCTTTTAGAAAAAAAAAGTTGCAAACAAATAGATGCATTGTAGTAATTTGGATCTATTACACATACACTGATACACAGCAGTTGTATATTATGACAAACATATATATTTAGATGTACATGTATTAATTTCAATTTGGAAGAGCACGTAGCTGCTATGTATTTTCACACGAAGATTTGCCACAACAGTTTATTCTTTCTGCCAATTAATAACAACAACTAAGCTTTATGTCCCAAACAGGTTAGAATAAGCAAGAAAAGAAACCCAATAGAAAAGGTCACCCTAGAAAAATAATATAATATAAAAATAGTACTAGTAATACTAATAATAATAATAATAATAATAGTAATAAAACTAAACAGTTATTCTTTTTGGCTTTCTGCCAAACTAACAATAAAAGAAAATTTAATTTTTTTTGGCCGACTTTTTCTTTCTTTTTTTTTATTTGTTTTGGTTGCTCCACAGTGATTTTTTTTTTTCCCTTTTGTAGAAATTTCTGATGTTTCCAGGGTCCCCCACTCTTCAATCTCAAAATAAATTCCTTCTCTTTTTTGGGAAAGCAATTAATCTTTCAGTTATAGAAAATAAAATTCGAACTTAGAACAATACGTTTGTGAGCCCACCAGGTAGATTAACATGTTTTTACGGTTAATGAAAATTTAGCTACTACTAAAACAAGCAGTAATAACACCGATATGGACATATACATTAGAAAATAAAGCATTAAAAAATGTTGGAACAAATGGATAATTAATTGAAAAGCAGGTTTCATTCAGGCAATTCCAATGTCATTTTCTTATACGAACTTACTGCTTTATCCCCCCCCCCCCCAAAAAAAAAAAAAAAACGGAACTTCCATTGTTGTAACCATGCAATTGACAATTTATACCTTTGTTAGTCCTAAAGATTGTATAGCCGTGGCAAAAAATGTAAAAAAAAATATAAATGTGAAATATGATGGGAGTAGGAAAAAAAAGAACATAGAATTATTTCGTGAAGGATATTGGCAAGTTCTCAGTACATCTTCATTGAACGAGCTTAAACAATGATATAATGCCATCATTTGAGAACCACTCTTAGCACATAACACTAGTGGAAATCAATTTTGCGAATAATCTCTCTCTTTCAAAGAAGGAAAACTTGATATATTTATCTTTTATTATCAGCATGATTTATTTCAAACGATTTTGTACTTTTCAAAAACGAAAAAGATATAATAATAAAAAGAGGGATGTGTTTGTTTTTCTCGATTCTCACTCTACGTAGTACGTACCATAAATATTTTCCAAATGAACGATATCTGCAAAACCAAAAGAAAGTTCAGAATATATAAATGGAGGCCCAACTCAAGTTATTGTCCTAGCGGGCCTTCTCAACAAAATTTATAAAGCTATTACGCAGTTGGCAACTTGGCATTGATTTATTTCATGGGTGATGGGTTTACAACTTTTAAATACTGATAAATAAATAAATTGGCAAGCCCAAAAGTTGTAAACCCATGAAATAAATCAATGCTCTGCTGGGCCTAGGTCGCAGCAACCGCATCCTCAGCAGTCGGAAAAAGGACTGCTCCAAGCAGTCTTTTTCATTTTTCTTAATTTTTTTTAATTTTAAAACTCAAATGGAGAATCCAAACCGTTGATCTTGTTAAGTTTTATCGGCGATGCATTTTCATATAAGTTTTATAAAATTTGAAGTTGATTTGATACTTGATTAAGTGGTCAACAAATGAACGAACCTGGTTTGATTAATTCTAATACGTTCATAATATGGTCACTTAATTAAGTATCAAATCAACTTCAAATTTTATAAAACTTATATGAAAATGCATCGCCGATAAAACTTAACAAGATCAACGGTTTGGATTCTCCATTTAAATTTTAAAATTTAAAAAAATAAAAAAAAATTAAAAGGACTGTTTGGAGCAGTCCTTTTTTTGACTGCCGAGGATGCTGGTGCCTAGGTCGCATGCATAGAGTTGGATTCACACCAAGATTCGTTTAATAAAAATCTAAATTGAATAATTGATACATCTACTCGCTAAGCAACGATTAATGCTATAGTTATACATATTGAACTAACATGCAATAGTAATTAGGCCACCTCTTTCGTTTATATCTTTTCTTTTCTTTCTTTTTTTATTATTTCTCTCCATCCTTTTCTTCCTTCGTATAAAATATGGATAGATATGTATTCTTCTATTACTTCTTCCTTCAAGACGTATTAACCAGGGGCGGAGCCAGCACGGTGGCCCAAGAGGGCCAGGCCCACGCTGTTTTTTGCATATTAAAGGGAATATTATGATTGGGCTCCCCCTAGTTAATACAAAGTTCTATAGTTTTCCTTCTACTTCTTGAGTAAATTTAGTAGCCTAGTAAAAATAAGATTCCATCTCTCTAAACTTTCATGCATAATATAAAAAATGTCTTTTTTTCTATCAATTTTAATGTATTCAGTCACATATTGGTCGATCGAACAACTCCGAAGTTTGACCTCGGCCCCCCTCGCCATCGAATCCTGGCTTCGCCCCTGGTATTAACTGCCTCATTACTATTTTAATATATCAATTCCCTATTTCGTTCCTCCTCTTTCCTCCTCTCAAGCAACGTTTTCACGTTTTTTAGAATACGCACATTTATTGCGTTAATGTGTAAATATTTGTTATATCGCTGTACATTTATCTATTGTATTAAATTTATTAATGTATAGCTAGTTATCTATTTTAGTTTTTATATATATTTTTGACAGGCTGTAAACAATTCCCTTGATTTTTCATTTTACAACTCATATGCCGAACCCAAAAGGAGTACTTGAGTACTGTGCCAATACACACTTAAGTATCAAATCAACTCGTATTAATTATTGTGCCGATGCACTCATAATTATTCATATTATTTAAAAAAAATGATAAAACAATGTTAGAGAGCATATATTTACGGAATGAGAATATGGAATTAACAATTTTTTTATGTTTTGTACTGTAAAAAGTAAAGGATAACTGAAAAGATGGAAGCAACGTACGTGCTGTAAATAGTTTGCGTTTTCTTTTAGAACAATTCTGACAATAGAACACAAAAACGACACCGAGTGGAAATAAAGAGTACTTTTGCATCCACTTTTTTTTATCAATTTTTTTTAAAAAATTTTCAACACTTTCCCTCACAGAGTTGATAAAAAGTCTAGATTATTATTCGATGCCATCGTGTCAGCCTTTAATATCAGAAAAGAAGAAAGATTGGTTAATGGAAACTTAAACATCACAAATTTGGACTTGTGTAGTTGTCGCATTTCCAAAATATTGTTCTCAGCACACGCTTATGCGTAATTGCATTGCAACAATGTCGCTTTCTTTTATTAAACCACAACGCGAATTTCCTCCGAATTGTAAACGTCTGGGCTTTTTTCATTTTCTCCTTCAATCGATTTCTCTTTCTTCCATGAATCCATGGACACTATTTAACTAAGACCATGTGTAACATTTTCCATACTTTATTTATTAGCCACTGGTACCGATACCAGTTGATGTAACCACTAATGAAAACATCAAAAACGAGGGTACTATCGGTACACGTGTAATTATATATATGTAAAGTTGATTGATCGGTGACGTGGGATGACAAACGCGAAGAAACAGTGCACTTGCCCCTTGGAATTCCTCGGATCTCCATCGCAGGGATGAAAATCTGCCACAATTTGAAGTCAGTTTTCAGAGTGTCAATAAATGTAGCGGGCCGCTTTGTAGCTGGGGTGAAATCCGTTGGAAAAGTCTGTATGTATAGCTATTCGAATATGGTTATAGACTATGGGACTAAATTGTTGTGGTGGGTCCCACAGTTTTTGTTCTTTTCTTTGTGGGGTGGGTGTGTTGCTGCTGTAGCTTTCTTTTGTTGTTCTCTTTTTTTTTGTGGGATATACACAACAAAAATTAACTGAGAGAAGAGAAGAATCTTTTTGAGTACAACCATATGCAAAACCTATCCGAGGCATTTTATAATTTCGACGGCTTTTCGTATTAAGCATTTAGTGGATTCGGCTCTTCTTTCTTCAAGGAATCGCTACACATCTATTTTGTTCATTTTTTTCTGTCGATCTGCTTGCATCTTCTTCGCTATTATAGGTTATCCCCCCTCCTCACTCCTCCCTCTACCTTTTCCCGTTATAGTTAGTCTTCTCTCTTGAATTTCAGGTCTACCAGAGTTATTTTATTTGATTTTAATTCATGGTTCTGATTTGAGGTTTAAATCTATGGATTTCTTTTCATTCTAATTGGGCTATAACGGTTTGGCTGCCTTCTGTATTTGCTAGGTAGTTTCTTTGTGATTGGCTTGACATTAGGCCTGAATTTATTTAGGAAAATTTCAATTTGAGTGCTTCATTAGAGTCTAATTTCAGAGATCGTGTTTGATCAGAGCCTAATTTATTTAGGATTATTTCAATTTGGTACTAGGTACTGTTAGTGCTGTTTATTTTTCGTTTTTATTTGGTCAGGCCTGTACTGATTTATTATCATGTTTGGATTATGTGCTCAATCGACAAAGTCACCTTACAATTTGAATTTTTATTTCTATTGAGCCCTTATTTCTGGACACTTACTTTGTTTTGGCAGCACTAAATGAACAAATTACTTGGTTAGAAGGGATGTACAAGTGGTCAAAGAACCAGTGGTAGCTCCACAGATGTATGACGCAAACAAGCCACGTGGATATGATTAACCAACTTTGTTGAAACTTTTTAAACCAAAGTTTCGTATACGACGAAACAATCACACGATTTTGCTTTTGCATTCTAATTACTCTAGATAGTGACCCCATTTTAACCTCGTAGCGAAACTTGTAACAAGACATAAGAATTTATGGGGCAATATGACAAGTTAAGCAATTAACCTATTAATTAGCCTGAAACCTGCTTGGGTTCTCAGTACACATTACGGGTTGATTAGCCTCATAGCTTGGTCTTATTGTGTTTTGTATTTGCAATTATTTATTCTCTTTTATTCTTATATTTGTTTTTGAATGATTGCTACAATTTCAGCCGTAGCGGTTTTATGCAAGATGAGTTGCAATAGCGTTCAGAATAGCCAGTCTTCTGATTTGGATGATCTCCCTCTTCGAGTGCGATTTTCAGAACAAATTCAATCAAAACGTGCACGTGGTTCATATCGTGCTCCTCGTAATCCTTCAGACTATTTACAGGAGTGTGCACTGCATTCTTCGAGCGTTCAGCTCTGTGCTTCTGCTTTTCAGCCTTTCATCTCGCGCCCTTTTAATTGTGAGCATTTTTTATATTTTTTTCACGCCATTTCTTATGCCACCTGATGTATACTTTGTGAGCTCTTTGTTATTTTGGAATGGACCATTTTTTCCCGTTTTTAATTTCATGCACCCATCACATGTAATATCATGTGTTAATATAAATTATCCTTGCTATTGAGATGACCTATTTATATTTCTAAAATTATATCATGCTGAAAATTTTATTATTGTTCAGCTTCTGTTCGTGACATGGCTGGTGCAGATTCACAACGGAGTGCATCTTCAACATCTGATGATTCACCCCTGTCTGTAAAGTTTTTTCCAAGAATAAATAACAAACGATCTCGCGATGTAAATAATGCTGCACATGTGCGCCTCGACAATGTTGTTGATTGTGCTGACGTGTTTCCTGCTTCTAAAATAACAAAGTCGTTTGATACGCCTTTTAATTCGCCAGCGCAAAGTTGTGAGTACCTAGACATACATATTTAGTTCCGTAATACATTGTTCGCCACGTTATTTTGTTATGCTGCAATTTACATGTATAGAATTAAGTATTATATGCTTTGAATAGACCGCGTCGGTTATAATTTACACCCATTTGGAAATTAATTTTATTGTTTCTTATGCTCGAAATGGTCAATATTCTTTTCCCTTTGCATTTCCATTTGGTTACAAATTATTATTTCGCGTGTTATACTGTATGTGCTTTGTTCTGTGATCTCAGTACATGGCCCTAGGAGTCAATCTCCTACGTCTGATGAACTTCCTCTCGGAATAAGATTTTCACAACAAATTCAAGCAAAGCGGGCTCGCGGTTCATATCGTGTTTCGCGTGATCTTCCTGTTCTTGGTGCTGAAAATTCTCACTTGCAGCTATCTAACTGTGAGTACTCTTTTTCCTTCTTTTTCCTTTTCATGCGCGTTACTTTTTATGCAGTGCACATCTTGTATTAAAATTATAATATCATACTAAAAATTTATTATTCTACAGCTTCTGTTCGTGACATGCCTGACACAGATTCTCAGTGGAGTGCATCATCAACATCTGATGACTTACCCCTCTCTGTGAAGTTTCTCCCAAAAATAAATTCCAAACAATCTGGTTGTTTATTTACCGGTAAGAGAATACATTATTGCAATGCAAATAATTGCGCTGACATTTTCTCCATTACTAAAATATGAGAAGTGCAGTATTCAGGTGACTAGCTTTCCAATAGAATTATTTATGACATTATTTCCCATGGTGTAATAAATATATATACGAATTTTTTTTTTTTGGATAAATTCCTGTGTCTGATTAGCAATGTGTCTATTTACGGTAATATATTTTGATAACCTTTGCTTGTAAGCATTTTTTTTGGTATTGTAGTTATTTTCATCTCTTTTTAATATTACATTTACAAATGCAGCATTACAAGCATGTAGTGATCCTCCTGTAAATAATCCATTGAAGAATGGTAAGTCGTTTCAGTAATTTTGTATTACAATCTACACAGGTCTTTTTGCTAGCTTTTTCCTGTTAATTTTGTATCTTATGATATAATTATTCATTTTCTAGCTTCTCGACAACGATCAAAGATATTAGACATAGGAGACCCAGAATATAGCTGCCAATTCTGTCATGCGTTTTTTTGGTACAGAGAAAGGTGTTTGAAGACATCAACTAAAGAGCATACCACGTATAATCTCTGTTGTAGAGAAGGCCGTGTTAGTTTGCCTCTTCTCAGGGATCCTCCGCCTATTATGAAACATTTGCTTTCCTCTACTAATTCTGATGATGCTAAGCATTTCAGGAGGCTTATACGTATTTATAATTCTATGTTTTCTTTTACTTCGTTCGGCTGTAAAAAAGATGAAACTATTAATGATGGCTCCGGGCCTTACATATTTAAAATTTCGGGCCAAATATCGCACAAAATAGGATCATTTTTGCTTGTTCCTGGCTCGAAGCCTGCGTTTGCTCAGTTATATGTATATGATACTGAAAATGAAGTAAAAAATAGACTGGCTTCTTACCCTGGAGGTATTTCAAGAAATCAACCTAGACATCATATAGTTGAGTTATTACTGAAGATGTTTGATGAACATAACGTTCTTGTAAAGGAATATCGAACTATTAAGGAGCGTTTGGATGGTATGGATGTTCCTGAACTGCATATCCGTATACGTTCGGATCGTAGTGAATCAAACCCTCAGTATTGTCTCCCAACTGAGTCGGAAATAGTTGGGTATGTTGTAGGTGATATTGCATCATCAAAATATAGCAGAGATATTATTGTTGAATACCGTTCAAAAAAAAAGCAACGAGTCTATAGTGATAATCCCCTTCTTATGCCGTTTCAGTATCCAATCATATTCACACGTGGTGAAGAGGGATATCATCCTTATATTTATTATGCCAAGGATATGCCGGGCACTTCTAAAACTAAGAGAAAATATGTAACAATGGCAGAATACTATTGTTTCAGGCTACATCCACGGCACAATGAATATCCGATCATTTTTCTTGCAGGTAGATTATTTCAACAAATGATTGTAGATATATATGTTTGTGTTGAACAGAACAGGTTGAAATTTATAGAACGAAATCAATCGATATTACGATGTGATAAATTATGTAATATAAAACGTGCCGTCACTGAAGGTGATATGTTCGGTCGTGAACTCGGGAAACGTATCATTTTGCCTGCGTCACATGTTGGGGGTCCTAGATATATGTACCAAAATTATCATGACTGTATTACGCTGTGTCGTCAATTTGGTCCGCCAGATCTATTTATTACATTCACGTGTAATTCACAATGGCCAGAAATACAACGGTGCCTTTTACCTGGACAACATTCTTACGAACGACCTGATATTGTTTGTAGAGTTTTTAAAATGAAATACAAGGAACTAATGAAAGACATTAAAAAAAGAAACTTTTTTGGCAAGGCAATAGCAGGTACGTTTAGTAATTTTATTTATGTAGAAATTAATGTCATTTTGTTTTCTATGGTGTATAAACTAACACAAAAATCCATTTTTTTCTTTTTGCAGTAGTTTCACAAATTGAATTTCAAAAAAGAGGCCTTCCCCATGCACACATAATGCTTTGGTTAGGCACGCAATATAAATTAAAAACTGCTGCCGATGTTGATCGGTTCATTTCGGCAGAATCACCTGACCCGCAGTCTGATCCAGATGGGTATGATGCAGTGGGTAAGTTTATGTTACATGGTCCATGTGGTGTTATGAACAACAATAGCCCTTGTATGAAAAATGGAAAATGCTCAAAAAATTTTCCCAAAGATTTTGTTATAACAACAACCGTTAATGAAGATGGTAGTGCAGTTTATCGTAGGCGTGACAATGGTGTTGTGTATGAGAAAAATGGTATCCTTTTTTCAAATGCATATGTCGTTCCTCATAATATCACTTTGCTTATCAAATATCAAGCACATTTAAATGTTGAAAAATGTTACAGCCCTCATTTAATTAAGTATCTTTTCAAGTATGTTTGCAAAGGACCTGATCGACAATTAATATCGATAAATAAAGAATCGGACCCTTATGATGATGAAACTCACAATGGACAAGAGATTATTAATGAAGTAAAAAATTATTTGGATTGCCGTTGCATTACACCTTCAGAAGCAATATGGAGATTATATCAGTACGATATTCATGAAAGTTGGCCATCTATAGAGCGCTTGCCAGTACATTTACCAAATGAAAATTCTATCACCTTTTCGGATGTGGATCTTTTATCATTCGTTTTAGAAAATGAAAATTTAAAACGAACGAAATTAACAGAATGGTTTGAATTGAATAAAAGAGATTTAAATGCCCGTAATTTAATTTACCAAAAAATCCCTGAAAAATATGTCTGGAATAAAAAGCAGAAGAAATGGAAGTTAAGAAAACTACGACGACACTTAGGTCGTATGCTTTACGTACATCCAAGCACAGGTGAACTTTATTACTTGCGTTTATTACTTACAAAAATTACCGGTGCTACTTCTTATGAATCTTTACGTACTATAAACAATGTAATCTATGAAACGTTTCAAGATGCTTGTAGAGCAGCTGGCTTTTTGGATGATGATAATGAATGGATTGACGCAATAAAAGATGCATCAAGTTGGGCTACATCGATTCAACTCCGTAAATTATTTGTCTATATTCTTCAATACAGTGAGCCAAACAATGCTATGCATATATGGAACAATATATGGCACTTTCTTGGCGACGACATTGATTACCAGTTCAAACAAACGTCAAATAGTAATACATATGAATTGCCAGAAAAAATAAAAAAAAATCAAATCTTGGACTATCTTGAAAAAGATTTGGAAAAACTAGGGACAACATTGTCTGCTTTTGGATTACCGTTAGTAGACTCGGAATTGACTAGTCAGATAAGTAATCGTCTTATTAGAGAACAGATAGAGTTTAATCGACCTGAATTATTTGCGGAATCTAGAAAAATGGAGTCCCTACTTAATGTTGAACAACTAGAAATTTATCAAGCTGTTTTAAGTTCTGTTAACAATAATGAAGGGCGATTTTTTTTCGTTGATGGTTACGGTGGTACTGGCAAGACCTATTTATGGCAGTCTATTCTAGCATCTGTTCGTTCGAAAGGCAAAATTGCATTACCGGTTGCATCATCAGGTTTAGCGGCACTTCTCTTAGAAGGTGGCTGTACCGCACATTCTAGATTTAAAATTCCTGTTGATATAGAAGATTTTACAACCTGCGACATAAAACAAGGAACACATTTGGCTGAACTTATTCAGCATACATCTCTTATCATCTGGGATGAGGCTCCCATGAATCATCGCCGTTGTTTTGAAGCTCTTGATTGTACACTGCGGGATATTATGGGAATAATTGACGATAACAACAGATGTAAAGTATTCGGAGGAATTACTGTTGTTTTAGGCGGTGATTTCAGACAGACCTTACCTATAATTGTAGGAGGATCGCGGCACGATGCTATTAATTCATGCATAACAAATTCTGATCTTTGGCAGTATTGCACAATATTTAAACTGACAATTAATATGCGGTTGTTACATGGTAAAATGAGTTCAACTGACCGTGAAGAGGCTGAAAAATTTGCAGAATGGTTGCTTACTGTTGGCAGTGGAACCGTAAATGGCAGAAAACTTTATGGGTCTTCTGACCCAAATTGGATCGAAATGCCGCAAGAATTAGTGTTGCCAAATACAAATGAACCATGTCGTTCAATGATATCTGCTACATATACGGACATTCATTCGAACTACAAAAACGTCCAATACTTAAGAGATCGGGCAATAGTTACACCTACGAATGAAGATGCTGATGCAATCAATGCTATTATTATAGATATGATTCCTGGACAAATGTTCACCTATTTAAGTTCGGACACAATACAAGAAAATGCGTCCATGTCAGAGAAGTTACGGGATATGTACCCTGTTGATTACCTAAATCTTCTGAGTCCAAATGGAGTTCCTAACCATCAAATATCTTTGAAAGTCGGAGCACCTATAATGTTAATTCGAAATATAGATCAATCTGCAGGTCTTTGCAATGGTACGCGATTAATCGTTACTCGGTTAGGATTACATACAATAGAAGCGGAAATAATAACTGGTCATGCTATAGGGAAAAAAACCTTAATACCTCGTATAATATTTTTGAAGAAAGAACATAAGCTGCCTTTTACGCTCCGGCGCAAGCAGTTTCCGATACGTGTTTGTTACGCAATGACGATAAACAAAAGTCAGGGACAAACTCTTCCAATAGTAGGTATATATTTACCGCGACCTGTATTTTCGCACGGCCAACTTTATGTTGCACTTTCGCGAGCTAAATCTAAAAAAGGTGTCAAAATAGTTATTGTTAACGATGATAACAAAAACGCAAATTATACACAAAATATTGTCTACAGAGAAATTTTTAGTTATTAATTGCGATAAATCATGCAAAGTTTTGTACACAAAAATTTGAAAAAATATGTATATATATATCCGGACAATAAATGTTCATTTCATTAGCTGTTAGATTCTATTCCGAATGTAAATTTCAGCCAATACATTAAAGCAACAAAAAAAAAGTAAAAAATTCGGACAAGGAAACAAAGAATTTATTCAGAACGTGGCAATGAAGACCGTGACAATTAACGAGTGAATTCTTTATCTCAGTTATAAAAAAATTGGTACCCACTATCTTGCCATGTTCCTCATTTCTTTGGCGAGAATCAGTGGCATTGCTACTTCAACTGGTAAGAAAGTTTTTCATTCTGGTTGTCTTTTTTTACAAATTATTCATTTAATTTTTTTGTGCCGATTAATCGGTATGGATGCTAATATTATAAGACAAATTTTCTTTGGTATCAATTATCGCAAATTTAATTGCACTATTATTTAATTGATCGACAAATTTTCGTTTCTATTCAGGAAACAATTATGATGGATAATTTGCTAAAACAGTGACACCATACCTTACATGTTCAAGGTGTTAAAAAGTGAAAAACCTTGGCCTTTCTATACAAGTAGACAAGGAAGCTAAAATAATTGTTGCAGTGAGGTCTGATGGTTGGCTCCCGGTCCATAAAAATCAATGCAGATGCAACTATTATAAGGTAATGCTGGCATTGCCATTCGACCTTTAAATGTTTCGCTAACCGTTCTTAGTAGAGATAGAAAGTTATTTTTAAATTTAGTAATATGCAAAATGAAATGGTATCAGTATTAATTAAATAAAATAATCAATTTCAAACTAATTTAGAGCAACTGACCATCCAAAAAATATAAATAAAAAAAAAACAAAATGAAATGTAATAAAGCTGTCATCTGGTATCATCATTGCAGCATCATGTTTTGCCAGAGCCGATGGTGCTTTCCTTCTGCTATTGTACAAGTACTAAGCCAATTGAACTTATAGATGTTTGATCAGTACATGAGAGATCTCAGAATAAAAACTGTTCTTCTATCTCAAACTGGCCCTGCAACAAACAACAGTTCTTAGCTTGGTAACCTCTGCCTGGCATCTCTAAAAAGTAAAAACAAACAACAGTTCTTTTGTAATATGCTAATTAAATCTTATAATTTGTGCTATGAACATATTCTGTTTATATTATGGATTTTTTTCATTTTTTATAAACTTGGATTTTTTTAAAAATTTTAGTGCTTATGCTGAGACATCCGACAATAAATCATCCGGATATTAAAAACAACGGTGTCAACCTGCCATGTATATTTATGTAAAAATATAAATATGTGGTGCTGTAATGCTTCAATCGGAGGGTGATAAGGATCATTCTCTAAATTCATCATCTCCATTATCCTAAAATAGTTAGATTAGTTGTAATAAAAAAATAAAAGAAGATGATGGGATGATGTAGATGATGGAATTTTTTTTAGAATGTCATTAATGAAGCTTCTCCCTTCATCCCATCATCTCATGCTTACCTTCTATTTTTTTCGATCATCCTCTGAATTTTAATAACTGTTTTAATTAACATTTTAGAACAGTTAGTAAGATTAACCAAAATATTTAGTTATTTTTACTAAAATGAATAGTCTACTCGTAATTCAATCACTCTCATGCCTTGCTAAAAAAAAAAGAGAGAAAAAAAAAATCAAATCTAAGCTATGATAAAAAAAAAAAATTCACCGCCGTACAATTATCACTAATGTTTGGTAAAGTATTTATTTATGTCTCTATTTCTATGAATTGATGAACTCATTTCATTTAATAGTAGCACTTAAAAACAAATTTAAAAATAAGGTAATTATTAAATTCAAAATTATTTTCAAATTAATTGTTACAGTATTAAAGCTCTACAATTTTTTTATCAATTGCTACGTGAACTAGGAGATTATTTAATAAAAAATTACAGGCTAATAAAACATAACGTTGGGTCAAATTCAATTATTAATTTACTATGATGTTAAAAATGCTTGATTAAAAGTCAACTATTGCCAAAAATAATAATAGGTCAAACTTGACTGAAATTAGGCAATATAATGTTCTGTTGAATTTACACAATTAATGGTGATTCTGGTTCGGCAATAACTTGATTAGTTCATTCGTTTATCATATCAGCTATTTCATAAATCAGTAACGTGTCCATCGTTTCATATTATACCATGCATTAATCAATGCAATTTTATTTATTTATTTTTTCTGATCTAGCATGCTTCAAAATGCTACATAAAATCTTGTCATTTCATTTGATAAGCAAAATTTTTATTGACTGATTAATTTGTGATACAATTTTTTTTTTAAAAAATAATGAATGCTTTCGAATATAAAAGAAAAGTTACACCGAACAAATTTTATTCTGAACCGCACATGTACTTACATGTACCACTGTTACGTACACATCCAAAAATAAGATAAAAATAAGAGGCTAAGAGAGAACATTACTCCTTCTGTATGCACTAAAAAATGAGCGAAAAAAAAAGAGGCAATAGTTCATTGAAACAAATAAGAATATAGCCGCTTTAAACTCTCCTATTGTGCGCGCAAAGAGCTTTTTCCCTTATCGTGCTCATACATTAGTCTACATATGCATCGGTCAGTAGAAGACAAAAAGGAAGGGTTTAGCTCTTCAAGCATATAACCATTGTACTTTAATAATTTAATAGAACCCATTATTAGTTTCATTGACACCTGTCCACCTCTCTTTACCTATTTCTATGAATAGTCACCGACTCTTCATTCTACCCTCATTTCGGCAACTCCCTTTAGCTTTGTATTCTCCGCTCCCTGCTTAACAAGGTAACGTTTTAATGGCTACTCAAATTTACTTTTTTTCCGTCAATTACCTAACGATCGATAATTCAAATAAAATATATGCTACAGATGTTCATGTCTAAATAATAATAAATATTTCTCAAACAAAAAGCTACTTGGTAAATTCAATTTGAAAAAAAAAGGTTGGACCAAACATAAAATCAACCCTTAAAATCTACGGTTTATTAAAAACTTCATATTTTTTTTATCGATTGCAACTTAGAGTTATTTCTTCATTTTACACTGAATCCTTATTTTGTCCTAACTCAAGGATCTTTCTACAGCTTTCTCAACTCCCACTCCCTGGCCTATTTTGCAAGGTAAAGTTCAAATATTATCGAAATTCTATTTTGTTTCTTACTTCCTTGCAAGCTACAACTTAAATAAATACATACTTCTTCCAATATAAAAATATTCTTCAAACAAAACAGTTGAAGAAAGTTGATTTAGATTGCAATTTTGAAAAAAAAAAACAGATACTCAACTTTACGATTCTTTACAGATCTGTGCATGTTCTCCACCCCCTGTTTTGCAAGGTAAAATTCAATTGATATTCAAATTCTATTTTGTTTATTATTAATTTAACAGTTAAAAATTGAATGAGAAAAAAATACTTCTTCAAATATAATAAAAAATATTCTTCAACAAAAACAGATAACCCACCATGCGAATATAAAAATATTTATAAAGAGCATTACTAAAAAAAAAAAGTCCGCTGAAAGTATCTTAAATTATTAACTTCCTTTTTAAAAAAAAATTAGATTTCTATAATTTTATGGTTTTTTAAATGGAATTATCATAAAAATGCAAGCATTATATGCCAGATTTGTAAAAATCGAATTTATTTTTTAAGAACTTTAATAGTATACGTGATATTGTACGTCTCTTTTTGACATTGGGTTCCTATTGCTTTATATTAACTTTGCTAAATATGTGATATTTTAACAGTCTTTTTAAGTTAATAAACAGTAATTTAATTCATAAAAATCATAATTATGTTCATTTTATTGACAATTGTATTTCTTACACCTCTCCATTGCAGTTAATCACCATGGAGCCAACAGTTAATATTAGAGAAATCAATGACGATATTACCAATCCAGTTATCTTATGTAGAGTTGTTAGGCATTGGGACATTATAAATTACAACACACAGACATGTCGAAATATGCGATTTCTCCTGGTGGACAGTGAGGTGACATTTTCGAATTCTAATTCGTATAACTTAATAAAGTTTGTTTTAATTTTTAATTGTCATATCGAATTTTAAATATTTGAAGACAATATAATATTGTTAATGATTATTTTGTTATATCTTATGCAGAATTATGCAATAGAAGCTCAGATATCAAAAAATGACTACTATTTTTTGCCTATCAAACCGTCTGATGGTGAAGTGTATCTGTTCAAAAATTTCCGTGTAGCCGATGCACATGACGACTACAATGCTACTGGACACCGTTCTATCATAAAGATGCATAGATACACTCAAGTTATGAAGATGAAAGAAACGAAACAAGAAATTCCATTGTATTATTTCAAGTTTCGTGAGCTAGAGGAAATAGGCCATTCTGTAAAAACTCCAAAAATGGTCATAGGTATATGATCATGCAATATTTATAATAACACACAGGTTCATTTAAATTAATAAAAATAACGTTTTCTTTTGCTGCGCATTTGAGTATTTAATTAAAGTATATAGAATATATTTATCGAGGAATATAAGTAGCCTGGGTCTTTAACAAAATTTAGTTTATAAACTCGAAAAAAATTTGTTACAGAGTGGGAAATATTTGTTTCAGATGTTATAGGTTGTCTATCTGCAATAGGAGAAGCACAGCCAATCAAACCTGGCAGCGACATTATAACAAGGGACATACTACTTACAAATGAACGGTAACATTCTTTTTACTTTTTTGTTAACTTTAAACGGTTCTTTATTTCAAGTTGAATAAACCTCTTTCCATTGAACTGCACCTTTTATTGTTTATTAATAAATAAATTCTCACATCACTCGACCATTGTTTCCCAAGGAGTACTAGCATCCGGATAACTCTTTGGAGCGAATATATAGAAGCTATAGATGTCGAAGCAGCAAAAGAGTTGTCAAAGACCAACCCTGTCATAATCGCCATTAGTTCCTTAGAAGTCAAACATTACGATGGTATGTTGTATATCCGCAACTTTAATATATAAAAAACAAAGCATTGCACGGGCAGAATTTATTAATTTTAATCATGTTTCATCTATATATGTATATATACAATTTTAATGCAGGTATGTACTCGCTTAAAACTTTCAGTGCTACGAAGATATACACGGACCCTGCACAACCTCATATAGCTGCTTATTCACAGCGGTAACTAACTATAGATCTCTCACTGTCATAGTAAACTACAGTAATATTGTATGGTGCACTATAGAAATATATATATATATATTTCTTCGTTACATTTCTCTAACCATTGTACTTTTCAATTGGACAGCTTTGAACAGAATAGAAGCCCTATAAAATCACTCGATCCCTTGATTTTTGAACCTTCAAAACCATCAAAAAGAACAATTCCTATACCTAAGACCTTGCTAGAGCTATTGGAGTTGGAACCTTACAGCAGTAAAGTGAGTCATATTATTTACGTACAGATGAAACAACAATATATTAAAAAGTAAAACAAAAAAGGTCAAATTATTATATAAAAATTTAACTGAATACAGTTTTATTACTGCCACCTTAAAATAGGATCAGCAATACATTTGTGAAGCTACTGTGTCCGACATTCTCAACAAAGAAAGCTGGACATATACAGCATGTCCAACGTGCAAAAGTTCACTTGCAACGCATATGTGTGAGCGATGTGGAATGGAAATCAAATCACCAATTCAATGGTATTTCTTTCCATATATCTGGAACACGTTAGCTGATTTTAAATACAGAAAGCAATTAAACTAATCATGTGTAATATCTACAATTTGTTGTTTATTATCTTAACATATTAATATGATCCCTAGGTATCGTATTGTAGTCCGAGTTACTCAAGCATTATCAACTGCCATTTTTATTTTGATGGGGAAACAAGCTGAAGAAGCAACAGGAGTTAAAGCAAATGTCCTCTCTCAGATTGCGCAGCGAACCAACGAAATGATGCCTCTACAATTAAAAAACCTTATTGGTAAACGCTTCCGATTCACAGTTGAACTAAATATTACCCAGCTTCACAACAACAGAATAAGCTTTAATGTAAATCACATTGAACCAATAACTACTATTGATATAACCTCGAACAAATTACCAAGAAATCCTGCATCAAACTCGAAGTCTTCTGGCAAAGAAATTTGCAGCAATTACATTGATGGTTCGCCATCTAATGCTGCAAACAAGCATACAGGATTATCCCCACAAACTGCTCACATGTCTATTAAGTAAGCAACTACTACTATTTTTCGTCATCAATAAATCAATTAACACATTATCAACCTTCTTATATTAAAAAATATATTTATGCCACTAATATATAGTTTTTTTCCCCATATACACAGTCCCGACTACATGAGTACACAAGTTGTGTCTTCGTCATCTGAACAAAGCAAGCGACGACGTCCCATGCCAGTAAAACAGAAAGAGTCTCAAGATAGGTTGTGTATCATTTTTTGTCCTTTTCCTTATCTATTTAATAACGGCGTTTCTTATTTTGATCACATCCTGCTGACTTGTATTTTTTTAAAAATAACAGTTCAACTTCTGACTATGACAATCTCAGCTCTGATGAAATTACTTCAGCCAAAACCTCTAAAATTAATGCTCATTGACACTTTCTGCTGCTCTTTCAGCTTCTAATATGCCACGATCATATGCCATGTAATATATGTAAATAGGTGTGTAGCATATGCAGTTAATGTAAAATGGAATATGTGAACATATAGTAGCAGGTTCAATATCTGTATAATAATATCCTGCTACCTTCGAAATACATTTTTCCTTTTTGGGTGTGTGTTTTGATAAAAAAAAGATATACATTGTGTGCCTTTTTTTTTTGGATTCAGTAAAAAGACATATGGTTAGTATTTTTTATTCACTCTTAATTTCGTACTGTTATCAAAATATTATCTCTTATACAACATCAACTGAAAAGAAATAAACATAAAAAATGTTTTATCTATTTCTTGTCACAGCTTTTTTCCCAAAAAAAAAATACATAACAAAAAATGAAAGAAAAAAAAAATGTATCTAACTCAATTCAACTAATTTACATTTTCCAATAGATGCTGTATCTATTGATGTACCTGATTCGTTATAAGTGATGTACCTCATTCATCAAAATTCTAATTCATCTAAATTCTAATGCTCTCATAACGTACATGATTCATTATAATTGACGTATCTCATTCATCTAAATTTTAGTCCTGATTAAGTTAAAAAATTATAAAACGTCTCAAAGAAAATATAAATATATAGAATCCTTATCAAGGGCCACGTCATGTCCTGTGATACACGTGTTACTAACCTGTTCTTCTTAGCAGAACCATTTTCCGATATAAATATATCATCTCTCCCCATATGAAAACAAACACTACAAAGTACAAACCTTATACTTACCACGGTTTAGGAAAAAATGGCGTTACAACCCACAAAAGGAAGAGAAAAGTTAGAAGAATTTATGCAAACCTTTCATTACCAATTCCCTAACTTTCACACGACCACCAGTCCCATTGGCCTATCCACCACACACGTATTCACTGAGGTCCCAAACAACAAGGAGAAATACAGCAAAAAATGTTTGTAGGTATCACGGCTGATTCTCCCGAGATCAGTGAGGATAGTGCCGCTCGGATAGCACTCCAATCATTAGCAACCCACTTCCACTACGACGAGGCGATTTCTGCATACATAAAGGAGCATATATTTCCTATCACCAAAAGAGCGTGGGGATAATGAATGGCGAGCTCAGTTTCATCTTGTAGTTGCCCGAAACAGACAGCTAACAATCGAAAAATTCCAACAAATCTGGATGTTCTCTTCTAATATACAAGAATATAACAGAGTTATGACACAACAGCATGAGTTACTGCGCCAAAGGGTCCAAGAACTGAAGGAAGAAAATGCAAGGATAATGAATCTGAAAGCATTGATGCAACAAAAGATTGAAACTCTGGAAAAAAACCAGCAAGATATGCTTTCCCTTCTGTCTCAACCAATAACTCAGAATGTTCATGAACAGCAAGACCTGCTTTCCGTCTTATCTCAACAAATGCCTCAAAATGCTCCAGAACAAACTGATCCACAAACCTCTCTGCCGTTTCCTAACATAAATGATGAGTTAATGATTGGATCAGACCTGCTTAATGCTATAAGCCGCGCAGGTTAGAAGTCTTACTTTGTGATATATAGCAACATTTTGGTCTATGCTGGGTATACTTACCAGCACTTAAGTTTGAGTACTTTTAGCTAATAGTGTTTGGTAGTCTTGCTTGTAAGATACAGCAACCAAACGTTGTGTGTATCAAATGTTAAATATATGTTTGTTTATGTGTGTTTGCTTTTTCTTTTTAAAAGGACTAGGGGTCCTTCAATGTAAATTTTATGTAATATATTAGATATAAAAATATATCGCTGGTGTTCTATAAAAAAAACTGTAAATAATTTTTATTTTGTAATTTTATGCGCTCAAAGTTTTATGATGAAGGCACGTCTATAATAATCAGTCATATTTACTGAGCACAGTACTTCCACACAAGAAAGAAAACAGAAAATCTAATGATCTGTGACAGGTTATCCATGTAACACCTCTACTAAACCGAAACCCTATATCGTCGGCGCCCAACCAAAAAAAAAAAATAAAGAAATATAGCTTTCTCTATAAAAGATAGAACGAAGAAAATCATTCCAACCGTCCAGCTCCCAATCGACCCGGAAATATATGAGAAAACATAGTGGTACACTTCTCCAAGGTATTAATCTCCATCTAAAAAGTATTATTTTAATTAGGTTGCTTTTCCTCCATTCAAACAATAATTACATCGATTTTTATTTTAGTTGTTGTTACTGGCAATATAATTCCTTCAATTCTTGGATCATTTGATACCGACACTTTACCACGAATCAGTTTGCTAAAAAAAAAAGAGAATTCTGCCTAATTATCTCAAAAATTTGATCCATGTCCGGATTAATCGATTATAGAAGGCAATTTCAGTTTGAATTATCTAACTCATTTATTCCATGACCAATTCCACACACTTATACAGATACATACATACCATAAAACGAAATAGAAAAATATATACTGACAACTGCATGCACGCAGATCCTGTCATCATGGAAGAAGATCATTTCAATCAGTACAATGCAATGGTATATGCAGCTTCTATTCTAATGAGTTTGAAGACACCAAGCTACTCAACCACAAAAAAAAAAAACTGTGTCAAATGACTAAACCAATTCCATCACATTCCAGGCACGTTTGCAAGAAATGTGGCAGAAACTTTTCTTCCCGTCAAGCTTTTGCAGGACACTGCACATCGTATATCTGCTATCCTAGACCCAAAAAACTTATCCAGAAAAATTATCCCTGCCATTTGTGCACGGCAACGTTCAACACAAAACAAAGTCTTGGAGGACATATGAAAGCTCACCGATCAAATCCTTGATGCACCATTAGAATGTTTAGTTGTTAAGTTTTATTATAATACAGTTCATGTATTAAACAAATTAAATTGAACCTTTTTTTTTATTCTGTTAGTTGTACTGTTAAGTATGCCAAATTACCTGGTAATAGAATTTCTTAATTTAATTTGATTATGCTCATTAAACAAGACATAATTTCAGAAAATATTTTATTTAACATTTTAAAACCTAAGGCCCTGTTTGGATAGTTAGGAATAAGGACTATTCTAGACTAAATAGCTATTCGGGACTAAGAAACCATCCAAACAGTCTAGGATTAAGAGCTTATTCTTAACCAGACTAAGATTAGTTAATCCGACATTTTGTTAGAATAAGAGTTGAAATTAGAAAGAAAAGCTCATTATTTATTCTTTCCTCATCCAAACAAAAAGTTTTAATCTGAGATTAAGCTTATTCTTAAGAATTTAAAATTAAAAATTTTAATCCTAAATAGTTAATTCTATCCTTAATCTCATATTATCCAAACAGAGCCTAAGAGTATTATAAATTTTCATCTTATTTCTCGGATAAGCACAAACTAAAAGCTTATCTTCAATCTTCCATGCACTAATATCCAGATAAAATCATATCCTTGCTACAGTAGAATCTCTTGGATCAAACCTCTTCAACCTCCGCACGCCAATACCCAGGTGAATTCTTGGCCGCATTAAAATTGCAGGAAAAGCAATGATACTGTCTCACACAGCCGCAAAAAACAAACTCCTTTCACACAACAATTAATGTTCCTATATCTAGAACTGTTACTACGTGATTATTTAAACAAACAACCATCACTAAAAATGATATATAACTATAGCCGGATCGTAGAATTTATCTCTGATGCTATATATTAATTGGTACTAATTCAGATAATATAATGCAGATGAAAGCAAGTGCAAATACAATACTTACCGTTATGCGTTATTGCATGAATTAACTGGTAATGATTTCAAATTAAAAAAAATTGTAACTTTCTTTACTCTTTTTACCCCTTGGTTTCATCACAGTTGTACAGGTACAAAAAATTCATTCAGTTATGAAATAAAAAATTTTCACGATAAAGAAAAAATACACTATAAATAAAAACGACATCAGTATCCTTACCCGAAATTACTATCATTTCTCTATATCCACATAATACAACAGTCCAAAAGACAACCCTCCAAACAAATTTCTATATAATGTCACTTCAATACAACTTTAGCTCATAGAAGACGTGCAAACGCTAAAGTAACAATAGTAATAAGTTATCGGATGTCTCCGAAGAGACACAGTAGTAATAAGTTAAGTAAGGGGAAAAAAAAAATGCAATGCAACATTATATCAGGTATATGCTACAAAAAAAAACGAATAAGACAAAAAACAACCTACCAAATACTTCCAAAATTTTTCCTACTGCGAAGGCTTCAACCTTAATATTGTTTCTTCCAAATTTTTTCATATCTTTATTCTACCAAAATTTAAATCTCCAACTTACATAACATGTACGCTTCCAACAATTCGCACACACGGTTAAGAAAACATATGTAATTGTAAACCAGATCAGAACAAAAAAATTGATACAATTGAACAGAATGAAAGAGAACGAGCTACCATATATGCTCTCACTTTAAAAAAAAATAATAATAAGAATAATAAGAAAAATTTATCTTCCTATGCACAACATCTATACATACTAATTCAAAGTCTAATAAAAAGCCACAAAAAAATAGAATAAAAATCACTCTGAACAAGTGGTTCGTTCATTGCAGCTCAACAGAACGTTTTACTCCCTTTATAACCCCATGCTACCAATCACTGTCTATCATAAACTAAACATTAGCTATTTACCTGACCTATCTCATACCAGAATGGCACCACCTATCATTCCGCTGCTAAAACCTAAAGTTCAAATGGACAAAATGATTCAATACCTTCAACTACCACCACCCACAATCGCCAAGAACGACACACCCTACGGCATTAGATGCCGAGTTACTGTCAACTGACAACCCTTTGTAACATCTCCTGACCAGGAAACACTGAAACATTTTTACGGACCCCCCGATGTCCCATATATTAAATCAGAAGAAGTAGCATGTCGACAGGCCATTCAATACCTAAGAGACTATTTTCCAACAAATTTGACATTCCAACTATACGTTCTCAATGAGATCTATTCAACCGATCCTTTCCTTATGGAGAGCTGCATTTCAGACCTCTCAGACCGATTTACCGAACTAGAAAACAGGTACAAAAACCTACAGACTGCATACAAAGAGGTTCATGTCCAATTGCAAATGAGTAAAGAAGGAATTCGTCACATGAAAATGCTTGATAACAACACTGAAGATGAAGTATTCAGAAGACTTAGTACAGAAATTCAGACACTTCATGTGGCAAACAAAAACCTGAAGGCCAGAAATAAACGCAAGAGATTTGCAATCAAAAGCACTCTACAAATTCTATCACCTTTTACACCCAAATAATACTTCCTCCTCTCAACAAAATATTTACACATTCCTTCGTAGCATGATTAATATCGCTATCCTAAATACCGATCATACCTTGCCACACTTCCTGTTTAATCCCACTGCCTGTATGTCACGCAAAATTTAAACTACTTTATAATTTTAGTTACTATCGTCTATGTAACATATGTAAAAAATGGGAGCGTCCATGTACTATGTAATGTTTTATGGATCGTAATATAATGTATTGGATAATACAATGAGTGCTTGTAATACATACTGTCAGTTTCATGGATAATAAAATAATGTATCAAGTAATGTAATGAGTGCTTGCAATACATGCTGCCTTCAATGTGTTTAAATAAGTATGTTACTTCTGTTATTGCCACCTATTATTTCAACTTGACTTTACACTTCACAGATCATACAAACTTCATACTAATCTCCCAATTCAGCCCAGTTCTATTAATAGCGAATTATTAGAAACATCATTGTGGGCCTCATAACTCAGCCCAATTCCATTAACAAAAAAAATTGGATAAATATAGAAATTTCGTCTACTTGGAAATGTTATTAATTAATGTCTACTTATAAAAACATATACCTTAAACAAAATATCGTGGATTTACAAAAAAAAATATATTATTGCGCCGTAGGCGCAACGGAGGAACTAGTGTATAATATTGTAGAATGAGCAATCTATGCTCTTACGCGTTACGTTTTGACAAGAAATTTAATGTAGATATTTAGATATTTATATAGGTCAAAATAAATAGCAACGTAATTTTTCTTTTTAACAAAAATTGGATTGTTCCGAATTAGCCCTCAATATTATCATATTGTAAAGGACTTGACCTATTTTATATATATAGTAAGATTACGCTGACAATACATTTATTTGACAGAAATAACAAATGACGTAGCTTTTTAAAATAAAATGCATTCAACTTGTGGCTTCTTAATGCATTTAATTGCAAGTGCCATAACTATATATAATTATATATAATAAATGGTTTGGAAATACATATAAAATTTATTGAAATTTATTTGATTTGAAATCGAATTGTTCTTCAGTTGAACGATTTGGAAAATTGATACAAGTTATTTCAATATACATAATAGGGTTAATTAGATTTATGACACTGTTAAAATTTGAAATTAGTAAAATGCCATCACTAAATGACAAATTATTTTTATGCCACTGTGAAAAAAGTAAAAATTAGTTTAAAATTGTCATTGAAAAAATGATTTGCCAATTTTACTCTTTTAAATATGCCACTATAAAATTTTCAAAATTAGTTTTATGTCATTAATTTCTTCAAAATCATTGTAAATTATAAATCTGTCACTCATTAATCTGTCATTTTTTTTTCAAATTTAAAATACCCTCGTTAGTCAAAAAGGGAAAAAAAACTAAAGAAAGAAACATAAGTTCACCACATATACATACATATTTAAAATTAGAACACATAAGTACATGGATGTATAAACTTTATGTTCCAGTTATATGAATATATGATAAGCAGAATTTTTTTTTAAACAAGGGCTATTTGGGGTTTATTAGAATTACTCTAGTCATTCCTACGTTCTTTTGACTTAGGGTTTATTAACAAGAGCAATTTGGAATTTTTGAAAAATATTGAGAGAAATCAGAATGGTATTTTTAGAATGAGATAATCACATATTTCTAATTGATATAATTTGATGATGGCATAAATCTATAATTTGCAATATAACAATGGTGGCATAAATCTATAATTTGCAATATAACAATGGCATATTCCTATTTAGCTAAATTTCACAATGACATAAATCTAATTATTCCTGCATAATCATAATAAATGTTCATTTCAAATTGCCCAAATTTGATGCCGTCTACCTACATTATCATAAGATAATCATCGTCGTCATAATAATAATAATAATAATAAGTAATAGCAGATTTGTGCCTTTACAATTTTATATTTAAAAGTTGTGTTCATCAGTTGTGGGCTTGTGGTTTTGTACTCTGTCAGTTTATCTATTTCTTCCGGTCCATCTATGGGATTTACCATTATCCTTCAACAATATAACTTTTTTGTTCACATTTCATATATAATTCTTTTAATTACTTTGTAAAAGATTATGTTCCTGTTCTTTATTATTGAAGGACCACATTCGTTATAATTGCCAATTTGCCATCGTTGTCTATATTATTAGGATTATTAATTATTGGGACCTGGAAATTTACTTATCAAATCAAATATATCCGTTGTTATCATGAGTTCGAATCCGATTAGTTTATTTCTTTAATCCCAAACCGAGGAACAAGATTTTGTTTATTACATTTAACAGAAGTTAGGAAAATTTTCAATGTAATTAACATACATACAAGATTTACTACTGAATATTCATTTGCATCCTTAATTAAATTTGGAATTATAAAATTGCTTTTTTGCCCTTATAAAATCAGTTTAAAAAACCTCAATTTAAATTGCAGTCAGCGATAATCGATTTATTATTAACCTTCCAAAAAAAAAAACTAAATGCAAGTTAATATTAACCAAATTTCTTATAGTATATCCAATTAATATTACGCTTTCTCTCGTGCCTTTGACCATTTAATAAACTTTTCTTCGCGCTAAAGTTTGTTGAAGCAATCTTTTATCCTTAAAATATGATTTGTACCTGTTTTTTTTAAAGTTATTAACTTCATAAAATTTTGCAAGTTTGAGGCTAACCTTAACTCTTTTTTTTTTCCCCAACAAAACGAACACCGTCAAAATTACCAATTTTGGAGTAGAAAAACTGAAAATCCGAGAAACAAAACAACCCCTTCAGCCATTCTCTGGTTCCCTTCTGATTCCAATTTCGGATACCGTGTGGTCCCCACATACTATACCACACTAGACAAGACGTTAATGTCACGTGTCACCTCTCAATTGGTGTATGCGACTCAGCCTCAGGTCCACCGTCCACCTACAGGCTAGAGCTAGAGGGCTAAAGAAAAGAAAATAAGAAATCCTAAATAAGCTAATAAAGCATATGCGTTGACCAGAGTCAAAATTGAAAACGAACCCTTCAAAGCTTCATCTCTAATGCTCTTTTTGGATGCAAGAAGAAGAAGAGGAAGAAGGAAGAAGGGAAGAAAAAAAATTATAAACAATTCAAACTCTTCACAAAATTACACACTTCCCAATACTTTTTCTCACTTTTTCCTTTTTTTTCTTCTTCCCACACCTATCCAAACGGAGCCTAAGTTAAAAAACTTAAAAGTCTGTCTTCCAACTTCCAAGGTAGCTGGGGGTGGGCGCGGTATACCACGAATATGCGAAACCGTTCCGTTCCGTCCATGTAGAACGTATAATGGAATGAAATTTCATTCCGTTTCGCAAACAGAACGAAAAACGGAATGCAATTCGTGATTCATTTATGTGAAATACAGTGTAAATTATACCGTTCCGCTGCGTTCCGTCCAAACGGAACGAATACGAATCAGCCGGTACATACCGTTTATTGAAACGGAACAGAATACGAAACGCCTCATTCCGTTTCCGTTATATACGTTGCCCAGGTCTAAAGGTAGCACTCTATCCAGATGCTATGATTGCTATCTATATAGAATTATAGATGAATATCACATCAATAACAATTAATTAAATTGAATATACGCGTAAGAAATGTATATATGTACTAGCTAGAGAGCTAAAGATATGTACATTAACTAATAACAGTCAATTATACGCGTAAGAAAATGTATATACACTACGCCATTTAAAATTATTAGTACCGGTTTTATATGTGTTATTAGTATCGGTTTTGTACCGGTACTAATAATAGGGGTACTAAAAACAATAAAAAATCGGTACTAGAAGAAGGTGGAAAGTGGAGGCAAACACTATTAGTACCGGTTTTTTATAAAAAACCGGTACTAAATGTATGATTTTTAGTACCGGTTTTTTATAAAAAAAACGGTACTAAATTAATTTTTTTTTAAAAAATGAATTTTAGTACCGGTTTTTTTAAAAAACCGGTACTAAATTGAATAAAAAAATTTCGGTTTTTTTAAAATTAATTTAGTACCGGTTTTTTATAAAAAAACCGGTACTAAATTGAATAAAAATTTTTTTGGTTTTTTTAAATTAATTTAGTACCGGTTTTTTATCAAAAACCGGTACTAAATTGAATAAAAAAAATTTCGGTTTTTTTTAATTAAATTAGTACTGATTTTTATAAAATCCAAAAACAAAATTTCTTAGAGTATTACTTCTGACAGTTCCAGCAGCTGCTTCAATATATAATATTATATATACATCATCACTGTTTTATTTCTATGAAATCTATTCAGGAAGCCTTACTGAGACACAAACTAAAAAGGAGACAAGTCTATTTCCTTGTCTACTACAAATTTTTCAACATCTTGCTAGTTGCTACACTATTTTCTTTTCTACTACAAACTTATTAAAATTGCTTCCAAAACGTCTTATATCAAACATATGAGAGATTATCCAACCGTAGCAAGAGAAGCCTCAACTATTTTACTGTTCAAAAGGACTTCCTCAATAATTTTGCTGATAATGCTATTTCTGCCCTGTAAATTGAATTATAAGAAAAATTAATATAGGAAATCAAGCACCACCTCAAATTCAGCATATTCAAACATATTTACCATACAATCACTGGTACATACTTCGTCAGCCATTTAGGGTTACAATCAATATTTTCACAGCCACTGGACAACAATTAATTTCAAAAATTGCTAATGAGTAATACCATGCTAATATTTTCAAGGAGATAAGTTAATGCAAAATTTAACGTAATACCATGCTAATATTTTCACATCTGTAATAATTTTAAAAATAGCTAGTGTAAAATTCCCACAGAATTGCTGTAATTCGATTAATTTGGATTTTGGAGCCATTGAAATTTCTCCAATTTGTATTCATAAGATCAACCGGAATACAAGACTTAGAATTGAATATCAGACTGTTCATAGCCATTTTGTCATTATCAT
Organism: Rhynchospora pubera; assembly: GCA_028095005.1. Lineage (NCBI taxonomy): Eukaryota > Viridiplantae > Streptophyta > Magnoliopsida > Poales > Cyperaceae > Rhynchospora > Rhynchospora pubera. The sequence goes on from CM051459.1 coordinate 104,132,924, forward strand.
ATCATGACTGATCATTCGGCATATGGGTCAAATGGGTCAGCTACTGAGATGAAATTAAAAATTTAAGAGATGCAGATACCTGGAAGAGGAGGCAGCGACGAGGAGGCAGCGGCGGAACGAGGCAACGACGAGGAGGCCTCTCTTAAATTCGATCGAGCGAGAGTGAGAGAAGAGGAACGAGGCAGCGGTTTCGATCGAGCGAGAGTGAGAGAGGAGGGTTTCGGCGAGAGTGAGAGCGATCGAGCGAGAGTGAGTGATAGATGGAGAGAGGAAGGATCGAGTAAAATATATATCTGTGTATTTTTTAACTAAAAATCGCTGGGAAAAAAACCGTTTTTCATTTAGTACCGGTTTTTTATAAAAAATCGGTACTAAATATATAACGGTTTTTTTTATTTTTTAAATGTTTAGTACCGGTTTTTTATAAAAAAACCGGTACTAATTAATTGATTTTTAGTACCGGTTTTTTATAAAAAACCGGTACTAATATTAAACTGTTTTTTTTAATAAATTCAAACCTTTAGTACCGGTTTTTTATAAAAAAACCGGTACTAAAAATCAATTAATTAGTACCGGTTTTTTATAAAAAACCGGTACTAAATTAAAAACATTTTTTTATTTTTCAGACGATTTTTAGTACCGGTTTTTCAAAAAAAACCGGTACTAAATAATATATCTGACAATTACGAAAATGCCATGATTTATTATTAGTACCGGTTTTCTTAAAAACCGGTGCTAATGAGCCGGTACTAATAATCTTTTTTGTTGTAGTGATATGTTCTCTGTTGTTCGTACACTTTTGTACTTGTGGCAACTGTAAACTGCGTAGCTTCTTCCATTGTCTCTCTATCTGTCCATCACCCCATTTAAAATCTCTAAAATTATACCAAAGCAACCCAGAAATTAAGAAGCAAATTAATAGAGTAAAATTTTTCAGAGATCCTAAATTATATATATAGTATAATTTTAGTTATTGAATTTTAATTTATCCTTCAAGAGCAATTGAACTTCAATTTAATCCAATATTAATCGATCGATGTGCAAAATGGAGATACAAATGAATTATGAATCTGCTGCTGTGTAGACCTGTTTAACGTTTCAAATGGAAACGGAATGACCTGTTTCGTTTGCCATTCCGTTTATGATAACAAAATGTACTAGACGATTCGTTAATCGTTCTGTTTGGACGGAACGTCAGAACGTGTATATTTGCACTTTATTTCACCCAAACGAATAACAAAACACATTCCGTTTACCGTTGAGTCCCTTAAACGTATTGAAATTTCATACTCGTTTACCATTTTGTTTGGACGCAACATGCACGAAAAAGGGTAAAATAATATACAGTTTGCACCCCTACTGCTGTGAGCTCAGACACCCAGTCGCCCAAACTAAAAAGAGAAAAAGAATATTGTCCTTTGGTTTAGAGGTTCCTACACACGCTCCATTTTCACATTATCTTCCTTTATTTTCTTTTTCTTTTTTTGTTGTAGATCACATTTATTGTCCTTTAGTTTGGTTTCACTTGCCAGTTTGTGTCCTATTCCATTTCCATGTTAGTAAAGATAATTGGAGGAAAGGCAATTAAAGATTTCATAAGGTGGTAATTAGGAAAACAGCAGAGAACTGAGTGAGTAAAGTAAAATCAAAAGAGAAGGCGCGATGCGAAATTGAATTGAAGAGTGATCCATTTCTGCTTATGCGTCTCTCTAAAATGTCAAAATTAAAAGTTGTTGAAGTAAAGGCGATTAATTAGCTGTACAATAATGTGTCTATTCAAACTTAATCGCCTTTGACTTCTTTCTTATAGGCAGTAAAAGAAAAGGCAAAAGATTCATTGTCTTAAATAAGATTTATATATATAGGGTGTGTTTGGATGGGTAGAGAATAGGGAATAGGAATAAGAAATTTCGATTTACGTGTTTATTCTTATTTTTGTGCAAAACAAACGGCATAAGAATAAGGAATTTGAGCCATTATTCCTATACTAACAAAATCATGGTATAAGAATAAGGAATGATGATAAGCACGCAAATTGAAATTCTTTATTCTTATTCCTTATTCACGACTTATTTCGTTCCATCCAAACACACCCATAGAGTTTAGCTATGGTGAGATGCATCACAAAAAACTTTTCATGAGATGCGATCAAAACTTATGAATCTGATTCAAAATGACCGATCCAAACCGTCTAATATGATCTATCTATTGAAATCTCCATGTAGACTAAAATTTACATTTTTTTCGAATTTTCAAGTATTTTTTTAAATTTTAGAAAATCGTTAATCTAATTAGTTCTGAACCGTTAAAAAACTGTCATTTTTAAAAATCCGAAAAAAATACTTAAAAATTCTGAAAAATGTAAAATTTGGTCTGCAAGAAGATTCCAATAGCGAGATCATAATGCATGGTTTAGATCGATCATTTTGAACCAAATTTATATCGCATCTCACGGAAGATATTTTGTGATGCATCTCACCATAGCTAAACTTATATATATTATAAAGACATAGAGAGGAGGAGTGATAAAATACACTCTGGTGTATGGATCGTCCCCGTACACTCGAGTCATTTTCGAAATTCAAAATTAAAACAGTCAATCCAAACCGTTCAATTCGTCTTCCATATTGAAAAACTCTTGGAGATCACATTTTATATTTTTCGAATTTTTTTGCTATATATTATTATATTTTTCAAATTGGAGGGCCTGAAATACTCCAATTGTAGTATTTTATTGAAAATATCATAATATATAGAAAAAAATTCGAAAAAATATAAAATTTTGTCTTCAAGAGTTTTTCAATATGGAGAACAATTTGAACGGTTCGGATCGACTGTTTGATTTTTAGAACGACTTTAGTGTACGGGAGACGATCCATACTCCAGAGGTATATATATATATATATATATATATATATATATATATATATATATATATATATATATATATATATATATATATAGGATTGCTAAAATGCTATGCATAGCACGGATATCCTTCGTGCTACGAATTCGTTCTTGAATTTCATACTTCAAACAACCGATCCAAACCGTTCATTATCTTCTTCGTATTGAAATCTCATTAAAAACCAAATTTTACATTTTTTTTGAACTTTTTTACTATTTTTCTCAGATTTTTTTTTAAAATACTTAATCTAATAAATTATGGACCCTTCAATAATAGTGATTTTCAAAAATATGAGAAAAATAGTAAAGAAATTAAAAAAAATGTAAAATTTGGTTTCTAATAAGATTTCAATATGTAGAAGATAATGAACGGTTTGGATCGGTTGTTTGAAACATAGAATGTAAGAATGAATCCGTAGCACGAAGGTCATCCGTGCTATACATAGCATTTTAACAATCATATATATATATATATATATATATATATATTGTATTGAATAGAGAATGCATAACTTAAGTTTTGTGTGTGACTTAGAGGAACATGTGCATAACGTAAGTTATGCATTCTTAAGTCACCAAACACTCATTACATAAGAAGTCTTAAGGGTGCATAACTTATTGCACCTAAAAATATTGCATAAGTTTGCACCGATCTCCTTTAATTTTTTTTCAACAAGACCACTTAGAAATAATTAGTAATAATATTTAATAATTAATAAATAATTAATAAATAATTAATAAATTATAAAATTTAATAAGTAACAATAATTATTAAACATCATATTTAATAATCAAGATTAATTATCATAATTAATAATTAAATAATAATAATAATTAATCAATAATAATTTTTATTATTAAATAATTAATAATATTTAATTAAAAATCATTATTAATATTTCATAATTATAAAATAATTTATTATTATCATAAATAAATAATTTTTAAATAATTAATAAAAATTAGTAATTACTAATATTTAATTAATAATAATAATAATAATAATAATAATTAGTATTATTAATACATAATACTGATTCAAATTTAAAGATATTTTAGTCTTTTGACATAAATATATAGATGTATTAAATTACTCTTTTTTTTTTTATAATTGTCCGTAGACCCACTCACAAACACTCTCAACCAGCAAATGCTGAGATTCGAATCCTGATCTCCATGGAACCAAACAAATGTTTTAGCCAGCTGCTCTAGCAGTAAGCTAGACAAAATTACTCATTCTTACTGGTTACTACACAACCAAACACTGGTGTAAGTGAATCTCTCATACTAGTGAACAAAGTTAATAGCAGCGAAGCTCACTCGAAATTTCGCCATAATTAAGCACTAGAATATAGAATTCTAGATATTTCTTTTTCTTGTTAGATTATTTGATCATTTGGCACTGGAACGGCCTGTTCCAGTGGTCTGGGACGGCCCGTCCTAATTCTGGGGCGGCCCGGTCCAGACACTGCGCAGAGAGAGACACGTTCTAAGTCTAGAACGGCCTAGTCCAATGCACTGGGACGGCCCGTCCTAATTCTGGGACGGCCCGGTCCAGACTCTGCGCCATATTAAGGAAATAATCTATTTTTGGTGGGCTGTTTCTGCTTGGTCTCCAAGTCATTCAGTTATATGGTAATAGGCTAAACGTGGCTGTAAAGAAAAGCCAGATTTGGTGCAGGGATGTGTTGCCTTTTATAGGTGGTAATATTTAGGAACATTGCCTAATTATGATGGTTAATTATAGCATTGTTTGGAGGCCAAGAAGCCTTTGGCTCTCTATATATAAAGGGGTTGGTCCCCAAGGGACAAGACATCCACGAAACATACTGCATACATGTGTTGAAAGCAGTATTTTCTGCCTCTCTCTCTATTCCTCCATCAAATAGCTTGAGAAGGTGCTCTAAGTTCAGGCAAAGAGTACCAAGGCGAGTCTTGATCCTTTGGAAGACCTTTTCTCTTATCCTTGGTGTGCACAACAAGAGGAAATAAGAAGCATACACGTTAGGAGACATCAACAAGTGCTCAACATCAAGATTCAGGTCATAGCAATGGAATTAGGTAAGCTTCCGCTCATGATTTAGTTTTCTGTGTTATTGGAACGGTCCGGTCTATGACCAGGACGGTCCGTTCCAACTGCTGGTTCTGCGAGTTTATGTTTTCTGGGTTGCTTATTTGTATTGCTAGAATTGTTTATTCCCTTTGGCTTTAAAGCAAACCCAACAAGTGGTATCAGAGCCACTCGTCGTGAGCCAGTAGCATGACACATAAGTTTGGATTTAATTGAAGTGTTTGAATTGTTTTGGTGAGATTGAAGATCTGGTCTGAACTGCTTTTAGTTTTCTGGCGCTGCAGACTGGGGCGGTCCGGTCCAAGTTTGGGACGGCCCGTCCTAGTGGTCTGGGGCGGCCCGTCCTAGTGGTCTGGGGCGGCCCGTTCCAATTCTGGGACGGCCCGTTCCAGATTTTTTCTGCACTTTTCCTGAACTGTTTTCTGAACTGTTTCTGAAGTATCTGACATTTGGACGGTCCGTTTCATGGCTCGAACGGACCGTTCCATTAGTTTTGGATTGTTTTATGATTTGTTGATTGAGATTTGTGCCAGAATTGTCATTTGAAATTGCAATTGCTTGAAAAGATTTTGAAAATTAAGTTAAAGTTTTGGAAATTCAAAATCGTTTAAAATCTGACCTAATTGGATGATTTAGATTTAGAATAGATTGTCAGGTTAGGAGAGAAATCATTAGGGTTTCTCGACCTAGATTAGGACGACATCTATCTACTTCTCTGCGGTTTTCAAACGGACCGTCCTAGAACTGGGGCGGACCGTTCCAGATTCAGTTTTTGGTTGCAAACTGCTTAGGTATTGATCAGATCTTAAGGGGGCGGTCCGTTCCACTACCAGGACGGTCCGTTCCAGGACCAGAATTGTTAGGTTTTAAGCCAATATTCAGGTTGTTTGTACTGGTTAGGTACAAATAACGGTTTATGCATCCCTCCTCTTCTTTTCTCTGCCGTGGTTTTCATTAGTAAGAGCTGTAAGCGTTGGGTTACACCATGTTGTCATGAGGACAAGTTCTGCCGCAGAAAATAAGGTCGGCGCCTAAGTGTCCATATGACCCTGACCTTTTCTGGGAATCTTGCCTGGATGTGGTGTAATTTCAATGGCTGCTGGCTGAACGGGAGACCACCGCTTTCTTTTCTTACCTTAATATGACCATACTGGACTGTATGGTCATATCTCTCTTTGGTTCTCTTCTGATCTATTTAGGACGGACTGTTCTCTCACCAAAACAGTCCGTTCCAGGTTTGTTGGTTTGTATGTATTCCATACGATTCAATAAGTGTATACCTTAGGGTTTGCAACTGGGTCCTAAGTCTTTATCATCCTAGGTCAGTATTTAGTTAAGACTTTTCATATTAGGATTGATGTGCATAATGAAAAGTCTAGGTTTAGGTATACTTTAAGTCTAATATAAAGGTAACTTGAGTTTTATTTGAGAATTGAACCAATATTAATATCATCCCGCCAAAGTGGGCTCTCATATTAATGGTTGTTTCAAAGGCTCAAATACAAAGTGTATTAAGGTACATGTAACTTTTAAATTATGAATCGGCCCAAAGGAAGGACATAATTTAAAAGGCTATATGTGCAATGTTTTGGTAGAATCAAATGAGTAATGAATATAAGGTTTTACGTATAATTAATTAATCGGCCCAAAGGAAGGTTAATTAATTGATATGTTATGAATCATTACATTTGATACTACACCTAGTTGATTGAAGTTTGCTTGGAGACTCCAAAGAGCACTTGCAAATGAATAAAGACTAGTAGATGGGATTTGGACCTTTATATTTTGTAATTTAACTTATACATTATGGTTATTAATATTAGTGTATTTTGTCTTTGGTTTATTTTAGCAAATATTCCAGCTAGCATTAACAGCATACCCATGTTGACTGGTTCCAACTTTAAGGAATGGAAGGAGAACTTAATGATAGTTCTCGGTTGTCTAGATCTTGACCTTGCATTTAGGGAGAAGAAACCATCTGAGATTACTGCTAAGAGCAGTCAACAACACATTCAAAGTGTAGCTCAGTGGGGACGCTCCAATCGCATGGGCATTATGATCATTAAGAAGACAATCCCAGAGGCATTCAGGGGTACCGTTTCTGATTCCGATGAGGCTGAGGCATGCTTGGAAGAAATTGAGAAGAGATTTGCCAAGAATGAGAAATCGGAGATTTGTACATTCATGGCAAGACTCACCTCTATGAAGTATAATGGGAAAGGCAACATTCGTGAGTACGTTTTGGAAGTGTCTAATCTTGCTTCAAAGTTACAAGCCCTTAAGTTAGACATATCTGAAGAAATTCAGGTGTGTCTAGTGCTTAACTCTCTCCCTAGTCAGTATAACCATTTCAAGGTTACTTATAACTGCACTAAGGACAAGTGGACTCTAAATGAACTGATTTCGCATCTAGTTCAAGAAGAGGAAAGGTTGAAGCTTGATAAGACACATAGTGCTAACGTTGCCTCCACTTCCAAGAATAAAGGGAAGAAGAAACAAAACAATAATAAGGCTGCTAATTCAGAGTCAAAGAAGGAACCCAATAAGGGGAAGACTGGCAAGAAGCCAAAGAATCCAAATGGGTGTTTCTTCTGTGGCGAAGAGGGACACAAGAAGACTGATTGCACAGGCTATATAGCTTGGCGCAAGAAGAAAGGTATGTCTCTCTCTTTGGTTTGTTCAGAAGTTAATTTAACTTCAGTACAAAAGGATACTTGGTGGATTGATTCGGGTGCTACAACTCACATAAGTATCTCTATGCAGGGTTGCCTGAACTGCCGAAAGCCAAATGATGGTGAAAGATACATCTATGTGGGCGATGGCAAGAAGGCACAAGTTGAAGCTATTGGGCATTTTAGATTGTTACTTAAGACTGGATTGTATTTAGATTTATATGAGACTTTTGTTGTACCGTCTTTTAGACGAAATTTAGTTTCTATTTCTGTACTAGACAAGTTTGGTTACTCTTGTTCTTTTGGAAATGAAAAATTCAGTTTATCTCATAATTCTAAATGCGTTGGATCTGGTTTTCTTTCAGTTTATGACAATCTATATTCTTTGGAAACTATTGCTTCATATAATGAAAACTTGCATACAAGTACTAGAAGTGTTAAGCGTAAATTAACTCATGAGAATTCAAGTGCACTTTGGCATAAGCGTTTAGGTCACATTTCTTTAAAGAGAATTGAAAAGCTTGTGCAAAGTGACATACTCGATCCTTTAGACATGACAGATTTAGGCCCATGTGTAAGTTGTGTTAAAGGAAAACAAACCAATAAAAGAAGATATGATGCCAATAGAACGAGTGATGTCTTAGAACTGATTCATACGGATATTTGTGGACCATTTCCTACACCTACAAGGAATGGTCAAACTTACTTTATCAGTTTCATAGACGATTACTCAAGATTTGGTTATCTATATCTATTAAGTGAAAAAGCGCAAGCTTTGGACGTGTTCAAATCATTTAAAGTTGAAGTTGAGTTACAACTCAACAAAAAGATTAAGCAAGTCAAATCTGACCGTGGTGGTGAATACTATGGTAGATATGATGGTTCAGGTGAACAACGTCCAGGGCCTTTTGCTAAGTTTCTAGAGGAAAATGGCATTGTCCCTCAATATACCATGCCAGGATCGCCTAGCATGAATGGAGTAGCTGAAAGGCGAAACAGAACATTGAAGGATATGGTTAGGAGTATGCTTAGTCATACTAATTTGCCAAAATCTCTTTGGGGCGAAGCGCTTAAAACAGCAGCCTATTTGCTTAATCGTGTACCAACTAAGGCAAATAACAACAAAACTCCCTATGAGATGTGGACTGGTAGGAAACCAAGTCTACAACATTGTCGTATTTGGGGATGTCCAGCTGAAGCTCGGCCGTACAGGCCAAATGAGAAGAAATTGGACGAAAGGACAGTTAGTTGTTATTTTATTGGATATGCCGAACGTTCTAGGGGTTACAAGTTTTACGATCCCACTAATAGGAACATATTTGAGACGATTATAGCTAAGTTCTTTGAGGATGTTTTGGTTGTGGGGGGAGATATGACACATCAGGATATTATCTTTGAGGAGGAAACAAGCACTGATCTTCAAACGGACCGTGACATGGCTGAAACGGACCGTTCCAGGATTGGAACGGACCGGTCTGAAGTTGAAACGGAACGGTTGATCATAGATACAGTGCCCAGCATTGAAACGGACCGTTCCAGGACTGGAATGGACCGTCCAATACTGAAACGAACCGTTTCATTCAAGAAATGGATCCTGTTCCAGATGCTATGGACTTAGACTCTGGAAATAATCAAGTTGAAGATAATAGTGTCATTGAACAACTACAAACACCTCAAGAACTTGTGCCTAGGAGATCCACTAGAGAGAAAAGACCAGCAATACCTAATGATTACGTGGTCTATCTCCAAGAACATGAGTTTGACATTGGGATGATGGAAGATCCTCGTGATCTTCGTCAAGCTTTGGACAGTCCAAACTCACAAAAGTGGATCGATGCCATGAATGAAGAAATGAAGTCCATGTATGACAATGATGTATGGGACTTAGTACCATTACCAGAAGGAAAGAAACCTATTGGTTGCAAATGGATATTTAAAACCAAAAAGGATTCTAAGGGTAATGTGGAAAGGTATAAGGCACGTCTTGTTGCTAAGGGCTTTACTCAAAAAGAAGGTATTGATTACAAAGAGACTTTCTCTCCAGTTTCATCGAAAGACTCTTTTAGGGTGATCATGGCACTTGTAGCACATTTAGATCTTGAGCTTCATCAAATGGATGTTAAGACCGCGTTTCTCAATGGTGACATTGATGAAACCATTTATATGGTGCAACCACCCCACTTTGTATCGGACGATCCAAAGAAAATGGTTTGCAAACTTAAGAAATCCATTTATGGGCTCAAACAAGCGTCTCGACAGTGGTATTACAAATTTCATCGAGTGATTCTCTCATTTGGTTTCGAGAGTAACCCAGCGGATGATTGTATATATCACAAGTTCAGTGGGAGTAAATATTCTTTCTTGGTTTTGTATGTGGATGATATACTGCTTGCCACAAACGATAAGGATATGTTGCATGAAACTAAGAAATTTCTGTCTAAGCACTTTGAAATGAAAGATCTTGGTGATGCATCATACGTGTTAGGTCTTAAGATACTTAGAGATCGTTCTCAAGGTATTTTAGGCTTATCACAAAAGGCCTATATCGATCAAGTACTCAAGCGGTATGATATGGAAAACTGCAAACCAACAGAGACCCCTGTTGCTAAAGGGGACAAGTTCAGTCTCGAACAATGTCCCAAAACACAGTTGGAAAAGAAGCAAGTAATGGACAATAAGTATGCCTCCATTGTTGGAAGCATAATGTATGCCCAAGTATGTACACGTCCAGACATTGCTTTTATTACAGGAATGCTAGGCAGGTATTTGCACAATCCAGGTGTTCAGCACATTAAGGCAGCCAAACGAGTTTTGAGATATCTTCAAAGAACCAAAGACTTTGCACTAACGTATCGGAGATCAGATAGGCTGGAGATCATAGGATATTCTGATTCTGATTTTGCGGGATGTCAAGATAGCTTGAAGTCAACCACAGGGTTCATCTTCATGATGGCAGGTGGAGCTGTTTCATGGAAAAGTGCCAAACAATCCCTAGTGGCATCTTCTACCATGGCAGCAGAATGTGTGGCTTGCTATGAGGCATCATTGTTTGGAACATGGTTGCGAAATTTTGTCACTGGGCTGCGTGTAGTGGACTCCATCCAGACTCCACTAAGGATTTTCTGTGACAATAACTCGGCAGTCATGTATGCTAATAACAACAGAAGCTCAGCCAACTCGAAGCACATCGACATCAAGTTTCTGTCTGTTAAGCAAAAGGTTGAGAATGACGAATTGTCAATCAAGCACATTGGAACAAACTCAATGATAGCGGATCCACTTACTAAAGCACTAATACCCAAGCAGTTTCTGAAACATGTAACTGATATGGGTGTAATTTCAGTTCATGATTCTAGGCTTTAGTGGGAGTTTTGTTCAGTGGGAGTGCTAGATTAGATGATGGTTTTTAGTTTATTCAGTTTATTCAGTGTATTATGTAATGAATATTTCTGCAGAAATGAATAAAGTTTCAGCTTTCAGATTCAGTGTCAGTTTCATTCTCAATTTATTTAAGTTGACCTCACTTCAGTTTTGGGTGACCAATAAAGTTGGAAATAGACACGTGACAGTCACACTTACGTGTATTTTCCACACCACTTATACACATCTTAATTCAATGTCATTCATTTATAATGATATTGTGATCATTGTGAGTTTAGTTGCGACGGCTTTATAGGATTAGAGACCTGTAAATGCTATAATGTAACGAATGCTTCCTTGATCTTCTATTATTATAAATGATGGACGAAATTAAAGGCACCAAGTTTATTTACCATTAAATTATGAGCTCATTAAGTTAAGGACATTGGATAACACTAAGCATAATAGCCCAAGTGGGAGATTGTTAGATTATTTGATCATTTGGCACTGGAACGGCCTGTTCCAGTGGTCTGGGACGGCCCGTCCTAATTCTGGGGCGGCCCGGTCCAGACACTGCGCAGAGAGAGACACGTTCTAAGTCTAGAACGGCCTAGTCCAATGCACTGGGACGGCCCGTCCTAATTCTGGGACGGCCCGATCCAGACTCTGCGCCATATTAAGGAAATAATCTATTTTTGGTGGGCTGTTTCTGCTTGGTCTCCAAGTCATTCAGTTATATGGTAATAGGCTAAACGTGGCTGTAAAGAAAAGTCAGATTTGGTGCAGGGATGTGTTGCCTTTTATAGGTGGTAATATTTAGGAACATTGCCTAATTATGATGGTTAATTATAGCATTGTTTGGAGGCCAAGAAGCCTTTGGCTCTCTATATATAAAGGGGTTGGTCCCCAAGGGACAAGACATCCACGAAACATACTGCATACATGTGTTGAAAGCAGTATTTTCTGCATCTCTCTCTATTCCTCCATCAAATAGCTTGAGAAGGTGCTCTAAGTTCAGGCAAAGAGTACCAAGGCGAGTCTTGATCCTTTGGAAGACCTTTTCTCCTATCCTTGGTGTGCACAACAAGAGGAAATAAGAAGCATACACGTTAGGAGACATCAACAAGTGCTCAACATCAAGATTCAGGTCATAGCAATGGAATTAGGTAAGCTTCCGCTCATGATTTAGTTTTCTGTGTTATTGGAACGGTCCGGTCTATGACCAGGACGGTCCGTTCCAACTGCTGGTTCTGCGAGTTTATGTTTTCTGGGTTGCTTATTTGTATTGCTAGAATTGTTTATTCCCTTTGGCTTTAAAGCAAACCCAACATTTCTCTCTTTTCTCCATTTCCACGAGCGACCGGAATTGAACTCGCGGGACTATTTGCATTTTTATTTTATTTTTTTCTCTTTTCCATTTTTATTACGTGAACAAAGAATTTCAGAGTTGACAGGTCGTCTATTTGCGCGCAAAAAGTTTCTTGTATACGTCACAGACTCACAGCCCACACGCTTACACGCTTCCACGACCGAGATTTCCGGTGCACGAATCTCAACCAAAAAGAAAAAACGAAGCGCAGATATGAGATATGAGCTAGGCCTGGCCAAACTCAGAAGCTGGACCCCATCGTCAGTCATTCAGTCCCAAAAAAGCACGCGTTTGCGCCGTGCCGAAACAGAACTCCGCGTTTGCTTGATATAGAATAAGAATAGAGCCAACTAGACCGAACACCAGATTTCTTATCGTTAAATAATAAATAGTTTTTTGTTTAGCCACGAGCAAGAATACTTGGTTATTAAAATATGAAACCAAGAGTTTATAGATACTACGTCCTAATGTAACAATATATATAATGCGAAGAATTTCTTCTCTTTATTGCCTCCATCAATGGGTGCGTTTGGATCGTTGGAAGAAAGAAGAAGAAGAAGGAAGAAGAAGAAAAAAAAAATTATAAACAATCCAAATTCTTCACAAAGTTACACACTTCCCAATACTTCTTCCCTTCTTCCCTTCTTCCCACACCTATCCAAACGCACCCAATGTTAACAACGAAACCAGAATTTCACATAAACAAAGTTGGTTTCTCAATATTAATAAATAGGGTTAATTTACCACACAATGCACATGAGCCTATCCGTTGAAAATCTATGTGTTGGGTATGATATTTCCACGTCACCATCGTAAATATTATTATTTCGTGAGATGTTTTCCACTATCCATACAATTGACACAATAAATCAATTTTATATTTTTTAAAAAAAAATGCTATGTTACTACTAATCAGTAATCACTAATCTATCACATATTTCAAATAAGAAATTTTAAAACTAAGTATTTCTATTGTGATAATCAGATAATATGGCTCACGAGTCACGAGCCAAAGTAGTTCTAGTATAATAATATGAAAATCTAATCGATCGATTATTTTGGAACACAAAAAATGTTATAATAAAGATAGTAATATATATGAAATTTTATATTAATTAAGTACTTTCTGTACCGATTCAACCCGGCCACAATAGTAATTAGTGAGAGTTTATTTGACGACTGATATTTATAGTATGTATGTTAATTCGTCGATTCACTTTTGTCATATAAAGTCAAAATTATAAAATCGCAAGGATTCAATAATTGTAATTTTAATAAAGTTATACGCAGTTAAATATGTGATTGTCCACCAGTAATCAACGTATTAAACATAAAAATCGACGTTTTCTACATCACCGTCATCAGTACACTATCATATTATTATTTTTTTCGAATATTTCCGTACACTTGTTATAATAATTAGTTCATTTTGAAGATTAAAAAGCTTATTTGGTCACCATGAAAACATCACTATCTTTAATAATGAGATATTTAAATGAGGCTCGCAAACGAATGCAGGTTCACATTAAGCGCCATGAACCATGTTCAAGATGTAAAACACTTATAAATTACCAGTAGAAGGAAGCGTGCCGAAATTTGTGGAGAATATGAATATGCAAAACGCGGACAAAATAGAGAGACAAATAATTTCATGATTCATATTACAATTTACAACAATCAGGTACTTATCCAATAGGTTGTTTTTCAAACGCGACTTGAGCATTTAAGTTAACGCCTCTGAGTTCGCATCGATTTTTCTCTCTGTTTTCCTGATGGAGACTTGTAAGTCTCCACTAAAACCTTCATATATATATAAATAGAAGGCACTTGTACTAAACCAACATATATACACTGCTGCTTGTAGCTTGTTCCCCTCTTCATACAGACCACTCTCCTATTTCACTCGGTACCCAAATACTTATTCCTGATATAGTTACATTTTTAACCATTTCCTTTTGGTTGAAAGAGCTAGAGAGTTAATTAGAGAGAAATGGAAAGAGAAGACAACGCCGCATACCTCCTGTTGTCTCTTTCAAGCGGGAGCGACACTGAAAGCGTGCCGAAGAAAAACATGCGCAGGCGCAGGCCACAGGCATCAGACGGGGAATTTGAATGCAAGACGTGCAACCGGCGGTTTTCGAGCTTCCAGGCGTTGGGAGGTCACCGCACGGGGCACAAGCGCGCCAAGATAATCACAATCCATGATGTATTGGACAGATCCAATTACGACAACCATCTGAACCATTTGAAGCCTGCAGCCCGTAGAAACAATCTACACCAGTGCACGATTTGCGGAGAGGGCTTCTCCATGGGCCAAGCGCTTGGGGGCCACATGCGCCGCCACCGTGCAGACCCCATCGACATTGTTGCCTCCGGCCTCAACATGCCACTTCCTTCTCTTGAGGAGTGCGGCCGCTCCAGCGAGATTATTTCGGTCATCCCAAAGAATACTTCCCATATTAGGTTGCTTGAGCTCTTTGTATAGACATATATATAGCAGGGCTTCCATGTCCATTGCATGCATGTGCAGGCAGCACTATACTCTATTATTTAGCTTTGTAAATTTTATTATTGCATATATGTTTGTTTACATAGTACTGCATGCATATATGATATATATATCCCAATATATATATGTATATATATGTAGTTGACTTGATTTGATGCAGTCATATTATTGGACCTGCATGCAGTATATATATTAACCATTCGTTTATTTTCTATATATATATGTTCCTTCTGTAAATAATTAATCCTATCATGCTTGCTTACACTGTAAATTATACTTCATTTGATTTTTCATTTGCGGAAATCAGACACAATTGTAGCAGAATTTTTTTTCGAAGAATTGGTAAAACATATTTATTTGCGAATTAATTATAAATTAATCATATAATAGTTTTTGAGGAATTTCCAATTACGTCGTGTATGCAAAACACATTCCACAAAACAGTAATTTAATAACTAGCTCTAAATATGTATATAGCTTTCCAAACAGATATCAAACGCTACACTACATGATTATGTTACAAAATTTGCAAGCATAACTCCAACCTCTATAGCAAATAGTTTCTAAGATATATGAATTGCACAGTTGACAATTAATATCTCAAATGTAGATCGTCTTATATACTGTCTTAGTTATCAACGTAAAACTTGGAACTGTTGGTAAATATATGTGAGCAAATACGGAGAAGATGACATTAATTAATTACCGACTCAGAAATGAAGTATTTATTTAATAACTCAAAAACGTGCCACCATTGATATATTTTATGTTGACATTAAATTTTTAGATAACCTATTTAAGGTTTTTAAGTCCAATAGAAAAAAAAATGTTGTCGAGTAGAAGGTGCATGATCCATCATGTCGCTTAATTAGGACCATATGTAAAACTGGACTGTTGCTTAATTTTGTGACGTTTGAGTAAGTTTGATTAAGCTCGGCTCTTGCTTCTTTGTTTATGTTGTCAATTATAGTCATATTGGTGTTGTTTGAATGGGTTAGGAATAAGGAAGGAAGAATTATTTTGGAAAGAAAAATTCGGAATAGTGTTATTTTGGAAAAAGTGGGAAGAGTACTATTTCGGGAAGGAAAAAAATTGTTTGGATGGTGAATCAAGAAGAAAAATAGAAGAGTTGAATTAAAATAATTATTTGTCTTTTTTTTTTCCAATCAATTTCTGATTTATTATTCTTTATTTATTTATTTTAATATTTAATTGTGACATCCCTGAATTTTAGGACATGTTTGCAATACTTCAAATTCTAAGGTCCTATTTGAAAAAAAAATATTCATGTTTATCAACTTTGAAAATATCTCTTTGATCTTATCTACTTTTAAAATATCTATTTGATCTTATCTATATTTTTAGTAGCTAAATAATCAGTATTTATATAAATAATTTTTAATAATTAATATCTTTATAAATAGGCTCTATTATCTTTATAAATAGTATTAATATTTTCAGAAACAGTAGCTAAGTAATTCCTTTTTACTTACTTAGCTATTAAGTAATCTATAATATTTACCATTTTAGTCAGACCTCCACTATAAATAGACCCCAGTCTCATTTCATTTTATTTCGTATATCAAATTTGTTTCTCTCTTCCTAACAAACTTTAAATATCGCCTTGACTTTGAATAGTCGGCCATTTGGAATTCGAGTACTACGTCGCAGTTATAGTCATCCCGATTTGCTTGTGCTCCTGGATCGCTCAGTTAGGTAACCGGACTTCTATATAATTAGTTTCGTATTGCTTGATTTGATTATCGCTTGGCTTAATTTGCTTGCATGTATTTGCTTGTATGTGGTATGTTTTGCGGGATATTAGGTTTAGAAACTTAATTCTGAATTTTTTGGGACGGATTTGAAACTCCCTTCTGCCTGTCCAGGGTTAGAGATACGTCTCTTCTGCCTGTCCTCGGTTAGGGAAAGGTCTCCTTCTGCCTGCCCAGCTAGTTGGGTTAGGAGACATGACCATCATATGACTAATCTAGACCCGATAATCGTCGTAAAATGTATGGTTTGTTATGTGGATTAATCCGGTCATGTTTAATTTGCCTTATCAACTAATATATAGAAACTGTGTCGTTAAATAACTGGTTACTGAGCTTTGTAGCCGACATCCGTTTTGTTCTTTTTCTGCTGCGACGTAGGTTGACGGGCAGTCAGATGGATGCAGAAGATATCGTCCCACTGTCGCGCCCCGTGTGTCGGTGTGTCGGCGTGGATGTGACATTAATATTGTGAAATAAAGTATTATTATTTAATAATAATAATTACAATAATAAAATACTAACATATAGAATATTATAAGAATAGTTAATATTGCAATAATATAATATTATAATAAAATAATTAATAATTAGAATAATAAAATAAGTAATAGAATATTATAATAATAATTCATATTGTAATATTATATATTATAATAACATAATTATGTTATAATAAAATAATTAATGATCATTGATGTTGATAACATTGAGGAGCTTTAAGTAATTGCGCATGAAAAAAATAAAAATGGAGTATGTTGTATGCGTGGAAGGTCAGAAGACCTTTCAATCCTTTCATTGGGAAAAACATATTATATTCGATCAGGGACTATGCTACGATTAATTCATTCAAATGGTTTTTCCCCACGCGTTATTCCAACAATATGCTGGGAGAAGCCATTAGCGGAAGAGGAACTCTTCCGTCCTTATTCCTAACTGTTGATAGTTTTCTTTTTCAGAAATAAGACTCTTTCAAGAATAAGACTATTCTCAGCTCATCAAACAATACCAATATGCTAGCTGTCTTAACCTCATGTTTGACGAGTGGAATGGATGCAAATCATATATGAGAAAGTTTAATATGCACTATAGTGTATATGGTTTTTTATGCACCGCGAATTTTTTCGAGGATTTTTTAATCACTGCAGACTATAATGCATTAGATTTCAATACGTAGATTTAATTGGTTAAATTAGATTTGTCAATTTACAAAAATATCTCCGAAAAATTCGCAGTGCATAGAAAACCCTATGCACTATGGGCTCATTTGGATGAGCTAGGAATAAGAAAGGAAGAACTATTCCGGACGGAAAAAATTAGGAAGAGTGTTATTCCGGAAAGAGTGGAAAAAGTGCTATTCCGGAAAGAAAAAATGTTGTTTGTATGATGTGTTAGGAATTAGGAATGAAAATAAGAGATGTGTTAAGAAGAGTGCTATTTCAGAAAGAACTATTTCTACCTTATTCCTAACACGTTTGGATACTTAGGAATAACTCTTCCTAATTTTTCGCCTAGGAAGAGTTATTCCTAGCCCATCCAAACGAAGCCTATGATGCATATTAAACTTTCTCATCATATATATATAGATCTATTGTGAACCATCATGCATAGAGCACTCCGTGCACCACGACCGTTTGATCGGTGATTTTGTAAATTGACAAATCTAAATTTACCAATCCAATCTATATATTAAAATCTCACAGCAAACAAAAATTTATAATTTTTGAAAAAAATTTTACTATTTTTTCCGAATTTTTTAAAGCTTTCCACTTTTGCTTACAAATTAGTGTATTTATAGCAAAAAATGGCAAGTTTTAAAAAATTAGAAAAAAATTTTAAAATTTTGTTTGCTATGAAATTTCAATATATAGATTGGATTGATTAAATTAGATTTGATAATTTATGAAACCACCAACCAAAATGATCATGGTGTACGAAAACTTATATGAACCATGGTTCACGATAGATTTGCTCTATATATAATAAAAAAATACTCCAATTCCAAGAAATATTTCTACAGTACATCTATTGGATCTTTTATTGCTGATTTTTGTACTTTTATGTGTGCCAAGTTAAACAGAAACACTTATATATCTTAACAGAAACACTTATAGACTGGCAACATTAAAGTCTTTACAGAACCGCTGATGCTGAATTCTAAGTCCCACTTACATTTTGCCCAAGGTCGAATGATCTCATGTGCAGGGACGGAGCTACATAGGGGCAAGCCCAGGCACGTGCCTGGGCTTGTTTGTCGAAATTTGTGGTGCGGTTAAGACTTTTGCACGTTAAAAAACTGAAAGAACTGAGAGTTCATGGCCTTGGATTATACATGTGCCTAGGCCTTGGTCTAATTTCTCTACAGTCTGCTCAGGCGCTCTCCTTCCCAAATGAAACGACTAGTTTTCTTTTATTTTTCTTCTGTATTTTATACTATTCTATTGTTGGGGTTTGCTACATTTAATGCATCATTGATTAAAAAGGAAAACGACAAAATCAGGAGAGACCATTGTTCTTGATTATTTTTTTCCTCCTTCCACAGTTCCACTACGTGCATCAACGCATGCTGCTACATGAGTTGAAACTTCCAACTTTTGTTCAATTCATGCTCAAACAACATGGAAAAAAATAGAATATAAAACAATTGTCTTTAAAAATATATGATACTTTTATTTATGCTAAAAAGGTAATATTCTTTAATTATTTTTTTATAATTTAAAATGATTTTTAATATTTAATTTATTAATTTGTGATGGTGCCCAGCCTTAAATTTTGGCTGGCTCCGTCCCTGCTCATGTGATCAATTTTTTATATCTTACCCTCTATCTGGTAGAAACAATCCATTTCCTTATGATGCACGGAGAATTATGCACAAATCTCTACGAAAAATCAGAAGCAAAAGTAGAAAAATGAAATTTGTCTGATGTGTTGGACGAGGACTCGGAGAGGAGAGTGGCCTTTAAATTTTCTTTATGGATCACAAGAGTTTTATATTAACATAATTAGCAAATGAATTAAATTTAAAAAACTAATTAAGGACTCGATAACTCTTGTTGGTGTATGGTTAATGAACATTTTGGTTTTTAATCAGCAATACGTATATAATTTTAATTCAATTGCATGTATTTTAAATGTTATTGTTAATTGTCATAATTATCACAATTCCATTATATATGAATTAGCATGATATTAATTCATGATAGTATGATTATTTATCATTAATAATATATATATTTTTTTTTTAATAAAAATTTAAATTATGGTTACCTGATTAAAATATGTGATAATCGCACAATAAAAATATAGTTGCACAATGAAAAAAATTTTAGCTCACATTTGTTTTGAGAGTAGGTAGTTATTTTTAAATGTTTGCTAATTTGCTATATATTTTAGCTCAAATTGTTTACAAGTCTTTCAAATTATTGTTGTACCAAAATTTATGGATGTTCTTAAAAATTATAAAATTTCCGATGATGTATATTTTTATAATTTTTATTTTTAAAATTTTTTAAAATACGAAAATAAACTTGATCACGCGAACCGTGATGCTTTTGGAAGTTATATATACATCGGCTGGGGGTTTCTACAGTAACTTTCAAGGACCCTTTTTCGGATATTCTGTGGTTGCTTTGTGTACCTTTTCTACAATGAATGGTTATAAGCATTAACTTTTAAAAGAAACACGAAACGCTTCATAGAATTATCTCCAGGGAAAAAAATAAGGTTAGAATGACAAATTGACAATGACATGTGCATGGTACTAGGATTCTGCGCGGCTGTCCTTCATTTTTGTTTATGTGATAGGCTTCTAACAACCATATTTTTTTATTATGCAACACAAAAGTGTACACAAGAGTCTTACATAAATTCAAATAAAATAGAAAAGATGGCAATGCCATGTATATTTAGTGGGATTTTTCGTTTAGACCCTCCATTTTATATATTTAGGGATTACTTGCTATTATTTTTCTGTAGTCCTTTTGCTTTCTTTTATACGGAATTCTCCAACTAAAATTATATTAAAATATTTTAATAATAATTTGTTAATTGTTTTAATGTTTATCATTTGATGTTTTTAGTTTAATATTGCGAATAAATTTTAGCCAAATCCGTTTTGATCAATAATGTATATTACTGTTTTAATTTAAAAATATATGTTTGTTAATTATAATTTTTCTTATTATTTGGTTTAAAGAGATAATATTTCATGGATATAAAATTTATGTTGTCAACAAGAAAAATATTTTCTACAATATATAATATTGGCATAAACTACTTGATATAGTTTTTTTTTTTTGGTCTTCTTAATTTTTTTGGGTATCCTTTATCGTTGTTTGCAAGTTTTTCCAGATCATTTTTGGATTAAATTTTATTGATATCTCTACAAAATTTCACTTAATGATATATTTTTTTTATTGTTTGAACAATAGTTTGTTTGAAAATCTTTTAAATTGATATTATTTTTTGATATTCTGAAACGGGCAAAATTTGAAACGGTAATGCTATCTTTCTTAAAAAAAAAATTTAAGATATATATTTCAAATCAAATCATTGACAGGTGGTCATTGGGCTTTTACTGAGTCGCATTTGAGCCGATTTCATTATTTATGGTTTACGATTTCAATTGGGCCCAATTTCAAGCAAGTCGAATTAAATTCACCTTACTCTTTTTTTTCCTTTTTTTGACTTGAGGGTGGAGGGTGTTGCTTGTCGGCATTTGCGATCTAAAAGTGATAATGGCACAACAATTGTTGTCAAATCAAGATGTTTTAGCCTCTCCAATTGTTTACCTCTTTCTCGGGAATCCTCATCCGCTCCCGCGCGGGACCATCCAGCATAGTCTACGAACCATCCGATCTGATCTGGACGGTTCGGGTCTATCAATCTGGTTACATGCACGGGACTCCCTTTGTCATTGAAATTAAATCATACGGCTGTGATTCTTGCGCTGCACGGCCCCGCGCGGGACTAGATTTCATTTCCTTTCTCGGTGGTTTTTTTAATGGAGTAAGCTAGTGACAACAAAAGCGAGAGAGTAAAACGTGGCGAAGTTTGAGATGAGCAGAGAGAGATATGAATATGAAATGGCGGTTTAATTTCTACTTTTAGTATCTTAATTTCATTCATGTATGTATAGTTGATGCATGTCTGTGTCAGATTGCATCATCACGCATCTTAATTTCTTCCGCCTCCGGGTACTAATTAAATTATATATACGCTAGCTCTTCATTGAAAAGGTTAATTAATAGGTAATAAGTGGCTTTATATGCATCTCGCTAACAACCGGTAAGTAAATAGTTTGAGGTTTAATTTTTGTGGGTGACATGCACAGATGCACTCAACTCAACCCAACTGGATGGAAGTCTCTACACGCGGAGTACACGTTACGTTTCTAGATTTACCTTCCGCACGTACGCACTACTCCAACATAAGTGCACATTGCGTGCACAAAATATTATATTATATTATATAATTAATAATATTTTTTAGGAATAGTAATAGTTGTTTCTTATTTGCTTGTGGCGGAGCTTAATTAGTACAGCTCGGACTAGGTTATCATTTGAACTGTTTGTGTTCGATTCATCTAGGGTTGTTAATGAAATCCGCCCGTTTATCCAACACGTATCGTACTGTATAAGACAGGTATGAATAAGTTTTATTTTCGTTAAGTTAACGGTTACGGATATGGGTAAAAAAAATTTTCGTTAATTTAAAGAATATGGGTACGGATAAAAGCTATTTCATATCCGTATTCATAACGTATAATTGTCACATGAATTAAAAAAATATAATTACATGACACATATGGCATCTTATATTGCATGATTGGTAAAAAATCAAGGCTGATAAGAATCATCCCCAAGATCCATCATCCCCAGTAACGCATTTTTTATTTTTGGAAATCATCTCACGCGTTTTCTATTTCTAGAAATATTTCCAGTGTTCATCTCTTCCTCCCTTCGTTGCTTTGTTTTCCTCCCTCCCGCGTATGTTGTCGCCCTCCCACATCCCATCTCCCTCCGTCGCTCTGTTTTCCTCCCTCTCGCGTACGCCCCTCCCCCTCCCCTCTCCTGAGCACTTCATAACCGTTGAAATTAATATACATAAATGTTGAAGTTAATATCGCAATTGTTGAAATTAATATATATAACCGTTGAAGTTAATATCATAATTGTTGAAGTTATTATCGTAACTGTTGAATAACTTCAACAGTTACGATATTACTTTCAACATTTAGATATATTAACTTCAACAATTATGAAGTGTGTAGGAGTGGAGGGGGGGGGGGACAGCGTACGCGGGAGGGAGGAGGGGGAGGGGGGATGGGTTAGTTGCAGTGTATGCTGAGATGAGTTGGTTGCAGCGTACGTGTCCCTAGAGATGATAGGCGTTGGATAACACGAGATGATGGGATGATAGAATCTTAGAAATGGTCCTAAGCAATTTCGATAAAAAATATTGCTAGATTTTATTAGATCTATAATTCTTTTCATTCAGTGTACGAAAAAATAAAAAAGCAAAAATCTAAAATATTCGCCATCATTGTTGCACTTAATTAATATACTTATTGATATAATT
The DNA here is from genome assembly GCA_028095005.1 of Rhynchospora pubera. Classification (NCBI taxonomy): domain Eukaryota; kingdom Viridiplantae; phylum Streptophyta; class Magnoliopsida; order Poales; family Cyperaceae; genus Rhynchospora; species Rhynchospora pubera. The sequence goes on from CM051459.1 coordinate 104,156,160, forward strand.
TATTTATATAGAGTGTAAAAATTTTGTTGTTATTGTATCGATTTTTTACCATTACCGTATTCGTACCGTTAATTCTTAACATGTACGAATAAGCTACGGATAAAATTATTTTTAACGGGCACGGATAGGGTACGTGTAAAGAAAATTTTAACGGGTACGGATATAAAAATACTTTCTACCGTACCGTATCGTATCCATCGACAGCCTTAGAATCATCAAACAGCAGTTGAGCAGTGTTAAAGGGCTATGGCCTATGGCCTATGAATTAATTCAAAGGTAACACTTGATTGCGCTGGAAAGAAGGAAGGAAAGAAAGATATATAGCAGCATGAGCTGGTACGACCAATGTATCATGTATTTTCCCTGCCACCGACCTAACTACACTGTTTCATATCCATGGTGACTTGCAGTCATATGTTCTGTACTCACGAGTCCTCTCTCTCTCTCTCTGGATCTCTCGGCTTCAGGGACAGACAAGTAGACAATCAAGTCCCTCCTCCCTATACCCTCCAAACACACTTAACATAAACTCTCAGAAAGTTCTTTTCAGTTAAAAATATTAACAAACTACAGTGCAAAATATCACGCAAAGGATACTGCAGTTAAGGCGCCCAAACTTTGCATCCTATTCGGGTTAAAATAAAGTAGATCAAACTTTTAGTGAAGCATCCCGCATTGTAGGGTTGTTAAAAAAAATTGTTAGATCGAACCTCGCTCAAGTTCAATTTGAATTTTTAACCAGGTTAGTTCAAACGAGTTCAAAATTTTTTTAGGCCAGCTCTATGGAGTTCAACTCAAAATAATTCAATATGTAATTATGTTAAGTAACTTCAAAATTAAAAAAGTCATTTTTATTAGAGGATACATAACAAATTTGGTTGCTAACGAGATTTCAATATAAAATGACATAAAACATTCAAAACAATCAATTCAAGGTCGTTTCAAATTTAAATTTGATTGAGTTTCATAGATCCATCCGTCAAATGAATTTGACTGTAGTATTTCTACTTTTTTAATTCAATTTTTTTATTTTGGGAAAATTGTATGCATATTATATCAAGTTTATTTTTTAATAATTGAAACTTGAATATTGATCAAATTTATTGGAAGAAAAACAGAACGACAAAGTCTGATTCATTTTACACTACATTAATTGAGTCCCATGTACATAACACCACTACACCAGTAACATATTTCAATAAAAAATTTCTAGTTAGATTCATAAAATAGCATATATATATCGAAAACGAGCGACCGAATAATCTTTTAGATTTCTATGGTGACAACTTAGTGGAAGTAAAAGAAAAAAACTATATGTGAGCAATGGTAGGTGACAACCCCTAAACCGCCTCAAACCTCCACAGGTCTGCAGTCAAAATTACAGTATGCACGCGCATGTTTATGTTACAAACTAACAACGTTTATTATTCCACCTGTTTGGCTGTTTATCATAATTTTTCTCTAGTGTTATTATAAAGTTTTATACTCTTGTTTAGTCCTCGCAGCAACAACAAAAACTAAAAAAAAAAGATAATAAATATCATTTTTGCGAATAAGAGAGGGATTTATTTATTTATTTATTTATTTTGTATGAAAGAGCGGACTTCTTGAAAAAAATACTTTCAATTGTGTGGTTTGTGTAATTAAATCAAATTTATAACACAATTCAAGCACACAAAAATGAGGAACTAGTGAAATTAAGCAGTAATTGTACTAAGAGAGATGAAATTGATCTATACTCACAACGAAAAGGCTCGAACCAAGACGTAAGTTGATGGCGTGCTCACCCTTTTCTCTTTTTTGCACCTCAAGTCCACACAAAAATTAACCAGATTCTAATCAATTTGTGCAAAAAAATTGTAAGAAAATGTCTAATTCCTTATGCTTCCTTTGTTGAATTAATTTTCCAATTAATTATAGAAGCTATGCTCAACTCATGAGTAGTGTTCTAAAAAAACACGGCGTGTCTGAACATGATACGGTACGGAAATGGTACGACACGGTAAAACACGGACACGACACGGCACGAGAACTTTAGAATGCCGTGTCTTTAGGCGTGTCGTATCCAACTTTGATGGAATAGACACAGCACGGCACGACACGGCACGGCACAAGACATGACACGACACAACCTAAGAGATATAATAAGTAATAATCAGGTTAGTTTTAATAATATTTTATGAAATAATAAGAAAAATCCTTATATTGTCTATTTTTTAAGGATAATTTTATAGTTTGAATGTCTAATTCACCCATAAGCATAAGTATATAATTATATTTTATGAAATTCAAGTGTGTTCAAACACGACACGTTTAAAGAAGACACGACACAACACGAGGACACGAGGCGTGCCGTGTCCTTAGACGTGTCGTGTCAATCTCTTAGAATTTAGACACGGCGCGACACGACACGTGAAATATTTAGACACGACACGACACGGCACGACAAAATGATCGGACACGAGCGTGTTTGACACGACACGACAAGGCACAGCACGTATTAAGAACACTATACATTTATAATATTTCAATCATGCTTAAGAAATATATAATTTCCTTCCTTTCATTTTTTTGGTCTCATGATATCACTGAATAACTCAAGATAAGAATGTGTCATTCTTGCAAATTATACATTTCTTGATCTAGAGTTAATTATATCAAGTTGCTGGCAAACAATCCAACTCCATCAAGGAGGCCGATAGATATCACCACTCACTAGGTTTACTAATGAGGGACGTACGGTTGTCTTGATAAATAACTTTTCTCCGCACAGTTCATGTGAACTTAAATAGAGTCTGTATTACATCCCTTATCAAAAATCAGCGTTAGACAATATTTATCGAACCAATCTTCATATAGAAAAGTTGAATCATTTCAAACTTAGAATCAAACTGATATGAAATAAATAATGACACATAACACAATCCATATATTTATTTTATTGGATCAAGTCTTGTGCTATGTTCAACCAACATACAGATATGTAATTAAGTTGGTAATTCCTTACCCATGATTTGTAGAACTTAATCATCACTTAACTTGCATACCAATCTTTATGATAATTAATGTTCATTGTTGATTAACAAGATTAGAGACTCTTTAGAGATATTGTTGCCATTCCAATGAATGATCCACATAGATCTATAATTCAGATTCTCAACCTAAATAATCTATTAATATAATTTGAGAAACAAATAATCTAATATCATCAATAACATAAACCAAATCAAATCATTAAATTATTTACTTACAGTACATAACTCTAACACTTTTCTCTTGTCATTTCACATGATTATTTAAAGCATGTTTGGATTCAAAGTAAAATTCGTACAGAATTTACATAAGAATTTGGACTTTACATAAATTGAAAGCTAAATTGCAAGATCATTCACATATATATATATATAAGACTTGGTTAGTGGAATATCGGGTGTGGGGAGTGGAGATGATGGCCTCTGACTTGATTGGAGCTGTATAGCATTCTTTATCCAAATAAAAAAAAGATGTTGAACAGAGATGGGAAGAGAAAAGGCAAGGGTGGCCCACAAACAAGTGGACTGCACATAAAGGAGAAATGAGAAAGAATAGAGAGAGATTGGGTGGTAATGGCATCCACATGAGAGCTGCTTGTCTCTCTTTTCGCTGCTGTGTCTCGAGTCTCGCTTGTTTCCGAAATTATTTAATATAAAAATTCAGACACCAAAAAATTTAATACAAAGAATTATTTATTTTTTTTTTAAGAAGAAAGTTCCAACGCGTTTATAAACCGCGCCTCCCTCTCTCCTCTCGAACGCGTTTTATAAACGCGTTACAGGCCCTAAAACGCGTTTATAAAACGCGCTAGAAGCCTGAACTTTCGGAATAGTTAAAACGCAATTAACGCGTTTATAAAACGCGCTAGAAAGCTTTTTACTCGTTTATAAAACGCGCTAGAAGCCTGAACATTCCAACTTCTATCACTTCGATCAAACTTTAGTCATTTCGATCGAACTTTAGTCATTTCTGTCTATAAGTTTGTGAATTTATAAACGCGTTATTTGAAGTTATATAAGACTATACATTCTCGCAGAATTTAAATCGTCAACAACATATTATCTCTTACAATTTAAAAACCTATCAATCAAATCCAAAAATGTCTACAATTACAATATATGTCAACCAATGTCCAACTTTTGGTGCTTCTTACTTCCACATCGGTTGTAGTATGCATACCACATTTGCTGAAATTCGAAATGAATTATACAGCAGGCTACAGATTTTAGAAACCCAATACACTTTGAATATCCATTGTCGTTACAATGAAATTGTAAATGGGAGATATGAATCACTATTTCTTCCTGTAAATTCTGAAGATCAATGGCGCCTTTTTTACCACGAGACATTCGAGACGAGAGGGTTACCGATTATTGAGTTGCATGTTGATTTCATCCCCGTATATGGCACGGGACCAGATCTGAACCTAACACCCCTTGACGAGTCCGGTAGCAGTGAGCCAAACACTTCCTTAAACCTTATGTGTGGCCAGCAATCCACCCCTTACCAATACACTGGCGAACAGTCCGTTCCTACGCAAGACAATAACACATCAGGAGATGAAGTCGAGGTTGCCGATGGTGATGAAGATGAGGGTCCGGCGACTTACTCCGACCTTCCTACCGGAGAAGAATATACCGATGTGGATGACTTCTCCGAGAGAGAAATGCCTTTTTATTCAAACTGCGACCAGCCATACGTTTCAGGAAGGACGGACTTGCACCATCCTGTAAGTGAATTGTGTGATATTTCCATGTTTGAGTATGCTGGTATGCCGGAGCGTAGTTTAGGGCCACAAGGCGAACTTGCTGTTGGTAAACAATTCGGTTCCAAAAAACAATTAATTCTAGCTGTCTGTGATGTTTCATGCAAAACAAATCGAGAAGTTCGAACGGAAACTAGCAATAAACAAAAAATTGTAATGGTTTGCATGCAAAAACCGAATTGTAAGTGGCGATTGTATGGTAGACGTGAGAGTTATAATACAAATTGGAAGATCTCTACCAATCCAAATGAGCATATTTGTTCGAGACCCCCGGGCCAAAAAGGTCACGCAAACCTTACAGCTAGTCTCATTGCCGAACACGTTAGGGATGAATTGAAAAAAAATTTGGGAAAAAGTGTCCAGGACATAGGAAGCCTCATAAGGGCTAGATATCCACGTATTGAACCGACTTATAATAAACTATGGCGTGGGAGGGAGCGAGCGTTGGAGCAATTGTTTGGGTCCTGGGAAGGGGCCTACAATAAACTTCCACGCCTCCTGGAGGCAATGAAGGCGACAACCCCAGGAACGAAATACACAATAGTTTCTTGGCCTACAAACGATCCTAACGTTGGCGTCTTCAAGATGGCAGCCTGGGCTTTTGGTCCGTGCATAGAAGCGATGAAATATGCCAGACCTGTTATCTCAATTGATGCTAGTTTTTTATCGGGCCGATACAAAGGTAGATTGTTCTCAGTGTGTGGTTATGATCCAGAAAATCGATTAATTCCGGTTGCATTCGGTTTAGGCGAAAAACAAGATAAGGATACTTGGGGATGGTTTATGTCTTGGGTTAGATGGGAAGTTTTAGGGCGGAACACTAGATACTGTGTCATATCTGACCGTCATAAGGCAATAAAAGCGGTATTTGCATCCGTAGATTACGGTTGGAAGGCACAAGGTGCGCATGCAGTAGCGATTCATCGGTTCTGCATGCAGCATGTTGCGGAAAACTTATGGAAGGAGGCTGGCGGGTCACAAGATGCTGATTTGAAAAACTTTTTCAAATGTAGACTTGCTAACAAGAAAAACCCTAGACGTTTTAGAGAGAATTGGGGAGTTCTGAAGGAAAATAACCTAAGAGCTTATCAGTACCTAAGAAATTGTGGTAAAATTAATGAAAATGACAACAACGAGCGGCCAAAACTATATAAATGGGCTCAGAGTTTTGACAAGTGGCATCGGTGGGGTATAATGACGAGTAATGGATCGGAGAGTCTGAATAATGTGTTTAGAATAGAGAGAAGATTACCAGTGACAGCACTTATAGAAGGCACGTGGTATAAATGTGCCAACTGGATGAACAAGCGAACACAAGAAGCACTTCAAAGGTTGAGTTTAGGAGAAAGATGGCCGGAAGGAGTAAAGAATAAATTGATCAAGCATGATGGAAAATCACGTAAGTACTTAAAGAAAAAGAATTTAATTCATTCATTCATTTTAATCCATTTTGAACTAACTTCATCTTTTTGTTTCAATCTCAGAGGAGTTTATGAGCACATTCGTGTTAAGATTGGACCTTGAAGAATTTCGCGTGAAAGTTCGCGAGGAGTACCGTGATGGTGTAGGCTACGATTATTCCCATTACACAGTTCAAATTCCACCCGACATGGAGCAAACCGATGTGCAATTGCCCTTCACTCGAACCACATGTGAGTGCCAAAAACCACAATTGACAGGTATCCCTTGCGCACATGTCATTGCTGTTTGCAGGGAGACAAATTACAATGTAGATCAATTTGTGGATGGTCACTATAGCATGCAAAACCAGCACATGATTTGGTCAGCAGGTCGGTTTCATTGTTACAAAGATGAGGAAGAGTGGCCAGTTTATACAGGTTCGATAATTGTCCCCGACAAGAGTTTGGTCAATCGAGGAAGGCGCAAATCATTCGTGCAGAGATGTGGATGGATAGGATGGAAGGAAGGAAAGGTGGAGGTTCCACAAGAAAAACAAAAAAGAAAAATCAAGGTGAAGCTTCAACCAGTCAACCGCGACAAGCAGCACCCCAACCGCCATATTCGATGGACGCATTGCAATCCGGTCGATACACCAGTAGACCACCAACAAGGGCCAACAGTCCAAGAAGGGCCGCGAGTACTGAACTTACGGTTCGGACTCGTCAAACACCCATTCAACCAGGACGAATGTCATTGCATGTTGATCCACGAAGCAACAATAATCGGGAGGACCAAGGATCTGTACAACCACAGAGAAATTCTATAAGCATTGATCCACGGGTAAGAGATGTCGCATCTGGAAATATGAGAAGTGAGTCGGCTAGATTTCCAACAGATCAAGGCAATACATCAAGGGAGAGAGGACGTAAAGGATTGTTTGGGGGGAAATTTGGCAATATACTGTCTTTCGGTAGGAAGAAAAAATGAAATAATTGAAGATTAAGTGTTGTCGTAATTTTATATATTGTAATAGAATGTATTGTAAGAGAATTTTACAATTAACTCGTATAATATAATGTTGAAAGGTTTAGTGTTAGCATTGACAGACATGCATTCTTGTTATCTACAAAAAGCCCTAATCCTAAAAGGCTTTGTACTCTATAGTGTTAGCATTGAAAGGCACTTGAACTTTTTAGTGTTGAGAAGCAGTTAATTAACTCGTAGCGCTAGGCTTTGTACCCTTTTATAAAACGCGCTAAAAGGTTTTACCTTTTATAAAACGCGCTAAAAGGCTTTACCTTTTATAAAACGCGCTAAAAGGCTTTACCCTTTTATAAAACGCGCTAAAAGGGTTTACCCTTTTATAAAACGCGCTAAAAGGCTTTACCCTTTTATAAAACGCGTTAAAAGACTTTGTACCCTTTTATAAAACGCGTTAAAAGGCTTTGTACCATTTTATAAAACGCGTTAAAAGGCTTTACCTTTTTATAAAACGCCCAATTCTCGCATCTCTCATTCTCACCTCTGAATATCATTCTCATCTCTCATTCTCACCTCTCTCATTCTCACCTCTCAATGTTAATAAGTGCGAAATTGTAATAAGAGATTTTCCCGTGGAATCTGTTATTATGTACGAAGGTCGGCCCAGATGGACAGCTCGCTAACTTCATCATCATCTGAGGTAGACCAACACTCTGTTGCCTACGATCATGGATAATGGGCGGTAGAGTTCTGCCGACCCAATTAGGGGAGAACTCGACGACTGTCGAAGGCTCTCGCAGAATTGGGCAACCGTCCATGAGTCTCCGCAAATCGTTGTTTTCATATTAATGAGAATTATTGTAATGAAAATTATTATTAATTTAAATCGTTGTTTTCATATTAATGAGAGTTATTGTAATGCAAATTTTTCTTAATTTTTATATTAATTAGTTATAAATATTAAAACATAGATAAAACATAAATTCATACAATAACATAAATTCATACAATAACATAAATTTCATAGAAAATAAAATAGATAAATTCCATTATTCTAGCACAATTAAACTTTAATTTTTCTCCACTTCCTTAACCTCTTTATTCTTCTCCTCCTCCTTATTCTCACTAGAACTCTCATCTATTTTAACCCCCATACTAAAATCAGGGCTCCTGCCACATCCTGGAGGGAAACGACGTACAGCCGAGACGGCCCTTCTCTTCGGAGGGCCGTATAATGGGATCCTTTTTGCTCCCACATTAGGTGTTCCCTCTCCCACCTTGGATGTTTCCTCCCCCATCTTATTATTGTTTTGATCCTTCTCCATTTCTCAAATTTCTGATTTTACGCGTCTTTTGTTTGTGATTTTTCTGATTTTACGCGTCTTTTGTTTGTGATTTTTTGATACGAAATAGGAGAACGAATTGAGATATATATAGGCAATTATTTAACCGTTTATAAAACGCGCTACAATCAAAAAACGCGCTGCCCAAACACAGTATCACGCTGCTCAAAAAGTGGACACCACCTTTGTACGCGTTTATAAAACGCGTTGGAGGTCTCCGAACGCGTTTTATAAACGCGTACGAAGGTGGTGTCCAGGTAAAACAGTAAAACAGACTGACAACCTGCGAAAGTATTGAATTCCATTAACTTACCCCTTCGTACGCGTTTATAAAACGCGCTCAAACCTTATTACGCGTTTTATAAACGCGTACGAAGGGTTGAGTCTATAAATTGTCCTGCTTCTCCGCAAATTCACGTCGAAAATTCAGAAATAAAAAACCAAAACTTTAGAGAACTTACGCAGAGAAAAGAAACCGAGAAAACATAATGTCAACTAAACCACGTCATGTTTGTACCGGTGTGCTTCTACAAGGAGATGGAGGAATAAGTAAACGAGATATTCTTCGGCACGTCTACTTGCACTATCCTTCCGACAAATTTTACGTGAAGGTTTTTCAACGCGACGTTTTTGTAGTGAGAGGGCCGAAATATTGGACGGATGCAGTTAAGAGGGATGGAGGATATCATGTCCGACGTGGAGATGGAATCGTTTGGTTGCGTTTGCAACAGGCATGTCCTCCTGGATTTGAAAATCACCCTTTAAATGGAAATGACATATATCATTTGGACTGATTATTAGGTTTTCTATAATTAGATGTTTTTATTATTGTGTGTTCTATAATTATGTTTTCTATAATTAGATGTTTTTATTATTGTGTGTTCTATAATTAGGTTTTCTATAATTAGATGTTTTTATTATTGTGTGTTCTATTATTATCTGGTTTCTTTTATGTTTTAGTATATGTATTAATTCGTGTTTTAGTATATGTATTAATTCGTGTAGTATATGTGTTGTAAGTTTTATTATCTAATTTATTTTAGTTTTTATTTTATCCATTTTCATTTTTATTGTCAAATTCGAAATATTAATATTAAGAGACTTAATATTTATTTAAATTATATTAGACATTACAACTCAATGAACATTATAATAAAAAACACAACACAAATTAAAAATTATAATTTATTAAAATTTTGAACCACACAATACACAACAAAAAAAAATTACAAAATACATGATATTAAAATTTTGAACCACATAAAAAAAATTTGTAGAGGATCCATTGCTAAGGGTGGGAAGAGAAAACATCACCGCAACTAATAGACAAGAGTCGGGCGACTGATTGTCATATTGACCCCCTCTTTTTCTGAGACTTGGATGAGGATGACTGCATGTATGCAGATTCTCATCCAAGGATGTCGGCTGCGGTGTTATGGCTCGTAGACCCAGCCCAACAAACCGTCCTCTACACGTAATAACAGATTCCACAGGAAAGTTTTTATTTTAAAGTTGGTGGAATATTAATAGCCATAAGGATTGTGTGCGACTCTGTATCAGTGAATAAGTGTGCCGCATACAACCCTTATGGCTATTAGTTTCGCACCAACTAATATTATTTTGCATTCCACCATCTAACTCTTCTTTTCCTCTCATTTTTTTCTTTTTTTCAGATTTTTTTCCTTTTTTTTTGATTTTGGACGACAGAAGGTTGGGTATTTATATGGAAATTAGATCTCTCGAACGCGTTTTATAAAGGGGTAAGAAGGTTTCTTACGCGTTTTATAAACGCGTAAAATCAGAAAATAACGTGCAAAGTCAGAAACTTTCGCCGCAATCACTGCAGCTTCTAGCGCGTTTTATAAACGCGTTTTAGGGCCTGTAACGCGTTTATAAAACGCGTTCGAGAGGAGAGAGGGAGGCGCGGTTTATAAACGCGTTGGAACTTTCTTCTTATTAAAAAAAAATAAATAATTCTTTGTATTAAATTTTTTGGTGTCTGAATTTTTATATTAAATAATTTCGGCGCTTGTTTCCTTGCCTTTCTCTTTGATCTTCTCTGCACAACCCTATGTGATCATGGATGCGTTTATGCATCAACAATCCAAATAGTTGACTATATAATTAGTCTAATTAAATATTAATCAGAGGCAAATTTAAACAGATTTTATGTTTTGATAAACAATCAGTAGGGTATTTTGATCAAAACAAAACTTTTAATAATATTAATCTATAGTGGAAGGTGTGTATTAAGATTATTTTAAGTTTTTGTTTTCTATCCTGAAACTAACACCAATTTTTTTTTTAAAAAAAAAAGTGATGTTTTTTTCATTAGAATACAATTTATTTTAGTTTGAAATAGTATTAGGTTAATGTCATTTTCCTAATTCAACGTTTTGTACGAATAATAAGGTTAGCACTCTTTAGCTCAGGGCTATATATTCCGAATTATATATATAATTAAGAATTTAAAATCCAATCGTATTTGACGGATCAAGTGCCAAACGTATTTGACTCTAGCATTACTCATATTATAGTCCGTGAAATCCTGTTAAACATAAAAAAAAAGTTAGCTACGTACCTATATAGAGTATAATGGTTTTTATGGGTGTTAATATTAAAATTGTAGAAATATGAAAATTTGGCAGCTTTTGGTGGCATATAAATATTAAATATAGACTGTGATTTTCTTTTTTTTTTCAGAAGAAACATCGTCGGCGCCGTTTCAAGTCATCAAGCTGGCCACTGGTGTGTTTGGTTTACATTTTAATGGGTTCATAATTTCATATATACTTCTACTGCATTGAATTTTATATACACAAGTATATTAAAATTAAAGCATGTGATCTAGTAGCTCAGGTTGTAAGAGTATTTGGTTCTCTTTTATAAAAAATTTAGGGTTCAAGTCTGCATGCTTGCGATAGGCTTGACGATCCATAAAAAACTCAGTCATATATATACAAGAAATAACTTATATACAAGTATATTAAAATTAAAATGGAAAAAGATGATAGTAAGCTTCTGCCCTTTTTTTTAAAAAAAAAATAGCAATGCTTATCAGTCCTCCATTATAATGAATAGGAGTTATAAAAAAAAAAAAAAACTTTTGACTCTGAAATTTTTTTTATTTGCTATATTTTGTGAGGTGGTGGTGATTTGGAAAGCGAGGCAGTAGAACTCCAGAAATAATAATTGCTCCGGAGTGTGGCAGGGCATGCAGCTTTAACAAAGCTTATTGTTCTGAGATAATTATGTAAAACTTGGAGAGCTTTAGCCTGGTCAAAGCAGGGAAACAGATCAGAGGAAGGAGAGGGGGGCCTGGGTCATAACCAAAAAGGTTTTCTCTGATCAAATCATGATGTGTGACAAAATATGGCTAACCTCTTTTCACATCTAAAATACAGAAATAGAATAGTCTAGGTAACTAAATTTGACTCCAACATGAAGAAAAAAAATTGGATGCTACCGATTACTGAAAGAAAAATGCATGATCTTTTTTTTTTACTCGTTTCCTAATTTAGGTGAGCAGAAGGGAAGAGTTTTAGACATAATTCAAATAACTAAATTTGGATAAAAAAAAAATGTATATGATGCAACTCGCCATGATAAGCAGCTAAAAAGCTCCAGATGAAAGCACAGCAGAAAATTATGTAGAGGCGCCTCTGATATGCATCTAACTTTCCCTTGTAGAAAGCCAACTTGATCTTACCTTGCTTATATATTTAGGACTTTATTGATCCCTAGCTAGATCCGAACTTTGTGCGCTTTTTGTCTATTTGGCTCCGAGGATCACCGCAAAATCCTTCTAAATATATAATGGTCATGTCCATGACCCATCTTCGTTGCACTGCATTGTTAAAATGTACCAAATGTGCACTTTTTCTGTTTTATATATTGTACATGTGCATGCAACTGGGGGTTCCTTTCCTGGTAGCTACTACTAATATATGTTTCTAGCTATGAAGAGCACCAATTGTAGCCAAACATTATATAATGAAAGTTATAGTCATATATAAGCAAATCAATACATTTATTTATGACAAACTAACTGAGATGGATCATAATGTCGATGATGGTAAATACTGTTTAGTGGCGTTTTGTTAATAATGTAGTTTTTGTTGATTCTGCAAGAATTATACCTACAAAAAGATTCATATTGCCAATTTTCATGAGGCATGAGAAAGCATTGTGTGGGGGCATCCGTCTGTATAGCTGAACAGAGCACCAATATATACTGTTGCATGTATGAAAATTTTTTCTCTTGTTTCTTATAATATGTAAAAAATAGACATGTATATCATATCAAATAAAAATTTTCCCGGCGAAGAAGCGATACAGCCGTTCTGATCCGTTCAATTTAGACCCAAACACAAAAGAAGAGCCCTCGTTTATATTGTGGGAACAATGTCATATAATGGCATGTAAAAAATGACTAACGAATCACTTTTGTGATACAAGTGATCATGATAATCAATGTCCTCGAGCTTTTACGTTCTATATCACCATACCATGGTCCCTTCCTGAAGCTATCCTTTTTGCCTTGAGACTGGATGGATCGGAGAGGCATAACTCTGATGAAAGAAAGACGGGACGCTTGTAATGCAAACTGGTTCGACCCTTCGTGCCTTCTGTTATTCTGTAACATAAAAGATGTACACAATTTATCATTTATATTTTCCATCATATATAAAGTGATTCCTGTGACCTTAATTAGATTTAAACTAGCTAGATGCAGAATAAATGTTAATTTTACACTTGGGTCTATTTGATTTGTTTTGTTCACACATATGAGATCTACAAATGAGGTTTATCATGAACTGACAAGTTTCATGATTGCGTCATGTAAAGGAATTGACCTCCTTAACATCAACAGCAGTTCTTTGCTCCAACGCTCAATCCCCACATACACACATCATCGACAAAGAAAACGAGTTATACTTGAGGGTTATAATTTATTTTGAATCGGTTAAATTCCACATGATACATGCTAATTTATAATCCTGAAATCATGAATTGGTGATGGATGATAATATTAATTAAGGATCCAATTGGACTTTCAACAAAAGTGCAGGGAACTAATTGAATCAAGAAAGAATTCGTAGGCATAATTGGATAACGGATAATAGTCGAGACGCTTTGTCGTACCAAACAGTTCAAATTAAATAAAATACAATACTTTAGCTATCAATTTCAAGGTTTTATAAAGAATTTTCTTTAGATACAATACCCCTTGCACTGCTCTCTTCTTTCTATTTGATAATGGGCCTCGGCAGAACAGTACATTCTACCCAACAAATTAATATATATAGAGGATATCTGAGGGACAAAAACCCCTTCAACGTACAAATAAGTAGTTTATATGTTTTTTCCAAAATACCCAAAAGTAAGGAATTGACAAAAAGAAAGGTATCCTTTTCCATATAAACCAATCTGCAATTTTAATTTTTTTTCTAAGATAAATCTCCACAAAATTATCTAATGACGATACCTGTGGAATCTTCATCAGAATCTCAACTCACATGCACCCCCTCAGCACGTGAGCATTTCTTGAGGCAACCAAATCTCAGTGCCTATAAATGCGAGCGAAAAGCTAGAAAATTTTGGGCAAAGCACCCCCGGCCTAAACAGAGAGGGGGACATGCATGAGATATCATCCGGTCTGCACACAAGTCAAATCTATTGCTATTGTCTGCTCACTTCTCACATACAAGACAGCGTATACACCGACCGACAGCTAAGATGGTGACAGTGATGGGAGGGGAGGAGACGAGGAAGGGGCCGTGGACAGAGCAGGAGGACTCGCAACTGGTATGCTTTGTGCGCTTGTTCGGTGAACGTCGTTGGGATTTCATTGCCCGAGTCTCAGGTTTGAGGGTGGGGGGATCACATCACATCCTAACATCAATCAATAAGTATAAATAATTCATACCAGTACTCGTACTCTTTATATACATCTTGCAAGCTAATTAGATAGGTGTCGTGCCATATAACGGAATCAATACGTAGAGTGATTACGTTTGTTGACCCATAGATAATACGCATGCTTGTATAATGTTGACCTTATATAATTGTTATGACACATCTAATTAATTGTTGTTTCGTTTTGTTACAGGTCTCAACCGCACAGGAAAGAGCTGCAGGCTCCGGTGGGTCAACTACCTTCATCCTGGCCTCAAGCGTGGTCGCATGACACCTCAGGAGGAGCGCTTGGTTCTCGAACTTCACTCCAAATGGGGAAACAGGTTAGCTTAGTTTAAGCATGTCAGAAGTCACAACACATAGCACAAAACATATATTTTGGTGTCTATCCTTTTGCCAAACGGATAGCATGTATATGTTGAAAGCACTTTGATTTGGAGAGATGGTGATAGCAAATTTAGAATTAGAAGAACCACAATATCAGATTATCCAAAATGGCCCAACTTTTCTTTGTTTTTGTGAACCATGTTACCACTAAGTGAAATGATGTCACCTAAGTGTACAATGATTCATCAATCACAATCACTGAGTATCTGATAAGGTTGTACACTTAAAACAAGGGAAAAAAAAAACTTTTGACAACTTTCTTCGTGGTTGCCAGAAATCAGGCAAATTGAGTTCCTGATTCATGGCTAATAGTGTAAGCCGTCAATTCCTATTATATGTGTAGGTGGTCTCGTATTGCACGAAGGCTCCCGGGTCGCACAGACAACGAGATAAAGAACTACTGGAGAACCCACATGAGGAAGAAAGCTCAAGAGAAAAAAAGTAGCTACTCTCCTTCCTCTTCTTCCTCTTCTCTAACTTATGAAAGTTCTCTGACGAGTAACCTGCACCCGATGCTCGGTGGTATCGAGATCTCAAACCATAATCAAACTGGAACGTTAAGCTGTATCGTAAGTGCTGCCAAGGAGATGAACCATGATCCAGGTTTGATGCACGCGTATCCGATGGAGCAAATATGGAGAGACATCGAGAAATCAGAGGCGAAGGTGGCTGCCCCTCCCTGCCAGGTAAATCAAACTGGAGCCGCATCAGGTAGGGACTACTGTTTTCCCGAGTCTTTCTCACGAATGGAAAATGAGCTCAAGAAATTGTTTCTTCCTCCTGTCCAATTGGAGGGTCTTTTTTGCTGAAGCTCATATATGTACAAGTGGTGTTGCATGAAGTAGTGATGATCAGTAATCAGGCATGCCTAGTCACTACTGTTATCAGTTCTTTTTTTTTTTTTTTCCTTCCTTCTTTCACTCCTTTTGTTTTTGATCCTCATTTGTAACATATCTCTTAAGGAAGGTCGGGGTGTGTGTATTTGGAGTATGATCCTCTCCAGTGTTGCAGAGACAATGAACGGGTACCGGGTGCCTCAATATCACAAGAGTCTGATCATGATCTGACGCTTGAGATCGATGTAGGGACTTCTAACAGTGCCCACGCAGCATTGGCAAGGACCAGAATGTATATGTATGATATGTAACCAGGTAGCTTGTGTGTGCTCTCGTTGTATGGGCATAATTAATGATACCCAGGTGCTCTAAATGATTTGTCGTAACATTCACAAACTATATTTGTTTCCATATAAATTTTATATTGCCTTGAGTGCTACCTTTTTTGTTTGTTTGTAAATATTTTATTTATTACATATTTAAACTCATCTTTCACAAACATCTTCCAAGAAACCTATTAGCTATTAAATGTGGGTTAAAAGAACAGTAAGAAATACGAGGATCTGATTTCTAGTTGGAAAGGCAAAAAAAAAAAAAAAAAAAATAGAAATGAAAAAAGAAAATAGAATAAGAAAGCAGTCACTGTAAATTTAATTTCAACTGTTATAATAAACTCTCGCCTTGATAAAAGTCACCCCCAACTAGCTAGGCTTTTTTTTGACTTACCAAAATACAAAAGAGTAGGATCACTAGTCACATAATTAATTGCTTTTAGATTTTTTTAAATAAAAAATAAATACTTTGACCTGCAGAGCTTAGTTGCTGATTAATGTCAATTAAGTTACTAATCGTCTCCACCTCTCAATTCTCATCACAGTAAAATTTTCAACCAGCTTTAATAAAAGTCTTTGACATATATAGTTGGAAGTTGGTAATGCCACTAACCAAATCAGAAATAGAATGTGAGCACGCAGGTACTGTATGATATAAACTGTGCAACTACCTCCACTTCTATGGCAAATTAAAGCCGAATACTCTGGCATTCCTATTGTTCTAAACTAGCTTAACTATTGTTCACCTCTTCAAGACGACACTATATACTTCTCTAATTTGTAGTCGTATAAAAAAACACCATTGTTTGTCTCTTGCACTATCTAAGCACACATACCTCTTAGTCAAGCATTAGCATGTTAATCACCTCTAAAAGCCTCTGAAACATTAGATAATGACAAACCCACATAAATGACGCACACTAATAAACACATAATCCACTTCTTAACTTTTTGAGAAACAAGAAATACACAAATTTCAGGCGTCACGTGATGTTATTAAGGCACTTAGCAAATTTCTCGTAATTCAGTGAAATTGGGATAAGTTCGAGTTATCAGTGAAGGCTGATATAAATTGGATAAGTAATTCTGGCATGATTTATGTTACTTCGGTGAGATGTCTTATAGTCATAAATGACTTATTTCACCCTCAGTGTACACTGAATTGAATTTTTTTTTTTTAATTTATAGGTCACCTTAGTTCAGAGTTGCGCTATCGTTTATTTTTCATGCAAGACTGAGAGGTAATAATGCAATTGACTAGTGATGTGCTCGTCTTATTATGAAAAGCCCATTCAAGAAATTTCTCAGTTGTTGGGGCACACGGAGAGAATATACCTGTTAAAAATAAATTAAGCAAACAGTCAAAAGCAATTGGATATTAGGAAATAGGTAAGAAAGTAGGATTAGATTTGGAGCATTAGTTTAGGGGAAAACTTTGTTGAGGCGTGCTAAAGCAGGAGAATTAATTAAGAAACCAGTGGCTGTGATAGCGCATCTGTAAAAGTGCCTGATAAGTGCACTGCATTCAGACCCTTGTTAGCTCTCCCCTTGTCTACCCAAAATCAAGTTCCTTTGGTTATTTCCAAAAGGCAGCATTATTATAGGTTTTCTGACCTGGTGCTGACATGGCACTCTTCAAGTTGTATGGCTAGGTTTTAGGAGCTTAAGGGTTCCTGATCGCACAACAAAACATAGAAAATCCTATTGTTAGTAGTTTTTCTAAATTTATTACGTTAAATTAAGAATATGTTTAATGTTTGTTCTGAGCAACCATACATGTAACATGTAAACTGAGTAAACAAGTGAAAATAATTAAATAAACAACTGGGCCACGTGTTAGACAGATGGTGAGACGTGTACTCCACATAAGCAAAATTTTCAAGATAAATCTAGTTTGGTGCTTCTCTAAGTTGACGTATCAGCTCTCCTTTTTCTTTGCTAGAGACTAGTAATCAAGTTTAGTTTGCCATAATTAATTTGTATTAGAATAATTCGATAGTGCTTACCACATGCATCCAACCAATATTAGTCTATGCTGTCTCATTTCAAGGACAAAAATGGCCACAAGCCTTTTTGATGCTGATTTGAAGCACATTAGAAAGATATTTCCTTGTAGGAAGAAAAATGAATATGAACCGTATCACCCCCCTTCTGAAAACTTGTAAAAAAGCGGTTGTATATATAGATGCCACTGAACTTTCGAAATAGTAGATTTGCAGCAATGAATTTGAAATCTGATAACTTGTTAAAAAGCGGTTGTATATACAGATGCCGCTGAACATTCAAAATAGTAGATTTGCAGCAATGAATTTGAAACCAAGGGGATACTAACATTAGATATTAGCTTTTCTATAATTTCCATCACCACATACCTGACATGTGGGCCCCAAGATGCACTGAGAAACGGAACATCGAATACCATATGTTAGGGGCAAAAAGTAGCCGATAACATTAGATTATTTACTTTAAGTGTTGTAAAACCACCTTTCTCTGCCATTAGCTTGATGATCTGAAAATTCCAAAATTTTCTAAAATCCTATAAATTTGTCTTATTTGATCTAACCGTCACAGAGATTTAAGCTATCCACTGTTGTGTTATAATAGGCTTAAACTATCAACAACTATGCACATTGAAGACATCTAAAACAATAAATAGAAACAAATATTTTTCTGCCATTACCTTTTAGGACATGATGTCAAAGCCATTGAATATTAACCATTGATGGTGGTCCTAAAGATGAAAACCTATATTCACGACCATATAGCCTTAGAAAATTAGAATTCATGTTGATAATGAAAGTGACCAGACCTTTCACAGATACTGTGCACAAGATGTGTAAGTTTTATTTATGGTCCCAAATGACCGCTTATCATGCTCCACAACTGATTTTCCATGAACAATTAAAAGATTGATATTCCCTTGGAATATAATTAACATGAAGCAGCCACAATAAGAGCTGTGCATTGGCTTCTATCGTCTTTGCACTTTAAAATTGTAAGTAATTGGTGATATATAGATAAAGAGCCTTTTAACGAAATGGATAGATGAAGTCACATATCTGAACGAAAAAAGTCTCTAAACAACCCTTGCATCAATCCCACTCACTGTAATAACAACTCAGTAAATTACCAGACACACATGGATTTTTCTGCCCGACAAAAAATTTTCTGTGTTACGCTATCAAGGTTTACATATAAAATAACACTCTGGTTCAAGGTCTCGTACTGACAGGTCTTATACATAATAACTCCAAAACAACCCTTAAGTTAGTCCCAGACACTATGATAACAGGACTCATTCAGGAAAAACTTATGAGCCACGCCATGGATATTTTGGCCTGACAAAATTTTTGTTGTGTACGCTGTGAAAGTTTAAGAAAGCATATTGCATGGAAGCAGCCACATTTTGACTTTCTTCCTTTAATACACACTAGTAATGTAAAAACCTACAACAACTGGTACATATGGAATTTGACAAATTGACATCTCGGTACTGACAGGTTCCCCAAACTTTGGAATGGAAATAAACAAAAAATACATGCCCATATTTTGACACTCAAACAATTTCAAAATTCAATAATCAGGATGCAATCGTGATAAAAGAATCACCATGACCTACTATAACTAATGAGTGGTAGGACACAACCGAGAGAAGAGCACGTATAAGGAAAAGAAAAACTACTTTTCATAAACAAATTAGGCAACCTACCAAATACCAAACTAAGATGATCTCACTGATGATGAGTTATTTAAATGTGCTTAGCATGAATCCCCTTAATATGAGGAAGAAATTTGTTCTGCTTCAGGGAAGTATTCATTTTTTTCATGATAATCTAATGATATTAAATAGATTCAACAACATGCCGATGAAGAGATTTAACTAGAAGGATTAAGCTACTTGAAAAAATCATCTTATAGTTAAACACAAATTTAATTTTACATCATTACTCCCCTGTATTACATCAGATTTTCTCTCAACTTTAATTACATCTCGTTAAACAAGTAGGAGTTGTGATGTGCCAAGCAACCTGTGTACATGGAAGCAGCCATATTTTTATAACTTTCTTCCTTTGATCAAATGATACACAAGTGGCCCTTACAAGTTACCCTAATTGTAAGTCCTACTACTATGAAATAAATGGGTCAGGTTGGTATATTGCTATTACATTAAAGTCATACATAGGGTCAAGTTTCCGCAGGTTAGGTTATTCTACCCCACACCAGACCGTGAATCGCAGATCCACCTGACCCAAACTGACACGATCTACATAATTTGAAAATCATTTATTTTATAAAATTCAGTGTCTTTAATTACCCAGAGGATGAAGTTGTTTGGTTGGTCACTGTGCTAGACAACGAATGGCCCCCACTTTTCAACACCAAAAGCATGCTAAACTATACAAACTACATACACCGTCACAAAAGACTGGATCAGATCAGGTCATGACCCGTTAATACGAACTACATGCACCAGGTGGATCAGAAATCTCACTCAACTTACCAAACCCATCAGCTCAATCTTATAGGCTCAGGTCAGCTTGGGCCAGAGCTTGCCCACTAAAAATAAAGCTACCATAGGTACATTCTATATCATTCTCTATAAGGTAATTTCCAATTTAGCAATTTTATAACATAAACAATTTGTGAGCAATGATTTTTTTTTTTATAAACCTGGGAAATGAAAAATGAAACTCTGCCAAAAATTTAACAAACAGAATAATTTTACAATAAGCATAGTACATTTTCAACCTAAGCATCTTGCCTAAACCAAAAGAAAATAAAATCCCCAAACAATAAATAAAAAAAAAATCACAATATAAAATGGCAGAATTTAACATCTTTGCTTAATATCCTTACCAAAAAGCACCTCACATTATTGATTAAACAGGCAAAAGCTCTAAAGTGGAGAAAACAGCTGACCTAAAGAAGGATTGATCCATAAAATACAGATTCCGCAGGTCCAGTCATGTAAATATGGTTATCCTCCTCCCTCCATTCTATCTCCAGCGGTCCCCCAGGCAAATCGACTATGCATCTCTGTTTTAGTTAAAATTTAAACAACATTAAAACAGATAATGCTCCCAATTAACATAGCATAGACAGGAAAAGAACTAACCCTTTCAGCATGGCCCTCAAGAACAGCAGCAACAACAGTTGCACAGGCACCAGTCCCACATGCAAGAGTTGCACCTTAATTCAAAACTTAACATTATTAGTCAAATATGATTTCATCACCAGGAATGTTCAAATACCACCTTCATGCTTTCACTTTCTAAAAGTCTAACAATGAATAATACAAAATTCAAATTAACAAAACTAAACTGTTAGAAATACAGTTTCTGCAGATGTACATAAAGTCACAGCAATTCCCTTTGTTTTAATGGGCAACCAGATGGTCGTAAAAATTCAATGGTGTGGACAATTTCTATGTGTTAAATGCTCTTGAAGCCCACATAACATTCGAAATTTCAAAAATTATTATGCTTGTGTAGAGAAACTGCACTAGATTACATCTCACAAATTAATTATAATTTTACTTTTAAATGTTCATCAATGGATTTTCTAAATGTGGAAACATGATGACAGCATGAAACTAAAGTATTTGGAATTCATCAAAAGTAGCTTTGATAACATTTTATCATGAAAATTTTTTTGATAACTTACCTGCACCGCGTTCCCATACTCGCATTTTCAGATGGGAACGAGATAAGATCTGTACAAATTCTGGAAAAAAAAATAAGAAGAAATGAGCTCACTTTTAAATGGAAAAATGACGCATAAAAAAACAACATATGAAACTTTGGTTAGGGCAGTTTTCATGAAAACAA
Organism: Rhynchospora pubera; assembly: GCA_028095005.1. Taxonomy (NCBI): domain Eukaryota; kingdom Viridiplantae; phylum Streptophyta; class Magnoliopsida; order Poales; family Cyperaceae; genus Rhynchospora; species Rhynchospora pubera. Next base: position 104,177,985 of record CM051459.1, read on the forward strand.
CAAAAAGAAGACAACTGCTTGAAGCCTTTAAAAAGGCACTTTCATGATAGAGCTGACACTCTATCACAATCATTTTCAAATTTGGCTTTATAAACAGAAGATAGCAATTAGACAAACATAAAATAGAGATAATAACCAGTGTTGGTGCGAGCAGGGAACAACTCATGGTGCTCAAATTTTGGGCCAATTTCAGCTAGCTTTATTTTATCCACTTCAAGCCCCTGTTCGAATGAAGAACAAAAGCCCAGATGTGTGTCACAAACAAGTTATCAGAACACCCAGAATGAATTACTAAAATCATCCACCAGGCACAATAACAAAAAATCAAGATTTGAATAAGTTGAGATAACAACATTGTAATAAAGAACAATAGTCCAGATACATTTCACACAATATGATAATCTAGCTGCACACTCACAAAACATTTTTACAACTCTATCCAGGATCAGATATATACACTATACAGGATTGTTGTTTCAAACAAGAACATACTTTGTTTCAAGTACTATGACTATACAAATGTCATCTCTATCAAACATGTTCACAAAGAAGACATGAATGAATTTGCAAAAAAAAAAATTAACTTGAATGTCCCCTTTGATTTACATATGATATGATAATAATTTTCCTTTGGCAAAGACTGAGATAGGCAACTTTCATATACAGAACATTAATCTTTGAGACACGCTAAGTTAGCATAACCCAATTTTTGCTGCCCCCAATCAAGGAATACCAGGAGGTCAGTAGAACAACTTTTATTAAACTTTTTAGCATTTGAAAAGAGCTACCAGAGAACAAGTGATAGTACCCTTCATGAAACATGTTCACACATAGCAATAGTAAACGTGCCAGTCCTCTTTGATTTGCGCATAATAAATAATTTCCTCATGGCAAATAGGGAGGAGGCAACATTCATATAGGGAACATTAATCTTTGGGGTATGCCAAATTAACAGTACCTCAATTTCTGCTGCTCCGTTCAAATTGGAAAACTCATGCCACAGAAGCAAGATTAGGATTAACCAGGAAAATTAGGATCCCCATCTCACAGTAACACGAGTAGAAAGATTAAAGGAAATGAATGGAACCTGTGAATCTGCAGTCCCAAAAGTGATGCAATGGGGGTTTCCCATGCTGACACATGTCACATTCCATGTTAAGCCATCGACTTCTAATCCTGCCTTCACCACCGCAACATTTTGAGTACCCGGTATTTTAGTGGGAACTTCTGGGCCTGCTAGGATAGGCTGGCCCATGTCAACCTTCACCTACAAAAATAGAGAGAGCATAAAATTGGTAAGCCCTCTTGAAATGATGACTTGAAACTAAAGAAAGAACATAAAATGTAGACTGAAATAGAGATACGGACTAGATACATGTCATCAGCTCTATACAACGGCTGTACGAAAGAATAAAATAAAAAACAATATTTATATTGCACAAAAGTCAAGCACCACTTATGATGGAAAGGTTTAAAAATATAATGCCAGAGCCATTCAAAATTTAGAAGACTAAAGTGCAAAATGGGAAGGTTTAAAAATAGGTGATAGTCAGACTACTTGTGTGATTTAGAAAGTTACAATATGAAAGAACAGAGATGAGCTATGCATACCTGCCCATCTTCTTGTATCTCAGGTACAATAAGGCCAGCACCAGTGTGAATAGTGAAACTGAAATACACAAGCTTTAGAGGCTTGATGAAATGGTCAATTTGAAAAGCAGATGACTTACGAAATACATGTCATTTAAATATTTTTTTTATTGAAAATAATTGCCTTAGCATTCCAACTTGGCATAAAGTTTGCATTGTAGAACAAGTACAACTGTTTATTCGAGCCGAAACCTCAAACAGTTAATTACAGAAATTACATGATTTTTAAAAAAACATATAAGCATAAAATAAATCAAGGAGCAACAGCTTTTGTGGACATTCTATGAATATATTACAGACAGGGCATGCTAAAATTTTGTTTTTTTGTAGTTGTACTAACAATCTCTGGAACAACAATTAGAGTAACATACATACCTATGTTTCCCCTGATGATTTTCAAGGTCAGCTACGAACCGAGCAAAACACCGGACCCCGTTACCGCACATCTGAAATGAAATGATGCATCAGAGACATAAAATAAAATTGATAGGAAAAAATGAGCAATAAATGAAGAAAATAATTGATAATTAGTGGAAAAGTTGGTTGAGTTAGCAGTAAGCAGAGATTAAAAAAGACCTCAGGTTCGCTGCCATCGGAATTGAAGATTCTCATGGTGTAATCGGTGCCATTGGTCCCGGGCATGACAAAGATGACGCCATCAGCTCCAATGCCGAAATTGCGGTGACATAGCTTGACAGCCTGGTCAGGGGTAATCAGAGGCAGTGGGGAGTCTCGATTGTCGACCTATGGTGGTTGAATTGGATTGGAGAGGAGACATTATGATTATGATTATGATTAAGTGTGTGTTGAAGCAAGAAAAAAGAGAAGAGAAGAGAAGAGAAGAGAGCAGAGGGAGGGATACCATGATGAAGTCGTTTCCGAGGCCATGGTACTTGACGAAATGGAGAAGAGGATGCGGCTGGGCCTGGGCCTTCCGATCGAGGAAAGAGGCCATTGGCGACTGGACGCTGGTAGGGGAAGCGAGAGCGAGAGGTCTGGCCCTACTACTACTAGTACTAGGCAACAACAGAGTGGAAGCTCTGAAGAAGAGAGAAGGTGGTTTCAGGAGAAAGAGGCGAGAGGGAGAGGGGGACGCGGCGAGGCGACAAGGAGCAGACGAGGCGGCCGCCATGCTATTGCTCTTCAATTGCTAAATTGCAAATGCTAATGGGAATGACAGACCGGAGCAGAAAGGGACGCCGAAGAAAAACCAAATCAAATCAAATCAGTTTCGCTCTTCATTGGGCCGCTTTTGCTCCGGCCCGTTTCTCCACTAATTTTACTTGATTCATGATGAGTATTGAGATCTCTCTTGACACCTAATGAGATCTCGACAGTGTTTGCTCTGAGGTTGACAATAGTCGTCCACCAATGTACACCGTCATAAGTAGAGAGCAAAACAATAATCTCAGCTTCTAAGAATTCAGGCCACATTACGTGGGTGCCTTTGTCTCTAATTAAGTCCACATTTTCAGAAAACATTTGAATCTAAAATTTGAACCAACTTTCTTTCAAAAAATTAAATGAACATTTATCGTAATTACACATTTGCTAACTGAAATGAATTGAACTGTACACATCAATCAGGTCTTAAGCATCTAACTGAACACTTACTGTCACGATGTAATCCATTCAAATAACAAATTGAACTAATAGTTGTAAATATATGATTCATCCCTACGAATCATATCAAAAAGCATCATGATTACTAACCAACTGAACTTGAGTAATATAGCCCACTTGTGAACAACATCGGCTTCTCTTTGGATGAGGTCGATCAAAGAGGACATGACCTCAAATTAAAACAAGAGTCTTACATTAATTAGGATTGTATGTTTTTTTTTCACAAATATGGATAAAAAAGTAAGGAAATAGAAGACTTATGTTAGTTGGTAGTGTCTCAATTCAGCTGAACTTACAACGTTGGAGTTAGTGCTGTAAACGACATCTGGTATTTTGCCATTCTCTAGACGTTGCATGACATTTGTCATCTCATTGTTGAGATCATTAGAAATTGTCTTGTAGTGAAATAAAAAATCTCTCTGTTGTCCCTAATTAACGGCCTAGAGGGGGTGAATAGGTCTAATTTCGTATTCCTAAACTGGTATGATCACTTTTTGGTTCAATTCAAGTATGGTCCAATACAAATAATACACAAGCAATTCACAATGCACGTAAATAAAAAGAAGAGAGAAAGAAATGGCGCGCGATGTGATTACGGATTTCCGACCCGCCAGATTAGTCTAGCCTTAGTCGTACGTCTCCGGTAGTTTCGCTACCACGAAAGGGCGCGCTCAGTTTAATTCCACCAAGAACGGGACTACAAGCTCGAACCGAATCGTCTCGTCACAAAGACCTCGAGGTTAATCAGTCTAACCTCTAACTAATCAATACAAACACTCAATTGAATTGAGACTTTAACCAAAACACTCAAAAGTTTAGCAAATGGAACTAAGGGTTTAGTCTAAGCACACTAATTTCAATGATTTTGCATGCCTAATGCTCAAACACCAGAGAGAATTGTTTCTAGCTAGTTGGAGCTCAAGGAGAGAGATTTTGCAAGGTTTCAGAAGTGTCAAACCAATCCCAAATGAGCTGGTATATATAGAGAGCGCAACCAGCTCCAAACCAGTCAAAACATCAACTCTACCGTATACAGCATTGTACAACGGTCAATATAGCCTTTGAAAAATCAAACGGCTGCTTGACAATACCGTTGGCAATGTCAGAGCAAACTGCCAAATGAAATACTCGAGAGTTCCGTTAGAAACTGTCAGAGCGTTACACAACGTTCGAGTAAAAAAAAACGAGAGGTGCTCTGACAGACTCAACAAAAACTAAGCAGAGCGTCACACGACGCTGAATGTCGTTACACAACGTGGACGTTGCACAACGCTATTTACCGTTGTCCAATGCAGTCCGTAACTTTGCATGTAAAATACGCTGCTCAGCATGAGACAATGTTGTTTATATGGGACAACGCTGTTTGAGTAGCGGAGAGAACCCTGGCTCAAAGGAGCGTTGTATAATGTTGAATAACTTTACACAACAGAGAAACAACATCGTTGTGCAACGTTATTCAGCATTGCATAACGATCTGACAAAAATAACAAAGAGAAGCTCCAAGTTCTCTCAATGTGATGCAGCATTGTACAATGCCGTTGAGCGTTGTGTGACGCTGCCTCAACATTGTCAGACATTTTGCTATTTCGAAATGAATCAACTCTGCATTGTGTAACACTATATGGCGTTGTATGACACTGAACAGAAAAAACTGAGCATTTTACCAACAAACTAATTTAGATTAGTTTAGAGTTTAATTATACCTAAACTAATGACTCTAGCCAGTCTAATGAAATCTCTTGATGCTCTATAACTCGTGCCACACTTGCTTCAAGTCATTCTTCATGTAAAATCACTAAAATTCACTAAAAGAGACGTTAGTTGAAAAATTTTAGTGTTATTTTGCAAATCGACAAATCGAAAATTAATTGTTTAAACAAACACTCTCCATAAACTGTTCACATTGGCCTTCTTCTTCCTCTTCTTTGCATCACCTCTTCGATAAAAAGGGCCTGTGCATGAACTCCTATAGTTCCTATTTGATCTGCGCACACGACCTTTCAAACTTGTTTATATTCCACCATTTTTTGTGCTCTTCTGCTAATCATGGATGGTGCCATATACCTTCTCATTAGAGTGCATCCAAAAAAAATAGAAGACTGAAATAGTTGCTGCAATTAAAATACATTAAGGGTGTGTTTGGATGAGCATGGAATAAAGAATAAGAATAAGGAATTTCGGTATGCGTGCTTATCCAAATTTTTTATTCTTATACCATGGTTTTGTTAGTATAGGAATAAGGGCCCAAATTTCTTATTCTTATGTTGTTTGGGTTGCACAAGAATAAGAATAAGCACGCATACCGAAATTTCTTATTCTTATTCCTTATTCCATGCTCATCCAAACACACCCTAAGGATGTACAATATGGGTGTGTTTGGATGAGCATGGAATAAGGAATAAGAATAAAGAATTTCGGTATGCGTGCTTATCCAAATTTCTTATTCTTATACCATGGTTTTGTTAGTATAGGAATAAGGGCCCAAATTCCTTATTCTTGTGTTGTTTGGGTTGCACAAGAATAAGAATAAGCACGCATACCGAAATTTTTTATTCTTATTCCTTATTCTAAACTTATCCAAACACACCCATAAGAATAAGGAATTTTGGCCCTTATTCCTATACTAACAAAATCATGGTATAAAAATAAAGAATAAGGATAAACACGTAAATCGAAATTTTTTATTTTTATTTCCTATTCACGACTTGTTCCGTTGCATCCAAACACACCCTATATATACAAGCTTGTGTTGCTGGATTTGAAAAAATAGGTAGTTAAATTGAAAACATAGAAATTAGAAAGTGGCCGCCAATTGCGAAATCCAAAATTACATGGCGCCCGCCGGGAATTGAAATCTGGTGTCGCGCGGCACACCGTGCAGCGCGGCATTTTAGCCGTCTGATCAAGATTCAATGGACAAGGGAGCTCCGTGCATGTAACCTAAATTGATAGGCCCGTAAAAAATGAACCGTCCGATCCAAATCAGACGGCTCGTACGCGCGCTGCACGGTGTGCCGCGCGGCACCAGATTCGGGTCCGCCCGCCGGGGCGCGAGAAATGCAATAAATAAAGTAGAGGGCGCGCTATAATCCCAACCTTGCAATGCAATCTCCCTACAAGGGCCAGATGCTGTGCCACGTCATCGATCCGCACTTGAAAGAGTGGACCAATGAGAAGTTGAGAACAGAAAGCGAAACCTTTTATAAGCACCCTACCATTCAAGCTTTCATTCCCATCTCTTTCATCAATTTTCAAATCGATTCAACAGAAACGCATCTTCGCGTAATAGCAATCAAATTAAATTAAACTAATGGCGCCCAAGGCAGAGAAGAAGCCCGCCGAGAAGAAACCAGCGGCAGCCGAGGAGAAAAAAGCGGCGGAGAAGAAGCCCAAGGCCGAGAAGCGGATCCCTGCCAAGGATGGCGACAAGTCGGGGAAGAAGAAGAAGGCCAAGAAGAGCACGGAGACGTACAAGATCTACATCTTCAAGGTGCTGAAACAGGTGCACCCCGACATCGGCATCTCCAGCAAGGCCATGTCCATCATGAACTCCTTCATCAACGACATCTTCGAGAAGCTCGCCACCGAGGCCTCTCGCCTTGCGCGCTACAACAAGAAGCCCACCATCACCTCCCGCGAGATCCAGACCTCCGTCAGGCTCGTGCTTCCCGGCGAGCTGGCCAAGCACGCCGTCTCTGAGGGTACCAAGGCTGTCACCAAGTTCACCAGCGCCTAGATTTTATTTTATTTTATTTTCTTAGACTCCTTTGCCTTTGATGATAGTATTCTGGAATAGAGGTATTCTGTCAAATTGCCTTTAGATTATATTAGATTAGACTTGTATTTAGGTAATTCAGATTTTTCTTATTGATTTCTTGTTGGAAGTAATATTCACTGGTGTATGATTTGATTTCTGTCCAGTTTGCTTGTTGCTGAAATAATGTGTTCAAAACTATCTCTTTAACTGTTTAACGCCTGCCATATGTAATAAAAGTAGAAGAAATAGTGATATGCAGTGGACTAGCATTCAAATGAGTTAAAACTGTTTCAAAGGTTTGCAGTTTCATCTGTAATCAACCCAAATTGCTCTTCATTTTTTGATGCAGTAGGGTAGGGCTGTGCACATACGAATTGTGCTTAGAACTCCACTCCATTGTTGGTGGTTATACCAAAATTATCGTTTCCATCACAGAATATTTCTGCTAATTGCGTTACCCATGACTACTTTTGAAAGAAAAAGTGTCCTTCTTAAAAGTTGTAAATTCAAGTTTCTTAAAAGACTAATTGAGTTCTGCACAAAGGCTAATTAATAAAAATAGCTGGAACTTAATAATTGTCACCTTTTTTGTTTTTGTTTTTTTTTTTTTGAGTCCTGCCTGGGCTGTCAGTTTAATAGCTTAGGTAGGCTGCACAAACCGGGTGGAGATGTATAGAAAATAATAAAGAGAAAAGTGAAAACAAATATGATTCAATTGCTATCAGACTATCATGATTCCCCTGCATAAATTCCAAGTACATCAAATATCCTAGGGGATATATTATCAGGACCAATGCGACAAAATTAAATTTAGATAGAAAAAAAGAAAACCCAACACTGCTAATTGAGAGACTCAGTACTTCAGCGGGGTTTGATCTGGGGCTTAAGTTTGACAACCCCTCCAAGGACGGTGTCAGGGGGCACGACAACTTCCCTTCCAATCTTCCATGGAAGAGCAGCTGGGATGAGGACATTCACTCTGAATATGGTGTCAGCAGGGATGACAACATCCCTTTTGGGGATGATGTAAACAGTGATGAGGACATCCACTCTGAAGATAATATTCCTTCATCAATGACAACTGTGAGAAGCTCGCAATGGAGGCCTCTTGCCTTGCGGGCTACAACAAGGAGCCCACCATCACTTATCTTGAGATCCAGACCTCCATCAGGATTGTTCTTCCTGGCGAGTTGGCCAAGCATGCCGTCTCAAAGGGCCATAATAAGGCCATGGATAAGTTCACCAGTACCTAATTCAAACCATGTATTGGGGTTTCTTGTTGATAGCTACTGAATATGCTATTTTTTTCCCCCAATGTACATCTGGTATTCTGGTCTTATGCTTGCATGTACGCTTCTTTTGCAAAGATTGAATTGTGCAATAGATTATTCAAATGGTCAGGTATGGTTGAATTCCAAAGTAGGCAGTTCTGTCATATTGCTCATTTGGTTGTTTTGTGGTACTGGCCTGAATTAGCAAGAGGTTTTCTGGTTACATATGTGCTTTACTTATATTTACCAAAAAATATCTGAAACTTCTGGCTTTGGTCAAACATGAATTGATAATTATGCAACATCATTGCTCCATTATTTCAGTGCACGCTACATTTGCTCCCATTTTGGTACCAAGAATGTTATATTACTTGGCTATGTATTACTTTTTGTTTGACAGTTTAGTATGCTTGTGTGTTTTTCTTTATCCTTATATAAATTATAATATAAAAAATAAAATCAAACTTGTATGTGATCACTAGTTGTGCTTCGAATTTTAAAAAGTTCAATGTTTGAATGTTGTTATTTACAACTAAATGTGAAATTAATGTGTATGACCCTTGAACTGGCACAAAAACATACCAGTACCTATTAGTAGTTGATGAAAGTGTTTCATTGATTCTTGTGCCTTTCAAATTCTCAAATTAGAGTAATGAAATTCAATGTATATCCTGATGACTATAATGGCCAAAGAAATTCTAATATTATTTGAGGAGAAATGATATTTTTATTGGACATTTCCAATTTTGCCCTTTAATTAGTGCATTCTCTGAATATATATCATCTCATTCTCAGCCATAAATAAAGATCTAGAGTGTGATGTTATCTGTTCACGTTTTGACTAATAGTTGAATTAATGATAAATCCTTTTTCAGATTTAAATAATTTCTCAATTGATCATCTTATTTACGCAGTTACCCTGGGCTCACTGAAATACTAGGTCGCTACTTCAATCATGTAGTTTTGAAATGGCAGAACCTTTCTCTGTGCAAGAAATTGAGGTGAAGTACTGAAGTAGCAAAATAAAGCGCTGAGGAATGTACTTTTGTAGGTACCTTCCAAAAATGCAATGCCACGTCCAAGTTTCAATACCCTTTTAATTTAATTTTTCTGGCACAAACTTTTACTGAAAATAGTACGTTTGAGTGATAGAATCACCGTTGCACTTGCAGCTAGGTGTTTTGTTATAGGCAGTTTAACTTTTCAATATTTGTTGTGTGTATGTATTATTGAAGGAGAAAGGAGAAAAGTTTAGTTGGACTTGAATGATATTTGGAATAGAAATTGATTGGTTTGTATTATAGAAGGGGATTCATGATGTTTGGATTTATGGAAGGGTTCATCTTGGGATTTTTTGTCAAAAATAATGTTGCGAAATTAAAAAAACTTATAAAAAATAGATGCAAAATTGTATGTTAATGTAAGAAGTGAAATTGATTAAAATAAATAAATAAGAGGTGGTTGAGGTTGAGTTGAAATTTGTTTAATTAGTATTTGTGATAGTATGAGAGAGAGAGAACATTATTACATTAGTGTAGGATTCCCTGTTGAAGAGTTCTCTCTCTCTAGAGTCTAGTCTAGTTGATACGATATCATGCAATTGCAATTGCAATCGAAAATGGAAATGAAAGCATGGCCATCATGGCCACGCCGCTTGAATCCCAATTCCTTAATAGTGGCTTCTCCTTGCGCGTCTCCTCAAGGCAATCCCAATTCCATTCGGCCCGGCCGCTTGTTGGTTCTGGGCACCGGCTTCGTGGGGCGGCACGTGGCCCAGCGACTCTTGCGAGACCACCCCGGCTGGCACGTGGCTGGCACGTGCACTAGCCCTGCCAAGCAGGAGCAGCTGCGGTCCCTGGGAATTGAGGCCCATCTCTTTCAGTTGCATGAGGAGCAGGAGCAGCACCTTGAAGCCCTTGAACCCCTGCTGCGGGATGCAACTCATCTGCTCATCTCCATCCCACCTGCTACTGGTCTTAATCTGCACCAACACTTGCATCTCTTCCTCAACCATGCAAATGCAAACCTAAACCTTCAGTGGCTCTCTTATCTTTCCTCCACTAGTCCGTCCTCTCCTCTTTCTTCAATATCTCATTAATTTCATTTCTCCTTCAATATTAAACAATCACTCAATATCACAGGTGTTTATGGAGATTGCCGCGGCGCCTGGGTTGATGAACAGTTATTCAATTTTTCAATTCTCTCATTTTTGTTCCACACTTTTTATTTATGCATAAACTACCAATTTCTGTTCCATTCCATTGCTCCTCAATAATCATCTCAATTAATGCAGTTACCCAGTCAATCCAAGGACCCAGTCAGCCATTTCCAGATACGAAGCTGAAAAGGGATGGACTGATTTCGGCCTTCATCTTGGCTTATCAACCTTTATTTTTAGGTTAGGTGGTATTTACGGTCCAGGAAGAAGGTCTGTCTTTCTTTAATTACTTTCACCTTCCTCTTTCTCATTTCTTTAACCCATGGATGTCACACTTTCATCTGTCGCTGCTCATCAGCAAATTCTGACTGTATTAAAAAAATTTTAAGAGTAAAATGAGGCAAAATGATTTATGCTGAGTTGCGTGCTTTGCAGGGAATAGAAAATGTTGCCTTTACTTCTAGATAAATTCAGGCTCCCTGAAGAGCTCCTGACTAAATTAAACTTACCGTGGCAATATATTGAAAACACATTTAAGTGTATCCTGTTGTCTTAAGTCTTAACTTTGAAAGCATTTCTAATTGATGTGTACTATGACAGTGCATTGGATACACTATTGAAACGAAAAGACTTGTCAGAAAATCAGAAGAGAAGGGATTCCAGAGATTTCTATTATACAGCTCGTGTACATGTTGCTGATATTTCTCAAACTATCTTATCTAGTATAGAGAAACCACATCTGGGGTACACTTTTTTTTTTAAAATTAATTTTCTACCTTTTTTAAATGCTTCAGTTCAAATTTCTCCCTCTTTTAAAAATGTGCTCTCTTTAGGAAAATATACAATGTGGTAGATGATGACCCAGCACCACGAGCTGAGGTATTTGCATATGCTCGGGACTTGATAAGCCGAAGGTATCCTGAGATGACAGATAATTTAAATCATTTAAAATTGGGAGATGCACAAATGATTATTGGGGAAAAACGCGTATCTAATCTGCGCATGAAAAACGAGCTTGGTGTACAATTAATATACCCAAGTTACAAGTCTGGCTTGCAAAGCATCTTAGATTCGTGGTCTAGTTGACTTTGGAGTATATACAACACTGTATTCACACTTGTAGTATGTAGTTTTCTTTTTGTTTCCTCTGGTGTTTTTTGATTGATCTTTCTGTTCTGGCTTGCTTGGGTGAACTACAACAGTTCATGCTGGATCACTGCATTTTAATTTTATTCTGACAGTTATACATGACCAAATCTAAGATTTTTTGTTTGGACCATGTTGCATACTGTATAAGAAAAATCATCTGGTAATGTAAACTATGTTCAATTTTGTAGCACGTTTAATGAGTACTTTCCTCAAATTTGAATTTGGAAAAAGTTGGACCTGCTCTCTCTGTATGTGATCCAAGATTTTTCTCTTTCATTATTGTATATTGATTGGTGTTCTGAGGGCCAGCGGCCAGGTTGATCCTTAGGGCCTTTATATATTGAATTCAGTGACGACCCGGCATGTTTCCATGACTGTAATATATATTTATAGAGGATTTGTTTTTAGTTCAGTCGATTACAATGCCCTTGTGTACGGTTGGTTTGACGCACACACCAATAGATGAGATGAGCGTCATTTAAATAACACAGGGAGAAATCATCAAAGCTCCGTTTGGATGAGGTGTGGGAAGAAGGGAAGAAGTATTGGAAAGTGTGTAAATTTGTGAAGAGTTTGGATTGTTTAATAATAAATTTGGATCCTTCTTCCCTTATTCTCTTATTCCCACTCCAATCCAAACTGAGCAGGTAAGTTGTATTAACTACCAAAGAGCTTAACAAATGCATATGCATCTCATAATCTACTCCCTCTCTTACCTTGATCCACTACCTATCTCTCCAATATGCAATTTTTATATATTGCAATATTTTTGCTCTTTCCGCTTCAATAATGTCTGCCCTAATTTGAACCATTTTAAGTTGTTAACTAGCGCTATTATTCCTAAACGAAGATTCAATTAAGCATGCAATAAAAGTTACCACTAGAGCACATAATGTCTCAAGAAAGCTTTTCCAAAATTCAATAAGCTCGCAAAAGTCCAGGAATGGGTCAAGAGCAATCAAACACATTCGCCTTTTTATTTCGTATTGACACTACATGTTCCTCAGAAAAAAAAAAAGCACATCTGACACAGAAGGTGAACTGATACAATAAATTTAAGCCATTATCATGATCTCTCTTTTTCTTTGCCTTTTTCCCTTTTCCATTTTCCATTAGCGGTTGCTGACCTTGCTATCTTTAAGTGTGCTAAGATGCAAATTTCTACTATCAACAACAATTTATCAACATCTTAATAGCCAAAAATCAATTGTGCCTCCCATTTCTATAGTGAAGGGGCGCTGCCATTAGATCTGGGACGGAATACCAGCTCGAGCTCTTAGCATTTCAGTACGCTTGCTTCTCTCCATAGCATCCACCAGCCAGTCTATACTGAATTTTATTCCCGTCCTGCGTCGAAGTTTTAATTTATCACCAACCAATAGTACCAACTACACAAAACTTGTACAATGAGATGAAAAGAAAACCCGTAATTTTTGCACTTTGGAAAGAAATATTGCCTAGTAAAATGACCGAAAGATGCCAAATGGACGAAGCATTGAACTTATTTCATGCAAACCAATTTGCACATAACACTGAACAATTTGCTACTTACACTTATTTCATGCAAACCAGTCAGGTCCAGACTTAACTAACTTATTGCAGCTTAGAAAGTACACACGTAACCTCCTCCCCCTCAGAGGGTACTTTGACTTTTGTTGACACTCAGCAATAAGTTTAGCTGCTTAAGAGTAATATGAATATTCTGGATATCATGACTTTCCCAAAGATATAAGCCCCATTAGCAAGTTGGACCAAAAAAATTATACCATGCTTCCATTCGATATCCAAACTTGTCATCTCTAAAAATAAACACACAAAAATGCCTTTCTCTGTATTAATGAGTTCATGTAAGTTACAAAATCAAGATATATTATCCTTTTTAGTTTAACCTCAAAATAAGGGCAACAATTGTGAATTCAACAGAGTTTACATTTGTTATCAGACAAACCTAGTTGCTGGTACTGTTTGCAAGTGTCTTGAAGAATGCTAATAATGGTTGCAATGAAGAAACGTATTGAGAATAATTTGTGAGAAAAAGTTATTCCGATTTTGATGGAAAAGAACTTTAAAAAATAACTCTTTAAACTAACCCTTCATATGCAGAGACAGATTGAAACACATAGGGTCTTTCATCTAGATCCTTGAGATCCAAATATCTCTCCAATTCTTCTGCTGATACTGCCTCTGCCACATCCTGATATAATTTTTTTTTTAAATTTAAGGGGGGAAAACAAATGACAAATAAGTGGAAACAAAATCTTGACTTATGATTAGGAAACATCTATTTAGTAGGCTTTTCTTACATGATATCTGCATTTTTCATTTTGTGTTCTTATGATACATGTATTTCAAATTTCCCTAACAAAAACCACTACAAAAAGCTCAAGATTATACAGAAATTACATGTAAAACATAGCAACAAGGTTCCCGCTAGCTTCACTATTGTATACTGACTCCCAAAATTACTCAAATATGCAACCAACAACCAACATATTTTTACAAGTTGGAACTAACAGCAAAAGTGATAAAGATTCACATTATCTTGAGCAAAACAAGTGACTAAATATTTCGACTTTCATGTATACAAGCACAACCAAGTCTATAAATAATAGCACAAATTTAGAAGCTAGCATCATGTGATCTAGTTCATTTTGAACTTGGTAGAAAGCAAGAGCCGCAAAGTCTTGGCGCACAATTCCGTGAATTAATAGAATGCTCTATCATATTAATATGAGAGAGAGAGAGAGAGACCTGTTTATTGGCCAGTATCAACAATGGTGCACCTTGGAGGTCTCGATGTCGAAGGACTTTTTCTGTATATTTACACATCAGCAGCAATGAGAGAAGAGTTTAGACAAATTTTTCCCTTCCGTTTTCTCCATATTTTTATCATTTAAAAGGAATAAAAAAAGAACTAACCAAGTGCAGATCTTGCATCGTGAAATGAATTAGGAGAAGAGGCATCAATGACATATATTATGGCATGTGCCTCTTCGTAGTACTTCTCCCAAATCGTTCGCAAACCAACCTGGTAAAAAATATGATAAGAACAAAGGTAGAAAATTGAGGAGTAGTAGGCCCATACAGTAAGCAAAGAAAGCAGAAAAAATCAGATTATGAAATGTTTGTTTCAAATGAAATAACACTAAGAGTTGGGAGTGCTGGAAAAGGGAGCCCACCTGACCTCCTAAATCCCAAAAGACGAGCTTAGCGTTGGAAGCGTCAATTCTGGCAATGTTAAGGCCGACAGTAGGTAGAATGCGGTCGGGTGGCAGGCCCTCGATTTTGGAATAAATGGATTTGAGCTTCTCTAACAGAGTCTATGATATGAATTAAGGAATGGAATGGTTAGAAACAGAGTGCAGTGAGATGAGGTGAGCAGTAAATGCTATAGTTGAATGTGGTTGCAAAGACTAAGAGCAGAGAAATAAAAGGGTAGGTAGATCTCTAATAGACATAGACATGAGAGAGTGAGAGAGAGAGAGAACAGTACAGTTTTGCCGGATTGATGGATGCCGAGAATTAGGAGGTGGAATTCAGTCTTGCTGAACATGTATTTCCAGAGGCCGTAAAACAAAGAAAACATTTCGTCAGCTCGAGCTTTTCTCTTAAGATTGTTGGTTCTTCCAGTTGCAGTCCAATCCTGTAATCCTGTATGATAATTGATAATAGAAATTAGCAAGAAGAAGACAAGAGAGAGATCTACAACAAAAACGTTTGCGTCGATGAGGATCTTAGTATAATTGCAGAGGTGGATCTGAGCACTTTAACCTTAACCTTACCTCGAGGGTTGAGGGTTGAGGGTTGAGGGTTGGGTTGAGTCGCCGTCCGCCGGAGTTGCGCTGCGCCGAGACTTGACTTGACTGACTTGATTCTTCTTTGGAAGTTTCAGATTTGAGTTGACTGATCTACAGAGAGATCTTATTTGATTTTATTTGATTTGGAGAAATAGCGTCGATTCTTATCAATTCGTTGAATAAAAGAAACAAAAGAGAGAGAGAAAGAAGAAGAAGAAGATCCGCAGATTTTCCCTGCCCGCTGGGACCCAACCAACCCCATGCTTATTTTATTATTATATTATATATTATTATAATATCTGCAAATATTCAATTTTCTTGGGCCCTTGTATTTATTACTTTTTTTTCCTCCACCACCTATTACATTATGTTTCTTTAAATTTCATCTCTTTCATTTAATTGCATGAATTATAATTTTTGAGATAAAAAAAATTACCTTTTATAAAAATAGTAAAAATGCCAGCGACAGCTGCACAAAACAAAAGACAACTACATCGTCTGCTACTGTGTATGTATGTATTTATTTACGTATTTATGTATATGTTTTTTTGATCGGAAGAGGAGTGCGTGCGAATATGAGCATCATATATATAATATAATCATTATTCCTTTTGCGCCGACGTATGAAAATTAAACATGATCTTGCCTGTCATTAGGCCTGTCGAACGTTTATAACGGGAGCAGAAACAACAATTTATATTTTCGTTCCGTTTCATCAAACATAATAGAAATCTATTCCATTTAACGTTCCGTCTCTATTTTCTATTGATTTCAGTTCTATTTCCGTATTTCGTTTCATTTACATTAACAAATTTCAATTATGTTTCTGTTTCGTTTCTGAAAACGAAATCCATTTCATCTTTCATTTAATGTTTTGTTTTGACGGAACAAAACAGAACACGGAACGAAAACTTAATATTGACAGATCTAGCTGTCATTCTGTCAAGTTTATTCAATTTAAAAATGATCTGATACTAAGCCAAGCCAACTAGCCAACTAGGCAATTCAACTCTTGTTATGCATGTTTTATGGATCAGATCACACATTCAAATTGGCCCATAACTCGCACAAAATATAAAATATTGTCAGCAAGGAGATTTCAATAGAGAGATCATATTGGATGATTTAGATCGGTCATTTTGAAGCTGATCTAAATTTTTAGATCAGTATGCACCATAGGTTTTCTCTATATATAATTATAAACGAGGGTTGGACATCGAGCTTCGCTCGATACCATATTTTTTTACATAATTTAAAGTTTGGTTTCTATTATATTATTTTTTATATATGTTAATAATAATGTGAATATCTAACTAAAATATCAATATCATCATGTTTTAAGTAAGATCATAAACATATTTTAGACTATATAAATAGCGCTGCTGATGGGCCAGTCCGAGCTGGATAACTGGCTCGGCCCGCTTAAGAAAAAAATTCTGTCCGAATCGAGTCCAGCCCTCCTTTTTGCGGCAAATAATCGACCCTCTCTCTAATTCTCGGTCATGTCCAGAAAAGCCCTCGAGCCAGGCCCTGGGGCCTGGGTTAGCGATTTTTACAGAAGCTGTTCGAGACTAATATACAAAAGTCCTATAATCCTTTGACAATTTTTTTTTTAAAAAACAGAATACTACCTCTGACTTAGGCATTACTTTAAGCCTATAAGTATGTGGTATCAAACATTTTCACGTTAATTAAAAAAATATTTATCACAAATACGAGACGTATTGTACGTTTTTTTGAAATGTAATTTCTTTGGCTAACATTTTTTTAATTCTAATCTTTGTCTACACCAGTCTAGCAATTTTTATGAAGAAAAGGCATGGATCAAGCGTTTGATATCTCATTAATCCAACCAAAATTACAAGTTCATACGGACATATAGTAATAAAACGAGTAAAAGACAAAAACAAAGATCCAGATTGAATATGCATAATCTGATGAATTCATTAACGTTGTTTCATTACAAAATACCATGCGCTATTTAATCTGACATTCAGACTTTGCCACTATGGGCTCTTTGTTGCTTGTTACAAACACAGTTTTTTATGCAAGGCAAGGCAATGCTTTGATCTTACAATCATCTAGACACCTTGGACATGTCGGTATTGATTGTTCTGAGAGCTTGTTCAGAACAAATAAATATCTAACCTGTCGATCTTTCAGCAACTTGACAAAGTTCTCTATTGTATTTCTATAGAACGACCTATCAAAGAAGAAAATAGAGAACAGAGGTGAAATACTGAAAGCCATAATATCAAGCTCTACCAACCAACAGAGTTCCTTGGTACAAGTTATGTGCTAACAAGACATTGTAACAGTGCACAAACATCAGGTTCAAAGATTAAAAATAATAATCATGTATCAGTAGACAAAAAATTTACTACACTGTTCTATACTGGTACAAAAGCTTTGAGCACCAGCTATCTTTTCACATAAAGTGCATTCATAACCCAAGTAGAGTAACCATAAACAAGCACATAATTAAGCATTTATTTTATATCAGGACGGGTAAATTAGAAATATGTGGAACTTCATCATACCTTCTTGCACCAAGCTTTTCTGAAATGATATTAATTTCTTGGTGAAGCTCAAGTGTCTACAGTATAAAGGGATCATTGTGACAATCAGCTAAAAGAATTTAATAACCAGATCAAGTTCACAAATGCGTAGCCACTATAGATACAGTACCCATGAAATTAGAATTTTCATTTCTTATTCTAAGGCCAGAATGCTTTAATATACAACATGTATCACATGATATGCAACGCTAGATTATTAATACTAAACTCAAAATCTGAAATGATGGAAATACATCCAAGACAAAAGCTTTCTCAAATGCTGGAAATGCATATAGTGATGTTTAAATTACGAGCCCACATGAACCCCAATAAAAATCTACTAAACAATTATAGCACTTATGAAAAGAAATATAAGTTTTAGAAATTACAATCATGAGGCAGTGAAGAGAACACTGATGAAATCTGAGACCTGATCGAAAATTCAGACGCTTTCTCCAATCCTGCAATTATGAAAGATACTCCATTAAATTACTACGAAATTGAAGTTTATAGGTTTGATTCTATGCAATATTACTAAGATTCTTTTAACTTACAAAATATTCATGTAGGTCAGATTACCAACAGCAGGAGATAAAGTTCCAGATAAGTTCATCTTTAGAAGCTGACTGGAACACTGGTCTTATGTGAATACAAATGTTCAGACTATGCATACAATAGAAAATAGATTATATGTCAGAACAACAAGGCCACAAAAAATTGGCATTTTGTTTGACTTTCATAATTTTTATAATTATGAACAATTTCAATTTGATTGTTTGGGTATTTGAAATTGCAAAATGTTATTTCAAAAAATTAAGGGTAAACCTTTACTGCATACTCCAACAAACTTATTTCCAAAACAAAAGATATTGTTTATAAGATAAAATCTAAATGTAGAACAACCATTATGATATTCCAAAAATTAAAAGGTCACTGTAGAAGAAGACTACATATGTTTGAAAATAAAGCAACCAATAGACTATTTTTGTGAGACCATACTGCACAAGCTGACTCAACTGATTTTCTGAGAAGTCAACAACTCAAACGAGATAAAACCCCAACTTGAGACCAATAAACTATAATGGCTAACGTGGATGCAATTTAATTGAAAAACAGTAGTTGACCAACTTAACTAATAGTAATTCTAATGCTAAAACCCATTCAAAAATAATACTAACTATGTAACCTCATATATATGTGAAGGTCCCAACGAAAAACTAAACATATCCTATTAATTGAAAATAACACCTCACCAAACTCAAACTGCACAAAAAAGAACAAAAATTGAAGATTCATTTGTCCATTTCAGCACGCAATCAAAATGGAACATGTGAGAAATGAAGAATTCAACAGGACACAAGAACCCAACTCCAATTCGAATGACCAGTTTGTGAAATCAGGGAATTCAATGACTAACTGAGACTTGGTAACAATAGCAAAAAGACTTGTACTTTTCTGCATAAAGAAAGAGAAGAGTCAAGAGAGTCACAGAGGGAGAGAGAGAAAGGAGTTACCTGACAGCCGAGCGAGAAATTGATTTCAGAAAGGTTGAACGAAGAAATGGAATTTTCAGAAGGAACCATCTCTACGAGAGTTGCTCCGCTTCATTGAAGGGTTGAACGGAGAAATGAATTCGGTTTAGGGTTTAGCATAGAACGAAGAAATCAGAGAAATCTCAAGTTTCGAGTCTTCGATCCAGAGGCAGAGCGTCGATCTCTCGGCTCTCGAGTCAGGAGGCTGAGCTCGATCTAAGACTGAGGGCCTAACAAATTAGACTCGACTAAGCTCGAGCTTAGATTAATTTGAGGGCCGAGCCGAGCTTTTAAGCCCTACTCGAAATAGGCTCGGCCCAGTTAGGAAAAACGGTACATCCGATCCGTGAGCCCACGGACATGTCCGGCCCATTACCAGCGCTATATATAAACAACATAAACATAGATTATTGTGATCAAATTACTTAAAATGAATGTAAAATCGCTTGAAATGCTCAAATATACTCGGAATCTATAAAATCTACACATTATGTGAATAATTACAATGTATAATCCTATCGTTTTGAATAAGTGAGTCCATAAACATATTCTAAACTATATCAAGAGCTTAATTTAGATTACTGTGATCAAACTACTTAAAATGAATACAAAATCTCTTGAAATGCTCAAATATACTCATAATCTGTAAAATCTGCACATCATGTGAATAATTACAATGTATAATCCAATCGTTTTGAATAATTATGCTCATTAATATATTCTAGACTATATAAAAAGTTTAAATATAGATTATTGTGATCAAATAACTTAAAATGAATGCAAATTATTTGAAATGTTCAAATATACTAAGAATCTATAAAATATCCACATCATGTGAATAATTAAAATGCATAATCCAATCGTTTTGAAAAAGTGAGTTCATAAACATATTTTAGACTATATAAAAAGCTTAAATATAGATTATTATGATAAAATGACTTAAAATAAATATAAAATCGATTGAAATACTCAAATATACTCAGAATCTATAAAATCTGCACATTATGTGTGTAATTACAATGTATAATCCAATCGTTTTAAATAAGTGAGTACATAAATATATTCTAAACCACATAATGAGCTTAAATATAGATTATTGTGATCAAATGACTTAAAATGAATGCAAAATCGCTTGAAATGCTCAAATATACTAAGAATCTATTAAATTAGCAAATTATGTGAATAATTACAATGTATAATCCAATCATTTTGAATAAGTGAGTTTATAAACATATTTTAAACTATATAAAGAGCATAATATAGATTATTATGATCAAATGACTTAAAATAAATACAAAATCATTTGAAATGCTCAAATATACTACGAATCTGTAAATCTGCATATAATGTTAACAATTACAATATATAATCCAATAGTTTTGAATAATTGATCTCCTAAACATATTATAGACTATATAAAGAGCTTAAATATAGATTATTGTGATCAACTGACTTAAAATGAATGCAAAATCTCTTGAAATGCTCAGATATACTCAGAATCTTTAAAATCTACACATTAGGTTTGTAATTTTAACGTATAATTTAATTGTTTTGAATAAGTGAGTTTATGAACATATTCTAAACTATATAAAGAGCTTAAATATAGATTATTGTCATCGAATAACTTAAAATTAATGCAAAATCGCTTGAAATGCTCAAATATACTCAGAATCTATAAAATCTGCAAATTATGTGTGTAGTTGCAATATATAATCCAATCTTTTTGAATAAGTGAGTTCATAAACATATTTTAGACTATGTAAAAAGCTTAAGTATAAATTATAGTGAACAAATTTCTTAAATTGAATGCAAAAATCGCTTGAAATGCTCAAATATACTCAGAATCTTTAAAATCTGCACATTATGTGCATAATTACAATGTATAATCCAATTGTTTTGAATAAGTGATATCACAAAATGAATGCAAAAATCGCTTGAAATTCTCAAAAATACTCAGAATATGTAAAATCCATATATTATGTGAATAATTACAATTTATAATCCAATCATTTTCAATAAGTGAGTTCACAAACAAATTCTAAACAATATAAAGAATATTAATATTGATTGTTGTGATAAAATAACTTAAAATGAATGCAAAATCGCTTAAAATGCTCAAATATAATTTGAATCTGTAAAATATGCATATTATGTGAATAATTACAATATATAATCCAATCGTTTTGAATAGTTGGCCTCATAAACATATTATAGACTAAATAAAAAGTATAAATATTGCTTATTGTGATCAAATAACTTAAAATTAATGCAAAATCGCTTGAAATACTCAAATTTACTCAAAATCTTTAAAATCAACACATTATATGAAATACTCAAATTTGCTCAAATATTCTCAGAATCTTTAAAATCTGCACATCATGACAGCCGCTGTCAATGTGATCTAAAAAAAATGGATTAGATTACAATGTATAATCCAATGCTTATGAAAAAGTGAGTTCATAAACATATTATAGACCATATAAAGAGCACCAATATAGATTATTGTGATCAAATGACTTGAAATGAATTCAAAATCGCTTGGATTGCTCAAATATCTCAGAATCTGTAAAATCTGCAAATTATGTGAATAATTATAAAGTATAACCCAATCGTTTCGAATAAATGAGTTCATAAATATAGATTATTGCCATCAAATGACTTAAAGTGAATGCAAAATCGCTTGAAATGCTTAAATATATACAGAATCTATAAAATCTGCATATTATGTGAATAATTACAATGTATAATCCAATCGTATTGAATACGTGAGCTTATAAACATATTCTAGACTATATAAAGAGCATAAATATAGAATATTGTCATCACATAACTTAAAATGAATGCAAAATTAATTGAAATACTCAAATAAACTTAGAATATGTATAATATGTACATTATGTGAATAATTACAATGTATATTCTAATTGTTTTGAATAATTGAGCTCATAAATATATTGTAAACTATATAAGAGCTTAAATTTAGATTAGTGTGATATAAAATAAATACAAAATCGCTTGAAATGCTCCAATATACTCACAATATTTAAAATCTGCAAATTATGTGCGTAATTACAATGTATAATCCAATCGTTGTGAATAACTTAGTTCAGAAATATATTCTAAACAAATAAAGATCATAAATATAGATTACTGTTGTCAAATGACTTAAAATGAATACAGATTCTTTTGAAATGCTCAGATATACTCAGAAATTATAAAATCCGTATATTATGTGAATAATTATATTATATAATCCAATCGTTTGGAATAAGTGAGTTCATAAAAATATTTTAGAATTCTCAAATATATTTAGAATTCGTCAAATATGCACACTATGTGAATAATTACAGTGTATAAATTTTTTTTTTAATAATTGACGTCATAAACATAATCTATACTATATAAAGAGCATAAATATAGATTGTTGTGATCAAATGATTAAAAATGATTGTAACATCGCTTCAAATACTCAAATATACTCAAAATCTGTAAAATCTTCACAATATATGAATAATTACAATGTATAATCCAATTGTTTTGAATAATTGAGCTCATAAACATATTTTAGACAATATAAAGAGCGTAGATATAAATAGCGTATGTAATCCAATCGTTTGGAATAAGTGAGTTCATAAAAATATTTTAAATTATATAAAGAGATTAAATATAGATTATTGTGATCAAATGACTTAAAATAAATGCAAAATTACTTAAAATGCTCAAATATATTTAGAATTTGTCATATCTGCACACCATGTGAATAATTACAGTGTATAAAAAAATCTTTTTTTTAATAATTGACGTCATAAACATATTCGATACTATATAAAGAGCATAAATATAGATTGTTGTGATCAAATGACTAAAAATGATTGTAACATCGCTTCAAATACTCAAATATACTCAAAATCTGTAAAATCTTCACAATATATGAATAATTACAATGTATAATCCAATTGTTTTTAATAATTGAGCTCGTAAACATATTTTAGACAATATAACGAGCGTAGATATAGATTATTGTGATAAAATAACTTAAAATGAATGCAAATCGCTTGAAATGCTCCAATATACTCAGAATCTTTAAAATCTGTACATTATGTGTGCAATTAAAATGTATAATCCAATTGTTTTTAATAACTTATATTACAGAAACATACTCTAAACTATATAAAGATCATAAATATAGATTACTGTGGTCAAATGACTTAAAATGAATACAAAATCGTTTGAAATACTCAAATATACTCAGAAATAGTAAAATCCGTATATTAGAATAATTATAATGTATAATCCAATCGTTTGGAATAAGTGAGTTCATAAAAATATTTTAAATTATATAAATAGATTAAATATAGATTATTGTGATCAAATGACTTAAAATTCTCAAATATATTTAGAATTCGTCAAATATGCACACTATGTGAATAATTACAGTGTATAAAAAAATATTTTTTTTAATAATTGACGTTATAAACATATTCTATACTATATAAAGAGAATAAATATAGATTGTTGTGATCAAATGACTAAAAATGATTGTAACATCGCTTCAAATACTCAAATATACTCAAAATCTGTAAAATCTTCACAATATATGAATAATTACAATGTATAATCCAATTGTTTTGAATAATTGAGCTCATAAACATATTTTAGACAATATAAAGAGCGTAGATATAGATTATTGTGATCAAATAACTTAAAATGAATGCAAATCGCTTGAAATGCTCCAATATACTCAGAATCTTTAAAATCTGTACACTATATGTGCAATTTAAATGTATATCCAATCGTTTTTAATAACTTATATTACAGAAACATACTCTAAACTATATAAAGATCATAAATATAGATTACTGTGGTCAAATGACTTAAAATGAATACAAAATCGTTTGAAATACTCAAATATACTCAGAAATAGTAAAATCCGTATATTAGAATAATTATAATGTATAATCCAATCTTTTGGAATAAGTGAGTTCATAAACATATTCTAAACTATATAAAGAGCTTAAATATCGATTATTGTGATCAAATGACTTAAAATGAATGCAAAATCGCTTAAAATGCTCAAATATACTTAGAATTTGTCAAATCTGCACATTAATGTGAATAATTACAATTCATAAACCAATATTTTAGAAATTATTAACCTAATTAACATATTCTAGGCTAAATAAAAAGCATAAATATAGATTATTGTGACCAAATGACTTAAAATGAATGCAAAATCTCTTCAATTGTTCAAATATACTCAGAATATGTAAAATCTGGACAATATGTGAACAATTACAATGTATAATCCAATCGCTTTGAATAATTGAGCTAATAAATATATTCTACACAATATAAAATGCTTAAATATATATTATTGTGATCAAAGGACTTAAAATTAATGCAAAATCACTTGAAATGCTCAAATATACTCAGAATAATTAAAATCTGAAAATTATTTGAATAATTACAATATATAATCCAATTGTTTTGAATAAATAATATCATAAACATATTCTAGACAATATAAAAAGCTTAAATATAGATTATTGTGATCAAATGACTTAAATAAATGTAAAATCGCTTGAAATGCTCAAATATACTCAGAACTTTTAAAATCTACATATTATGTGCGTAATTACAATGTATAAAGCAATCGTTTAGAATAAGTAAGTTCATAAACATATTCTTGATAATATAAAGATCTTAAATATAGATGATTGTGATCAAATGATTTGAAATTAATGCAAAATTACTTGAAATGCTTAAATATACTAAGAATCGGTAAAATCTGCGCATTATGTGAATAATTATAATGTATAATCCAATCGTTTTGAATATGTGAGCTCATAAAAATATTCTAGACTATATGAAGAGCTTAAATATAGATTATTGTGATAGGATGGCTTAAAATGAATGGAAAATCGATTGAAATGTTCAAAGAAAATTAGAATCTGTAAAATATGCACATTATGTGAATAATTACAATGTATAATACAATCATTTTGAATAATTAATCTCATAAACATATTATAGACTATATGAAGAGCTTAAATAGAGATTATTTTGATCCAATAACTTAAAATGAATGCAAAATCGCTTGAAATACTCCAATATACTCAAAATCTTTAAAATCTGCACATTATGTACTTGATTACAATGTATAATCCAATCGTTTTGAATAACTTAGTTTATAAACATATTCTAAACAATATAAAGATCATAAATATACTAAAAATCGTTTAGATATTCTAAACATATTCTATGGTCAAATGGCTTAAAATAAATGCAAAATCGTTTGAAATGCCCAAATATACTAAAAAATTGTAAACTCCGTATATTATGAGAATAATTAGAATGTATATTCCAATTATTTAGAATAAGTGAGTTCATAAACATATTCTAAACTATATAAAGAGCTTAAATATAGATTATTGTGATCAAATGACTTAAAATGAAAGCAAAATCACTTAAAATGCTCAAATATACTTAGAATTTGTGAAATCTGCACATTATGTGAATAATTACAATGTATAAACCAATCTTTTTTAATACTTGATCTCATAAACATATTCTAGACTATATAAAGGGCATAAATATAGATTATTGTGATTACATGACTTAAAATGAATGTAAAATCACTTCAAATGCTCAAATATACTCAGAATCTGTAAAATCTGCACAATATGAGAATAATTACAATATATAATCCAATCAATTTGAATAATTGAGCTCATAAACATATTCTACACAATATAAAGAGTTTAAATATAGATTATTGTGATCAAATGACTTAGAATTAAAGCAAAATCGCTTGAAATGCTCAAATATACTCCGAATCTTTCAAATCTGAACATTATGTGCATAATTACAATGTATAATCCAATTGTTTTGAATAAGTGATATAATAAACATATTCTAGACTATAAAAAGAGCTTAAATATATATTATGGTGATCAAATGACTTAAAATGAATGCAACATCGCTTGAAATGATCAAATATATTCCGAATCTGTATAATCTGCATATTATGTGAATAATTGCAATGTACAATCCAATCGTTTTGAATAATTGAGCTCATAAACATATTCAAGACTTTACAAAGAGCTTCATTATAGATTATTGTTATCAAATGTCTTAAAATGAATGCAAAATCGCTTGAAATACCCAAATATACACAGAATGTAAAATCTGCACATTGATGTGTGTAATTACAATAAATAATCCATTCATTTTGAATGAGTGTGTTCTTAAACATATTCTAGACTTTGTTAAGAGCTTAAATATAGATTATCGTGAACAAATGTCTTAAATTGAATGAAAAATCGCTTGAAATGCTCAAATATGCTCTGAATCTTTAAAATCTGAACATTTTGTGCATAATTACAATGTATAATCCAATCTTTTTAAATAAGGGAGTTGATAAACATATTCGAGACTTTATAAAGAGAGCTTAAATATAGATTATTGTGAACAGATGACTTAAAAATGAATGTAAAATCGCTTGAGATATTCAAATATTCTCAGAATCTGTAAAATCTGCAAATTATGTGCATAATTACAATATATAATCCAATCGTTTCAAATAATTGAGTTCATAAACATATTCTAGACTATATAAAGAGGTTCAATATAGATTATTGACATCAAATGAATTAAAATGAATGCAAAATCGCTTGAAATGCTCAAATATACTCAGAATCTTTCAAATCTGAACATTATGTGCATAATTACAATCTATAATCCAATCGTTTTGAATAAGTGATATCATAAACATATTCTAGACTATATAAAGAGTTTAAATATACATTATGGTGATCAAATGACTTAAAATGAATGCAAAATCGCTTGAAATGCTCAAATATATTCAGAATCTGTATAATATGCATATTATGTGAATAATTACAATGTACAATCCAATTGTTTTGAATAATTGAGCTCATAAACATATTTGAGACTTTACAAAGTGCTTTATTATAGATTATTGTTATCAAATGACTTAAAATGAATGCAAAATTGCTTGAAATATCCAAATATGCACAAAATATGTAAAATCTGCACATTATGTGTGTAATTACAATGAATAATCCATTTGTTTTTAATGAGTGTGTTCTTAAACATATTCTAGACTTTGTTAAGAGCTTAAATATAGATTATCGTGTCTCTTGACAGTCTCTGTCAAGCTTTCTAAAAAAAAATAAATATAGATTACCGTGAACAAATGTCTTAAATTGAATGAAAAATCGCTTGAAATGCTCAAATATGCTCTGAATATTTAAAATCTGAACATTTTGTGCATAATTACAATGTATAATCCAATCTTTTTTAAATAAGTGAGTTGATAAACAAATTCGAGACTTTATAAAGAGAGCTTAGATTATTGTGAACAGATGACTTAAAAATGAATGTAAAATCGCTTGAAATATTCAAATATTAACAGAATCTGTAAAATCTGCAAATTATGTGCGTAATTACAATATGTAATCCAATCGTTTCGAATAATTGAGTTCATAAACATATTCTAGACCATATAAAGAGGTTTAATATAGATTATTGACATCAAATGAATTAAAATGAATGCAAAATCGCTTGAAATGCTCAAATATACTCAGAATCTTTTAAATCCTGCACATAATGTTCATAATTACAATGTATAATCCAATTGTTTTGAATAAGTGATATCATAAACATATTCTGGACTATAAAAAGAGCTTAAATATATATTATGGTAATCAAATGACTTAAAATGAATGAAACATCGCTTGAAATGATCAAATATATTCCGAATCTGTATAATCTGCATATTATGTGAATAATTACAATGTACAATCCAATCTTTTTGAATAATTAGCTCATAAACATATTCGAGACTTGCTCAGTCTTATTCCTTCCTCTCCACTCTTCAATGCTGTAGGGTTTTAGATAAACCCTCCAAATTCCAATTTCCATTTCCAATGCAGTCGCTTTGCTTCTCCCAAACTCCTCTCCTCTTCCCCCCTCTCTCTCGCTCCTCTTCACTAAAACCAACCTTCTCTAGGACTAGGCGGGTCGTCGTCGCCTCTGCCAGCGATGGGTTCCGACCCGAACCAGGCTGGACACGTTTAGGGGCAAATCGGGCGCCGTTTCCTTTTGCGGGCTCAGCCACGAGGTATTTGAGAAGAAGAAGCTCGTCTCCTCCCCTTTCGAGGATGAATCAAAAGGGTCGTTGCTCTGGATTGTGGGCCCCGCTGCTCTCATCTCCTCCCTTCTCCTGCCTCAGTTGTTCCTTAGCAGCTTCGTTGAGGCGTTTCTCAAGAATCAATTGATTGCAGGGGTCAAGTATATGAACTGAAGATGGCGAACGAAGGCGATTGGACTCTTGTGCAACCTAGGCGTCGTCGCAACAACCACCGCGCCTCAGCCGATGCAACCACCACTCCCTTCCAGTTCACTACCTACAACGCTGCCCCCACCTATGCTCAGGTACTCCGAAAACCCTCTGTTCCCCGTCTTTCGCCACCCGCCTCTCGCCTTGCCGGAAATCGCAACCCCAACCGTCAGACGGCTCCTGCTGTTGCTGGTGCTCACCAACCACGCAGGCCAAAACTCTTCCCTCACCAACCTTACAAAGCTAAGCCTACTGCTCAGCTAAAACCTCAGCCATACCAACCAGCTCCCCGCCGCCGTTGGCTTCCGAAACCTCGTCAGGCTTCCATTCAAGCTACAGAGGGGGTTCCCTCTGAGGTGACTCTGCCGGAGAGCCCTACCACTCTTTGTTTGCCCCCCTCCCCTTCCTTTGAAGAATGGCACCTCCGATGCTTTCGATGCTTTCAGCGTGGCCACCTTTCCGATGATTGCCGGAATGCTCGCAGGTGCGTTCTCTGCTGGGGAATAGGACATGATTACAAAGAATGTCCTGACACCCCTTTCCCAAGACAGTCTCAGGAAAAACCCTCCTCTCCCAAGACATGGCTGGCCGAGCACCCTTTCGATGAGTTGCTCGATAGTTACAATCCACATCTGCGCACTGTCTTGCCTTCAGACTCAGAACGTCCCAGGGAGGTCAGCTATCATCTCTCAA
Source organism: Rhynchospora pubera (assembly GCA_028095005.1). NCBI lineage: Eukaryota > Viridiplantae > Streptophyta > Magnoliopsida > Poales > Cyperaceae > Rhynchospora > Rhynchospora pubera. Next base: position 104,207,537 of record CM051459.1, read on the forward strand.
GGGATAAGGCTTATCTTCAAGAGATTCAGCGTTTATCAAGGGCCCTGCTGGTAACCACTCCACCGGACTCTGAGGTCCCTTTTACTGCTGATGTGATTGCTGCTCAGCTTGCTTCTACAGGCTTAGTGAAGAAGGAGCAACTCCAAATAGCCAATCTCACTAGAGATAGGCTTCTGGTCCTTCCACCTAAATATGTTACTGCCCAACAACTGGGTTTAGCCATGTCTGAAGCTTGGTGGGATAAGGGATATCAGGCTGTGCAATGGTCCCCGGCGATCGACGCTGACGTTGAAATTCCTATCTTTAAGGCTTGGTTAACACTTTCTGGTATTCAGCCACATCACTGGAGGGAACGCTATGTAGCGGAGGCTGTCAGCAAGTTTGCGACCTATCTGGGTACCATTCCCTCTAGAGATTTGAACAACATGGCCACTTGGGATATTGCTATAGCTACTTCAGATCTTCATCGTGTTCCCCTCTCTATCTCCATGACAGGCGATGGTTATAAGTATCCAGTCTCAATGCACATTAATTGCTGGGTTCAAGTGCCGCCGGAGGTGATGTTTTCACCCCCGCCCCCACCACCTCCGATCAGCCGCCCCAGCCATCGCCGACCCAAATCGACTACACCACCAACTACCTCCGATGAGGATAACTGTCACTTGCAAGGGGACACCGTTACCCTGAAAATCTCTTCCCTACAGGAGATTTTTAGAGGTGTGCATCCCTCCAGCATCCCGCCAGAGCTTGCCAACTTGTTTTCCTCTTCTGCGAAGGATCACGGAGTGATTCTCCGGCGCAGGGACCTAGCTTTAGCTGAACAGGCAGGCCAAGCTCCACCAAAGGATACTTGCCAAATGTCACAGAGGATCCCAAACCGTACCAAAAGACTCTCTTCCATTGACGTCATGGAGCTGCAGGCTTCTGTCGTGGAACTTTCTCCGTATGAGAAGCGTTTGGCAGCATCTTCAGTGTAGGTACAACCTTTCGGTACCCCTCTGTCGCTTACAGACAAAATCCCTGTAGATGCATGTCTGTTTCCTGAGGTTTTCCAACCGTTAGATGGTCAAATTTTGTCCCAACAGAGATTTGAACGTTTAGATACCAACTTGGGTCATTCTGACCCGTTAATAGAGGCACCTTCAGATCCTTTGGTTAACGGGTCTGGTACTTCCCAAACGGGTTGCGGATCTACCACACCTGTTTTGCCGGTTTCCATTTTGGACAAAACTTTTTTGGGCCCTTCCACTAACAGGCTTGATTTATCCTTAGTTGTTGTTCCACAAGATAAGACCGTTAGTCCTATAGTTGGCGGCCTACCCACAGTTAAAAACAGAACACGTCCTGCTAAATTGCCAAAATCTGTGACTTCTAAGGCAAAATCTGGTTGTGTAACTAGAACTCAAAAGAAACTGTTCAAACAAGCTGAGCAAGGCTTGTTAGCTAATACTGATACTAGTGCCTTTTTGGACGTACCGTTAAAGCTTGTTGAGGCAGTTGAAATGCTCAATCTGATTGGTGTAGATCACAACATACTTCACAAAGAAACTGATACACTGTCCAAAGATTTTCCTGACCTCTGTGTGCTTGATTCACGTGTTAAGGTTATTTCAACTAAGAATTCTGATACTGTGAAACAGGGTCAAGCCTCTTCCAGTAAAAGAAAGGGTCAAGCCTCTTCCAGTAAAAGAAGGGCCACTCACTACTGCCTCGCAGACAGAGTAGATATCCCAGGATCTGATGAGGAGATTGGAGACTACTCGTCGGAGTAGCTTTTCTCTTTTTCTTCTAATTAAGCTGCCTTTTTATGGAGCTCCTTTTTGTGTCCCTTGTGGTTGTCTTCTTGTTTAATGATGTATAAACCTCTTAAATTATTGTCTTGGAATGTTCGTGGGCTAGGGGAGGATGGTAAAAGACTGGTAGTAAGTAATACTATCCGATCTTCAAGATGTGAAAAGATTTTATTTGATAGAGATATCGCAGTTTTGGATTCTATTGACACAAGGGGGGGTTGTGTCATTGGTTGGAAAAGATTTTTTTGTAAGCTTTCCTCGTGGGTCACACGCCACACGATCTCTGTGCTTCTTTTGGACTTGCGAACTGACTTAAAATTATTGATCACAAATGTGTATGGTCCTCACTCTACTATTGAACGAACAAACTTTTTCGGAGAGCTTAGATTCATTGCTGCGCTAGAAACTTGTCATTGGGCGGTTTTAGGGGACTTCAACATTGTTCGTTGGATGAATGAACGCTCTACGATTGCTACAGAGTTCGCTCAAATGCAGATGTTTAACGACGTGATCAGGGACTTACACCTGTATGATACTCCCTTGGTTAACAGACGGTTTACTTGGTCCAATAAACAGCCTATTCCAATTCAATCCCGACTAGATAGGGTGCTTCTTTCTCCCCATTGGTTAACTTCCTTCCCTGTTCTCAATCTTCAAGCACTTTCCTCTTTTGTCTCAGATCACATCCCCATTCAACTCCACTGTAAGCAACTAGCAACTGTTCCTAAAAGAAAGAGGATTGAATTGTTCTGGTTTAATTATGAGGCTTTCCACTCGATAACTCAAACTACTTGGGCTACAACGCCGGCCCAAATTCCTCTACCTTCAGCCCAAAATTTTTATTCAAAGAATGCTCTTATGCAGGGGGGGCGTTTGGATGAGGTTGGAATAGGTGGGAATTGCAAATTCCCGGAATTTCTTATGCCAAATTTATTATAAACAATCCAAACTCTTCACAAAGTTACACACTTCCCAATAAATTTATGCCTAGAATTGGCTATTCCCCCAATTCCCAACCCATCCAAACGGCCCCCAGGATAGTTTAAGCGCCTGGCATAAATCCAGCTTTCCTTACGTTAACGTGCATTTGGAAAATGCAAAGCATTTCATTGCTCTTTTCGACTCAATTGAGGAAAGTAGACCACTCTCAGCTTTGGAAATTCAAGTCAGAATCTTAGCTAGAGAGAGAGCTTTCAAATTAGCAAGTATTCTAGAGAGCAGGTGGCATCAAAGAGCTAGAATACAATGGCTGAAAACTGGGGATCGTAACACACGCTTTTTCCATGCTACTGCTTCAGCCAAGTTGAGGAAAAAACAGATTACTTCCTTACAAGTGGAGGGAGAGACTATTGCTGGATCAAATCACTTACTGCAGGCTTTTACTGAGTTCTATAAAAACCTGCTCGGCACTTCGATCCAGGCTTTTCCTTGCTCCCTGCAGACCTTGTATGGACAACAACCTTTATTTCTTCAACTTGAAGAGCATTTTACTTCACAAGAAGTGCTTCGTGCTGTTCACAATCTTGCTAGCAATAAAGCGTCGGGTCCTGACGGCTTGCCAAACGAATTTGCAAAGGAAAAGTGGGATGTTGTCCAACATGATATTATGAGTATTTTTGATGACTTATATAGTCTCAACCTCAACTTGACAGACCTCAATTTGGCACATTTGATCCTTCTGCCGAAAACCCAGAGTGCTACTTCTCTATCTTCCTTTCGGCCTATAAGTGTCATTAATTACATTCCAAAGCTAATTGCCAAAGTACTGGCTTCTAGGCTAGCACAACATATTGATGACATGATCTCCCCCTCTCAAACTGGCTTCATTAAAGGTAGACTTATACATGAAAATTTCCTGGCAGCAAGAGAACTAATTGCACACTTCACTGCGTGCAAGGAGCCTGTCATCATGATCAAGCTTGATTTTTTCAAAACTTTTGACACTGTCAATTGGGCTTTCCTTTTAAATGTTTTAAGAACCTTTGGAGTCCCAGATAGATTCATTTCATGGGTGGAATTACTCCTCACCACGGCCTCCTCTGCAGTTCTGTTGAATAATCAAACAGGAAGTTTCTTTCGACACCAGCAAGGCTTGCGGCAGGGAGACCCTTTATCCCCGTTCCTATTCATCATGGTTGCTGATGTGTTATCCAAGATGTGCCAAGCTACGGCGCTTTCTATTCCTTTCAGCCTTACTCCTCAATTAAATTCACCTTTTCAGGTGTTGCAGTATGCAGACGATACGTTGATTTTTTGCACAGTTAAAGGAAGGGCAGTACATTCTTTAAATTTTATCCTCAAGGTCTTTTCTCTCTGTTCAGGGCTAAGCTTAAACCTTAACAAGTCCTCCTTTGTCCCTTTCAACCTCTCTCCTGCTCAAATTGCTTCAGTAACTTCAATCTTGAATTGTACAGTGGCACAGCTCCCCCTAAGTTATTTAGGTTTGCCACTCACTGCAAATAGACCAACTAAGGATGTTTACCGCTTTTTATTAGAAAAATTGGAGCACAAATTGGCGGGATGGAAGAACAAACTGCTATCTAGAGCCGGCAGACTTACTCTAGTTACTTCTGTTTTGTCGGCTATTCCGATTTTCTTCATGACAGTATTCAAACTGCCGACTTGGGTTGTCAAGGCAATAGATAAGTTACGGCGTAATTTTCTTTGGGGCCGCTCAACAGGGACAGGAACTGGTATCCCTCTTCTTGCTTGGGATAGAGTTTGCCTTCCTAAACAACTAGGAGGAATGGGGGTACTTAATTTAAAATTGCTAAATACGTCGCTCCTCCTCAAATGGCTCTGGCGCTTGTTTGATCAGCCAAACTCTCAATGGGCAATTCTAACTAAATCACTCTTTACCTCCAGATCAAACATCTCACCTCTATCTTGGACAGCCAGAGGTTCCTTTTTCTGGAGAGACTTGATGACATTTAGGCATCTATTCTCAATATCCACGACATTCAATCTGGGAGATGGCAAAGATGCACTTTTTTGGTTCTCAGATTGGGGGAGTGGTTACTTGAGGTTCTTCGACAGCAAACCGCCTCCGTACAAATCAAACTTGACAGTTTTCCAAGTCCTTCAACAACTCCCATCATCTTTGCAAGCCCCATGGAATGTAGATGTGCATAACGCCATCCTCTATCTGTCAACTAGAACTGCTTCAAACACAAGGGATATTTGCTCTTGGAAATGGAACTCTTCAGGATGCTTTGCTGTCAAGTCGGCTTATAACACCTTGGTTTTCTACTGGCAAAACTAAAGTCCTGGGCACCTCCATCTGGAAAGTTAAGATTCCACCTTCGATTCAGATTTTCACTTTTCTGTTATTTCACAACAGGCTACTAACTCAAGATGCTTTAGTAAAGAGGAACATTTTTGTTCAGCCAGGATGCTCCTTGTGCAGTTCTACAAGTCTGGAAACGGCAAATCATATTTTCTGCTCTTGCCCCTACACGCTTGATCTGTGGAACAGAGTACATAGCCTCTACCCTTCTATACTCTACCAAAATCACACTGATTGCAAACAACTCATCACCGAAGCTTTGCACAATGTGAATATCAACAAGAAAGACCCTAAAGCAGTACTTACCATCGCTGTCTTGTGGGATTTATGGCTAGAGAGAAATAATCGTATTTTTAGAGGAGCAGCCAGAAACACGGTTGCGTTGCTTCACTGGGTCAATTCACAGCAGGAGATGTTTTTGAAGCATTGCTAGCAAACTTGGAGTTACTCTACTTTGCCTTTTTCTTTTTCTCTTTATTTTAGCTTGGTAGCCACTACCTAGTTCTCTAAAAAAAAAAAACATATTCGAGACTTTACAAAGAGCTTTATTATAGATTATCGTTATCAAATGACTTAAAATGAATGCAAAATCGCTTGAAATACCCAAATATGCACAAAATATGTAAATCTTCACATTGCTTGAATAATTATAATGTATAATCCAATCTTTTCAAACAAATGAGTTCATAAACATATTATAAACTATATAAAGATCATAAATATAGATTATTGCCATCAAATGACTTCAAGTAATGCAAAATCACTTGAAATGCTTAAATATACTAAGAATCCGTAAAATCTGCATATTATGTGAATAATTACAATGTATAATCCAATTGTATTGAATATTTGAGCTCATAAATATATTCTAGAGTATATAAAGAGTTTAAATATAGAATATTGTCTTCACACAACTTAAAATGAACGCAAAATTAATTGACATGCTCAAATAAACTTAGAATCTGTATAATATGCACATTATGTGAATAATTACAATGTATAATCCAATGGTTTTGAATAATTGAGCTCATAAACATATTTAGACTATATAAAGAGCTTAAATTTAGATTATTGTGATCAAATAATTTAGATTATTGTGATCAAATAATTTAAAATGAATGCAAAATCACTTGAAATGCTCCAACGTACTCAAAATCTTTAAAATCTGCACATTATGTGCGCAATTACAATGTATAATCCAATCGTTTTGAATAACTTAGTTCAGAAACATATTCTTAACTATATAAAGATCATAAATATAGATTACTGTGGTCAAATGACATAAAAAGAATACAAAATCTTTTGAAATGCTCAAATATATTCAGAAATTGTAAAATACGTATATTATGTGAATAATTACATTATATAATCCAATCGTTTGGAATAAGTGAGTTCATAAATATATTCTAAACTATATAAGGAGCTTAAATATAGATTATTATGATCAAATGACTTAAAATAAAAATAAAATCGCTTAAAATGCTCAAATATACTTAGAATTTGTCTAATCTGCACATTATGTGAATAATTACATTGTATAAACCAATCTTTTTTAATAATTGACCTCATAAACATATTCTAGACTATATAAAGAACATAAATATGGATTATTTTGATCAAATGACTTAAAATTAATGCAAAATCGCTTCAAATGCTCAAATATACTCAGAATCTATAAAATCTGCACATTATGTGATAAATTACAATGTATAATCTAATGTTTTTGAATAATTGAACTTATAAACATATTTTAGACTATATAAAGAGCTTAAATATATATTATTGTGATCAAATAACTTAAAATGAATGCAAAATCGCTTGAAATGCTCCAATATACTCAGAATCTTTAAAATCTGCACATTATTTGCATAATTACAATATATAATCCAATCGTTTTGAATAAGTGATATCATAAACATATTCTAGACAATATAAAGAGCTTAAATATACATTATTGTGATCAAATGACTTAAAATGGATGCAAAATCGCTTGAAATGATCAAATATACTCAGAATCTGTGAAAGCTGAATATAATATGAATAATTACAATGTACAATCCAATCGTTTTGAATAATTGAACTCATAAACATATTCTAGACTTTATAAAGGAATGATATACAACACTCTGGAGTATTGAGTCCTCATACACTGAATTTCTGAGCCTTTGGATCGCTTTAAAAATCGTGCTCCAGATTTAGATGAGTGGATCAGATTATGGCGCTGATTGCTATTCGATTCTCTGTTTTCATTAAAATGTCCGTCTCCTTCTATTTAATTCTCCGTTCGCACCTCTCTTCGCACTCATGGTCTCATCTCCGTTTGCACCAAATTGAACACCAAAACTCTTATTTGTACGATTCTCTCTCTCGTAGTTTGTACTTTTCGTCACTTCACTCTGCGCGCTTCTCTCTTAGGATTTGCCAACTTGAGCTCGCACATCTTAACACACCTAGACGATTGTTCTGTTTTTGTTTGCACATCATACCCTTTCTCTGATATATACGTACGCTATAAGTTAGAATTTTCATAACAATGAAAAGAAGGCAAGAATCTTTGATTTGAGACATTTAATATCGCAAATGAATAAAAAAATAAACAAAGGTATCTTTTCTCGCCTGTTAGTTTGGACCTTCGCCCCTTTCTATTGTTGGTTTTGCCTCCACTGGTGTCAATCGTCAATCGACGAATCCAAGGAGCACAGAGCGCTAGAAGGGAGGAAAGGTCAACAAAGGAGTGAAGGAGAGAGAAAGGTGTTGATGCGATGAAAGAGAGAATTGCGAGGTGAAGTGGGGGAAGCGAGAGTTGCTGAGGAGGTAGAGGTGACAGAGGCTGTCAATGTTTTCCTTTTTTTTGTTTGATTAACAGAGAATCTTCAGACGGAGGATTCAACAGAAGACGAAAAATTTTAATGAAACGGAGAAAACGGAGAGCCTCTAGCGCCTTTATCCCAGCCTTTCATCAAAATCTTACCACGAAAATTAGAGCGATCCAACGGTAGAAAAAAATCAGTGTATGGGGCATGTATACACCATAGTGTAGTATATTATTCCTCTTATAAAGAGTTTAATTATAGATTATTGTGATCAAATGACTTAAATAAATGCAAAATCGCTTGAAATGCTCAAATATACTCAGAATCTTTAAAATCTACACATTATGTGCGTAATTACAATGTATAATGCAATCGTTTAGAATAAGTGAGTTCATAAACATATAAAGATCTTAAATATAGATGATTGTGATCAAATGATTTAAAATAAATGCAAAATTGCTTGCTTAAATATACTAAGAATAGGTAAAATCTGCATATTATGTGAATAATTATAATGTTTAATCCAATCATTTTGAATAATTAAGCTCATAAAAATATTCTAGACTATATAAAGAGCATAAATATAGATTATTGTAATCAAATAACTTAAAATGTGCAAAATCTCTTCAAATGCTCAAATACACTCATATCTGTAAAATCTGCACAATACGTGAATAATTACAATGTATAATCCAATTGTTTTGAATAATTGAGCCCATAAAAATATTCTACACAATATAAAAAGGTTAAATATAGATTATTGTGATCAAATGACTTAAAAGTAATGCAAAATCGCTTAAAATGCTCAAATATACTCAGAATCTTTAAAATCTGAACATTATTTGCATAATTACAATTTATTATCCAATCATTTTGAATAAGTGATATCAAAACATATTCTAGACAATATAAAGAGCTAAAATATACATTATTGTGATCAAATGACTTAAAATGGATACAAAATCGCTTGAAATGCTCAAATATATTCAGAATCTCTAAAAGCTGCATATTATGTGAATAATTACAATGTACAATCCAATCGTTTTGAATAATTGAACTCATAAACATATTTTAAACTTTATAAAGAGCTTAATTATAGATTCTTGTGGTCAAATGACTTAAATAAATGCAAAATCGCTTGAAATGCTCAAATATACTCAGAATCTTTAAAATCTACACATTATGTGCGTAATTACAATGTATAATGCAATTGTTTAGAATAAGTGAGTTCATAAACATATTCTTGACTAGATAAAGATCTTAAATATAGATGTTTGTGATCGAATTATTTAAAATGAATGCAAAATCGCTTGAAATGCTTAAATATACTAAGAATCTGTAAAATCTACACATTATGTGAATCACAATGTATAATCCAATCGTTTTGAATATGTGAGCTCATAAACATATTCTAGACTATATCAAGAGTTTAAAATATAGATTATTGTGATCAGATGACTTAAAATGAATGAAAAATCGATTGAAATGTTCAAAGAAATGTAGAATATGTAAAATATGCGCATTTTGTGTATAATTACAATGTATAATCCAATCGTTTTAAATAATTCAGCTCATAAACATATTATAGACTATATAAAGAGCTTAAATAGAGATTATTTGATCAAATAACATAAAATGAATCAAAGATCGCTTGAAATACTCCAATATACTCAGAATTTTTAAAATCTGCACATTATGTGCGTGATTAAACTGTATAATCCAATCGTTTTGAATAACTTAGTTTAGAAACATATTATAAACAATATAAAAATCATAAATATAGATTACTGTGGTCAAATGACTTAAAATGAATACAAAATCATTTGAAATTCTCAAATATACTCAGAAATTGTAAAATTCGTATATTATGTGAATAATTACAATGTGTAATCCAATCGTTCGGAATAAGTGAGTTCATAAACATATTCTAAACTATATAAAGAGCTTAAATATAGATCATTGTAATCAAATGATTTAAAATGAATGCAAAATCGCTTCAAATGCTCAAATATACTAAGAATTTGTCAGATCTGTACTTTATGTGAATAATTACAATGTATAAACCATTGTTTCTTAATAATTGACCTCATGAACTTATTCAAGACTATATAAAGAGCATAAATATAGATTGTTGTGATCAAATTACTTAAAATGAATGCAAAATTGATTCAAATCCTCAAATATACTCAGAATCTGTAAAATCTGGACAATATGTGAATAATTACAATGCACAATCCAATCGTTTTGAGTAATTGAGCTTATAAACATATTATACACAATATAAAGAGCTTAAATATAGATTATTGTGATCAAATGACTTAAAGTTAATGCAAAATCATTTGAAATTGATGCACGAACGATAGAGAAAGACAGTGGGAAAAATACGAACAAGAGAGATTTTGATTGAGATCACACAGATTCTCAAATAACAATCGCTACTGCCGAAAAATCACAAAACAATATCTTCTGTCCCTTACAGCTGAATCATCTATATATAGTTGCATAATAATCAAAATGCTAATACATTTCCTAATTCAACATATTAAAATTTAGAAATAAATAACATGGTAATAAATAGAAATATGCTAATTAAAACTTGGAAATAAATAATTTGGAAATAAATAGAAATAGGCTGATTCTGTTGGTTTCCTTTTTTGCATCATTCTCCCTCCCTAAGAAAAGATTCGTCCTCGAATCTGCCACTTCATCCTCTGCTTCAGATGATGCATAATTCAAATTAGATCGTGAGACTAGAATCGAGTGGTGTAATCCACAAACAGGTAATCTCGCACACAATTCTTTTATTTGATAAAAAACAATACAAAACTGAGTATTACAACCACTCAAGAATGTAATATATCTTGCATTTGCTTTCAAGGGGATCGGTTGCAAGAATGGGTCATTAAATTGTGAACTCATGATCTTGCTGTTAACTAAATGCAAAGTTTCCAGCTCAAACATTACACTCATTAATTCCAAAGAATTACTCTCCAAGGTTGAACTCTTTGCAAGGACAGTAGGACAGATTGGGGGCAGCGATAAGTTATGAAAATCATCTTCATCAAAGATTATGGGACTATCAAAAAGCACCACATTTGTCTCGATTTCACTCATCCCAATAAATATATCGCCATTGTCATCGTCAGGACACTTATCAAAGATCGGTGGCGAATCAAATGATACACTTTCATTCGCAACACATTTAGAAAAGTCAATTAAACTCGATGAATCGTGCCTCGTTCGGCGATCTCGACTCACACGAGTGTTACTTGTGGAATAACCGTGCCTCGATCGGCGATCTCGATTCCCACAAGATATGCTTGTAGAGCTCATCCTTGCTTCTGCGAGTTGACGCTCTAACTCTCGAATTCGTCTTCCCATAACAGCAATCTTTAGATCTCGCTGGTCTCGGCGGCGCGACTCTTTTTCTTCGAGATCGACACTACGATCCCGACCTTCTCGACCACGACCTCTACCACGACCACGATTCTCATCCGCCATCCTGGCTCTGATACCAAATGATGCACGAACGATAGAGAAAGACAGTGGGAAAAATACGAACAAGAGAGATTTTGATTGAGATCACACAGATTCTCAAATAACAATCGCTACTGCCGAAAAATCACAAAACAATATCTTCTGTCCCTTACAGCTGAATCATCTATATATAGTTGCATAATAATCAAAATGCTAATACATTTCCTAATTCAACATATTAAAATTTAGAAATAAATAACATGGTAATAAATAGAAATATGCTAATTAAAACTTGGAAATAAATAATTTGGAAATAAATAGAAATAGGCTGATTCTGTTGGTTTCCTTTTTTGCATCAGAAATGCTCAAATATACTCAGAATCTTTAAAATCTGAACATAATTTGCATAATTACAATTTATAATCCAATCGTTTTCAATAAGTGATATCATAAACATATTCTAGACTATATAAAAAGCTTAAATATACATTATTGTGATCAAATGACTTAAAGCGAATGCAAAAGCGCTTAAAATGCTTAAATATAGTCAGAATCTGTAAAATCTGCATATTATGTGAATAATTTCAATGTACAACCTAATTGTTTTGAATAATTGAGCTCATAAATATATTCTAGACTTTATAAAGAGCTTAATAATAGCAAATGACTTAGAATGAATGTAAATCACTTAAAATGCTCAAATATACTTAGAATTAGTAAAATCTACACGTTATGTGAATAATTACAATGTATAAACCAATCTTTCTTAATAATTGACCTCATAAACATAGTCTAAACTATCATAAATATAGATTATTGTGGTCAAATGACTTAAAAAATGAATACGAAATCGTTTGAAATGCTCAAATAAACTCAGAAATTGTAAAATCCGTATGTTATGTGAATAATTACAATGTCTAATCCAATTGTTTAAAATATGTGAGCTCATAAATATATTCTAGACTATATAAGAGCTTAAATATAGATTATTGTCAACAAATGACTTAAAGTGAATACAAAATCGCTTGAAATAACCAAATATACACAGAATCTTTAAAATTTGTACATTATTTGTGTAATTACAATAAATAATCCAATCGTTTTAAATGAGTGTACTCGTATACATTATCGTGAACAAATGTCTCAAATTGAATGCAAAAATCGCTTGAAATGCTCAAATATACTCGGAATCTCTAAAATTTGCACATTTTGAGCATAATTACAGTGTATAATCCAATCTTTTTGAATAAGTGAGTTCATAAACATATTATAGACTATATAAAGAGGTTAAATATAGATTATTGTGATCAGATGGCTCAAAATGAATGTAAAATTGTTTGAAATGTTAAAATATTCTCAGAATCTGTAAAATCTGCACATTTATTCGTAATTACAATGTATAATCCAATCGTTTTGAATAATTGAGTTCACAAACATATTCTAGACTATATAAAGAGGCTAAATGTAGATTATTGAGATCAAATGAATTAAAATGAATGCAAAATAGCCTTAAATACTCAAATATACTCAGAATCTTTCAAATCTGCACATTATGTGCATAATTACAATGTATAATCCAATCGTTTTGAGTAATTTATATCCTAAACATATTATAGATAAAATAAAGAGCTTAAATATATATTATTGTGATAAAATCACTTAAAACGAATGCAAAATCTCTTGAAATGCTCAAATAAACTTAGAATCTGTAAAATATGTACATTTATGTGAATAATTACAATGTATAATCCAATTGTTTTGAATAATTTAGCTCATAAATATATTCTAAACTATATAAAGAGCTTAAATATAGAATATTATCATCAAATAACTTAAAATGAATGCAAAAGCAATTGAAATACTAAAATGAACTTAAGAATCTCTATAATAAGCACATTATGTGAATAATTACACTGTATAATCCAATCATTTTGAATAATTGAGCTAATAAACATATTTTAGACTATATAAATAGCTTAAATATAGATTATTGTGATAAAATAACTTAAAATGAATGCAAAATCGCTTGAAATGCTTCAATATACTCAGAATCTTTAAAATCTTCAGACCATTTGCGCAATTACAATGTATAATCCAATCGTTTTGAATAACTTAGTTTAGAAACATATTCTAAACTATATAAAGATCATAAATATAGATTACTGTGGTCAAATGACTTATAAAGAATACAAAATCGTTTGAAATGCTCAAATATACTCAGAAATTGTAAAATCCATATATTATGTGAATAATTATAATGTATAATCCAATCGTTTGGAATAAGTGAGTTCATAAACATATTCTAAACTATATAAAGAGCTTAAATATAGATTATTATGATCAAATGACTTAAAATGAACACAAAATCGCTTAAAATGCTCAAATATAATGAGAATTTGTGAAATCTGCACATTATGTGAATAATTACAATGTATAAACCAATCTTTTTTAATACTTGACCTCATAAACATATTCTAGACTATATAAAGAGCATAAATATATGTTTGTGAGCTCATAATTCAAAATGATTGTGACATTGAAATGCTCAAATATACTCAGAATCTATAAAATCTGCACATTATGTTTCTTAATTACAATGTGTAATATAATCATTTTGAATAAGTAAGTTCATAAATATATTCTAGTCTATATAAAGAGCTTAAACATACATTATTGTATTCAAATGACTTAAAATAAAAGTAAAATCATTTCAAATGCTCAAATATACTCAGAATAAGTAAAATCTGCACATCATGTGCGTAATTACAATGTATAATCCAATCGTTTTGAATAAGTGAGTTCATAAACATATTCTAAACTATATAAAAAGCATAAATATAGCTTATTGTGATCAAATGACTTAAAATGAATACAACATCGCTTGAAATGCTCTATATTTATTCACAGAATCTTAATAATCTACAAATCTGCATATTATGTGCATAATTACAATGTATAATCCAAATGTTTTGAATAAGTTATATCATAAACATATTCTAGACAAAATAAAGAGCTTAAATATATATTATTGTGATCAAATCACTTAAAACGAATGCAAAATCGCTTGAAATACTCAAATATACTCAGAATGTTTAAAATCTGCACATTATGTGATAAATTACAATGTATAATCCAATGCTTTTGAATAAATGAATTGGTAAACATATTCTAAATTATATAAAGAGCATTAATATAGATTATTGTGATTAAATGACTTAAAATGAATTTAAAATCGCTTGAAATGCTCAAATCTACTCTGAATCTGTAAAATCTGCAATTTTTTTTAATTATTATAATGTATAATCCAATTATTTTGGATAAATGAGTTCATAAACATATTATAAACTATATAAAGATCATAAATATAGATTATTGCCATCAAATGACTTCAAGTAATGCAAAATCACTTGAAATGCTTAAATATACTAAGAATCCGTAAAATCTGCATATTATGTGAATAATTACAATGTATAATCCAATTGTATTGAATATTTGAGCTCATAAATATATTCTAGAGTATATAAAGAGTTTAAATATAGAATATTGTCTTCACACAACTTAAAATGAACGCAAAATTAATTGACATGCTCAAATAAACTTAGAATCTGTATAATATGCACATTATGTGAATAATTACAATGTATAATCCAATGGTTTTGAATAATTGAGCTCATAAACATATTTAGACTATATAAAGAGCTTAAATTGAGATTATTGTGATCAAATAATTTAAAATGAATGCAAAATCACTTGAAATGCTCCAACGTACTCAAAATCTTTAAAATCTGCACATTATGTGCGCAATTACAATGTATAATCCAATCGTTTTGAATAACTTAGTTCAGAAACATATTCTTAACTATATAAAGATCATAAATATAGATTACTGTGGTCAAATGACATAAAAAGAATACAAAATCTTTTGAAATGCTCAAATATATTCAGAAATTGTAAAATACGTATATTATGTGAATAATTACATTATATAATCCAATCGTTTGGAATAAGTGAGTTCATAAATATATTCCAAACTATATAAGGAGCTTAAATATAGATTATTATGATCAAATGACTTAAAATAAAAATAAAATCGCTTAAAATGCTCAAATATACTTAGAATTTGTCCAATCTGCACATTATGTGAATAATTACATTGTATAAACCAATCTTTTTTAATAATTGACCTCATAAACATATTCTATACTATATAAAGAGCATAAATATAGATTATTTTGATCAAATGACTTAAAATTAATGCAAAATCGCTTCAAATGCTCAAATATACTCAGAATCTATAAAATCTGCACATTATGTGATAAATTACAATGTATAATCTAATGTTTTTGAATAATTGAGCTTATAAACATATTTTAGACTATATAAAGAGCTTAAATATATATTATTGTGATCAAATAACTTAAAATGAATGCAAAATCGCTTGAAATGCTCCAATATACTCAGAATCTTTAAAATCTGCACATTATTTGCATACTTACAATATATAATCCAATCGTTTTGAATAAGTGATATCATAAACATATTCTAGACAATATAAAGAGCTTAAATATACATTATTGTGATCAAATGACTTAAAATGGATGCAAAATCTCTTGAAATGATCAAATATACTCAGAATCTGTGAAAGCTGAATATAATATGAATAATTACAATGTACAACCCAATCGTTTTGAATAATTGAACTCATAAACATATTCTAGACTTTATAAAGGAATGATATACAACACTCTGGAGTATTGAGTCCTCATACACTGAATTTCTGAGCCTTTGGATCGCTTTAAAAATCGTGCTCCAGATTTAGATGAGTGGATCAGATTATGGCGCTGATTGCTATTCGATTCTCTGTTTTCATTAAAATTTCCGTCTCCTTCTATTTAATTCTCCGTTCGCACCTCTCTTCGCACTCATGGTCTCATCTCCGTTTGCACCAAATTGAACACCAAAACTCTTATTTGTACGATTCTCTCTCTCGTAGTTTGTACTTTTCGTCACTTCACTCTGCGCGCTTCTCTCTTAGGATTTGCCAACTTGAGCTCGCACATCTTAACACACCTAGACGATTGTTCTGTTTTTGTTTGCACATCATACCCTTTCTCTGATATATACGTACGCTATAAGTTAGAACTTTCATAACAATGAAAAGAAGGCAAGAATCTTTGATTTGAGACATTTAATATCGCAAATGAATAAAAAAATAAACAAAGGTATCTTTTCTCGCCTGTTAATTTGGACCTTCGCCCCTTTCTATTGTTGGTTTTGCCTCCACTGGTGTCAATCGTCAATCGACGAATCCAAGGAGCACAGAGCGCTAGAAGGGAGGAAAGGTCAACAAAGGAGTGAAGGAGAGAGAAAGGTGTTGATGCGATGAAAGAGAGAATTGCGAGGTGAAGCGGGGGAAGCGAGAGTTGCTGAGGAGGTAGAGGTGACAGAGGCTGTCAATGTTTTCCTTTTTTTTGTTTGATTAACAGAGAATCTTCAGACGGAGGATTCAACAGAAGACGAAAAATTTTAATGAAACGGAGAAAACGGAGAGCCTCTAGCGCCTTTATCCCAGCCTTTCATCAAAATCTTACCACGAAAATTAGAGCGATCCAACGGTAGAAAAAAATCAGTGTATGGGGCATGTATACACCATAGTGTAGTATATTATTCCTCTTATAAAGAGTTTAATTATAGATTATTGTGATCAAATGACTTAAATAAATGCAAAATCGCTTGAAATGCTCAAATATACTCAGAATCTTTAAAATCTACACATTATGTGCGTAATTACAATGTATAATGCAATCGTTTAGAATAAGTGAGTTCATAAACATATAAAGATCTTAAATATAGATGATTGTGATCAAATGATTTAAAATAAATGCAAAATTGCTTGCTTAAATATACTAAGAATAGGTAAAATCTGCATATTATGTGAATAATTATAATGTTTAATCCAATCATTTTGAATAATTAAGCTCATAAAAATATTCTAGACTATATAAAGAGCATAAATATAGATTATTGTAATCAAATAACTTAAAATGTGCAAAATCTCTTTAAATGCTCAAATACACTCATATCTGTAAAATCTGCACAATACGTGAATAATTACAATGTATAATCCAATTGTTTTGAATAATTGAGCCCATAAAAATATTCTACACAATATAAAAAGGTTAAATATAGATTATTGTGATCAAATGACTTAAAAGTAATGCAAAATCGCTTAAAATGCTCAAATATACTCAGAATCTTTAAAATCTGAACATTATTTGCATAATTACAATTTATTATCCAATCATTTTGAATAAGTGATATCAAAACATATTCTAGACAATATAAAGAGCTAAAATATACATTATTGTGATCAAATGACTTAAAATGGATACAAAATCGCTTGAAATGCTCAAATATATTCAGAATCTCTAAAAGCTGCATATTATGTGAATAATTACAATGTACAATCCAATCGTTTTGAATAATTGAACTCATAAACATATTTTAAACTTTATAAAGAGCTTAATTATAGATTCTTGTGGTCAAATGACTTAAATAAATGCAAAATCGCTTGAAATGCTCAAATATACTCAGAATCTTTAAAATCTACACATTATGTGCGTAATTACAATGTATAATGCAATTGTTTAGAATAAGTGAGTTCATAAACATATTCTTGACTAGATAAAGATCTTAAATATAGATGTTTGTGATCGAATTATTTAAAATGAATGCAAAATCGCTTGAAATGCTTAAATATACTAAGAATCTGTAAAATCTACACATTATGTGAATCACAATGTATAATCCAATCGTTTTGAATATGTGAGCTCATAAACATATTCTAGACTATATCAAGAGTTTAAAATATAGATTATTGTGATCAGATGACTTAAAATGAATGAAAAATCGATTGAAATGTTCAAAGAAATGTAGAATATGTAAAATATGCGCATTTTGTGTATAATTACAATGTATAATCCAATCGTTTTAAATAATTCAGCTCATAAACATATTATAGACTATATAAAGAGCTTAAATAGAGATTATTTGATCAAATAACATAAAATGAATCAAAGATCGCTTGAAATACTCCAATATACTCAGAATTTTTAAAATCTGCACATTATGTGCGTGATTAAACTGTATAATCCAATCGTTTTGAATAACTTAGTTTAGAAACATATTATAAACAATATAAAAATCATAAATATAGATTACTGTGGTCAAATGACTTAAAATGAATACAAAATCATTTGAAATTCTCAAATATACTCAGAAATTGTAAAATTCGTATATTATGTGAATAATTACAATGTGTAATCCAATCGTTCGGAATAAGTGAGTTCATAAACATATTCTAAACTATATAAAGAGCTTAAATATAGATCATTGTAATCAAATGATTTAAAATGAATGCAAAATCGCTTCAAATGCTCAAATATACTAAGAATTTGTCAGATCTGTACTTTATGTGAATAATTACAATGTATAAACCATTGTTTCTTAATAATTGACCTCATGAACTTATTCAAGACTATATAAAGAGCATAAATATAGATTGTTGTGATCAAATTACTTAAAATGAATGCAAAATTGATTCAAATCCTCAAATATACTCAGAATCTGTAAAATCTGGACAATATGTGAATAATTACAATGCACAATCCAATCGTTTTGAGTAATTGAGCTTATAAACATATTATACACAATATAAAGAGCTTAAATATAGATTATTGTGATCAAATGACTTAAAGTTAATGCAAAATCATTTGAAATGCTCAAATATACTCAGAATCTTTAAAATCTGAACATAATTTGCATAATTACAATTTATAATCCAATCGTTTTCAATAAGTGATATCATAAACATATTCTAGACTATATAAAAAGCTTAAATATACATTATTGTGATCAAATGACTTAAAGCGAATGCAAAAGCGCTTAAAATGCTTAAATATAGTCAGAATCTGTAAAATCTGCATATTATGTGAATAATTTCAATGTACAACCTAATTGTTTTGAATAATTGAGCTCAAAAATATATTCTAGACTTTATAAAGAGCTTAATAATAGCAAATGACTTAGAATGAATGAAAAATCACTTAAAATGCTCAAATATACTTAGAATTAGTAAAATCTACACGTTATGTGAATAATTACAATGTATAAACCAATCTTTCTTAATAATTGACCTCATAAACATAGTCTAAACTATCATAAATATAGATTATTGTGGTCAAATGACTTAAAAAATGAATACGAAATCGTTTGAAATGCTCAAATAAACTCAGAAATTGTAAAATCCGTATGTTATGTGAATAATTACAATGTCTAATCCAATTGTTTAAAATATGTGAGCTCATAAATATATTCTAGACTATATAAGAGCTTAAATATATAGATTATTGTCAACAAATGACTTAAAGTGAATACAAAATCGCTTGAAATAACCAAATATACACAGAATCTTTAAAATTTGTACATTATTTGTGTAATTACAATAAATAATCCAATCGTTTTAAATGAGTGTACTCGTATACATTATCGTGAACAAATGTCTCAAATTGAATGCAAAAATCGCTTGAAATGCTCAAATATACTCGGAATCTCTAAAATTTGCACATTTTGAGCATAATTACAGTGTATAATCCAATCTTTTTGAATAAGTGAGTTCATAAACATATTATAGACTATATAAAGAGGTTAAATATAGATTATTGTGATCAGATGGCTCAAAATGAATGTAAAATTGTTTGAAATGTTAAAATATTCTCAGAATCTGTAAAATCTGCACATTTATTCGTAATTACAATGTATAATCCAATCGTTTTGAATAATTGAGTTCACAAACATATTCTAGACTATATAAAGAGGCTAAATGTAGATTATTGAGATCAAATGAATTAAAATGAATGCAAAATAGCCTTAAATACTCAAATATACTCAGAATCTTTCAAATCTGCACATTATGTGCATAATTACAATGTATAATCCAATCGTTTTGAGTAATTTATATCCTAAACATATTATAGATAAAATAAAGAGCTTAAATATATATTATTGTGATAAAATCACTTAAAACGAATGCAAAATCTCTTGAAATGCTCAAATAAACTTAGAATCTGTAAAATATGTACATTTATGTGAATAATTACAATGTATAATCCAATTGTTTTGAATAATTTAGCTCATAAATATATTCTAAACTATATAAAGAGCTTAAATATAGAATATTATCATCAAATAACTTAAAATGAATGCAAAAGCAATTGAAATACTAAAATGAACTTAAGAATCTCTATAATAAGCACATTATGTGAATAATTACACTGTATAATCCAATCATTTTGAATAATTGAGCTAATAAACATATTTTAGACTATATAAATAGCTTAAATATAGATTATTGTGATAAAATAACTTAAAATGAATGCAAAATCGCTTGAAATGCTTCAATATACTCAGAATCTTTAAAATCTTCAGACCATTTGCGCAATTACAATGTATAATCCAATCGTTTTGAATAACTTAGTTTAGAAACATATTCTAAACTATATAAAGATCATAAATATAGATTACTGTGGTCAAATGACTTATAAAGAATACAAAATCGTTTGAAATGCTCAAATATACTCAGAAATTGTAAAATCCATATATTATGTGAATAATTATAATGTATAATCCAATCGTTTGGAATAAGTGAGTTCATAAACATATTCTAAACTATATAAAGAGCTTAAATATAGATTATTATGATCAAATGACTTAAAATGAACACAAAATCGCTTAAAATGCTCAAATATAATGAGAATTTGTGAAATCTGCACATTATGTGAATAATTACAATGTATAAACCAATCTTTTTTAATACTTGACCTCATAAACATATTCTAGACTATATAAAGAGCATAAATATATGTTTGTGAGCTCATAATTCAAAATGATTGTGACATTGAAATGCTCAAATATACTCAGAATCTATAAAATCTGCACATTATGTTTCTTAATTACAATGTGTAATATAATCATTTTGAATAAGTAAGTTCATAAATATATTCTAGTCTATATAAAGAGCTTAAACATACATTATTGTATTCAAATGACTTAAAATAAAAGTAAAATCATTTCAAATGCTCAAATATACTCAGAATAAGTAAAATCTGCACATCATGTGCGTAATTACAATGTATAATCCAATCGTTTTGAATAAGTGAGTTCATAAACATATTCTAAACTATATAAAAAGCATAAATATAGCTTATTGTGATCAAATGACTTAAAATGAATACAACATCGCTTGAAATGCTCTATATTTATTCACAGAATCTTAATAATCTACAAATCTGCATATTATGTGCATAATTACAATGTATAATCCAAATGTTTTGAATAAGTTATATCATAAACATATTCTAGACAAAATAAAGAGCTTAAATATATATTATTGTGATCAAATCACTTAAAACGAATGCAAAATCGCTTGAAATACTCAAATATACTCAGAATGTTTAAAATCTGCACATTATGTGATAAATTACAATGTATAATCCAATGCTTTTGAATAAATGAATTGGTAAACATATTCTAAATTATATAAAGAGCATTAATATAGATTATTGTGATTAAATGACTTAAAATGAATTTAAAATCGCTTGAAATGCTCAAATCTACTCTGAATCTGTAAAATCTGCAATTTTTTTTAATTATTATAATGTATAATCCAATTATTTTGGATAAATGAGTTCATAAACATATTATAAACTATATAAAGATCATAAATATAGATCATTGTCAGCAAATAACTTAAAATGAACGCAAAATTAATTGACATGCTCAAATAAACTTAGAATCTGTATAATATGCACATTATGTGAATAATTACAATGTATAAACAAATCGTTTTGAATAATTGAGCTCATAAACATATTCTAGACAATATAAAGAGCTTAAATATAGATTATTGTCATCAAATAATTTAAAATGAATGCAACATCAATTGAAATGCTCAAATAAACTTAGAATCTGCAAAATATGCACATTATGTGAATAATTACAATGTATAATGCAATTGTTTTGAATAATTTAGCTCATAAACATATTCTACACTACATAAAGAGCTTCAATGTAGATTGTGGAGATCAAAAGATTTAAAATGAGATCAAAATTGCTTAAAATACTCAAATATACTCAGAATCTGTAAAATCTGCACATTATGTGAATACTTACAACGTATAAACTGATCAAAATATAAACTAATCTTTTTTGATTAATTGACCATTTAAACATATTTTAAACTATATATATAGCATATATAGAGATTATGGAGATCAAATGACTTAAAATGAATGAAAAATCACTTAAAATTCTGAAATATATTAAAATCTGAAAAATCTGCATATTATGTGAATAATTACATTGTACAAAGCAATCTTTTGAATAATTGACCTCATAAACATATTCTAGACAATATAAAGAGTACAAATAGAGATTATTGTGATCAAAGGAGTTAAAATGAATGTAAAATCACTTGAAATGCTCAAATATACTCAAAATCTATAAAATCTGCACATTATATTCATAATTATAATGTATAATCCAATTGTTTTAAATCGGTGAATTCGTAAACTTATTCTAGACTATATAAAAAAACATAAATATAGTTTATTGTGATAAAATGACTTAAAATGAATGTAAAATAGCTTGAAATGTTCAAATTTACTCAGAAATCAGAATCTTTCAAATCTACACATTATGTGCATAATTACAATGTATAATCCAATCGTATTGAATATGTCAGTTCATAAACATATTCTAGACTATATAAAAAGTTTAAATATTAAGAAAAATTTAAATGTCCCTTATAGAATGTAAGATAAATAATTTTACAATTATTAGAATGTACTAAAAAGAGGAGAAAGCACCTCTGATGATATATAAGTACATGCACTATTGAATATCAAGACATGATATATATCAAATTCAATATGTTACTTGAAACTTTAGGCAGAATTTAATATACTAAAGTAAACTCACCTAATTCTAAACTAAACGGGCCAACGAACATGATAACGGTCATGGTAGTTTGCCTTTTGTATAAACCCAATTCCTTGTGCATCCATTGGTACCAACCACTGTACCAACTAAAAAAATTAACTCACCAAAATTAACAATCACCATAACAAACATTATTTCTTCCTTCTCCTCACTGTCTTGATACTAAAAAACCTACCCTTGTACCAATGCTTTTCCTTGAATGCAACTGGTATCAAGCCTGTACTTGTGTCATACCAGCCCTAATTTCTCCCACCTTTATGTACCACCATACTTGATCTCAAGTGGTCCTACCAATATATACCAAGACACCTAAAAATCAATATGAATTCACTCTAACATCAACTGAGATCGTCTATGCCAAAAGATCTGGTCAAAATTGACAAAAATTTGAAAAAAATAAACAAATTAGCCATACAATTTCTAACTTTATAATAAAAAGAAAGACAAATCACATTATTATTAATTCAAATTAGAAAAAAAAAACTCACAATAGAAAAATTGATGCTTAAAGCAACAATTGATGTGTAATTACTTGTTGACTTATCATATAACACGTGTAGCTTTCTGTTTCACAAATACATGAACCCAACATGAGGAATTAATGTAGTGAAGTTTGCACAATAAAATACATGAAAAATATTCAATCATTTATATGCATTCCCTCAACAATTCATGGTTGCTTATCTCATTTTTGTTTCTCATTGTTAGCTTCAAAGTTTTTCAAAAAAATAATAAGAAAAAAGAAATTAAGTTACCTAATTGTAAGAGATGAATATACTGAAACCACCATCCAAAATATGATTGTTTGGTTGTTCCTTCAAAATCAGCAGCACACAATATAAAAGATATAAAAGATGCCTGCAGTCGATATCACTTTCTTTTTTCCTCAGTTCAGATCTGAAATTGAAGAAAATACCAAGGAACAACCAATAATTACAAACCTCCCAGAAATATAGCACCAATAGTACCTGGACTCAGTTTAGATTTGAAATTAAAAGATCGATAATCGATAACCTAGATAAAAAGAAAAGAGAAGAAGGGTCATTTTTTCACAAAATTTCACAGATAGGGATGACCTGTGCAGTAGATATAAAATTAATGGAGAGTACGACAATAATGACGGTTTTGATACCAATTTGATTTCTCTAAGCACTATATAAGGAAAATAAATAGTATTTAAATATAGCTTTGAAGCACATTTAATACAAAATAATAATGGCAGCATCAAATATTCCCTTGATTTGTGCATCTATCCATGGTTGGTAAGAAAATGAGTTGTCTTGTCTTAAAAATTTTGAAATTAAATTGAAGAGTCAACGAAACTAAAATTTGCTCCCATATATATATATATATATATCATATATCATATAAATATACTAAGTGGTACAGAATAGCCAACCAAATGATAAAGTAACGTCATCAGTACTAAAACAAAACTGAATCATATAAGAAGATTTGTAGGAAAGGTAATAAATCCAAATTTCTAAAATAATAACAGCAAGAATATGGAAAATTATTGAATCTCAATCCTTAAATCTTCCTATCATAAAATAAAACACATGAGAAATCACATCTTATAAATAGCATGACAAAATAAAGAGTCAGGAGTAGCCAAGAACACAATGCAACAACCCTAAATCACACATAAAATAAAGAACCACAAAGAGGATCGCCCAAAAATAATTCAACTATTTATGTTGCCATATCAAGTATTTGGATTTTTATTATTTTTTTAATTTTCAGTCCGATATGGTGTTCAGTTGTGAGAGGCTGATGAATTGTGTGCGCCAAGTGGACTTTATTTATTTATTTATTTATTTATTTATTTATTTATTATTATTATTATTGTTATTATTATTATTATTATTATTATTATTATTATTATTTGGTGTGTGTGTGTGGGGGGGGAATCTCTCATGAAAAGAAACAAAAACACTCACCCAAAAATTTGAGGTGTAAATTAAAAACAAAGATCTAGCTACAAAAATAAACCGAAAAATGCGAAAAAAATGTATAAAAATAGGTAAAAACTTGCCTTGTCATAATCAATTAAGTGGGATTTGTGCATCTATCCATGGATCGCAAGAAACAAAACCTACCTCGACTTGAATTTCTACATGAGGCGACAGAGAAAGGAGAACTCGCATAGGAGGCGATGGAGAGGAAGAGCCACTGAGACGGAGAACCACCGGAAAAGGCGATTGAAGAGGTAGAGAGATGATGGAGAGGGGCGATGAAGAGAGAGAGGCTCCATCGGGCAAAAGTAAAATGGGGTAAAACCTATTCCAAGGAAGATGTAGAGAGACCATGGAAGAGTGAAAAAATCATAATACACGATGACGACATTTGCCATCGTGTATTATGACGTAACGGGTCTTCACCGGTCTAGTATAATCTGACACATACAAAGGTATATATGAATACGCCACAAAATATAGGCTGGTCCATATTTTTAAATTTCAATATGGGTGTTTAATTAACTGAACCAATGTCAGGTTCATATATCGCAAATTTGCCATCAGTGAGGTTCTTCATATTGATTAATAGTGAATAAATAAACACTATCTAATATTGATTGTCTATTAGATAATAATAAATAATATGAAAGAAAATCATAAACCCTTACTGATATGTATTTGGTAGAATTTAAATAGGAGGTACCACACGATCCACACCTAATAAAAAAAAATCAAACATACGGGTTAATCTTCAATCACCAGTTGTAGTAGAAGTCATAGAAATTCATTAAAATCCAAAGGCCTCCTTATGTCAGAATAGTTCGATTGTCCTTATAAATTTTACCTCTCGAAGAAAATGATAGTCTGCAAGAGGTTGAAGCAAAGATGCTTCTACAGTCGATGTTGCTTCCCTTAGTCCTCAGTTCCGATCTAAAATTGAAGGAAATACCAAGGAACAACAAAATGTTATAAACTTTGCAAAAATATAGCTCAATCGTATTTAGCCTCAGTTCAGATTTGAAATTAAAAGATGAATAACGTAGACAAAAAAAAAGAAAGAAGAAGAAGAATTGCTCACAAAGTTTCACTTTTTACATATCTATTTCTTGTTATCGCTTATAACAATAGCACTATTAATCGAAAAAAATATTATATATAGCTCAAATACATAGTTTATTATTTTTTATCATACTAATTTTTTTCAATGTTCATATATAAACATTGCTTATCAGCCCCTAATTTCTAATAGACTTCAAATCCAATAAAAATATCTGTGATTAAAAGGAAATATTATACAAATAAAAAAGAACGCAAACAAAAAAAATTAAGCAATCAAATTAGATGAATAAACACATGGATGGAGAGGCAAGGAAAATTGTACCCGACAACAGTTGTAGTGTCACTAACATGAAGCTCATGATCTTGAACACCCACCTCTAAGTCAAAATATGTAAAATTGTAAAAAAAATCACTGAACATAAGAAGAATAAATAACATTTGAAAATAGGAGTTTAATTTTGTAGAAAATGCATCACGGCAGTCATCAAGGTCTACCATGATTACTTGTTAAATCTGGTATAATCACTAAATCGGTTTCTGAAACCTTTGGTTCCTTATGCTCACAACACTTGTTAAATATCCAGCAATTCACCATTGTAAACTAAGGCATGCATGTGTTAAGAAAGATTTCAACATGCACCAATAAAATCATTATTTTTAATTCAAACTGATTAAAGAGTTCTCGGATATATAAATGTATTAATTCAAGTTAAATTGTAAGTGTTGATAACTAATCTGAGCACAATATCACGACTAATGCTAAAAATAGTTAACGACTCAATAAATCTGTTTTTCTGAATCTACAGATTTAGTAATCAGCAACAGTTTGTATACCTCCCCCTGCAATTTCACAAATATTAGTTCATATTGATTATTTCTCAAAATTAATATAAGAATAGAGCGATAGAGAGAGAGGGAAAGAGAGAGAGAGAGAGAGAGAAAAAGTACTGGAGTTTGGGATTGGAACGTGATTGGCGGAGTTGCAGACGGAGAGGTGACCGCTGTTGGGATTGGGAAGTGGATGGCTGAGGCGTGAAATTGGAGATGGGTAAGCAGCGGTTGAGTAAGATTTGATTGACAGTGGAGATGGAATAGAGAGGAGAGGGGATCCTTGACGTCAGCCTTGATGATAGGCTGGATGGCGGTGAGGTCGACACCGGAGCAAAAGGCTCGGAGAAACAATTGCTGAGGAACCGTAGTCGGGTCTACTGGAGGCATGCCTTCCTTCGTGCCCCTTTATTCCGCTTCTGCCATCGCTAGTTCTCTCTCTCTATGACTTTATCCCACTACTCTTCCTGTCTCCAAGAGAAATAAAATGAGGAAATGAAGAATTAAGAAGAAAAATTGAGAATTAAAAGAAAGAAATTGAAGAGGCGCCGAGGCAGTAAATGAGGAGTAAATGAGAAAGTTAAACACGGGGAAGAAACCGAAGCTACGCAACGAATAGGATAAACGGCTTAGATTAAAAACTTAAAAAAAAGCAACGGATAGGATCTATTTTCGGTGTTTGAGCGTGTGCTTTGCTTTAAAATCCGAGCAAAAAATTCACGCAGATTATATTATACTATAGATACATACATGTATAAAATTAAATATAATTTATATTATGACATGTATAATACTTTCATTCTTATTTAATTTTATACATACTTATTTGTATGTATATGTAATGTATATATATATTTTTTATATATTTATATGTATATTTATTTATATATTAAATTTTTTTATATTTTTATTTACATTTAATGTACAATAAAAAATTTTATCGGACTATATTGTAAAAATAATAATTTTAGGGTCATCGGCAAAAAATTGAATATATTTTTGTTGAATTTATTCGCCGGTGATCCTAAAATTATTATTGTTACAAAATAGTCCAATAAAAAATTTTTATTATACATTAAATGTAGATATTAATATATAAAAATTTTTAATGTATAAATAAATATACATAGTATATGTATATATGTAATATATTTTAATTATATACAATAATATGTATGTAATATATATGTAATATATAAAATATCTGATACATAATACATATATATATATATATATAGAGGATTGCTAAAATGCTATGCATAGCACGGATGGTCTTCGTGCTACGGATTCGTTCTTGCATTTCATGCTTCAAACAATCGATCCAAACCGTTCATTATCTTCTACATATTAAAATCTTATTAGAAACCAAATTTTATATTTTTTTGAATTTTTTTACTATTTTTCTCACATTTTTAAAAATCACTGTTATTGAAGGGTCCAGAATTTATTAGATTAAGTATTTTCAAAAATCTGAAAAAAATTGTAAAAAATTTCAAAAAAATGTAAAATTTGGTTTCTAATGAGATTTCAATATGAAGATGATAATGAAAGGTTTGGATTAGTTGTTTGAAGCATGAAATTCAAGAATGAATCCGTAGCACGAGGACATTCATGCTATGCATAGCATTTTAGCAATACTATATATATATATAAGTATGATACACGTATACAATATTATATATTTAACATAAATAATTTAATTATATACTTATATTTCATTATAGAAGGTTCAATTATGTTTAATTACTAATCACTAATTATATGTTTTGTAATAATAAAAAAGTTGAGAGCTAAAAAGTAAAAATTGCAAATATAAAAAAATGTACAAAAGTTGGAAACGGAATGTAACATTATTATATGTGCATTTTATTGGATCGTTAATTGAGAATCCGATCCAAGCAATTTATATTTCTGTCAATTCGGATGCCGATCCAGCAACGTTATTTTTAAATTTTCGAATTTTATACAATTATTATCGAAATTCGAGTGAACAGTAACGTTAGTTTTAATTTTTCGGATTAATTGACCTCTCTTCTCTATTCATGCATGCACCAATTAGGCCCACAAACAAATAATTAATTCATTCATAACTCATAAGGCTTGGGGCTTGCCGCTTGCAATCTGATTGCAGCTTGCTAAAAGAACTCACAAAATTATATAATATTGGTAACACGTACAAGTACAACAGATGCACAGTAGAACTCACTTGCGTATTTCTTTCTAGGTGTAGATAAGTAGATTGGGATGGTATTTGTTGACCTGACATCAGTTTCCAAGCTGAAGTGAAACCATTCAATTAGGTTATGTTTGATAGTTAGTTTTGAAGCTTAGTTGAATTTTTGCTTGTTGCGATATCATCTCATAGTCATACTTATATAGTTATATATGTTTTGCTTTCATTTTGAAAATAAAACGGGTAGTTTTCCAACAACCTTTTCGTTTTCAAATAAAGGACAAGGCTTGCTTACAGAGCTGTGCCTATATTTTAATTTTAAGTTATTAAAATTAAAACATTTAAAATTTTTCTTTTTAAAACTAATAGATATACTTAGATTTATCCGAAGTGCTTTTTTTACTTTTCATTTTGAAGTCTTTTCTAATATTGATCGTTTTTTTATTGATTTTCAACAATCTACAACATATTTAAATTAAAAGAAAAAAAATAAATATCGGATTGATGTCGATACTTAAGTTGATCAACAGGCTACAGCCCCAGAAATAGAATCAAGATGAAGAAAGAGGTTTCAGCTGAAATTGATTTTTCAATTAAATAAAAGTCAAAAGATGGAGTTGATTTGTTAATTATCCATGCATGCACCAATTAGGCCCACAAAAAAAATAATTAATTCATTCATAAGGCTTGGGGCAATGGGGCTTGCTAAAAGAACTCACAAAATTATATAATTAATATTGGTAACACATACAAGTATAACAGATACATAGTAGAACCCACTTAACTCACCAAAGCGTTCGTGAGTCGCGTTTAAAATTCTGAAATTTAGTTCGAAATAACCGATCCAAACCGTCTAATACGATCTCCCTATTGAAATCTCCATGCAAACCAAATTTTATATTTTTTCGAAACTTTTAAGTATTTTTTTTGAAATTTTAGAAAATCATTAATCTAATTAGTTCTGAACCGTTCAAAAACAGCAGTTTTTAAAAATCAGAAATAAATACTTAAAAATTTCAAAAAAATATAAAATTTGGTCTACGTGGAGATTTTAAATGAGGAGATCGTATTAGACGGTTTGGATCGGTCATTTTGAACTAAATTTCGAAATTTTAAGCGCGACTCACGGATGCTTTGGTGAGTTGCAACTCACCGTAGAAAAACTCAAGATAATAATAGATTGCTGAAGTGAAACCATTCAATTAGGTTATTATGTTTGATAGTTCGTTTTGAAGCTTAGTTGAACTTTAGCTTGTTGCGATATCATCTCACAGTACGTCATACTTGTATATGTCTTGCTTTCATTTTGAAAATGAAACCAATGTGCTTTGCAAATGATACGTGTTAACATGTCGAGTTATTGTTAAAATGTTTAATTCTATTTCTATAGAAGAACTATAAAAGAAACAAACGGACAAAATTTATATAAAAAAGCTTTCCCGGCCGCAGAAAGAAGAAATTAAAATGATAAAATATCATCCCCAATACACATAATTAAGATGCGATTGTTATAACTTTTTATTTATGCTACAAAAGATACCATGCATGCCTCGCTGGCAGTGGCAGTGTAGTGTGGCACTGTGGCAGGGAGTAGATGCAAGCAAAACTTTTGTCGTCGTCCCATTTGCAGAATCATTAAAATATACTCGAAAAAATTAAGAGAGAGGCACAAAATAAAAATTGATTACTGTTTTTGTTTTTGTTTTTGTATAAGGGACGTAACAAAATAAAAAAATAATAATACAGCGACGATGACGAAATGGCATCTAATACATCATCTCTAATTTAATTTATATATTCAGTGTACGTCACATATATTTTGAGGTAATTATAATAGTGAAGGAACTGTTTGTTTTATGTAATTATAAACATTTACAATAGGTCAATAAATTAAACAAGATGATATTACTCATTAATATTTTTTATAGTGAAAAGCTGCTAATTTATTTGAGCAGAAATAGTAGAAATGAGAAATTTTAAATTAGTCCATTTGATTATGTTTCAATATATAATTCAATACAAAAAAAAGTGTAAATTATTTAGTATAAAGAGCAGTAAAGAAATGAACATAAAAACAAGATCCAATAGCAATAAGAAAGAACATAAATTAATTAAGTTGCAGGTTGCAAGTTGCAAGCGGAGTGACCCAACACACAGTTTGCTATACCGTACAAAGTGACAGAGCAAGAGACGTCACTCAACTCAACTCACTTGTTGGAGTTGGAGAGAGCGAGAGAGAGTCGGAGAGTTGTAAACTCGTAATTCTAATCAAACAACTGGAGGAAGGAGGATGGCCGCGAGAGGGCTACGATTACGATTAGGAATCTCGAGTTATCGCTTCTGGGCTTGCAATCACTCCAACTGGAATTCCAAGCGCGACTTTAGCGTCACCCCAGTTCCAATTCCAATTCCAACACAATTGGAGGTAAATATATATAATTGGCAATGATCTTGTGATTATTGATGGATTTATGTATATATATACATATAATAAAAGTGTAGAAAGTTGGTTTCATCGGCCTTGGAAACATGGGATCTCATATGGCCTCCAATCTCATATCAGCTGGATACAAGGTTACACTTCACGATATGTAAGTAAAGTACCACTCATACTAATTCTGCTTTACCATTTCCTATTTTCAATAATTTTCTTTTATTCATACGATTGCTAGTTATAGTTGGTCACCTTGACTATCATTTCGCATATTGAATCCACAATATAATATCTTTGACAGAAACCAGAATGCATTAAAAGATTTCTCTGAAAAGGGAGTACCAGTAGCAGAAACTCCATACCAGCTCTCTCAATCTAGTGATGTTATAATTACCATGCTTCCTTCTTCCTCCCATGTAAGTTGCTTCTCCAATATTTGCATATTGCATCCCTTATCATTGTTTAATACCAGTTCATAGCAGTGCATACCAGTAGAGTATTGCCCATTTCAATTAACCTTCCTCTCTACTAACAAGGACCTTAAAAGAAACTAAACTATCAGAAAAGGTAGAAGCTGGTACCATGTTGGTACTTGTCCAGCAGCTACAAAGTGCCCAAATCTTATATTCTCTAGTAATTTCTCATCCTCTTCTTATTTTTGATATATATTCACTTTCCTCTTTGAACTTTTCCTATTATTTTTCTAGGTTATGGAGGTCTTCACTGGCACAAATGGCTTGCTAACTGGTACAAGTGAAGTAAGGCCATGGCTATTTATTGATTCATCTACTATTGATCCACAAACTTCTAGAAGGATCTCTCGAGATATTTCAAGTTGTCATTTGAAAGAAAATGAAGGCAATTTTCTTCTTAATTTTGGATACGAATTTCTGGATATACAACTTGTCACCTTTTCTGTCTTTTAGTTTTGAATTTGCCAATCAGTTCTTAAGAACGAGTCTGACATAAAACCTGTTTTTAGAACTATAATTGGAAAATGTAACAAAATTCAAAGCCTTAGTTTTTCTGTATAGTATCAGTACTGGTACGACAAACTGTAGATGAACAGTTGTAGTATAGTGAATATCAACTGTATCATTGCATAATATATAGGTGCATTTTTTTTATATCTTTAATGCAATTTCTTTTTTTTTTGTGCAAATAGGTTTTACAAAGAAACCATTAATGTTGGATGCACCTGTTTCCGGAGGGGTGCCAGCTGCTCAAGCTGGAACTCTTACCTTCATGGTGCTCCATTTATTCACCTCTCTTCATTTTATTTCACTTTTCTTCTATCTGATTTTTGATTTTGTATTTTGATAGTACATGATTTGATAGGTTGGTGGTTTAGAGGAGGCTTACATAGCAGCAAAGCCATTACTTCTTGCAATGGGGAAACGAACAATATACTGTGGAGGGCCTGGCAATGGATCGGTATGTTCAGTAATCCCAGCTTCCCAAGGCCCTTCCAATAAAAAAGAAAATAATGTTAAACAAATATACCTGATGACGACTAGAATAACAATAATAATAAACAACATCAAGGCATAGCGCTGTAAATAGATGAAACTTAAAAAAGTTTTGGTTTTCTTTCCTTTTTAGGTAGCTAAGATATGTAACAACCTGGCAATGGCAATAAGCATGATTGGTGTGTCGGAAGCACTTTCTCTTGGTCAAAACCTAGGAGTCAAAGCAAGTGTCCTAACAAATGTATTCAATTCTTCAAGTGCACGTTGCTGGAGTAGGTATAGTGTATCCAATTTTATTCTTGCTTATCTTTTATTTCTTTGCTAAGAACCCCACTATATCAGAAGACGGTACTCAGTATTTTTCCCATATTTTTCAAATAACACGATGTTACAGTAGACTGTAGTGTGGTAGATGAGGTACAGTTTGCCATATGTTCTAAAATCAACCTCTTTCGATCCCAGTTTGAACTAATGATTTTCCATCAACCTATGATGCGATATATCTATTTTCAGGGGCAATTAGATAATGTTTAGCTTGTAAAAGTTTTTGTTATAATCAGGTGTCACTTGCAATTTGCAAATAGATAATCGGAATTGCTTAAGCCCATCCCCAATATTCTATCATCCCCATCATCCCTGGACTTCTATTAATGAGGAAGTTAGTTAATTAATGAGGATTCCAGGGGATGATGGGGATGATAACGCGTTTTCTATTTTTGGCAAGGATCATCCACGCGTATTCCAGCGCCTTCTGCTTCGCTTTCGTTCCCCACCCTTGTGCTTCGCTCCTAACTTCAACAATTACATATCAACTTCAACGGTTACATATTAAGTATCATTAATTATTCAGCCCCTCTGTTGAAGTAATATACATAACTGTTGAAGTTGATATATATAACTATTGAAGTTAATATATAAATTATTTTATTTATATATATTAAATGTTAATGTATATAACTGTTGAGGTTAATATCCTAATTGTTGAATTTATAATTTATAATTGTTGAAGTTAATATCATAACTATTGAAGTTAATAACGTAACTGTTGAAGTTATTATCGTAACTATTCTAGTTATATATATTAAATGTTGAAGTTAATATGTAACTGTTGAAGTTAATATGTAACTGTTGAAGTTAATATGTAATTGTTGAAGTTAAGTGGCTCTGTATCGCTCCCCTCCGCTCTCTCCGTCCCCTCATTCGCTCATCCAAATAAGGAAAAACGCGTTAATCATCTCCTCATCCTCACTCCTCTCTTTCTTTTTTTGGAGTACAGTCAGCGTAACTGTTGGAGATGATGGGGTTGATGAATATTGGGGATGATCCTTATCAGCCCCGATAAGTTATTGATCCCAAACAGAGAAAAAGGAAAAGGAATAAGATTTCCACGGTTTTTAACTTTTTAGTAAATACTGTAAAATGCTATGTACTAGTAGTAACATTAGGCTGGGAAGTATTGGCACTAACCTGTTAATAATGGTAAGGTGCCATATTGGGCAATAAGCATCAATCTAGCAATTAATATTCGGCTATTTCATGAATGGCCCAGGAAGCTGCCAACATTATTGCATGTTTTAGTTAGTTGATTTTGATATGTTGTGAGATTTTTTTTTTTAAATATTTAACATGCATCTTTCCTTTGTTTTTTTGGAACGACTTCCTTAGCGATTCTTACAACCCAGTACCAGGAGTAATGCAAGGAGTGCCTTCATCAAGGAATTATGAGGGTGGCTTTACATCTAAGCTCATGGTAGTGATAAACTAAAGCCTACTTTACAGAGAATTTACATATTCATGTGGATTATTTGACATGTTAATCTTTTATCCAATCCAGGCAAAAGACTTGGGATTGGCCACGGCATCTGTGGCTGAGGTTGGTCTAAATTGCCTCTTAACTGCTGACGCACATAACATGTAAGATGAATTTAACCTTTTAAGTTACACTTTATGTTGTACCCTTGGAAACCTTAAAACATCACATTTGAATGTAAATAGTAAAAAGCATGGAGATTTAGTATGCCAGTACAGCCAGTGAGTTCTCTAAGTTGCTGAAACATCTACCCAGTAAGCAATTGAGAAAAGATAAATGACCAAAGCGAGAAGAACAAAGAAAACTGTAGGAATAAATGGGTAAGCACCCATTACATCACTTTCTATCTGTATCTAGCATGTAATTTTTTTTATTTACTAGTTACACGAGGCTTTGTGAGGATGGACATGAATCGAAGGACTTCTCATGTGTGTTTCGTTATTGCTATGATGGAAAAGACGACAAATAATTATTATAATAAAAAGATTGGCTGTGATTCTTTCCGAAGGATCTAATGATAATATATCGAGCGCTATATTGATTTGAATTTGTTTAATAATAGCACCGTTTGACGTATTAAGGTACCGTTTTCTATTTTGCCAAAATTTTAGTAAATCATTTTAGCTGAACTACTGAATTGCTGAAAGCTCGTTAACTATGAAATTAAGATGGACAGATGTATTTGTCAAGTCAAGTCTTTCACCTTAAAAAGCATGAATTTCATGATGAAAAATGAAATATATATGTTTCGACTCGATATAAGTTTTTATTGGATGGCTATTGTAAACTGATCGGTTGGTTAAAATATGCAAAAAGGATTCCTATATAATTAATTAACAATGGCATATGACTATAATATGAGACGGCATAATATTTTACGGAGAATCTTTAGTATAATATTTTCGATTGTATTTTATTAAAAAAAAAACTAGTAAGTGGATGATATCAATTCTGTTTGTTGGATTTGTTATCAAATATAAAAAAGGAGAGGTGTTTTGTCTTTTGATTTTATTCTTGAATTAACTGGTTGGATGATTGGATTTGGAAATAATTTAGGAAATGTATTTATCACAAAAAATGGGGTGCTCCATTAGCAGAGGAATATGGTAGCTAGGCTCCATTGTCCATTGAGGTGGAGTGGTGGAGTGGCCGAGGAAGACTGGAAGAGCAAGTAGAATAATAGATAGACCCAATCGGTGGGGTCAAGCCTCAGGCCTCACTATTAAATTTATAAATAGGATTGTATACAAATGTATACAGTATACCAATACCAAACAGCAACATGGGGATGAATTAAAAATAAATAAATAAATAAATAAATAAATAAAATGATAAAAGGTCACAGTCGTTGGATTGATCCATCCTGTGCATTGGACGGTCGAAGATTTTGACCATTTCTAATAATATAACATCAGATCAGATCGATAAGGGAAATTGATCTTTTCCATCCATCGGATTTCCATCCATACCATCCATCCAACAGAGAAGAGGCGTTATCATACTCCACACATGATTTCCACGTGCATTTTCTCCATCTCTTTTTAATACAGCCCATTTTCACTCAAGAGGTGCGCTCTCTCTTTCGCTAGACCAGATCTGAGATCGCAAACTCTCCTTCTCTCTCTAGCCATGGCAACCCCTCTAGTTATCCTAATCACCACTCTTTCCGTCGCCATCGCCGATACCGCCGCTCCGGCCGCCACTCCGGCCATCCGCAATTTCATCTCGTGCCTCTCCTACACGATATACCGATCAATCTCGGCTTTGAAGTCATCTCCCGATCCACCTCCCTCTCCAAAACCACCTCTTATCTCTGCAAGGATCTCTCCTCTTGCTTCTTTCTTATCACTCGCCGATCTAAGCAGAACAGTACAGATCTAGAGTTGTATTGAGAGATACAGGGTATGTATGACGTTTTTTTTCTTTTTGAATTCTTATCTGATCTCTCTTTTCTTTTCAGATCTATAGTTTTTAATCACATTTTTTTCGATTTATTTCTAGGATTTTATTAGTTCTCAAATAAACATTGTGGAAATTTACAGCGATTTATGATGTTTGATTGACTGAATCTTGTGGAAATCTACAGCGATTCATTGAATCTAAGTATCTAATTTTTTTCAACACTTTTGTGTTTATTGATGATTCGAATAATTAGTGCATTTACATATCTGTATAATTAGTGCATCTAGGGATTATTTGCGCAAATGTTTACTTCAAATTTTGCACAAAGGATGTGTTAGATACTGCAAACGTTACGTTAAATGACATAAGGGATCATCTTAAGTTCCATTGTTAGAAATTATTTTATGCATAAAATTGTCTGAAAAGATTATTTAGTATTAAATTGTGATATATTTGTCAAATTAAGAGATCATATTGTTAACATTTTACATATGTATTTGTATTCATATTACACAGGTTTGGATTGCTCTTCAATCAAGTTGATGTGGCGTTGTGTGTTCATTCTCCACAAACATTAGATTTTTAGGAAACTGAACATCTTTCCTAATATTTGTAAGAATTGTGATGGTATTATCTTGGAGATTAGTTATAATTTGTATATTGTTTTAGATTGTTAAAACTGATCATGATGTATTAGGAATCATATTATTGTTATTTTTATTGATCATATTAATATTTTATTTTTGTATTAGTTATTGTTATATTACAAAACTATCAAATCGAATATATAACGCATGTTAAATCATCCCTTGTGCTAATAAAATACTAAATATTTATGTACTTTTTCCAAATTTGACGGCGCGCGAAAAAAAAATATAAAATCATTACTATGTCATTTTATAAATGTATCAAATTGAACACTTAACGCAAATTAACCAATCCCTTGTTGTATTAAGTTTGTAAAACTGTTGAACATTAATCTCATCTCTTAAGACATCAAACATTCTACTAAATGCTGATGTCAGCATGTGTCAGATGCGCGCGGAAAATCTAAAAAAAATATGTCCAGGAGGCCCATTAAAATATCGCTTCTTGAAAGATGGATGGTTGGATGGTATATATGTGGATGGTTTATATCATTCCCGATCAATAAGGGCCGATACAGGAGAGCGTATCCTCTGGATGGTGTATTCAACCATCCAGTGAACGTCTTTCGATCCGAGCCGTCTGATTTAGTTTAAACGGTTAGATTTTTTCGGGTCTATCAATCTTAGTACCATGCACGGGACATTTATAGCCATTGAGATTAAATCAGACGGCTGAGATCGAAACCATCAACTGGATGGCCATCCAGAGAATGCGAAGTCCCGATACAGTACAAAACCTCCGTCGCAATTTTCCCACTGAAGAGTCAAGAGTCAAGACACCGCTTTAATTTACTTGTTATGCTTCTCTCCTACTCTCCTTCCTTCTTCTTCATACTTGATACATACATTCATTCATCCATTCTATCTTGCGTTTATTAATTGAATAATTCTCGTAAACAAACATTCGTGTTCCCAAAACCCAAACCTCTTTCTTTCTCAATTCTCAGTGGTTCGCTTCAGTTCAGATTCAGATCCTCGTATTAGGTTAGTAAGGTTAGGTGAGATTCGGTCGGTTGTGTTGTACTGTTGTACCGTTGTGTATGGTGAATATGGCCATGTTGATGAGAACAGCACTCTCCATTCTACTCTTCTTCTCTCTCTTCTACATCTTCTCCAAGGATTCTTCTCCTCCTTCCTCTTCTTCTTCACTCGCGTTGCATTTGCCACAGCGCCACTCCCCCATTCAATTCCCAATCCAACCCCAAACCCCATCCTTACCAATTCCCATTCAATTTGAATCCTCCCATTCCCATCACGAACATACTCAAAAACCCTTCTCAATCCTCTCCGACCCAACACCCGGCGATGATGAGCTACAGTACGACTTCTCCCCCTATGTCAAGCTCTACAAGAGCGGCCGCGTCGAGCGCCTTCCCCACATCCCCTTGGTACCGCCCGGCATCCACACCTTCACCGGCGTCAACTCAAAGGACGTCCTAATTGATCATGCAACCGGCGTGTCGGTGCGTTTATACCTTCCCAAGCAAGCAATTGGCACTGATCCCAAGCATCATCGCCAAAAGTTACCGGTGTTGCTCTACTTCCATGGAGGTGCATTCGTGATTGAATCCGCCTTCTCTACATTTTACCACCACTTCCTCAATGTGCTGGTTTCAAAGGCCCAGGTCCTGGCAATTTCTGTCAATTACCGTCTAGCGCCAGAACACCGCCTCCCCGCTGCATATGAAGACGGGTGGCTCGCTTTAAAATGGGCCTTGAACAACTGTCGATCTGGGCCCGAGCCTTGGCTTTTCCATCACGGGGACATCAACAGGGTCTTTCTAGGTGGAGACAGCGCCGGGGGCAACATTGCACACGATTCTGCCATAAGGGCAGGAACCGTAAGGGGTCCGTCCGAATTGGGTATGAAGATTAAAGGGTTAATTTTACTGAACCCGTATTTCTGGGGGAAGGATCCTGTGGGTACCGAACCGGGTGACCGGTGGATAAGGGAATCATTTGAGAAGAATTGGGATTTTGTGTGTGGCGGGTTGATGGGGATTGACCACCCGGCAGTGAACCCGCTCACATGGATGGAGGGGCTGAGAAGCCTCGGATGTGAGCGGGTGATTGTGACGGTTGCGGGTAGAGATTTTTTCAGGGAA
The DNA here is from genome assembly GCA_028095005.1 of Rhynchospora pubera. NCBI lineage: Eukaryota > Viridiplantae > Streptophyta > Magnoliopsida > Poales > Cyperaceae > Rhynchospora > Rhynchospora pubera. The sequence continues at coordinate 104,247,348 of CM051459.1, forward strand.
AGAGGGGTGGCGTATGTCAAAGCCCTGAAGAACAGCGGGTGGAGTGGCGCGGTGCAGATTTACGAGACTAAGGATGAGTTTCATGTGTATTTCATTTCTAATCCGCTTGGGAAGAAGGCTTCTGAGGAAATGCATGCTGTTGTTAATTTCATCAACCGTCGATAAACATTTTCTGGACATGATTTTCGTTTTGTTTATGGTCGGTTTGTTAATTTGAACGCTGGATTTGGGTGGATGGTTTGATTGCTTTTCATAATTCTTTTTAAACAAAAAAGAGCTTTGTGTTACTGGTTCCGTTATTGTTGTTGTGCTTTTTAGTTCAAGATGGATAAGTATATACCTAAAAATTTTGAAAAGAAAAACAAGGTAAGATGCAAGTTTTTTTTTTATCAGAAGTTTCTCTCTGCATATGAGGTGCCCAAGAATTCTATCTATCATTGAAAATCCAACATAGTTTGATTAATTTTGTTATATCTTATTTCATTCATACCAACGTCTTTTAATTAATCATTCATTTTCAAAACATTTATAGAAATCCAAGATGCGGGTACAACACTTGCTCTGAGTTGCATGCCGATCTCTGAAGTAAAAAATTGTGGTGTCTTGTTTAATCTACTCTTCTCGCATAATGTACAAAGCTATCGAGTGGCCTTAAAAGTTTAGTAACTCTCGCACTTTGATTTACATATAAATTGTCTATTCAATGTCAATCGGACTGATCTGCTCAACAAGGGCTGTGTTGTACAAAAAACCTTTCTTTGAACTGCGAGGTTAAAAAAATGGAAAAGATTAAAAAGTATACTGTATACAGTTCAAACAGCCAAGCCACTTCTAATTAGCATTTTTTCTGTTAATCATAAAGTGCAAAGACCCAAATACTCTCCAATGATTTATACATTTAACTATAATTTTGTCTGAAATTAAGGTATTTTGGTATTTTCACTTCAAATAGAACTATGGAAGTGTTTAGCAAATTTAAGAGTGACACGAGCAATTTCCTAAGTTTGTGTGGCAACAACTTTATTTGTGTTTTATTTATATTTCAAATGAAATTTAAATTCGAATCGAAGTTGATAAAACATCAGGCACTCCAAACTATTTTTTATGTCTATATATATGTAAATTTGGCAAGGACTGACAGTTTTAATTCACTTGAAAGGTATTCTAACTTTAACTTGGTTATTGATTGGGTCTATTGCATTCTATATATATAGGCCTTTAATTTGTGTACTGGATCCTTGGGCCTGGTTTTTGTTATATTCGATTTGACGATTCTTGGGCTGAGCTCAAAAGGAACAATAATTGAAATAATCGAAAAATTAACAATATCATTAAATTTCGAAAATATTACTGAAATAATCAGAATTTTAAAAATATATTTGCAATATCGGACTTTGAAAGTTCGATATTAGCTGATTTCGAATTTTGGAAGTCCGATATTAAGCAAAAAATAAAATAATAAATAAATAAAAATAATATTCGAGAACATCTATGGTGCATACTAATGTACCGGAATTTCAGTGCACACTGATCCAAGCTCTTAGATCTGCTTCATAAATGACGGATCTAAACTGTCCAATATGAGCTCTCTATTATAATCTCCTTATTGACCAAATTTTATTTATTTTTTACTATTTTTTTGAAATTTTAAAAAATCATTAATTTATTTTTCTTTAACTGTTCAAAAGCAACAGGTTTTAAAAAACTGAAAATACTTCAAAATTTTAAAAATATTTAAATTTTGGTCTACAAGGAATGGCATGTGCATTGGACAACCAGTGTTTTTCTTGGAGCAACGTATATTTTCTTAAAATGATGAAAGTGCCCTTTGTAAATTAGTTGGTACTTACTTTTAACCCAAAAAAAAATCGCTGATACTTTTCCGACAAACTATCCTCTCCTTCGTTAATATTTCTCTGACTGTCCTTACCTCTCCTCTCTAGTCTCTAATAGTTCCTCCTCCCTTCACTCTAACATTGAGACTCTACGGAGCATCAATTCTGCAAGTAAAATTCAAATTGGCTCCGTTTGGATGATGTGAGAATAAGAGGAATAAGAAAAGAAGTATTGGAAAGTGTGTAATTTTGTGAAGAGTTTGGATTGTTTATAATAAATTTGGGAGTAGGAAGAAACTATTTCTTATTCTTGCACCCATCCAAACGGAGCCATTATGATGCTTCTGTAGTAAAATTCAAATTATCATGATACTGCATCAGATGACTCCCAATTATTTTAACCGAAATAAAATAAAAACCTAAGTTCTAACGGAAATATGGAATATGCATGTGCAGCTTGGAAACACAAACAGGAACATGAAAAACTAGATATTGATTTGCAAACGGTACTAGCGATAAAGAAGTCCCATAGAAAGAATACATTTGTTTTGTAATAACAAGAAATCTAGAGGAGGAAAGTACAATTAAGGTAATAAATCTTGATTGATTTTAAAGGTAATTCAGACATTTAGAAAAAAAAATGTTGCTATAAAAAAAAAACCGACTCCCATAGCACTTCCCACAAGGAATGCTTACATATATATATATATATTTTTTTCTCTTGGACGATGCTTAAATTTTTAAATTTCTATTCTAGCATTCTGTCTTTCTATTGTCAGCCTTATATGATATCTTTCTTTTTTTTTTTCTTTTTCGGTCCTTATTGGAGGTGACAAATTCAATTGTCACGTCATACAATTACTCGTCATTTATACCAAACTTCCCGGACAAATTTGAAAATTCTCCCTGAAATTTTCAAAGGCGTACATGGCAAAAGAAAATAAATGCATAACAAAACTTCCATTCCCGGCGCATTAATCTGGACAGTAGAGCGTCCTCATACAAAGTGTACAGGGAAAACACGTCCATGTGCATTCCTTAGTTTTTTGTCCGTGCACGGCATTTGCATTGATTAACATAGACAAGGCAATTCAATAATTATACAGTTCAATTCTGGATAATAACTAATGCAACAAATCAACCTTCAAAAATGATGTCCAACAATTAATTGTTTTACTCCTGGCACTGGTCAACCCAACTTATCACCGCATTGGCAAAGCTAAACCATTGAAATGGAAACTAAAACTTGTATGGGCGTTTGGATCATCTGAGAATAAAATTAAAATTAGTTATTTAGATAAAAAATATTTATATTTTTAAACAATCAAGGATAAAATTTTTAGATCTAGAGTGTTATTTTCAAGCGGTCTAACATATGATTAAAATTTTATTCATAGGATGTTTGGATTATCTTTTTAATCTGGATTAAAAAATGGTCTCAACCCTTCCTTAATCTACATTAAAGAGATGATCCAAACATTCTAGAATAATTTTTTTTCATAGGATGTTTGGGCTGTCTGATTTAATCTCGACGGATAGATTTTTTCAGACCACGCAAATTCCGACGGATCTAATATTAATCACATGACATCCACCCTTGATTGTACGGCCACGTTCTAAAAATTCCACCATTATATCTAATTTTCCCTTTAAAAAAAAACCCACATAGGATCTCACTCCGGTTTGGGTGGAGCTATTTGTCTCCCGTTTAGTCTCTTTTAACTTTTAAGTCTGTTGAAATTGTATTTACATTAAAAAAAACTCTATAGTGTCCGTTTAAACTTTTTGCATTAAAATTCGAAACCAGAAATTAAAATAAGAAATCTGAATTGTTAATTTTTTTCCCATCTGAAAAGTGTTTACAATTTTCAAATAATTTTGGAATTCATTTCGTGCAAGATCATAAGTGAAAAAGAGACTTTAATCCTAATTTAGAATTTTCAAATTGAACCCATATATATACATACATATATATATATATATATATATATATATATTGCATTATATTAAAACTCTCTATATCGTCTTATTAATTATTGCCTTAATACTCCAAAATCAAAATTTGAAATAAGAAATTTGAATTGATGATATTTTTTCCCAACTTTAAGAAGTGCAATCTCTAATAAATTCATTTTGTGCAAAATCAAAATGACGCACTAATTAATCCTTATTTATTATTTATAAATTGAATCCGGATTTTTATTTTTATTTTTTTTGAAAAATGAGAACGATGAAAGACTGGAAACATAAACTGTCTTTTGTCTTTGTATTGTTTAGTTTAAGAACATGACAATAATATTATTAATTACATATTGAAAAGTATATTTTATTATAATATTTTTTAAGTCAACAAATAGTATGAAAAATGTGAGTGATTATTAAAAGTGCAGCATGGGAAAGCACGTGGGTGCAATACGAGGTACTCCTAGCATAAAGAAGAGCATCAACAATATAGACCAATAGAAATTGTCCTTTTTAGATAAAAAAAATAAAACAGTAAGTTCGGACCGACGGGATTTAATTTCATCCTCACAAAAACAAAAAAAGGGAAATATATTATGTTTTTTAAAAAAGAAGAAAGGTAGATGAGATGAGATGATGTGATGCCTCTGACTGTGTGCATAAATTTATGTTAGTTTAGTAATAATTTTGCAAGAGAGAGAAGAGTAAAAGAGAGGGAGGGTGGAGGGAGAACTGAGAAGCTAAAAATAAATAAATAAAAAAAATAAAAGAAAAGGGAATGGAGAGAAGCTACGCCTCGTCCAGTTCGGGCGACATGGCGTCGCTCTCCGGCACCGGGACCCGGTCGGTGCGCATCATACCGCTGCAGCACCCGTCCCCGGAGAAGGCGGCGGGGCCCCCGACGGCGCCGCTGGTGGAGAGGGTGACGGCGAGGCTGAGAGGCATGAGCGGCGAGGAGTGGCTGTCGGCGCTGCTGCCCTGCTCGCGGTGGATGAGGTCGTACAGATGGCGGGAGTACCTGCAGGCGGACCTGATGGCGGGAGCGACTGTGGGGGTGATGCTGGTGCCGCAGGCCATGTCATATGCCAAGCTAGCCGGCCTTCATCCCATCTACGGACTCTGTAAGGGAATTAATTACTCATTTACTCCTTCTCATTCTTTCATTCTTATCATTTCATCACATTCACAGATACCGGTTTTGTGCCTGTCTTCATCTATTCCATTTTTGGCTCCTCACGCCAGCTGGCTGTGGGCCCTGTCGCACTGGTCTCTCTACTCGTCTCAAATGTGCTAGGCACCATAGTTGATTCATCCGATGAACTCTATACTCAGCTTGCCATACTACTGGCACTCATGGTTGGTGTATTGGAGGCTCTCATGGGATTATTAAGGTAATTTCCTCGCTATCTAAATTCCACATTGTTTTTTGCTTTTTTCTTATATATTATATATTAGCTCCCTCCTGACAGGTTGGGCTGGCTCCTCCGATTCATAAGCCATTCAGTCATTTCAGGATTTACTACTGCTTCAGCCATTGTCATTGGCCTTTCTCAAATTAAATATTTTCTGGGCTATGAGATCACCAGAAGTAGCAAAATTATACCTCTCATTACCAGCATAATTCAAGGCATTCATGATGTATGCTTTCTCATTTCTTCTCTCCCCTCTTTATTTCATCCTTCTCATTTATTTATTTACTTTTATTCTTCTGAGTTTCCAGCAAATGGTGCTCACAGTATCATTTCTTTGTCATATTTGCCCTTCTATATTTCCATCTCTAATATTTTGCTCCCATCTATGCAAAATTGAATAAATCAGGACATGGAATTAGTCAGTTCACTGTCTGTCCTTTTCTTTATTATTTTTTTTTCCTCCTTTTCTTTTCTTTTTCTTCCTACGGTCTAGGAGTCAGATTGTACAGCTTGAAGTGCTATAGGTCAAAATGCTGAATTTCTCATAATTTTAGGGCCAGGACAGAAAATAGGTACCAGAACTACATAGAAGATTAATTTGAGAGGCTAACCCATTCTGCATTGATACTTTTCTTTTGTAGTTTTCTTGGCCTCCTTTTGTGATGGGATCAAGTTTTCTTACCATTCTTCTTATCATGAAGCACCTGGTGCGTAATTTATATCTAATGCAAGATTGAAGGCTTAGTAAAGAAGGTAAAACATTCGCTTATAAAAAGCTTCAAAATTTTAGGGTAAATCGGGCAAGAGCTTCAGGTATCTCAGAGCGGCGGGTCCGCTCACAGCTGTAGTACTCGGGACACTTCTCGTCAAAATATTTCATCCCTCTTCTATCACAGTGGTGAGAAGCTGTGATCTCAAATCAAGTCCTCAACCATATGATTTGTGATTGATTGAATGTTTTTTTCAATATGTTCATGATTGGGCTTTATCCTTTTTTTTTCCATTTCATTTCTTATCATAGGTGGGAGAAATACCTCAAGGGCTTCCAAGTTTTTCCATTCCACATGGATTTGAGCATGCCAAGTCTCTTATTTCAACGGCAGTATTAATTACCGGTGTTGCCATACTGGTACCATCTTATCTTGTATATATGTTTTCTAATTATAATTTGGTTCTTTCCACACTAGCTCAAAATTCTTCATTTCTCGCTTGGTAAATTGTAGGAATCTGTGGGGATTGCTAAAGCTTTGGCTGCGAAAAACGGATATGAATTAGATTCGAATCAAGAGGTAGGCCTTTAAAGCGTACAAGTTATTTATCTCATTTGTGGACTGGTTTGTAATATAATACCTCACAACTTACCAACTCAGTGACACTTCTATTAGTTGCTGCTGGAGTAGCAACTTTTACCACTAACTGTCATGACTTATTCTTTTTGAGAACTTAAATTTAAGGCCATCTGCCATCTTATCAAAAAAAAAAAATAATAAAGAAATATTGAAAACAAAAAAAATAAAAGTAACACCATAAGCTATTGAAGCTTGCTGGTGTGGTATTAAGTTTGCTGGTGGTCTGTCTTTCGGATAGCTTCATTTGTACCAAAGCTATTGAAGCTATCTCATAGCTTATACCCTTTTCTTTTGTAGCTATTCGGCCTAGGGGTGGCAAATATTTGTGGTGCATTCTTCTCTGCATATCCTTCTACTGGTACATACCATCTATGTACCATTTCTACTACCATTTGAAAGAAAAATATTGAATAGAAATTTAAATGTGAATACTAACTTTTATTTTCCTAAGGTTCCTTTTCAAGATCAGCTGTAAATCACGAGAGTGGGGCCCGAACAGGGCTATCAGGTATCACAATGGGTGTCATTATGGGATGTGCTCTTCTATTTTTAACACCACTATTCACTGATATTCCTCAGGTTAGGTTTTTTGTTTTGTTACTTTATTAGCCAGTAGCATCTTTGCTCTCAAATAACGATTCTACTATGTTATGTGATAATTTAACACCTTGTCTCAAAATTTTAGTGTGCCTTAGCTGCTATTGTAATTTCTGCCGTCATTGGCCTGGTAAGAAAACAATCATTACAAGTTTACAACAATACAACTTACAATAGAAGTGCTCTTGCTCCAGACTTGTAAAACTAGTTGCAATTTATGTAGGTCGATTATGAGGAGGCTATATTTTTGTGGAAAGTAGATAAGAAAGATTTTCTCCTCTGGGTTATAACTAGCGTCACGACATTATTTTTTGGCATTGAGATCGGTGTGCTTGTTGGGGTATGATTGTTATATATTGTATTTTTTAGATAACCCATCTTTTCACATAGTAAAATATACGCCTCTAAAGAATGTACTGGTCAATAGGGAAATTATTTGTGTGCTGATGCATAACCATAAGATCCGAGATTCTTTTTTCTTTATTGGATTCATATTTCTGGAATTTTCAAATGCATTTTCTTGGATAGATTCTAGGTGTTATCATAAGACAACGGCAATCATGGATGTCAGCAATGAAGTAATAGAAACACACACTCACACACACTGCTCATTACACAATATTCTGATTGCTAGCTATTCCGTGATTTAACTATTTCTTACTATGTTAGAATAACTTGGTATCGAATAACGATATTATTTGCAGGTCGGTTTTTCACTGGCATTTGTTATACATGAATCAGCAAACCCTCATGTCGGTAAAGTCTTTCTCGCTTCTCTCAATAAAAAGCATATCGTATAGTTCTTTGACTATTGTCAATATACTGACACAAGTTGGTGTAAAAGAAAATTAATATCTTTTGTATTATTTTACTGTGGTTATGGATGGGTCACAGCTGTGTTGGGACGGCTCCCAGGAACTACCATATACAGAAATATTCTACAGTACCCTGAGGCATATACATACAACGGCATAGTTGTTGTTCGAATTGATGCACCTATCTACTTTGCCAACATAAGTTACATCAAAGACAGGTTATGGTTCTCCTCTTATACCAACTATTATGTGACGGAGTTGATATCCGAGTTTATCAGAATAAGTTCATACGAAACAAAACATAAAGAAGAACCATTGAAAAGACTAGTTGGTACATTAAAACCTGTTGGTCTCCAATTGTAATTTCTTCTAAGAAGTACCAAACTGTTCCTTTATTCTCTGATTGTTTTGCACTGGAAAGAGGGATGGCTCAGGGACCCTGAGTACATCAATTTGAAATGTAAGAAGGCAAAGCTTTTGAAAAACTCCATTTTATCTAGGTTTTCGTTCATACCGAGCAACCATTTTATTTGTTTTATCACCGCACAACCGTCTTATTGCCGTTTTATCACTGATAAATGCTAAATCACCGCCCAATCGCTAAACCGCACAAATCACATTTTAGAACATCAGAAGACATACTTATTTGAATGCTTTATGGATTCTGATTTTTGATTGATTGATATAATTCTGAGGTTCTAGCATGGTAATTCAATTTTCAGTATGTGATTCTTTTTCCTTGTTTTGCAATTTTGTTCACTTTAATTAATTATTTATTTAATTATCATTATGATCTTCACAGGTTGCGTGAATACGAACTTAATGCGTCTTCTGCCCATAGGGGCCCAGATGTTGCACGGATTTATTTTGTTATCCTTGAAATGTCACGTATGTATCCTTTTTTATTAGAGGGTTAATTGCTTTTGTTTCATAAATAATTGTACATAATAGTAATTCTAATAAGCACATAATTATGCCAGCTGTTACACACATAGACTCCAGTGCTGTTCAAGCTCTGAAAGACTTGAATCAGGAGTACCGAGCCCGTGGCATCCAGGTGAGCATCTAGTTAAGCCATTCTCCCACTCCCCCCCCCCTCTCTCTCTCACACACACAAACACACACTCATGCACGCACGCAAACCATACAGATAGAAGTGCACTTTTGTTGTAGAGATAGAACTTCATGCTTACATCAAAGCTTCTTGTGCGTGACTCAAAGAGTAGCATGCTATTGCTAAACTTTTAGGGTACCATAACCAGTTGTGACTTCAAAGCATGTACTAATTTTTTATGTCCAACATCAAAAACTTGGATAGTGACCCCCAAAAGAAAATGTCGACATTGATCTTAAACATATTATTTCAGATTGCTATTGCCAACCCGAACCGACAAGTGCACTTCTTGCTCTCAAAATCTGGTCTGATAGATCTAATTGGCAAAGAATGGTACTTTGTTCGGGTTCATGATGCAGTGCAAGTGTGCCTTCAACATGTTCAAAATGTAACCAGCAAGAAGAGTGGTTCATCGTCAAATGAGACAATTCCTAAGAGACAATCTGGATATTTACAAAGCCTTCTAAAGCAAGACTCAGTACCTGAGTTGCCACCAATGCTTGAACCCCTCCTGCATGAAAATATTGTCTAATGATATAGTCATTTAACTTTTGGGTTTGGAAGTTGAGGGAATATTGGTTTGAGATTGGTGATGGCTGATATTTGAGCCACTTTAAATTGTAAGTTTCTGTGTATATGCCCACATTCTTTCCCCCCTTTTCTTTTGGAAAGGATGATTTGGTGAAATTGGAGAGTGTGGATAAGTAGGTAACACGGGTGAGTTATAAGTTGGGTGCCATTATTTGTTTATTGTATTGTAAATCTTTTTTTATGTAGATTGAGGTTGAACTTGTGAGTTTTTGTATTTAGTGTAAAGATTAGAGAAGAATGAATAATATTTTTTGTGTATACTATAATGTGAGTAGAACAATGTTTTATTATTATTCCTTTAATTATTGTTGAACAAGAGAAGAGATGTTTTTTCAGCGATATGTTCATTTATTGAAAGAAAGAAGTTGCAACATGTGATATATATATATATATATATATATATATATATATATATATATATATATATATATATATATATGTTTTTCTTTCTTTTTTTTTCCTTTTGCTTTTGGTGGGAAAAAGTAGGCGTAGCTACCAGTGAGTAATGCTGCATGGTGGCCTGGTGGGTTGATGAGTGGTGCGGGTGAGAATGATGAATGATGGGGAGGATTGAAAAAGTGTTAACGCAGAGGAGAGGAGGCATTAGTTGAGACTTGAGAGATGAGATGGGGCCATGGGGGTTGCAAATTGCAATGGCATGGTCGCATGGGTGATTATTAGTTGGGCCCGACTTGTCGGGCTCTTCCTCGCACATGTCACAAAATTCTAAAGCTAAAAGTAAAAAAAAAAAAAAAAACTCAAACGGCAGCCAACAGGAGAGGAGAGTAAAAGAAATACATGAAGAGTGTTGATCAATTATTAGTTTTTTTAAGAATTGAAATAGCTTAGTAATTTCACCATTTTGGTACCAGCCTTTCTCGCAGTTTAAAAATGAAAGTGCATATGGTACAACATTCATGAGAACGATGCCGATTATTTGTACCACATTCATTAGTAGCTTTATATGCCTTGCGTTGAGATTGTACCTATTCTTTGTACCAGAAATAGAGATTTATGACGGCATGAGATCTCTGACTGAGAGACGAAAAGACCCTAGTTCAACTAAGATTGGAGGCTTGTCGGACCAAAAGAGAAGTAATATTAATACTCAGAAAAAGGTGAAATACACTATATTCGTGATTCAGATGATGAACAACCTGACTCTGATTCTGATGAAGATTCCGATGATGATTTGGATATCTAGGTACTGAATGATATTTGTGTACTACTGCTGAGTCCTAAGTACGAGCATGTTGTAAAATTTCTGTTTTGCTGGTTATGACCATCTGGCAAAGGCTTCGTAACCTTTATGTCACATCCTTTTTTACATTTTGTTGCTGTAAGAAGGAATAAGGATTTGCTATTGCTTCGCTTTATTCTTGATAGATACCTCTATAGAAAAAGGGGGAAAAAAAAGAAGCATCGAGCACTTGTACCATTTAATTGACATCCCGAATCTCTGTGTTCGCTTTTCTCACAAGTGGCATGCAGTAGCTTCTGGTGACTTGGGACTAGTCTAGTTTAGGTGGATATGATATTCATTGTTCATTGTTTTTCTGGAAGAAAGGTTGTTAACTTGTAGGGTTATGTTGTGCACCTTTTAAGACTGGAAGCCTGGCACGTTTACTGGATGGGGTTATGTTGTTCCAACAAAAAGACGTTAGTTTTGGGGGAAAAAAATATTTTCTCAACCTGATAGCATCATAGCATCATGTTAGGAAAATATATTGGACATTGAGCCTCTTATTAAGCCATGACCACGAATGAAATGAAGATAAAAAATAAAGCTAAGTACTTGGTTGGCAGTTGGCACAGTAGTCTGAACGCCAGTGCCGAGCTTACTGTCTCAATTAAATATTTAAATAGCAGATCTGAACTGGTACCAATATTAAAGATAATAATAAAAACTGAACTGAAACGTGACTTGCATTAATTAGATAGCAAGACGTATTATTTATTCGTCTCTAACCAGCCGAGTTAAAAACAAAAGGAAAAAAAGAAAATTGCAAGTGAAGAGCATGAAATTAAGTTTCTACTTTTCAAGCATCAGTTATCATAATGTTGTTTGGAGGAGGAATGTGAGGATTTTTATCTTTTAAACTGGAAACTAAAATAAAAAATTATAAAATTATGCACACCCTTGTTGATTCGGGGTGGTTACATTTGGGCTCAACTAATGTTTTGAAGATTTGCGTTGCTAAGTACTTGTTTGTCCATGCGCATTTCTATCTTGTTATGAGCGTATATTTGCTCTATTTCATCATTAAAGCTTTCTATATATGAAAGTTCGACAGGTACACTTTCTATCACCCCTAGCATCGCCGCAGCATGTATCGATCTTTTTTACCATAAATAATATTAATTTCTTGGTATGATATACAATACAATGGTAATGATACATACATTGTAAAAATCGGTATGAGTTATTTTAACATGCCGTGCGGACTGCGGACCAGTTTATTTGATAAATAAAATAAATTGGTTGATTGTGTAATCTTTTGTTGAAAACTTGAAATAGTATTATATTTTATTTGATAGTTTCCAACTTGATTGTAGTATTAAATTCTTTATTTAACATATAGTTGTTGTGTCTAGGGCGAAGTTAATAGAAGAGTTATATATAATAATAATAATAATAATAATAATAATAATAATAATAATAATAATAATAATAATAATAATAATAATAATAATAATAATAATAATTGCAGTGTGCAGCAGCAATTAGTTGAAAAAGAAGAAAAGGAAAAAAAAAGGAGGAGATTTAAGAAATGTGGAGCCTTGGGTTAGGCAGGGTCAACCAGGGTTGAGAGTACATCTGGACGGAAAACGATCACTATTCTTATCACTATCAGCATTTGTTAATTTGTTATTTTTGTTAGAGGAATCTCCGCTAATAGTAATTAGTCAATGAAATGAGAAACGTTATCACCACCGCCCAGGCAGCAAAAAAGAGTCCCCATCAAATCACAATTCCAATTAAATAGGACCAGTAACATTACTTTTTGTTATTATTCGTCTTTTTATTTTGCCTTTAAATAAAAAAAAATTGTGGATAAAGTTTGAAGATTGTGAGCGGCAATTTATGGTGGTGTATTAGTGGCGACCTCATTTTGCATTCTACAGTAACAGGCGGACTGCGGAATATTGAAATTGATTAATTGATTAATTAATTAATTAATAAGTTGTCTAAACTAAAGTTTGAGCCAACCAGGTGACCAATGAGCTGAACTGGAGCCTGGAGGGCAGGAAAGTCCAGAAGTTTCTTTTGGTTTCCGACTCGTTCGACTCTTAATTAATTGAATTAATTAATAGCAACTTACAAGGGATGGATAGGGATAGAGCGTCAACAATCACAGACACCTTTCTCTTGTCTTTTATATATAGGCTCAATAGTGTCTCAGTGTGTATCAATTCAATCAAGAAAAGAACCATATTATTATAATAATCCCATTCCCATTCCTCCTTTCCAGCATTTGCTAGCTAGTAGAAGAAATTGAAGGAAAAATGGCGACGGAAGCAGTAGAAGTTTGCGTCAAGGCCGCCGTGGGTCGGCCCGACCTGCTAGGCGACTGTGAGTCTCTCTCCCTCTCTGTCTCTTTCTCTATAATAATTAATACATGGATAGATCTGATCTGATTCCCACGATTGGCTGATTCCCAGGCCCATTCAGCCAGCGGGTGCTGCTGACCCTGGAGGAGAAGCACATTCCTTACCACACCAAGCTCATCGACGTCTCCAACAAGCCTCATTGGTTCCTCCAAATCAGCCCCGAGGGCAAGGTGCCCGTGCTCAAATACCAGGACGGCACCTGGCACCCCGACTCTGATGTCATCACCCAGTACCTCGAGGACAAAAACCCCAATCCTTCTCTCGCCACTCCTCCTCAATTTGCCTCCGTGTATTGTATCCATTTCTCTTCTCCTCAATTTTAGCTACCTTTTTTTTGTTTTATCACTACAATTATCATTTTCATTATCAGGGGTTCCAAAATATTCCCCACCTTTGTGACTTTCCTGAAGAGCAAGGATCCCAATGATGGCTCTGAGCAAGCCCTACTCACTGAGCTGCGTTCTCTTGACCAACATCTCAACTCACATGTAACACACTTTTCTTTTTCTTTTCTTGCAAATCCATACCTGATTTCACACACTAATATTTCCCAGTGCATGTGTTCACTGTTCAGTTCACATAACCTCACCATCCGTACTTCTGGCCTACACCACCCTGATTTCACAACGGAATTAAACATTTTTGCTAGTTAAACAGTTAAACCTGATTTTATTGGGTCCCTCTGTTAGTAGTTCAACCAATTGCAAACCTAACTAAACCCTTTCAAATTTTGGTTCTTAATGCCAGGGTCCATTTATAAATGGAGACAAGATCTCAGCCGCTGATCTCAGTCTGGCGCCCAAGCTTTATCACTTGAAAGTCGCACTGGGCCACTTCAAAGGATGGACTGTCCCTCAAGCGTTCACTCATGTCAATAATTACATGAATGTAATGCACTTGCTACTATTTCAACTTCCATTTGTTTTTGCACCTCACCCTTTATTCTTAATTACTTATTTTTGTTTGGGTTTGTGCAGGCACTCTTCAGTAGGGAGTCCTTCAAGAACACAAAGCCAGCAGGAGACGAGTATGTTATTGCCGGGTGGAAACCCAAGGTCGAAGCTTAGACTATTTTCCTCTCTTTCTTACTATGCTTTGATGTAATGCTTGTTACTTTTTAGAGAATCCTAGTATGTAATCCTAATAATAAAAGGTGTTCAAGGCGTGGAGGGTTTATGTGTGCTGTGTGCGACTTCCAGGCTTTGTAATCTGAAACAACTACTAGAACGGTTATGAATACCTAGTTATCAGCTGTCAATTGCTATGCATCTTAATATATATATTTTTTTTCTTGTTTGTTGTCTGGGTAGGGTTGACTGGTATATATGGAGACTATGGAGTTCTGGGTGTGTAGTGAATTAAAGTGCCTTTGAATTTTTAGCAATAGCTGCTAAGGATTTGCTTTAGCTGGATAGTTTAGCTATGTCATGTCGCTAGCATATTGTCATCCGTTTGGATGACTTCTTTCCAGAATAAGAAATAAAGAATAATCACTTTTTATCAATAAATTTATTTCTAACCATCCAAACTCTTCACAAAAGTTACACACTTCTCAATAAATTTACTCATTCCCAATAAATTTCTTCCCTTCTTCCTTCTTCCTACCTTATTCTCAATGCATCCAAACGAAGCCATTAATATGGAGTGAGATTGGGCCAATAGATATTGCCTACGGGCAGTAAACATAAACAAAAAAACGTTACATTGAGCTGACATTCTTTATGAGTTACCATAGAAGCCCAAAACTATTGTGGCTTCAGTTAAGGTACCGCCTGTCATACTTGGCTTGCGTTAATCCTCCCCCAACTTCATCTCCTTCTCCACTCACCTCTGCCGCCATGGCCATTGCCCATTCATCTCTTCTCACTTCTTTAGAGGAGCCTCTTAGGTATTTCACTTCACCATTCCTTCATTCATTTCACATAATCCGATGCATTTTCATCTCGGTTTCTCATCATTTCCTCTTTCAAATTGTTCTCTCTCAGCTTTCAAGTATCGTCGAGTCTGCTGTTGTTGGGTTCGTAAACTCATCGTCTTTGCAATGTTGTGCTTGGCTGGAGCAGAGGTGGGGTAAATCAGCGGCGAGGAGCAGCCCTACGTCAAAGAGGACGACTTTCCTCTTACATCTTACAGGTGGAATCACATCCTTTGCCCTCAGTAGGGTGCTAACCTTCGATCCGAACCGTCCTATCAATGATGGATGTCCAGTGATTAATACTAAGCCTGTAAAAACTTGTTCGTCGAGATTAGATCTGACGGTTCAGATTGGAAATTAGCACCTTGCTGACATTAAAAAGTCAAGCAGAGGATACTTGGAAATGAAATCCCGTCGCGTGCGGGACTGTCCAGCGCACTGCTGTGAGCCGTGTGATCTAATCTCAATGGCAAAGTAAGCCCCGTGCATGTAACCTGATTGGTAGGCCCGAACCGTCCAGATCAGATCGGACGGTTCGTAGGATGCGCTGGACAGTCCCGCACGGGAGCAGATAAGGATTCGGATACTTGTGCCTCTTACAGCTCTTCCTCTCTTCTTTCTTTTTAATTTTTTGATTTTAAGAAACATGTGGGGTCGCCATCTATAGGGGTGCATAACGTGAAAAACGACCACGAAAGTGGTCATTTTCGTTAATCGTTGCATTGATGCACGAAATTTTTATACTTATTACGTTGATTGTTGCATCTGTTTAACGCATGTTGCGTTGATTGTTCCGTTGATGGGAACGATTAAAACGGTTATAACCGTCTTTGACTACCTAACTGTTTTGCATTTTATTAAGATATAAGAAAATAAATTATTATGCATTTTGTATGAAACAGAGATAGAGAAATGACAGGTTAGGTCACGCGGTAAAGGGGGAGGAGGCACTATAATCACCTCTTGCTCTCGACGACGATTGTACTCGGTGGTGCATAGGCGAGAGAGATAGATGTAACTGTGTTCGGCGGAGAAATGACGGAGCGACGCTGCAGAAATCTAATTTTACTCATTTCTCCCTCGATCTCTCTGCTGAGGTCCTCTGCAATCTAATAATAAAATCATAAAAAAAATTTTAGACGAAATGCGCGAAATAAATGACCACGAAACGTACCAATTTCACTAATCGTTCCGTTCTGAGACGAAACAATATTTCTATTTGTGTTGGTTGTTCCGTTCCTTAAACGAAACTGAAATCCTTATCCGTTATCGTTCAGTTCCGGACGAAACGAAACGAAAGAACGGTTGAAACGGCTACCGTTTTAGCCCTAGCCATCTAGGCCAATTGGAAATGACACATTGACACCTGTTTTGGTTATTTGAAAAAATGTAAAAAAGTAAAAAACGGTTGGTGGGGCCCAGATGAAATACTGAACTTGAATTGCAGTTTTCGACGGGCCGTTCTCACATGGGCCTTTTCATCTATTTCATTTCGGGGTTTTGTTTTTTTTTGTGCAAGCCCATATACATATATATATTTGTGTAATTGTGTTTTTCCATCAGTGACATACTGACATAATTGCAAATAAATAGACTATATGATCTGACAATCGATTTAACAATTCATCTTATGCACAGACAGTTAACATTATCATATTGCCAACTTCCCCTTGACATATATGGGCTTGAAGTTAAGCACACAATCGCATAATCTCCAAATGATCTCATTTGGGCACTCATTTTATTATTCATGGGACTAATTATGGGCTTGAAGTTAAGTTGTGCCTAGGGCTGAAAACGGTAGCGAAACTGGTATGTTTCGTGGTCGTTTATTTCGCGCATTTCGTCTAAAAATTTTACCATGCTACTATTATTGATTGCAGACTGATTATCAGGTCAGCGGAGAGAACGAGAGAGATGCGTAAAATTAGGGGTTCAGCGCCGCTCCATCATTCCTCAGCGCCGAACAATGTCACATCTCTCTCTCTCTCCGTCTCGCACGCCTCTGCACCACCATGTACGACCGCCGTCGAGAGCTGATGATGATGCCTCTTCCTCATTTCCCGTATGACCTAACCCTGTCATTTCTTCGCCGTTCCCTCAAATACCTCTATTATTTCTCTCTATCTCTGATCTCTCATTCGAAGCATCCAGAATCCCTCTTCTCCACCAAATACCTCTATCTCTCTATCTCGCTCCTTCAAATACCTGATCTATCTCACTCGTGTCGACTGGTGCCAGCCTGCCAGGTGGTCTCTCTATTTTTCACATCTTCTGTCTAGCTTAACTGACGCTAATGGAGGTTGACAGCCGCTGAGAACAAGCAAGCAGAGGCTACTAAATCTGGGAAAAAATGAGGTAAGTTCTTTTTATTTTGGTACTCGAATTTCTTTCATTGCTCAAGGCAGTTTTGGTACTCGAATAGTACTAGAATTTTCCTCAATGGATGATTCTCCATTTAGGGAATTTTCAACTTGTTTTTAGAAAAATCTAGTGGAGAAGAAAGTGATTTTGTGAATTTGTAATTGTTTTTACAGAAATTATGGTGTTTAGTACTAGTGATGAATGTTGATTTTATGAATATGTAATTGTTTTTAGGCTACTAAATCTGTTGCTTTGACAGTCTTTTGTCTTGTTGCTCTGGAATTCCTTTATCAAGAAACCATTAAGTTTTAAACTTGAACAAAATTAAGATTTGACAGTTTTTTGTCCTACTATCTATTTCTTTTTTTTTCCTTAATTTCAGGTTTACTTTTGAAGAAAATTAAGATTTTCTATTTAACAAAATTAAGTTTGTTACTGACTATTTTTTTTTTCTTAATTTCAGGTTTACTATTGAAGAAAATTAAGGTTTTCTATAAGATTGTTGTAATTCAAATTTGATATGCATGTGCTCTATAATGAGTAGCTTGAACTCATACATTTATCATTGAAACTTGCTGATATGAGCTCCATGTACATTAGCAATGAATTAGTATATCGACTGGCTATAGTACTTATTGGTTAAGGTATTAGCTCCATGTACCAGCCTCTAATTGCTATCAGTTAATATGTGGCTGTTTGGGATGAAGCATGATGACTCGGTACCGATTAGGTACCAAGATAGATTGTTTAGTCTAGAGGATAAAATAGTACAGTCATCTTCATGTTCCTCTTTAAATACTTGAAATTCAGTGTTAGGTCACTTACTACTGCCATTTTTTTTTATTTTTAGGTTACAAGGATCTGACAAACAGAAGAGGTACTTCTCACAGATAGTGGTTGCTATTTTTGCAGAGGTACTTCTCTTGCAGAACTGAAATTTAGATGTTTCATTTATATTATAGTTGTTGTTGATGTTTCACTTATGTTTCATTTATATTTAGATGTTTATGTAGAGATACTTATAGATAATTTTTTTCCTATTTGTCTTTTATGCAAGACATGGTGGATAGCAGGGCTGCGAAGAGAACAATTGAGGTTGAGACTGAACCTGATGAATCTGACATATCTGATGATGAGTAAGACTTTAATTTAATATAGTTAGGATTTAATATGCAATTGATGTGTGATATAAATCTGTTAGTTTACATATACTTTAACTATAGTATTACAATTATATAGTTAGTATTACAAAATAGATATGTTATTGTAACTGTTTATTACTAATACACATACTTAGTTAGCTGTTAGATATGTTATTCTAATTGTTTATTAGTAATATACATACTTAGTTAGCTGTTAGTATTACTTTATGTTAGTATACTGTATAAATGCTGAACTTTGAAATTTCTTTATGTTAGCTATTAGTATATTGTATAAATACTGTATACATACTTAGTTAGATGTTAGTATTACTTTATGTTAATATACATACTATGTTAGTATTACTTAGGATTTAATGTACATATTTTATGTTAGTATATTGTTTATACATAGTTTATTAAGTAAACTGTTTATATATATATATATATATATATATATATATATATATATATTATATATATATATATATATATATATATATACTATGTTAGTATACTGTTTATATACATACTATGTTAGTATACTGTTTATACTATTTAGCTATTTAACAATAGCTTACATATTACTTTATGTTAGTAAACTGTATAAATAGTTTATTAAGTATAAATTTTTAGTATGTTAGTATACTGTATAAATTGTATATATAGTTTATATACTATATATTTAGCTATTTTAACAATAGTTTGCTATTTCTTTAATAGCATGGGGCCAGGTCTGAACTTTGAAACCCCTGAACAAATCCAAAGGATCATGCTTGAGGCCGATGGCCCTCGAGCCGATGCCCCACAAGCTGATGGCCCTCAAATGGAGACACCATCACTTGAAAAAACCACCAAGAAGAGAAAGAGAAAGGGTCCTAGAGAGGATAACCATACCTCTGAAGTGTGGGCTCATTTCACAAGGGGTCCCAAAGCTGATGATGGCTTTTTGGATGCTTCTTGCAATTATTGTGGAAAGAAGTACAAGCAAGAAAATCAAAGGAGCACAAGTTCACTGTGGCATCACTTTGAAAAAGGGATGTAAGAAAGTCCCTAGATCAAAGAGGGTTAAGCCTGATGCCATGCAAAAATTGCTGCAAGCTGGTAAAGCAACTGCAGCCGACCCTAACCCTGCTGTTTGGAAGTTTGATCAAGCCAGAAGCAGAAAGAATTTTGGAAAAATGGTGATTGCACACGACTACCCTTTCAATTGTGCAACACACCATTATTTCAAAGTCTTTGTAAGCGACCTGCAACCTCTTTTCAAGATGGTATCTAGAACCACTGTTAGAGCTGACTGCCTTAGTATTTATGAAGATGAAAAGGTGGTTCTATATGAGTTCTTTAGCCAACTAGATTGTAGGTTTAGCTTTACAAGTGACCTCTGGACATCTAAGGGCAATATGGGTTTTATGGCATTAACGTGCCATTTCATTGATGATGCATGGAAGTTGAGAAAAAGACTCATTGATTTTATAGCATTGCCAAGTCCACACACCGGTAAACATATAGCGCAAGCAATCCATGAATTGTTGGTGTTGTGGAATCTAGATAAGAAGGCTTTCAGTCTTGTGCTTGATAACGCAAGTGCAAATGATGCAAGCATTACTGAACTGTTTAATACCACCTCAATTAAAAAAGATCTTCCAGTCAGTGGTGCCATTTTTCATCAAAAATGTGCTTGCCACATCTTGAATCTAATTGTTCAAGATGGGCTGAGTGTACTTTCTAATGAGATAGAAAATGTACGTGAAACAATGAAGTACATTCGTCATTCACAAGCGAGAATGGAGAAGTTCAGCCTCGCAGTAGGGCAGGTATAGTAATATATACTTTCATGTCCATTCATTGCAGCAGCTTATGTATACTTAATAGCTCAACAACACTAATCCTTACTTGTGTTCATTTTTTAAGGTTGGTGCTCCAAACAAAAGACCTGCTTGGGATGTTCAAACAAGGTGGAATTCCACATACTTGATGTTGGAGTTAGCCTTAGAGCTGAAAAAGGCAATTAATCGATATGCTACCCTTGATAAAAGGTACACCTCAAAACCATCTGAACAAGAATGGGAGAAAGTAAAGGCTCTGGTTCAATGCTTGAAACCTTTTTATGATGCTACACTTAAACTGAGTGGCATCAAATATCCCACTTTGAACCTTTTCTTTCCAGAGTTCTGTGAAGTTTATCTTAGTATAAAGAAAATGGGTAGTAGTCCACATCCATTTGTTGTTCAGATGAGTTTAGAAATATTTTCTAAGTGGGAGAAATATTGAAAAGATGGAAATATCATCTTGGCAATTGCTTGTGTACTTGATCCTAGATACAAGCTTACAGTAGTTAAGTACTACATGGAGGAAATGTATCCAGAGGATAGTGCTACATTCATCTTCAATATGAAGAATTGTATGGAAGATCTTTTCAAAGAATATGTTCAAGCACATTCAAGGCTGGTTCAAAATCAAGCTGGCAGCTCAACACAACAATTGAGGTACTCTAGTGAACTTTTTAAACCTTTTATAACAATTGATCAAAATGAAACTGACCTTGTGATCTATTGTACAGGTCATCTAGTGCACCAGTTGAACTTAGTGATACTAGGGCTGGGTTGAGGGATGCTATACGTGCTCAAAAAAATGCTGAACCAGGGAAGAAATCAGAGTTGGAGGAATATTTTGATGAGCCCCTTGATGAAGCAAGCATAGATGATCAATTTGACATACTCGCTTGGTGGAAGGTAAAGACCCCAAAATATCATGTTCTTGCTCGTCTAACAAGGGACATCTTGGCCGTTCCTATTTCAACTGTGGCTTCAGAAGCAACATTCAGCACAAGTGGGAGAACACTGAACCCAGGCAGGAGTTCTCTTAATGATGAAAGTATCGAGGCTTTGGTTTGTGCTCAGGATTGGTTGAAAGCTGCAGTTATTGGTAATGCAAGTTATATTTCATTTCAAATTTTATCACCAAATAAGCCATGCTTCTTCACTAATTTTGTTTCCTTTTGATTTTGCAGGTCAGTGGCAGAATTAATTTGTTTATGTAAGTGGCATTTTAATGAAAACAAATATCATAGTGTATCTAACAAACTTTAATTATTTCTATTGTAGAAAATGGTGGAGAGCTTGGTGATCCACTATGGCCTGATGATGGTGTCAGTGGCGATGGAAGCGCTACTTTATGCTAATAAAAGTATGTCTTTCCCCCTGACTATTTCTATTAGTTCAATTGAAATGAATTGATTTTCTTCCTACAGCACATGAATTGATGATATGATTTTCTTTCTGCACTTTCTTTTTGGGGTTTAATGTGGGTGATAGCAAAATTTTGTATAATCAGAAAAAGGATTTAGATGGTGGTACATGGGTATAGACACAAAGCCTAACAGATTGTGAAGGTGGAATGTGGTAAGGGGTTTGGGATGTGGTACATGGGTTCTGGGAATGGCTTGGAATGTGGTACAAGAGTTTGGGATGTGGTACAGTGAAGGAGTAAAGATTTAAGGTTTTAAGTTGTAATATTTATTTCTCTTTTTAACAGAAAATTCATGGCTTTAGGTGCATCAAGGAGTGAATGATTGAAGAAGGATATTTCTTTGTCTTTAAATACAATGTATGGTGTATTTTGTTAGGATATCATTGCTTTGTTATTTATGATGCATTTTGTTGTGTACTGTGTAATATGCATCTCTCTATGAACACAATCAATGTTATGGATTTAGGTGTCTAAGGAGTGTATGATGTATTTTGGTATGTAAGATGGATTACATTGCTTTAGTGTCTATTTAGTGGTGTATTTTGTTATATCATTTGTGTTGTATGCTTTATATTCCATTGCTTGTGTTGTATTATGTATTCTTTTGCCTTGATAAAATTGTATAACAGTTAGACAGTTGAAGACGGCTATAACCGTTTTGATCGTTATAGTGAACGACACGATCGACGCAAGATGTGATAAACGGTTGCAACGATCAGCGCAAGAAATTCATATATTTCGTTCATGAATGCAACAGTTAGCGAAAATGATCACTTTCGTGATCATTTTAGACGATATGCAGGCCTAGTTGTGCCTCCAAATGTATTATTTTCAGGCCTAATTGTCAGATGTCTGGCCCATCAATTAGTCATAAATCTAAGCCCTCTTTCAGATACCATCTGACAATATTTTGCTGCCTGATTATTTGTAGTCAAATTTGAAGGCGAACAATATATATATATATATATATATATATATATATATATATGTATATGTATAATTGTACATCGAAAATCTATGAAGCATATTAATGTACCGGAGGTTCAATGCATACTGATTCAAACTTTTCGATCTGCTTCAAAATGATCAATTCAAATCGTCCAATATGATCTTATTGTCAATCAAATTTTACATTTTTTTTTTAAAAAAATTTAAGTATTTTTTTATTTTAAAAATCTTGTGCTTTTTAACGATTCAGAAAAAATAGATTAGCGATTTTCCAATAAGTGATCATATTGGACGGTTTGGATTGATTATCTTAAAGCAGATTGAAAATTTTGGATCATTATGCACTGAAGCTCCGATACATTAGTATGGTTAACGTGCCATCGATTTGTTATCAAATCGTTTTTCAAGATCCAAAATTCAAACGATCAATCCAAACAGTTTAAATTGATCACCATATTCAAATCATTTGGAGATCAAATTTTACATTCTCTTCAATTTTTTACTATTTATTATGATATTTTTAAATTGAAGGGCCTGAAATATTTCAAGTATAATGGTTTTTGAAAATATCATAATAAATAGTAAAAAAATTAAAAAATGTAAAATTTAATCTCAAAAGTATTTTAATTTGATGAACAATTTGAACACATTAAATTAATCACTTGAATTTTAAATATCGAAAAATAGCTCTAGGCAAATCGACGGCACGTTAGCATATTTATACAAGACCCCTAATTATATTAAATATATAAATGTAGGGTAGATGGTGACGTGGTGCGCAGTAGATACGAACAAGATGAGATTGGGAAAAGAGAATCACCGTAGACGTCCTTAGCAGCGTATAAAGATGAAAAGCACCCAATTAAAGCACGCGAAATTATTTGGACGCGACATTAATTTGCACGTCACGACACGTGTGGACGTCCTAGCTTGGAATTTTCATACAACTCTACTTACACGTCATCACCGACCTCAGCATCTTCTCTGCCACGTGTACCCCAACGAACGGACTTCTAGTCCCCATCGATAAATTCCTCGCGTACCATACAGCACTATTTGCATCCTCTCAAAACTTTTAAATTTCAAACCATGAAATAACTCCTCCTTTGGTTCAACGCGTTCAAAATAGAATGCACATACAATTGATCTAATCACTCGAATCAACGCAATTTACCGTATAAAATAAAATTTACTATACCAAATGTACTGTTTTTTATGAGTTGAAGAAATGTGATGATATCAGTGACTATTTAATGTCATTATTTTTTATTAAATCGACACAATAGTAAAAAATAAAAATTATAAAGTGAAATTGTACTCTTATTTATTGAATCCTTAAAAGTGCACTGCACTATAGTTCTCGTTTCAATTGTTCGAATTATAGTAAATTAATTTTAAAAAAAAATAGTGGGAGAGACATTAATTTGTGATGCAACAACAAGAATATTAGCCAGAATATAATACTATAATCTTTATCATAAAATAGAAAAAAATAGAATACTGGTTTTCAAGATCTTAGTAGTGACCCCAAATTTTGTTGCCATTATCAATTGACATGTATTTACATTTTACGACGATGAAGAACTGCAGTATGGAAAGAATTGCAGAGATGCAAGACCCAGGATGATGTACGTAGTATGACACACAATGTCGTGCCCTTCGACTTGGCACAATATTACAGGACTACCACTCCATGCATCTACTCGTACAAGTACAAATTGAATGAAAATCTTACTAGATTCAGTATACTTAATAAAGAGCCCCCTGATTAATTGTAGTTTGTTAATTTAATCATCGTCCTGATCATCATCTGGAGTAGTTGAGGAAGCCAAATCAGCGAGCATTTGCTGAATGCGTTGTTGATCCTTCTCCATATTTATTCTCTCTTCTCTGTCTCTAGCATACGACTCAAAGAACGCTCTGTTTTCCTTCTCCAGCTCTGTCCAAACTAATTTAACACCACACAAACACATGGTCTACATGTTATTATATAATATTGGAAAACAAATGCCAATGATGTATATAGTTTCCCAATTGGTTCTTATCTAGAATGAACGAATGAGTGATCAAATCATAAGAGCATAAAAAATTAAACATAACCATTTTGCAAATGAAATCAGATCTCTCTTGAGAATTTTTATTTATTCAAATACTTACATGACTACTTGCTCACAGTTACCATGATACAATAGTTATAAATATTATATGTATTTTTGACTTGATAGCTTCTATCCCAAAAAAAAAAGAGGATATTATATGTATTACATACCTAGCAATATGCCTACTTAAATTTTTACTTGCTTTTGTATTCATATTCTTCAACAAATTGTTCAAACCTCTTAACCTAGTTTAATTACTGTTACATATGATCCAAATTATAATGATATACATAATAACACATATAGTCTAGTTATCTACTAGGTTTGATAAGAAGATCCACAAGTTTTTTTGCAGTATAATTTATAGAGGCTCTATTTTGTATATCGACATCTCATGATGATGTGATGTGTAAAACTGTAATCTATAGCACTTCTTTTTTTTTTTAGAATTGAGAGGATTTATGAAACAGGTCTGTGTTTAAGTTCATGTTTATATATATTATACGTGAAAAACAAAGGTACTGATTAATGAGAGCTTACTTATGATGCTAGGAATAATCAGATGAAAATTATCAGTTTGAAATGATTGTAAAGACTAAAATGTACTTATCAAAAATTGAAAATTAGAAGTTTATTTGGCAGTATAATAGTAGAACCAATTGGAACAATTATTACTTAGAAAAGGAAACTAGAACAATTGCTACTGTCCAAAAAGATATAGGATCTAGAGTGGAATGCAAAAATTATTGAATGCTAAGATCAGAGAATATTTAAATTTTTATAATTGTATTTTTAATTCTTGAGGATGCATACATGAATTTCAAAACAAATAAATCTCAAGTTTTTAAGTAAGGAAAATGCTTGATTAACATGAGGTCGGATATGAGAGTCAGGATTGTAAGGTTGAATCCTGTTTGACAGCTGAATTGTCTGAGCAAATAAAAATAAAATTAGGGCACTGCATCTTTCATAAGGATCATGAAAACAATAATCTGTTAACAAAAAATTATATGTAAAAATAAAAGGCAGAAATTAAACAATGTCTATTTCCAATATTTAGAAAGGAGATTCTCTACATATAAAAGAACATTCATGCTCATGGGTGATTCCATAAGACTGCTCTGTTAAATAAAGTAATGCGCAGATGATGATTTGATGAGAGGTATTTTATCAATTAATTAAGTACCTGTTGAAGTGATGACTGGTTTGATATTAGCGTGCTTTTCAAGGGCTTCCATGCATTCTTCCTTGTTCATGTTGTGCAATATGCATTTCTCAATCAGATGTTGCACCTTGAATGACAATTATAGAAAAAAAATTTATATGACAAGAGAAGTTATATATGTTCTGAGAGATCATGACATCAAAGATATAGTTACATGTAAATGAATATTGGTGGTGGTGGTGGTGCATGCATATATATATATATGACGAAGATATGTATGTGAAACTTAATGATGGGGCCATAACTTGGAGATATTTTAATTTTGTGGGAAAAAAAAACTAGTAATCAGTTACATATATAAAACATAATTATCATGTACTTGTAATTAATCTGGCAGTGATGATGCTTTCTTGATGAGAAATATATAAAGCAAAATATATATATATATATATATATATATATATATATATATGTTTAGGATGACGTGTGTGTTTTGGTAATGAATAAAAAAAAAGGCTTAGAATTGATTGAGAAGGTATGAAAGGGGTAGGTACGTACCATTCTGATATAGGAAGAAGAAGAGTCGTCGGCCATGGGGAAACGAGGTAAGGGTAATTAAGGTAAGGTAAGGTAAAAGGCAAGGGGAAGTTGATTGAGTAGAGGGAGAGCAGTGGGTGTGACTGTGAATCGTGCGATGCTATGATGAATTGATGATGATATATATCAGTAATCAGTATCACGCGCGATAAGCTAGGTCTACTCTAGGTGGAGAAAGAGTTACAGATCACTCAGAGTCAGAGGGAGGAATTAATTAATAAGGGAGAGAGAGAGAGAGAGAGAGAGAGAGAGAGAGAGAGAGATCAGACGCTACATTAATACACTAGGACTGGGACTGGGTCAGGGAGAATTTGCATGTGGGGCCCCACTCCACGTGGGTTCCTCAAATCTGATTGGTGGCGACGAGATGAGGGATCCCCTCCCCACCTTTTCTCTTCCTTCTTCTCGTGTTCTCAGTTCTCACACTGTCACACATCCAATTCATGCATTCATTAATAACTATATATATTATTTATATTACGAATCAATAATATCTATTGGCGAATGATGATGATCAGTTAGTATGTTGTCTTCACTCGATCTCCTCCCAGAAAGTGGGACATATATATATTACATGTCTTTTTTTTTTTTAAAAGAGTTATATTTATTACATGTTCATCATATATATGTATATAATATCTAGGAAGAGAGAGAGAAATTAAAAGAGGTGTGAGCGGACCACGAAATGGGGGAGGGATCAACGTCTCCTGCATCAAGGGGTGTCCAACCTAAGAAACAGCGACAAAATTAGAGTTGTTCGTTAGTTGTTTATTTTGATGACGGAATTGGTTTTAATTTCGTTAATGGTTTTGCAGTGACGAAATGGTCAAAATTTATTTAATTTTCGTGATTTACACGGTGACGAAATCTTTCATTGTTTCGTTAATCGTTTCACTAAATTAGACAAAAGTAAATTTTGTTTTGTTAACCATTTCACCAGGGTGAAACAAAACAAAAAACGGTGAAACACGCTTTCGTTTGCAGTCCTAAGCTACCTGCATGCCTCTCCGCCACCAATCCACTTCACCATTCAACGATCCCTCATTCCCTTCTCTTTCCATTTGGGACAAGAGAAAACTTGTAATTTGTGAATTGTTGAAACTCGATTCGACAAAAACTTGGTTGTTAACTCGAGTTGAGTCAAGTTGATAGGTTGATGAGTCATGTTCAAGTTGAGTTCAACTCCACTCGTGAACTCGCGAGCCGAATCAATATAATAAATTTCTATTTCAAATATTCTTGTCAACTTGATTTAAGAATATTAAATATTCATTAAAGAATAATATTTTAGTTTAAATAATTTTAGCAAATTCAAATTGAGTTTCAAAACATATTTTTATTATAATCAATAAAAAAATTAGATACCACAATTTCATTGTTTATATTGTTGTATGTATAATTAATTATAATATTAAAATAAAATAAAACTTAAATATAGAAATTTTGAAGTACATATATAGTCGCATTTTTAGCTGATTATTGATTCAAGAGCCTAACTCGAGTCGAAAACCAGTTGAGCTTGAGTTGGTCTAGAAAACTTCAAAGTTCAAAGTGTCTCCAACCTCGAGTTATATGCAGTAATATAGCCAAGACGAGCTCAAGTTGACCCCAAACTCAAATCGTATACAGCAATTTCCCATGAATTTATTCTTCCTTATTTTATCCTCCAATTAATGCATTGATTGTACATACAAACATATATATGATAATAATAGTGTACGAAAATAAGAACAGAATTTTAAAAAACTGCATAGAAAGAGTAGTATCTTATTAATTTTTTTTTTAAAAAAAACCACATTAATTGTTTTAAGGTACTGACGGATTTTTTGGACTCACAGATACATATGCCTCCCAAATCTATTTTTATTATTTCTTTCTCTTATGTTGATCATAAACGTGTCTCTAGCATGGAAACCAATCATATGCATTTTTTTCAATTATTGTTTGTTTTAATTACAATTAGATAACATTTAATTTGAAATCTTGATTTATGCTTGCAGCCTTTGGAACATTTTATAGTTTCGGAGGCATACCATTTAGCACATTATTTTTAACTCTGTACAAATTCTCACTTGATAAAAAATAATGTGTAGGGTTCACATTTAAGGTTGTGTGATAAAAATAAAGTTGACACGTACGTGGTGCATTCTAGATAGCAAGTTGACACGTGATGCATCCACGAGGTAAAAATTAATTATATATATGTTTTGATATTATCTATGTAGTATAGTGTTATAGTATATAACAAGTCACTTAATTTTAGTTTTTTTTTCCAACACGAATCAACTATATAACGACTAACATTAATCCTTAGTATAGTTAATTAGGCATGCATGATGTGGTGGACTAAGTTTATCAGCCTTAATTATTCTACACAATGACCAGTCCAGACACCAAGCATCCCTTTGTTCTTCTACACAACCACCTTTCCACTTGCAGTGTATGATATACAAACCTTGTACGGCAGGGATAATTAATGCAACGGTCTATTACAATAATAGAATACAAATAGAAACAGTAATCATGGTATCATATTCATTTCTGTGGGGTTCTTTTCAAGAATCACCAGTCCTACGTCTCCTTTTTGTCTTCATGCATGATGCACTCCCAACTCCTACTCGGTTTTTCTGTGGTTCCACCTACTATCTATTATGTAGTTTTAGTATTTAATTGTGGAAATAATTTCGATCTTAACTAATTCATAATATCGTTGAACAAATTAACTTTTAAATGATTAAGAAGACAAAACTACCCACTAAGATCAGCATTCATTAGATCATAGAATCCATATTTTTTGAGATGCATGTGTATACATAATCCTCTACTTAGAAGTTGTACAATACATTCTGATCAACACATTAAGTTATATATATAATAAAGTCGACTGAAATTTCTTAAAGAAAAAAAAAATTGAATGGACTGAAAGATAACAATAGAAAACTATCATGGTCAGAGGCCTGGTGAAGTTTTCTGAAGTATATATAGTAGTAAAAAATCATGAAGTTAAAAGTTTGAGGCAGTATTAATTAAGCTAAATCATGATCTCTGCTGATGTATGTATAATTTGAGAAAGAGAAGGAGAAGTGCACACAAGCTGCACAGCAAATCCAGAAGAGTTGGACAAGCGGCAACCTCCAAGCCGTCCCACATGGACCGGGCCCACCAACTTCACTATTACATTATATTTAAAGAAGCATCTCCTCATATTAATTATATATTAATTATTTATTACCTATTATGTCAGAAAATGAAGTAGAAAGAAGAGTGACGTGACTAGAAGAAGCCTTTGGGAATTGGGAGGGGAAGTCGAGAACGCAGCCCCTCTCTCGCGTCCGCATCCTCAGCAGTCAAAAAAAAAGGACTGCTCCAAGCAGTTCTTTTCATTTTTCTTAATTTTTTTAAATTTTAAAACTCAAATGGAGAATCCAAACCGTTGATCTTGTTAAGTTTTATCGGCGATGCATTTTCATATAAGTTTTATAAAATTTGAAGTTGATTTGATACTTGATTAAGTGGTCAACAAATGAACGAACCTGGTTTGATTAATTCTAATACGTTCATAATTTGGTCACTTAATCAAGTATCAAATCAACTTCAAATTTTATAAAACTTATATGAAAATGCATCGCCGATAAAACTTAACAAGATCAACGGTTTGAATTCTCCATTTGAATTTTAAAATTTAAAAAAATCTAAAAAAATAAAAAGGACTGCTTGGAGCGGTCCTTTTTTTGACTGCTGAGGATGCTGGTGCTTTCTCTCTCAGCATCTCCATGCCATGTCTCCATCCCACAAATTTTACCCCACCACATTTCATTCTTCCAACTTCCAACCCCATCAATTATTATTCCAAAAAAAAAAAAAAAAAACACTTATCATTTCTTACCCTTCTTTATTATAGTTGTGACGGAAATATCTCACCCTACCTATGCATGCATTGCAACAGTAATTTAAACTAAAAAATGTTCAATGTTCATCATACACAATTTTTAAAAATTTTTTTTTGAAAAATGCAATATTTAGCTAACGTTTATAAAACAGAGCTAAGCCAAAAAAAAAATAATTTGATTAATTGTTACTATTTTCATTTTGTGGAAAACCACCTGCCTTAATATATATATTACCAATTTACCATAAAGGTTGTCATACTAAAAATTACAGAAGAAAACCACTTCGAAATTTATGGATTGCAAACGAACTTGGATAATTCTTAAATGATGGGAATATAATTAGATACTATTCAATGCTCCCTTTTGTTAGTGTGTTTGGATGTTGCCATCAATAAAGAATAAAAATAAGGATTTAGAAATGTGTGTCTATCCATATTCCTTATTTATATTCTATGGTTTTGTTAGAATATGAATAAGGGTCCGAATAAGTTCATTTTTTTTTTTGTCTTGTTTGAGTTTCACGAGAATAAGAAATTTAGAACTTATTTTTATTCGATTTCTTATTCTTATGAATCGAATAAGAATAAGTTCTGAATTCCTTTGTGGGGGAAGAACAATATCATTGAATAGTGTGCTTACAGCCACATTACAAGTATCTCTTTGCATATCATGTTGTCCATTTATAAAGATTCAAAATTTTACTAATTAAGTACGATCTGACCTTACAGGCGGGGAAAAACATCTAAACAACACGAGATTGAATTTTATATTTGAATTTCCGAACAATCCAAAACAAGAACATAAGAACAGCCTTGTACAGAAATGAATATTCCCAACAAAAAATGAAGGGACCACAATTAACCCTAAATAAAAAAAAAAAGACGAGTTTTTGTACCCTCAGAGATTTCAAAGGGGGCTTCCCTTTGTTTGTTGCATACTTGTATGTATCTTGCATGTGCACTATCTATCCTATCTATTTCTATTTTGCACCTACAACAAGTCACCCACCTCATCTCTTTCAGATGACGTGGCATCTCCCCATTGGCTGGCTATCGTGGATCTGGCAATTCATTGGCCACCACAGAATCAGCCTCTGCCCAAACCATTTCTACAGCTTGGCATTTGCATTTGTGATTTGTCTCTCTATTTCATTCTTTTATTTATTTATTTTTTTTACCATTGCACCTTCCTCGTCTTTTCTCTGATTGTACAACTGGCATTTTGGACCGTCAATTGTCCTTTCGGAAATTTATGCTAAGAGAAATTTTGAAAATGCCCAGACATAACCTAACCTCGTCACCTCAACTCACTTGTATGCATACCAGTTCATGAAAGATTCAACAATTTGCAAATGCTTCAAATAGTTCTGCCGGTACTTGTGTAAATTTTTTAGCATTATCTGGTTTTCGTTTTGGAGACCATTTGGTGGTTACTTATGACTGCATAAAAAAATTTGCCATACAGTTGGAAGTAATACACTATTTTAAAAGGCTACAAAGTTTTCTTAAATACAACGGCCTATTTAAGGGCTCAAGAACAATGTGCTAAAACTGCGGAAGATTTGACAGCATATCATTAATCAAAGGCCATACTACATGGATGGAAATAAAGATTTTGTTAAGCTTAACTATGCATGAGTGTCTATAGTGTTCACTGGAAAAACTAGATGGGGAGAATCTCTGCATTCACACGGAGTACCAAGGATAAGAAAGCAATATGTTCCCACCTTAGTACATGTCATATAGTAATTTGGATTCACATAGACAGCTGTACAATAAAAATGCAAACAAAAGAGCATAACAACAAACACAATAACCTCTTTGTGTAAGATATTTTCTTTTACACAATCTTATCAGAAAATACAGAAAGAAACTTGACGGTATATGTCTTATCCATCCAAAATGGTATGTTGTAGTCTCTAAACACATTACTTCAATTGCCAATCACAAAATTGGCAGTACGACCTGAAGCCTGCGGTGAGAGAAGGTGGACAAAACCTAGTTACCAACCTTAGAAAGAGACAATGTCTGCATACATGTTGATGTAGTGCATTGCACTTGACACATTTGTGGATTTTGAAATTTTGGTTTTGGATGCATCTATGGTACAATCAAACCGATTTCATGGCTTACGTAACCTAAAACTGATCTTAGCCATAATGTCTGACATGTAATCTCTATCTCTTTATCTCATATTTGATCATGTTATAGATAGATGGATTAGCCATGGCCACAAATTGAGGTGAACATAGGATAAAGTTAAAGATGCATTGCACGCAATTCAGTGCACCAGCATATATAGTTTGGTCATATGTCGTAAACTAGTTTGTATCAGATGCATGAGTTCTATATGCAAAACTGTCACCTGCTACATACAGGACTCTACCAGTAACTGAGCTATGCTCCAAAACAGAAAAGAATACAACCCATTTAGACCAAATTTCATGGTGATCGAGATGCATGCTTACCATTAATGTGTGTTTCAATACTGTGGTGGTACCACGATTATTACCAGTACCGTGTGAAAGTAAAAGCCGTATGTGTGGAATGCCTTTCCAGGATTCTCCAAGAGCTGGCTTTAGTGTACCATTCTCTCCTCCTACCATGTGATTTGTGACCTAATTAAAAGCAAATACATACAAAACTAATGAAACCCATTGTAAAGATAAAGACTTAAGGGATGAAACATATAATCCAGTTTAAGTAGGTGCACGAAAAAATTATGGAACACAGATACATATATATCATATCAAGAGGTTGAAAATAATTTACTATAATTACCAGCACAGCGATATTATGTTCATATGCAATCCTTTTCAAAAGAACTCCAACAGAAGCCATCATACACCATCCTGCTTTCATTTTGCATCCACATCATTTTGTTGCAGACATTCAAAAAGATCTTATTGATAAAGATATAAAATAATGTACTACCCTGTGAATTCTTGCCTCCAATAACTGGTGCTATAACTGATGAGACTGAGTCAACTATGAGCAAGCATAACTTAGAACCTCCAAGCTTTACCTAATTCATTTCAAAATAACAGAAGACGTGAAGAAATATTACATAACAGAAATAATAAGTGAAAATATGGGAAAAAAAAAGAAAAGGAGCAGCCACTGCAATATGAAAATAGAATTACCGTATGCTTCAAAGTTGTTTCCACATGGTGTAGCAAATCCAAAAGTGCAAATATGTCAAACACCGACTGACAATATATGTTGCTCATTATTGTTTGTAGACTTGTTTCTTTTAACTGAATTCGAGAAAAAGTAATTAAAAAATAAAGAAGAATTATAAAAATAATAAATACGCAACAGAGTCCAGATTTATAAAGACAAAGTTAGTAGATGCTTTAGAATTAAAAAAAGGTATAAATTATTATTGCAGGACCAGTAAAAAAAAAAAATGGTACCTCTTTGGGCAAAGAAGGATGCAGTTGATTTACAAAGCAGCTGATGCGGAATGGTGAAAAGGAATTGGAAGTATCCAAATATAAAACCATGCCAAAGTTCCTGTCTACAACATGTGTGGCAGAAGAGAGACACACCTACATAATTAATGATCAGACTGCCTATTTGACTGAAAGCTCATTACCTGATTTCTAAAATGCAAAATTCAGCAATTTGAGAAGAAATAAAGGTTTACTTGTGTTTTGCCAGACGAGGAGGGCCCCGCTATTTCAGTCACCTGACCTTGCCTCAAACCACCTCCAAGAAGTGCATCAATCCTGTAAAGATTGAAATAAGTTAATACCAGATGGTACCAGTAAATAACAGTTTGGGAATCACAGGTACAGCACGTAGCTGGTATGTGGTAGCCAACCAATTTGTAGTGCATACATGTCCCTACGAGTATTGGGTGTGCCATGTATAACAATGATGGAAAATATAATAATAAAATTACATTGATACCCTTCAAGTCCTGTGGGCAGAAAATGTTTGTTTTGGTTGGTGTCGCTTAAGAGTTCGATCCCAGTCA
The DNA here is from genome assembly GCA_028095005.1 of Rhynchospora pubera. Lineage (NCBI taxonomy): Eukaryota > Viridiplantae > Streptophyta > Magnoliopsida > Poales > Cyperaceae > Rhynchospora > Rhynchospora pubera. The sequence goes on from CM051459.1 coordinate 104,281,985, forward strand.
ACCATGGAAGTTGGCGGTTTGGTGTTACATCAGGAGCCTGAGCAGTACAAGGTTATAAAAATATAAGATCATCGATGCCATTGGTAATGAATGCATATTGTATAGGTATTAGGTAGTAGTATGTGGACACATGCTCAGAAGGTGTTTGACAAAATGCTGGAGAGGTCTAGACAGTCAACAAAAGGAATCATGGTAAAGCACGTTAATGAAGAGAATGAGAGAGGGAGTAGCAATTAATAGCACAATAGCAATACCAGGCGAGACTTGAAATCTTCTTCCTCTGTATCCATCATCAGATCATCTTCCACTTGCCAGTCGCCCCAACTTTCTTCCGCTTTCGCCTTTTTGCGCTTGCTTGTTCGGAACAGCAAAGGGAAAAAAAGGAAAAAAACAAAAAAAACAAAAAACAATTTTGGGCTCTCAGATGGGCCTTAAATAGGCCTAATAGACAGACAGATCTCTTTTGTTTTTGTTTGAATACTTTTTGTCAAGGCCACATCACATTCACATTCAAATAATCACATATGTATAGTATAGGTCTGTTTCTATCAGCAACCACAGCTTTCAACAATTATTCAACAAGTTCGACAAAACATTTTGAAATTCCCTCCTGTTAGTGTTAGATCTCTCTCTCTCTCTATTTTCTGACTAGTATTCCACTAAAATTGGTACTTTTTTTGTTTTTATTGCATGTATCAAAGAGAGAAACAGACAACAAGAAGACAAAAGACAAGTAAAAATGCGTTGAATTAACTGCAAAACAACTGTCAGTACGTACCAGCGCTTTCATTGTCAGACTCAGACGCCACCTTTTGGACGACTTGACACTAAATTAATTGGTAATAGCAACTAGCTAGCTATGTGACATTGTGCATTGCGCTGCCTTACTCTGCAAGTACATATTATTATATTAAATTTCTTCTTCACCTTTGGCTCCGTTTGGATATGTTAAGAATAAGATAGAAAGAAGAAAGAATGGAAGAAATTTATTGGGAAGGGGTAAATTTATTGAAAAGTGTGTAACTTTTGTGAAGAGTTTGGATGGTTAGGAATAAATTTATTGAAAAAATTCCTTATTCCTTATTCCTTCTTCCCACTTCCCACCATCCAAACACAGCCTTTATTAGTAAAATGCTTCTCTTCCAATCCTTCCTAGCTAGGTAGTATGCATGCATGGTTTGAACTTAGATTTTTTTTTTTTCATTCGATAGATAAAGAGATTTATGATGGATTAGCAATTTTACCTCCAATGAGTATTTTTTTTTAAGATAAATCGGAGTTCTAAGCTATCCAATTTATTTTTAAATTAAATGTCTATGGTTTCGTTTGGATTGCTTAGAAATAAGAGAAATAACTTATTTCTAGGCGGAAAGTATTGGAAAATTTGTAACTTTGTGAAGAGTTCGGATTGTTTATATGAAATTTACGTCTAGGAAGAAGCTATTTCTCTTATTTCCACACGATCCAAACGGGGCCATAATGAAAGATCCTCCGATCGGATTTCGAACCTGCGACCTTCCACTCAAAGAGTCAAAGTGTATTGCTCTTTGCCACTAGACCAATGAGTATTAATTCATTCCAAGAAAGCCTCATACAATTTTAATTACGGTTACAAATTTCTGCATGTGCTCCGGCCTGTCAGTATGGCATTTTGTATTTGTACACAGGATGCTCCATTCATCTATTTGTTTGCGAATTGGCATGATTTTGGAGGAAATTATAATACAAATCCCCCCTCAAGTAAAGCTATCTAGCTAACATAATCCTAGAAGACTACAGAATTTTTTGCTCTCACAAAAATGGAAGTGAATAATTGATTAATGGGAGCAGATGATTTATTCATCTTACAAAGCAATTGAGAGGCTATTAAAACCTAAGGCTACTCGTTATGATTTTCAATCAATTTGAAGAAGCTATTTGACATAACATCTACTTTTCTTTACAAAAACTCATCATGACCTTCGTTTGTTGTCGTTGTTATATATCATAAATGAAATGAAACGATAAATTATTTGGGATTAATTTTTATCGAGCTCGTACCATTAACTTATTCCGTCAACTATAGGCATGTCGACGGTACGAACGTTAGTCGTTTATCGTCGACGTTTCATCCTTACGGAATGAGTGGCGGAACACTTTTATGTTTCGTCGTAGGAAACGGAACGAAGGATAGAATTCACTCAGGTGTCGTTAGAATGAGCGAAACATCAAACGAAATGGTGTGTTCTGTGCACGTTTCAGGCACGATCTGTCCAAAATTTTATGGGAATAAAATTTGAAGTATAGTAGACGAGGGGAGTAGTAGTCGAAGTATAGATGGAAAAAAAATAAAAACCCATTCTAGAGTTTTTCGCCTCCTTGCGCCGATCAAATTTTTTTTCTTTCCTCTCAATCTATCTCACCTCTCGATTCTCTCCTCCCTCACGGCCTCACCTGACCTCTCTTAGTATCTTAGACTCCGGCTCTCCCTCACGGCCTCACCTGACCTCTCTTAGTATCTCAGCCTCACCTAACCTCTCTTAGTATCTCAGACTCCGGCTCTCCCTCAAGGCCTCACCTAAGGTTGTCCATGGCACTGTCTCTAGGCGCCTAAAACCTGCTCATTCAGAATCCAGTGCATGCTTGTGCTTGTCGAGACACTTGCCTAGTCCGCCCATGGCCTCACCCATCCATGCATGTGTTTGCCTACAGTAAGTAGTCTATGCCTTCAATTTTAATTTTGATTCTCGAATTTGCTTGATAGAGAGAGAGAAAGAGAGGAGAGAGGAAGAGATTGGGTGGAGGTGGGGGGTAGTGTTCTAAATACGTGTCGTGCCGTGTCGTGTCGTGTCAAACACGTCGTGTCTAGATCATCTCTCGTGTCGTGTCGTGTCTAAATCCTAAGAGATGGTCACGACACGCCTAAGGACACGCCACGCCTCGTGTCGTGTCGTGCCGTGTCGTGTCTTCTTTGGATGTGCTGCAATTGGACAATACCTCATGTACTTTCTTTACAGATTGTGAACTACTGATGAAGGTGCTTAATGGGGATGAACAGGTTGATGTGGTACCTTGGCAGTCGTATTTTGAGGCAAAGGATGCTGCTATCTGTTTTAGGAGCTGCGCACAATTTGATTGTGCTTTTTGTCCCAGGGAACAAAATGGTATAGCGCATTTGCTGGCTAATTATGCAAGGGTTCACAGGGCTAGTTTTAGGAATTTCATGTACCCCCTTCCTTGCCGTTGTAACTCAGACATTTTCAATTAATGGATGCCTACGGGCCTTAATACCAAAAAAAAAAAAAATTACCAATAGCAACAACTAGAAAATGCATAATCCTTATTGGGACTTGGATGAGATTTTTCCAAAAGGGAAAAGACAAAATTTTGCAAGATTTCTGCCAAACATGGTCCCTGATTTTGAACCCAACACTTGACCTTGTTTTGGCAGTTTTCTCAACTAGTCCCCTGCAACTTTTCCTGTACCCACGTGAAAATTTCTCTTACCTCCCCCCACTTGATGTTTCCTCTGTTCCATTAGCAGCCCGATTCCTTTAATTAGTTAAATCAATATATAACACTGAGATTCTTCTAATTAATTTTCATTCTCGTTCATTGGCGTATTCAAATGCTACCAATTACATTAAGTTCTACTATATTTTCGATGGAAATGTCGGATAGAAGTACAAGCTTGCCTAGGACAAATTCAAAATTTGAAAGTTTATTTGTCTGTTATGTTATATTACACGTGTAATGTGATAATATGTTTTTGCATCTTAAGTTTAGTTATCATCATGGAATTGAAGAAAATTAATATGCTTTATTTTTATCATTTTGAATGAGTAGGCATAAATTAATTTCAGAGAACGTGGTTATTAAAAAAAGAAAAGAAAATCAGCAATGACTCACAAATTTAACTCAAACTTATCCAGATTTTAGCTAAGGTCCGTTGCTTGTGTTTTAGTACATGAAAGTACAAATTGATATGTTTATTGCTTAAATGATAAATTAAGATAAAACATTATTTTGAAAAAAAATATCAGCAGCAGGAAGAGACATTTGTGACGTGTACATAGGCCTTTTCGCTGATGAGTCAGTCCTTAACTGATTAATAACATGCCAGTCCATAAAAAGGGGTGGAAAAAGAAAAAGACAAAACAGAAGCAGAGGTACAATTATTTATTTTATTTTCCAAGTTCAGACAGCTACACTCCGCTCACTTCCCGTCCCCAATGCCCCAACCCAATTTTTACTTTTAGTAAAACTAAAAGGTATTACTAACTTGAACCTTAATTAAAAATCCGGTCTTACCATAGTAAAAAGTAAGGAAGTATTAGTCATAAGTTTTGAAATTACCTTTGAACATTCTGAGCGAACTCTGTAATGCCCCAGCAACTAGAAAACTTCAATGCCTCTCTCCTTGGTTGCAAATTTAATGTTTCCAGTTTTTAACCAACAAAATTCAACATTTATGAGGTTTGGACCATGTTTTGCATTTACATCCTTACTGTGCCACTAGTGCACGTTCACCAATCATGGAATCATGGATTGGTACTTCAACACCAACAAGTATACAATTTTTAATTTTAGGACAGGCTCACCTGACTTTTATTGTTTTTAATTACATCATCTTGATCAACACAACAGACTCAAACACCATTTGATTTGAAAAATTGTGGCTTAGATATGCGAGGAGGACTTTTATTTATTTATAATTATAGAAGAGAAAACGAGAGAAGGATATTAATTAATGAATCTAATTAATACTATTCATAGACAATTTATCTTAATGGATCTTTTTAGACAAGACAAAATTGTATCTACTATCTACCCTTTTAGTAGTAGGGATGTTAAAAATAAGAGCATTAATTACTGTTGAAGCAATACAAATAAGGTGTTTGAAAACGACTCACGTCAAAAGAAAAAGACTTTAAAAAATAAGACAGTTTGTTGTTACTAAATTTGAAAAGTATATATACTATACAAATAAATAGTAATGAATAGTCTATTTTTTTGATCCACTATATTTATTGTTATTTAATTGGATAATAACTATTAGTCACTAGTAAACTGTGTAATAATTTAATGTACGCAACGCCTCCATTGAATGCTCATGTTTTGTTTCTCTCTCTCTTCTTCGTACTTGGTTTGGTTTGGTTAACTCCCATCCGTCGTCTCATTTTCCTCATCTCGAAGCTCCAATCAATCTCTCTGTTTTGTTAGGGTTTTACGTTTGCGCATAAAGTCAAGAGAAGTGGGCTAGAATTAGAATGGGAGATGACTTGTTGCGACATTGCAGTTCACAACGAAGTGGTCGTCTCCGCAAAGATGCCGCACTTCACAAAGCTGGTACTTTTCTTTTCTCTTAATCTTCTCTCCTTTTCAAGCCTTATATTATATATGCTGGATTCCACTGCAATCTCTCCTTTTCTGCTTTATTTACTTGCTAATTTCTGAATTTTTTTTCTTTATTTCTTTAATTTTGCTCTGACATTGCATTTGTCAATTTCATTGAGCTGATTCTATTGCAATTGATTATACCGCTGAAATTACCCTTTTCTAAATCATTTTTTATTATTGTAATGTTGCCTTTAAATGGAAAGCCTGTTGATCCCTTTTCAGGTCACGCGTTTGCTTCTGCTCATAAACAAAATCCCAATACCCAAATTTCTTCACAGATCCCAAATAGCACTCGCTCAAGTTTAGAAGAAAACCAAGTAAGCTCCTTTTGTTTTGCTTTAAGAAATTAGCTGTATCTTGCATAATAATAATAAAAAATATTGGTAGATTCAGAAAAAAAAAATGGCAAGGAGCGTAGACTTGGAGCGCATAACAAACTATGTATAATAAATGCCAGTCCAAGTGTTTGCATGTGCCAGCATGTGTCTAGTTTTAACTGGAAGTTGATAGATACCTGACCTATTAAAACCATATATATTTTGTTCATGGCTGTGCTTGGCACAGGTGTGTGTACAAATATCACCATATCAACTGGTGCCATTGGTTGCGGACATAAAGATAATTATTTGTGTTAAGTAGCAAAGTAAGTGTCTCATTTTAGTAACTGATATTATCAACTTTTCAGTTTGCCCCCTACTTCATGGATAATCATAAAAGAAGGCCAAATACTGACCAAACCATGCCGAAATTAGCAAGTGCAAAGCCATCTCCAAGTATAATTGCTAAATTAATGGGTCTAAAGGACCTTCCCCTTGAGAATGGACTCGAGAAAGCTGACAAAAGATCTGGAGGGTCATTTCACAAGCCATCCCTTTCAGGTCTTATGAAAAGTAGAAATGTAGAATTCAAAGATGTTTTTGAGGTAATTGAGGATAGGAGCCGGCAACAACAGGATAAGGGGCAGAATAGAAAGGATTTCATTAAGAACAAAGCATTTCAAGATGATACTAAGAAGCATAGGGATAATTTTGTGAAGAACATTGAGAAATCTAATCCCTTGTTTGCTAAACACCTCCTTGACCTGAAGTGCTACCCACCACATTTGCACAAAGGCATGGTTTCAAGATCAAAACCGGGATATGTCAATGAGCATACTTCAACCAGAAACCTAAAAATGAAAAAATTTGGGTCCAAGGAATAGCCAACATGACCATATTGTCATATTAGACCCTAAAATGGGAAATATGGATCAAGACCCAAAGTCTGAAAGAACTTTGCACCAGCAATTTTGGGATAATTTAGAAAATAGGAGGAACAAAATCTGGAGATTTGAGACTATTAGACACCAGGAGAGTGAATGTTGTAAGAGAAATATTTTGAAACTTGAGAGATTGAGAAGATCTGACTTGAACTTGAGCAATGAAGGGACCAAATCCCTTGCTGAGATGCTCGCAACACCTGATATGGAGAGAGACTCCCATAATTACTATAGAAAACTTTTGAAGAGTAAATTTGCTAGAGAAGGTTATTATGAAAAAGCAGGGGGATCATGTGCAAAGTTACCACAGGATATATCTCAAATTACTAGAAAAAGTAGTCTTCTTGAGCGGGAAGATGTAGTGAAACTAAGAGCTAGAAAGCAAAAGTTGAAAGAGAACATCACATTAAAGGGAAATTATGCGGGTAGGTTTTGTGAAAAGGAGATTTATATGGAAAAACATGATCAGATGGGCAGAAGTGGAAATTGTTTTGAAATAGAAGAGAAAATGGTATTTACAATTGATGAGAGACAGAATGCTGGGCCCACCGCTAGTCATTTTTTTTCAAAAGAAGCAAAGAAACATGGACATGTGAAGGTAGTTTGCTGCTTCTCTGAAAAATCATTTCATACTACATGATATATTTGGTTTTTGTTTATTATAGTTAAATGAACTAGTGATTACCTCCAATAGTTTTCTATTTATCTTAATGCTATATTTGGACATTACATGACAGATGAGAGCTTCTATTGAAGAAGAAGAATGCTTCTCTATAGTGAACCTCAACAGAAGTACTAATTCAAATGAAGCTGAGATACCCAGCCCTATTTCTGTCCTTGAACCGACTCTGATAGAAACAGAGAGCTCCAGTTCATCTATTTTCAAGCCAGATTCAGATAATCATGGCAAGTCAACTTTGTATTATTCATTGACATATACTAAACATGTTATTTTCATGCATGGTCTTAGCTAATATATATTTACTTTTTAACTTGAAACTCAGAAAATGATATGAAAATTAAGGAAGATCTAGAAATATGTACATGGAGCGATGATGATAGTCAACTTACAACATGCAACAATAATATCTCGACACTAAATCAACTGAGAGATCAAGAGGAGAGGGAATTCTCGTACCTATTGGATATGCTTATCCAATCTGGGATCCATGGGGTCTGCTCTGGCACGCTTCAAAAGGGATACCACTCGCACAATTATCCAGTTGACCCACGACTGTTTGACCGATTAGAGAGGAGGTATGGTCATATGTCAACCTGGTCAAAGTATGAAAGGAGACTGCTATTTGATTTGGTGAACTCGGTACTTGCAATTGTGCTGGCACCATATCTAGACTCGCATCCCTGGGTCAGGGTCAGGTGTAATAGGCCGGCCGTGGGTTCTGCATGGGGACCCGAGGGGATGGTGGAGAGGGTGTGGTTGGTTCTATCGAGAGAAAGGGAGAAAATTAGGTCGGGAGAAGTAGAAGATCAATTACTTGACTTTAATTTGGGTGATGATATTAATGTTATAGGGAAGCAAATTGAAAGGATGCTAACTGATCAGATATTGGAAGAAACTGTGTTAGCATTTCTTTCAACTGATAGATAGGCACAGGCACTTGTAAAGAAATTTGAGAATCTCCGGCTACCATTTCTGTAATTGTATTTATGAGATTTTTATAGGCAACATTGTAATTTATAGGAATGAAGGTTATTAATTATTAGAAGACAATTTCTGTACATAACTAATTACATTTATATTGGAACGGAATGTATCTTCGTACACTTTCATTGTATCTTCGTAAATTTATGGTACTATGGTGAAAATATTAATTTCTTTTGCGCAACGTTTTAAAAGTACAGAGTACAGTACAGACTTTTAACATATAACTGCCATCTGCAGTTGTGTCATCCCTGTCATCGTCAAATATAAAGTTAACATATATAGCAAATAAGGTGAACATATAGTCGATCTAAGTGAACACTTAACAAATAAATAAGTGTTGTCATCACTTGTTCAGAAATTTACATGCATATTCAACTTATTTTCATTGAACTTATTTATTTGTATGTGTCCACTTAGATCGTCTATATGTTCACTTTGTTTGCTGTATATGTTCACTTTATATTTAGCGATGACAGGGATGACAAAACTGCAGATGACGGTAATCAATTTCCGACCTTTAACGCATAACTGGAGGGACGGCCTCAATTAACGATCCAAGTCCAACCAGGGACCAACTGTGATGGGCTAAAATACAGCCCATTAAAATACTATGTGTCGTCTCTTGGGCCATTAAAACATTGGATCTCTGCTCTCCGAAATTTACATTCAGAAACTCGTCTCAGTTTGCCTACACATACACTACATAATTCTTTCATCTCACCGACCGGATCCGGATAATTGCTTCTCATGTTCATGTTCATGTTCATGTAGTCTTCTAGTACTTTGTACTAATGTTGAACGGTTGGGAGCTTAATTTTGAAAGCAACTCTCTACTAAGAGTGACTTTGCCACCACCAATGTAATTATTCATTAAACTATAGAAAATAGAAATTAGAAAACACACTTGTCTATCTGATAAATTCTCGTCTATTATTAAATGCACATTTCTTTTCAGTTAAAACAGGTATTAATAAGTGTCACAAAGTTTTACTGAATTAAATAATAATCACCTCTAATTTTAAATTATAATAATTTCATAGTTTTTTTTTTAAAAAAAATTCACATTAAAGATACAAACTTCGTAATAGGCAAATTAAATAAGCACCAAAACGGCCAGGAAAATACGTTTTCAAGCATAGAAGTCAATTTTTTGAAAGCCTCATTAAACTAAACTTTCCAAAATCCAAGTTTTGCCAAACACTTATTGGTGGTTTATTTATCTACAGTCGCATTCATGCAGACAGTATTGAATTTTTGCTGTAGAGAATTACACAATTATTTTCATCTTAGTCTCAAACCAAATTGGACTTGGTGATTAAGGTACAAGACGGCTGCCTTGTTGTTCTCTGAAATGAAATATATACCATAAAGGCAACTCGTTTTATAATTCGTCACAACATGAAGCTCCATAAGGGAGCTTACTGTGATACTGTTTCATGCATTCATACCTATTTTCCTTGATTTTGAACTCCAATAAGGCAGCTGTTCGTGCATTCTTTACTCGAGCTTCTTTAGTAATCAACTCGTGACAAATTAAGAAGTTAATTAAGCTATTTATGAGAAAAATAAAAGAATAGAAAAAGGTTGGAAAAGAAGAGAGGTCAAGGGTTAGTGGGGTGATATATTAAGCGGATAAGGACATAGCCTACCTTTCGTGTAATACATCTTTTTAATCATGAATTTCAAGAGTTTTCATCTCATCATCATTAGATTAGTCATGCACCAAGACAAAAACCAAAAGATATGATGATTGGTTCTTTCTTTCCATCGGAGAAATTAAAGTGCTTAATCTGGCCTAAAAAAAGCAAACGCCACAATCAAAACCCCTATAATTTGTTCCTTTTTCAATTCGATTGATAATCACGTAACCTCAAAATATTTCAAAAAGGAACACCAGACATTTCACATTTGTACCTTTATATAGTTGACTTGGGCTCCTTGGTATCACTAGTCTTCTATTTAATTTTTATTAATGTCCCCCTTGTCTCGTATCGTACAAACCTAACTTACTTTTGGGCCTCAAATTCTATAAGCCCAATTTCGAAACATTTATTTTTTTCTTTTCTAAATTTTTAGTAGGGCTAATATATAACACCCGTGTGCAATTTATAGCCTAAATCATTTTCAATCCTCTTTTATATAGTTTGGGTTTCATGTTCTGTCATGCGTTGAGAGATAGAAAAGGTGGATTTTGGCACATTAGAGAAGTTCCCACCAAAAGGGATGGCGGAAGGAGAATCTGATTCTAATTCTAGTGCTTTCATGGAGGCTAATCATGATGAGTACATATGGTTCATCTTTTCAAAAAAAAAAAAAAAAAATTAAAGGTTGCCCTTTTTCTTCCATAAACATTTGCCTGTGTCTTCTGGAATGCACACCCAATCAGCACCTTCACAAATCTCCTTTCAATTTATTTTAAAATTTCAACTAAGGTCACAGAACAACGTCAAAATACACGGCTTTTTATATGTTCCGTCTATTTTTATCAAACCGGTGAAATAAGGGGGGGAGAGTATTCTCTGGATGGTTGTATTCAACCATCCAGTGGACGTCTTTAGATCCGAGCCGTCCGATTTAATCTCAACGGTTAGATCTTTTCGGGCCTATCAATCCAGGTATCATGCACGGGGCATCTATAGCCATTGAGATTAAATCAGACGGCTGAGATCTAAAACCATCCATGGATGGCCATCCAGAGGATGCAGTTCCAAATAAGGGGTAGGGGGTTTTACTGATTTAACCGGTTGTATCGGTTCTAAAAACCAGATGACATTAACGAAGATTTTGTTAATAAATAAGCCGTTACACTTAACATCCTCATAAATAAAAATAAATTTGTTTGCATATTCAATTATAAATCACAGTGAATAATTAAGGAAAAATTCGTATTCTGCAATTTATCTCCACTACTTATAAAGCATCAGTAGAACATGCATAAACTTTGAGCTAAAAGGGAGTTACACCCCTCTAATATCAAATATGGATCATTGATTTTGTTAATCTACTATGATCTACGGTTTAGATTCAAATATCATACTAAAAGGTCGACCTTTTAACAGGAAATGTCTAGGCGGTGCGTTGGTAAAGCTCGTTGGTTCGTTCGCTGGCGCGCGATGGTTCGATTCCTTCTTCTGCGTTTTGTTATTTTTTTTCTTTGTCCTGCGTGACCCTCCTCTTCCCCTCTGAACATTCCCCTGAACATTTTACTGCGCCAGAAAAGGAATTTCTCTCATTCGCTCCCCAATTTACGCCCTTCTTTCTCATTCCTTCTCCGTCTCCGCTAGAAAAGGAATGATTTCACAACAATCCATGCAGAAATGGCATAATTTCTTCAGAATGGTGCCTGAAAATTTAGCAACGAATCAAGGCGACGCCCCCCTTATTTATCCAGGGTTTGAAGACTCTGTGCAAACCAATCGCTAATTGACTCAAGAAGGAGGCCGAGGCACGGTGGTATCATTGTCCCCTTGGCTACTGCTCTTCTCTTCTCTCTTCTCTAGGGTTTGAGCAGCCCCTCTCGAATACCTAGCACCTCTCCACTGTGCTTAGAGTTTTGTTCAGATCTAAGTGATTTTGGCTCAAATTATCAGTTTTAGTTCGGTACTTAATCTTTTATTCGCTTTCTTTGCGTGCATTTTGCAATATATATGGTTTATACTATTAGAAGGTTGGTGTTCAAATTTTGGTTTTTAATAGGCCTCGATTCCTTGGAGGGGCAATGGAAAATCAGATGAAAGAGGAGGAGAAAATTGAGAAGATAATTCGTGGGCTTTTGAAGCTCCCTGCCAACAAGAGATGCATCAATTGCAATAATTTGGTAATGCACTTTAATATTAATGTAATTGTTAATTTTACTTTGGAGTGATCAAGGACTTGAAACAAAATTTGAGCGTTCTTTTAGAGCGTTTATCAATTTTACCTTAATTCCACATCAAAAGGGTGTACTTCAATTCAGAAACTTATAAACTGTACATAGGCACAATCAGAAGGATTTAGTTATTATTTCAATTTCTTCTGGTGCTATAATACTACTTTAACCAACTTTCAGTCTGTATAAATGAAACATTTGTCTGTTTGCTTGAATGTTTAACTTGAACCTACTTCTAAACCAGTCTCAATTGATATTTAAATCAAAACCAATCAAACAACATTTTGTGTGTTTTCTAAGTGACTATCAGGATCTAAACAAAATATTTTATATTGAATATAATACATTTCATTTTTTTGTCTGGTACCTACTATGTCTTCCTACATGTTGTTTTTTTCTTAGGTATATTTACAAAGAAAATTTCAATTTTACTTTTGATTGACTAAAATATTCAAGTTTATTTTCTTAGGTGATCATTATTCTGTACTGTACCACTTAGGTGATCATTACTTTTTCTACATAAAATATGTAATTGTTAGTTTCGTTAGTATTTGATTCAAATTGACTGAAGCAGATTGTTGGAGGACTCAGATGAAAATTTGTCACGTCTTCTATGCACTAATGGGATAGAAGTCATTAATTAGCTTCTCTAAATTACTGTGAGAAAGGTGAGTATTAGTAGTGAGTAGCGACCTACAGTAGCATATGATTTTATTTTTGACCAAGAATGAAATGACATGAAGCTATCTATTTTCTAATTATCTAGGCATCAGATATATATCCTGTACCAAATAAAGTCTTGATTATATTACATATCTCTTATGTGTACATTATAACAAATGACTATAGAAAAGACCGTCAGTTGCACTGCTAGGTGTTCAGGTGAATCCAGTCTGTTGCAAATACAATGTATAAATATATTGTTTGTAATTGGTTAATCATTTCAGCTTAAAATTGTTTGGTTTAGACTTTAGACTATGCTTTTGGTCAAAGCATAGACCATCATGTAATTTTGGTCAAAATATAGACCATCATGTATTGATTGTACAAAGCTTTATAATTGTTTTTCATAAATATTTTAAAATTCTTGGAATTGGCTCTGCCAATGAAGTGCCGACAAAGCAGGACAACAATTGGGATTAGCCATAACTGCATCAGTCCACTGGTATGTTACAAGCACTTTAGATATCTAATTTTTTTTTTGTGTTGCTGTATTTCTTTGTATATATCTATTATTACAAGGAAATATTAAACTAGGTTGCTACATCCACTGGTCTATGGGACCTACCCTCTTGTAATGCGAAAAAAATGTTTTCTCTAGGTTGACAAATTATGTGAAAGCGATGAGCTGGTAGACGGAATTTGGCCAAGTAAGTTTACTAAGCTTGATCTTTTTGTTTGTTTCTAATTTCGTTTATTGACTATTTGCCTAGGAAGTCATATTTCCTTTGACAATGTACCAGTCAAGTACAACACATGATCATCTTGATTTTTCCTATATTTTATTTATTTATTTTATATCAATATTATTAGGAGAAAATATTGAAATTGAATTATCAGCAATGGATTATTCTAGAGGAAGTCAGGGCTCTTGAACAAGAGGTTCATACTCTTCCAAGCATGTATTTTAATTGAGGAATGAATGTTTGATATCTCTATTGTATTTTAACTGTATTAGGTTTCAAAAGAATCGGTCATTTAGTTGCCAGGGTTACACTGCAGAGTGAAGGCATTGAGTTGGTGGCTATCGACGATCCATTCATCACCATTGATTACATGGTAATGCACCAATATATAACATTCAATCTGTATTAGTAACTTAGTAGCATCAACCAGGACGGCAGGACTGATACCAGTATGTAGGATGATTGCACGTTGGCTGGTACAAAAAAAAAAGAGAGAGATGAGATATGTCAAGATCTCGCACATTGTAGTACTATACTGGTACTGTACTAGGATCTTGTTCTGGACATGTTGTGCCCTTTTCTGGTGGAATCAATTCAATATCAACATTTTAGAACTGATTGATATTTGTACTTTGTTTGTGCAAACTGTACAAACTTGTCAGATTTGGAATATTTTAATAACCTGATGTCCGGATCTAACCAGTATTTTCTGAAATGTAGACATACATGTTCAAGTATGGCACAGTACATGGCCTTAGAAGGACGGTGACATTTCGTCCTATTTGCTATATATATTTTTTCTTTTTCCTTTTGTCTTCAATTTATTTCTTTTACAGGCATGCATACCAAAAAAATGTGAATAGACAAATTAACCTAATTTTTTAGGAGAGAAAGCGACTTTTATCAAGTGTGATCTTCTATCAATAGCTTACCACATTTGTCTTTACACAAGTTTTATAATTTTGTATGATGGTTTGTTAATTAATTTTAATCTTCGGCCCTGATCTTTAGTTGGAAGAATAAAATTTGCATGAGCTGGAGGCAATGATCATTATACCTTGCCATTTATATACGACCTTCCCCTTAAAATAAAGCTAATAATTAACAAATAAATGTACCTAAGATAGAAAAAAAGAAAATAGTAACAACCCTTGATAATTTATTCATCTCTAATTCTCTATAATGTCCTATTTGTCAGATGTGAATTATGCATATATGTGTACTTATAAATTTGACATGACATGATAGGACATTAAAATGAACAAATGATTATCAAACTAAAAAAACATGCTGATCAATAAGGAATGAAATATTCATATTAGAACAAATATTTTTCACATATATATTTTAAGAAATGACATTAATTGAGAGGTTGAACTGTCACGTTTATCACTTTCTATTTTTATTGGATTTACTTTTTATTTATTTTATTCTGTCGTTTTCCATTTTATATTTTGTTGCCCTAATTTATTTCCTATGGTACTTTTCATGTATTTTGTCAACTAAATTTCATTTTGTGTCTAAATCCATTGTTAATACCAGTAAGGACTCGTACCATTTGATTGTGCTTTACGACGATATAATCTACAAGACAAGAGGCATACCATTTCTAATGTCGAAATTTACTTGCCCCAGTCAGTTAAGACAATGTTGATCTTAAATATTGAAAATAAATAATATATTCATGTCAAATAATATTTTCATATATCAAAGTCCGTCCACATATTGGGTGGACGCTGCTGCTAGTAAAATAAAAAGGGTCAGTTTACGGAAAAGTCAATTCGAATAGATTATACAATTTATAAGATGTGAAGATTCTATTTAAAAAACTCCTTTGGCAACGGTCACTTGCTGGGGAAATGGAGAGTAATTGCCGAGGCCCTCGGGAAGCGCGCAGCCATCTCATTGTTTTCCAAAGTGTATAATGGTGGAGAAATATGGCGGAATGACCGACATTCCGGTATTACCGATATTTAACTGGTATTTTCAGGTACAAACAGAGAGCGTTATTCGGCCTTTTCATACCGGACCAGGATCCGGTACCCCAGGGCGGATATAGGCAGGGGCACGCAAGGCCTGGCTCACGCCGCAAATTTTTTATTTTTTTTAGTGTTAAATGTCTAATTAAAGTTAATCTCGACAATTCGACTTATCCTATCCTCCAATTCTGATTTCGCCCCTGCGATATACGGTATTTCCGGTAGCCAGTCCGGTGTTAGAAACAATGATTTTTTTTTTTCGTTTCAGTGCCTAACTAGAGTTGGGAAATGTAACGAGCATCATTCTGGGTTAAATATAAGGCTCCGTTTGGATGCGTTGAGAATAAGGTAGGAAGAAGGAAGAATGGAAGAAATTTATTGAGAAGGGGTAAATTTATTGGGAAGTGTGTAACTTTTGTGAATAGTTGGGATGGTTAGAAATAAATTTATTGGTAAAAAGTGGTTATTCCTTATTCCTTATTCTGGGAAGAAGCCATCTAAACGGAGCCTAAAATAAAAACATTTATCTTTGATACCAAGTGAAAGAATCAGTATTGGCAATAAGCTTTGGAACACGAGAGATCAGATAGTTAACTTATTAAAAAATATATATAAAAAAAAATTGTGTTGATTTCATACACCACGGACCAAACCATAATTTTGCACGACTCAAAAATGTACCCAAAATTATTTTATATAGAATTTTTTACACCAAAAATTTTAATACACAGAATTATTATTTTTTTTAATAAGAAGAAAGTTCGTACGCGTTTTATAAAAGCGTATAGCATCTCTCCTTCGTACGCGTTTATAAAACGCGCACAAGAGCTCCGAACGCGTTTCATAAACGCGTACGGAGGAGAGATAGTGTACCCTTTCCCTCTCTCCTTTTGAGGTTGTCAGAGCTTCGTACGCGTTTATAAAACGCGTTCGTTGTCCTGGAGCGCGTTTTATAAACGCGTACGAAGGGGGTTATTACCGTTTATTATTTAATTTTTAGGAAAAAAGTACAAGCATGCTCTGAAAAAGACTGCAAAAGACATGACAAGATTTGATTTTACAATGTCATCTTTGAACTAGTGAAATTATTTATAAAACCAGCCATTGTTGAATTAGAATGCACAAACACCCACTACCTCCTTCTTGTTAAAAACTTGAGTACAATGGAGAAAGGAAATAGCTCTAACTCAAATAATGTTGTTCCAAACTATCGAAGAGCAACCCGCATTGAGTATTGGCCAACTTTCTACCATTACCCTGCCAATAGAAATCAACCAGAAAACGGAGAATACGAGGCAATTTTCCGCTCTTGTTATCGCACTTTGAAATACAACATCCATGAAGACACGACTGAAGAGGGGGACGTGCTCGAGTTAAAAATACACTACCAATGGCACATTAATGGTGGGCCGGAAAGGGAAGAGAAGGAGTACCATGAGCGGCGATAGCGGGAACACGAAAAGAATCTGAACCGAGAAAGGCGATATGACTGGTACAAAAAATATTACACAGAACCTCAGCCCATCCCCCAACAACAACCGAAACCCTACCTCTCGTCTGAACCAACTCACTGGACCGTTTACGAGAAAATATACAACTTTAATGGAGACCACACAGTGAGCTGCACAAGGTGTGCTCAAGTTTTCAATTACAAAGAAAACATATTGCGTAACCACTACCATGAGCACAAACGTCACGACGAGAATGAACAAAGAGTTCGGGACATAGAGACGCAGATGATTATTAAAGAAAGAAATGAAGAAATGGATCGTAAAAAAAAATAAGAGAAGAAGAGGCAAGGAGAAAAAGGCTGAGAAAATCAGAGCAAAAATTGAGAGAAATGAATAAGAGGGGTGAACTTCGACAAATTGCAGCAAGCCGAATGGCAGGGATAGAAAAAGAAGAAACCGAAGCGGCTTTTTGGAACGAAGCCGCTCAATTCGTTGACAACACTGTTCCGAGTAATCAACAAGAAGATGATGCTGCTTTTTGGAACGAAGTCGCTCAGTTCGCTGACAACACTGGTGGGAGTAATCAACAACAACCGAATGACGAAGATGAGCAACCATGGTGGGATGAAATTCTACAACATGTAGATAGTCAAAATCTCTAACTATTTATATCATTGTAATATTTATGTGTTTTATTATTATGGTTGTTTTTTATTTCCCTTATTCTTTTGTAGTGCTTTGCACTATAAGTTGTGGTTTTAATGTGTTGACGTTCAATGGATAAACGTTGTTGTTTGGAGTATTTCAATGAATAAACGTTGTTGTTTGGAGTATTTCGTTTATTGGCGTTTCAATACATAAACGTTTATGTTTCAAGTAGTGCTTTGCACTGTTTTTTTCATATTGATTACACATAAACAAAATCACAATAAATAATACACAAGTCCATCATCAGTAGTACGAATCCAAAAACATAGTCAATCATCATAAGCAATCCAAAAAACATAGTCAATCATCATCAGTAATACACAAGTGAATCACAAGTCATAAACAAAAAATAAAAAAATCCGTCCATCAGGAGTCATAAACAAGTCAGAAGTTCATAAACAAAAAAGAAAACAATCGGTCCATCATCATAACTAACGCCGCCGTCTCCTCCTAGGTCCTGAAGGTGAAAATCTGTCAATCACCCTCACCGCACGCCTATCTCGTCTGGCCGAGGCAGTAACTGTTAGAGATATGTCCTAGAAGCCAATCAGTTGGTAGCTATTATATTAGTTTATGTTATTGATGATGCTTGATCATTTGTTCCTAGAGATTAATATTGACAGATCATTCAGGTTGAGTATCTGAATTGTAGATCTCTGTGGATCATTCGTAAGAATGACAATACTATCTCTAAAGAGTCCATAGTCTTGATAATTA
This sequence comes from Rhynchospora pubera, assembly GCA_028095005.1. Taxonomy (NCBI): domain Eukaryota; kingdom Viridiplantae; phylum Streptophyta; class Magnoliopsida; order Poales; family Cyperaceae; genus Rhynchospora; species Rhynchospora pubera. The sequence continues at coordinate 104,300,417 of CM051459.1, forward strand.
ACAAGGAACATTAATTATCAGATAAGACTAGTATGCAAGTTAAGTGATGATTAAGTTCTGCAAATCATGGGTAAAGAGTTACCGACTTAATTGCATATGTGTATGTTACTGGAACATAGCACAGGACATGACCCAATGAAATAAATATATGGATTGTGTTATGTGTCATTATTTATTTTATACGTGTTTGATTCTGAGTTTGAGATGATTCAGTTTCTCCACATGAGGATAGGTTCTATAAATATCGTCTAACGTTGATTCCTGATAAGGGCTGCTATACGGACTTTATTTATGTTCTCTTAAATTAATGTATATGCTAATCCAATAATAATTATCAATAAGTTGATAATTAAATTTGTTCAACTCAATTAATACAATTGTGTGAATTGTATAAATTAAATCGGAATATTTCAATATACCGAAATGGGCCGAATTGCGAATGCAATTAAAATGGAATTAGAGATGGATTTAAACACCAAGCATTATGGGCTTGGAAGCCCATAACGTGGCTGGCATGGAGATGGGGAATGGTCCTCAAAATGGAATTAGATTAATTAGCATATATAAAGTATGTATCAGAGGGTAATTGCTGAATTTTTCTCTCTCCTTGATTCACCTAGCCGCCACCTCTAATCATGGAGCAAAAATAGTTTTGCTGCCATTTGAATTGTTTAATTGCATTTTGTTTGGTGCTCATGAGTTGAGCAATAGCTTTTTAGATTAAATAATGATTTAATTGAAGAAGAGAAATAATTGGATTAGCTAATTTCTCACGCTTTGCTAGCACAAGGCCTTGAGAAGTTGGTTAATACTTTTGGTGGACCTAAGATGAAGGCAATGAAGAGGAGAGCACGCCATCGACTCCAAGATTGGATTCGAGCCTTCCGAATACGATTTCGGAAGAGGTAACCTCCTACGCTTCTCCTTTTATGATGTTAACTACTTGAATGACTAGATCCGTTAATCGTGCGTATTAATTCCTTATTAAATGTTAATAAAAAAATTGAAATTGCACGTGGACTTGAGTTCCTAACAGTAACGTCTCCTGAGTCAGTGGAGTCAGTATTCCCATCGCCCTCCTCCTGGTGCTCCTCATGCTAATCCTCCTGATGGTCCTCCCGAGCCTCCTGCTGTATGGGCCCAAACTCAACGGGCTGCCCAGCCTCCTGAGGAGTCGCTAAAGGGACATAGTCACCCTCCTCATCTGCGGCCGTCCGTAGCAATGTGCTGAACGAGTCTGTCCCTCCCAAACTACCCAACGGAGTGCCAAATGATGGAATAGAAGAAGGCGTAGGCATTGACGGAACAGTAAATGGAGGAAAAGAGGAAGACATACCAAATTCTGCAAAGGAGTACGGTGGAGGATCATGAGGCTGGAAAATGCTAGTGGGATCCTGAGAAATGCCAGCAAACTGCGAGGTCGATGCTGATACACTATGCATGGATGGAGTAGGACTTGAGGCTGGAAACTGAGTAGGAAAGAACGTGTGTGGTCCTAAAATATCATCTAATCGCCCGGTATTCAGTCGACCATCCTATAATATTAAAAAAAAACAATGTCAATGTAAATAAATTAGTATTTAAAATTGAAACTTGCATATGAACGAATACTAACCGCATGCATCAGATCCTTCGCCTGAAGGTCTGTGGGTACAGTCGGACGTGCAGAGGAAGACTCGTCCCCAGAATCTGGTATGTCCGCAATATTTGTTGGTAGTCCTCGCTGCTCCAACAAATCCTCCAACCTGTAATTTATAAATTATTGAACAATAACATAATTATGAAGGTTGATTTTAAAATGCAAAAATGCAATAAAAAAATTAAATTTTTTAAAATTACCTCAAAGGCATGGAAGCATCATGCAACTGCGAACGACGGTTGGCGAGAATTGCCTTTCCCACCCTTCTTCACCCCTTCTTCACAACCAGTCCCAATGCATGAAGTACATTCTTCAGCGCAGAGTTGCCCTGCAATTTACGAGAATAATGACATATTGCACAAAATATTAATCAATCATACATTCCATATTTAAAAAATTAAGAAATACCGTATTGCGAAGTCTGGACCCCATGTTTGTGTACTGCCTCTGAGCAAGAGGCAGCTGCTGAGTGCGCTGGAGACGTACCTCGGCATCCTCTCGTGGCTCGGGTCTCTCGGAGGCACCGTATCGCCAAAACAACCGGAAGTACCGCAACGTATCAGTAGCAGCCCAGGATCGAGTCTCCAGCTGGCGTGCTGCTAATGCCTCGTCAGTCCACTCTGCATGTGCACCCGCAAAAATCGTAACAAAATATGGGCGATCTCGATAGGTACCGTGCTGGAAACCCAGCAGGTTCTGTGTCACGTCCCAACTCTGTTAAAATAAACTCGTTAGTTCTTTACTCTAATTAAATTGAAGTTGATCATATGATAAATTGAAAAAATATAGCAAACGTACCACAGGTAGTGGAGGAGGAGTAATCTGGTACAGTCCAAACTGATGCCTACAACGGTCGGGGTAGTAGTAGGCAACAATGTGGTAGAAAATGAGCGGCAACCGAACATGCTCCGCTATGGAACCCTCATGTGCTACCCGTGGCATGACAGCCCTGTCGAGTACGTACGGATACCAGTTGACGTCTTCAACTTCCAACACGGCTAGGTAGTCTCGTGCGTTCTCCACTGCCCCGCGGTGCTGGCTCCGTGAGAAAGACCGAGCTTCGCCCCATTTCCTAAAAATTTTGAACGTTAGGATTGATGTGTTGTAATTTGCATAAAATTATTGAAAAATTATTATAAGTTATTACCTTCCAAACGGCACACAAGAATCTAGGTTAGGCTGTCCTAATCCACCGATAGGAGCAACCTCTGGGCGACAAACAGGGAGGTATGACCATGCCCAAAACAACAGTAGCATCCAAGGTCCCGTCACAACCTTGAAACGCATGGAGGCACGGTCCAGAGCACGATACAGACAAGCAAGTGTGGCACCTCCCCAATTGAAGTCCGGAACTTCATTCAAGTTGCCCTGCATTTAAATTAAACAACGCATTGAAAAAAAATAATTTGAACATTGAAAAAAATAATAACCATGCAAACAATTTTGCTATAATTTTGTGCTATAATTTTGCTACAATAATATTAGTCTTGCTATAATAATTGTGCTATAATTTTGCTATAATAATATTAGTCTTGCTATAATAATTTATATTTTTTAAATAACAAAATTAAATTGCTGGTTGACCATATATTCACTTGCGTCAAATAAATGATTAATATTTGACAATATTAATATTCACTTGCTGGTCCCATATATTCACTTGCGTTTTTTTTCTTGAAATATCATTTTGTGTCAAATAAATGATTAATATTGAATTTGTAATATTGAAATATTACAAATATCATTTTGTGTCAACAAATAAAAATATTGAATTTGTAACATTGAATTTTAATATCATAGTAAACAAATAAAAATATTATTTAAGTTAAGAAAATTATACCGATACGAGCTCCAAATAGTATGCTGGGACGGAATTCTGAGAAATATCGGGAAACATCAACGTCCCAAATACCTCTAGAGCCACTGCACGCGTGTATCGGTCTAACTCCTCATCAGTAGCACCTGGATGTGGCGCCACCCCGCAATTTTGCCGCAACCATTTCAACTTGATGTTGTTGCCCACAACATCGCCTCTGCATTGTACAAATTTAAAATAATCAATACAAGTAAGCAATGCATATACTGAATAGCATAAATCAATATTGCACTTTGTTTTTTCCACTTACTCCCTACTACTCCATTCTCTGTGCCAGTTTCCCAAATCTTCATGAGGATAAAGATTTGCACGAATCTTTTCCTTCCATGGCCCTCTCGTATTCGATCTAACTGGAATGCCCGTCGAGCGCAAACCATATAAGAAGGCAACATCCTGATAACAATTACAAAATACGTTAAATTCGTGTCATGTTAATATTGCAATTCGTGTCATGTTAATATTACGAAAATTAATATTCAAATTTGAATTTTAAATATAAAGTTTAAATAAATGTGACATTAAATTCGTGTCATGTTAAGTCAAAATTAGAATTAATTGTGAAAATTAATACGAAAATTATTTTAAAAAAATTTAATATCAAGTTTAAATAAATTATCTGTAGAGTAACGGTCATCTCTCCAACGGGAAAATGAAAAGTATGCGTCTCCGGACGGCAAAACTCGACCATTGCCTTCAGTAATGGCATGTCGACGTTGACATGCTTCACCTTCGTAATGTGACTGAGCTCCAGTTTGATCAGCCTTCCCTCAATCCGATCGTCCACCTTAATCGTTCGCTTGTGCGATCTCGTCTCCAAATGTTGTTCACGCTGCATTAACACGAAACATAAACCGTTGTATTAAAAATACAATTTATAATACAATTTATAAGCATTTACAACCATTTACAATAAATACAATTTATTAGATTGAACATAAAAATATTATAAGCATTTACAATAAATACAATTTATAATACAATTTATAGTAAGCATTTAATACAATTTATTAGATTGAACATAAAAATTTATAATAAACCTCATTTTCAATTAATTTTTTAATACAATTTATAATAAGCATTTAATACAATTTATAAGTCTATTAAGAAATCTAAATTATTAAAGCAAAAAAATCTAAATTAACATAAAACAGTCTATTACCTCCTCGAAAGACAAACCGACGAGATGCTCGTTATCCGTAACAAACAAAACCTGTTGGTTTTCTACGTTGGCTGGTTGCACAGGTGGATTGACATTTTGCGCGCTGGGACGGGCTACGCGACGCCTACGTCTTTTTGGTCGAGGCTGGGTGGAGGGTGCTTCGGTGGGGGGTGCTTCGGTGGGAGGTGGTGAAGCACCAGAAGGATCAGCCTCATCTTCTGCTGAACTCATCTGATTCAAATAATATAAGAACAACAATTTAAAACAACAATGAATTTAATATTTTTTTCATTAATCAAAACGAACAAAACAAAAATTATTTTTCTATGTAATTGACATTTTCACAATAATTACTGATCAATAATCGAATAATTTTATCATAATATGTTAAAATTTTTCATGCACCATAATTTGCACCAATAAATTTATACATAATTTTCAATATACAATTCCGGTTATTTGAAACTATGTTAATTTGCACCATAATTTTTCGATATAAATTTCTTTTTATTTCAACAATTTACTAACTAATTTCATTTATACATAATTATCATCATGCATCAATTATCAACAATTTCAGTTATACACAATTACTAACTAATTCCATTTCAACAATTTACTAACTAATTCCATTTATCCATAATTATCATAACTATCATCATATCAACAATTTCAGTTATACACAATTGCTAACTAATTCCATTTCAACAATTATCAACAATTATCAACAATTTCATCAATTATCATCATGCATCGATTATAAACAATTTCATCAATTATCAATAATTCCACAATTTCATCAATTATCATCAATTATAAATAATTAATTGATCAATTAACTAATTCCATTTATACATAATTATCATCATGCATCAATTATCAACAATTCCACAATTTCATCCAAAATACAATTATCACTATTTCACAATTCCGTTTCACTATTTCACAATTATCAACAATTCCACAATTCCACAATTTCATCTAAACCCTAAACCCCTAATTATCAACAATTATCACTATTTCAAATACAAAATACAAAATAAATTTGGAAAAAACTTCGCTGTCGCAAATTCGCCGCTGCCGCTGCCTTCTCCTCTTCTCTTTCTCTCGCGGCTGCCGCTGCTTTTCTTCCACTTCTTCTCGCCCTGGCCTGGATTCCCTTCTCTCTTTCTCTCTCCTTCTTCCCTTCTCTCCTTCTCTCCTTCTCTCTTTCTCTCTTTCTCTCTTTCTCTGGCGTCTCTGGCGATCACAGTGCGAACGAAAAAAAATAATGAAACGGCTATAACTCGATTTTGAAAGAGACGACCTTCGTACGCGTTTATGAAACGCGTTCCAGGGCTCCGAACGCGTTTCATAAACGCGTACAAAGGCCTGACTCGTGTCAAAAGGCGTAACTGAAGCGGTGAATTTATTCCCCTTCGTACGCGTTTATAAAACGCGTTCCAAGCTCTTGAGCACGTTTCATAAACGCGTACGAAGGGGAATTGAAATACGCTTTTATAAAACGCGTACGAACTTTCTTCTTATTAAAAAAAAATAATAATTTTGTGTATTAAAATTTTTGGTGTCAAAAATTCTATATAAAATAATTTCTGAAAAAGTACCGTTGTCCTAGCATATCGCGATGTATTGAGGTTTTTATACATCGCGATCATTATCCGTCAATCGTTTTACAGATTGAGAAATTCAATTAAATCAATCCAATCCACATATTGAAATCTCATTACAAACCATATTTTATATTTTTTGAAATTTTTTTACTATTTTTTTTTAATTTTGCTAAAACTTTTCTTTTTGGTTACCAACTAATAGTAAGGAAATTTAAAAAAAGACATGTTTTAAAAAATTCGAAAAAAAAAATTCAAAATATAAAATTTGATTTCTTACGATATTTCAATATATAGATTGGATATGTTTAATTAAATTTCTCAATTTGTAAAACTATCGAGTATCGATAAATTTGGTCGCGATATACAAAAGCGAGAGACATGAACTGCATTGAAGTTATGAGCATTAAAATAAAATAATGGGTTAAACATTAATTTACTTGGCAAATTAATTATTATTAATGGCAGGATTAATTTGAATAGCCAAACATAATTAAAAAAAAACAGAATTCCATTCTTGGCCCTGAAATTACGCTCTAATTAAAAAAAAAAATTTACCTAACCAGAGATGCTGGTTTGTCACCACGTGATACTGTATTGTTTCCACCTGGAATAACTCGAGCAAGTAAAACCCAAATTCTATAATGATTTTGATGAAATTTAAAATTGCAGAAGATAAGTTAAGATCTTGCCAGAGCTTCCTGACAAGTCTCGCTTTGTTTCTAGTATTTAAATTAAGATGTCCCCAACAAAACTTGCAAGGAATCCTATACATGTCTACAAATTGGAAGTTTTGCGTCAAATTGCAGAAGCAAGCAAGCCTTTTGAAATTGCAATGAAGAAATTTAAAAGTGAAAAATCCCCATTGTTGAACATGGAAAAAAAATTTAATCTATAGTTTAAATAAACATTATATTCTCGAATAACAATTTCTTAAATAAACTCATTTCTTTAAAACGAAAAAAATCAGGCTTATTATTGAAATGACTTTGAAAATTCAAATATGAACTAAATTTAGTTTGGTCTTCCACGGTACAACTACTTTATGCTACAAATACTACTAATCTGGACTCATATATGGTGTCTTACGATTTAACATATATTCTTCAACAAGGACCGTTCTTCAATCTTTCTATTTTAGACGAAAACACCATCTCTACATGGAAGTGGACTGCTAAGGGGTCTTTTCCTCCTCCAACGCCTACGGAATCCGTTCTAATACTAGCATCATTTCCATGTTCCACTCGGCCTTATGGAAAATTAAATCGTCTCCGATAGCTAAAGTCTTTCATTAGTACGTTGTTGCTTCCAGACAGATTACTGACACAACAAAATTTTATTTTACGAGGCTGGCCTTCTACCTCTTGTTGGTTTTATGGAATATGCTGATCATCTTTTCTTATACTGTCAATACGCAACATATGTGTGGTTTTTATAGTGCAAATTCAATTCAACCTTCCTATGCTCAATTTCATTTTTGAAATTGGAGAACATCCTTGAATACAATTGTGGGATACCATCTGGACTGCCACGATTTGGAACATTTGAAAATTAAGCGCAAAATAGATGTATCTTCTCCAATTGTAGCACTCCACCGTGTCTTTTACTCAAAAACATTTGTGCATGCATAGAAACTTTAGAAAAAAGCATGCTGAGAAGAATCTTGAAGGAATTTTCGTCTCTATGGGGCTGTTTGTGCTGGAATTGCAAATTTCGGATATTTTATATGCCAAATTTATTATAAACAATCCAAACTCTTCACAAAGTTACACACTTCTCAATAAATTTATGCTTAGGAATTGCAAATTCTCCAAATTTCTACAACATCCAAACGGCCCTATAGTTGATTTGGTGTTGTATAGATTCCAGTTCCTATTTATTTTTATTTTTTTCTTTTTTCTTTATTCATGTAATATTTTTTTTATTAAAAGTAATTTGTTGGTCTGGCACTTTGCGAATGTCCCTAAAATAATAAACTCATTTCTGTCAGCTAGTCTTGCACTTCGATTAAGTAATGCTTGATCGAGTAACAGCTTGAAGGTCAGAACCAAATTGAGCGACATTTTCGGGACAATAAAGTTCCTATTATGATTTAATGTAATATATAAAAGAAATAATTATTATGTTAGATTGAGAGAAACGTCAAACTCAGTCGGTTTAATGTGATTTATTGGTGTTATAGATATAAATTTGAAATTAACTAAATAATTTAAATCTGATATTGAAAACGGACCTTGAGCTCTTTTGATAAATGAAAAGGAAGATTATATGTTGGGTAAATTTAATTATCCATTCAGCGTCTTTGTTAGTTTGTTAGGTGCACAACTGCAAGTGTGTGCTAGTGACTGGCTAGCATAGCCAGCTGGTGGATGTCCTGATTTTCAAAATTAATGTCCTTGTTTGTAATAAAGGCCTGTGTGTTAATGCGTGTTTTCTTTCTGTGCCGTGTCTACTCTCTTGCACTTGTTTGGACCTTGTTCTATTGCTAGATTTAATTGATACACTAAATCTATCAATCTTTTAGCTAGACTCAATTAAATCTAGTAATAGAACATGATCCAACACTAATAAAAAAAAAATCTATCTAAAAAATCTACGTAAAGACCATCTCTCTTGTAATGTTGGTACCTATTAAGACACACATAGAGTGCTAATTAAGGCGCTTCTCATTATATATATCTAGATTTGTGCTTAAAACAACCAATTCAATTTTATCAATTCAATCTATATAGCTATATAGAGAAATTTTAAATGAAAAAAAGTTTATATTTTTCAATCATTTTTACAATTTTGTTTTTGCAATTAACAGTGAACGTTGCAGCTACGAACATCTTTGTAGGTTTGTTAAGACATACCACATTTCTCTGAAAATTGAATATGAGTAACTAACTAATGAAATAAATGTTTGTTTCAAAGATCCTGCCTCTGTCCTACGGAAAATACTATGCTGTAGACATCTAAATATATACACAATAATTAACTCTAAATATATAATACTAATATATAATTGTTCTCGTCGTAAGAGGGATAAAATTAAAAGTTACGTTTCACAAATCATAAATAAAAAAAGAAAATAGGATAGAGAAAATGTTTTACTTCTCTAGATCTTTCCAATTAAAAGAATATTAGAATTTCTTTCAACCGTTAATTAAGGGCTCCGTTTGGATAAGGTGTGAGAAGAAGGGAAGAAGTGTGAAAAAGTATTGGGAAGTGTGTAACTTTGTGAAGAGTTTGAATTGTTTATAATAAATTTATTTCCTTCTTCCCTTCTTCCCACATCTTATCCAAACGGAGCCAATGATACGCATTATGGAAAACGAATATTTAGTTTTGACAGATTTTAGTACTAATTCAATAAATATTGATCGATAAAAAAACAAATTGAGCCTAGCGCTGTCAACAATATCTTTTAACCGTTTACTCTAACTGTATCCTATATCATATTCGATAAGACAGGTATGACCGTATGAGTAAGTTTTTATTTTCGTTAAGTTATCGAATATATGGGTAAAAAAAATTTTCGTTAATTTATTGGGTAAGGATAAGAGTAACACTATTTCGTAACCGTTATTTACCTATACCGTTATCTATATATATATATATATATATATATATATATATATATATATATATATATAAAGAGAGAGAGAGAGAGAGAATGGCTAACGCGCCATCGATGGCACGTGTCATCAATTTTCTATCGACTCGTTTTTTAAAATTCAAATGTCAAACGGTCGATCCAAGCCGTTCAAGTTAATCAAAATATTGAAATACCTTTGGAGACCAAAATTTATATTTTTTCGAATTTTTTGCTATTTATTATGATATTTTCAAATTAGAGGGCCTGAAATACTCTAATCATAATGTTTTTAAAAATATCATAATAAATAGCAAAAAATTTTGAAAAAATATAAAATTTGGTCTCCAAATATATTTCAATATGGAGAACAACTTGAACGGTTTGGATTGACCATTTGAATTTTGTATCTTGAAAAATGACTTGATGGCACGTTAGTCATTATATATATATATATAGAGAGAGAGAGAGAGAGTTTTGCTATGGTGAGTTGCAACTCACCAAAGCGTCTGTGAGTCGCGCTTAAAATTTTAAAATTTAGTTCAAAATAACCGATCCAAACCGTCTAATATGATATCCCTATTGAAATCTTCATGTAGACCAAATTTTATATTTTTTTGAAATTTTTAAGTATTTATTTCAGATTTTAAAAAACTGCTGTTTTTGAACGATTCAGAACTAATTAGATTAATGATTTTCTAAAAATTTAAAAAAAAAACTTAAAAAATTCGAAAAAATATAAAATTTGGTCCGCATTGAGATTTGAATAGGGAGATCGTATTAGACGGTTTGGATCGGTCATTTTGAACTAAATTTTGAAATTTTGAGCGCGACTCACGGACGCTTTAGTGAGTTGCAACTCACCATAGCAAAACTCTCTCTCTCTCTCTCTCTCTCTCTATATATATATATATATATATATATATATATAAATTATATAATTTATAATCTTTAATGAAGAAAGATATGATTATATTATCCAATTAATAAGTTAATAACTAATAAGGCAATTGGATTGGTAGATTTAACTGAGACAATATACTACATTAATAATTTCTAGTTCATGATGATAAGTATTGATTCTTCAATTTAAAACTTTCAATTATTAATTAGTTATATATATTTTTGTGATAATTTACGTGAGAAGATATTATATGGTTTTATTATATTTAATGCTCCGTTTGGATTGCTTAGGAATAAGAGAAATAGTCTACTCCTAGGCGGAAAGTATTGGGAAGTATGTAACTTTGTGAAGAGTTTGAATTGTTTATGATAAATTTACGCCTAGGAAGAAGTTATTCCTCTTATATCCCCATACGATCCAAACGGGACTAAAGTATTATTTATTGTTGTACTCTATTAATATATTTATTTGATATTATTTATTTATCCATATTGTGCATTTTTTTTTGAATTATTATCATTATTATTCGTTTTCTATCGTTATCTTACCTTTATTGTTAATTCATAACGGTTAAAGGTAAGGTACGGGTAAGTCAATTTTTAACGGATACAGATAGAATATGGATGAAAAAAAATTTAATGGATATGAATAACGAAAATATATCTACCGTACCCTACCTTATCTATTGACAGTCCTTAATTTGAGCCTAGCTCGATGAGGTCCAGCCAGCATCATCTCCACAAAATTTATATCAACTTAATATTCATTATGTGATCTTTATATAAAATAATGTTAGTCACCCGTACAGTAATTAAATTTTTCAATTGAATTATAAGTTTAAAATTATTTCGGATCGTCAAAATTTATTATGTACGATTTACTGCGGAGAAAACGAAATTTTATTGTGTTAGGAGAAATTAAATGATCCAAAAGAATCATTTACAAATGCCAGTCTCAAGTTGGATGCGTGTTAACAAATATAAATATCCGTTATTAATGTTTCGACCTTGATTTTCATAAGCGGGGTCCAGATATCACCCTGTACATTAACTGCTCGAAGACTGTTTGGTTGGTGCCCATTATAATAAACTTATCTCCCCGTACGTGTTGAGTGCCAAAATTTTAATTTCATCTATAATTCCCAAAAAAAAAAAAGAAAAAGAAAGAAAGGTAGAAGATTACTGTCTTGCATGGCAGAGTTTTTGTAATATCACGGCAAGGTAGTGGCATGCAAGAATGAGTGCAAAAATTCATGACAGAGATAACAAAAAAGAAAGCACAGTTTCAATATCAAGGACTAATATAATTAAATTTCCTTCTTCTACGGGAACAAAATAATCAGCAATTAACAATATAATTCCTTATTTTCCTTACATACCAACCTGGCTTCTCTGACATGCAAACAGTAGTGGTTAAAATTTGTTGAATATTCGTCATTTTTTCTTCCTTATTATTATTATTGTTGTTTTTAATTCCCGTCCCGTTTCCTCTTTAAAGTAGGTACACCAGTGAGTCAGTCCAATTTGGTAACTGGTGTTTAAGGGACATAAATTTTTACCAGATAAGAGAAATCAAAGTGATCACTTCACCTAGCTACTACACGATGGATCTTGTCCGTCATAAATACAATCACACTACATGCCAAAAGTAACAACAAACTTATTCTTTCCTCCTCATGCCACATAGTCACATACCCATTCTCTTCAACACTATCTTCCTCTACAAGCTCACAACAGCCGATCTAGCTCTCTCCCTCTCTCTGGCATGGCTTCATTGATCTTCAAGGAGAGAAAAGGCATGAATTTCTCATGCACCTCTCCTGCATCAACTGCAGTTTGCACAAGCATCGACCGCCGGTCAATCGTCCAACCGAGTTCGAGTCGCTATCTCGATCGCTACACACCGCATCTACGGGACCCTCTCAGATCAAAAGCTGCACCAAGTTCCACAAAGTCCCTCCCTCCTCCTCCTCTTCCTCCTCCAATCCTACATCAGAAAACAGTAAAACAGAAGCAAAAGGGCGCTAATATCGCAAGAAGAAGCCTAGATATTTTGATGGTTTCAGCCGAGAAAATCAGTCCCCCTGTCTCGTCGCGCTATTTGCTCAACAGTGAGAGATTTTCTGATGTATACGCTGAACCTGAACCAGAGCCCGCAGCAGCCCCACCGCCTCTTCTCATAATGGGCCCACCACCCCCGACTGCCGAGATCTTGGAGGAATGTACGAAAAACATAGTTAGTGATGATTCAAAATCTCCTCCTACCCATGTTGACAAACCAAAAGATCATCAGGTTTGGAACTACAAAAATAATTATTCTTAATTATTTATAATTTATGTATATATGATCATTTTAGTTTAAATTTCTTTTGTTTTGGGTATTTAATTAATTAGGTGGTTGAGCTGAGAGTGTCTTTGCACTGCAAGGGTTGTCAAGCCAAGGTAAAGAAGCATCTATCTAAGATGGAAGGTGAGTAAATTCTGGCACTTCAATCTAATTCGCTTCACTTGCTAATTTTGTTCTTCCTATATAGCTACTTACAAGAGTGTAAACAGTGGATTAATTTAGTAGTTAAATCTCAAACTTCTAGAATCTTTTGTATGATGAAGTTTTTTGTTGACACAAAATTAACTAAAATAATTCATTCAGTTTGCTGCTGCTACTTTCTTATGAGTTATAAGACTTATTTTGCAACCTGTAAATTAATAAATCAGACAGCTTTATTAATTAATTCAGGCTCATGGATGTACTATCAAATCTATGTTTTTAGGAGTGGCATCATTCAACATCGACTTTGTGACGAAGAAGGTGACGGTGATCGGAGATGTGACGCCGTTGGGGGTGCTCAATAGCATTTCCAAGGTGAAAAATGCTCAATTCTGGCCATCCCCTCCTTCACTGATCAAATCAGACAAAGTTGCCTCATGATAATGATTAATATATAATTTGCATTAATTAACTACCCAATAATTAGATTTGGTATATGATAGGTGTTTTGTTTCTTTTTTTTTTTTGTAAATTCTGTTGCTTGAGATCAGAAAAAATAACATTATTTTGAAGTAGGCTGTATTATTAATTTTTCATGTTTTAACTATTTTATAAATATAGTTGTATGCATGGGGGATTTAATTTATTAAGCCTAATTAGTTAGTGATTTTGGGCTATATATATGTTATTGTGCCCAGTGGGGAAGAATTAAGGAAGCTTAATTTGCTCCGTAGAATTGCTAGAATTATTCAGTGCTACTGTCAGTCAGAGATGTATTATTGGATTCCCTGATCTGAGCATATGAGGTACCTTAATTGAGAAGGGACAAGGGGTTCAGGCTTCCCCTTGAAGCATTAAATTTTGCAATGCAATAAAATCACTCCCTCTTCTCTTCACTGCATTCATTTGCATGCTCCATCAATACCGATTGATTGGTCTCTGATAGCAAGTGTTGTTTGTTTCCTCTCCAGTCTATTTGCAACTGTACCCTTCATTACTCCTAAAGTGCTACAACGATGACAACACAGATTAATGTAATCGACATTGATTAAAGTAATTGACGAAAAGATGGACGACCATAATGTAGTCAAGATATCGGATTTGATGATTCAAATTTTGGACAAGAACATAAATATATATTGGTTCTTTTTTGGAGTTCTTGCTTAATAAGATGTGTTACTAACAACAAATTAGCTAGATAACCGACCTGGAGGCTGCTAGAAAGAAATGGATCAGAAAGACTATGTATTAACTGGAGAGGACTACAGAGTGCCGACAGTATAGGCTTTGAATTTTCTCTCATTTCTGGTACCACGCCTCCATGTTCAAGTTGGCATATAATTTAACATGAGAAAATGTTCTGCTCGGACAGTAACACGTACGAACTGTAAAAATATATATATAATAGGGGAGAGGACCACTCTCCTATCTGACGTGGCGCAAAGCTGGATCAACTTTTAAATAAATTTTAAATGGTAACGTTTAGGTCCAAACAAATACAGCAAGGAGCACCACTCCGTAAAACCACCTCATATTTACTCCATGAAATAAAACCTTTGTAAAAACTTGATTAGTCAAAACCCAAATTTCAAAATACAGAGACTTTGATGTGAAAAATCAAAACTTAGGCTTTCAATTTTGGTGTAGCAGCCTAGCAGGACAGGATATTACTCCAAAATATTAGTAGAACTTCATCGAAAAGACGAAAGTAGAAAAAAACTAGAGCTTTAAAAAGACTATATTTGTTATGTTTAGGCTTTAGCGGGCTGTATAAATTTTATGGCCTGGCTTGTTGAACGAAAATGTTAAATTTTACTAGGCCCATACGAAAGATCACATTTTTTTTTTACAAGTTCTAACATGTCATAGGTCCATATGACCATATATAACATGGACCACGGAATTAATTCAAGGCCTATAAAATTTCACAGGCTGAAATATGTGCATTACATTAGGCCTAAATGAACAACAATTTGTCGCACTTTTACATACAGGGTAATATAGTCCCCTAAATTGCTCCTTTTTTTTATAGAATTAAATTAACTTAAATAAAAAAACAGATATAAATAAGAAATAAAACAAAGAAGTTAGTCAAATTTTGGATTTTGAGATAAATAAAGCACTCAGGCTATCTGATACTTCATGATTAAATCAGTACATACAGCTATTTTATTGTCGGTTCAAAATTTCAATGACATGAAGGTTGGATACAAGTACACCAGGTTATTAATTAATCCACAATTAACTATGAAAAGAAAGGACTAGAAAAATAAAATAATCGCATTTCTTTTCTTTTAACGTAATAATGTATATATTTTCATTTCATGTCTGATGAAAGAGCTCTTTCGTCATGCTTCGCCTTTTGTTCCATCTCAGATCGGAGATTTGCAGCTACCGTTCTCTCATCCAACCAGGTGATGATGTCGTGAAAAACCCGGTCGATATTTTCAGGTGGCTCACCAGAGGTTAAAGCATGCCACATGCCCGGGTAGAGGTTAAACTTCTTGTCGGAGCTGGATGCCAATTCATACAGTAGTTTACTCACTGATGGATCTGTTACCTTGTCGTCTCCACCGTGAACTATCAAGAATGGCAACGAAACCTACAATGGAGCCACGGAAAAGTTACTGAAAGCTAAGGCCTGTTGGCAAGATCAATTGTAAGTTGATTATAAAAGGAAATTGTGCGTTATGTTTTCTACTTGTCATGTATGGAACTTGCAATATATTGTAGTTGTTATGATTGGTTATAAAAGAAAGTAAATAATGTTATATATGCAGGCTAATTGGAAATAGAGATGCAATGACATCCGCAAACAATAAAACAAGAAAATAATGAAAACAGAATGATGCTACCTGCTGGTTACTTGAACTGCTACATGTTATGGAGACATACAAAATGCATGACAATCAATATAGCTGTAAGTAATCTTTCAATTTGCGAATAATAAAATAAAATAAGGTAGATGTTGAGATCATCCAACTGTTTGTTTAACTTGTCGATCTGTAAACCTTATTTATATGCATATCTTTTATTCTAACAGCCATATCAGAGTAGCTAATAGCACAGAGTATATAGGTCTACAGGTTGACTTATCATATATATTTCAAATTAAGATAATCTTTTGGCGGCTTCAGAAAAATACATGGCGGTGCAAAGGGGTGATTGCATGTGAACAGAATAAAAAGTTTTTTTTTTTAATTTGGAATAAAAAGGTTAGACTGCAAGCATGAGGATAGACTTTTCATCATTGAAGATATCTTTTGAGAATTTATTTAGTTTTATTTATTATCCACTAGACCACTACCATCGTGGCATCGTGGTTTCGTGTATTATATTTATTAATATGTTTTCAATGCTATGTAGACATGTAGTGGTGCGCATTGAAAAACTAAATGGATGGATATTGGATGGATGAGTAATTGAGTATAGTGCAAAGGGATCATGCATCTTCATCTGATCTGAGACTGAGAGGATGCTACTGCTAGGGGGCAGGACTAGAGACTCGGTGGGTGTTTAATTTGTGTGGTAGTTTCTCAAGGTTGAATGGTGTAGCGAGTGTCGTGTTGGGTACCTGATGAAGGGTGCTCTCAAGGTCTAAGCTGACAGACAGCATCTGCTCCGCCGTCTTCAACCGAGGCTTCCCCTTGTAGCAATACGGGTTGTTCCTTATCTACAAATGCGCACACACATCACCAAAATTAAATAAATTATTTTTTTATTGATCGTGTTGGGTGCTCAAAATTAATTTAATTGCATCAAACAAGATCAAGATGGCTTGTTACTTGTTAGTTTTTTTTGAAGAAAAACAAGGGTCAAGCCCCTGCTTTATATTAATAAAATAAAGTATAAGAGTTTACAAAGTTTAGCAAGAAGCTAAACTCAACAAAACAGAAAAAAAAACACTAAAAAGAAAATCTAAAAGGAGACAAATAATCCGGATATACTTTTAATTAACCATTCACACTAACAAGATCAAGAAGCTAACAAGTTTGTTACTTGTTAGTTGTTATGAGACCTATATATACTTTTAATTAACCATTCACAGAACGAATATCTATCCCCACTTTGTTTAAATGCAGCCACAATTTTTCTTCTCTCCCTTTTTTTTGGATTTATCATATGGCGCGTGCTTTTACTTTTCTCTTAATTGATGTTGATTTCTTGTTATCTCTGTCGATAGTTCACAAGGAACTCACCAGTTTTAAGTTTTTGACCCAGTCAATATCATCCTTTGATTTTTCTAAAGAATAGTTAGTATTTCCTTCTCAGCACGGTATAATTCGAGTTGTATATAGATATTTTTTTAACGAACAAGATATGTACCACACCAAATTGACAAATTAACCGATTAAATTTAATTGATCGTGAAGTAATTGAAAATGACCCAACGTACAGAACTGTAATAATATATTTATAATGGAAAGGGACTAAGGGAGAAATGCATAATTAAATATTTGAAATTAATTTACCTCTTGTCTTTTCTCGGGACTTTTGTTCGCCATATCAATGACATCATTGGTGGGGACAATGCTCCATGTGGGTACTATATTCGCAAATTTCTTGAGAATAGGAATTACCAATGGAGGTGGCTTCATCTCGTCAGCAATCTATGAAAGAGACATGTAATAATTATTAGTTATCCAACCTTAATTAAATGTCAAAGTCAACAAAACAAGTTTTAGTTACGTACCTCAGTTAATAATAAATATATTAAAGTAGAAGCTTAGATGAGCTAAATTAAGAACATGACATGATACATGCACCAATAAAAAATAAATATATATACATATACTTCTTTTAATTGAAAAAAAAAATAGTTTCGGCACCCTTGTAGGCGAATCTACAAGATGCTCCTATAGTGATAGAAATACTTAATTAAATGTCACTCATTGTTCTCGATGATGCATCCATTATCATTGGGTACCTTTGGAATAATATCCCTTGCGTCAAACGAATAATTCTATGGTGAAAAATTGAGAAAAGAAGATTTGAGTTGTAGAACAAATTTGCAAATTATTATTTTTATACATACAGCCTACAGGGGAAAAAGAAAATGCAAAGTGGGCCGCCCATTTGGAAAAGGAAGAAAGAGATATAATAGAAATAGACCTTGCACATAGGAGCAACCAAGACGGCACCATGCCAAAAGGAAGGATGCTTTCTGTGGAGAAGAAGCGCCACTGCTCCCCCCATTGATTCTCCCAACACATACCTTTGCTTATTCTTGTACTCTGGCCTATCTGCATGTTTATCAGATTATTAATATTACCAAAAATAATATAGGAAATTTATTGTCAAAGTGTAACAAATTAGTAAAGAGGAGGTGCACAAGGCATATTACATACCAGAAACGCGGAGGAAGAAAGAGGAGCAGTCTCCAACAAGGTCGGTGAAATTAGGAATGTAACCTTGCAACCCTGATGATTTGCCATGACCCACATAATCCATCCCATACACACCGTATCCCGCACAAGCTAACCGTGTAAAAGTCTCTGCATTTTTTTTCCCAAATTTGCAACTAATTAATTATTACCAAATTTTATAAATAGAATTGCTTCGGAATTCATTAAACCCTATTTTGGGCAGTTGCAAAAAATCAAACAACGTGTGTATACCTTTCATAGTGATGCTGCATTCAACCGCATATCCTGTGAGCATAAAGCAAATTATTTGCTTATTACATACATGAATTGATTGCTACCAATTAATTGAAGGCGAAATTGGATGAAAATTAATCACATATATTAACAATACCATGGCAAACAAAAACTAGAGCTTTTGGTTCTGAGTTTTTCGGAATCCATCGGCATGTAAAGAGCTTGGTGCCGTGAGAATTCGTTATGTATTCCTGAAAAAGAAAACAAAAAAAGGTATGTATCATCAGAATTTTATAAAGAAAAATGTTCGGATGAGACCGGATTAATTAGACCAAAGTGAAATGGAGCATAAACGCACTAACCTCATCATATCTAATATTTTCATTGTCTTCAGCCTGAAATGATTGCAGATTGAAAAAGGAATTACAACTAATCTTGCATTGGTTTGATGTAAACCATTAGGACATAAAAAAAACAAGAAGGAATTGATCCATAATTAGAGTTGAAAAGCTTTTCACATACCATCAGAGAGAAGAGAGAGGGATGGAGATGACTTTCAGTTTGAACAAAGCAAAGCTTGAGAGAGAGAGAGAGCGAGAGAGAGAGAGAGATGCAGAGCGGGTATTTTTCAAACTGAGAAACAAATGTAATGAAGAAGAGAGAGAGAAAGAGTACTTGTTAATTCGCAAAGCTTACTATTATATGAATTTATTTGCGGTAATGTAAGATAAATACTTTTCTTTTTTTAGAACTGTGCTATAAATGCTTCGACACGTGCTCAGCTCTCATTCGGTAATGTCCAAATAGATATTGCTTGTAATTATCTTAATCTTTTCATTCTGACTAATTACAGATTTTTTTTTTCATTACTTTCCCTTTTAACTAATTTCCTCTCGAAACTACCGATTCCTTTGATATTAAATAAATCGAAATTGCTTAGGACCATCCTTAAGATTCTAGCATCTTCATCATCCTCACGCGTACGCTGTAACTAACTCCTCTCTTCTCACGCGTACGCTATCTCCCGCCCCTTCCCCCTCCTCCGTACGCTATCTCCCGTCCCGTCCCTTCTCTCTCCACCTACGCCTCTCCTTCAGCCATGGGCCCATGGCCTCTCCTCCAGTATCGACGCCCTCTCATTCTTCTTCTTCCCACCACTAGTATCTTCTCGTCTTCTCCAGTTATCCTCCACTGCCGACCATCAACGCTTTCAGTTCTGTCCTATATTTCTTTAAAGTAAATATATATATAACTGTTGAAGTTAATATGTGTAACTGTTGAAGTTATATATGCAGTTGTTGAAGTTATATATGTAACTGTTGAAGTAATATGTTATATATATAACTGTTGAAGTTAATATGTGTAACTGTTGAAGTTATATATGTAGTTGTTGAAGTTATATATGTAACTGTTGAAGTAATATGTTATATATGTAACTGTTGAAGTTAATATATAAAACTGTTGAAGTTAATATATAAAACTGTTGAAGTTAATATACATAATTGTTAAACTTGACATATTTAAATGTTGAAGTTAATTTTAAAGTGAGCATATTTAAATTGTTGAAGTTGGCATATATATTAACTTCAATAGTTATATATATTAACTTCAACATTTAAATATGTTAATCTCAATAGTTAGAATCATCAATATATAGTGTGTGTGTGAGAGGGGAGGGGGAGGGGGGAGCGTACGCGGGAGGGATGAGAGGGGGGGGGACGAGCGTATGCGGCAGGGAGGGAAACAGAGCGATTTCCAAAAATAGAAACGCGTAGAGCCAGAAATAGAAAAAACGCGTGGGGATGATGGGGATGATCCTTATCACATGATCCCCAAAATCCATCATCCCCAGTGGGAACACATTTTAATTTTTTCTATTTTTGTAATATTTTTGGTCCCCACTATTTGTCTCCCTCCCATCCCAGTGGGAACACAAGTCAATCTCCAGTATATTTGGATACATGGTATTGGATTATTGGTTCCTGCAAATTTGAGAATTTATTTCATAATGAGTATAATCATATCGATTCAATTCTAAAGGGTTTATTTTAAAAAATTATTTTTGTGGGGGTGGAGTGGGGTTAACAATTTTAAATTATCTTTTTCAAAATATAGTTTTTTGCTTTATTTTTTTCGTGGCGACAAAAAAAAAACCGAATATATAAAAAAACACTCACTTTCAGACAACAATTACTTATATTAACTACAACAGCTACATAAATAACTTCAACAGTTATATATATTAACTTCAACAGTTACATATATAACTTCAACAGCTACATATATAATTTCAACAGTTACGCATATAACTTCAACAGTTATATATATTAACTTCAACAATTACATATATAACATATTAACTTCAACAGTACATAGAGAATGTTCATGGCGTGTAGGTTAATTTTCGAATTATGAAACTCTTGGTCAGAGAGTAGGCTAGACTTTTCGTGATTAATGCCAAGACTTATAGAATGATATATCTCTGGTTTTCTAGCCAGAGAGTAAGCTAGAAAATGTTCGTAAACTCTAAGCATTTTACGAACAAATTATTATACTCTAAGCCTTGGCCATAGAGTACATTGGAGTAATTATTCTAAAAAAAAAAAGGAGGATGATTCCATCATCCCCTAAACTTTTTTATTAATGAAGACATGTTAGATAATTAATGAAGATTTGAGGATGATGGGATGATAGAATCTATGAGATAATGGAAAGTAATTTCCTATCGATTTTATATAGTATATTTATGGACCACCAAATTGAGAAAAAATAAATCTTGATTTTTTATAATTTTTTTTTAAAGTCAGGATAATAAAAAGATCCAGTAAAAGCAAGCACAAAAACAAAAAAATAACGAAATAAAAAAAAACATGGTTGTTTCGTCCAATGGTTTCTCTCCATTCTACCAATCAAATGGTCCTTGGTTCGTTCAGAGAGAGCGCATTTATTTTCAAATTTTTTATAATAAAATCCTTCATTTCAAACCAATCTTCAATAAAAAAAATAATAAAATAAACAAGAAAGAAAAGCGAGCTCTTATTTTCTGTGCCACTAATTGTTAAAAAAAAAGTTCAATTGGTCGGTAAAAGTTCACCTCTGTCATATACTCGTATTCAATAATGGATACATTATGTTGTTGCAAGTGTCAATTTCCAAACTTAATTATTTTAGTTCTTGAAAATTATGAGTTGTGATCAACAACAATAAAATATTACTTATTTTAACAAATTAAGAATTTTTATGTGATAACATCTGCATTTAAACCCAACTTCGCGCAATGACATTTTGGCATTACTGAATTTCGGCTGTTCCTGATTTTTAGCCTGGAGAATCATCTGTACAACTCTTTTAATAGAAATAGAATAGAAATATGATATTTGACAGCTAGGTATTAAGACTTGCTTGGATGGGTTTTAAGGCTGTCTTTGTTAGATTCTAAGACTTTCATACTGCTAGTGCTGCTAGAGCAGCTGGCTAAGACACTTGCCTGGTTCCATGGAGACCAGGGTTCAAATCCCAGCATTTGCTGGTTGAGAGTGTGTGTGAGTGGGTCTACGGACAATTATAAAAAAAAAAAGACTTTCATACTAGATGAATTAAAAACATTAAATCTGTTATTTTTTAAAAAAAAACTTGTACACTGTATGGACTAATTTTCTTTTCGGATAGGTATAAAGACTTTCTTGGACATTTATTTAGTCTTGCATTCTTAAGAATATGCTAAAAAGTGCTAAAAAAGATGAAATGTATTTCCGTATAAAGTTTATAAAAACATATAAAGACTTTTCCAGTTAATTTTCTAGACTTACTTATATATATATTGAAACTTTATTCTTTAATAACAGGCACGTCAGTGCGATCTAAAAAACATGATTTAAAATGGGATCCAGTCAGACTTTGTTAGAGGATTTGACTATAGACTTTAGATCGAGAGAAAATATTTGCTAAATATTCTTCCTTCCTTCAAGATAAATTCACCTTAGCCCTTATAAATTTTTTCTTATTAAATGAGATTTCATTTCATTAGAAACTTTTTATCAAAATTAACGGATTTGATATCATTTTATTTTTAATTTCATGTTATTAGATCTAACGAAATCATGAAAAATCAATGCAAATTAAATAAAAAAATGAAATCCCACATAAAAATATTTTGATAAAAGCCTTTTTGTAAACTATATATAAATAAATAAGAGTTTTGCTATGGTGAGTTGCAACTCACCAAAGGGTCGGTGAGTCGTGCTCAAAACTCCTGGATCTAGTTAAAAATGACCGATCCAAACCGTTCAATATGATCTCTCCATTGAAATCTCCATGCAAACCAAATTTTATATTTTTTTTCAAAATTTTACAAAATCGTTAATCTAATTAGTTCTGAACTGTTAAAAAAAAAGCAATTTTTAAAAATTCGAAAAAATACTTAAAAATTCCAAAAATATATAAAATTTGATTTGCATGAAGATTTCAATAGAAAGATCATATTGGACAATTTGAATCGATCATTTTAAACTAAATCTAAAAGTTTTGATCTCAACTCACCAATCCTTTGATGAGTTACAACTTACCGTAGCAAAACTCAACAAATAAATATTAATTAGCTGAAGTACCGACAAATTCTCCGAAGAAGGTGACGAGTTTATACTCACGATCAATTTATCACATCATAGGGGTTGGTAATGAACGCCATTCGATTAGTCAGCTGGTGAGACTTACATTATTTAATTTCGTCCAACTAACGAAATGCCATGTGATCCTCAAAAAAGGTAATCGAGTTGATCTGATTTTGGAGATATTGACTTGCGATCCCTCCAGGCATGCCGCTTTGACCGGTCATAACATTATTATAAATTATATATATATATATAGAGAGAGAGATTGGCTAAAGTATACTCCAGCATATAGATAGCCCGTATGCTGGAGTCGTTTCTCACAATCTAAAATGCATACAGTCGATCCGAAACTTTCAAATTGTTCTCAATATTGAAATCTCCTAGGAAACTAAAATTTATATTTTTTCGAATTCTTTTACTATATATTATGCTATTTAAAAAAAAACATTGTAAAGGAGTTGTAAAGGAGTATTTCTGGCCCTTCAATTTGAAAATAGCATAATATATAGCAAAAAAATTCGAAAAAATGTAAAATTTGGTCTTGAAGGATATTTTTATATGGAGAACAACTTGAACGGTTTGGATCGACTGTTTGAATTTTAGATTTTCAGAAACGACTCTAGCATACGGGTTTGATCCGTATGCTGGAGTATACTTTAGCCAATATATATATAGGATGGCTAAAGTGCCATTGATGGCACGGAGGGTCCCGTGCCATCAAGTCATTTTTCGAGATCCAAAATTCAAATGGCCAATCCAAATCGTTCAAGTTATTCTCCATATTGAAATATCCTTGGAGACAAAATTTTACATTTTTTAGAATTTTTTTACTATTTATTATGATACTTTTAAAAACATTACGATTAGAGTAATTTCAGGCCCTCCAATTTGAAAATATCATAATAAATAGCAAAATAATTTGAAAAATTGTAAAATTTGGTCTCTAAAGGTATTTCAATATTGTGATCAACTTGAACGGTTTGGATCGACCGTTTGAATTTTGGATCTCGAAAAAATGAGTCGATAGAAAGTTGATGGCACGTGCCATCGATGGCGCGTTAGCCATCCTATATATATATATATATATTGGCTAAAGTATACTCCAGCATATAGATAGCCCGTATGCTGGAGTCATTTCTCACAATCTAAAATGCATATAGTCAATCCGAAGCTTTCAAATTGTTCTTCATATTGAAATCTCCTAGGAAACTAAAATTTATATTTTTTCGAATTTTTTTACTATATATTATGCTATTTTAAAAAAACATTGTAAAGGAGTTGTAAAGGAGTATTTCCGACCATTCAATTTTAAAATAGCATAATATATAGCAAAAAAAATCGAAAAAATGTAAAATTTGGTCTTGAAAGATATTTTTATATGGAGAACAACTTGAACGGTTTGGATCGACTGCTTGAATTTTAGATTTTGAGAAACGACTCCAGCATACGGGTTTAATCCGTATGCTGGAGTATACTTTAGCCAATCTCTCTCTCTCTCTCTATATATATATATATATATATATATATAAAGTATTGCTAAAATGCTATGCATAGTATGGATGGCCTCCATGCTACGGTTTCGTTCTTAAATTTTATGCTTCAAACAACTGACCTAAACCATTCATTATCTTTTTCATATTGAAATCTCAGTGGAAATCAAATTTTACTTTTTTTAATTGTTTTATTATTTTTCTCGATTTTTTAAAATACCTATTTTAATAAATTCTGGCCCTTCAATAACATAATTTTCAAAAATCCTATATATATTTATATATATGTGGGCTAAAGTGCCATAGATGGCAATGCCATAGACGTCTTTTTTTGAGTCCTTTTTTGAAGATCCGAAATTCAATCGGTCAATCCGAACCGTTCGAATTGATCACTATATTGAAATACCATTGGAGACCATATTTTATTTTTTTTTATTTTTTTGCTATTTATTTTGATATGTTCAAATTGGGGGGTCTGAAATACTCCAATTATAATGTTTTTTAAAAATATCATAATAAATAGCAGAAAAAATGTAAAATTTAGTCTCCAAAGGTATTTTAATGTGAAGAATAATTTGAACGGTTCGGATTGAGTATTTGAATTTTGGATCTCGAAAAACGACTCTATGGCTCGGGACCCTCTGTGCCATCTATGGCACATTAGCCATCCTATATATAGAAAGCCTTCAATCAAAGCGCTTTGACCGGAGTCCCGGTTAAACACCATCAGATCTAAACTTTGAAAGTTCAAATGATCGATCCAAACCGTCAAATATGATCTCCATATTGAAATCTTCTTTCCGAGCAAATTTTTTTTTTTTGAAATTTTTAAGTATTTTTTTCGAATTTTAAAAAATCGTTAATCTAATTTGTTTTGAACCCTACAAAAATTGCTGTTTTCAAAAATCCTAAAAAAATTTCAAAAAAATGAAAAAATTGATCGGCAAAGAGATTTCAATATGGAGATCATATTTGACAATTTGGATCGGACATTTGAACTTTCAAAATTGAGAATTGACGGGGTTTAACCGGGACTCCGGTCAAAGCGCTTTGATTGAATTCTTCCTATATATATATATATGAGGATTGCTAAAATGCAATGCATATAGAGTTTTGCTATGGTGAGTTGCAACTCACCAAAGCGTCCGTGAGTCGCGCTCAAAATTTCGAAATTAAGTTCAAAACGACCGATCCAAACCGTCTAATACAATCTTACTATTGAAATCTCCATGCAGACCAAATTTTATATTTTTTCGAAATTTTTAAGTATTTTTTTGAAATTTTAGAAAATCATTAATCTAATTAGTTCTGAATTGTTCAAAACTAACAGTTTTTAAAAATCCGAAATAAATACTTTAAAATTTTGAAAAAATATAAAATTTGGTCTGCATGGAAAATTCAATAGGGAGATGGGCGAATTTCGCTTTGCTATTCATTATGGTCCACTTGGTTTTCTTAGTCGTTCCTGATTTGCTATTCTGACCTATTTTGAAATAGCTTATTTAAGTTATATTCTATTAAAGCAAATCCAGCAATGTTCACATAGCCACTTTTATTTATAGTGTACAATAGTTAAACATGTATATTATATAATAACTAAGTATGTGTGTTTAATTTACAGTGGTTTTAGAAATAAGTATAAAAAATTAAAACATATTGGCTTTTTCTATCATTGAAAGGGATTATTATGTAAAATTTATATAATTGTGTGTTGTATACATTTTGAAAATTTGAATAAGTACAAAAGTTAAAAAATTTTGTAATTTTGTTTTCACTTTGAAAAACGTCAGAGGGCAATTAACAACTGTTATAAATCGGGAAAAAAAATTATACTATACAATATTTGAATTTACAATATACAATAAGTATATATATATATATATATATATATATATAGTTTAGTTATGGTGAGATGCATCATAAAAAATCTCGCATGAGATGCGATCGAAACTTATGAATTTGGTTCAAAATGATCGATCGAAACCGTTCAATATGATCTCGCTATTGAAATTTTCTTGCAGACCAAATTTTACATCTTTTCAGAATTTTTAAGCATTTTTTTTGTATTTTAAAAAATGACAGTTTTTTAACGGTTCAGAACTAATTAGATTAACAATTTTCTAAAATTTCAAAAAAATATTTAAAAAATTCGAAAAAATGTAAAATTTAGTTTGCAAGGAAATTTCAGTAGAGAGATCATATTAGACGGTTTGAATCAGTCATTTTGAACCAGATTTATGTGTTTTAATTGCATCTCACGGAAGAGTTTTTGTGATGCATCTCATCATAGCTAAACTCTCTCTCTCTCTCTCTATATATATATATATATATATATATATATATATATTTATCGTAACGAAAATGGTCAGAGAGTAGTTACATGGGCTCTGTAGTATATCAAATTCCTTTTGGTATGTGGAGTGCTCTGCTCTTTAGTTATGAGAACCTTCCCTTTTCATTCCTCTTTTTCTAAATTCCATTCTCGTGTGTTGAATTGAATGAATCTTTGCACAGCACTATGCGTACGGGAATTGATCCGGACACCCCGTAATTTGGTCCAAACACTCCTAAAGACGAATATACCCCTATGTATTTAAATATAATTACATAGCTTACCATAGGATAAAAAACAAAACAAAACAAAGAGTCCAAAACATAGCGTTCCTCATAGGTCTCATAATATGCTAATTCTAAAATTTTCTTTCCAATGTTAGAGAATTTTCTAAATAGATTCATGAATTTGAGATTATTAGCAGATGCAAATAAATAAGTTATTGACTAAATATAGAATTGAAGATATTTAGTCTCGTACATGGTTAGATCTGGAAAACTTCAATAACTGATTATAAATTGAGTCCCTTTCTAAAATTTCTGAAGCGTTTTGTCATTTTGAAGAGCTTCATGGAGCCGAGATTTTTGGAGAAGGAAATCTAGACATTTCAAACCAAAAAGTGTGTTCAGACAAAAGAGTTAATTTGTCATTTTCAAAATACAAGGGTGCTCGGACCAAACGGTGGGGCGTCCGAATCAATTCCCTATGCGTACATTGCTGAATGACATCGCTGAATACTAAACTAGGGTTAGAAATCGAGCTTCGCTCGATACAGTAATTTCTATTTTATATAGTTTAAATTTTGAATTTTTCTTTATGTAATTTTAAATTTTTATATATGTTAATAATAAGTTGAAGATATAAATAAAATATCTATATCAATATGTTTTAAGAAATTATAAAATAAATTATTGCAAAAAGATTAGATTAAAGTGTCGTCTTATTTAAATAGTGTACAATTAGGTACGTAAAGATGGTTATTATTTATGCATAAATCATAAGAAGAAAAGAGAATTGTTAGTGTTCTATATATAGGACGGATGGGTCCGTCCAATACGATCGTTTTCACGTTTTTAAATTTCAAATGACCAATCCGAACCATTCAATATGTTCTCCATATTTAAAACTTGCAAGAAACCAATTTTTACATTTTTTTGAATTTTTTTACTATTTTTTTAGTATTTTTGAAAATTCATGATATAAACATTATGGATCGTCCAATAACAACGATTTTCTAAAATACCAAAAAAATAGTAAAAAAATTCGAAAAAAATGTAAAAATTGGTTTCTTATAAGTTTTCAATAAGGACAACATATTGAACGGTTCGGATCGGTTATTTGAAATTTAAAAATGTGAAAACGATCGTATTGTACGGAGTCCATCCGTCCAATATATTGAACTCTAGCATTTCTCAGAAGAAAAATATAAAAAGTTTATGAGGCATTAGTGATACAAAAAGACGTTTTATTTCCGTTTAATACAGGAAAAAGTCATCATTATACATGTAGCTTGCGGGGTCTCTTTCGTCATCAACCAAATATCGTTCATTTTATGTTTGGAATTCTTCTATTCAATTGTTACGTTGGCTTTGAATAAATGAAGCAATTATATACCTAAAAAAAAATCATGAAGAGAGATTCATGAGGAGAAGTGTTTTTTTTTTAATTAGTACGCTGAAGTGTACAAATATGACACAATTTTAATTTCTGAAAGATTAATGGATGACGAAGATTAAATAAAGGAAAAGGGCCTACATATTTCATTTCAAGTAACAGCATCAACTCACCTATTTTCTTTGAAATTTTTCTAGGACGCCCCATATTGATCTGTTAACCATTTAATAGAGATAATTTAGCAGTCAGAATGAATGTAAAGAAAAATTTGAATGGCACATTATAGGATTTAAGATAAATAATCTTACAATTATTAGAATGTACTAATAGTAATTGCCTAGTTTTAAAAAAAAGAGAAGAGAAAGCACATGTGATGAATGTTGAGAAGAAGATGGTCCTAAAAAAATTACTGAAAATAAGCTCTAAAAAAAATCAGATGGAGGAGGTTGTTAAGGGTAACAATTTAAACGGTAAAATATATTTTAATACAAAAGTTAATTGAATTATTAATATACAAAGAGTCATTAATACAATGATATAGTAATAATTTTGTTTTTCCTTCACTCATTAATTATCACCAACGCATGCACATTTATATATATAATTAATTGAGAGTGCAAATAATGGCAGTTTACTAATCAATAATAATAGCTCAATGTTTATAAAACAATAATAATGATTTTTCCAAACGCACTATAAGGGAAATAAATCCTTGCAGGAAATACAGCTTTCAAGCACATTTAATACAAAAAGAAAATATTGTCAGCATTAAAGCTTCCCTTGAATTGTGCAATTTCCCTGGATCATAAAAAAAAGAGCTAAAAGCAATAAAGCCAAATTTTGAAAATAATAATTGCAAGAATATATGGTATATCATTGAACCTCAATCCCTATATCCTCCTCTCATTAACAGGCACAAATCATATGAAAAATCACATCTTATAAATAGCATAACAAAAACAAATTAAAAATACAGTCTAAAGGTTCCAAATCTGAATAGCTTTACAATCTGCAAAAAAAAATTAATAAATAAAAAATAAAAAAATTTGAACTATCTCTACTTGGATTTGTACCACGATGTACATATAATAGCTTTTTCTTCCAAGGGCCTGATAATATTATATGTATATATATATTTAGATTACGCAAAATACAATGAAACATATTTCCATAAAATAAGGAACACTTAAAAATCAGCACAAAGAAGTTAGTTCTAGGAAACGTCAAAAATAAAATAACAAAAAAATTCTATTCCTTATCAACTAAGAAAATTAAAAGTTATGATAGCATTATACCTTGACATTGCAAGAGACTTGGTCAAGTGTAATTTTCTTGCTATTTTTTCTATATGTTTAGTGCCTCTACTCTACCAAAATGTTCCTGCAAGAGCGCATTAAGAATAAAAACTTTTAAAACTTCAATATAACGGTGGTTACAGAGAGAATGAAAATTGATTTGATTAACACTGTTACATAATTGATCTTAAGAAAATCTTATTGATTATCTTCTTCTGCTCCCGTTGCTTTTGGATAAATTGTTTTCCATATAAGTAAAGAGATCATGGAGCAAGTACTCGGTTTAAACTCAATAACGTATTTTCAGAAGAAGTTTAGTGCCTGGATCCAAATCAGTACCACAATAAAAAAATGCAAATGTTACCAAAATATGCAAAATATGCTTAAAAAATGTTTAATAAGAACAGCTATGAAATTCCATGCATAAAAAGTTTGGTTAATTCGCATAATTTCTATTCTAGACAGTTTATTCGCATAATTTCTATTCTAGACAGTTTGTACCAAGACAGTTTTTTTTCCGTAATAATTTCTCAATCAAATTAAGAGATCAATGGATTATCAAGTAAATCAATAATATAAATATCACGATTTGTTACCATTAAAAAATTATGCATATACATGAATCCAAATGTAAAAAGTTCAGCAATGATCAAATCTAACCCCATCCGTGCAATAATTCTGGCCACAACTGAAATCTTTCTTTTGGTTTGTTAAAAAATACAAAAGGGGAAATTAGCAAAAAAAAAATGAAGTGGAAAAAGGGAAAATGCAAAACGATAGAGTAAAAATGCATAACGCTTTCGAACCTCAAATTGTTAAACATCAGGCCAAAGAGAGACGTCCAGATGGCAGAGACGATAGCTCGTCAGATTCATTTAGAGCGATTTCGGATTGCTCGATTCCAATGATGGAGATAACTCGAATTAAAAATCGACCGGTCTGCCATTAGAAGAGCGAAACCCTAGAAGAGGAACAACATATGAGGCCTGCAAAAACCAACGAAAAGAAAAAAGAGTGCAAAGAAGGGATAGGGACCTGCTACACAAATGAATAAAAGAGGGGGTCGTGTGGGAAGGGGAAAAGAGACAGCTTCGCTCCTTCAATTCCTTCCCAGCGTTGGTTTCATCAAACCTAGGATTATATTGCCATGGATTGAATTAAGTGATCTACCTCACCGAGGCGACAAAGAAGGAGAAGATGCGTCAGAGAAGAAGAAGAAGCGACTCTTTGGCTTGCGATGCAATAGAGAAATAAAGGAGGTTTCATTAGAAAGCCACTGAAAGGGAGAAGACGGATGAGATTTAATCATCTAGAAAACATTGAACGGACAGATGCTGCTTTAAAAACTGCGCAAAAAAATCACGCCTATTATATTATACTATATAGATAAGGGCCCAAATTCATTAATTGCTCCGAGTGGAATGAATACCGATTTAATTTTGTCAACTCCTCGTGCTCACATTGTAATCTATCCTTATTTGAAAAACTAAAGAATTTTGATTTATGGTTTTCACGCCGCCGACCAAATTTGAATCATCATTCCATTTGCCAAAAATAAGCAAAACGTGTGTACCTGTTCCAGTAGCCTGCGCGTTGCTTCTCTGTTCTGAGATCAGACTGCTACATGTTGCCAGTTGCCCACGTCTCCACCTCCATAAGATGAGAAACACTCTTTGAAAGATCTAATTAAATTTTGAGAAACTTATTTTATGTGTTTATCACTAGCATCCAATAAAATGTACTAGTTCAAACATTATTCGCAGCTAGATAAATAAAAAAAATCATAAAAATAAGTTTTCAAATATTTTTTTATTATTCTTTTCTAATTTATTTCCGAATTTTACAAATTATACGTAGCAATATAACATATAGAAATGTTGTGTTGATAGTTGTTATTTGAGAAAAGAAAATTAAGGAGAGAGAAAGATGTTGAAAAAGGAGTATTTAATAGATGTTGCGTCCATTATAATTTTATTCTATATCGATGGCACGTGCCATCGATGGCACGTGCCATCAATTTTCTATCAACTCGTTTTTCGAAATTCGAAAGTCAAACAGTCGATCCAAACCGTTCAAGTTGATCAAAATATTGAAATACCTTTGGAGACCAAATTTTATATTTTTCAAATTTTTTTGTTATTTATTATGATATTTTCAAATTCGAGGACCTGGAACACTCTAATCATAATATTTTTTTTAAAATATCATAATAAATAGCACAAAATTCGAAAAAAATATAAAATTTGGTCTCCAAAGATATTTCAATATGGAGAACAACTTGAACGGTTCGGATTGGCCGTTTAAATTTTAGATCTCGAAAAATGACTTGATGACACTGGGCCCTCCGTGCCATCGATGACACGTTAGCCATTCTCTCTCTCTCTATATATATATATATTGAAGGTCATACGGTTATTATCACGCCAGCAATTTCACTGAACAAAGAAAATTACGAAGTACAGAGAAGTGAAAGAAAATAAGGAAAAGAAATAATTAAAAATAAAAACAAAAGATGAGAAGTCAAAGAATAAGCAACTCTAACTCTAAGTCATTTTCTTCCAAACTCTAACTCTAACTTGAGCCAAAAATCTGTCTATTTTTTTTTTCTTTCCAGATTATCCAAGAGCTCGATGCGCAAATGATATCCAAGGACGAGCCAATTGTCGCTCTGTTCTGATGCCAGAAGGTTGATATGTAGTAGCGTCTGAAACTGTCAACTAGACACATTCCCGTCCTAATCAGAAAAAGGCCCCTTTGTCCTGAAAATAATCCATCAAACACTTGCCAATTCATTTCGTAAAAATAAAAAAGAAAAATCAGTTCAAATAGTGAGAATATTTGAAGGTTGAAAAAAAAAATTCAAAGGTTAACTGTAAAATTATGATCTTATATCCCATACTTCCTCTTTCATCAGGTTTTCGGATAATTCGTTGGCATGCGACAGAGTTCAAAATTGTATTGCACTTTTGCTCCAAAGAAATTGATAATTAATCAAGCCATTAGGTTTTACAGGAGGAGATGTTCTGTTCAATTAATCGACAAGTAAACCACCTTCCACTTTAATTAGTTGACTGATGTCCACATCCACATGTCCGATCGATGCAGCTGGTTTCTTTCTGGGGGTCAATTTATGCCGCACCCTTCATTTTACACATTTTTATGAAATAATGATTGAAAAAGAAGGCTGTTTGTTATTATTATTATTACTATTATTATATAATCATATCAGTTTAGCATAAACTTAGAGAGTGGGGCCGTGGCCGGCCCGTGGGGGGGTTTTTATATTGGGCCCAGCACAACGTGTTAGCCTGTTCTTTCTGAATACCCACCCCCTGTCCCTAGGGATGAAAACGGATCGGATACGGAGCGGATGTAGGTCTTCCCATATCCGCATCCATATTTTTTTCTCGGATACGGATACGAATACGGATGCGTTCGGATACGGATACGGTTCCGATATTAAACGGATACGGATACGGTTCGGATATTATCGGATACGGAGTCGAATACGAATATATTTTGTCGGATACGGATCATATAACGATCAATTTATTTTATTTCATTTCTTTAGAACTTTTTTTAAATTTCATATTGCGTATAAAAGTTTGTTATATATGAGAGTAGCTGAAGCATAAGAAAATTTTCATGTCATGCAATAAGTTATATTCAAACAATATAAATTATACGATAATAAGGTAATAAGGTAAGCAGTGTACAAAATTTATTCTTTCAACCAATTAAATCCAAAATTTCATCAAAATATTATATATAATATGTATAAATTAAATTATTATTAACATTATTGGTTGGATTCTCAACAAATATATTGGATTCAATAAATCACATATATAACCGTAATTATCAAATTTATGAATTAATCAATAAAATTGCGAGCACCACATAAGTACAAATTTAATAGAATTGATCAATAAATTCAGTCTTTCCACAATTTGAATTCCAACAGTATATTTAACTATTCAATGTCAAATCATATCATGTTACCTTAAATGTCATCATACATTAAAAAAGTATATTAATCATATGTAATCAACATGACGAGAGAAAAAAAATTAATTTTAGTATTATTATCATATATAATCGTCTCAATATTAAAAAAATAAAAATAATTTTATGTTCCAAATAAAAATATTATTATAAGAGAACTTATCTAATAAAAATTAAGCATTATATAATTAAAAGTATTCTCTAATGTAGATAAGTAATTATATTAATTATCTTATGCCATTAAAAATACGGATAAACGGATTAATATCTATCGGATACGGATAATATCCATGTCGGATACGAATACGGATCGGATATTGTCAAAAAACTCAAAACCATATCCGCATCCATATTTTTTTGGCGGATACGAATACAAATACGGATATGTTCGGATACGGATACGGATCGGATGTTATGCGTATTTTTCGGATTCGGATACGGATCGGAGCGGATTTTATCCGCTCCGTTTTCATCCCTACCTGTCCCCCTTCTAGAAATATAAAACAAGTTAAAAGAATATCATTAATTACATGATATCTCATATTTATACTGATATTTTAGCCAGACTTTACATCGAAATTGTGACTAAAACCGTGATATTATCTTGTTTTTCTGTTTGTTTGGCAAGATTGGATACTGCCGTGGAATTTTACTTGTCTTGTAGGAATTTGGTGGATCACGCATAATCATTGTATAAAATGGTAGATTTAAGGGAATCAAATGGCTAAATGGAAGCAATAGCATTGTAGAGCTCATTGTAAGCTTTCCGTCGATCTTTGAATCACCTCAATCGGAGCCCGGATGAAGAAATTATGCTCAAAATACTATTGGTGCGCAATGCTGGCACAAGAATTCGGACCGAATTAGCATCAATTCGGACCGAATTGCGTCACAGAAAATTACAGAGAAGCTAATTCGGACCGAATTGTCTGGAATTCGGTCCGAATTGCTATACACGGAAATGTTTCTGGCTGCGTCCTGAAGGCGTTTTCTCCATTAGGAAGGCTATTTTTCCGCCCAAAATGAAGGAAAATCACATCCCAGCTGTCCAGGAGAGGGGAGAGGAGTAATATAAGCATATTACATCTTTGGAAGAGCTAATCTTTCATTCCACTTTTGACCTTTCTCTCTCAACCAGATCTGGATCTGGTTCTGGGACCTTTTCTCTCTTCTTGTGCGACTTGGGCAGGTGGTAGAGGACGGATTAGAGTTGTTCCTTGCTGCTACAACGAGTTCCGAAGATCTCAAGGTGTTCTCTAGTGCGACGGCAACAGTGGACAACCTTAGAAACTTGGCTATTTGTTGTATCGAACCAATTCTCTCTTTAATTTCTGAATTTATGTCTCGTTTAGTTCTATATTCTGTTATTTGCACTGTTTCTCTTAGTATGTTAGGCTAAAAACTCATTGCTTTAGGGAACGATGTAGCTTAGATCTAGATTTTGCTTGGTTTATTTGTTTTGTTGATGGATGAAGTCAATTACCCTTGGGATTTTAACTGAAATTGCTTGTGTTTGGACTGTTTACTACTTGTATCGCTCGACTTTTGTACGTGTGCAATTGTTGGGAACTTCTTTACATTATGTTAATCGAGTCCTGTACGAGTATTTCGAGGTAGGTCAAAGGCGAAAGTCGACCAATTAATAACCAAAAGTGAACGTTTCTAGTTAGGCGAAAATCTAACTAGATACCTCGTAGATAACCATTGGTAAACTCGAGTAAGTCCACCGAACAACGAAAGTTGGGGGTGCAATACACTCGATGAAGGTTGTTTAACACTAGATCCCATTCCAAATACCATACCCAATAGGCGAAAGCGGAGGGTTAGGGAGTTAGGTTTGGCTAGATGGACCTTTGGCTTGAATAAATCAATAAAAGAGTAAACCATAGCATTTACACAGTGGAATTCGGTCCGGAATTCGGACCGAATTAGCAAGGCCGAATACGACAGTGCTAGGTCTTGCGACTCTGTGGCCAGTTCTAAGTGAAATCGAACCCTAAGGCACATTTATTATCTTATTTTAAACCGTTAGAAAACCCCAAAAATATTTATTTCAATTGTTTTGCATAATCCTCATTACTTGCAATTGCATTCCTTTATTTCTCTTTAATTTGTTCTATTCGTGATACCGTTTCTCTTCTCAATTTTTATCGTCTAGCTTTAACGAAATAATAAGAATAATATTCATATCCATCTCTGTGGGTTCGACACCTTTACTCTACTACGAACGACTAGTCGAGTACAAGGTTTATTTGTTTGACCTTGGTTCACACCCTCGATCAAAATGGCGCCGTTACCGGGGATGGCGTTATGATATTATTTCTTATTAAAGTAATTAGAGACTAGTCTCATTGTTTTATTCTTTTTACTCATTTGGTACATTTGTTGTTATATCTCTGGTGTGTAGGTTAACGCTGGCTAGAGGATCAAGAAACACCCAACCCCAAATTCCACACGATTACAACCTCAGGGGTAAGGGAGACAACCCTCACGAAGCCTCTAGCTCGAGCACAACGCAAACCGCTGCTCGCAAGGGGAAGAAGCAACAACAACCTGCACCGAATCCGGACCGAATTCCGCCCAATCCGGTCCGAATCGAAACTCAGCAAGTTCCAGAGGGTCAAATTCGGACCGAATTCCAACCTATTCGGACCGAATTCCTTGAGAACCTGCACACGGGCGAAGGAACGAGCATTCCAATGGCTGATCGCACTGATGAAGCTAGGAAACTTGAGGCTCTACGCCTTGAGTTAGAGGCCACCCAACAAAGAATTCTCCAAGATCGACTCGCCCTCGAGCAAGAGCGACTCATCTTCGAGGAAGAGCGCAACGCAAACTTTAACGATGGCGGCAGCATTCATGGAGCACCATTGAATCCCTACAGAACTCAGGGGTCCAACAAGTCTCTCCGCGAGCATTCTGCCCCTCGAGTACAAGACGTGGATGGACCAGTCGTGATTAGGGAAATTGCTGCCAACAACATGCAAATCAATCCTGCACACGTTGCACTCGTGCAACAAAACCTATTCTATGGGGCTGAACGGGAGGACCCACACGCACATTTACAAACATTTCTTGATTGCACCAAATTGTTGAGATTCAACGGGGTCACCCCGGATTCGATTAAGCTTCTCTTGTTTCACTTCTCTCTTAGGGATAAGGCTAAGAAATGGTACAACACACTAAAAAGAGGGTCAATTGATAGTTGGGGAGCTATGGCAAGGATTTTCCTTGAACGGTACTTTCCAGCCAAAAGAGCCTTTGAAATTAGGAGGGAAATCACAAATTTCAAACAAAGGGGTGATGAATCATATAGGGAAGCTTGGGAACGGTTTAGAGATTTGGAGAACTCTTGTCCTAACCATGGAATTCAGGATTGGTTGACCATTCACTCGTTCTATAACGGTCTTTATGATAATATTAAAGTGAATGTTGATGCTCTTTCAGGTGGAAGCTTCACACAACTCGATGCGGAGCAAGCACGTGATGCCATTGAGAGATGCGCCCTGCAATACAATTGGCCGGCGCCCAACCCAACAAGAAACTATCCACCTAGGCATGAAGTCAAGGAGATCAAAGACACGCGAGACAGGATTGCTCGTTTGGAAGCCGAGCTCGCGAAGATGCAGTCAATCGGTGGCACACGCCCACCATACAAAGAATGTGGAGTGTGTGGAGAAAAAGGACACATGTCCTTTAATTGCCCTCTCCAATATGGGGATAGAGAACCCGAAGAAGTTATGTCTTTTGAATATGTTCGCAATCGGTACCAAGGTTCAATGGAGGATGACGAAGAGGGTGGTTGCCAAGGCAACTATCAAAACCATACTT
This sequence comes from Rhynchospora pubera, assembly GCA_028095005.1. Taxonomy (NCBI): domain Eukaryota; kingdom Viridiplantae; phylum Streptophyta; class Magnoliopsida; order Poales; family Cyperaceae; genus Rhynchospora; species Rhynchospora pubera. The sequence goes on from CM051459.1 coordinate 104,338,443, forward strand.
TTGTCCCAAGAAAAATGCACACCAAAAAAACTGGTAACCAACTCCAACCGAATCAAAACCGAGGTGCCCCATTCAACTATGACCAAGGGCAAAACTTTCAAGAGAAGGACTATATTGCACCTCGAGTTGAGCAATTCATGGAGACTCAAAAAGTCCTAAATGAGACAATTCTTGAGGGAATGGCTAAACTTCAAAAAGAATCTGGAGCCGCTTCGCGGGTGGAAAAGATGATGGAAGTGTTCTTGGCATCTCAAAACACTCACCCAAGTCAACCCGAGCCAAACCCTCGTGCGGAAATCAAAGCGGTGCACACACTCAGGAGTGGCACTCAATACAAGGACCCACCTATGCCCAAGGAAGTTCAGCCAAAAGACACATCCGCAGCTGAACATGAGTCGAATTCGTACCGAATTCCTACTAATTCGGACCGAATTTCGTCGCGACAAAATCCAGAGGCACCAATTCGGTCCGAATTCCACCCAATTCGGACCGAATTCAAAGGAGTTAAGCACACATCTGCTCCGAATCCGCTGCTAAAGGCACCTGATCAACACATAAGGGTCTTTTATCTTAGTAAGATGGACGATCCAGGCAGATTCACCATACCATGCACCATTGGTGGGACAATAATAAAAAAGGCCCTATGTGACAACGGAGCAAGCGTGAGTCTCATGCCAAAGTCTGTGTTCGATCGAATTGGCATTGGAATTTTAAAACCGTCCAACGGGACCCTGAAACTTGCAGACTCGTCAGTTCGACGGCCTATTGGTGAAATTAAGGACATTCCGGTCAGGCTTGGGAAATTCTTTATCCCAGGCGATTTTGTGGTAATAGACATGGAGGAAGATGAAGACGTTCCCATCATTTTGGGGCGTCCCTTCCTTAGAACTGCAGGTATTCTAATGGACATGAAAGATGGAACTATTTTAGTGAGGGTCGGTGGAGAACAATGGAAATACTCGATCAATCAAGCTATGAAGTGCTCAAACCAGCTTGAATATTGCTACCGAACTGACATGGAAGAGGTCCCGGTCGAGAGACCACTCGAAGAACAATACTCAGGCTCTCTCTGGGGCTATCACGAGCCATGTTGTGGAATACATGAGGCAATTGCTGTAGAGGAATCCATCCAAGAGGTCACAGACAAGACAGAACCTGAAAACACAAGCAATTCGGACCGAATTCCACCCAATTCGGACCGAATTGAGGTCTCTGGAACTTCTGAAATTTTCTCATTTAGCAATTCGGACCGAATTCCATCCAATTCGGACCGAATTCCACCTAATTCGGACCGAATTCACCCCTCTGGAACTGACAGGGCAATTTCTCAGCCAAGAATTCGGTCCGAATTCCAACCAATTCGGTCCGAATTCCAGGCACCTTGGTACGCAGACCTGGCAAACTACTTGGCAAGCGGCGCGTTGCCTCCCGAGATGACTTACCAACAAAGAAAGAAGCTCAAATTAGACGTCAAGTACTACTTTTGGGAGGAGCCTTACTTGTTCAAGCTTGGCGTTGATGATGTTTATCGGCGATGCATTCTGTATGAGGAAGTTCGACCCGTTCTCGCTCACTGTCATTCCTCAGCTCACGGCGTCCATGCATCCTTCTCCAAAACGGCCGCTAAGGTACTACAATTCGGTCTATACTGGCCAACTTTATTTAAGGACGTTCGTTCTTTTGTTTTGTCTTGTGACCAGTGTCAAAGGGCGGAGAACATATCCAAGCAGAGCGAGATGCCTCTCAACCCGATTCTTGAAGTGGAGATCTTTGATGACATATGCGACAAGAATTCCGAGTCCTTCAATGTCAACGGGCAGCGCCTAAAGCACTACATCGCCAATCATGAAGTAGGAGAAGCAATGGTTGTTTCGCTTCTCGATCCACCGCCCGCGACATGAGTCAACTGAGGGTCAAGCTCACGACCTTAAACAAGCGCTTCTTGGGAGGCAACCCAAGGATTTTTCTCTCTTTACTTTATTTTATTTCATTTTATGTTCCAAAAGATCCTTGAAAATTACAAAAAAAAAAAATTTTTAAACAATAAAAAAAAAATTTAATTAAGACTTTAGATTTTTCATAGGATTTTCGATTTAAGCATTATTTTTCTTGATGTGTGTAGAAAAGAGACATGGTTGATTCGTGCTAGAGCACCAAAAGGATGCAAAAACTGACATCATGCGCCCACGCACGACTTCATGTGAATCAACCAACATGTGCAGTCAAGCGACGCTTGGGACAATTGGCAATGGATGCAAGGAGTCAAGAAAAGCCAAAACAACGAACTGCAACACAAAAAGGCAAAAGGCCCACTCTCCAATGACGAGCCCGCACAACTTCTCCATACCTTGATCTGATTAGTTTCCTTTTTCCTCCTCTTTATTTTTCTCTGTATTGAGGACAATGCTGTGCTTTAAGTTTGGGGGGAAGGAAAGGAAAAACGAAACAAGCCTTATTTTCTTGAAAATTCGTCAAATCGCTTGTTTTCTGAAAATTTTTTGCAAAACAGAACCCTTAATTCGGACCGAATTCTTCCCTATTTCTTCTGAATTGAGCCACGATTGTTTTTAAACTGATTTTGAGGGTTGGAAACTTGATTTTAAGCATAGCTAAGCTCTTCTTGATACTGATTCATTGCAAAAACTCGGTGTTTAACTTCTTTTCTCAAATCTTAACTTGGATTTCGAAAACTCTCGTTGTTGAGACGTTTTGGGTTTGTTCAAGTACCAATGGGCCGATGAATTTCAAAACTAAGGGTATTTGGGTCTAAAACTTGGTTGCTTAAGAATCGTTTGAACACGAGTTAGTCAAAACTGAAATCTTTCGCCGAGTGAACGGACTTGTGAAACCGATGGTTTTTGAAAAAGATTTTGTTATCCTAAGAAATTGTAAAGTGAACCCTGTCTTGTGTACAAAATTGTTTTAAAGCTTGAATCACCAACGAGCAACATCAAATCGGACAAACTTAAATAGTTGTGAAAACGAGGAGCGTTGAGACTTCTTCCCACCAACTCAACCACAAATTTTGGGGGCGGAGCTAGTAGCAAAATTGTGTAAAAACCGGACCGACCTCCCTGGTGCGATATGTGCCAGTAGCAAAGCTTGGAGGGTGGGACTAGTTGCGAGCTGTCAGGAATCGATACCTCAAAGCTCTCGAGGACGATTGGGTAGTTCCGGCTAGTCCCATAGTGGACCGTAGCAAATAAATTGCAAAAGAAACTAGACCAAACCCACTGGTGCGACATGTACCAGTAGCTTTCTCGAAGTCAATGATTCGCACTTAATCCTCTAGGGTGCAAAGCCCCACGACTCGACTTGCAGAATTAAAATTGGTGAAATTCTAAACTGTTTTGAGATGGGTTCACTATAAGATTTCTAGCTTTGACAAAATTCTTTTGCAAAACCTTTCGGGTCATGGGAATGAACGGGTGAATAAACTCGGATTTGCTTTGTGGTTAAATGAATAGAAGCTAGGACCCTTAACCCTCGGTCAAGGTTTTCTTAGGACCAAGAGCTGTTTGGATGAGATCAAAACAAACTTAACTCTAGTTTGAGAATCCCAATTGAGCATTTCAAGAAAAGCATGAATCAAAGTCAAACTGAACTGTGCACTAAATTAAATTCCTAACTCCAACTTCAATTTCGATAGTAAGTCTAAGTCTTGTCAATTCTTCTAAGTTCAGAGTTTTGCTTGAGGACAAGCAAGTTTTAAGTTTGGGGGGATTTGATATCTCATATTTATACTGATATTTTGGCCAGACTTTACATCGAAATTGTGACTAAAACCGTGATATTATCTTGTTTTTCTGTTTGTTTGGCAAGATTGGATACTGCCGTGGAATTTCACTTGTCTTGTAGGAATTTGGTGGATCACGCATAATCATTGCATAAAATGGTAGATTTAAGGGAATCAAATGGCTAAATGGAAGCAATAGCATTGTAGAGCTCATTGTAAGCTTTCCGTCGATCTTTGAATCACCTCAATCGGAGCCCGGATGAAGAAATTATGCTCAAAATACTATTGGTGCGCAATGCTGGCACAAGAATTCGGACCGAATTAGCATCAATTCGGACCGAATTGCGTCACAGAAAATTACAGAGAAGCTAATTCGGACCGAATTGTCTGGAATTCGGTCCGAATTGCTATACACGGAAATGTTTCTGGCTGTGTCCTGAAGGTGTTTTCTCCATTAGGAAGGCTATTTTTCCGCCCAAAATGAAGGAAAATCACATCCCAGCTGTCCAGGAGAGGGGAGAGGAGTAATATAAGCATATTACATCTTTGGAAGAGCTAATCTTTCATTCCACTTTTGACCTTTCTCTCTCAACCAGATCTGGATCTGGTTCTGGGACCTTTTCTCTCTTCTTGTGCGACTTGGGCAGGTGGTAGAGGACGGATTAGAGTTGTTCCTTGCTGCTACAACGAGTTCCGAAGATCTCAAGGTGTTCTCTAGTGCGACGGCAACAGTGGACAACCTTAGAAACTTGGCTATTTGTTGTATCGAACCAATTCTCTCTTTAATTTCTGAATTTATGTCTCGTTTAGTTCTATATTCTGTTATTTGCACTGTTTCTCTTAGTATGTTAGGCTAAAAACTCATTGCTTTAGGGAACGATGTAGCTTAGATCTAGGTTTTGCTTGGTTTATTTGTTTTGTTGATGGATGAAGTCAATTACCCTTGGGATTTTAACTGAAATTGCTTGTGTTTGGACTATTTACTACTTGTATCGCTCGATTTTTGTACGTGTGCAATTGGTGGGAACTTCTTTACATTATATTAATCGAGTCCTGTACGAGTATTTCGAGGTAGGTCAAAGGCGAAAGTCGACCAATTAATAACCAAAAGTGAACGTTTCTAGTTAGGCGAAAATCTAACTAGATACCTCGTAGATAACCATTGGTAAACTCGAGTAAGTCCACCGAACAACGAAAGTTGGGGGTGCAATACACTCGATGAAGGTTGTTTAACACTAGATCCCATTCCAAATACCATACCCAATAGGCGAAAGCGGAGGGTTAGGGAGTTAGGTTTGGCTAGATGGACCTTTGGCTTGAATAAATCAACAAAAGAGTAAACCATAGCATTTACACAGTGGAATTCGGTCCGGAATTCGGACCGAATTAGCAAGGCCGAATACGACAGTGCTAGGTCTTGCGACTCTGTGGCCAGTTCTAAGTGAAATCGAACCCTAAGGCACATTTATTATCTTATTTTAAACCGTTAGAAAACCCCAAAAATATTTATTTCAATTGTTTTGCATAATCCTCATTACTTGCAATTGCATTCCTTTATTTCTCTTTAATTTGTTCTATTCGTGATACCGTTTCTCTTCTCAATTTTTATCGTCTAGCTTTAACGAAATAATAAGAATAATATTCATATCCATCTATGTGGGTTCGACACCTTTACTCTACTACGAACGACTAGTCGAGTACAAGGTTTATTTGTTTGACCTTGGTTCACACCCTCGATCATTACACAAAAAGATGAAGAAAATGATTACGATGTTATTGTGTGTGTATATATATATATATATATATATATATATATATATATATATATATATATATATATAGAGTAAATCTATTGTGAACCGTGATGCATAAAGCGCTCCGTGCACCACGATCGTTTGATCGGTGATTTTGTAAATTGACAAATCTAAATTAACCAATCCAATCTATATATTGAAATCTCATAACAAACAGAATTTTACAATTTTTAGAAATTTTTTACTATTTTTTAGATTTTTTTTAAACTTGCCATGTTTGGCCTATAAATTAGTATATTTATAGCAAAAAATGACAAGTGTTAAAAAATTCGAAAAAAATTGTAAAATTTTGTTTGCTATGAGATTTCAATATATAGATTGCGTTGCTTAAATTAGATTTGACAATTTGTGAAACCACCGACCAAAACGGTCATGGTGCACGGAAGCTTATACGAACCATGGTTCACAATAGATTTACTCTATATATATATAGGGGGCGTTTGTTTGTGTAGTATGGGGTTGCATAAGTACTTATGTAGTGTTATGTAATAGATGTTTGGTTGTGTAGTAAGGATGACTAACTTAATGCATTCATATATTCATGTCAAAAGACTAAAATGCCCTTATATTCATGCTTTTAATTAATTATTATTCTTAAATAACTATAATTAATTAATAATTAATATTACTTGTTAAATATTATTAATTATAATAATTAATCTTTATTATTAATTATGATTTTTTAATAATTATTGTTGCTTATTAAATATTATTATTTATTTATTTATATTAATTATTAATGATAATAAGAAATTATTTTATTATTATGAAATATTATAAACTATTTAATAATAAACAAATATTATTTAATAATTATTTTTAATTATTATTATTATTAAAACATTATTATTAATAATTAATATTGCTTGTAAAAGTATTATTAATTATAATAATTAATATTTATTATTATTTATAATTTTTAATAGTTATCTTTACTTATTAAATATTATTATTTATTAATTATTATTAATTATTTCTTAATTATTAAATATTATTATTAATTATTTCTAAGGGGTATTGTTGGAAAAAATAATTAAAGGGGACCATGCATAACTTATGCAACCTATTTAGGTTGCATAAGTTATGTACCCTTAAGGCATCTTATGTAAGAGGTGTTTGGTGACTAAAGGATGCATAATAAATAGGTTGCATAAGTTATGTACCCTTAAGACATATTATGTAAGAGGTGTTTGGTGACTAAAGAATGCATAACTTAAGTTATGCATCAAAAAATCACAAATCGATCGGGACCTATATAAGAAGAAGAAAGAAATATCTGTACATACGGTTTTTTAGACAAACTAGATATCGGCTATCTACTGAGAAATATCTATACGGTTGTCGCACAATGGAAGCATTAATTAATTTCTATACAACTTCATATCTAATGTGTATCTAAATGTCATACCGAGATGACCAAACATTTAATTTGGTCTATCAAACAAGGAAACATTGATCAAGCCAATTCTTGCTATTGCTTGATTTTATATTACTCGAATCGTGTTAAATTATAAAGTTTAATTGCTTAAAAAAATTATAAAGTTTAAAACGAATTGAGCTACCGAGTTCAGACTAATTCAAACTTCAATCCAATTCAAACTCGAGTGTTTGTCTTTTTTGTTTTTTAACATTATCATGAAAGTAAAGTATAAAATGAGTGATTTTTGTTCTTTTCAAGATATAATTTATTATAATTAATATTGATTGATAACTAAATTGAACAAGAAAAATATATTTATGTATACAACAGAGATGGGCATTTCTAGTTATACTCATGATTAAATATTATAATTACACATGTATAACTGTATAATAAACCAGGACCAGCCGAGGAAGTAGTTAAGGTGGAGCAGTCGCCTGTCGATTTATGAAAGCTTTAATCACAAAATAGAAACGTGCATATCTCCAACATATGTCTAATGCTTTCTATATTAATTAATTGCAACTTGCAAGCATATGAATTTTCATGAACAGCGCGTATTCAATCAGTCAGCATCAAGCTAGCTAGCTGGCATTTAATTTGATTTGATCATAAAAATGACGGGCATATATTAGACATGGGAGATGGAATTTAAATCTCGATTGGCTCTTAATTTCATGAGGCCACTTGATTGGTCTATATATATTTCACGACTCAGGGGGGACGGGGGAGGTCTTAGATGTACGTCTTTATCTTTATCTTTATCTTTCGTTGTATCTCAAGTTCTCAACTAATTTCTACAGTGCTACAGAGCCTTCCTTTATTGCTCCCCCGAGATAAAGCTACGATATCACATTTCCCCTTACCTTGTTACTTCTCGATTTTGCATCTCATCATTGAGGATAAGATCAGATTTAATTTTAAAAAATTTTCAAATTTTGTTCTAAAAAAAACTGGTACATATCACCAGTGGTGGAGCCAGAAAATTTTCGAATGGGGTTCAATAAATTCATAATATTAATGTTATCATACAAAATTTTGAAATAAATTCATACATCTATTGATATATAAATTTACATTTATAATCATAATGATGCAAAAGTTTGAAAATAAACAAGGGGTTCAACAATAAAATATCATATGATTATTATGGGGTTCAAATTAGTGTGTTTATAAAGAAAATCATGTGGTAAATATATTTTTATATCCAAAGTGGTATATTTAAAAAAAAAAAAATGTGGGGTCAATTGACCCCCTCGGTTGCATGTGGCTCCGCCACTGCATATCACATAAAAATTAAATTATAGTTTCGATAGATACTAGTACGTCATTCAATATAAATATCTCATAAAAATCAAATATTATCATATATATATATATATATATATATATAGACGTGGTCTTGTTACATTACGTTGTTGTTGTTGTTGTTTAGATTATCTAAATTATTTTTGGAATTAATTTATCAATTTTATTATTATTATTTTGTACAATTATAGACGAATTTTAGAAAGCTCAAATTAAATTTTAGTAAGTTGCCCGTTAAACAATTTGGCTTTGTATTGTAACCATGTATGATTAAAAATTTTGTCATTTTATGTTTTCTATTTCAACTTAAAAATTTTAGTAAGTTGTCTGTTAAACAATGTTTTAGAAGAAAGAATACTTCTAGTTCCATAAAAGGTGATTTTTGTATAAAATTGAATAACTCAGGTTTATCATTAAATGTTAGAGTGACTTGTGGAGCCCATATGTCAAATACTTCTAGTGACTACGTATTTAACCATTCACTGTGACCATCCAAAGCAAAATCCATTTTAGTACCCCATTGTTTGTATCGCCCCATAAATATTAATCCCAATTCTTAGATGGTCTAGCTCCTTGGTCATTTCACCCACTTCACTTCCTCATTTTATCTCTTGTTAACCCTTTACAACCGATGCCAAAACTCAAAAGGAAGAAGTGAACAGAAATTCATTGTAAGTCGATGCAAAAAAAACCTTATACTAAAACATAGAATACTAGAAATTGTCATTCATAACCTAAAACCAATTTCACAAATCCAAGGAGGGGCCCGGTGTGGTGCGACAGTGAGTTAAGAGGTGGGCTCCAAGAAGAAATAATATTCCACAAATTATTTATCAAAGAAAGTAAGTTCAAAATCAAACTTGATATTTTCTTTACTAGTTTTTTACAACTCTTTTGTCAAAACTGATTCTATGTCTTAAAATAAATTTTGAAGCTTTCTACAAGCTGGTGTTGATTTGTTTTCTTTAAATTGGTGTTTTAGTAATTTGGTAAAAATAGTAGGACCTTGTGGTTAAATCCATTGGTTTGTAAAATTAATTAGTACCACGTTGCTCTTAAAACGGTATTTTAAATTTTCTTGATTTATATTAAAACCGACTCTGTATTATGATACATTGTGATTAAGCTTTTGGTAGTTAAACCTCAAACTTGCCTCATCTATAACCTGGTGCATATTTTCTTTATCTTTGTATTTTATTTTATATTTTACTGTACTTGAAACCGAGTTGGTATTGATGGGCTTAAAATAATAGAGAAAGTTTAATATGCACCATAGTGCATAGAGTTTTCTATACACCGCGAATTTTTTTAGGAGGTATTTTTGTAAATTGACAAATCTAATTTAACCAAGCTAATCTACATATAGAAATCTCATAGCAAATCAAAATTTACAATTTTTGAGATTCTATTACTATTTTTTTAATTTTTAAAATATGTCATTTTTGGAATGTTGTAAATAGTATAACATTCCAAAAATGGCATGTTTTAAAATTTTTTTAAAAAAATACTAATAAAATCTGAAAAATTGTAAAATTTTGTTTGCTATGAGATTTCAACATGTAGATTATCTTGGTTAAATTAGATTTGTCAATTTACAAAAATACTCCCGAAAAAGTCCGCGGTGCATAGACAGCTCTATGCAATATAGTGCATATTAAACTTTTTCAAAATGATATGTCAATTATTACTAAGAGGCTATGTTGCACGGGTACGAGTTCGAGTACCGTATCCGGTACGATTCGGGTACGGCGGTTAAAAAATTTTCAAAAATCTCCGGTTAGGTACGACTCTCTCTCTCTCTCTCTCTCTCTCTCTATATATATATATATATATATATATATATATATATATAGAGAGAGAGAGAGAGAGAGAGAGAGAGAGAGAGGATTCAATCAAAGTGTTTTGACTGGAGTTCCGCTTAAACCCCGTCAGTTCTCAATTTTGAAAGTTCAAATGACCGATCCGAACCGTCAAATATGATCTCCATATTGAAATCTCCTTGCCGACCAAAATTTTCATTTTTTTGAAATTTTTAAGTATTTTTTTTCGGATTTTCAAAAACAACAATTTTTGTAGGGTTCAGAACAAATTAGATTAACGATTTTAAAAATCCGAAAAAAATACTTAAAAATTTCAAAAAAATGAAAAATTTTGGTCGGTAAGAGATTTCAATATGGAGATCATATTTGACGGTTTGGATCGGTCATTTGAACTTTTGAAATTGAGATTGACGGGGTTTAACCGGAACTCCGGTCAAAGCGCTTTGATTGAAGGCTTTTTCTCTCTCTATATATATATATAGAGAGAGAGATTGGCTAAAGTATACTCCAGCATATAGATAGCCCGTATGCTGGAGTCGTTTCTCACAATCTAAAGTGCATACAGTCGATCCGAAGCTTTCAAATTGTTCTCCATATTGAAATCTCCTAGGAAACTAAAATTTATATTTTTTCGAATTTTTTTACTGTATATTATGGTATTTTAAAAAAACATTGTAAAGGAGTTGTAAAGAAGTATTTCTGACCCTTCAATTTGAAAATAGCATAATATATAGCAAAAAAATTCGAAAAAATGTAAAATTTGGTCTTGAAGGATATTTTTACATGGAGAACAACTTCAACGGTTTGGATCGACTGTTTGAATTTTAGATTTTCAGAAACGACTCTAGCATACGGGTTTGATCCGTATGCTGGAGTATACTTTAGCCAATCTCTATATATATATATATATATTATTTGAATATTTTATTGATATATAATTATATTATATTATATTATAAAATATAATGTGTATAATATAATTTTGTTTAGCTAAGATTTGAAATTTATACAAATAAATGACATAAATTTGGAGTTAACACAAATAAATGACATAAACACTAATATTAACATGCTGACCGTTGAGAAATTTCTTAAAACAGTATGAGGTTCAAAAAATTATTTAATAATTTTATAAGTCAATAATTGAACATTTTCTTATCATTAAATTTCTTATAATTTTGTGAGAATTAATGTATAATTTTATATCCAAACGAATTTGGAAAGATACTCAAATAATTTAAAAGACAAACTAAATTTTTGGTAATTGACACCTCCATTGCCATTTCAAATGGAGACAATAACAGGAATAGAGGGGTGAAATTCGTCCGGTTTTTGGGGGTTGATTAGTCCCACAATGTGTTTCTAGCAATACTTTAGCCGATATATATAAGATGCGATGAAAAGGCTAAATGAAATTCATGTTTCTATGGATTTGATGTGTTTCTAAATGAAGCTTTGTCTCTTTCTACACGCGTAGGTTCCCTACAATGATGTGGACATATATAGCATCCGATTTTCGTACCGGAGACAAAAAAATTACAAAAATTCTGGTATGCCACGTGGCATGTTCGGCACGTACCTATCCAGAGTATACCAGAATAACATAGCTAAGAGGGTACCAAGAGGTACAAGTCCAATAACTTAATTAATTATATCTAAATTGAAAGACCTTAATTGTCAAGTATGGTAACATCCAAATGTATCATATCATGTTTCTAAAATTTGAGGACTATTTTGAATATAAACATTTTTGTTTGTATTTTAAAGTAAAACTTAGTTTAGTACTTTTGAATTGGTTAGAGCTCGAAGGACGAGTATTTGAGTCAAGGACGACGGTACAACCGAATAATACTAGAATTGGTTGTATTTTGCGTGATTTTGCCTTGTTGCTTTCAGGTGTGGTCACACGAATTTTAATTTGTATTTTTAGAAATTAATTACTTGTATTGGCATATTTGAAATTGTTAAATTGTCATATTTTATATTTAAATATTTATCATTTGTTTATTATTGTTATATGCATATTGAATGGTTTCTACTTGGTAGTTTGAAATTGTTATATTTATTGCTTGCGCGATTGAATAGACACTCATTTCTTTTGTACAAAATTTGGGTCGCCCAGACCTGGTTGAACACCGTGAAGTAAGCACTTATATTCTGGATCTGGAAGTGTTCTCGACTTGTAGTACTTTTGATTATCTGATTATTTGAATTGTAAATTGAATCGATTAGCCGTTGACAGCCCTCTAAGAAGGAGACTCACGGTATCTGACTCAGAACTGATTGATCTGTGATACTAGACTTGTATTAGATAGTTGTCCAATTTTGAACCGGCTTTTGAAATATAAAATTGTATCTAAATTGTATTGAATAAGTAGTCGAGCTCCTCTGCATTGCATTTATAAATAAATGCAATGCATTTGATAAATGATTTGTTTACATATTGCTTTTATATTTTATTCTTATTAGTTTAATTTGGTACAGTAGTTAGTTTCTGAACATGTATCATTAAGATTCGTGTGACCGGAATTAAAAACCGCACTGAGATAAATTATATTTATCTCACGCTTTGCTTTTGCATTGTTTCCACAATTGGTTGTGGGTTCGAGGTTTCAGATCGAATGCTGGATAGCGAGACGAGTAGTAGACCTTTGGACTTTGTGGTTAGCAACTTGTGGCATATGAACCAGACTGTTGTAGTATTAATCTTATATTAAAGTAAATATTTATAAGTTTATATTTTTATGTTTATTAATTGTATATAATTAACTTATAAGTTGTAAATTAAGAATTGGTAAGTTTTGCGGATGGAAAGACATCTGCGTCGGGTAATTCGTCGTACACCGTCCAGTTACGGTATTTGGCGGGGTGTCACAGAGCTGAAGTGTCATAGATGGCAATGCCATAGATGTCTTTTTTGAGTCATTTTTTAAGATCCGAAATTCAATCGGTCAATCCAAATCGTTCAAATTGATCACCATATTAAAATACCATTATATACAAAATTTTATATTTTTTTTAAATTTTTTTGCTATTTATTTTGATATGTTGAAATTGGAGGGTCTAAAATACTCCAATTATAACATTTTTTAAAAATATCATAATAAATAGCAGAAAAATTAAAAAAATATAAAATTTGGTCTCCAAGGGTATTCTAATATGTTGAATAACTTGAACGGTTCGGATTACGCATTTAAATTTTGGATCTCAAAAAATGACTTTATGGCACGGGATCCTCTGTGCCATCTATGACACATTAGCCATTCTCACTCTCTCTCTCTCTCTCTATATATATATATATATAAATATATATATATAAAGCACTAATGTGCATGTGAACCTTATGCACAACATTTCTGTACTGTTAGATCGGTTTTAAAATTTGTGTTGAGATTAAGATGAATTACTCGAATTGAGGCGCCGAGACTCACTTTTCTCTATTTCATTAAAATTTTTCGTCCGTGTCTGTTAATCCCAACGTTGCGTCCTCTAATTCATATGTAGAAAAATTGAACCATCTCAAACTTATATTAAATAAATAATGACACATAACACAATCCATATATATATATTTATTTCATTGGGTCAAGTCTTGTGCTATGTTCCATTAATGTACACATATGCAATTAAGTTGGTAACTCCTTACCTATGATTTGTAAAATTTAATCATCACTTAACTTGCATACTAACCATTTATGATAATTAATGTTTTTTGTTAATTATCAAGATTACGGACGATTTAGATTTATTATTTTCATTTAATTAAAAATGAACCACAGAGATTCACAATTCAAATTCTCAACTTGATTGATCTGTCAATAGTAAACCCTTGGAACAAATGATCAAATATCATCAATAACATAAACTAAAATAAATCATTAAACTATTGATTTTTATGACATAACTGCAACGGTATCATCAGCATATTGCAAATTGATTACGGGCTGCCCATTATCTGTTAGGGGCCCAATCTTTTAATAATACATCTATCTCTACTTTTTCTAATAATTTGATTTAGACAATCTACTACTAAATTAAAAATGAGTGGTGATATAGGATCTCCTGTTCGAGCCCTCTGTATACGGTGAAGTAGTTTGACATTTTACCATTTATATCTACACACTTGTACCCCCACTAGAAGTTCACAAATCCAGTTAATCCACTTATTTGGGTACTCTCTAGAATTGAGCATGTCAAATAAAAAAAATCCTTTTCTAAATTTACTTTTAAAACCAATTTTTTTTTAATCTTTGTGGGATGTAATATTTCATCTGCACAAAATCACAATATCTAAAATGAATCTTTCTTAAAAAAAAAAAAAACTTGTCCGGGATTGATATAATATTTTATTAACAATAGGAGAAAATCTAGTGGTCAACACTTTAGCGATCCATTTGCTGACGAATTGACGAAGAATATTATCTATATAATTTAAATTTGTAATCTTATGCTATCACCTGTGTATCTTTCATTTGTCCGTCACTGTAGTTGTAATCAAAATTTTCTTTTCAGCTTTTTTTTTTCTAGCTTCATTCTATTATTTTCATATTATTTCAATATTTTTTTTTACATTATTAACCAAAATATTAACTTATCGAAATATACTTCAAATTTTCTACAATGCCACAAAATATACATAACAAATAAGCGCATTTTCTTCAATACCACATATTTTTTTCTCAAGTTAATAAATATTATTTACATATCTATATCAATTTTTTTCAATAATACCATATCTAACTATTTAATTTATGCATCTACGTTTCAAATTTACAACCAACAAATATTATATAAATAAATTTAAATTCTTACATAAATTTTATATTATCTAAGAAATGCTAGTGTCCAATATATTGGACGGATGAGCCCGTCCAATATAATTGTTTTCATGTTTTTAAATTTCTAATGACCGATCCGAACAGTTCAATATGTTCTACCTATTAAAAATTTACGGGAATCCAATTTTTTTCATTTTTTTCAAAATTTTTTACTATTTTTTGGTATTTTTGAAAATTCATGATATAAATATTATGGATTGTCCAATAATAACGATTTTCTAAAATACCAAAAAAATATAAAAATTGGTTTCTTGTAAGTTTTAAATATGGAGAACATATTGAACATTTTGGGTCGGTTATTTGAAAATTAAAAATATGAAAATGATCGTATTAGACAAACTCTATCCGTCCATTATATTGGACTCTAGTATTTCTCATATATATATATATATATATATTCCTGCACTATTTTAGGGGGAGGGGGTGGGGGAATTTGCTCTATTGAGCTTTTATTTCAACATTGGTAGTCATTTAGATAAAAATAAATTATATTTGAATCAACTTCTGCAAGATGTTGAAGTTACATTCCCCCCCCCCCCCCCGATTATTTACAAACATTCAACTAAAAACATTTTAGCAAAGTAACATTTTATTAAGATACGTTAATTACATTTCAAACATCAATTTATCATATTCCGTTATTCAATGTTTTATACTATGAAAAGAATATTGTCTCGAGCGAAACTCGATGTCCAATCTTAGTGTGATGATAAATTGTGATGAGGTTATCCTTCTAGTAGCAGTAGGCGTTACATGAGAATTAGATCGCCCGACGAAGGAAATGCAATTAATTAAGCTGAGATTAGACATAGCCCAAAGATATGACGAATAGCCCAAATTATGTTGCAACATGGAGGTGGGCTTTCTATGTATGATAGGCTCATTCTCTAATCGACCCATAAATCTCAATCTCTCACCTGATCACCTTTCACCTCTCTCTTTCCTTCCTTTGCCATTATTGATAGTGATACAATTACCATTCTACTTATACTTCCTTCCAGCTTAATTAAAACCACTCACCACGTAGCTACCATTAACCCTTACGGCCTTACTTACTATATTACTTCCTAATCCAAACCAATCCAATGTCATTTCATGTCATGTTATTAGGGATGAAAACGGAGCGGATTTTATCCGCTCCGATCCATATCCGAATCCGAAAAATGTGCGTAACATCCGATCCGTATCCGTATTCGAACATATCCGTATTCGTATCCGCCAAAAAAAATATGGATGCGGATATGGTTTTGAGTTTTTTGACAATATCTGATATGTATTCGTATCCGACATGAATATTATTTGTATCCAATAGATATTAATCTATTTATCCGTATCTTTAACGGCATAAGATGATTAATATAATTACTTATCTATATTAGAGAATACTTTTAATTATATAATACTTAATTTTTATTAGATAAATTCTATTACAATAATATTTTCATTTGGACTAATAACATAAAATTATTTTTATTGGTTATTATTGAGACGATTATATATGATAACAATACTAAAATTAATTTTTTCTCTAATCATGATGATTACATATGATAATATACTATTTTAATGTATGATGACATTTAAACTTAACATGATATGATTTGATATTGAATAGTTAAATATATTGTTGGAATTCAAATTGTGAAAATACTAAATTTATTGATCAATCCTGTTAGATTTGTACTTATGTGGTGCTTGCAATTTTAGAAGGTTTCTTATTTGCTTCCAATTTTAGCATTTTGATTTATGTGTTGAAAGTTGGAACCCAACAAATAAATTTGCTTACTTTGATTTTAAAGAACTTCACTTCTAAAGTTGTACATTGTAATTGAAGGCAGTGTTATTAAAATTAACTTTCATATTTTAAAGAAATGCTCATTCGGCTCAAACTCTGAAAAATAGTAGATATTCATTCGCATGTACTACTACTGATCTTGACGAAGTACTAATATAAACACTGAGTAAATTGAATAACATTATATTTAGAGAAACTACTATTGTAAATAAATAAAAAAGATTAAAATGTTATCTGTATCCGACAAGATATATTCATATTCGACTCCGTATCCGAAAATATTCGAACTATATCCGTATCCGTTTAATATCCGAACCGTATCCGTATCCGAGCGCGTTCGTATTCGTATCTGTATCCGAAAAAATATGAATGCCGATATGGAAAGACCAACATCCGCTCCGTATCCGATCCGTTTTCATCCCTACATGTTGTGCATCTAGCTTGTATTTGCCTACAACTTCTGATGTTCAACATTAATGTACAGCTAATTTTTTATATTCGGCTTTATTCACATGAGTTTATGCAATTAAACAAATTAATTTGGTACATTTTTAGGGCTCCGTTTGGATAGGTGTGTGAAGAAAGAAAGAAGGGAAAAAGTGGGAAGAAGTATTGAGAAGTGTGTAACTTTATAAAAAAGTTTGAATTGTTTAATAATAAATGTGGGCCCTTCTTCTCTTATTCTATTCTTTTCACCCCAATCCAAACTCTGCCTAGGACAAGAAAACTTGGGCTAACTATCTTACATTGGATTAATTTGTTCTTAGCATAATAAAATTCTAGTATAAAATTCAAATCACGTTCGATTTTCTTATCGAAGCCCATTCCAAATGTCTAATTCATTATAAATTGGGCTCATGTCTTTATGAAGATTCATGTTATATAACAATAAATATATAACGACGACTGCAATAATAATATTAATTAATAAATTAGCTCTCTTAGGATTAGGACAGATTTTTTGTAAGCCTTTTGTTTAATCGACGTTAATGATAGATTGCCGATAATACCATCAACAAAAATGTGGTCATTGGTCACGCATGATGCATGCATATAATTAACACGTACATTATACTGATTGATAGCTTGGTAATTTTTGTGGTAAGTTTGTACTTTTTGCCTTGCTTTATCTGAAAATTTTGATTTAGTGTGACAATTACTGACGAGTTTCTGCCATATAATTTTTTTTTTTTTTGAAAAAGGCAACCGTTGTTGCACCGTTTCATTATATGAAAACAAGAATTTATTACAAACTGCCATATACTTAATTATGAGTGCTGAATGTGTCTAACAGACCCCCTACACCATTAGGCGGTTCGGGCTAGTTGCATACTATCGATCCCTTTAAAGAAAGCCAAGGAACCCTCAATTATACAGGGTCATCAACTCATCAAGTCATCATACATTCATACGAGGGGTTGGGTTGACTGCCGAAAGCAAAAGCAAACAGGCTCTTGTTATTATCCATTATTAATTATTAACTCGCATTTTATCTTCATTAAAATGTCTCTTTCATTGAATCGGTGCATCGCACAAGCGTGCACACTTGTAATGTACAAGAGTCTTGTTATTTTGCAAGCAACAAAAAGGTACTCTCTCTTCTAGAGTAATTAAATCCAGTTCCAAGTACCTTACCGTTCATATTTGTTAGCATTTGTGCAGGATCCACTGATTTCGATATTATTTTTCTTAAATTCATAGTAATGGTGCTATAATTTTAAACTTTGTAATTAACCATCATTTTTGGAAATCTTTTTTTTTATCAGACTGTCATTAATTATGCATATTTTGTTTATAAAATTAAATGATCAAATATTAATATTAATGAAGTTCTTAATTCAAATTTAAGTAATCACATTATTCATGTAAGGGGAAGGGATATTCGCATTGGATCAGATTTAAACTGATCTATATTTTGAAATTCCATAACAAACTTCTATTTGCGGGTCCAACAAACAAAATTAAAATCATTATTTTTCAGGTCAAGACGATCAGGTCCGCAATTGGTCAAATTAGACATGTTGTTTACATATATACACACACATGCCACTTATTTATCGACATCACTATAATATTTTTCAGGTCAAGATGATAAATCATTATTTATCAACATCTCGATAATATGCCCTCAACCCCCCCCCCCCCCTTAATAGTTTACAATAATATCTCGAATTCAAGGTTTGTAGAATCTAGACATGTTGCCCATAGAAATTAAATCGTTATTTATTTCTAATAATCATAAGTGATATCTAGCAACACGTTATGATTTCCAATTAACATAAATAAATACTGTACACAACTACAATATTTCAATCTCACATAAGAAATAAAGTATTTCTTTGTTTAGATTCTTATGTCACATGATATCGCTGTATATCCAAGATAAAAATGTGTCATTGTTGCAGATTATACATTTCATGATCTAGAAATGATCGTCTAGTTTGGATGCATACGATCCAACTCCATAAAGGGGCCAAAATAGATATCATCACTCACTAGGTATACTAATGAGGGACATACGATTTTCTTGATGAACATCTTTTTCCCGCACAATTCAAGAGAACATAAATAAAGCCCGTATAATAGCTCTCATGAGGAATCAACGTTAAACGATATTTATTGAAACCTATTCTCATGTGAAAAAAATTGAACCATCTCAAACTTAGAATGAAGCTCATATGAAATAAATAATGACATATAACACAATCCATATGTTTATTTCATTGGATCATGTCTTGTACTATGTTGTACTAACATATACATATTCATACTAATGTTTTATAGAACTTAATTATCACTTAACTTGCATACTAATCTTTTATAATAATTAATGTTTCTTGTTAATTATCAAGATTACAGACGCTTCAGATTTATTATTGTCATTTAATTAATAAATGAACCACAAAGATCTACAATTCAGATCCTCAACCTGAATGACCTGTCAATAATAAATCTTAGGAACAAATGATCAATCATCATCAATAACATAAACTAAAATTATGTCATCAGAATATTGACTTCTAGGACATAACTCCAACAACAATACAGCACAACACAGAGATGGTACGACATGGCAAGACACGGACAACGAACACGGTATTAGAACTTAGACGTGTCGTGTCCGACTTTGATAAAAAAGACACGGCACGACACGAGAGATTTTGAAACATGACACGAAACATAGCACGACACAGCACGAGACATGGCACAGCACAATACGTTTTAATGACATGTCAAACACGAAAAAGAGACACACAATAAGCTTATAGAAATATGATGGATTTCTCATGTATGTACATGCTATATATTTTTTTCATAAATCTTATCCAAAATACATTCAATTTTAAAATCAATTGATTATAAATAAGATTTAATTCCAAATAAAGTAATTTTTATCTATCAAAATTGGAATAAAAACATTATATTGTAATTAGGATGATTTTATAATTAACACACAAGCAAAATATAAAGTCCAAAGGCACAAAATTATTATCCATATGTCTAAAATATTCAAATAATTTTGTTATCTCTTGTACTTTGAATAGTAAGAATAGTATTAATTATCAATTTGTATCGAAAATTGAAATTAACAAATACTTAAATGATAAAAATAGTATAATTTCGTCATCGCTCAAAATTAACATTATTTAAGTTAGTAACCCTGCCTATATTTTCTCAAAAATAAGTGGTCCTAACTCCTAAGCTCTAAAATGAGAAGATATGATTATAAAAAAATAAAATTATTTTTTCACATCAAAATTCAAAACAAAAAATTTATCTACATTTAATTCAGTTGGAAAGTATTTTTATTTACTTAATTTTTGAGATATTTATCAAACATGATTTTTAAATTCTATACACAAATTATATTTATGTTTAAAAGTTAGACGTGTCCGAACACTTCATGACACGATACTTCTAAAGAAGACACGACATGGTAAGGGGATGACGTGTTTGACATGGTATGATACGGTACGCATTTAGAACACTAGTACTGCCTATCGTATTTAAAAAGAAAATAAATAAATAAAAGAAACTGTTGACTGTTCTGATTTATTTTTTTTTCAATCTAACCCAACTTCATAATTATTCCCAAGAAACCACAAAATTATGTCCAAAATCTGAAAGTGAGTATTTAGATATGTTTTTTTTTTAAAAAAATGAACATATATTTAAATGTCCAAAAAAAACGAAAAACTTTATTTTAGATTTGAAAATTGAAAAGTCGAAAGTTGTGTTTAAATTTTAAATGCACGTGTTTAGTCATTTTTTAAATGTGTGATTAATTTTCAGACATAAGTTTACAATTTTTCTAAAAAGTAGTAATATTCTTATAGCAAAATTTCGTCAAACGGATAGGTCTCATTTTGTATATATCAATTCATTTTTTATTGTATGAAAGAAAGATGAATTAACCACTGTGATTCCATGAAAATATATATAGACGAAATTCTCTAAAACATACAACGCAAGTTCTAATTTATTTATTTTCTTTTGAAGCAGAGCAAGTTCCAAAATAAATCGTCATCAAAGTACGTTGAACCACCGACACGTGTCTCGGTATTATAAATGACATCATCGATGTTGATGATTTGTCGTTAAATTTTTCATTATTAGATTCGAAATCCAGTATATTAGATTATGTATACATATATACACGCTCTCCCATGTTCCACTTCTAATAATTGGTATGGTATTCGTATGACAACACCGTGTATTAATTAGCCAGTCAAAAAGCTATATCTTTATCAGCTAGTAGTAGAGCACGACCTAGAGTTGACAGCTACGTTTTGACAAGTGATACGCCATGACCTTGTTTTCTGAAAAACAAAACTAAAAAGAAAATTGAAGAGAAAATAACGGAACCTATGTTATTTTGCGCACATGGATTTAATTATTACTAGCTAAGTTTTTTTTTTAATTTTAGATTAGAAACCAGTTAACCTGCTAAAGGCTCATACTTAACAACTTGGCACAAAAATAATTAATAATTTTTTTTCAGCAAATAGCTCTGATTGCAAAGATGCGAATATATCGCTGGTTTTTAACTTGACAGTTATATTGGTTTTGCTGCAAGTTGTTGCTTTGAAGTTTGAAACAAACTTCCCTAACATGCCCAGTTATTGATGCGCTTTAAAATAGCATTATTTTGATGTTTTTATCTCTAAATAATTTTGTAACTATTTTGAAGTAACTTTCTAAATACTGAATAAACAAATTTTATTAATTGTACAATAATTTAGTTTACATTAGTACAATATTGTAGTGGCATTATGCATTGACAAATGCATATTTTTAAAAGATTTAGAAAATAAGTCCGGAATATCAAAATAGTTTGTTGATTGCTATAGAAATGAGTTTTTACTTGGACAATCCGACATAATAATTAATAAAAGTTGTTTAAATGAAATAATAAGTGCTTATAAGGCACTGTCCAAAATAAATTTCTCCTTTTTCCAATAGCGTGGTGAATTTCATGAAATTCCTTACCTCCTAGTTTGTGATTAGTTTGAATTTGAGAAGAAAGAATTACAACTCGCTCCATTTGGATCATGCCAGAATAAAATTAGGATTAGTTATTCGAACTAAAAAATATTATTTCTAAACGAATAAGAATACGTTTTTTGAGATCTAGAGTGTTATTTTTAAGTGGTGCAACGTTTAGATTAAATTCTTATCATGTTTGGTAGAGGATTAAAGGTGGAGTAACTCATTTAATCTATTTTTACTCCTCCAAACATGATTTTATTTAATGGATTAGTGTGGAGTAAGGAGGAGTAAATTACTCCACCATTTTAGGTGGAGTAAAGTTACTCCACAGGATTAAGAGATGGTTATTATTATTTATTTACTCTTACTCCATATTTACTCATCTTTTCATACCAAACATGATCAAAATTAGAGGAGTAAAGTGGATTAACTATTTACTCCTCCTTAAACTAATTCACAGTTTACTTCTCTACAGAGTGTTTGGATCATCTTCTTAATGACTCCATTTGGATGGGTGCAAGAATAAGAAAATGGCTTCTTCCTACTCCCAAATTTATTATAAACAATCCAAACTCTTCACAAAGTTACACATTTCCCAATACTTCTTTCCTTATTCCTCTTATTCCCACACCATCCAAACGGAGCCCAGGATTAAGAAATAGTTGAGACCACTTTTTAATCCGGATTAAAAAGATGATCCAAACATCCTAGGAATAAAAATTTACTCCGAATGTTTGACCACTTAAAAATAGTACTCTAAATAAAAAAAAACTTATTCTTAAATCTTAATCGTTTAGGATTAAATATTTTAATTCCGAATAACTAATCCTACTCTTAATCTCATGTTATCCAAACAGAGTTAAATCTTTAACTTTCAAAATTAAGCTCGCATATATAATGATTGTTACTGAACAATTTAAAAAAATAACTAACAGAGAATGATTAATTGTCGCTGATTGGATAGTCAGGAATCGTCCAAACCCAACATATACATATTTCATTAATTAAGTCAAAACAGCGTAATATGATTTTTGCAATTCAAAATTTTTCTGTAAAATAAGCAGCAAAAGTTAATTGGCGGCACTGCCATGTTACAGCCAACTAATTGGTGGGCAATTCCCCAAGCTATATACGAACATGTTCCTCTTTTTATGATTTTATTATATTGCGGATTCCAGTGGAGCTTGGTGCCGCATCAAGGGAACAAAATATGTGGCATGAAACATTTCAAAATATTATAAAATAAGATGCATACTATGAACCAGAGACCCAGACACATCACACATCCCATGCTTTTCTATATATATGTTAAGAAAACAACATTTAAGAAATATAAAATTACATTAATTGCATTGTACAAGCGGAATTAAACAAATGACTAATTTGAGTCCTCATTGAGTATAATACATGCAAGTCATCTTAATAAATAATATTTAAACAGCCAGCAAAGCAATTGCATGCCGACTTGCAAGTTGTACCCTGGGCTTCTCCTTTACAATTATATAATTGGGCTTCTCCTTTACAATTATATACCTTGTTTACAAATGTTAATTAGAATTGTCAACAATGTCAGTGATAATGATTGTGCGAGGCTTCAAGTTGTCAAACTAATATCAAATTGAGACAAAAAAATTATAGGCGAATTTGGAGAATTGCACTGCAAATTATAGTTTCAATTCCAAATACTAAACACAAGCTCCAACTATATATTCATTTATCTGTTTTTTTTACTCGAAATTAAGAATAAGAAACTTACGAGTTGAATATTATAAAAATTCAACTTCATTATTAAGAAGCTTAAGGAGTTCTAGGTCTTATCCTCGGCTACGTAGCACGCGTCCAATAGAACTTTTTTTTTTTTTTTGAATAATATTTCAACGACTTTGTAAGAGCTTTTTAATAAGATGAGTTTGTTGAATTGTGTGCTCCACGTGTACTGCGATGCAAGTAATTTTAAGTTGAAAGACTTAGAGATTGTGCATCATTATTGTGCAATTTATTCGACGAAATGATTTTGCATATTTATTTAAAGTCGTATGCAATGAAAATTTACAATAATTTATTGAAATGTGATGCCTAATTGAACAAAATTAAACAAAGAATAGACATTCAATATTGAGCGAGGGAAAAGTCCAATGTATTGGACGGAACTCCCATTCTCAAATATCCGTTTCAAACCGTTCAATATAATATTCATATTAGTCATATTAAAATCTAATATTAAACTGAATTTTATATTTAAAATTTTTTTTATAATTATTATTTTAAAAAGTTCATTATTTTTTAGATCCATTTATTTCTAAAAAATTGAGAAAACAGTAAAAAATACATAGAAAAATATAAAATTTGGTTTGGTATTAGATTTCAAAAAAAAAAAATATCATAGTGACGACTGTCATTTCAGACTAATTGAAAGGAGTTCTTCTTTCCAATACATTGAACTTTAATCTTGCTCTTCAAAACGGGAAATGAATATATTAACAATTGTGTGCGTCAAATAAGAACTGCAATAATATACATATATCTTAGAAAGCACCAAAAAGGTAGGTAAACTTCAATTTTTTTCCCCTCCTAAACTTTAACAAGAGAAACTGAGAAGGTCAACGTCGATAACAAATGAGTTTGAAATTCTACTAAACACTTTTTCATATAAGAAAAGATAATATTTTGGTTTTTCGAATCGCTCTAGCATCTCTAAAAAAAAAATATAGAAATGAATATATAGAGTAAAATATTCTAACTTAAGTATTTATACATATAATTCTTCAGTCGGATCAAACTAATTAACTTCTTTAGTTGGAGAAGCATTGCTCTTAGCCAAATGTGTTAATTTCATAGATTGTTATTTATTAAAGTGAAAAAGGCACGAGCTGTATAATTAAGATCGTGTTTGCACAGCAGCCATAAATATAAATTAAGCTGACTTTGTAACAACTAAAATATAATATATCGTGGTGTAATTAAAACCAAGCATTTTATTGATAAGAAAAATTATAGACGACTGTGATGCATCTTTTGTTTAAGTAGCTATTAAAGCTTAATCAAGCGTTGTCGATGTAAACAATCAGTAATTAAGTCAGCGTCATGTCATTTTAGTACTTTTGTAGAGAAAGAGATACATACTCATCCAAAACAAATGTATTTAAGGTACGTATTTGTTTAAAATATATGCTTTCATCTCTTCGTTTGTCGTCTCTCCAAAGTCCAAATTATACAAACACAAATTTTTCAGGAGAATGACTAACGTGCCATCGATGGCACGGAGAGTCCCGTACTATCAAGTCATTTTTCAAGGTCCAAAATTCAAATGGTCAATCCAAACCGTTCAAGTTGTTCTCCATATTGAAATATCTTTGGAGACCAAATTTTATATTTTTTTCGAAATTTTTTGCTATTTATTATGATATTTTTAAAAACGTTATGATTAGAGTATTTTAGGCCCCCTAATTTGAAAATATCATAATAAATAGCAATAAAAATTCGGAAAAATGTAAAATTTGGTCTCCAAAGGTATTTCAATATTTTGATCAACTTGAATGGTTTGGATCGACCGTTTGACTTTTGAATTTCGAAAAACAAGTCGATAAAAAATTGATGGCACGTGCCATCGATAGCGCGTTAGCCATTCTCATTTTTCAGACAAATTTCTACATGTGATCATTTAGATCAATTTATTAGAAAGCTTCAAATGATTGAAATTAATTAGTACGTATACGTCGCATATATATACCGCATGACTAGTAACATAACAATTTTTCGTTCTTTTCATTTTCTTTTCCCAGGTTGCATGTAATTTTAAGTTAGTTTAACTACTATGTGCAAACTTTATTTTATTTCAATAAAATGCCCACGGGTCTTCACCTTCACAAAAAAAAAAAAAATCCCTTCCAATATCAAATCAAGTACAATTTGATATTGTTTTTTTTTTTCTTTTGTCATTCTGAAACTATTATATACGATGGATGGCCTAAGCTGATTTGTGTCTCCCAACTTTCCAAACTGCATTGTTCTCAATAGAAAAATTGTAATAGATCGAGAATCCAATTCCCATGGTGCATGCTTGAATGAAACAAAAAGGGCAACAGAGTCCTACGTATATTGGGAGCGTTTGTTTGTGTAGTAAGGAGTTGCATAACTTAAGAATGCTTAAGTATTTATGTAGTGTTATGTAATAGATGTTTGGTTGTGTAGTAAGGATGACTAACTTAATGCATGCATATATATTCATGTCAAAAGACTAAAATGCCCTTAAATTTGAATTAGTATTATGTATTATATGTTGTGACCTAATTATTGTTAATTATTAATTATTATAAAAATTAATTATTAATGATGATAATAAATCATTTTTACTATTATGAAATATTAATAATTACTTTTAATTAAATATTATAAATATTATTATTTATTTTATAATAAAAATTATTATTGATTAATTATCTTCAATTAATTATTATTCTTAAATCATTATTATTAATAATTAATATTACTTGTTAAATATTATTAATTATAATAATTAAACTTTGTTATTAATTATGACTTTTTTAATAATTATTGTTACTTATTAAGTATTATTATTTATTAATTAATATTAATTAATTTTTAATTATTATAAAAATTAATTATTAATGATAATAAGAAATAATTTTATTATTATGAAAAATTATTAATTATTTTTAATTAAATATTATAAATATTATTAATTATTTAATAATAAATCAATATTGTTTATTAATTATTATTATTAATTTTTATATATTATTATTTATTAATTATAATAATTAATATTTGTTACTAATTATGATTTTTTAATAGTTATTATTACTTATTAAATATTATTATTTATTAATTATTATAGATTATTAAATATAATTATTAATTATTTCTAAGGGGTATTGTTGGAAAAAATATTAAAGGGGACCAATGCATAACTTATGCAATCTATTTAGGTTGCATAACTTATGTACCCTTAAGGCATCTTATGTAAGAGGTATTTGATGACTTAGGAATACATAACTTAAGTTATACACTCTTTAAGTCACAAACAAACGCCCCCATTGAAACCTACGGTTGTTGTTCAGTCGGAATTAATTATGCAGTGAAAGCTAGTGTGATATCATATATTTAATTAATTTGAAAATGAGCAAATGCTTATCTGAAAATATGTAGGCGACAACACAGTTGTCGTGTGTAGGAAGGAGTACTCTTATTCTCTCTTTGACTGACAATCTGACATGACTGCCCCAAAAAGGTGTGCAGCCTTTTGTGCACACCAGAGACTAGTTAAAGAGCTGATCGAGTTGTAACTTGTAACTATTGCTTGAATGAGACTATTACCGATCATCATAACATATATTAATTTGGAGAATTGAATTCGAATCCGAAGATACTGTTGGCGAACAGTTTTTTCGGCCGGATTTTTTGTTGCAGCTGAATAATATGTGGTTGCGTATCCAAAAATAAATAAGTTACATTGGTCGCAGAGGATCTGATGTCCATATCATACAATACTGGCGTGTTTGGGAAGCCTTGAATAAGGCTTATTCAGTATAAGGCCTTATTCAGAATTTACCAAACAAGAATGAATAAGCCCGAATTGGTTATTCGAGGCCTTATTCTAATTCCAGGGCAACCATGGAACAAGGCCCGTGAATTGCGTCTGTCGATTAAAAAAAACTTTTCCTTCGTACGGAGGAAGTTAGATAATTATAATTTCTCTTTCATCTTTTATTGCCGACCGTTCTCTGCGAGATTCCTTCCGCTTTTCTCTTCCTTCCATTACTGGCGACAACAACCAAGCCTTGCGACAACTCCAGATCTACGGCGATCGGCGTAGCAATTCGTGAAACAGTTGGCATATTCGAGAACTGCGCAAGACGCTGAGTGCAGAGAGCTCCGATTTGTTGCCATCACAGGTATATGCTTTTCTCTTCTATTCTTTCTTTTTTTTCTGAGATAAAATTGAAACATTTGTGTATTGAATCCGTGTAAACTTGTGGTTTTTGTGTATTAAAATTGAAAGCAAAATCAAAGTTAGGAAGATTTGGCGCAAAAAAAACGTATTGGCAGATGGGCAAACAAAGGTTGTACTTGAGTAATTATGACTTCAATAAAATAATCATCTTTCCTTCAATTCTTATTCGTACATATCATCCAAACAAGAGTGAATAGGACAACCGAATAAACTTGTTGATGAATTAGCCTTATTCTTATTCAGGCTAATTCATTTACTTCCAAACACACCCTACATGCACACGGGCACTCCACCACTCACGCACGTGGAACGCCACATAGGCAGAGCCACAGACCTTCACTTGGTCCTTCAAACCCGGCCTATATATACAATATAAAAAATATTTAGATTTTCATTGTGGGACTAAGTGGTGACTTGAAAACCGGACAAGCCAAGGTCTCCCATTTTTTTAATCATCTCAATTGCGTTTCGAATGGACATATCCATTTTCGATTTTTCAGAAAATTGTATTTCAATTTCTTAATTGTTTGAAAGCATTCTAAAACTCATTTTTGCATAAAATTTTATATGCATGCTCACAAAATAATGACGAATTCGGGAGTGTAAAATTTTTTATTTACATTTTTTTTAAAACATATACCATAAGTTTTGAGAAAAAAATAGTTCGTGTAATATGATAATAGCGATGGAGTACCAATTTATTAACAATTAACAATTTTAATTTTTTGTCTTTTATGTTTGCCTTTAAAAATACCAGATATGTCAATATTTTAAATAAAACATGCTAATGATTAAAAAAATTCAATGGTTGATATAAAATATTTAAAAATAGTTCGCGCAACGCGCGAGAAAACCACTAGTGTATATAGAAGAAGCATGGCAACTACTCTTACTACTAACTAATCAATGAGCACCCACCTACTCGTGTGAACTAATTGGGTTTACCAGCTATATATATATATTTCTTATTAAAAAGAAAACTTATGTTTGATATTAATTCATTCTAAACGTAGGTCTCAACAACTCAAAAAAAAAAAAAAAAAAAACGTAGGCCTCAACAAGAAAAAAAAAATGATCTTCAGTTAATTCCACTGCAATCCTTTTTTTTTTTTTTTTTGAATCCAAAGCAATTCAAGCAAGTTACCAGCATCATTGAGTATTTCCGGTTAAATTTACAGTAGGATTTTTAACTGTGGCGAACGGATACCAGTACTATACGCGCAAGTGCTAATTAGTAAGAAAAAAAATTTAGAGTCCGAGATGCTTTCCTGGCCCCCAAATCCCAATCAATTGCCGTCAATTAATTTACCAGCACTTTTCATACTCTTCGGTCTTCAGTCTTGGCCTAAAAATAAAAAATATCTCTTTTGGAAAACTTTAATTCCTAAAAGAGAGAGAGTCGCCTCACCAACACTCGTGCGTCATCATAGGATCATGATTACGAACTAATTGCTGCTTAATTAGCCTGTAACAGCCTTCCCTATTTGCATGCACACCGTAAAACATATTCATTTTATACTTATATATGTATATATATAGTTATTCGGACCCTTCGATAGAAGAGCTCAAACCTTCCAGATTTAAAACCCGATACATTAAAACTATCTGACTAGTTTTGAACAACTTTTTCAGTGCGTAATTCTAAAAAATTCTGTGAATTTTATTCTCTATGGCTCCATTTGGGCTCCGTTTGGATGGCTTCTTCCCGGAATAAGGAATAAGAAATAACCACTTTTTATCAATAAATTTATTTCTAACCATCCAAATTCTTCACAAAAGTTACACACTTCCCAATAAATTTACCCTTTCCAATAAATTTCTACCTACCTTATTCTCAACGCATCCAAACGGAGCCCAATAGGTGTGGGAAGAAAGGAAGAAGTGGAAAGAAGTATTGGGAAGTGTGTAATTTTGTGAAAAGTTTGAATTGTTTATATTTTTTTTTCTTCTTCATTCTTCCTACTTCTTCTCAACGCATCCAAATGGAGGCTATATAGAATTGAATTGGACGTGATTGATAATTAAATTAATTCTGTTCAAGAAACCTAGCTTGTAAAATGAGGACTAACTTAATTTATTTTTCGGCACAAGCCCGTGCAAAGTATTATATCAGAACACAACTTTTCAAAAGACTTGCATATGCCCAAAAGAAAAGGAAGAAATGACGAAAGCAAAGACCAAATGTAAAGGAAAGTTGAGAAAAATAGCTTGAGCCCTGCAAGTCTGCAACTACCATCTCACTCACATGTACAGTTCCATCCTGCCTAAATTAATTCTCAGTAAGTTTCACACTTTTACTGGATTTAGTTGCTACATTTAGCACACCAACCTATATGGTGTGGTGATGTATGCTTCTGACTTCCGAGTTCCAGTTCCTAATGTTCCTCTTATTTATTATTAATTAATTAATTTATTTATTTGTTTTCTACCAACAATTCATGATCACCCTATATATACCCCACTAAAGTCTCCTCCTTTCTTCTCCCTCTAATTCATATTTTCTTCCTGTCTTATATAATTCCTTCTCCCTCCTTAATTAAGTCCTAACATTAACATCAATCACAAGCATTACATCGATCTTTCATTCCTTTTAATTACATCGCATCATGACTAGCTCCATGATGAAGAACCACATTATCCAACAAGCCGATGATGAGCCAACTGACAACTTTCACATGGCAAAGACTCTGATGCTTCCCTCAAGAAGCAACAACCGCCGCATGTTTGAGTGCAAGACGTGCAACCGGCAATTCCCGTCCTTTCAGGCACTGGGTGGCCACAGGGCCAGCCACAAGAAATCCCGCCACACTGAGTCTGAAGAGACCCAAGTGCCACCGGAGACAACCAAGCCACGCGTGCACGAGTGTGCAATATGCGGGCTCGAGTTCTCTCTTGGCCAGGCACTGGGGGGCCACATGAGGAGGCACCGTGCCAACGGAGAAGGTGGAAATGTAGTAAGTAAACGAGTAATGTCAGGTTTGGATTTGGATTTGAATCTGGCTCCGCCAGAAGAAGATGCCGATTGCCATGAGGGAATAGATTTGGAATTGCACCTTGACCTCGCGCTGGCGGAGAAGGTCAGATTTGTAGAATGGCTGCACTAGCTAGCTCTCACAAGTCACAACTGACGACTTGGTCTTATTTTTCTTTTAGTATTTAATTTTTTATCGTTTCTGTGGTTTCTGATTTTGCTTTTGGGGTTTAATTAATTAAACTTATTATTAGTAGTTTAAAAGAATGACGTACACATATATTATTAGAATTTAGAAGAGGTGCTCTTTAAATTGCCTTCTTTATTTGTGGTGTATATTTATCTCTCTCATCTCTCTAATGGTTATGTTACTGTACGTGGATCATCAGCTATATATACTCTTTAAAAAAAATGAAAGCGGCTCTGTCTTTTTTTTAAAAGTGTGAAGAGACGAATTAGCTTAATTAACAGTACTTGTGACTTGTCAAATTGATTCCCATTAGAAGTGTATTTTGAGACGGTGAAATATGTAATAAAAAGGGATCGGGGTCAAGTTTATTTGGTATATGTGGACCTTGGCCGGATTGAATATGCGGAAGCGGAACAAAGAAAGAAAGGGTTAATTAGTCATGTATGAAATTGAGACGAACGTACGGTAATTTAAAAAATGAATGATAAATTAAGAGGTAAGAGATTAGTATCCGGCCAAAATGCTCGTGATAGTTATAATGAAATAATATAAAAAGTTGAGGCGATTGATTGCATAATTACTTTGATTCATTTGTGAACTTGTGATGGATCATTCATAAGTCATAATAACAATAACTAATAAATAATTAATAAATAAGAAAGAAAAGAAAAGAAAAAGGGAGTTGGGTAGAATAAGGGCCCAAGAGAAGATGGAGGCCCAGTTAAAGAAACTCTGTGGAGGTCAATAGGTCATGTTAATGTTATCCACGACCACGATCCACCACCACAGAGCGCAAATAGAAAGTAAAGTCAATCAATTAAATAAGAAAAGTAGGCGGCCTCTTCCGGACCCTCTTCCTCCGTCCCTCAGACTGAAATCTGAATCATTCGGAGATTCTTTCTTTGATTGTTTGTCGCCGAGCCATCTGCCCATCTGGCCATCTGATCTCCGACCACAGAGGCAGCAGCAGCAGATGATTCACCAGTGACCGGACACAAATTAAACTTCAACTCTTTATGATCCAAATCCTCATTCCTGAATCTGATCCTGCCACCTACCTTCTCCTCTCCTCTCCTCTCCTCTTCCAAATAGAAATAGAAATAGGTAGATCTCAATGGCGGCCTTCACCAAGCTAGAAGACTCGCCTATGTTCAGAAAACAGGTTTCTGCTCTTTTCCATTCTTTTATTTACATACATAATAATAATTACATCTCCCTCCCTCCCTCCTTCCCTCACATTTCCTTGCTTAATTCCAGATGTTCTCTTTGGAGCAACTGGCTGATGAGTTGAAAAGACGCTGCCAACAGCTTCACAAGGGATGCCAAAATTTCATGTTAGTACCTTCCTACCTACTCTTTTCTTATCCATTCTACTCTCAGCCTTAGCTAGATGATTAATTCATTTCTTGCACTTGGATGTCAAGTGGCTCTCTTGATGCCGCATATGAAGGCGACCTCTCCTTCGCTGATTCCTTGGAACACTTCGGTGCTGCCCAAGATGACCCCATTAGTGTTGCCATAGGAGGTACTTCAATTTCCATCTTCTTTCTAACTCCACCAACCTAAACCTTCATCATATTCCATCTTCTCTATTTTTTCCCTTCCTTACTTTTCAGGGCCTGTTATGTCCAAGTTTGTTACAGCATTCAGGGAACTTAGTACTTACAAAGAACTTCTTCGCACCCAGGTACTATCAAGCTTAATATGTTTTATAACCAATAAAAAAAATTCTCATGTATATCATTTCATTTTCATTTATTTTTAGCTTATTATTTGTTTTTTTAATACAAAATAATCTTTGGTTAATTTTCTACTTCTCATTCTTCTTCTATTTTTTCCCCTTTCATAATCAGATTGAGCACATGCTGAGTGAACGTTTAATGCAATTCATGAATGTCGATTTACAAAATGTGAAGGTACATCCTTTATAATATTTTTATATCTACAAATAAAAGTAATGTGTTTTGGCTTTGGTCTATGTGGAGTCAATTCCCATGCCAATGTTGTAACCTCAGTCTGCACATCATTCCTTGGATATTTACATATGCCATAATTTGCAAATTTTGCTAAATCAGAACAATAAGCACTGGAAGCATCAACATGGCGCATGATTTGATAAAATTTAACATAATATATAGGATAATCGCAAACGGTTGGACAAAGCTGCCATTGTTTATGACCAGGTAAAGTGTTATATATAACTTATTGTTTTGTCTTAGTTTACTAATATTCTTACTTTTTTTTTTAAAAAAAAATATTCTATATTTTTTTTACAAGCCGAATGATTCGTAATCTCAATAAACCCACAACACAATTTTGATCTATTTACTGATTAGATAGATCTACTTCCTTTAATTGTCATTCATTGTTTGTACTTTAGTGCTGAGAGTTATCTCTGTTGCAGGCACGTGAGAAGTTTGTGTCTGCAAAGAAAGGCACTAAAACAGATGCTGAGCTTGAAGAGGTAAAATAAAACTCTCCCTTTACAAAACGAGTACTCTTTTGGTTAAGCGATAACTATGAGAGTTAATTTATCTTTTATGAATTGATAGGATCTAGAGAATTCAAAGTCAACTTTCGAGAAGTGCCGATTTAACCTAGTATGCATAACTCAACCTTTCTTCTCATTTCCTAACTAACAAATACTTCTCACTGATGTCATCCTGGTGGTAAGCATTTTAGGTTAGTTCTGTTGCAACTATTGAGGCGAAAAAGAAGTATGAGTTTCTTGAGTCAATTAGTGCCGTAATGGATGCCCATATGAGATATTTTAAACAGGTGAGCATAACATAAAATTAGACAATTTCTGCAAACCAGCAACTTTCTAATCATTCTATTTCTCTGTCTAGGGATACGAATTGCTGCAACAACTGGAGCCCTTCATTCATCAGGTAAATGCACTATTTATTTTGTCTTAGCTATGCATGTAAAAACTACTTACTTTTTCAAGTTAGGATTTCAGAACTTATGTTTCTTAAGGATTGGAAACTTGCAGTCTGGTATTTATCCATACACATGCTGTACCAGCATATACTGTCATTGATTTATCTGTTTGAGTTCAGTGCTGAAGTCACAATATATGTTTTAAGTTACTTATTTACTTTTTATTTGCAATTATGATGTGCTTTCTGAGTATAATCTTCAAGCAGATTTATTCTATATTTCTATATACTGAACATAGTATCCGCACACTTACACGCAGTATGGCGTTAATCATCACAATATATAGCATTGTATATGAATGGTCATACTTATCTACTACACAATTATGATGAAGGTTTTGACATATGCTCAACAAACAAAAGAAATGGCTAGCTTGGAACAAGAAAAGCTTGAGACGAGAATTCATGAATTCAGGACTCAGGCTGAGCTGGCAAACCTCAAGCCACCAAGTAATTCTGACACCTCAAATACTGGTGATGGCATTCATGTGGTTGGAGTTCATTCATACAAAAAGATTGAAGAACTGATGCAGTCTTCCTCAAATGGAGAGGTACTATCATTTTGTTTGCTCTATCTTGTTTGTCCTGTTCTAATGTTATTGTACTTGCTGATTTTGGTCAGTAATGTTGTTGAACTCTGTTTGGTGGTCACTTAGTTTCATATGGTTTGTTAAATTGGTCATTTGTAAGAGTAGAGCCATAGAGAGTGAAATGGGAAACAAATATTAATTACTTACCTTATGATTGTTATGATTTTAGATTAAACTGTACAGATGAAATTTTAATCAAGACCTTTTAATCATTATTGTTGTAATTCCTCTAATTGAAGGTTCTATTTTAAATTGTAGGTTCAAATAATTAAGCAAGGTTATCTACTAAAGCGCTCTTCGAGCTCAAGAGGAGAGTGGAAACGGAAGTTCTTTGTACTAGATAGTCACGGAATGTTGTATTATTATAGCAATAAACTAAATAAACAATCGGTACGACATATTCTTCTCTTCATATTTCTTTGTTTGCTGTCTGCCCATGATTAGCAATAACCTAAATAAACAGCCGCATATGACATCTGTATACATTTGAATATGCTTCCAAATTTTATTCAAACTATTATGATCAAGTCAAAAGATGATAAAAATATATGGCTAAGGTAACATCAGGCTTTTGGTGAGTGGCATATGTAGCACTAGATGATTAAATTTATCATCAATGCTGGCTAGAGCTCTTGTCAATTTTAGTGACTACCACAATGATCAGGAACTCTTTGAAAACTGGTGGTATTCTTTTCATCATACAGTAAACTAAAATAAATCACATGGACCACAATAATCAAGGGGCTTCTTAAGGACCATTTCTTTAATCTACTCCTGTTAGTGTCTAAAGCAATATGAAACTTATTGACATGCCAACACTTTTTTCGTATTTTTTGTTAATTTTTTTATAGCAAGGATCAACACTCCAACAAAGCAGATTCAAGTTTTTGAGTCAGAAAACTCCCTATCGAGGTGAGGAAGCTACCCTTGGTTATCACACAATAGATCTGCACACCTCCACTCTCAAACTAGATGCTGAACAAAAGGATCTACGGTTCTGTTTTCGAATAATTTCTCCTGCCAAGAGTTATACACTTCAGGTAATTTATTTATTATTTTTTTATTTTTCCTCAGAAAACTTTCCTTTTCAGAATTGGTAATTAACTGAAAAATAAGTTGTTTATGGCATTTCAAGTTAAAATAGTTATTTAGTTGTCTTTTTGATACCTTACTCTGAGTCTGACATACCCTGATAACTTGAAGTCTCAATTTGCTCAGTGTCTCAATTTGCAGGGACATATCTAAAAAAATTGTTCCTCAACCTTTAAATGATAATATTAACTTTAGTACTTGCATATCATCAGGGTGAGAATAAAGCTGATCAGATGGACTGGATAGAGAAAATCACTGGAGTTATTGCATCACTGCTTCATTCTCCTTTTCCTCGCCAGGTTCCCTTGCAAAAATTATTTTGTTTTTCGGAATATCGACTTGTAAATCAGTTTTTTATAAAATTGCTAATTTGATCCTAGCCTTAAGTTGCAAAATAAAAGCAGGTTGTCCAAATAGCAAAAGGTTCTCAAAATAAATATCCATTTAGAAATTAAAATACGTACGTAATAAGCATACTCGCAGATATTAGTTAAAAACTTAAACTAACTAGAATGCCTATAGAAGTTGGCATAGTAGCAACTATGTTCTCAACCTTTTGATGTTGCTCACTTTTACATTTGACGTTGCTAAACGATTTATGGGATTTTATCTTTTTTGTTTGAGCAGTTTTCTTCAAAAAACTCTGATAATGAAAACAATGGGGTTGAATTTTTGTCCCTGGAGGAGCAGCAACAGGGATATGACAATGTGTCTAAGGATCTTCGAAGCATCCCGGGAAATGATGTTTGTGCTGAATGCAGTGCGCCAGAGCCTGATTGGGCCTCTCTCAATCTCAGCATACTCATGTGCATCGAATGTTCTGGAGTTCACCGCAACCTTGGTGTTCATATCTCGAAGGTTCCATTTTGTTTTTTGGAAATAGTTCGATGTTGCTTTTTTTTTTTGTTCAAAATAAGTGACAGTCCTAACTGTAAATTGACCAAATAAACCCTTTAAAAGATGGGAGTTATCACATAACTCGCTTGTTAAAACTAAACTGTAGCACATTGGCTCATCTCATTTTGGTTTGCTTGATAAAGCCAGGATTTAGCCCAATCGGAATCCTGATAGCACATAAACAATTTGATTTATGAATGCATCCGAAAGTAATCTTTTGTTTATGAAAAACCTTTTGTTTCAGCTATTTATACTCCAGTAATAACTTTTAAGGATTCTCATTCTAGAAGCGCATGTACTAAATAATATGCTTATGACCACATACTAGAAATGAAGATATTTGATGGACCCCGTTGGTCTTATGTTCTCCTTGTACTATCCTATTGATCGCACACAGTGGCGTAGCTAGAATTTCATGTTAGCAGGGTCCATAAATTATCATACCATCTTGGATCCATTCAACCCTCAACAGAAACTTCCCGCCGAAGAAGGGAAAAACTGAATAGACTTTTCGCCAGGAAAATTTTAGATGGGTCCCCTGTATTTTTTTTATTTACATCTCGGTCCTATTCCAAGTAAAAACAAAATTTAGGTGGGTCCATTGAGACTGTAGCTTCGCCCCTGAACGCACAGCATAAAAGTTCATCATGGGCACAAAATGGTCAATATTTGATAGACTATGCCTTCTCCCTTTTACTAAATTTGGCAATTATGTGTTGTTTGAAATTTTTTTTTTTTTTTTTGCTTAGAAATATGAGAAAGTGAGTTGTTATTTAATAAAACACAATACAGGTCTTAGGTATCACCTACAGCAATAACCATTATGTTCTCTCCCCTATAGAACTTGATTATATATTCTGCTGAGGTAAATAATTTTTATTTGTTCAAGTCTTAGGTATTCAGCCTACCCCAACTTGCTTGGGACAAAAGGCTTAGTTGTTGTTGTTGTTGCCGGTCTATTAATCTTTACTTTTCTCTACGTACAGGTGAGGTCTTTGCGGTTGGATGTGAAGGTTTGGGAGCCAGTAATCTGTGATTTATTTCATGCTTTGGGTAACTCATATGCTAATTCTATCTGGGAAGGTTCTCTTCTCGTCCAGGATAAGAGGTAAAACTTGGGAGAAAGATGCATCATTGAATCATTATTCGCAATAGCTGTTCTTAAAATTATACTCATGTGCATTAATGGTGACTTTGATGCCTATTATAATCTTTGTTGTTGTTGCTGCTGCAGCAATGATGAATCAAAAGAAGATGGTCTCCCTATAGGAAAACCCAATCCTAACGACACTCTTTTGACCAAGGAGAAATACATCCAAACTAAGGTACATTTAATTAACCTTTTCACCATTTGAAAACAAATACTCTATTTTCAACTTAAGGTGCCAAAGCCTGAATGTTGTAACGATTTCCTATTACACTGTAATCATATTTTGCAACTGAACCTAATTAATTTTAAATATCTGAAGTACCTTTGTAGCTTTAAAGCATTGTGATGGTAAATGTCTATTCTGTTAAATACTGACAAATATTCCTGCAAGGCTGCAACTCTAATTACTTACTTTCCCCAAGCCCAATCAAAATTTTGCTTGGTTAGATGTTTTCGGGAACTAGAGATGAAGAGATTTTGTTGAGTTGTATGACAAAGATTAAAATCAGAGGCAGGAGATCATTTGTTACTTTGAGATGAAAGGATTTTGTTGTGGTAATAACTTAATATGATAAAGTCCAAAACTTAAAGTAGGTCTTTTTTACTTTGGCTTGTACTTAACTTCTATTATACTTTGCATGCGTGAGTTAAATGTTGAATGAAATTTTCAACTATTTTTTGCAAAGAAAAAGTTGACATAATCCTGTGTACTTGTGCGTACATTTCCAAGTTATATAGTGAAAACAAATGCCAAAAATTATATATATATGTTGTTTGAAATATTTTAATGACATGCAGTACGTGGAGAAACTTTTTATTCCGAAAGAATCAGACTCTCATTCTGTTACAATTTGGGATGCAATTAAAACAAATGATGTTAAGATGGCATATCGGCTTATTGTGGCCAACAGCATAAATCCGAACATGAGATACTACGAAGAAGATGACGATTGTCATAACCAGGCTGAATCTGCTGATGAGAGGAGGCAGTTTGATCCGTTAGCTTGTCAGAGGATAGTGTCTTCAGGTCAGCAGGACAGTTGCATGGAGGGGTGCTCTCCTCTGCATTTTGCGTGCCATTTTGCAGACTCTACCATGATAGAGCTCTTTCTCCAGTTCGGATCGCACATTGATTTGCAAGATTTTCATGGCCGTACACCTCTGCATCATTGTGTGTTTAAAAAAAATGATGCACTTGCTAAGTTTCTCCTCAAGAGGTATGTGTAACCCTGGAAAATGAACTGTTTATCCATCTGAGCATTTATTGAATATATTTAGATTTGAGCTTTTGTATTTCTTTGCTCTCTGAAGGGGTGCCCAAGCTTCAATAAAAGATGGGGGGAACCTCACAGCATTTGAAAGGCGAATGGAGATCGGTGCAATAACTGATGAGGAACTTCTCATATTGTTTGCTAGCTAACCAGTTGCCTGTATGGAATTTTTTGTGCAGAACCTGAATGGTATTTTTGTGTATTTTCCAAAGGTTTTTATTATTATTATTTTCAGTTGTATGCACCGGTTGAAAAGACAAATTTGATTGCAATTAAGCACGATAGGTAGTACAGCCTTATTCTTTTGGTTAATTAATTGTATTTTAATTATTCAATTTTAACATGTGAAACACTTTCTGTTTTCGTTGAGCATTAAAACATTGATAAAAACTGTCTGCTTTTCTCTATTGTACATTTTTATTGATAAAAACTGTCTGCTATCCTTCAAGCCAGATTGCTATTCTTGCGAGTATGTACTCCTAATGGATTCATTAGCACAATTAATTGTCTGGTATCTCACAATTAGTTTATTTCTTTTCTCAAGGTTTTGTTCATTTTTCCTGCTGCACCTGCCGAGGCTGTCATGTCGTGCTCTGGAGTTTGCAAAATGGATTATTAGAGAATATCAAATTGTGACAGTATATATTTTTTTATTCGTTATTATTATTTTGTTTTGTAATTATCATGAATGATGTTTGTTATCCCTAACTAAGGCTTAGGAGGTGAATAGGTACAATTTTAAGTTCTATACCTATTTGGACCATTTTACAGAAATTAACAATTCACACGAGCAAGCAATAATATAAGTAAATAGGCAAGAGAGAGAGTCATGCAAACTTGATTACGCAATTCTTGACCCGTTAGGAATTGTTAGCCTTAGTTGTACACTCGTACGTTTATGAGAATTTTGCAATCATGAAAAGGGTGCGTTCTATTTTATTTTGCAATGAATGAGACTACAATTTCGAACTGAATTGTCTCGTCACAATAACAGCTTGGAGGTGGATTGGTCTAACCAACAATTCGAATTCGTTGTAGCGCGACACATGGTGCAGCTCACGTACGAGCCGTCTAATCTTGATCGGACGGTTCATTTTTTACGGGCCTATCAATCTAGGTTACTTGCACGGGGCTCCTTTGTCCATTGGATCTTGATCAGACGGCCAGGGTGGCGCGCTACACCATGTGTCGGGCGCCACAGGATTTCAATTTGTCTAACCAACACAAACTCTAGAATAACCATTAAAAAAAGAACACTAGAATCCTTACGCAAACTAGGAGAATGATGCTCTCAACCAATATCACTCAAAATCTAGCTATAAAGTATAAAATGATGTGGTGTTTGATTGAGACTAATTGATGATCTTAATGATTTTGTTTAGAAATGCTAAAAAAAAAAATATGAGAACTAGTTAATTTGAGCTCAAAGATAGATATTTTGCAAGTTTAGCAAGAGAGAATATCAATTGACAAAGATCTAATATATAGGGTGCGTTTGGATAGGTGTGGGAAGAAGGAAAGGAGGGAAGAAGTGGAAAGAAGTATTGGG
This sequence comes from Rhynchospora pubera, assembly GCA_028095005.1. Classification (NCBI taxonomy): domain Eukaryota; kingdom Viridiplantae; phylum Streptophyta; class Magnoliopsida; order Poales; family Cyperaceae; genus Rhynchospora; species Rhynchospora pubera. The sequence goes on from CM051459.1 coordinate 104,379,290, forward strand.
AAGTGTGTAACTTTGTGAAGAGTTTGGATTATTTATAATTTGTTTTCTTCTTCTTCCTTCTTCTTCTTTCTTCCAAATATCCAAACACACCCATATAGAAGCATCAAAAACTCCAAAACAGTCAAAAAAATTTCAGGGCATTGCACAACACTAAATATAACCATTGAAAAATCAAGCAGCTATTTTAAATACGCTCTAATCAAACGACTATTTTAATGTTGCGTTCTCTGTATTAGTTCATTTCATTTCAATTAAATTGAATTGATTTCCTTAGATCTGATTATATGAAAATTCCGATCAAGTGATGTCAAATCCGTTCATTTTTAATATAATCATTGAAAATTCAATTCAATTGAAATAAATCCCACGTAAAAATAAAAAAATATTTTAATGACGGCCTAATACGGAGAACGCCACATTAAAGAACTAACATATTTGGAGGACAAAAATGAAAAAAAAAGGAGAATTGTTTTGCAGTTTAAAATAAATCAACATCAATCGGACACGTGTCTCTGGTACCGTTTGGATGCGTTGAAAAGAAGGTAGAAAGAAGAAAAAAGGGAAGAAATAAATTATAAACAATCCAAACTCTTCACAAAGTTACACACTTTCCAATACTTCTTTTCACTTCTTCCCTTCTTCCCACACCTATCCAAACGAAGCCTCTGTTATAAAAGACATGCTATTATTATGTTTTTCTTTGAACAAGAGAGACCATACCCATCCCTTTTTTTTTGTATATTTAATGAATGCGCTACTTAAATCTTTAACCTCTTAACTCTTAAAAAACAATCTAGCGCTCTTATCATTAAATTCTTCGGTCACATGCAAAAGATATATATATTGTTGTAAAATCCATTGTATATTTTCCATTCTTGTTTCAAATTTCAAAGTTTCAAGTTCCACTGCTAATTATTTGTGTGAGAACATATACGAGCACAGAGTGGACTATTTCATTCGTCAAATGTGATAATTTTTTATTAGCTAGTAGAGCACGACCTAGAGCTGACGATTACGTTTTGAGAGGTAATAGGTCATGACCTTCTTTTGCGACAAACATAAACTAAATAATTTTTCAAAACGAAGAGGACAAAGTTTGAAATTCCACGATAATGTGCGAAGCGTGGGAATGGCTATTTAGTTTTACTATCCATTCTCTCATAATAGGCTCACACCAAACAAGTGGGCATTAATTTAGCTCCGCAATTCGTATTGATTCTAAAATAACAACTTGTTGTTTCAAGCTTCAACCGTAGAATGAAATTTGTACACAAAATTTGTTTTTCTGTTTATTTTCAAGCATATCGGTTAATTGAGGAGAGCTCTTCTCAACTATAAATATCTTAGGTCCCATTAACAAGTTGATAGTAATTTATGTGATATTGTTTACTTTAATTTAAACATGCATACTTTGTGCACAGATATTTCGATTCGCGTTTGATCCCAAAATTTTCTCCAAACTCAATTTCATCTCTTTTCATATGGCAGACTTTAAATAAAAAAAAAACAGACAAACTCTTCTCATATGGCAGCTTCAACTTTAACAGTATATATCCTAACAATACAATTAATACACTTTACCATAAATACTTTGTTATATATGCTAACAGGAACTTTTAATTTATTGAATAAATGCCAACACGAAGTTTTTTTGTTATTACTACATTTTATTAGTTGCAACGTAGTTTAGTACTGTCCAACTAAAATGTAATTAAATGCAATGTTTTCCTTTCGAAATCTAACACATAAGTACATAACATATCACAAAACTCCCTCAGTAACAAACTCTAGACCCATATATTATGATCAAATTTTAGATAAATTAAGGTACGGAGAGTTGTAAACCAGCTATTCTACCTCTAGTTCAATTTGATTACAACTTTATAAATTAAATTGAGCCATCGAGCTCAGATTAATTTAAACATGAATCGAGCTGGTGTTCTTAATGGGCTACATTACTTTTTGTATTTATTAATATTATCTTAAAATTTAAAGTGTGAAATAATTAATGTTGATTTTAGTTATATTTTTGTACTTGACAATATTTCGTCAAAAATTTTTGAAGATAAATTGGGGGGTCAAGCCTCCCAACTTATTTTTAAATTAAATGTCTATGAAAAATCATCCAGTTGAGTTTTGAACATGCGACATTTTATTTAAGATGCATTGCTCTTCGTCAATTTTTGTAAATTAAGTTGGAAAAAATTTTATATTTATATTTATACCTAAAAATTAAGATGTGTTGATGGCTGCAAGTTTCAAATTGAATGAAATCATTATGTATCAATTACTTCCTAGTTGAACTCGATCGAGTTAACCGAATGATTTTAGTTTAATTTGAGCTCCCAATAGCCAAAATTCTAACCGAGTGAGTCAAGCTTGAGATAGAATCAATCAATTAATCAAATCAAGACTTTGATCTCTTCATCTCATCAATAATTCACAAAAAAAATAACAAAAAATAAATGATGATGATGATGGTTTCTGTTTTAGCATATAAGTCTAGCTATAAGCAAAAACAATCTAATTTCGCCAATGCGAGATTAAGTCATTAAATTGTCTCTAAAATTTAGTTGATGAACATTTTATAATTTGACTGAATTTCTTTTCTTTTTTTTTTAGGCAAGCTGGATAGAAGCTATCCAGAAATTTTTTATTGAATTTCAGAACAGCAAATATAGCAAGTTTACATTCCAAAATAGTGCTCACATGATAACAGTTCACGAAAAAATTTCGGAAAATAAATTGCATACAAAATTATAGTTGTCACCGATTGGATCGTTAGGAATCGCTCATGAGTATAAACTGAGGAATATAAAAAAAAATGTATAGTATCTACCTTAATTAATTAAGTCCAAACACTATGATCAATAAGTATGAAGAGTCAAAATTTATTTTATTTATAAAATGATTAACGAAAAAAATGTATAATTGCTATAATTGGTGCCATGTTACCCCAAAGGGATTGGTGGAGAGTTGTCTAAGCTAAGAATCTGTTCCTCTTCATTTTATGATGTTATATTATAGATTATATATTATTGTAGGGTTTCAACGTAGGGGGTGTTGCGTCAAGGGTAACAAAATGTATACTCAAGGAACAAAATAAAATAATGTCATGCATTTTGATATGGGAACATTAAAGAATATAAAGCTGTATATTCCTCTAGATTTTTATTCTAATTTTGTTCCTTCATGTTGCTACTTGTTAGAGATGCAAACTTTGTCTGCTTGGAAAGAAACGAGAGTTGCATTAGCTGCATGTGTCAGTATTTTTTGAAACACGTGTCAGTCTAACAACAAAAGAGTTAACTGACCAAACAAAAAAATAATAATAATTAATAACAACAAAAGAGAAAATGGCAAATATAGGAATTAATGAGGTTAATTTCTCTGCGAATTGGTTAGTTATACTCATCATAAGCTAGCTAGACAACAATTGTCATTTTGAAAAGCCTAGAATTTTTGAAAGGATGCCAAATTTCCAACTATTTAATTGGTTATAGATATTTTCTTTTCTTTTTGCCATACATATATATAAGGCCGCATAATTAAATTATAAGCCCTTTTGCTGACTGACTTAAATCTGCACAAACATGTCACTAACGAGTAACGATCATAAATATAAATTATTCCTTTACGGAAAAATATCTTTGAGCATCATTTGAGCGGTTTACATGCACATCCTCCTTGCTTTTATTTTAAATCAAAATATATAATTGTATTATTTATATGTTTCATAGGAATTTAATTATTTCTGTTACTTTAGTCATCTTGCATGATGCATTGCTAGCTGCCAGTATTAAAGTTTACAATTGGATGATTTCTTAATCTGAAAAATAATTAGATCATTGACCAAGTTAGCCAATGTTTCACAAATTCCCGTCTCTAGGAATAACTTTCCACTTTTAAGATAGTTATTATTCTTGCTCTACAGCAATGTTGTCATTTAGAGTAGCAAGTTGTATATATATAATTAATAGGGGAGCAACATACGCAGAGAAAATATCTGGGTGTCGGTTGTTTTATATATAATTCGTTGCATAAGAAAACAGTTACATGTAAGTTTCCTGCTTCCGCCGACTGAATTAAATTTTACACAATATTAATTAATAAATTAACATGCTTCATTATGAGGTATAAATTATATATTTATCTAAAAGGAAAACGCGTTCCTCTCACCCCGCGTCGCTCGCACCCTGCCTCACCCCCTCACTCACATCTCTCTATCGCTCTCACCCCACAGACCTTCGCACATCGTCGCCCTCAGCCGTCGCGCAACCCTTCCGTCGCCGGCGAGTAGCCCTGTCGTCGCCGTCGAGCAGCGCTGTCGTCGCCGTCGCGCAGCCCAGTCCAGCCCAGCCATGCCGTCGCCGTCGTCCAGCCCAGCCCTCCCGTCGCCGTCGCGCAGCCCTGCCTTTATCAGAATAAAAAATTAAATATTATTTACTCCCTCACTTGTATTAAATACTTCCTTACTGATTATTTACTTCCCTATAGTTATTTAGTTACTTCCAAGCAACAGTAGAATTAGTTTTGAATGTTATTTACTCTCTTATACATATTAAATACTTCCTTACTACTAATTATTTACTTCCTTATATTTATTTAGTTACTCCCAAGTAACAGTAGAATCAGTTTTGAATGTTATTTACTACCTTAAACATATTAGATACTCCTTTTATACTAGTTATTTACTCCGTTATAGCTATTTAGTTACTCCCAAATAACAACAGAATCAAATATGAATATTATTTACACCCTTACTTGTATTAAAAACTCTCTTACTACTACTTATTTATTCCCTTATATTTATTTAGTTACTCCCAAACAACAGTAGAATCAGTTCTGAATGTTATTTACTCCCTCATACATATTAGATACTCATTTCATACTAGTTATTTACTCCCTTATAACTATTTAGTTACTCCCAAACAACAGCAGAATCATATATGAATATTATTTATTCCGTTGTATATATTATTTACTCCCTTATGCTTATCAATTTCCTCCCTTATAGTAATTTAGTTACTCCCAAAAGACAGCAGAATCTGGTATGAATGTTATTTACTCCCTTATACATATCAGATACTCCCTTATCTGATTAATAAATATCATCCCTTATAGTAATTTAGTTACTCTCAAGTTGTAACAGAACTAGATCTAACCCTCTTTTCTCTTCTTATCCTTCTCGATTTCTACTTCTTTTTCCTCAACCAGATCTGATTGGTATAGCAGAGGGAGCAGTGAGGGGAGGCGGAGGAGAGGAGAGGCGGAGGCGGAGGAGAGGTGAGACGAACCAAAGGAGAGGCGGAGCCGGAGGAGAAGACAAGCGAAGGAGAGACGGAGATGAGGCGGAGGCGGAGGTGAGACGGACAGGCGAAGGAGAGGCGGAGGTGAGGCGGAGGAGGTGAGGCAGAGGCGGAGGCGAGACGGTCGTGAGGAGAGGGGAGCGAAGGAGGTGAAGATTTGAATCGGAAGGCTGGATCTGAGACGGTGCATAGGGAATAGAATATATTCGCAGGATGAGGATGAGGGTGAAGGTGAAAATGAGGGTGAGGGAGAGAGCGATAGCGTTCTGATTGCTTGATTGCACATATTGTTGATTAGTCTAAGTAATTCCCGGTGGCGGAACTTATCGGATTTTACACTTATCGCTGCGTGACTAGCATTATGTGATATTGACGACCACATTTTGTCAATTGTCATTTTCATTTTTAGAAAAAAAAGGTACAAGAAAAATGAGGTGAGCTGAGTTGTAACTGTTGGTTGAATGGACTTGTTGGTAGTGGAAGTATAACTACAGCTTTTACTAATAACTAACTATTAATTATTGAATGAATAATCAGCCAACTACTCCTTGTGCAATTATGTTGATTATGAATTTGTAAAAGGTATTTTTCTTGCTTTTGGTTTTCTATAATCGTTATTATAAAACTACGTGATATGTCAGTATTTTCTAACAGAAAAAAGTATATTTTGAAAAGGTTTACTAATTTCGCAGGCTTTTATCACCGAACCGTTTTTTTTTTTAAGATAAATTGGAAGTCTAAGCCATCCAATTTATTTTTAAATTAAATGTCTATGAAAGACCCCCAAGCCGAATTTCGAACCTACGACTTTTCACTCAAGGAGTCAAGATGCATTGTTCTTTGTCACTAGACCAAGAGCTGGTTCTCATCACCGGTACCGTTATTATAAATATTTTGTGGATACAGAATAGTGGACCAGTAATAATTAAAAGTAACATTAATTTCTCTCCAGTTATGAAGAAATGGAGATGATGAGAGAAGTGAAAGTTCACAAAGTTGGGACACTTGGCACTAGTTTGTTGAACTTGAATCAAACAAAGCAAAGCAGGACAAAATTGAGCACTTGAACTTCATCTCGAACAAAAGATAATTCGTGCGTGCGATCAAAATTTCATGGTCCAGATTTTGATATTGACATTAGAATTTAATTACCCCCTTTCCCTTTTTTTCAAAATTTATTTTGGATGGACATCAGAATTAGTCTTCAGTCTGACTGTCTGAGTCATAATTTGTGAAAGCTGCTAATTTAATTCTGACTCCCTTTTCAAACAAAGACTCTTGTGGCCACTCGCAACAATTTTTTGGATAAAATTGACTTGCCTTTCTTCTTCTTCATCTTCTGTTTTTTTTTTTAAAAAAAAATCCAAGTAGGACCAATGTCCTACCACTTCCATTTATCAGAAGCAAATGTTTACAATAGTAAAAACAAGAAGTAAAGGTGCGTCATAGCACTGGTACCCAAACAATGGGGCAATATAAGCCTACGGACGTTGTTTACTGTCAAAAAAAAAAAAAAAAATTTAAAAAATGGGGCAATATTTTTTTTTTCTTTATTACCTCCCTCGGCATCATAGAATCATGATTACGAACTATTAATTACAGATGGATTTGCCTCCCTAAGTATCAGTATATCACTGCCCCTTGCTCTTACCACTTACCACTTACCAATCACCACTCGAACTAGCACTATTAACTACCTTTGTACTTTTAAAAATGCAAACGGACCTCTTTACATGTGCACCTTGCAAAATTACAAATTTTGTAATAATACACTCCAAACTTCCATTGCAATGTTTTGTTTGTACTTATTCTGGAACTCATTTGTTTATTACCATGAATTTAAATTGTATTCTCTATTTCAGTTGTTCCTCATATCGCTTTTGCGCTGCAATTTTTATTGATTTCTGGTGGTTAAATTTAGACTATCAGCTTCAAAAAGAATCACCTGTTGCAATCTGTCTGAGAATATTCAATCTGTCTGAGAATATTAATTAAGATGACAATTTCGATGTAAAAGGAAAGATTAACATGACACGGTTCAAGTGTTACAATTACAATTATTTAATAATCCTAACAAATGATGTTATTTGGTATTGCATGTTTTCCTAAATTTTCTGTTGTTCTGTTATTTTTTTTTCTATTTAGGGAAACTGAATTGTTCGGTTTCTTCCATAAGTTTTAGACTGTTACGCACTGCAAAACCCAAACAAAAAAAAAGGAAAAAATATAAAAGAATAAATTGTGCATTTTTAATAGTTTGAATAATTTGTCTCAAAGTTTAGCTAATTATTATGCACTTAGGCCAAATGGAGATGTGCGACGGCTGTGAGCATGTACATTGAATTGAAATAAGTAAATGTTTGTTTTATTTATTTTATTTTTTTTTAAACGTACATTCTAGTGAGAGCCAAGTCTTTATTCTATGTGAAGAATAAAGCATTTCTGAAGATTAATTTAAGAAATTGATAGCTTTTTGGAAACTATAAAAATGTTCATCCCAATTAAATAATGTCCATTCAGTTGAAAAGGTGTAATTTTTATTTGAAAGAAATGACCGGTACTGGGGACTCAAATAACAATTATAGAAGTAGAAGGCAGCGTCAAAGCAAGTTTTGTCTTTCATGACAGTGGTCAATATGGTATTGAAAAAAAATAGTTGTGTTCACTTAAATTTAAAGAATTATGCATTCTGAGTTTCTGACTGAAAAAAAAAGACCACTCATTTTATGATGGGAAGGAAAACATGGATTTTTATAGTGAAACAAAGTGCAAAAGGTAAGAGTTATTTAAGTAGATTGAACTGAGCAACTACCTACCATATCTGAAACCAACACATACACACCTCCAGGATATACTTGTACTTTTAACTGCCACATTCACCACACCAACCCATGAATGCGTCTACCCGGTTTTTATATCCTAATACTTTTATATTATAAATGCAAACAGCGGGCCTATATATAACCCTCGAGCTCTCCTTCCTTCCTTCTCTCATTCATATTTTAATTCAGCAGCTAATTTCTTTTTTCTCTCCTGTCATTAAGGCATTAACACTAATATCACTCAATCACATTTTCCTTTTCATTCATCATGACTAACACCATGAAGAGATTCATGATCCAACAAGCCGACGATGACCCTGAAGACATGGCGAACACTCAAATGCTTCTCTCAAAAAGCACCCACAGCTGCAATGCTCGCATGTTCGAGTGCAAGACGTGCAACCGGCATTTCCCATCATTCCAGGCATTGGGCGGTCACAGAGCCAGTCACAGGAAACCACGTCAAGCTAGAAATGAAGAGGCACAGATTCTGGCAGAACCGACCAAGCCGCGCTTGCATGAGTGCTCGATATGTGGAGTTGAGTTTCCCCTTGGCCAGGCACTGGGAGGTCACATGAGGCGACATCGAGCCAAGGGAGAAGGTGTGAATGTTAAGCAGGACAGGAAATGGGCCGGGTCGGGGTTGAATTTGGATTTGAATCTGGCTCCACCAGAGGTCGATGTGGACTTTCAGGAGGGGATAGATTTGGAATTGCAGCTTGACCTCAAAGAGAAGGTCAGATTTGTGCAATGGTTGGACTAGAGGTAGGGGTAGGGGGTGACTTGTTATTGTTTTGCTTTGATTTCTATTTGCTTTTGGGTTAGAGTCCTTTAATAGGTTCAACAGAATACACATTATCCCGCTACTCATACACATTATTGGTGAAGTGGCGGAAGTGTTAATTTTAATATCTGTTTCGTGGCATGAGGAACAATTAGAAGTAGCATGGATTGTCGAATCAGTTCTCATCTTTCTAATTGCGCAAAACTCGTGAGAAAAAAGGGTCAAGTTTTACCAAAGTGTGAATCTTTTTTCTATTTGTGTTTCTACAGCCGTAAAGTGAAATTAAAATTTTAAAATCCTTTCGGGAAATGCTAGGCTGCCCATTAGTTCCTTATTTCAGCATCAGACAATAAATAAAATAAATTTAAGGCAATACAGTCTGACAGATCCTTGCTATGAAGGACAGCCAGTCACACACACACACAAAGATAAATAAAAAACATTTGTTGAAGCATAATTCAACTTTGAACTGACATGAAGTTTTCTAACATTGGACGAAATTATGCAGAGAAATGTTTTGCACAAATATCTGCAGAAATAATCTGCATCAATATGCAAAATTTATTGCAAATAAAAGAAATACGATTACCATGTACATAATGCACATTCCGTTGGGAGGCTTGACCCCCAATTTACCTTAAAAAAAAAATAATGCACATTCCAGAAACAGGTCGAGATATTCTGAACCCTAGAAAGTAAAAATTGCACAGCAATCAATCTTCCAAGAAATCAATGGTATCAATCTACACATGCTCTATTCTTCAAAAGGGACAGTTGATTGGGTCATCTTGCAAGGCTTTTTGCACCAGCTCAGTCTGCTCTTGCACATGCGCAGAGTAGAAGCCCGTTGCAGTGGCTGCCGAAGGAGCCCGTCCCACATATTTGATGTCCTCTAGGGACCCACGGTTAAGTGCCTTCATGGCCGTTAAAAGACGAGGTGAAATGTAATTGTACGCACCCATATTCATTGGCTCCTCTTGGCACCACACAATCTCCGCATCTACAAGCATTAATCCATTAAGTTAGCGTTCCAAAAACAAACTATGATGTGCAGGCGGGGAATGTGTCCAAGAAAAAAAGTGCAATTGTACAGACCACAGGGGCGGAGCCAGAAAATTATGATAGGAGGGGCAAAATTTTAAAGATTGAACAATAAAATAGAAATTTATTTATGAAGAAGAATATTTCTTTCCTAAACCAGTGGTTCATAATTCATCCAGAACTTCTTTTCCTGAGTGAGACAAGAATCGATTTTGATCAAACAAAACAAATTGAATTGACTTTGTGACATGTCTTGTTTAAGGATATTAGGGGGGCAAATTATAGAAATTTTCTAAAAAATAAAAAAATATATACATAAATTTTTTTTTTTTTTTAGCACAAGGGGGGCAACTGCCCCAAGCAGCCCCCCTATAGGCTCCGCCCCTGACAGACCAAAACGGTTATTCTGGTAAATTATCATTGTGTACTTTATAACAGGATGGTGCTGTCAGTATAAAAGCAACAGAGATTTTCTGCAATCAGCAGGAAAAAATATCGGCATCTAACTGTCTACTTTTTAAGTAAAACAGTAAAATAATAGTTAGAAGTTAATCCAAGATGTTTACGTGGAACAATGCAACTAATCAAGGTAGAAAAAAACAGAGAGCAATCTTAGGCTAATTAATAAGGTAAATGAATGGGAGGAAAAATTGAATAAAGAAATAGTACTAGGATATCTCTTTAGCTCTCGCTGTATTAGGTCATAGGGAAAAGGGCACAACTGCTCGACCCGACATATCGCCACATCCATCCTTTCCCTTTTCTTTCTTTGTTCATCCAACTCATAATACACCTGGTATAATAGAAAAAAAAAATGTTACAATAGAAACTAGAGAAATGACATGTTTAAATAAAACATAAATTGATCTCTAGAGTGAGTGGGGAAAGTTAACTGTCAAGATGTACCTTTCCAGAGCACAGAATGAGGCGATTAATGCCCTCCTCAAGGTCTTTATGGTTGTTTTGGTCCTTAATGAGGCGCTTGAAACGGGTCCCTTGTTTGTCAAACCCAGGGTGGCCCACAAGATCATCAAACTCAGATAGGTGGGATTTACAGTCCTTATGACGAAGCAGGTTCTTTGGTGACATCACTATCAGAGGCTTCCGGAAATCTCTATGTATCTACATTAAAAAAGAAGGTATGTTAAATTAGACAAGATGTGCATTTTCGATATGCAAGTAAAAAGATATTCACATAGACAAATTTAGTACTTGTCGGCGAAGAACATGGAAATAATTAGCCGGGGTGGTGACATTTACAACTTGCCAGTTGCATTCCTGGATCTGTTTTCTCAGTGTGGGGTCCATTTCTGGTATTACATATGGGTTATCATCGCTCATCTGCATTACGACATTCTCAGTGTTAGAATTATAAAATAATACTGGCAGAAATATTAAAAAAAATAAAAAAACTAAAAATACATGCCTGAAGGAAGCGCTCAAGCCGAGCACTAGAGTGTTCTGGACCCTGGCCGTCGTATCCATGTGGCAATAAAACAGTGAGGCCAGTCTGACGAAGCCATTTTGACTCGCCACTGCTCAAGAATTGATCGTAGATTACTTGGGCCCCATTTGCAAAATCTCCAAACTGGGCCTCCCACATTACAAGAGAGTTAGGGTTTTCCATTGAGTAGCCCAACTCAAATCCCAATACACCAAACTCAGACAAAGAGCTACAAATAACAGAAGCAATACACAATTAAGAGCAACTGCACATATTCAATATAATATTAATTGTCAGCTTAAACATAGTATTTACATATTTATTACAATGTTCTCCAGGAGAGATGGCATTTCTAGGGTTTTATAAAGAAATTTTTGGTTTACCTAGAGTACCCCATCAGCAGAAATTAAATCAAAAGGAAAAATATAACCTTCATATTTTCCATCTGTGGGTATTTGTGTGATATTACGAAATTATAAAGTAGTATGCATAGGCCTAAATAAAATCAAAGTAAAAAGTCAAATAGCACCATAGCTTGGCTCCAACAAATGTTAAACATACCTGTTACTGACAGTAAACATCTCTTCTGGTTGGTTCATGATAATATGATCAAGGGGGCAGTATATCTCTCCTGTAACTTGATCATGAAGTACAGCATGCCTATGACTAAATGTACCTCGCTCTACATCTTGACCACTCAATCTCACATGGTTTCCTTCTACTATGAGAGTTGCAAATGCGAGGGCCTCACCCATGGCCCAGTCAATGCCTTCCCCAGTCTCTATCATCTGGGCCCGCTGCTCAAAAATCTTTTTGACTGCTCTATGTGGTGTGAAGTTTTCAGGCAGCGTTGTCACTGCTTGCCCAACCCGTTTTAATATCTCTGGTTTGACACTACATAGGTCATCGAGTGGTTATGAACAAGTGCATAATAATCCTATCCCAAGAAATGTACCCTTCAACATTTAACCAAGGTTATTCAAACATAAATCTTAAAATTGCCTCTAATCTGTCACTAATGCGGTTGTTTGGCCAAACCTCCAAAATAATATCAATTGTGCCTAAATGTGGGTAAATTATAGAGTTGTCTAGCTATAATTACACAAATGTGGCCTAATAGCGCAGAGAATCGGATTGCACTGAGACTTAGTTGAGCAGTCACAAATGCTTGTCATGAATATGAAGCTCAAGCCACAAACACATCCAAGTTAAACTTGCAAGTTGCAAATGCTGCTCATTCTGAGCTGGACCCATAAGTTCCCAGTAAAGAAAAAAGAAGAGTAATTAAATACAGTGTTACCCAGTATTGCGGATCCTTGAGATTTGTTCAGGTGATTTAAATCCAGCCCAGTAAGCCGAGAGCCAGTCTCTTTTATTTGGCACATAATCCTTGCTATTTATAAATTCTTCGTTTAGGATGGTATTGACCTTTGTTTGCAGCTTCTCAACTTCTTCTTTGGTAATTTGGCCAGATTCCAAAAGCTGCCTTTTGTACATCTCTAGTGCACTTGGATGATTTCTGATCACCTATTGTTCAAAACAAGTGCAAAGCTGACACTGTCAAGAAGTATATAAAAAGAAAAGGTAGGGCCACAAAGATTAGGAAAATTGCATAATCACTCTAAATTTTCTTATGTAATATTCACAATTCTTTTTGCAATGTTCTGGACTACTGATGAGGAGCAGTGCTTGTATGGCTAGCATCAGTTACAAAACTGTTAAATATGAATTTAGGTTTTCTTTTTCTATTTACAAAGGAGAAAGTATAATTGTTTCTTCTGCAATTGAATTTCTTTGCATCATGCTGTCAGCTTTCATCAGACATTAATTAGCTCCCCAAGTAACTCAACTACAATAGTACAAAACAAAACCTCAATCCATAGAAAAAGAAAAGGGAAACTACATAAACAATAACGAATGAGCATGAACCTGATACATCTTAGGCTGAGTGAAGGAAGGCTCATCAATCTCATTATGCCCAAACCGCCTATAACAAACTATGTCCACCACAACATCAGAATGAAATGTCTGGCGCCACTCAGCCGCCAGCTCACATACATGCACCACCGCCTCCAAGTCATCCCCATTCACATGAAAAATTGGCGCATTTAATGCCTTTGCCACGTCAGTACAATACTGGCTCGACCTTCCTGCTTTTGGGTCAGTTGTGAATGCCACCTGGTTATTTACCACAATATGTATGGTACCACCTGTGGTATAGTTGTCTAGCGCACTTAAATGTAAGGTTTCATAGACCACACCTTGGCCAGCAAAGCTGCCATCACCATGAATCAACACTCCCAAGACCTTTGTTCGGTCAGTGTCATTTGCATAATATTGTTTGGCCCTTGTTTTACCGATTACAACAGGGTCAACAGCCTCTAAATGGCTTGGGTTTGCAACTAGTGAGAGATGGATTCGTTTACCCCCACGTGTTGGTCGGTCATACGATGTGCCCAAATGATACTTGACATCACCAGTACCGGTATACAACCCCTCACCTTCATTTACCGGTTTTGTACCACCACTGAACTCACTGAATATCTGACGTAGTGGTTTCCTGACGACATTCCCCAAGACATTTAATCGGCCTCTGTGTGGCATTCCAATAACGATACTCTCAACACCCATATCAGCAGACCGATCAAACATTTCTTTCATACCAGGTATTAAGGTCTCAGCACCTTCCAACCCGAACCTTTTAGCTGTTGTCCATTTGGTTGCCAAGAAGTTCTCAAATTGTGTGCTCCAAATAAGCCTATCTAGCATAACCAACCGCCTGTCATGAGTATATTCCCTTGGATTAACCGTCTCAATTTTTTCTCTCAACCAATTACACTTCTCTCTGTCAGGTATATGCATGTACTCATATCCAACTGTTCCACAATATGCTTGTTCAAGCCGGTTCAACATGTACCTAAGAGTCTGAACAGGTCGATTTTCTGACAAAAATCCTGACATCTGCCATACTCCAAGAAAGAACTCCCGGTCTAAATCGGCATCAGTGAACCCATAAAGAGCAGGATTCAAATCATCAGGGACCGGACGCTCCTCTAACCCTAAAGGGTCCAGCTTCGCCTTCATGTGCCCGTTAACCTGGTATGCCCGAACGAGTAATAGCAACCGCATGCTCTCTTGTATAGTTTGACCAGATATGCCAGGAGATGTGGAGGCCTGCCCCACAAAGTTTCTAAAAAAGTTGTCCCACGATTCATCTACACTCGTGGGGTCTGCCTCCCAGGCTCTTTGTAATTCCTCCAGGTAGACACTGCTGGTACCATCCAAAAAACTGTCCGTGAGACGTGATAGGGGTACAGCCCGTGGAGTTGGGGCTGCATAAGAATGTGATTTGGCCCCATGGAAGGTGCGGTACGGGGGAGGCGGGATGGGTCTGGTACCAGTGAAGTGGTATGGTGACCTGGCTAGGTTTAGATTTCTCCTGAGTGCTAGCCTAGAGAGGCCTGATGCAGCCCGAAACCATGCCATGTCAGATGCCTGTTAAATTAAATTAATATATGTTCCTTTTTTGTTTTGGCTTTTTTTGTTGAAAGTGGAGTCGTAGTTTAGGTAGATGAGCACATGGCTGGGACTGATTATAGCTGCTGGAAAGAAAAGGGAAGGAAAAATAAAAAGTTAGTACTTTTTATCTGCAAAAACAATAATAACAAGTTGGGGGATAATTGGATAAGAAGAAGAAGAAGAAGAAAGAAAGAAAGAAAGAAAGAAAGAAAGAAAAAGACAGGTGAAGATCTGAGGGGTAATGATTAATTGATTTGTTGTAAAATAGGAGCTTATCTAAAAGAAAAGAAAAAAGGAAACAAATAAAATAATAATTGCATTGCGATCAGAGTACGTGGAGTATCCATCAGCCAATAGAATAGAATAGAAGGGATGAGGATGACGATGAGATGAGCTCCTACTAGTCCTAATAGATTTTCAATAGTAATATGTAAATATAACCACAGAACTATCTATAGTATAAAAACTAGTTTAATTCAGTTAAAGCTAATTTTAGAATCCTTGTTCCAGATTATAATAAATTCAGAAAAATGGTATTTGAGCATATCAGTAGTGGTTGAAGAGGTGGTAGATCTAAACTCTAAAGCAAAGGTAGTAGCTAGTGTCTGTGTGTGAAAAATGAATTGAGGTGTCAAGGATCAGAATTCAGAAAGAAAAAGGGGAAAGAAACAGAATGGAAAAGGAAGAAGATAAGATAAGATAAGATAATAATTGGGACCTTGAAGGCTTGAGCTTGCTTACTTACTGGGAGTGAGCCTGGAGGCTTTCCAATTTTGGGTCTCTCTTCTTCCCAACTCCCAACTCAAACGCAACTCCTTTGACTTTGATTGTTCGTTTCTTTCTTCTTCTTCTTCTTCAGACTTCCTCCTCCGCTCTTTCTGGAAAGTGGAAAGCGCACTCAACTCAAGATAATTCACTCCGATCAGTTGGTTCAACAACCATAATAATAATAATAAAAGAGTACGCCACTCCCTAGGGATCCGCATCCTCGACAGCCAACTAAGTTGGCTGTACCGTCCTGTCCGCAAAAAATGACCCTCCGATCTGCATCCAAGGGTGAAAGCGAAAAAATGCAGCGATTTACCCTCTCTCTCCAGTACCCGCCCTGCCCGACTCGAGTTAGGTTGAAAATCAACGATATCGCTGTCCGTCGACTTCCCGCAAAAAACGTCTGGTCTGATCGAATCCGCCTCTCATCCCTCTCAATCTTCTTCTTTTGAAGGCATTGGGCTGAGGGGTTTGGAGGCAACTGGAGAGGGAGTGCGACTTAGGAAGGATTTCTCCTTGAATGACATTTTGAGCTGCTGTGACTTGCAACCTGTTGATTTCAGGAATTGGAGGTTGGTAATTTCTAAAATTACTAAATGATGTAGCTTGCATGTTTAATTCCAGAAAATACATCAAGCATAGCTTCGAAAACTATTGGAGCATAAGGTCAGTTGCTTGAACAACCAAGTTACAGATTTAATCTTAATACTGATACATCTGAGAAAGGCTGAACTTTGAAAATTGTTATACAATTGACTGATACGACAAATACCTTGTTGCTACTAATAGTATAGCACGTGTTGTATTATAGAACACATGATAACTACATACTTTGTTGGTGAGGATGAAACACTTGTGCTTAGTGAAATTAGGGAATGATAAACCTTGAAAGACTTGTGCTTAGTGAATTAGGGAATGAAAAACAATTCCTTTACATGTTAAATTGAACTTATTTTTTTTACTATCTTCTTTTAGGCTATCAGAACTAGAAATCCAGATCAGAACATTATTTGCATTGTTTCATTCTGCTGGATATAAATTTTTATAAGACTGACAAGCTAGAGTATAAGACCTTAATTTAATGGAAGATATGAAGTAGTGCCAGTATATACCACCAACTATTTAACAATTCCCACTGGCCACAATAAAATGGAAGATATGAAGTAGTTCCTCGTAACACTGTACAGTATTTCAATTCTGTCTCCCTCATTTATGTTGTATCTAATTTTTTTCTTAATTATAGGCCAAGCAATAATTTATCACAAGATATAACTGAGGAGCATTTTGGGTGCTATGGTGACCTAGTAGATATACAATATAGTTTAATTAATTAAAATATTTGAAAACAATTTGAAGTTATACAGTATAGTTTAATTAATTTGTCTAACTATTTTTTTTCTTTTTTTTTGCAGCAATTTGGAAATTTGTCAGGATTAGACTAACTTAACATCAATTTCTTTTGTTGGCAGCATTTTTGTAATTGATAGTGCCCAAGTATAGTTTTTGGCAGCATTTTGTAAATCAAAATAGTTATAGCTTTTGTCTGTTGGAATATAGTAATTTCTAGAGGGCTGAAGGGAAAATGACATTGTAAACGGGTTTCGGATTCTATATCATATATTTGAATATTAATGTTGTGATATTTGCAATTTCTCTCTGGAGCTAATGGAATTTACGATATTTGCAATTTCCAATGGATTGAGCAGTGCCATTTGTTATTTTACTTTGAGTACGGACATTTTTAATCATATAAATACTAATTGAAAAGGCATGTCTGACGGCATAATCAATAAATACTAATCATATTGGATAGTTTCTGGTGCCAAGTTGCATTTGGAGAGAGTTAAGATCTCTCTTAGATTGAAGTATTCCCTGTTGACTGTTATGATGGCTGTATAGAATTCATTGTCGTTTATTCAAAAGCCTTTAATCTTTTGCCGTGGGTGTGTACTTGTATTCGGCTCATAATGATTTTATTGATTTAAGAAAAAAAAATATTCGGCTGATTGGCATTCTGTGATCCATTCTGGCTGATTGACATTGAAAATATTTGCATTGCAATCCATCTACAGTTGCTAAATCTAAATTTATGCTAAGTATTATTACTGAACAAATTTCATAGGAACAAAATCATAAGAACACAGAAATAAATTTCACATTGACCAACAACTTAAGTCATATTACAAGGCATGCATCTAATACATTTATTAAATTTATAATACATTACAACTTACAAACTACAATAGCCAAAAATATATATATATATATATACCAAATAACATAAGGTATTGAACTATTTGGCTCCTTAGTTCTTCCAAATGCTGCTTGAAAACTCTCTTCAAGTTCCTTAAATTTCTCATCTAATTGTTTTTTACACTTCAACAGGGCTGCTTTGAGAGCTCATTGCTATTTAAAAAAAAGAAATAGTATGAAAGCGAATTCAACAGACTAATTGAAGCTAAATTAAAGCTAATGAGAAAAGGGTAATTTAAAGCCTAATTTGTCTTGGATGATATGTTATCTGGAGATTTAAACCATGCGTAATATGTTATCCGGAGATGAATCCATTTATCTATAGACCAACTAGTATTGCCATCTATAGACCAACTAAATAGCTATTTGCATATCAACACATTTTAACAAGCTACTGATTTTCATTTATTAAGATGGTAACTCCTTTGAATTGAGTCACTGTTAATTACAAGCAATAACACTAAAGATGGCATTATCTCTTGTAAAGCGGGACAGGACACTTAAGTTCAAGTATTTTGAGTACAGCAAAGCTAAATTTCAAGTCAGTCACAATTCATTTTTTAGTGTAGAGAGTAGATAGGACAGTAAATATTTCATCCAACTTGTACCTTTTTAGGCGTCACAAAGGAGATGAATTCGTTCTTGAGCTTTGTCGTGGTAGCACCAACCATACCACGAACAACTTAAATTGTAGATTAATTTGTCAATTAAATTCCTACCAGTAAAAGAAACAACCAAAGTTAACAAATTGTCCTGGATATCAATGCTCTGAGATAAAAAAAAAACTAAAACTAAAACTTGAGAAATTACTTCAATTGTATTGGATATCAGTGTTGTGACGAGATCATAACAATTACAATGTTTCGCATTTAATGGTACCTTCTGTCTGTGGAGAAGCACAACATAAATTTCAATGTTTTTTGTTAATTTATTCCAGAAAAATTAACAGAAATTTTTTTGCAAATAAACCCAAAAATAGAGAAATTGCAACAAGTAGATCAGCACTAAAAGACTAATTTCAACATTCAACATTTTCTAAACAATAATTCAACAGAAAAGCAAGCGGATTGGAGTGTTTAATTTCACAGAACCTGTCTAGGGTTTCGAGAGGAGGCGGAGGTACTTGAAGAGGTGCAGATTGGAGTGCTAAGTGGTCTATCTCTTGATCTACTGACTCGCTCCAACGGTTCTACCTTGATCTCTCGCTCGATCGATCTAGGGTTTTCAAGCTTCTCTGGCTTCAGGCGGAGGTAACGAAACGAAAGAGACGAAGAATGCTTTTTTTAATTTTTTTCGTTGGTTGCATTTTATTCAGAAGTGATGCGGGCAGGTCGGGTAGGCTAGAAGAGAGGTTTTTTCGCTTTCGCCCTTGGATGCAGATCGGAGGGTCATTTTTTGCGGACAGGACGGTACAGCCAACTTAGTTGGCTGTCGAGGATGCGGATCCCACTCCCTAGTCCCTGCTGAATTGTGGGTGCCCACTTTGTGAAAACATATACACCAGGTTTACAAACAACTGGTGTCAATCGATTTCGGTACGTCACCATCCACCTTAGTTGCCAATAAAGGGGCAAGTTATAATTTCTAGGGATAAATTTATTAAAAAATGTATAATTTTGTCAAGAATTTAGATTGTTTATAATAAATTTATGGTAGGAAGATAAATTTCTTGAGAATCCAAACGGTCCCAAAGAAAAAGTGTGTAGTAACTACTAGTAAGGAAGGAAAGCACATATACCGGTCTTATCCCTGCCGCGCCTGCGCTGCGCGCGCTTTAATGCCACGCTGGTCAGTGGGCCCTCACTCGCTTGTAATTATTAATTCATTCATGTGCTGACCGGCCTGACCCGGCACTGGCAGTGGCAGGCATGTTGTTTGGCAATTCCTTCAACTATTCCCCTGTAATGTTCCATGTATTTTATGATTTATCTTTTTTTCCTTTCTTGTCCTGTTCCTAATTTTGAGTCTTTTTTCTTCTTTTCATCTAATAGTTTCTCCTAGATGGGGTTTATGTTTGTTCTGTCTCAATCTTCCTTTCATTTATACGATTAATAAATTGGAGTATGTCAAGTTTTGTGCCGATACGAAGCTGTTTCTTTGATATATGCATTGAGGCCTTCCGATAGCACTTAACATATATTTGACTTGTCAAAAGATGCATGATATTTGTGAAAGTTGCATTTCAAACGTACATTGATACAATAAACAAGCATACATCTGTACAATAGCCAAGTGTGCATTTTAATTTTCTAAATGCAGTCAAAATCGTAGAGCAAATCAAGGACTTGAATTTACTGAAAGATTATCAGGCCCCAATATAAATATTTAGGGAAAAAAATTAAATTATTCTATAGGTAGTACAGATCGATTGACCTAATACAAGCTTTTAGCAAACTACAAAATATATTGCAGTAGAGGAAAGCAAATTGTGACAACATCACATCTCTAATCTCTTTCTATATACTTGCCAATTGGCATTCAAAATGCACTGTAAGGCCAATAAACCTATATACCAATTACTTAGCAACTTTTGTAATAACATGCAAAAAAAAAAAAAACTAAAAAGAAGAAAACAACAATTTCAGCATCACCTGATTTACTATTAGCTTGTCAATATCTAATTCTCCAATCAATCAATCAATCAGAGTAACAACAGAACCGAAGATCAATTTGATGTCCACGTCAAAGCAAAATTAAACCAATTCTCCTTACATCTAGAATACAGATTGTTACAAACTAAACACAGCTCTTACTGGATTGCAAAGAGCAGAACCTACACTATCCTTGCTTGCAACGATAACTCATGCTAATAAACAGCCATCCCCTCACATGTTCTACCTGCTTTTCTTGATAACTATTGACAAAAAAAAACCTGAAAATAATATGCAGCTTCATATCAGTACTTCACCATTTAGTTCATAGAGTTGCAAATAATAAAATATTTGTATAGTGGAACAAAATATCTATTGTATCTATATGGCAAACTAAGATAAATGGAAAAAAACCAATAAACTGTGAGAACAAGCACAATGATTAAGAACAAAGAATTTAACACGAACCAAATGTAAAAATAAAAAAGGGATTTTGTAAAGGCCCCTAACAAGTATACAATAATAGCAAAAAGGCTCTTAACTTATCAACCCTAATAAAGAAAAAACCCACACTTCTCAGGTAAGTTTGAATTAGAGTTCTTAACATCAATAATTGCAAAAAGAAAGCATCTGGCAAATATATCTATATATCAGGCCACCACTCATAATGTTACATATCAACCTTCCATTAATTGTAATTTGAGAGTTAATTTATTCATCACAAATGATGTTAAAGTCTTTCCTTTTGTTGCAATCATTGATAAATATAGAGACCTTCTGCCTACAAAAATGCGATAAAAGTCCTTACATTTATAGAAGCAGAGGACATAAATAATCTTACATTTATGATCTGGAGATGTTCTTTGTCCCGCCAAAAGTGGAAGATGGTGAGGGATGTATTGGGGCACCATATGCTGACATTTCCTGGCAATGAAAATTGAAAAAAAGAGTTATTAGAACACTCAACCATTATGAAATGATGAAGTTCAAAATACAACAGTCAAAGCTTATTGAATCATAATAAAATATCTCCAACTCTAAGTTTCTTAGCTGATGTTTCCATTAATTATAGATAGGTACAGTCTAATAAAGGCATCTTTCGTACTTGTTGCACTCATAGATCAGAAATGGAAGTATTTGCTCATATTTCATTTACAATTTTTTTTTTATAAAAAAACTACAAAGTCCGATTCATGCTCTAAAAAAATAAAGCCTCACAGAACTCCTAAAGTACCTGAGAGGCACAGAATGCCATTGGTTGCATATTCGGAGGGATGTAGATCTGATTTGTTGGCACAGTGGTTGATTGAAATGCCTAACAATGAAAACAGATGTCAAATTGACAAATTTTAATGGAATAAATATGCACAATAATAAGTGAAGTCAAAGAAACACAAAAATCAAGCAAAAACAAAACATTAAAAGGAGGAGTTTAATGCAGATACACCATGATTTGGACTGTTTGATTAGGTGTATTGAGTAACCGATGTTTTCTCAAGCATTAAAAGGAGTTTTAAATGTAAATAACATTTGGAAAGTCAAGTAAAAAATCACGGTTCCTTTCAACAGACTTTTTTAGGGGTATTTTTGTAAATTGATAAATTTAATTTAACCAATCTAATCTACATATTGAAATCTCATAGCAAATCAAATTTTACAATTTTTGAGATTTTAAGACTATTTTTTCGAATTTTTTAAAATATGCCATTTTTGGAATGTTATACTATTTACAACATTCCAAAAATGGCATGCTTTAAAAAATTCGAAAAAAATAGTAATAAAATCTCAAAAATTGTAAAATTTGGTTTGCTATGAGATTTCAATATCTAGATTATATTGGTTAAATTAGATTTGTCAATTTACAAAAATACCCCTAAAAAGTCCGCGGTGCATAGAAACCCCTATGCACTATGGTGCATATTAAACTTTCTCCAGATAATAATCATGATGCAACTACTACAATTAAATTAGTAGTAGCAAATTTCGGTGCACCCAAATTGTATGGCACAAAGAAACCTCAATAATAAAAACTAATACGACCAATCATAAATTAACAAGTTGCTTAATGGTGGGACTTCTATCTCGACTGACCCAGTAAAAAAAAATTAGCGGATAATTTAGTACCTGATAGAATAATCCAAGAGCTGCTGGATTGGTTGTGGCAGCAGCATCTTGAGGCGGATAAAATTGGGTCTCACCAGTTCGTGCAACAACTTCAGTGTTTCCTGAAGTAGAAGGCACAACTGCTGGCTGTTTTGGTTTCTCTGTGTCACAACAAACATCACAAAAAGTTAGTCCAAAAATGTAGAAAAGGAAGGTTGTGTACCATAGAGAGATTGTGGGAGTTGTCGAAGCCCCCCACCCCTTATATGTTATTATTAACGTTCTACTTGTAATCGTTATTGCAACTATCCCCCCAGCTAACCCCTCACCCCCTCCAGAAGCACAGAAAATGACCCCCGGCCTAGAAAATATTATTGGAAAGATGGTAAGAATTTTTGTACAACTACAAAGCCCAAAGAAACTAAACCAATCTAGCTGGAAATTTAATTGGTCCAGCCCATGCAAACAAAGAAAATTTAATAAACAGATAGGCCAACGAGAAAGAACAAATAAATATCAGAAAAGGTCTCAGTAAGTCATTAAGGCAAGAAACTGACGGCCCACTTAACTCCAATCTACAGCAGCTTCTTCGACATTACAATCTTCTAATTTTATTGGCTAAAACCATATATAATTCTAGTAGATAAGCATTCGTAGGATATTATTTTTTGGTACGTCGGAAATATGAATCCCCTGGAAAGTCCAAGAGCAGTTAATGGAATTAATGGGGTGGCAAAGAGGCTATTGTGTAGGTTGACGGAAAGATAGAATATATGAGCAAGTCTTGTCGTGCAACTATTAAACATGACAAGAGCTACAATACTGATTACTAGCATTCATATGCTAAATAAGAACATGACGTGACTGCTCTCGTTGGACCATGGACACAGTTGATCTGCAAAAGAGGGAATCAACAACAGAAGGAATGATTGTGGTACTCAATATTGCTAACTTATTAGTAAATACAGTGTAACTATAGCATATTTCTTAATTAGGACACAGTTGTGATTATAATTTAGAAATTGTTTTATGCCAATCAAAATTAGACCTTTTTGTTAACTCTGAGTCTATCCCTGATGTTACATTAGATTCTTCACAAAAAACTTACCAAATATTTGTGCAACAGAAAAACAAGAAAACTGCTGCTTAAAAGAACAATTATAACTTACTAGACATCGATTCTTGTCTATATTTTTTCTTGCGTCTATCAATCTTATTCCCATCCTTGTCCCTCAGTGGTTGCTGTGCCGAGAGATTCCTCATCTCAAAGAATATATCGAGCGCCTTCTCACCACTCTCAAGTGTGTCCCAGAAGATCTTTCTCGACTCTTCCAGCTCCTGGCTCTTGGTCACCAGGTTGTGAGCATAGTTCATCGCACGGTTCTTGTATGCCTGCTCTGCCTCAGTACCCTCTGATTGTTGTGCCACAGGTTCCTCTTGACCGAGCTTGTAGACCCTTCGCCTAGCGTCCTTTGTCCACCTCTTCAAGATGTACCTACAAGCCAAGTAGAATTGCTTTGCTTACCAGTGGCTTCTTATAGAGTCCACAAAGACCACCAAAATTCAAGATTTACAGGTAAGGGTGTCCAAATGGTAAGGTTTATCTGGTTTCAAATAACCAAATTCATTTTGAATAAAATGGATCTATTGTTCGGTTTCTTTGGTTCGGTTATAAAAAAAAATGTGAACTTTGAATTTCAGTTTATGGTTTAATTTTGAAAATTTAAAAACTAAATAATCCGAATTATTATTAAATAATTAATTTTTTTTTGTGTTGCAACATTACACAGATTTGAATACGTAATTTATCAAGGTCATAAATGATGAAACATATTAATACATAATTCATCAAGTTAATACATTTTAGAACATATTAATAGTTGATAGTATATTAATCGATGGGTTTGTTAATATTTATGGAAAACAAATAACAGTTTGCTTGGACAATTTTCTTTTTTAACAGAACTGATCAAATTGTCACCCCTACTTACAGCAGAGGATGTACCAACTGGTACTGGACTTTGCATGGACAAGGTAAATCTGGCCATTTTATAAGGTCAGAACCTATACAGTATTAAAATAAATAATAAGTAACACCGCCATTAGACTAGCCGATACATACCAGTAAATACATTACCCCCCACCCACCCAAAAGAAAGCAGTGGATATTGTACCCAGTGTGAAACTTTTGGGATAACAGTCCCTACATATTTGAGCATTAAGCATACCTTTCAGGAATGCTATCCACATTTTGCATGCTGAAGGCCTTAAGTGCATGTGAACAAAGAATCCCGGTTGTCTCAAACTTCTTGCAGTTGCAGGTGACCTCCATATTTGATGTATCCAGCTTCACAATCCAAACCCTCAACGCCCTCCCCTGCATTGTCAACTCATAACGGTACACCGTTTCACCGCATGATGTTTCCTCACATGATGAGGCACCACAGCCATCAAGGAACTCGGCCTCAAATATCTTGTACACCTTATGAGTGTACACCTCAGAAGCATGTTTTAGTATGGCACTGTGCTTAATGGCACGGACTGGTGCTGTCTGACTGCACTTGAAATCCTCTTCGAACTCACTCCGCCTCAGGCCCCTGAGCAACTTCTCAAAGGAGAACACAAACTTTGTAAGAGAAGTTGATTCGTCAGATATGCCATTCATCATGTTAGTGTAATTCTCACTCCATTGAAGCGAATTGATTCCACCGTCAAATGAGTCACGGTTGAGTGCCATGCACCACTTGTGCCGGTGTTTATACATAGCAGCAAACCATGGATTGTCCTGGATATGGGGCTCCTGGTACATTGCAGCCCACGCATCTTCAAATTCCACTTCAGATTGGCAGCCTTGTACACACCGTGCAAAAGCATTCAAAAAGCTATGGCAAGTGCTCAGCTCAGGGATATGGGTCTGCACAGCTTTCTGGATAAGCCAGTGGCAGAAACAATGGCGGGTCTCAGGTAAAGTCTCTTCTATTGCTTCAGCCATTGCCTCGTTGTAGTCAGTGAAAATTGTCTTTGGACCCTTACCGCCCATTGAATCAAGAAATGTCTTAAACAGCCACGTATAGGATGCTTTTGACTGGTCCAGCAAGAACACACACCCAAACACAATGTTCTGCCAATGGTGGTTGACCCCGACAAAGGGAGCGCATACCACGCCATAACGATTTATGTTGTATGAGGTGTCAAAAAGCACAACATCCCCAAAACAATCAAAGTCATTTCGGTTCTTGCTGTCTCTCCAATAGAAGTTAGTTACGCGTCCTTCCTGGTCCACCTGTGTGTCCCAGTAGAACAACCCCTCCTCATTGGCCCGGCGTTTGAAATAACTGAGTAAGCTTTGTATATCCCCTGCCTCAAGAAACTGGACACCCTGAGCATCAGGCTGGTTATAACACTCCCTTCTTGCTACTAGCGCATTCTCCAGCATTCCATCAGCAGCTTCTTCTAGTGCTTCAGTGGGAAATGACACCTGGAGTGCATCAGCACATGAAGTATTAGCTGTTGACTCCCCCATCCCATGCTTCGCCAGAGACCTCGCGGACTTCAACAAATGCCGCTCACCAGGCTTTGCCAATTCGTGGTTATGCTCTGGCACGAACCGCACCACCTTCCACTCGCCCTGCTCATCAACCCGAAACCGAATCATGGCCTTGCAGTTGGTACGGGTATCAGGTCGGTTGAAGTTGACATCTGTGACTGGTTCATCGTACTTGATGCCTTCCTTGGAGCAGTAGTAGTCCTTGGTGCGGATATTTTTTGTTCCCAGGAAGTAGGATTGTTTCCCTTTGCGAACACTGAAGCCGATGCGGTGGCTGTAGTCACAATACAGCTTGTATGCCTCCTCTTCACTGTGCACAACCTGGCCAAGCAACTCCTCAGCTGCCTCCTTTCGGCTAAGCACGATTGCGTGCTCCTCTTTCTCTTCCATTTCATCAGTGAAATCATGCCTCTTTTGCTTCTTTGTTTTCCTGTCCATCTCTTTCCTTTCTTTTCAGGCACTGGTAAGCTGCATATACAAGCAACAAAGTGGTAACCCTTTCTACAAGGAATATGAAGAATGAGATCATGCTGAATGCTTCGATGCAAGATGATCATACCAAGTGTCATGGAAAAGCCAAACAAAAAAAAATTCCCATAGGTAAGTACATATGCTTTGTTTTTCTGTTTCTGTTTTTGCTGTGCTCACTGTACTGTGAATTTGCTCTGGGTTTTACTCTACTTGCTGGATAGTTGTATCCATTTGGGAAGGTCCCAACCTAGGTTGATGTAATCTTTCTCCTAGATATAGGGGATTTGAACATACATACCTTTGGCAGAATGATGAGAAAAGAAGGGGAGCAGGGTGGGTGCAGAAGATGAAGGGAACTTGCAGCACTTGGGTTAGGTCTACCTCAGAATGACCTTGTAACAAAAGAATTATCCTTGTGTGAGTGGGCCCATACACAAGTCAGAAAGAAATAAAGCAGTGGCTTGGTGGCAGTAACTGCAAAGTAATGCACAAATATCTATTCAGAGACTGTCACGTATGCTGCAGCTCAAGTAATTGAGAAACAACTTAATTTAATTGTGGCCACAGAAAGAAAAGGGGGAAGAATGATGGACTGACCTCAGTGATGTGATGAAGCGACCCCGACCCCGTCAAATTTGTTCTTGTTATTTGTTGTTGGGTAGGAAGGAAATCGAGAGGAATTAGGAATTAGGAATTAGGATCTTCGGGCCAACAGGGAATTAGAAGAGATAGTAATTGAGTATTAATTTATATAATTAGTAAAGGGAATTACAAGTAGATGGAGGGAGGGATGGAGGGAGATTTTGGAGGAGGCCAGAAGCAGAAGAGAAGAGAAGAGATTCCATTGGCGATTTGGGAAGTCTCGGGCTACGGCACTAATGCCAGCGTTCCCCTTCCTCTCCAGGCTCACTAAACACCCCTTCCGTGCACCGATATTTACACCTACCCACTTAACCACGGTCCCACGACTAGCAACATTGTGATGAGACGTTTATACCACGTCCAGATTGCTTTTTAGGGGACAGGCCTATCCACCAATTGCGATATTTGGGACAACCCCTAGTTTATGCACATATATGTCCTCACATTTCAAAATTCCTTCCCATACCCCCGCAGGCCGCAGTGGCGCAGTAGTCATTATCATTAGCCCATTATTAGCCAATTTAATTAACAATTTAACATAACAAATAACAATCTGTTGGCACGGACTCGGGGTCCTTGAGTCGAGCATATTTAGATTTGTGTTAAAGTGGCTGTAGGTATAGAACTTCTTTAGTATTGTATTTTGTTTCATTTTATCAAAATGAAACCGGATGACGCTGTCACTTTTTTTTGAAAAAAAAAAAAGACTTGGGGTCTTGACTCCTGTGCTATTTGCTGCCATCAAATCAAAGCGGAATGAATAATCCTCATTCCTGACCCGTCTCCATTATCCAATGTATGAAATGATATGCGCTCATTATTTTTCCAATCCCATTTCACTCCCGAAATATCTCATGTTCAT
This sequence comes from Rhynchospora pubera, assembly GCA_028095005.1. Lineage (NCBI taxonomy): Eukaryota > Viridiplantae > Streptophyta > Magnoliopsida > Poales > Cyperaceae > Rhynchospora > Rhynchospora pubera. Next base: position 104,407,446 of record CM051459.1, read on the forward strand.
ATAAAATTAAGCGATTAGTTTTTCAACCTGATAGGGCTTTTTAACTTCAGCTTCATTACATTTAGCTACAGCTTGAGGACGTCAGACCTCGATGGACTCGCAAACACCACGATCCAGGACTTCATTTCTAAGTTCAGCTTCATTACATTTAACTGAAGCTCGAGAATCGAGAGCAGGTGATACCGAAAAATTTAAAATTAATATTAAATTAATATAATATATTAAAATAATATCAATATAATAATTTTTTAAATAGTATCACAAGATCGGAATCCCGGATTCCTAACAAGGGCAGAACTGGATTTTTGACGTTTTGAATTATTTTAATATAATTCTATATTATAAATATTAGTTTAAAATTAATAGTTGTTATATTAATTTAATATGAATGGTTTTGTTTTATTTCTTTTTCAATTATGTAAAATATTGTTGTTCTTATTTTACCTTAATAATTAAATAATATTTTATGTTAGCCTCTATATATAATCAAATAATATATAATACGGCAATAATTAAAATATAAAATTTTTATTAAATATACTATTTAATTTATTTATTTAATTAAATATATATTTAATTAATTTATTATTAAATATAAATTTAATTAAAATATAAATAATTATTTTATTTAATTAAAAAAATTGAAAAATTAAGTTATAAATTTTAAATTAATTTATATTAAAATTATAAATTTTGAAAGATAATAATGAATGAACAAGAGCATACATGCGTGAGAAGGGTCGGAGACTTCACGCATGATAATCTAACGGCTGAAGTTATTGCCAACTGTATCAAAAATACAATACAGAGAGATGTCGGTATTTCCTTACCGGGCGTGAAATCTCTATTGGAGAAAGAATACCTGAATGTGGTGCCCACTTATAGCAAGATTTGGCGTGGGCGAGAGAGAGCAATTGAACATCTTTTCGGATTGTGGGAAGATTCGTACAACAAACTCCCGAGTCTTTTATTGGCTATACAGAGGACGACACCCGAGACGCAGATCAAATAGTTGTTTAAAAATTTATAATTATAATGTAAATTAATTAAAAATTTATAACTTAATTATTCATTTTTTAATTAAATAAATAATTATTTATAAATTAATTAAATTTATATTTAATTGAATAAATTAATTAAATATTATAATTTAGAATTATATTAAAATCATTCAAAACGTCAAAAATCCAGTTCTGCACTTGTTAGGAATCCCGGATTCCGTAACTAGCTAAGATCGAAATCCCGAGTTCCGATCTTAGCTACGGAATCCCAGATTCCGATCTGGTGATACTATTTAAAAAATATTATTATATTGATATTATTTTTAATATATTATATTAATTTAATATTATTTTTAAATTTTTCCGTAGGTGATAGGTCCTAAGATTCATTATAAGCCCGGCCCAACGAATAGGCGGCCCAATATATCCTCTAGACCCAGAATACACGTGGCGGCACAAAGGAATGGTTGTCACACAAATTACACAATCTCTGACAACACGATTATGTGCGTAGAAAGGACGTCAGAGGAATTCTCTAACAATGCATAACAACAAACACACAATTCTGGATCGCCTCTATCCTTTTTACTTTGATTTTTTTTCTCGTTATTAGAGTAAAAAGAGAAAAAGACAACAAAAAGGTCTCATAAACTGAGTTTAGCTACGGTGAGTTGCGACTCACGGATCCTCCGGTGAGTCGCGACCAAAACTCTTAGATCTAGATCAAAATGACCGATCCAAACCGTCCAATATGATCTCCCTATTGAAATCTCCATATAGACCGAATTTTTCATTTTTTCGAAACTTTTAAGTATTTTTTTTAAATTTTAGAAAATCGTTAATCTAATTGGTTCTGAACCATTCAAAAACATCAGTTTTTAAAAATCCGAAAAAAATACTTAAAAATTTCGAAAAAAATAAAAAATTTGGTTTGCACGGAGATTTCAATAGGGAGATCATATTGGACAGTTTGAATCGGTCATTTTAATATAGATCTAGGAATTTTGGTCGCGACTCACCGGAGGATCCGTGAGTCGCGACTCACCGTAGCTAAACTCCTCGTAAACTTCCGTAGATATGCGCACCTCTACCTTTTTACTCTGATTTGTTTTCTCTTTATCTGCTTGGAAGTTGGAAATCGGCCCTGCTCGGCTGCTCCCGTCCACCTCCTCTTCGCATCTGATGGCTCGTGGTAGCATCTCTAAAAACCACTTCACATCTTTTTTTTAATATCTTTTTCATTTTCGTAGTAGACCGCTTCAAAACCAAGAAAATATATTTATAAACCTTCATGAGACGAGTACTCAAAAAAAAAAAAAAAAACCTCTCATTTCTCTAACTCTATCTTTTGATGTCCTTACTCCGGACATTTGCTGACTCGTGGTAGCAAAATAAAAAAACCACTTCATCTCTATCTCATATATGCTCTATAGCCATACTTTTTTCTTACGAAGCTTACCAAACATGATTCATTCGTGGCAGACAATAATGCATGGTGTGAAGAACGGAAATAATGACATTTTGTGGCATGAAGTTTTATTTATTATACATCAAAAAATTAAATATAGTAATAGATTCGAGTGCTGAAGAATGCAAATTATGATGCTTCTTGGCATGTCACTACCACAAAAACAAGGATCTGTAACGGCCTATTTATAACGGTTTTCTAAAAACCCGTTACAAATTTATCAGTGGCAGTACTGTAAATACATGCAAAACTAATCTATAACGGTTGTTATATAATAACCGTTACTATTTCTTCGTCAAAAAACAAAAAAAATCTATCGATCCATCTGTAACGGTTTTTATAAACAAACCGTTATAAAATGTCATTTATTCAGTAACGGTTATTACATAACAACCGTTATCTATTCAAAACTTCAAAATTATGACGGTTTTTTATAAAAACCGTTACTAAACAGCTCGTTTATTTATTTTTATATGCCGATCGAGACGGTACCTTTTCTTCTCTATCTCTCCGCTCTCATCTTCTCTATAAGCTTCCTCCTCAAGTTCAAAATCGCTCTCTCCCACCATGGCAGTCGTACATCGGTTTCGCCCAATCTGACCACCACCACCACATCGTGCTCAGCTCCTCTTTCCCACGCCGGATCCGACGTCGTTCGCACTCAGACCACTCCGCCTTCTCGCCTCGACCTCTCCACTACCTCCGCCTCTCCCTCGACCTCTCCACTACCTCCGCCTCTCCCTCGACTTCTCCACCACCTCCTTCTCACCCTCAACCCCTTACTACGCCTGCCATGGCTGATTTCCTTCTTCTTCCTCTATTTTCTACAAACCTTAGATCTAATTTTTCATTCTGTTGCCAAAACCATCGGAGGAGGACAAGGCCGATAAGAAGGTCAAGTATCTCAATCTGCTCATCTCCCGTCCCTTTCGAAGGATTGAAGCCTTGAGTGAGTTGAATTTTTTTTTCGATCTACTGTTTGTCTGAACCCCTTTTACTGTGGATGTATTATGCAAATTTCTCCTAGTTGTTTGATTGAAGTTCTGCTCAACCAAATTTCTCATACTTTGTTTATCTGTTATTTTTTTTACTAATTTTGGTCTAATTGCAATCAGAACTGCTTTGTACTCTTCTAATATTGATCGGCATCAGATGGTAACTTATCCCTTTAATTCAACCAGATCTGCTTTTTATTGTTTTCTTTTACGCATCTAACAGCTAGCATAAACACATACAAATATTGGTGGATAAGAAAATACATCTAGAGTTAGTATGTGTTTATGCTAGCTGTTAGATGCTAATTAAATGTTCTGTGAAATCTCAGGTCTTATAAATACAAATGGCACATCAATGAACTTGTACCAGGCCCTTATGAGCAAATGTTCTTCGAAATCTCATTACTGGTTAACAAATTGTGCAAATACAAATGGTCAGATACCATAATGGTGTGTCCCATGTTAGTTTAGTTTTATCTAATTTAATCATTTTATAAGATTTCAATGAGTTTTTCTCTCCGGTATTCCAGCATGATTTTTTTTAAGACAAACTAGACAGCAACTTACCAGTAGGTATTCCAGCCTGATAATGCCCTAATTTAGTCATTAGAGATTACCAATTGCAAAATTAGATTAGTAAAGAGAAGCAGGAAATATGTAATTGTAATCGACCATATATGTATTGGGTCATAGGCATAGCATTGCAATCCTATTTGAGAACACTCAAATGCTTTGTTAATAGCTACTGAAAACAACACTTTAATATGTTGTTAATAACTGGCAGACAATTTTTTTATTTTTGCAAATATCAAAATCAACAGGTGATTTGATAATTTATAAGGTGGTAAATGAAGTGATTAATTAATCTTTTTCTCTACTAATTCTAAAAAGAATACGTATGTTTGACTTAGAATGAGTGAATGAGTGCTTACAACTAATATGATTCTATTTTGTTAATTTTAGGAGATTATAGGTTGGCATAGATTGTTTAAGGAATGAAAGTCGCGTTCGATTGATGAAAGTCGTCGCGAAAGTCATGTTCGATGAAAAATCGTAGCTGGGCGAATGAAATCCGTGGCCGATCGAACGAAAGCTATGGGCAAGCGAACGAATTCGTGGGCTAGCGAACGAATTCGTGGGCTAGCGAACGAAAGCCGTGGCCGAGGGATGAAAGTCGTGGCCAATCGAACAAAAGTCGTGGCCGAGGGATGGAAGCTGTGGTGGAAGATCTTAAAGGTTCATGAGGATTTTTTTTTTGTGTTATGTGATAAAAGATACTGCGATGATTTTTGTAAGGAGTAACAAGGATTCTTTATGTTGTAAAATTAATTGAATAATTATTGAATTAATTGATTTTGAATTTTTATTGTGCATGTTATTGTGATGGTACGTGTATGTTTTTTTTAATTTAAATAATAATATTATTTGTGTAATAAATTATAAGAGAAAAGAAATAACAGCGAAAACCAAAAAAAAAGGAAATGGAAAAAATATTTGTAACGGTTTTTATCTATTAACCGTTAGAGATTGAGACCATCTGTAATGGTTATTAGTTAAAAACCGTTATAGATTGAGACTATCTGTAACGGTCACTTACTAAACACCGTTATATATTCTATAATGTTTGTAACGGTTATTATAAAATTTGTAACGCGACCTATAGTAACGGGGTCATAACCGTTAGTAATCTAATTTATTAACCGTTACAGATGCTCATATTTCGGGTAGTGTGTGCCGAATGATCATTTATTCAAGCTAAGAATTCTTCAACTTGTAAAATCGAGTTTGAGAAGCACCTCAATTTCAAATAGTACCAAATATTAACCAAAGATTAAAAAAATTAGCGAATTCCTTTTTACTTCAACCATGGACTACTAAGTATATATATTAATAAATGAATGTATTCTAATCAGTACGATAAAAACAATTATAGAACATGAAAAGGAAAATAATTTGTTGAACCACTCTTCAATACAAAATGGCATGCAATAACTGATGCAATTAGTTTGGCTCAATCTTGTTGATTTATTTAAACTCTTTTCAGTTTCTTCATCTATTCTAATCTCAATCAATCCAAGGTTCACCAAACAATCCATTAATCCGATAAGCTAGCTAGCAAAAACATCATATACCAGAAATAGTAACCACGCACTCTATATGTAATGAACAATTAGCCAAAATAAAACTAAAATTTATTTAGAAAAACAGATCGATAAATCAAGGATTACTATCTGACATTGTCTTTCTCTTATAAACTATAGCACTTGTGCAAAACCTACAAATTATAAACATGTGACCAATTGTGTAACCAAGGACCAAAATTCGTAATAAGCAACATAGAAAATGTGCTTAAGAAAAGAATTGATGCAGTCAATCGATAATACTTAGCTCTTGACGAGTTGAGAAGTCGAAGCAATGAAAAGGTGTTACAGACTGCCAGTACATTTGAAACCACCAAAAACGATGTATGAACAAAGATTATATTAGTTAATAATGCGTTGGCAAACAAAACATGTAATCTCAATCAAACAATATTTTCTTACAGTATAAACTCTTTTGACTAAGTATAATCTTTTTCTAATATCCCAATCAGCTCCTTAAGATGCCGAGAGTTTGACGAGTGACAACGTTGTCGGTTGTGTCAGTTTCTCAGGCTATCGTCGGAGAGATTGGATCAATGGAGGGAGTAGAAGAGGTGTTCTCTCTCCAAGAAGTGGTAGATTAAAGAGAGAGAGCCAGATTACGCACATGGTGCATGATTGAACGTCAAGAACATGCAGAATGGTCTTCGTTAAATAGAAAAGCAAACCCCACCTGTCGGCTGTCCCTGACATTTCCTTTTTTTAAATTCGTTTCTAAAAAGCTGATTGATTTCCACAAACCCAGGGGAAAAGATTTTGAAGATGGATCAGGCAACTGTTTAAGTTTTAAATAAAAATATTAAAAATAAATCATTTCCACACAAAAATGATCTGGATGGGCGGGATAGGTGATAGGTGGGTCAGTGGGTGGGTCACTCTGCACGTGTGAGTGTTGCGACATGCATGAGCATGAGCATCACATTGACAAGTAAGCAAGCTGTCCATATATACAGACCTATACCACCATGTTCATCCATTTTTCATTGTATTTGTTTGACAAACTGTGAAACAAATTATGAAATAAGTTCAACAATTATGGCTGCCTTTCATTCTGCTAATCTCATTCTCTCTGCTTCAACCACCTATCCCGGCCGAACTTTTCCGAGTGGGAGGGCCCATGGGCTGGATAGTCCCTCCAACCCCACATTTCTACCAAATATGGGCTTCATCACACAACTACACCGTTGGGGATGTCTTAGGTGAATATTCTATATAAATTTAAATTCATTATATACAATGAGAATTAGTTAGATTTTCCTGTAAATATTTTGTGTACTTTCTTATATAATACAAATTTCAATTCCAATTTAATAGACAGACAACACGGAGAGCTACACATAATTAGTTGCAAAAAAAACAATGAGGACGAGAAACACGCAAACAGCCCCATGTGATTTTTTTAGATTTTTTGTGGCATTATTTGTATATTCTCCTATGTGGCAAACTTAATAAACTATGTTTTTGAGCATGCAACAAGAAATACAGCTAGGTTGTTATGCAAAAAATCAATGAAAAAAAACAAAAGAAACGTAAGGGCAGCATATTCTTGTCTTTTTTTCCGTCGAGCCCCTTCATCTTGAGCCCTCAAACTTCTAGTACATAATTAAATATTTTCAGAAATTTTAGTTATTTAGATTAATTGTTTAAAAGTCTTCTTCAAATTTATTTTTATTGAAATTTCATGGATATTCTCAGAAAATTGCAAAGGATCTACTAATATATTTTTTGTCCCTACTTAAGATTTTAATATTCTTTTATCAATATTTTTAATTTAATGTATTTTCTTACATTTTAGAACACATAACATTTTAATACATTTTAATACATTTTTAAAATTTTTTCAATATGTCTATTAATTTAATTTCCATAAATAGAAAGAATCTAATGCCATAGATTTTTTTCAATGTTGTATGTTTAAATAGTTCTTAGAATTTTTTTGTTTAGTTATATACGAGCCTTCTTTGAATTCAGTTTGTGTTGTTTATTGTAAATGTCATTTATATTATTGGATTAGCACTCTTTTATTTTTGATTTATAAAGGAAAGATTGTGACCTGTTACTGATTTAATATATTGTATTTCTAAAATTTTTGTGTGAATTTTTTTTAGACTGATGTAACTTTTGTCTTTTTGAAACTAGTAAAATTTCAAAAGACATTTTTAAAAAAAAATTAAAATACAAGATTTATAGCGTGAAATGTGAAACTATAGATAGTAATTTATTCATTTTCATTTTGTTTGTTGTTGCTTGATTTATTTATTTTTATTTTTCAAATTTCTCGCACGCCGGTCCCAGTTCTGTTCTCAACGTAAGAAAGTTGGAATACGACAGGTGCAATTCAAGCCATCCGATGTACAATTTCTCGGATGGAATAGCACCTACGGCAGTTGCATTGCTCTACTCCGGCAACGTTTACTTCATGTCGTCGAACTTTAACACATGTGAGAAGGGCCAAAGATTGACTGTCGCCGTCTTGCCTCCGCACTTGCACACAACAACAATATCCCAACCGCCATCTTGAACTTTTAAGTTGATTTATGCAATTAGTTAATAATAATTAGGAGTTATTTTTTCATATTTGCATAATAATATTAGATGTTCTGATGACTAGTTAATAATTGGATTTTCATTGAAAAATCTTGAAAATAATTGGGGCTATTTTTTGAGGATTCTGGTTTTTGCATATGATTTTGTGATAATTGAGGGGGCTCTTTGGTAATTTATCCTGTCTTGGCGAAATGTCGTTTATTTTGCTTTACTTTTGCGTTGAATTTAGTACGATAGCACTTGTATGATTAATGGTCATATTTGGATGGGGTTCAAAAAGGAAGGAGGAAGAAGAAAGAAGGCCCAAATTTATTATAAACAATCTAAACTTTTCACAAAATTACACACTTTCCAATACTTCTTCCCACTTCTTCATTTCTTTCCTTCTTCCCACATCTATCCAAACGGAGCCAATGAGAATGAGGGAGAGCTGAGCTGGGATGGGAATCATGGGATGCCCACTGGGCCTAGGCCTGCTTATGGGAGGGCCTCGGCCCTAAACCCTGTCCATATCCATAACGTGGACGGGATATCCAAAACCAGATTCGACCCTTTTTTGAGATAACAAGCTCGAACCCAGCCCTATCCAAATTATATTCGACCTGGACTTGGCTTGAACTCGGCCCTGAACTTGAACTAAGCGTCTAGCCGTCTACGCCATCTACTTCAGACTCTTTAGACTCGCACAGGAATTCGAGAAATACCACAAAGAGTTAGTTAACGACAAAACATGACCACTGTATAAAATAATTGTTGTCCCTAAATTTAGGCCTAGAGGAGGGTGAATAGGCACAAATATTAATTTCTAAACCGGTATGGTCAAAATTTGGTTCAATTCAAACTTGGTCTAATACAAACAATCAAAGCACAAGCAATTCAAGTATAGCAAGATAATAAAGAGAGAAAGAGAGAGAGAAATTGAACACGCGATGTATTACGGAGTTCCGACCCGCTAGGAAGTGCTAGCCTTAGTCGTACGTCTCCGGGAGTTTCGCAACCTCGAAATGGGCGCGCTCCGTTCAATTCCACAACGAACGGGACTACAACTTCGAACCGAATCACCTCGTCACAAGGACACTCGAGGCGGATCGGCCTAACTCGAATAAACAATCTTAAACACTCAAAGGAATGAGGCTCTAACCAAACCACTCAACAAATCTAGCAATTAACACTAGTGGATTGGTTTGCACACTCTAATCTCAATGATTTTGCTAAAATAATGCTCAAACACAAGAGAGAGTAATGTCTAACTGGTTGGAGCTCAAAAGGGAGGAGTTTCAAAGGTTTCAAAAGTGTCTAAACAGTTCCAAGAGGCCCCATATATATAGAGGGCGCCAACAGCTCCAAAGACCAGTCAAAACAGACTCTGGCGTTATACAACGCTATATGCCGTTGTACAATGCCTAAATAGCCGTTGAAAAATCAAACGGTCACAGACAATAACGTTATGAGTTGTCAGAGCGTTGTGTAACGCTGTATAGCGTTGCACAACGCTTCAGCAAAATCCAAAGCAGAACTTCGACAGTTCCGTTGGAACTTGTCAGAGCGTTGTGTAACGCTTGGTAGCGTTGCACAACGAAGTCAAGAAAACGAATAAGGCAGAACTGACATACTCAAACAACATTGTCAGAACGTCATACGACGCTGACTGGCGTCACATAACGTAGCCGTTGCACAACGCTATTCAGCGTTGCTCTACGCGACCAGAGCAACTGAGCGAAGTCTGAGCGAAAAATAGAGCGTTACACAACGCTATAATGCATGAAACATTGCAGCATGCATGCAGCATCGATGCAGATCGATGTCTGAACAATGCAGAGACGCTTGTTTCATACTGCGTTTTACAACGCTGAGTGGCGTTACACAACGTATGAGTGGAAAAGTTGTGTAACGTTACTTAGTGTTGCTCAACGTTCTGACAAGGAGAAATAATGGATTTAACTGGTTTAAAAACAAATGAACTAACGTTGCACAACGCTACTGAGCGTTGTGTAATGTTGTTCCAACCTTGTCAGAGATTTTGCAATTTAAAAACGAATTAACCCAGCGTTGTGTAACGGCAACTGGCGTTGTATGACGTTGGACAGAAAAACTGAGCATTTTACCAGCAAATTGATTGAGATTAGTTTAGAGTTTAATTAAACCTTAATTATTGACTCTAACTAGACCAAAGCAATCTCTTGAAGCTCCAAACTAAGTGCCACACTTGATTTAATCCATTCTTCAATAAATTTAGCTATAGAACACTAAAAAGAGATGTTAGTTTAAAGGTTTCGGTGTTGTTTTGCAAATCGGCAAATCGAGAGAAAATGTTTAACCAACAATCTCCCCCTTTTGCCGAGTTGCAAAATAACACCTAAGGTATATTTGGGACTTGATACAACAAGGCGGAATAACCCAAATTACCTAATTCTCCCCCTTTTTGCAATTAGGGAAAAGAATACCCAAAACGCCCTTGAATAAAAACCATAACGATCCTCCCCCTTTCGAAAAGAATTTGGCCACTAAGTTCATTTGATTAGGGGTATCTAACAAGGTTTAATGAGGGCGTAAACTAACAATTATAGACCATGCATGCATATTAAAATAAAAGGAGCTAAAAACGAAGCCATTTAGCACAACATAAATCATTAAAACATAACATAATTCATACAACAACCATATAACAAAACAAATCCATTTAGCACAAACTTAAGCATTCAAAAACACCGAAAAAATCACACAAGAGATACGAAAGGCAAATAAACTACGAAAATCAAAGTAAATAGAAAAGAGAGGGCTAAGGCTTGGAGATGGTTTCGGCTAAGACTACTCTTCATCATCATCACCCGCTCCACTACCGGATCCCCTCTTGAGATGGAGCTCCATCTTTCCCCAAAGATTGATCATCTCATCCTTGAGATGAGTGATCGAGGCATCGGTCTTGGCTTGGTAAGCGGTCAAGTTTTCCTCAATTGTGTTGAACCGCGTATCAATATGAGTGGTCAAGGCGGCAAACTTGGCATCAAGGTAAGCATGGAAGTCTTGAGGTGCGCCTTGACCCTCCATTCGGCCGCCGGGCACATGCAATGGTTCATTGCCTATCTCTTCATATTGGTTTATGGTGGCATTGGGCCGGAAGATGTAGTTGTTGCGGTGGAAAGCACCGGGCACAATGGAGTTATCGTCTTGGGTCGTCCATCCGGTAACATTTAGATGTGCCATGAGGTTTTCGGGAGTAGCAATGGCATTCTCGGGCACGGGTTCGCCCCAAAGAGGTGTGTCATGAGGGATGCCGTTTTCAATGAGAATAGATTGAATGATGTGGGCATATGGAAATGAGAAGCGAGAAGAGGTATCGACCCGTGCCATATGAGCAAGCATGATGTAAGGGAGATTCACCTTTTGATTCATCTCAAGGAGGGAGCGAAGGAGAAACACGGCGAATTGCTCCACATTGGTTTTGATTGTTGCCTTTGGAGTGATGATGTTGTTGATGAAGAGGAAGAGAAGGCGGTGCAATGCCGGGAGCTCGGTGGCGGTGAATTGGCGAACGGTGTAGTTCCTCCAACAATAAAAGAATCGGTGAAATTCATCATAAGGAGGCAACTCACGTGGCCAAGTGGCATGGATGTAAATCTCCAAATTGTCATTATCGAGGCTAAGGAGGTTGGCCAATGTTTCCTCGGTGATGGAGATGTGGCGACCGAGGACATAGGAGTTGGCGGTTGGGTGGCCATTGGTCCACGTCATTGTGAGATTGGCATAGAAGAGCTTGATCAATGACGGGTTGTACGGTTGAGAATGTGCGAGAAGACCCGCCATGTTCCAATAGTCGATCCTTTCTTTGATCCAAGTCAATTCCCTTGGATTCAAATGGTAGACACCATGGGGGTGCTCGAAGAAGAAGCACTCGGAGCACTCGCGATTGACATCGCGGTATTGGCAAAAATGCATGTACGAGGCCGAGTCTTTGAAGAGGTAATTGTTGGAGGATGAGAGGGTCCAATCCACGGGTACCGGGGGTATTTCCATTGGGATCGGTTGATCGGTTTGATCGGTTTGAACCGGTGGGTTGGAGGAGGAGGCACCCTTGGGGTTGCGCTTGGTTCGTTTGTTGGTAGCGGTTTTTGGTGCCATTGAAAATTGAGAGAGAAAGGATGAGGTTAAACCTTTTAATTGAAGAGCGGGAGAGGATGAGATGGCCTTGGAGAGCACAGAACCGAAGCCGATCGAAAATCCGACGGTCGGATCGCCGGAATTGACGGTGATGGCGGTGGCTAGGGTTTCGGTGGATTGAGAGATAGAGAGAGAGGGAGAGTGATTTGAGGGTATGAGGGTGGAGAGGAGAGAGAGGAGAGTAATTTGGTGGTTTTGGTTGGAGTGGAGAGAGAGAATTGAGAGAGTATTGAGAGAGAGAGATGAAAGGGTGTGAGTTGGAGAGAAAGAGAGAAAAAATGAAGGGGGCTCGAATTTGAGAGAGAATAAGAAGAAGAAGAAGAAGAGGTGGGGTCGCATCTGTTAAAAGCGCGTCCACCGTTAAGTAACGCCAAAGGGCGTTGTACAACGCAGGAGTCAAAACAGCGAAAAATTGAGCAGACACTGACTGCTCCGTTGTACAACGCTGAGTAGCGATGGGTAACGCTACAACTCAGCGTTGTGCAACGTTAAAGGGCGTTGTACAACACTAAAACCAAACAGATAAATAATAAAAAATAAAATAAAGAAAAAAATCAACGTCTTACAACGGTGGACAGCGTTGTACAACGGTAAGTAAAAAAACAACAGACTGGCGTTGTACAACGGTAACCAGCGTTGTATAACGTTGAACACGACAGATTTTAAAATTCAGCAAAGGAAAATTAAAATAAAAAAGACAGCGTTGTACAACGATAGTCAGCGTTGTGCAACGTTACAAGACAAGATCAAACCAGCGTTGTGCAACGGTAACCAGCGTTGTAAAACGTTTAACTCGACAGAATTCAAAATTCATTTTAAACTAACGTTACTCTTGCGTTGCACGACGCTGAGTGGCGTTGTGTAACGCCAGAGTCAACAGAAAACCAGAAAATTCAGAAAATTAAGACCGAAATAGTTAAAAACTTATTTTTCATGGTTTTCAAAAGAAATACAACCAATTTAAACTGAAATAAGCTCCAAACAACAAAGACAACAACATGATATGCATAAATTTAATCTTTGAGTTCAAGCATACCAAGTTTGAACCTAAGTTCAAGATGTTGTTGTGTTGGAAGAGGTTTGGTGAAGATATCGGCGATTTGCTCCTTTGTGTCGATGTAGACCAATTCCACATCACCTTTCTCAACATGATCATGGATAAAATGATGTCGTATCTCTATGTGCTTGGTTCTAGAGTGCAATACCGGATTTTTGGATATAAGGATGGCACTAGTATTGTCACACAAGATTGGTACCTTTTGGAAATCTAACTCAAAATCCCTAAGGGTTTGCATCATCCAAAAAAGTTGGGTACAACAACTACCGGCCGCTACATATTCCGCTTCCGCGGTGGAAAGAGCAACCGAAGTTTGCTTGCGACTAGACCAAGACACAAGTGAACCACCAAGAAATTGGCAAGTTCCACTAGTACTTTTGCGGTCCATACGGTCACCGGCAAAATCGGCATCGGTATAACCTAACAAGTCTAGTTCGGTTTGTCTACCATACCAAAGACCTAGGTTTTGAGTACCCTTGACGTATCACAAGATACGTTTTACCGCTTTGTGGTGAGATTCCTTAGGATTGGCTTGGTACCTAGCACATAGACATACGGCATACATAATATCCGGCCTACTAGCCGTGAGATAAAGTAGGCTACCGATCATGCCCCGATAGAGAGTTATGTCCATAGGCCTGCCTTTCTCATCCGCATCGATATTCGCACTTTTGCCCATGGGTGTGTCTAAGCTCTTGCTATCTTCAACACCGAATTTCTTCACTAACTCCTTGGCGTATTTGACTTGGTTCACAAAGATACCATCCTTGAGTTGTTTGATTTGAAGCCCCAAGAAGAAAGTGAGTTCTCCCATCATGCTCATCTCAAATTCACTACTCATCAAAGAAGAAAACTCTTGGGCAAGAGTTGCATTAGTAGAGCCAAAGAAAATATCATCCACATAAATTTGCACAAGTAGCAAATGGTCATCTCTTTTCTTAGTGAAAAGAGTTGTATCCATTTTGCCTCTACTAAAGCCATTGTCTAGAAGAAAGGTACAAAGTCTACCATACCAAGCTCTAGGAGCTTGCTTCAAACCATACAAAGCTTTGTGAAGCTTATACACATGGTCCGGTTTGAAATGGTCAACAAAACCGGGTGGTTGTTGGACAAAAACTTCCTCATCTATCCAACCATTTAGAAAAGCACTCTTGACATCCATTTGGAATAGGGTAAAGCCTTTGTTAGCGGCAAAAGCCAAGAGCATTCTAATGGATTCAAGACGAGCAACCGGTGCAAAGGTCTCCTCAAAATCAATACCTTCTTGTTGCTTGAAACCTTGTGCAACCAAACGGGCTTTGTTTCTAACCACAATACCATCCTCACTTAGCTTGTTTCTAAAAACCCATTTGGTACCAATAACTTGCTTACCTTTTGGTAATGGTACAAGTTCCCAAACTTGATTTCTCTCAAATTGGTTCAACTCTTCTTGCATGGCAACAATCCAATTTGGGTCAACATTGGCCTCTTTGAAGGATTTTGGTTCAAGTTGAGAAACAAAGGCACAATGACCAATAGTTTGGTGCAAACTAGACCTAGTCCTAACACCTTCCCTAGGGTCACCTATGACATTAGTAAGAGGATGAGAGGAAACTTCTCTAAGCACTTCGGGAGGCTCATGAACCGGTTGGGGAGATGGTTGAGGTTGAGGATCATCATGAGGCATTTCATTTTGAGTTGTGTCTAAGACGCCCTCCTCATGAGTCTCTCCCCCTATCAAAATGTCATCAACCCGGTTCAAAGGCTCCTCAATAATCACCGGTGGTTGTGCTTGAGGTTGTGACTCGATTTCTTGTGTAGTTTCTTCCATTTGTGTACCTACAATAGAATTACCTTCCTTGGATTCCTCAAGGACTTTTTCATCAAATTTGACATTAATAGACTCAATAACTACCTTTGAGTTTGGCAAATAGACTCTATACGCTTTGCTTGTGGTTGAGTAACCAACAAAAATACCGGGCAAAGACTTGGCATCAAACTTGGTTACTTTAGGAGACTCATCAAGGACAAAACATTTGGAGCCAAATACACGGAAATAGGATATATTAGGAGTATGACCGAACCATAATTCAAAAGGAGTTTTCTTGAGTTGAGAACGAATGCATGCACGATTTACTACATGACATGCCGTATTTACCGCTTCGGCCCAAAGAAATTTGGGTACGGCAAATTCATGTAGCATGGTGCGTGCTAATTCTTGTAAGGTTCGGTTCTTCCTTTCCACTACACCGTTTTGTTGAGGAGTGCGTGGAGCGGAAAACTCTTGTTTATATCCTTTTTCTATGCACAATTCATCAAATTTAGCATTTTCAAATTCCCTTCCATGGTCACTACGAATTCTAGAGATTTTCAATCCTTTTTCGTTTTCAACCCGATTGCTAAATTTAACAAAATGGTCAAATGCTTCTTCCTTGTGAGCAAGAAAGAAAACCCAAGTAAAGCGACTATAGTCATCTATCACCACAAAGACATACCTTTTCTTACTTATACTCAAGACATTGATTGGTCCAAACAAATCCATATGAAGCAATTGCAAAGGTTGAGTGGTTGAGATGATCTCTTTGGTTTTGAAACTAGACTTGGTTTGCTTGCCTTTCATGCAAGCTTCACACAACCCATTTAAGTCTAGTTTATGTGATGGAAGACCACGGACAAGTTTCAATTTCACAAGTTTCTTAATGGAGTATAGAGAAACGTGACCAAGTCTTCTATGCCATAACCATGAACCGGTAGCTATGGCACTAAAGCATTGTTCACCATTTGTGAAGTGATCAAAGTTCAAGTAATAGACATCCTTTTTCCTTTGTCCCGTGTAAACAAGAGAATTATCCGAAATTTGATGCACAAAACAAGAGGAGTGATCAAACTTCAAATAATATCCCGCATCACATAATTGGCTCATACTTAAAAGGTTGTAGTTAAGACCATCCACAAGGTAAACATTAAAAACCGTTAAATTTTGGTTTCCAACCGAGCCTATACCAATAATAGAGCTCTTCCTAAGATTATTACCAAAAGTAACCTCACCACCATCAAAAGGTTCAAGTGTCTTGAAACAAGATTCATCACCCGTCATGTGATGTGAACAACCACTATCTATGATCCAAGCACTTCTCTTGAATGATGATAACAAACAAACCTACAAGAATACATATTAGTTAGAAACAAACAACTAATATATTCTTGTAATCTCTCCCCCTTAAGATTTGACAAGAATAACCTTGGGGAAAGAAGATGGCTAACTAAGCCACACTTGAACCACTTCCACCAATCAAAACGGATGTGGAAGTGACTTTAGGAACCCAAATCATGTTAATTGAATCGGATGTGTGATTTGCTTTCCTAACTTTGCATTCTAGTGTGACATGGCCATTCTTACCACAATAGTTGCAACAAGCACAAGTTGGCTTGTTCACTTGTGAACTTTCTCTAACAAAATGGGTTTCAAAATGACGCCTAAGCTCCATGGCCCTAATCTTTGGATTCTTAGAGAAAGTGTATGATTGAGAGTTTCTCAAATTTGGTTTTTGAAAATTCTTTTTGTTTTGTTGAGAGACTCTTTGATTTCCCCCATTGGTTTGAGGTCTAGTGTGTGTTCTATTCCTATTCCCACCATTGTTTTGAAAAGGATGAAAACACCCATCGGGTCCCTTGAAATACAAGTTGCTAGGGCCCCGATTGTTTTGGAAATTCTTTTGAGGTCTTTGAGACCCATTTCTATTTCTACCAAAACTCTTTTGAGCACCATTTTGAGAGCCAACAAAATTCTTTTGCCCTTGCCCGTGAGTGTTCCTACCATTGGTGCTCTTGTGATAAAGTCTCTCATTTTGTGTTGGGCTTGACATGGTTCTTGGTCTAGAAAAGGATTGATTCCTCTTTTTGAAGCCAAGACCCGTTTTGTCATTGGGGTTTTGTCCCACAAACATTTTATCAAGATTCATCTTGGTGCTATGAGAAGCACTAGACGAACTTGAAGCCCTTTCATTTTTCAAAACATTTGTCTCACTCAAAGGAGTTTGACATTTTTCACAAACACTTGGTTTTTCAAAACTTTCAATCATACCCTTATACCTTGTCACCAAAGACTCAAGATCATGCACCTTAGTCGTCAAAAGACTAATTTGCTCTTTTTGACTAGCAATAGTCTTAAGAGACTCATCAAGATAATCATTCAACCTATCAAATTGCAAGTTTGCATCATCATTCAAGCTCAAGTCATTCTCACTATCACAATCGCTAGTACTACTAGAGAATGAGTTTAGAAGTACCTCATTTGCGACCTTAGGCAATTCAATGGCAATTGTGGATGGTTCCTCTTGAATAGTCGTTGGAGCTTGTGTGAAAGTCGATGTAGAGGGTGATGCTTCATCAAGGCTAGCTTTGCTCAATGGATGCACATAGATTTTGCCTCGGTTGAACTCGTTGAAGACCTCCTTCACCAAGTCATCTAGGTCGTCATCCACCGGCATCACCACATCATTCACTTGAGCCACAAGAGCAAGGTTGTCAAAGTCGCACTCGGATTCCGAATCGGATTGAGAGGATGAGCTCGAATCGGAATCGTTGTCCCAAGTGGCTTGCATGGCTCTCTCACCCTTCTTCTTGCTCTTGTAATGTCCCTTCTTGGACTTAAACCGGCCATCACCCCTTCTCTTGCCACCATCTTCCTTGTCCTTCTTCAAGTGAGGGAAGAGCTTGAAGCAAGAGTACATGGTATGACCTTCTTTTTGGCACACGAAGCAAAGAGCTCTTTCGTCATTCTCAAGCCTTTCTTTGTTGAACTTTCCCTCAAAGATCATGATGGCTCGAAACATCTTTGAGAGAACGGCTCCTTGCTTGTCCTCATCAAGGTCGATAATGCCTTTGGCCTTGTCACTTGAGTGGCGGTGTCTCCCTTGGTGGTTGTCATTGTGGCGGTTCTTGGAGGGAGATGCCTTGTTGTCATTTGCCGCCAATGCCACGGTTTTGGGCTCATACTTCAACTCTCCAAGTTGCTTGAGCTTCTCTTCCACGCACCGGTAATGGGTATAGATGATCTCCGGTGTGAGGTTGTTGTGGGACCTTTGTTGTGTCTCAAGAGTCGAGATGAGAGTGTCGAATTGAGGTCTTCCCACCAAAGCCCTAAGCAATCTTCCTATAACACGACTATTAGAAAGGGTTTCTCCTATGTTAGTGAATTCATCGAGCAATTGTATAAACCGAGTATACATCTCCTCGATGCATTCACCTTCCCTTATGCGGAAATTATCCAATCTAGACTCCAACTCAAATTGTCGAGAGCTTTTGATTAGAGAATTTCCCTCATAACGGTTCAAGAGAGAAACCCACATTTCATGTGCACTTGTAGAGCTACCAAAAATTGCCGCTATGGACTCATGTACCGAATTTAACAAGACATTCACGGCATTATCATTCTTGGTCCTAATGGTCATAGAGGCATGGGTTTCTCTACCTTCACTATCACAAATTGGTGTGTATGGCTTATCAACAACCTCCCAAAGATCAATCAAGTTAAGGTATACAACCATACATCTCTTCCAATAACGGAAGTTCTTGCAAGTGGAACCAAACTTGTCCGGTTTTTCTATCACCCTAGAGGCCATGAATCGAGGTTATCTACCTAACAAGATGGTCAAAAGATAACCCCTGCTCTGATACCACTTTGTTGTCCCTAAATTTAGGCCTAGAGGGGGGTGAAGAGGCACAAATATTAATTTCTAAACCGGTATGGTCAAAATTTGGTTCAATTCAAACTTGGTCTAATACAAACAATCAAAGCACAAGCAATTCAAGTATAGCAAGATAATAAAGAGATAAAGAGAGAGAGAAATTGAACACGCGATGTATTACGGAGTTCCGACCCGCTAGGAAGTGCTAGCCTTAGTCGTACGTCTCCGGGAGTTTCACAACCTCGAAATGGGCGCGCTCCGTTCAATTCCACAACGAACGGGACTACAACTTCGAACCGAATCACCTCGTCACAAGGACACTCGAGGCGGATCGGCCTAACTCGAATAAACAATCTTAAACACTCAAAGGAATGAGGCTCTAACCAAATCACTCAACAAATCTAGCAATTAACACTAGTGGATTGGTTTTCACACTCTAATCTCAATGATTTTGCTAAAATAATGCTCAAACACAAGAGAGAGTAATGTCTAACTGGTTGGAGCTCAAAAGGGAGGAGTTTCAAAGGTTTCAAAAGTGTCTAAACAGTTCCAAGAGGCCCCATATATATAGAGGGCGCCAACAGCTCCAAAGACCAGTCAAAACAGACTCTGGCGTTATACAACGCTATATGCCATTGTACAACGCCTAAATAGCCGTTGAAAAATCAAACGGTCACAGACAATAACGTTATGAGTTGTCAGAGCGTTGTGTAACGCTGTATAGCGTTGCACAACGCTTCAGCAAAATCCAAAGCAGAACCTCGACAGTTCCGTTGGAACTTGTCAGAGCGTTGTGTAACGCTTGGTAGCGTTGCACAACGAAGTCAAGAAAACGAATAAGGCAGAACTGACATACTCAAACAATATTGTCAGAACGTCATACGACGCTGACTGGCGTCACACAACGTAGCCGTTGCACAACGCTATTCAGCGTTGCTCTACGCGACCAGAGCAACTGAGCGAAGTCTGAGCGAAAAATAGAGCGTTACACAACGCTATAATGCATGAAACATTGCAGCATGCATGCAGCATCGATGCAGATCGATGTCTGAGCAATGCAGAGACGCTTGTTTCATACTGCGTTTTACAACGCTGAGTGGCGTTACACAACGTATGAGTGGAAAAGTTGTGTAACGTTACTTAGCGTTGCTCAACGTTCTGACAAGGGGAAATAATGGATTTAACTGGTTTAAAAACAAATGAACTAACGTTGCACAACGCTACTGAGCGTTGTGTAACGCTGTTCCAACCTTGTCAGAGATTTTGCAATTTAAAAACGAATTAACCCAGCGTTGTGTAATGGCAACTGGCGTTGTATGACGCTGGACAGAAAAACTGAGCATTTTACCAGCAAATTGATTGAGATTAGTTTAGAGTTTAATTAAACCTTAATTACTGACTCTAACTAGACCAAAGCAATCTCTTGAAGCTCCAAACTAAGTGCCACACTTGCTTTAATTCATTCTTCAATAAATTTAGCTATAGAACACTAAAAAGAGATGTTAGTTTAAAGGTTTCGGTGTTGTTTTGCAAATCGGCAAATCGAGAGAAAATGTTTAACCAACAATAATTAATTAATATTTATTAAACAGATCCATATAGTGCGTTATACAAGCACACTTTTCTAGCTTGATACTTCTTTAACAATAAAAGGACAAAAACAAAAAGCTGGATTATAAAATATGAACATCTTCAAGGACAGACAATGGAAAAAAAAAAAGATCATATACAAGTATACAACTGCCAGTCTGCCACTGATACATTTTTTAAATAAGGGACATAACAAAAAACCATATGAGCCAAATAAAATAAATTATAAAAATTTATAGAAATAAAATTGAACACAGTAAACGTACAATGGACTGTAAATTAGCATGGTATAATATCATACAAATTTCACCAAAATGAAGTTGACACATAAATAAGAAAGACACAAGTTAGATTTCTAAATAGTTTAGTAATTTTTAAGACAACAATCTAAGCATCTATCATTTCATCATCACACAAGAATCTGAACTCTCCTCTCTAAACTTAACATTTGTCAATCTAATCATAAACAAGTACACAATCCAATTGTAAATTAACAAAAAAAAGGGAAAAAAAACTAAATTGTGCTCTCTTCATTGCTTGTGAACACAATGTCAGGACAATACCTACACATGCACTCTTCATTGCTTGAAACAATGTCAGGACAGTACCTACATATGCCATAAATCATGTCAGCTAGTGAGTCTCATCATTAATTAAGCAACAACATATAGTATAAGTGTATAACCCATGCATATTGAGTATACAAGACAGAACTGAGAACAACAGTGGATTATACAATAATTCTGGCACTATTGTAGTCTCTTGTGGCTTTTGTTCGTCCAATCAAATTTTCATCTTTGGAAATGTAGCAGCTGTTGGAAGGTTGGTTTGTACTTATACTTTGTTTTAAAGCATAAAACAGTACAATGCTGGTTTTTTACTTGTCTGTTTGTCTTTTACGTTTTGACATAAGTAGTGAAAAAATTGAAATGCTCTGGTAATACCAAACGAAGCCAGTTAGATATTGATAAACCAGCAATTTAACAAATGAATATTATTGTTAAATGAAGTAGTAAAAGCAACAACTTTTAAATGCAAATAACCAGAAAAGTAGTAATTAACATACTGCTTCATCAGGGTCAAACCAACAACTTTCTTTGAACCCAACTAAGATCCTGAAAAGGGAAAAATGAATATTATTGTTAAATGAAGTTTTTTGTTCAGTTTTTTTTTTGTCAGAGTTAGTATTTGAACAGTAACATCACCAAATCTGGTATTTCCTTGTGCAGTGTTTTGGTTAGAATTAGTATTAACTAAAATAAGGTTAGTGAATAATGTTAAATTTTCTACTTGAAAAACTCTATTTAAGGTTGAAACTCAATCATCAGAATCCAACAAGATAGAAGGAATCACTACAATCCAGTGTAGTGCAACAGAATATATCAAAGTTTGAAATAAAAATAAATTAAACCATGACAAAGGAATTTGATGTACCTTTACTAATCAAGATCTCCTTATTAAAGGCAGGTATTTGTTCAAATCAAATACTTCATCATTCGGCCCAAACCAGTCCTTCACACAAACAAGAGACTCAAGTGTTTCGCTACTCATTGAGCTGCGAAGTTGATCTGTCAGCCGGCCCGCTGCACTAAATGCCGACTCAGAAGCTACACTTGATGCTTGCACTGCCAAAAAGTCTCTTGTCATCTTTGCAAGTGTTGGATATAAGCCAGAATTCTTTTTCCAAAATTGCAAAATGTCGAAGTTTTCTTCCTCTGTGTCCACAAGCTTCTCTTGCATATACTTTTCCAACTCAGACATTGTTGAATTGAAATTAACATTTTCAAATTTGAATTTGGCGAATTCCTCATCAAGCTTCTGTTTCTCACAAACTTTTTTCCCAACCTGCGGGGACCCAACACTTGAAACCTGGTCCGCACGATTAGATTTCTCATACTTCTCATAGAACTCATTCATCAAACCACGAATATGTTCCAGCTTTGCTTCAGATCCATCTCCATATGCTTTCTTAAAGCAAAACGCCAAAAGATGAACTTGTATCGTGGATCAAAGAAAGTTGCAATTCTTAGGATGACATTCGGATTTTTCCAATATTTATCAAATTTCAATTGCATTTTTAGTGCCAATTTCCTCAAAATTGGGCTCTTTTGATTATCCTCATCTAGCAACAATCTACGAATAGCCCAAATTTCTTTTATATAGGTGTGAGAAGACGGCCTTCTAACATTTGAGAAAGTCTTTGTAGCATCAAGAAATGGCTCCAAAAATCCAGCCATATCTTCTGCCTCTTGCCACTCTTCTGCATTTGGACCATTCATGGAAGAAGCATCGAGATACCTTATCAAAGCCTCTTTCAATGCCAATGCTTCCTTAAGCATTGCATATGTCGAGTTCCATCTGGTGGAGCAATCTAATGTCAATCCTTTTTTGGGTGGCATCTTCATTTCACTTAGAATGGTATTGAGAACTTGAAGTCTTGAGCCACTCGAAGCAATATGCCGCATCAGTTCTCGAATGCTTTTCAAGGCAGATGGGATGATTTTCATGCCTTCTTGCACTATCAGATTCAAAATATGGGCTGAACACCTCATATGCATATGGCTTGCATCAAAAGGCAGTCTGTTTGATAGTTTGATCTCCAAAAATTTCATAGCATTATCATTTGCTGAAGAATTATCAAGTGTCATTGCAAAAATTTTGCCATCCAACTTCCAATCGGACCATATCTTTGCAACCAAGTTTGCAATTGTTGATCCCGTATGTGGATAAGGGATTTTTTTGAAAGCTATTATTTTCTTATGAAGATTGAAATCCTTATCGATCCAATGTGCTGTTAAGCACAAATATCCCAAATTGACACTTGATGTCCATATGTCGCATGTAAAGGACACACGGGAGTCTAATTTTTCAAATTCAGCTATTGTGAGATCACAACCCGCCTTGAAAACATCAACGCAATCCTCTCGTACCGTCTGACGCCCAACAGCTCTGTATTCTGGTCTCATTGACCGCATCGCCGGTTCCCAAAAGCGACTATCAATTGCAGCAAACGGAATCTCAGCGTCAGCAAAGAGAAACGTGAGGAGACCACGTGTCAGCATGGGATCAAACTTGAAGGTAGAAGGATCAAACCAGTCATCTCCTTGAGTTGTTAGTATTCTTGCCCTTTCATCATTTGTGATGCCTTCGCAAGTGTTCAAAATACGGCGACGCAAGTGTGAAGTACCCGAGCCTTTAAGCTTACTCGGAGTACTTCCACAATGTTTGCAAACCACTTTCAGGTCTCCAACATCTCCAAAATAATTCCAAACCACTGACCTCTTCTTTGAACGATTTGGCCTGATTTCAATAGCATCACTTCGACTCTCAATTTCCTCCACAATAGCCTCAGCATTAAGATTTGGTTGCGTACTAGAGAGCGACATTTCACCTCCTGTTAAAAAAATCTAATTTGAATCAGATGCAGCGATGTAGAATGGAGAGTCAGTTTCATCTGGATGTAAACAGTGAACTAAATATGCATAGCTATCTAATTCAAAACACTTTATTTGCATCTGATTTCAAATAGATCAATACACAACCATATATTAAATGACAGCCACATATCAAATGTACCCAACCGCAAAATAGAAAGACAAAATTCATATGTCAAATGACAGTCACATATCAAATGCAGTGACACTCGTAACACAACAGAGATAGCCATATATTAAATGCCTTATTTAAAAGAAAATGCCATCAGTGTTACATACTGCTCAACTTCCCTGGTGATCATTCACGTTAGGATGTGAATTGTGACATTTGTTCTTTTATTTGCAATTACTATAGTGGGAATAATTGAATAGGGTATGGATATTGTAATAAGATGCATTGTCTTATGTTGGTTGCTACAGCCCTTGTACCTATTGATATCGGTTCTAATAACCTATACTTATGAAAGGCAAATATAGGAGTTGCAATTATGGGGTGTTATTCATGTTGTCTCTAAGCCATGGCCGATACATGTTTAATAATGGTTAGGAATTTTACTGTCCTTTTCTGATTGACCAATTAATTACGTGTACGTATTTGATTTCTTTGTTAAACCAGCTTGGCAGTGTTTGTTAGTGCTAAATGAGGTCAGTTATGGTGTTACGTGGGTGCATGAGCTTGGCAAACAGGTACTAAATGTGTTAATTGTATAAAATATGATATAATCAGGCTATTTCAAACAGGTACCAGAATCTGCAGGAATGGATGAAGTAAGACTCAAAATATGTAAAGCAATATGATTAGTGCCTCTGTATGAACTTGCTAGGCAAAATTATGCTAATGAACATGAGCTGGATTTGAAATGCAATAAAATAAATTACTTCAAGTCATGATCTTGTTATTAAGAAAAGAAAAGAGGTACCTTGAGATCAATTTCTGTTGATTCTCTATTGGCAGATTTCTTGCGCTCCTTCTCTTCTTATGTTGAGCCTCTTCATCTTCAGAATAAACCTAAAAACACAGAAAGAAAAGTTAATAAATAAAGAAAAATCCATTATAAGACTTGTATTTACAATAAAAATGAACCACCAAGGTAAACTAAAGCCAACCTGTTGCTAGACCCACAAATCAAAACCCATAATTTATTTACAACAGAAACTGTATGACTGTTATATACCAAAGGTAATTTGTAAACCTCCAGGTCAAATTAAAACACAGAAACTGATTTGTCGAATTTGGATTATAATACTTGCTATCAGTTACACCATGACGATACTTTATACAAACCAACTTGGTATCATACAAAACGGAAAAACAGAAAAGAAACTGTGTAAAGAGAATAAATAAAATAAAGGACACCGTTTGAAGCTGAGGAAAGCCTTCCAACCCAATTTGAAATGCTTTTAATTTTTGTCTCAATTTGCTCTGCAGATAGAAATATCCATTTTTCACCATGCCAACAAACATTTTTAATTTAGTGATATTTTCTGATAATATGCATTTTCTACACCAAATTTTGCCATCTTTCATCAGATGCCGAAACCCAAAAGCAATTTATAACAAAATCAAGTCCCAAAAATCCAAAAATCCAAACGTCCCAAAACCAAATCCAAGCTTTTTTGCTTGGCTTCAACACCAATTGAGAGCCGACTTTCAATAGAGATGGAGAGAGAGAGAGAGAGAGTACGAGAAACCTTACCCAGTTGAGAGCGAAAGAAGGTGGAGGTCGGCACTTGCGCAAGAGAGAGAGCGACTTTCAACAGAGACGGAGAAAGAAGTCGTGAGAGAGAGACGGAGGCGACAATGGCGACGGAGTTGAGATTGTCGAGACTCGAGAGGCGGAGCGTCAATCCCTCGACTCGACTTAGGACTGAGGGCCGGAGGAAGGAAAAGTCGAGCTTCAATCGAGCATGATAAAACCTGAGGGCTGAGCCGAGCTTTAGGCCCTAATTGAAATTAGCTCGACCCACTCACGAATAATAGGATGTCCGATCCGTGAGCCCACGGACAAACTCGACCCACTAGCAGGCCTAACTGGGCCACTGCCCAGTGTGGTTGAGGCTTGTCTCTGTTACAAGTCATTTATAAATAATCACCAAGTCAGCAAAATAAAATAAAATTGTGTATAATAAATGAGGAAAAGAAATCTGGTGAAAGAAGTAAGCAAGCAAGAAAAACCTCACTTACACTTGGTGCCCGTTACGTTTTTGTACGAAACACTTAAAAAATTGAGGAAAAGTAGGCGAGGCCGTTAGGCATCCGCATCCTCGACAGTCCTTTAAAAGGACTGTCCCGAGCAGTCAAACATTACCTTTCGTCAGATCGCGATCCAAGGGCCATCGATAGTCTAAAGGAAATACTGCTCTCTCCAGCCTACCCGACCTGCCCGATCGCTCCGAAACGAAATAAAAAGGAAGAAAAAATTAGAAATTCATTGGGTTCTTCGTCTCCTTCGTTTCCTTCGTCTAGAAAGAATCGAAAACCTAGATCGAAGGAGCGACAGGATAGAAGCCAGAATCAGTGGGCGAGATAGTAGAATCGTTGAGGGATAATCAGAATCAGTGGGCGAGAGTGCAGATCAAGCGAGTCAGTACAGTGCTGAAGCGAGTCAGTAGCGACAGACTAGTATCGCTCTCTTAGCACTCCAATCTGCACCAGGTACCTCCGTCTCCTGTCGAAATCCTAGAAAGGTGAGCTTTTTCTTGATTCCTCATTCTTTTTATGTTCTTTATTTTTCAAGGTTGATTTCCGTTGATCGTTGTTTAGCAAATTGATTTTTTTATTTTTTTTTATTTGTTGCTTTTAGAACAAAAGTTCAACAGTCACTGTACAAGCACAATTCACTGAGAGATACAACTGAACCTTAATTTTTATTCTATCTATAGTGAAATTAAGCACAATTTATTGGACAAATCCTTCAATTCTTCATTTGTATATGGAATTCTATTTTCTTTTCAAAAAAAAAATCAATAACAGGTCACTGTACATTGGATTTTATCAAAATTGAGCAAATTTATTAGATTTGAGTATGTAGTTTGTATCTGAAAAGAGATTATCCACGGTAATTATGATGCAAGACTTATTATCTCGTTATCACTGTATGTAAGTTCATTAACAGCACTGATTATGTATTTCATTCAACAATTAATATGTGTTGCTCCTATCTTACATCTGGATTGCATTATTTTTCCTTAATGGTTGTACTACATGTGCACCTTGTACTTGACCATAGGTGCTTCATTTTTCTTTAATTTAGTAAAGATACGCCTGTAATATAACAAATTTCCTTCAATTTGGATCAAATTTATCTGACCACCAAAACCTGTATTTGATGCAGATTTGCACAAGTAGACGTGTTGCAAGGAAGAGTAACGAATAGTCTATAAAATAGACTGTAATTCAGACATATCGCTTTTCTCACTGTACCTTAGATGCGGTACTGTACCAATTTGTTTATGACATGAATCATGTATTCTTTTTTGCTTGCACAGAGGATTAATCAGCTGCTCCAACAAATAGCACTTATACATGAAATGAAGTCAATTGTTAAAGAGGTTGCAGTTAGGAAGATATGATGATCTCTGCATTGTAGATACATTCACGCAAGTTGACTTTTGTACTAAGCTGCATTTGTTGGATGAGCATGTGCTCTTATATTCTTTATGTCATGGATTGTCATACATTGTAAAATCCATCTTTTTTTTATTATTGTGTATACGTCAACTGATGTTTGCTGTTATCATGCGATTTGGAAATGTAACCAAGGGTCAATTTGAAGTTTTGACTCTAAAAGATTATTAATAGTTTCAGATTTTTGTTATTTTGTGCCCATTTTTGTATTTTCTTTAATACAATGTCCGAGATTTTTATATGAAAAAAAAGGATAAGCCAGACCACGACGAGTCACCTGTGCACTTACATATGCTGCGATGCCTTTAAATCTGAAAGTTATAATTCGCTGATATGCCATACAAATTTGTTGATTTTTTTGGAGCGACATTATGAATCAATTATGATTAATTTTACACGAGAAGTGACGAGCATATAATGAATCACTATTTTATGTTATTGCTTATATGCCCACTATTTTCATTTTACTCGAACATCTGTCTGTTTCACTGTAACAGTACAAATTGGTCCCACAAGGATAGAGTCTCTTACAAAAGAGTTAAATCCTACATTAACGTCCTAAAACCTGATAGCAGCTATGGTACCCAGAGTTTTTGAACGACAGGACCAACAATTGACCAGTAGACTTTTATTATCATTATTACATCCAAAAAGCCAAAATCAACCAAAAATAAATCAAGAGTCCGCATGTGTTTAGTTCAAATATCTTTGAAACTTCTAAAAGAAAACTATTTATGATTACAGATCATTCACGGAGAAATGCTTCAGTCACCAACTACCACAGTAATGTTATTGTCAATTAAAGGTCCTGGAGTTGAGAAAGAAAACTGATATTTCATCTGATTTTCAAATTCACTTTTTCCTCAAATTTACAAATAAGACCTGCAACGTGCCATGAATAGATGTGAATAAGCCCATTCAAGCTTCGTTTCTTCATCTACCTCCTCCTCACGAGACTCTGGGCCAAAAACGAACGGATCTTAGCGAGGGTTAAAGTTTGACTATTCTCTGATAACTCATGACAGCTGGGATAGAAAACATCGTCGAATCCGTCGTCACACGGCGTGCCACATGAGGCGGCAAAGGAGGGGTTGGTGGCGCAGCCGCTGCCGGACGGGAACGAGCTGAGGGGACGAGTGAGAGAGGTTTCTTCGTTTTTTCTGTTGAGGGAAGCGGCAGAGTGTAGAGTGAGAGAGCTTGAGAGTGGAGGAAGGAATTCGAGGGGAATCGGGCAGGGAGGGCAAGCCTCGACAGTAATTTTTCGCTGAGTCTCTCGTGCACCCTTAGATCCAGATCGGACGGTCAGCGTAAAAGGACTGCTCGGCACAGTTCTTTTAAACGACTGTCGAGGATGCGGATGCGTGAGGCGGTGAGGGTGAGGCTGCAAAATGAAAATAAAAGTTTTGAAATGCCACGTAAAATATCAAGGGTTTAATAAAAAAAAAAGAAAAGAAAAACGTAAAAAAATCAAAGGCAAGTAGGCAATGAATTATTACGAATGAACGAATGAATCCTCTCTCGCACTCTCCAGGGAGTCTCAGGCTCTCAGCACTCAGCTCCCAGCTCCGCCCCCACAGACTTGAAACAATAATTAATTAATCGCTTCGATTCCGATTCCGATTCCGATTCCGATTCGTTGGATCCTACACTTGTAGTTGTAGCCTTGTAGGTAGCAATGGGATCCCATTCCCATACCAACGACAACGACTCTGAGGCTGAGGCCGCGCCTCTCGTCGCCTCTGTCCACGGCGGCGGCGCCTCCTCCGACCCAGACCCCTCCTCGGCTTCGACCCCTCGGATTCGGAATGACACCAGAGACGTGCACATACTGAGCTTGGCTTTCTTATTCGTCTTCTCGGCCTACGGCGCTGCCCAGAATCTCCAGAGCACTCTCAATAATGTTAGTAAGCACAATTGATTACTGTCTCTTTCTCTTTCTCTTTCTCTTCTAATAATGTCTTGTCAGGACGGAGACCTCGGCACCATCTCCCTCGCCATCCTCTACTTATCCTTCACTCTCTTCTCCATCATCGCCTCCCCCGTCGTCACTCTTCTCGGCTCCAAGACTGCTCTCGTCCTCGGCACTAGCGGCTACTTGCTCTTTATTGCCGCCAATCTTAAGCCCTCCTGGTACACTATGGCCCCCGCTTCTGTCTATCTCGGCTTTACTGCCTCCATCATTTGGGTTGGAGAGGTACTTTCTTTAACACTTGTACCTTCAATTCTAACTCTATTTTCACTTCAATTTTATGTTTTCTCCTATTTTTCAGGGTACATACCTCACAACAGCCGCACTTACCCATGCTGAACATAACAATTTGCATGAAGCCACAGTAATAGGTGCCTTTAATGGAGAATTTTGGGGCATGTTTGCAGGCCATCAGGTTCTCTTCCTTTCTCTTTCTCTTTCATTTCACTTATTTTTACTTCATCTTCAACTATTTTCCAAACGACATCAACTCAATTGCTACTTCTTTAATCTATTCTATTACTGTTAGGTTATTGGCAACTTGCTTTCTCTTGCCTTGTTAAGAGATGGTGTAAGTTTTTATATTCATTCTCTCTAATGCAATTTATAAAGCAACATTTGCTTTATTCTGTTCAATCAAAACAACTTCTCTAACTTC
Organism: Rhynchospora pubera; assembly: GCA_028095005.1. Lineage (NCBI taxonomy): Eukaryota > Viridiplantae > Streptophyta > Magnoliopsida > Poales > Cyperaceae > Rhynchospora > Rhynchospora pubera. The sequence continues at coordinate 104,437,761 of CM051459.1, forward strand.
TATTAATTGTAGCAAGGAGATGGTGTTACTGGCAAAAATTTGCTATTTACCGTGTTCTTAGTTTGCATGATAATCGGTATAGTAATGATGTGTTTCCTGTCCAAAAGAGATGAAAAGATGCATCATAAGCCTACATATACCTCTCTTGCTAGTTTACTAAGATCTTCATTTGCACCATTATTGGACAAAAGGATGCTTCTAATTATCCCCCTGATTGCATATTCGGGCTTACAACAAGCTTTCGTATGGTGAGTGCACTCTCTAGATTATATTATTATATATATACTGGTAACAATCTAGGTACTTCCCATGCCAGCACAGAAAAGAGAAGATATTATAAAGCCAACACTTATCTTCAGTTCGCTTTTAACTTTGAGAGGTTTTGCTAACTTTCAAGCATCCTTATAATGAAGATTTTAATGTTCTATTTTCAATATATATTTAAATCAGGGCTGAATATACCGAGAAGATAGTAACTCCAGCACTTGGGATATCTGGAGTTGGTGGGGCAATGGCTGTTTACGGTGCAGCAGATGCCATTGTAGGTGCCTGCCACAATATTTTCTTGTTTGATTCTATGAAATGCTAGCTAACTTTGACAAATCTCCTTTCTGCTCAAGTTTGATATATTTGGACGATTTTGTAGTGTTCTTTGGTTGCTGGGAGATTAACAAGTGGGGTCCATTCAATAACTTGGATCGTATCCATTGGGACGTTTCTTCAAGCATTTGTGCTCCTATGGCTTCTTTTTGGCTACAGGTTTGTCAAAGCTCTTAACTCAATTTTTCGAAGGCAGCATCAGTTGTTACTCTCATGCATATGAAAAATCAATCATCTTGTAATAATTGTAGGTTAACTAGTGGGCTGATGGGGAGGCTGAATCCTCTGTTTATGGGGGCAATTTGGGGAGTTGGTGATGGGGTACTAAATACACAGCTTAGCGCGTTGCTTGGTTTGCTTTTCAAGAACAACAAGGTAATATATTCCACCGGCAACTGAATACTCCCTTTCAAATTTATCTAAAATTCAACATGTGGCGAGGTTTTGGTATAGCTATATAACGTAACAAAAGGTGACATGATATTGATCTAACAGGAAGCGGCATTTGCTCAGTTGAAGGTGTGGCAGTGTGCTGCCATTGCGGTTGTTTTCTTCATTTACCCCTATGTTTCATTAAATTCGATGTTGGTGATTATGCTTGTGGAGCTCATCATTTCTGTATCTTCGTTCCTTTTTCTGACGTTAGGCATAGTTACATCCACCAGTACTTCAGTCTTAAATCGACCTTCCTGATTCTAATAGTTTAGTTAAAATTTAAAGCATGTTTCTCCTCTCCTTTGTTTTTTCCCCCCTTTTTGGTAATTTTCTGTTATCCATCAAAAGATGTCAAAATGTTTGTTTTGTTGGCACTTGTGATGTAGTAGCACCCAACATTTGGCTCCAGAAGAATCATTTAATATATTAATCCCTGCAATTAGACCCGGATCCGAAACAACTGTGGGTAAACAGTTGTTAGAACAGTATTTCAATCCTGGCCGTTTGTTTCTGTTGGGATCAATCCAGTTCGTCCGATCGAGTTAGATCTGTCCGTCCATCTGGTGCGTCTCTTCGTTGTTTGTAGGGGCGTTTTTTCAGCTTCTGAAGGGTCAATCGCTGGCTTCTCTCTCCCTCTCTCTCCCTCATTTCTCTTCCGATCCTCTTTCTCTCTCTCTCTCTCTCTCTCTTTCGCTTCTCTCTTCCGATCCTGTTTTCACTTTTGTAGATGCTTCTCCAGTTCTCCTCTCCATCTCCGATCTCAAGCAACCGCCGTGCCTGTCGTGGATGAGCCTGGTTCTAGGGTTTCTACAGTTGTTGTTGTAGATTTGGGTATTCAGAGTTGTGCCCTTCCATGCGCAGATCCGCTTCGCCGAACATCCTGCTGATAAATCTCTCTTCCAAGTTCGGTAACTTTCTCTCAGTTACACTGTACTTCCATCATTCCAATTTTTACCCAAAACACAGTATATTATTACGATAGTTTTTGCATTTTCTGCACTAGCTGGGGTTATTTAACTATTTATTTAAGAGACGACCTTAATTATCAGGAAATTAGAATTGCGATAACTATAAATGTGGGCACTAATTGTTTAATGTTGTTTGCATAATAACAGAATGATGAGTAATGGTGGATGAAGTTAATATCTTTATGAAAAGTTAGTTCAAAATTTCACATGTAACATTTACGAGGGTGCATTGATGTCTTTTTCTTTTTTTTTTAGCTGATTGATGTTTGAAACTGATCCAGAGTTTGATTGGAAAAATTTTATTCTATTTTAATTTTTCATTTAGGTGAAAGAAGGAATTGATTCGCTGGCAAGTTCTTTTGCTGCAAATTTTGTAGCTTGGGTCTTTTGGAGGGACTATGTATGAATACGAGATTGTACCAAATGTGGAACTTCAATTCAGGAAGGTTGCTACGGATGATTGAGAATGCAAACCAAGGTGTGTACTTCGGTCTCTCCAAATGCTTGAGTCTGAATTGTGCATGAGATTTAACTCTTTTATCTTTTCTTTGGTACTAATAATTGTTGGGGCCCAGATGGAGAAGGGATTTTGTCAGATTTCAAAGAACGTTCTCATGAGAGTGACAAATGCACTGATCTTATTAGTAAGTGTCTCTACTTCCTATGTATTTTCAATATTAATGATTCCTTATTTTTTTTAGTTTGTAATAATTACAACACAAGATTGTTGGCTATGTATTTTCTATATTGGAAAAGCTAAGTTTACCACATTTTTATAATTCTGTGGAGATTGTTGGCTGTGAAGATATAGGTATATGTAGTTAGTACTCTTTACATAATTTCAGTGGATTCTATCCGGTATGTCGTTGCAAAGGAAAATAAAAAAAAAATAGATCACATTCTTACTTATATAATTATTGGTTTTTTCTTCTTACTTTCAGCTGGCATTTTCGCAATGCAATGTTTGTGCTTGATATGACTTAAGGACAAATGACGTCATTTGGGTATGTAGATCAACACTTGACTTTGAATTGCATTATAGAAAAAATCATTATTTCGAAAAAAGACACCGAGTCAACTGGCGTATATCTTCCAACTTTACATAGTTCAACAATCAAATATATGCTTCTGGATACAATTACAGTTGCAAAATTTCTAATTTGATTTTATCTCAAACACCACTAATGATTCATTAATAATAATGAGTAGGCATAATGAACGCTTATTAATTTCATCTTCTATCTTCGAATAACGTGTGATGTGCTTCGAGAAGGGATGGCAATTGCACAAGCGTATAAACCAGCGCTTTTGTGATCCTATGCACGAAAGGTAATTCACATTTCACATGATTTAATGATTAATGGTAAGGAAAGCTATATTTATTATGCAGTGCTCATCAACAGTTTACAATTTTATGAAAATCTGTAGCTTCAGCTTATTTTGGTGGGTCTGAGATTTTTCAAGGATAACTGAAACAAATGTGCAAACAGATTGTTAGAGATACTGGCTGATTCTTGATATATATAGTCTCAGTGTTAGTCAAAAAGATTGTGCAAAGTTAATACGAATTTCAGTTATTTATTAGGATTTTCATTGAGGTTGACACATAGCTTGGTTGGTTGAAGAATAAAGGATCACTTCATGTGTTTTTTTTCCTACTTAAATAATTTATTTATTGATATATTTTAAGGTTTGTTCTCACACAAACACAAGCGAATTTAATATTGCACTAGCCATGATTGATTATTCTCTTAATGACCATTTAGTATGTGATTCACAGCATGTGTTGCCTTGCTGTTGATTGATGCATTGTGATAACAGTAGTACACAGGTTTTGAAAAATCAAGTGTAATTGTTTCAAAAATTAAACACATCTGACATTTCAATGCGCAGAATAAAAAAAATATTAGTACCTTATTTACATAAATTTTCTAGAATATTGTTTTATTTACTCTGTAGTACATGTGCAATGGATTTCTAAAGGCAACCATTTGTACTGCGATTTAATCCTGAGTTTCTCTTTATTTTCATATATAAATAGATGCAATCTGGTCAATGAAACAAACTGGCAAAAAATCTTTCTTCAGCACACAAAAATGCAGTACAAAGGAAAATCGTGCCATATACAACAGTTTTGATTAGGAAAGGTTTCTATAAAGGAGGTGCAGAATGCAAGACAAGGTAAATCTTCTATATAATATCTTAATGTGTATTTCAATTTTTCCATATGCTTCAGGGAACCCTCAGGACTGAATATAGTTGAAGTTTAAACCTTATTTTTTTTAACCTTTTTCAATGACTTTGCCGTACATGTTGCTGTCAAGGAAGGTTCCTCATAGTTCTTTATTTGCAAATGGGACATGATGCTTTTATTTACCTGTGATTTCTTTTTGTTTATATATAGGATTCCCTTCACTTTATTGCTGTTCAGACGTGAGGAGTTCTAGCCGAGGAATTGCAGCTTAGAGATTATGATTTTTTTTTCTGGTATTTCTCTTTTTTTTGTGCATTATATGGTTCTTTTTTTTTTGCGCAATGTATGGTTCTTACCAACTTTAAAATAATAATAATAATAATTTTTATTTTGAATTTCAAGAAAGGTTCGATGAACATGGAGCTAAAAATAAATAAAAGTTACTGTAACTAGGTATTGTTATTGCCACTCATTTTTCTAACAATACGTTGGTCGCCCTTACTTTATTGATGGTCAATTGACATATATTTTCCTTTCGTTACTCTCTTACAAGAAGATAAAGGTAAAGAATAATAATATGCATCTTAAGTTTTTTGTTATGAAATGCCTCTTGCATTATACTATTCTGACATGCCTCATATTTTTGTTCTCTTTTGTCATTTCTTATAATCTTAGAAGTCAATTGCAATTTTATTTCATCACAATTAACAGGCACTGGCATGTCCTGCCTGATGTTAGAGATATTTGTTAGGGTCAAGTATTTAGATTGGTGATGTTGTGCCAGCTGACTTATCAACTCACAATATCCACATTGCTTTAATTACTTCACACCATGTATGTTCAAAAGAGCACAGGTGGTCTACCTGTCAGTTAGACTAGAAGAAGGTACATAAATGTATTTTATGTTTTAAACAATTTTTTTCTTTCATCTTATTCTTTTGCTTTAAATACATTTATCTTACAGAACAAAATTTACTTTTATTATACGTGACAAAGAAGGAAAAATAGGTCGCGCAACGCGTTGTTTGGCCTCCTTGCCACCTCCCTTGCCGAATTTGCTCCATTTTTTTCGAGGTCATAAAAAAATCAGGTTTTCGATTTCGCTCTAAATTTTAGTTTTTACACTTGCGTATCAAATGTGACAAAAAGAACTTGCGTATCTAATGTCTGAAAATAATTAATAGCCTCTAAATTTGACTAACTTGGTTATTTTCGCCTCTATTTAACCCCTTTTTCTTTTTGATATTTTTGTAATTCTGCTTGCATGGTTCGATGATTGCGATTTTAGATTTCCATATTTCGCTTCCAAATTTGGTTTCAATTGCGGATTCACAGTTGATTTGTATCTTATTTCTCTTTCTTACTTCTATTCTGCAGCTATCTAGGTTGTCGATCTCGAATCACAACTGTGTTCTTAGCAGTATTGATGGCGAGCATGAAGGAGAACAAGCTTTCGTTGAGTGAAGGCAAAAAACATGTTCTTCTTCGATTTAGTCTTGCTGGCCCTTGATGTGGTGGTTTTGTCCTTAGCGATTAGATTTTAACATACAAGGTGAATCCTCACTGTTCATACTTACATTTAAAGCCTGGGTTTTAATCTTTTAATTTTGCATATAGTTCTTTTCAATGCATGGCAAAGATTGATTCTTACAGACACACTGAATCATTTATTCTTCTTCGATGGTTCTGCCTGGAAGTTACTTATTTTTCTTTTTAGTTTTGCTCTTTTTATCTTCATTTCTTCTTTTGTTCTTTTTTATGTATGCTTTCATTTGACTTGGCTTCAGTTAGAATAAGATGTTCCTTTTTTTATTTATGGATTTCTCTTCTGTGGATTTTGATTTCGAATTGAGAATTTTTCTGTTTGAGATTGAGTTAGCTTCTCATTTTTGTTGGTGGATGGACTCACAATTTCTGCACAACAGAATGTATTCCTCCCTTTAGTCTGACTGACCATGGTTTTTGAGGAAGAGGCCTCAATCTTTGACTGCAGCTCCGCTTGATTTACTGACAAATTTCCTGACTTTTGGTGAGAACAGAAGCACACCCACAAAATTTTTCAGTCTTATCTCGGCCCCCTGCTATTTTTATCTTACAATTCACGATAGATTCTAACTTTTCTGAATCCAACCTTTAAGTTGTACTTTTTTATAGCTAATACAGATTTGCTTCTACTTGACAGGGTTAGATAGCTATTCGATTAAGAGGGAGAAACTGTTCGATCTGCATGCTTCTCAGTCTCAGGTAACTTAATATACTTACTCAGATACGAGTAATTACTATAGAGACAACAATACTTGAAACTAAAGCACCAGCTCAATTGTTCAAACTGAATTACAATTCCTTGCTTTAGTTTTTGTTTATTTAATTAAGTTTTTGTATTTGTACTTTTGTTTATCTGTTGTTCATTTTATTCGATTTTATTAATAGTCTGATTTAGATAATTTAAAATTTTCTTCAATGTTTCGACTGGTATGATCACAATTGAGAAAGGTTCCGTCAACTTTTAGAAGCTCAAACGGTCTAGATTTGTATAATGTTTTTGTCGTATTTAATGAAATTTACCATTTACTTCTCTATTTGATAGGCAGTATTGGCATACGCTGATATGAGACCCGAATTCTCTTGAAGTGAGGTATGAGAATAGTTTCTTTTCCCATTCTTTAATTTAATATTTTATGCATACTAATTTTTTATGTTAGAATTAAGTCATGTTGCTTGGTGTTCTACAACAAAAGTGCATGCTGCAGATGACATGTCCTCTTGCTGCAAATGACATGTCTTCAATAATTCTTGGCTGAAGCTTGAAGCTCACTGTATAGAAAAAAATAAATGTACATTGCATTATAAACTACATACTTGACATCTTCTGGTTGGAATAAATAGGTCCTTTTAAATACAAACATGATACAGTAAATATATATTGACAATAACCATTCACATTAATTTGACGAATTCTTTTTAGTACCACAGAAAGAAGTATGATGATGCCTTCTATTTGAGAACAATTTATTCAGGATGTCTAAAAGCTGAAACTCATAAGACAACATGTTTTGATCCCCTACCGTTTTTGTTTTTCTGTTTTCCTTTTTCAGGGTATGGAATCTATCTAAATTGAGGATAATAAATCTTTCGAGAAATCAAATGCGCATCTATATAGTGACAATTCAAGATAAATGAAATCAGAAAAGGTTGCAAAAATTATGTGCTTCCAATTCACTGAATTGCAAGTAAGAAAAAGAAAATTCAATTTTCTACTTTATTCTCTTTCCTATAGTTGTTTAGAAAGGAATAGGTTTCAATAAATTTGCATTATGTTTGCTCAATTAATTATTCATTTATTCATTGATTGAAGGTGTTAACATTTATTGAATTCTTTTATTAGATTGGTAATTGGGATGTCTGCTTAATCCTCCTTGGAGACGTTAATACAAATTTTGATGGATTTTGCTATGAGTCTGCCAATGTCTACATGAAAAACGATGCCTTTTTCTTTTTATAGTTAGAAAAACATAAATTTGATTGACCAACACAACTATCTATTTTGTGTTCTTTTCTGAAAGTCCTATGAGAATCGTAGTAGATATCCTGAACAAATTAAATTTGTTGTTCATTGATAGATGTTGTGTTGCAGTTTCCAACTACTTCCATCAATAATCATATTACCGAATAAATGAAAGAATTACTACAAATAAAAACTACTTTAATAGTAAAATTTAACAAAAAGATGAGAGGAAATATAGCAAAAAAAACGAGATGAAAGATAGGTCGCGCAACGCGCGACGAACCCACTAGTGTAAATGATTCTGTGCGGTTTTATAAAGAAAATAAAATGTTATGTGCAATTTATTTAGGTAATGTTAAAATGTTGCGCATAACATTGGCAATCAATTGTTTAGAACATGTAAAGAGCAAGGGGTGGATTATTTATATATTTCCTTAGATGTTGGTGGCGATGAACTAGTTAGCTACACTAAAATTTTGTCCGTGGAGATTAAATTGGACGGTCGCAGATGAAAGATTTGCAGTGTGGCTTTATTTTTGGAGCCGCAGAGGATAATGGTCCCATTAAATCTGTCGGATCGTTCCATGATGTTTAAATTAATAATTTTTTTAATTTGAAACATTAAATGTGACTATTCTATTTGCAAAGTGGTGTATTAACATGAAAATAAAAAATAGAATTGAATTTGTTTCCAGCAATGCCAAAGAGTGGGAAAAAAAAATGGTTTATTATCACTTACAATTCAACAAAAAAATTTACAATTTATATTTATGTAAAGTGTAAACGCATATGTAATATATATATATATATATAGAGGATTGTTAAAATGCTATGCATAGTACGGATGACCTTCGTGTTACGGTTTTGTTCTTGAATTTCATGCTTCAAACAATCGATCCAAACTGTTCATTATCTTCTTCATATTGAAATCTCATTAGAAATCAAATTTTACATTTTTAAAAAAAATTTTTAATATTTTTCTTAGATTTTTTAAAATACTTAATCTAATAAATTTTGGACCCTTCAATAATAATGATTTTCAAAAATCTGAGAAAAATAGTTTAAAAATTCAAAAAAATGTAAAATTTGGTTTCTGATAAAATTTCAATATGTAGAAGATAATGAACGGTTTGGATCGGTTGTTTGAAACATGAAATTAAAAAATGAATCCGTAGCAAGAAGACCATTCTTGCTATGCATAGCATTTTAGCAATCCTCTATATATATATAGAGAGAGAGAGAAAGAGTTTTGCTACGGTGAGTCGCGACTCACAAGAGGGTCCGTGAGTCGGGTTCAAAACTCCTAAATTTTGATCAAAACGACCGATCCAAACCGTTCAATACGATCTCCCTATCGAAACCTCTATGCTGACCAAATTTTACATTTTTTAGAAATTTTTAAGTATTTTTTTCAAATTTTTAAAACTGCTATTTTTGAACGGTTCAGAACTAATTAGATTAACGATTTTCCAAAATTAAAAAAAAATACTTACAAATTTCGAAAAAATGTAAAATTTGGTCAGCATGGAGGTTTCGATAGGTAGATTATATTGAACGGTTTGGATCGGTCATTTCGAACAAGATTTAGGAGTTTTGAACCCGACTCACGGACGCTTTTGTGAGTCGCGACTCACCATAGCAAAACTCTATATATATATATATATATAGAGGATGGCTAAAGTGCCATCGATGGTACGGAGGGTCCCGTGCCATCAAGTCATTTTTCGAGATCCAAAATTCAAATGGTCAATCCAAACAGTTCAAGTTGATCCCCATATTAAAATATCCTTGGAGACAAAATTTTACATTTTTTCGAATTTTTTTGCTATTTATTATGACACTTTTAAAAACATTACCGTTAGAGCATTTCAGGCCCTCCAATTTGAAAATATCATAATAAATAGTAAAATAATTTGAAAAATTGTAAAATTTGATCTCCAAGGTATTTCAATATTGTGATCAACTTGAACGGTTTGGATCGACCGTTTGAATTTTGGATCTTGAAAAAATGAATCGATAGAAAATTGATGGCACGTGCCATCGATGGCGCGTTAGCCATCCTATATATATATATATATGGGAAAATTTTTTCTGTACCCCTCAGAACTGAGGAAATACGGGATTTACCCCCCGAAAGTTCAAACTCCTAATTTTGCCCCCCTAAATTTCGGACGCCTTCTGTATTTACCCCTTGGTCATATTTTCTAATATAAATAAGATTAAAATAATAAAACTAAAAAATTATGACCCTTTTACCCTTTTCGAATCCAAACCCATTCAATTAAATTGAAAAATTATGTATTTGCCAGAACCAATGCCATTTTTTTTTCGATCAAATGCACCAGAGCTAGTCAAAAAGGCTTAAGCACCAACTTAATCAAACCCCAAGAGCAGCTTGCATAGCCTTTATGCTGCCCCAAAGCTAAATTGACCGGTGGTGCTTGGTCGAAGCTCCAGTGGGAGAGAATAGGTAGGCTCGAAAACACCATCCAATGCCGGGTCACTTCCTTACAATCACAGTGGCTCTCCTGAAGTTCCTCTCTTCTTCCAATCAATCTCCCAAAGAAACCTACCTCTCTCTCTCTGTCTCGAATGGCGTTCTTCGCCTCTGGAGATTCGTGCGCGCAGCCGCCTTCGATCAGCTCCTCTAGGTCTCATTCTCTTCGTTTCCCCATCGATCTCAATCGTGCAAAATCCATCTCTATTAGGTCCCACCTTTTGTCCCTCTAACTTTTCACTTTTGCCATGGCAACGAGAGAAGAACCATGGCCATGGCAAATACAGAATTTTCAGCAAAAGATAGATTAAGGAAGGGTTCGAAAGAATCGGAGTGTAGTTTAGTTGAATGGGTTTGGATTCGAAAAGGGTAAAACAGTCATAATTTTTCAGTTTTATTATTTTAATCTTATTTATATTAGAAAATATGGCAGAGGGGCAAATACAGAAGGCGTCCGAAATTCGGAGGGGTAAAATCAGGAATTTGAACTTTCGAGGGGTAAATCCTGTATTTCCTCAGTTCTGAGGGGTACAGAAAAAATTTTCCCTATATATATATATATATATGAGTTTAGCTACGGTGAGTCGTGACTCACGGACCCTCCGGTGAGTCGCGACCAAAACTCCTAGATCTAGATCAAAATGACCGATCCAAACCGTCCAACATGATCTCCCTATTGAAATCTCCGTGCAAACCAAATTTTTTATTTTTTCAAAAATTTTAAGTATTTTTTCGGATTTTTAAAAACTGATGTTTTTGAATGGTTCAGATACAATTAGATTAACGATTTTCTAAAATTTCAAAAAAATACTTAAAAATTTCGAAAAAATGAAAAATTTGGTCTACAAGGAGATTTCAATAAGAAGATCATATTGGACGGTTTGGATCAGTCATTTTGATTTAGATCTAGGAGTTTTGGTCGCGACTCACCGGAGGGTCCGTCATTTTGGATTAGTCATTTTGATCTATGAAATGAAAAAGGTTTACATTTATTATTTGAAAGAAGAATTTGGATTTGATTAATAAAAAATATTACTGGTATGAATATGATATTTATGATCATGGGACCCGTTGTTTAGCAATTAGCATACATAATATGATAACAATTAATTTGAAGCGATAGCGGTCACACAGTTGGCACATTACATATTGTCTGACATGACATTAGCAAATAGCCAAATAGCAAGGGAGCCGTCCATGCGACGCTTCTAATTCTCTCAATTTTCTTTCTTCCTTTTTCTTCTTCTTGGCTTCGCTCACCTACTTACTACTTTTTTTTTTGTTTTGTTTTTGTATTGAAGACTTAATTGACACTTACAAAGTTTGCTAATCCTTTTTTAATTGTAAGTATTTCATTCATTCCGCATCCATCCATCCATCCATCCATCCTTTCTTCCTTCCTTGGAATTTGGAAATGACGCCGCTCTCTGATCTCCTCCCGCTCCTCCTCCGCCTCCGCCTCCGTCGCCCCATGCTCCGGCGCGCCGCCACCTGGACGGCCCTCATGACGGCGGTCGTCGTCCTCGCCTCCTTCTCCCCGGAAGTCGCCTTCGTGTGGGCCCTCTCTCATCCGCCTGCCCGCTGCGAGGGGGACAGCCTCTGGGTCCCCCTCGACGGCCGCGAGGGCGCCTGCTTGCCCTCCCGCGCCATCAACCGATCCGCTGCCGACGTCTTCGTGCCCCCGGTTTTTGCAGCATTGGTTGTCGGAGCCTCGGCATGCTTCGTCAAGGCTGTCTCCTGGGGCCGCCCTCACACTCACACTCACACTCAGAATCAGATGCCTTGAACTTGAATTTATTATTATTATTTCTAATTATTTATACAAGATTATATTAGATTAGATTTGTGTGCATTTTTCATTCTCGGGAATTATTTTTGTATCACAAGTCCTCTCCATAACCACAAGTCCACAACACTAGCTGTAGTCCTGTACCATAGTATATCACAACATTTTCTTTTCAAAATTTTATTATATTGTTCACTACTGTTATTCACGTTCCATTCTTAAGGCGATTGTCAGCTACCAAATTTAACTAATTGAAGTTTATAATTCTTTACATTCTTCGTAATCATCACAACAATTGGAGGATATTTAAGCACTGCAAAATGGTCTAAAAAAAATTAAGCCCGCTAACATAGACTAAACTGTTTAATGCGACATCAAACGACACCTTAACCAAAGGAACACAGCCAGCGCAAAACTGAACTAAGCTGTAGATGCCGCTATCAGAGGTTACGCATGCTCTAGAGGAAAGTGCCAATTAACTTTTTCTACACCAAAATTTTCCCAAAATAAAATAAATACAAATAATTAAGTCGACTAAAGGATCACGGGGCAATGATTATTTGTAACTCTTGATTTTAAGTTTCAAATAAAGTTCAAACTTAGAAAATTTATAGCAATATTTCACATATCAATAACCTAACTATCGAATTTTGTATAATTTAAGTATTGTTTATTGATATCAAATATTATTAATGAAGCACAAAATATATATTAAAATTGATCACTCTTTATGGACATAATATATGCAGCATAAGGACCATGCCTACAAATATCAAATTTTAAATTTAAGCTTCATATCTGAAAATTGCTAATTATCAAGGGATCCTCTTGAGTTAACAAAGCACCATCTTCAAAGAAAGAGCACCACTGTTCAACATTTACAGCCAACTACAAAAATTCTAACGATAGACAATATGAAAAAAGTAAAACCAAAATCTAACTTTCAGCTAACAAGAAGTGCCCCATATCATGGCCTCTTATGCACATTTATCTCTATAAAAATGAAGTCAGCACGGTTTGGAGACGACTGAACCACTGTTAGTTTTCAACTTTTCTGCATTTTTGTCTAACACAAGTACCAAAAGGCCTTCCGATATCTCTAAATGCCCAAAATTTTGCTGATTAGTATGCAATAATAAGAGTCAGGCCAGTAATTCAATGCCTCTACTTCTTGCAGCTTCTACAATCCTATCTCCCATTTCATTCGTGCCTCTGAAGCGAGAAAGATACAAATTCCATAGCTTAAGAGAAAAAGGGTAAACTGACACGGCTTGTTCAAGAAATCTATTTGACATTTCAAACAATTTCAAATCGACCAAAACTTCAGCCCCTTCGACCCATACTGGCTCGGGTGCAACTGGTACAGACCGAAATATAGAATTAACCAGAATTGAACCGGCCCAAAACCTAATACTCATTGTACTCATGTCATCAAACCCAAAATTTTTCATTGCGAACCTGCAAACCGAAAGTGCAAACCGGTAGTTCGCAGGAGAAATTTGAGTAACTGACTCTACAAAATTGACCAGTTCTTTAATTCCAGATTTTTCTGGAATAAGCAATTTTCCATAGCACATCTCGAGAATAGAGTTGATCAAAGAGTAGTCGTCAGAAACTGGGCCCAACCATTCATCCAATAACCGCCTGGTCCTGATTTTCTTTATATCCTGGTAGTATTTTCTTGACAGAACTTTCCTAAAGGGACTGGTATGGGCATCCTTGAGGTAAGATCCAATAAGGTGCAGGATAACCTGGCTAGAGACATCCCTTTTATTGACCAAAGATTCTTTCAAGAGGTGTACCGTGACATGCTCTGTTAAACAATGTTTGTAGAACTCCTGATCAGCAAGTTTTAGAGCCTTGTCCACAATGAGATGAGCTGCCGACAAGTCATCTTGCAACAATTGGTAGAGACACAAATTCAGCAGCCCAAATAAGTGCTCCTTTCGGGGAATGGAATCATGGCTTTCTGACGTGGTGTCAATAAAAGCCTCCAGCTTACTCTCCCCATACCAGCGGCTCAACAAGTCTCTTGCAAGGTCGAATTTTTTACTTGCCAGTAAGTGCTCAACGTACTGGTTCCATATGCACTGAAGCCCTTCAGATTGTCTTGGCCAATGAGAGATTGCCACCTCAAACCCGTTACTTACAACTACTTGGTTGCTGTCGTAAGTTGGCTTTTCTTCCAATCTAGCTAGAATTAGTGCTAATTCCACACAAGTAGGGAATATTTCCTTGTACTTGACCAATAAATTAGTTGCACCATTAAGCCCTTGTACTGCTGCCATACACTTGACATGACTAATAGCTACGAAGTGTAACTCTTTAAGGTATTTTCCGTCAGTTTTGGGACTATTTGGATCCAATTCTATTAAACCAATATCAATACAGGCATGGTTAAAAAGCCCCGAAACCCTGACTTCATCATCAGTTCTAAGGTTGACAGAAGGCCAATCAATCACAAGATTCAGGTCCTTTTCCAACTCAAGTTGTTCTAAGATCCCTACTGGAAGCTGCCCATAGATTGAGAGATATATACTAGTAACCCAAAATATACACTTATCTGGTACAACCAAGGTAGAGAGAATGGCAGTCAGTAATTCGTCAGATGAGAATTAAAAAACCCTAGAGATTGCCATCTCCGTGCAGCCTGACATGCAAAGTGTGTTAACCATACGAAGGTAGAGGTCTAGTATGATGGAGCTTTGATCTTTTTTCTCTTTTTCCAAGGTAGGCCCCAATTGACACATTGTAGTAATTGCATTGGTAAAAGCATTTAACTGGTCCTCCAATTTTATCCTACTGTTTATGTACATAAGCCAGAGATCATAAGAATACTTGTTGTGGTACACCTAAAAAGACAAACAAAACAAAAAGAATAGAAAGTAAAACAAAGAAATTTGTTACATAAGAAGAGTTAGTAGCAGCAATCACTAATAACAGGCAATTTGTACCATATTAACCTTTTAAGTCATCACCATAACTCAATACTGTACCATAGTAACAACTGCTAAAACACTACTGTACCATTACAACAGGTACATAGCAGTTGCTATGACCAGATAATTGGATATTGATAGAAAGAAGTATTGCAAACAATGCTGAAAATTTCAGAATGCCAAGTGGAAACCTATGGCAAGCACCCACCCCCACCCCAGCTCAAAAAAAAAGGGGTTAGGAAGACAACTACATGATCAGCCATAGAACATACGATATATAAATAATGTTGTAGATCAACTCTTCAAGCCCATTGGTTCAGCTATTGCAAACAAAAGACGGCTAACCAATGCTGAGTCCGTACAATTTAAATTTTTAAAGGCATAAAGGTAACAGAAAGAACATATAATAAGAACAGTGTACCGCATCAAGGAACATGTCATCCTTTCCCAAATCCTTCTCTTTCATATAATAGATGTGCAGATACACAATCCAAATCAAAACTGATTTCGGATCTCTCTCCAAAGCACGCGACAATGTCGACAATACCTTCAATTTCCATTTCCAAGACTGTGAGCAACACAATAATGCTGCAAATGTCTAATGATAAAAATAAAACAAGGAAAGAGAAAGTGCATCACCTTCTGCTTTCCACAAGAAAGATTGAAAGCAGATTCTAGGCACTTCTCCGATTCAGGCAAATCTTCTTCCAACAATAGATTCTAAGAAACAAATAAAAAATATCATTCTGAACATACAACTACTTACAGTTAGTAATGCATTCAATGGAATGCCACATGAATGAATTCATCTGAAAACCAAATAAGAATAAACATATCCAATTAGAAAGAAGAAAAAGGCACAAATAACAGAAAGTGACCAAAAAGAGAAAGAGGATTAACAAGGACTGTCAACTACCATGGTACCATAAAAGTAGAACTCAAGACTGGTTCTCATAAAGTATAGCATCATGCTGCTTAAGAGGCATGGATACCATATTGAGTTAATTGTCATTTCCATGTCACCTTTTATCTCATTAACTAAATTTGAAATTCGAAAGATCTGCAAGAACCCACCGATGAACTGATCTCATCGTACAGATGTGCAACAGGAGCCTCAGGAAACAATAAGTCAGGTGTATCAATCGGCAGAAATCTCTTTACTGAAACTGGTACAGGAAACAATGCACAAAATCCCCTCTGCCAGTACTGCCACAAGCCCTGTGGCTGAACCGAGCAGGGCCTCTCCTTTATAAGGCATGAACCAATTCGATAAGTTGGTATCTGTACCACATGCTGATAACGCCCTGCATAATAGGATTAGCTTTCATTAACATGTGCTTTTTAAAAAATAAAATAACATTAATAACAGAAAGGTCTCATTCTCCCCCTTTGTCTCTTACTGTAGCACTGTAATCTAATTAATCCAGTACATTTCTTTGCGATCAGCCAAACAAAAATAAAGCACTATTACCAATAACAACTTCAGTTCAAAAGATTCAAATTTTCAGCCACATGCATCTCCGATAAATTGAAATGATCAAACCTGAAGGAGCAGTGAAAGAGGTGTCAGGCTTGAACTTTCTCCATTCGTAGGCTTTGACATGCTGCCAACGGCACTCTTCATCATTGCACCTTCCTCTCAGCTCAAAGATGCAAAAGGGCCAGAAGGGGTCAACCTGTGGACTCCCAGTGTTCTCTCTTGCTTGCTCCAGTTCATCCATCCCCTCATGTCTGGCATTATGTGCTCCATCACAAAAGGAAATAATCATCTGTTTAAAATGGACACAGGCATTTCTCATGATTGACGGAGGCAAGGGAAGATGAGAATCAGCCAACTCGTTAGTAGTTTTTAGAGAAGTGGGTATAATCTCTCCGGGCTTTTTAAGAGCTGGCTCGGTAATAAATTTTGATAGAGTTTGGTTCGACTCTTCAAAGGAAACTGAAGTAGTATTGGAAACAGAAGCATTCACAGGATGTGGCAGCTCATGAAACCGATTTGTAGATAGTGGAATGTCATCCTGAGCCACACCAAATGGCAAATTCTCTTCATTGATCATTTCCTTCTCAGCTGACTCACTAAAAACTTTGGATGGAGAACTGTTACCCCCTGCAGAATGGGTGATGGGCATCGTTCCAAAAGGTAACGTCTGAGTTTTATTAGGAGATAGGTTCTCTTGGGTCTCGGCAGATGTCTGATCGATCACATCTCTTTCAGCCGATTTGGCACTGTTTACCAGTGCCTTGCTGCTATATCGTGCCACAAGCTCAGACCTGAGAGAAGCTTCTAGAGCCTCATAATCTTGTGGTGAGCTGTTTCCAGATGGCGTACCCCTCCTGTCAACTTCAGAAAGCGCCGCTTCCTCTTCTTGATCTTTCGAGTTTGTGCTGTCAGTGAGCTGACCTTCTTCTCTGTTATCATTATGTGACACAGCTACTAGGGGCCCATCTGCTGGCTGGTCTGATGGGGATTCCCTTGGGTCATGCCAGCAGAGAGGCCAGGGGGTATTGCTGGTGCTGGAGTTCTCCAATAGGGAGTTCACCTTGTTTGACAGGAGATCTCTCTTCTTCTGGAGGAAGTTGCATTTTTCATTAGCCTCAAACAAGGCCTGTTGGGCCTTTCGGTATGCTTTGAAGGCTTCTCTCTCCTCTCTTTCCAGTCTTCGTCTCAGCTCTTGCGCCTGTTCGAGTTCTCGATCTTGTGCATCCTCTTGCTCCAACAGTAATTGCAACTGGGCCTGGTTATCAGTATTCTGTGGAGGAATAACTAATCATGTCAGGTAGGCATATTCTTGACAAACCAAAGCAGAATAGAACTTGTTAGAAAAACCTGTGAAATTTAAATATGATTACTATGACAATCATTTAAACTACTGAAGAATTTTCATATAGAAAACATTTCTTTTACTTATCTCTTTTTCATTAAAAGTGTACAACTTTGCAGCAAGAGAGAGATGGAGAACTGACCTCTGCATTCTGATTCAACCAAGCAGAGGTATCAGACTGCATAACAACATCCACTGACCGATGCACCCCACCCAAAACAAACCTGCCATTATTTTCTCTATTACTGTTATCTGCTTTAGGCAAAACCATTCCGCTGTAAGGTGCTGATACACTTTTGTTTTCATCACTATTATGGCTCAGAAATTGATTGGGTTCACCCTTTGCATTCCCTGATGGGCATGCACTAAACTGCAATTGATCGTCTTTGGCGCTATGATTACCATTACTTGGTGGTTCAACCTTTGTCCGCTTTGCTGCGCGACCATCAGTTGCCTCAACAGACCCCATTTTCTGGATTTTCAATGACTGCTCTCTCAGAGCTATCTCCTGGCGGAGTGTCTCCAGTACTTTATCACTACCAGTGGCCAAAGCACCATTGCTGGGACTCGATGACCCTCTTGTTTGCAATGGGGTATTTGGTCGGTGAGCTGAGCCATTAGGCCCCAAAATCGAATTGCGAGCGATGCTGCTTGTGGGTCCAGATCTGGTCAATTGGGGCCGTAGCTGCGAATGCATGCGGGTTGGTGTAGTGTGTGTGTCACTTTCACTCTCATCATCTGAGAAAGAGATGACGAGATTCTGGTCGTCTAAGGGTCTTTTCTTTTGCCAGGAGAGATTTCGAGTATTGGGAGGCTTATTGTATTGCATTCTTTTATTGTAGTTGTTGGTGCGAAAGGAGTGTGGGATTGTGTGTGGCGTGAACCGTGGTAGATTAGGATTAGGATTAGGAGTAGGAAGAGGAATAGGAAGAGGAGTGGGATTGCTGCGCTGGGATGAGGTGGCAATGGCACCTGGTAATGTAAGAAATTAAAAAGATGGTCACAACAGGCAAGTAGGCAAGGTGTGGTGTGGAGATTGAAAGAATAATAGAAGAATACCTATGTTTGTAGTTTTGTCAGCATTAGTTGTGAGAGAGACAGACAGAGAGAGAGGACTGGGTTGTAGGTTTGGAGGTCTTGGCAGCAAATTCTGCAGAAAAAAAAAAAGATTTAGATAAGACCAAGTAAATTGAGGAATGAATGTAACAAGTGAAGTAAGTAGAAAATAGTTGAGATGGGTATTAGAATTGAGAAAGAAATAGTAAAGAGAAGAGAAGAGAAGAGAAGAGCGTACCTCGTCTTCTCCGCCGGAGGAGAGCTCACCCTCCTCTCGAGGAAGAGGTCCAGTAGGGTTTGGTCGGAGAAGGTCGGTGCGATCGGCCATGCTCAGAATCAGATGGCCGTGAAATGAAATGAAACCCTAATTTTATTTATTTTCTTTTAATTTTGGTTTTCTTTCTTTCTTTTGCCTCGTCGGATGTGACTCGCAGTGCGAGGGATCAGGGTTCAGGGAGGGGAAAGCGTCGTTTCGTGGCTTGCGCTCGTGCCGCATGGCCTCGCCTCATCTCATCAATTAAAAAATTTAAAAAGAATAGTAATAAAATTTCAAAAATTATAAATTTTGATTTTGTTGTGAGATTTCACTTGTCTTTATTGACCATCTTCTACTAAACAACCTTTCATCTTCTCGCCGTTTATTTCCGTCCAAAATTACATTATTTCTTTCCATTCTCATGTTAGCCCCGGACATGTCTATATCTCATAAGCAGTGTTTTAAATAGCGTACCGGTCTTCAAACCGGTGAGGTTGCCGGTATGGAATTTACCGATTTTACTGGGTTTACCGGTTTCTAAACCGGTATAATAATCTGCAAAGGTCTTCTTATACAAGTAGAGACTTGTGGCCGAGTGGATAACTATTTTGGTGTTTATAGATCATGGGTTCGACTCCCGATTTCCACAATTTTTTTCATGGTTTGATACTTTCTATTTTCAATAATGTTAGTTTTTTGGGTTCAAAAAGTATAAACCAGCCGGTTTAAACGGTTTTCATCTGGTTTTTTCAAAAGTCCGATTTTATAGGCTAACCCTACCGGACCAAGGACCGGTTCACGGTAAATCCGGTTGAACCGGCCGGTCCGGTACAGTTTTTTAAACACTGCTCATAAGCATATCAATTGGAGAAAGTTTAATATGCACCATAGTGCATAGGACATTCCGTGCACCACGGATTTTTTCGAGAATATTTTTGTAAATTGATAAATCTAATTTAACCAATCTAATCTACATATTGAAATCTCATACCAAATCAAAATTTACAATTTTTTAGATTTTATTACTATTTTTTTCAAATTTTTTAAAACATGTCATTTTTGAAATGTTGTACTATTTTCAATTTTTCAAAAATGGCATGTTTTAAAAAATTCGAAAAAAATAGTAATAAAATCTCAAAAATTGTAAATTTTGGTTTGGTATGAGATTTCAATATGTAGATTAGATTGGTTAAATTAGATTTGTCTATTTACAAAAATATTTCCGAAAAAGTCCGCGGTGCACGGAATGCCATATGCACTAAAGTGCATATTAAACTTTCTCTATCAATTGATACTATTAACTAGGCAAATCAATTAGATCAGTGCTAGCGCTATTTCGATAGCCTATTGCTTAATGACTTTTATAAAACCGAGGAGTAATAATAAACATTTTGAAGCTTGAACGATATGGTAAAACTTCGTAATTCCCTGCCAAGCAATAAATAAATACGTGTGCTTCTATTTAGCAATACCAAGTGTATTATATGTTAAATTTAAAATTAAGGTTCAGCAACTTATATTGTAACGTCGGTGACAAATGTATTAATTAAACTACTTCCAAAAGCAAATTTTATGAAGAAGACTGAAGTCAATCAACCATAACCATCGTAAATAGTTCCTCTGTCTTTTAACAACTTGAAGCAAATCTAGCATTCATATCAGTGGGGAGGAAAATTTTCAAATGTGCTCGCGGTAACGTAAAAAAATAAGTTTGAAAAAGAAAGGTATGAGGTAGTACGAATGTGGAAATGTGAAGCTAAAATATTGGTTCTTTCTTGTAAAAGATGTACAATGGGCTTTAGTGTCACGTCCCGCACCGACGGATCGCGGGACGCGAGGAAAAACGGTATCTTATGCACCCATCCGACGGTCCGTCTACCTACGTCGCAACAAATAAACAAACAGAGTCAGGTACAAACTTCAGTAACCGGTTATTTAACGACGCAACTTCTCTACATTTAATTAATATACAATTCAATTAGACCGGATTAATCCAAAGAACAAATAATATATTTTATGGAGATAAGCGGGTTTAGCCAGTCAATCAGTCAGAGTGGTCCCTCCTCGATCTCATGATGATCAGGAACGGCCCCTCCCCGAACTCAGGAGGATCAGGGCTTAAAATTCAGATTCAAATTCACATCAAATTCCAAACCCCATATCCCATAAAATATACAATCACAATTCAATAATACATATTCAATCAAAATCAAATGATAAATCACATCATTCAATACGAAATTAAATATAGAGAAGTCTGGTTACATAGATTCAATCAAAACCAAACGATAATCAGATCAAACAATCAATCACGAAATTAACTATAGAGAAGTCCGGTTACATAGATTCAATCAAAACCAAACGATAATAAGATCAATCAATCAATACAGAATTAAATATAGAGAAATCCGATTACCTGATTAAGCGATCCAGAAATCATAAATAGATATGGAAATTTCTAATGTGGATACAAAATATTTAGACCGTCCATTTCATACAATTCGATTGCGACGTAGAAACTCGAAATTCCAATCGGATACTCAATCAATTGTTGATCTCTCTTTGTTCAATTTATTTGACTAAATCCCAAAGATAAAGAAGGAAGCATATATATATATAGGATATAATGTTTTTTTTTGTGAGAAAAATGAATCAGGAAAGAGAATGGCCATGGTTTCATTTGTTTGTTTCAATCGGAAATATATCGGACAAAGAAACAGCGGCAACAGGTGGCTCATGGATAAAATGGTTGCATGTGGCAAGTGTCAAGAAGAGGAAGAAGAAAGATGGGAAGAAAAAAAATTATAAACAATCCAAATTCTTCACAAAGTTACACACTTCCCAATACTTCTTCCTACTTCTTCCCTTCTTCCCTTCTTCCCACACCTATCCAAACGAAGAAATATATTAGTTTGTTTATAAAGAATGACCGGTCAACGTTAGGTCAAAATTGGTCAAAGTAGTGAAAGTTGTAAAAAATTCAAAACTTGGTCAATTCAGGTCAAAACAGGTAGGGTGTCACATTTAATTCCATGCGTTTGGAAATAAAGTGACCTTCTGTTATAAAACTACACAAAAAAAGTTATTTGTTTGGTAGAAGAGGGATATTTATGTCCGTACAAGTAAAAAATAATTTTGGTCATTTCAAATTTAATTAATATTAAACAAAAGAGTTATATCCTAGATTAAGAAGATTGAAGGGGTTATTTTCGATTTTGAAGATTATAGGAATTATATCCAATTGGCTAAGATTGTGTTGGGAGTTATATACAATTTTTACTATAAAAAATGAATGGTCTTTGTTAATTGTGTCCACATTAGAATTTTTCATTTTTATTTTATTTTGTGTAAATTGGTCTCCAGCGGGTCTGGATCCATTGAAACTTTTTTCAAAACGTCTAGTGGACGTCTATCAATTTAGATCATTCGATTTAATCTCGAAGATTAAATTTTTTTAATCTATCAATCTTGTATTAATCATGAGATATCCATTATTAATCCGACGGATATGAATTAAAGAAGTATCGTTTTGTGTCATGCGCTCGTGCACGTGCTGTAGGTCTACATATTATTATTATTATTGGGATCGTTTGGATCGCTTAGGAATAAGCGGAATAGTCTATTTCTAGACGGAAATTTATTCCTAACCATCCAATAGGCTATTCCTCTTATTCCTAAACAATCCAAACTTCCTCTTATTCCTAAGCAATCCAAACTGCCCCATTATTAACAAATATAAAAAAGGAAGACAAAAAAAAGTGGCGTCGCCCGGACTCGAACCGGAGACCTTCAGTGTGTTAGACTGACGTGATAACCAACTACACCACGACACCAACGAATAATTTCTCCTAAGAACTTACTCTTCTTGTGTGTTTTTCTTTTTTTAATACACTGCTACAACCTACAGCCCTACAGCAAGAGAGAGAGAGAAAAAAAGATGGCGAGGTCTCCACTGGACATGAGCCTGGATGATCTCATCCGAGCTCGACACAGCAAGAACGATGGTCGGCGTTACAACAGCGCTGCTCCTTCTCCTTCTCTTTCTCGTCGGAATCGGATACCCAACTTCCGTACGAATACTAATCGCCTCGCCCCCTATTCCCATTTACCAAAGGTACATTTTCAACACCCTTTCCTTTCTACTTTCTTAACACTTAACACCAACCAAGCAAGCAAGCTAGCTTTTCCATTGACTCCTTCCAATTCCATTCCCAATTCTAGGCACCAGATTCTCCCTGGGAGCATGATTTGTACACACCCCACATGGGCCCTCTTGTGGGTCCCTTTGAGGGAAGCAGCTCAGCCTCAGCCTTAGGCTCCGGCTCAGCAATTGAACTCACCAAGCTCTTTGTCTCTAATCTTGACTATGCTGTCACTGATGAGGACATCCAGGTCTCTCTTTTTACTTCTTCCCTTCTTTTAACAATATAAAATGCACAGCAACATTTTTGTGTTTCTTAGGTGATTCTTTTATCCTCTTTTTTCCTTTGATGCACAGGAACTTTTTTCTGTCATTGGTGAAATAAAGCACTACTCAATTAACTATGACAGGACTGGGAGGTCTGAAGTAAATTTCTCTCTCTTCCTCATCTAAACAACTTTTAGCAAATTAAAAAAAAAATTTAATGTTCATCCATGTAAAATCTCAGACTGACCTATCATCCATCTGAAACAACAAGTGCCTGTATTTGCAAAATACCTACAGTCCATCCGTCTTACTAAAGCATTTTTTGAACTGGACCTCGATTGGAAACCAAAAATGGATGCAGCATACTTGTTGACAGTTTACATATTTCCAATAAGATGCTTAAGATTTTGTTTCCATTTTAAAATCATTGTAAAGGGAACTGCAGAAGTGGTGTTTGCAAGGCATGCCGATGCACTTGCGGCTGTGAAGAGGTATGACGGTATGCTGCTGGATGGAAAGCCCATCAAAATAGATATCGTTGGCAAACATCTCAAGGCACCTCTTCCTCTTCCTCCTGTTGTTGCACCTTTGCCATATGCCGGGGTTCTTGGAAATCTCAAAGCCTCTATGAGGAGGTACCAGGGTCTCAGCCTTTCCAACTAAGTAAAATGGTTTAGTAATGCTGCTTTCTGGATGTGTGGAAAAACAATAAGAAAAAAAGAGGGGCCTCTTTTCTTCTTGAATGTCAATATTATAATTATGAGGCTGGTAACCCTAGTTTGCACACCATGTACCAATAGCTGCTATAGCCAGTACAGTAACGACTTCAATTAAAATAATATTTTGAGCATTCAATATAACCTCAGTACCAATCTTACTCTATTGTGATTCTCTTGCTTCGACTTGATTATTTAATTTGATAATATAGTTACTAAGCCTACAGTATTTGTTTCAAAAAAGGTGGTCTTCAATGAATTTATATATTGATGAGACAAATGGAAATGACAGTGGAGGTTTTGGGGGTAGACAGGGTCTGCCTGGAGGCGGTGGATTTGGTGCAGAGGCCCGAGACCAAGGCCAAGGAGGGTATTTCAATGGTGGTCTTGGTGGTGGAGGCAGTAAAGTGAAGAGAAAGGAGCTGGTTCCAGTTTCTGCTGCTGATCTTGATGCTGAGCTAGACACGTACCGTGCCAGTGCGAAGCAAACAATCTAGACTCCATACCAAAGCTATTTCGCTGAAGATTTTGATAGGTACAAGATACTTTCTAATTTCTAATCTCTTGAGTTGTTGTTTTGTTATGAGATCAGCGAAGAGTTTTAAGTCTTCTGGAGATGTTATTGCCTTTAGTTAACAACAGAAAGCTGTTCTGGAGATGTCATCTCTCCTTGTGGTCTTACTCAAGTTGAGGGGCAGTTAGTATTTAAAATTTTTTTTTTCTCTTCTGATGATATAATTTGTTGCTTTTTGGGTTTGTATATTGTTGTGATTTATTGATGTTGGTGGGGTGGCAGTCATCTCTGCTGCTATTCAGCTCCAAGTAGTTGGATCCTGCTCTTGAATTGTATGATCTAAAGTGGTCTGTGGAAAATTCATGGAACACCAGTCTTGCATTGTAGATTCAACCAGGCAGTAAAAAAAGTTAGGTGAGACTCAACCCACTGCTCCTAGTCATGGAAAGGGAAAATATATGTTTAAACTTTAAACCATCAGCTTTATTTTCTATATAAAGTTGTGACGAATATACATGTAAATGTTTAATCAGACTTCCTTTGTGGTTTGTTATTTGGAAAATGCATTGACGGGAAGCCAGAGAAATCAAAAGGATATATACTATATGTTTAAGTATCAGGAACCGTTGTAAACTTATTAAAAACTACATAATTATTTTTTATTTCTCTGGCTTCCAATTAATGCATCGCCAAACGTCTTCAGATGGGAGAGGACTAATAATAATACACTAGCTATATAGGAAATGAAATTTATACTAATTAAACTGCACAGTAATGGCCATCAATAATTATGCCATTTTGAAGCACTTAATGAATAATCAACGATTCTCAGTCAATCTCAGTTTCAGCTGCCAAACGATCCAACTTTACTACGTAATACATCTTCCCTCAGAAATCGGATTCAAGTCCTTTGGCAGAGCTGAACTCTTCTGACGTTTCCAAAATTATAGAAACGGAGATAGAGAGAGAGAGAGAGATCAAAGTATATGTTGTATCTTCTGACTTTGAGGCATGATCGCAGGATTGAGAAACAATCCGAGTCGAACAATCCGCTTACATCAATTCACTGTTTTTAAATACCGTGGATCTACAGTAATGCTGCCGAACCTTTATACTACTATTGTTTTATTGATAGCATGTTTGCTTGTGTTTTTAATGCTTGACGTCTTGAGGATTATCAGCAATTCAATTTTGTGAACAAATCAATTTTTTTATATATATGCATCCGTAATAATATGAACAAGTTTGCTCACAGTATGCCCCTATATTGTTTTGTCTTTTCTATTCTCTTTGCCTTTTTTTTTTTTGAAAAAAATAATAAACAAACAAAGCATATAATTACTACAGTGGAAACTTGGAAACATTTTTTTTTTATATAATCAGAAAGGCCAAAGCAATAATCACTCTTACCTAGCTCTACTCATAACTTATGAAACATATGGGGTGAAACATGTGTTGAGATAAAAGCAAAATATCATGTATCATTCAATCCGGATTTTATTACCAAAAACAAAAACCTATTTAATTATTTAAACTTCTGATACTCCCATACAATATAATAATATATTTCAGGATCTAAGACACTCTCAAAAACTTTTCAACACCAATTTTAACAGCAAATATGAGACAATTATCAATAGTTTTTTGGAATGCCGAGGCGGTGTCGAAAATCTGCCTCCATGAGGGGCAAACCTTCACGAAGAACAACTTGGGGCTCCCATCCAAGCACTTCCTTGGCCTTTGTTATATTCGGCTTCCTTTGTCGAGGGTCATCTGGTGTATTCTCCACTATTTTCACCGGCACAGCTGGATCAATCAGCTACAGCACCACAATCAACATGCATTATTTCGTTTTTTTTTATTGTAATCCATTTTTCATATAAGCAGAAATCGATTTTAAATTTTAAAAAATTCTAAATCATGTTTGCAGTTGGAAACTTGAAATATGTTACCTCTCTCACAACATCAGCTAATTCCATCATTGTGAATTCACCTATAATAGATTTATGGCTGTTAAAGTCGGTGAGAACTCTAAAAAGAACACAAAAAAAAAAAAGGTCTAGAGCAGGTTTATGTTACCTGGATTGCCTAAGTTTATAGGTCCCGTATTGTCCCCTTCCATAAGTCGAATAAGGCCATCGACCTTTATATTTTATGAATAAGTTAGGTAGATGGAATAGCAAATTCAATTACTACATATCAATCTTTACTGAGGTGAAAGCTTGCTTACCATGTCAGATACATAGCAGAAGCTTCTAGTCTGAGTTCCAGGTGCTTGAACAGTAAGATGCTCACCCCTCAAAGTAAAAAGCCAAAACAAATAAAAAATGAAAGAGAAATAGCAATTATAACTTTATAAGTATGTGTAGTATTCCGAAATCCGAACAAATATTTTATTAAGAGAACTTTCAACTTCTACTCTTGAACACACTTGATGAACAGTTACTTTTCTGATTAATTATGTTGCCTATGGTTCTAATTTAGGAGACCACAATATTCTCTCACACATAAAATACCTAATTGCTTGCGCTAAGAAATTGCTTACAACACGACCATCATCGATATTCATTCTCGGACCATATGTATTGAATATCCTTGCAATTCTGATCTCTGCAATATTTTAATATTTTGTACTGAAATATTCAAAATAGAAAGTAGAAAGGAAACATATGACAAATATTTAATGGGAAACATAATGAAACTAACCTATGCCATGTTGTCTATGGTAATCAAACATCAAGGTCTCTGCAACACGCTTCCCCTCATCATAGCAACTTCTTACTCCTGTACAACAATGATAAGAGGAAATAATGATAAAACAATGATCATGTTACTGAACTGGTACTAACTGGTTGGTATTTAGTATATAACAGAATATGTAGATGGTACCAATTGGGTTGACATTTCCCCAGTATTCTTCTGTTTGGGGATGTTCAAGAGGATCACCATACACTTCTGAGGTCGATGTTAGCAAAATTCTAAAAAGAAAAGGATCAAATTATGAACTTCTAATATTTGCCACAGGAAGGAAATTAAGGACTACAAATTATTTATTCTATTCTGTAGATACCTTGCTCCAACTCGCTTTGCAAGACCCAGCATGTTGAGTGTGCCAATCACATTTGTCTTTATAGTCTGTGAGAAGAAATACATTAAATCATCTTTACAAACCATCGCTTGCATATATATTTTGTACGCTTTAAAGAAAAATAATATATTACCTTTACAGGGTTGTATTTGTAAAAAATTGGCGATGCAGGACAAGCAAGGTGGTAGATTTGATCAACCTCCACCATCAAAGGTTCAGTCACATCTGACAATGTAAAAATAAATTTTGTTAGATTATAGTATACAGATGATTGCATCTTATCTAATTTAGTGAGTGGTCGCACTCGACAGCAAATGATAAACATAAAAATGGGAAGAGATGAAGCTTACCATGCCTAATAAGCTCGAATCTGGGGTGGCCAATCCATTTGCTGAGGTTAATTTTTGAACCCGTGAAAAAATTATCAGCAACAATTACCTGACAAAAGATCATTCGTTTTTATGTTATATCTTGTGATTCTTTATTTATCATTAATGTTTTCTTTTTCCTTTTGTTAAAAATGGCACACTGGCATTCCACCCAGTTTTTTTTACCAGAACACACATTAAAATGTCCAACCAAAACTTATACAGAATGGAACGGACTATAAACTAAAAGAAGACAAGAATTCCAGTGCATACAGGAGTAAAATTTTACCTCATTTTTTTCATTTTCCATCAGCTTGTCTACCAGGTGGGACCCAATGAAACCAGCTCCACCAGTAACCAAGATCCTCATATTTGGCTGTGCAGTTGTAGATTAATGGAGAAAAAGAAGAAATTAGTTTGTTTGATTAACGATTCGGTGCCATGAGATTGGAAGAATAAAATTGATTGAAAGAAATGGGAAATGGATGACCTGAAAGAACTTAGAAAAGCGCAGAGGGGAAGGGCTTGGTGGTTGCTTGGGAAGGCCATTATTGTGGGAATCCTTGGTTGCTTCTTTCGACATTTCAATTACTCTTCTCTTCTCTTCAGCAGAGGGAGGGATGGAGGGAGAGAGGGATATACAATTATAAATACTATAAATAGAAATATAACAGAAGAATCCCAACCAGAGGGAGGGCTTGAAATAAACAAAAGAGAGAGAGAAGAGAATTGTTGAAGAAAGCAGAGAATAGGAATGTAGCAGAATAATTAGCAAGTAGAACAATATAAATAGGTATTACATTACATATTATTTACCTTAGATTGCTTAATTACTAATGGTAATTAGTGGTTATGATTTATGAATGAGTGACAATGGGGACATGGGGTGGTTAAGGTTAATCAATCTTAAAACTCACGAAGGGTGTGTTTGGATGGGTAGGGAATAGGGAATAGGAATAAGAAATTTCGGTTTGCGTGCTTATTCTTATTCTTGTGTAACCCAAACAACACAAGAATAAGGAATAAGGACCCTTATTTCTATACTAACAAAACCATGGTATAAGAATAAGGAATAAGAATAAGCACGCAAATCGAAATTCTTTATTCCTATTCTCTATTCCCGGCTTATTCTGTTGCATCCAAACACACCCGAAAATGATTGGTGTGTTTGGATGACTAAGGAATAGGTATAAGAATAAAGATTTTCGATTTGCGTGCTTATTCTTATTCTTGTGCAATCTAAACAACACAAGAATAATGAATAAGAGTTCTTATTTTTATATTAACAAAATCATAGTATAAGAATAAAAATTTGAATAAGCACGCAAACCGAAAATCCTTATTCTTATACCCTATTCTTTAGTCATCCAAACGCACCTGGTCATATGATATCTGATCTGCGTGGACAATGCCAGGTCATACGTTAAATAGAATCCCCGATCTACAATTTTCAATTTTGTTTTGAGAAAAGAGGAAGGAAATAAAATAATGGATTTCCAAGCGTAAAAACCGAAAAAGTACAAATCATCTCGTCTCGTCTCATCTCACCTTTTATAAAAAGTAAAAACGCAATGAAATGACAACATTGACAAGGGTTGAACGGTTAACTGGTCAAGTTAAACAGGTGGGCGACTAGCGTTGGATAATAAATAATAAAATAATAATAATAAAAATCCTAGGAAAGGAAGAAAATAATAATAATAATTCTTCGGATTTGGATAATAAATAATAAAATAATAATAATAATAATAATAATAATAATAATAATAATAAAAAGCAGAAAGGAAGGACGAGGACGGTCAAGGTCTCAAGGACGAGAGCTAGCGACTAGCGTTGTCATTTGTCAATTGGCGTGCTATTGGGCCCAGGCCCAGGCCCAATGGAGTGGAATTGGGAGCATGGCATTGCAATACATATTTCATTTCTATTTCATTTCTCTTCCTCAATTGAAGCACATCATCCCGGATTAGTCCCAGAGCTCTCGTCTCCGTCTCCGACGAGTTCCGTTCCGTTCCGTTCCGTTACGGTGCTGGTGGCTGGTGCCAATGCCTCCTCTGAGAGTCATACAAATAAGATAAGAACCCCGATCCTTTTTCTCAAATTTGCAAATGCATACCATTACCATGCCATACGAGCTCCAATCTCTCTCTTTTAAATTTAATTTCACAGATTCTCTTCTGAGAGTATGACTATATATATATATGCAATTGCACACCCTGACTTGAGGAGTCAGGAGTCACTCAGGTACCTTCTCTATTCCATCTAGTATACATACATTCTCTTCTACTATCCTTTTTATAGGAAATTATCTATTGCCCTTTTTATCTGACATCTGTTGGGATAAATACTAGTGGCAGCACTGACTTCCAGTAAGATTATCACTATCCTCGGAGTTTCATTTTGATTTTAATTTGGTTGCTTCATTACTTCTTCTAGTCTCCATTCTATAAAGTTAATTTATGCTTGGACGAGACGATTGTGGGAGCAACACAGCATGGTAAATTTGTATCTTTGAAACCACTAAATAAATAAATAATTTCAGGAAAGGCTGATATGTGAAATCATATACTGTGAAGATAAGCTGAAATTATCATAATATAAGGTAAGGTCACAATAAATGTTAATGAGAACAAGAATTGAATCAGCTTGGCAAAATTATTTGGACATCTGCACTTACAAAGGAAATTAAAAACTTCTATATTCGTCCTTTTACACTTTTCTACCTTTCAATTTACAATATATTTCATTCAAATTGACATTTCTTCCTGGATTCTCCCACTGGATCAGTGCAGTCACTCCTTTCTCCATCTTCTTTATCTCTTTTATTAATTCTCCCAAACAAAAGCCTATGGAACTGACTGAAAGCACAATTTCTACCTTTATCTCCCAATAACTCAACCCCTCCATTCCAAAATTCTCCATTATCTCCATTTCAACCTTCTTAAATTGCTCATGGATTTCGCTTAGCGAACCAAATTCAGACAACCCTTCTTCTACAATTCCTATCTCTATATCATGAGGCCTGGAATTGTTCAAAGAACAAACCATTTCAAGGCACTTGATAGAAGCACAAGCGACTCTTTTGAACTTCTCTATATCTCCATTTATCATCTCTTTCATCTCTTCTGTCAAAGACTGTTCAACTCCATCACAGTCGAGAGAAATATTTTCCAAACCTTGACCGATGAAGTACATGATGTCTACCATTTTAGATAGAGATTCATGCAAATTTTGGAAATAATTAGTATTGAATGGCAAGAACCATAAGTTCGGTTCGGAATTGGCCTCGGTAATGCACTTTTTAAGAACGCCAACTTGCTCTCTTAGTTTCTTCTCTCCTTCCATTGAATCTATGCATTCTCTTAGTGTTGTGAGGCTTTGACAAAGTTGTTCTTTTGCTAGAGTTGAAGCCCTAGTTGGCTGTAGAACCAACTCGACAAAGGTTGAACATGACAACCCGATAAAGGTCTCGCATAACCTAGTTATAGTAAATTGTATTGGTGACCCATAATTTCTTCTCCCCAAAAGGAAAAGAGCTGACAAAGTTGCAGCTATGCTTCCAGCTTGACCGTACATGCGGCTGTTCCGTAAAAAACCAGTGAATATAATTAAAGGTAGCAGAACCAAGAATCTTAGTTCCATCAAATGCTCAGAGATGTATGAACCAAATACACCATATATAGACCCCAATAATGTCCCTTGGGCTCTCAAATTTGCTAATGTAAAGGTTGATTCTCTCTGAGGTGTAAAGGTTATTGCCACAGTAAGACCCGACCAAAAGGAATCATCTTTACTAAATAACATTCCAAAAAGCACTGCAAGAGCTAGGGCCAGAGAACATTTGAGCGAGGCTATTATTCTTTGTTTGGGTAGTTTGAACGAAAATTTGGGTTTGTTTTTGCCTCTTGGAACAAGGTTGGGTTCATCACTGAATGAATCGGAGCCAGGTTCGATGGTAGTCGGTGCAACTTTCTCT
Organism: Rhynchospora pubera; assembly: GCA_028095005.1. Classification (NCBI taxonomy): domain Eukaryota; kingdom Viridiplantae; phylum Streptophyta; class Magnoliopsida; order Poales; family Cyperaceae; genus Rhynchospora; species Rhynchospora pubera. The sequence continues at coordinate 104,469,889 of CM051459.1, forward strand.
TTTGATCTATCAGCTGGCATGGTGCTTAGAGGTTTTTTGAGAAGGAGCCTCATGCAAAAGAGAAAGAAAAGAGTGGACATGTCACAAGGGTTTTGTACCAGGGTTGTAATCACATTTTGAAAAGTTTTGTTTGAGGGTAGCTTTTGATCATGGCAGCAGTTTGGTTTGAGTAGTTTTAGGCATATTTGGTCCCTCAGGATGGAGAGGTTGCTTTCAAGGTCTTGTTGCATGGAAAAGGATTTGATTGGGACTGAGTTGGTGGAGGCGAGAGCTATTTCCATCCCTTTCAGAGGCATTTCAATGGATTGTAGGCCATCTCTAGTCATGCCAATGCCAGTTTTGCCAGTTTGGGGTTGTGACAATCCAAATGGAGCCTTCTCCCATTGTACCTTTTCCTGTGTATATGCATCGCATTTAGTTAATTGGATATTCGCAAGGCAGTGATTAAAAAATAGTTGCTATTTACGTAAGATATTAATACTGAAGTGAATTTCATGGAGATGTCGTTTAAACACATGTAAAATTGCCGTACTTTGTAATGAGAGTAAAATGAAAGTGATATTACCCGGGATTTGTATATATCGTGATGTTATGTAATGGAGCTTTTGCAACATTAGTAGTGATAGTCCAAAAATCTTTGGCCCTTCTTTTAGAAGACCGTCCTAAAATTCGGACCGGACCGGTTCTTTAAAGGGCTTTTCGATGGACAAGGGTCTAGAAGGGCCGGATCTAATTTTTTTCAAAGACGGATATTGAAGGGCAGGATCCTACCTAATCATTCAATAGTAGTGACTATTTGATCGTAATAGGACGATAGAGATTAAAAAACTATTAAAAAAATTAAATATTGGTATTATTTTAGAAGGACTAGAAGGGCCAAGGACCTATAAGAGCCGGATTTTCGAAGGGCCGGTCTCGTGTTTCAAAAAATAAATCCGTCTAACCCGTTCCATCTCGACCCTTTTTTCTAATCCGGTCCGATCCGGCCCTTCTATCAAACCCGTCAAGTCCGGTCCTTTAAAATCCGGCCCGACCTTTTTGCCTTTCATTAAACATTAGAGTTTAAGGGTAAAAACAGAAGATTAATATTATAACCCTGAATCATAACAATTACATCATAAATATAACTTTAAAAAATTATTGATATTTTTAATAAGAAATTATTATTATTATGGAAGTTTGTAAATCATTTAGTGGCGACATGTGAATGTCTTTTATTTTCATCATGAAATAGTATACATGTATGTTTTGCTATCACTTATGTTTTCACGAGCAAGAGAAAAGAGTTGCGGGCGTTTTTATTAACTAGGAAATGCGGCCATCCAATGTGCGACATCGTAATAAACATATTATTTAATGCTGAATATTGAATGAAATTATTTAATAAAACAGAGATTTGTATTTGGATATGTTGCAAGTTGTAAAAGATTTTCCCCCTTTTTTCATCGGATAAATATTGTTCATAACTTCTTTTCTTGTTTTTGAAAAATAAATGCAAACTTAAATTTTTTTTCCTTTGAAACCAAGGTCTTTGACTCTTATTCGAAGTTAACATCAGAGTCATATATTTAGTCAAGGCACAAAAATCATTGATGTTAGATTGCATATAAAGGGTTGGATACACCTTTCAGTTGAAATTCACATATTACGTACGATGAACCATCTCTCTGTTTTTTTTGAAAGCCTTGGCATATCTTTACCTTTTTGTAACTTTTGAATAGCGCTCTCTCTAGCTATCTCATTTTATCGGATGTCTTCGAAGAGATTTCTTTCTTTTGACTGGCTTTCTCTTGCACGATCTATTATTTAAAATTATCTTCCATGCTCTTTTTTTTTAAAAAAAAGAAAATGATCATCTTTTCTACTTCCTCCATCGCTTTTAAAACTATCGCGGATTTGTTTTGCCTAACCAATTAATTTATCTTAGCAACCTTATACATATTGTCATTTATAACCTAAATTAAATTCCACATTTTAATTAGACATAATTATATGGTATATATAATATCTTGCATAAAAAATGATGACTACCTGCAAGCTGCATTACGCATGTGCAAATAATATTATAAATTTTAGAATAATTCTATAGTGGACAAAAATTTTAAACCAACCTTTGGGTGCGTTTGGATCGTTGGAAGAAAGAAGTAGAATAAGGAAGAAGAAGAAAAAAAATTATAAACAATTCAAACTCTTCACAAAGTTACACACTTCCCAATACTTCTTCCCACTTCTTCCCTTCTTTCCACACCTATCCAAACACACCTTTTAATCCTAATCATTCATCGCTATCTATAATTTAAAATAAACGATCTGAATTCAAATTCAGTTATAAATTTAGTCCACAACAAAATTTGCCTAAATGTTATAGAACTTGTATATTAGTTTTAGAAATTAATGTGATGATCGTCAAGAAAACTTTTATTAATGTTTTTAGTGATGTTCGGTACGCGTTGCATGCGATGTGTGGCTGTGAAATATAATTATGCACTGAAAAACATTTAGTGATAATAGATGTAAGTGTGCAGTTACTTCTTTTTTTTTTTGAAGTTGGAAGTGTGCAGTTACTTAATAGGGAAATATAGATTTAGGGGCCGTTTGGATCGCTTAGGAATTTAAGGAATTTGGAGAATTTCATATTCTTAGGCATAAATTTATTGGGAAGTGTGTAACTTTGTGAAGAGTTTGAATTGTTTATAATAAATTTATGCCTAGGAATATGAAATTCCCTAAATTTCTCAAATTCCAACTTCCATCCAAACGGCCCCTTATAGGCTCCGTTTGGATGTGGCCGGAATTGTAAATTTCGGGCATTTTATATGCCAAATTTATTATAAACAATCCAAACTCTTCATAAAATTACATACTTTTCAATAAATTTATGTCTAGAAATTACAAATTCCCCAAATTTCTAAAATTTCTACAACATCCAAACGATCCCATAAATAAACTTCCACCCAATCCCATATATTGATTACTGTACGATTATATTTATGTTTACACTTTGTAGCTTTAATGCTTGTGGTAGGTACGCTAAGTTTGAGGGCTGACATGGCATGCACCCTTCCAAATTGACGGTCGATATATCATATATGTTTGCAAAATGTTAAGTTGTTAACAGCCTTTCCATCAGTGATTTGGTTAATCTGTGCCGGATAGATGCTATCTTTCGGTGTGGCGAGTCTAGCCAACTTTTGTTTATACAAATATTATATATTGTGTTGCATGCATCTACAAATGCAACACTCGTTTTATATATCAATCCTGATTATATGTGGTCATGCATGCATCCAAGCAGCTGACATTATTATTTTTTTTGGCAAGTGATCTTGATTTTGTAAGAACTCCAATTTAGTGAACTTCTACGCAAGATTCGTATCTTGTCTAGCTACCACATTTTGTCAAAAACAAAAAAGTAATATATTGGGTTTTAATAACCTAACGACTGTTTAAAATCGAATGCATTAATTTTGTAGTTTTCACTTAGCGGATGCATTGTGCTCAGTAAGAAAAAAAAATTAAGATTGAGAGATCGATGAAGGAATTAATTTGACCTAAATGCATACATAAACTCACAATATGAATTGTCAAAAAAAAAAAAAAAAGAAGATCATATACATTCAGATAGTTATACACACATATGTTATGGCGTTTTTTTTCATCATTTTTTTAGAATAAGCCATACTATATATGGCAGTCGCAGCTTTGTTGCAATGTATTTTTTTTAAATGACAATAATTCAGCATGAACTACCTTAAAATAATGATTGACACAACTATTTTAATATACTTAATAAAAAATAAAAACTCTTTTTAATTATAGAAATACAAAAAAACTATATTTACCTAGTGTAAAAAAAGGTCAAAAATAGAAAAAAAAAACCACGGAACTTAATTAATACTAGATATGATCGTCGCAGCTTCGCTGCGCTATGATTTCTTAGATGACAATAATTCAATATGATTTCCAAATATATTAAATTCTTAAATAAATTAAATAATGATTGGTACGATTTATTAATATATTTAACCAAAAAACTATTTTTAATTATAGAAAATACAAAAATAAAAAACTTTCTATTAGATTCAAACTAAAAATAGAAAACTATAATATGTTTTAACTAAAAAGCAGTCAAAAATAAAAAAAATGCAAAAAAAGGGTCAAAAATAGAGAAAAATGTCACGGATTTTAATATATAATATAGATTATAGATTATAGATCGTAGATTATAGATATAGATTAATAGATTAGTGTTATTTACCTTTTTTTTTTAAATTTGGGATATACAAAGAACTTCATGCATTGGCCCATATGATGTGGATCCCTCAAGCAGAATCTATTGTGTTGTCTGGATATGTGAATGACGTAACCTTATCTATCCTAGCTAAGCAACGGTTCGGTGCTTATACAATCGCTGTGTAATACATATATGTGTCGATTCCCATGTTCCGTACTTATCTGGAACATGCCGCTTCCATGCATTATTTTAAACATAGTTAATGAGGGGCACCGGATGGTAATTAATTAATTAGTATACGCGACATTCTAATAATTTTATATTCGTGCATTCTGGAATCATCGTTCATGCAAAATGAAAGTTTGTGATATAATTTCAACCAATATATGCTGTCACATTAATTAAATTAAAAATAACTAGATTCTACTTAAATTTCCCAAAACAAAATGAAAGTTTGTGATATAATAAAATACTACTACTTGAAAAGAAAACAAAAGTGGAGGTTAACCCTCAAGATTTAAGCGTCTAAAATTAGGTGGTTTTTATTAGAAAATTATTAGCATTGCATGTTCTGTATTCTAATTGCTTCCATAAATTACACACATATATAATAGTAGTCTTTTAGAATGTTGGCACTCATCCCAGTTCATGCACAATTAATGAAGTTTGTCATCGTAGGCGGGCCTAGACAAAGAGCAAGTCTATATATATAATTTGAGATGGGCTAAAATCAGCCATGGCTGACAGATGCAACCGTCAGCTACGATCAAATCTCAATTTTCGAAAATCTAACAGTCGATCTGAACATTTCAATGTGTTCTCCATATTAAAATCTCATTGGAGACCAAATTTTACATTTTTCTGAATTTTTTTAGTATTTGTTTGATATTTTACAAAATTCTTAATCTAAACAATTCTGGACCCTTCAATAACTATGATTTTTAAAAATCTAAAAAAAAATAGTAAATAAAATCAGAAAAATGTAAAATTTGGTCTCCAATGAGATTTCAATATGGAGAACACATTGAACAGTTCGGATCGACTGTTAGAATCTCAAAAATTGAGATTTGATTGTAGCTGATGGTTGCATCCGTCAATCGTGGCTGATTTTAGCCCATCTCATATAATTTTGTCTAGATTTAATTTCAAAACTAACCTCAAATTAGTAGCTTTTTAGGTATAAAAATAGAGTATAAATTCTATTTGTGTTCTGAGCTTAACTGTGATATTTAACTTAGCACAACTTTAATCTATATATTGTGCCTCATTCTAAATTAGCATTCCGAATTTGTGACTGTTTGTCACTCAATCTAATAGTTTTAATTTTGCACGAAAACCATGTATATAATATTTATATTGGTCTTTGCATGTACGAAATTCAGATCTTTACATAATATATTCATACTTAGTACAAACAAAACTTGATTTTTGTGGTCGCGACATTGTTCATGACAATTGGTGCGGTCAAACAATATTGGTGGTTGTTAATTTGTTATTAAGTACTGTTTTTGTTTTTGTGACACTAATTACTAGATATAGGTAATGAAAAATCCATATTAATTACTCTTCAATTTGGAAATAATACTTGTGATGTAAATCATTATGCACATTGAAAACTGATCTTACTTGTTTTGTTTTGATGTGGTGGAGAAGTTTGGTGCTTGCTGCACCATAGCTCTTGGCTTGAGAAATGAAAACTGCCATGCTTGATGTGTTCTCTGCACAAAACCCATCCACTAATACTCCTATTCTCTCCATGGCCATTTCAATGTACAATTTTTTCTTTTGGCTCACCTGCACATCGGAAAAAAGCAATATGTAAAGCGAATATAACATGAATATATATATAACGTCAATCCAATCTAGCATCGTAAATCATTAATCTACTCTAGCTACCCAATTATAACATGCACGTACACAAATATTTCTGGTAATCTTACTTCATTTAATGCAAGTCTTGGATAAGGAAACACCAGAGCTAGAATGGCGGCTGCCACACCAAGAACTGTGCTGGCGGCTACATGAGCTGGCTTCATGATGCTACCTCTGACACGTCCTTGATCCACTACTTCATCATGTCCAAAGTTTGTCGCAAAGATCAGCACAGTCTGTCCTAGTGCAATGCGCTTGGCTATTGAGTCGCTGGGCCGGGTCCATGACACGACAAATGCCATCACAAACACCGTTGCTGTTGTAGTAGCAATTGGTATGCCGACTGCCTTGACAAAATATAAGGCTATCATAGCAGGGATGATGCCTAGCACTGTCCCGTATATTGCAGACATGGTGCCATGCAGTGCATCGCCAAGGGTCGCCTCACCGACAAGCATTATTGAAACAACATAGGAGAAGGCTGGAAATGTCACATGGCGGCGAACTGTGTCCGGTCCATGTATTGAGACCACACCGACTATGATGCATGCAAGTGCGGTGCGGAGGGCTGGGCTCATGCAGGAACACCAATATGAGACTGTGCGGTTAGAAGTTAAAAACATAGGTGCCTCGTTAATTGATTCGTTTATATCTGTTACCGGAGAAGGTGGCGGTGGCAGTGATGGTGGCGGTGGCGACACTTGTGAATGTGAAATAGTTTGACTCATGTTGACAACAATTAATCTTTCTTTAAAAGAGTTGTGATGTTATGATAAGTTCAATTGTGTGAGAACTGACTAGTGAGATCTGCATGGAATGTAGGAGAGTGTATATATAGAGGATTAGAAGGTATTTGGTAGGGTTACATTCATATATACACGTTATGGTTTGACCTAGCTAACTATATCGGGACATTGATAAATTAAATTTATTTCAAAATATTAGGTACTCGTCAATTTTGTTTGCTAAATCAGCTTTCTCTCCCTGTATATGCTTTCTTTTCCCTCTCTTTTCCTAATGTAAGTGGCAGAAAATTTGAAAGCAGCGCCGTATTGGACTAGGTAAAGAAGCTGATCAATGGTCGCTGCTCTTGAATCTTAATTAATGAGCTTGTCATAGCGTATAGTGCGTAATTAATAATTAATATTTTGGTAGATATGGTGAGGTTGTTTCCCTGCACGCTTAGTTTATTTCTATTTTCTTCAATTAAAACTGTGTATGCGTATATAAAATAATCATAAGAAGATTAATTGTCACATTTTTTATTTTTCGAAAATTTGAGGCCGTAGTTAACGTATGCAAGTGATGGTCTTGGGTATAGCTAGGCTGCTCAATTAATTACCAAAGTGGACCTGCAGAAAATCCCCAATAGAAAATCATAAACTTTGGCACTTGTAGTTTATTGATTTATGCAAGTGGACGTTGATTAATTAGAGAAAATTATGTTTATATTTCAATTATTTTGTGAATCACAAAACAACAAATTAATCAACCTTTTTCTAGATTTTCGAAAAATCATCTAATATCTTCCGGTCTATTTACTTTGTTGCTCAATGCATATATATTTTTTATAATAACAGAAGAAAAGAAAATGTCAAAGAAAAAAAAATAACGGGGGGCGGGGTGGAGGTACGTACGTGTACTTGAGATGGATTTTTGAAGAAGGTTACTTTAATTAAGTGATTTTCATCATAGGAATTCCACTGAAAAGCTTGTGGTAAGTAATACATATGCATGCACATGACGCGCCTCTTCTCTCCCTCTAAAAGATCAACTATAAGCTCTTCAGAGCGGTAAGGGTCACACATCTATAGTATTAATTAAAACCCGTGGGTGTCGTGGTCCGTTTTTTTGTTTCGCTGGCGACACGGTAATCTGGTCGTTCATTCGTTTCCGCTGAAATCTGATCCGTATATTTTTCTTTGCTTTTATCCAACCCCTCTTCTTCCTTTCTCACCTACCGTCTCTCTCCCTCCCGACCTCCCGCACCTCTCTCACCACCTCCTTCTCTTCTGCCAATCCCGCTCCATCTCCTCCCGACGCTGTGCAGGCTCTTCTCCGCCAAATTCATGCCATCCAAAAACCCTCCACCTCCTCCTCCAGGAAGAAGAAGCCATCAAAGTTAGATAGCGAAAGGAGGCACAACCTAAAATTCAGTGGCCTCTCTCCCCAATCCATGTCCATCGCCTCTCCATTGCCTCTCTCTTTGTCTCATGGTAGATCTCTCTCTATATTGTCTCCTAATGGAAAACGAAGGGGAGATAGATCCCATCTCTCTCTATCCTTGACTTTTAATATTTGCTTTTCATCTCCCTTCACAAAAAGTATCTCTCATGAATTATCCATTCCTTTTCAATTTTTGGCACCGTTCACTAATACGCTCTTAATTTTTCCTTTTCATTTTCTATTCTTTATGCCAAAATTTGTATATTGGTTGAAACTACCGTTACATTTTCTCTTTATTTTTTGATCAAGGTGTTTGTTCAATCTTTCAATTATGATGGATTCCTGGGGCCTGGGGCTAAATCAAGACTCAAGCACCTCTCTTCGTTCATCAAGTACTATTGTTTTTTATTCATTTTTATGTCAACTGCTTGGCTGTTTTTATTCCTATATTAATATCAGGTATAGTATACAAACTGCTTGGTTGTTTTTATCTCTTTCTTTTTAGTTCAGATGCTCCTTATGGATGATGACCAAGCACAAGACTAGAGCCAATCTGAATTCCTGAGCTAATTAATTATCTCCTTCATTTGTTATCTTTAGTTTTTTCTTTCCTTTTTATGTTTAATTTTACTTTTTATGATTGAACAATGGGCTTGGCACAATTGTTATGACACATATGCACAAACTATAAGAATTGCTTAAAAATATTGCCTAAGTCATATATTTTTTTATATCAATACTTTTTTTTCATCTTTTTTTCTTTCAGTCTGTATAATGGTGTTGATGAATCTTTCCTGAGATGACGATTCAGTTAATAAAGTATTAATATGTTTTTTATTTTTCTATATTTAGATTTTACTGGAGAAAATGGCAAGGCATCCTCAGTTGTTAAATCATGCAGGAGGTTTGATCTCTTTGCCAAAATTAAATTAACAAATAAATAAATCGATGAATTCTATCATTAAATTTCATTAGAAATTTCATGCAACTGTACTAACCTTATCTATCTATCTAGCCTCTTGAATATATATGTATAAATGATAATAATTTCATTAGAAAACCATACATAAAGGAGTAATTTTGAGTCGTCGAAAAATATAAAATGAAAAGCAAGCAGTTTGTTTTCTATAAATAACATATACGTTAGGGCATTTTTGGAAAAAAATAAGAATGCAATGGTTTCCATGCCAATTTTGAAGAGATTTTAGTTCAAGCAATTAGCTTAAAATATATCTTCAAGGCAGAGGTGATCAATTAGATACAAATATGAAAACATATTTCTGCTTCTTTTCTGTCAGCCAGACAACAGAAGAGACATTCTTTTGTCAAAAATGTACAATCTAAATGTATGAGCTGTTTCTAAAGAGGGCATGTCCTCGAGTGAATTGGCATATCCTTCTCCTCTACTCCTTAGACCAACATTCCTGTTTCTTACTCTAAATTGAAGTGCCATAACTTTTTTTCTCTTACAAATTTTTAGGTTGCTGTTGCAATGCGTCAGACTCTGGCAAACATGATCAGAACACCTTCCCCACATTTTTTTGCCGTTATTGTTACAATGGTAATTTCTGAGCTATTATTCAATTTTATGTTGTGATGATTTACATAGTTCTTTTTTATATTTTGTATAGTCCTATTCGACTGGCCAGACGAGACGAAGGAGGAGATCGCCAAGGGATTGCCATAGAAAGAGATGGGCACATGATAAGAATATAAAGAGAATTGGTGTCATGACTGCAAATTTGCAAGATAATCCCTTATTCTCTACCCTGACCAGTATTGGAAATTAATTTTTGAATTTTGTATTATTAGAAATTGGACTCTACTTTTATTGTTCACAAATTTCAACTTTTTTTATTGTTTCAGTTCCATTTATTGTTTTAGTTTATCTCATCCCTTGCCAAAATGCCATTACATTTTATAGTTAAGCAGAGTTTTGTTTTTTGTATGATTTCTTTTGCTGATACATGATCTAATGTTTGTCTAAAAAGAAAATTTAAAGAGAGTAGATTAATTTTGTTAAATCTTTTCTCTCTATATCAGTATTTTTGTCAAATCCATAAACATGATTAAAATTTGGCAAACAACTGATTCGACCACCTTGAATCTGGTAAAAACCATGAGTGTACAGTGAATCTGCCAATCTGGTAAAAAACATTATCTTCAAAGAAATATTCTAAGAAGATTTATAGAAAGAGCTGTTCTACTTAGAGAGATGGATAAGGTCTTTGGTTGTTACTTTTTCTCTTTTTCTACCAATTCTAATAAAATGTGATAAGCTTTATTGAAGTTTAAATCTATCAAATTTGGAGAAAAAAGTGCAGAATGGACTGATTTTCCAAGGATGATTTTATTGACATTATACTTTCATTTTTTTTCAATTGTAGGTGCATACTATCATGGGTTGGCCAAAAATAACAATAGCTACATCTCAAAGAACAAGAAGATAGATCAGCTTTTAATCTGAATAAGGATGATTTTTAGTTGTGAATGTGGTTAAATGAACATATACATGCACTCAAATTGAAGAACATATACATGCACTCAAGAAGGAGAGCAAATAGCTATCATGGAGCACCTAGGGTGGAGATAATGAAGGAACACGGAATTGGAATGAACATAGATGAAAGTTTCTTCCAACAAATGCAGGAAAGGAACAAATTTATGATTTTTCTTTTCCTTTGTTATTTTCAGCTGCCCCCTTTCTTTTTTCTCCTTACTGGTACATGAGGACGGGTACAGTAGGAAGTTTTCTTCTTTTAGTACTTTTTGGTAGTGTAAGACTTGGGTTGTTTTGACTTTCTATTTTATCTTTTATTTATTTGATTGTTTAGGATAGTATTATTTCGTACCAGTGCTTTTCTTTTTCTGGGTAGCCTTTAAATGATTTGGAGCTAAACATTGCATTTGCAAGTTTTATTTTATTTTAATGTTAAAGCCTAAGGGCAGTTCATTAAAAAAAAACTATTTCAATTTTTATTATTTTTTGTTTCTGTACCAGTACTTTGATTTAATAATATAACAACAAAGCACCGAGTATTTCCTAAACCAAGCACTTGCCTGTCGCACACAATTTACAAATTATTAGTAGATGTACCAAGTATTAACATCATCATAGGTCATACCACTTTAAGAAAATATTAATGTCTAAATTCATTTTTTGTACTACATTCAAGTATGTTAATTGCCTTAGCACTTGCATGTCACACACAAATTACAAATTATTAGAGGTTAATAAAATTGAAATACAAAAATCCGTTATTAATATGATTTTTATGATAGTAAGCACGCTATAGTTTACTAATTAAAAAATTATTAAGAAATCGTATTCGTTAATTATAAAAAATTCACCATGGCGCGGCGAAGTCGCGCTTTCCCACCTAGTATACATAAGAGTGCGTATAACCGGTACCGACTTATATATATTGCATATATAAGAGGTTAATTACCATCGGATGGAATATTCAAGGATTTGGAGAATCAACATTACGTACTAATGCTACTAGATAGAGAGCTATCCCAATATTAAGAATTAATTACTGCTTTCTTAGCATATGGAGCGCACTGCGCACAACCACCTACTTATTAAAAGGCTAAAACCCAAAACCTCTCTTTTGTCAGGTCGCCGTCTCTTTGCACCAAAGAATTCAAAAGAAAAGAAAGTGGGTTCTGATGCAACATTCAAATTTTGGCATGTCATCAGGGGAACCTTAATTATAAACACTTCTAAAACGTCCTGCCTGTGTTTTAACTTTTATAAAATACCCAGTATAACCTCTTTTAAGATCTGAGATGCTGTGCTGCTTTTTTTTTCGTACTTAAATTTAAGCTTATTTTTAAACTCCTATCAAACTCTATTAAAAAAATATGATTATTAATTTGTTTGATGGCGTCAATTTGTAAGTTTTGCCTTCCGCCTAAACGAAAAATAAATTGTAAGAAGCTTGTGTTGCTGGAGTTCAAGGACACCTTTAGATCATGAGTTAGATTTGCAAGCTTGGCAGCTAATTTGAGCTTTTAAAATAGATGCTAATTTAATTTTTAATTCAAATAAGAGAACATCATGAACAGTGACCATTTTGGACTCATTCAGACTCTAAATAATTAATGTTTCAAAACAGTCACTAACTCATGTTAATGATTGCTTCTCAGTTCAAACATAAATGAAATGAATTGTGTGTTTTGGTTGTACAAACAGTTATATATATAAAGTCTAGAATATTATTCTGAAACAGTCATAGAAAGAATCGAGCTCAATACGTATACTTCGAAAATTTTGAAACAAAATTCTTTTTTAGACATATATAAATGTCACAAATAACTAAATAAATTGAGTTCGACTAGGTAGCCTATACCCAGTTTATCCCAAAAAAACTAAATAAATTGAGTTTGACTACGGTGAAATCAATTTGACGGTTCGCTTCATCAAACCCAATTAGATTCAAATTTAAAAGCTCAAATGACTGATCCGATTAATCCGCTCAATGCATGTGCTCCATATTGAAATCTCAATGCCAGCCAAATTTTATTATTTTTCAATTTTTTAAGTAATATTTTTGGATTTTTAAGAACTGTTGTCATTGGAGGGTTCTGAACTAATTATATTGAGATTTTTTTTAATTTTCAAAAAATAAAATTTTTTCTTAAAAAAATATAAAATTTGGTCAACAAGGAGATTTTAATATAAAAATCTCATTGAACAGTTCAGATCGGTCATGTGAACATCTAAATTTGAGATTACATCGGGTTTGATGAAATTCTTCGTTATTGTTTTGATTTTAGCATTTCTCAAATAAATTGATACCTTCTTCCTATGTCAATGTTGTAAAATTCTTAAATTATATTTATGTTTATTATCAATTGTTTTTTATTATTATTTTTTGTATTGTTGTCTGCAATATATTTGGTGCAAAAACACTAATTAAAAATTGGACGGTAGAATACCATATATAAATAAATACACAATATTCCCGTCGATATTCCACGATTTAACTACAGTTATAACAACGGGAGCAATGTGCTTGGTGTCATACGAACAATATATTACGGCAAATTCTTGTATTTGTCCATTAATTCTGGGATTCTTATATACGGAGAACCGGCTAATTAATAAGAAATAAATAAAGAATTTCTCAAGCGAACCCAAAAAATTATTGAGATATTACTTGAAGGAAAGAGTTGCGCGCATAAGGCTGGTTTGATATTACCTTCTTAATTTTAATTTGTTTTATATTTTCTAATAAAATTAATATATGCTGGTTAGCATATTGTTATCGAACTTTTTTTTTTTAAAAAAAAAAAGTCATTTTGGAAACACAACTCCAAAAATTTGGAAAGTACCCATTAATTTAATTAATGCTTCTGTCAACCTGACTGTATAAAAAAAAAGGAATATATATGATTAGCTAAACCGTTGAACTTCATTCGTACGTGTTATGCAAATTTCAATTCCATATATATATATATATATAGAGTTTTGCTATGGTGAGTTGCAACTCACCAAAGCGTCCGTGAGTCGCGCTCAAAATTCAGAAATTAAGTTCAAAACGACCGATCCAAACCGTCTAATACGATCTCCCTATTAAATTCTCCATGCAAACCAAATTTTACATTTTTTCAAAATTTTTAAGTATTTATTTCGGATTTTTAAAAACTGCTGTTTTTGAACGATTCAGAACTAATTAGATTAATGATTTTTCAAAATTTCAAAAAAATACTTAAAAATTTCGAAAAAATATAAAATTTGGCCTGCATGGAGATTTCAATAGGAATATTGTATTAGATGGTTTGGATCGGTCGTTTTGAACTTAATTTCGAAATTTTGAGCGCGACTCACGGACGCTTTGGTGAGTTGCAACTCACCATAGCAAAACTCTATATATATATATATATATATATATATATATATGTATATGTCGTAAATATGTTTAATACTGAAGTGTCATGAATGTAAACCGAGGGCTTCTAATAATATTTCAACGTACGTACTTGCTCAAATAATAAATAAATAATTTTTTTCTCATGAGGTCCGAAATTTGACTTCCTTTTTTCTTCACTAATTCCAATAATTATTCTAGTTTTGTCATCACTCGGTTAACTTCTCCATCCATACCTTTTTCATTTAATTTTATCATCTTCCATTAATATTTTGGATACAAATATTGGCGGAGCGACAAATTTTGATACCTAGCTATATGAAATTAAGTTCACTAATGAAAAATGAATAATTCATAATTCAATGATTAAAATTAGATTTTATATCAAATATATAACCTACCACAAAATTAATCAATCCTTCTCTAAAGAATTAATATAATCTCTATCATTTCCCAGTTTCTTTCTGAACATCTCATCTCATATTTACTACGTACAAAAGCAGCGGTACTTTGTAGTACTCGAAGAAAGTGTTTTTTTTTTTTTTCTTTGGTTGAATCAGTTGCTTATTTTGTCTATTGATTTGGTTGATGGATGGAGCACATTTATGCGATATGTAATGTCTGGGAAAAGGTTTGTGGATCCAAAATGTCAATAAAGTTAGTGCGTAACGCTCATCTATGTCAACATCGCATTGCATATTTGTCAGAATGTCGACTGTACCATGAGACAAATTACATAGGAAAGAATGAGCACTTATTAATACATCATTCGTTCACGGACAAGACAACAAGTAATTTTGTTGAGTTGAATTGTAGCTATATGCATGATATCTATATTGCACTGACGGCATGCGCAAAATATCTACAACATGCATATATGATATGCATGATTTGATGTTCACAACTGAACATGCAGGCGTAGTGTGCTGCTGCTACTAAATCCTCATGTGTATATCCCACCTGCGCAAGTAGAAATACGCAATCATTGTATGAGCCCTGAATCTTTATTCATTGATTCCTCGATCGTTATGGTGGTGCAGTGCATTTCCTCTGACAAGCTCAAGCTGGATGCAACTACTGTCTGCCTCTGCTGCTCTGCATGCTTCTCTGCTTCCAGAGATTCATTTTCACTTCATGCAAGGAAAATGTTAACCCAGTTAATTTACCATGGGTCCAAGGTATCTACTATATTTATGTATATGCCTTTCACAATAGCAAATGAGTGCAGAACCTGTGTCACCTGCACAGTGACGACGTCTCACACACTTTAATTCACTATATACTGGGACCAACAACAACTGCTCAGTTTTCTCTTAATTAAGCTTCCCTTTATTTTGGGTTATATATAGGCTTATAGTACTTGAATATATATAAAACAGATTGCAATTATATATATATAAGTATGGCTCAGCCAGGAAAATTAAAGAACAAAATACTATCTTAGGCTCTGTTTGATGATATCTATAGTATTAATTAAATCCCGTGGGTGTCCGATTCCGTTTTTTTGTTAAATTTCGACACGGCTATTGCTTTCGTTAGCGAAAACAATCTGAGTCGTTCGTTAGTTTATGCTAAAATCTGATCGTTTGTTTTTTCTCCGAACTATCAGCGCCTCCCCAGTCCCCACTAAGGACTCCTCTCTCTCTCTCTCTCTCCTCCGTCAATCTCGCGCACGACGCACCCCATCATCCCTTTCGAGCGCATATGCTTTCCTCTGTGCATCTCCACCTCCTCCGCCAACTCCCTGCCTCGCCCTCAGCCCCACCTCCGGCAATCCCTCCTACCTCTCTCTATTGACTTCACCCTTCCTCAACAGAAAACCACCGCCCCGGCCCAGACTCCTCCTTCTCCAACTCCTACCTGCTTCGTCGATCCCCCACCCCAATAAAAGCTTCCTTAGCAGCAATGGATGAGGTATTAACCCAAATAAATTGTTTTTTTCTTAAATCTCAGAAGCTTTGTTTTGATTTGGTTGTAAGCTTTTTATATATCTTAAATTTTGAAAACATATTAGCTACAGAATTATTGCTTCTATTTATTCTCAAATCTAACATATGATTTTTTTGTCTCTAAGTTGAATTTGGTTATAATTTACAATAATTTTCATGAATTGTGGGGCACCACTTGAGAATACGGCTCTGGTAGAAAATGTAATTGGTCTCTCTTCAAAAATTTATTTTTGATCTTCAGGTATTACCTTTACTTTTAGGCGTTTCTCTCTATGAGTTTCTTCCTGATTTTTTTTCTGAGATTGATGGTATAAAAAAATTGATTTCTTTTGAAAGTTTAGTTTGTACAAGCTGAAAATACTGAATTGTACAACCAATTTATCTTCAGGAATATTTTACTTATTTTACGCGAAATCTGACCGCTATATGTACATTTCCCCAGAGATTCTCATTCCTTCTCCTCTCTTCAATCTCTCCAGCCTCCTTCGCACCTCCACCTCCTCCTTCGCACCTCCACCTCATCTTCGTCGCTTTGGCGGTCGTCAGATCCTGTTCCTCTCTTTCTCTTTGCTTCCTTCTCCACCAATCCCACGTCAACCCCTGTCGGGCGATCATAGAATAGAGAATTCATTGTTAGCAAGGATTTATTCTGGTATTATGGTATTTTGAACTCAGATCTATTCTATTTATTTTCAGATTGATCAATTTTCGTAGATTATTTGGTGGTAAACTGTTGCCGAGACTCAATTTTGACCATTGACCTCCAAAGGCAGTACATTGGTGAACATATTCACCAAATAAATGTTAAAATTGAGACTAATTCAGTATCTGTTCCTTTTTACTCTCTTAATTGAAGTTCAATTTACGCTATTAAGTAAATTTGGACGATTTTAACAAATTTTCCTAGATAATCATCTAATTAAGCTGTGATATCCTAGATTATCATCTAATTAAGATGTGCTGAGCTTTACCAGAAGTTGATGGGATAAATACCGGACAATTTGGTAGGTATTATTGCTTTGATTGTACATATTACATCAGCTTGAGTTATACTGGCACGTTGCCTGTGCCAATCTGGTCAAGTTCCTAATTTTATTTAGCTTCAGTTTTAGAACGATGGTGAGGCCTCAGAAATACGAAAAAATGCCAAACACTGCACTTCTATTACAACTTCTGATTCAAACGACCTCATGAAAATCGCCTCAAAGCAATCAACCGATGTCAGTGTACCCATTATAAGAGTTACTTGATAACTTCGATGGTCAAATAAATTTTCTCTTGATAATTTTTTCTTAAATATGAATCGAATGACGATATTCATTATTGCAAAGATTTGGTTCACAGGTGGGTACCACATGCTGTACATACTATGTGGTGGCAGGGGGCAGGGATGAGATTGACTTGCTACAGAAATTTGTGAAGATCAAAATATGATGATTTCAAGAAAACCGTTGCTGTGTTACTGAGGTCAAGGTTGTAATTTGAGGTAAGAAGTTTTGCAATATTCTAAAGACTTTGTTTTTGCTTATATTTGTTTAATTCTTTTCACTTTCTGTGTCTGGTGTAAAGAACTAGCTACAGGTAGGTAGTTTATGTGCTAAACATAATCATGCATTATAACATTATTTTCTTACTTTGACAATGCTTGGCAGGATTCTTTTGTAATTGATTGTGTGAAATATGTGTTTTTTTTTCAGATATCTAAAAAGGCACGAGGGATAATTATCAAATAAAAGGACTTGACTTTTGCACAATGTAGACCTTCATAAGTATATTAGACTTTTGCACAATGTAGACCATGAATTTTAATCAGGCATTAACATGTGTAGAAGTTAATGCTGGTATATTAGAGCTGCTTTTGCTAACTGTCAAGACATTTTCTTTACTTAAGTATGTCTGCAAACCTCCTTTTTTTTGCACAAAAAGTATGATTAACAAACATTGTTAATTATTAAACCTCCTTATATATAGTTGCAAACTCACTGATGACAGTGTGCTCAGCTATATTGAGCAGGTACGTCTCTAATTTTGAAATTAGTTGTGCTAGCTTTATCAGAGGTACCATCTTTCTCTTTTCCTTCACTTTCTAATGTGTGCCTTGGAGTTCGTTGCTTTTGCAGGTGCAAATAGATTTCGAAATTGTACAAACATTAATAGAGAAGAAAATACTAAACATCTTTTTTTGTTGTCTCCTAATATTCAAAGAGTGAAGTATTGGATTGATTATTGTCAATAAGTGTTTCTTTCTTGGCATAATTTGTAGGAGGTTATAGAATTTGCTTTAAAGCTACAACAGAACAACAAACATGGTTTTTTTTTTTTTTTTTTTTTTTTTTTTGCGGGCCATGTGGCAATTACTAAACATGCTTTTTTTAATAATTTATAGAGCTTTATGTCAGACAGCTTGGTTAGATAGAAATAATAGTTATCCCAAAACCACGAGGCAAACACTAATAGGTATTCGTGCTTTCATTGATTATTGGGCAGGGTTAACCAAGCAGGAAGTCCAAAGCTATATCAAGAACTGGATACCAGCCAGTTGGGATTTGATACAGATTCAGATGATAGAACCAGGGGGAGGCTGCCATCAGGGACTGAAGATAATTAAGCATCAGAAGGGGCAGATATGGAGAGCCAAGGTAGTGTAGGATTGGGGATTCCAGTAGCAGTAGGCCAGTAGCAGCATGAGAGTTTACTGCTTCATGGGCATCACAAGGAGCATTTTTACTATTTTGAAATTGGATTGCACTTTGTCTGCTTTGCATGCAAAAAATAAAGGGTTGTATTTTTGAAAAGGCAGAAACACAGGAAAAAAAAGGCATGTTTTACCGAGTTTAGGATTAGGTTTACTGATCGGCCTAAGTTTAGGATTAGACAACTGTTTAGTGAGTAGATGAGATAGCCTTTGGATTTGATTCTTACGTTACTGACTTTGTAGCTTTTCATGTTTCATAAAATGAAACAGTAGCTGAAAGCTCCTTTTTTCAATAATAATAATAATAATAATAATATAGAGAAGAAAATGAATAATAGGGTTTTTGTGCAAAAAAAAGAGGTTGGAAAAAATCTGCCCATTTCAAAAAGTAGTCATTATAAAAGAAATAATGTAAAGGACTTCATCATTTAGCGAAATGTTCAGATTAAGCCAAGAAAAAGAATATATAATCTTGAGATTGAAATAAACTCCAACATAAGGTATCAAATTGCAATTTGTAAATAAGTCAACGTTTCTATAAAGCAAATAATTTAAGTCAAGTACTTCACCAGAAGACCATGTACAGATACAGTTAGTATCCTCGCATAATTACGTGACTTATATGAGATGTACTGTCAAGGGAACTGTCAAAATAGTATTTCAAATGTAATAACAAGTAACTAGACTAAAGACGTATATTTTTCTGTTGATTAATCCAAAAACTGAAAAAAAAAAATTTCGGTTTTTTTTTTTCAGTTTTTGCCTGAAGGAATGGCTAGATTTATGAATATCGATCAAATATATGATGGCTCTATTTGGGTCTCTTCAATTGCTTATATGTTTATTTTTTTAAATTTCAATGTATATTGATGCTAAAGCAGCTATGTATGATGCTTATGCACTTAATTTTTTTTAAAAGCTCATTTGAAAAGAAAATTATGGTATTTTACCTTTGCACTTATATGTCTGTCGCACACAATTTAAACTTAGTGACAAATTATTAGTGCTTCTTAAAATTCAAATACAAAAAATTGACTAAAGCGCGGCGAAGCCGCGCTTCCCCACCTAGTGAGATTAATAGTAGGATTAGTTATTCAAGATTGAAATCTTTAATCCTAAATTATTAAGAATAAGCTTATTCTCAAAATAAGCCTTTTTTGTTTGGATAATGAAAGAAATAAATAATGAGTTTTTTCGGATTAATAGACAATCTCATTTCTTATTCTAACATATGGTCAGATTTACTAATTTTATTCTAATTCCAAATAAGTCGTTAATCCTGGATTGTTTAGATTGTCTATTAATACGGAATAACTATTTACTCCAAAATAGCTCTTATTTCAAATTATCCAAACAGAACATTAGTTAATTGGGGTAGAAATACAATATGGTTAATTAATTATTATTATTTTTTGAAGGTTAGGTGGCGATTGCCAATACCAACAAATTTATTGAACTAGAAATTAAAAAAGTTACAGAAATAAAAAACTTAAGAAAATAAAAACCCTCAATTTTTTTTTCAGCCAAATTAAAACCAAATACCTTACGAAATTTTTTTTTTTTATTCCAGTCCCTTACTCCCATGTTGTAGATTAGATCACTTTGTTCGATGCTCTTTGCGTAAGCCAAGAAACATTTACTTAAAAACAATATTTAAAAATTAATAAATCACTACTACGAAAATGATTCGGGTATAAAACAGCGATCTTTAAAAAAAGATCAATTATAGAGTAAGATCGACCTGCTAGAACGATAGTTGTGTTATGACTTGTGACTCTTACAATTCAACAGTGGGTTGTTGGGACATTTAAAAAACACTACTTGAGATGATTTGATCTTTGAGATCGAATTAGATAGAGGTATAGTACTCTATAATTTTGGAATACTTTCTTATTGGTACCGAATGTTTTTTTTTTTTTTTTATAGGTCTTGAGAGACATTTCAGTTACTACTTCAGAGGCATTTGGTTATATAGTTGCATAAGCTAAGGATGCACAATTGTTGATTGAAAAAATTAGTTGCATGTCACTTTAAAATTTAAAAATTTGAAAAAATATCATTCCAAAATTAATCCTTATCATATTGCCACTTTAAATCTATTCTATTTAGAAAATTGTCATTCAAATACTTTTCTCATACCCTTTATAATAAAAATGATAGAAAGGTATATATAGTATCTCAAAATTACTTTTGTTCTTTTCCAGAATACCCTTTGTTTCTTTTTCCCACTATTTTTTCTTTTGTTTCTCTGTACCCATCTCTTCTCTCATGCTTTGTTTTTCCTTTTCATTCTCTGTTGCGACCCAAGGCACATTTTAAGAAAGGACAAATTAATACAAATGAAAGAATAAAAAAAATCATAATTTTTCGATTCTAATTGCAAAAATCAGATCGAAATCATAAAATTTAGCACAAATTAGACTTTCGAAGTCCCAATTAAGCAAAACATGTGCGAATGACAAGACAACTCTATCGAGTAACGAGAACAACTTAGTCGTAAGCTCATAGCCCCTCCTTGTTCATCAGGTTAGCGAGGTGAGAGATGTGTAGTGGTTGATCATCTTCTACCACGGCTTGAGATCGGAGGTTGAATGACTATGACTCATCATGCTAGAGAGGGGTGAGATCAAAGCTACGGACTGTCGGAGTGGCGACTGGAGCGGCAATTCAATGGTGGAGACACAAAATTAGTGACAGAATAACTAGTTGAAGTTGTAGCCATGGTCACAACTCACAAGACTTTCCTCTCTGAGTAGCGTAGGGAAAAAGAAAGGACAAAGGGCATTTTAGGAAGTACCAAAATCATATTTGAGATGCAAGGTATTTGTATTATTTTTATAATAAAAGTATAAGAATTGTATTTGGGTGGCAATTTTTTCAACATGAAAGAGATTTAAAGTGGCAATATACTAAGAATTAGTTTTGGAGTGACATATATCTAATTTTTTTCTTATTTATTTAGTGTTATGTAGTGGATATTTGATTGTGTAGTAAGGAAAATTAACTTAGGCTCTGTTTGGATAGGTGTGGGAAGAAGGGAAGAAGTGAGAAGAAGTATTGGGAAGTGTGTAACTTTGTGAAGAGTTTGGATTGTTTATAATTTTTTTTCTTCCTTCTTCCTTCTTCCTCTTCCTTCTTCTCCTATCCAAACGGAGGCTTAATGCATGTATATATTCATGTTAAAAGACTAAAATGTCCTTGAATTTGAGTTATCTGATTTAGTAAAAGGGAATACCTATTTAGTATGCAATACAAACATGGACCATTTGATTTTAGATCAGATGATTGAAATCTGACCTAATTATTATTGTTTAATACTAATAATAAAAATAATGAAATAATTAATAATAATATTATAAAAATAATAAAACTAGGACAATTAAATTTTATCTAAACAACAATACTAAATGTCCTAAAAACTAGGACAATTAAATTTTACCCAGACAATTAGCATACAAAACTGAGACAATTAGTATACAAAATTAGAATAAAATATACCCGAACAACATTACTAACTGTCTTAAAAATAATGCAAACTGTCCTAAGAACTGGGACAATTAAAATTTTATTTAGACAATTAGTATACAAAATTAGTACAATTAGCATACAAAATTAGAAAAATTAGAAAAATAATGTGTTGGAGAGAGGGATGGGGTGGGAGGTCAGCCTGAAGTGGAGAAGAGAGAGAAACATAGTTGGGAGAGTACGCTAGGGATAATGTGATGAGCGACAAAAATGAAAAGTTAATTTGCGTGACTTCTAAAAATAGAAAGAGAAAATGTGTACTCTCAAAAAATGATGGGATGATGAATTTTGAAATGATCACTATTTGTAGGTCCGTTTAGGAATTCGTTTTAGGTCGACTTGATTTATCTTAGATAGCAATTATCATGAGGGTAGTTACTAGTTAGACGTGATCACACCGCAATTAATTAAACAGGATTATCTCTTTGTTACCATTATTAAGTGTAAATAAATAACTAAGAAATGCGGTGATTTCCGTCACAAATTAGGTATAATGAAGATAGACAGTGGAAACATTCAATTGAAGGGGCAAGGGGCAGGAGATGCGGCGCGCGAGCGACTGGTGGAGTTGGAGAGTAGTCTGATTAATTTGCCATTAATTTACGAGTGGAGATGATGGATCTGTTGTTGTTCGATCAGACGTCATTAAAAAAAAAGTAGGGCATACCATATTACCATTAGAAAAGTTTTTTTTTCTTTTTGTAAAACTGCACTCTTTTATTATATTAGATCAATTATATAATTATACCAGAAATAATAACTGCCATGTGTAATTTTGTTATTTTTTATCATCGCTAAACACAAAATGAACACATCAAATAAATATGATAAACATATATATATATATATATATATATATATATATATATATATATAGATAGGCTAAATTAGACTCCAGCCTATAGGAGGTCTATGTGCTCCAGTGTCTTGACCGTCCGATCTGAAATCCAACGCCTCAGATCTAACCACTGATGATGCGTAAAAGTCTCCGTTTCTCTGCGTTTTCCGTTTCTTTCTTTTCTCCGTTAGGTTATTAGATGATTAGATAAAAAATAAAAAAATCGAAGAGACTCTTGGTCTCTCTCTTCGTATCTCTCTCTGACGAAGAGAGAAAGAGGAAAACCTCCTCCACTTGCTCTCTTCTCCTCCTTGTTTCCGATCAAAATCAACACACCTCCGTCGCCCGACCACCTCCTCTTTTTCGATCAAAAAAAGAAAGAGAGCTCTTCGTCTCTCTCGTCTGCCGCTCCACCTCCATCGATCGGCCCGAGCAAATCTCTCTCTCTGACGTAGAGAAGTTCTCTTCTCCTCTCTTCTCCACTCGATCTCTCGTCCCCTCCATCGCCCGACCACTTCCTCTTTTCCGATCAAAGAACGAAGAGGCCCCTCCTTCGTCTCTCTCTCTCCGATCAAAGAACGCAGAGGCCCCTCCTTCATCTCTCTCTCTCTCTCCGATCAAAGAACACACCGTATCTGTAGGTTGGTTGAGGTAATTTTTATTTTCTTACTTGTAGTTCAAATTTGGTTCATAAGAACTCTTGATTTCAGAGATTTCAGTTGGTAATTTTTCTAATTTCGTTTTCAATTTGAAAAATTAGTGGGTTTCTTCTTCAATTTACCTCAATTTCAAAATTTAGTGGATTTTGGTTTACAAACAGCACCAAATTATTTGTGACATTTTGCATTTTGCACAAAATTTTAGTAGTTTAGCCCAACTTAACTAGACATTACATGGTTCTTTGTATGGATCATGCGCAGTAAAGATTTTCATGTATGTACAGATACTGATGATGTTGGCATTGAGATGCCTTTGAATTGGAAGAGAGAGGAGCAGCAGGCATATGCAGGGGGGTGTTGAGGATGTGTAAATGGAGGATGCAGGACGGCACAACAAAGTAGTATGTCTGTTGAGGATGTTAAGGGGCTTTTGGCAGTTTATTTATTTATTTTTTTGAGTTATAATTCAAAGTAGTGGCTATTTTAGTTAATTTCTTTTTTTTGACCAAACATGGTTCTTTCATAAGCATAAAAATAGATTATTAATTCTTGTCTATAAATATTGTAAGATTTCTTACTGTTGGTTATATGTTCTACTTTCCTTTCTCTTAACAGCACATGCTTGAGTTGAAATCATCAATTGGTTAACATATTGTCTTTCTAAGATTGTGAATAATTGTTTAGAACTATGTAATCGTTGTCAAATTCTCAATTGCCCTTATCATTCCTATCTATCATTCAATGTATGTTCAAATAAATAAATCTGAAATTTCTTATGCAATCAAATAGTAACTGTACCACGAACTATACATTAATGGTCTGTACCATTAAATATTTGAACAGTCTGAAATTCATTTTACATGTTCCTTTAAACGGAAGTCAATTTGTTAATTTGAGTTAGATTTTAATCAATTTCCTTTTCGTTCATATTGTGTACCAGTTGAGCTGGTACATGCCTCTGTGTGCTACGAGAAAGAGCTCAAAGCGATGTTACCTGCATCAACACCAACAAAACTAGTCTATCTAACTGTTGTGAGCACCAATAATATGTTCTACAATATAGCATAAATATAGCAACATGCATAAGATCATATTTAACATAGGATCAAATTTAACATATCAAAATATTACCAAAAATATAAGATTTGTAACATACATTCAATACCAAAATATAACCATTCTATATCCAAAATATACCAATATATAACCATGCTATACCAAAATATAACTATTCTATGCCAAAATTATAACAATTCTACACCAAAATATAACCATGCTATACCAAAATATAACTACTCTATGCCAAAATTATAACAATTCTACACCAAAATTATAACAATTCTATAGCCATTATATCTCAACTTGAGAAGTCATCATATTCATCATCATCATCATCAACCTCCTCCTCCTTCTCCTCCTCTTCTTCTTCTTCTTCTTCTTCTTCTTCTTCTTCTTCTTCTTCTTTTTGTTTTTCTCTTTTGTTGTTTTTTCCATCCTTCATCTGAAAAAGAAAATCAATATACAGATTTAACAGTCCATTGTGTGTTCAACTCTCTTGAATCATCTATTGTGCGTTAACAGTCTAATATACTAGTAAATTGAATGATTTGCTTACTGGTCCATTTTCGGGACGAAGTCGACCATGATTGAATGATTTGCTTACTGGTCCATTTAGAATAGGACAAATTGAATGATTTGCTTACTGGTCCTTCTAACGCTAGAAAATTGAATGATTTGCTTACTGGTCCTTCAAGGTGTAGTGCTTTTTCTAACATTTTAAACAAATTGAGTAATTGAGTGTACTTGTCTTTTGCTTACTGGTGCTAAATCAAATAAAAAGGACAAATTGTATGCATACCAGAAAAAGCAATACACCTTGATTTTTCGAACTTACTGGTGCTAAATCAAATAAAAAGAGAAAAAGTAAGAGCTTACTAGAACCAAATGTATTCAATTTGAGCATGCCATGTACTGTCGAGATATACATATAAATTCAATTTAGAGTTTATGTAAACCAACCAAATTAAAACCAACTAGTAGCAAACTAAACCAAATTAAAACAAGTTTTTAGTACAGGTTTATGTATTTTACCCGATATTTCTAACAGGAGGTGTGAGTAAAATGGAGAGGCCAAGAGAGATTTGCTCGGGCCGATCGATGGAGGTGGAGCGGCAGACGAGAGAGACGAAGAGCTCTCTTTCTTTTTTTGATCGGAAAAGAGGAGGTGGTCGGACGACGGATGTGTGTTGATTTTGATCGGAAACAAGGAGGAGAAGAGAGCAAGTGGAGGAGGTTTTCCTCTTTCTCTCTTCATCAGAGAGAGATACGAAGAGAGAGACGAAGAGTCTCTTCGATTTTTTTTTTATCTAATCATCTAATAACCTAACGGAGAAAAGAAAGAAACGGAAAACACAGAGAAACGGAGACTTTTACGCATCATCAGTGGTTCGATCTGAGGCGTTGGATTTCAGATCGGACGGTCAAGACGCTGGAGCACACAGACCTCCTATAGGCTGGAGTCTAATTTAGCCTATCTCTATATATATATATGATCAAAGTGAACACTTAAAAACAAAAAATGTTGTTATCTCTTGTTCAGATTTTTATATCTACATTCAACTTATTTTTATTGAACTTATTTGTCTGTATATGTTCATTTTGATCACTGTATATGTTCACCTTATCTGTTTTATGTGTTCATTTTCTGTTTAACAATGATAAAGGATGGTAAAACTGAAAATGACAGTAATAAATTTCTATGGAAATTGATTACTGCCATCTGTAGTTTTGTCATCCCTTCCATCACTAAATATAAATGGAACATATACAACAAACAAGGTGAACATATAGAGGATCTAAGTAAACACATGCAGACAGATAAGTTCAATGAAAATAAGTTGAATATGCATGTAAAATTCTGAACAAGTGATGACAACACTTATTTGTTTGTAAGTGTTCACTTAGATCGTCTATATATTCACCTTGTTTATTGTATATGTTCCTTTTATATTTAACGATGATAGGAATGACAAAGCTACAGATGGTAGTTATCATTCCTGAATTTCCATATTGTACAATATTTCTTTTTTTCTGTAGGTATGGGCTATACAGTACTGTAGCCCGGATAATTTCTACAAAGCCCAATAGCCCATTTGATACAGAACTTGTCTTTTCTTTTCTATCTGCAGTACTTTCGAAATTATTTAATATAAAAATTCAGTCACAAAAAAATTTATTAGAAAGAATTATTTTTTTTTAATAAGAAGAAAGTTCCAACGCGTTTATAAACCGCGCCTCTCTCTCTCCTCTCGAACGCGTTTTCTAAACACGTAAAAAGCCTTAAAACGCGTTTATAAAACGCGCTAGAAGGCTGCAGTGATTGCGGCGAAAGTTTCTGACTTTGCGCGTTATTTTCTGATTTTACGCATTTATAAAACGCGTTAGAAGCCTTCTTACCCTTTTATAAAACACGTTAATTTCCATATAAATACCCCAACCTTCTGTCGTCCAAAATAAAAAAAAAAGGAAAAAGATCTGAAAAAAAAAGAGAAATTATAATAAGTGCGAAATCAAAAAATACCCCAGCCTTCTCATTCTCACCTCTGATTGTCATTCTCATCTCTCATTCTCACCTCTCTCATTCTCACCTCTCAATGTTAATAAGTGCGAAATTATAATAAGAGATTTTCCGGTGGAATCTGTTATTATGTACGAAGGTCGGCCCAGATGGACAGCTCGTTAACTTCATCATCATCTGAGGTAGACCAACACTCTACTGCCTACGATCATGGGTAATGGGCGGTAGAGTTCTGCCGACCCAATTAGGAAAGAACTCGACGACTGTCGAAGGCTCTCGCAGAATTGGGCAACTGTCCATGAGTCTCCGCAAATCGTTGTTTTCATATTAATGAGAATTATTGTAATGAAAATTGTTATTAATTTATATCGTTGTTTTCATATTAATGAGAATTATTGTAATGGAAATGATTATTAATTTTTATATTAATGGGTTCTGAATATTGTAATGGAAATTTTTATTAATTTTTTTTATTAATGGAAATTCATACACAATAATTTAGATAAATAATTAAAATATAGATAAAATATAAATTCATACAATAACATAAATTTTAGAAAATAAAATAGATAAATTCCATTATTCTAGCACAATTAAACTCTAATTTTTCTCCACTTCCTTAACCTCTTTATTCTTTTCCTCCTCCTTATTCTCACTAGAACTCTCATCTATTTTAACCCCCATACTAAAATCAGGACTCCTGCCACAGCTTGGAGGGAAACGACGTACAGCCGAGACGACCCTTCTCTTCGGAGGTCCGTATAATGGGATCCTTTTTGCTACCACATTAGGTGTTCCATCCCCCACATTGGATGTTCCCCCCCCCATCTTATTATTGTTTTGATCCTTCTCCATTTCTCAAATTTTTGATTTTACGCGTTCACTTTTTGTGTTTTGTAAAGTTGTTGGATAAAGACTACGTGTCTTTTGTTTGTGATTTTGTGATACGAAATAGGAGAACGAATTGAGATATATATAGGCAATTATTTAGCCGTTTATAAAACGCGCTAGAATAGGGGTCTGCCAAAATTTACTGTGTTTGACGCTGCTCAAACAGAGTATCACGCTGCTCAAAAAGTGGACTCCACCTTCGTACGCGTTTATAAAACGCGTTCGAAGGCTTCGAACGCGTTTTATAAACGCGTACGAAGGAGGAGTCCAGGTAAAACAGTAAAACAGACTGACAGCCTGCGAAAGTATTGAATTCCATTAACTTATCCCTTCTTACGCGTTTATAAAACGCGCTCCAACCCTTATTACGCGTTTTATAAACGGGTAATAAGGGTTGAGTTTATTTATAGTCATCCTTCTCCGCAAATTCAGTTCGAAAATTCAGAAATCAAAAACCAAAACTTTAGAGAAGTTACGCAGAGAAAAAAAACCGAGAAAACATAATGTCAACTAAACCACGTCATGTTTGTACCGGTGTGCTTCTCCAAGGAGATGGACGAATAAGTAAACGAGATATTCTTCGGCACGTCTACTTGCACTATCCTTCCGACAAATTTTACGTGAAGATTTTTCAACGCAACATTTTTGAAGTGAGAGGGCCGAAATATTGGACTGATGTAGTTAAGAGGGATGGAGGATACCATGTCCGACGTGGAGATGGAATCGTTTGATTGCGTTTGCAACAGGCATGTCCTCCTGGATTTGAAAATCATCCGTTAAATGGAAATGACATATATCATTTGGACTGATTATTAGGTTTTCTATAATTAGAAGTTTTTATTATTGTGTGTTCTATTATTATATGTTTTCTTTTATGTTTTAGTATATGTATTAATTCGTGTAGTATATATAGTTGTAAGTTTTATTACCTAATTTATTTTTGTTTTTGTTTTATCCATTTTCGTTTTTTTTGTGAAATTCAAAATATTAATATTAAGAGACTTAATATTTATTTAAATTATATTACACATTACAACTCAATGAACATTATAATAAAAAGCACAATACAAATTACAATTTATTAAAATTTTGAAGCACACAATACACAACAAAAAAAATTACAAAATACATAATATTAAAATTTTGAACCACATAAAAAAAAATTGTAGAAGATCCATTGCTAAGGGTGGGTCGAGATAACAACACCGCAACTAATAGAGAAAAGTCGGGCGACTGATTGTCATATTGAATCCCTTTTTTTCTGAGACTTAAATGAAGATGACTGCATGTATGCAGATTTTCATCCAAGGATGTCGGCTGCGGTGTTATGGCTCGTAGACCCAGCCCAACAAACCGCCCTCTACACGTAATAACAGATTCCACGGGAAAGTTTTTATTTTAAAGTTGGTGGAATATTAATAGCCATAAGGATTGTGTGCGACTCTGTATCAGTGAATAAGTGTGCCGCATACAACCC
The DNA here is from genome assembly GCA_028095005.1 of Rhynchospora pubera. Lineage (NCBI taxonomy): Eukaryota > Viridiplantae > Streptophyta > Magnoliopsida > Poales > Cyperaceae > Rhynchospora > Rhynchospora pubera. The sequence goes on from CM051459.1 coordinate 104,499,648, forward strand.
TTACGGCTATTAGTTTCGCACCAACTAATATTATTTTGCATTCCACCATCTAACTCTTCTTTTTCTCTCATTTTTCTCTTTTTTCAGATCTTTTTCCTTTTTTTTTTTTGATTTTGGACGACAGAAGGTTGGGGTATTTATATGGAAATTAACGCGTTTTATAAAAGGGTAAGAAGGCTTCTAACGCGTTTTATAAACGCGTAAAATCAGAAAATAACGCGCAAAGTCAGAAACTTTCGCCGCAATCACTGCAGCCTTCTAGCGCGTTTTATAAACGCGTTTTAAGACTTTTTACGCGTTTATAAAACGCGTTCGAGAGGAGAGAGAGAGGCGCGGTTTATAAACGCGTTGGAACTTTCTTCTTATTAAAAAAATAAATAAATAATTCTTTCTATTAAAATTTTTTTGACTGAATTTTTATATTAAATAATTTCGGGCAGTAGTTTCCTCATTTGGATTGTTCTTCTTTTCTTCCGACGGTTGTCATGTAGAGTTCTATTTTCTATTTAGTATTTAACTTATTTTAGGATTGTTGATTGAGTTTGAGGAATAGTTTCAAGAAAAGAAACATCTACCTCTTCTATACTATACTGAATTTAAAATGTAAGTGCTTTTCTCAAAAGAATATGCTATATAAAAATATGAAGATGATGTCTACAAATAGATATCGTACTATTACAAGTTTTTTATATTTCTCTGTACATGAATTAATCAAATATATCATTGTAACTGTTGTATTAACTTCCATCCGTAATATCTAGTGCATTGTGCTAAAGAACACGAGAGGTTGACTAAGCTCATAAACTATTAAGATACCCTTTTTAGAGGGGAAAACATAAGAGACTTCATTTGGACGGGTGGGCTCTATTTCTCTTCGGACAATATATATGTTGGGCGCACAAACAATTGACTGGTAACAGGGTTACCGTTTAAACATGGTACGCTCCCTTTAGGGAATTTTTTTACATGGATCATGATCTTTGGTGGTGAGTCACATGTTCAACACTTGCAAGACATTAAGAGTTTTAGAGTAATCATATACTTTATCTGTCGCAAATTAAACGAAGAGCAATGTTCTAGTGTCATCATTTTTTGTTGCCATAAGTTGTCACAACTTCATATTTAATCATTATTTAAAAATTTTAAAATGCAAACATCGAATCCAAATTGTTGATATTGTTCAATTTAACGAGCGATCGTTTTCATAAAAGATTATAAAATTTAGAGTTGATTTGATACTCGATCAAGTAATTAATCAGTCATAGTTAACTAGATTTGTTATTTGTTGACCACTTGATCGAATATCATATCAGCTCCAAAATTTATAAAAATAATATAGAAACACATCGCTCATTATATTTAACAAGATCAACGATTTAGATTCGGCATTTTGAATTTTAAAAATTTTAAATATTGATAAAATATGAAATTGTACTGCAACCAAGAGTGGTGGCACTAGAATCTTACTCTTAAACGAATAGGCGATACAAATTGTAGTAAAAAACAATTTAGGGTTAGCTTAGCCCATCGGTACTGAATTTTTGTACAAGGTAAATTTTATGCGCTTATTTTCCATTAAGTCAAAACTGTATGATTGATTACTGATACTGTATTGTAATTCTACAAAAATATTCCGAGATCCCTTTCAAGGGATACAATACTCCGGCATCCAACATTATTCAGGTGTTTATGCGTTCTTTTTATTTTTTTTCCCATTCATGTATTCTATAAAAAGAGCTCCTTCGGTGATTAATTTTGTGGTAATTAACTGTGACATTGAGTCGGTGAACAAAAGAGATCGTACATATAACAGTGAAAAAATAAACATGTGGTTAGCAATGACAATAGAAAAGAAAAAAACTAAAAGCTTTTGCACACATCCAACGGTTCTAATATCTCTATAAACTCTAGTCACGAACAATTTTATATTTATCCAAAGTGATGGTAGTGGCGTCCTTGCTAGAACAGTATTATGGTATTTATTAATTATTATTAAGTTCGACATATCGTAGCTTTTTTTAATTTTCTTTCGTTTTAATATTTCTAATGCTTAATTATAACATTACCCAAATGAAGAGAAAATTAGACAAATTGCACAATAAATGCGGGGAGTGCAGGTCCTGTGAGTGCAAGTGCAAATGGCAACACAGCGCTTGCGTTTGGATGAGAGAAGAAGAAGAAGAAGAAGGAAGATGGAAAGAAAAAATATTATAAACAATCCAAACTTTTCACAAAGTTACACACTTCCCCATACTTCTTCCCACTTCTTCCCACACCTATCCAAACGGAGCCAGCAATTAATGGCATTGCGCAGAGAGAGAATGAGAAGTAGGGAAAGGCCTTGTTGCCTGGTTGCTTTTGCTTCCTTAATTTTAATCCTTTAATTGCCTTTCTTTCTTTTACCTGATTGCCCGTGACACCCGGGCACTGTCCACCTCAACTCCCTTCTCTTCCCTTCTCTTCTCTTTCAATATACACGCCATTAATTAGTATTTACAAATATGGAACAGATAAGAAATTGAATCAACTTCCGAGTAACCAAATCGTGGCATGACCGCATGAGCACAAACTTTAGTAAAATTGTACCGATTTGGTATGTACCAGAATGTTTCATAGTAAAGATCGACATTATTTTCATTGTCTTGTTACTTTAAACAATTACTAACATGTTCTAGCTAGGAATGACAACATTAACAATGATCATACTTTATTTTCATTCTCAGAATCAGCTCCAAAAAAATTCAGTTCCAAAGTATCTGTAAGTTTCTATCTGCAAAGCTTTCTCCAAACAATCATGTACAATTCTTACTACAATCTCAAATTACAAAGATGCAAGGAAAAAATGTATCTACTTTCAATCCAACGCCAGTTATCAAACATACAGTTACAAGCGTATAGTCCTGTTGTTTGCTTTCCCTTCACTTGTACATAAATAAGTGACAGAAGCCATTTTTTCCTTCTTTCTATTTTTACACTCCAGGAGAGAAAAAAAAAAAAGCACAATTCTTAAACCAAGCAAAATTAGTTCCAGCATTTGGATGGAATCAGTTAAGTGATGTATTTCACTCTACACTACTACTCTAAGCCTACACATGCAAGTTGCAAGCAATTTAACAAAGTAAATTAATTGAATTACATCATGGGAAATCGAGATCCTGTGGCGAGAAAACAGATAAGTCGGAATCCTGATGATAAAGTTGCAAGCGCAAGAAAGAGGAACCCTGCAAAACCGAGCACGACACTTATGTCAGCTTGTATGCAGAAAGATTGGCCATCTCCTTGACAAGTGGGTCCTTGTTTTAGCCTTCCTGCCTCAGCTGCTCCCGCTACACCAGCGGCCAATGCCATGTAAGCAAAAACCTAATTATGCAAAGAAAAGAAATTATTTAATTTATTAATGAACTTTCTTGAATGCATTGACCCATGCCATATGTAAACGGTATTATCCTAATTCAAGTGTAAAAGGCTCTTACATCAAAATTGATCCAACATCTGGGACGAATTGTTTTGTACCAGTATCATATTAAGATAATGTTAATACTAATAATTTGTTGGTATTTTATTGGAACTGACCCTGGTAATAAATTAATAATTATATGAGCTGTGAGCCTGTGAAGAGTTAAGACTTAAGAGCAAAAGCAATGATGTTGGGGCAGTGTGGTTGAATGAATCTTTTGTACCTGATCATGCGAGAAGTCGAACCAGAGCTGGGCAGACTCGGGGAGGAGAGTGGAGCCGCCCTTGAGGATCTCCCAGAGAGAAGCGGCCATCTCGAAGAGAGAATAGATGGCGACGATGGCATTGGCGGCAAAGAGGAACCTGAAGGAGAGAAAATTAAGCCAGCTGGTTGAATTCGAATGGTTATTAGAGTTGGAGTTTGAGAGGGTGAAGACGGCAGAGGCAAGGGAGAAGGAGAAGGCGGCGATGCGGAAGAGGAGGACGAGGTAGTTGAGCCTCCGCATCTTGCGCTGGGACACCGTGGACATGAAGTGATGGTGGTGGCGGAGCGGGGAGGGGGAGGCCATAGCCATATGTGCCACCATGTTGTTGGTTCCAATTCCATTGCGTAGAGGAGAGGGCATACTTGCAGAGTGAGTGGAGAGTACAAGCAGAAACAGAGAGAAAAAAAAAAGAGAGGAAGGAATCTTATTCCAATTTGTTACTTTGTTTTAATAGCTAGACACAGACTATAGATAGGTCGATAGGAGGAGGGTACAATTGAAATGAGAGAGTGGTCGAATGGGAACGGTACGTTATTAGGAGTAAAATAAAAAAGAAAGAAAGAGATGGAATTGGGGAGGGAAATTTCCCTCCATGGTTCCATTCTCTTTTTGTTGCAACAACTATTATTTAATTTTCTACTGCTATTTACTTTACAATCATAATAATTCTTATTGAAAGATAAAAGTATTTAATTTAATATATATCTTCTTCTATTTAATAAATTAATAATTAATTAAATTAGCATGGAAGGAAGTCTGTCGCTGTTGGCTGTTGGTAAGCAAATGAGTGATTCACAGACAGAAATATCTCTCTGTCTCAGCGTCCTCTTTGCTTTCCCTGAATAAATATCAATTTCAAATATCAATATCATCGGACTGTCCGTGCACCCTCTTCGTTAATCTCCCTCTCTCACACACACACACTTGAACTGCGTTTTATTCCCGTTTTATTACATTTTTTTAGCTTTCTTGAGCGAATCCAAGGAATAAAATAAAAAAGAAAAGAGCGGTTGCTGATTCATGTCTATCCGTTCAAATGAATATTCCCATATGGACTCTTCATTTCCCACTCCAACAAACAATAACAATAATAATAATAATAATAATAATAATAATAATAATAATAATAATAATAATAATAATAATAATAATAATAATAGTAATAATAATAAAAAAAATTCATATTAGATCATCAGGGTCTCCGTCAATTTTAGTTTAAATTCTTGGCAGCACGGCACAAAAATCACTTCCCTTTTTACCACATACCATTGACCTGACCGCAAGACCAGTTCAAATCCTAGACGCATTATTAATTAGTTTCTTTCTCCTCGTTAACACGGAAAAAGCTACTTAAGCTCATCTTTGTATCTCCACCAAACGCACACAAAAGTTGAACTCACAAAATAGTGTCATTGATCCAAGTCATAGTTGCCAACCATTGACAATTTTTTAAATTTACCAAAACTATGGATTGCTAAAGCAAACTGAAAATACAAGTCTCATGAAACAACAATTCAAGCGCACTGCCAATCTCAAGTTAATACGGCGCAAAGCATTTAAAAAAGTGAGTTGCACTCCCACATCATTCCTTCACGCATTGTACGAAAATTATTCACAACTGTGTCAGGAAAATTACAGATTTACAGTAACAACGACAGGACCTAGACCCAAAAAATTTCTAGTATAAAGAAAGATGAGCATAAGAGCAACCAAAAGGGGGAATTCAAATCAAGTGTTGCGCGACACCACGTGTCGCGCAGCTCCTGGCCGTCTGATCAAGATCACATGGATAAGGGAGCCCCGTGCATGTAACCTAGATTGATAGGCCCGTCAAAAATGAACCGTCCGATCAAGATCAGACGGCTCGTAGGTGCGCGACACGTGGTGTAGCGCGCCACCAGATCAGGATTGCCAAAAGGGGAGGGGGGGGGGGGGGAATGGGACAACAGAACTGATGTTTTCCACGCAACTATCAGTTCAAGTAGAGAGGAAAACAAAAAAAAGTAAAATAAAAATACTTCTCAGAGCATTTCCTGTGATTTTCTAACAGTGCGGCCAACCTTCTTCCTGAATAGATCCCTCGTTTCTCTCCATTCCTCCTGCAACATACAATGTACTATTACTCATTCCAAACTAACACGAAATCTCAAGAATGAAGAGAGTTACTCTAAAAAATGGATTCCTTGTATATATATACATAAATTGCCCTATCTTCTATTTTCCAAGTTTTCTTTTATTTATTCTTTTTTTTTAAAACTTACTACAGCTTCAACATTGGCAGGAGATTCATCATTAGGACTTGAAAGCATGGATATTAATATTATACTCAGCACTATACTTTCTACCTACAAAAATCAAATAAAAACTATAAATAACAAGACAGAACCAAATTGACTCCGATTACTGTTTCTAAGAAGTAAGAATGCAGGTTAAGGGGCTTTTATCTCCATAACAATCATTTCACTTCCCCTCCTTATATGCATATATAGTATTCATAACATAATACCTATTACTGGTAACAGGTTATTAGATTGACTAACAATCAGCTGATCCAGTGGTATCTCACTAATAGTCATTATACACTTGCTTCAATTTGTGTTTTGAGCAGTAAAAGTTCCTATAAATCCACAAATTTGGACAATTTTCAGATTCTCTTTTTCACACTCTGGGTTCCTATCAAATTCAAGCCCAAAATGAAGAATCTATTATGTGCACATAGATATATTCTTATGAATAATCTAAATTGTAAAACTTGAGTTCTGATGGAGGCAGTACGAGCATGAAAATATGGGTGATGGTGATACTGAAACATTTAGGGGTGCCAAACTGCCAATTCATCAAATAATATGGTTCAGGCTAAACCTGAGGACCTTTTAAGACACTATCAGCACAAACAAAACAATTGAAATAGAATTTAGAGAAGAAACAAAATATACCGTATGAACAGGAGACCAGCTCTCACTCGCAAGTTCATATCCATTTGGGTCATCACCAGGTGGATGAAGAATTGAAATACAAACCTTGCCATCTGGATTTACTATTTTTCTCATGAAAAAAAAAACCCACAGTGAGTCACATCAAATTGGGAATATAAGTTTAGAAAGGAAAATACCAGTTACAAAAACACTACCAGTGGGATGCCACGTCTCAGATTGAAATCTGAAAATTGGTGGATTGTTCGGGTAGTCAGGAGGAAAGCTCATAATAGCGGTGAAATATCCACCTTCACTGCAATTTTTGTCATTTAACATTATAATGAATTTCATGTGTACCCCTGTAATATAAGGAATAGCCCATATACTCTAACAAGAAATGAGAGAGATCAAACATGAGCCTACCAGACACGGCAAACGTGTTATTACCCTTAACAAACATGAAAATATCTTACTATCCTGCTATGGTTATCTTTGCTGCTTGATGGCCTCCAAGGTGTAGGGGTATATATGAATTTATTCCATTAAATAAGAATTAATTAGTATTTGTGATTTGTGTTTGTGGTACCTATCTTTTCGAGCCATGTAACAGAAAAAAGAACAATATATTGTGTATGTAGAGGATGTAAATCTCACTGAAATGTTAATTGGAACAGCAGAATCAAATACATTCAAAGGAACATTTCCAACTGCTGGTTGGACCTGTTGGTAACAAGGTTGATACTGATACCAGTCCATGGCACATCCAGCACAACATGGAGAATGCCAGAATTGAAACCAGTAATATAGCATGATTACTGTCAGCCAGCCTGCCACACTTTACAATTGTACTGGAAATACAGGTCCACTTTACAGTTGTGAGAGTGGGAATGAATAGTGTAGTCTTGCTTCTATTCAAGTAATCAATTGAGTAGAATAGATTTATTTATTCATTTGCTCGATGGGTGCAGTCTAGTGCCAATTCATATCATATGCTCGATGGATGCAAGCCTAGGAAATGAAATCCACTCCTGCGCGGGACTGTGCAGCGCAGGAATCACAGCCGTATGATTTAATCTCAATGGCAAAGGGAGCCCCGTGCATGTAACCAGATTGATAGGCTCGAACCGTTCAGATCAGATCGGACGGTTCATAGACTGCGCTGGATGGTCCCGCGCGGGAGCAGATGAGGATTCCAAGCCTAGTGCCTCGAATTTTCTGTTACCATTTTTATTAAAATTAAATGTTCATGATGCGGATCTTGTGCGTGCCCTGATGCAATTACACAGGAAATAGTCTGAAAATTATTGTTTGCAAATCACGCATTTGTTCTTTCTAATTATGACGTTCTAGTTATACGTTTTACCGAGCAAGTTGTGTGCAGTGCAAGGTCGGAGAATCCGAGATTGATCATTGAACCAATACAGGGCAAAGTTTGAGTAAAAGATAACAAGTGACGCCCGATCTATCAAAGTGCTACATAGAGACGCAATCCAATCTTATCCATTCATTTCTTTCTTCCATTACATGCAAAAAAAAGCTACGGATTTATCAAATCAGGAGAATAATTCAGTAGCTGAAACTCAAAGTAATTTTGACCAGAGTCCACACCCGTCCTAAAGGTAAAAGTGACCCACTACAAATTTAGGCAAAATTCAGCTACCTTTGACAATATTTTGCTCTAAACATTAAATTAAAACAATTCACGTACTACCTGACTGAAAGGATGTAAATTTCTGAAATCTGTTAATTACATATCAACACAAATGCACCTTGTCCAGTAAAAAACACCGCATACAACCAAAAAAAAAGGAACAACACGAACAATTTCAATAAACAAAAATGGGTAAAAAGCAAAAATGAACAATAATAATAAAAAAGAAGCAAGAGAGACGTAGCAGTGTAATTTGATTTACAAATGCAATTGGTTCCCGGTTCTGTACTCAACTCTCAAATAACCCTGTAGAAGATGAAAGCATTTCTATACTATCTACCTATGAGATTCCAGTAGAAATGCTGGAAGTGGCATAGATCTCCAAAGAGTGCTCAGGTACATAGGTTACTCCTGCAGTTTGGTACTTCATTAGTGCCTAATTTTTACTCATAAAGAAGAATATATGACTAGAGAATAGAATAAAGAATTATGGTTGTATTTGTCAATGACTAAAATATAATGTACAAATTCATATTGGCAAATAATGATGAGTGTCTCTCTCACTCTCTCTCGCGCACACACATCAAGCCAGAACCGAGTCTAGGTTTAACACCATGGAGCATTAGTTTAACTAATAAACTAATGTTTATTGCATGGTTTGCTACCAGGAACACTGAGATGGGTTAACAAACAGTCCAGTTCTGACATATATTAGAACAATAGTTAGATAATTTGTTAGATTGCTCCATTGCTTCAGAACAAAATTCATCTTCTTTTATTCCTTGACAGCTTCTGTCAAGTTCTCGAAAAAAAAAATTATCTTCTTTTTTCAATTTTGAAGGGAACGAAATTTGAATATCATTCATCAAAGTGTATTTCCACCTTTTTCCTTGATGGTAACTTGGAGTGTATTGAGAGTAATTATCCCATCTGTTAATGGTAGCAACTCCAGCTTCACTGTAGCACTTGACTGGGCAGGCACAGACCTTAACATAACCACAACAATAACAAAAAAGAATGTATAAGAAAAATAAATAGAAAGATATTCTAAGTAGTAAACCATGATTGCATCATCAATTGCGTGGAATTTCTATGACTAAACAGAAGAAAGTACCTAGCATGCCCAGAACTAAATACTGAATAAATAGATAGCAAATTAAAATCAAGTACCCAAGAGGAACAGCACTCTGTAACCAAAGATGCGAACAGCTCGCTATACCATTGCCTTCCATTGTGGATTCAGTAGAAAAAGAACTGCCAGCTGGCGCAGTAGGTGCTGAGTTCAATGGGACGACAGAAGGAGAGGAGGCTGATGGCTCTGGAGCAAGCACTGTTAGGGTTAGGTCTTCTGGTGTGTGATTTGTTGCCTCTAGGGTTAACACCTGTAAATTGTAAAGCGCAACTGTATTAGAATGGAGAAATGATCTCATCCTGGTCAGCGGATCAGCATCAATCGAAACTGGCCAGGCCCAAGTATGTAGCAGCTAAAATCTTGCTATAACACTGGAAAATCAATCCCTTGAAGGGACACAAGGGTACAATGGCAACTTTTTCTTCTGTTGCTACAAAAGGCAGCAGCACAATCACCTGAACTGGTAGTTGAGGCACTCTCATGCTTTGTCGCACTACTTGATTGTATGGCTCAGAGGAAACCGAGATCATCACATCTCTTGCAACAGAAGGGCACCAGCTTGTTGCTTGCTTGAAAAACAGCTTCGATTCTGAGAGAGAGAATTATAAAATACAAAAGAACACAGAAAATTGATAAGCATTAATACAATAAAATAACACTTCTTGAATTAGAACTAGGAACGGTCTTCTAAATTGGGGAATATTAAATCAAAGTCCAATAATGAGTAGGATCAAAATTGGGTATGATTTTGAAACAGGAAGTGCCATTGAGATACCTAAAATAAATTTTACAAGTGTTGAATAATGTCATCACTCATATGTGTTATTCTTTGCAGACCTGATGCTCGGAAAAAAAATATATATATATATATAAACAAGAATTTGCCTGAGTAATTGCAGCGATATGATACCAATATTGCATATCGGTCCGAACTAGAAGAACTGCTCTTTGGTTCAGAAACCCTGGACTTTAGAGGCAGATTTGAGGAAGAGGAGCCTGGCCGTGAATTCAACAGAGATGAATTTGTCTCATAGCCTCCCTTTGTATCTCTATGCAGTGTCGTTGCTGGCTTCAGAATGAAAGAATGCTCCTCACCTCTCCTGCAATCAACAGCAATTTGATTTTACCATATCTCTCTATAGGATATACTTTGATTTTACAAATTCCATCCAATAACTGTGTTAATAATATTGAAGAACTAAAACTCCATGTAAAGTTCAATTTCAACATAAAATTTAAGCAACAGCCATATCTAATTAGAACTACTGATACTACAATACAACTGATTATTAGAGATTTAGAACCCTAAAACATACCTTAGCGCAATATTAGGCAAGCAGTGGCCGTCCCCAGCCTCAATGCTGGCAATGGGAAGGGACAGAGGTTTGCAGGTACCAGCACCAGTCCCATTTTTTGAGGTCTCCTCAAAGACAATGGTTAATGCATCAACATATATTATTATGTCCGATAATTGCTCCGGAGCCACATTCTGTGCAAATAAGGCCACAGAAACAACATAAAATCATCTACTGTTCCCATTAGTAAGAGAAAAACATAAGTAAAAATTATTTGACAAGGCACCTTGACTTGAACACAGAGCAAGTTCTCAGTGGTACACTTGGCAGCAAATGAATGGACCTCGACAGGCTGAACAATCTCAACCCGCTTCCGCCATCTCTTACCGGGTAAATAGACCCCCTCTAACCCAGCCCGCACAGAGTACCTCTCAGTCTCCAACATGACTCCCCTGAAGGAGAGCTTACCCTCCCCACTCTCTGCTCCCTTACTGGACCTGTCCAGTGAAATGTTGTCAAATTCCTCCATGTTGTTCACACTGGGAGGGGGTGGAGCAGCAGTTACTGGAGGCATGGTTGGCATGGAGTAGCTCCTAAAGTTGCTAAAAGAGAAGATCTGGGAGGTGGACGAAGATGAGAAGGAGGGCTTATGAGTCATGGCGGGTGGATTTACCGGGGGTGAGATGGAGCGCGGTGGGGCCAGAGTACGGTCAAGAGGGTGAAGCCAGGTGAGGAGCTCATGACAGGGGTCAGGTATAGGATATGGGTCAGACGAGTGAATTCCAGTGTCTTTTGCCCACTGGCACTTCTCAAATTGGAGAACTTCGAGTATAGGGTCTGGTATGGAATTTGTGATTCCAACATTGACCCGCAATAGAACCTGCATCCTTACAACAAGCAGAGATGTTCTAAATCAATGTGAATTAGCTGTGTGAAAAAATAATAATAAAAAATTTACTTCGCTATAAAAGAAGTATAATACTTTTTCAACACACTCAAGATGTAATTTAGCTGATTGTTTTTTCTTTTGTGTTATTGAGCCTGGAATAAGAACAGGCTTATAGTTGACAGAAGGAAGTCTCAGTAAGAACAGACTTAATAGTTCACTCAAGTAAGTTGCTTTTGCTGAGTCACAAACTCTGAGTGACTTTGGGTGTACTGAGTTTTGGAGAATTTTTTAATAGAATGCAAGCCTCGTGGTTTAGGGAACTTCTATCCCAAAAAAGTTAACTGAAGGAGAAGTTTCCTAACAAAGCTTTGAACGCATTTGCGCAAAAAGAAAAAGAAGCTCAATTATTAAGTAATAGAAAAGCTAAAAGAGATGGGTTACAATTCATAAGCATAGTGCATACCACTATATCTCCATTGCTTAGCAAGAAACACTTTGCTGCATCTCTTGCGACGCCACCAGCTGTTGTACTGTCAAAAAATCCCTTGTCAGAGACAGCATTGTACGAGGTCTCGCCTTGCGGTGCGCGCTTCTTCCTGGACCAGAGGGGATCATCTGATTGTGCAATTCTAGCAAAGAAACTAGAGTTTCTGAATCTTTGTAGAATATTGTCCGCCTGTTTCTTTTGATTGTCAGACTGAGACAAAACTTGGGCATTGGTCTCTTCATTTTGCACTCCATCAGGCTGTGTTGAAGCATGACCATTTTGGCTAGAGAGTTTAAAGAAAAGCATATTTAGTTGGAGGTTTAGATGAAATTGTTCGAGTGGTTGGTGGAGTATGCGGGAGAAAGCATTATTATTAATGTGAAAGTTGAAAAAGAAAGAAAAAAAAAATAAAAGGATAGGATAGTTTACTTACGTGGGAGTTGGAAGGTTGGTGTGATGCAGTGGAAGTGGATTGGAAAGAGAGTGAGAAGTGGTAGGTTGAAATGGAGAGAGAGATTGAGAGTTGAGAGCAGAGGCTGAAAGGCAAACAAGGATATGAAGCTGCTCCCCTGACGAGATGAAAAGAGGAATGATTAGGATGAAGAAGTATGATAAAGAGAATTGAAAAGGTTGTATGGTGTATGTTAGAAAGGGGTAAATGAATGCATGAGGTGAGAGGAGAAGAGAAGATAATAATAATACCTGGGAAAAGAAAGGAACGATCGAGAGAATGAAGGTGAGCGAGGTCAGAGAGCTGATTCCAATCGTCGGGGAGCTCCAGCTCCTCTGAAGGGAAGGTCAGAAGGGAGGGTGAGATGATGAGAAAGTAATTGTAATTGTAAGAGAGAGAGAGTACTGACTGCGTGGAATAGTGATGCAGCCGTCGGGAGGGGAGACATCAGCATGCTTTCCGTCGGGAAATGGAAAGTCGTTCCTGGTGCTGGTGCTGGTGCTGGTCCTGCCTCGGCTCTCGTTGCTCTCGCTCTCGCTGTCGTCAGAATGGCTATTGCCATTATCCCCATCACTGTCGCGCCCAGGGAAGGGGTCTTCGGCAGCGATCAAGCCCTCCAGAGTGGCGGGCGCCGGGGGCCTCATTCCCATTCCCATTGTCATAGTCATTGCCTTTTCCTTGTCGGATTCTGGCACGGCGACGACGGGTACCTCCGGGGATGGGGATGGGGCTTGGCTTCGGTACAAGAAATTCATTTATTTATTTATCCACTCGACTCCACTGCTCGATCTACAACTCTTCCACTCTTCTACTCCTGTTTTAGATCTGAGAGAGAGAGAATAGAGATTGGGAGCGACGAACCAGCCACAACCGGTCTGCTCTTCCTGGGCTACCCATTACTATTACATTAATTAATTAATATTAATTAATACTTAGGTAAAATCGGCTCCATACCCCTCAAATCTTTCTTATTTACATATTTACCTCTCAAATCTTTAAAACTGATTTTATATTTTATGGCAAACATACCCCTGCCCCTGCCCAAACTCCTCACACGACCCTAAACAACCTTTCATCTTCCCTCTTATTTTCTCTCCAAGCATATTATATTTTTAATTTCTTTCTTCATCTTTTTTAATTGTTAGTTTCTGAAAATATCATTTTAATTTGAAAATTGATTATTGCCATTGGCAGAATAATCATCCACGTCATCGTTCGCTGAGCAGCGCCAACGCTCTCTCCCTTGACCTATACTCATTCAACGTGTATTTTTTGTTCATTTCATTGTTATAAGTGTTCACTTTATTAGATAAAAATGTTCACATTTTATTATAATTGTTCACCGTGTTATAAGTGTTCGCTGTGTTCAGTATGTTTATTTTGTTTTTTTATTTTTACCTAATGTGTAGTTCAATAACTACAAATGTTTTCTTATTTAAGTATAAATGTTCAGTTAGTTACAACAAAAAATATAAATATTATAAGAAAAATACTATTATTAAACCAAGTGAAGGGGTCACAAATCGGACAAAAAACACATGAAAAAATTAGAAGGGATTATGAACCGATCCGGTTCAAATTAAATTTTTGCTGACTCTACCCCTACTCCCAAGGGCACTTCTCTGACCCACGCGCGACTCTGCCCATTAGTTGACGCATTTGAATGAACACTTTTGATTATTAAATTGAACACTTCTTATTATTAAATTAAATATTTTTTATTATTAAATTGAACATTTGTAACAAAAACCAGCGATGGAGCAGATGGTTTTTAAGCGATGATATTTATCATTCCTGTTTCAATTTTACTTTTCTTCTCCTTGTTCTCATGTCTATAGACTAATTATGGAGGCAAGAGAATCAAATGACTACTACTTTTTAGAACTCGTCATTCAACAATCCATTCCTCAAAATGAAATATCATTAATTAATGACTAAGAAACGATAAAAAAAAAACTCAAGATGATTTAAGGTCAAATTCCACATTGATTTTCTTTTCATTGTGTCAATTGCTTCTGTCAAAATGATGAATTGCTTTTATTTAAGACAACTTTCTTTTCATTAAGTGCCGCACCAGTCATTAATAAGAGGAACAAAGGGATGAAAGTAACAAAAAATCAATAGTCGATGTTTATATGAATTACAGGCCATGAAACAAAAAATACAAAACTATGAATTCGTATGCATCAACAGTCAATACACAGTATATGGTTGTCGGAGATAATTTGACTATACTGGTAGCAAACTGATATACTGACATCTAATTGAATCCCTCATTTGACCAATCTTTTTTCTAAATTTACTTTTGTCAATAGCTGCTGTACTATTTTCCAAATTGATCATATATAATCACGTAGATAAATAAAGATTTGATTATCCTAAATAATTTAGAAAAACAATGGATTGATAGATTGTGTTTCGTCTGTTTCTTTTTTCTTACCTCCATGGTTATTGGTTATTAACAAAACCAATAGATATAGAAAATAAAATTGGAAAGATATATTCTCAGAAACTTATAATCAGGAGAGAATTTGAATGAGAAAATAAAAAGCCTTTTAGGTTGTAGGAGTTTTGGGTAGGGTAATTTCGTCGTAAAATTTATATTCAGAAATTAACTAAAATAGCTATGGAGGGTATATTTCTATTTCTTTTCAAAAATAAACAAAATTAACTAAAATTTCTAGTCAATAGATACGGTCAATTTAGATTAAATCCGATCGAAATTAACAAATAAACGCTTAATTGTTAGGTAATTAAATCCGATCTAATCTTAGATTAATTGATATTATCATGTATGACTTGATGGTAGAGCCAAAAAAGTAAAGCCAAGACGAAAGAGAGGCAGTTTATAATAAGAACTAGGTATCTCATCGCGCTTCGCACGATGAAGTTTGGCCTGCAGTTTATGCGACTAAAATTACATATAACTCAAGAAAGTGTAAAAGATACTTATCATATGAGATTATTAAAGCTATATTACACAAAAAATGAACACCAATTGTATGCTGATATCGACACGATATTTTTATACCGATCGAGATTCACATCAAAACTTATAATAGCAATCAATAAATTTAGATATATCCGAACATGTAAGAGAACACGTTAAATCTATCGTTGCAAGTAGCATTTGCAAGATAATGATAGAAAAAAGAAATAACTCCTTACAGCATTTTCAAGATTCTGATAAAAAAAAAATACTATGTAGGAATCTGCAAGTCCATCTCGTATGATTAGGTGCTCTTCTTGTTTAGTAGTTTGCTTTCTTACTTGAACACGTAAACTGATAAAATGTTTAATTGAAATTGAAAAGTGTACAAAATAAGGAAATCAACAAAAAGTAGAAGTAAAAAAAAAAACTAAAGAAGTATAGTGCATGAACACGTGCAGGGCAACAGAGATTAGTTGGGGCACAATATCGAAAACTGTATATGTGCAATTGTCAGTTATGTGTGTGTTTCTGCAGGAAGAAGAGTACCTGTTGATATCCTGCAGTTGTAGATTTATGAAGAGGCTTTTTTTGGCAGTATCGACTGGCATAACAGTTTTTAGGAGAACCATTTATTGTCCACTGCAACAGGACAGATAGCGATAGGTTTATTGGAATGATTATTTTTGAATAGATGAACAAAAGAAAAATGGCGTAACTTATCTCTTGCTCTTTGGCAGTGTGCTAAATGCATTCCTTTGCAGCGCTTGTTGTGCCTAGAGATAGTGTGCTAAGTAGAGGTGGCGGTGCTACATGTTCTTTGTGGCTATCATGGGCCAAGACTGGTGATCCAACATTTTTGTGGCTGAAAAGAGTGAAGCAAAGAAAAATTTTATATGCTCCTGCTGAACAGGCCATGAAATTTTGTACACACAACCACATCTTTCATGTTCTAAAACCAAAATTTTCTTTTTTTTTTAGAGCATCTACCCAGAATGTAAATATTAATCCTGATAGGTTTTGTTAGTGCATGTTTGTATGTATGAAAAACCTTTGTGATGCGGTAGCATGCTCCAGAATTTTTTCGACACATTCATGAGCTGGAGGGAATTCAAGCAATGGCACTACAACTGCTGGTAAGGGGTCAGCACATGTGATGGTATTTCTTTGCAAGCCAAGATACATCGATGATTTCTTTGGTAGGATGGTGAACAGAAAAGTCTTACCAATTATTGCAAGAATCTCAGGTGGTGCCTCATATCTTAGCTTTTTTTTTTTGGCTATAGAAGATGTGTCTCTGTCTACAACACTACTGTTACCCCCCAAAGCACATTAATATCAGCAGTATCAGTCACATCTTTCACTTAGAGCTGGAGCTTCTACCTGAGATTGTAATACCAGATCATCAATCTCTATATAGTTGTGTGATTGTTTTCTTTTTATTCTATATATGGATATGATCAGGTGTGCACCAGTAGTTGAAGTCATTCCTGGTACTTTGCGCTTTGGGTAGTTTGGCGTAGTGTCCATACCTTGAAGCCTGTTTGCACATTTCTTGCAAGCTTCATAGAACCATTCATATCAATTCGTGAGATCAATTATGCAGGCAACACTTTAATACAATACATCCTGTGTATAAATATCAAGTCATATGCATTTTTTTCTCATATAATATGCAAAACCTGACAAAGGGAAGAACGACATTTCATTTTTTTAAGATGCACAAATTACAGAATATGTGTTCACTCGAATTGTCGAGAATTCTGAGATATTTAGCTGTTGATGCTGCAATCTCTGAACTCAGATAGCTTGGTTCTCTGCCAAGAACTCAAGCACGATGAGAATAAACAATGGTTCAATAAAAAAAATTGGCACTACCTTGAGATGACGCCTGAGCCTTGGACACCTTTCATGTACTTCTTAACCTAAAATTCAATTCCACATTCAGTGAAAGTCAAATCTTAGAAATTATAATCAATACAAAATACCAAAAGACTTTCTATATTGCTCAGTAACATATCAAATTAGGAAATCAGTAAAAAGAATAAAAGATAATTTACAAAAGAAATTGCAACAAATCAAAATTATTATAGTTTAGAATAATAAAAGACCTAAATGCATGTTGCACAACATAGCGGTTCTTTCCTCTCACACCTTGAAAATTTATTGGAACTCAAAAATAAATTAACAGAAACTAATCACATTTAAACACCAATATAACCCAACAATCTGTTCTGGTATAAGAGTGTCAGATCAGATCATTTGACGAACAACCACGATCAATAAATACAACCAGATCTGGTCAATTTTGATACAAAAAATAAGGAAAAACAAACAATGCAGCTCCAAATCAACAGCCAAAGTCGGAAGACAGAGAGATGAATTGAGGAATCACCTTTTTGGAGAGAGACATGGAGAGGTAATTTTGGAGGACAGGCTAGAGAGCTACCTCCACATGCAATCATTTTCATCCTAGCATAGCTTGCCACTACCTCAACCAACAAAGTCTGCTGGCTCTGCATCCGATCTTGGTGGCGAAGACGAAAGAACATGAGAGAGGAGTAGAGAAAGAGGCGGAACCGGAGAGAGGACGATGGAAAAACCTAAGCAAAGCAGGAAAGGAGAAAGGCGAAGCATGAGATGAGGGAAAAATGAGGCGAAGAAGGAGAGGAGTGTGAATCTCCTCACTCAGAATTTGCTCCTCTGCGATGGATGAGGGAGAAGTAGGTGAGGGACAGAGAAAAAGGATAGAGAAGTTTCGAGAGAGACTCGGTGGACCCATCAACACAAAGAAAAGTGGAGGAGGAGATCTGCTGCGATGAGTGAGGGAGAAGCAGCTGAGTACATCGGGGACTTAGTTACAAAAGAAAGCGGAGCAACATTGCAGCCACACAAAGCACATAAGAGAAAATCTCGAGACTTAGAAGAAAGCGGAGACAAAGGCGATCTGCTGCGACGGGCGAGGGAGAAGGAGGTGTCGACGCTGGGGACTTTCGTATGACAGAGCCGAGCAACAGAAGAGCCACACAAAGAAGAGAAGATAAAACGAAGGTAAAAAGAAAGTGGAGACGGAGGGACACGATGGAGAAAGGAAAAAATCGGACGATTGAGGATGATGAGAAATTTACTATAGATTGGGTCAGTGAACTATGAATGTTTTATGATGACATGTCGTTATTATGGTGTACTTAACCACATGCATCAAAAGGATGCACCTATTTGTTAGGTTATCATGTTTTATAAAACATTTAAAAGTCATACTATATTTTATAGCTGTCACAGCCCGCAATGGGGTGGGGCAGTTTCTCGCCGCGAACACACAACTTCTGTGTACTCGCAAGGCATTTTTCTACAATCCTTAAGCTTTAGGTTTCAACTTACCATGAATTACCATGTTGTCTCCTACGACTCATTGAGTCCTCATGGCAAGACAATTTGGCTTAACTTCGCTTGACTTGATCGAGCCCGTCTCTGCAATCTGGAACCCACATCCATTGTGGAAAACATACAAAAAGTACGGAATGAGAATTTAATTCTCAGTGCGGGTTTTAGTTCCAGTATGCGAATTTAAGCTAAAATTCAAGTTCTAGAAATAATACCCGTAATTAAACAATTTATTTATTAAACAAGACAAGTAAAAATATTATCTGCATATAATATAAAACTAGCTATCTCATCGCGCTTCGCGCGATGTAGTATGAACTGCAGTCGGTGTGATAATTTTTTTTTTCTTTTTTTTTGTGTGTAAGCTGCAGCATTGCCAGAGATCAATATGCTGAAACGTTGATATATATATATATATATTTGGTACAGTATATGTTCATTAGGCACATAGTGAATTGGATTAGTAACAGAATTAACAGAGTGTGACAGATACAGATATAGATAGACGCATACACGTACATATATGTATAGACAGTCTGTAGGAACAGGAACAAAATTGTATACATAAGAGTGCAGAGGTAGTGTAACCAAAGAATGAGTCAACTATATAGGGCTGTGTTGTAATGTTTGTACATAGACTGTTTGAGTGGTACAGTTGAATCACTATAACAAAGCAGTATAGCTATGCTATTATGAGCAATAACAAAATTTTATCTAGATGTGTACATACATATGCCTGTAGTCTGTCTTTGTTCGATCTACAACCTGAAAGTGATGAGGCAATAGTTCTGTACATAGCACACTGGAGCCGAAATGTTGCCTCCTCTCTTGGACAGCCTCTGTACTAAGGCTCACTGCTGAAAATGATGCAAGATAGTGTGTTGTCATTAAGCTGTCTACGCTCGTTAGTTAATCTGGAGTTTAGCTTTCGACCTTTTCTTACATGAAAGTGGATTAGGGCCTTGCAAAACATCATTGAAGATAAAAAGCAAACATAAAACATTATTATCAGTATTTCTATAAACATGACAGTGCTTATTATTAGGTTTGATAGTGTGATTATCCAGTAATGTTGTTCCTTCACTAAACCTGCAATTCTGCAATTGAACTGCACATTGAGTCCTCTTCTCCTAAGTCATTTCATTGTAAAAAATTTGAACCAATAATAGCAGATAGGTATTCCCTTTCATGGCCTGAATAAAGTATTATGGAACAATCAATGTTAATATAACAGTAGGTTTTACCACTTCACTTGATTTAGCAAATTAGAAATCCACAACTATAATCCATTCTTTTATTTTAAAAGAAATCAGAAATGAGATAATTAACTATGAATCAATAAATTCACATTTCAAACCTGGAATCAATAATACGTTGAATGAAGGACCTGATGACAACAGCACCTTACTCTCTGAAACCTCCATCAGAGTGAGACCGTTGATAAGAATCGCAAATAAAAAAGAAAATAGTAGTAGTAAATCAAGGTTCATGGAAGAACAATAAATAAAATCTAATAAAGAAGACGAAATTTTTAATAAACCTACCTATTTAATTGCATTAATTTTGTTCTGTCAGGGAAAATATTAAATAACCCTCAGTCGCTTTACCTCCTCCATTTGGGTTGTGTCCTCTTTTGCTTAAATAGAAAGACAAAATTTTGCCTGACCGAAGGGATAGAGAATTTCGAATTTAAAATTTTGTATTGAAATGCTACATGTAGATTTTAAAAATTTGTTACCCCTATCAAATGCAAAGAAAAATCATCAGAGCCACTTCTTCGGACAGCTCCTATTAGCTAGTAGGAAGTAGCCACACCCATCCAGTCGCAAGTGGTCATGCAACATTTGATGGGATCAGACTGGGTGAGGTAGGCTCTGAAGAGTGGGACCCATTAGAACAAAATATTCATTTGTAAAGATGCTCCAATTAGAAGGTCGTTATTCAGCTCTGTAACTCATATGCGGTCTCTCCTCCATCCAGTCATATCCATGTTTGTAATAATCCCTGTTTAATGGTCCAACAACACAGATTTTATAATTAATATACCTCCTGTAGTTTAGATTTGCTTGTCTTTAAAAAGAAGTAAGATAAAAGAGTCACATAAATGAACACATAAATGAAACAATATAATGACAAAATGAAATACTGTCATTTTGTCTTTACCAATACCACTACACAATTAAACTCCAAACAAAATTTCAACTATAAAACCATATAATTTTTTATCTAACTAATTGTATCTATCATTTCTGATCAATTTCGTTAGAGCTCAATAGAATAGCTTGTGTATTGAGGTCAAATCATATTTAAATTACAACCAATTGAGGATTTATTTCAGGCATGTTCGTGGAAATAATTTTTGTCAAAAGCATAAGCAATTGCGAGTAGTCGACAGCGAAATTAAGATTTTGGATTTAACGATAAAATTAGAAAGATAAAGCTCTTTACCCATCTACTCCATGCCGACAGACATATGAGCTTATGGTACAAATCGAACTGGTTGTTTACAGTCCAAGAATGATATGTCATCTTCGAAGCGATGAGGGATGACAAAATGTTGATAGCTTCCTTATAAGCCCCTTCTTTCGTGAGTAACCACAAATTTTTGCGAATTAAGTCTCGTTACAATACAAATCTACAACAAACAAAAAAAAAGCAGAAATTTATTTAGTGTTTTAATTAATTTTTGTGATCTCACCTCCAGTGATAAACTATACCGGTATCCAAAGAAAAGTTGAAGGTAAATTTTGCCAAACCAACCTGATAAGAAGACCCAAATGAAATCCATGCCAAGTTGGCATGGTTGCCTAGTTAATTTTAAAATGGCTCATCTTGATTCATCTATGCCATTTATGCCAGCTTCCATTCCTCCCTCTCTTGCTCCCCCCACCCCCTCATAATGACCTTTCATTACCGATCCATGTTTAAAAGAGAAAAGTGTATTAAAATTATAGGAATCATGGAATTAGGTGCTCAAAATAAATGCCAAAACTGAAAAATATATTTGCGTAAACATAGTCTAGTATACTAATGCACCATGAATTATAATTGAACAACAGGAAGTCATTCATTTTTCTTCAGTTTCTTTTTTCATTTTTTTCACTTGAACTTGCTTGTATTCCAAATTTTGTGCATTTAACAACAAATTTTTAATTGAATCCTCAATTAGTCTCGAAATACCTCTCTTGTCGAGCTGAGCTGTATCCCACATCTGAGACCTAAGAATTTCTCCTTTCACTTGGAAGGTTCCTAAACGAAAGAAAAAAAAAACATAATTTGTCTTAAAAAAACAAACCCAACTGTATGATCCCCAATGACAGGTCCTTTAATTCTTTAATTTTTTTTAGCAAAAAAGTATGTCTTTTGAAATTTCAAGTAGATAAATAAGGAACAACTGTTTCAATGTAACATTTCCTACTATCTCAAAATTATATTATTTTGTCATGACGGATAACGATGGATGTGATAAAACTGAAAATAGGTTTGAAAATAAAACAAATAAATATAGAGCATTATTCAAATGCGCACAATAATAGTGAATACAAAGATTACACCCACACCAAACTGCTCAGACCTCAGAATTTTGCAGCTCTTTTCAAATCAAATAATTTGATGTTTACTTAGACATTTTATTCTGTTAGCACAGCCACAATGAACTTCCATTACCAAATACCAAAACAATAACGCTTGACATTCGATTATTTTTATTAAAAAAATGCAATAGAATATGACCAGATAACTACTCTAGAAAAAAATACTCATTTAGTCATTTTGCTGCTGGTATGAAATATGCAATTGTACCTTTTGTTGGACTCACCCCAGCCACAGGCTCGCAAACTACGCTCGAATCTCTGGCACACTGCATCATTTCCGCAGCAACATTTCTGAATTAATCTCAGATCCAGTACAATCTTAGTCTCATGAATCCTCCAAAAGCTCCAAAAACCTCAAATTCATTTCCATATACCTCTCGTCCAGTTGTACTGTAAAATCTGAGAACGGGTCATTTTTTTTTCATGGACTGGGAGACTCCTTGAATGAAACAAAAAAGAAAAAAAAATCAGTAAAGGCCACGACCCGGCAAGCCAACGAAGCAAAGAAGAAACTGCAAAAAGCACAGTCAATCGGTACTTACGTGAAAGAGAAGAACCCGATCTACTCAACCGCACCACTGACGCTTGGAGGCCAGATTGGAGGTCGCGATGATCTCTCTCTCTTTCTCTTTCTCGCCTGACGCAGTCTATCTCCCTCTCCCTCCCTCCCTTTCTTGGTTTCGTGCAGAAAATGGAAGAATCGAGAAACCCCAGCACATAGGAGAAGAAATGCGATGGGTTGATTGACCCTGCAGCCGTTCGTGCGTCAGACAATATAAATAGAAAGGCACTTAAGAAATCCAGTGCAACACGAAAGTCAACAACAAAAAAGCAAAGAAAATCTACAGGACAGATCGATGGTGGAGATCTCCCTGTAGCCGTTCCTGCGTCTGAATGAATCTAAACAGAAAGACGCCTAAGAAACTCTGTGAGACACATAAGGCAAGAGCAAATAGTGCACAGAATATCCACAGTACAAATCGCTAGTGGAGACGGATGGACTTGATGAAATCCATCGGAAACACATGGAAAGCCGACGGTCAGGATTGACGCAAGGTTTACTGTAGATTGATCCAGCCAACTTTGAATGTTTTATGATAAAGCATGCATGTGTCAACTTAAATAAAATCAATATCAACTCTTCTTTAAAAACATGTTATCCAGTCTAAAATCAAAATTGGACGAAATAACAAAATCTGACTATGACAGAAGTCATATACATGTCGGACTGAACACGTGGCACGAATTCCGTCGCAGACAACACATGTCTGTATATGATAGGAAACTGAGCGTGTCAGGGGATCCGAGCATGGCAGAATTGAGCATAACATAAGTCTGGACAAATCACAAATCATTTAATTCATTCCCTAACCCTGGGCAGGCAGAGGGACGAATCCCTAACCCTGGGCAAGTAGAGGGAATTACAAATTCACATATCATTAACATAATTCCATAATCATAATCACTCAGGCCTCCTAACCCAACCGGTTGGGCAAGCAGAGGAGACCTTTCCCTAACCCAGGACAGGCAGAGGGACGAATCCCTAACCTTGGGCAGGCAGAGGGAATTCCAAATCCACATAGCGCTATTGAACTGGCCGAAGCCGGGGGCCAACCGACTCCGGAGAGTGATACAATATAATAAATTACACATATCAAGCACATCCTATCATATCCAGTTATTCATTCATATCATTTCATTCCTTTCAGCCAGATCATTCATAAGTCGGATTTATCAATAGCAACCGCATTTTCAAATATCTGATTGTTACTTTTCAAAATTCTCAAAACGGAGAACATGCATCTCAAAGTGCAGTTTTATCAATACCCAGTTATTGCACATGAATAAAAATATATTTACTTCAGCAAACCACATAGTCACATAAAATAATAGACATTCAAACATAGCTTAATAGTCACTTAAACTTTAACAAAAATCCAACGTAATTCCGCACTTGGATAGTAGAAAGCCTAAATGTAGTTCCTCGATATCTCATGATGGTTCGGACGCTTGACAGCTATCATCTCTGGGTTGTCTTCCTTGACAGTATGCTAGGTTTGATAGTCACGTGTCAAGTGATTCTAGTTCGGTTTCCTAATAAAACAAGTGACTTTCTTACTAACCGTTAAATACTTAAAGTAACCTAATTATTGGCGGTTCTTGGATTACCATACTAACGGTCTAGGTTAACCAGACTGGTTGAGATTTGGATGGCTAAGTTCAGATTATTTATTTAGAGTATTCTGTTTTAAAATATATTATTAAGTATTTTGTCTTATTATTAATAATTGGTTTTGACTTTCCAGTCATTAAGAGTTTATATTTATTTTTATTATATAACTCATGAATTATATTTTAGAATGGAAATATTCACTTATTTATCATATAGTGTTTCTCCCAATATTCATTTAGTTGTGCTATATTTGATTTATTTCATTAATACTTAATTAATTAGTTTGCATTGCTTAATATTTATTAAATTATTTAACTATTTGTTATATCGAAAATTCGAATCAGAAAATTATAATCCAAAATCAAGAAAACAATTGGAAATAGAAAATTAAAATCAAAATTATTTGATTAGTTTGTTTGGGATCAAAAAGTCGGTGATTTGTGTCATTGTATCTGTTCTTGACTCACTCGGACTATTCTCATCATCTCCCGAAAGATAAAAATCGAATCCCACTTAATTAAAGGAATACCCAGTTATTGCTAACGGCCTTTCCTATAATTAATTTATTTATTCTTAAGCCCACAATTTATTTACTTAATCTTAATTGATTAAGTTTTTATTAAATCAAATTTCATCTAAATTTCGGCCTGCTTAACATAAATGGGTTTAGGCCCATTTTCTTTTTTTTCCTCTGGCCCAGTAAATTCCAGGCCCAAAGCGAACTCAGCCCAAATTCCTAACTGATCGAGCCAGGTCAACCTGACCCAGTTGACCTGAGCTAGCCGTAACGGGTCCGCATGGATCTGATAAGAAGGGGTCAGGACCCGACCCGCTATCACAACAAATATTCCCCAAGGGCCCCTGAATCTATTTATTTTACAAACAAGTCCTTTATTCTTACAAATAAGCCCCTAGAAATTTACAAACAAGTCCCCAGAAAACTTTTTCTCTTACGAAACAAACCCTGTCTCTCGTCACAGCGTACCAGTATGGTACCAGAGGTACAACCAGTGTACCAGAGACTGGTACCAAGCCTCAAACCCAGTCGCATGGCCTCACACATGTTTCCTTTAATGCCCAATAAAGATAAACAACATCAAACCACAAAATTTCAAGTGTTCAACATAGTTCAGACCCACTAGTTCTAACAGTTGGTTTTCACCAAATTCAACATCAAAATCAAGCATTTAGTTTAACATATCCTCAATCTAATAATCTATTTCCTCATCCCAGCACTGAGCTAAGGTCAAAATCTTGAAATCCAACACAAACCCTAACTGTTAATGGTTAAGTACTCGACAGAAATATCTCAAACAGATTGAATTAGAGGAGGACTGAGCTTATACCTTGGATCTCTGGCAGCTACTCCCTCCCTCTCCTCATTCATTTCTCTCCTTCCTTTTTAGTAGAAACCCTAATCACCTAGCCAACCGACTTTAATGGAGAAAGGGGTATTTATAGGCAGTGCAGAGAGGAGAGGAGAGAGAGAAGCCAACGGCAAAGATCCTTCCCAAGCCCGAATCTTACAGCCACGTCAGCACGGCCAACTCGAGCGGATAAGAACAAAATAGGCTAGCCAATCAGAGAAGGGGTATTGGTGGCGCAACGGAATTGGCCAGCCACAGTTCATCCGTCTCAATTTCTCGAGAGGAGTTTCTCGTCGGAGAAGACGAGAGAAGAGAAGGAATCAGACGGAGCGAACAAAGAGAAAGGAAAAGGAAAGAGAAAGGAGATGGTGCCACGGTAAATTCTGATTTTTATTAAAAATTACCCATTTGATCCTCTGTAGCAGAGACTTTGTGGCCAAAGGTGCTGCAACTCGTATAAAGTTATTTAATTAATTGTTTTCATTCAAATTTAATTATTTTGATAGTAAATTTCAGTGTTAATTAAACTTTGATTTTGCTAGAATCATGTACGTTAATTGTGAATACTACACAAATTAAAAGATTTCGATTTCGAATAAGTTTTTCTATAGTTACTCATTTAACCGTTTTAGGATTATTAATTATAAAATTTTATTTACCTCAATATTACTTTTAAAATTTACCTAATTAATTCGATTGTACTGCGTTTGAAAATTCTAGGTTGTTACAATAGCGGCACTATTTGGTACACCGCTACAACTCTACAAATGTAGTGGTTCGTCTGATAGTGCAACATATAGCCGACAAAAGGAGGTTATAGCGGTGAAATACCAATAAAAAAGTGGTGCTACGGGAATAACGGTGCAGTTTATAATTTGTTGATACAATAGTAGTATTTTGGACATATCTTTCACATACGAACTCCATTTGACTTGATTCAAAATTCTACGGAAAAGTTTACAAATAAGTCGCAATTCTTATGTTTTGAAAATTTTCAAAATTTTTAAAATTTAATGGTCAAATATGCATAGAAAATTAATATAATTTTAGATAGCGTTAATTGTTGCATGAAAACATTTTAATTTTTTATTTTAGACTAAATTAGACCTTCAAAATATACTTGTGTGTGCAAATCCGCAATGGTCCAATAACGGTTGTTAAATATCTACTATCTGCTATTTAATCTTTTGCTTTTGAGTAACACCAAATGCTACAACTTTATTTTTTTATTAATATTTTAAAATTTAAATTCTAATCTAAACTGTTGATCTTGTTCAAATTAACGAGCGATGTATTTATATATATATTTTTACAAATTTAAAGTTCATTTATGCCCTCATCTAAATCAGAGACAGACAACACACGAAAAGAGAAGAAATAAGTCGTGACGGGTGATCGGCGAAGGAGAGATGAAATCACGTTAGTTTAATCGCTGAGCATAGAAGGAAATGATCCAACGGTGGAAAAAAATTTCTCACCAATTTTTTTTTTTTTTTTTGGACATGAAGTCAAAGGGTCTAAATTTTTTTTTTTTACGAACTCTCGCCAAACGAGAAATCACACGCCTCCATTGTCGATTTCAATAAGAGGATTTGGTGAAAAGTTAATTTCATTTCCATTTCTCACATTAAATTTGCGGGTTTGATAATTGATACTCGATGAACGATGACGAAGACAAAAAAAAAAAAAAAAAATGAAAGACTATGATTAATTCTAATATGTTTATGTTTGGGCATCTTGATCACTCAATCTGTTCCTTCTTTCTTGGATTTAGAAAAATCAAATTCTCAACACTTCCGCACTGTCCTAAAATCAGTAATTATGTTGGAGATAGAGAGCACCGAAATTATTTTATATAGAATTTTTGACACAAAAAATTTTAATAGAAAGAATTATTTATTTTTTTTTTTAATAAGAAGAAAGTTCGAACGCGTTTTATAAAAGCGTACAGTCTCTCTCCTTCGTACCCGTTTATAAAACGCGCTCGAAGGCTTCGAGCGCGTTTTATAAACGCGTAAGAGGAGAGAGCTTCAGATACGCCTGAAAGGCTGGTCAGACTTTCGTACGCGTTTATAAAACGCGTTCGGAGCCTTCGAGCGCGTTTTATAAACGGGTAGGAAGGCGTAAATTTTTCGGAATTGAGTTATTACCATTTTTTTCAAAATTAATAGAAAAATTAATGTGAAAATTTAAGTTAAATTTATTTTTAAATTTAATCTTATTTAAAAATGACATTAGAATATTAATTTTGACATTAATATCATTTTGTTTGAATAACTATCAAGAAAGTCACTTAATTTACTGCATTTCTCTTTTTAATGATTAATTTATGATTTTAAAAACTTTTTTAGTAGTTTAGAGTGGTTTTTAAGTTTGCAAACTTTCAAAGTGAATTTTGGAGGTCTAGAGAGCGTTTTTTGGCTCCGAAAATGGTCGTTACGGGGTTTCACCCCGGTAACATGTGTAGATCTCGTCGCGAGCTTTCCGGATTGTCCTCGATCACCCCAAACGGACATTCCTATCAAAAGTTAAGCCTGTTTAAAGTTTTAATGTTCAAAATTATTTTAAAAATTTATATTTTAATTATTTCCATATTATATATTATTTGATTATATATATGGCTAACATAAAATAAAAAAAAAAGAGAAGAGACTACAATTCAAAAGATAAGTATGTAAAATTACAGGGTCGTCGGTGAATAATTATTCAAACAAAATGATATTATACACATGTTCAAAAAAAAAATATGTGCAATTAAATGCATCTTTATTTGGAAATAAAATTTTGATACATCTATTTAATACATCTTTAATTGGAAATAAAATTTTGAGAATTTTGTAAATATGAAACATGCAGGGACCTTATTGCAAAATATTATTTTTAATAAGTTAAATGTTGCGGTTTGATGGAAAATATGAAAAACTAATAACACGTTTATAAAACGCGCTCGAAGGCTCCGAACGCGTTTTATAAACGCGTACGAAGGTCTGACCAGCCTCTTCAGGCGTAACTGAAGCTCTCTCCTCTTACGCGTTTATAAAACGCGCTCGAAGCCTTCGAGCGCGTTTTATAAACGGGTACGAAGGAGAGAGACTGTACGCTTTTATAAAACGCGTTCGAACTTTCTTCTTATTAAAAAAAAAAATAATTCTTTCTATTAAAATTTTTTGTGTCAAAAATTCTATATAAAATAATTTCGGTAGAGAGCATTAGTTACTTGGTTGTTCGATTAGAAGAACAAAAAAGAACTACTTATGAATTGCTATTCAGATAATAGATAATTATTATATCAATCTAAATACTCTAGATACATGCTGTTAATTATTGGCATGTTAATCATAATATTTTGTGCGTTTTCAAATTTTTAACCTATGCTGTTAAGAACTTGAGTACTTGAAATAAAATGTAATTTATTTTACAAATGTTGTTTTATCTTTATACGTTTATAACCTAATTTAAGAAAATAATAATAACAAGCAATGGTGCTAAAATATTATTATTTATGATTTACCATTTGTATTATTAAAAATCTAAGTAACCCTAAATATAATCATTGAAAGGAAAAGAAAATGAAATAAGCAGCCGTCCCATTCCTTGTAAATAAACTTCAATAAAACCCAAAAGAAGCCTTAATAAGCCACGGCTCCGCCCTTCCTTCTTGCTTTAAACTTCAACAAAATTGGACTCCGAAATCAGAATGAGACCAAACTCCGCATTCAGTCAAGCAGCGTTAGCTTCCCTCCTTGCCTCCTTGGCTCCTTGCTAGGTACTATTTTTGCACTTTTCTTCTCAATTATACTTTACTTATTTCATTTTTTAATTATTTATTTCCATCTGTACCCTGCAAATTACACATTTCCTGCTTCCTAAATTATCTCTTGCAAGTGTGAATGTGTGTGTGTTTTTTGGGTTTTAGTAGGGAAACATAAACTCATTCTAACTTTATTTAACTAAATAAATTGAACAACAAGAAAACGAAAAAAAAACCCATCTCTTTTTTCGTTTCTATCTCAAGATTTTTGAATTAGTGGGTCACACACTTGTTTGAGCTCCCTTAATTTCTCTTCAAACTCGCATGCCTCTGCAAATTGGTCATTATCCAACCAATTGATTGCCTGATCCACAGCTCGCTCAATCTTTCTTTTCTCAGTAAAATACAGTTTACCAGCATCCCTGGCATTTCTAGCTACCTCCCTTGCTCTGTAAGCATAATCCTCCAGGGCATTCTTTGCTTCAATTCTCTTTAAATTTTCTTCATCATCCATTTTGTACTTTTCTAAATCTTGCATGAGCTGTTCGACCTCCTCTTTACCCAGTCCACATGAAATCTCTTTGCAATTGATCTCTGTTTTCTTACCATCAGTTATGTCATAGGCCTTAAGACTCAAAATGCCATCTATATTTATGCTAAACGTTACATGTATTTTTGGGATACCCCTTGAGTAAAGAGGCAAATCAATTAAATTGTACTTGCTGAGAAAACAACCAGACTCGCATGCACGTAATCGGATCGAGATGCTGGTTTGGTTATTAGAGCTAGTGGTGAATATATGCTCTTTGTTGGCAGGGATCGGGTTGTTTCTCGGAATGAGCACACTCATGTCTCCACTGGCAATTTCAAGGCCAACAGATTGTGGATTTACATCATGCACCTTCAAATCATACAACCTGTCTCTTTCTTCTTTGCCACTAGTCAAGATTGCTGCTTGGATGGTGGCACCATAGGCAACTGCTTCATCTGGGTTGATACTTTTGTAAAGTTCCTTCCCATTGAAGAATTCCTGCACACAGAGGTTTCCTAGATGAATCACAATTTCCATACATAAAACTCTAGTTACTTGTTATGAAAAAAACTACTTTAATCTGAGGGAAAAAAAAATCAGAAAATAAGGGAACTTGTCAGCTCACACAGATCAACATGAAAATGCTATTTGATGTCTACCTGTAAAAGTTGCTGAATTTTGGGAATCCTAGTCGACCCACCCACAGGGATAATATCATCTATTTGACCTTTGTGGATCTGGGCCTCTTTGAGACAGTTCTCAACAGCTTCTATGCACATTTGGAGAAGATCCTTATTAATCTCTTCAAACTCATCTCTGGAGATGGCACAACAGAAATCTATTCCATCACACAGTGAGTCAATCTCTATTGTGGTTCTAGAGACTGTTGACAAGACTCGTTTTGCTTTCTCGCAAGCTGTTGTTAGTTTTCTTAGTGCTCTTGCGTTTTTGCTAATATCTCTTTCTTCCTTTTTCTCGAACTGTTGCACGAAGTGATCTACTATTTTTCTATCAAAGCAATTACCACTCAAATTAGGGTTTTCAACTGAGGCAAGCACTTTAAGCACACCATTACAAATGGAAATAACTGAAACATCTAAATATCCCCCACCAATGTCAAATACTAGAATGGTCTTTCCAATGAAGCTCTCAGTGGTCACCTTGTGTGAGTAGTAAGCAATTGCAGCAGCAGTTGGTTCATTAATGATTTGCAGGGTATTGAGGCCGGCTATGAGGGCAGCATCTATTAAGGCTTTTCTTTGAGAGCTGCCAAAGTAGGAGGGCACAGAGACTACAGCATTTTTCACCGTTGACCTAACATAAGCTTCAGAGATTTCTTTCATCTTTCTGAAGATTATGGAAGCAATCTGCTCGGGCACTAACTTTTTCTCCTTGCCTTTGTATTGCACATGTACAACTGGCCTATCATCTGCATCTGGTATGACCATCAACGATGATGATTTCAAATTGCTTCCTATAGACAGTTCTGAATAATTCCTCCCAATCAAGTGCTTTACACCTAGTAAAGGAACATATTCCATCACAATTAATTCCATGCAACGAAATAAAAGTTTAGAGACCTGATAATTGGCTGCTCTTGACAGTCATTGTCAAGCATTTCCAACAATATATCATCTATATTGACAGTTATATACTTATATATCATGCAATATAAAGGGTTTTCTATGCGTTCGAGGGGGGGGGGGGAGTATATTAGTTTTCGCTTATCCTAATTATTGTATATATCAGTATTTTGGGGGTACCTTATGGAAATTTTGTTCTGATACTGCGGAATTGGTACCAGATATGGCTGAAGATTTACTGAGTCGTTTATTGTAGTGCTTTCAAGTATAAATGGAACCAGTGATACATGTACTATTCTTTCCACAAAAGAAATATGAAAAATAACTTATGTGTACCTTGTGAGCAATTGTAAGAAATGGCATCAGTTATCTATACGGGCTATGCATTTTCACTATATATTTAAGGATTCAAAACTAATTAATTATGTATCATCCTTTTTTTTAAATAAAAAAAAAAAGCTTACTGAATATGGTGTTAGTAGGATTCATCAAGGACTGTTGTCTTGCAGTATCCCCGACAAGCCTCTCGTTATCTGTAAAAGCAACACAAGAAGGCATGGTTCGGCTCCCTTGTTCATCTGATATGATTTCGACATGGTCATCAACCCAGACACCGGTACATGAATAAGTAGTTCCGAAATCAATCCCAATTGCTGTGCCTAATTCTGAATATATTTTCCCCGTAATTTCATTGTACAGGTTTTCCAACTCTTCCATCTTAATCATGAAATCTTCCACCTTTGTGCCGCTATTGTTACCCATCCATTTGACAACTGACTCAATCTCCTCCTCAATCGTCTTCTTATCCCAGGATGAGAGTTTTAAAACAGTACTTTCTTCATCAATTGCCACCTTGATATTTTCAATAGATTTTGTTAACAACTTTTTTGCATCTTCCCATCTATGGTCCTCATCTTCACCTTCGCTTGACCCATCATTGCTGCTTATAGCCCTACTTTCACTGTCAGTACCGCCAAATCTGATCTTTTTTTTTAGTCCATGAGTCCTATCCTCTGCTGAGACTATTAAAGTGCCATTGGCATCAATTTCAAAACAAATGTTGATTTGTGAGGCACCTTTTGGAAGAGGAGGGATGCCACACAACTCGAATTCACCGAGAAAATTGTTATATTGTGTTTGAGTTCCATCTCCTTCAAACACTCGAACAAGGAAACTTGTTTGGTTATCATAGTCGGTGGAAAATACCTTTTCTTTCTTGGTAGGCAATCTACTGTTTCTGGGAATCAAGACAGACATAACGCCTCCACCAATTTCTACCCCCAGAGAAAATGGGGTGATATCAAGGAGAATCAAGCTTTCAACGTCCATGTGCACGTCCCCTCCTAGAATTGAGGCCAGAATAGCAGCACCATATGTCACTGCTGCATCTGCATCACAAATCTCGCTGAGCTCCTTCCTATCAAAATATTCTATCAGCATTTGTTGCAATCTAGGGATATTTGTGGATCCACCAACCAGAATGATATCATCTATGTTACACCTCTCCATCATAGCATCTTTCAGGCACCTCTTTACACATTCCAAGCATCTTTGCAAGAGATCCATGTTAAGCTCTTCAAACTTAGCCCTCGTAATGGTGGTATGAAAATCTATGCCATTATGAAGCGAGACAATGCCAATGGTTGTTGTTGTGGCAGAAGAAAGAGCCCTTTTAGCTCTCTCACTAGCAGTTCTGAGCCTATTCATAGCTCTGGAGTCATTACTGATATACTTCTTATGCTTTTTCCAAAACTCACTAACAAAGTAGTCCACCATTCGACCGTCGAAATCCTCACCACCTAGGTGCGTGTCTCCAGCAACAGCTTTCACCTTATAAACACCTTCTTCAATGGTCACTACTGACACATCTAGTGTCCCGGCACCAAGGTCAAAGATAAGTGAATTGTGTCCATGATTGAAACTTCCATGGGACTTTTCAAAGCCATATGCCATAGTTGCAGCAACAGAGCTGCTGATGAGTCTGAGAGAAACTCCTGCAATAGACCCTGCATCCTTGACTATTTGTCGTTGTGCATGGTTGAAGTAGACCGGGACAGTGACAACGGCATTCTCGATGGGATATCCTAGGAAAGATTCTGCTGCCTCCTTGACATGAATCAGTATCATTGAGAAGATCTCCTCAGGGGCAATATGCCTTTCGTCACTGCTGTTGGGATGGATTGCAATCATGGGTTTATTGTCCTGTTCCTTCACCACCTTGAAAGGCCATAGCTTTGTATCACTTTGAACCCAAGGATCAGAGTAGGCCCTTCCAATCAATCGACCTGCATCTGTTGTGTAGAGTAATCAGGAAATGAAATATAGTAATATTATTTTAGTTTAATTACTGCCCAATTAATAGTGTTGGTGTCATAAAGGAATTATCATATTGATGGCATAGAATAATATCGTTGAGAATCTCAGTCACATGATAATTGTACCATTTTCTGAAGGAAAATTATAATAAAGATCATGTTTCATTTTACAAAATAATATATGTTAACTATACTCTGACGAAATAAATAAAATGTGCCAGTATATGAGTGTTAATTAAATTTATTAATGTAATGTGCATTTACCATGTGCTCTAATTTATAAATGATCATATAACAAATTCACAAGCCTTATTTTACATGCTAATAAATAATACAAAACGGAGCAACAATCAACAAGGAATTCGTTTGCAAGAAACTATACTTATCACTAGGAATAAGATATGTCAACTTCATTCCGTACATATTCAATTCCGCACTAATATATCTGGAATCGACCAAATACGCTGTGAGTGGATCCCTCTCAAATTAACTTCTAACCTTAAATTGATGCTAATTCTCTAACAAAAGCAAAATGTGACTTAAATTTCTGAACTCACTAAAGATGGTGTTGGCAGGGTTTGCAGCAGCCTGATTATTTGCAGCTTCACCTATAAGCACGTCCCCATTGCTGGTGAAAGCGACATACGACGGCACTGTGGCAATGATCTCAACACAACCACCACGACACACGCTAGCACGTGCACATGACGTGCCGAGGTCAATGGCAATCATAGGACCTTCCTTCTGACACCTCGTCATTATCAGAGAGGACCGAAAAGCATTTCAAAACAATGGGGAGAAAAAGTGCATTTACAAGATGGGTTTGTTGAGTCAAATAGAATAGAAAGATGGTGAGTTGATTTATGGAAAAACACGAAATAAAATATAGAAGGAAGGTTAATGGACAGTTGGAGTCAAGGCGCGTTTTGAACGTCGTAGCACGTAGGAAAGCGTACATGTTTAATCCTTTTCTTTCCCCCCTAAAGAAGGTTGTCAATATAATGTTCTCCATTTCCCTTTTTTTTTTTTGGTTCTTTCTTCCCTTTTTGGACTATGGTCAATTGGTCATGACTATTTCATTGAAGACAGTGGCCTATTTTTTTTTATCTTCATTCAATAATAAGTTTGTGAGGACCATAAAAGGTTTTTTTAGTACAACTCAATTTCCGGATCCTCGGATCAGAAACGGTAATAACAAAATTCTTTCTTGGGATTGTAATTACAAAAGAAAATAATAAAAGAAAAGATAGAGAAGATTGTCAAATACACTTGTGGGGATTTTTAGACGGATAATATCATATATTTGTTTTTTTAGAAGCTTGGACAGAGACTGTCAAAGAATATCATATATTTGTTATTGCGGATAGCAACAATGTTAAAGCTCTAACAACTTAGGGTTGCAGTTCAGCATGTTACAACAAAATTCGGCTTGCACTTGCACATGTCTCTTTTATATTAAATTATAATGTTGTGGGAATAAATAGAGGATATTATATTTTCGCTGTTAACATTTCCAAAGCCAACCTCCAATTGAACTTCAAACGAGCACTTAGACTCTGATTGGAAAGAAATTTGGAGTTGATTTGAGTAGAATATAAATGATTTGATTTAAAAATGAAATCTACTAATCTACAAGAAGAATTGACGGAAATTCATCGGTGACCATAGCAAAGATGATTGGACGCTCTAAATTAAATTTACCAAATTTTTTCCTTTTAGATGGAATTTCAAAATAATATTTGAGGAGAGTGAATTTCCATGATTAAATATCTCATTTCCGATCAACGGATTTAGACGGAATCGGAATTCCATTTCCAAATCTGAGCTTAAATGTTACCTTCGGATCAAGGCCTTAGTCTCCGTTTAAACCGATGTGCCCTTGAGCCACAACCAAAGAAAGATGCAACTAGAGGGGATCTCTAAAAAATTTTCAAACCAAGTGTGGTTGAAAGATGCACTTAATTTTGAAAAGGAGGCACTCTAGGCTCGAAGCATCCCTGCTTTGCCCCTTGATCGAGTGCCTGCGGTGACAGGCTACAGATGTTGCTTGCTTTGTTTCATGAACTGTTAATTAATTATTCCGTCTTAGTCTTGGGACTTGGGAGATGATTAACTTGGCATTAATTATATTCCGAAAAAGAAGGCACCTAGACCTAGATCAGAAGAGAAATAAACACCTTGAGCTGGGATTTCCGAGTAGGGGTGCGTAACGTGGAAAACGACCACGAAAGTTGTCATTTTCGTTAACCGTTGTATTGATGTACAAAATTTTTGTACTTATTGCGTTGATTGTTGCATCCATTTAACACATATTGCGTTGATCGTTTCGTTGATGGGAACGATCAAAACGGTTATAACCGTCTTTGACTACCTAACTGTCTTGCATTTTTATTAAGATGCAAGAAAATAAACTATTCTGCATTTTGTATGAAACAAAGATAGAGAAATGATAGGTTAGATCACGCGAGAAAGGGAGAGGAGGCACTATCATCACCTCTCGCTCTCGACGGCGACTATACTGGGTGGTGCAGAGGCGCGAGAGATAGATGTGACTGTGTTCGACGGAGAAATGACGGAGCGACGCTGCAGAAATCTAATTTTACTCGTTTCTCCCTCGATCTCTCCGCTGAAGTCCTCTGCAATCTAATAATAAATCCATGAAAAAAATTTTAGACGACATGTGCGAAATAAACGACCACGAAACGTACCAATTTCACTAATCGTTTCGTTCTGAGACGAAACAATATTTCTATTTACGTTAGTTGTTCTGTTCCTTAAACGAAATTGAAATCTTTATCTGTTACCGTTTCGTTATGGACGAAACGAAACAAAATAACGATTGAAACGGCTACCGTTTTCGGACCTATTTCCGAGCGTAAAACTTCGTGATTTGATGCCTCGTGCGATTTACGTCCTTGGGCTGTTGGGCATCACCCTTACAAAGTCATTGGGCTTTATTTATCCATTTCAACTCTCGCGTCGGCCCCCTTTACTGGCAAGCATTTCTTAACACTCTACTGACTTTGTTTATCCAATTCCAATATGTATACGACTGCTTGTTATTCAAGCCGCTCTTTATATCTGTTAATGATCGGTCCTTTTGTGGTGTTTGATCTCTTGAAATAATTTTTTTGTTGTATTTTTCTGCTTAATAAAATGTGGAAATTGATTACCTCCATCTATAATTTTATCATTCTTACCATCGCTAAACAGAAAGTGAACACTTAAAATAGATAAGGAGAACATATATGTGATCAAAGTGAACACATACAAACAGATAAGTTCAATAAAAATAAATTGAATGTGCATATAAAACTCTAAACAAGAGATGATAACACTTATTTGTTTGTAAGTGTTCACTTTGATAGTCTATATGTTTATCTTGTCTGTTCTATGTGTTCTATGTTTAGCGATGACAGGGATAGCAAAATTAGAGATGACACTTATAATTTCTGATAAAATATTATGTATATATGATTCATATTTAATTTTAGACTGTCGTAGGTTCTGTTTCTTTCTCTCCTTGCATGATCGTGAATTTATGATAACAAGATTGAGGGATAAATTATTTGTACTTCAGCAAAGACAAATTTAAATTGTTCATACTCCAGCACAAGACAAATAAACTGTTCATGTTCTTTTCCAAATTAATTGGTTCTCCCAAACTTTTATTGCAGCTTTAATTCAATCTTGTCTTTCATTGTCGCTTGAATAAGATTTTGCAGCCTAATGAGAAGGGTAACATTTTTTCGTTAGATTTCTACATATGTGGGTTGTCAGTCTCTGTCTCGGTTAAATTATAGTTTGGAATTGGATAATTTTCTTTTCTAAAATAAGATCAAAGCTCCACCGTTGAGCCTCTTCCTGGTTATAGAAAATTAATTCTCTCTCAAAATTTTGCGCATGCATACATATGCGTGTAAGTCTTATATATCTGTTAACCAGTGTCTTCTCCCTCCACCTCTCTATCTCCATTTTCTATCTCTTCTCTCTTTCTCTCTCTAGAATGGATCAAGAGTACGATGTCATTGTTCTCGGGACGGGTCTCAAGGAGTGCATCTTGAGTGGTCTCCTCTCTGTCGATGGCCTCAAGGTCAGTATATTCATTTTGTTCTTTTAAGAGAGTGAATGTGAATATTATTTTATGAAGTTACTATATATGTTTGCAATTGAAACAAAATTTAATTATATAATTAATCAATAATATGAAGGTGCTACACATGGACCGGAATGACTACTATGGAGGAGAGTCATCCTCCCTCAATCTCGTCCAGGTATATATTCATGTTCTTCTTATTGGTTTTCTTTTTGTGCCTATATAACTGAATTCTGCACATTTTTTGTATTTTTTTGTACGATTTGTGCGTCCAATTTACTTACAGAATGTTCATTTTGTAATGCCATGTTCATGAATTGGTTTCTTAGTTATGGAAGCGGTTCAGAGGCAGCAACACACCACCAGAGAATTTGGGTGCAAGCAAAGAGTATAATGTTGACATGATTCCAAAGGTAGCTGGGTTAATCCGAATCAAAAATCAAAATTCTGTTATTTTATTTTAAGTATGGCCTTATTTTTAATCAATAATTTTTGGATGCGGTAATTGACTAATGCTGAGAGTGCGATATGGTAATATTGTTTCAGTTTATGATGGCAAATGGTACATTGGTCCGCGTCCTAATCCACGCCAATGTGACCAAATACTTGAATTTCAAGGCGGTTGATGGTAGTTTTGTTTATCAGAAAGGAAAGGTACGTACGACTAGGTTTTAGCTCCAGTACTAAAATATATAAAATTAAAATTTGTTCCACCTTTATATTAATATAAATATAAATATATATAAATACTGATTTCATGAGCATATATGGATATTATTAGTCCTTTGAAAATGTGGAAAAGATTAATTCTTGTGTCATTCCTGTATGATAGATTTATAAGGTGCCGGCGACAGACGTCGAAGCATTAACATCAACTCTTATGGGATTATTTGAAAAACGTCGCGCTAGAAAGTTTTTTATCTATGTGCAAGATTACGAAGAGACCGACCCAAAATCACATGAGGGGCTTGATCTCACCAAAGTTACTGCCAGAGAAGTCATTTCGTATGCCAACTTACTTAATTATAAAATTTTCACTCCTCATCGTTTATATCCCTTTTGTAACTTACTTTACAAGTAATAATTTGTTTCTTTCATTGAGAGCATTTTTAATTAAAATTACTTTAGTAGTGTCGTTCAATATTGTTATGTTCCGATATGCAGTTCAATGCTTCTCCTGATTTCATTTTTATATATTTTCCATATATAGAAAATATGGACTAGATGACAGCACAGTTGAGTTCATCGGGCATGCAGTGGCACTTCATAGAGACGACAGCTACCTTGATAAACCTGCTATAGATACCATTAAGCGCATGAAAGTAAGTTCAACTCAATCTGTTTATTATACGTTTGAACTTTGAAGATTGAATTATATCTTATTTACACGACACTAATATGATCACCCTAATTGACAATTATATGTTTGGTTTTTGTCATAGCTTTATGCAGAGTCACTGGCTCGATTCAAAGGTGGATCTCCATATATCTATCCTCTGTACGGATTAGGCGAACTCCCTCAGGTTAATTATAATTATATTTTATCCGTATTCTACTTCTCATGTCACTGACACTGAGTTTTAGTTTTCTCAACAGAGTAATAATGATTTGATGTCTTAACAATTTAATTCAGGCATTTGCACGTCTGAGTGCCGTTTATGGTGGCACCTACATGCTTAACAAGCCAGAATGCAAGGTATTATCAATACATACACATACACTAAATTCAACTTAATTGGTTATTCAATTTAATTTCAATTAACTGGATGCTGCTACCTGTACTATAGCGATTAATATTTATTTTTGTGGTTTTATGTAATTATTAATAAGTTGGTTGACCGAGAGTCTAAGTGAGTTGCTCTATCTATTTACATTTGTAGGTGGAATTTGATGAGAATGGAAAGGCGTACGGTGTGACATCTGAGGGAGAAACTGCTAAGGCCAAAAAAATTGTGTGTGATCCTTCTTATCTCTCTGACAAGGTACTGGTACATATAGCACCCTGCTTTTTTTTTTTTTTTACCTTAATTTCCTGAAGAAAACTGTTACAATTGAATTTCCTTGCTAGCTAGGTGCTGGCTCATTCAAAATCAAATGAAGACCTAAGTAAAACTTATGTGATCAAATTAATTGACTCAAACTAAGACAATATTATTGTAATATATATGCTCAGGTGAAGAAGGTGGGAAGAGTGGCTAGAGCAGTATGCATAATGAGCCACCCCATCCCTGATACCAACAATTCACACTCTGTTCAAATCATTCTGCCTCAAAATCAACTCGGCCGGAAATCCGACATGTAAATGCTTTTCTTCTCTCATTCCTTACTTCTATGATAGTGGCAAAATAGAACTTCCAAAACAAACCAACAAGATGTATTCAGTTAATTAGCCTTTTACTTAGTAATAAACTAATAATTGATTTTTTTGAATGTATTCAGGTATGTATTCTTTTGCTCATATGCGCATAATGTGGCACCAAAAGATAAATACATTGCTATTGTTTCGACTGAGGCAGAGACTGACAACCCTCAAGTTGAACTCAAACCGGGGATTGATCTTCTTGGAACAGTAGATGAGACCTTCTTTGAGATCTATGACCGTTTTGAACCTGTTAACAACCCACTTGACGATAATTGCTTTGTTTCTGCTGTATGTAACTTTAATTTCACCTATCTGAGCATCGTGTTTTATTTGTTAAAATTATCTGTGCCACATGTTCAAACTTATCTATTTACTAATTTATCTACAATCCGTATGTTTTGCAGAGTTATGATGCGACCACACATTTTGAGTCTACAGTTGCTGATGTGGTCGCCATGTATAGCAAGATAACTGGCAAGGTAACTTTTTTGTTTCCTCATATGATTCTATTTCTGGGACAAAAACTAAGATCAGTTAAAAAATTGAAATACTGGCCATGCTGGTTAATTATAAATACTCAATAAGTTTAAAGTAATGGAAGTAATGACTAATTAAATGTAGTTTTTTTACTTTGTTTAGATGATTTTTCTTTTTCATATTTCTTCCATTTTATATTATTATGCACACAATTTTTTTCAATTGTATCTGCAGGAGCTTGACTTGACAGTAGACCTGAGCGCTGCAAGTGCAGCTGCCGAGCAATCATAAATATGCATGCTCTTACGTCTTCTTTTTTCTTTTCGTTTTTTTTAAAAATTTGGAGATTTTGAGACATTAGCCAAATGCTGTCCATTTTCTTCTTTGTTCCTTTTATTTGATTTTTTATGTATTGCTAATTTTTATTATTTTGTTGCACCAGCTCATGTAATTGTTCCACACTTCTCAGTCTTGAACTGGTCTACGTTCCTCTTTTTTTTTGTTGTTGTTGTTGTACCCTACAACTATTTATTGTTTCCTTTTTCTTCATTAAGAGGCATTAATTAATCTAAACAACGGATTGATCCTTCATGACCTCGTCTATTAAAGTTCCTCAATCAATAAATCTAAAATTGATGATTTAGTAAATCTTTCTACTTGAAAACAAGTGTACACCAATATCTTGGTACCATGCATGCAAATCTTTTTAAATTATTTCCTTTTGTATAACTATTATCCTTCAACCCCCCCCCCCCCCCTCGTGTAAACATTAATTTGTAGTTTCTAGTAGTGTTTGAATTAATTATTTATAATAAAATTTACTCTATAGTACATATTGCAATCAATGCAGGAGCCACAAATTTCCTTTATTATAAGTAGCAATGATTTGGAAATAGATCATAAATAACTTCAAAATAGCTTGTAGATATCTAAAAGTCATTTATTTAGTTGGCTATTGATCGGAAAGTCGTGAAATATTTCTGATCCTTTTGCTCGTATATTACAACTTAGACCGATTCGTTGCGCCTTTATCCGCACAAACGCTTTAATTTAGCCTGCAGTACGAATTTGAAATATATATAAATATATATATATATATATATATATATATATATATAGGATTTTTTTGTTTAATAATGTAGTACGAATTTCTATAACTGCATCATTTAATGTGGCCATGAACATGTGCAAGTGTATTAATTTAGACCTTCCCGTTTGGTGGTTTAGCCCCACTTTGTGTTCAATTCCCCATTAATGGATCCACGTTTAGGGGCTGGTCAAATGATTTAGTACACATAACACATGAGAGTATAATCAGCTACTTTGTACATTTTACCTTCAATTTTATTAAATTCAAGTAGCTAGAGTAATTGTTTTATGACCCTAAACTGGGGAAGGATTTGAAAACTGTTTATTGTTGATTGAACGGCTTTTACTGCATTTACAAAAGATACTTGTAAAAATTATTCTTTTTTGAGAAAGAAGATTAACCCACCACCAGAGAAGATGCTTTCTCAAATAACTTTTAGTTTACTGAACGCTTTTTGTTTGAAAAAGTGACTTTTTAAATGATGAAAATTCTTTATAAATATTTAAAGCTAAAAGACTTAAACAATAATGATATATTTGGTTGCATGAATAAGGAAGAGGAAGAGAAGAGAGAAAAAGGATGTTTGTTCTTTATGCCATATTAGGAAAATCGTCCGCTCAATGTGTGGCATTAATAAACATGTTTTGACTCAATTTATTGATTGTTTTGCAGTCTAATGTTGAATATTGAATGAAATTATTTAACAAAAATTGGAGATTTATATTTAGATATGATGTAATTTATAATGGATTTTTCTTTTGTCATTTGATAAATATTGCACATAATTTTTTTCCTTGTTTTTGAAAAAAAAATAAATGTACACTTAATTTTTTTTCCCATTTGAAACTAAGATATTGGACTTTCATTTGAAGTTAACATATGTATCACATATACAATCAAAGCACAAAAATCAGTGATACCCTTCAATTAAAATATTTACAACCTTAGATTGGGTGTTTTTACAAAGTAGCATGATGTTTATGGAAAGAAAAAAAAAGTGGAGATAAATAAACTTATCTCTTGATTTGTTCCTTTTTAGGTTGAGCCCTCTTTCTAAATTCTTTCCTCTTTTGTCCTTATCATTACTTTTTAGTTTTTTTAAACGCACAGATCCAAGGGGAATTGCTTATGACAACAATTTTTTTTACTATTGCAACATATTTTGAACTAAAATACCCATCAATTAAGTAGTAGAACTCGTCAAGGACTTAATTAACAGATCGATTGAGGGGTAATTTAGTCAAAGTCATGTTGCATTAGCAAAAAAGCTGTTGTCATAAGCAATTCCCAGATCCAGGAGTGTATCACCTATGCATTCATATCTGTATTGTCTCATTGATTTGATTAAAACATATTATCATTTGATTTTACATCTAGAATGGAAAGAACATTGATTAGAATAATAATAATTTTTTCATTTTTTCTATTTTAAAAAGAGAGCATATATAGAAAACTTTTATCACCTATAATTTTTCAAATATTTTTATTAAATTATATTTTTCATATTAATATTTGGATTTTAATTTTTATTGAAGTATAAATATTTTTAAAATTTTTATTTACATGCAGGCTGCGTTTTCTAATTTATTTTTCTTATTTATGGAACCAAACACTGAAACGCATCTTAGACTGTGCTTCCAAACTTCGAAATAAAGGTTAAAGAACAGAATGGAAAAGAAACTAAAGTGAAGAAAGTTTATGGAAACCAAGATTTCTTGCTCCATAGTTAAAAAAATATGTATAAAGATAACAGTTAGTATTCTTCTTTTCAACATATCAAAAGACAATGTTATCTGTTTTAATTAAAAGAAACTATAAATTTGGTAGAGACCAGTGTAAAATAAATGAAAGTATGAGGGTATTATTGGTAAGAAGTTTTGATTTATGGTATTCTTTCATTACACTTCAAATTTGGGATAACGGATGTTCTCAACTTATTTTTAAATTAAATGTCTATGAAAGACCTCCAGCTGGGTTTCGAACATGCGACCTTTCACTCAAGGAGTCAAAGTGCATTGCTCTTTGTTACTAGACCAAAAGCTGGTTCTCTATAAGAGGAATAATATTGAGAAGTGTGTAACTTTGTAAAGAATTTAGATAGTTAGGAATAAATTTACGTCTAGAAAGAGACTATTCCTTTATTCCTAGACTATCCAAACGGAACCTTTATATTACATTTTGAGAAACTCAAGTTTTCTTGGATTTCCACCCATTCACCCAGTAACAGCTCTTGGAGCGAGAAAAAGTTATTACACTCCCTTTCGTTGCCGCCGATTTCCTCCTTCTGGAGTAGGGCTTTAGTGACATGTTTGTCGTTTACTAGAGAATAAATGGTTAAGGACTTAAGGTACTTTAGCCTCCGTTTGGATGCGTTGAGAAGAAGTAGGAAGAAGAGAAGAAAAAAAATTATAAACAATCCAAACTCTTCACAAAGTTACACACTTCCCAATACTTCTTCCCACTTCTTCCCTTCTTCCCACACCTATCCAAACGGAGCCTTAGGTATGACATTATATATTCATATTTAGTAATGCGTAACAATTGGAGATAGTTAAGTGTACGGATGCCTTGGAACGTGACAATTTTAATGTAAATTTCACTGAATTTGATAATTTATAAAAGTAAATTGATTTAAATTC
Organism: Rhynchospora pubera; assembly: GCA_028095005.1. Taxonomy (NCBI): domain Eukaryota; kingdom Viridiplantae; phylum Streptophyta; class Magnoliopsida; order Poales; family Cyperaceae; genus Rhynchospora; species Rhynchospora pubera. The sequence goes on from CM051459.1 coordinate 104,544,481, forward strand.
TGTCTTACTTAAATCGATGACTTTTCGAAATTTGGGACCATTCGATAACTCGTATTGACTTATTCTCTAAATGGACAAGGATAATATTTTTTCAATGCTATTATATCTTCCATGCTAGACGTTGTAAAAATTGTTTTAAAAAAACTCCAGTACTTATCACTCTTATCTATTCTGGATAGTGTTTGAACTTCGGAATTTGTCTAACTGTATAATTAGTTGGCGTAGTATCATGAAACAACCTATTAATAGGAAAGCATATATATTAATACTTAACTAGTAAACATAAGAGAGAGACGACAACATGTCAACATGGTAAGGTGATATTATAATAAAATGGAAGGGAGAAGTGGCAATTGAATTGAATTGATGGTGAGATTCGCAATCAACGCCCGGCAGCGGGGCGCTGGTTTTGTATCTTGTCTTCTACTCTTTTTTTTTTTTTTTTTTGTGGGGACTCTGATCCGGTCCCTCTTAATTGAACAAAACAAAAATTGTTTGTTTATTCAAGGGTGATGAGTAAATTAATAATATACAACAAAATCCTGTTTTCAACTTGCAAGCAGATTGCGACGATATCTGCACATATATGCAACGTTGGGATCAATTTGCGACAGAACAAAAAGGTTCACCATCTATGCAGTGTTGGAATCTGTGTAAAAGAAAGCTATAAACATGAGACCACATATCATCTATACAATTACACCGGAAATGACAACAGTCATCCAAAAATTTGCTATCTAACACCATCCAATCCTTTTCTTTTCTCTTCTAATGCTCTTTCTCTGAATCTTTTTTCATCTTTTTTTTTTCTCCGCTCCTCTCTTTGTTTTTTTTTCTCCTTCCTCTCACATCTGCTTCTATTCTCCTCCACCACCTTCTTCAATCTTGTCTCTTCCTCTTCTTTTCTCCATCGCTTTTCATCTCTCATCTCCATCTAATCTTCTCCCCTCTCCTACGTCTCCTTCCTTTTGCCACCATCCTCATCTTTTTTTTCCCCATCGATTCCACATCTCTTCCCTACCTCGTCTCATTTTCCTTTTACTTCTACCATATAGACTCCATCTTACTTTTTCAAAATAAACATGTATAACAATAAAGTGGACTCCATCTTACTTTTTCAAAATAAACATATACAACAATAAAGTGGACTCCATCTTACTTTTTCAAAATAAACATATACAACAATAAAGTGAACATATACAAAGATAAAATAAGTAAAGAACCAAAATGTACAGATTAAAAAGAAAACAAATTGAATAGATATAACAAATAAAGTGAACTCTTATAAAAAGATAAAAAGAACATATATAATAAATAAAGTGAACATATACACATATTAGATATTCATTTAATTAATATTGCTAGCTCAATAAATCTTATAGGAAATTGCTTATTACCATACACTCCAGTGTCATCCAGTGCCATCCATCTAGAGAAGCGCTCCCTTTCATCCTTAGCGTCTCTTACCTCTCTTTCTCTCCCTCTCATTCCATCTACATGCTCTCTCCCCTCCCCTCCCCTCGTTCCCCTCCTATTTCGACGCACTTTTACCCCCCTCTCTTTCAACGTGCCTCTCATTTTCTTTCCTACTTCCTTCTCTCATCGTCCTTTATTTTTTTTCCGTTTCTCCATCTTTTTAATAATCCTATATATTCCCGTACAGTTAGTGATATTAAGAGATCATTTAATTTGCATAAGTGTTTAAATTGTTTGTAATATATGTTCAATTTATTTAATATACATAAGTGTTTATATATGTTCACTTTTATTTTTTTATGAGTTCAAATTATTTGTAATATTCGTTCAATTTATTTGCTATATATGTCCAATTTATTTATGTTTATATTTTTTATAAGTTCACGATGTTTGTTATATATGTTTAATTCATTGTTATATATGTTCGATTTATTTGTTATATATGTTCACTTTTATCTTTTTTTTGTATACATTGTTTGTTATATTTGTTCAATTTATTTGTGCTACATATTCACTTTGTTTATGTATATATGTTCATTTTTATCTTTTATCTGAGTTCAAGTTGTTTATTATATATGTTCAATTAGTTGTTATATATTGTCAATTTATTTGTTGTATATGTTCATGTTATTTTTTTTATTAAATCAATATTTGTGTCTTTTCGTTTTGTTGTTGTAAGTGTTCAGCATAAGAAGATGCAGGAAAGAAAATTAGAAAAGAGGAGAGACACAAAGGAGAAGAAAAAATACAGAGAGGGAGAGAAGGAGCACCAGTGGAAGGAAGGAGAAGGGGAACGGGGATTTAGAGAAGAGGGGAATTGAGGGTGCAGAGAGAGATGCCGCAAAAAATTAGCGCTAATTAACTGTAGATGACGCGAATGAATTTTTTTGTGACTGTTATCACATTCGGATCTTATATACTCTCCTGTTATAACTAAAAATCAATGCTTGTGTTTATTAGATACTCCCTTAGTAGTACTAACTGAGTAAACATTATATACTTCTTTGTTATAACAAACTGAACACTTATGTGTATTAAATAATCCCTTAGTATTACTAACTGTCAGGAAATATAGTATTATTTAAGTGAAAGAAAAATGAAAAAAAAAGAACAAGAAAAGAAATATGAAGGGAGGAAAGAGAAGGGAAAGTGTTGAAGGAAGAGAGCGGAGACGCAGAAGGAAATAAGAGGAGGGAGGAGAGGGGAGATGCGAAAGAAAAAGAGAGAGAAATTAAAGAGGGAGTGCTCTTTTTGGATGGCGTTGGATTAGATGGTAAGCAGTAATTTTCGAATTAAACTATAATAAAAATTTTCCATATGTGTATTGTATTCTTTCATATATATATATATATATATATATATATAGAGAGAGAGAGAGAGGGGGGGGCTAAAGTTTCATAGATGGCAATGCCATAAATATCTTTTTTTAGTCTTTTTTTAAGATCCGAAATTCAATCAATCAATTCAAACTATTTAAATTGATCACCATATTGAAATACCATTGGAGACCAAATTATATATATATATATATATATATATATATATATATATATATATATATTTTGAATTTTTTTACTATTTATTTTGATATGTTCAAATTAGAGGGTCTGAAATACTTCAATTATAACGTTTTTTTAAAATATCATAATAAATAGCGGAAAAATTAAAAAAATATAAAATTTGGTCTCCAAGGGTATTTTAATATGGTGAATAACTTGCACGGTTCGGATTGAGCATTTGAATTTTGGATCTCGAAAAACGACTCTATGCCATCTATGGCACATTAGCCATCCTCTGTATATCTATAGAAGAGAGATAGAGAGAGTTTTGCTATGGTGAGTTTCAATTCACCAAAGGGTCGGTGAGTTGCGATTAAAAGTCCTAGATCTAGTTCAAAATGATCGATCCAAACCATCTAATATGATCTCCCTATTGAAATCTCTATGCAGACTAAATTTTATATTTTTAAAAAATTTTAATATTTTTTCGGATTTTTAAAAACTACTGTTTTTGAACGGTTCAGGACTAATTAGATTGATGATTTTCTAAAATTTCAAAAACAATATTTAAAAATTTTGAAAAAAATGTAAAATTTGGTTTGCATTGAGATTTCAATGGAGAGATCATATTTGACGGTATGAATCGGTCATTTTGAACTAGATATATGAGTTTTGAACGCAACTCACTGACCATGTGGTGAGTTGCAACTCGGATTCGTATCCTCTGGACAGCGCAATAAGATGTCCAGAGTGAACATCTCTCAACATGGGTCGTTGGATTTAAATGGATGGCGCAGATTAGAAGAGAGAGTTGACAGTGAAAAAAAAAATTTTAATAATAAACACTCAGAACCCTTTCATCATTTCTTCCGTCCCTTCGTCCCCTTCTCGTCTTCCCCAATCTCTCTGTTCCTGAAAAATAACCATAGATCCTCTCGACTTATACTTGTACGAGATTCTCTCTCCATAGATGAATTCTAACTTGAAGATGGATACATATATTTCTCTCGATTTTATTTCAGAACAAAATTTTGTACTTGAAAGCAATAATTGCTGGCCCATAGGAACATAAATCCAAAGAACAAATTGAAGTTCTGAACATTGATATTATTTAAAAATTAAAATTTGACTTGTTAATATATTCAACTGTAATTAGTTTTCAAATTTTGACTAACATTCTAAAACCTAGTACAAATTTTTAATTCCATGATTCTTTATTTACAACCATTTTATTATGAAGAGTACTGAAAAGTGACATATATATTACTGTACAACTGCAGCTTAAACATTTCATAGGTTAATTTCATTAACCATTCTCAAACGCTTCTCTTCAAATGCTTCTGGCACAGATTAAAACTGTCCGTCGAGGGTTTCGAGGCGTTTAATTACTCAGCTTAAAAAAAAAGGAATGGGGTGAGAGTCCGTCTAGGGTTTCAAGGCGACAAATCTATGAGGGTCGGTCTAGAGTTTCGGGCGCGTTTGGTCAGAAGGTCGAGAGAGGTGGAGGGAGATGGAGAGAGAATGTCGCACGAGTAGGTCGAGAGGATTTATCTACGGCGATTTTTCAAAAGAGAGATTAGGGAAGATGAGAAGAAATGATTAATTTAATTTTGCAGCTAATAACTTTCTCTTCTAATCTGCGCCATCCATTTAATTCCAACGGCCCATGCTGAGAGATGTCTACTCTGGACGTCTTATTGCGCTGTCCAGATGATACAAATTCGTTGCAACTCAGCATAGCAAAATTCTTTCTATATATAAATAAATAATAAAGAATTGATCATTTGAATCTTTATACAGTTGCTTTTATTTATTTTTTTTCAATTTTTATAATTTCTATTAATGATAAATACCATTCAAAATACATATCATTTGAAATCTAAAACTCTTGAAAGTCAAAATTTTCTTTTGAACGTATTATAAGTGTGTTGTATCAGTAGCTTAGTCGTTGACCGTCAAAATTATCAAAGCATGTACAATGTTTTAATAATAGACACTGATATTTTGTTCATTTTCTCACAATCTTTATTCCAAGTATGACCAATATTCTTAATTCGAATCCGGATCTAAGCCATTAAATTTGTCATAATTTATCGTTGATTCCGCGATGCTTGGCTGTTTATGGGAAATAAGTTTCACACTGTCGTAATAAATTAAAATAATGCAATTAATAAAAATAAAATAGAAGTCATGAAAGATAAATTATATAGTCGAAATAGATGTTTTATTCAATTTGATGCCATTTATAAATGATCTAAAACCAAATCAAATAATTTGAAAAATATTAATTCAAATTTATTAATTTCGTCAATAATCAAACAATCATGATGTATTAAACTTGATGCATAATATTTTTTAAATGATCAAAATATAAATTTATAATTTTAGAATTTTCTACGTTGGATGCCACCTTTAATCGAACACCTTACAAGTTGCATATATCTATATAGAGAGAATGAATATAAAACACTAGTGTGTATGCAGGTCTCATACACATCAATTTTATCCGTCTCTTATGTTTCATCTCTCTCCGTCTCTGTGAAATTAAAGATAAGTGCTTCCTTGTTGTATTTCTCTTGCTACAGGCTCCGATTGCTCCCTTCTAACCCTCGTCGCTGACTTTTGAAAAAGGAAAAAACCTTACGTGAGAATACATTGTTATAATTAATGTTATTAATTATAATTAATATGGCCTATATTATTAATATAAACCAAGTTCATTTAGATAAATATTCTAAAGGGTGCATCAGATTTTGATGGAAAATCTGATGGACCATATTATTAATATAAACCAAGTTCATTTCTGTGATTAAGTGGCACCCTCTCATCATTTTCGCCTAATAAAAAAAGAAGAAACATAAAGAGCAAAAACGCCAATTTTATGCCATCATTTTGAATTGTAAGTTCTAACTTATGAATTTATTTAATTTTATATGGATTACGTTGATTCTAGGTTGTTAATTAGAAATATTATTATGAATTAATATTTTATGTCTTTCATTTGGTATCAGACCAGTACGTATTTTCATATAAAATACAATTTATAGTAATTTCGTATTTTACTATATATTTCTGGAATTTACAAAACTGTTTAAGTATTCGTTTTCCTTATGAAATTTCCTATATTTGTTTTACTGGGTGCACAATTGGAGACATGGATTATTCTTCCATTTATTTATCTACTCTATTTATGGCACAAGTACAAACATGGAGGAAGAGAGATGTTTATTCACGTCTATATCTCTTGAATCTGGATAGAATACAACTCAGTTGTATAAAATATTTTTGAATTTAGATTAAATGGTTTACGACTGGGGAGGACGGATGTACGTATACCTAGATTGTATGAGATCTGTACCCTATTGTTTTCCGCCTCTTAATTTTCCACGCGTTTTTGTTCCTGGTCCCCACAGTTTAATTAGAAAAAGATTAATTAAATATTCTTTTCTCTTATGTACGTACTGCTTTTCGTACAATTATTAGACGAGGTCATTAATGTTTTTATGGTATGAACGAAACCAGTGGGGTATGTGGTTTTTCCCTTTCAAATATACAAATCAATTTCGAATATTAAATTGGAAAAATCATAAAATGATTTTATTACACCGTATGTATAGTTTATATATAGTTTATATATACGATATTAATTAAGCATATGATATAATATTATATATATCAAGTAACTCAACGGAACTATGTTATATATATAATTTATTATCATATGTATTTACTTTTAATATTTGGTCGTTATCAATTTTATCAACTTTAATTGTGACTGCCATTTTATTAAAAGGAACTATGTTTTACATTATGTCTATTGTATTACGCTTATGTTTTACATTTAATAAATTATAAATGTCAATTTTATCAACTTTAATTGTCAAATATAATTTATTAAATGAATTTCGTCTTATGTTTTCAATTTATTTCTGCCCAACGGTGATATGAATTGATTTTAATGGGTCAACTAATAAACCTGAAATATTAATTGGCGTTTTATTATTTCAGATTAGTTAATTATTAGTCCCCTAATTATAGTTGATCTAATTTATTTAATTTTATATGTCTGTGGATTTTAGTTAATAGTAAGCCTTATGCTTGTCATGATGAATTTGAATTTGCAGCATTGAACAATATTAGTACCCAAATGTCTGTAATACCATTGTTGAATGGAACTAATTTTTCAACTTGGAAAGAGCAACTTGAGATCTGTCTTGGTGTTCTTGAAATGGATCAAGCATTACGTATGGATAAACTTGAGAAACCAAAAGATGATGCTGCAGATGAAGCAAAAACTGCTTATGCAAAATGGGAGCGTTCTAATCGCATGTCTCTCATGATTATGAAAAGCACCATTTCTTTGGCTATTCGGGGAGGCATTCCTGAAAAGAATGTTGTTGGTGAACTTTTTACTGCTAAAGAATTTTTAGCCTCTGTTGAGGAGCAGTTTAAGAGTACATCAAAGGCTAACACAAGTGCTCCCATAATGAAAATGCTCACTACCAAGTATAATGGGACTAGCGGTGTACGTGAAATTAAAACACGCCCCGAATAGTATAATGGGACTAGCGGTGTACGTGAAATTAAAACACGCCCCGAATAGTATAATGGGAACATATCATGATGATGAATGATATGGCCGCAAAATTAAATGGCATGGACATGGCAATTTCTGAGGGATTTTTGGTTCATTTTATTATGACTTCTCTTCCTGCTCAGTTTGGTCCTTTCAAGATCAATTACAACACGCAGAAAGAGAAGTGGAAAATGAGCGAATTGATTGCCATGTGTGTTGAAGAAGAAGAAAGGCTTAAGACTGAAAAACCTGACTTTGCACATGCTGCCATTGAAAGTCCAAAACAGAAAAAGAACAATGGTAAAGGAAAGAATAAGAAAGATGATGGTCTTGGTGTTAACAAAGCAAGTACATCTGGTACAAAATGTGTTTTTAAGTGCAATCACTGTAAGAAACCTGGACACGTAAGGAAGGAGTGTACCAAGTTCAGAGCGTGGCTTGCCAAGAAGGGTAATTATTTTAATTATATGATTTGTGAGTCTCTTTTAATTGATGTTCCCTTAAATACGTGGTGGGTTGACACTGGTGCCTCTGTGCACATTACGAACTCATTGCAGGGATTCCTTTCCGTGAGGATGCTGGAAAAGGGAAAAAGGAAGCTTAAAGTAGCCAATGGATTAGAGGCTGAAGTGGAGGCCGTAGGAACTCTTCGTTTAGTCTTGAAGAGTGGCTTTATTCTCTATTTGCATGATGTAGTTTATATTCCTAGTGTTATTAGGAATTTAATTTCTGTTTCTAGACTTGATGCTTGTGGTTTTTGTCGCGGCTTTTTCGTCATTATTCTCCTCGAAGGAATCTCTCGAAGAACAATGGGAACATAGCCTAGATTCACCTCCCTTAAGGTTTCGATCTCTATGGCGGGTATCTCTCAACACAAGAGAACCCTGTAAAGAGTCGCTACTTAAAGAAGTTTCTTGATTTAGCGGGTCCTTTCTTTCCAGTAGGCGCAAGCCCCTACTGTTAATTACCACGTAGTTGCCTACGAGAACCTCTGATTAAGGGACGAAAAGGGTATTGACGTAACGGGCTAAGAAAAGAGGCTTATGGAGTGCTATCGCGGAGGACTTGATTGATGGTACCAAACTCAATGGACGGGACCCAATTAAGGATCGACAAAAGAATTCTGACTTGACCAAAAGAAGGGAATGGATTTTTGTTTAGAAGAGGTTTTTGATCGATGAAAGGGAAGGCTTCTCTTGAGGTTATTCATGGTGAACTCTCGGGGCTATGACTGGCCTTCTTGTGAGAGTGAAAAGGAGTTTTACAACCTTCGGGGCCTCTTGGGCGGCCACGACAAAAGTTGGTTCTTTTACAACCCTAGGGACCATCTTAATCGGTCTTCTTAATAAGAGTTGGTTCTTTAACGACCCTAGGGACCATCTTCATCGGTCTTCTTAATAAGAGTCGGTTCTCGGGACCATCTTAGTCGGTCTTCTTGTGAGAACAAAAGAGGAGTTTTACAACCTTAGGGGCATGCGGCGCCTTTGAGCTAAAGTTGGTTCTTTTACAACCCTAGGGACCATCTTCATCGGTCTTCTTAATAAGAGTTGGTTCTTTAACGACCCTAGGGACCATCTTCATCGGTCTTCTTAATAAGAGTCGGTTCTCGGGACCATCTTAGTCGGTCTTCTTGTGAGAACAAAAGAGGAATTTTACAACCTTAGGGGCATGTGGCGCCTTTGAGCTAAAGTTGGTTCTTTTACAACCCTAGGGACCATCTTCATCGGTCTTCTTAATAAGAGTTGGTTCTTTAACGACCCTAGGGACCATCTTCATCGGTCTTCTTAATAAGAGTCGGTTCTCAGGACCACCTTCGTCGATCTTCTTATGAGAACAAAAATAGAATTCTTTGGACGAGGGGGGCCCGTAAGAATTCGTTTTCTGAGTCATCTAAGGTCGATCTCAACCTTAGTGAGGGACTTTTCCTCAAACGGAGAGGTTTCGGCTTTGACTTTGGGTTTCGTGTTTGAACTTTTAATTCCTGAGATTTCACTTGGGATATTGGTGATTTTATTCACTTTAGCCTTTTGCACTTTTGACTTTTGAAAATGCTTTTCTATTTCAAAATATTTAAACTTGGAAGATATTTGACTTTGGAAAATATTATTTTCGAAATTATTTAGTCTTTGGAAAATATCCATAATTGGGTATATTTAAATCTTGAAAATAATATACTTGAAATCTTTTAGACTTTTGAAAATACCCTTTTCTTTTTACTCAAGTATATTGTATTTAGCATTTGAAGGTAGCATATTTGAAATCTTAGCTTTAAAGATACATAGTATTTTATAAAAGGGTTTATTTCATTTTATAAAATTCATTTCTAAAGCGAAAATACTTCAAAAATACAAAAGGCCGCTACTTTGACATATTTTCATACCAAAGTATCAGTGAGGTCGATTTATTTTGATTTTTAGAATTTTATGGATGTGTCGTTTGTATTTTTAGGGGCTTCCTACTATTTTTAATAATTTTCTAAAGTTTCTGTTGACTTGTCTTTTACCTATTGGGCCATGTCATCGGGCCAAATCTATGTGGGCTCGATCCCGGACTTTGCTTTGAGCTGAACTTCTCCATTTTAAATCTTCTGACATTTCATCAATTGACAGGGGTCAACAACATGGGTTTTATAGTTACGACGCCACAAAAGATCAAAGAGACTCTCGCGCGTCTGAGCTTCGAACGAAGGTGGGTACAGGTTTCGTGTTAACGGGTTCGCATCCGTTTCTGATTTCGGCCACCATTGCTTCCAAGGCGAGGTGTTACGGTATCGTGGAGGCGAGGGGAACTTCTTTGTGGGGTCGGCTTAGATCGCGTCATCGTCATTTGGTCAGGGGACGAAGAGTTTTAAATGACAGCACAAAAATAAAAATTCGATTTAGTCCCTGTAAATTTTACTATTGTGTTTCCGACGATCGTCGCCACTGCAGTTGAGGGTACTAGTTTCGTTAGAGTCACGACGAAGAGGAGAGATCGAGGGTATGTTCAATTAGTGTTGCGCCACCTTGAATTGACGGGAGTATCACACACTGGTACAGAAGGAACGGGGTACTGGTACTAATACTCGTCATGAGTAATGAGTAAGGAGCAGTTTGGTTTTAAGGGTCATACGTAATGTGCTATAAAGTAACTAACATTGACCTTCATTACTAATGCATATTAACAAATGTGAAATCAAATGTATTGCCTTAGTCCCATTTCTATATTGGATAAGGCCTGTAGGTGAGATGCTATATCATATGTTTTATGAACAATCGTGGGACAAGGATCAATGGGACTCAATACTACACACATAAGAAAACACTATCAGTTCAGGTTGATTACATGAGTAAAATATCATTAAAGATTATCATTCACACAATTATTATTTATCCACAGTCTTTGTCATCTAATCAATTTATGTCGAAGTAAAACAAAGATGTAATATCATGTTTAACATTTCTACATCGCTCAACAAGTTGGTATTAAGACCAGGGAACCTAATTCACTCATCAGGCTAGTAATTTTATGTATAACTCCTTCCAAAATTCAGATAGTTGCCAGCCCTTGATTTCAGTAAGTACCATTCAAACTATAATAATACTAGAAACTCCTCAGATTGAATCTACAGCTATCACCTGTATTGTCAGAATTTCACAGTACAAGCTTTGGTCAACTTCTGGTTTGAATACAAATCGTATGCAGAAGTGAAAATGAAATTCTACCTCTCAGTCAAAGCAATTCTACAATTTTGACAAAAAGAGGAACAGTAAAGCTTATCCTTAATCAATAATGAACAGAAATTTCACTTAGGTCCCTTATTTTTTGAGAATTTCTAAAATTGAGCTATGCAATAGGGACATCCTCATAACCTTATTCACTGAATCACTTAGCCAACTGCCAATTTATTGCCATCCCCTCAAGTTCAGGTCTAACATTTACAAACAGGTCCTTTATTTTACCATTCCCAATTTGGAGAGGGTATAGAATAACTTAGTGTATATTTAATTAAGCATATCACGAGCATGACTGCCTATGCTCATCATGTGCTCAATTAAATCAACACTACTTGCATAAGGACTCCGAAGCCAGTGCTAAGGAGCTATCTTATACAAGTTCATCTCAATTGAACTCTTCATGCGCTGTGCGCAGTCTGAGTACAATTGAGGCATCAATGAGCTTTAATTATTATTGATTTTAGTGATTTAATTGAGATCTCTCATGCGCTGGGCGCAATTGAAACTCAATTTCAATCTTAGATCATGAGGAAGTCAAAGTACAAATTTTAAACATCAGATTTAAGATTCAGATTTGCCTATCAAAAAGCAAGGAACACGCATATCTAAATTTATTCAACAAAGCACGATCCTGGCAATCTATCCAATAGGGGCTCCTGAACAGATTCACAACTACAAAACCTCTCTTGTTCCTCCCATGCGCTGGGCGCAATCAAGGAAACAATTGAGCAATTTAAAACCATGTTGTTTACTCTTTATTACACATGTATCATTAAAGATCGACTAGAGATGTACAACACTTGAATCAGATTCTCATGCGCTGTGCGCAATCGGATCTTATCAAGGAATTAAGAAAGAAGAAGGCAGAGATCAAATCAATCCAAGATGCAAGATTAGAATTTTCAAATGCACACAGTAAAACGAATCAAGAAAGCCACGATTTCAACTCAAATACAGCCATTTTGATTGAAGAACCTTCAAATTCGTTGTTTCAACATCAAAAGAACATCGATCTCATACCTGAAATTTCGTCAATTACAAGCTTGAACTCTTCTCTTCTCCTAATTTCTGATCTCTCGCTATGCCTATGAACTATCTGACAAAATGCCTTTCCTTTCTCTCTATTCTATCCTAGTGTGTGTAGTGTGTGGGTGTGTAATCTTGGATCTAGAATTTCACCAAGTGGAGATGGGGGTTGTAACCAAAGTGGAACCCCTTCTCAGCCTTGCAATGGGGTATATATAGCCCTCAGGTCTGGGTCTCTTCTCCAAGTGTCTTCAGCCTTCAATTGATCTCAACCATCCGTCCCCGAGCACACGGATCGACCCCTGATCCAAGGGTAGAGAGATGGCCAGGATGTGTTTCTTTTGGAAAGTCAACAGGGAGGGAATTGGAGCTTTGACCATGGCAGTTACCGGTTTGTTACGGCTTGGTTGATCTTAGCCTTTGATCTTGTGGTCCATCCATCTGACGGCGGAGATCATATCGCGTTGGGGCTTCGAGATGATCAACAAGAGCTGAGGCGAGGCCTTGACCCAGGCGGTTACGAGTCTGTTACGCCACCTCTCTCCTTCTCGCGTTTTCTTCTCTTTTTTTTTTGTTCTTTTCTGTTGGGGAGGGAGAAGGCTCTTCACGCGGGCCCCATATGTCAAATTTAGTGAGACACAAACCAGCGCCTTTTCTCGCCTTAGCTTTGCGTAGACTCGGATCACGGTAGACCACCGAAGTTTGATAAAAGCTCTATGTGTGGTGTACAAGGACCATGACCATTCACTGGGTATTTCTGTGGGAGGGAATTTGAATTCTGGTTTCTTTCACTTCTCCATTTCTATGGACTTTGTACTCCTCCATTTCAACATAAAAATCATTTTCTCATTAGTTGCTGATCCCAAAATAAATTATTTCGGGCACTTCCCTTTTGACTTTCTCCATGAAATTTCGTACACAACTTCATAAAAATGTGTAGAATCTGATGGAACCAAGAAATTTCCAAAAATACCCCTCCTCCTATTTTATTTAATTTCTCCAAATGTAAGGGTTTCTTTGCATAAAATAGGATCTCTGTAGCTCATTTGACCATTCTGAAATCACCATAATTTTCCTCATGCTTCACTGAATTTTTGGATATTTTTCCATAATTTTTGGGGTCCATTTGCTATTTTTCATGATTTTCTCAAACTTCTCGTGAATTGGTCTGTGTCTCCAATCGCGAAATTTTAGGGTCAAACAGTTTTATGTTTCAGTTTGGAAATAATGAGTTGAGACTATATCATAACTCTAAGTTTGTTGGTTCTGGATTATTATGTGACAATCTATATAAATTATGTTTGGATTCTTCCTTTTCTGATTCTTTATTATCCCTGAATGTTAATTGTGTTGATCGTAAGCGTGGCACAAAGAGAAATCGTGATGTTGGATATTCTTCCAAATTATGGCATCGCAGATTGGGTCATATTTCAAGAGATAGAATGCAACGTCTCATTAAAAATGAAATTCTCCCAACATTAGATTTTTCTGATTTTGAAAATTGCATTGAATGTGTTAAAGGAAAATTTGTCAAGGGAAATAAGAAAGGAGCCACTCGAAGTGGGGGACTATTGGAATTAATTCACACCGATATATGCGGTCCTTTTCCCACTCCGAGTCTAAACGGACACAAATCATTCATTACTTTTATTGATGATTACTCACGCTATGCTTATGTGTTCTTAATTTCTGAAAAATCTGAGGCACTAGACAAATTTAAGATTTTCAAAGCTGAAGTTGAAAATCAGCATAATCTTAAAATTAAAGTAGTGTGATCAGATAGAGGTGGTGAGTATTATGGTAGGCACACTGACTTGGGTCAAAGTCCAGGTCCATTTGCTTTGTTTCTTCAAGAAAGTGGTATTGTTCATCAATTCTCTATGCCGGGTGATCCTCGGCAAAATGGAGTGGCTGAAAGGCGTAATCGTACATTGATGGATACGGTACGAAGTATGATATGTAATACCACTTTACCAGAATTTTTGTGGTCTGAGACTTTAAAAACAGCCACACATGTTCTCAATCGAGTTCCTAGTAAATCTGTTCCAGCAACACCTTATGAATTGTGGACTGGTAGAAAGCCACAACTAGGATACTTACGTGTGTGGGGCTGTCCTGCTGAAGCAAAAGTCTACAATCCACAAATTAAGAAACTGGATTCCAAAACCGTTAGTTGTTCTTTCATAGGTTATCCAGAGAGATCCAAAGGTTTTAGATTTTATTGTCCCTCGCATACCACTAGAATAGTTGAGACAAGACATGCAGTATTTTTTGAAAATGGCAACATTAGTGGGAGTAATGAAAAACGAACTATAAACCTCGATGAAGAAGACCGAATTTATGTTCCAACTTCGGTCATTTCAGAGGCTACAAGTTCTTTTTCTCCATTATCACTAAATGAAGGTACTAATGTTAGTAATGTTCCTAACAATGAACCTTTGCTGCCACAAGAACCTTTACGCAAGTCGCAAAGGGAACGAAAATCTGCAATACCTGATGATTATATTGTATACCTTACTGAAGAAGGTGGCGATATAGGTCATGGAGATGATCCTATCTCCTTTAAGGATGCCATGAAAAGTGATAAGTCATCTCAATGGCTGGAAGCCATGAATGATGAGATGAACTCAATGCAACAAAATGATGTTTGGGACCTTGTTGAGTTACCTAAAGGTGTTAAACCCGTAGGATGCAAATGGGTTTACAAAACTAAAACTGATTCTCATGGTAACATCGAAAGATACAAGGCCCGACTGGTTGCTAAAGGCTTTACGCAACAAGAAGGTATACATTATGATAATACTTTTTCTCTTGTCTCAAAGAAAAATTCATTAAGAATTGTTTTAGCTCTTGTAGCTCATTATGATCTCGAGTTGCATCAAATGGACGTGAAAACTGCATTCCTTAATGGTGACTTGCATGAAGAAATTTTCATGAAACAACCTGAAGGTTTTGTTGTCAAAGGCAAGGAACATATGGGCTGTCGGTTGAAACGATCAATTTATGGGTTAAAGCAAGCTTCAAGGCAGTGGTATCTAAAGTTTGATGAGGTCATCACAGAATTTGGATTTCAAGAAAACACTTTTGATCAATGCATATATCTCAAGGTTAGTGGGAGCAGATTTATCATTCTTGTTTTGTATGTGGATGACATTTTGTTAGCAAGCAGTGATTTAGACATGTTGTACGAGACAAAACGCTTTCTTTCAAAGAAATTTGAAATGAAGGATCTAGGTGAAGCCTCTTATGTCATAGGCATTGAAATTCATCGTGATCGGTCTCGTGGTCTCTTAGGTTTATCACAAAAGGCATATATCGAGAAAATGCTTAAGCGCTATAACATGCAAAATTGTTCTCCAAGTGTTGCACTCATTTTCAAAGGTGACAAATTCAGCAAGGCTCAATGTCCCAAAACTGAATCAGAACGTAAGCAAATGAAAAAGAATGAGTATGCTTCGGTTGTTGGAAGCTTAATGTATGCTCAAGTTTGCACACGTCCTGATATTGCTTTTGTAGTTGGCATGCTCGGCCGATATCAATCAAATCCAGGACTGGATCATTGGTGAGCTGCTAAGAAAGTTTTACGCTATTTACAAGGGACTAAAGACTACATGCTTACTTACAGAAAGTCCGATAACCTTGAGGTCATTGGTTATTCAGATTCGGACTTTGCTGGATGTGTAGACACGAAGAAATCCACATCAGGATACATATTCATGCTTGCAGGGGGACCAATTTCATGGAAGAGTGCCAAACAGTCCTTAGTTGCATCTTCCACAATGCAAGCAGAATTTGTGGCGTGTTTTGAAGCTACTGGTCAAGCAGTTTGGTTGAAAAATTTCATACCTGAACTTCAAGTAATTCAAAGTATTGCAAGACCGCTCACGCTATTTTGTGATAATGAGGCTGCTGTTTTCTTCTCTAAAAACAACAAGTCCAGCGGTGCTACTAAATGGATTGACATCAAATATCTTGTTGTTAGACAGAAAATTAAGGATAATGTTATTGTCATACAACACATCAATACAAGATCTATGTTAGCTGATTCTCTAACAAAAGCACTACCACCTACTCTTTTCAAAGAGCATGTAGCCGGCATGGGTTTGGTTAGTGACTTGTGATGTTGTAATGAACAATAATGTATTTATTA
Source organism: Rhynchospora pubera (assembly GCA_028095005.1). Taxonomy (NCBI): domain Eukaryota; kingdom Viridiplantae; phylum Streptophyta; class Magnoliopsida; order Poales; family Cyperaceae; genus Rhynchospora; species Rhynchospora pubera. The sequence goes on from CM051459.1 coordinate 104,560,924, forward strand.
AGTTATGTATTGAAGCTTCATTTATGTATTGACTGAATTTATATTGTTTGCTTATTTCTTATGTTTGCGCGTTAATGTAATTTATATAAGCAAATATACTTATGTGGATCAAATGAATTTGATTAACCATATGTTGGAAAGAATACCATTCTATAATTAATAGGGATCAAATAACAGTTTTAGTTATTTTGATTATATTAGTTTAGTTTGGTATTTCTAACTGAACAAGGTTTATGTTTTTATTGGCCAATTCTGAATTTGTGTTTTATTATGATATTTTATAGGCCAAGTGGGAGAATGTTATAATTAATGTTATTAATTATAATTAATATGGCCTATATTATTAATATAAACCAAGTTCATTTAGATAAATATTCTAAAGGGTGCATCAGATTTTGATGGAAAATCTGATGGACCATATTCATTTAATCAAGATCCCCTTAATTGCCTTAGTTAATATACTCATTTCTGTGATTAAGTGGCACCCTCTCATCATTTTCGCCTAATAAAAAAAGAAGAAACAGAAAGAGCAAAAACGCCAATTTTATGCCATCATTTTGAACTAAGGGAAATTAAGGAAGATTTGATTTACGCCTAACGCCATGTCTTCCCTACAGAATTGTAAGTTCTAACTTATGAATTTATTTAATTTTATATGGATTACGTTGATTCTAGGTTGTTAATTAGAAATATTATTATGAATTAATATTTTATGTCTTTCATACATCCCATTGCTGCTGGTTATGGCTCTCTTCAACAGACCTTCTCGCAACTCTCAGGGGCTTGTTTTGTGCCTCGATTGCTCGACTTGGACAAATCCTAGACTGAACGAGAGCAACATCAGGTGAAAAGTAGCCGAATTCTAGAGCCTACTACTGTTGGAGGGTATTGGAGAGGAAAAACATTATAATTGGAGTATTTCAAGCTCTCCAATTTAAAAAAATCATAATAAATAAAAAAAATTGAGAAATGTAAAATTTGATCTCCAATGGTATTTCAATATGGTGATCAATTTGAACGGTTTGGATTGACCGTTTGAATTGTGAATTTCAAAAAACAACTCAATGGTAAATGAATGGCACATGCCATAGATGACACGTTAGCCTTCCTCTCTATGGCGGTGTTGGTTGTGTAATAAGGGATTGCATAAGTTAAGGATGTCTAAGTGTTTATGTAGTGTTATGTAATTGATGTTTGGTTGTGTAGTAAGGATAAGTAACTTAATACATGCATATATTCATGTCAAAAGACTAAAATATCTCCTTTTTTTTAGGGCTAGCAAAAAAAACTAGCGATTTTCATTTAAAATAAAAAAAAGTTTACAAAAGGAACAATATAAATTCAGAACACTCATAAGTACCTGAATAATACTGGTACGAACCAAAAACTAAAAACAAGGTAGACTCCTAACGAGTTTATAACCCAACCGTAAACTACCAACAAGTTTACAACTTAGACGGTACTAATACCATACCTATATAACCTCAGTTAACCCTGTCTAAACCTAACTGACATTGTCGCCCTCACCATGGCACAAAGCACACGAGCTTCCCTGCATCTCATTGAAGACCACAACGCATCATAATTTAGGTCACATAGCGCAGTCGCCGACCACAGCACACACATGGCTGCCACAATACCGTCGACCGCACCCAAACATAAGACTGCTGCAACGAAAAACAAGATCGCACCCAAACTCATGGCTGCGGCGACAAAGCCGACCACATCCAAACACACAGCTGCCTCAATACAGTCATGGTCAAAACACATTTGTCGATCACATCATTTTCCAACCACCGCAATTACCCGCAATGCATCGCAGTAGCAGCAGTAGCAACGCCTCCACAACTACACTACATCCTAATGGCCGCTCCACACCACGACCGAATCGCTGACTGTATCATAACAATGGTTAAACCATTTCTAAGACCGAACCATCCACACGATTAGTACAATCGCTGGCTGCACTAAAATCACACCACGACTATGACCACAACGTAATTGCCGACCACACTACCAAACCGAAAGAGGTAGATAAGGACATGTGCGAGAAGCACCGGTCACCAAGTCGCCGAAGAGAAAAACGAAGAGAAACTGGTCCAAAAGCAAAAGAAAAATGAAAAAAAGAAGAAAAAAAAAAGAAAGGGGAGGCGGGGGAGGCCAGTATTGGCCTCCCCGCCTAGGATTTTCATTTGCTTGTGGTTGAGAGAGGAGGGTGGCAGTCGGCCAAGGTCGGAGAAGGGTGGGGAGGTGAGATTTGGGGTAGTACGGAAGAAACTTTAGAAATCGTCTATGCGGCGCGTCAAAAATCGTGCAGCTAGGGTTCGGACCCAATGCATCTCCTAGGACTAAAATATCTTTAAAATTGAATTATTTAATTTGAATTAGGATTATGCATTAATAATACGTTGTGACCTAATTATTGTTAATTATTATAAATATTAATTATTATAAAAATTAATTATTAATGATGATAATAAATCATTTTTATTATTATAAAATATTAAAAATTACTTTTAATTAAATATTATAAATTATTTAATAATAAAAAATTATTATTGATTAATTATTTTAAACTAATTATTATTAAAAATGAATATTACTTTTTAAATATTATTATTTAATTATTAATTATAATAATTAATTTTTATTATTAATTATGATTTTTTAATAATTATTGTTACATATTAATTATTATTATTTATTATTAATTATTAAATATTATTAATTATTAATGATAATAATAAATCTTTTTTATTATTATGAAATATTAATAATTACTTTAATGAAATATTATAAATATTATTTATTATTTAATAATAAAAATTATATACTGATTAATTTTTTAATCAATTAATTATTATTAAATCGTTATTATTAATATTTAATATTTCTTTTTAGATATTATTAATTATAATAATTAATCTTTATTATTAATTATGATTTTTTAATAATTATTGTTGCTTATTAAATATTATTATTTATTAATTATTTGTTAATTATTAATTATTATTAATTATTTCAAGGGTATTGTTGGAAAAAATATTAAAGAGGATCTGTGCATAATTAAGATTATATAAGTTATACGCCTTAAACGTTTGGTATATATATATATAATTATATACATATATATCAATCTTAACTATCTCGTTGTAAAACGAGGCTAGCACATATGCCATAGCTGTGTGAGCACAAGACCACAACCAGTGCAACATGATTAATTTATTAAGTTGTGTTTAAAGTAGAAATAAGTAACTATTTTGCCTTTGGCAAAGATTAAAATATTTGGACATTGGTCCTTGTCTTTGGAGAAGCGACACCGACCTCCTCAGCGTTCTCTCTTTTTTACCCCTCTCTCTCTCTCTCTCTCTCTCTGGTGCTAAACAACAATCTGAAGCGCTAAATGCTAAACTCACCAGGCTTATGTCATGTGAATATGTGATATAGTGCGCTCTCGAACAAAGAAACAGAGAAAGAAAGAATCAGCTGAAGCGTTTTCGACTAATTCCAACTTTCGGAAAAAGTAGAGCAAAAACTAAGAGCATCTTCCCAATTAAGTCGAGTACCAAAGACCACGAGCGAGTTTGTTCCTTTTCTCTGCTTCTCCCCCACCTTCAACTTCACCTTCACCTTCACCTTCACCTCTTCTCTCTTTCTCCCTCTTCCCTGATTACCCCAAATTAACATCCCTAACTTTTGGTGGCAAAGTCGGCGCCTTTGCACTATTTTGTTACCCGATCCTAGTAGAATCGATTGTTCTTCTTGGTCAGCTCCCTGTCTCTGTCTAAGTTTCCTAATTATTTTTCTACTTCAAACTTTCAAAGCTTTAATTTGGTTGCTTGGTCTTGAGATATACGTGTTTGTGCTAGTGAAAAAAAAAGTTAGGACCTTTGCATTGCCTTCTTTTTTCTTCTTTCCAATCTGGGTTTTAACCAAATAACAGCCTTTTTGTTCGGTATATTTAGCCAAGGTCGCACTCTCTTATCTTTCTTCTTACATTCAAGTCCAGTTTGTTCCCAGCCTGTTGGGTTCTGCTCTGTCTCTTACATTTTTTTTCTCTTTTTTTTTTTGCTTTTTATTAATGAAGGAATCCTTGTTGGTCATGGGTTTCTGGTGAGCGAGCACTGCATTTATTTCTGTGCCCTTCCTTTCCTCTCCAGCTTCCATCTGGTTTCCATTCTCTTTTATTCATTCCAAACTTCAAATAATTTCAGTGAATGCAACTACTCCTTTTTGCGGAGGAAAGCAAGTTAAAGTGAGAGAAAAGGAAAAAAAAAAAAATGAGAGCTTTGAGCAGTTTAGGCATAGGCCTTGCAATTGTGTCAATCCTCCTTTTCTTGGCTCTAGTGGCCGAGCTCTATTACATTTTCTGGTGGAAAAAGAGATTCAATAATAATAATAATACTAATAATATTATATCCAATAACCCCAATTTCACTCCCAAGTCCTTCTTCTTATCCAAGGGCAAAGGGCTGCTCTCTCTGCTGCCCCTCAGAAACCCGATCAACACGCAACAATCCCGATCCCGATCTCCGTCTCCTCTAAATGGCAATGGCAATGGCCATGGCCATGCAACTCAACTCACCCCTGACGACGCACTCCACCTCTCCGCCAAAGATGCTCTCCTCAAGGCCTCCCTCAATAGCGAAGAGGCTATTGACGCCGAGCTGATGCGGCTGCACAGCTTGTCGGGCCCACCCAGGTTTCTTTTCACCATAAAAGAGGAGACCAGGGAAGATTTGGAGTCGGACGACGGCCGGTCCAGAGGCGGCAGAAGCCGGAAGGGCTCGCGGGGGAGAAGTTTAGGAGATCTCTTGCATTGTGCCGAGACGCCAATCCTGACCCCTCTGTCTTCTCCCCCTTTGCTCGGCATCACCGCACAAAGTTTGGTTAATTTGGATTCATTTAAGAAGCTCGGCTTCAATCCCTTGTTCGAGTCATCCTTGTCTCCACCGCCCAAGTTCAAGTTCTTGAAAGACGCCGAGGAGAAGCTTCAGAGGAGGATTGGTTTACTGGAGGACTCCAGGGCCGGAGGAAATGGAGACACAGAGTGCGGGCAGGTCAGGGTCACCCAACCTTCGCCTTCTGCCCTTTCTTCTATCAAAACAGAGGAATAATTGATTGATTATTTAATAAGCAGAGAGAGGAATTAGGAGAAGTACTCATCAATCGACTATGTTCTTGTTCAAAATTTGTAGCATGAATTGGATGGATAATTAGAAGGTACATTTTTTATTGGTCAGATGAATGATCCAAGGCGCAACCGAATTGGTGGAAGAAGAAACTTTTTTGTGAGTTCAAATGCAAAATTAATCGTCTTTGTATGTATGAAAGAAATTTTCCTGTTTATCTGTACATTCTCTTGCCTCTTGGTGAAACTGAAATTATGGTAGAATTAAGGCCAGAAAGAGATATATGTTTGTTCTGTTCTAAGAAGGGGAGCTGTAAATATTTGTTTCCAATATTTATTTATTCAGAAACTCATTGTTCAATTATTTCTGACCTACGAGGAACTGTTGTCCTTTTAATTTGGACAATTCTCAATCAATCAATGAATAATTAATGTGTTTGTCTTCTTAATTGGAATTAATTAGGACCCGTTCCACCACTTCAGGATATTGAAAGCTATAATTGCTATTACTTATTGTTGTTATGAGGAAGAGACGGGCATTGTTTGATTTGATATCTTGGTTTATGAATTGTTGAATTTCACCTTCACATATTTATGGCTGTAGAACAGAAAATATGACCAAGTATGAGGGACTTTTTGGCATAATGAAACTTTCAACAGTCTTAGTAACTGCCATATTCAACGAGGAATATTTAAAAGAAATTAAGCAAGTGATGAAAGTCGAACATTAAATGCATAATAATTATATATTATATAAAATAGATGTTAATTTTGATTTGTGTTAAATGATATAGCAATATAGCATTTTTCTGTTGAATGGTTGCAGAACTGGGGACTGTAAGTTGAGCACAGAAGTGAAATGATATATTATGAATGATTGGGGACTGCAGTGAATGAATATTGAATAGTGGGGCAGAGCAAGAGCAAATTTTTTTTTTTACTGACTGGTCCAGTTCAGATTAAGGCTGTAACTGTTAAAGAAGTGATTATTCCACTACATTCTACTTTTCATTCCTTATTTTCTTTCTTCAAAATTAAAGAAAAAGAAAGAAGTGATTATGGGTTGCCTTTTTATCCTCCTTTTTCCTCAGAATCATCATTTTTTCATTCCATTCATTCACGTTGCATTGTTGCTTCATGTTCTTGATTCCTCTACTCGATAATGATACGCATATCCTACGCAGAGCATGCCTTGTAATTATTAGCTCACTGATCAGTCTAATCAGTAAATTTCTTGAAACACTAAATTCATGGATGTGCATATTTGTATTTCATTTGTTTAAGAAATTCAGTGTTAATTTATAGATTTGATTACCGCAAGAAAGGTTAATTCGGATAGTGGAATATAAATAAATAAATAAATAAATAGGTGTCAACATTTGTCAACCTTACGAGTATGTGAGCAAAAAAGTCATACCTCGTGAGTTTATTAGTAACATGAATGAGCATAACTCAAATTGATAGAAATCGAGTCATACCAACTCAATAATTAATAATTAGTTGATATGATTCCAGTTTGAGTTAAACTCAATCCAGCTCGCCAACTCGTGAACTGACTTGTAACATAATAATTTTTTTTTCCAAATAGTATTATCACGCATGATTTATAGGTATTAAAAATTCATAAATAATTTATTATAATAATTTATTTTAAATGTTTGTATTTTAGATTACTGTAGCTTGCGACAAATTAAGTTTTAAGAGATATTTTGTTTCAAATCAATAGAAAAAATAAAAATGACAAAAATTTTGTTGTTTATAATATTGTATAATTTTAATAGTTAAATAATATATGAAATTATGAATTAAATAAAAAATGAAGTACACATACTTATTTCAAGATGGTTCGTGACTCATTTATTAATTTGTGTTGGAGATATGAGTCGAGTTTAAACTAGCTTAAAAAACTTAACGTATTTCTAAATTGACTCGAAGCAACTCGAGCTACAAGCTAGCCAAGTTTCAGTTGTCCCTAACTCGACTCATATAACAGGCCCTTCATTCACCATTCATATTGAACAGAACTATAGACATATCTATCATTAAAAAAATGAAATAGAAACATATTAATAACTACTTAAATTGCATGATACGATACACACGTGTAGATAAGCCCGGAGCAAAAAAATACTCTGGGGCCATTTGAATCGCTTAGGAATAAGAAGAATAATTTATTTCTAGGCGAAAAATATTGAAAAATATTGAAAAATATGTAATTTTATGAAAAGTTTGAATGGTTAGGAATAAATTTCCATCCGAAATTTGCTATTCTTGTTTATTCCTTACCCATCCAAACAGCCCATAATTTTTTAAAAAAATCCATAAAAAATTGTCAGTCATCTGTACATAGAATAGAAGACCCGCCGTTATTTTAGGGGGAAAACAATAAATAAAAGGTAAATCTGGACAACAGAAAACTCTTTAAAATAAACAAAGCTGTTCAAATGTATACAGTTTTTTTCAATGAAAAAAATAATTGCAAAAGGAACATGGTATTGCAGTTCGACCTTGCGCTCTCGAGCATCTTGAAGTTACAGACTGAGCAGAATGAATAAATAATTAATATGACGAATGTACAGTGTGTCCATTAATTGATTAATCTAATTAAATAATTAGAGATGCAAAACTCTCTCTCACACAAACAGAAAAGCAGAGTTGTAGGTAGTTGTCGACTTCAGATTTAGGCTTGAGGCATCTTTAATTTGTTCATTTAGTTACCTATTTCCGGGGTTTCTTTTATTATATCTAGGAGGGTTCTCTTATTTCGAGGTTATCCTTCCAGTTAGACATTAATGCAACTAATTTGTTTATCTTTAATTATCTTCTCCTAGTGGAGTTAATCATTCGTTATATATTGTATGTTTGGTGAAAAGCACATAGAACGCCACTTTGTAGCTAGTGGGTTGCTGGTTAGTTTGGTTGGTGAGGTCTTCTCGACGGTTTGACTAAAACCTTTTAGTAAATTACATTTATAACTTACAAGGTCACATTTTTCCAGAATCAATATATAATTAACAATCCTTTTTTTTTTTTTTTGGTCTTTTCGGCCACAATATCGTTAATTTCAACATACACTTATTCAGTAATGTTAACGGTTTGTTCAAATATAAAAAAATAAAATACTTATTCTTCATCATTTGCATAGGTAATGCATCAAAACTTTCCATTCGACAATCACTTATGTGTCTATTGATTTGAATAATTAAAAAAAATAATAACATTTTGACCTTGACTATTTTTTTTAATAAAATTACCGAAATTATTTTATATAGGTATTCAGACGCAAAAAGTTTTAATAGAAAGAATTATTATTATTTTTTTAATAAGAAGAAAGTTCGAACGCGTTTTATAAAAGCGTACAGTCTCTCTCCTTCTTACCTGTTTATAAAACGCGCTCGAAGGCTTCGAACGCGTTTTATAAACGGGTACGAAGGAGAGAGACTGTACTGCTTCAGTTACGCCTCAAAAGGCTGATCAGACTTTCGTACCCGTTTATAAAACGCGTTCGGAGCCTTCAAGCGCGTTTTATAAACGGGTAGGAAGGCGTAAATTTTTCGAAATGGAGTTATTACCATTTTTTTCAAAATTAATAGGAAAATTAATGTGAAAATTTAGGTTAAATTTACAATTTTTAAAATATCACATTTAATTTCATATTAATTTTATTTTAAAATGGCATTAGAATATTAATTTTGACATTAATATCATTTTGTTTGAATAACTATTAAGAAAGTCACTTGATTTACTGCATTTATCTTTTTAATGATTAATTTATGATTTTAAAAACTTTTTTAGTAGTTTAGAGTGGTTTTTAGGTTTGCAAACTTTCAAAGTGGATTTTGGAGGTCTAGAGAGCGTTTTTTGGCTCCGAAAATAGTCGTTACGGGGTTTCACCTTGGTAACATGTTTAGATCTCGTCGTCAGCTTTTCGGATTGCGCTCGATTGCCCCAAACGGACCTTCCTATCAAAAGTTATGCCTGTTTAAAGTTTTAATGTTCAAAATTTTTAAAAAAATTTATATTTTAATTATTTCCATATTATATATTATTTGATTATATATGGCTAACATAAAATTAAAAAAAAAGAGAGACTACAATGCAAAAGATAAGTTTGTAGAATTAAATAGTAAAAATACAGGGTCGTCGACGAATAATTATTCAAACAAAATGATATTATACACATGTTAAAAAAAATATGTGCAATTAAATACATATAAAATATGTGTGATATATTTGTTATATCTATTTAATACATCTTTAATTGGAAATAAAATTTTGAGAATTTTGTAAATATGAAACATGCATGGACCTTGTTGAAAAATATTATTTTTAATAAGTTAAATGTTGCGGCTTGAATGAAAAATATGAAAAACTAATAACACGTTTATAAAACGCGCTCGGAGGCTCCGAACGCGTTTTATAAACGGGTACGAAGGTCTGACCAGCCTTTTGAGGCGTAACTGAAGCGGTACAGTCTCTCTCCTTCTTACCCGTTTATAAAACGCGTTCGAAGCCTTCGAGCGCGTTTTATAAACGGATAGGAAGGAGAGAGACTGTACGCTTTTATAAAACGCGTTCGAACTTTCTTCTTATTAAAAATAATAATAATAATTCTTTCTATTAAAATTTTTTACGTCTGAATTCCTATATAAAATAATTTCGGATCAAATTAAGACCCAAAGAACTGTACATACAGCTTATTAAAAATGTCTGTAAATTATACTTTTTTTTTTACAGGTCACTGACATTATAAAATATCATGTTTCGTAAAATAATTGTGTGCTACAATATGTGTCACCTTTGAATTCATACTAGAGGGATACAGGGAGCTTCGCTCAATACTTTAATATTGGTTATCATTTTCAATGATTATATTGCAAGTTAGATTATATGATATTTTTTTTATTTTATAAAATATATTGCACATGTGAATTTAAAGCAATGGTTGAAGAGACCAAATAACAAATAGGCATGAACTATCTTGGATGTACAAATATATTTAATTCTTAAATGAAATATGATTGATACAATTATTTTTAATATACTTAAACAAAAAAGAGAAAATTATATTTAATTATAGAAAATGCTGGAACGGGTTTTAATTAATTTAATTCATATACATGGAGTTGACAACTGAAAATAATACAATAAAGACTAGATCATATATTACTATGGGAACAAAACAAACAGGCACGATCAATACAAACGTACACGGAAAGTTGAACTCTCTTCTTAGCAAACAAATAAACATTAATTTAGCTGATGATTGCATTCTTGCAGAAATAAATATTTATTTGTTTCTTATATTGCCTATGAGCTTGGTTATCATCTTGGGTTTATAACAAAACAAAAAAAAGTACCAAGATTTGATCCAACGGATACAAGAAGAACTATATATTCCATGATTAAAGTGATCGAACTTTGCATTTTAGAACTGCTTAAATAATTGGCATGTATGACTCTAATATACAGCCAATTGTTTTATTATATGCACCGTCGATGGAGATTGGGTTTTAAGCATAAGATACCAAAGCTTAATGCAATAGTATGGAATGAGTGATTGAAATATGATTGGGTCTACAAGACCATACATGCACAACACAAGTATTCTTCAATCTTCACGCTAAAGTTTTGGCTAGCTAGCCTAGCTAATTATAGCAAATTATTTCAACATTAAACATACTTCCTAATAATGTTTAATGAAAATAAAAATCTTGATTCGCTCATAATGTGTTTCTTAAGGAGTAAGCGATGTCCTAAGACGCTCTTAATTGAAAACTATTTGTTACCGCTTACAATTAAGAGAAAACTAAGACAAAGCATACATGATATTAAAAAAAAATTCTCCTTTTTTCCTTTGAGCAAAAGAGAGAAGATACTGAACAATTGGTAATAGTAGGGAGCAAACTTTTAAAATAAAAACATTCTGCCTTGAGAAGAGATTAGTTCAAAATAGATTTTTCTGATTGACGAAGAAAAAGGAAGGAAAGGTCAGGAGTTCATCGGACGAGGAAGAGAGAAGGAGAAGCGATATCGGACAATGCGCGAGAATTATCACCAATTTTTTGGTTTTGGATGAAAATTTCACCAAACTAAAGTCACTCGCTTCTAGGGGTGTCAACGGCATCATTTTTGACGTTATGCCGTTTCGTTTATATTAAATGGAACGGTTTGTGGCATGAAATTTTATATCGTTTTCTAAACGAAACGGTATGTGGCACAGTTGGTTATACCGTTTAGACCGTTTCAATCCCATTTCAAACCGTTTTATGTGTAATTTCTAAAGTGGAACGGTTGATGACACAGAAATCTGTTTCGTTTAATAAACGGAACGGTAAATGGCATACCGATTTCGTATCGTTTTTAAGTGGCACGATAACGGTAGGAGGCGAAACCGTGGTCGTTAACCGCACCCCTACTCGCTTCTGTCTGTTTCGTCACTTCTCATCATTTATTATCTCACCTCGTTTTTAACCATTCCCAGATGGATCTTGGCACCAGAATAGCAACAACGGCTACGGGCGCCTTTTGCTGGCCCAAAAAAAAAAAAAAAAAAAAGAAAACAAACAGAAAACGAAGTATTTTTATTTTTTTAGCTTTCGTTTTGAAAATTCTCGGATCAATTTCGGTTCATGTTTCAAATGATTAAAAGTTGGAAATTGATTAGTGATATCCCATTCCGCGTCATTCGCGTCATTGCGCTCCACACGCCTCAGTTAAAAGTCAGAGCAACGCTCTATTTCCTCTACTCATCCAGTGCGTATTTTTTTTTCATTTCGCTTTTATAAGTGTTCACTTTAATATGTACAAATGTTCACTTTGTAATAGAATTGTTCACTGTTTTATAAGTGTTCGCTAGATCAAATATGTTCATTTTAATTTTTTATTTTTTGCCAAAAGTTCAGTTTGGTCAATAAAAATATTCAGTTAATTGAGTATAATCAGTTAGTTGCAACAGAAAATATAAACGTTATGAGCAAACATGTTTATTTTATTAATTAAGTATAAATGTTTTATTTAGTAAGTACGAATGTTCAGTTTAATAAGTATAAATGTTCAGTTATTTAACAACTGTTATAAGAAAAAAAAATCAAGCGAAGGGGTCACGAACCAGACAAAAAATACATGTAAAAATTAGAATTGGAAATGAACCGATCCTGTTCAAATTAAATTTTTTTTTATTCTACCCTTACCTCCTAGCGCACCTCTTGACCACGCGCGACTCTGACTCTAGCGCGATTTCTACGCATTAAACTGAACACTTCTTATTATTAAATTGAACATTTGTAACACACAGTAGTGATGGCTGGAATGATATATTTGCCGATAACACTTATAATTCATGTTAAAAGTTTGAAAAGCAAAAACAAGGGAGCACGAAATTTGGGCTTTTAAGTCCAGGAAATACTAGCCCATATGGGGAGAATCCAAATCAATTTTATGATGCATTCTATCTATAATGGTAATTGGGCATTTCTGAAAGTTGATTGTTAAATGAAGAAGCAATCACATTTCACATATTAATTTGGGCCTATTAAATATGATGTTCATATATGACGCGATCAGACAGAATGAAAGAAACCCATGCAACAACAGAACTACTTGCTTGTGTTTGGGTAAAAATTTGGGCTTCTATTTGTGTCAAGTCACCTCCTCTATCGTACAAGTATTTTCCTTTTTCGAGCTAAAAGTAAGTACAATTTTTGGGTAGACCCAAACTCGGTATAGTTCAATTAACCAAAAAGAAAACAAAACATGGTAGTCGAAGTTTTCAAACTTAATCTACAACATCGATCTCTCTTTCTGTGTTGATGCAAGTGTTAAAGGCTTTATAAACTTACTGTGAAAGCTAATTTATAATGCCTGCAAGGAATTTGTTGGTCAATTTCCTTTTGGGCTTAGCTTAATAAACACACTAAATAAGAATTGAAGAAATCAGCATCACTGTAAAGTCTATGGTATAGAGAACCAGCTCTTGGTCTAGTGGCAAAGAGCAATGCACCTTGATTCATTGAGTTGAAAGGTCGCAGGTTCGAAATCCGGCTGAGGGGTCTTTCATAGACATTTAATTTAAAAATAATTAGTTGGGTGACTTAAACCTTCAATTTATCTTAAAAAAAAAAAAAGGTCTATGGTATAAAAACCAACATCACTGAAAGTCTGAAACGATGACAAATTAAAATCACACACACTGAGAACAACAACAACAACAACAACAACAACAACAACAACAACAGTATATATATAATAGAACTTTGCATTTAACGGATTAAATTAGAAAAATGAATAGAATACCTGTCGGTTAGAAGAAGAACTAGTTAATCTTACTTTAACAATGTCACCTTAGTTAATTATTACTTTTTCAATATATAATTGTGTATAATGCTTTGAATTTACACGAGCTAAATTAATGCTATAGATAGAGGATTGTTATCTTCAATTAATATTTAGATAGATTGTTATCTTTAAGCTGACATCAGAACTACCGCACCGATTGATCAATAGAACTGAGTAAAGAGAGAAAGAGAGGGAAGGTGGGGGGACTGGGGCTGGTCAACAGGTCCCAGGGAAAAGGAGCCAACAGAATCATCTTCTTTTTTCTTTTTCCAAAATATTATATATATATATTAGTATTAGTATGTATAAAAAGGGAAAAAAGAAAAGAAAAGAGAGGTTGTGTACTGAATACTGCTCCATGGCTCTTCCTTTAGCAAGTCATCTCAATCACTGTTAGGGTTTCCACATGCCTACCTCACCCCCTGCCTTTGCCTCTCTATCAACTTTTCTTTTCTTTTTCCATTTTATGTCTGAGACTGTGCTCTCAGCATCACTCTCAGAATCTTAAAGCCTAAAGCAAGATACCTCTCTCCTTCTCTCTCCTCTCTCTCATTAGTAATTACAGCTCGCTCTCCTTCTCTGAGGAAGAAGCCATATATAGTGTGCTCTCCTCTCCTTCTCTCTCTAGCTTATCCTTCACTGGATTTTAATTCTTAGAGAGAGCACATAGTGGTATACCTTATCTCAATTAACCAAACATATATTATATATATATAGCGAGCTAGGAAAACAGAATTCGATCTTCACCATGGTTTTCACTTCAATTCCAGTTTATGTAGAGCCACAGAACTGGAATCAGGTAGATAATTACATCCTTTCTTCTCATCTTCTCTCTCACTTTTTGAGAACATCCGTTTTCCCATTTCTGAGAGAAACTTTCGACTCTTTCTGAAAGGAAGCAACACTTAGGAACATAAAATAGCATTTTTTTCTATAAAAAACAATGAGTTTTCAGATTAAGACATCATAATCTTTCTCTACTTAACTTCTCCTTTAGCACTAATCATTTTTTCCCATCTCCCTCTCTCTCAGCTTTTTTTATGTCAATATAGTTTTACTTTTTCCTTGAATTAATTAATATACTAATTGAAAGCACTAAAATTTCCTCCAACTATTTTAATCCCCCTCCTTTTTGTGATCTGACCAACTTCAATTTTAATACCTAGTTTAGTTTCAATATACCTCGTATATATTCTCTTTTTCGTTTATCATATTTTGGCTAATTCATCATTTTTCCTCCTTTTTGTATAATTAAACAAATAGCAACAAACCCAAGAAACACCCACAAACATCAACAAGTCGACAGGCTCGACCAACCGACCAGTCTCCATGACCGAGCAGGCCCGCATTGCGAAGGTCCCGCTGCCAGATCCAGCACTTCCATGTCCTCGGTGCGAATCCACCAACACCAAGTTTTGTTACTACAATAACTACTCACTCACTCAGCCTCGCCACTTCTGCAAGACCTGCCGCCGGTACTGGACTCGTGGTGGAGCACTGCGCAATGTACCAGTTGGAGGCGGCCTTCGCCGCAACAAGCGCAGCAAATCATCTGGTGCCAAGCCATCTTCTTCATCTGCCACTTCATCTGGTGTGAACCGCCAGACTGGTACTAGCACTGGTACTGCAAGCTCCAGTGGCAATGTTATTACAAACCCTAATACCACACATCTTCCCTTCATTAGCCCCTTGCACCAGATGTCCCATGATTATAGCACCACAAGCTTGCCAAATTTAGGGTTAGGGTTTGCTAACATGCAAGCCATTGACTCCTTGGAATACCAAGTGGAGAACAACGGATTGAGTATTGGATTGGAACCATGGAGAATTCCAAATCCACAGACTCAAAACCTCCCATTCTTGCCTGGAATGTACTCTTTAGAGGGAGACGGTATTATGAAATTGTCTGCTCCGGGTCTCATCACACAATTTGCTTCAGTGAAAATGGAAGACAATAACAATATGCAAAGTTTGAATTTGCCACGTGGGTTATTAGATAATCCAGGAAATGACATCTATTGCACCAGTGGATCAGGCACCAGTTTTAGTACGAGTTGTGAAGGCAATGGTGGATGGACGATGGATCTTGCTGGATTTAATTCTGCATCTATTCAAAGCAATATTTTGTGAGTTAAGGTTCATTATATGTAGCCTTAGGTTGAAGGTCAGGGGTTTTATTTGATGCGTGCCTCTTCTTTTTTTTTATATATCTTTTACTCTTAATTAGTACGATAATTAACAGGAGTGTGCTTTTTCTTCTGTTCTTTTTCTTCTTTTAACTTACTAAACAAATTAAGGAGAATGTTTTTTAATGGAGACTGTAAGTCTTGTTCCTTGCTTGTTATTATTAAGAACGATATAATTAATGGTAAGTAATGTTTGATTTTGATTTGCTGTTCAGCAATTTGATTAAGCTTGGGATGAAAATATTTGTAAATCATGATATAGTATCTTCTTTTTTTGCTATCTAGATTGGAAAAGACTTTAAGACTTTCTAAACATTTTTTTGTCGTGTGTTTTATTGAATGGGGGCGGAGTTAATGTATGTGTCATTGATAGTACTCGAAGAACTATACATAAATGAAATGTTACATATTCATATGATTTGAGAATAATATATATGGAAATTAAATTTATCTAATTCGTAATTGCTTGTTTATAAAATGGAAGATGTTTTTCAATAACAATTGTTGTTGCTTCTGAAGTTTTTTTTATTGAAGCACATCCTTGCATTAAAATCACAATAAAAAATGATAAACTCCTGAACCGGCAATGACATTAATCCTGGCAATGATTCAAATTCCTAAAGTTGATTCTATCTGCCTAAAATAATAGAAAATTATTCTCTGCTTCATAATCAGCAAGGCCTAGAAGAAGTTTCTTATGGAGAAACTGCAAAATTTAATTAGTTCTTCAGCTGATTTATAACCAAATTAATATCTATCATGTTACGTACTCAAATTATCACAGAATATTGCAATTTGTTTCCCTTAATTTCCTTAATTTTAGGTAATTTTCTTATGATTTTTTTTTGTGTCGTCGACATGGACAAAGAAGTGCTAGATGTACACGTCTGTCTAGCTAACTATTAATGATAACTTAGATAATTTTCTACTTTAAGTCTCCTTCATACCGACTAAGTCTGCACTAATTGTGTACTTGACGAGATCCGTCTTTGTTTTAACTTCTTCCGGAAAGAAGCCATCATCAGCTTACTATTCCAATTCTATGTGTAATTCTAAAACACTAGTCAAAATCAAGCTGATTCGCCTTTGTTGATGTCATTCATATATATGTTATTTACTTAGTGTTCGGTTTGTTGCTCTTTTTGCAAATTGCTGAGACCTCTTTTTTACAGATACCTCCATATATATGAGTGAACTCTTTTTCCATAATTTAGCATATCTTTCTTTTTGGCATTAGAATTTAGCATATCCAATTTACCTTATACACATGGGAGAACAAGAAAGTACAAATATAGCAACAAAATGGAAGCGGCAACAATTAATCAATGTGGATTACACATTACATCTTTAGCTGCTTAATTAAATACATATTTTCTCGATCTTCATGTTTCTTTTTCCATATCTAGAACAACATCAAGTCCAACGAGAAAGTAAAGCCTGCGAACCTCTACATGAAATTCATTCAATTCTATAGTCTAATAACTTTAAGAATCTTTTTGCTTAAAAGTACCATAATATATATAGCATTTGATTAGAAATTATCATTAAGCTTTGAACAACTGTTGTATTTTCTCTTCTTTTTAGAGATCCTTGATCGATGGACCAATCAAAATTAGACCATTCTCCCTGCATAAAAAACCGTGCAATGTTTCTCTTGTTGCTAGGATATTATATATCCCATATGTTTTACTTTGCTAGAATGCTTCTTTTCCTATACATATATGTCCTTCTTTTACCTCTGGCCTGATGTGCGCTATATATAAGCAATTATGAAGTCGTAAGAGGTACAGTTAAAATTAGTTAAACAAATTGTTAATTGGTGTGAAGCTGAGTTAATAGCTAAGAACAAAAAATTAAGTATATATAAACGGTTGTTTTTCCTCATATTACTATTGACTATTGAGGCATCGATCAGTATGGGCATATATGCACCAAAGCAACATAAAATGCTAAGCATTACGCACACAGAGAGATAGGGAAGTTTCGTGCGGACTCTTTTTACAGATAATATTAAATACATAGTATTCTTCAAAAATAGGTACATATATGCACAGTTAAAACGTCATGTTAAAAAAGAGAAAAGCATGTGATGTGAGAGACAAAGAGACATTCACTTTATATGGGCATATTCCTTTAAGATTTGATGCACAGGTAAGCTTCTATTAATAACATATATACACTCGCTAATGTGAAGTTGCAAACAATTGTTATTATTATTATTGTTTATGTTATTATTATGTGGTCCACTAATAAGTACTCTTATTGCAGTGTCTAACTGTCTATCGTGTGTGTGAGAGAGAGAGATCCAGAGAGAGAACGAATGGCACAGAAACCCAGGCACGGGTAGATTAGGTCCCTCAAGAAAATCCATTTAGCAGCCTTAGAACCAGCAAGGACATATTTGCCACATGCACTTGGCAAATCCACTCCATTTCCTCTCCAGTTTGTCTCAAAATGAAGGCCCACCGATCATTCCTGCTCTCACACTATCCTGAATTCATACATACGAGTAATTGAGATCTGAATTTTCATTCAATAACTGGTCGAATTGAACGAGAGCTTAAGAGACAACATATACGACTAGATGGTTGATCAATTTTATTGCATATATATGAGAACTGCAATCGACCTAACAGATTAATTATTTTTATTGACAGAAGCTAGATTAGAAAGTTAGACAAGCTTAATTATTTTGATTGACAGAAGCTAGACTAGAAAGTTTGACAATTATATTAATTTCACCATATCTTAAATATAATAAAGAATAACGACAAGGTTGGTGGATGGATGGGCCGATGGGGAGAGAGAATTAATGTAGAGTGTGTTTGTGACTGTAGAGAACACAAAACAGGGAGAGAATCTGGAATGATGTCAGGCTTTGGCGCACACCGATGCAGTCTCCTCCTTTGCAACAGAAGAATAAAGCGCCTCCACCAAGGCCCCAACCAACCCATAGTAGTTACTAGTTAGTACTTAGTACTTCCCTCCCTGTTCATTTATTTATTTCTAATCAATTCAAAAGCACATAGGCACCGTTTGGATATAGGAAGAAGGAAAAAGTAAGAAGGCCCAAATTTATTATAAACAATTCAAACTCTTCATAAAGTTACACACTTCCCAATACTTCTTCCCACTTCTTCCCTTCTTCTCACACCTATCCAAACGGAGCCATAATGAAGATAGAGGAATGAGGAATCCTTGTGTGAACACTGAACAGAGACAGCGTGCCTTGATCCAAAACATTTTTAGTAGTTCCCAATCCAAACTGCTCTTCCTGTGATGCTCAAGCTGTACTGTTCCGTAAGCATTCACCCAAATATGCAGGCATATAACTTAAAAGCCAGCCACTGGCATCTTTTATTTACTTAACTAGGTTACTTAGTTGTCGCTGATTCGCAGCGACTAATCTTGTTATATTATATTTTGTTATTATTTAGTTATTAGATTGACTATGCAAAGATTGGATCGGAGGTAATTTAGTTGGTATCTAATAAAAGAGCTAAAATTAATATTATTTTTTTTTTTGTCATCAGCCGAGAGATGGAATCTATTTTCTTTTTGTCTTTTGCGAAAGTTAATTAGCTGTGAATTATTTTAAAAAATGAATATTATGGAGATATTGTCTTAGCTACAAATAAATTTTATGAAAACATGCACTTCACCTGTATTATAACACAAACCAGTTAAAATGGGGTAAATTTAATTTGTGTTTTGGAAGACAATTAAAATGGAATGAAGAAATTAAGAATGAAGTTATTAGAGTAAGAAATTATCTTTATTCTTGAAAGAACAAAGTCATATAACATATATATTTCGACAAACATATTTAGTCACACAAATGAGAAACAAGTACCTATTGGGTCTAGTGTTAACAGTACCACTGCTCTCATTACAAAAAGAGTTTTTTCATAGCATGCATTCACTTTGTTCATCGAAAACAGCCCAAACACTTTAACAACGGACTATACATACGCGGCATGCATGACATTATTGTTATCACTACTGTTATATATACCAACAGGTCCATAAGCTCCTACGATTGTCAGAACAATTCATATACAGTGACAATTAGCTGACAGAAGGAGGCTCGTACTTATCCTTGATTACTAGAAGAGACGTCACCAGCAGTGGAGGCTTCAGCTCTAGATGAAGATCTGCAACAATAAATATATATAATATATCACATTATCTTGACTCAACTGTTACAAAGGTACAGAAATAGTACGCATACAATGAAATAAATAGATAAATATCTCAGATAAGTATTATATATGATTTGAATGCAACAAGTAAACCATAATCTATTACCCTTATTTTTGTATAAGCAGACAATATACAAGGAACTGTAATAAGCCACTATTTGTACATACTAGTTATGTATTGAATTCATATCGAGCAAGGTATGCAGCACCTATTTTCAGACTCTTCGTGTTTGATCACAATAGCAGCACGCTGTTTCTTGGCCTGATGCCCCAGATTCTTCCCCACAATACATTCGAACATTGGCTGCACTGAAATAAACATATCATCAAAATGTTAATAGTGGTAATTGGAGGTCAATTAAGCATTAGATACAAAGGTATACAGGGAACACATAAATAGAAGTAGATTGATGTACGGTCATAATCATTAATCGCATGTTATCTGCAACAGAGCATGCTTAAGTTAAAGATATCTTAGAAGTTAAGGGAGACAAGCCAATATGCCTGTTTTTAGGATCCGAAGAAGCTTCCAGAGTAGCTTGAAAAAGGGCATTTTTCATTTAGCAATAACACCCCTGCAGCACGTTTCTCAGTATCTGTCAGTGATCCAATATGTGCAGGTGCATTCTTAGCGGACAATCCCGCAATCGAGGGTGCTGAGGGCACTCTATAGGCCTCAACTTGATTGACATCAAAGGTCAGCCTGTTTTTGTAAAATTGAGAGAGATTTATTTGCATTGTAAAACGAAACTGTTTCCCAATGATACTTGTCAATTGAACTGGTAACATGTGCGAAGATCGGTGTGTTTCTTCTAAAAGAACATGAGCCTTAATGCCCACAACCGTCTCGGCCTGTTTTCCCAGAATAACAAATGCTGCTGACGCCAGTGCCTCAGTAATTCGCACTGCAATATGCATGGTACATGTTAAAGAAAAGTTTAAGAAAATGTAATTATGAATAAAGTTCGCTACTGGTTATACGTAATTAATTGTAATAACATCCCACAGAGCATACCACTGAATAGGTGTTGCGTATGTTATTTCACACCGCTGACAATCAGAAGAGTCAAGAGTACTCTTACAAGCCAAACAGGCCGTATAACACCAACCATCCTTACTTAAGATCTGAGTTATAATGGCCTCACATGTGTTTTGCTGATCCTGCAAATAACAAATTTAAAAAAATTCATTACATGACAGGAACATCATGCAAGTGCGATGGAAGAGTGCTTATGTCTATAAAGACACCATTATGCCCAACTAACGTGAACAACATGGTGAATTAAATCCGCGCACTTACATTACTGCTGTGAGGCTCTAGTTCTATCATTTCTTGTACCGTCATGGGCACAGAAACTGTGAGCTTTGAAGCCCTTGAAGGTTGGGCGTCAAGGGGCCGAAGTGGCGCTATTGGATCGTAATGTTTTCCTTCAAGCCTTAATTTGTGATGTCTAAATAGATCAAAATAGGTGCAAAGGAAAAACACAAATTAGAAAGAATTGTTGGAGGAGCTCAAGCAGGAAGAATGGTAGTTGCATAAGTGCAGAATCAAATTTAATCAATTTGGCATCTTTCCAAATGAAACTCATGTGTTGTCAATTTTCAAAAAGATCAAATATTACATTTTATTTGTGTTTTCAATTGTTGACCAAATATTAGTAGAATTGTTATTTTAATTATATCAATTTGGCAGCTTTCCAAATTAAATTCATGTGCCTTTATGGCCTTTAATGTTAAAAAAAAATTGTGTTTTAAAGTAGCATTTTATACATGCCGGATCACTTTAAATGATGTGATTGCGCTCCACTCGATTCTTTTTGCCGCTATCAGAAAGACAAATAACAATAGAAACTTTCTAGATAAGAAATCAACATATATCAGTCTTTGTGTCTGCCATCATTTCATACAATGATGAGACAAAAGAATATAACATTACTTCAGTCAAGCATCTACAGTAAGATGTAATTAGGGTGGTAGCAGGACCTTACCAGGTTGGCTTTCAGTTGTGTCAAATTTGAGACCTAACCTAAATTTAAAAATTTGTTGGTTTTAACTAATCTAACTCAAATGCACTACCAGTAATTACTGACTGCTCTAACCGGCGTAACCTCCATGAACTGAAACCTGAAATTCTCATATGGACAGCTCAAATTTGGCACGGGATCGATCACCGACACAGCCTAAACTCTGATTTTCATGTTTTGGTTGGTTTAGACATTTAGTTTATGTTACTTTCAAGGTTAGTTTGGCTTAAGCTTCATCTCAGCTCAGAGGTCAGCAGTGTTTTGCATTATTAAAATGTTAAAAAAATATTAAAGTTGGAGTTAGCAAAGTTTTCATATCAGATCAGATTGATGATTTGTAAAGAATAAAACATATCACCTCATTACTGCCCACGTATATATTAATAACAGAAAAAAAATGTTTCAAAATACCTCTTTGCCCACCAAAACAAAATTCATAACCTATATAGTACAGTTTTCTGGATCAATATTTTCCAACACTCACTACAAGAATTTAATGTAAAGGCGAGAATAAAAATTTGGTTTGTGCCGTCGACTTATAGACGGGAATAATCATTTACGAGTAAATATCGACGGGAATAGCACCCTCGTAATTGCCCTCCTAGCGAATAATCCATATTCGCGAGGAAGCCTCGGAAAAGCCTTTTAACGAGGTAAAATCGTAAATATTGTCGTGGATAAGTATCCTCGGAGATAAAGTGTCCGTATGCCACCCTGGCACGCTCGAAGCACTCTTCCTCGGCAATAATCTTTTTTACCGAGGAATTAAAGAGTTTATTCCCGTCGATATATTGACGGGATAAATACTACCTGGATAAAAAAAAATCTTATTCCACCCTGATATATTTACCTATTCTGCCCCTGAGATTATTTACCAATTGTTGTTCTATCATACCAATATAGCTGAGCCAAATGACATAAATATGAAAGAAAAACTATTGATAATGATTAATAGAAACTATTCTAATCTAAACTATTGTTAAACATTCGTAATATTTTTTTACAAAAGAACTAAGATAGCAAGTCACGACATGCATAGTATCATAATATATACCAATATTCCCATAAACCTCCATAAAAATCTAAAAAAAATTCCTACATCATCTACATCAGTCTCTTCAGCAAACAATCTATTTCTTTCCTCTAGCATAGCTGCAATCTTTTTAGATGTGTAACTGGTATTGCATGCCTCCATCTCGAGTCAGAACTGAGACATAATTCGATGCCCTTGCACGCTTTCTTATGTTGTTAAATGGCAGCGAACTTGGTTCAAAAGCATTGCCCAATCCGTAGGCTTTACCATGAGAATTTCCACCACTTGCCATGCAAGTAGATCCGCTTTAGAATTGTCGGAGTAGTCATGAACAACCCTTAGCTCGTGCAATTTTTCCTATCAATTGCATTCAACAATTACTTAGTAGAAGTATAAATGCATGATAACTGCATATTATGTTTTTTTTTAATAATAGGCTTAGCAGAATTGGATCAAATAGTTGAGTCAAATACAGGTCAAAATTTAATCTGCAACCTAAAGCAATCCAGAAGATTTTTTTACATTTTTCTACTCAACTAAAGCAATCCAGAAAATTAAGCTTAATCTAAAACAAAGCTTACCCAAAAATCATCCAAAGTCCCTATTATGAGGTAACATTTAAGCTGTATGTGGTGAATTTACCATGGAGCGTGATAGGTCCAAACATTATTTACCATGTCTTCTCCAGAGGAGGCACACTAAGCTATTGAAAAATATAACTCATATGTAAGTACAACTTAAGATAATTTTTATTTTCCTAATTAGTGAAAAAGCTTCACATGACAAAACATTGTGGGACATCCTACCTTTCCAACTTCCAAAAGGAAAAATTGACTTACTGTTAGCTAAATTTCTGACACAGTCAGTAGTATACTTTTGTGTAAAATGATTAAAATTTGGGCTGCCTAACCCCTTGTCAAAGTTAGATTATATAGGGTGGTCATACTCTGAAACATAGCACTGATGAATATCAGTAAAGGATTTAATTTGTTCCAGCAGTGACTGTTCTCGATAACATGGTTCTTAGGAGAAGAGGAGAGATCTGATTCTTGTAAATCCTCACCGATGTGTTAAAAATGGATGTTTTGCTATATAATTCAATTAAGTTATACGCTTAGTACTGACAAGTGAAAACAAGTAGGTTGCCTTAATAATGGACGTTTTGATTCAACTATATCAGCAACATATTTCATAGTTAACTCAATTCGTTTATGCTATACCATATTCAACATATATCAATAATCACGCAGACCCCCCCCCCCCCAAAAAAAAAAATGGCACTATTTAAGGTATCAAATCAAAATTCAGACGCTAATGTAAATTATTAGAAGCTAGAAGAATTTGACCTTTCAGAACTAATATTAATTGGAAATAAATAAAAAAATCACCAAAAATTTTTTAAAAAAAGCACATCAAATTATACTTACGCAAACATCCTTAGGCTAGTTATCACCAAATTTCATGGAGTTGATGTCGCAATTGATTTGTTGGCCATTATTGTTGATTGGTAAATCTGATTGGTCCGATAATTCTATTTGTACCTCATTACCCGATGTGCGGTGTTGATTACCCTCTATGTTACTCGACTCATTGTGTTTCTCCGGAGCAACCTTGATGCGTAGGTATACCTCCTTACTGGTAGGCGGTCGATGAAGTTCGTCTTTCTTTATCTGCCATGTGAATTGTATATGACAGTAGACATAACCCGATTTAGAGTCCTAAGAATGCTGGTACACTTCTTGGTACCAGTAGGTACAGTTGGATTACTTTTAAATGTCTCAGTGGTCCTATGGTTCTTAGTTAAAATAGAATCTTGTGATTGGTTACTAATATGTTCCAATAAAATGAAACAGGCCTTAAAGGCCTCTTTCTGAAAAAAAATCCAGTACAAAGGGGTAAATAATACTGAAGTTCAGTGTGATAAACTTCAATTTCTAAAGAGATTTCTAGCGCAGGTGCATGAAAACCAACAGAAAAATATAGCACACTTCTTGAAATCCGACACTTAATGTAAATCCAACATTATACAAATAAGTTTCGTCGTGAAAAATATAGTTTAGTTTGAATAATTAATCCAGCACCTACAGTATACTCATTTTAGACTGTACTTGGTCTCAATCCAGGGTGAAGGTATATAATGGGTTTCAGACTTACATCCAACAGAATCAAATTCAACCAGAAATGATTTGCGTTAACGGGGCGCTGCAGATTGAACTAATTTCCGAATCTAAACCAATATTGATAGTAGAGATAACCTAAAAATAAGGGAGAAAAAATGCGAATAAGATTACCCTTTGGTGGAAGTGTGGCGACGGCGAGTTAAGCAAATGAATTTTTCTATTTTTTTTCTGAAAATGCGTGCAAATGACTTTCGTTGTCTCCAGAGATTTCTCTAACTGCAACTCTGCAAGTCAATTAGCGATTTGTGGAGAGACGGTTTGAAGGGATGGTTTGTCGAATATATCTCTTGATTACAGAAAACTGATTTGGAGTGCCCAAATTGCAGAGAAATAATAACAGGGGAAAAAAGGATGTTGATATTATTTTCAATTTTTGGCGCAGTTGGTATAATTTTAGAGGCAATTTTCAAAATTTTGGCGCAGTTAATTAAAATGTGTGAATTTTTCCGTTTGATGTTTGTCATATTAAATATATTTAACTAGCCCAATTTATAAATTCTAAGGACAGAAGTTAAATTGAGTAATGTACTTTATTATATTTTATTGTACATTTTTGGGCAAATATGAACAATTTTGAACGTGCTTCACAACTTAATGGAAAAAAAACTAATACTTTTTCCATATGCATTTTATATATCACACAATGAATAATTACTAACGAATAAAACAAACTTCTATCCAAGCAATAAGATTACACTTTTGTCATATGAATTTGGATAATATTATACTATTTTTTTTATATATGAATACATCTTACAGGCTTTTTTTTTTGTCATGAAACATGAATAGATCTTACATATTATCTTACAAAAAGAATATAAACGCTGTAATTACTTTAAAAAATTATTCTAAGATGCATTTATGTGGTGTAAATTAATTACGACATTCAACTATATAAAATCGCATGTAAATATGTTACGATTCTGTTATGTGCTTATGATACAATCATAAAATTAATTATGAGTTACAATTATTTAAATAGTAAGATTCGGGTGCCACATTTTTTTGGTGCCACAAATGCCATACTTTATTTTTTTATTTTAAATTTTAAAATTTAAAATATAATCATCCAATCCAAACCGTTGATCTTGTTCATTTTAACGACGGATGCGTTGTCATTAAATTTTATAATTTTTTAGTTTATTCGATGCTTGATCAAAAGGTAAAAAAATGAATGAATCAAAATAACTAAAATAGATTAATTCTAATAGGTCTATTTTTCAACCTCTTGATCAAGTATCAAATAAATTTAAAAATTATGAAATTTTTGAACAAGACATACATTATTAAAATACACAAGATCAACGGTTTGGATCGGACGATTATATTTAAAAAAAATAATTTAAAGTAAAAAAGTGTGGCATTTGTGGCACCTGAACCTTGCTCATAATCGCCAATCCAAACATTGATCTTGTTTATTTAACGACGGATGTGTTGTCATTAAATTTTATAATTTCTGAAATTTATTTGATGCTTGATCACAAAAGTAAAAAATGAACAAATTAAAATAACTAAAATAGATTAATTCTAACGGCATTGGAACGTTGCTCATATATAAAATATATCACGGTTGTTACATGTTGGCAATAATAATAATAATAATAATAATAATAATAATAATAATAATAATAACAACAACAATAATAAATTACATGTCAGTCATTTAATTTTATTTTGTAACTAAATTACATCTAATTAGAAAAATAAAAAATTATTATATGAATTATTACAATAAAAATGATGCATCATTTTTATAATATAAATTATCATTTATCAAATTATTAAATTAATTATTGATATTTTATAATTATACATCCCTTATAATTTTCATATGTCAATTAATGTGGAGTACTCTTTGTCTATCTAATAGTAAAAGTGCACATATACAAGTGAGTCATTAATTTTGAGCCTAGTATTTTAGACATATCATTTATATTTTCTATAAACATAATTGAAGAATGTTATTGGGTATTGGGTGATTCGGCGGTTATTGGGTAGTGGGAGGTTATTTGCTATATATATATATATATTGAGTCGCAACTCACAGATCCTCCGGTGAGTCGCGACCAAAACTCTTAGATCTAGATCAAAATGACCGATCCAAACCGTCCAATATGATCTCCCTATTGAAATCTCCGTGCAAACCAATTTTTTTATTTTTTCGAAAATTTTAAGTATTTTTTTCGGATTTTTAAAAACTGATGTTTTTGAATGGTTCAGAACCAATTAGATTAACGATTTTCTAAAATTTTAAAAAAATATATTTAAAAATTTTGAAAAAATGAAAAATTCGATCTACATGGAGATTTCAATAGGGAGATCATATTGGACGGTTTGGATCGGTCATTTTGATCTAGATCTAGGAGTATTGGTCGCGACTCACCGGAGGGTCCGTGAGTCGCGACCAAAACTCCTAGATCTAGATCAAAATGACCGATCCAAACCGTCCAATATGATCTCCCTATTGAAATCTCCGTGCAAACCAAATTTTTTTATTTTTTCGAAATTTTTAAGTATTTTTTTCGGATTTTTAAAAACTGATGTTTTTGAATGGTTCAGAACCAATTAGATTAACGATTTTCTAAAATTTTAAAAAAATACTTAAAAATTTCGAAAAAATGAAAAATTTGGTCTACATGGAAATTTCAATAGGGAGATCATATTGGACGGTTTGGATCGGTCATTTTGATCTAGATCTAGGAGTATTGGTCGCGACTCACCGTAGCTAAACTCTCTCTCTCTCTCTATATATATATATATATATATATATATATATTGAGAATTTATTCGTTTAATTACCGAAAATAATTTAGGTAATATATTTTTGGCGGATAAATTTTGGTGCTATCTATATATTTGCAAGAAAATTTTAGTTCATAAGCTTCAAAATAAGTTAATAAGATAACGGTTGGTCACATGCCATGGAAGTTTCTGGAACTTATGCCTATTTTTCCCGCCGAAATATCGGCGACTTGAATTCTGCAATTCATTTAAAAAAAAATAACTTTTCCCGTCTTGATTTACTATTGTTAGCGATTTTCAACTATCCCCGAGGAAATACACGGAGTTTTCCCGAGTAAGCATTGTCTCCCCCTTTTTTGCCATATTATTCCCGTGGAAAGTTAAAATATCCACGGTAATTTATTTTGGATCCACGGGAATAATCAATATTCTTGTAGTGACTTTAATGACCCTGGCATGAATAACTCCTTGAATTCTGTCATTGACTTGGGATATCGACAGAACAGTACATATAACTGTTCACATACACGTTGGATAATATAACTGTTCTTTGAAACTGGTTGCTTGAATGTAACAACAAAAATATTAAAAAAACAAATCAGAAAAGAACACCATTAGGCCAATTTCTCATGTTATATGGTTAATTTTTTTTTTATTTCTTCTCAGTACTTGTGCCCCTATACACGTTATTGCGCCAAATTGCAACAGTACTTGTGGCAAACTGTACCAGTACCCCACCTAAACAGATACAGTGGTAGACATTTTAGATATTTTAGATGCAATGACAAAAGAATAATGCTGATGCACTTAATTATAAGATATGTACCGATCAGGATTTGTACCATTTGTAATGCCGCTTTTAATAAAATAAAAATAACCAGGAAATTAGTACATGATGATGATAGATAGAAGTTAAGTTTATTAGTTAAGACTTTGATAATGATTTACTCTAATTAATTAAAAATAGAAACTTAATTGTGTACTCAAAAAACAATGACCTCTACTCAATCTGAGAAACTGATGATTTGTACCCAAAATTTAGTTAAAATATTACTAAAAAAATAAATTACATTTGAACCAACATAATTTAGTGAACTTGATAGCATGCTCACCTCTGCCAAAGAAGTAGGTGCATGAATGCATCTAGTATGAGAAAAATGGCCCAAGCTTCTCATTGCCTTCCTCTTGCAAGCACAGAAGTAACACAATAATGTTTCAGCTGAAAATGCCACATGTCCAAACCAAGCTGCATCAGCAAAGAAGGCAGTGAGATTTATTCACTAATCCAATGTGAAACATTCAAAATAAAAACAACCGTAGTAGCAGTTACTGCAAAGAACGATCATACACGTACAGGCACATATATTCACTAATCCAATGCGAAATCCATTGTAAATAGTAAAAAGTAAACTCAAAGGTTGGTTAAAGAATTACTGATAGCACAATTTAGGTACCCAGCAGCAAATTTTTTGGCCAGTTGTACAGATCCATGGCACCTGTTTCTCATGCATGTACCAATATGATGAATTCAACACCTATTTCTTACACACTTAAGACAATTTAGGTTTTGCTCATGACTTGCTGGCCGCCAAGATGTTTCACAAAAAAAAAAAAAAAAAATCCTCAAACCTCAGGTTTTGCTCATGGAATATAATGTGGGCCACAGTTTGCTGGTCACCGTGTAAAGCTAAAAATGCAAAAAGCTTCAGCTCCATGACTTCTTTCTTGCCAACAATTCTTAGAAAAACACCTCCTGAGATCATGATGAATTAGGATTTACATTGTTAGCTAGGTTCTATACCTCTTTTCTTTTTTTCCCTCGGTGCCCCTGTGACACCTCCTTTGTACAGAAAGCTTTTCTTTAATACAATGTTTGACTAATACCAACGTTTAAAAAACCTAAATCAACATACGAGATCAAATTGAAATCAACCAAATCCAATAAAAAAAAAACTTCCAAGACAAGTTATCAACACGGATGACAATCTTTGCAACATTTGCAAGGTACCAAATAAATAAAATAATATAGCCTATCTCATCTTTTTCTGGAACTTGGAAAAAAAATGTGAAAAGAACTAGTCAAAAATAAAAAAAAACAATCGAGAATATATTGATATTAATATTAAAAAAACAAAAAAAATATCTTCATCACCTTTTAATCTTTCGATTCCTCTTTCATTCAGATGTGTGAGCATCTTTAGTTTTGCAATTTCAAATTTGCGACCAGATAGTACCAAGAAAGGAAGCTGGCGAACAGAGGGAAGTTGGCGACCAGAGCTGCCAGCTGGGAAGAAGCGGTTCTTTTGATCCAACAGAGGAAGTTGACGAAGAGAGAGGAGCAGGAGTGGGCCTCGAGGCGATGTAGGGTGGTTTAAAAATGCGGATTGGATCGTTTTCACAGCCGGCAACGATGTTGCAGCGAAAGGAGGGGAGCGGGCGAGGTCAGAGAGGGAGAGGGTGGAGAAGGACGGGGCTTCAAGTTTGGAAAGAAAGAGCAATGCACACCGGAAAGATAAGGAGAATCAGGAGGAAAGGAAAAGATAATGAACAAAAAACAAAACCTTCTATGGAATTAGTAAAGAAGAAGGCAGGCAAAGATCGGAACTGCGTCCTCTAACGGCCATCACGGATGATTTTCGATCTCAGTGATTTAATCGCTATAGCATAGATACCTCGTGCATAATACCCGAGATTAATAGGCACGAAAAAATAAATCGTTAAGATAAAATCGGACGGCTCGGATCAAAAGACGTTCACAATACAAAATGATACTCTTCCGACAAAGATCTAGGGGCTGTTTGGATCCTCATGTGATTTTGGAGAATTTCATCTTTCTACCATAAATTTATTATAAATAATCCAAACTCTTTACAAAATTACACACTTCCCAATAAATTTATTCCTAGAAATTGCAACTTTCCCAAATTCCCTAACTTTCTAAGCGATCCAAACGGCCCCTAGGAGAAAAACGGAGCACCATTAAATGGCCCGGGCGAATGTATGAGTACGCATGAAGAGTGCTTAATTAGAAGTTGGTACACATGAATAACACAATACTAGGCGCACAAAAAACAGATGCACCACCGCCCCATCTCAAACACAGATAGAACCGCGCGAAAAATTGGGAAATAGCACTGTTCATAGACGTGATTTTTGACGCAGCTGTTCTCGGACTTCGTCAGAAATGCGGAGCTCCTCGAAGGAGAGAGCAGCATGAGAGTCGACTAGCTAAGAGAGAACTTGTTGGTGGTGCTGCAGAAAATGGTCTCGGTCAAGGGCGAAAAAAAATCATGCTGACGTAGGAGGCAGAGGAGGCAGAGCGGAGGAAGAGGTTGGCATGGTGGAGCGCAGAGAGGAGCAGTTCGAGGGAGGCAAGTTGAGGTGGTTGGTCGAGTTGCAGTTCCAAGAGGTCGTTGGCGAGAGGATGGAGAAGCTTGATGCGACGAGAGAGGGCCTGCAGTTGCTTGCCGTACTAATTCCTGAAATCCATCGGAGGGATGGCCGTCGTCTCTCGCAGCAGAGCCGCCAATTCTTTCTTTTCCTCCTTCTCCTCATCCTCCTCATGTCGTTGCTTTTCTTCTTCTTCTTCCTCCATTCCTCTTCCACCCAATAATAATACAAACGGTTGGGAAGAAGAGAAGAGAAGCACCAATCACCAGGGAGAGTATCTCTGGATGGTTGAATACAACTATTCAACCATCCAGTGGACGTCTTTCGATCCGAGCCATCTGATTTAATCTTAACGGTTAGATTTTTTTCGGGACTATCAATCTGCCTATTATGCACGGGGCACTCATATCCATTGAGATTAAATCGGACGGCTGAGATGAAAAGCATCCACTGGATGGCCATCCAGAGGATACGTTTCCCCAATCACCATAGCACCCACTAGTCTTTTTCTACTTCACGTCCGCGTGTAATTATTATTTCAATTTGATCAATTCAAACAAAACTATAAAACCACATCAAACAAAACAAAAGAAGCAATTGCGTCTCAATTGACAAGTGTGTTTGGAAGCGAAGTGAATAAGAATGAATAAGGAAATTTATAAATAAGAATAAGCTTTTCTCTCCTCTCTCCTCTCTCCTCTCTCCTTTCTCCTCTTATTCATTTAACAATATGGTGAAATTAAAATAAGAAGTTGAATAAATCCTTATCCGGAATAAGACTTATTCAAAACACGTTTGGTTTCATCCCGAATAAGCCTTATTCGAAATAAGGCTTATTCAACTACAAATATTATCATGTCATCTCATTTCATTTCATTTCGACCCTCAATTTTATGAACTACGCGTTCCAAAATATACAATGATTAATACATAAAAAAAGAATGCGAAATTTTCAAATTTAACAAAAAATATTGGACAATGTTCATATTATTATTATTATTATTATTATTAATATTTTAATAATTAAATTGTTGATTTATTTTAGAAATTTAAAAAAGATGCTTGCAAAAATCATGTCTAAATCAATTAGTATTTAATAACAACTCTTTTTATTATCTTTCCTTCCTATCACTAATTGCGTGCATTGCATAATGCATTGTGATTGTGTAGTTTGGTATTTGATGTTGTGTTATGGCAGCAAAGTAGATGACTAGACCTGTCAGACATTACATACGAAAGTGGAAACGACCATTTTCGTTTCTGTTTCGTTTTGGCAACATAACAAAATTATTGTTTCGTCATTGTTCTGTTTCATCAAACAAAATATATTTCTGTTCCGTTTAACGTTCTGTTCTTCATTTTCTATTGATTTCAGCCCATTTTCTTCCGTTTCAGTGTTCCATTTAACGTTCCGTTCATTTTCTTCATTTTTGTTTTCGTTTCGTTTTCAAAAATGAAACTGATTTTTATTTCGTTTAACGTTCCATGTGGATGGAACGGAACAGAAACGTTCGAGATGTAACGAAATTGATAAGTATACAGATGACCGACCCCAAAATCCAAATTAAGACGGAGTAGGAGTAGACGAGGTTGGCTGTTTACTTAGGCCTGAAAACTGTGACCATTTCGATCGTCTTTTCGTTTTGTTTAATTCAAACCGAAACGAAACAGTTAAAGATTTTGGTTGCGTTTCAAAAACGAAACTGTTAATGCAAGATTGAAATGGTTCCGTCCATGTGTATTTTCGTGATTTCGATCGTTTCGTCCAGAACGAAACGGTTAACGCAAATAATAATTAGTTTCGTGTTCAAAACGTAATGATCAACGTAACAGTCCATTTGCGTGATCGTTTTATTTTTAAACGTAATGCACCCCTATGTTTACTATAAGGCAATTAGACAAACTCACAAACATGCGAACTCCGGCCCAAAATTAAGTTTCGTGGGCGAATGTCGGGGTTTTTCATTCGGTAAAGGCCCATATAGTCTTATTTCTCTTGGCCTATCTGGGGAAACCTAATAATGGAAACCTGGCCCAAGTTAATTATCTAACAATAATGGAAACTGAAGGGATGTGTTTAGAAAGTTGCAGTTGGTTGGTTATATAAAAGAAAGCACAGCGAGCGAGTCAGGCGGCTAGGGTTAGGGTTTGGGTTCTGCTCTTGCTGCGCCTCCCAGGTCTCTTTCTTTCTCTCTCTCTATTTATCGAGCTTCCTTTGCTTGCTTTCGATTCTGATCGTGAGCGTGTGTTTGCGTTTGCGCGCAGAAAGAAGAAAGAAATGGCACCGAAGCAGCCAAACACAGGATTGTTCGTGGGAATCAACAAGGGCCACGTCGTCACTAAGAGGGAGCTGCCTCTTCGCCCCTCCAACCGCAAGGGGGTAATTAATCTATTCATTCTTTCTTTCTTTCTTTCTTTCTTTCTTTCTTTCTTCGATTTCTTAGCTTTTAGCAGGTAACCTCCAAATCGCACCATTCAGACTGAATAATTGCTGTTCAACCTAAGATGTGGTTTTGCTATTTATTACATTATTATTTTGATGGCCAAAATCTCGGTTTTATCTGTTCAAATGTTGCCCGTTTGATCTGGATCATTTCAATGAATCAAAGCTGTCTGCTTATAATTACTCTTCGTTTCAATTTATAGTAATTTTATTATTATTGTTATTATTTACTAAAACTTGACTATTAAGAAAGAAATCTAATTCCAGATGTCTACTTAAATAAACATGAGATTGTTTAACAGACGTCTTGTTGAATATTGCTATGATAGATTGATAAACTAAAACAATTATTTAATTGTACCAGACAAAATCTCTATGAAATAATGTATAACTGAAAATTCATCAATGCCTTGTATGTTTTGGTAAAGTTCCATCATTTTGGTGTGGTTTCACTGGGCCTCACACATTTTGTTTGTTTCAATTTGAATGATTTCAGAAAACTAGCAAGAGAGTGCACTTTGTGAGGAACTTGATAAGGGAGGTTGCTGGATTTGCCCCTTATGAGAAGCGTATCACTGAGCTGCTCAAGGTTGGAAAAGACAAGCGTGCCCTTAAGGTTGCCAAGAGAAAGCTCGGGACCCACAAGCGTGCCAAGAAGAAGAGAGAGGAGATGGCCAATGTTCTTCGCAAGATGAGGTTTGTTTTTTTTTTTCCTTTGATCTTTTTTTCTGTCGTATGTATCTTTGTTGGCAATGTTATTGCTATTTCTGTTTTGGATCATGCGTAGGATGGATTAAAGTTACTTTGCAAACTCTTCTATAGAGGCCCTTCTAATTATTATGTTTGTTTAAATTCTTCTCCAAAGTATAATAACTATTTAAATTGGCCCCTTTATCCAATTTATTGAGATATATCTATTATCCTCAATTTATGACATGAGAATGGTTGGTCAATCTTTGTTCCTTGATACCTTTCTGAGAATTAGTAAGTATTAATTAGAGCTTATGGAACTTAGGTCAGTGCATGGTGAAGGCCCTAGGAAATTCTTAGCATTTTATTTTGACATTTATTTTTTGTTATATATGAGGGAATTGAATTATCAAGTAACCTTATATTATGATTTGTTTCACTCTGATGTGCAGGTCGGCTGGGCATGGACATGGTCCAACAGATAAGAAGAAATAAGATACTTTTCCTAAATTTGTGTGCCTGAGTAGATCAGTTATCCTTTAGATATTTTTGTTCTTGAGATATTTGTACTATTTTGGGTTCTTAGATTGTGTGGCTTTTCTTAGCCTGTTTTACCTTAATCAGTGTTTACTCAAGTACTTTGAATCCTTTTGCTGCACAATTAAGCTTGAAATATGGAAGTTTTCTTAAATACTCTCAACTCTGGTTCAGATTGGCATTTGTTTTTATTTGTTGGTTGGTGAGTGTCCACTGAGCTGAGAAGGTTTAGTTCTTCTCTGTTGATATCTCTTGCCAGGAATTGTTTTTAATCTTTGTTGGTATTGGTTTTATATGGCTTTGATTTGATGTATAAACTTTTGATCTGTGAAAACCCCTCGTATGTTGGTAGAGAAAAGAAACGTGTTTATTTTGTTTAGCTAAAAGGAAAGCAGCTGTTTAGATGTCAACTGTGTATGAGAGAGAATCTGTGTGTGGTGGGTCTAACCACTTTTGATCCGTGAAAACACCTCATATGTTGGAGGATAATTATCGACTGTGTATCAGAGAATTCATAATCGTTCACGACGGCTTTTGAGTGTGACATGCAATGAATTGCCATTTGCAGAGTCAAGAGTAAGGCCTTGCTCTAGAATTTACTTGGAAGAGGAAAGGGTTGGGAAGAGAAGGTGGATACATTTCAATTTTGGGAGTAAATTTGTTTACACTTTCTTCATGTTTTTACATATGGTTTCAGCTCCATTCCTCTTTATTCTCCTTGGTTCCCCTAAGTTTTGGATTTGGAAGCCTAACTGCTTGCACCGTGTTAACACAAGTTGTGGCAACTTGATTTCTGATAACTCGCGTTATATTTGAGGTTTTTTCAAGGAGAGCTCGAGCAATTCGTAAGTTACTGAGTTTTTGGCCCATCCCTACATATACTAGCTACTAAGCACCGTGTTAACTTGATCATCTCCAAATCAGCTGCAAGGAAAAAACGAAAATGAAATTAATAATAGTTTTTAAAACCAAACAACGAACAAGATAAACACAAACTGCATCTCAGATACCTGCTACTGGTTATTGCTCTTTTCATGCGATGTAGACGACTTGTTCCATGAAGTTTGCGGTACAAAAATAATATTAATAAAATTGGATAGCATAATCATATCACGTGCATACAGGGCTGCAAAACAATCGAAACGGTGACGAAACAGAATTTTAGTTTCGTTGATCATTTCGTCCGAAGGAAACGATCAAAATGGACGAAATTTTCGTGAATTTACACATGGACAAAACCGTTTCATCCAACCAAACAAAACCGTTTTGTTATTTCGTTAACCGTTTCGTCCGGACGAAACAAAATGAAAAATGGTTAAAACGATTTCCGTTTTCAATCCTCCGTGCATATAAAATCTGGTTTAGTACGAGAATACAAGTTTAATGCCTTTTCTGATCTCTCTCCTTTTTGGAGGAATGTAATGAATCAAACTAGCTTTAGATTCGTACTTCGCGCGATGAGGGGAGTTTTAAGGCTAACTTATAATTTTTATAAAGGATAGAATTATGATTGTACATATTTGAATAAATACCAAATTATCTTACAATTGATCTTTTGATTGTAATTAATTGCATAGTTTTGTATTTGTGCCATTTATAATATATTTATCATTTATATTGGAACTATTGTTTATGGAGATTTTTTATTTCAAGAGACCTTAATTGTCTCTATCATTTTTAATATATAAAAAGTGAAGGGTGCATGTAATCATTAAATATTTTTGTTAAAAAAATGTTAGAATAATGAGAACAAAACCGACTGTGTTCATCTTGGACAAAACCAACTATCTTACAATTTTTCTAAGTTTTACCAATTTGATCAACTTTTATTTTTTTATTATCGATAATCAATAATTGAATACCAATAAAATTAAATACTATCTTACAAATAATTTAAATTACTTAGCAACAATGGATTTCTATATTTACTATTCATATAAAATTCGATGAAAAAATTAATTTAAAAAATCACCAAATATTTTAAAAGTTATACAGTTGAATAGAATTTGTAAATTTTTAAAAAGATGAAAATTGCTAAAAATATCGAAATAATTCAATATCATTGGATCAACATAATTTTATATGCATAAATGTAAAATTTAATAAAAAAATCAATCGAGGACTATATGTCAGCAATCCAACATTTAAAATACTATTATGAAAATTTACAGAAATGAAAAATTATATAAAATATTGCAAAAGTATAAAATCTAAAAGGTTCATACCATTAGATTTTTGTATAATTTTTTTATGATGTATAGAAAATTTATACATCAACATATTTTGGAAATGTTTGGTAACATTTAAAAGTAGAATTATATTTTGTTAAATAATATAATTTAGTAAGGAAATTGATTACTGTCATCTGCAGTTTTGCCATCCCTGCCATCGCTAAATATAAAGTGAACATATACAGTAAACAAAGTGAACATATAGACGATCTAAGTGAACACATACAAACAAATAAGTTCAGTGAAAATTAGTTGAATATGCATGTAAAATTCTGAACAAGTGATGATAACACTTATTTGTTTGTAAGTGTTCACTTAGATCGTCTCTATGTTCACCTTATTTGCGTATATGTTCACTTTGTATTTAGCGATGGCTGAGATGGTATATTTGCCGATGGCACTTATAATTCCTGATTTAGTAATCATATTTAAAATTTTTTTAAAATATTTAGAACTCTATAATTATTAAATTTTATATTTTTGTGATGAAAGATATAAATTTTTTTGCAGTCAATTGAATTAATAATTAATCTCAACAAAATTTAAACATACTGTATATATTTTATATTGCACAAAATTATATGGTTATATTAAAAATAGATCTATGGCATGAATAAATTTTTCATAATTTTAAAAATATTTATATAAAAATTTATACATAAAAAAAGTCATAAATTCCTTTAAATAATTAAAAACCTATTTAAATTTATGAAATTATGGGGATTCAATTTTATGAGATTGAAAAAATTATTTAAAATAATTATAAGTCTATAATTATAAAATTTAATGTCACTAAATTCTTCATATAACTTTGAGTAAGCACATAAATTTTCATAGCCTAATGATTTTTCCAAATTATGAGATAATTATGAGATTAAGAAAATTATTTAAAATATTTTCTAACTCTATAGTTAAAAAATTATATAATTAAATTCAACATATTTTTGTGAGCTTGTATATTTTCTAACTCTAATTTTTTGAAGGGATCATAACAATTTAAAAATACAACTATATTTGATCTGAAATTTTAGAAATGGAGGCTCCAATTTCAGAAAAATGGAGATGATGGTAGTTGGAGACATGATGATGACATCATTAATGTTACTGTAGAAAAGCTCCCTAAAATTGGAGTATTTATAGATGTAATTAGTTAATAAAATAGGTTGTACTAGAAACATTCGACAAGGAACCGATTTTTTTATTAATAATAAATATTATAAAATAATAAATATTTTTAGTAAATCAAGATAACATTTAATATTACTAATAATTTCGAGACGCCGGAGGGAGGAGACGGCACTGGTACTGGCGTCTCCTGTTTTTTCCGCTCAAACTCAAAACCGTTTTGTTGTTTTTTTATTCATATTTTTGCATTTTAGTCCTCACAATTTTTATTATTGCAAATGACATATAAAATTTACATAAAATTAAATATGTATTATAAAACATATAAATTACATATAAATATAAACATAATTTACATGATTATAAATTATATATAAACAAAAAATGTATTATAAAACATAAATATGTATATTTATTTATACATTAAATTTTTTCTATATTTTTATATGTATATTTATAAATTTCATGATAATAAATTACATATAAATAAATAAGTATTATAAACATACATATGTAAATTTATTTATACATTAAAAATCTTTTATATTTTTATTTTTTTATTGGACTATTTTGTAAAAATAATAATTTCAGGATCATTGACGAAAAAATAAAAAATATTTTAATTTAATTTATTCGCCGATGACCCTAGCGTTATTAATTTTACAAAATAGTCCAATGAAAATTTTTAGAATTCATTATATGTACATATAAATATATAAAAAAATTTCAATGTATAAATAAATATACATATAAATATGTAAAAGATTTCTTATATACATTAAATATGCATACAAATATATATAATTATGTATGTATGTAATTAAATATGAATGAAAGTATTTTATATGTCATAATATAAATTATGTTAAATTTTATGCATATATATTTTTTATAATTATATATATTTGTATATACATACATATTAATGTACATATAATGAATTCTAAAAATTTTCATTGGACTACTTTGTAAAATTTAAAATATTAGGGTCATTGGTGAATAAATTCAATAAAAATATTTTTAATTTTTTCGCCGATAACCCTGAAATTATTATTTTTACAAAATAGTCCAATAAAAATATAAAAATATAAAAGATTTTTAATGTATAAATAAATATTCATATGTATGTTTTATAATACTCATTTAATTTATATGTAATTTATAATCATGAAATGTATAAATATAAATATGTATGTCTTTATATGTATAAATAAATATACGTATAAAAATATAGAAAAAATTTAATGTATAAATAAATATACATATGTATGTTTTATAATACATATTTAGTTTATATGTAATTTATAATCATGTAAATTATATTTCTATGTACATGTAATTTATATATTTTATAATACATATTAAATTTGTATGTAATTTATATGTAATTTGTAATAATAAAAATTGTGAGGACTAAAATGCAAAAATGTGAATAAAAAATAACAAAACGGTTTTTGAGTTTGAGTTGTTGACTCGTTGGAAGTAGCGGAAAATAATGGGAGACGCCACTCACGCAAGAGACACCAATAACAGTGGCGTCTCCCCTCCTCTGGCGTCTCGAAATTACCGGTAATATTAAATGTTATCTTGATTTACTAAAAATGTTCATTATTTTATAATATTTATTATTAATAAAAAATTAGGACAAGGAAACTCAATATCATTTTGGCATGGTAAATGGGAGAATATCTACTGTGACATCCCGTCACATACAGTGATTAAACAGTACATAACGGAGTGCCCGCCGCGAATGTCTCTACACCCGCAAGACTTACTAATACTTAACTTACAAATTAAAGTTAAAGTATACATCACTAAATCATACATGCATGTCTAAA
Source organism: Rhynchospora pubera (assembly GCA_028095005.1). NCBI lineage: Eukaryota > Viridiplantae > Streptophyta > Magnoliopsida > Poales > Cyperaceae > Rhynchospora > Rhynchospora pubera. The sequence continues at coordinate 104,601,013 of CM051459.1, forward strand.
ATAGAATGTGAATCACACATGATTTAAATATAAGCATTATCTGTATCTAAATAAGCAAATATACAAGATTAGAAAACTGATAAGACTAACATTTTGAACTATGCATTTCAGATATAGAGATTCATGCAATTATATATAAATAAATATTCTGAAAATAAAAGAAATGCAACTACGCATGTTTAATTTGACACATGGGTTTCGGATGAAATCAAAATAAAACGAATAAGACAAGCATCCAAAATATGTAGTTTGGATTTACAAAGCATAATTACTTAATATACACAACGTACTTAGACTTGTATAAGCATCAAATGAAAGAAATTGCAAAAGTATATGATTTTGAAATTTAAAACATGACTATCATAAGTACTAATGAAAAGTAAAGGCTAACATGGCCATTTGAAATTTTCATGCCGTTAAAGATATATAAGTGAATATAGTCAAATATAAATGCACCACCAAATGTGCCAATGTGTTTCACAATTCAACACCACTTATATATACACATTTCAAGAATAAAAACAAGTAGCCATCTAACTTAGACATGGAATTAGCCAAACAGTATAGAAATAAAAGTTATTGAAGGATCAGATTTACATAAGACAAGCTAACTATACAATTTTAACAAAAAAAAAATGCAAACATTCGCTTAGTTTAATCTAACAGATAATATACAAAAAGTACAAACTAACTAGATCATCATCTCAAGATATACATTTAGATATAAATAATTACCATTATACAAGTCTGGTCTAGAAATGAAATGTATAATATTTGGAGGTTTTGTAGTACTCACCAAGTAACAAACAGAATGGCTTACTCCTTTATCACACGACCCCGCTCGCTAATCATGGAACCCACAAAGTGGAAGAGTGAGATAAATAAAAATTTATCTCAGTGCGGTATTCAGTTACAGCCACACGAACTTCAAGTACATGTTTTGGAACTAATTACCGACTGAGTAAAGAAAATACATAGCAATTATACAATCAATAATACAATCAGATGGTACGAATATATTATGCAACAATTACGTATTTATGCAATGCAAGGAGCCCAACATTTTATTCAATTCCAATTCAAATACAAATGATAGTACAAGAATGTCGGCTCAATTTTGGTAATTTTCAATGCAAGGCTGGTAATCATCAATCATCATTACAGATCAATAAGACATATACAATCGCCCTCCCCGAACTCAGGGGGATCTGGACCAATTTCAGATTCCATATAAAATTTAGACAATCAGATAAACAAATATACTACAAGCTGAGAACACTACCACTCCACGGACTGGATACCGTATAGAGTACCAGACTATAAGCGCTCATGACCGGAGTCTGGCCAGACAGGGAAGCCACTCCCCGACTCCAAACTTGAGAATGAGTGTCTATTCAATCACACAAGTAGTATCAACTTTTCCATATCAATTCTTTCAAATTGGATAACCATTCAATATGCACAGATAATACTTAATAATATCAACACGATATAATGTGAATATGCTTGCAGTTACAAACAATTCAAAGGATGCAATGCAAGTAATTAATTTCTAACATGTAATCAAAGTTTCTGTGGAATCCGCACCTGGAAATAAAATCAAAATCAGCAAGCAAGTATCAAGCAAACAAGCCTAGTGCCTCTCTGAAGTATCGGCGACACCTATTCCGACACTCGACCCCATTCTATACAAGTAAGTTCTAAGTTAAGTCCTTATTCAAACAAGCAAAATAAGAAAGCAATGATAATTCATTTTCAACAATCTGTACCAGAATTAGAATGTCTAGTACCTTGGTTATACCTAATTTACAAACATCCTTACTGGTACCATATATCATATACATAAGCTACTCTAATTTGTGTTAAGCAGCAATAGCAATTCATTAGGTTGGTACCCTATACTTGTACCAGAAACCATACACCTGTTTTGTGTCAAGATACGACTATTTATTGTCTATTTATTTAATTCTAAGTACAAGCAAATCAAGAAGCAATACAAACGGAATTTTAAGAAAGTTTCAGCTTAAAACAAAATGAAGCCCCTTGGAAATTTATACACCATAGCAACTAAAGTTTAGTTGTAGAGTTTCAGTTTTCAAGTATGATAATTATCAAAATTGCCCATGAGATTTCAGCAACAAAAATCTAAAATTCCAGCACTTATTTACCAAAAATACATAATAAAAACAACACACAAACTGAAATTTCAACAGTATAACCTGAAGTTCCAGCACCAGTAATAACTACCTAAAAGCAGCAATATAAACTGAGATTTTCAGCATCTAATTACCAGAAAATAAATAAAAACAACAACAAACTGAAAATTCCAGCAGTACATTTAGTTGCAAACTCACCACAATTGAAATTCCAACCATAATTTCCAACAATGAAGATAGTTGAATTTTCCAAAATCTGACATTTGACTGGTTTTCAAAGAGATTGTAAGAAAAATTTAGAAAAAGAGCTTTGAGAAGTGAAATTACTTAATAAAACTATACCAATAATCTATTTGACATACTTATAAGTATTGCCCCTAATTTGGACTCGGTTCCAACAGATTGTCAAAAATTTTATAAAACCCTAACTTTAATATCAAAGCTAACTTTATTAATAGATCAGAAAAGTAAATAAATAAAGGCTAAGTTTCAACTCTAAGGAACTAAAAGCACTGGCGTTACTCAAAATAGATGATTCTTACTTGTGCGAGATGGTCCTTGAAGAAACCTCAAATCAAATATGGCTTCAACTTTTCAATTTTGCTGAAAGTTAAGAAAGAGAGTTTGCTCCACAATTAATTTCCAATTTTTCTATCATTTTCGCTTGAAATTTGGAGGTGAAATTCTAGTGCGTGTTTGGAAAGAGAGAGGCTCAATTTGGGAAAGAAATGAAAACTAACATAAGTGGTTGGGATGAGAAAGGAACCATGTCCCAAGGATTAGTGCATAGATATTTCTAGGTGGAAAACTTTCAATACAAGTGAACATGGAGCATACTTGAACAATGGACTATAACATGATTATGACATGTGGGTCCTACTTGGAATAGACACAACTAAGAGTGAACCATAAAACACAATTAACAAATGACATTCATAAAAACCAGCCTTTTTTTTCTAAACGTTTTTCTTGTCTTTCACAAAATAATGAAAATTAGCATTTCTAAACAAATTTTTGCAACCAAATAATTTTCAAGCATTGCACAGTAAAGTAATCAAGTCAAAGGGGACAAATTTCAGAAATTATATAAAAAAAATCAGAGTATTACATCCCTCCCCCCTTAAAAATCCCGTTCAGTCCTCTAAACGGAACGCATACCTGAGACGTTAATTCTCTCTAGAAGCTCTCTTAAAAGACCAGACTGACTGTTGTTGCAGATCCAAATAACTAAGTCTGAGAAGAGAACCTAGTACAAGCTGAAGAAGCTGACACAAAGAAGACTCAGTGTACCGTTGCAAGCTTGAATATTAGACTATCTTACAAGTCACAGCCCTGACTCACTGGACCATCTCAATTACCATATAAATCAGACATCAAATTCCCCAAAATCTCTGAACAATACTCTTCTAATTAGAAGAACCGTGAGTCACATGCTTATCCACATGCTCATCTCCTTTAAATTGGTATATCCTTTAAGAACCCTTTTTCTGTTTAGCTTAATCATGTAGCTAAACAACTACTTTGCATTCCTTCACACTTGCTAACTCTTCATTAGTTTTACTTGGATTCTATGGTACCATCCAGGTTTCATCTCCAATGTAGTTAACTTCAAGGTTATAGTTGCTGTTACAGTGTAATAAAGGGTATGGTTAGGTTTGTTTTTGTCGACAGAAGAGATATCACTAACTCCGAAAAACATTCACATATAACCTTATATCTAGATCTCCTCCACAATTCTGATTGATTTAAAATTTATGCCACCAAATTCTTTGTGCAAAAGCCAGTGAAATGATATTCCATGAACAGTGTTTGGCCAACCCAAGACAACTGCATGTGTAATACTATCTTCAGATTGTTCTAAAATGCAACTTGAAAATAAATCAGGCTATGCTATCCCCAGAACTACATGAACTCTCATACCTGGGCTTCACTACAAAAGAAGTTGCTGACTCTATTACCTCTTTGACCTGCTACAACCCCATCTCCTGATTATTTCTGTAACTTCGATTGCTTTCTAACTATATCACTGCTAGTTTGTGCAGTTCCTTAACCAATGACCTGTATTTCCACATTTAAAGCAAGTTTTGTTGAGATGTCGACAGTTTGACTCAGCATGAGGCTTATTACAATTCATACACCAATTTGCTGCCACAACACCCTTCTTGGCTCTATTCATGGAAGATGAGCTTGATACTCCCTTCTTACTCGACTCTGACTGTAATAGATTTGGACAATCTCTTCTCCAATGATCAAAACTGCCACATAGAAAGCAAGTTTTGTTTAAAAATCTGCACCTTGACTCACGATGTGACTTCTTACACTTTCGACACCACTGCTTCTCTTTTTTCTTTATCTTGGTTGCTACAGTGGCACTTAGAATTTCACCACTGCCTCGACTCGAGGGCTGACCCTTATTGCTTTTATGTAGCACCTTCTTTTCTTGGTATTCCTCAGCTTCTCTATTATGATGCACTTCCATTTGGATAGCATAATTCATCAACTTCCGTAAATCTCGTACTGCTGGGTTATCTACTACTTCTGCGATTCTTGGTCTCAAACCACCAATATAATGCTTCCTGTAGCGGTGCGCATCAGCCCGAATGTCTGGGGCATAGTGAGAAAGGCTGACAAATTGAGAATTATACTCGGCCACAGTTTGGTTTCCTTGCTTTAACTTCACAAACTGCTCTCGCATTAGCTCTTGTTGTAGTTCTCCAATATACTCCTCCTTAAATCTTTCCTCAAACCACTCTCATGAAATCTTCTCTTGATCTCCCTCAAACTCCAATATTGTGTTTTCCCACCAGAATCGAGCAGAATTCTCAAGGTAATGTGTTGCAAGCTCGACTCGATTAACTTCTGGTGCCCGACAAATCTGGAACTTAGCTTTAACACTAGCAAGCCACTCCTCAGCTGCCTCGAGACTTCCTCCCTTAAATCGGGGTGGCTCCAACCTCCTAAAAGAGTCAAAGATAAGACCAAACTGATCACTTACATCCTCAGGTAGAGTTGTGGGCCTACCTCTTTCTTGGCCCGCTGCTAAAAAAACCCTGCTTAATAGCATCAACAATCCGATCCTCAAAATCAGCTTGGCATCGAGCATTCGAGACCGGGATCTCAGTCGATCCAGACCCGATAGCTGAGCTCTCAGTCTCAACTCCAGAACTAGTAGACCTGACATCAGTCGAGTACTTGTGAGGTGATCCACGAACACGCCTCTCGCGTCTTACACGACGAACCATAACAGACCTGCACTAACAATCAATACCATAACAAAAACCAAGCATGAAATAAAATCGACCTCATAACCCAATTAGAATCTAGCCCCACTCATCATTAGAAAAGTCTGGTAGGGTTTGCCTAACCATTCTCTGATACCACCTGTGACACCCCGTCACATACAGTGATTAAACAGTACATAACGGAGTGCCCGCCGCGGATGTCTCTACACCCGCAAGGCTTACTAATACTTAACTTACAAATTAAAGTTAAAGTATACATCACTAAATCATACATGCATGTCTAAAATAGAATGTGAATCACACATGATTTAAACATAAGCATTATCTGTATCTAAATAAGCAAATATACAAGATTAGAAAACTGATAAGACTAACATTTTGAACTATGCATTTCAGATATAGAGATTCATGCAATTATATATAAATAAATATTCTGAAAATAAAAGAAATGTAACTACGCATGTTTAATTTGACACATGGGTTTCGGATGAAATCAAAATAAAACGAATAAGACAAGCATCCAAAATATGTAGTTTGGATTTACAAAGCATAATTACTTAATATACACAACGTACTTGACTTGTATAAGCATCAAATGAAAGAAATTGCAAAAGTATATGATTTTGAAATTTAAAACATGACTATCATAAGTACTAATGGAAAGTAAAGGCTAACATGGCCATTTGAAATTTTCATGCCGTTAAAGATATATAAGTGAATATAGTCAAATATAAATGCACCACCAAATGTGCCAATGTGTTTCACAATTCAACACCACTTATATATACACATTTCAAGAATAAAAACAAGTAGCCATCTAACTTAGACATGGAATTAGCCAAACAGAATAGAAATAAAAGTTACTGAAGGATCAGATTTACATAAGACAAGCTAACTATACAATTTTAACAAAAAAAAAATGCAAACATTCGCTTAGTTTAATCTAACAGATAATATACAAAAAGTACAAACTAACTAGATCATCATCTCAAGATATACATTTAGATATAAATAATTACCATTATACAAGTCTGGTCTAGAAATGAAATGTATAATATTTGGAGGTTTTGTAGTACTCACCAAGTAACAAACAGAATGGCTTACTCCTTTATCACACGACCCTGCTCGCTAATCCTGGAACCCACAAAGTGGAAGAGTGAGATAAATAAAAATTTATCTCAGTGCGGTATTCAGTTCCAGCCACACGAACTTAAAGTACATGTTTTGGAACTAATTACCGACTGAGTAAAGAAAATACATAGCAATTATACAATCAATAATACAATCAGATGGTACGAATATATTATGCAACAATTACGTATTTATGCAATGCAAGGAGCCCGACATTTTATTCAATTCCAATTCAAATACAAATGATAGCACAAGAATGTCGGCTCAATTTTGGTAATTTTCAATGCAAGGCTGGTAATCATCAATCATCATTACAGATCAATCAGACATATACAATCGTCCCTCCCCGAACTCAGGGGGATCAGGACCAATTTCAGATTCCATATAAAATTTAGACAATCAGATAAACAAATATACTACAAGCTGAGAACACTACCACTCCACGGACTGGATACCGTATAGAGTACCGGACTATAAGCGCTCATGACCGGAGTCCGGCCAGACAGGGAAGCCACTCCCCGACTCCAAACTTGAGAACGAGTGTCTATTCAATCACACAAGTAGTATCAACTTTTCCATATCAATTCTTTCAAATTGGATAACCATTCAATATGCATAGATAATACTTAATAATATCAACACAATATAATGCGAATATGCTTGCGGTTACAAACAATTCAAAGGATGCAATGCAAGTAATTAATTTCTAACATGTAATCAAAGTTTCTGTGGAATCCGCACCTGGAAATAAAATCAAAATCAGCAAGCAAGTATCAAGCAAACAAGCCTAGTGCCTCTCTGAAGTATCGGTGACACCTATTCCGACACTCGACCCCATTCTACACAAGTAAGTTCTAAGTTAAGTCCTTATTCAAACAAGCAAAACAAGCAAAATAAGAAAGCAATGATAATTCATTTTCAACAATCTGTACCAGAATTAGAATGTCTAGTACCTTGGTTATACCTAATTTACAAACATCCTTACTGGTACCATATATCATATACATAAGCTACTCTAATTTGTGTTAAGCAGCAATAGCAATTCATTAGGTTGGTACCCTATACTTGTACCAGAAACCATACACCTGTTTTGTGTCAAGATACGACTATTTATTGTCTATTTATTTAATTCTAAGTACAAGCAAATCAAGAAGCAATACAAACGGAATTTTAAGAAATAAGTTTCAGCTTAAAACAAAATGAAGCCCCTTGGAAATTTATACACCATAGCAACTAAAGTTTAGTTGTAGAGTTTCAGGTTTCAAGTATGATAATTATCAAAATTGCCCATGAGATTTCAGCAACAAAAATCTAAAATTCCAGCACTTATTTACCAGAAATACATAATAAAAACAACACACAAACTGAAATTTCAACAATATAACCTGAAGTTCCAGCACCAGTAATAACTACCTAAAAGCAGCAATATAAACTGAGATTTTCAGCATCTAATTACCAGAAAATAAATAAAAACAACAACAAACTGAAAATTCCAGCAGTACATTTAGTTGCAAACTCACCACAATTGAAATTCCAACCGTAATTTCCAACAATGAAGATAGTTGAATTTTCCAAAATCTGACATTTGACTGGTTTTCAAAGAGATTGTAAGAAAAATTTAGAAAAAGAGCCTTGAGAAGTGAAATTACTTAATAAAACTATACCAATAATCTATTTGACATACTTATAAGTGTTGCCCCTAATTTGGACTCGGTTCCAACAGATTGTCAAAAATTTTATAAAACCCTAACTTTAATATCAAAGCTAACTTTATTAATAGATCAGAAAAGTAAATAAATAAAGGCTAAGTTTCAACTGTAATGAACTAAAAGCACTGGCGTTACTCAAAATAGATGATTCTTACTTGTGCGAGATGGTCCTTGAAGAAACCTCAAATCAAATACGGCTTCAACTTTTCAATTTTGCTGAAAGTTAAGAAAGAGAGTTTGCTCCACAATTAATTTCCAATTTTTCTATCATTTTCGCTTGAAATTTGGAGGTGAAATTCTAGTGCGTGTTTGGAAAGAGAGAGGCTCAATTTGGGAAAGAAATGAAAACTAACATAAGTGGTTGGGATGAGAAAGGAACCATGTCCCAAGGATTAGTGCATAGATATTTCTAGGTGGAAAACTTTCAATACAAGTGAACATGGAGCATACTTGAACAATGGACTATAACATGATTATGACATGTGGGTCCTACTTGGAATAGACACAACTAAGAGTGAACCATAAAACACAATTAACAAATGACATTCATAAAAACCAGCTTTTTTTTTTTCTAAACGTTTTTCTTGTCTTTCACAAAATAATGAAAATTAGCATTTCTAAACATATTTGAGCAACCAAATAATTTTCAAGCATTGCACAGTAAAATAATCAAGTCAAAGGGGACAAATTTCAGAAATTATATAAAAAAAATCAGAGTATTACATCTACTGTGAATCATGATGCATAGAGGGATTCGTGCACCATGATCGTTTGATCGTATTGTGATTTTGTAAATTGACAAATCTAAATTAACCAATCCAATCTATATATTGAAATCTCATAAAAAATAAAATTTTTCAAATTTTGAAATTTTTTACTATTTTTTTTAATTTTTTAAACCTGTTATTTTTTGTTAAATTTAGTGTATTTATAGCAAAAATGGTAAATTTTAAAAAATTTCAAAAAATAGTAAAAAAATTTAAAAAATTGTAAAATTTTGTTTGCTATGAGATATCGATATATAGATTGGATTGGTTAAATTATATTTGACAACTTATGAAACCACCGACCAAAGCGCTCATGGTGCACGAAAACTTATATGAATCATGGTTCACAATAGATTTACTCTGATAAATGGTATGAGAATGAGACAATGGCTAATAAATTTCCTAATCTCTTCTCTAAGGTTAAAAAAGACCATTTTTGTCTGTCTCAAGTCTAGAATAAAGGTAATATTAATTTCAGATTGACTAGAGGGGCTACCATTGAGCTTAGAAGAGAAAAATGCTGCTATCAACATTTTAAATAGCATTTCGTTTAATAGTTACTTTGATAGTGTTTCTTGATGGTGGGGAAAAAATGGTCTTTTTTAGTCAAATCTATGTATGAATTCCTTTGTATATTGTTTTTATAATAAATAATATTCGTAAATAATTTCCCAATAAATAAATAGGTGGATATTTGGCAGGTAGCAAGTCAAATGGGGTGAAATAAATAATTGAAAAAAGAATGGCGGGAAACGCGAAATTGGGTCCTAGTCGTCCTGGTCCTGGTTCATTCTTTCTGTCTCATAAAAGATAAAACTGGAGATGGGTCCCCAGTCCCCACCCATTAAACAAAGAAACGTTATACCATCATCAGCGTACACGGTACAATGCAATGCCAAGTTCAGACAAGTATTTATTATTATTATTATTATTGTTTGGCTTTTTGGCTTCCCTGAGACGCTTCGGCTTCGCTTGGTCTGCATACCCCAAGAAAAAGGTGGAAATCTACTACCGGTGTAAGCAAGTGGGGGCTCTAAACTGGGTCCCGGTGTGCAGTCGTGGTCGCTTGATTTATTGCTGCTCTTAATTTCCCAATAAATAAATAAATAATAGATACCCAAAAACAAAACCAAAGTCACTTCACTTCAATTGTTGAGAGAGAGAGAGAGAGAGATGGCACCGACACCGAGAAGAAAGGCGAAAGCGGTTGAAGCGGCGGTGACGTTGTCGCCGCGGAGGACCAGGAGCGGCGCCGTCGGCAAAAGGGTGGCGGCGGAGACATCGACAGCGACAGCTGCTCCGGCGAGGGCCAAGAAGAAGGTCCGATTCGTGGAAGGAAAAGAAGAGAACAAGGAAAAGGAGGAGAGCAGAGAAGAAGACGCCAAGAATGAATCCATTATCATTGAGGCTTGGTACCAATTCAACAAGGATACTCTTTCCTTTCCCTTTCCTTTCATAGATTCATTCATTGGTTTTGTTTAATACTAATAATGCTAGCAAGCAATGCAACGCTTTCAAGACCAGGGCTTTGAAGGTCAAGCAAGCCTTGGAAACCGCTCTTCCTGCCATCCCTGTTTCCATTAACCCTCTCAAGGTCTCTCTCAGTCTCAACATATATAAATATTCACCCATGTTGCTGTAACCATAATTACTCTCAATCATTATGCTCTCAGTGTTCATGTTCTTGCCCTTATTCTAATGTGCATTCTAAAATTCCTTACATACATTTTTTAATCCTCAGCCACGTAGAGGATGCTTTGAGATCCGTCAGGACGGTGGTCAAATTTTCATCTCACTTCTCGTAATTCTTCTACTCCACCTCTATGACTATTATTTTCACAAGTATTTACAATATCTGAATTCAGCCTAGCACAAGTACAAGCTCACATACGTCTGTCTTATGTAAAACTAACTTCTTTTTGCTTTTGGTAATTGTTGTAGAACATGCCTCGGCCATTCACACCCATGAAAAACCTCGACATGGATGAACTCATTCAGGATATCATCAACAAACTTGCATGACCTTATGTAATTAATTAAGTAGTAGCTAGTCTAAGCATATCAGTATTTACTAATTTAACTTTACCAGGCCTAATTAATGTAGTGCTTAATTATTTTTGAATCTGCTTTTGCAATGGTAGTGTTTATGGTCATTTTGTTATCTCCACTCATGCTCCACAAAAAGGTAAACAAGTAAAAGATTTCATGGTTAATGGTGTTATAGTATACCATGTTATGATGTATCATGGTCATTTTATGCTGGGTGGGCAAAAACTATAGTTTTAAAGGAAATTTGCTTGTCATGCAAAAATGAATACTGATTAAATTTCTGCAAATTCGGTGCTAGTAGTGCCTTCGTTTGTCACTCTTTTGAGTAAATATCAAATTACAACTTTCTTCTATGCATCACAACACCAGTTTGTTGTACATTACTAATTCAAGTTTGTTTAAATTTGTTGGTTTGCAAATTAATGCTCGTGTCATCACTTGTACCAACCTATATGTACTGTACCAAGGGATTGTGTGATTGTGGGGAAGACTTTTTTAATTTCTGTCAAACCATGCTGGAATTTGGTTTGTAAATTTAGATCAAAAGTTGAAAAAGGTGCATAACACATTGCGGTCTGCAGCTGACCATGCTTGTAATTAAAAAAAAAAATCAGTGGAAATTCCGCTTAACATTGAGTCATTGATAGAAGCACAGAAAATTTTTACAAAAGATCTGCGAGTCTGCACTGGTACCAACCTTCCCGGTATGAGTAATAAACATTATATCCATCTAAACCCAAACTATAGAATATAGATGCATTTCCCCAATAAACTCTAGATTACATTATATCCAATTATCCATCTGAACCCAATAAACTACAGATACATTTCCCCAGTCTGTAACCCCAAGCAAACAATTGATCTGTATATCTCAAGTACATCTTATTCGTCAACAACTAAGCAAGAGTTATACCAAAACAACAACTAAATCAAAGAGCCAGCAAACACAGCAAAGTAAATTCTACATCCGTCAGTGCCAATGTATGCATTTGCACTTGGTCATCCTCCTGAATCCTGAGTTCTTCCCATGATGGCGAGTTGAACAGGAGTGCCATCAATACAAGAGAGAATATCCTAGATCTTCTGAGGCCACACCTCTGACTAGTGTATAACATCAAAGCATGAATTTATAAGAGCCAGTCTCTCTACTGTCTACTGGTCACAGTGTTTTAATGGGTAGTTCTGTAGGTGATATGGAATAATATGAAGATATAATGGCACACCAATCAGATTCATACACAATTTGCAATCAAGTAAATTTGTGGAAGGCAATAATAATAATAATAATAATAATAATAATAATAATAATAAAATGCTAAAATGGACACTCTTTCTCTTTTAGCCTTTATAAACCTAGATTTGGTCTTGGGCACCAAAAAGCATCAAAGAAGCATCAAACGATTGGCACATGACACAGTTACTACAACAGGTAAGAAAAAAAAAAAACTGTAGTATATATCAATGTTTTGAATACCCTACCGGGTACCGGATTTTTCCGGTAAAACCGGGTTTCGGGTAAAGACCCGGTAGGAAAAAACCTCCAATTTCCGTTGGTCAAGAACCGGGAAAAACCGGCAAAATCGGAAATTTCCTATCCGGTTTTGTCTTTCTTCATTTCTTCATTTGCTAAGTTTTTTCCTTTTTGCTTTCCCAAGAAAAAGTTCATTAGCTTTTTTCCTACTTTGTTAGAGCTGAGAAGAGTAGAAGACAAAAAAACTTTTGGTTGGGATACATAAATTTTTTCCTTACGGTTCTTACCCTCTGCTACGTCTCTTTTTCTTTTAAATTTTTTTCTCTTTTTTTAATAAAGAAATAGATGAAAGGAATCAAAGGATTGTGCCTTTTTAGCTTTATTGATTGCAAAAAATATGTGAAGTGCTAGACCATAAGGTGCCGTTAATTCATTTGACTTTTCATGATTTTTTTTTTTTATTATAGTGAGTGGGTAAATGGAACCTCTGTTGAGGACTTGAGGGTTACTGAGAACCAGTACGCAACCACTGGACTAAAAGGTCTTATCAATCCATTATAAGTTATAGCATGTAAAGGTCTTATCTAACACATGTTATAAATAGCCATGGTACGGTTTGTCTAATGGGTGATTTTAATGAGATACTAAGTGGGGAGGAAAAGTTTGGAGGGAGTAGGAGATTGAAACCAAACACAGTAGACTTCCAAGATTTTGTTTTTGATAATGGTTTGGTAGATATTGGCTACAAAGGGCCGGCCTATACTTAGACAAATAAGAGAGATACATCTGAAGCAATTTATCAAAGGCTAGATAGAGTTTTAGTTACGGCTTCATGGTTGCATGTGTACCCCAATGCATATGTTAATCACTTGCCTATGATACACAGTGACCACTGTCCGATCTTGTTAAGAATCAAGAAACCTCCAGATAGATCTAACACTTTTCGGATTGAAAATTGGTGGCTGATGGAAAAGAGTTTTCATGATACTTGGAGGCAAAATTGGACTGAAAATGCTGGTCTACTCTGGCATGAGAGGTAGGCTGGACTTAAGTTGTGCATGAGGAAGTGGGCTGCAAAAAATCCAACCCCCAAAAAAAGCTTGAGGTGATCGCAAAAAAACTGCTGGAGGTGCAAATGTTGCATCCATCAGTTAGGGACCATAATTTAGAAGAAAGTTTGGTGAAGGAATATGAGAGAGTAGAAGACCAACATGAACAATATTGGAGGCAAAGGTCGAGAATAGATTGGCATCAGTTGGGAGATCGCAATACAAAGTACTTTCATACAGTGGCCACTAATAGGAGAAGGTATAACCTCATTACAATGGTTAAAGATGAAAGGAACTTGCTTACTGGAAATGAGAAGGTTATAAGAAAGCAATTTGTTGAGTATTTCAAGAGTTTGTATAGCCCAACTGAGCAAATGGTGATTAATGAAGTAGAGGGAAGTCTGAGTCAGGAGCAAAGTCGAGAAGTATTTTGGCAAGAGTTAGGCCTGAGTGAGGGACCCAAAATTCAGAATGCAGCCCACCCAATCCTCAATAGAATCCCTGACTACCATGAGGTGAAAGACACGCTTTATCAAATGGGTCCAGATAAATGCCCTGGCCCAGATGGTATTACTGCCCGTTTTTATCAGGATAATTGGGAGGTATTTGGGGAGGAGCTGGTCATGCAAATTAGGAGAATATTTATGCTGGAAAGCGTTCCTGAGGATTGGTTGCATTGTTCTGTCACTCTGATTCCAAAAATCGATGAACCAGAGACACCGGCTCAGTATAGACCCATTAGTATAGGGAATGTCTCTTATCGATTGCTCATGAAGATTATTGCAAATCGGCTGAGGCCGTATCTTAAAAAAGTGATCTCAATGGAGCAGAATGCGTTTATCAAGGGAAGAAATATTACAGACAATGTAATTTTGGTAAAGGAGGTTATGCAATCTTTTAACCAAAAGAACTTTAGACAACACGCTTTTATGCTCAAAGCTGATGTTACGAAAGCATTTGATAAGATTGACTGGACTTTTCTAGCTAGAGCAATGCAATACATAAATGTGCCAAGTAAGCTAGTAAACCTCATGATTTCTTCTTACCAGAGAGCCCAAGTCTCTATCAATATCAATGGTAATAGAGATGGTTTTATTGTTCCAACTAGAGGGTTACGGCAAGGTTGCCCCATGTCACCCTATGGGTTCATTATTTCCATGGAAATGATGTCTAGAAGACTTGACAAAGCACAAAGAGAAGGGGTTATTAAGGGAGTCAAGCTGGCACACACGAGCCCGATCATTACTCACCTGATGTATGCTGATGACCTGGTGTTGTTGGGGAATACGCATCGAACTGAACTGCAAGCTTTTGGGCACATTCTGAAACAATTCTCTATCACTTCTGGCCTCAAAATGAACCCTGAAAAATCAAGAGTGTGGTTGTCAAGGGCTTGTAATGAGGAAGATATCACAGAAACAATTAATAGCTTGCATGCCGGTTTGGCAGAAGGGGAAGAAAAGTATTTGGGTGCTCTCATTCATAAGGATGCAATAGGAATGAAAACCGGCAGATTGCTGCTGGAAAAATTGACATCAAGATTGGCTGGTTGGAAAGCCCAGATGCTCTCTCATGCTGGTAGGTTAGTGTTACTAAAATCAGTGATCATGTCTATCCCTGTGTACTCTATGTCTATCGAGTGTGTGCCAAAAACTTATATTAGAAAAATGAATAGCTTGATGGCAAAATTTTTCTGGGGAAAGACTGGTCAGTCCAGATACATAGCTCCAGTGGCTTGGAAGTCAATTTGTAAGCCGGTGCAGGAAGGGGGACTAGGGGTTAGGGATTTATATCTTTTTGGAGAAGCTTTATTTCTGAAACTGGTTTGGGCAGTGATCAGTGAGGAGAACAAATTGTGGGTGAAGGTGTGCAAGGCTAAGTATTGTCCTAATATTGGTGTGTGGAGGGCAAACCCAAACACAAATTGCAGTAAACTGTGGAGAGACATCTTACGCAGGAGAGATTTCTTTAGAAGGAATGTGCAGTGAAAACTGGGAGATGGAAATTCTGTGAGAGCTATAGCCCAGCCTTGGTTTGATGGCTGGGAAGAGCAACATGTGGCCTCACAAGCACAAGCAAGGCAAACTGTAGCCGAGCTATTTGATTTTACCAGGGGCCAGTGGAGGATGGAGGAGCTCAGTTCGATGTTTTCACAACAACAGATGCTGAATATTCAGGCAGTACAACCACAACCTACTAATGATAGTGGTGCTAAGGATAGGCTCATCTGGCATCAGTCAAAGAGTGGAAAATTTTCAGTTAAGGAAGGATATCAGGTCCTAAAGAATGAAATGGCAGTGAGTAACACAAATGAAGTGGCAGTATTGTGGCAGAAGGTTCAACAATGGGAGGGGCTGGTGCCAAAGGTTAAGATCTTCATATGGAGGTTAATTTCAAAGGCATTACTCATTTCTCAGAATGTCCACAGGAGGATTAACAGGGTTTCACCGGTGTGCCAAAGGTGTCAAGAGGAAAATGAGTTCGAGGTGCATTGTTTCTTCTTTTGTCATGGGTCTAGGGTGGTTTGGTTTGGGAGCCAGTTAGGCCTTAGAACTCAGGACTTGCCTCTAAATGTAGTGGCAGCAATTGAGCAGTGCACACAGAATAGAACAACGGAAGAAATTAAGAGATTTTGTTACACGCTTTGGGAGATTTGGATTGCTAGAAATGAGACAATTATGCAGCACAAAAGATTTAACCCTACACAAATCCTCAAGAAAATCGATGGATGGATGAATAGAGCAACACCTCAGGAGGTGGATGAAGGAGTTGTGAAAGCTCATGTAAGAAATCAGAGGGAACTATATAAATTTAAACTGAACAGTTTCCAAGCAATCGTTGATGGCTCATGGGATGCGAAAAATAAGGCAGGATGGGCTTTCATTCTGTATTATGAGGGAGAGTTGATACAGATAGGATACAAATGCCAAACCCTTCATGACCCTTTTCATGCTGAGATGATGGCCGTTAAAGAGGTTCTAATGTGCCTTCAAGGAAGAGGAGTTCAAGGGCATGAAATTGAGATTTACTCAGATTGTAGACAATTAGTGGCAGTACTGAATGAAGGGGATGAAGACAACATACCTTCATGGAGGGCAGTGCATGACACTGTTCAGCTGATGCACATAATTGACCAATATGGAGGAATGGTAGGGTTGAAGCATGTCAAGAGAGAGGTCGTAAATCAAGCGCATTTACTAGCAAACCTGGCAAGGAATTCAGGAAGGAGCTATACTGGCCAGCCAAGGATGTGGCAAGCTGAAGAGGGGCAAATTGGGAATGTGTTGGATAAGAGATTTTTTCAAAGGATGCAACATGACCCTCCCTGATTTCTGTTTAGTTCTCATTTCGAAAGAAACCCCACCCGTGTTTGTTAGGTGTCTTTTTTCTTTTTTCTGTTTGTTCTTTGAAGCTTCTCTATTGTGGTTTTTACGATTGCTGTTTCTTCAGATGTTTAGGTTTTTTCTTTCTAGCTTTTTAGTCAATCGTTACTTTTCTGTTTTATTGTACCAGTAGAGTTCAGCGGGTGGAGGGGTTCATTTGTACTTTGATTGTTGTAATTTTGCAGCTGTTATGGCTTGCAATTGTTTAATTTAAAGCCTACGGGCACTCACAAATGTCAAAAAAAGTATATATACTAGTAACCACTATTATCCGGTATTGTGATATACAATACCGGTAATACCGGAAAAACCGGATACCGCCACCTTTGCCGGTATGATGGCAGGTAGGGTATGAAAAACATTGGTATATATTCTATTCTAGTTTTGAGCGTTCCATAGTTCCAAAATATTTTAGTCACACACTCTAATCAAATTAATCCAAAATCAAGCTAGTATAGTACACACAAAAAAACGCATGTGGTATCTCAGTGGTAAGAGCACTAGGTTGGCCTTCATGAGGTCAAGAGTTCAAGCCCCGCACGCACATTTAATTTCAAAAAAGTTTGATGGCAAAGACCTCCCTCTTTCTTCAAAAAAAAAAAAAAAAAGTACACACAAAAAGCACAGTTCATCCTATACCAGAAATTCACTTATCTTCTCGTCTTGCCTTCTTACACATCGGTCCTGCTTCAGTCTCATAACCCAATAATGAAACGATCTGCTCATCTGGTATCAAAATTCCCCTACACATAATACCAATTCTACCTCTTCTCCTTATATACCTTACACCTTTAGGCCTTTCAGGTGCCGGTGGACACTTAAAAACTAGTCTAAGTTTACTTGCCGGAGATGTTGGTGTGTGGTATCCGCTATCATCGTTATGTAATGAATTGCCACATTTACCCTCTTCTTCTTCATCAACTCTTCTAGTTTTCTCGAATTTATCAGGCTTTGTTGGTTCCTCAGTAGCGGTAGAATGTGTTTGATGATTTGGTTCTTTTTTACTTTGTTTCTCTGTCTCGTTTTTGTAACTCATGCTTTCTTTGAATTCATCTGCTTCGTTGCATGATCCTTGACTTTCAGGTATGCAAGAAAATTCCATGGTAGAGAAACAATTTGCTGCCTTCTTACTTCTTAGGGGATGTATTGTTGTGCTCTGAACATTCTCAAGTATCGTTCGCACAGAATGAAGAAACAATTAATGGATGAACTGGGTAAAGATGGGGAAAAAAGAGAGGTGGGGGTGTTACAGTTTCTCTGTCTCAGTCTCTCTTATATATATAAATAAACATGCATGTACAATGAGAAAATGGCGTGCTCTTATGAAAGGGGAACACCATTGAATAGTAGTTGTTTTTTAGGTGGTGTGCTCTACTGCTCTTATGTAACAATTAATGGTGCTTAATTTAGATTTTAGAGAATAGAGATGGATGGTGCACGTACGATCGACCAGCAAATAAGCACATTATTCCAGTCTTTATTATATACTAGCAAAAAATATGTCCTCAATACGTGGGCAAATAAAAAAAATAAAATGTTGATATTATTTTTTGTTATATATATATAAAATGTTACATGTTAGACAATAAAGATATGATAAAATTAATAATTTAATTTTTTTCTTTTTAAATAAATAGTTAATTTGGTAGTAACTTAATTTTTTTAAAGAAAAATCTAATTTTGATCGAATCAAATTACACAAATTAATGGTCCATAATTGATATAAAAATTGTTTACATTCTTTTATCTGACAAATTTATCCATTTTATATGGGTGCTTTATAAGTAGTATAGAAGTATAGATATTTTATTCTCTGACAGGCAGTTTCAGTTTGCAATGCAGAATCTTTATTTCTCTTCTGTACGAGCTTTATGAGTTTGATGGGGATGGTAACTTGGTGAGGATTCAATTGTGTTGTGTGTAAATTAAATTGGATCTTTTCCTTTTAGGCTTTTTCCATAAATATAAATATAAATATAAATATTCCAGCAAATTAATGTTACTCATCCGACCGCAATTAATAGTCCCATTGGCCGTCCAACTGCTCCTTTAGCTCAGACCTCATTCAGAGTTCAGATCCATATATTTATATATATCATACAACCAAAACTTGATTGATGCCATGAAACCCAACTTAATTAGTCTACAAAAGCTGTGTTGAAAATTTTCTTGACTTAAAGAATCTTAATTATTAAATCTTGATAATGATTAATGGAAAAAGAAATATTACAATTACAAATTTACAATCAACTTATTAATCAAATGCAGTGTGTTTGGATGAGCCGGGAATATGGTATAAGAATAAAGTATTTCGGTTTGCGTATTTATCCTTATTCCTTATTTTTATACCATGATTTTGTTAGTATAGGAATAAGGACCCAAATTTCTTATTCTTATATATTAGTGTGTTTGGATGAGCATGAAATAAGGAATAAAAATAAGAAATTTCGGTATGCGTGCTTATTCTTATTCTTGTGCAACCCAAACAACACAAGAATAAGGAATTTGGGCCTTTATTCCTATACTAACAAAATCATGATATAAGAATAAGGAATTTGGATAAGCACGCATACTGAATTTTTTTATTTTAATTCCTTATTTCATGCTCATTATACTGTTTGTTTTGCACAAGAATAAGAATAAGAACGCAAACCGAAATTCCTTATTCTTATACCCTATTCTCGGCTCATCCAAACACACCCATAAGAATAAGGATTGACACGAGATTCTAGAGTTCCTTATTCTTATTCAAATTTCATAGTTTTGTAAAGAATAAGAATAAGAATAAGAAAAAAATAAGGGGCCGAATAAACTCAAATTCTTTATTATTGTGTTGTTTGGGTTGCACAAAAATAAAAAATTTGAAGCTGATTCTTATCCGGATTCTTATTCTTGCGCATCCAAACACACCTTTAATTGCGAAGTTGGTGAGAAACGAAAGTTTGGATGCTCCTCCCGTTGCCTCTTTTAAACTGGTACAATACAGAAAACTCATAATTATTTTTTTATTAACGCTCGACGTCCGTCTCTTCAGGTACTGCATTTTTTTTTATTGATATATATATAGGCGTATATGTATGTCACAGAGTATTTAATTTTTGGTTAAAATTTTTATTAGGTTTCATTAAGGCTCCGTTTGGATGGTTTCTTTTCGGAATAAAGAATAAGGAATAACTACTTTTTACCAATAAATTTATTTCTATCCATCCAAACTCTTCACAAAAGTTACATACTTCCCAATAAATTTATCCCTTCCCAATAAATTTCTTCCGTTCTTCCTTCTTCCTACCTTATTCTCAATGCATCCAAACGGAGCCTAAGAAACCGCGCCATAGATGAATTCGGATTGGGGTGAGCATAGAACTCGTGAGTTTATTCGAACTCGATTTGTAAAAAAATTAGTTGTAACTCGAGCTAGAAGAACTCGTGTTGAACCAATTCGGTTAACTGATCGAATTTGAATTGGACTCAATTTGGCTTGTGTCATAATAGTTTTTATTTTTAAATAGTAATATCAATATAATTTATGAGTATTAAAAATTCATAAAATAATTACAAAAAAAATTATTTTAGATAATTATAAAATAGTAAATATTGAGTTTCAAGACATATTTATCTTCAAATCCATAAAAATAAAAGCATTTGTTGTTTATAATATTGTATATGACAATTAGTTTTAATATTGAATAATATATAAATTAAAAAAAAATAAAGTACACATACTTATGTCAAGCTGACTTGTAACTTACGAGTCAACTCAAGTTGGAGATGAGCTTAGTTCGAGCTATTTTTAAAAAAAAAAACTCGAACTCGGATAATAATATATACAGCCCTAATTCGGATATCCATTTCATACACATTGCACATTGTGATGTGAAGGGATCATTGTAGTAAAATTTTGGACTTAAAATAAAATTAATAATCTTATGGACAGCAAATATGTACACTTAAGGTGCGCATAGTATGAATAACATAATATTATAATGGAGATGCGCAGCGTCGAATGTAAATACAAGCTAGCTAATCACAGGAAAAGCACCTTTTCTTTTTCTTTTGTTTTGTTTTAAGATTTATATTAAAATAGATGCAATTAAGCTGAGCATCAACATAGAAAAAGAAGCCAAACTAGGAATCTATCTCATGCGAAGAGATCTGCTCAGGATCAGGATCTGGAATAGTACCAACTTCTACACTTGCGATTTGCCCATTAAGTATTATAAATTTATAATTGTAGAGTGAATATATGAGTGTATCCCAAGGATTGAAAAAGCTATCTTAAGGATGCAACCAATTTTCAATGCATTCCAATACGTCGATACTACTTAATTACTAGACGATAGTGCCCCTCTGTATTTTTTTTTTTAATAGTGCCCCACTTGTAAAACAAGGATTGTCATTGCCGTGTTTTCGTATTTTCGTCCCCGACATTCCTTAGACACTTATTTTTTTTTTACTGAGTTTTATTGTATTAATATTATATGCAGTTTAGTACTTTAATAGTAAGAGGCTAAGAGCACTAAATTGTCCTAAAAAATATATAAAATTTCAAATCTCACATATATTTATTTTAAAAAATAAAAGAAAATAACTATAAAATGACTTCCGTCTTTGTTAAAAAAAGTTAATATAATTTTATAGTACAGATTTTTCATAGCACATCACATACTAGCTAGTGTTTAAATGCTTTAACTTAATTGCCGTACGAAAACTTCGTACAGATAATAAAAGAAGAGTAGCATCAGCATTGATTTATATATGCTTCAAAGGACATAGATATTGCAGCGTGAATGTGCGATGCGTGACGGTTGGATGTTAGCTGGAGATCGATTGCAATGCAATCAAAGGACATATATACCTTATGAGAGACAAGGCTATGACGTATTACATATATAATTATTAATATTGTCGACACGTACTGTGGCCTCATGCCGTGAATAATTAAAACGAAATATAATTATATAATCAATTGGATGCCTGTGAAAAGTAATTGCTGCAAAAATTGTGGAGAGGAAGATGGACATGTTACTTGTTAGTATTGCATATTTGCATGTCACTTCATTACTAGGTAGTTAAATAATTTTTGGTGTGTATTTTTATATTATACGATGATGTCTAACAATGAATAAAATCAAGCTAACTATGTTTCTTTTATTTTAATGCAACTAGTTTTTTTTACCTAAACAATTAATTTTACCTTATTTTTTAATAGAAGAGATTTATCTTGTCAAAAGTCTAATCTTATTGGACATTAATTCATCTATATTTTTCTTTTCGACTTCCGTGGGGGATAGATTGAAGTGTTGTAGCTAGACTTGTAGTGGCTCTAATTTCCTGTCAATCGAGGGTCGAAAGATTATGGCGAATCAAACTTCACGTCTTCACCACTAATGAAGTTAATATAACAATATCATCTGGCCATATTCTAATAATTAATAGACTTTTCTGATGAATATATAAAATATTGACTTCGCTAAGCCAAACAAAATAAAAATTTGAGCAAGTATTGTTAGTTGTTAGTAAAAAAAAATATGAATATATCTTAGGGAGAAAAGATAAAAAAGAACTAATTTTCTTGTCTTCGTTAAGCGATATGAGACATGTAAAAGACAAATTTTAAAAATACATGCAGGCGTTGATATTAGCTTAGACTTTGCAGAATTAAAAATGCATAGAGGGCTCCATGAGAGAAAGGGTTGATCTGAATTTTGTTGAAGAATAATGGGGACCATTACCAAAGGGGAAAAAAAGGGAAATTGTGGTGAAGAGGAGTTGCATGTTATAAAAAAGGAAACGGTTGCGACTTTAGAAACAAAAACCATATATATTAATATATATAAACCCCACTACTTGCATCACTACTTTCATAAACTCCAATTCATGGCGCATTGGCATCATTCATAGATTCATTTCTCATCCCATGCTTTCCCCATGCATCTCCATCATCATTATGCCCCCTTCTCGCGCCATCATCCTCCGAACCAACCTTTCAAACACGATCCTTCCCGTACCTTCCAAGTTTGATGTATCGAGATATAAGTTCACATTTTTCATGCTCTAAACTAATTACTATTTAATAGCAGCGGAGCTAGGCACCAATCTATCGATTTAAACCCCATAAATAAAATATAGAGACTATAGCCGCTACCAACCATCTCAAAAATATATATAGAGAGAAACTAAAGAAGACAAAAAGTTGTGCACAGCTTGAAATTGTTTAATTTAACAAAAATTTGCTTGACACTATCTTTTCTAGAAGGAACAATTTATTTTGATATTTAGCTATCTACTGATTAAAGCAATTACAATAAATATTTTTGATAGTTCAAAAATCCAGAGTCATTGGCCCGTCTTTTGGGAGACAATCCAAATTGTCTTCCAAAAATTCGGACCGAACCGGTGCTTCGAAGGACTTACAAGTTACAACAGATAAGAACCTGGAAGGACCAAGTTTTGAAAGGGCTTGATTTAGTTTTGACAAAGACAAGTTCTGAAGGGCCGGGTTTTAAAGGACCAGGTCCGATCCGGTTTAGATCTAATCCTTCAATTATATAGTCATTTCATCATAATTTGACGGTAGAGATTACAAAATATTTTAAAAATTGAATGTTAGTATCATTTTAGGACTAAAAAGGCTAAGGACCTAGACGAACCAATCTCCTTATCTAAAAAGCAAACATCCTTTTGTTTTCTTGCATTTCAGGTCAACTTGATAAACGAGAGAGATAAAAACAACCGGTAAGAAACATTCTTTGCTCAGCTGAACTGCATATTGTTATTTATTTTCTGTTCAATACAATTAGAAGGGTATTGGTGTAAAGAAATCAATTAATGCCTCTCTTCCTTAAAAGTGCATAAAATAGATTATGAAAATGATTTCAGACATGCCATGCTGATCTATTTAATTATATATTAAAAAAAAAGTTATTTTAAAGTACATGTCGAGCTAAACTTACACAAAGATACTAATTGTATTGCAGCTTTGGATTTCTGCAATCACTATTGTCATGCCGCATGAGCAGTATCTAATTCAACCAATATTTGAGACATTTGTAAGTTACAATTTATACTTAATTAAGCAATTTACATTAATTAAATATCCTATGTCTACCTTAAGAAAAAATGAGGATAAGGAGATAATAATAAAATGATTCTTCCCCAGTATTCCATATGAATCAAGTAAACTTATGCCATTCTATTCATTTCCTTTTTTTCGTAAAATATATCTTATCAAGCATTCTCCTGTTTAAATTTTTCCACATTATTTTGTGATTTTGATGATCGTTTATGGCTTAAATAAGACAACTCAGTGCTGGCATGATTTCTGGTTAAAATGTTGAGAAATGTTTGCTTTCTGATATTCTTAAATGCACTTATGATCAATTAAGAAAAATTGATAGGACGTGTTCTTCTTTAACTTGATTCTGTGTTTTTTTATCAGAGTTTGATTTTTTTGAGTTTGTCCTCTACCTTGCTGTGAATATGTTGGTATTGTCTCAAATTTGAAACTTATTTAGTTGAGGTTCATTTATGAAAGCAATACGTTCAAATTTAATAATTAATTTTAGAAATTTCAAATTTAATTCATTCCGTACACATATTGATCCATCTATTAATTAAATTTCCTTCTTTTATTTTGATGTTCTTTCATTCAAGATAAAAAGAATAATGACGAACAAATGCTAAAAGAACAACTATAATAGCATTATAATATCTGTAAGGTTTTTTTTTCTAATATTCATAATGTACAATTTTTATATATTACTGATCAATTAACAACCGATACAAATCAAATAATAGTTCACGCAATGCGCGAGAGCCCACTAGTTATTAAATTAAAGTATGATTATGTACATGAAGGAACATGTTACAAGAGAGGGAATTGATATTATAAGCTTACTGTATTGCACTAGTGTCCTTCTATTTTTAATTTCTTAAATTTATATTCAAGTAAGTTGAATTAGAAAGAACAACAAATTCTTTGTAAAATTGAAATTTCTAAGACAACAAATTAAATTTGTTCGTCTTCTTATATCACAATCATTTTAAAATCTAGTGAGGTATATATGCGATGTAAGCTGTAACTAGAGCAACGCGTTCTCTAAAAGTTGTCGTCAAGTTGGATGTGTTTGGTTGCTCCAAGTATAAAAAAAGAAGGAAGAGAGAAGAGAGAATAGGGAGCTTATTTCTTATTTCTCTTTTTCATGGGAAGAAGTAAGAAGGAAGAAGTTTTATTCTCGAGTTTACTCCATGTTTGATTGTGCATATTCCTTCTTCCTTCTTTCTTAATGGGTGCGTTTGGATGAGAGAAGAAGAAGAGGAAGAAGGAAGATGGAAAGAAAAAAAATTATAAACAATCCAAACTCTTCACAAAATTACACACTTTCCAATACTTCTTCCCACTTCTTCCCTTCTTCCCTTCTTCCCACACCTATCCAAACGCACCCAATATGTTTGGCAAATTGGTGAATAACGCGCGAACCCAAAACCCAGAATCCAAGACCC
Source organism: Rhynchospora pubera (assembly GCA_028095005.1). Classification (NCBI taxonomy): domain Eukaryota; kingdom Viridiplantae; phylum Streptophyta; class Magnoliopsida; order Poales; family Cyperaceae; genus Rhynchospora; species Rhynchospora pubera. Next base: position 104,626,472 of record CM051459.1, read on the forward strand.
TTGCTTGCGAGTTCTCCAAAAACCTGCAACCCAGAACACACAACTGAACAAGGATTTATTCTTATTCGGCTCTTATTTGGTTCACCCGAACAAGGGTCTTCGCGAACAAGCCTGCTCGGGTGGTATCCAAACATAGGACCAATTTTGCCTTCTTTAATAAAACTTTGACAATGCGTATGAGAAGGCATGTTTATTATCAAAACTTGTGCAATTAAAATCCTTTACTCCAACTTGTTTTCGACAAAAAATTAGTTGTTGTTGTAACAACCATCAAAATTATTATTAAATTGTAATAGTAAAATTGTATTTTTTATTTTATTTTTTTGCACATTACACAGGCTGTGCCACAAATTTGATGCAATTAGTAAATTGGTTGGCCACCAATGAAGTGTCGGATAAACCGAAGAATTAATTTTTGAATAGTACAATGAATAAAGCAATCAACTTTAGAATTTTACTAAATTTGATTGATACAGAACTTATGTGAGTTAAAATTTAAAAGTTATATGTGATAATGTTTTTGTTGGTAGTCATGACTCATGACTGACAGGATGAAGCTTGAAATAGTAATTAATTCGGCTGTTATGTTACACATTGTTTCCACGAATTATAAGTGTCATCGGCAAATATACAATCTCAGTCATTGCTAAATACAAAGTGAACATTTAAGCAAATAAGGTGAACATATAGATTATCTAAGTGAATACTTATATACAAACAAATAAGTGTTGTCATCACTTGTTCAGAAGTTTACATGCATATTCAACTTATTTTCATTGAACTTATTTGTTTGTAAGTGTTCACTTAAATCGTCTATATGTTCACTTTGTTTGCTGTATATGTTCACTTTATATTTAGGAATGGTAGATTTATAGGGATGGCAAAACGTACGGCAATAATCAATTTCGAATGTTTCTTGGTTTCGTAATCTAACTCTTTACTTTACTCGTTAGCTCCAATTCTTAACTTGGGCTAAAATGGCCCAACATTGTTTCTTGGTTTCGTAATCTAACTCTTTATTTTTATCGAAAAAATTAATACTAACTTTACTGTTCATATTAATTTTGATAATAACAGAAAAAAAATCAAAATTTTAATACTAACGTTGCTGGATCGTCATCCCAGTTGACGAACGCACGATCCAAGCTTGAATCGTCATCCCAATTGACGACCCAAGCTTGGATCGTCATCCGAAATGACGATCCAACAAAAAACCACATATTTTAATAATATTCTGAAATTTTTTTTCAAATGTAAATTTTTCATTTTAGCCACAAAAATTTTTATTATTACAAAATATATAATTTATGATTAAAAATTAAATATAATTAAAACATCTACTTTAAAAATATAAGTATATAATTAAATTATGCATGTTAAATACATAATATTGTATGTATTTGTAATATTTATTTATACATATATATATAATGCAACATATATTTTATATATTAAATACATATTATTGTATATAATTAAAATATATGATGCATATTATTATGTACATATATTTCTATGTATATTTATTTATACATTAAAACAAATTATATGAAAATATCTACATTTAATGTATAAATTTTTTTATTGGACTATTATGTAAAAATAATAATTTTAGGTTCATCGGTGAATAACTTCAACAAAAATATATTCAATTTTTTCGCCGATGACCCTAAAATTATTATTTTTACAATATAGTCCAATAAAAAAAATTTATACATTAAATGTAGATATTTATATGTATGTAAATGTATAAATGTATATATTTATATGCGGATATTTATAGATATTTACAATACAATAAAAAAATATGTAATGTATAAATGTATATATTTATATGTGTGTAATGTATATATAAACATATTTTTTAAAGTATAATTTTTAATATATTTTATATACATATATATTTTTTAATATACTTATACATAGAAATATATGGTCATCGTCACCATATATTTTTTAATGTATAATTTTTAAAAAAATTATATACATTAAAAATACATATAAAATATACAACAAAAAATTTTATTGGAACATATTGTAAAAATAATAATTTTAGAGTCATCGGCGAAAGAATTAAATATATTTTTTGTTGAATTTATTCGCCGATGACACTAAAATTATTATTTTTACATAGTAGTCCAATAAAAAAAATTGTTATACATTAAATGTAGATATTAATATATAATTTTTTTAATGTATAAATAAATATACATTAGAAATATATGTACATAATAATATGTATCATATATTTTAATTATATACAATAATATGTATTTAATATATAAAATATACGATACATTATATATATATATATATGTATGAATAAATATTACAAACACATACAATATTATGTATTTAACATGCAATAATTTAATTATATACTTATATTTTTATAATAGGTGCTTTAATTATGTTTAATTTTTAATTATAAATTATATATTTTGTAATAATAAAAACTTTGGGAGTCAAAATGCAAAATTTGCATTAAAAAAATTTCAGAATATTATTAAAATATGTGATTTTTTTGTTGGATCGTTGGATCGTCATTTCGGATGACGATCCAAGCTTGGGTCGTCAATTGGGATGACGATCCAAGGGTATTTGACTTTCGTCAACTGTGATGACGATCCAGCAACGTTAGTATTAAAATTTTAATTTTTTTTCTGTTATTATCAAAATTAATATGAACAGTAAAGTTAGTATTAATTTTTTCGGTTATTTTTACTCGTTAGCTCAAATTCTTAACTTGGGCTAAAATAGCCCAACTTGAGTTATCCATAAATAAAAAAGTAAAAGACGGGTGGCCACTGGGGCACTAGCGACTGCGAGACTGCCAGAGTTTTGAAATTGATGTACTGTTATTGACATAAACGGAGAAGAGGTGCCCCAATAAATAAATAAACAAAGAAACGGCTAGTCAGTGCTAGAGGCTAGTTGTCGAGAAGCCGAGAAGAGAAGAGAACCCAAAATTTCAAAATTCAAACTGGTGACGTGGGACCTTTGTCTTTGCTTGCTGAGTTGCTGTTTGCATTCATTCAATTAATTCATTAGTCAAAGACCCCTCCTTTCCTTTCAATCTTTCATCACCTTCACCTCGCCTCCTCTCTCAAGCACCACCAAACCCACTATACATCAACCACTCTTCATCTTTTTCTTTTTCTTTCAAGAAGACAAACGAGCAGAGAAGAGAAAGAGAAGAGACATGTCTATCGCCACAGGTTTGCAGGACATCAAGAAACAAGCTTCTTTCTTCCTCAAAGAAAAGATTCGAACTGCTCGCTTGGCCCTTACCGATGTTACTCCCGTGCAATTGTACGTAATAATTAATTCAACACCCTTACTCCCCTGTATAATTGAATTAACCCTCAATTCCATTCATCTGAATATATATTTCTCTTTTCCCACTTGGTCACTTCCGATTCCTCAACAAATTCATTAATTTAAAGTACTAGCTAGGTTTCTAATTATGTATTATACATATATGCATAGGCTGACAGAGGAATCAACAAACGGGAATTCATCAGCGCCAGATGCAAAAACCATGCGCTTAATATCTCGTGCTGCTTTTGAAATCGACGATTATTGCAGAATTGTCCCTATTTTGCACAGGAGGTCTCTAGTCTCGTCTCTCCCTTCTCCTACTTCCATCTTTTTATCATTCTTTACTAGTTTCTTGATTTCAAATTTCGAATTTCTATACTTAATTTGCACCAAGAGGCCAAAGAAGACATTGGCATCTTTTCTACTGTTACTACTCCTCCCATCTCCATTCTATCTCAAAATTTGACTCAGACGGAAATGGCATACTAATTGAAATGTTTCTTTATCAGGCTTGCAAAGTTTGAGAAGAAACAATGGAGAGAGCCATACAACTCCTTGGTGCTCCTGGAGCACCTACTCACACATGGACCTGAAAGGATCGCCGACGAATTTCAAAGCATCAAAGGCACTGCACAAGAGATGTGCAAATTTCAATTCATTGATGAAAAGGGGTACTATTACTATATCTATTAGTGTATGTTTGGTTTTCCTGCCAGACCTTACATGAAAGATTGTCCCAACTTAAGTCAATTAATTAAATTAATTAATTGTTGCTAGGTTTAATTGGGGCATAGTCATGAAAAAAAATCAGAGAAGGTCCTCAAATTGCTGGAAAAAGGCCCACTTTTTAGAGAGGAGAGAGAGCGCGCCCGCAAAATTTCCTGAGGAATCCAGGGATTTGGTAGCTTCAGTCAAAATTCAACCAGTAATAATGCTATTGCTAATGAGAAAGCTTCAAATTTTATTGGGAGGAGCATTTCACTCTATGAAGATCATGGTTACAATGAGAAGGATGATGAAAAGGAAAATTTCAAGTTGAGTTTGGATGATAAATTGAATTTGATGAGTGAAAATATAGAATCTGAGCCGTTCATAGTACCCGGAGCAGGAGAGGAACTGAAAAAAGGGATTAGTGAAGAAGGGGAGAGGAGGATAATAGATCATCCATTCGCAATTGCAAGCTTTCAAAAAGAGACTAGGGAATCTCAACTGCTGTTGAGCCATGGTTAATACAAAAATTCGGTTTTTGTTTTCGAATTACGCCACTCTTCAGATGCACACCGCATCTATGTTTGTTTCTAGTATTTGTAATTGTATGTAGAAAATGTTGACCTATCACCTATGCATGTTAATTTTCAAGTTGACTTGTCTGGAAACTAAAATTCCTTTTGCTTTGATGTTTTTCTGTTCTGATGTAATTCTGCTTTGTACTGTTGAAAATTTTAGATATACGTATGGTAAACAAACAAGTACTTAATCCGTCTGTAAATTGTTAAATTGTTAGTTTGGTTCTCGTTCAACATTGAAACAGATATGCTGAGTTATTTCCGGTACATATATATATATATATAATACAACATAATCTTCTAACATTAAGTTGTAATCAACTAAGCTGGAACTTTGAATAATGTTGTTAGGCTAGTCATGACTCATGACACGTACGAGGAATTTATGTGCATAGACAAGGCCCTAAATTCTAAGACCATCAATAATCATCAAAACATTTATTCTAAGCACTTTTGAGCCCAAATTTTTGCAAAATACAAGAGCTAGATCCCAATCCTAACCCGGATGAGTGATGACCCATATGTATCACCCAAAATTAATTTCTACTGAAAATGTAAAATATAAAATTATATGATGACATTAATAAACATTAATGATAGAAAGATAAAAAAAAGGTTAACTTTTAGCTTTTACTCTGCCACATCACACACATCATCTACTATTCAATTTGTTTCTTTTTCCTAATCAATCCATTGCAATTTTGCAACTGAATCATGTGTTCGCCATATTTTTAGTGTGTACACAAAAAAAGCAACAAGATGGTACTAGTTGTATCCCACGTGTCCCAATTCATTTCGAAAGTTTTAAATAACAACAACAGACGGCCTTGGATGCACCAAAAATGTGACCATTGATTTTACGTCTGAGGCGAGCGAACAGTTAAAAGAAGGGACAAATAGTAATTTTGAGTAGATGAATTCGCCGCGTTTGGAGCCGAGACACCTTCATAAACAAAAAGGAAAGGGGTCGGGTCATTTTTCATGATCCGTTACATATGAGTAGCTACAAATTATTTGAATCCATTGGAGTTAAGAGGAGAGAGGGGGACCGTTACCTTCTCACAATGTAAGTTCCTCTCCTTTTTTTTATCTCTCTTCCTTTCCCTAATTTTGATTTTGTTCTTTTTTTCTCAATATTCTGGCGGTATGATTTCTATATCACATTATTTATTTCATTTAAATTTAGTTTTATTGGTTTTTGTTGTCTTCATAATTTTGTAGCATTGGAAATGAGACGCCTTGCACACCACGGTTGAATTATGCTATCGAGAAATTTAGTTTTATTGGTTTTTGTTGTCTTCATAATTTCGATTCCAAAAACTAAAATTTATAGTCTCATTTCCTATTGGGTCAGGCATTTTCAGAAATCGACCGGGTTACGAATACAAAAAAAATGGTAAAATTGCACTAGTGGGGCTTGCAATAAATGAAGAAAAAAGCGAAATATAAATTATTTGTTGGACAAATGTAGACGTATTTTGGAGTACAATAAAAGAAACAATTAGGATTGTCGACTAAGGATGGCCATATTTTATACCACTCAGGATTAAAGAGCATTCTTATTCCGTTTCTGACATTGTATCCTAAATCAAAACAGTCCGCTATGGTACCCAACACCTGAGAAATTAAAATAAGAAAGATAAAATGAAAGAAAAAAACTTCTTTTATCCTGTTACCAGTCACGTTGGTGTCTAGTACAACGACGGTATGTAAATAATTTTCTGTCACATAAATATTAATATACTTTTCTTTTTTTTTTTTGTAATTTGACAGCTTTTGGCAAAGCATTATCTTAGTGTAAATCAGAGTTTGTAGAATAAAAATGGCACAAAAATCAGGGGGAAAGAAGTCGAAGTTGGGTTTGGGACGGCACCATCTATGGTCCCTCGAGAACCTTCTTCATTTTGCCATTTTTCAGGGCTCCTGGCAACAACGCCTTCACTTTAAAAAGATGATTGCTTATAAGAGGCACACTGATACCTCTCGTTCTCCCAGTATGATTACTTATTCTTTTTGTCATTTTCATTAAACATGGTGTATGAAAAGTTAAACTGACTTACTTATCCTTCAAATTTCCGTGCATGGAATTTTACTTTTCATATTTTACCAGTACTCTTCATAAATGGTTCTGCGTCTTAGATTTGAATCCTCAAATTTATGTATGATTGGTTGTTTCAAGACTCAAAGTGCCCAAGGTGCAACATTGCTTCATCAAGGAGGGTTCCAAATTACAAGTTAGTTCAATTGCATGCATTTTGAACTTTAATAAAAAAAGAGTATTAACTAGTTTTGTACAAAAGAAAAGTAAAAGTAGAATAGCTTCTTGTTCAGTCAAACTTACAATGCATTCATTTTTTCTGTTCTCTTGATAGGTTGGAGACAGTAAATTAGGGTCTCCTAGAAAATCCCCAACAAGATCCCCGACCAAAAGTCATCACAAAGATTTATTGAAACCTTTCAAGTTCAAAAAGAAATCTAGCGAGAAGGGTCATAGGAAAAGCATGACTTCTTTGCCTGCTCCCTTGGCATCCCGGCTTGTGCGAACCATGTCAATGCATCATTTAAAAAGCTCTAGGTATGTTTCGCCAAATGAGTCATGTGATAACCGAAGAACAACAAGTGACAGTGTTTCACATAGTGTAGGTGCTCCTTCTGGCAGTACTTTTTGGCAGTCTGCACAAAACGAACCACAAAAGGTTTGCCAGCAATGCGGGAATGTACCAGGGTATAACTTGGCAGAACAAATCCATCAATCGAAGGATCTATTGGACTTTCTTCAGTTTTTTAATGAGAACAAGAATTTGCTGATGAACATTGCCCGTAACCCTCATCTTTTATTGGCCAACGAATCACACGAGAAACCAGCATCACATTCTAATCAAGGAATGGGGTTAAACAAGTCCAACACTTTTCCTAGACCGGGTACGCTCATAAACAAAGAAGGCACACCCAGTTCGCCATACCTGCCGCCATCTGCTACAGATGATTCCAAAACTATTAGGTCTAATATTAAAAAAGCAATAAAGGAGAATAAAAAGGAGGTCACTCATATCGCCAATGACGGTTTTCTTCATAAAGTGCCCTATGGACAAAAAGATTGTGAGGGTCGGAAACGGAATTATAGAAAAGAAGGGGGTGAAGCTCGAATGAGGAGGTCTACATCTCTTAGCGATTCACTTGACAAATATTCAAACCTGTTTGAGTTCATTTCAAAAGAGCAACCAAAACTTATGGACTGCAGGACGGGGTCACCTGAGAAGAGTTTTAATTTAGCCTTTAAAAGAATACATTCTTCTACTGAAATTAAGACTTACTATGCATTTATACACTCTTAAGTTATAACAGCTTCCAGAAGTGCCACTGATATTACAAATGCGCACTTTTCTGCTGAGGCTAAACCATTAGATAATGAGTTAGGTGCCAATGAAGTTGAGACAGTAAGTCTTTCATTATGTACAGATGAAGAAGTTGAGCCGTTAGATCTCCATTTTTGTATCAATGAAGTTGAGAGATTAGATCCTGAATCAGATGACGATGAAGGGATTCAACCAAATATCGAAGAAAATACAGATTATGATAGTTCATTCTTTGATGATATCAGTGCCATCTCCCAGAAGCAATCTCTTACAAGTGGGTTCTAACTTCTAAGTATCTCATTTTTTTTAGAGCGAAGCAAACCTGTCTCTCTTTTTTTTCCCCCTACTATATTGTTCTACTAGTTAATTTCTCAGGAGCTTCAAATACAAAGCAAAAATTCTTTAATTGATATCTGTGTGAGGATTAAAAATGACTGACAGTGGACATCATACCACCATTGTTCATATGCATGAGCATATAGAGATGCAAATGCTATCAAAATGAGTTCTTCTTTCTTTGCTTTTATTCATTTACTTTGTTTAGTTGTAAACATGAACATTATCTTGAGATGAACCAAATTGTAATTTCACACCCAAAATTGAGAATCCAATGTACCTAGCTTCATAGACTGAACTCAAAAGAGTACTTGTGAAAATAAGGATCATGTGAAATTTATTGCAGGTTATAGTGTGATGTCTGGCACCATTGACTACAACGAACAGGAGTTAGAAGAAGATCGTAACGAACTACATGTCCTTGATCATGATAGCATAGCAGTAGATGAGGGTGACGTGGCATACTTCCTTTACATGAAAGACATATTGGCTAAATCCGGGTTAACAGGGAGTAAGTGGCATTCATCTGAGCAACCCGCATTCTTGGAGCTTGAACCTGAGGCTGGTCCAGACCAACTTCTTTTGTTTGATTTGACAAACGAGGCTTTGGTAGACGCATACGAAGCTACACTTCTGTCCGGCACGTGGGTCCCGCGATTCAGAATGACAGCCCCACGAGTGCATTTGGGAGAATATATGACAGAGCAAGTGTGGGTCAGACTTAAAAGGCAATTGAATGCATTTGTGGAGGTTGCAATTGAGGATGTGGTGGCAGCTGACCTTTGCAAAGAGACCGACAATGGTTGAATGAATTTGAATGTAGATTCAGAATTAGTGGGGCTAGATTTGGAGGATTGGATAATTGAGGATTTGATAGATGAAATTGTTCTAGAGCTGGGTGAATCCCAAATCCAATTTCATCCTTTTTCTGATGCTATTTATCTTATCAGATTTGTGTATATATTTCATTTATTTATTTTGAATTTGCCCTGTTGTAGCTGACATGTACAGTTAGATGAGATTTATATGTACATATAATATAGCATAGGGAGGAAGTTGTTATGATTTTTGAGTGATTCATTTGTTGAATGTCATACGACTTATTCTATGTAGGAAAAAGAAAAACAAATAGCAGCAAGCCCGTCTAGCTCAGTTGGTAGAGCGCAAGGCTCTTAACCTTGTGGTCGTGGGTTTGAGCCCCACGGTGGGCGCCTTTTCCTTTTTATATATATATATATATTAATCATTCCTTCTTTTTGCTTTATCCCCTCAGCTCTTACATCTAGGTTTGGTCTGTTGAATAATAATATATAAGTGCAAATTAATTTGGTGTGTTTGGATGAGCCTTGAATAAGGAATAAGAATAAGAAATTTCGGTATGCGTGCTTATTCTTATTCTTGTGCAACCCAAACAACACAAGAATAAGGAATTTAGACCCTTATTCTTATACTAACAAAACCATGGTATAAAAATAAGAAATTTGAACAAACACGCATGCCGAAATTTCTTATTCTTATTCCTTATTCATGGCTCATCCAAACACACCAACTTCAAGGTTCAAACTCGGCACCTCATGTGAGATTGGGGTTACCTCTTATAATTGGGGTTACGCCCAAATTTGACCAAAATACGTTTGGGATTGTATATCCTATCGCTGCAAAATTTCAAAATTTGACCAAAATAAGTCTTTTGGGATTGTACGGTAAGCAAGTATGTTCCTGCAAAATTTCAAAACGCCATGTCACGATCGTGAGGGCATGTATCAGTTTGATTGCTAACATACATAAAATTTTGGGAAAACAAAAATCTATCAATATCATCAAAATTGGATTTATTTTTTTTCTTTAAAATGTTTATCCTCTTTGACAGTCTTTATAATGCAAGGTGATAAGGCTATTTGTATCATTTCCTACTTCCATCCAATAAAATTTTGGATATGGTCTTGTGTCAAGAGCAATTAATTAGTTTTTTGGATTAGGAAGCTGAACTTAATTAGTTTTTTTATATATATTAAGATTTTAAAATGCGATTTGTGATGTATGATGGTTGGGTGGCGATTTAGCGTTTATCGGTGATAAAACGGCGATAAAACGGATAAAACGGTAATGCGGTATGAACCAAAATTAAGATAAAATGGAAAAAAACAGAGTTTTTAAAAGCTTGATATATATTGAAAACAAATGAGTTGAAGTTAGTCCGGATAATACAATATTTTGATATATTTAATATATTAAGAATGTACTTTGCAATATTCTGATATAACATTGCCTTCTAAAATACATATATAGTTGTGGTCACAATTTGACTACCTTTTTTTATTTTAATAGAGTTTAAATTTCTAGCTTTATGATCTGTACTACCTTGAAAAAGGTAATTTAATTTGTGTTTCGGCAGAAATTTTCAATTAATCACAGCCAGAAAATTGAAGCAATCTACAACTCTGTTTCAGCTACAAATTTGGCTTCAGCTACTCAATGAAGGATATGTGAAGAAGAAGAAAGAAGAAAATTTGGAAAGAGATGGGGGGTTGCTGCGAAGGGAATTGCAATTGCAGTACAATCTGCAGCTGTAGTGAAGGGTAAGCACGCCACATCATTTTTCCCTTCTAATCTAAAATTAATTAAAGTTAGGAACTTACATTTTAGCTTTGAATCTTGCTATTGCTACCCCCTTTCTCTTTATTTTATTTTTAATTTCCCCTGTTCACTTTCTAAAAGTTATATTAATTATGTATAATATTTACTTTTTCCAGGGCATGCAAGTGCAAGAAGAAGGAATGTTGCAAGAAGAATTCAAATAAGAAGGGATGTTGCAACATTAATACTAATTGCATCTTCAACATCACCTGCCTCGTTGGAGTGGCATGTCTTGGGGTTGCCTTTGTCATGTTTAAAGTTATCAAGGTTTAATTCAATTTTCCTTATCATGAAGCACGACTATTTGCGTACCCTTTTCAATCTTGGAGTTTATTGTTTGCTTGCTATTTGCATCCTTGAAAGTCACATCTATTATATTACCGATCGTTTTGTAATCCAATGTACTATATTATGAATAAATAAATTATTATACGCATATCGATTGTAATCATTTAAGCTTGCAAACCTTATTTTATTTGCGGCATCAATTTGTACGTCAATTGATTGATTAGAGTAGGCTTCTTGTCAAATAATATATATAGCATTTGATTAGGCTGTTTTAGCAAATTAAAAAATAATGTCATTCAGATGATTAACGAAAAATAGTGCTTGAACAGTACATACTACTTGAATAGTGTATTCAATAACATATTATGACTATGTAATACAACAAAATAAATATTCGCACTGGAAGTTCACTAATCTTTTAGGTAAAATTCTTTTCATGGCTTCCGTTTGGATAGGTGTGGGAAGAAGTGGGAAGAAGTATTGGAAAATGTGTAACTTTGTGAAGAGTTTGGATTGTTTATAATTTATTTCTTTCCTTCTTTCTACCTTCTTCTCAACGCATCCAAACGGTACCTATGAGACGTTGCCGAAATATATATATATATATAGTCACGGCCAACAAGTTTTTTTTTAATATATATATATACTTAGTAATATTTTACTGCGAAAGTGTCATTTAGCAATTTAATGATTAATTAAATAGGATGTAGACGGACAATAAATCATGATACTAACATTTTTAGTAAACATTCTAATTTTTTTCTAGTTTTATTAAGTTTCAATTATTAATAACGCATTTTCATACTTAATAAGTTTTTTTTTTTTTGGGATATAAGGGGGATTGCCTGCCACTCTTTCAAGAAGGGCAAGAGTATCCAGAATAATCACATTAATTAGCCGATTACAGTAAAACCCAATTACACACACTTGATTCGATCCCTTTTCTTAGTTTAATTTCTATACCATCATCATCATCATGTAAAGAACTGGTATTTACCTGTAATCAATATACAAACTCTCTGTGGGTTGCATCATGATTCAAACCTTCATTGAAGAGAAGAGAAGCTATTTATATCAACGGAGTTCTACCATCCAAGCACAATATATTGCTCATTTGTGCATGCCTCCGCTTAATGTTGTGGAGGAGTTTATTTTCTTTTCTTGTTGTGTTTGGATGGGAGTGAGAATAAGAAAATAAGAAAAGATGGAAATAAAATTATTATTAAACAATTCAAACTCTTCACAAAATTACACACTTCCCAATATTTCTTTCTTTATTCCTCTTTTATTCCCACATCATCGAAACGGAACCTTATAGAATGAGAGTGTTTAGATGTATATTTTATCTTTCAGTTGCTCTTCTATTGATGTAATCATATTTTGAATGAATGCAATATTGCAATTTGCCTATAGATTTTATTGCAAAAAAGAAATACAAAATTATATATATAGCAAACTCTCTATTCGGCACTGTACCAATATCTCTGAGGTACCAGTGCCAAAACACTGTCTATGCACAAAATTGCATACAAATTCCTTATTCCTTATCCAAATTCCTTGGTTTTGTTAGAATATGGATAAGGGTCGGAATAAGTCCAAATTCCCTATTCCTTAGTTATTTGGTTTTCACCGGAATAAAAAATAAGGAGCTTATTCCTTATTCTCACTCTAACCAAACACACCCCGAGTGTTTAGATGTATATTTTATCTTTCAGTTGCTCTTCTATTGATGTAATCATATTTTGAATGAATGCAATATTGCAATTTGCCTATAGATTTTATTGCAAAAAAGAAATACAAAATTATATATATAGCAAACTCTCTATTCGGCACTGTACCAATATCTCTGAGGTACCAGTGCCAAAACACTGTCTATGCACAAAATTGCATACAACCATGTGCGTTTTCTACACTCCAGCTTGAATGAATACCAGAACTAGTTCTAATCTTGCGCGTTGCGCAATTCATCCCAATCCGAAAACGTTAAGAAATGATTTCTGAATGAGTGCAGATACGTTATGGAAATTTTTGCAAATAGACACGTAAGATTTACAATTGGTTGTTCATGGTTACGTCTTTAGAAAATACATCCTTAAACTCTGCATCAACTTCATTATTTCACTATGATGAGATGCTATAATCCCATAAAAAAAATTATCTGAAGAAGAAAATAACGTAGAATACGTAATAGGGAAAAAAAAGGCCAGACAGTATATACCCAAAAAAAAAAATAGACATCTGAAATTTTCTTATCTACAAATACGACATAAGCTTTCAGAACATAATGCAACAGAGAATTTCTCTTCTCACTATGATCATAAACGACCACTGATCATTAATGACCAACTACTTACATAAAGTAAATTAAACCATAAATCACGCAACCCAATAATACATATGCTACCGAGAAATAATTTTACACATGCATTCTAAATTATTGCAGATATAAAACTACTCGAGCGAAATGGACCCCAAACAATTTGCTATTTCAATTGACATGAAAAGATGACATACAAATTCTATTTGAATAAAAAATTTGTGTATTTCAATTAAGATTCTTGTCTGCCTCGAGGTAGCTAACAATCTCCTTAAAAAACTTACAGGGACTATTTCAAAATTGCATCAATGTATGCAAAAGGTAACACATGCAATGAATCACCTGCTAAAAAGTAAGTAAGAGCAAAATCAATATGAAAATTGAGAAATTTGATTTGCTTTCATGATGCCTTCACAACCAATTTCATGTCTAACTAAAACATATCAATCAATGATAAAAATAAAAGACAAATATACACATCTGCTTTGGTCCTGTATATAAGTTTCAACTTCGAGGTTGGTTCTGAACCGAAAAAGAATCTGGATAGTTCAAGTTCAAACAATGATGATCATTAGCTAAAAGAGAAAAGGAAATCCTACCAATCATATTGCATTATAAGAAATTCACCTAAATATGTTCAGCCTATGCTATGAACAGTACAACATCTGTCTCCTATTGAAATAAAAGAGAAAAATAAAATAAAATAAGAACTAAGAAAGGTTAGTCTGTTTACCTAAAGACATTTAAATCAACCTATGCTTTGCGATGCCTCAAGGTGGGATATGGCTCGGGAACATTTCAATGAAGATTGTAGTCTCTGAAATGGGTAAAAGGAATTTTTAATTTGTAGCAAAAGCTAAATATTGCACTGCTACAGATTCTTGACATTCATCTTTTCATATTTGAATCAAACATGAAATTCAATTTGTAGAATGTTTGGAAGGAACATATAATATAAAAAGTTAAAAACAAATGTTTATGGCTAAGTGAGGGAAAAATATAATCATATATATTATGTTTCATACCTGAACAATAATGATTTATGGATTATCAAAATAGAATCATCACAACAATTGTCGAGGAAAAATTAAGAAAATAACTTTTTGCTAAGAAAAGATTTTGTAGAACCAAAATTGCTTAAATATCTCATGGTAGTATATATTTTAATAAACTGACCAATTTGAATTAAGTTCTGCAATACAAAATAATATAAATAATATTCTCATAAACTAAAGTACTCAGCAATTCAGCATCATTGAAAATGTTTGTGGTGACAGTGTCTATCTCAGCTACAGAAGGTAATGCAAGGGAACTCGTACTGTAAACTGCTTGTCAATTTTATGGGAGAAGTTAATAACATATGATCTAAATCAGACTTTCAATAAAGATGTTGCAACAAAACTTAATTTATCTAATTTATCTCTTAATACGCAGACACATACTATTGTTTAGCATGTCATCCTTAAAAAGTAAAACAGATTCTAACACCCATGACATACAATTCAGGTTACACCGTGGGTGGAAATGTTCTACTTGTACTCAATCCACCTCTGATTATCCGTAACAGACTAACAAAGGCTAACAGGGTAAGGAAGAATGATTGACACAGTACATTCTGAAAACGGTGGAGGAATGATGACCAGTCACCAAAGGAAACCAATCCAGCAAAGAGCAACCAAGGTGACACGCTGCAGCGGAAAAGGGGAAAAAAAAAAGGAAAACAATAAACACAATAGCCATAGAAAAGAAATATGACAGATATGCCCCTGTGACCTTTGACGTTAGATATGCATCCTTGTGACAACATTCCGCAAGAATTTTGACCTCCATACACACGAAAAACAACGATCAAAGAAACAAAAAAGATTTTATAAATTTCAAACCAAAACGATAAATAGGGAATGTTCAAAAATCATAAAAAGTCCAACAAATTTGAACACTAATTGAGTTCACAGATCGTAAATCTACATCATTAGAAAGAAGAACAAAAAGAGTACCTTGATGCAACTGAGTTCTAATTCTTGCCATTGTTTAAAGTATTTGGCCTCTGCAACTTGGATTTCTACACAAAAAATGGAGATAAAAAGTCAACACCAAGGATCTCTGACCACAAATATAAGAAGCAAATTTGGGAAGGTAAATGGAGAAGAAAGGACATGGTCGCAATATCAATTTATTTCCTGATGCCTCCTTTCTCGTTGGGTGAAGTAAAATAGAGCACTTAGTTAATAGAAGAAAAAAAATTAAATATAAAAAGATAAGAAGAGTATAACTACAGGTCTCATGTCTGAAAGTGGGCTCACGACGTATATTCCTGTTTGAATCTCATGCTCTTTTGGCTGAATTTTGCATCCCCAAGTATCTGCAATGAAAATTATGTTACAAAAATTAACTTCAAACATGGTTTAGGGTTTAATTTAACTTAATTAGTTTTTATTAAAGATCCCATACTATTTGTAGTCACGATTAGTTAAAAAAACAAAAATGGCAATTAAAATAGAGAAGGCATATCTTGATAAATATTACTTTTTGTTGACCTTGTTCATTTTATTTGATCACCCTCCATGATATATTGAAACAAATATCTCATCTTATCTCCCTCTAAAAAAAACCAAATGCAGTTGAGCACATGATTCACTATTTGTAGAACAAATCTGAAACATGACAAATTATGAAAAGCTGGAAAATAAAAAAATTACAACTTCTATGCCTTTTTACTGTTATAAATTCTCTTCCCTAAATCACAACAAAAAACAAAACGTTGTCAACAACAAACCTCTACTGCAATAAAGCAGAAAAGCAACCACATTATTCTACTGTATTGAAAAATCTCAAAAACATAAAAGATGTGCGCACCTGCTCTAGTATCATTCTGCTCTTGGATATCAATATAAGGGACGAATTTAATCTTGATATTGTTTAAACAATCAATTAGCAAAGAAAAATGAAAAAAAAAATCAAAGCAGTTAAAAAACACCTAACCTGAAGGGCACTCTTAGATCTGAAGACAAAAATGAAGCCAATCGATCTTCACGCTTGAAATTGAAGGAACCTGCGACACAAAGCAAAAATGAAGTCAATCAACCTTCGCACCTGAAAATCTGCAAGCAGAATTGAAGCAGAAAGAGAAAAAATTGAAGAGCCCAAGTGCGCACAAACAATCAGAAAGGGAGCATTTTTTGATGAAGAACGATGATACGCAGAACCAATCGATTGAATTGAAGGGACAAACAGCAAGTTTAGTGCAGAAGAGTAAAGCCAACCAAGGCGGTAAGCTCCAAAAGCTTTAGATTCTCAACCCTACAGGAAGTATAAGAGGCAGAAAGAAGAATTATGTGGGTATAATCGTCTGTAAACCTAAAATTCCAGAAGAATTGAAAAGAAGAGAGGATAAACATAAGGTAACCCACCAGGCTGAGAGGGAGAGATAAGATCGGAGTTCGCCGAGAAGAGAAGTAGGAGATCTGCTCATCCACAGAAAGGACGATTGGAGTGGAGGTCGGAGGTCGTTGAAATCCAGTAACAAAGAGCACCAGCACCTTTTCTTTTTCACCTTGAAAGCCATGCTCGAAAAAGAGAGAGAAAAGCGAGAGACAAAGTGCTCTCCATCGCAGTGTGCGCAAGCACGTTGTGTCGACCATACCGGACCACCCACGGATAGACAACGCAGAGAGAGAAAAGTCAAAAGCGAGAGAGCAGGTGATGAAAAAGGAAGTGATGGGCGAGCGTACGGAGTAGATGCACAACCAAAGAAAGAAAGAGAGAAAGCGCTCTCCATCGTAGCGAATGATTGCCAAGAAAGGCACCTAACCGTCGGATCTAGCCAACAAACACAACCAACGAACACGATGAGGACAGGCAGACCATATGAATCGAACGGCTCAGACTTAGGGACGCAGACCAACGGCCAGGATCATGGAACTGTACTAACTACAGTTCCCACGTGCAAGTCACGCCGGGCAAGCTTTATATAGTTTTAATTTAATTTAAGGGAAATGCTGCTATGCGGGCCGATCAATATTGACCATCCATGTGTTATGAATCGGACGGATCACATATCATAAAAACACCCTCGCTCCTGAAAATCGGAAAATGATCTATGTTAGATTTAACAGAGAGGAAGGGCAAAAGAGTCAATTTAGAATGAACCGTATCTATCCTATTCCATGTATCTTCTAGCATCTGTACTCTGCACTCCACCTCGCCTCTTTCTGTCCGCCAGAGAAAGAGAGGGAGAACAAAGCGCAAGGTTAGAGACAGACAGTGAAGGAAAGAAGAGAAGAGGTGTCCAGTGTCCAGTCCGAGTCTGAGGAAGAGAGATTGAGATGGATAGAAGCACTCCAGTGAGGAAATCACACACCAACACCGCCGACTGCTGACGTGGCAAGAGGTCCCACCTTCCGAATCCGACCAGACCACTCCTCTCAATCGGAAACCCCACTAGGTCTCACATCTTCACTTCTTCTTCTTTTGTTTCTGTCCTTTGTTCTCTACTTTTGTTTCTTAAGTTCATCACTTTGTGTTTTTTGTTTTTCCTATTTTGTGTTTCTGTCTACCACCTGGGCAACGTCTCGATGCCAGCCCTGGAGATCGTGACCCCATCTATAGGTAATTTCTCTTTGTCTTTATTTTGACCATAATAATTTACACTATCATCGTTTATTACTGGAATGGGGTTACTTTTCACAGCCAAAATTGAATAACTTTGTAGAAAAATAAATATCTTTTGCAGTTTGCGGCCTTGTAATCAGTTTAAGAGTTTAAGTTCCAAAGCACACTCAAAGCTAATGTGCTCGATTTGATAATTGTGGTCAAAATAATTGAAGCTACTGCATGGGTTTACTAATGCACTTATCATTGTTTGGCTCAGATGAAATTAAATTAATATAAAATTGATTGCTCATTGATCACTAGAATAAGCCAAGTATCGGAAACTACCAGTAAAATTAAATTTTTTGGTGGGAAAATTACTCGGATGGCATCGATAAACAACATTAGCGGTGCCTAAACTTTTCAGAGCAGTTATCTTCTCAAATTCCTGACTTTTGTCACATGAGAGCGCGATATCTCCTCGACTTTCTCTGACGAAGGCCATGCTCTTGTTTCGATCTCCTTCGAGCAATATCTCCTCGACTTTCTCTGACGAAGACCATGCTCTTGTTTCGATCTCCCCTGGAGCGAAGGGTACAAGGTTTGTGTGTCTCTTTTCACTCGATTTGAGTTCAAATCATTTTAAGTTTGTAATAGTGGTAGGGTTTTGGATCTGCTTAGAACTGACCTAATGAATAAACCATTGGGTTTTGGATCTAAGCTTGGAAAGATTCTTAATTTACAAAAATACATGTTGCCTAAATCAATACAGATTGTTTCAAACAATGGTGACTTCACAAGTATCAGAACAAAAGGTAATGCCGTATCCAGCATCAATCATTCTGAATCATCTTTTAAAAGTATTCTTTTCATTTTGCTGCATTTCTTTTGATTCCAGAGCTTAAGTGTTGAGATTGAAAGGAAGAAGGTACAAATATTACAGTGAATTCGGTTCATCCAGCATCAATCATTCTGAATCATCCTTTAAAAGTATTCTTTTCATTTTGCTGCATTTCTTTTGATTCCAGAGCTTAAGTGTTGAGATTGAAAGGAAGAAGGTGCAAATATTACAGTGAATTCGGTTCATCCTGGTCTAATCAGGACCAACCTTATGAAGCACTCCTTATTTGTCATGAGTATGTATCTAAAATTACCCAATTTCTATTCTGATTTTGTAAAAAAAAAAAATGTATTTGGTCACTCTCAATTTTATCTGTTTCTCCTGCAGATCTAATCAAAGTATTCACCTATATATGCTGGAAAATTTTACCCCAGGTTTGCATTTAGTCACTTCATTTACTTAATCAGCATTTATATTGAATAAATTATAACATCTCTAATAAATCACATTTCTTACATAATTAGGTCAAACTTCCAATTCTTGTACTATTCTTTGTTTTCACTGATGTAATTAAATATCATCAAGCATCACTGTACCAGGCAAGGCAATACAACATGGTATCGAGTGGTACAATACAAGTGACAGAACATAGTTCAATCTTATTCCTAAATAACTCTTTATCATAGTACTGTACCACACTGATGCCATGTTGGTTAAAATCTTTATACGTCAGAGAACGACATGAGGAGCTGGAAAAACTCAAGGCTATTTTCGTAAAACGGGCAACAGATTTCCTCACGAATTATTTTTCTACATTGGCAAACTTCATGTTAACTGACAAGAGCTACTTTGCCCAGGTTTCTTTTATTATTTTATTGAAGCACACTGGTGAATGGCGACCTCTCATATTCTGATAAATAGTTATGTACCTTGTGTTTTGTTTTTGGTTTACCTTCATTCTGACTTATATTCTAATAAATATTGCTATGACATGAGACCAAAAGGTTATTGGAACTAGGCCTGTGATAATCACACTAATTATTAATGTAGTTGTCTTACTTTTATCATTTTACTGGAACTAGACCTGTATAATTTGTATAGTTCTGGATACTGCTAAGGTAAAATCACGTATCCTTGAAGCAAAGCCTTCCTTACAAGGTCAGAAAACTGTTCAGTCACATTTCAAGTAAAATACTTGCTAGTTCTTTCATTTGTGGTTACTTCTCACATACTGTACATGTTGTGTGGTACTAATTTCTTCTCAAATGCAAATAGGCATCGACACAGCTTTCGTAAAAAGGTAAATAACAGAAGCTACTAGTTCAAAATTACATATCATTCTTTAGTTCAAAACCAAAATTACAGAAATTCAAATGCTCTAAAAAAAGTATTTCGTCGAATTCCTCCATCTTCAATCCTGAAACAAAAGCTGAAACTTAGCATTGTTTAATTTGAAATTGTGCCAATCAGGTTGTTAAAGAAAGGAAAGTCTAGAATACCTGTTATTTCACAATAGCGCTTGTACCTGTTCTTGATTTCTGTTTTTATATTCTCATTTTTATTGACCTTCGAGAATATCATTCGAACAAGTACTTCTTTTCGAAACTGTTCAATATCAACCTGCAAATGTAACGCGAATGCACAATAAGTACGGTGCAAATAAAATTAACTACATGAAGATTACAGTAATTAGAAATCACCTTTGGAAAATTGGTTATCTCTATCGACCCTTTCCAATACTTGATGTATGCCAAGGCATACACACCACACGAGCAAGAATCATTTTGTTGTGGTGCCTCGCTGATTACATTTACAGGCCATGTAGTAATATTTAGTGACTGATATTTAGCTGAAAGATTGTCATTAGACTGGATTGCTAGGGTGATACATTGTTGGATTCCAGCGCGCTACAACAATTGGAACATGTCAGCGCGTTAAAAAAGAAAACCCACAATTAACAACATAATAAGGTTGTTTTCACTTACTAAATTTCTCGTGAGATCTTCATAATAGGCTTGATTGCGCTTTAAAAGCGAGTCCAGTATTTGAAATGTTGATTTCTTGAAATTTAATACCCCTATGAGCCAATGTGAGTTCTCTACATTTATAGGAAAAAAGACCTACAATTTGAAATTATAAATCAGTTGTTTTCCCACTATAGCCTTCTAGGTGTGAGATACGCATATATTCAATTTAGACTTACCAAGTCGTGTTCCAAAAATTCTTTGCCGGCTGTCATATAATTTCTTTTACGTCTATTGTTCATGGTGTGCTCAATGACTGATCTAGAATATATGTCGGTGGTATGAGTTGTTACTGCCATCACCTTTAAAGATGCATGTCGGTCACTGTCCAAGGTTGCAATATAGCAGTTTATAACCTGTTAAGAACAAAAGTTGAATTGGAAAGTTTGAACTTGTCTAAATGTGTCACAAACAGTTTATAAAATTATCTTTAGCCATTTCTAAATTTTGTGTTTTTATTTGCAGGTTGAAAATCTAGCACTGAAATTGTTGACACAATTCATAAGCTGAAATCTAGTTTATTAAATTATAACTATCCAGTTGCTGAATGTAATGAATTAAATGAGGTATGGAAGGATATTCTCGATGCTGAAGCTGGCGAAATTTATATCAAGGTAAAATCTCTATTTTTATAAGCAATAGATTACTAATAGGACCTCAATTTTCAATTTACATTGACTTCCAGTATTTAGGTATTTGCAAGTAGGGTCCAACGGATTAGTTTTCTTGCAAGGGAAATTCTGGACGATGGTAATTTTGCACCTAGAAACAGTAATTTTCATTTCAATTTTCATACAAGCTGAATGATGATTGTTTAATAAAAATATGTGTACCTGACTTGGTATCCATTTCGCGGTACTGCTTTTGTTTGAATCTTGAATGAGACTTTTTATATTTTTGACGGTCAGTATCACATCTAACTTATCATTTCGTACTATTTCTTCATCTAATTTTGCGTCTTCTAAATACCAAATGGCAGCTAGTTGTTGAGGAGTGGGCATATCGGTGGACTTTGGGTCAGAAATGTCAGTGGCACCGCTATCTGTTTCACTTGCATCCGAATTTTCAATAACACCTTCCGTGTCACTTGCATCAGACAAAATATCAACAGCATGCTTGTATTTTGTTTCCTTCTCTTTCTGAGGTGTCTTACCGGGCTGTTTGTTCGACATCTTTGCTCTTTTCTGGAAATGTATCTCATATTTTTTTTTTGTATATAAGTATGAGAGTCGAATATAAAAAATGTATAATGCATACAATTTGGCTAAGTGAGAGAAATAAACCTGGTTATTATATTTCTAATGAATATGCATTAGTTTGCTTCTTGAATTAATACGATGAAAGCCTTAGTATGATATTGCTACTTGCTGTTTCATTTTTCTCTCTACCATGTACATATCAAATTACCTGATTAAGGATCTCTACATTTGGGCCATCACTAGCTCCATCGATTATCCTCTTTGAGGTGCTACCTCTATTGGTTGTCGTCTTTGAGGTGTTACCTCTATTGATTGATGTCTTTGAAGGCGGTGTGCTACCTTTCTTTCCTGTGCAATTCAATTGCACTAAAATTTCGCCAACGAATCGACCTCTCATACGGTGATGATCATTTCTGATCCGCACACATTCACGAGTCCACTTAGACATTAGTGGATGGAAATGAGCATCATCATCCATGTCGCCAACCCGAACATGCTCGTAATAAAATAACTACAATAAAAGAAATAAAGGATATTACTTTAGCATAAAATAGTGAAAAGAAAGGGAAAAAAATAGAAAAGTGTAATGAAGGGTTCCATGTTTACTTGAAGAAAGAACATGCTTCCTTGAATACGTCTCTTCTTATCTAACAAGTGTTTTTCTATGCCCTCAATAAGAACATGAACGGTGAATTCAGCCCAATTTATTTTGGAAACCTGTGAGATGTCCTTCAGGTCCACAAAATTCAAGTAATGGTATGGTATATAGTCGACTAATGGTGGGGCTAGAACCTCAGCAACCATCAAGATAATGAACATTCGAATAAAGTTATCATCACGTGCGTCGGTACGAAGAATTAGATCTCTTACGTAGTCAAATGTGACTATTCCCTTGGATGGATCTTCAAATATCTGGACTAATTCATCTTTGGGTGTTTTTTTTGTCGAATCTAACAATTTTTCCTTCGTCACGCAGACCTAGGATACATGACACGTCTTGCGGTGTTATCGGCACATGTTTTTCTCCAATGTAGAAAGTCTGAGAAGTGGAATTGTAGACATCGACCATGTCCACTATTAATGCACGAGAGAGTTGTATTGAGTGCATTTCAAAGAAATCTCCAAAACCTAATTCAGTTATTCGTCTCTTTTGTGCAGGATGTAAATTTGCCAGCAAATTCGCAAATTGGCCTGCTAGATCAATTGCCTTTGTAGTTTCAAAAATATCAGTTAGAAAAAATGTAAATGTAGGATATAAATCAATAAACGGAAATTTAGTGATAACAAATGCATGCGTATTTTTCTTATAAAATATGCATGCGTATTTTCTCGTAAAAGTTGCATATATAGCACCTTTAGTTTCCTATACATGAGAGTAAGTTTCTAGCTTTCCCTTCAAAATTGAATGGTGAAAAAGGAAAAAAAAAACATACACTAAAAGCAGATTGATGATGTTTGTTTTCCATTGTAGCGTTAGTTTCCATCACTTTCAACTCTAACCTTCTCTCTAACCCTGCAACTAAAGTGAATTAATTGTGAACGACAATAGAAGGGAATATGAATATATAGCATACGGGATGCCAATTACATATTGGAATAAATAAGATTCACCCAAAAAAAAAAGGACAAAAACGCTATGCCCGAAATATTGATTCTTCGGTTGGCCGCCAAATGCATTCTTAATTGGGAGAATCATTTTTGCTTCGGTTTATCCTTTTATATTTTCAGTACCAATTTGGTTGTTTTGCTTATTATTGCTTGCGCTAAAAAAAAAGGTGTCCACAAAAAAAAACCACCCAGTAGAAATATCAGCCAATAAAGGAATGACACATCAGCCAATTTGGAGAGTGGTTACTGTCCAAATTAGAATTAGGAATTCGCACCAGAAATTAAAGGGCATGCATTGTATAATTGCATATGCCAAAAAAAAAAAAATAGCTATCGATTGCGTCATTTAAAAATAACTATCAATGTGATGTTTTTAATAAGGGAATGCTGACACGTAAAATTTTTTTATCAAATATTTTCACTTAATTAGCATTTTCGTATTTTTAAAAATCGAAAAGTCCAAAATTAAACGGACAGATCTAAGAAAGAGTTTAATTAAACATTTCCAAAAATATTTTCAAATTACTTGCTAAAACAAATTACTTCTTCATTAAATCATAGAAACGATTCAACTAAATTTTATTTAGGACAAATTTGAGTTTTACAAAAAAATATTTTATTTTGGACAATATTTCCAATTTTAAAAATTGATAAAAGAAAATTGATGATATTTTAATATGAACAATGATATTTGGCGATTAAATCACCTTACGTGTTTGGATTGTTTATTTGAACTTCTGAATGAAAGACCTATTTCGGGTTTGATAGAGCGATTAGTCAAAGCAGCCCTCCTTAGTTTAATACAATACAAGCATAAGATCTATTAAATTGCTAAAACAAATTACTTCTTCATTAAATCATAGAAACGATTAAAAAAAAATTATTTAGGACAAATTTGAGTTTTACAAATTTAATATTTTATTTTGGACAATATTTCCAATTTTAAAAATTGATAAAAGGAAATTTATGATATTTTAATATGAACAATGATATTTGGCGATTAAATCACCTTACGTGTTTGGATTGTTTATTTGAACTTCTGAATTAAAGACCTATTTCGGGTTTGATAGAGCGATTAGTCAAAGCAGCCCTCCTTAGTTTAATACAATACAAGCATAAGATCTACTAAATTGCTAAAACAAATTACTTCTTCATTAAATCATAGAAACGATTAAAAAAAATTTAGGACAAATTTGAGTTTTACAAATTTAATATTTTATTTTGGACAATATTTCCAATTTTAAAAATTGATAAAAGAAAATTTATGATATTTTAATATGAACAATGATATTTGGCGATTAAATCACCTTACGTGTTTGGATTGTTTATTTGAACTTCTGAATTAAAGACCTATTTCGGGTTTGATAGAGCGATTAGTCAAAGCAGCCCTCCTTAGTTTAATATACAATACAAGCATAAGAGCTATTAACTTTCTAAAACAAATTACTTCTTCATTAAATCATAGAAACGATTAAAAAAAATTATTTAGGACAAATTTGAGTTTTACAAATTTAATATTTTATTTTGGACAATATTTCCAATTTTAAAAATTGATAAAAGGAAATTTATGATATTTTAATATGAACAATGATATTTGGCGATTAAATCACCTTACGTGTTTGGATTGTTTATTTGAACTTCTGAATTAAAGACCTATTTCGGGTTTGATAGAGCGATTAGTCAAAGCAGCCCTCCTTAGTTTAATACAATACAAGCATAAGATCTATTAAATTGCTAAAACAAATTACTTCTTCATTAAATCATAGAAACGATTAAAAAAAATTTATTTAGGACAAATTTGAGTTTTACAAATTTAATATTTTATTTTGGACAATATTTCCAATTTTAAAAATTGATAAAAGGAAATTTATGATATTTTAATATGAACAATGATATTTGGCGATTAAATCACCTTACGTGTTTGGATTGTTTATTTGAACTTCTGAATTAAAGACCTATTTCGGGTTTGATAGAGCGATTAGTCAAAGCAGCCCTCCTTAGTTTAATACAATACAAGCATAAGAGCTATTAACTTGCTAAAACAAATTACTTCTTCATTAAATCATAGAAACGATTAAAAAAAATTATTTAGGACAAATTTGAGTTTTACAAATTTAATATTTTATTTTGGACAATATTTCCAATTTTAAAAATTGATAAAAGAAAATTTATGATATTTTGGACAATAGTTTAGGTTTTCAAATTTAATATTTCATGCATAATAATTCGGCGATAAAATCAAAATATACCAACTAAAAACTGTAAAAACTATGTAGCATAGTTGTCCACATCATCTATCCATGGGTATGATCCGTGACTCATAAAACCAACCAATCATGAAATGCCATGTGTGATAAAAAAATTATGAAGTTTTACAAAAAACGGTTATCTAAACGAAGTATATGGAAATTAGTACCAGAATTAAATTTTTTGGTGGGAAAATTACTCGGATGCCATCGATAAAAAAAATTAGCAGTTATCATGTCATATTCCTGACTTTTGTCTCATGAGAGCGCGATTATCTCTTCGACTTTCTCCGACGAAGGCCATGATCTTGTTTCGATCTCCCCCGGAGCGAAGGGAACAAGGTTTGTGTGTCTCTATTTCAGTCGATTTGAGTTCAGATCGTTTTAAGTTTGTCTCCCTTCCTATATTGTAGGGTTCGTCAATCTATTTGATTGTTCTTACGGTATTTACATGGAGAGAATTTCTTCAATTCCTAACCATTTTCTCTATTTCGTAAGTAATCATTCCTTGCTTACGCCATGGTTTCTTCGTGTTACTTATATTTAATCCTAATTCCTTTTTCCTATCATTTTCTGAAATTTCAGCCTGAAGAGAACTACGGGGACTCTAAATTTTCTCAAAAGAGAGTCAGAGGGGATATGGCGAAATGCCTCGGGATTTGTCTCGGTCGCCTTCTTACAAGACGAAGCGATCTCCTTCTCCTAGATACAGCAGTAGAAGTAGGAGAGATAGAAGTCGATCTCCTTATTCGCATAGGTGATTCGCTATTATCACCTCAGAATCTAATTCTGACTTTTTTCCCCCAAATTTTATAAACATTTGTTGTGCATAGTTACAGTAGAATGATTTTGCTGAGATTGATAAAATAAATGATTGATAAAACCCCTTCACTGGTACCAACTGAGATCGTACCAGTGTACCTATGTTATCTACTTCTCAGTATATGCAATTTAATACACATGGTTCCGTACCATATCAGTTCCCTAAAACAGTAAAGAGCTTTTACTTGTACCAATTTACCATATAATTTTTTTTGTTTTATCTTTATGAGATTAAGAAAAAAAAAACTTAATTCAATGGGTTTTAGGATCAGATATACAAAATATAAGTTCAGAAAGTCAACTGATGTAAAATAATTTCTAATAGAAGTTTCAGGTGAGGTGGTTTGTGTAATTATGAAAGTTATCATGGCATACTATAAATAAGCAGCTTCTGGTATAACGCATCTAAAGAACCCCTTTTCATATCATAGGATTTTTATAACAACAGATGGCATAGTACACAAGCTACACCAACAATGGTCTAATTCTGACTTTTTTTCCCCCCAAATTTTATAAATATTTGTTGTGCATAGTTACAGTAGAAGGATGGCATGAAAGTCAACTGAGACTCATACAGGAGTAAGAAGAGAAAAAAAGCAAGATGGCAGCCACGTTTTACATAGCTGTTGTGTTCAGAATCATGGGTGATAATTTTTTGGTTGCAATATTGTGTGGATATTGGTATGTTGGGTTCTGGGATTCTCAAATTGTGTTTTTTAACTGTTCTAGATAGTAAATAGAGGGGTTAGATAGCACTGGCACACTGGTACCGGGTTGGTACCAGTGCGAGAATATTGGTTATTGTTGTTTTGTTGTATCTCGTTACTTCTGTTAAATACAAGTGGTGGGCCTTTCGAGCCCACTTATTTAAAGAAAAAATGGGTGTTAATTTTTCGTGTCTCAAATGGGTGTTCTAGATAGTAAATTGAGTGCTTTGTTTATCATTTTCTGAATCATATACAATATTATCTCAAATGGATTACTTGATAGTTAATTGCTACTAGTAATACAACTCATTCTTTGATAACTTGGGCGTGGGTACAGCAACCAAAACAAGATAAGACAAACTGCACATTATTGATTAAGAGAAATAACCAAAACAAACTGCATAGTTCAAATGACATCAATATCATCTTGTTAAGTGTTTCATGATGTGCATATTGGTACTTTATATTTGTTGAAATGTAGTTAAGCATTGAGTGACTGGATCAGTCTTTGGATTGATAGAGCATATTCATGTAAAGCTAGAAACAATTTCTTACAAATCAGAAATCTGGAGTTATCAAAACAAAATGGAGTCGGCAAAAAAAAAAAAAAAAGATGTCTTCAAAAGAACATGCACATATCATCCATTCGGACTATCAGCCAGTACTTACATACTCAAATAAAATTGTGTGCTCACAGTTTTATGAAACATAATCGTAAGTACAAAATCAAAGCATCATTACAAATTGACTTATTACAAATTGCCAACAAAACAAAGTACCATCAAATATTGAATGCATCATTACAAATACAAAACTAATACATAATTCCTTTTATTCTAAGCTCTTCTTAGCTGTCTCTTCACTGACATTTCTTCTGTAGCCATTGAGCAGTAGGTTGACCCTTCCTGAATGGTCTGTATCACTGTCAACTGATAGTCTGATACACAACAGACCTGAAATTTCTATTTCTTTACTGGAGCACAACTAATACTATGTCAGGATTATATCCAATAAAAAAAAAAAGGTTTTTGCAAAAATCCCCTATCTCCTTTACCAGATTCAGTAAAACCCTATCATGGCAGAATTGCCCTATATATATTATGAGTGCATAGTAATAAAAAACAACCTTCAGTAATAATTAATTGTAACTTGGATTGCATTAATTTACTGAATCGAATACAGGTGAGGGTTCAGCGGCATTATCCTGCAAATTAAGAATAAAATATCAATTTAAATTACCAAGACAAGTTTAATTAACTAGCAAACCAAAATACTGACCTGACGAAGGAGTTTGCAAGTTTGTCGATTATGCCCTCGATGCCCACAATGTCTGCATTTGTTCTTTCGGCTGCTCTCGATCGCAGACTTAATCCTCTCATATGTCGTCTTATTCTTCTTCGGTGCGCCCTTAGTTACAACTGGTTTAGGATTGGCAATCCTTGGTGATGCTTGCACACCATCTTCATACTCTTGTTTGACTTTACACTTCTCAGCATGCTTGTGGTTATCCTCGTATTGCTGCATTTCTTCTTTTAGAGATTTCATCTTCCTCAAATAGCCTTCGGGTGATTTGGCGACTTCAGAGTGGATTAGTCTGGCTATCTTATTCAGCTCATGGTACCTCATCAAATAGCTAGAAACCTTGAATGCACCACCTTTTCTATCAGAAGGAAACCCTGACTTAACATATTGTGTCCACCTATCACGAATGCAGCACCGAGGTATGCATGTGGCCTTCATGTGTATCAACACAGCGAAGATGTGTCTACATGAAACTGAAAACCATCTATCTATTTTAAATAGTACCCATGATCCTGACTTGTGTTCTACAAAAACCAAACTGTCAATTTATCATAACAAGGAGCAATGGAGTAAATGTAAAATGAAGCATTGCATCTTGTACCAGCCACTTGTTATCAAAGTATAAAATGTAACCTATTCTAAAACATAAAATCTCATAGACTATATGCTTAATTTGGATTCAGGGAAGCTAATATAACCTACTTACCTTTTGATGTTGTTTCATTTGCGGCTTTTGTTGCTCTGCTTCTTGTACAGTCCTGATCCTTGTAACTGCATTTACTTTTGCTTTGTTCAATTCCTATAATGTAAACATCTATATATCAACATAAACTCGCTTTTTTGTCCAAAACTACTAAAAGACGAGTCCAAACCTTTTCTAAAACTGCAATCTGTTCAGTTTTCATTTTGAGCAATACTCTTGCATCCTCCAGCTCCTCTCATACTTCTCCTAAACAAAGTCACAAGGGGATTACAATTTTCAAATGATTTCAGCAATGAGCCAATGAGTATTACA
Source organism: Rhynchospora pubera (assembly GCA_028095005.1). Lineage (NCBI taxonomy): Eukaryota > Viridiplantae > Streptophyta > Magnoliopsida > Poales > Cyperaceae > Rhynchospora > Rhynchospora pubera. Next base: position 104,656,367 of record CM051459.1, read on the forward strand.
CCTTTGCTCTAAACCAGTGAGTAATCACCCACCAGTTTTTAATTAAAGACAGAAAAGCCCCTCTTGCAAAGCATCCATACCAGCTTATTCAAATTGACTAATGTACTGACTAATTTTAGAAATTTATGTTAAGATGAAGAGATGGACACACAAGCAATAGCTGCTAAAGCCCCACCTACCTTTTACTTTCGAGATTTACATGAATTTTAGGAAATATCTAACCTTCTCTGATCCTATGAAAGGAGTTTGGCTTGTGTCTCCTTGAAGTTTTTTGCATGTTTCAATGTGTCGTTTCAGATGTGACGTTCCCATTTTCGACGTGGCACACAAGCTTTTACTGCAATACTTACAAGTAGCTCTCTTGCCATCTGGTAATGAATCGAAATGATTCCAGACTTCAGATGTCTGCCTTCGTCTCTTTTTTGATATGCTTCCAGAGCTCGGTGGATTGTGATCCTCTATGGTAGACATCACGATGAACAGAGCTATAAATTGAAGACAAAATAGTATAAGGACATGTATGACATCACAATGATTTGAGTAATTGAGAAAGACCTGGACCTACATAAGATGACTGCTTTTATTAAAAAAACAAAAAAAAATTACATACGCAATTACTGATACATCAGCACCTGAATTATGTTAGCATCATACCAAGTATTTCTGAGCAATAACTAAGAATAGAGAACAAAAATTTATTATCTGGTTCATTCAAATATTTAATCAAATTACTAAATAACATTTTGAACATACGATACCTAAGCAAAAAAACAACTCGATACTCGATATGTAAATTGCCTGATGTACCCTTATAATGATTCTTCTTCCAACAGCTGTTAATTTCAAATCATACCAACCACTAAGCAAAAAGCATACTAGCTACAGGCTTATAAATTATTTAGATTATGAAGGTATCATATCACATTTATCTCTACATGTAATCTTCAATTCACAAAACACAAATCAAAAGGACATACATAAAAAGAAACTAATTCAACAGAAATTGTCATGAAGTACCACACAATCTAATATGCAAGTCTACCAAATATCAATTACTGTTTGTGTTCCTCATACAACAAATATCAACTATAAGAAAATGATTATATAAAAAAGAAATAACAGAAAGCTAAAGACATAAAACTCAGTTATAGACTATAGTCTTTTGAAGGGGCACAATTTCATTATAATAAAACACCCAAATTGAGGGGAAAAAAAGGCAAATGCCCCATATCAGTGATTCAATCAATGAGCAATAATATCTTGCTAACTAATCTTAACCAAACAGACCAAACACCTCTTTGTACAAAACCACCTACGGGAAGCCCAATTTTTTGTACAAAACCACCTACTTGACAAAATAGTTTCTCTTTTACTTTTTTTTTTCTCAGGATTTTCTGCTACTAGTAACTAATCCCAAGAAGCAAAAACTGTCCCTACAAGTGAAAGACTCGTTTGGCTTCACTGAGATAACAATTGGATCAGGAGAGGTACTAATTTTTATTCCAGCATGGTTAGTATAATTTTTCATCATGCATGGTGGTAGCACTAGCAAATCTAGTTTACTAGCACAGAAGTTCCTTGTAAATAACTCAGTAATCTGATGCTACCAAAAAATCCATCAACTATATGAGTTGAATACAATGGTATACATAGTGCTACAAGTGATTTTAGATGGTGAGTGTTGCTTAACCACTGTATGTTACTAGGAATTATATTTTAATTGAGTAACTTTAGCATATACAATGTCAAAATGAAGTGTGTACACTTATTTTACAATAAGTTGTTTCTGGCGACTCTAAAGGTGAGATCTGCACACCTTGTAATGTTCATTTAAAAAATGATTATGGAAACGGTAACTCCTAAATAACCTAGGGATAATGATTTTGGTAGTTATGACTAAGTAGATGTGAACAATGCTGTTTGTGTTTACCCTCCAATTATGCAATTGACATTTTTTTGCAATGAAGGAAATTTAACTTAGTCTATGGCATGCTAAGTTCAGTGAAACACTAGATAAGCCAATGAAAGAGAAATTTAAAAAAAAAACAGTGATGCTGTCTCACTGACACATGAATTGGATGACTGGCATGGTGGGCTTTATAAATTTGGTATGTGCATCCTTGTTTCCTTTTTGTTAATCTCTTCCTTGGCTTTATAGACTGGTACCAAATCCCTTTAAGAATTTAGGTGGGGACTCTCTATCCACTCACTCATTAGCAAACACAACTCAGAAATTATTACACACACCAAACCAAATATTCAAAGTCCAGACTTCTAAAACATCACAGAAATTGATTAGAGCAATGGAGGTTCAATAGCCTATTTGGGAACAACAATTGCAGTATCTCCGATCAAACCTCATCAATGAAATAGAAAATAAGAAAAAGAAAGTAGAAAAATCAATTAGACCTACTACTTCGGTTCTGTGTTGAAGAAGCTCACCCGGAATCGTGGAAGAGGCGCGAGGGATCTGAACTCCGACGTTCGTGATGGGGAGGAGAGACTGGAGGCGGCGATATTGATCGGTGATCCGAGGAGAAGGGAACACGGCGAGTAAAGTTGTCTGATTTGTCGAAGAGAGGCGTCAATCAAAATACCCCTCACATTTAGAACGGAGAATGGATAACGGAGAAACCAAAAAAATTACGGAACTGTGCAATTCCAATAATACCCCTCACAATTAGAACGGTTGTGATTACGGATTGTTTTATTCGGGTTTTATTCGGGCGTTAATCAGCCCTCATGCCAGTTAATAATTTAATTTAATTAGCCTCCATTGTCCACACATATCAGAGCCCTCCTACAATGCAATGCTCTCCTCCAACCCTTCTTCCATCAACACCCCTTGGGTGATTTCTTGGAAATTCCTTAAGTTGTAATTGTAGATATTTTGGTGTCATTTGTCACCTCGGAGATAATCTCTTGAAATTCCTGCCTAATGCTCTAAAAATCCAGAACACGAAGATGGTCCTCCATCAAGATTCTTCAAAATTAATTTAACGTTGAAAACGCAGATCAAATTTTCAAATAAAATTTTAACAAAGTAATATATGCAATTCAAAGTTATGCAAGATCCAAACCACAATCAATCTACTATGTTCTAGACGTGTAGTCGTGTAGACCCCAAAACCAGAAAAGAATCGATCAAGCTTGACAGTCGTCCGATCGATCAAGCTCAATTTGAAAGATGAGTAAAGGATTCATCGATCCATTAACGTCTAACAACATTTATATAATTAATTTAGTGACTAGTTGAGTTTGATCACAATTAAATTAGTTTCTAAAAAATGGGTTTGGATTAAATCTCAGAGTATACTTATCTCTGACATACATGTCGTAGTGGATATAATTTTATCAAATACATATGCATAAATTATGCATATGTTAGGAAATTGTCCAATTTTAATTTTGTGACTAATTACCATTAATTAATCCAATTAAAACACAAGCAACACGAGATCTAGTACTTTAAGCAATAGACACAAAGAGAAAGAGGAGAAATCGATACCTCCCGCGAAATCGTATTCGCGGGGCTCGACCACACGGCATAGAAATCGATTGCGTGCTCTCCTTGCGTCTCCACCTCCATCGATGGCCGCCTCGAGTCCACCAAGAGATTAACCACAATCTCTCAAGTTATGCTAGTAACTTGGAGATCAAGGCTAATCACCTAGCTTTCTCTCATCTTCAATTAACCAATTTAAGTGGAAGAGAGAAAGAGCTCAACACATGAGCAATAGGGAGAGAGGGAGAGGGTGGCGCCGGCCATAGAGAAGAGAAAGGGGAGGGAGAGTGGCGGCTAGGCTAAGGGGAAAGAGAGCGAGCCCTAATTTGCTTCTATGCACCTCCTTATATAGTGCTCCAACCCTAGGATAGAGTTCACCAAAATTACAAGCCATGCCACCCACCTACCACCCTTTCTAGGCCGGCCACACATGGGCCTAGTTGGGCTATGTGTGTTGTGTTAATTAATCCATATAATCTATATTAAATAGACCTTTGAAGTTGCACCCAAATCGGATCCCTATTGGGCTTTAAATTTAACATTTAAATTAAAGCCTTATAATTAAAATATGTGTTGTATAAATAATTATTAACTAATTAATAATTATTTGGTGATTAGAAAAATGCACTAAAATATTTCTATATGATCCATTTGACTTAATTAATTATAACGGTCCATAACGATATAATTAATTAATCAACTCATCATATTTTCACAGAACTTACTGCTGTGAACAAATAATTAATGCACTGTGTGGTATAGCTCTATTTGTGTGACCCTTTGAGGATTTATGCTAAGTTGGACATGGAATTAAATCGCTATTTAATTCCAATAATCATAAGCGGTATCTAGCAACACGTTATGATTCCCAATTCGCATAAATAGTGTACTGCTACAATATTTCAATCCTGCATAAGAGAATAAATATGTTTCTCTATTTTGATTCTTATGTCTCACGATATCATCGTATAATCCAAGATAGGAATGTGTCATTCTTGCAGATTATACGTTTCTTGATCTAGAGTTGATCGCCTAGTTGCGCGCATACGATCCAACTCCATCAAGGGGCCCAAACAGATATCGTCACTCACTAAATGAATTAATGAGGGACATACGGTTTTCTTGATGATTAGCTTTTCCCCGCACAATTCAAGAGAACGTAAATCAAGTCCGTATAGCAGCCCTTAACGGGAATCAGCGGTAGACGAGATTTATAGAACCTATCCTCATGTGGAAAAGATAATCATCTCAAACTTAGAACCAAAATCATAACGAAATAAACAATGACACATAACACAATCCATATGTTTATTTCGTTGGGTCAAGTCCTGTACTATGTTCCATAACATATACATATGCAATTAAGTTGGTAACTCTTTACCTATGATTTGTAGAACTTAATCATCACTTAACTTGCATACTAATTTTATATGATAATTAATGTTCCTTGTTAATTATCAAGATTATGGACCGTTTAGATTTATTATTGTCATTCTAAAGAATGATCCACAGAGATCTACAATTCAGATCCTCAACCTAAATAATCTGTCAATAATAAACCTAGGAACAGATGATAAATATCATCCATAACATAAACTAATAATTAAGTCATTAAATTATTGACTTCTAGGACATAACTCTAACAGCATATGCTGTTGGGGGCTTAATTATTTTGACGATTTATACGATCCGTTGAGCTAGCGTGCGTGAATAGGAGATGAGAATATATATATTTTATATTATTTTTTTAAAGAGTTTTCTAACTTATTTTTAAATTAAATATTTATAAAAAAATTTCCGTCAGATTTCAAACATGCAATTTTTCACTTAAAATATATTATACTTTATCACTAAATTAAGAACCGGTTCTATATATTTATATCGTTGTATTTAATTTTTCCTACTTAGCTTTCGTGCATCGCACAATCCAAAGCACGACGGCAGAAGATAAGGTTTTGTATACTCCAATTTGTCAACAATCAAAAGTAGTTGACGTGCTAATTAGATAAAATATATATTTAAGTTGTGTAATGTAAATAGAAAGGTCAATGACCCTTTCTTGTATGCCTGTTTAACGGCAGCGGAATGGTTCATTTCGTTTGCCGTTCCGTTCCAATAACAGTATGCATTAGAACGATTCGTTATACGTTTCGTTAGGACGGAACGTGACGGAACAATTCAATTTACACTGTATTTCATACTAGGGGCGGATCTACCACCGGGGCGGGTGGGGCTAGAGCCCCACCTCACGCCGTCGAGCCATTGGAGCCCCCCTTTAGCCCCAGCTAATTTTTTCTGCCATTGGAGCACTCGAAAGTGAGGCTGAAGACTTAAACAGAGATTGTCAGACCCACCTAGATATTTTTTCTAGATCCGCCACTGTTTCATACAAACATATGTCGAAATCTGTTTCGTTTTAAAAACGTATGCCGAAATCTTATTCATCATTTGTTTCATTTGGACAGAACGTCCACAAAAAACGAATCACGGTATATCCTCGGCATCCCTACTTTCCTGTGTCCTATGCTCTCTTTTCCAACGCAAATTATAATACTCCATTATCTGATTTAGTCGCTTTCCAAACCTCGTCTTACGCACGCATATCTTATCTTATCTTATCTGTGTCAGATGTATGGTATTATTATTCTTTTTTTTTCTGAAACAGAGATATATATAGTAGTTAATTAGACATATATATATATAGTATTTTTTAAATATTTTTTCGGATTTTTAAAAACTGTTGTTTTTGAACGATTCAGAACTAATTAGATTAACGATTTTCTAAAATTAAAAAAAATACTTTATAATTTTTAAAAAAATGTAAAATTTGGTCAACATGGAGATTTCAATACGAAGATCATTTTAGACGGTTTGAATCAGTCATTTTCAAGTAGATCTAGGAATTTTGATCATAACTCACCGTAGCAAAACTTTATTTATATATATATAGAGGGGTGATAAAATACACTCTGGTGTACGGATCGTCCTCGTACACCAGAGTCGTTTTTGAAATCCAAAAATCAAACGGTCGATCCGAACCGTTCAACTTGTTCTCCATATTGAAAAACTCTCGGAGACCAAATTTTATATTTTTTTCGAATTTTTTTGCTATATATTATGATATTTTCAAATTGAAGGGCCTGAAATACTCCAATTGTAGTGTTTTTTTAAAATATCATAATATATAGCAAAAAAAATCGAAAAATGGTAAAATTTGGTCACCGAGAGTTTTTCAATATGGAGAATAACTTGAACGATTCGGATCGACTGTTTGATTTTTAGATTTCATAAACGACTCTGGTGTACGGGAGACGATCCATACACCAAAGTGTATTTTATCAATCCACTATATATATATATATATATATATATATATATATATATATATACTACATATATACTACATATATATATATATTACATGGTTTGCTAGCTAACCTGAATATTATAAATAAATAAATATATAAATTTTGTGGTGATGCGGCTAGGTATCTATGTTGTATGTTTTTTTTTTTTTTTTTTTTTTTTTGAAATGGTTGACAGAAGCTGTCAACAGGAAAAGTCTATGTTGTATTGTTGTGCATATCCGCACGGTTACTTTACGCGTTTACCCAATCCAACTTAACGACGACCACTTGAACTTGGGAAGTTGGGAGAGATTTACTACGCTCATTTTAAAGAATGTTTCGCAATTAAGGTAAAGTGGCGTATATATATGGAGTTGTTTTAAAAAATTAAAATTTAATAATAATAATATGTAGAGGTATGAAAATTAGTATGAATTAATTGAGTCTTCTTTCACGAACATAAATCATATCGCAGCGGAAAAAATATCTCTTATGATGCCAAAATACATAATTAGCAAAATACACGAAAATATCTCTAATGGTATGTGGACAGAGTAAATAATAGCAATATTGACTCCTCAATAGGAGTAGAGGGGCACTGCGCACTGGTACCATTAGATCCAGTCATCCAGTGCCGGTTTTTGAGAAGTTAGAATATAGGGGGCGTTTGAATCGCTCAGGAATTGGGGAAATTGGGGGAATTTGTTATTCCTAGACATAAATTTATTGGAAAGTGTGTAACTTTGTGAAAAGTTTGGATTGTTTATAATAAATTAAATTCCGGAATTTGCTATTCTTACAAATTCCGGGTTCATCCAAACGGCCCCATAGATAATAAGTGGGGAGGGAGGTAAGGGATAGCTATTTTGTACACAAACTTTTCTGTTAATAAATGGAGTGGTAGACAACTGTCCACTTGTTTCAAAATAAAATACATAATTAGCTTTCATCTTATTTACTAGTTTGATAAAGCGTGTCCGAGCTAGCAAAACATGTCATCAAAACTACTATAAAATGAAATGAAGTCATCTTGAAAAGAACGTCTTGTAAAAAAAAGGGTGACCCATTTCATTAGTTTACTCATCAACATTACATTATTATATAAAAAAAAGACGAATAATTAATGGTTACATAAAAAAGGTTTAAAAATGCATTGGATTACGACACGTGGATGGTGAGGTCCCGGCTAACTCTCACCCTCGTGCCTATAAATAGCAGCTTATTTCTTTCTTTGGATCATATCAAAAGCACAATAGTTAATTTGTACAAGTGAAAGAGAAGTTAATAAAGATGTCTTGCAACTGCTCCTGCGGAAGCAACTGTTCCTGCGGCTCTGGCTGCAAATGCGGGTCTCCCTTCTTTCCTTCTATCTTGTTTTCCTTTTTTTATGCAAAAAAGGAGAGAAATATTTAGTTATATGTACTAAGGAATATTATGATTTAGTATTAATTGTCTGTTTAGCTAAATAGTAGCAGAGAGTAGTGATAATTCACAGCAGGTCAAGTCCTGTAACACCTCCAGTCAAGTCCTGTAACACCTCCAATTAATCAGACAACCGGAGCTTAAATAACCCAATGAATTAATTACTAATTAACTACCACAATTAGTTACTATACACCAATTAACATATGTTGTTTTACGTTTTTCTACTGCGGGCAAAAACTTAATTAAATTTGAATGTTGGGCGGTACAGGTCCAAGATGTACCCAGACTTGGAGGAGAAGGACGTCACTGCCAAAACCATGATCATTGGATTTGCTCCTGCCAAAAGGTAATTAAATAAAGCAAAAAAAAAACTGTATTTATATCCTTAGTAGCACACCACAATCAACTGATAGAATGAACAGATATTATTCAATAAGCAATTTCAAACTTGTACTATTGAAAAATTTGCAAGATTCACTCTGTATAAGCTAGCTAGCTTCATCTTGTACAACTAAATACAGATGTAGTTAATGAATGCTGAAAAGATAATGAATGGGCTTGCAGTGAATTGGGAGGATTTGAGATGGAAGGCGAGGCGGCAGCTGAGAACGACTGCAAGTGTGGTTCCAACTGCAGCTGCAGCTCCTGTGGATGCAAAAAATGAGTGTAACTATATATTATCCTAGCTACATGCATGGCTTTGATTGAGATTATATTATCAGCTGTCTAGTGTCTTGTGATCTGATCTGTGTGAGCGCATGTGTCAAAAATAAATAACAAGGCTAAGACGGTGAATTAATCTTAGCCGTTGGAACTGAACTGTGTCTGTATGTGTGTCAAAAATTAAATTGTTGCTAAAAGAAAATCTGTGAGTTTGCCTGTGCATGTATCCTGTGTATGTGATTGTTATTTTATTATGAGTGAATGAATGAATATTTTGGTTTTATTAAAAAATTAATTTGCTTCTCTGCATCTCTTTATTGAGTCCCTGACTGTTGTGGTCTGTAGATGTGGACCTCTAAAGTATATACAGAATAGTACATCTTGTTGAGTTGAAGTCAGCACGGCCCAATAAAGCCCACACTAGACCCTATCCCTTTACCTTCTCAATCCTCATATTTTCGGCCCTTCAATGTAAGATTATCTTTTTAATAAAATAAAATAAAAAGATGATGATTTTTCCATTCACATTTACTGCCGACTTTAATCCTTGTCATCCCCCAGCTGGGGTAAGTCAATTTCACCAATTTATGCTTACAAAAATAATTAGTGGTCGCAATGCGTTATTTATAATAATAGTAACCGGATTATTTCACAGTTCCGCACGGGTCATTTTGGCATATATTGGCAATTTAGCTCTCCAATTTATCCAAACTGATTATGATAAAATAATCCCTTAGAAAAAAAAATTTATATACATACAGATAGCTTCATTAGCTATTAGTCTGTTACCTGTGCCGATTAATCCTGAGATTTACCATTGGCCCCGTATTCTTTTTGCGTGTAACTAATTAACATCCAATAAAAGGAACAAGCATTACAATTTGAATGAAGAATCGCATCTAAATACCGTCAAGGTATAGCATTGCGTCCGCGGAAGACTTAAAATTTCAAATTCATCTGCCCTAAAGTTTAACTAAAAAAAATAAACAAAGGAAATGAAGGATTGAAATGAGAAATGGCCAAATGTAAGTTGCTGAGGTCAGCACAAGAAGTTGGCAAGGGCTGAAGACACCCTGATGTAATTATGTAATTAGCTACGGTAAGATAACCAGATACAAAAGGACACTTGAGTGCATTGAACTCAGGAGGCAAAAGAAAAGGAGGAAAAGTAAAACCAGAGGATGGAACAAAGTAAAGAAAAAGCAAACATTAGAGGGAGAGCTCAGTTTGGAAGGGAACGAGAATAATTTACACTAAGACACCTCAGTTTCGTCCTATGTAATTAAACAATATATAGTAGATTACAAATAGATTATCAGCCGCAAAGGCGACTTTAAGCGCATCAAAAAATAGAGAGGCGAACCCAATCGCACTCAGCTTTTACAAACCCTTCCCCACATCTAATGCTAACTAGCCTAATCTAGTCTAATCAAGACATTAGAATGGATTAAGGGTCCAGTACAAAGTTGCTACTTCTTTTCCCGTCCTTTCTTTGTTAAAGAGAGATGATCATAAGCTACCCCACAAAAAAGGAAGCAAAAGTGTGAAGAGGAGCAGGCATCTGATTCTCCCGTGCAGCCAACCATTCTTACTATCATCTGCTGAACTTACAGCTGCTGGAGCCTGTGCCTGAGAATGTGCCTGCTCAGGAGCTGAACTTGCAGCTTCCGTAGCCTGCGGCAAAGAAACACACAACTCTGCTTATTTGTTAACTGGTACCACTCACTAAGGTTGTTGTCAATCAAAAAAAAAGGTGAACACATATTAAACTAATTTGTGTTTTCAGTACAACCAGAACCTAACTCCAATTAGTAAATTGCATTTATCAAAGAGAAATGGATAGCTGTCATCTTGCATTTATTCATTTTGATGTATAACTGAACTGTCGTGGAGTGAAAACTAACTGGTTTGCATATTATGCTACCATTTAGAAATGAAAGATGTTTTTAAGAAATTAATTTAGAAGAAAAGAAATTCACAAGTAGAAATATAAATAGAAATATTCACAACACCAGGCTTTAAATTTTGATCTATAGATAATGTCCCTAAAAAAAGAAATATGAGAGAGAGATATAGAGAGAGGATGTATACTTGGATCAGTTGTAGTGACAACTGCAGAGTCAGAGAAGTTGCAGTCATAATCGTATCTGCCGTAAAACTGGTAGTAGGCATTCATGGCATACGCGGCATGCGCTTGAAGCGTGTCAGGCTGGAAGCAGGGCCCACCCATCTGAATTGGTTTGCAATCAACATATTGGCATGCATAATTTATGTTATTTTGCAGTGCAGTTCCGCTTGCATCTGCCTTCGGAACACACCATTTCCCACTGCCACTCCCGCTGCCCGATCCAGCTGGAGTCGGTGCTGGGGAAGGTTGTGCAGCCTGCACATATATAAGCACAGCACAATGCATCAGGAAAATCCAAATGCTTTTGATTGTTCAATTAATTAAAAAATTGGGTTTAGGTTAAGGGAAGTAAGATTTATGGGAGTTGTTAAATATGAATATACTAATTACTATTAATTAGTGTTTACCAAACGGTCCGGTCCGGTCCGGTCCGGTCCAAACCCCCACGGTCCACGGGTTATCACGGGCCACGGATTCACGGGTTCACGGGTCCAAACGGGACGGGTTAGCACGGGCCACCTTTCAAATGTCGACCCAAACCCTTGGTAGACCCGGACCTATGTGAACCGGACGGGTAAAGACGGGTCGGGTCCGGTCCGGTCCGGTCCGGTCCAAGTGGGTTTTTTCCAGATTTTTTATTTTTCCTTTTTTCATTGTTTCAATATCAAAAATTTGTAAAATAAATTAATATAAATTCGCTAAAATATATTATATTTATAGTTCAAATAATTAAGTATAATTTTGTAGTCCATTTTAATTTTTTTTATTTAAAATTTAATTTGTAATTTTTAATATTTTTTCATTGTCGATGGTTTTCAAAATTGCATGACAAAAGATTATAAAATATAAGTTATAAAAATTAGTTAAAATATATTAAGTCTAATAAAATTAATAATAAAATAATTTGTAGTTTATTTAAAATTTATTTTATTCTAAAAACTTGATTTGTAATTTTTTTAATAATTGAACAAATTCAAATATAATTATATCAAGTTACCCTCCTCCTTTTTCCGGGCTTGGGACCGGCTATGCTAAAAAATAGTAACATAGGCGGAGTTCTAACTTTTTTTTTTGTTAGTAATATTTTTTAATAAATAAGTTGAAGTAATTTTAGAAGAAATTAAATTTAAAGAGTTTAGAAAATTATACCATCATTACCAAACTAGTATTTCTTGCGCAAATACCATAGGTCGGTATCTTTCGGATCATATTCATCTTCCGACTCCACCTCACTCCCACTAGCACTTGGTTGAGTTTCAGTACCGCTAGTTTCTCCCGGAACATAATGTTGCGTTCGATTTTCAGCTTCAATCCAATCCTTCATGCATACAAGTTTTTCGAAAACATTTGGGCCGAGCTTGCTCCGTCTATCAGTGAGAATTCTATTCGCTGAACTAAAACAAGATTCAGATGGGACGGTAGACACGGGGACTGCAAATATATCTCTCGCCATCATCGCTAGTGTTGGATAAGCACTTGAATGCCTCTTCCAATAGTCGAGAATGTCAATTGGTTCATCTTCCATGTTTGGCGGTAATAATGTGTAACTCGATAATTCGTTGGATATTCCATATCCAGTGATTAAGTCATCCTCGTCTCGTAACTCATCTAACAAACCGCGGCGACTACTGTTTCAATTAAAAAAAATATATAAGTTAATCAGTAAAATTTAAAAAAAAAATATCTATGTTAAATAGTAAAATTTCAAAAAAAAAATGCATATAAGTTAAAAGTCTAACCCCGTGTTAGGCCTTGTTGTGGAACTTGGAGGCGGTTGAGCGGAATTTCTCCTTGTGTTGTATATGTTGAACATGGTCTCCAATGCGAAGTTGACGCGTGCCTCCTCATTGTGGGACGATAAACCAAGATTACTTTTGTACCTTTGCAACATCTTCACGGTGTACATCTTATTCAAGTTTGGATTGAGGCAATTGGCTATGATAGTCACTAGAGGTACCTCCTCCCAATATTTTAGAAATTTGGTCGTCATGGCTTGTACAATCGGTGCAAGAGTTTGGTCTTGATATTCTAATTCTAAAAATTGCAAAATAAAATATTATTACAATTTATGAGTAGTTTAAATAATGATATTTAAATAATTCTAAAAATTGTAATTTACCTCTAATGCTTGCATACACCTTGGAAATTTCATAAAGTTGTTGAAGGAGCTCGTGGGACGATGGAGTGTATGAGCTTGATAATCTCACGGTTGCTTCGAAGAAGGCTTGGAGGAAGTGTTTTACATGTTCGAGTTGTTGCCACTCGCCCGGAGAGAGCGATAGTTGAATGCTATCGCTATTGCTACTCAACATGGTGTTTATTGCTTCCTTGTAAGGGAGGACTCGGTGGAACATTCTATAAGTTGAGTTCCAACGGGTGTCTACGTCCCATGGAACGGCTAACTTACTTAACCCTAATCGTTGGCATAATTGATGAAAATTTTGTTTCCTAACTTGGTTCGAGTAAATATGGGTCAAGGCATTCTTAAATTTGGTAATCAAATTGTCAACACCATCGGTTTCAAGGCCGGCCTTTACGGTCAGGTTCAAAATATGACAAGCACATTTTTGGTGTAACATGGCACCATCCATAATTGGGTTTAGGGACCGGAGAAAATAATCTATTGACTTGGTGTTATTACTAGCATTGTCAAAAGATATCGAGAAAATCTTTTTTTCTAAATCCCTAACCAAGTTGTACTCTTTCAAAACATCCATAATATGATCGTAAATTACCTTACCGGTGTGCGGAGAATCTAAAACACGAAAACTTAAGACTCTTTTCTGTAAAATCCAATTGTCATCAATATAATGTGCAGTAATACAACTATAACCAAGGCCATGTTTACCGGCAGTCCAAATATCAGATGTTATTGAGACCTTGTAAGTAGCTAAAGCAAATTGGGCCACTAATTCATTTTTCCGTTCAAGAAATTGTTTCTTGAGTTCTTTGGTGATTTTTCTATGGTGGAATCTCCTATAAATTGGTTCGCCTAAACCGCAAATTACCAACCGTGCAAAAGCAAAGCAATTACCCATAGCTATAGGTTGTTCTTTGTGGGTAATGTAACGAGTAAATTCGCTAAGCATTTTTTCCGGGTCATACTTTCGGTGAGTTCTAGTACCGTCTGAGTTCAAAGTTGTTTGGAACAACCGAGTGTCTGGTTCATTTTGCGGTTCTTCATGGGCATTTTCATGTTTTTTGGCATGTTTTTGGAAGGAGCTCATACCATTTTTTTTAACGTATAAAAAGTTACCTTTACAATTTTTTACCTTACACCTTGCGGACTTCAAACCTCCATTCTCGTCTAATGTTTTTACGTAATATCGCCACCAAGGTGCGGTGTAATTCGGTTCGGTCCTTTTCCTCTTCTCCGTTGCTTGAGTGTTCGCTTCCGATGCCGGTGGAATAGAAGAATTCGGAGTTGGAATAATTTCGGGACTCGAAATAATTTCAGGAACACTCGAACTTGCACCATGCGCTCCACTAGAATAATTAGGATTTTGTGGATAAGTAAGAGGTGGACCAAATATATCTTCACTTAATCGTTGGGCAAATTGGTCATTAGGATTAGGATTAGGAGATGCCATTTTTTTGGAAGTATGGATAATAAGATTGGAATAAAAATAAATACGAAATTACAAAACTAATATTGAAAAACTACTATGGATATAAATATAAATAGGATTATGGAATTATGAAAATAGAAATGGAATTATGGAAATAGGATTGATAGAAAGTTGGCTGTGGAAATATGAGAGTGAGAGAGTGAGAAATGGCTGTTGAGTTGGTGTGAAAATAGGATAGTATGCAGCACTATTTATAGAGTTTAAAATATTGTAATATTATTTTAAAAATTATTTTTTGATATAGCCGTTGGGATTTATAACGGCTAAAAGAGCCGTTGGTGTCTGGCTATCTGCTAAAAGAGCCGTTCTGGACACGTGTCACCACCGGATTGGTGGCTTAAATTGGGGAAAAAAAAAAAGCTGTCACGCGCATTTAATTTACGGGTCATAGATGCCCTTTGATTCACGCGCCAGCATTTAAAAAAAAAAAGCTGTCACCTACTCACCTGTCAGCCTGTCACGCGACCAAAAAAAAAAATGTAGACACGTGTCGGCTTTTCATTGGACGCGGAAAAAAAAAAGATGCAGAGACCAATAGGATGTAGACACGTGTCTTGGCGCGTGCTGGCGCGTGCTGGCGCGTGCTGGCGCGTGGCTGGCGCGTGGCTGGCGCGTGGCTGGCTTGGACGCGTGTCAACATCCTATTGGTCGCTGGATGGGGAGAGAGAAATGGGAGGGAAATGCACCGTCCGGTTGGGTTTTTTTTTTTTAAAAATGCCAGGGTTCACACGGGTTTGCACGGGTTTATGGTCCGGTCCAGGCCGGTCCACGGGTTAAGACGGGACGGGTTTAGGTCGGGTTTATGCTAAATTGGCGACCCAAACCCGTGATAAACCCGACCCGGACCACCCCCCTCGGTCCAGCACGGTTCTTCCACGGTCCGGGTCGGGTCGGGAAAAAGTCCGGTTCGGGTACGGTTCGGGTCAGACCGGACGGTCCAGTGGTAAACACTACTATTAATATATAAGATATAATATATTAGGGCCATTTTCTGTAAGGGAAAAAGAAAGAAAAGGAAAGTGGTCCTGCTTTGATGGCAGATTGGCAGAAGCGTGTCGGGCACTTTTCATTCAATTGACGCTGCCTGCTTTGGCATAAGTGAAATGAAATGGGCAGGAAGGAGTATGACAGGACAGAATCTAATAATCCAGAATAAGGCACAAGTGTCGTTATTTAAAAAAAAAAAAAAAAAAAGCACAAGTGTCCATGGGCAAAAGTCTAGAACTTCATCAATGAATGCATTTGACCAGAATGCCCTCCTGATAATGAAAATTCACTGACAGTACCAAGGCACGCGTTTTACCCCTTTCACATTGCATGGTTAATTTGCATTAAGATGATGGCCTCGTAGTCGTAGGTGTGGACTGGTGGTGCAGGAGTCCACAAATCACGGCTGCACGGCACCACTGCACCAGACCAGCTGTCACCCACTACCTCATTGCCACGAGCAGCTTTGTTTTTTTTACAGTTTTTAGTACACCCCATCCCATGATGACTTCGCATCCCATGATTCCCATCCCAACAAAATTAATAAGAACCTAATAAAGGGATATATTTCGTAATAATATTAATAACATAATAAAGTTCAAAGATAAAAGCATGCAATGCAAGCCTAATTACCGGATCTCGGAGCAGGCCGACATCGTAGATGGGGGTGAAATTGGCGTTGAAGAGGCCGAAGTTGCGCTCCGCAATGGGCCCCGGCTTCTGGTTCTCATTGAACAGCGCGAAGATGTACGTCTCGAAGGTCCGGTTGGGCATCAGCGGCGTGCCCAGCCCCGACCCCACCATGCGGATGAGGTTCCCATTGAACGCCTCTGCTTCGGCAACCCCCACCCCAATCTGCCCGGGCTCAGCCGCTGTGGGCCACCCGGTCTCCCCCACAGCAATGTCGACGTCGCCGTAGCCAAGCCTCTTCATGGCAGTGTAGACAGCGTCAAGCTGGGCCTCGAACATGCTAGTGTAGTTGATGCGGGTGACCGGGTCGAAGACACCAGCGTTTGGGCGGAAGAGTGCGTAGTCGAGGGTGCGGCCGTCGTACCCGAAGTAGGGGTAGGGGTTGACCATGAAGGGCGTCTTGGTCTGGCGGTGGAAGTCGAGCATGGGGGCGAAGATGGCGCGGTCGTAGCCGCGGCGGAAGTGGCCTGATGAAGGGAGTTGGGAGGGAGAGAGGATGCCGAGGGAGTGCGGGGTTGAAACGCGGATGTGGGGGTACCCCGCGGAGGAGAGAGCGGCGGAGAGGCAGCGCATGGCGGGGACAAGGCGGGCGATGAGGGAGCGATCGGGGGAGGCGAGGACCTCGTTGCCGACGAGGAGGAGGGAGACATTGGTGGCGGGGAGGAAGGGGAGGAGGTTCTGCGATAGCCAGGAGGAGGCGCCGGAGGGGGTGGAGAGGGAGGGGATGGCGGAGTTGGGGGCGGTGATGGCAAGGGAGAGGGAGGAAATGTTGGCGAAGGCGCGAATGAAGTCGGGGTTGGAGTCGAAGAGCTTGACGCGGGTGATCGAGGTGCGCTGCTGCAGGAAGGCCGCCACCTGCGAAGGCGGGGGCAGGTTGTCTGCCATCGCTCCGTAGTTCACGCCGATGGCTGCTGCCGTTGACATCGGGGTGGCCACGGGCAGAAGAAGAAGCAGCAGCAAGGGAATGACGATCGGATAGTGTTGCTGTCGCCGTTGCCGTTGCCGTTGCTGTACTGGCGCCAGTGCCGTTGCCATTTTTTATTATGAGAGAGAGAGAGAGGAACGGAGTGAGAGAGAGGCACAAATTCAATAAGTAGGAATATCAATACGAGAGAACAGCAGTGACTTATGCACGCGCTGAGTCACTGTACAGTCTGTACTTATTATTTTTCTTAAACAACAGAGTTTGGGCAGGGGGGCTACTAGTCTACTACTAATACTATAATACTACAGGGCCGTTTGGATCCCCGTGGGATTTTGAAGAATTTCATTTTCCTACTACAAATTTATTATAAACAATTCAAACTTCACAAAATTACACATTTCTCAATAAATTTATTCCTAAGAATTGCAACTTCCTCAAATTCCCCAACTTTCTAAGCAATCCAAACGGCCTCATATATAATGCTATCTAGGTTGACGTCTTTCTTCAAATTTGACTCCTTTTACTAACTTATTACTATTTATTAGTCTCATCTCAGAGTCTCTCTCACGCCCTATGATTTGCTTACTTTAACCCTGCCATATAATAATCATAAGTTCATAACCACAATTTTAATCATCATCATCATCATTTTATTATAATTTCTATGTTCCTACCAGGTAGTGTTCTATTTTTGGTCCGCCTTAG
Source organism: Rhynchospora pubera (assembly GCA_028095005.1). Taxonomy (NCBI): domain Eukaryota; kingdom Viridiplantae; phylum Streptophyta; class Magnoliopsida; order Poales; family Cyperaceae; genus Rhynchospora; species Rhynchospora pubera. Next base: position 104,674,371 of record CM051459.1, read on the forward strand.
GAAGCATTGTTAATACTCCCATGCACCTTCCAAATGATACGTTCCTATCATGTTTTTAAATTTCGCCGAAATAACGGCGTTATTTTCAAAATTTCGATTTTTCGTACAAAAATACACCAACATTATAGTTTCAAATCGAAAAAAATGCATAACGCGTCATTTCCGAAATAACACCGTTATTTCAGCGAAAAAACTTCATTTTGCGGAAAAAAAACAGAGACACGAGAGACTTTTTATACAATATAATTTTATATATATATATATATATATATATATATATATAATAGTATTAATGTACTATACAGAGTAATTTTATTTATTTAGGTTTTGTGGTTATTATTTGTTATCCTTTCTTTTTGTTATTCTCTTTGCTTAATTTCTTTCTGTTAGACTACACAACAGGAAGATTACACAACATTAGGATTAGTAATTTAATTATTCTCTTTGCTTAATTTCTTTGTTTAAGATTACATATTGAAAAAAAAATTATTAGCATATTAAAAAAATTAGATATTAGATTATTAGCATATTAAAAAAATATAGAATTCCGACTTATACTGTAGTACTGCACACAAGAATACACATGAGTTTGACACAGATGTTCGCATATACACACCATTTTTTTTCGTTATTTCATCGAAAAAACACCGCACCGATAAATCAACTCCGGACCGTCATATCAAAAAAAACGAAATTTAAAAGCTTGGTTCCTATACATGATACTTATCGTAACTGATTTGTTTAGGCGTCATATTTATGCATGTTCGTTACAATACACTTGATTTTATTTATGTTGTTCAATTTATCATGTATGATTTGTTATTTTCAGGGGGAAAAAATAAATAATTACAGTAATATTAGAGTGATGCGGACAATGCATAATTTTTGGACTATAAGTAACGCAGATGCATTGGACATTATTGCGTACACAACCACTTAGGAATGTTAACAACCAACAACTAGTAATTAATACCATAGAGCAAACAGTCTAAATAGCTCAAAATTTATCTGAACAAATTGCATGCCAACGTAGCATTTGTTTTTTCTCAGTTATCCCTAACATAGATACGTTAAGAAAGGGGCAGTGGAACAATTCGTTTCGTTTGTCGTTCCGTTAAGAAACACGATACAAGATTTCATTTTATATTTTCATTAACCGTTTCACTCAAGAAATTACACATAAATGGTTCGATACGGCACTATTTCTTGTTCTGTTTGCTGTTTCATTCGAAATAAAATGAAAAGTGGTGTCATTATTCGTTCTGTTTCGATTATGCGAAACGACAGAACGTGGTAAACGGTAGGATTGACAGCCCAACTAGAGGATCTATCAACTAAAATAAAACTCAGTACAGATAGGGATGAAAACGGATCGGATACAGAGCAGATGTTGGTCTTTCCATATCCGCATTCATATTTTTTCGGATACGGATACGAATGCGAATGCGTTCGGATACGAATACGGTTCAGATATTAAACGGATACGGATACGGTTCGGATATTTTCGGATACGAAGTCGAATTCGAATATATTTTGTCGGATACGGATAACATTTTAATCTTTTATTATTTATTTACGATAGCAGTTTCTGTAAATATAATAATATTCAATATACTCAATGTCTATATTAGTACTTCGTCAATATCACTGGTAGTACATGCGAATAAATATCTATTATTTTTCATTGTTTGAGCCAAATGAGCATTTATTTAAAATATGAAAATTAATTTTAATAACATTGCCTTCGATTATAATGTACACCTTTAGAAAATGAACTTCTTTAAAATCACAGTAAGCAAATTTATTTGTTGGATTCCAACTTTCAACACATTAATAAATGGCTAGAAGTGAAAGCAAATAAGAAACCTGCTAAAATTGCTAGCACCACATAAATACAAATCTAATAGGATTGATTAATAAATTCAGTCTTTCCACATTTTGAATTCTAACAGTATGTTTAACTATTCAATGTCAAATTATATCATGTTACCTTAAATGTCATCATACATTAAAATAGTATATTAATAATATGTAATCATCATGACTAGAGAAAAAATTAATTTTAGTGTTGTTATCATATATAATCGTCTCAATAATAGAAAATAAAAATAATTTTATGTTACTGGTCCAAATGAAAATATTATTGTAAGAGAATTCATCTAATAAAAATTAAGTATTATCTAATTAAATGTATTCTCTAATGTAGATAAGTAATTATATTAATCATCTTATGCCGTTAAAGATACGGATAAACGGATTAATATCTATCGGATACGGATAATATCCATATCGGATACGAATATGGATCGGATAGTGTCAAAAAACTCAAAGTCATATCCGTATCTATATTTTTTTTTACGGATACGAATACAAATACGAATATGTTCGAATACGGATACGAATACGGATACGAATCGGATTTTATCCGCTCCGTTTTCATCCTGAGTATGGAACACTAGAGAAGTTCCGGTATAATATAATATGCAGTTAAGTTAATTGTGTTCCGGAACAAAATTGTTGGCCCAGCCTAATTACTAACTCTGCATTGACAATTTGACAAAGACTTCCGCGTCCGCAGAGATCACTTGACAACTTACAGGAATTATCTTCGTTAGTTCCTTTTCCCTTTCACGATTTTGAGTTTCCACGTTCTCATTTATTATTAGCAAACAATAGACACGGGTCCAAACTGCTTCTTTCCCGGCTTTTTTCATAAAATTTAAATTTAAATTAAATGGTATGTCGATAGCTAAGTAATTGCTTTTCTTTTTCTTTACTTCTGTTATCCATGTTTTGCATAAAAAGAACATCGTATATTGGATAAAAATTATTTTATCTCGACTAGCAACATAATATTAACTTTTCAAATTCACTGCTATACTTAATTATATATATATATATATAGTATTTGACTACAGTCAAAGCGATTTGATGAATCGCTATATCAAATGCAATTAAATCTAAAGTTGAAAATCTCAAAATGACTAATTCAAACTGCTAAATTTGTTCTTCATATTAAAATTTTCATACCAACAACATTTAACATTTTTTTTAACTTGTGAGTATTTTTTTTAGATTTTTAAAAATTATTGTTATTAAATGATTCGAACTAATTAGATCCATTTTTTTCAAAAAAAATACCAAAAACTAATAAAAATGTTAGAAAATATGTAAAATTTGATGGCATGAAGATTTCAATATAAAGAAAACATTGAACAATTTAGACGAAGATTTCAATATAAAGAGAAATTGGCTAAAAACAGCCACGACTGACGGATGCAACTATCAGCTACGATCAAATCTCAATTTTCAAGATTCTAACAGTCGATCCGAACCGTTCAATGTGTTCTCCATATTGAAATCTCATTGGAGACCAAATTTTACATTTTTCTGAAATTTTTTAGTATTTGTTTGATATTTTACAAAATTCTTAATCTAAACAATTTTGGACCCTTCAATAACTATGATTTTTAAAAATCTCAAAAAATTAGTAAATAAAATCAGAAAAATGTAAAATTTGGTCTCCAACGAGATTTCAATATGGAGAACACATTGAACGGTTCAGATCGACTGTTAGAATTTCAAAAAATTGAGATTTTATCGTAGTTGACTATTGCATCCGTCAGTCGTGGCTGATTTTAGTCCATCTCATATAAAGATCGCATTCAACTATTTAGATCGGTTATTAGAAGTTTGGAATTTTGGAAAGGTCATTTGACCAAACTCTCCGTCCATACCGATTTGAATTTTCTGGAGAGTATTTGAAATACGATAATAAAAGTAGCAGCAGAAAGGTAACGTTGCTTCTGAGTTCTGATTTAAAAATATAAAATTGTTTTGGACGGAGAGAATTGTGCATTTCTAATCCCTACCGTAGCGATTCTGTGGTGATAAATGTACTAATTGAGTAATTAATGGGAGGAAACCAGCAAAGTGGGCCTCGCTCAAGGATGGTGGAACGTGGGGCACGTGGTGTGAAATGGGGATGCGCGGCTAATACTTCACACTTTTTTTTGAAACTTGAAATTCGGAATTAAATGAATTGCCATCAAATTTCAAAGCAAAAGAGAACCTGAACCACTCACTCATGGTCATAGCCAACCACTGCGTAGTTCAGTGGTCTGAGGCATAGCTCCTCTTACGGGAGGGCAGGGGTTCGAGTCTCAGTGAGTGGGACGGAAAAAGGGTGTGTGGGTTGGCTACGGTCTTATATCAAAAAGAAAAAAAAAATTCATGATCATGGACATGGCTGTTAGCTGAGACAAATTGGATAGTATTGAATGACAATATAATGTTATAATGAAGATGATCATTAAATACATATATTATTTGGAATTCAATATAATAGGGCCGTTTTGATCGCATAGGAATTTGAAAAATTTCATATTTCTAGACATAAATTTATTAAGAAATTTGTAACTTTGTGGAGAGTTTGGATTGTTTATAATAAATTTATGCTAAGAATATGAAATTCCCTAAATTCTCCCGGGAATTTGTATTGTGCACATAGAAAAATAAGGATTGAATTTGATGGATAACAAATTTATAATTTTCTGAAAAATTTATAACAATCCATATTATTGTATAAAGTTATATAAATTTGATGCATAGCAAATATAGAAAGAGAAATAATATGTTTACAGATTTCTTTTGTTTATGTTTTCAAAATATGTTTAACTTGATTTCGTGAAAATATTATCAAAATTATGAAGCTAATTCAGCTTCAGCGGGGTGTGTTTGGATGCAACGGAATAAGCCGGGAATAGGGAATAAGAATAAGGAATTTCGATTTGCGTGCTTATCCTTATTCCTTAATTTTATACCATGATTTTGTTAGTATAGAAATAAGGGCCCTTATTCCTTATGTTGGAGTTATGTCCTAGAAGTCAATAATTTAATGACTTAAATATTAGTTTATGTTTTGGATGATATTTTATCATCTGTTCCTAGGTTTATTATTGACAGATCATTCAGGTTGAGGATCTGAATTGTAGATCTCTGTGGATCATTCTTTAGAATGACAATAATAAATCTAAACGGTCCATAATCTTGATAATTAACAAGGAACATTAATTATCATATAAGATTAGTATGCAAGTTAAGTGATGGTTAAGTTCTACAAATCATAGGTAAAGAGTTACCAACTTAATTGCATATGTATATGTTATGGAACATAGTACAGGACTTGACCCAAAGAAATAAACATATGGATTGTGTTATGTGTCATTGTTTATTTCGTTATGATTTTGGTTCTAAGTTTGAGATGATTATCTTTTCCACGTGAGGATAGGTTCTATAAATCTCGTCTACCGCTGATTTCCGTTAAGGGCTGCTATACGGACTTGATTTACGTTCTCGTGAATTGTGCGGGAAAAAGCTAATCATCAAGAAAACTGTATGTCCCTCATTAATTCACTTAGTGAGTGACGATATCTGTTTGGGCCCCTTGATGGAGTTGGATCGTATGCGCGCAACTAAGCGATCAACTATAGATCAAGAAACGTATAATCTGCAAGAATGACACATTCCTATCTTGGATTATACGATGATATCGTGAGACATAAGAATCAAAATAGAGAAACATATTTATTCTCTTATGCAGGATTGAAATATTGTAGCATTACACTATTTATGCGAATTGGGAATCATAACGTGTTGCTAGATACCACTTATGATTATTGGAATCAAATAACGATTTAATTCCATGGCCAACATAGCATAAATCCTCAAAGGGTCACACAAATAGGACATTAATCACACAGTGCATTATTTATTTATTCACAGCAGTAAGTTCTGTGGAAATATGATAAGATTGATTAATTAATTATATACCGTTGCGAACCGTTATAATTAATTAAGTCAATGGATCATATAGAAATAAATTAATGCATTAACTAATCCTAAAACAATTATTAATGAGTTAATAATTAATTTAGTTCAACACTTATTAATATAAATGGTTATATTGATGAATTGGGCCGTTATTTAAATAGCAAATATATAGCCCAATTAAAGAGCAAAGTTGAGGGACCTTAATTATATGAATTAATGGTCCAAATGAAGGGGTTAAATGGCCCATAAAGGCCCATTTCGTGGCTGCCCATTATGGTGGTAGGTGGGATGGCATAGTTGTAATTATGCAAGAGGTCAATTAGGTTTTGTGCTCTATATAAGGACCACTTATGAGAGCCTCCACCTAGCTTTCTCTCTCCTCTCATTTCCTCCCATGAGGCCGCCACTTTTTCACCCTCTCCTTCTCTCTTTTGCTCATGTGTTGAGCTATTTTCTCTCCATTAAATCAAGGTTGTCGATTGATGCAAGAGAGAAAACCATAGGAATTAGGCTTGTTCTTTGGGTATGCTAGCACGTACCTTGTAGAACGTGATTAATCCTCCTTGGTGGACTCGAGGGCGGTTACGAGACGTGGTGGAGACGGTGGAGAAGGCACGCCATCGATTCCCATGCCTTGGTCGAGCCCCGCGAATACAATTTCGCGGGAGGTATCGATTTCTCCTCTTTTCTCTTTGTGTCTATTGCTTAAAGTACTAGATCTCGTGTTGCTTGTGTTTTAATTGGATTAATTAAGGGTAATTAGTCACAAAATTAAAATTGGGCAATTTTCTAACAGTGGTATCAGAGCACATGGTCGTACTTAAGCTATTTTGACACTTAATTAAGAGAAATTAGCTAATTAACGGATTAGTAGAGATGATGCGTTTGTTTGCTGTCTGGAAATGGTATTTTCTGTGTTTTTTCGCGTTTTTAGATGTGATATGTTCTCTGGAAGATCTTTCCATCTACATGAAAGTTGTAGATCTTTCGATTGTGATTCTTTTAGCGTTAGATTCACATTTTTCTGAATTAGTATAGATTTATTGTGAATAAAACGGCGACAGTGCGCAGAACCAGTTTCTGCTCGCACTGTCCTGTTTGAATGACTTGAAAGATTTATATTTTAAATATAAGTACCAGTGTTCTATGGCTAGAAATAAATAGGACTTGAAGCTCTTTCTGAGCATGTATAAATTGTTGCATGACTCGGATTAATTTGTGGGTTTTCAAGTATGAAGTGGAAGATCTCGTCAGATCCAGTTTGTTGAGCAAATCGATTGTTCTAATAAACTGTACCAACTGAGAACTCCTTTAAAAATTCTGTTTAAATGGAGTTGTTCTTTTTTGAGTTAGGATTCCAGAAAAATTAATTTCATAATTGTTCGTGGAAGTTTAGACCTTCAACTAGGTTAAAACATTTCGATCGACAGTCTGTTCCAGTACAGAATTTGTTGATTGTTTAGTATGTAACTCGAACTTTTTGAACTGAACTTGGTGGTTTTCTTTTCATGGATAGCTAGCTTATAGTCTAAACTAGTTTTTCTGTGTATATTGTATACATAAAAACTGGATAGAAGGTGGTCTTACAGACCAAATGGTTGAGAGGATAAGCTGAAAATCTCATAACGGTGTTTCGTGCACTTGTAAGAGATTTGTCATTTTTTATTCTCCCAGATGGTTTAAGATCTCTTCTTGAAATTTTTACTGGTATTCACAACTATGATAAGGAGCTTAAGTAATTTATTTGAGAATTTTTGGAGACCTAAAACCTTTGTTTTTATTGGATTCCATTAGTTACGTTTTTTAATAAATTACTGTTTTTCTAAGTATTCAAATTAGTTGAAAACAATTAGAAAACTCCTTGTTTGATCTCCTTTCAGTTATGAGATGTTGAAAGAACTTTCTAAAAGAATTTAAACAAGTTTTGTTGTTTAAAATTGAGAATTTGTACACGGAATTTACTTATGGCAAACAAATCGCAAAGATGCTTGAAAATCGTTAATTGGAAACAAAGTGCTTGTATGTGCTAACTTTGTTTTGTAGGTGGATAGTGGGTTTAGTATGGCTCAAGACTCAATGCCTTGTGGTTGTATTTGAATGCATGTGTGAATGTTTGTAATGCGGCCTTTGGTGCCATTAATTAATTAATTTGTTGATTAATTTTTTATGTAACTTGTGAGGCTTGCATGCCCCTAAGGTTAGGATGGGAATAGAATGTTTTCACATGTATTTTGTACCTTTATTTTATATAGGATTTAGATCCTTATAGAATTTAGTGGGAGGGACAAGGATTAGATTAGTTTTGCTCCATGGACGATGTGGCGAAACTAATGCAAGCGGGAGCCGTACAAACCCACAACTATGAGATGCTTATATGTGATTGCTTGTGATTGCTATGAATTGTCATAGGCTAGGTATGGGTGTATGCTTACACGACCACCAAACAAGTGTCATATGATTGATAGTCCCAACTAAAACTCGATTAAGTGAAATCGCCCTCCTTCTCTCTATCCCCTTCACGCCGATTGTCACTCATGGCGCGGTCCGCCCAAGCGGACGTCATGGTTGCCAATTCGGTAGTCGGGGTGCAAATAGCTAAGATTTGCAAGGAGCAAATAGTGAGAGGTTACTTTTCGATGGACCCAACTAGAGTTTGGACATCGGGACGAAGTTTGTAAATATACTTAGATATTCACAAACCAAGAATCATATGGAACGATATGATTGGTTGGAGAACCTACCTTGTCTAATTAAGTAGGGTGACGTGCCATAGCAGGCTCTACTTGATGAAAACCGGGATCTTGGAAAACCAACTACATTTGGGACATTAAATAAATGTAGTGGGAGTTTTATTTGTTATAAATAAAACAATTGCATAAACTAAATGACCTTAAATTGATTTTGTTATAGATGTTAAAATTGTTAATTTTGTTGCGATCAATCTTTGAAAATTAACAAACTCGTTTCTAAAAGTATTTACTTAAAGAAGTAATACTGATTCCTAAGACACGATCTTAGTGAAGAGAAACTTGAGTATATCAATTCCCAAAACTTTCCTCAAACTACCCGAACGTAGCAACGCGATGATTGATTGACTTTTGACGAAAAGTTATTCAATAAAGCGTATGGCTAATATCCTCATTTGAAATTTCTAGACCTTTGAATTAGAGAATTCATATGGACTAGATTTAACTCGTACGCTCTTATCCACTTACTCAAGAAAGTGTTCTTGGAGAAAGTAGATATTAACTTCATCATTTATGATCGAGTATAAAGAGTATGAGTTGACAAAGAGATTCTTCTTTTTTACATGAACGTTTCATTGGCTTACAAATCGAAAGATTTAAGTAGCTAATTGATAACTAGAGATATTGATCTCCGATATCAAGGATTATTGATATTGTCATACGATCTCTTTGAAATTATAAAGGATATAATGTTACCTTCTTCGCACACTTGTTGATGCAAAAAGGTAATTGGTTTAGTATTCAAGAAATACTTCGCCAAGGTATGAGTTGTAATTTCGAGACTCTTGATTGTGATTATGTATCACATGAGATGTTTTTATTTGCCGTTTATTGGAGGCATTTTGAAAGGTTGTTCGAAATACCATGATTGTAATGTTTTAATCCTAAAGTGTATTTGTCGTTCAAATTATCTCAATATCTCTAATTTACACTAGTAACTTGATACTAGTTCATATGCTCGCATTTGACGAAATGTGTTAGCAATGAAGAATAAGAGAATGTTCGAGAGATGTAAAGTAAACTCCGTATAGGCAATGACTTGTTCGTCTAAGTCATTATCATTGAATACGTAGAGTTATCTTTATTAAGAGTTTGTTTAGGAATTGAAGGTTGCATACCTTAATCCTAACTTCTCAAAACATCTCCACTTCATATTCGATGAAATGGATGATTATGTTTAATAAAAGACAAGTTCTTTTATTATGGATTTGTTTATAGGATTTCATGCATCTTGATTGAATTTGCTTGAAATAGATAAGCAAGTTTTGAATGACAAATAGGATGCGTAAGACTTGACATAAAGTATTTGACTTTCATGTTATATATAACCGCTTAGTCACATACATAAACGAGAATCGCATTACGAGAGTCTCCGTAACGTAGAGCTCGTAAATTCAATTCGATTTCAAATCGATTGATATGCGAATCATGTTTGTTAAATGACAAAAGCGCCTTTAACCTACAAAGGTTTAAGGACAAGTGACTTGATTAGGACTTTTACATATCGATGTATAAAGACCAATAAGTACTTGTGCGATGAAAGGTTATTGATACTTTACTACTTAACCAACGATCATTGTAGATATTAACATATCTATTTGATAAGGTATAAGTAGAACCTTTTGACTAGTTCAAAGGAGTTCAAGTGTAAAGTTGAAATACCGTTCAAGAGAAAGAAAAAGTCTTACAATTAATCACGGTAAATAGTTAAGTCACATGATTTGAAATATTATCTAAAGAGTATGAAAGCAGTTTCACAACTCGCTCCATGAGGAATAATATGTCCAAGAGTGGAGGTATCGAACAATATTTTGTATAGTTCGATCAATAATAAATCAAATTGACTTATTCGACTCGTATTAGGGAATTATGTTTGAGGACAATATTGTTTACACTGAATGGTGTTCCATCGAAGTCTATTGAGGAAGATATCTTACGAGATTTTGATCTCTAAGTATAATGCTTCTTAAGATTTGGTGTTGAGAAGCTTATTTTAAGTATTGTTGACTTGTAAGCTTAAACCAAATAAGACACTATATATTTGTAGGATGCTTTATATTAAAAGACACTACTTCCACGAATATGATAAGAACAAAGTAGTCGTTGCTAATCATAATGTAGTCTTGATGAATTGAAATTCTCAAGAAGAAGTAGTGGGAGTAAAGTGAGCATTAAAATAGTTTATGCGTCACTACAAGAAGTACTCTTATGGGAAACTTGTCACTCCATACATGGTACTTAGTGGGAGTTGAGCGAAACTTCATTCACAAGTTGTTTTGAAAAAAGTTTAATAGTATGCTCCTTCTAATGAGGACTCAACCATCTCACAAGTTGATGATGTTTGAGAAACTCATGGAATATATGAGGAGTCAAGAACTCATTCAACAAATCGTTGTGGAAGTAGTTCATGAACCTCAAGTACCAATCCTACAAAAGATCAACGAGAGTTGAGTGCCTAAGCCGTTTGGTGCATTGGCTTCACGACATTCTCAAACTTAGCATATGAGAATCCGTTGATAAACAAGAAAACGATGGAACGATCCGATTCCACAAATATGGTTCGAATTCATATGATCTTTAAATAAAATTCATGTATAACAACAAGGTATAGACCTTGGTTGATGTTCATGAAGGAGCAATCCATCAAGAACGTTTAGATCTTCAAAAGGAAAGATCGACATGGATAACAAATCGACTATGTACAAATCGCGGCTTCTCGCTTGTAGCTATGTCTAAGTCGATGGCTAGTTGACTACGTACAAAGCATAACTTCTTGCTTGTGGCTATGTATAAGTCAATAAAGATCATTCTAGCAATAGTTGTATTTCATATATGTCGATATATGAAAAAACACATAAAACCGCCTTCTTCGTATGAATGAAGGAAGATGTTGTGCATTTGACACAAATCGAGGTTTTATTTAATGTATTGCTTAAAACATACGCATGCTTCAAGGATCCATTAATGGATTAAAGCAAGTGTTGTGGAGATTGGAATAAAAGTTTTGACAATGAAGTCAAGGAGTTGAACTTCGTCAAAAGTATCTTGTATATACAAGATATTCAGTGGAAGCATAATTGTATTACTTGTATTGTTCAAGATAACAATTCATTAAATTGGGAATAACATTAAGAAAATGAATATTGTCGAGATCTCTTTGGAGAATGCTTTCTCAAATGAGAACTTGGGCGAAATCACCTAATTCTAGGAAACAAAATCTATAAAGATAGATTATGATGGATGTTAGGTTTGAGCAAATATTCATATATTGACGAAGTGTTCTAGAAACACGAAAGTTACACTCCAAGAAAGGATGTCTAACTGTACGTCACATGGCATGACTTGAGTGTTTAACTCGGTCTATTGCAACTCAATTCAAGAAAGTGCATGAAATAGTTCAAGCATTCTTTCATTATGAGTTTCATTTCGTACGCCATAATTATGCATATGCCCCAATGTGTAGTATCCAAAGAATATGACAAAGAGTTGTCAAATGGATACATGAGAGACACATTTGGACGATAATCAAGAATATCCTCGAGTACCTTATGAGAAAGAGTGATATAATGTTTCATCTCTTAAGTTGAAAGAAATCTCGTGTAAGTTGTTACACTGATAAAATTTTTTTTTCAAAGGATTAATATAATCACGATTGAGCTACATATTTTGCTTAAGAGGTGGTGTTGTAAGTTTAGAAAGTGTTCTAAATGGAAAATTACAACCGTTTCCGTCACCAAAGTAAAATACATAGCAACTTGTGAAGCAATAAAAAGAAGTTTATTTTGGATCGAGTTCTTAGTCGAGTTATTATGGTTCTATGCATCTTGAACCATAACTTACTCCTAAAGAACCCAATATTACATTGGAGATTCAAATATGATCTATAACGATATCACTTGATATCATATGATGATGATCAAGAATATATATATAGTAGTATATATATATAGGGTCGAATAAATTTGGATAGGTTCACGAACACAGCGAACACTCCAGCATGACCTCTACCTTGAGCAGTATACAAGATGCAGTTATACATCCATACGTGATGGACGTATGAGTAACTAGCTTTAAGCGTATTATTTTCTTTTGAGGTCCGAGACATGTATATATGTAGATATATGACATTATTCTCAATTCTTCGTTGGCTAGAAGTCACTACTGATTGACTCTAGGCCAAGTGGGAGATTGTTGGAGTTATGTCCTAGAAGTCAATAATTTAATGACTTAAATATTAGTTTATGTTTTGGATGATATTTTATCATCTGTTCCTAGGTTTATTATTGACAGATCATTCAGGTTGAGGATCTGAATTGTAGATCTCTGTGGATCATTCTTTAGAATGACAATAATAAATCTAAACGGTCCATAATCTTGATAATTAACAAGGAACATTAATTATCATATAAGATTAGTATGCAAGTTAAGTGATGATTAAGTTCTACAAATCATAGGTAAAGAGTTACCAACTTAATTGCATATGTATATGTTATGGAACATAGTACAGGACTTGACCCAACGAAATAAACATATGAATTGTGTTATGTGTCATTGTTTATTTCGTTATGATTTTGGTTCTAAGTTTGAGATGATTATCTTTTCCACATGAGGATAGGTTCTATAAATCTCGTCTACCGCTGATTCCCGTTAAGGGCTGCTATACGGACTTGATTTACGTTCTCTTGAATTGTGCGGGGAAAAGCTAATCATCAAGAAAACCGTATGTCCCTCATTAATTCACTTAGTGAGTGACGATATCTGTTTGGGCCCCTTGATGGAGTTGGATCGTATGCGCGCAACTAAGCGATCAACTCTAGATCAAGAAACGTATAATCTGCAAGAATGACACATTCCTATCTTGGATTATACGATGATATCGTGAGACATAAGAATCAAAATAGAGAAACATATTTATTCTCTTATGCAGGATTGAAATATTGTAGCAGTACACTATTTATGCGAATTGGGAATCATAACGTGTTGCTAGATACCACTTATGATTATTGGAATCAAATAACGATTTAATTCCATGGCCAACATAGCATAAATCCTCAAAGGGTCACACAAATAGGACATTAATCACACAGTGCATTATTTATTTATTCACAGCAGTAAGTTCTGTGGAAATATGATAAGATTGATTAATTAATTATATACCGTTACGAACTGTTATAATTAATTAAGTCAATGGATCATATAGAAATAAATTAATGCATTAACTAATCCTAAAACAATTATTAATGAGTTAATAATTAATTTAGTTCAACACTTATTAATATAAATGGTTATATTGATGAATTGGGCCGTTATTTAAATAGCAAATATATAGCCCAATTAAAGAGGAAAGTTGAGGGACCTTAATTATATGAATTAATGGTCCAAATGAAGGGGTTAAATGGCCCATAAAGGCCCATTTCGTGGCTGCCCATTATGGTGGTAGGTGGGATGGCATAGTTGTAATTATGCAAGAGGTCAATTAGGTTTTGTGCTCTATATAAGGACCACTTATGAGAGCCTCCACCTAGCTTTCTCTCTCCTCTCATTTCCTCCCATGAGGCCGCCACTTTTTCACCCTCTCCTTCTCTCTTTTGCTCATGTGTTGAGCTATTTTCTCTCCACTAAATCAAGGTTGTCGATTGATGCAAGAGAGAAAACCATAGGGATTAGGCTTGTTCGTTGGGTATGCTAGCACGTACCTTGTAGAACGTGATTAATCCTCCTTGGTGGACTCGAGGGCGGTTACGAGACGTGGTGGAGACGGTGGAGAAGGCACGCCATCGATTTCCATGCCTTGGTCGAGCCCCGCGAATACGATTTCGCGGGAAGTATCGATTTCTCCTCTTTCTCTTTGTGTCTATTGCTTAAAGTACTAGATCTCGTGTTGCTTGTGTTTTAATTGGATTAATTAAGGGTAATTAGTCACAAAATTAAAATTGGGCAATTTTCTAACACCTTATTCCCATGTTGTTTGGATTGTACAAGAATAAGAATAAGCACGCAAATCGAAATTTCTTATTCCGATTCTTTATTCTCGCCCTATCCAAACACACCCTAATTTGATGTATAACTGGAAATAATAGACAGTTTTTTTTTTTTTTTGAAATAATAATAGACCGTTTGCAGCTGCTAACAAGGAAGATACTGAGGTGAAACGAGCAACTAATTATAGGCCGCTGTCGTTGTAGCGTGTACAAAAAATTTGAGCTTTTTTAATTAATTAAAGTTAATTTAATTAGACGTATGGCACCGTGAAAATTTAAAATTAACGAATTGCCATTACTAAATGACAAATTAGTTTGGTATCGTTATAAAATACTAAAAATTAGTTTTATGTCATCGACCAATTGATTTACCAATTTTATCCTTTTAAATATGTCACTATGAAAATTTAACATTAGAAAAATATCATTACTAAATGACGAATTAGTTTTATGCCACTAAAAAAAATAGAATTAAAAAAATTCCATCACTAAATTACAAATTAGTTTCATGGCACTAAAAAATAATTTTATGCCACTCGTTCATTAATATAGCAGTATAAAATATTTTTTTTTTGCAATTTAGTTGTGGCATATCTTAAATTAGTTATCAAAGAACGATATAAAATTAAATAATTCAAATAATTATGCTAATACATATGATAAAAAAATGGTGGTTTTAGATTTATATGCGACCGCAAAAATTAGAAGTTAGAAATATGTCACTATTAAATGAAAAATTATTTTTATGCCACAACAATATAATAGAAATTACTTTGTTGCAATTGATGAATTGATATTATTGTTCTATATTTTTTTAATATACCACTATTAAAAATATCATAAATCGCAAGAACACAATGGAGCTTAATCGGAGGGTGTTGGATAGTTTAAATTGGCATCCAGGAGGTTAGAAGTTCGCTGCAGTTTTACTGGATCCCAAATAAACCTGAATCAAATAAATAAAAAAAATAAATTAGTCTATTAGAGCACATAATAAGAAGATAATGATTAACCCTCATGACTTACGTTTACCGCAATAGGAAGATATATTAAAATTTCTTCATGTTCTCTTACTTTTTGATTCATTTTTTATTTGAGAATTGTTTTCCATCATCTCCATGTTTTCATTAATAAAAAAAAATTCCAGAGATGATATTCTATCTTTTTTTTTTTTGGAGTGCAATTAATCCAGTCTTCCCTGTATTTTTTTTATTAAGTTTCATTTTCGATCCGAACATTAATAGAAAAGTTCTAGTTAGAAATATAATTATTAATTATAACATGCTAACCAAACGTTTGTTAGGTTATACGGAAATGTAAAAAAAGTGTACATAGTCTAAATATATATTGTTATCAGCCCCGTTTTATATTGTTTCTACTTACTAATTATAAAGCTCATTTTTTATATTGCTCTACTTACTAATTATAGAACTCATTTTTACCCGCAACCAACATTTCTCGAAAATGGAAAAAGTATACATAGTCTAAATATATATTGTTATAAGCCCCGTTTTATATTTAGCGCAAGCAAAAAAAAAATGAGTTTTATAATTAGTAAGTAGAGCAATGAAGAAGAAGAATGGGTAGTTTTGGGAATTCTTTAAAATAATGATAAATTTAGAAATTGCATTTTTACCATTTATTATTTTTTTTTGAAAAAAATAATAATGGCATAAATCTAATTTCAACAATTTGGTAGTAAGCATAAATCTAATTAGCAATCTAATAATAACATGTTTCGAATTAGCAATTTTTGCAGTAGCATAAATCTAATTATCTCCAAATTAAATGTTTGCTTTCCAAAAAAATAATAAAAATGAATATAATTAAAGAAAATTTATGAAGTTGGATTGCAAATAGAAAAGGACTAAAGGAGGTGAGAGGTCATGGTCACTCCTAGCAGAAAGTGAAGGAAAGCAAAACCGGACAAAGGCATGCCATGATGATTCCATATTCCCATGTATCATAATGATAACATACAAGTACAACTCTACCATATGTGATCTACCTAGTCATGTAATATCACATTCATTTTAGTTACGACTTGATTTTTATGGGTTGACAGAAAAATGACTCCTCCAAAACATATAAATCAAGCTAATTATCTGGAGATACCTAAATATGCTATTAGTGAAACTGACGGCATTGTCAGTTTTTGTTAATTAAAACTGCATTAAACAACATTATCAAAATATATATTATTTCACATAATAAGATTAGGATTCGAAAGAACTGTTGACAAACAATTCTCCGAACATTAATTTGGATCTGTTGTTTCAGCAACTAAGAGTGTGGACATGTGATTAAATTGTTGGGAACTCAAGTCCTTGTGTAATTTTAAATTTTTTATTAGCGTTTAATAAGTATTTAACTATTGCAAATAGCGGATCTAATCAAACAAACGATTTAATATTTAAAACAAGACGTGTAGGAAGTTACCTCTTCTAGTATCGTAACAACAAGGTTTGAACCCTTTTCTTTGGAGTCGGTGGCGTGCTCGTCTCCACGCCAAGTCGCTGGCAACCACCTCGAGTCCACCTAGAAATTTAACCAAGTTCTAATATTATGTATTAGCACACCTAGAACAAAGCTAATTTTCTCATCTATTCCAATTAATCAAGTTGTTTAATTAAGTGGAACTAATGTCCAACACATGAGCTCCTATAAAATGCTTGAGAGAATGCTAGAAAGAAGGAAAAACAAATTTTTCTTTTATGCCCTTTTTTTGGATGGCGGCCACGGAATTGAAAAGAAAGAAAATTTCTTAGGTTTTTCATTTTGACCGAAAAATCAAAATCCTTTTAATGCACGCTCCTTTATATTTTAAGTGTAACTTATTACACTTGTGTCACTAAGTGGCCAGAACTTAAATGGACTAATTTTATTTAATTAATTAAACTTTCATTTAATATATTAAATTTTATATTTAATGGTCTTTTAATTGTATTCTGTTCGAGCTCAATTAAACTTGATAAATTAGACCTACTTATTTAACATAATTTTTACAACTATATTAAATATTATTGAACAAAAATAATTATTAACTCATTAATAATTATTTTAGGATTAGCATGTACATTAAAATATTTCTATATGATCCCTTTGATTTAATTAATTACAACGGTTCTTAACGGTATATAATTAATTAATCAAACCATCGTATTTTCATAATACTTACTGATGTGAATAAATAAATAATGCACTGTATGGTTAAAGTCCTATTTGTGTGACCTTTTGAGAATTTATGCTATGTTGGTCATGGAAAATAAATCACTATTTATTTCCAATAATCATAAGCGGTATCTAGCAACACGTTATGATTTCCAATTCGCATAAATAAATACTGTACCAATACAGTACTTCAATCCTGCATAGGAAAATAATATCTTATTTTTTTATTCTTATGTCACATGATATCCTTGTATAATCCAAGACAGGAATGTGTCATTCTTGCAGATTATACGTTTCTTGATCTAGAGATGATTGCATAAGTTGCTAGCAAGCAATCCATCTCCATCAAGGGGCCCAATAGATATCATCACTCATTAGGTATACTAACGAGGGACATACGGTTATCTTGATGACCAGTTTCTTCCCGCACAATTCAAGAGAACATAAATAAAATCCGTATAGGAGCCTTTATCAGGAATCAGCGTTAGATGATATTTATTGAGCCTATCCTCATGTGGAGGTACTGAACCATCTCAAACTCAGAATCAAAACATTATGAAATAAATAATGACACGTAACACAATCCATATATTTATTTAATTGGGTCATGTCTTGTGCTATATTCCAGTAACATACACATATGCAATTAAGTTGGTAACTCCTTACCCATGATTTATAGAACTTAATCATCACTTAACTTGCATACTAGTCTTATCTGATAATTAATGTTCCTTGTTAATTATCAAGACTATGGACTCTTTAGAGATATTATTGTCATTCTAACGAATGATTTACAGAGATCTACAATTCAGATTCTCGACCTGAATGATCTGTTAATAATAATCTCTAGGAACAAATGATCAATCAACATCAATAACATAAACTAATATAATAGCCTCCAACTGATTGGCATCTAGGACATATCTCTAACATAAACGCAAATAGATAAAAATGGTCCCGGAGAATGGACTCCTGGCTGTTTGGATGGATAAGGAATAAGTATAAATAGTAAATTTCGAACGAAAATTTATTCCTAACCATCCAAACTCTTCACAAAATTATACAATTTCCAATATTTTATGTCTAAAAATAAGTTATTCCTCTTATTCCTAAGCGAGTCAAGTGTGTCAGAGACTTCATTTATTTTTTTTCCCTTCTTGGATAATGGGCCCGTAGGCCGTAGCCCAGCTTACCTCCTAAGACTTAACGTATCTATATGTCTATTAGTTTCCCCAAATGGAATTTAGTTCCGTACGGGACTATCCAGCGTACAGCTGTGAGCCGTATGATTTAATTTCAATGACAAAAGAAGTCTCATGTATGTAACTAGATCGATAGACTACGCTGGACGGTCCGTGCAGTAGCGGATTAGGATTGTTACATTCCTACTGGCGGAGTCTGGAGCGAGAAAAAAAAAACAATAACTGAGAATGATGGGCCCCGCTGCAATCCTTACCAAACTGGACAAGGACAACATCCATCTCCTTCCCTCGGTTTTGTTGTCCAGCTTATCTTCGAGGGACACCTCCATTTTTAGGCTTTTATGAAAGTCGTTATTGCTCTCTGGGTTTTTGAAGTCCTTTAAAAATTTATTTCGCCATCAAATTTTATACGCATCCTCACAGGAATGCTTACAATTCAGTGGCATAAAAATTTTCGGTTAAATGCTTATACTATATTTTTAGTACTTTTGATATTTTTAAATTTTAAAAAATAATATTTTATGTATTTGATTGTTTCAAGGTCAACCTAAATTCATTTTCCCATAAAAATTTATATGCATGCTAGGTTGATAACAGAAAGCATTTTTTAAAGGGTGTGCAGATTTCGTGCAAAATTGTAAGGTTTTTTTTTTCCAAATTATATGATTCTTAAAATTTCATGCAATTTTTTGTTATTTTAAAAATTATATATCGTGCACGATAGATTCTTAACGTGAAAATTTTCATGAACTTTCACAAATTTCTGCAGTATTAAGTGTTATTAGATTTTCTTTGTTTTTCAATCTTGATGTTGATTTTATGTAATTTCTTAAAATTATTATATTCTAGTCTATTTATATGATTTTAGAATTGTGTTTCCTTTAGATTATTTGGAGGCCTTTCTCAAATTTTATATCCTTTATTATAATGTCTGTCAAATTATAATTTTTTAGGTTCAAAAATATAATTTTTCGTGTAAGTTATGTTGTTTGATGTGGGAGAACATAAGGTGTGCTAATAATTAAAAAAATTAATAATTGATATAAAATTTAAAAAGATAGTTGCCGCAATGCGCAACACTAGTCTAATTATAATTACACCACCAATGTAGCAACTATGCCTTCGTTGTAAATTTGTAAATATGAATATCTTTTTGGCAAAATCGGATATAAACCCCTCAAATCTTTCTCATTTGGATATAAACCCCTCTAATCTTCAAAATTGGATATAAACCCCTCAAATCTTTCTCACTTGGATATAAACCCTTTTTATTATATTCAAACAAACTTTAATATTTAAAATTTATTTAAGGCAAAATCGGATATAAACCCCTCTAATCCCTTCTATTCCGATATAAACCCCTCTAATCCTCAAAATCGGATATAAACCCCTCCAATCTTATTTTGGTTAGACATAGACCCTTTTCATTAGTTTTAATCAGATTTTAAATAAGAAAAAAAAATATTTGGTATGACTACTATACCCCTATTATGATGCTCGCTTTTTTGTCTTTCCCTTTCCTTTTGTATCTCCGTTTTTTTTTCGAATGGGCCCTTGCAAATTCAAACAGATACATTTGATAGTTCCTGTCCTAAGAAAACACCCTACATCTAAAAACTAGACAGCCCGACAAAAGAAAATAAAAGAAAAAATCCAAAAAAATATTTAGAGAAAAGCATAAATGAAAGGAAAAAGCTACTGGGTGAACTAGATTATGTCAAAGTAATTGGTATCCAAAGAGACTTGTACGCCCAAGGTCTTCAATAATTCTGTACCCGCACTACAAGAGACTACCTTCTAGCAATATTTTCCAGTAAACGTGCAGGTCCTACTGCTTCTCTTCTGACATATAAAATTCTTGTGGCCCCGTTCATTCTCTTCACCATCTGGATAACCTGCTGTGCTGCTAGGATGGTAAAGTTTCTGTATCCTCCTCAATCACTGCTTGTACCAGCTGGAGACAATCTGAGAAGACCACAAATTGTGTTGATATTCCTTCTATGATTCCCTTTTCTGCATCTCTGACTGCTTCCAGTAATGCAATTGTCTCCGCTTGGAATGGATCATTGGCAATATGATGGTTACATTTTGCAGCATGTAGTCTCCGCTTTTAAGCAAAAAGTTTTTTTAGCAGAAACAGATTGAACCATGTTCACAAAAAGATTTTTACCAGTAATAAATTTTTTTATTGAGAGATAGAGAAAGAGAGAGAAGATAGTATCTAGTGATTTAAGCAAAATTGATTTCGAGGAGTGACGTAAAGAGGAAAGACAGAAGAGAGAGAGAAAGAAAGAACTCTTTCCTTATCGATTTGGAAAAGAATAAGGTAAAATTTCTAATTTGGGAAGACGAATCACTAGAGGAGAGACAGAACACGGGAAAAATGAAGAAAATGAAACTTCGCTCCTGCATGCTAGGGGTATAATAGTCATACCAAATATTTTTTATTTTTATTATTTAAAATCTGATTAAAACTAACGAAAAGGGTCTATGTCTAACCAAAATAAGATTGGAGGGGTTTATATCCGATTTTGAGGATTAGAGGGGTTTATATCCGAATAGAAGGGATTAGAGGGGTTTATATTTGATTTTGCCTTTATTTAATATAATATCTTACTAAATTGCCCTCAGCCTACTATCCAAAAAACCTTTCGTCTTCCCTGCCATTAGAAATGTATCTCTCAATTTGTAAATCCCTTCCATTATTTACCAATATGTAGTATGAGGTTATATTAAGAAGTATTGACCCACTGTTATGGACCTATCGTACGATATCTAGGCATTAGAATTATAGGAGATACATTGCAACGCGACGAAGGGGCTAAGTACAGAGCAGCTACAGGTAAGAAGCAAGTACGAGTATAGAAAACTTAATTTAGCTTCAAGAAAATCTTCTTACATGGGTGCATCATGTGAAAATGTTTAGATAAAAGAAGTTCCGTTCTATAATAATAACAATATAATAATAGATGAAATGTATTCTATATTCAACAATATAAATGGTTCATTGTTTCTAAAGAGGCCATAAAATAAAATTTTCCGAGGCGGGAAACTGGGGAAGTAGAATGTAGAAAGGGCGCTGGGCAGGGGCAAGGAGGGTAATTTAGGTAGAAAATTTAAAAATTAACTTCACAAATAAAAAAAATGCTCAGAATTAGTAAAAAGAGTTTATATCCGTGTTACATAGGATTTGAAGGGGTCATATTCGATTTTGAAGATTAGAGGGGTTTATATTCAAATGAGAAAGATTTGAGGGGTTTATATCCGATTTTGCCTATAAACAACCGCAACACCAGTTTTAATATATACTAGGTGGGGAAGCGCGGCTTCGCCGCGCTTTAGTCAATTTTTTGTATTTGAATTTTAAGAAGCACTAATAATTTGTCACTAAGTTTAAATTGTGTGCGACAGACATATAAGTGCAAAGGTAAAATACCATAATTTTCTTTTCAAATGAGCTTTTAAAAAAAATTAAGTGCATAAGCATCATACATAGCTGCTTTAGCATCAATATACATTGAAATTTAAAAAAATAAACATATAAGCAATTGAAGAGACCCAAATAGAGCCATCATATATTTGATCGATATTCATAAATCTAGCCATTCCTTCAGGCAAAAACTGAAAAAAAAAACCGAAATTTTTTTTTTCAGTTTTTGGATTAATCAACAGAAAAATATACGTCTTTAGTCTAGTTACTTGTTATTACATTTGAAATACTATTTTGACAGTTCCCTTGACAGTACATCTCATATAAGTCACGTAATTATGCGAGGATACTAACTGTATCTGTACATGGTCTTCTGGTGAAGTACTTGACTTAAATTATTTGCTTTATAGAAACGTTGACTTATTTACAAATTGCAATTTGATACCTTATGTTGGAGTTTATTTCAATCTCAAGATTATATATTCTTTTTCTTGGCTTAATCTGAACATTTCGCTAAATGATGAAGTCCTTTACATTATTTCTTTTATAATGACTACTTTTTGAAATGGGCAGATTTTTTCCAACCTCTTTTTTTTGCACAAAAACCCTATTATTCATTTTCTTCTCTATATTATTATTATTATTATTATTATTGAAAAAAGGAGCTTTCAGCTACTGTTTCATTTTATGAAACATGAAAAGCTACAAAGTCAGTAACGTAAGAATCAAATCCAAAGGCTATCTCATCTACTCACTAAACAGTTGTCTAATCCTAAACTTAGGCCGATCAGTAAACCTAATCCTAAACTCGGTAAAACATGCCTTTTTTTTCCTGTGTTTCTGCCTTTTCAAAAATACAACCCTTTATTTTTTGCATGCAAAGCAGACAAAGTGCAATCCAATTTCAAAATAGTAAAAATGCTCCTTGTGATGCCCATGAAGCAGTAAACTCTCATGCTGCTACTGGCCTACTGCTACTGGAATCCCCAATCCTACACTACCTTGGCTCTCCATATCTGCCCCTTCTGATGCTTAATTATCTTCAGTCCCTGATGGCAGCCTCCCCCTGGTTCTATCATCTGAATCTGTATCAAATCCCAACTGGCTGGTATCCAGTTCTTGATATAGCTTTGGACTTCCTGCTTGGTTAACCCTGCCCAATAATCAATGAAAGCACGAATACCTATTAGTGTTTGCCTCGTGGTTTTGGGATAACTATTATTTCTATCTAACCAAGCTGTCTGACATAAAGCTCTATAAATTATTAAAAAAAGCATGTTTAGTAATTGCCACATGGCCCGCAAAAAAAAAAAAAAAAAAAAAAAAAAAACCATGTTTGTTGTTCTGTTGTAGCTTTAAAGCAAATTCTATAACCTCCTACAAATTATGCCAAGAAAGAAACACTTATTGACAATAATCAATCCAATACTTCACTCTTTGAATATTAGGAGACAACAAAAAAAGATGTTTAGTATTTTCTTCTCTATTAATGTTTGTACAATTTCGAAATCTATTTGCACCTGCAAAAGCAACGAACTCCAAGGCACACATTAGAAAGTGAAGGAAAAGAGAAAGATGGTACCTCTGATAAAGCTAGCACAACTAATTTCAAAATTAGAGACGTACCTGCTCAATATAGCTGAGCACACTGTCATCAGTGAGTTTGCAACTATATATAAGGAGGTTTAATAATTAACAATGTTTGTTAATCATACTTTTTGTGCAAAAAAAAGGAGGTTTGCAGACATACTTAAGTAAAGAAAATGTCTTGACAGTTAGCAAAAGCAGCTCTAATATACCAGCATTAACTTCTACACATGTTAATGCCTGATTAAAATTCATGGTCTACATTGTGCAAAAGTCTAATATACTTATGAAGGTCTACATTGTGCAAAAGTCAAGTCCTTTTATTTGATAATTATCCCTCGTGCCTTTTTAGATATCTGAAAAAAAAACACATATTTCACACAATCAATTACAAAAGAATCCTGCCAAGCATTGTCAAAGTAAGAAAATAATGTTATAATGCATGATTATGTTTAGCACATAAACTACCTACCTGTAGCTAGTTCTTTACACCAGACACAGAAAGTGAAAAGAATTAAACAAATATAAGCAAAAACAAAGTCTTTAGAATATTGCAAAACTTCTTACCTCAAATTACAACCTTGACCTCAGTAACACAGCAACGGTTTTCTTGAAATCATCATATTTTGATCTTCACAAATTTCTGTAGCAAGTCAATCTCATCCCTGCCCCCTGCCACCACATAGTATGTACAGCATGTGGTACCCACCTGTGAACCAAATCTTTGCAATAATGAATATCGTCATTCGATTCATATTTAAGAAAAAATTATCAAGAGAAAATTTATTTGACCATCGAAGTTATCAAGTAACTCTTATAATGGGTACACTGACATCGGTTGATTGCTTTGAGGCGATTTTCATGAGGTCGTTTGAATCAGAAGTTGTAATAGAAGTGCAGTGTTTGGCATTTTTTCGTATTTCTGAGGCCTCACCATCGTTCTAAAACTGAAGCTAAATAAAATTAGGAACTTGACCAGATTGGCACAGGCAACGTGCCAGTATAACTCAAGCTGATGTAATATGTACAATCAAAGCAATAATACCTACCAAATTGTCCGGTATTTATCCCATCAACTTCTGGTAAAGCTCAGCACATCTTAATTAGATGATAATCTAGGATATCACAGCTTAATTAGATGATTATCTAGGAAAATTTGTTAAAATCGTCCAAATTTACTTAATAGCGTAAATTGAACTTCAATTAAGAGAGTAAAAAGGAACAGATACTGAATTAGTCTCAATTTTAACATTTATTTGGTGAATATGTTCACCAATGTACTGCCTTTGGAGGTCAATGGTCAAAATTGAGTCTCGGCAACAGTTTACCACCAAATAATCTACGAAAATTGATCAATCTGAAAATAAATAGAATAGATCTGAGTTCAAAATACCATAATACCAGAATAAATCCTTGCTAACAATGAATTCTCTATTCTATGATCGCCCGACAGGGGTTGACGTGGGATTGGTGGAGAAGGAAGCAAAGAGAAAGAGAGGAACAGGATCTGACGACCGCCAAAGCGACGAAGATGAGGTGGAGGTGCGAAGGAGGAGGTGGAGGTGCGAAGGAGGCTGGAGAGATTGAAGAGAGGAGAAGGAATGAGAATCTCTGGGGAAATGTACATATAGCGGTCAGATTTCGCGTAAAATAAGTAAAATATTCCTGAAGATAAATAAGTAAAAGATTTCGCGTAAAATTCAGTATTTTCAGCTTGTACAAACTAAACTTTCAAAAGAAATCAATTTTTTTATACCATCAATCTCAGAAAAAAAATCAGGAAGAAACTCATAGAGAGAAACGCCTAAAAGTAAAGGTAATACCTGAAGATCAAAAATAAATTTTTGAAGAGAGACCAATTACATTTTCTACCAGAGCCGTATTCTCAAGTGGTGCCCCACAATTCATGAAAATTATTGTAAATTATAACCAAATTCAACTTAGAGACAAAAAAATCATATGTTAGATTTGAGAATAAATAGAAGCAATAATTCTGTAGCTAATATGTTTTCAAAATTTAAGATATATAAAAAGCTTACAACCAAATCAAAACAAAGCTTCTGAGATTTAAGAAAAAAACAATTTATTTGGGTTAATACCTCATCCATTGCTGCTAAGGAAGCTTTTATTGGGGTGGGGGATCGACGAAGCAGGTAGGAGTTGGAGAAGGAGGAGTCTGGGCCGGGGCGGTGGTTTTCTGTTGAGGAAGGGTGAAGTCAATAGAGAGAGGTAGGAGGGATTGCCGGAGGTGGGGCTGAGGGCGAGGCAGGGAGTTGGCGGAGGAGGTGGAGATGCACAGAGGAAAGCATATGCGCTCGAAAGGGATGATGGGGTGCGTCGTGCGCGAGATTGACGGAGGAGAGAGAGAGAGAGAGAGGAGTCCTTAGTGGGGACTGGGGAGGCGCTGATAGTTCGGAGAAAAAACAAACGATCAGATTTTAGCATAAACTAACGAACGACTCAGATTGTTTTCGCTAACGAAAGCAATAGCCGTGTCGAAATTTAACAAAAAAACGGAATCGGACACCCACGGGATTTAATTAATACTATAGATTTCTTTTTAATCGTTCTATAAATAACAACTAAAAAAATAGATCGCGAAGACCCACTAGTTCATCACAAGTGTTTAGGCAAAACGCAATTCCTTTTACTCCCTGATTTATTATCTCTTCTTTGGGCTTGCATCGAAACGATGACATTAATTAAAATATATACATGACCAAAAGATGATGACAATTGACAATACAGAATGCCTACCAGAACATGATTCAATTGGTTTAAGGAAAAAAAGCGATTGAACATTTTACAAACAGGTATGTTAGCTGTGGGTTCATAAGTCTGTTCATCCTTGAATCACTTAAAAGGTTTATTTGATTCAGTTGTAGTATAGCAGTGTAGCTCTTCTATTGAAGGCCTACTTATTATATAAAGACATAATAGCAGACAACAAAACTGAGATTTTTAGAAGTGAATAGAGAAAAATCTGGATTAAGTAGAACATAATCTTTACTAATAATATTGGAGGAAAAATGATAAACTGTTACTTTATGTTTTGCATAGTAATACTAACAGATTGAAGAAACAGACAGAAAGAGATGCAAATATCATGCCTAAGGAGCCAGTTTGGTGCCACCCACAACCAATTTGGTGCAGAACAAGTAGGTTTCAAGCTTAGTTGCAAGTTCCGATAAGCACTTCAGATTCACCCAACAATTTTTGTGATCTGTTAACATTATAAATTACAAACCTCTGATATGAACTTGAGCTCAAGACCAAACAATGCACCATGACCTATCAAACAACATTAGCACATTACTATTTTAAGTCAATAATTGACTCATTATCTATAAGCTCATCAATTACCATATTTTCACACTTATAAGCAATATTAAGTTTTAACTGACCCGTGGCTGGCATCCTCTTTCTCTACCTCTGACGACAAAAGGGTTTGAAGAGAAAGAGGATGGATGGGTGGATGGATCGACAGTAATTAGAATACAGTGCTGATAAGTACAATTAAGATGGGAAAAGAGGGGGAGGACACTTTGATTGCGTGATTGCGTGTAATCAATGATTACTGCAAGTAATTTCCATTAGAATAAGAGACAACATAACATAACATAACATAAGGCCTTAGCCCGTTTTCTTCTTCACTCCATTTCCATGCCCCTGGGCCCAGAGCCCAGGCCATCCTCCCGAATCATCATGGGCTCTCCAATTTTCTTTACTTCACCGTCCACTCCATCATTATTTTTTTCCTTACCCCTTTATCAACTGTAATGTGAGTTGAACAACAGACCAAACGAAATAAACAAATACAAGAACAAGAACAAGGTACACATATATAACAAATAAGTTCAATAAACTAAGTTCAACATATATGATGAACTAATAAACTAACAAACAGAACAGATACAATAAATAATTTGAACAATTATATCTTCCAAAAAAATAATTTGAACAAATAAAAATTAATAAAGTGAACCAAAATATAACAGCGGAAAAGGAGAAATACAGATCAGAAACGAGGGAGAATAAATGGCAGAGCATCAGTAAGGAGAAAAAGATGAATATTTTTCTAACAGAAATTTTCTGACCCACGAAACTAAAATTAGTCAAATTGATTTTTAACCATTGTTTGTCAGAAGTCAAGTAGTGTTACATGCCATAAGTAATGCTGTATTCTTGTTTGAAATTGAATTAAAGTTAACAAATATAGACCCCAATTTCTTGAGAGACTCGTAATTAAACCCAAAACTGTGCAGCTACCTCATACAAAAAGAAAACTTATGTAGTTTTCATGTTTCAAACAAATATATATTTTGGTCAAAAGCTAATTTTTCTAGAGGGTGCGTTTGGATCGTTGGAAGAAAGAAGAAGAAGAAGGAAGAAGAAAAAAAAATTATAAACAATCCAAACTCTTCACAAAGTTACACACTTCCGAATACTTCTTTCCATTTCTTCCCTTCTTCCCACACCTATCCAAACAGAGTCAGAGAACATTTATTTAATTTAATAACTAAAGATGCGTGGGTAAATTTGCATTGGTAAATCTCTTGGAATATTTTAAATTCGACAAAACAACAAATTAAAATGACATGAAAGCAAAGAGAACAGAAAGAGCCGTCATCGAAGGATGTCTTACAAAAATTAATAAATGAGGCATGTGGTCTAATAACTCAGTGGTAAGAGTACTAAGTTGGCCTCCATGAAGTCAAGGATTCAAGTCCTGTATGCAGCTTTAATTTCAAAAAAAAAATTGAATGACAAAAACCTCCTCTTTCTTCAAAAAAAAAAAATTTAATAAGTGAGAATATCTATTTTTGCTATAAAATAAATGAAAGCAAACAGAAAGAGCAGGGTATTTTTGAATTTAAGGCGCGTAACGTTAGCTAATTACTTGATGACATAATGAATGGGGTGGGCGTCGAAATTAGTAATGAATTGGGACGACGCTCGCCTGTTTCTTATTTTCAGAAATTATATTAAAGATTAAGGGAGCGTTTGTTTGTGTAGTAAGGAGTTGCATAAGTTAAGGATGCTTAAATATTTATGTAGTGTTATGTAATAGATGTTTGGTTGTGTAGTAAGGATGACTAAGTTAATACATTCATATATTCATATCAAAAAATTAAAATGCCCTTATATTCATGTCTTTAATTAATTATTATTTTTAAATCATTATTATTAATAATTAATATTACTTGTTAAATATTATTAATTATAATAATTAACCTTTATTATTAATTATGTTTTTTTAACAATTATTGTTGGTTATTAAATATTATTTATTTATTTATTTATTAATATTAATTATTTGTTAATTATTAATTATTAATGATAATAAGAAATACTTTTATTATTATGAAGTATTATTAATTACTTAATAAAAAAATTATTTATTAATAATTTTTAATTAATTAGTTATTAAATCATTATTATTAATTAATATTACTTGTAAAAATATTATTAATTATTATTTATTAATTATAATAATTAATATTTATTATTATGATTTTTAATAGTTATTTTTACTTGTTAAATATTATTATTTATTAATTATTAAATAATATTATTAATTATTTCTAAAGAGTATTGTTGAAAAAAAAATTTAAAGGAGACCATGCATAACTTATGCAACCTATTTTGATTGCATAAATTATGTACTCTTAAAAGCATCTTATGTAAGAAGTGTTTGGTGACTAAAAAATGCATAACTTAAGTTATGCATCCTTTTAAGTCACAAACAAACGGGTCTAATTGGTTAGTAAAAACCATATAGGGCTCAGCGTGAAGTACTTACTGTCATGTTAGATATTGGATGTAAGAACTAAGAAGCATGGAAGACTGATGGATGATATAAAAAGAGGTACAGTAGTATAAAAATAAATATGATGACCATTTGACTTAAAAATAAGCAGCAAATGAGACAACAATGAAACAAACATAGCAGTCCAGCTGCGGGCTACACTCCATTTTTTTACCCTCCGCTTGCTTGTCAAAAAACATAGAAACAAAAGTGAAATTGTTGCAGCCTCCTCAGCCGACTGCACTCCTCCCTAACCCTAACTTAATTAACCCCCTCCCATTTCCAAATTACAACCAGTACCAATATATCCACCTAGTCAAAAAAGGTGGAAAAGGCACCGACAGGCGACAGACCTGGCTGCTCTTTCGCCTTTAATTTCCCCCTTCTCCTCGCTTCCTTTTCACACCTCCCAACACCCCAACCTTCACACTTCAAACTATTTATCTTATAATAATTAAACATCTAAAACCGAAAAAAAGTAAAAACTAAAACACAAAATGGCGCGAGGATTCCTTTGAAACCTCCCGCCCTTTCTCCTTCTCTTCACAGTTCACACACACACCTATGCTTATGCTTGCTGTTCAATATTCTCACTCCTTCACACTCACACTACTACTTTATATTATAAATAAATACTCCTATGATACTTGTTTGATATTTTTGGACACTAGAAGGAAATAGGAAATATCAGACCCTGAAGTTTTTGCCGGCGAAGGTCTGACCGAACTGCCAGCCTGCCGGAGCAATATTCCAGGAGGTGGAGCTGCGGCGATCGCTGGCAGCCACACGGAATGACAGCGCTTGGCCGACCAGGACGGCATTCGACTGCCAGTTCTGACCCCAGTTGCGCGACATTGGCATCCAATTGGTGTGGGCCCCCTTCACGCTGGCACGCACAATGTCGCCTGCGCCAGCCACGTTGGTGATGAGGATGAGGTTGAAGTACCTGAACCCGTTGATCGTGAACCGAATTCCTCCTGCTCTATGGCACGGCACTCTGCATTTAATATACCAAAATTATTTTAAATGTATTTATTGCTAATTCATTATTTTGTTTCTGTTTATGTTACCCTATCAGGAAAAAAATAAGAAAGGAAATAACATTTATTTAGGGGAGGGGCCAACTGACATAATAAATAAAGAAATAAATAAAACAAAAATAGAGGAACAAGAAAATGTGAGGCGTACAGGATGTGGTTCAGAATGCATGTGCTATTAATATGTTATGAATTTGTGATGGGATGTGAGGAGAGGAGTGCTGGAGTATGGTCCAACGACTCCAACAAGCCCAACTCATTGCCAAGATGCAAATAAAATTAGCGGCGAGGACAAGGATGAGAAGTTAAAAACTGTCCAAAACGCAAAAGGAACAGTACAGTATCAAATTGTACCAATGAATACCCAAGTGAATAAAATAGATATACAAGTATAATACAATGAAATGGACCAAATGGTACAAATGTCCTTTATGGGGTTTTGGAGAGGGTGTCAGACTCAGATTTGAGATTTGACCTGACCACGAATAAAGGACGGGGACACAGGCGCGTGGAACCATGTGCCATGAGTAAAATGACTCTACTGCCCTTGGACCAACCAAAGAACCGTGTCGGAGCAAGGGCACTATAGGGGAGGACCGGTGGTAACGCTGCCCGAGGCGAGGCGACATAAAACCCAAAAAAAAAAAACAAAAGAAAAAAGCAAAGCAAACTGAGAAATAAAAAAATTCAGAATTCACGGGCTCTCCCGCGACAAGGGCTCCTTGGTTTTCTGCGGCATGACATGGAATGGCCTTATCGGCATGGCTCATCTTTCTTTTCTTATTATTAATTATTACATGACATGAAACTACATAGCTGCACGGGGAGATGCTACAAAGGACCTTGGAATTGTACCAAGGAAGCAAAAGATATTGTAAGATACGGTGCTTCTTTCTTTTTACTGTAACAAACTCTTTTATTTCTTGTCGCACTAAAAAAATATAAATAAATAAAAGCCCAAACAAAAAATATATATATCACCTCATCAATATTTCATGACTCACCTCTTTATTATTTTTTATTTGTTATTGTTGTATTAATTCCAACGCTACCCTGAAATGCCGCACAAAAGTCCATGAAATTGCGCCTAAAATACTGGCTTGTTTGGCTACTGCTGCGAGTCTGTAACTGTTTTGGCCTCAAGCGCATTTATAATATTAATTAATAATTAATATAATGCCAAAATTCAAAATAACTGATTATTCACATCACTTTCCTTGCTAGCTCTCTCTAATTCCAATTAGAATTTAGAGGTTAAAAGAAACATGAGCGCATTTCTTCCTTTTTTTATGCATTCTCTTATATTTATATTGTTAATTTGTTATGTGTGCTAGAGACTAGAGTAGGGACCTACCTATTTTGAGGTAAAAGAAAAAAAAAGGATACAGAGACGTGACATGGAAAAAAACATAGGGTGTGTTTGGATGAGCATGGAATAAGGAATAAGAATAAGGAATTTCGGAATGCGTGCTTATTCTTATTTTTGTGCAACCCAAACAACACAAGAATAAGGAATTTGGACCCTTATTCCTATACTAACAAAACCAGGGTGTGTTTGGATGAGCATGGAATAAGGAATAAGAATAAGAAATTTCGGTATTCGTGCTTATTCTTATTCTTGTGCAACCCAAACAACACAAAAATAAGGAATTTGGGCCCTTATTCCTATACTAACAAAACCATGGTATAAAATAAGGAATTTGGATAAGCACGCATACCGAAATTCCTTATTCTTATTCCTTATTCCATGCTCATCCAAACACACCCCCATGGTATAAGAATAAGGAATTTGGATAAGCACGCATACCGAAATTCCTTATTCTTATTCCTTATTCCATGCTCATCCAAACACACCCATAATGATTTTACTCGGAGGAAATTACAGCTAGAGGACCTAAAATTACTAGGGCATTTTGCTTTTGCTATTTGCCTATGCCCTATTGGAGGAGTCAGAGTGGGGAGTGGGGGACCTTAATAATGTTCACATGTTTATGTAAATGCTATCATCGATCGGTACCAAACCAAGTAAACAACAACAACAACCCAACCCAAGGATTCGATTCATTTATGTTAGCTACCCTACTAGGTCCCGGATAAAACTCAAATAGTGTTCAGTATCAGTATGGCCACACCGCCATTATATTATTTATATCTATACATATTTGTATTATTATTAATAAAAATAAAAGACGGTAAATTAAAACAGTTAACTCATATTAAAACAACCACAGTAAATTTGAGCATATATAAATAAATAAATAAATAAATAGACGCCAAGCGAAAACAAACCTGCGGTAGGAAACGGGTACGATTCCGGCACGGTACTGGGCTAACTTGAGGAACATGGGCATGGAGAGGTCGAAATGTGGGCGTGGGGGGTTGCACCAGCCGCCGTTGTCGGAGGGCAGGGCGTAGTTGGGAGGGCAGAAGTTAGTGGCGGTGATGAGAATGGAGGGGCTGCCGTCGTGGCAGTAGGACCAGCCTGCCTGGTTCACGCACTTTATCTCAAAGCAGGCGCCGCAGCTGAACCCCTCGTTGAACAGCGCCGTGCTCAGCGCAGCTGTCTCTACACCATATCCTTGGCTGTACAAATTACCGTACCCGCAAGCGCCTCCTATAAACACAACATGCATATATAGCTAGGTTAAACAATGTATATGTACAAGTTATACAAGTGGTGAAATTGAATGGGATTAGGAAGAGACCCATGGTGCCAGAGGCGTCGCTGCCGCCGTAGAAAGTGGCGTGAGCAGTCTGCCAGGCGCCACCGGAGTAGACGCCGGGAATGCGGCCGCAGACCGGCATAGTAGAAGAGTAGGACATGAATGCGACAAGGAGGAGAGCGAGGGAGGTCGCTCTGAGTCTTAGAGGAGGTGCCATTTGTATTAATTTGTAAATTGTAAGAAGCTAGCTGTGGTGTGGTGAGACTGACTGACTGTGAGAATATGGGAGACGAAGATGATTCTGAGACTCGATAACAACACGGGAGGGCGGGGCTCCTATTTATTATTCTCATTTTTTCGATGGACGGCCCCGATCCATCCACATGTCTGTCGTATACTCGTATGTATTTTTGTATATCACATATCAGCTAAAAATGACTAGAGACTAGTGTAGTATTAGTAGAGCTTCATAAATGATTGCAACATCCATCCAAATTTGCACATGTACATGTATCTGCATCCCAATGTTCAGATTTTTTTTTTTTAGTCTTTTCTTTTTTGGGATTTATCGTGGCTGTCAAATTTTCAAATTTTTCATCTACTCAAATCTAAATGCATATATATCTGTTTATATAAAGCAAATGTATGCATGCATGCACGTATGTAGTTACAAGTGATTAGTTTATTAATTCTTAGTTGGCACCTTAATTTAGCTGTGAGAAGAAAAGACGGTTTGGGGTTTTGGGTTTTGATTGCTACTTGTTTGCTTGATAAATGGGAAATCAAATGGTAATTGAATCTGAAAATGAGGAAGAGGAGTTCTTAGGTCTTGGCCTCTTGGGTGGGGACAAAAAGGAAAGAAAAAGGATGAAAAAGAGAGAAGGCGTACCGCGCACAAATACAATCAATCTCTCTTTTCTTTTCTTTTTCATCCATCCATCTTAAAAGTTAAAACTGGTTGGCCATTTTACTTTGGCATTATTATATATACACCTTATATTATATAATAATATCATTATACATGGCTTCTTCCTAAGTTAGTTAAATAATAATTAATAATAATTATGCCTTGCTTCGGTCCCAAGTTGAACATGTACGGTGCCCCCTCCCACCGACGGTTCTGATTCACTCGTGAGATGAGATTGAGATTGAGACCCACCATTCCACCAACACCAAATCACCGATATACCTTTCCATTAGGCATTCATATATTCATTCGTCCGGATTCATCGCTCCGCCGATTACGCCATTTGATTTGATTGACACCAATACCATTCAGATCACAAATTCAAAATGCATTGCCACCATCCATCCTTAATTCCTTCTTCATTTGTGTCCCAATTTATCCACTCACTATTTTATGCAATTTGAGGGGGCGCTTTGGGCACGCTTATTCATCGCAAGCATTCATTCTCTTAATACTTTTTTTTGACGCATTTGCCCTTGTTACTTGTATGGAATAGCACATCACATGATACTTCAGTACTTCATACGAGCTGTTGTCAATTCACAATTGAATAAAAATCAAGAAAATACATCATGTTATAAAATAAAGTGAAAAGTGAAAGAGACAAAGATA
This sequence comes from Rhynchospora pubera, assembly GCA_028095005.1. Taxonomy (NCBI): domain Eukaryota; kingdom Viridiplantae; phylum Streptophyta; class Magnoliopsida; order Poales; family Cyperaceae; genus Rhynchospora; species Rhynchospora pubera. Next base: position 104,709,409 of record CM051459.1, read on the forward strand.
AAAGAAAAAAAATAAATTAGTGTTTTGTATTTCTTATTCTCAACAATTAAATTACAGTATCCAACTTGCATCCTCTATTTATAAGCCAAAAACAAATCTTCTAATTAATGCTATAGATCTCATACAATTAATTAGAACATTATACATGGACAATCAATATATAATTCCATTTATAACACTCTCCCTTTGTTCATCTTTCATTATACACTAGTAATATGATACTTTAGGATCAATATTAATATGATACTTCTGGATCATTTATATTATCTCATTAAAAACCTTACCAAGAAAAACTCATTGGAATAAAAACTTGGATAAGGGAAAAATAGTACTGCGTGCATAATGCTTATCCTCATTTTGATATTATTGAACATCCTTCAGTCAGTGTAGACCTATCTTCTTTCTGAGTTGTTAAAAAATTCTTGTTGGCAAATAATTCGTGAATAGATCGGCCAAGTTGTTGCATGATTGATTTTTTTGAACATCTATTATACCATCCTTTCGTAGATCATGTGCCGAGAAGAACTTCGGCGCAATGTGCTTAGTTCGGCCTCTTTTGATATATCCTTCTATAATTTGTGCTATGCAAGCTGCATTATCTTCATAAATTGGAGTATGATTTTCCTTAATGTTTCGAACCCCACATTCTTCTTGAATATTTTGAATTATTGATCTCAACGAAACACATTCTTGACTCGCTTCAAAGAGAGCAATTAGTTCAGCATGATTTGATGATGTAGCCGTTAGACTTTATTTTGTCGATCGCCATGAAATCGCAGCTCCACTATAAGTAAATATGTATTCTGATTGAGATCGTGCTTTATGCGGGTCTTATAAATATCCTGCATCTGTATATCCAACTATATTAGATTTTATATCTTTTTCATAGTATAGCCCCATATCTCGAGTTCCGCAAAGATAGCGAAATATAATATAGGAATGGCTCAACAATCCTTCTTATAGGAATGGCTCAATATCTTTTTCATAGTATAGCCCCATATCTTTTTCTTATAATTTATTATGAGAGTCAACATATTAGAGACCATAGGTATGGCTCAACAATTCTTCTTATAGGAATATGTGTGATTGTGATGCAAATATAATATAGGAAAGTTAGCGATAATAAGAACGATCTTAGATGTTATCGGTTAATAAATTTTTTTAAAATTACCCGATTCACATCATGAAATCCTTCAATTTCAATATATAGATTGAATTTGTTTAGTTAGATTTTTTATTTGTAAAACTATCGACAAATATAGTCGTGATGTACAAAAGCCTTAATACATCGCAATGCACCATAGCATTTCTCTATTATTATTATTATTATTATTATTAGTAGTAGTAGTATTATTATTATTGAAGTTATGCAAATCTCAAACTTTTAGGTATTAGATCAAAAAAAGTTTTAAAATATTAAAAACAAAAGAGACAGTAGTGATAAAGTAATAAAAAACAAAACACAAAACTTTTTCCTCGCGGCTTGTGCACTTACACCTTTTGCAATATTGTATATTGTATAGTATAATAATGTAGTTTTTTGTGTAGTGTCTATAAACAAGACAAACTCACATGAACACACATAAGTTGTACAACAAGATTCATAGAAATACATCCAGTATAATAAAATATTCGTTGGCCAAAATCAGTAAAGAGAGAGATGATGTAACGCGTTTATAAAACGGGTAAGAAGGCTTCTTACCCGTTTTATAAACGCGTTCGAGAGGAGAGAGACGCGTGGTTTATAAGAGTCGTATAGCGCGTTTATAAAACGGGTAAGAAGCCTTCTTACCCGTTTTATAAACGCGTTCGAGAGGAGAGAGAGACACGCGGTTTATAAACGCGTTAGAACTTTCTTCTTATTAAAAAAATATATATTAATTCTTTCTATTAAAATTTTTGATGTTTAAATTCCTATATAAAACCATTTCGGATGCAAAAGTATTGGTAACGGCTGTACTGTTAATGGAATGGAAGGCATGAAGAGGAGATACTGGATTTTAATTTCTAAAGGAATTAATTTATCAAATAATATTTTTTTTAGTTTTCTAATATATATTCAACATAGCATAGGCAGTGCGTTACTAATTTCATATTTCAATTTAAAAATAACAATAAATATGTTAGCAAGCTCAAAATTTGACACAATGTGTCAAGATGTGTTTGTGTCGTGCTGAATTGATATGTTCCTCCCTTGAATACGATACGATAGGATACGATAAGTGATTTAACATATAACAATGTGAACGTATTTTAACATGCTCATAGTCATAGATAAAAGATAAAAAGTTGGAACAGATCTGATTGAATGGATCTACGATGCAGGTCCGATTGATGCTAAATTAATTACGCGTCCTTTTATGGTTGACCGAAAACTGTTAGGCTCAGTACTGAAACTAGCTAGTAATAATACTGTGTGTAATAGTATATCTCCTTTCCTTGTCACTTTGTCAGTTTTCAAACCCAACGAAAGTCGAAAGTCTCACTCACACCGTTTTCATGACTTCCATTTCACACCCAAATTAATTACTCCATCCGAAGCCTACTGCATGGATGCTACGGTTTGACCCTTTTTTTTTCTTAATTTTATTTACCATCATGTTTTTTTAAATGTGCAACGTCAATACTTTCGATTTTAATTTTTAACAACTTCGTAAGTGCGTATTGACTTTCTGAACTCGTGTGTTCACAAGAATCCTCCAGAAAATAATTTATTGGGATTTTAGATGGTATGGGAATAATGAAGGAATAAAAATTTTAGGGAAAAAATATTAAAAAGAGTGGAAAAAATTTATTTTTAGAAAGAAGAAATATTATTTGGATGGTGAGTTAGGAATAAACAAATTAATATTAATTTAAGTAAATTATTAGAAATTATTATTTTAATATTAAATAAAGTACTAATTAAAGAGCACACAGAATTTCATTTAACTATTAGTATTTAGCTAATTTTGTTAAAAATATGTATATATAATTGTTGGAAGAAATTATTCCTAGGAAGAAACTATCCTTCTCGGCTCCGTTTGGATGGGAGCAAGAATAAGGAAATAGCTTCTTCCTACTCTCAGGCTCTGTTTGGATACTCATGAATAAGAGCTATTTTTGACTAAATAGCTAATCTGGATTAAGAGACAATCCAAACAATCTAGGATTAAGGGCTTATTCTGAATCAGAGTAAGATTAGTTAATCTGACTAGATGTTAGAATAAGAAGTGAGATTAAAATTTTAGTTTGTTAACGGTCAAAATAAAAACTCATTGTCATTCTTACATCATCAAAAAAAAACTTTTATTCTGAGATTAAGCTTATTCTTAAGAATTTGAGACTAACAATTTTAATCCTGAATAACTAATCCTACTCTTATTCTCATACTATCCAAACATGGCCAATTTATTATAAACAATCCAAACTCTTCACAAAGTTACACACTTTCCAATACTTCTTAATTTTAATCCTCTTATTCTCACACCATCCAAACGGAGCCCTCCTTATTCCTAACTTGTTTAGATGCTTAGGAAGAAGCTATACCTAAGAAGAAACTATTCTTCCTTATTCCTAAGCAATCCAAACGAGACCTGAAGCAGAGGTGTCAACAAATCGGATTCATAAAATCTTTCATATGCATCTAATTTAAAAATAAGTTAGGTAACTTAAACTTCTAATTTATCTTTAAAAAAAAATGCAGATATAATAAAATAAAATAAACTAAGATTATAAAATGACTAAAATACTCTCTATTAATTGAATATATATATAATACAATTAATTAAATAACATATATTTTATTAAATTAACGACGATATTTTGGGCATTTTTCAACAATTACAGGGTGCCCAAATTAATTTCCCTGCTTGTGAGTTGTGACAGTGAGAAATGAGAGCAGGTAGTACAACCTAAAAAAAAGTTAAATCACCGAAATGAAACGTAACACGTATGGATGGGTTGAATTTTTGGTTGACTGGTTTTGTGCACAAACCACAAAATAAAGGGAGAAGGCACGTGAGGTGTTTGAAAATTTGGGACACAGAACATGGACCCCTTGTTATGCTTACTAGTCAAGCATTTATGTATATATCTCCATAAATCCATATGCATCCAAGTTCATGAAAAATTTAAATTATTTATAATAAATTTGACATATAAAATATTCAAAATTTACAATTTCAGCTACATCCAAACGGCCCCAATTAGATTTAACATCATGCATGATATATTATCGTCTCAACTGCGGGACCATATACATGTTTGTTCACCTCATTCCCAGCTCTCTGTTTATTAATATGGATCGATGCATCTTTTAAATTTTAATATAATCGACCAGATTTGGCCATGCAATTTATATAACAATTTTATAATATGGATTGATTTTTTTTCTTTTTCTATTTTTTATTTTGGGAAGTAAGTATGTAGTGACTGATATATATTAAGTGTTACCATTTGGGAGTTTGGTAGGAAAACCCTGACAAACACTAGGTACAAACAAAAGCTTCCTTTTTTGCGGAGAGGATCTTTTTTTATTATATTAATTAGTCAGAGTGGATCTGGAACAAATTAATTAAGCTCAACTTAGATGAGAATATATGTGCTTCCAAATATATAATATAATATACTTTAGTCCTAAAACAACAAGAGGGACAGTACAAAATACAGTGTAGTGAGAGAGCTAGCTAGAGAGACCAATGCAAAGAGCTGTGTGTACAAGTACAAGTGTGCCTACGGGCTTCTTCCTCAAAAAAAAAAAAAAAAAAAGTACAAGTGTTAAGATTACACTCGTATCACACAAAGAAGGAAAGAAGGTTGTGCATGACCTGTATTCACGCAAGGAAGGAAAGTGAAGGCACGCATATCTGAAGGATATTTAGAGCAAATTGTTATTGATTAATTATTGTAATCAAAATAATTAAGCTTTCTTTATTTAGAAGAAATTGCCTTGTTTTCCAATTATCTCTCTGTAAGGGGTATAACAATGGTGCGCATGTAAAACAGAATTGATTGATTTTGAAAGAGAAATAAAATTAGGGAGGGAAGAGAGTTTCTGGGAGTCGTGTGTTTTCTGTGTTGTTTTAATATTTCTGACATGGTATCAGAGCATCTGGTACAAATCGCTTCCGCGTGCTAATTCTACAACACGTGACCATGCCTGACAATTCTAAATCGTCCTCTACGGCTGCTCTAATCAAGCAAATGGCCAAAATGATGACTCAAATGGCAGCAATGCAAACAGCAGCCATGAGTACTCCAGTGCCACTAATTGCATCACAACCTGATAGAAATATATACTCCAGTGCTATCGAGATTAAATTTGATGGCATGAATTACACAATCTGGTGCCAAGCTGTGGATATGTATGTTCGCGGCAGAGATAGGCTGCACCACCTTACTGACCCTCCACCACCTCCCAAGTTTGATGATGCGGCCTATCGTCGATGGGAAACTGATGATGTCATAGTCAAGCAATGGATTATCAATTCCTTGGAACCTCATCTCAAGGGTGGCTATATGCGGTGTCCTACTACACGAGATGTCTGGAAGGCCATTGCTACTACGTACTTTGATGAAAGTGATGAAGCTCAAGTCTATGCTCTCAATCGACAAGTTTCTCAAGTCAAACAAGATAGGCGACCGATTGAAGAGTATTATGCCGAGCTCCAAGGGCTATGGCAAGAGATTGATTTTCTCTGTCCAAACCCCATGGAATGCACCGGGGATATCACCAAATTCAACTCCTTTGTCCAAAAGACAAGGGTGTATATGTTCCTAGATGGCCTTGATGACACTCTAGACAGCATGCGTGCACAAGTTGTACTTTTGAGGCCCTTCCCAACTATTGAAAAAGTTTATGGTTTTGTTAGACGCGAGGCGGCTCGCAAAGGTATCATTCTCAAAGGCGGGTCAGTGGTTAACTCGGTGGCCATGGTCTCTCGTGGCTACAACTCTGGTAAGGTTTTCAATCCTCCAAATAAAACCTTTCCTATTGACAAATCCAAGATGAAGTGCACAGTTTGTGGCAAACATCGGCACACAAAGGAGCAATGTTTCGAGGTTGTAGGTTACTCAGAACGGTGGAAGGGTGACAAGAAAAAGCGAGGTGGGGAGAAGGCGATGGCTGCCTCAACTGTGGCGCATCCTGGTCCTAGCATCTCGACAGTGCATCCGCATCCTGGTCCTGGCATCTCGACAATGCACTCGCATCCTGACAGCTCGGGAGTGCACCCGCATCCTGACAGCTCGGGAGTGCACCCGCATCCTGACAGCTCGGGAGTGCACCCGCATCCTGACAGCTCGGGAGTGCACCCGCATCTGCAGCCTGCACTAAGCCAGCCATCTCAGCCAACCACTTCTCAACCAGAGCAAATAGCCGAGGGGTATATTGAAGGTAAAAATGGTATTTGCACAACCAGTATTGGTAAATATTCTATTTCCAATTGCAACAATGACAAGAAAAATGGAGTTTGGATTATTGATTCGGGTGCAATTGATCATATGACTTATGATGTTAAGGAAGTAAAAAATATAAGAGCCCCGGAAAAATGTGGTATTATTAATGCAAATGGAGAGGTATATCCTGTATATGGGACAGGGGAAGTTATACTTTCTGACAAACTTACATTGAGAAATACTCTTGTTGTTCCCTCTCTTGCCACAAAATTAATATAGGTCAGCCAACTTACAAAGGACCAGACTTGTAGTGTACTCATGTTCCCTGACTATTGTGTGTTCCAGGATACTCACACGAAAAGGATAATTGGCCATGGTACTAGATGTGATGGACTGTATTACTTGGCTGAACTTAAACTGGGCAGCGGTTATGCAATAAGAGGAGAGTTTGGAGCTAGAGATAAAATTTGGTTGTGGCATAAGCGACTAGGACATCCATCATTTGGCTATATGAAAAAGTTATTACCAGATTTATTTTTTGATTTGGATTCTAGTGATTTTGTTTGTGAAACTTGTATTAAATCCAAAAGTCATAGAATAACGTACTATGGTAGTCAAAATAAATATGCAAATTCTTTTGAGTTAGTATATACAGATGTCTGGGGTCCCTCACTTGTCAATTCTAAATCTGATTATAGATGATATGTCTTATTTATTGATGATTGTTCTAGAATGGTGTGGCTCTCTCTTCTCAAGACAAAAGATGAAGTAATGCCATTAAAAATTTTCATATGATGGTCCATACTCAATTTGGGAAAGAAATAAAAATCATCAGAAGTGATAATGGAACTTAATATGTTAATAAAAATTTACAACAATTTTTTAAGGAGAAAGGTATCATTCATGAGACAACTTGTGTAGGAACACCTCAACAAAATGGAATTGCAGAACGCAAAAATAGACATCTCCTTGAAATAACTCGATCTTTACTTCTTGAGAATAAGGTACCAGAAGTTTTTTGGGATAATGCAATTTCTTATGCAGTCTATCTCACAAATCGGAACCCTACAAGTGCAAATAATTATAAAACCCCCATCCAAATTCTTTCATCACACACACATATACTTTCGGTCTTGAACCTTCCACCTAAAATATTTGGTTGTGTTACCTATGTTCACATACAAAAACAGTTTCGCACCAAATTGGAACCTCGGGCTGAAAGATGTGTTTTCTTGGGGATGGGGATGCACCAGAAAGGCTATAAATGTTATAACCCGGATAATAAGAAATTCTATACCACCATGGATGTTACTTTTTTGGAACATGCAGCTTTCTTTAAGCAAAATCAAGCTCTGATTCAAGGGGAGAGCACGAATGTAGAACCAGATCTAAATTTTTTGTGTGGCCCACTGGTTGATTCAAATCCAATAGCAGATAAGAAAGCCGAGCAATGGTCAGAAGAAGAAGATTTAGAGTTGAAAAATAGTAACGGTGCACCTGCATCCGAGAGTGCACCTGCACCAGGGAGTGCACCTGCATCTGATAGTGCACCCACATTCGAGAGTGCACCTGAACCAGAAAGTGAATTTGCCCTTGACAGTGCATCTGCATCTGGAACTGTCATGCGCGATAATGAGGTATGTATTCCTGAGCCTATTACTAGGTTACCTCTGCGTTCTAATCGTGGCAAACCACCAAGGAGATACATTCCTGAAGATGGAACAAGTAAAGAAATAAAATATCCTATTGCTAACTACACCTCAACACAACATTTAGTACATCCATTGAAGAAATTTTCAGAATGCTTATCTTCTGTTGCTATACCAGAGAGAGCAGAAGATGCTATTAAAGACAAAGAATGGGAAAAAGCAATGAGAGTAGAAATGGAGGCTCTTAAGAAAAATGGTACATGGGAAATTGTTGATTTACCACCATAAAAAATACCAGTGGGATGTAAATGGGTGTATACCATTAAATACAGTGCTGATGGAAACATTGAAAGGTATAAAGCGAGGTTAGTAGCAAAGGGGTATACACAAAAAAATGGAATAGACTTCCAAGAAACTTTTTTCACCTGTTGCAAAATTAAATTCTGTCAGAGTTTTGTTATCTCTTGCAGCTAATTTTGATTGGCCACTACATTAATTTGATGTCAAGAATGCATTTCTACATGGAGACATGGAAGAAGAAATATATATGGAATTACCACATGGTTACTATAAATATATTGGGTCCAGAAAAAAGGTGTGCAAATTGAGAAAGGCATTATATGGTTTGAAGCAATCGCCAAGGGCATGGTTTGGACGATTTTGCAAAGCCATGAAAAGCTATGGATACACTCAAGGGAATTCAGATCACACTATGTTCTTTAAAATGAACCAAGGTAAGATTGCTATTCTCATTATCTATATAGATGATATGATCATAATAGGTGATGATAGGGCTGAAATTGATAAGCTCGAAATGAAGCTATCAAGAGAATTCGAAATGATAATATATGTACTTTAATTTCTAATCTTTTGTTTGTACATACAATAAGGAATTAGGGACCTGATCGAGTTACTGGTCCAAATTACAGACCGCATTGAAGTTGAAGGTGTTCGGCACGCATGCACCACGCCAGTGAGTTACTGGTACTTTTATAATACATACACATACACACATGCATGTATACATACATATATATATACATGAGTTTTGCTATGGTGAGTTGCAACTCACCAAAGTGTTCGTGAGTCGCGCTCAAAATTCCGAAATTAAGTTCAAGACGACCGATCCAAACCGTCTAATACAATCTTCCTATTGAAATCTCCATGCAGACCAAATTTTATATTTTTTCGAAATTTTAAAGTATTTTTTTGAAATTTTGGAAAATCATTAATCTAATTAGTTCTGAATCGTTCAAAAACAGCAGTTTTTAAAAATCCGAAATAAATACTTAAAAATTTCGAAAAATGTAAAATTTGGTCTGCATGGAGAATTCAATAGAGAGATCGTATTAGACTGTTTGGATCGGTCGTTTTGAACTTAATTTCGGAATTTTTAGCGCGACTCACGAATGATTTGGTGAGTTGCAACTCACCATAACAAAACTCTACATACATACATACATACATACATACATACATACATACATACATACATACATACATACATACATACATACGTACATACGTACGTACGGTTGGTCGAAGACTCTTTAACTTAATCGGCACATATTGGGACAGAGTGGAAGATCCACTGAAAAAATAGAGAAAGGAAGCAATGATGATTGATGAGTCATGACTCATGTGGTAAAGATAGTAGAAAAAATTTAAGAAAAAATGATAGGATTCCAATTAATCACCGACTGACCAATTTACCAACCCGAGTTGGTCTATTCATTTTTCTCTTCAGGTTTGATTATTAATTTAGTAAGTAATGCTGTGATTGAATGTAAAAACAAGCTTCACTCGCAATTTTTTCTTTCTTTGTCCGTTTCCAATATATTAAGTGCTGATTGATCCTATTATACACACGGCGGGATATTTCAACCGTCTATCGAGGCTCACTTCTGGCATGGCTTTCAGAATCAATCAGCCCAGCTACAGGATGTAAATGCTCATTCAGTCAGACTGGTTCAGCAGCTGGGTGGGGCTACTTACTGGTAAATGGCGATTGGTGAGTCCCTGATGCAATATGAACTGCAATCAGGTGGTGCAACATATATAAGCTTTTGCAGTGGAGCTTCACGCATTGGCCACAGCAGTAAGAGTAACAATGCGCGAAAGCTCCACCTCAAATTGGTGCCTTCTTCACTGACTGTTCTCAGCTGCAGCAGATTATGTTTTGTTACCAGATACTTATTGTCCCTGCCAAGATTATAATGATTTTATGTTTCACGCCCTGATTGAAAGTTGAATAAAATAATATAAATACAAATAATAGCACACGCACCTCGATCATCCTTCTTCTCTCCTTTTCTTTTTGTCGCTATAATTTGAATTTTGATCCTGAATCACCCACTTCAAAGTTCAAACTTCAAAGCCTTGCTTTTTTATTTATCTTATTAAATAATTACTAGTCCTGGTGCCGTGTAACAAAAAAATATGCCTCAGTATATTCCTGGTTTCAGATACAAACAAAGAAATGCTTCTCGCTACCAGTTTTACAACTGTGTTTGTGGGAAGATTGCGTACTATCACATATGTACTATGTTGCGCCTAACTCAAAAAAAAATATTGCGTACTATCTCTGCTTCTCAAAAAAAAAAAAAAAAAGAGCATATGTACTATGTTGTCTCTTTTTATAACTTTGCCTTTTAACGCGCGTCTTTTGTGTTTGCTTGAATCTGGGAAAATTTTTATGAAAGACAAAAATATCTCTAACAATTTTAAAACGAACAAAAGATCGTCTAAAATTTTAAATTGAGCACAATTATAGCGGCAATAGAATTTCCGCTATAGTCCATATTTATAGCGGTAATCCTATTGCCGCTATAGGCATTACCGCTATACTGATTAATTGGTTTAAAAATGAAAATACCGCTATTCAAAAAGATGCTTCGAGGGACTGGACTTCACATTACCCAAGTATAGCCAGCTTGTCAATTTTAGCTTTTTTTTAATAGTAGGATGCTTTAATAATTAATATATATTGTCACCGGACATTCCTATTTATTGCGCATTACTGCTATGCTTAATTTATTAGCAGTCAACTGTAGTAGTAATAACGAGCATTTTGTGAAAATTTAAAAAAAAAATCAATAACTTGATGAAATGAGAAGGCCAAGTGTTTTTATCTTTTGTCTTTTATTACTTATTCATGTTTAAAACATTATTAATTTGAAACTAAAATGTCTGGATCGTGATTCAAGTTGTTGAAGTTTACTAAAATAATATCAAAATGTAATAATTGCTTAGAGGTGGTCAGTACATAAAACCTTCAAATTACGAAAACATAATTAAGAAGGAATCACACAGTTAAAAGGCCACTTTACAATTGAAATCATATTTTAATTCACAAGATACGGAGAAAACTTGTAGTGTTCTTCAAAATGACATGACATGATCGTAATGACACGATACGTTGTGCGTGTTGACATGACACGACACGATACGATTCGAATATAGAATTAGCACAACACGATCGTATTATTGTGTCGTGCTATAATCGTGTCGTATTGAGACTTTATAAAGTTTGACACCATCAAACACGACACGATTCAACATAAAATACGACACGAACATGACACGAACACGAATTAACACGACACATCAACACAAATTTAATTATTAATGTTGATTATTTAAACAAAATTAATAATTTATTACGGTTTAGTAAATTTTTTCTTTACTTTTAATTTTTAAATATTTTTTATTTTAAAAATAATCCGACATGACAAACGCGACGTGCCAACACGACTTGTTAGTCATGTCATGTTAGCTCCTTTCATCATTTAGCACGAAACGATTAAAAATATAATTCGTGTCAATACGACACAACACGAGACTCCAACACGATCGTGTTTAAGACGACACGACACGATACACATGATTGGAGAACCCTACATACAATATACTAAATAAGAAATAAAAAAGACTCAACTAATTAAAATAAGAATTGTTGTTAACAAATAAAAATAAAAATTATTTTATGTATTTTAGGCTCAACTTGTGCAGAAAGTGGCATCATGTGACCGATTCACCGAAAAAACAAAAAAAATCCTATAGCGGCAATGAGACTGTCGTTATAGGACTGAGCTATAACGACATTTTCATTGCCGCTATAGTTATGCTCTTATTAAAAAAAATAATATTCTTTGTTCTATTTAAAATTGTTAATGTTAATTTTGTTCAATATAAAAATTTTCCTGAATCTGAGATATGGAAAAAGATCGAATATCTAGTAATATATTATTTATATACGCGCACAACTAATTCCATGGCAGCATTAAATATAATTAATGTCATTAATAAAAGTTTCAGTTTTACAACGGATATTTTATACTGCATTTTTCTAACGAGCGTGTAATAACAATATTTCGCCGACAAAATAAGCTGCATTTGTGGTTTATATATTGATCATGCTGCACGTCCTGTTAAACCTTATTTTGTCGGCGTAATTATTTACGTTTCAAGCTAATGAAACACACGGCACATCACAGATCCACACCAGGATCGTTGGAAGAAAGAAGAAGAAGAAGGAAGAAGAAGAAAAAAAATTATAAACAATCCAAACTCTTCACAAAATTACACACTTTCCAATACTTCTTCCCACTTTTTTTCTTCTTCCCTTCTTCCCACACCTATCCAAACACAGTGCACAATATTCTGACCGTTCAATCTTGATAAGATGACCTTTCTATTTGTAAGAATTACTACTAGAATGTAATCTACACAAATTTAGATATACATCAACTAAGGTTTAAAAATACGATTTGTGTGGTTTAGTGATCATGGATTAATTTAGCCTTTTATAATTTTAGCAGTGTTAAAGCAATTGATAAAAATAGTAGCAATTATGTCATTTATTTATAATAAAAATATTTGTAAAATAAAAAAATATTAAAGATATATTAGATCAATTTATAAAGATTAATATTTAAGAAAATACCTAAATAATTAGATCAAATTTTTGGCTCAAGCATCATTTTATTTTATAGGAGAATTGGCAATAAAATCATAATCACAGTGTAGTGCGGGTGCGACGAATCGAAAATTTTCGATACGGGTGCGGCAATATATATATATATATATACATATTTTCACTCTTTTAAATATGATGATAATTAGTGTATATGAAAAATTTTAATTTTTTCAATCAAATATTTAATTAATGATATATAAATATCATTAAACATAATTTAGAATTGTTGCGCTTATATGAAAATTTTGATTTTTCATTAAAAGCTTCACCAAACTTGTAATATTTTGGAGTTTAAAAAAATCGGGTTCGCCACGTGGCGCACCCGATTCGAGTATCGGTTAGTCAAACGGATTAAAATAACCGGATTCGCCACGTGGACTATCTGTACGAATCGCACGAGGAGTATCGATATCGGGTGCGAATCCGGTGTGAGTGCGGCAGTATTTTAAAAGTATCGGTGCATATGTTTATAAACATTATTTTTTTTATAATAAATATATTTAAAACGGAGTACGAAAATAGCCTACTTTTGAGTTTTGACTGCGGCGCGTCTAATTAAGTCTAAGCACGTAGCAATTTTGGATGACACTGTTTGGAACATTTGGGGAAAAATGGGAAATTATCCAATTATGTAATCAATAATCATACATGTATAGTGATCTGTTTCAAAACAGAAAAAATGAAGAGACATATTGAACTAATTATTATCGCTTTTAGTTTGAGGTTTTCTGACTTGAGATATTTTAAATGATGTAGTCTAATCATGTGGCTAGGAACCGAGAAGAGAAATATAACCGTAAAAAGGGTAAAAAACAGAGAAAATGTAGTAAAGAATGAAAGATAGAAAGGAAGAAAGAAAGATACGGGATCCGATGTTGTTGTATGTTTGTTTTGCATACTTGCGATGCTACATAGTGTCAGAATTAATGTCAGAGATTGTCTTGACTTATTTTGTCGCACTTTTCCAACCCATTAATAACAACATACGACACACGATTCATCAGCACCGTTCAAGTATTCGACACAACACCATTCATATTCATCGGGGAAAAAAAAAGAAAAAACGCAACACCATTCATAAGCGGCAGTTGCCAGAAGCTCAGAACATATAGCTAGGGCTATTATTATCAATTTATCATTATGCTGCTTTACTTTTTTTTTATCTCTTATATTTATATATATGTGTTAATTGGATTTGTTTCTATCACTTAATTTGCGCTTCATTGGTCCAATCCTAAGCACGCAGTTCTAGATATATATTAGATTGGATTGGATAGAGTTACAAGACATAGAATACATCATATATGGGTCCTAGCTCACTCTGTTCTCTGCTCTGTTTATTATATTATCATGATAGCATGCCATTGTTGAATATCGGTTACACATACACACGTTTCTTATTTTGATGCATTTTGAGCTTAATTTGATCCCATCCGAAACGAACTTGGCATTTTGATTGGCAGCATTTAGAATTGCTGTGTGTTTTATTACTAAAGTTATTGAAAACAAATGCGTACGCACTATTAGCTAGCAAAATCTGTTTATCGGTTCATGATTGTTTTTTTGTTTTTTGTTTTATAGTTATGTGCAACGGCATGAATTTTTACAAGTAAAGTGCTGAGTATCCGGCCCTATAAAAATAAAATACACTCTATGTATGTCTATGATCAGAATGCCATCAATTGAATTGGCTAATTCATGAATTGTGATCAAGAGTATAGCGCACGCGGATTGGACATAAACAGCAATTATAGTATAAATGCTACCTTAATTACGCATGCTTCATCTTCCAATTCCATAAAAAAAAAATTAAATATGAGAGAGAGAAATTTAATGAGTATTGCCTTAAGTTCATAAAAAAGGCAGGACCAATGGATGATTCCGAGGTCCCAGACAAGAGGAGAAAATGGTAATGATGGTGCATGCATTGGTAGACATGCCATGCATGGCGCATCATGCACCATTTAATAAATGGGTCATGACATGCTCAACAGCTCAAGCAAAGCTCTCCTCTCATCCGTATGAAAAGATACTAATTATGGCACGAGTAAGTGAGATGCTTTCATGGTTGTGTAAATCTAAAGGCATTCAACTTCAAGCTACACCATGGAATATGGATTGAGTTTTTTTTTTTTTTTTTTTTGGGTTCCTTTGGGAAAGAGAGATGATAATTAGCACATTTGTATCTTCTATCTGAAGCCCACCTAGAAACTGTCGTGGAATGGAATAAATCAGTAATATTAATGCCTTGAAAGGAAAATAAGTCTTCGATTCTTAGATTCAACAGATTATTGTTTTTATTTAGAATGCTTTACATGAGTTGAATTACAAATACGACACATTTTAAGGTTCCAATTTATATCCGCATAGTAAAAAAAAAAAAAAACAATAATCATCATCATTATGAAATATGAATTCATCCCAAACTCGGATTCACTTGTGTTGTGAAATCTGATTTTGGGCCGCTTTGAGTAGAAGGTCAACTTGACAAATCAGACAATTATTAATATATAGTAGCCCATTAGCCAATTCAAACGGGCTTATAAAGAAGGCTTTCTTTCACCCCTCGAGGAATCTTAGTTTTCAAGCCAACCACTTAGCTTAATTGTAATTTAGATCACTATTCAACTACTAATACCAATTGAAGGTAACTTAAAGGGGGACAAAAAAAGGAAAAAAAAAAATAATAATCTGTCATCGATGATAATTGAAAATTTGGATCTAAACGGTATGCCATTTACAATAAGATACAAATAACGGCCGAAACTGCATAACATCTCATTCGAATCTAACAAACATATACTAAATAACCTTTTCCATGTACAATAAGATACAAATAAAAAAATAATCAAGTGCATAGCTGTGTGCAAAGGTCACGAATCTGAGAATCGGTAGCATTAGGCATTGTATAATTACGGGCCCTACCATTGCCCTGACATATCAAGCTCAACATATCGCCATCTTGAGAGGACTGCAACGCACAAACAAGTAATAACTATGAAAGTTTCATTTCGATAGAATTACAGGGCGAAGCGCTATTATATGTTAATATGTTTTGTAAGAGCACAGGAATAAGTCTCCTTCAACAAGCAGGAAACATTCTTCAACCAAGTTTAGATCGTATTAATTAGGATATTTTATGGTAGCTAGGGTCAATAAAAAAAGAGGGTATAATTAAGATATAATTACCTCACAATAAACAGGGTTGGAGTTGCAACTCCATTTGGACGTCGGTACGCAGCTGAGATAGTGGCACCATGAGCAATGATCATTTCCATTTACCCCTCTAAACAGCAACACCATTGCCACTGTAAAACTGTCATTTAATTCATATGGTTAGCCTGCTTTTGCCAGGTCGGTTATTTTTGCAAGATACAAGGGCAACATCATACTTTATACCAGAAAAGGAAAGAAAAATATTTACAATATATGAAGAAGAGTTAGAACAAACTAACTAACCCAATAATGAGAAGAACAGCAGCAACAATCCAGAGAATATACTGACAAGCATTGTGTTTGGATTTAGGTGAAGCTGATCCGGGTAGATAACCAGGTCGGGTGTATTGGTATCTTTGGCTCACCCAGCCAAACTGGGGCCGGATGAGCACTACAAACCCTAGGAGGAACCCTGAAATAAATCCTCCTAAATGGGCAAAATTGTCCACATGAGGTAAGATTCCAATAGCCAAGTTTAGTACTATCACAAAGATTAGTGTCAGAAGCGCTGCACACTGCAAATGAAAAGAAAACATGTCAAAACTCAAAACAACTTCCACAGCAACGAAAATGAAGCAAACTCATCTCTTAACAGGTTTAATGTAATTTCGATCCAGACTATACCGTTCCACTTTTTATGGGCAGAAAAAATTGGGTTGAGGAAAAACAGTAATTTGGAGATATTGTTGTAAGAGGGGTAAAAATGTTAATTATCACAGTGCACTAGGGTTCAATATGACAATGTATCAGAAAGAGTGAGAGAGAGAGACCTTGTTGGCATAGATGGTCCAATTTGTGAGTAGTTCAGAAAGCATGGCTCCAAGTAAGCCGAAAAGAGCACCAGATGCACCGACAGAGATGCTTGATTGAATAAACAGTGCTGACAAAACACTTCCTCCTAGTCCCGATATTATATACACCATACCAACCTTCACTGCATTAGAGACCAAAACTACCTTGAACTTTTTGAAGTTGTTTTTTCACATAAAAGATGCAAACTGACCGGGAAAACCAAACTCAAATCAATGAAAAGAATTTTAAAAAAACTATCTTATAACTAACTTTTACTATTTATTCATAGAAATAACTGAAATACTCATTAAAGAAAAAGTGCTTAGGCTTGAAGTTAACAAAAAAATTGGTAATCCAATATTGGGCATTTGTTTGCAAAGGAGAGAATGAATGTAAGAGAAGGGGAGCAGTAAGAGTAAGAGAGAGCAATACAGAAGCCAAATTCTTGCTCGAGGCGGATGCCAATGAGAAGAAGGCAGAGCATGTTGGCGAGAATGTGGACGACACCAGCATGAAGCCAAATGCAAGTGATGAGGCGCCAACCTTGGTGGCCGTGCACCACCTTATTTACATCAAGGGCACCCATCTTGTCCAATCTGTAAGTTGAAATTGGGTTAGCAATAGAGCTTCGTAATTAGGAAGCGTTTTCAGTATGTAATTGAACTAGGCGAGAATGAATTGGAACTTGGAAGGATGACAAAGTTAGTAAAGTGGTAAGTAAGTAAAATTACGTGGCGGAAGAGGGGCCGAGGAGGGGGTTCTCTTTGGTGGGCTGGAAGGAGAATCTGCCGAGGAAGCGGACGACGCAGCCGGTGCTGTGTTTTGGGCAGTCGTTGATGTACATGGTGATGAGAAAGAGCACCACGTTGGCCACCGTCATGGCCGGAACCAGCCAGGGCGAGTGGCTCTTGTACGGCCTGGCCCGGCCCCTAATTGCCATTCCACCTCCACCAGCGCCTCCTGGGCTCGGGGCAGGCGATGGCGCCGAGGCGGAGGCGGAGGAGGTCTCCCCCACGCGCGGCTGCACCTTGATCTCGACCTCTCCTCCTCTTCCTCGTGCTTGAGTTGTCATAGCTTGTAGCTTTTAGCTTTGCTTCTTCTCTTCTCTAGTCTCGTCTCCTCGTCGTGAGGCAGTGAGGCGGAGCCGGACGGAGTAAGTAACTGCTGCCACCACTCGTAAAGAGAAAGAAAGAAACAATGTTTGATTAAATTTGCGTGATAGAAGAGAAAGGCCAACAAAAGCAAAGGGACCAAGTACGCAAGCAAGCAACAAATTAAGGCAAGTGAATTAGGGAAGGCAAGGAACAAATTAAGGGTAGGCTGATGGGCTCAACTACTTTTCATTTTTCATCAAATTAAACACTAATTAATTCCATTACGTGAATGATTTAATTAATTGATTTATAATTGATCAGTTGCCATATATTAATTCATTCATTCATTTGACGAGGAGAAGTAAGAGGAGGCACGCTTTTACTCTTTCAATGAAAGTCGCAATGTCGCATACGCGGCAGGTCATTTAATGCTTCTTCTACACTTGTGTCTTCTCCTCTTCTCCAATTCTAGTTGTAGTAGTATGTAGACTTGTAGGTTGTAGCTTTGCACATTATGCTACTATTCCTCGCTTATATTTAATTAACTAATCAATGTTACTAAATATTTTTTTTTAACTCTTCCCTTGTAAATAAAGCAGAAACAGAAGAACTGAAGGCATCCGGCAAGGAGTAAGTGGAGGACAGACATTCAGCAAGGAGCAAATGGAGGAGATAAAATAGTGTAATAAGAACCAGTTAGAGTGTTTTGTCAATACTTGTTGTGTAGCTAGGGACACAGTCGTTGAAAACTAAGTTAGTTATATAAGCCATCTCCGTATTTTGTACAAATCAGATCGAGATAATAAAAATTTAGACTTTCTCTTCATCTCTCTCTCAATTAGAATCTTAGTTTTGTTTCATGGTATCAGAACACTAAGAAAGCTCAAGCTTTAGCTAAAAAAAAAGATCAAAATTTCCGCAAATGGCACACGCCAGTGCTTCTTCCACAAATGAAGTTGTTCGACCTACTCCACCATGCATCAAATTCACATGACTCTCACTCCAGACAACTACCTTTTCTGACGATTTCAGATCTAGCCTGTGTTGAGAGGCCATGGCTTAACTGGCTTCATCGATGGCTCAAATGCTTCACTATATCCAACCATAGTTAATGGCAATGGTACAACTGTCTCAAATGCTGAGGTTGAGACACAACAACAACAACATCAATTTATTCTTGCTTGGATCTTCAGTTCAATCTCTCAATCGATGCTGACACAGGTAGTCAATTATCATACCTCATTTGAGCTCTGGTCAACGCTTTCTCAGATCTATGGATCTCAATCCATGGCTAAGGTCTTGGATCGTCTATGATCAAGATCTAGTGGTCTACACGATTTAAGGTCTAAAATTCAGGAATGATGCATTTGTGACTGCCATATCCATGAAAGATCTGCCTCATACCATGTCTAAGCTATGCAACCTCTTTCTAGCTCAAGAAGCACGCAATCTGACAAATCTCATATTCAACACATCTGCTGTTGTGTATCTCACAATTGCACATGGAGAGAACCCTGACAACGCTTCAACTTAAACAATTTACTATGCAAATGTAGGTAGAGGTAAGTCTAATACTCAGTCTAGTCAATTGTACTTTCCTCAAACTCAAATTTACAATAAAAGAAGAAACAACAATAAAAAAAGAAAGCGATGCACATAGAGGTGAAGGCAACAACTTGTCAGATTGATACTATGTTAGGGTAATTTGTAGTATCTTGGGGCAACGGTTGTGAACCAAATTTATGTAGTTGTTATTGATTTGCTTAGTTGGAGTTTATGTTATTTTCTCGTGATTACTAACTTTTGGTTTTAATTCCAATGTGATTTCTTGAATTGCTTAGATAAAATTTATTGGTTTAAACAATTAACTCTCGATTTGCCGACTTGTAAAACAACACCAAAATCCTTCTCTAACATTTCAATTTAGTGTGTTATAGCTTTATTTTTGTGAAGAATGGCTAAAAGCAAACGTGACACAAGCTTTGGAACTTCAAGAGGCTATTTTGCACAAGCTAGAATAAGCTTTTTAGTTTTTTTTTTAGTCTCAAATTAATCTAAATCATTTTGTTGTCAAAATGTTGGATTTCAGTACCAGTGCGTTGTACAACGCAATATCACGTTGTACAATGCACCAGTACTGTGTTGAACTTTTCATCCATTTTGTTTGAAAAAGACAGTGCGCTATACAACACTCTGAAACGTTGTACAACACACTGGGAAAGTTATACAACGCTCCTTCTTTGTTGTGCAACGCGTTTCCTCGTTACACAACGCTCTGGACGTTTCACAACGCGCCTTTGTTAAGTCTCTGGAGTTTTTCAACTCGTTTTTGAGCCAAAATTCTGTTCATTTAATGACATTTAATGCGGCGTTGTATAACGGACCCAGGCGTCGTGTAACGCTTACTTGCTCCTTGATCTCTTGTGTAGATTTTCACATGTTGTGTAACGCGTCTCTACGTTACATAACGCGTCTGACAACTTTCTAGCCTTTGAGTTTGTCTCTGTCTAAGCATTACATAACGGCTCCTTTGCGTTGTGTAACGCACTGACAACTCAAACAGCTACCTTATCCGTTCTGTTTTATTTCAACGGTTATCTGTGCGTTACACAACATTATGCTGCGTTGTGCAACTCACTAGTAACCGAAAGTTCAGCTTTTTGGCCTGTTTATAACGTCTAGTGACGTGTTACACAACGCGATATTGCGTTGTGCAACACTCTGGTTATTTCTGAGTTGATTTGGAGCTGTTTGCGCCCTCTATTTATACCAGCCCTTTTGGGACTGGTTTGATACTTTTGAAACCTTGCAAAATCACTCCCTTTGAGCTCAAACCAGCCAGAACTAACCCCTTTTGAATTTGAGCTTTTGATTAGCAAAATTATTGAGATTAGAGTGTCTAAACCAAACCTATAGTCTATTTGCTAGATTTATTGAGTGATTTGGTTAGAGCCTCAATTCAAATTGAGTGTTTGTGCTTGTTTATTTGAGTTAGGCCGATCCACCTTGAGAGTTCTTGTAACAAGGTGATTTGGTTCAAAGTTGTAGACACGTTCGTTGTGGAATTGAATGGAGCACGCCCTTTCGTGGTTGCGAAACTCCCGGAGACGTACGACTAAGGCTAGCCTTTCCTAGCGGGTCAGAACTCCGTAATACATCGCGTGTCATCTCTTTCTTTCTTCTCTTTACTTAAATTGCATTGTGATTTGTTTGTGACTTGTGTTGTGTTAAGACTAAATTTGAATTGAACAAAAAATTGACCATATCGGTTTAGGAAACCAAAATTGTGCCTATTCACCATCCTCTAGGCCTTTCTTGAGGGACAACATAATTGATTAAACCAATTAGATTAAGACCTTATCTAGATTGGTACCAATAGTCTATGTCTTGGCATGATTTGTGAATGACCTAATTGAGGATGACAGTAATTCAGTCAAAGTTAGATCAAACAACCACTAACACTAATGTTGCCCGAATTGTCCCTTAACATGGCATGCTACCTAGGTCTAAAACAAAGAAATTAAAATAACAAAATCTTTCCCAATAATAAAGTCTACTCTTCTAAGCAACTCCCCTCCAATGAAATTGAACCCACATGCTATTCTCAAGCAGTCAAAAGTGTTTGTTGGAGACAAGCAATGGCTCAAGAGTTGGGCTGCATTTGCTCAAAATTCTATAAGGCAATTAGTAAAGCCTCCAACAAATGCTCATGTCATTAGAGAAAAAATGGTTGTTCAAAATAAAATATAAAATCTGATGGGTCAATTGAGAAACACAAAACAATATTGATTGCAAAATGATACACTCAACAAGAAGGCATTGACTACAATAAGACATTTAGTCGAGTAATCAAAACTACAACCATTAGAATTGTGCTTACTGTAGCACTCAATCAGTAGTGGCCAATAAAAACGACTAGATGTAAGAGAAGTGGTGTATATGGAACAACCACATAGTTTTGTTGATACTAACTATCCTTATTATGTGTGTCAACTCAAAAAGGCTAGCTATGGCCTAAAACAAGCACCAAGGGCTTAGTTCTTCAAACTCAAAATCTTTTTGCTTGATCACAACTTCACCACTGCAAAATTAGATCTCTCCTTATCTATCTTACAAAACAACTCCTGTTCTCATCTATATCCTAGTGTATTTGATGACATCATTGTCACATGCAACAATGAGTAGTCCATTCAACAGCTGATGGAATCATTAGATTAGAATTTCTCAATAAAAAATTTAAGAAATTTCAACTACTTCCTAGGTATAGAAGTTGTGCATCAGCCAAATAGTATGCTTTTCTCACAGTCCACCAGGTACTCGAAATACATACTTCACAGAGCATAATGATTGGTGCAAAATCTTTTTTTTTTTAGACAAGCTGGACAGAGGCTATCACATAACCATGCAAGATGGATTGGTGCAAAATCTTACAACACTCCAATGCAAACAAGCACATAACCATATAAATATTTAGGGCATGAAATGAAAGATCACCAACTTTACAAATTAATTGTGAAGGCATTGTAGTATGCAACCATCACTAAGCCTAATCTAATCTTTGCAGTCAGCAAGGCTTCTAAATTCATGGCCAAACCAATAGATGTTCATTGGTAAAGATTAGGACTGTACAATGGACGGGTTCATAATTTTTTTATCAATATTTCAATCCAATCCAACCCATATAAATTTTATCTACGGGTTTGTATGATTTATATGGTACATAAATAAAAATTATAATATTAATTAAATAAAAAATAAAGAGAAAAATAATGTAAAATCAATATTTAAGAGAAAAATAATGTAAAATCAATATTTAAGAGAGAAAATAAAGTAAAATCACAATATATTTTTTCGAGCAAAATTATATGGTATAATTGTAACTATAATAGTCATTCATTGACAATTAAGTGGGATTAAGATATGTATAACAAAGGCGATTCTAGTTATACATATATAGCATGTTTGTACATAATTGAACATATGTAGTTACAAAAATGATTAAATAGCCTATGAGTGAAGTTTGTGCCAAAAGACATATCATATCATATCATATCACATCAATAAAAAAAAAATGAATGCCAATTATGTTTATATAATACGGATCATATTATATCTATAAAAATAAAATGGGTCGGATTTATACCGGATTATCAAGAAAAAAAATCGACTCGATCCTATTATATCGGGTTAGTAAAATTGAAATTCGAACCAACCCGGATCATGCTTGAATCCATTAAATAGAAGTCGGTTTGTACGAGTTAAACGGGTCAGATGGATTTTCAATTTTCTTCTATAGCCCTAGACTAAAGATAATACTTATATACATCAATGGGAGATTGAATCATGGTCTACAACTCATATTCTTGCATGAACTAGCCAGCCCTACATGTATACTGTGATGCGTGCATCACTGGTTAGGGTGCCTTGTCATTTCGTCCGGTCAATCCCTTCTCGAGCATCCTAGACAGGAGATGGTGATTCCCACATCCGATTCAATAGGATCGGCTCTGGTTATCTGAGATAAGGAAACTCTATTTGTGCGATGATAGACGATCCACTACAAGATTTACCATTTACTTTGGTTGCAACTTAGTGTCATAGTTTTCAAAGAAGCAAATCACAGTGTCAAGAAGCTCAACAGAGGTCGAGTACAGAAGCTTAGCTGTGACAGCCTCTGAACTAGTCTGGTTGCAGTCATTGCTGACAGAATTGAAGTTCAAATCTGCTCAACACCCGACATTGTGGCGTGATAACCTTGGAGCCAACTTCTTTCATGCAATAACCAAAAACATTAAGCTAGACTTTCATTTTGTCAGAGAAAAAGTTGAAAAAAGACAACTCAATGTCAGTTTCATCTGCTCAAATGATAAAATTGGGGATGTGTTCACCAAAAGCTTGTCAAAAGCTAGGTTCATTCTTCTCAGGAACAAGTCCAGCTTGAAGGGGCGAGTAAATAAATAAAAAACTGAAGGAATTGAGACATCTAGCAAGTAGTGAGTATCTTGAAGCCCTTGGCTCTAGACTCGGCCCTGGCCAAGCCTTTCTAACACAAAGGGCTGGCCCAGCCTCTCCAAGCTCTTATAATGGAAATTATTAAAAATAAATTGTATACATTTATTTTGTGTACAATTTATTTTTAAATAATTTATAGCATTTTTATTATCTTTTATAAATAAAAATTATTTATATTTTAAATCTAGTTTAAAAAAAAAATTTAAATGAAAATAATGTTTGTTTGTGGGCCATTCAGGCCCATACGATTCTTCAAGCTTGACCTTTTTAAACTAGAAGGGTAAAAAAGGACCAGGCTTGAGAATGACCAAAAGTCAATTTTCATATTTAAACTCTTCTAAATTCTGTCATACAAAATCTCCCTAAGTTTGACCCGGTCCGTCTCTTAAATATGCCCTTTTAGATCTGACCTCTCGAGAGCTCGGCCCGGTCCCGGATGATATTCGCTACTAGCAAGGAACAAATGGAGGAGGCGTAAAACAGTGTAACAAGATTCAATTAGAGTGTTTTGTCAATACTCGTTGTGTTGAAAATTAGATTAAAGCCATCTGTGTACTTGTACAAATCAGATCGAGATAATAAAATTGAAACTCTCTCTTCATCTCTCAATTAGAATCTTAGTTTTGTTTCATCGCAGAAAAAAAATATGAGTAATGCTAGAATTAAACATATAGGATGTCAAACACGATCCAAAAGTCGACTATTAAAATTTCAAATAGTCGATCCAAACCGTTTAATATGGTCTCTATATTAAAATATCCTTGAAGATTAACAAATTTTTTAACTATGTTTTTCGAATTTTCAAAATTGGATGGTTCATAACTTTTTAGATTGAGCATATTCTATAATTCCAAAAAAAAATAGTAAAAAAATTTGAAAAAATATAAAATTTGGTATCCATGAAGATTTTATAGCGTAGAACAATTTGAGCTGTTTGGATCGGCCATTCTAATTTTAAAAATTAAAATTTCATCGTGTTAAGTAAGTGTACGTGTCCTATATGTTTGACACTAGCCTAGTGTTTACCACTGGACCGCCCGGTCTGACCCGACCCGTACCCGAACCGAACTTTTTTCCGACCCGATCCGGACCATAGAAGAACCGTGATGGACCGAGGGGGTGGTCTGGGTTGGGTTTATCACGGGTTTGGGTCGTCAATTTATCATAAACCCGACCTAAACCCGTCCCGTCTTAACCCGTGGACCTGCCTGGACCAGACCATAAACCCGTGTGAACCGTGACATTTTAAAAAAAAAACAAACCAAACCAGACACGCGCCAGCACGCGTGTCACGCCACAATTGGCCCTGCCTTTTTTGCTTTTTCACGTGTGACACGTGTCCTGCCTTTTTTTATTTTTCACGTGAGAGCCGAGACGAGAGCCAGAGGGAATCAGGGAGGGAAATAGGGAACTGTGGCCTGCCTTTTCTGCTTTTCCCCCAGCTCTAATGGAGCTTCGACACGTGTCCAAAAAAAAAGTAACGTTAATTTTTTTTGCAACGTTCATTTTTTTTGCCCAGCAGTCCAGCACCAACGGCTCTTTCAGCCGTTAGAAATCCAACGGCTATTTCAGAAGTGTTTTTTTAAAATAATATTACAACTTTTATAACTCTATAAATACCCCTCTATATCATCTCATTTCCACACCAATTCAACAACAATCTTTCACTCTCTCACTCTCATATTTCCATAGCAAACATTCTCTCAATCCTATTTCCATAATTCCATTTCCATTTTCATAATTCCATAATCCTATTTATATTTATATCCATAGTGGCCCAATTTGCTTTAGCGACTTACAAGGTCTCAATAACATCTGATATTTGGACCGCCGGTAAACATGGCCTTGGTTATAGTTGTATTACTGCACATTATATTGATGACGATTGGATTTTACAGAAAAAAGTCTTAAGTTTTCGTGTTTTAGATTCTCCGCACACGGCAAAGGTAATTTACGATTCTATTATGGATGTTTTGAAAGAGTACAACTTGGTTAGGAATTTAGAAAAGAAGGTTTTCTCAATATCTTTTGACAATGCTAGTTATAACATCAAGTCAATAGATTATTTTGTCCGGTCCCTAAACCCAATTATGGATGGTGCCATGTTACACCAAAAATGTGCTTGTCATATTTTGAACCTAAACGTAAAGGCCGGCCTTGAAACCGATGGTGTTGACAACTTGATTACCAAATTTAAGAATGTCTTGACCCACATTTACTCGAACCAAGTTAGGAAACAAAATTTTCATCAATTATGCCAACGAGTAGGGTCAAGTAAGTTGGTTGTTCCATGGGACGTAGACAATCGTTGGAACTCAACTTATAGAATGTTCCACCGAGTCCTCCCTTACAAGAATGTCATAGAGGAAATGTTGAGTAGCAATAGCGATAGCATTCAACTATCGCTCTCTTCGGGCGAGTGGCAACAACTCCAACATGTAAAAGACTTCCTCGAAGCCTTCTTCGAAGCAACCGTGAGGTTATCAAGCTCATACACTCCATCGGCCCACGAGCTCATTCAACAACTTTATAACATTTCCAAGGTGTATAAAAGTATTAGAGGTAAATAATTTACAATGTAATTATCTTAATTTGTTCATTTTTTAAAGTACTTATATAAATTGTAATAATATCTTATCTTCCAATTTTTAGAATTAGAATTTCAAGATGAAACTCTTGCACCGATCGTAGATGCAATGACAACCAAATTTCTAAAATATTGGGACGAGGTACCTCTTGTGACTATCGTAGCTAGTTGCCTCAATCCATCATTTAATAAGTTGTGGACCGTGAAGATGTTGCAAAAGTACAAAAGAAATCTCGATTTACCAGCCCACAATGAGGAGGCACGCGTCACCTTAGCATTGGAGTCCATGTTCAATATATGCAACGCACAGAGAAATTCCGCTCAACCGCCTTCAAGTTCAACAACAAGGCCTAACACGGAATTAGCTTATATACTTTTTTTTAAAAAAAAATTTTACTGATTAACTTATATATTTTTTTTTTGAATTTTACTGATTAACTTATATACTTTTTTTTCAAATTTTACTGATTAACTTATATATATATTTTTAAATTTAATTGAAGCAGTAGTCGCCGCGGTTTGTTAGATGAGTTGCGAGACGATGATGACTTAATGACTGGATATGGAATCACGAACGAATTATCGAGTTACACAGGGTTACCGGCGAACATGGACGATGAATCAATTGACATCCTCGACTATTGGAAGAGACATTCAAGTGCTTATCCAACGCTAGCGATGATGGCGAAGGATATATTTGCAGTCCCCGTGTCTACCGTCCCATCCGAATCATGCTTTAGTTCAGCGAACGGAATTCTCAGTGATAGACGGAGCAAGGTCGGCCCAAAAGTTTTCGAAAGACTTGTATGTTTGAAAGATTGGATCGAAGCTGAAAATCGAACGCAACATTTTGTTCCGAAAGAAACTAGCGGTACTGAAACTCAACCAAGTGCTACTGGGAGTTAGGTGGAGTCTGAAGATGAATACGATCCGAAAGATACCGACCTATGGTATTTGCGCAATAACTACTAGTTTGGTAATGGTGGTATAATTTCTAAACTCTTTAAATTTAATTTCCTCTAAAATTACTTCAACTTATATTTATTAAAAATATTACTAACAAAAAAAAAGTTAGAACTCCGCCTATGTTATTATTTTATAGCATAGCCGGTCCCAAGCCCGAAAAAAGAAGGATAGTAACTTGATATAATTATATTTGAATTTGTTCAATTATTAAAAAAAATTACAAATCAAGTTTTTAGAATAAAATAAATTTAAAATAGAGTACAAAATTATTTTATTAGACATAATATATTTTAACTAATTTTTATAACTTATATTTTACAAATTTTTTGTCATGCAATTATGCAAACCATTGACAATAAAAAAAACATAAAAAATTACAAAATCAAACTTAAAATAAAAAAAATTAAAATAGACTACAAAATTATACTTAATTATGCGATCTATAAATATAATATATTTTAACGAATTTATATTAATTTATTTTACAAATTTTTGAGATTAAAACAATGAAAAAAGGAAAAAAATAAAAATTGAAAAAAACCGTATTTGGACCGGCCTGGACGGACCGGCCCGCCTTTACCCGTCCGGTTCAGCTAGGGTCGGGTCTATCAAGGGTTTCGGTCAAGGTTTGAGAGGTGGACCGTGCTAACCCGTCCCGTTTTAACCCGTGAACCCGTGGCCCGCGATAACCCGTGGACCGTGGGGGTTTGGACCGGACCGGACCGGACCGAACCGTTTGGTAAACACTACACTAGCCACTCTCCAAAAATATTAATGGCTGTGTTTGAATGAGGTGTGGGAATAAGAAAATAAGAAATAAGAGAATAAATTTATTATAAACAATTCAAATTCTTCACAAAGTTACATATTTTTCAATATTTCTTCCCACTTCTTCCCTCATTCCTCTTATTCCCACACCATCCAAACGGAGCCAATATAATAAGAAGGGAAAATGTTTTTGTGTATAAGAATCGGCGAACTCAATTGATTACCAATAATTAATTATGCTTTGAACAAGTAACTATCGGTCAGAATGTGCACGCGCGCGGACACATTCCACACAACAACATACATAAAAATTACATCCCGCTCTTAACAACTTCAAGTGGCCAGTGGGTTCTAATCATAATTTCATTATAAATTCAGATTCGATCCATAAACACATCCTCATTTATGTAAAATTTCGCATCAACGTGGCAGGAAGCGGAGTAGGTGAACCTATCCGGCTATCCCTTCCAAAAGTCCAAACAAAAGAAAAATACAAAAAAAAAGAAGGTAGAAATGGTCAAAGAGTCAGATTGGTTGGCTTTGCATTTTGTCCCAATGTGTCATATTCCAGTGTTTCACGAATTGGTACACCTACGCACCACCGTTTCTCATCGTTTTAGTTTAAAAACATTTAATCTAAACAAGACCAAGTCTACTCGCTCAAGTCTTTTTCTTTCTTTTGATTGTTTCCTGGTGCTACTATATAATATAGTTGAAATTTTCACAGTTCCAATTTAAAATATTTACGGTAGTAGAATCGACTTTCCAACCAACTCCAACAGCTCAGACTCCGCAGCTTCAAAATTTTAAAAAAGAAGAAAAAGAAAAAAAAAGGTCAAGATTTCTTGATCACCCTCTTTGAGAGACGATCATTCACTTAAACGGATATATTGAACTTCAATTAAACTCCAACCTCCTTTCTGTCTTGTTTTTATTTCAATCACAGAC
Source organism: Rhynchospora pubera (assembly GCA_028095005.1). Classification (NCBI taxonomy): domain Eukaryota; kingdom Viridiplantae; phylum Streptophyta; class Magnoliopsida; order Poales; family Cyperaceae; genus Rhynchospora; species Rhynchospora pubera. The sequence continues at coordinate 104,738,797 of CM051459.1, forward strand.
CACTGACCCCATTCAAATCCTCAACCCAATTCATGTTGTTGGAATTTAACGTCCATACAGTGAGATAAAATTTAAGACAATTGAGTAGTCTCCTTAAAAAAACAGTGAGATTGCCGCAATCATGGTTTTAATGAAAAGAAAATACAGATTTGTTTTATTTTTTTTTGATAAATAAAATAAAACTTGAAATAATGCCTATAAAACTGTGCAAAAGAAATAATTTTATTAAAAAAGGACAAGGAATTATGTTGGGCCGGGTGTGGACCGGTATTCTTTGCTTTTGTGGGAATATTTAACGATAGGATTAATCATTAATGGTTGCTACTTGCTAGCGGCTCTGGCCGCTTAGAGGCGTTGAATCAGAATAACTTGGTGTTTAGATACAGTTGCCATGCCCAATTGCCCATACATAACTCATTGTTGGGGTTGACATTAATTGGAATCAAACTCAAGCGTATAAATAAAAAGGTGTGTAGCTGCATGCGGTGTTTTTTTTTTTTTTACATTAACAAAACACCATAGATTTTTTCAATACCCAGCATGTTTTACAGATATACCTGGCATGCCCGTACCCTTATTCGCAGCAAATAGCAATAAATGAACACTTTCTAGAGTGGGGCTCGAGTCTTAAATTTTCAAGTCTTAATATATAACTAGATCTGTACGTCGAGCTTCGCTCGACAATATTAAATTTTTATTATAAATAATATATGAAAAAATTGTGCCTTAAATTTTCAACTTAATAGATGATTTTGAAGTGAGAAGTTTTATAATAAAAGATTTTAATGAAAATGATTCTATTATAAAAGTATATTTAATTAGGAAAGAAAAATAATAATAATTATAAAATTGTAAATTCTAATTAAATTGAATGAAAAGTGAATAAAAAAAATGAAGGAGCCATGAAAATAAAAAGTGAATAAAAAATTGAAGGCACCCTTTCATAGCATCTGCATATGGCACTTTTTTATTGCATCCGCTTATGGTATTCTTTAATGGCATCTGCACGTGGCATCCTTTCATGGCATCTTTATATGCACTTTTAGTAGATGTCATGAGTAGTTTATCAAATTGTCTTATATAGTAAAGGGTGTCATGGGCATATACCATGTAAAGATTGCATGAAAAGGTGCCATGAGCAGATGGCATGCGCAGATGCCGTTAAAGTGTGCAATGAGCGGGTGCCATGTGCAGTTACACTGAATATTTTAAGCCAATATTATTGTTAAGTTAAAAAATTTGAATATTTTTAAATTATATGTTTGGCCCAAATGCAATAATTTGAAAATTGTGTTGACAATAAATTCTTGATGCATATTGAGATAGAAATTCATAAATTTTTTTAATGTTAACATAAATAAATTCATAAAAAAATTACCTTACTATCTAGTGGAAAGAAATTCATGCCCCATGTATTTTCCGACTTTGAATTTGTTGCGGGCGAAATTATCACGACCCGTGCACATATCACACCTAGATTTTTAGTTGAGAGTAATGTGATATCTATTTATGTTTGTCATTTTGAAATGTGAAATGGTTAATAAAAATTTGATAAAGTGAGCAACTGAGCACTATTTATAGATAAAATGTTGGTACCTTTTGGTGGAGGAGACATATATTTGATTGCACCCTTTGGCAAAACAATCTTTAGTTGACACCCTATGATCAACATGTCAAGATATGCATCTTTTCAATCACACTTTTTAAAGTATCAACTTGATTGCATCCTTTGGTGAGTCATCTTTTAAGTGACACTCTATATATATATTAAAATAAATATATTTTCATTCGCATTCTTTGAGACCATTCACGCATCTTTATTATATGTAAGATTATAACGATTGTAAGTTCGATTAATCCTTAGTGGGCCTGAAAAGTAAATAAGAATTTGACAGAAGTTTTGTTATAGTTTAGAATATTGTATAATGGGCTTTCTATTCACAAATAACAAACAATTAGCCCAAAAGAAAAGTGCAGCAACAGTAGATTATTATTGTTCATTTTAGTTAGTGACAGCAACTAACAAACAAGGAATGTAGCTATATATTGACTTTTTAAATGGTTACTAAATCACACATTCCGGACCGTGTTTAAGCGTTTTCATATTCATATTTGGGTATTTATACTACACATGACATCGGTCCTTAGATGTTTTCAATTTCGATTGGCGTGCATGCAGTGTGTAATTGACTAATTGGTCACAAAACCGTCAAAAACACATAAGATTAGCTGGCTTTAATTTATTTTTATTAATTATCTTAGGCCCTGTTTGGATAGTTAGGAATAAGGGCTATTTTAGACTAAATAGTTATTCGGGACTAAGAAACCATCCAAACAGTCCAGGATTAAGAGCTTATTCTTAATCAGACTAAGATTAGTTAATCCGACATTTTGTTAGAATAAGAGTTGAGATTAGAAAGAAAAACTCATTATTTATTCTTTCCTCATCCAAACAAAAAGTCTTAATCTGAGATTAAGCTTATTCTTAAGAATTTAGGATTAAGAATCTTAATCCTGAATAGCTAATCCTACCCTTAATCTCATACGATCCAAACAGAGCCTTATTGTTTATCATCATCATCATCATTATAATTATTAATATTAATTTCACTAATATTATTATGATTATGATGATGATGATTATTATTGTTATTATTATTATTATTATTATTATTATTATTATTATTATTATTATTTTGTGATTTTCCCGTTGAACTAGAGTTCAGGAAATTAGTTGGGCTTGTTTATTCTGATACTCTAGCTGAGAAAAGTAATGAATAAGAAATTAAATACATGTGGTGAAACTAGTATTTATTTAAGAGAATGCCTGATCAAAGAATCTAGAAATCAACATCACAACCAACCTTGAACATGGACGCGCCAACAGCTTGCTTCTGATTTAATTTCTCCCCATTATAGCGGGACTGGTGTGGCTTTTCATGCAATGAATCATCAAATCATGCTTTCTAGTTTGGAGAGGCGTTGAATGTGGTTTGGAGGGGAGGGGCTCTAATTCTTGTATAATACAACTACATAAATGTGATATTCAAGTTATCCGAAATAATAGCATAATCCAAAACAAAAATACCCAAAAAAAAAAAAGAAAGGAAGGTACGAACGATTAGTGAACTTAAGCTGAAATACCACATGCTACGAACATTATACCATTAATTCCATTCTCTCTAAAGTCTAAACACTGATCTCATCTGTCGTCAACAGCCGAACGACTCACTGTACAAAAGGACACACTGTTGGATTTCATGGAACATGAGATTATTCAAACTCGGCGTCGAAGGGCCAATGGTGACTGGCATTAGCTTAGAAGGTGGAATTACAAATGCATCTCTTTCTCTCTTTCTCTCGTGTCGTGCTATATAATCAATCATTCAATTAATTCTCCCGGTGCCAGACGCCACCGATGGAAAAGTCAATTGTGAAGACAGTTCCAAGCATGATGAGTACGAGCAAGAGCATGAGCATGAGCAGGCACCTCTTCTCCCTTCTCCTCTCCCTCTCTTTCCTCTTCCTCCTCTGCCGCCTCCTCTTCCTCACCCGCTCCTCCCACCAACTCATTTCCTCCTCCTCCTCTTCCTCTTTTTCCCTCCCCCCATCCCATGCCCATGCCCCTGCCCTTGCCGACCCTTGCTCCGGCCGCTATGTTTATGTCTATGACCTCCCCGACAAGTTCAATTCTGACATTTTACGCGACTGCCGCACCATCTTGCCCTGGATCGACATGTGCCCTTTTGTCGCAAACATGGGCCTTGGACCCCACCTCACAGAAACCGGCTCCGTCCTCACCGGCACTGGATGGCACATCACCAACCAATGGGTTCTAGAAGTGATCTTTCATAACCGCATGAGGCAGTATGAGTGCTTGACTACCAACGCTTCCCAAGCTGATGCCTTTTTTATACCTTACTATGTCGGCCTAGACACTGGCCGCCATTTATGGACTCACAACATTTCGCTGCGGGACTCCCTTCTGCTTGAACTTTTTCAGTTACTCAAATCGAGGCCTGAATGGTCAGTCAAACGGGGCAGAGATCATTTCATGTTGTCTGGCCGGGCCACCTGGGATTTGAGGCGCCAGGGTGACGAAGATCACCTATGGGGCGGTAAGTTGTTAACCTTGCCCGAGGTAAAAAACATGACCGTGCTGTTGATCGAAGCGTGCCCATGGGACAGTGACCATGAGTTTGCCATTCCCTACCCTACCAACTTCCACCCCTCCAATGAGAGTCAGATAGTCGCATGGCAGGACAAGGTCCGGTCAACAGATCGACCGTGGCTGTTTTCCTTTGCCGGTGCCAGGCGACCGGGCCAGGCAGGCTCAATCAGAGACCAAGTGTCTGATCAGTGTCTCAAGTCGACCCGGTGCAGGCTTTTGGATTGTGCATCCCAAGATAATGATTGTGACTCACCGGCTACTACGATGAGTTTATTCCAGAGTTCTAGTTTTTGTCTGCAACCACCGGGCGACACACCAACCAGGCGATCTGCATTCGACTCGATGCTGGCCGGGTGCATTCCGGTGTTTTTTAGCCCCCACTCGGCCTACACACAGTACAAATGGTATCTGCCCAGCAACTACTCTGAGTACTCGGTGTACATTCCTGAAGACGAGGTGAGGGAAGGGAGAGTGAGTATTGAAGAGGTGTTGTTGCGATACAGCGAGGAGGAAATTGGAGATATGAAGGAGAAGGTGATATCCATGATTCCTGGTCTAATTTACAAGGACCCTAGTCGCCAGTTAGAGAGTGTCAGGGATGCTTTTGATCTCGCCATTGACGGTGTGCTTCAGAGAGTCAAAAGCACAATTGGGACTTAAATCATATATCTATCTATAGACTATAGTATTTGATTTGCTGCTGGATTTGTCTCTATTCAGTGCCAGTGGTGCTTTAACTTGTTCAATTCATTGTTTGGTAGCTTCTAGACATTCTTATATATATACAAAGGTTCTAAATTGTACATTCTGGCTTTCTTTTCACATCAAAGCATTTAAATAAAATAATTAGCAAATTGTATACCTGGCTAAGTTTATTACTTTTTTTTTTAAATAATCTTTAGAAGGTCGGGTTACTACGTCAGTGCTCATGGTTAATTTAGAAAAAAGGGTGGAGTTGGCATTTTCTTAGATAGAAAATTCAAAATTCTTGAGGCATACATATTTGAGAAACAATTAATTGATTGATAATTGACCATATGCAATCATATGAATGTTATAGTATTTAAGTAAAATGACAACCCAAAAAGCGAGGGAGAAAATATATAATAACTGTAAATGTATAAATATCTAAAAATTAAGTTCGTTTGGAGTTGAGTGGGCGTATTTTGATTTGTGCTATTTGGTGTAGTAACCGTCAGTAAAAATTCGTTCCTGAAATAGTTATTAATTATCATGAGGGTCAGTAATAATTCGTTTCTGCCTTGCAAATTGCCAAATTCTGGGGCATAAAACATTTGGCAAGCACTAGTGTGTGTGTGTGAGTGTGTATTTTGAAGGAAAATCGCATAGAAAAATGAGAACATTCGGGATGGCTGGGTGTGCTGGTAGCCGGTGTACCGTGTACATCAGAACAATCGCATAAAAATAAAGAAGGCTCACGGACTCACGGTGCATCTATGATTATTTTTTTAAAAAATTGGGGGTTTGTTTTGAGCCTTTGGGCCCGTAACATATTAGTACTATATCTACAAGCCCATTAATTATGCAGGCAACACCTCGCTCTCCTTGCACCTACAATTACAAACCAAAACAAACAAACTGATCATTGTTCATATATCAATACCCCCTCAAATCCTCAATCCTCATCATATTAGTATTGTGTTGTATTGGGTTTTAATTTTATTGAATCAAGTCTGGGGCTCTGCATCTACATAATTGTGCAAGGTGAGACAGGGACGCGTCTTAATTTTGATCTTTTCTGAAATAAATTGACCTTTGGAAGGGAAAGAGCTAGCACGTGTCATGCCTTATGGGAGGCACTGCTTTAGTAAATTTGGGATTTGGAAAAGGTGCAGGTAGGCCTGTCAACGGCTGCCGTTTCGCCGTTTCGTCGTGACATGAAATAATAACGAAACGGTTCGTGGCAAGATTATTTCTACCGTTTCGATAACGGAACGGTAAATGAAACAAGAGCTGGAATGAAATTACACATACCGTTTACCGAAATTGGAAATTTTACACATGCCGTTTACCGTTTCAGTAAACGGAACGGTTGACGAAATGCTGAAACTATACCGTTATTTATGTGGCACAGTATACGAAACGGCTGATTTCCCACGTGAAGACCACGTTTGACAGGTCTAGGTGCAGGTGCTGCTTTCCAAAATCAAGAGGCTATGGATACCAAAAAAAAACCATGCACTGCTTAATTGCAAAATGGATTTGGCAACTCTACTAAGTACTAACAACCGAGCTCTATTTGGTCAACAATTGTGCAACAAATTCATGGCACCACACTACCACACTGCACCTGACCTGACCTGACCTGGAAGCTTCTCAGTTCTCACGACATCTCCCACACTGTAAGGTTGGTTCTATCTTTCTCTGGTTTTGTGTATGGCCTAGTGACAACTTGACAAGGGATGACCATAACTCTCCACTATTCAAATGGGCATGCATATTCAAGACTTCTATCTCGCAGAAAAGGATGATGGATTGAACCAGGTGTGCAAAATCCTGGAAGCAAATTGCCTTTGGCAAATCAAGGCACTTCTAAAGGTCAAAAGAATTTCGACTCAAAATAATTATTTGAGGGGCCCACCAAACCATTCTTGTACACTCTAAACGAGCATGGTTGTTGAAGGAAGAAGATGCCCCACACTTGTGAGTTGTGACACTTTTAGGAAGGTGTGGCTTGCAGTGCAGGCAGCCTATCATCCAATCCTGGCATGATCAGCCGCACCTTTTCTGGTACGGTAACAGGAAACAGATCATGGTCTGGATGGTGAAAGAAAGGAGAAAGACTTGGGACATCAGTTTGATTGGAAGGCTCGTGAGTCGTGATCAATTAAGATCCACTGTACATTCCAGGAATTGTTTAGAATGCCATGTCTGAATTCTGATGTTAATTAGAGAATGGTTAACAAATTGTTAAGTTCGATACAAAAACAAAAATAAAAGTAGTAAAATTTTTGCTCTCTCTAGCACATAAGGACAACTTTCTACACCACTATTCAGAAATTCAGAAAAACCCCTCAAAATAAAGGCAACTTATAAATAACAAACATTCAACATTTTTAACCAAAAGAGCAAATCACTCTTGTCCCTCCAGCAGAAGCAGAAGGTTATGTATCTCGCAGCTTTTAAACTGCTCGACTTATAAAAGGGACCTGGGCACCTGGCTGCACGATGTGGTGGGTTTTGTCAAGAGTTTTTGTATGCAACTATAAATGGATATTACGTTGGGGTTTTCCAATTAAAGTTATCATTGCATTCAAACTTTTCTATAAATAGATTTTAATTTAGCGAAATTCTTGTACATTGGTTGGGTACTACTGCTTCCAAAGTAAAAACAGAAAGAAATTCAACAATAGAAAGAACTGATAATTAGCAAAATCAAGTTGTAGCAGCGCGCAGGTATATATATAGATCTTGTTGACTACTTCCCCTGAATTTCCTGCCACCATTTTACATATACAAATCTCAAAAAATTTGTTTTCAGTGCTTACATATATTAATACATTTTAGCTGCAAACGCACGGTTTTATTAACAAACATACAATCCGCACAACGATTGATCTGAATTGAAGCAGTTATTTTCTGGAACAACAGATTTCATTACAATTAATTGGAGATGAGCTAGAGTGAATTTGGAGGATAATTAAAGAGAGATTCCCTTAATTCATTGGAAAAGTGAACTGGAATAATGCTCTCAGAAGTTCGTTTGTCTAAATAAAGTAAACCATCTCCGTGACTGGATATTCATCAATTTTTAGATGTGGCCTAATAATTAACCAATCTTCACAAATCTTCATAAAAATTAATTACAACAGTAATAACAAATGTAATATGCTCCTCTATTCCGCGTTTCCTTTGGCATTTATCAAGAATTTATCTCCTGCCGCAGTAAATTAATTTTGCCACCTCTCTCTCTCTCTCTCTCTCTCTCTCTCTAGCACAAGGTTGCTAGCTAGCTTGCATCACCACGTTTCTACTCAGCAGAACAACCCTTGAAAGGCCCTTATATTCCATTCACAGTAGAGAAGAAACAGAAGGCCTTATAAGGTAATTTTTCTCCCTGATAATTTACCAAACAATTGTCTCTCGTCTTGCCAAGAACTGCCTCCGAAACTGCAGAGGTCACAAAAATCATTTGACACTCTTCTGTTTTTGGTTCAAACCAATTAAGGGCTTTTGCAAGATGGCAAAGCATTCTCATATTCAGTTTCTGACCATAGTGTGTAATGAAATCAGAACCCACATGCAATTGTTTTTTGAACTAAGATGCTTTCGATTTTCTTAATGCATGATTGCCTCATTTAATTCAACAAAAACCGAAGATAAACTAATTACACATGGAAGAAGTTCCCCAAAGATATAGAAGTGATGGCACTATTCTTAATTAACAAATTTTATCCATGTTGTTTAGGATTATTAAACCTTCATCGCCATATCAATGACCGCTAAAACAAATAGCGTCTCTGGAAGTTAATGAACTGGTACTTCAACTCTGCATCCCTGGCAGCTCACAATTAGTTGCATGCTAATTAACCCCAGAGAAGAACAAGATTGATCGACTTGCTCCGATTACCTAAAATACGTGTTTATGTCTACGTAATAGTCGACGGAGAATTCAATGCTGAAAACAACTCTATTTCACGGGACAGAGAAACACTTTTTTCCTCTTCTATCTTTGTTGATATTGCTTCTCTTCTTTCTGTCCATATCATCCTACATCCATCTTCCCTACTCCGCATTCACACTGTCAATTCTGACGGATTCAACCACTGAGATGTGCACCGGAAGGTACATTTATGTATATGATCTTCCCAGCAAGTTCAACTCTGACATCATACAAGATTGCCATAACCTCCTGCCCTGGCATCACATGTGCCCTTCTGTTTCAAACATGGGTCTAGGTCCCCATGTCAGAGGCACCGGGTCTGTGCTTACTGAGACTGGATGGCATTTCACTAACCAGTGGGTTCTCGATTTCATCTTTCACAATAGAATGAAGCAATATGGTTGCTTGACTTCCAATTCTTCACAAGCTAATGCAATTTTTGTACCTTACTATGCTGGATTAGATACCGGTCGGCATCTGTGGAGTCAAAACATAACAGAACGAGACTCGCTATTGGTGGAGTTGTTTGATTTGTTAAGGTCAAGACCTGAATGGTTGGCAAAAGGGGGAAGAGATCATTTCCTACTCTCTGGACGTACCACGTGGGATTTTCGGAGGCAAGGTGACGATGGCCATCTTTGGGGCGGAAAGTTACTAACCTTACCAGAGGTCAAAAACATGACGGTGCTGCTGATCGAGTCATGTCCGTGGGGAAACGAAAATGAGTTTGCAATTCCTTACCCTACAAACTTCCACCCATCCACGGAGAGTCAGGTTCTTGCATGGCAAGAAAAGGTTAGGTCGGTGAACCGGCAGTGGCTTTTCTCTTTTGTCGGTGCTAAAAGGCCTGATCAGGTTCTCTCCATCAGAGACCAGGTGGTGGACCAATGTCTGAATTCGACGCAGTGCAATCTGCTGGATTGTGCATCACCAGAAACTGATTGCGACTCACCTAATACTACCATGAGCTTGTTTGAAAGCTCCACCTTTTGTTTGGAACCGCCAGGCGACTCGCCGACAAGGCGCTCCATATTTGATGCAATGTTGGCAGGGTGCATTCCGGTGTTCTTTAACCCTCACTCGGCTTATACGCAGTATAGATGGTATTTACCGACCAACTATACAGAATACTCGGTTTACATCCCTGAAGATGATGTGAGAGAAGGAAGGGTTCGGATAGAAGAGGTTTTATCGAAATACAACGCAGAACAAATAGGAGAGATGAAAGAAACAGTAATAAGGTTGATACCTACTTTGATATACAAGGATCCAAGTCACAAGATAGAGAGTGTTAGAGATGCTTTTGATGTCGCCATTGATGGTGTGCTTGAGAGGGTTAAGAGCTTAATGGGTGCATAGTTTTCATGGTTTAACATTCCCAAAGTTAAATCATGAAGGGCATCTGGGGGAAATTAATGTAGAACATTATGATGGAAATAGAGTTACTATTCTACTCTATTCCATGGCACTTGCAAGATTACAAGTTGAGAAGTTGATAATTGATGGTCACTTGTGTTCTTAGAAGAGAAGAAAATTTGGTCAAGAGGAGTAATCAACCCAATCCTAATGACAGAACCAACAAATTAAGTACTTGAGTTCTAAATATGGTTTATTAGAATGGCTATGTGCTGCTTTCATTGGTGCAAAATTACATCAAATGAAATTTATATTCTACTGTTCCGTTTGGATGGGTGCAAGAATAAGAGAATAGTTTTTTCCTACTCCCAAATTTATTATAAACAATCAAAACTCTTCATAAAGTTACACATTTCTCAATACTTCTTTCCTTATTCTTCTTATTTCCACACCATCCAAACGGAGCCTACAATAATAGGAGTATAGAATTCAAGATTTATACCACATTTTAATTAAAATCATCTATTGTTCGATCGATCGATCTGCATCCAGATTTGTACATTATGATGATTAAATGGATAATTTTTTTTACGGAAAAAAATAAATAATAGAAACTATTTTCTCATTTTATTTAACTAACCGATAATAAATAATATATAATGCAAAGGAGATGCAGTTTTAGATTAGTTTTAATAAAAACTATCCTAGCATAAGAATTCCCCCATTTACATCTATCATTTTGAGAGGATTTGGATTAACCATGACTTTTTATATTTCCTTATCAATAAAAATCATCGTATCACATAAACTAAGTTGGATGAACTTGCGACAATTAATTATAACTAGGGGGCTCATCGTGTGCTCGATTCATGAGTTTTTATTAAATTATATTTATAAGAAATTTATTAGTATTTTTTACATATTACTTGTCTAATTTAATTTTATTTATTTGCAACGGACTAAAAATTTACTTTGTCTAAATTTATGGAATGTTGTGAAACAATTATAAAACACATCAACACAATAACGAACAATTAATGTCAACACATGTAAAAATGCGACCATTATGTACATGGAGTACATGAAAGGCAAACAAAATTAATAACTGATGGCTTCATAATTATAATTCGGGGGTGATAAGGATCATTCCCAAGATTCATCATCCCCATCATCTCTAGTGGGAACTCATTTTAATTTTTTCGACTTTTAGAATATTTTTGGTCCCCACTATTTCTCTCCCTTCTATTCTTTTCTATTTTGGTCCCCACTGTTATTCTCCCTTCATCCTTTTTATTTTTGGTCTCCACGAGAACTATAACAATTACTCATATTAACTACAACAGTTAGTATCCAAATTACAATAATTATTTATATTAACTACTTTAGCTACATATATAACTTCAACAGCTACATATTTTAACTTCAACAGTTACAAATATAACTTCAATAGTACATATATAACTTCAAAAATTATATATATTAACTTTAACAGTTACATATATAACTTCAACAGTTATATATATAACTTCAACAGTTACATATATTGAATTTGTATATTTTGTTATTACATGTTACGGTTCGGAATTTCAATGAACTATATGCTGGGAGTAGATATGGGATGATGGGATGACGTTGGATTTGCAATGAGGATGAATGGATGATTTCATCATCACTTGGACTTTCTTATGAATGAAGATATGTTAGATAATTAATGAAGATTTGGGGATGATGGAATGATAGAAAGTAATTCCCATTATAATTAGATAAAGTCAACGAAGACAACATGGCTATATGCTCGGCAGGATTTCTAGAAACGAATTGAAATCGCCTGGACAACTAAACTCCAATCACATATGTGGTCATGCTTCTTTCAGTATACGTACATAAGACAATGCCAAAGAAAGCATCCCAGCTACATACGCTGTAGAAATATTAAGACAAAATTGTACACAGGCGGTTTGGTCAGGATTTGATGCTTAAATGTTGAAGTTTTCCCAATGCCTTCTATCAAACCTAAATTAAAAAAAAAAAGTCAAATGACAAAAGAGATGAAAGTGGAACCATAGAAGTTTCCTAATATATGGTAGTTGTACTAAAAAGAAGTGTCAATGAAAATATCAGTCCTATTTTATGGAGTATACAAAGAGGAGGGTTCCGGTGCCTACAATTTGTATGTCCCTAAATGTTTCAAAATACACTTTTTATTATTTTTACAAAATATAAAATCAAACTTCAAATCTAAACCGTTGATCTTATTCAATATAACTAGCGATGCATTTTCATATAAGTTTTATAAATTTTGAAATTTATTTGATACTTGATCAAGATGCTAAAATATGAACAAATTAGAATTAATCTATCATATTTAACTAGGTTCATTCAATATTCAATCTCTTGATCAAGTATCAAATAAATTTCAAAATTTATAAAACTTATATGAAAATGCATCACTAGTTATATCGAATAAGATCAATAGTTTAGATTTAAAGTTTGAATTTTATATTTTATAAAAATAGTCAAAAAGTGTGTTTTGGGACATTTGGGGCATACAAATTGTGAGTACCGGAACTCTCCTCGTATACAAATCCTACAATTTTGTGCTAATATCTTTATAAAGATAAATACATCAAGAAGAAAAAGCTAACTCAAAAAAGTACTTGAACTGGTACTACTCTTGTACCAGATTACGTTTGGTGTTAATATATTGTCTAACTTATGTTTCATTCAAATAAACATTTTAATTATCTTTTATTTTAGGTTTCTTAAACATCATGGCAGATCAATAGTAATTTAAGGGGCAAAGTTATCAATTGTTCGTTTGTTGGATATATTGTGAAATGCCAATCTTGTAATGAGAACACGATTGGTTCTTGTTGGATGACACGTTGTCAACGATGTTGGGAATAACCAATATTTCTTATATAAATAACTCAGAGTTGACAGTTTTGGATCTTAATTAGTACAATAAGGGTAGTTATAATAAAAAAATGAAATAGACTTCTTAGTAATGGCAGATCAAACTTCAAAGGAAAAATGGAACGATGAATCCTTTGAAAATAAAGAATGATAAAAGTTACCTTCATCAGGACATAATTAAGTAGATAAGATGAACGTTTTGAAGTTCTGCTTTCTTTTCTCAAGATCGCGCCCTTCTTGCAAGGGTGTATGCATGTTTGGACAAATTTTAAATAACTTGCATTAATTCCAATTAAAACAGGGACTGGCTCAAGAGTGATGCTCTCTTTTAAAGAGTGTCTGAATCTGTCTTTTACTGAGAAAATATGTCAGTAGCTTTTTTTTGTTTTTTTTTATATTGTTATGAATGAAATTTCTGAAAAACAGAAGTTCAAAGTATCATACCACTGTCATAAGCCCTGTAGAGATCCTTTATGATGATTTGTAGTACCATGCGAACTGCAGAGGAAAAATATTATTTTTTATTTTTTTTGTCAAATTTTCAGTTGACAGAATATTTTATACTTCAATAGAACAAACTGGTATCACCTGTCAGAAAAAGTACCACTATCATGATACTTACACATACTAATCCGAATATACATTAGAACAAACAGATACAACACCAATGAGATGATACTGGCACACCGAGGAATGAATTAAAGTTGCTTTAGTCTAAACGAACCTGGAACATTTTCATGATGTCCAACAATGCTCTTCTATCTTTCAATTAATGTTTTCTCAAAAAGCTTAGTTGAACTTTTAGGTATGTAGGCTGTCGTCCTGTGTCATAAAAATATGTATGTCCATATTAAATTAAAGTCATTATACAATGACGAACGTTCACATCAACATCATCATCAAATGATCTAAGCGTAATTTTCAAAAGAAAAAAAAAGAATAATCGACTCCCTTTAATTAACGAACAGAGTTATCGTAACTCTTATAATTTTCATTGACAATTGGAATATCGTTTGTAGATGGTGAAAAATAGTATTAAACAAATTGAGAGATCCCTTTAAATAGGAATTGAGATCAAAACAATACCAAGTGAAAAATCCAACAAATGGAGATTTGATTTGATTTAATTTAAAGAATGTCATAGACATATATGTTCACATATAAAAAATTAGGCCTACTAACGATATGGGCCTTAGCCACGAATTCAGATCTGGTGCCGCGCGGCACACCGTGTAGCGCGGCATCAGAGCCGTCTGATCAAAATCCAATGGACAAGGGAGCCCCGTGCATGTAACCTAGATTGATAGGCCCGTAAAAAATGAACCGTCCGATCAAGATCAGACGGCTCGTACGCGTGCTACACGGTGTCCCGTGCTACACCGGATTCGGGTCCCTTAGCCACTGGCTTACAGGCTGTAAATATTTTTTTATTTATACAAAGATGTGGGGCGTGACCCCCACTTTTATTCAAAATAATAATAATAATAATAATGCCTGCTAAGCAAAATCACAGAGAGACACTACCCGAAGGAGTGATTGTGGAGGTTGACCAATATTAAAAATGGTTCAGTTTGAATGGATGCAGGAATAAGAGAATAGCTTCTTCTTACTCCTAAATTTATTATAAACAATTCAAATTCTTTACAAAGTTACACACTTCCCAATATTTTTTTCTTATTTCTCTTATTCTCACACCATCCAAACGGAAGAATAAACCTACGGCTCAATCCTAATATATAGATCAGTACGTACCATAAAATAGGAAAAGAAATTCGTAATAGAATAGTACATTAAGGCAAATCTGATTGGAAAATAATAACCCCTCTAAAATTAATTAAAGAACCTAACAACTAAATATTGATCAAACTTTATTTTCTAAATTCCTAACTTAGTTGTACTTTTGCAAAACATCTATAATAGAATAGTAAATTATCTTTACAATGTGCGAAGAATCTAAAACACGAAAACTAAAGTATTTTTCTGTAAAAATCTAGTTGTCATCAAGGTAATGTGCAGTAATATAACTATAACCAAGACCATATTTACCAGCAGTCCAAATATCATATGTTATTGAGACCTTATAGGTAGTTACAAGAAATTGGGCTACAAATTGATTTCTACATTCAATAAATTATTTTTTAAGTTCTTTGGTAATTTTTCTATGATGGAATGTTCTATAAAGTGGTTTGCCTACATCACATACTATCAACCGTGCAAAACTAATACAATTACACATACTTATTGGTTGTGGGCAATGTAACGGGCAATATTTTCGGTGAGTTTTAGTACCATTCAAGTTTATAGTTGTTTGGACCAACTGAGAGTCAAGTTCATCTTGCGGTTTTGTTTAGTTTTTTCATATTTTTCGGCATGTTTTTAAAATGTGTCTATACCATAAATTTTAATGTATGTGTAGTTAGATTTACAACCTCTTACCTTACACCTTGCCGAGATTAAATTTCCTTCACGTCAGACGCCATTTCGTAATTTTGCCGCCATTTCGCGTTGTATCGGAGATTGGACCTTTTCTTCTTCTCCTTTCCTCCAGTGTCCGTCTGCGATGCTATCAGAACGTTAAACCAAGGAGTTGGATCAGCACTTAAAGGTGTCAAATTAATTAAAAAACGCTCAAACTTGAACCATGCGCTCCACTAGAGTAATTAGGATTTGTGGATAACTGGGTGGTGGATAATTGAATTTTGTGGACAAATATATTGGTGGTGGATTAGTCGAATTTTGTTGATAATTCGGATCTTGTGGAAAATTGGGGGCGATCTGAGCCTCCGGATAAGTGGTAAACACTAATCACAACCCATCAATATGATTATTGTCATGATAATGATAAATTTTCGTATTAATAATTTTATTATTAACAATTATGTTTGGTATAATAGCGATTATTTTTATCATTGTAATTAATTTATATTATTATTATGACGATAATGTTGTTATAATTATTATTATTATTATGATTACGAATATTATTAATTTTTATATTATAGTTATAATTAATTATTATATTATTATGATGACTTTTTATGATCATGGTAATTGATTAATTACAATTACAAATCATTATTATATATATTTTTTTTCGTTTATTCTTGCTCTCAGAGTCTCAGTAAACTATTCAAATAACATTTTCTTGTTCATAAACAAACTATTCACTCGTGTTACTTCACTTCCAAACACTAGTCAACGTACCTTACTTTTGTGTATTTTTTCCCCTTTCAATTATAACCCTAAGAATTTATTATAGAACCAAAATCAGTTATATTTCCCAAAGCGTGCAGAAGTTTGGTCAAACTTTACTTGAGTTTAGCGACATGGATGTGATTCATAAATATATGTTGGTTTTTGAGTGTACTTTAAGTTTGCGGAATCTTCTTAAATAGTCAAACCTACATAGGGATGCTTCCGACTCATGTAAAAAACTCTCGTTTGTTGTCGGCTATTTATTTCACTTGTTTTGGCTGTACAAATTTTACATTTTAGCGCTTGAAATATATTATGTTCAAAGCAAGCCTAACAAATTAGCAAATATTTAATTGAACCATCATAGTATGTACATAAAATCTATAGTATATTAATTAAATCTCATGACCGCATTAGTCCCTCTCCGAAATTAATCTGAACCATTCAATTTTTTTTCATAGATCGATCAATCAATCTGATCCGTTAATCGTCGATTTATTTTTTCTTTCTCCTCTCATCTCTTCTTTCTCGTCAACAACAGATCTCATCCCCCTCCGAATCCACACCTATCTCTGCATCTCAGCCTCACCTCCTGCCTCTCCTCCGCCAAGTCCCCCCTCACCTCCAGCCCCTCAGACAACCCTTCCCTCCTCGTGGAGCTCCTCCATTGACTTCCCCACGTAGGTATGTTTAGGGGTGTACAAGAAAAACAAAAACCCGCCCAACCCGTTTAGCCCGTCCAACCCGACCCGTATTATAACGGGTTCAAGCATTATTCGGGTTGGGTCGGGTTCTAATTTTATAAACCCGATTTTATTGGATTGGGTTATATTTTTATTTTGATAATCCGGTTTATAACCCGACCCGTTTAGAATTTAGAAATCTCATCTTATCGATATGGTATTTACTGCTTTCTTTAATGAGTTTAATCCCAATATACATTTACTACTTTATCTTTTCCATGACACAACCTTAGTAATTAGCAGAGACTCCTCGGCTTCTCCCTTGGCACTCCCATATATTTAATCTTTCCATTATAAATAGCTTTACTCTTTTCTCGAAAAAGTCCAGATTAATACCAACATGAAATAATATATATATATGGGTGCGTTTGGATGAGAGAAGAAGAAGAGGAAGAATGAAGATGGGAAGAAAAAAAATTATAAACAATCCAAACTCTTCACAAAGTTACACACTTCCCAATACTTCTTCCCACTTCTTCCCTTCTTCCCTTCTTCCCACACCTATCCAAACGCACCCTATGTGTATGTGATTTTGTAAGAAGTCTTCGTCTGTTAAATATGTCGTAACCTTTAAATATTGACGAATGATGATTACTATATTTGCATGCTCATGTAATTTCAGAGTCAAACAAAACAATAATATAGAATTATCAAAGTCATTAATTCAAAATGAAAAATCTTTAGTTTTTTCGTTTAAGAAAATATAATATAAGTAAAATCTACGATTCACATAATCAGATTCAAAATTGTTACATTTATTTATGTACCATATACTTAAGTCATAACCCGTTTAATCCGGAAACCCGTAAAAACCCGTACAAATTCTTAGATAAAAATTTATATGGGTTGGGTTGGGTTACGGATGGGTCAACTAAAGAAATTTTTTAACCCGGTATAATTGGGTTGGGTTAAAATATTATAAAAAAATTACAAACCCGTTTGTTGTACACCCCTAGGTATGTTGTATATGATATATGAGTCAGTTTTATATATTTATATATCGGCACCATATTTACATTTGTTAAAAAATTCAATAATTAAAAATATCTAATATGTAAAAGAAAAATTAATATGTAAATTTTGACGTTTACGTATCATGTACTTCTCTCTTGTAACTTTCTTTTGAGTAATGAAAATTTAGCTAGTGCGGTATGTATATGTCAAATAATGCGTAATATACGAGCATTAATTAAGAGCTTGTACATATTCATCGGGCGCCTACATAGTTTATTAACATTATATTTTTATGCTCCTCAAAAAAGCTTGGTGGACATATAAAATGTGTATGCAAAAAAAATAAATAATACCGAGAAATGAGATTTTTTTCCCCCTTTTTTTAAGCGCGGATATATGGGTGCCGAACTTTGTGAAAGGAAAGGAAGAAAAAAACTCTGATTGTGTTAGGTCGATTGAGAGATTATGGCTCCGTTTCGATAGGTGTGGGAAGAAGAGAAGAAAGGAAGAAGTAGGAAGAAGTATTGGAAAGTGTGTAATTTTGTGAAGAATTTGAATTGTTTATAATTTTTTTCTTCTTCTTTTTCCTTTTTCTTCTTCTTTCTTCCAACGATCCAAACGCATCCTATGTGAGTGAGTTTAACTGTTTAATTAACTTGACACTTGTTAACTATATATTATTGATCATATGGATATGGAGTCGCTATTTCGTCTACCGAAAGTAATAATTTTTAGTTCAAGCAAATAGTTACGGCAAATAGATATAATCCCACTCCACCATTGTGGATGTACTCTATATATGAGAAAACATTTGGCAGCAATTAATTAATCATTAATTTAGTTGCAACTAGAAATTATAACCCATAGACTCAAATGCAGATCTAGTAACAATCATGACTTATTTTTCGAAATTCGAGCTTCAAAGTTCAAACAACAAATCTGAACGGTTCAAGTTTATATTGAAATCTAGCTTATTATGAATCGAATTATATATATTTTTGTTTGAATACCATTTTTTTTTATTTTCTCAAATTTATAAAAATGTTGTTAATTGCGGGTTTACAATTCTCTATTAAATTTTGTTTCTAAAAAACTGAAATATAGTAAAAACCAAAATAAATCACATAATTGAATTCATGTATTTTTTTTCCACATTTGCCCCGCAATAATTATGATAACACCAATTACTCAATAGTAACAATTAAAATTGCAAAACTCCAACCAAATATATGTGATCCAAGACCGAAATTATTTTATATAGGAATTCAGACGCAAAAAATTTTAATAGAAAGAATTATTATTATTTTTTTTAATAAGAAGAAAGTTCGAACGCGTTTTATAAAAGCGTACAGTCTATCTCTTTTGTACCCGTTTATAAAACGCGCTCGAATGCTTCGAACGCGTTTTATAAACGGGTACGAAGGAGAGAGACTGTACAGCTTCCGTTACGCCTCAAAAGGCTGGTCAGATCTTCGTACCCGTTTTTAAAACGCGTTCGGAGCTTTCGAGCGCGTTTTATAAACGTGTTATTAGTTTTTCATATTTTTCATTTAAGCCGCAACATTTAACTTATTAAAAATAATATTTTGCAACAAGGTCCCTGCATGTTTCATATTTACAAAATTCTCAAAATTTTATTTTCAATTAAAAATGTATTAAATAAATATAAGAAATATATCACACATATTTTATATGCATTTAATTGCACATATATTTTTTTAACATGTGTATAATATCATTTAGTTTGAATAATTATTCGCCGATGACCCTGTATTTTTACTATTTAATTCTACAAACTTATCTTTTGCATTGTACTCTCTTTTTTTTATGTTAGTCATATATAATCAAATAATATATAATATGGAAATAATTAAAATATAAATTTTTTAAAAAATTTTGAACATTAAAACTTTAAACATGCATAACTTTTGATAGGAAGATCCGTTTGGAGCAATCGAACACAATCCGGAGAGCTGGCGACGAGATCTACACATGTTACCGGGAAACCCCGTAACAACCATTTTCGGAGCCAAAAAAAGCTCTCTAGACCTCCAAAATCCACTTTGAAAGTTTGCAAACCTAAAAACCACTCTAAACTACTAAAAAAGTTTTTAAAATCATAAATTAATCATTAAAAAGAGAAATGAGGTAAATCAGGTGACTTTCTTGATAGTTATTCAAACAAAATGATATTAATGTCAAAATTAATATTCTAATGCCATTTTTAAATAAAATTAATATGAAATTAAATGTGATATTTTAAAAATTATAAATTTAACCTAAATTCTCACATTAATTTTCCTATTAATTTTGAAAAAAATTGTAATAACTCCATTTCGAAAAATTTACTCCTTCCTACCCGTTTATAAAACGCGCTCGAAGGCTCCGAACACATTTTATAAACGGGTACGAAAGTCTGACCAGCCTTTTGAGGCATAACTGAAGCGGTACAGTCTCTCTCCTTCGTACCCGTTTATAAAACGCGTTCGAAGCCTTCGAGCCCGTTTTATAAACAGGTACGAAGAAGAGAGACTGTACGCTTTTATAAAACGCGTTCGAACTTTCTTCTTATTAAAAAAAATAATAATTCTTTCTATTAAAATTTTTTGCGTCTGAATTCCTATATAAAATAATTTCGGGATCCAAGCAGTTAGTCTTTATTTAGTTTTTTCCTTATTTCATTTCTCTCTCTTTACTTTGTGCAGTGTAGCGTCCTATATATGCCGTTCTAGATAGGGGTGGGCGCATAATGCCTTGAAATCATGGAACTGTTCCGTTCCGTTCATGTGGAACGTATAACAGAATGAAATTTTATTTCATTTCGCAAACAGAACGGAAAATGAAATGCATTTCGTGATTCATCTATGTGAAATACAGTGCAAATATAATTATGCTATGATACCTTGTAAATTTTTATTTTATTAATGAAAATTATCATCTTTTGCTGGCCCTCAAAAAAAGAAATACAATGCAAATATAACCATTCCGCCACGTTCCATCAAAACAGAACGAATTACAAATCAATCTGATACATACCGTTACTAAAACAGAACGAAAAATGAAATGATCCATTTTGTTTCCGTCATCAACGTTACCCACCCCTAGTTGTAGATTAAGGGTAAGTTTTGTAGATAAAGGAAAAGCATTCATTCAGAATCTCAGGCATTCCCTCAGTTGTGGAACAAAATACATTTCTTAAGGAAATTAAAAACATACTCAAAACTTAGGCAAGGTGAATAGATTCATGCATATATGTTCTTATTTGGAAAGTAAGAGTGATGATAAATAATTATAATTATAATTAACTGCAAAAACGTATCACAAGTTCACAACTGCAATTCCTTACGAGGAGAGGAATCTTTGTTAATAGGCTGTCGCGGACTCGCGGTGTCCCCTACTCCCCTATCGAGCCGAATAGTTATGTTAAAACTTTGTTCTTTTTTTTTTTATATTTTCAACACAAACAGGAGATGGGATTAATTGAGCTACAAAGTACAAACAAAGAGCGCATGAGCACGAGTGAAGAACACAAAATGATATGAAATGAAAACGAGTGCTCTTCACAGAGAAAAATTAGAGGGAGGCCGAGGCACCAAGATGATGCCTCCTCTAGGCATCAACTACCTCTGCCTTTTCTTAGTCCGGCTCTCCATGGTCTTATCCACTGTTCTGCTGCTCTCTCGCTCCCCCCATCTCCCTCATCCCACTAAAACCCAAAGCATTGCTGACCTCAATGTCCCTTCCGCCTCGGCACTACTGCCCGTACCTGCCGTGGACCCCTGCGCCGGTCGGTACATTTATGTATACGACCTTCCCAAGAAGTTCAATGAGGACATAGTGCGGGACTGCCGCAACCTCTCCCTCTGGACCAACATGTGCCCCTTCACCACTAACGCTGGCCTTGGCCCCAACCTCAACAACACAGAGGAGGACCAGGATGGGGTGCTACAAAATACCGGATGGTTCTTCACCGATCAATGGATGCTCGAGATCATATTCCACAACCGCATGAAGCAGTATGGGTGCCTCACCTCAGACTATTCTCTGGCTAGTGCTATCTTCATCCCCTACTATCCCGGCCTCGATGTGACCAGGTACCTCTGGGATCCCGAGATTGCAAGGCGGGACAAACTAGGGATGGATTTAATCGAGTGGCTGAGGCAGAGGCCTGAGTGGGCGGCCAGGGGAGGCAGAGACCATTTCCTTGTGTCAGGCCGCTCCACGTGGAACTTGCAGCGGGGTTTAGACCAATCTTATGCTTGGGGCAGCAAATTCCTGGTGATTCCAGAGGTCCAGAACATGACGGTGCTCACTGTGGAGAGACGGCCCTGTGGTGACAATGAGTTTTCCATACCGTATCCGACCTACTTTCACCCGTCAGATAAAAGCCAAGTGGCGGCGTGGCAAGAGAAGGTGAGGTCCAGCGAGAGGCCATGGCTCTTCTCCTTTGCAGGGGGGCGGAGGCCTGACCAGCCGGAGATGGTGCGGAATCACTTGATTGATCAGTGCGTGCAGTCGAGCCGGTGCAAGATGCATGAGTGTCAAACCGGAGGGGTGGGATGCAACTCGACAAGCAATCTGATGAAGCTCTTCATGCAGTCCCAGTTCTGCCTGCAGCCGCCCGGTGACACCAGGGCCAGGAGGTCCATATTCGACTCCATGGTGGCAGGGTGCGTGCCTGTCTTCTTCCATAATGAGTCAGCCTACGTGCAATACCGTTGGCATCTGCCAAGAGACTTTGAGAATTTCTCGGTTTACATATGGGAAGATGAAGTGAAAACGGGGCGGGTGCGGCCGGAAGACGTGCTGCTCCGGTACAGCGACGAGAAAGTAAGAGAGATGAGAGAAGCGGTGATAAAGATGATACCGACTCTCATTTACAAAGATCCACGGTCTACATCAGAAAATTTTATAGATGCATTTGATGTCGCTGTAAATGGAGTTCTTCAGAGGTTTAAGCCGGCATTAATTATTCATTGATTCGGAATAACTAACTAATAGTTAGCTGTGATTAAAGCAAATACTGTACAATAAGCACTGTAAGACATTTTTCCCTCATAATTTTCCCCTTCTTTTTTATGCTAACACCACTTAGCTTTTTTCCTGCCAGCACACGAAATTGCACGTAATTAAGCTTCTTTTTGGTGAGAATATATATATTCCTTCTAACTGTTTGACCTATATTGAATGGTATTCACTCGAGTAGTCAATTTTTCTAATTTAGTTTCTGAAATCCTCAACAACTCTACAAGTTTTATTTCTTGGTAAAACTTAATTGTAAGGTTTGCAAGAGCGCTTACGACTAATTATATATGTTTTTTCTGTTACAACTCGATCGTCGTGTCACGAGTTTCCATACAAAGAAGATGGATAGGATAGTGTCTTAGAGCTGATATTTATCAAAGGTTTAAATAGCGGGTAGCGAACTCGTAGCAGACATGTTAATATCATAGAGGATAGCGGATGGCGGGTATTTAGCGGCCGCTATCGGACCATAGCAGATTTACACACACAAGTGTATTTTGAAGGTCTAGTTTAGTCTAAAATAAAAAATTAAAATAATTTCAAGCAACTAATTAACGCTAACTAAAATTAAATTTATTTTCTATGCATATTTGACCATTAAATTTTAAGAATTTGAAAATGTTCAAAACATAAAAATTGTGGCCAATTTTGTAAACTTTCCATAGAACTTTGGATCACGTCAATCGGAATTCGTATGCGAAAGTTATGTCCAAAATACTACTGCTATATCATCAAATTATAAACTGCATCGCTATTTTCGCTATTATACCGCTATATCACCCGCTATTTTTCGCTATTTCACCGCTATACCCCGCTATTGCCCGCTATACGTCGCGTTATCGGACGGGCCGCTAAATCTGTAACGTTGTAGCGGTGTACCAAATAGCACCGCTATTGCGGCCGCTACGCCGCTATTTAAACCTTTGATATTTATTAATTAAAGATCATCATTTTTTCCCGCCACTTCGGTGAACTCCACCGGTAGACACATTATTAATTTATTATGATTCACCTTTACTTGTTTTAAATTTACTTTGATCGAGAACGAATGTTAGGATTCATGCATTATTTATTCCTCTCTAATTATTCACTGAATCATATAACTATTCATTACAATACAAGCATTAAATTTTGAGTTATATAAAAGAAAAATTCAATTTAATTTGTATAATAATTCAATGCTCACAGATTTTAAATACGTAGCTTGTTCTGTAATAAAACGGCCGCGTTGTGCCTTTTCCGAATAATAATGATTCGATCACTTAAGAAAATATGTGTATAACGATTCAGATTTCCTATAAAACAACTTAGTTATATAAATATTCAACTTATATAAGTCATATGCACATTTATTTTAAACTATATATATAAGTAATCAACTTTGTTATATATATAGGGAAAATTAGGTGTATACCCTCTAATTTTCTCTAATTGGAAATATACTCTTCCAATCTTTAAAATTTGATGTTTATCTCTCAAATCATATTAATAAGAGATATTTGCCATTATCAATATTTCTAATGATAATTTAAATAATAAAAATCAAAGGTTTAATTTTAAGACCAAAGTTCCCTTTCCCATCCTTATCCTGTTTGCCTCTACTCCAAACATGGGTGATTTTCTACTCGCGTTTTAACATCTATAGTACCTATGATCATTGAATGGATAAAAGCATACATAATTTAAATTTAAAGCTTTTGTCTCCACTGATGTTATCATTTGTCCAATCTATCTCATGGTTTAAATTATCCCGTAACAAAGATTGGTTTCAGTGGATTTTTCCAATCTATCTCATGATTTAGTTTAATTACCCCAAAACAAAATTTGGTTTCAGTGAAGATCCGGACATGCCTAATTAATTAGATTTATTTACTCCAAATTCTTCACTTTTCTTCTCAATTTGAGGCAACCTCTGCCCCTCTGAATTGTTTTTTTCGCCTCTTCGATTTTTTTTTTGGGGAAGGAAAATTCTTTTTGACCTGGTGATTTTCCTCATCCATATGCAACGGTTATTATTTATTACAAATAAAAAGATAAAATAAAAAAGTTAGAAACTGGACATCGTTCTAGAAGAGGGGCATGTTAAAAAACTTTTTTTTTAAGATAAATTGGGGTCAAGTCTCCCAACTTATTTTTAAATTAAATGTCTATAAAGACTCCCCAGCCGGGTTTCGAACCTGCAACCGCATGTTAAAGAACTTGGGAAAGCAGGAATATTTTCGTCTCAAAATTACAAAAATCATTTTTATAATTTCACTGGAACTATTGATAAGGGTAAATGTCCTTAATAAATATAAGAAGTCATCGACCGATCATAGTTAGCAATGTAGGGATAAAATTTACTTAAGGGATGTTCTTGTTGGGTGTGAAGACGATTTGTTTATTAAGTCACGTATTACTAATTGCTCATCAAATATGATGTTTCTTACTAGTTAAGTAAGAGATTATTTATTCACCAAGTAGAAAAATATGTTTTTTGAATCTTGATTGTAAAAAAAATATATATATATCTTATGGTAAATTATTTTTTCATTCCTAAGTTATTCTAGGATATATAAAGAGTCTAGATCCTCCTATAATCAATACACAGAAAAACAAAAAAGTTTCAAGCTCGTACTTTTTCTACTTCATAAACAATATTAGGCAGGTGGCGTTTTGTGATTTTTCACCATCCGTATGATTTTTCGCAATTTTTAGTGTTTTAGGGTGCGTTTGGCAAACACAAGGTTAGTAGGGTTAGTGGTGTAATGTTAGTATTTTTTGGGGTTAGAGGGGTAGAATGGTGAGGGTAGTGATTTGATGGGGTTAGTGCAAACTTAAGGTTAGTGAATGTTATTTGGCATGGTATGTTGAAGTTAGTATTTTAAGGTTAGCAACTATTAGTGGTTTAATTATTATTAACTATTGTTAATTAGTAGTTATAATAACTATTAATTTTAATAAAAATATTATTAATTATTAACTATAAATTATAAAAAACCATTATTAACTATTATTATCATTATTATAATAACTATTACTGAATATCGTTATTATTATAATTTTAAATTAAGGATTATTTAAATTTATACAATTATTATTAATTACTAATTATTATTAGAATAACTATTATGAATTATTAATTATTATTAATATTACTATAATTATTTATTATTATTATTATTCATATTATTTATTTTGAATTATTAATTATTAATTACTAATTAATATTAATTATTAGTTATTAATTATTATTAATACTCATTAATTATTAATAAATAATTAGTATTACAATAACTATTATTAATTATTATTTATTTTTAATTATTAAGTATTAATTAATTTAATTATTATTATATTAATTATTAACTATTATTAAATATCAATTACTAATTATTATTAATTATTAGTTATCATTGATTATTAATTACTAATTATTATTAATTATTAGTTGCTAATTATTAATAATAATTATTAATTATTAACTATTTGTTATTATTATTGATTATTAATCATCTTTAATATTATTAATTATAAATTATTTGTTAATTATTTATTATTATTGTTTTAAAATTACTAATTAATAATAACTATTATTAATTATAAAATACTATTACTTATTAATTATTAATAAATATTATTACTTATTAAATACTATTAATTAATAATAATTATTATTATTTATTAAATGTTATTGATTATTATTATTTTATGTTAATTAGTTATTTATTATTAAATATTAATAATTAATATTTATTAATTATTATTAATTATTAATCATTATTATTAATACTAGATTTGTGCTAACCCCACGGGGTGAAATTGCTAACTCATCTTTTGGGAGAGGTAGTGGGTTAGCACAAGTTTAGTGCTAACCTTAACTAACATCAACTCATTTGGCAAGTTGAGGTTAGTTGGTTAGTTCCACTAACTATGGTTAGTGCTAACCTATTGTTTGCCAAACGTACCCTTATTTTTTTCTCTATTTATCTCTTGCTATTGTATTGTGATATGTGTGGCTATCTCGTCTTTACAACTGATATCAGAGGCCAAGGTTACAGGGGAGGTTCTATTGGTGTACAAAATCCAATTGAATGCTTATGAAGGAGGAATTGTTACTCAAACAATATGGATGATAGGAGGGTAAATATCCGATGTTATGATGGTAAGCATTTTGATTATTGAAAGTTACAAATAACTGACATACTGTATACTAGAGAATCAGATGATACTTTAAAAGAGAACAAACCTGAAGGTACGGACGGGAATGCATAGAAGAAGTTAGATCGCCGCACACTCAGTTTCATTCGAAACACCATCTCCATTCAAAATTTGAAAGACAAACAAAATTCCATGTGGGAGAATTTTGACTCGCATTACAGTAAGGACAGACTGACATCCTCTTATTGCGAGGCCATTCGCTCTTTGTATACTTGCTTGTTTTTCGAATTCTTAGACTCTCTGGAGAGTAGACTTAAAGTATTTTCTAATGCTGCAAACCTCACTTGAAATAAGTAAACATAACTCCAATTATGCCTCTACAAAGTCAAACAATCAAATTAGAAAACTGTATTCTTGATAGAACTTAGTGTTTCTCCTAATTCACTCTCAAAATCACTAAATTTTAGACATTAATTGATCAAACAAAAACCAAAAATTATGGAGAAGATGCTTAAGTATCAATCTCAACCGAAAAGAAATCTAACAACTCTGATACCACTGTTAGAAATACAAGAGCATTCAACATACCGTAGTGAAAGTCGATTTCTACAGTTTCGAGACGATTCTTTTCACGGCATGATATGCATAAGTCCTTCTCATCATCTGAACCTCTGTTTTTATGCACTAGTTGACAGCAACCACGTTTGAGAATAAGTCATGCCTTTAGTTCCATAGTACAAGTGCCAGATGACTGTCGCACACCAATCTCTCCAATAGATTACGGTATTTTACTCTCACATAGTGCTTCTACTTGATGAAATAAGTAGAAGAGAAGTGAAATCTCTATCTTTCTCTGTTCTCTATTTCTCTGCTCCGTTTGGATAGGTGTGGGAAGAAGGGAAGGAGGGAAGAAGTGGGAAGAAGTATTGGGAAGTGTGTAACTTTGTGAAGAGTTTGGATTGTTTATAATTTATTCCTTCCCTTCTTTCTTCTTCCTACCTTCTTCTCAACGCATCCAAACGTAGCCTCTGAAAAGAATTATATATTCCATGCATGCATTAAAACGCATCTGTATAGAGAGATGTATAAAAAGATCATTAGCAACCAGTAGGTGCGAGGTGGAACGGTCCATTTCAAATATTGTAAATTTAATAAATAACTCCACTTCTAAATTCTAACACGAATGTCAAGTTTGAATTGTGGGATTGAGGTAATTCGTCAATATATTCTTATCGAATTTTCGATTTCTCCATTGATCTAATTTGATGAGACAATCGGTGTCACTTTGGATTGAAATTGGTGATTGTGAATGAGTGAAAAGAAGGGAATCCAAAAAATATTTCTTTAAACCCATTCCCTTCTTTTCACTCATTCACAATCACCAATTTGTTGGTAATTGTTTCATATCTATAATTAAACCAATACAAATTTTATAATTATAGATATGAAACAATTATGGATGAATTTTTAATACTTATAATTATAACGTTTTTTATTATTTAATTATTTCATAACGTTTTAAAAAATAATCAGTTCCAAATTAGTAATATTATAATGATAATAACGAAAGTCTCTGAAAGTTAAGAGATAATATGTAGCAATTATTTTATAAAGCTATGTGATACTCTTTATTTATATTTTAATAATGTGCAAATAAAATTATATTATTTAGTTCAAAAACAAAAAAATTTAATTATTTATTCATTCTCCTCTATTACTAACTTCAACATATCACACCAAACAACATTTACTAATTTTAAACAAGTACTAACTCCTTCCGATCACTAATCTAACCATTTTACTCCACTGACTTAACAAATATTAACCTTACATCACTAACTCTTGTTATACGAAACGCAGTCTAAAAGAGCATGTTGCCTTCTCCTATGTTGGAGACTTGAGATGGTTGACTGAGAGATTTATAGCACACAGAGCTGATAAGCGTCATCCAGCGGAAAATCATCAGCGTCATCTAACCCTCCCCTCCTCTTCAGTTTTCGCTTTTTTTCCGCGCGCCTGGGTAAGACGCCCCTCCCTCACGTGTCTTTTCTCCCTCACGCGTCCTTCCTCCCTCGCCTCCCCTTCCTTCCTCTCTAGCAACCCTTACCCTCTCGCACTGCCTTCCGTCCCTCCCTCCCTCTCTCCCTGGCCATCCATTTTCTCTTTCTCTCCCACACACTTGAACATAAAAAGCAAATAAACTAAACAGATGTAACAACTAATTGAACATAAAAAGCAAATAAACTGAACAGATGTAATAAACAATGTGCACTCATACAAAAAAAAATAAAAGCGAGTAAATAAACTGAACAGAAATGACAAATAAATTGAACAGTTATAACAAATAAATTGAATATATGTCACAAACATGCTGACTCGTATAAAAAATAAATAGTGAACATTAATTGAACATATATAACGAATAAACTGAATAGATACAACAAACAAATTGAACAGATATAACAAACAAATTGGACTCATGCAAAAAATAAAAACTGAACATAAATTGAACAGATATACAAATAAAATGAACATATGTTAAAAATAAATTGAACATATATTACAAACAATTTGAACTCATACAAAAAATAAAAACTGAACATAAATTGAACAGATATACAAATAAAATAAACATATGTTAAAAATAAATTGACCAGATATTACAAACAATTTGAACTCATACAAAAAAAAACTGAACGTAAATTGAACATATATACAAATAAAATGAACATATGTTAAAAATAAATTGAACAGATATTACAGATAATTTGAACTCATATAAGAAAATAAAAGTCAACATATATATCATGAGATAAAAGGAAAGAGAAAAAAAAGAAGAAGGGCCAGTGAAAAACGAAAAAAAATTAAAGAGAGATAGAAGAGAGCACGGAAGGAAAAAATAATGAAGAAAGAAGAAGAAGCGAAGGGAGGGAGGGGAACTCACGACGGAAGAGAAAAGGGAAGGAGAGCCATGCCTGGGAGCGGAGGGAGGGAAGGTACACGCACTCGGATCGCTGGGTGAGGGAGGTGCGCACGCTCGAATCGCTCGGATTAGATCGAAGCGCTGTGGTCGATCGTGGATGACTCGGATGACAAAACAATGGATGGTAAGTAGTAATTACCTATAGCACACGGGGTCCTTTTTATCACAACAGAAACATCTGTCAGTGGGATTGAGATTCGGCCCAGTTAAAACAAGTTGGGCTTTCACTAATAATATTTATTGAATATTGATGCTCTTAATTTTCTAGTTAGTGGCACTTGTACCCTAAGATCTTGTGGACTATTATTTTCTGCAGCTCCAACCCAAAAAAAAAAAAACCAGCACCACAATTTTTTTACCATTAACCGTTCGATCTAATTTCGATGAACTTGATATTAATCACAGAGCATCTATTGTTGATCGAACGGTCATGAAAGAAAGACTTACTCTGCAGCTTATAAAAAACCTGTAGAGGATTTCGTTCGTAGGTCATGTAGTCATTTCATAATAAATATTATCATAAAAAGGTTTGCAAATTGATTGATATACATATATATGAGCCAATGAAATCATTTCAGCCGTTCCATCTCAATCTGGATATGACGCTGCATCCTGTTATATATATCCATTCATTCAAAATAATAATAATGATAATGATAATAATAATAATAATAATAATAATAATAATAATAATAATAATAATAATAATAATAACAATAACAATAATAAATAAACAAGTCGACGGCGTCAAGAACTAATTTAACCAAACCCAATAAATATGATAATTAAATAATAGGGAGTGTTGAGAAGAACATGGATAATAATAATAATAGGGATTAGCCTCAGAATTTTAATATTAATAGGGAGACACTACAAAAAAGATGGTCTTTACATAGACTTTTATAGCTAGACTTTTTTTATTTATGTTGGTTATTGTTCTATTGCTAGATTTACTTGATGAATTAAATCTAACAAAATTTTTAGCAAGACTCAATTTTCTATTAATAGCTCTTTAAAAATCTAGCAATTTATTTTTGAAAATTGAGTCTTGCTAAAAAAATTCTAAATTTAGTACATCAATTATATCTAACAATAAAAAAATAAATCTAACAATAGATCAATATCTAACATAAATAAAAAAGTCTATCAATAAAAATCTATCTAAAAATTATCTTTCTTATATAGTGAGAAATCTGAGACGTACGAACGTATAAGTTGGGTCAAACTCTGATGCAGAGCTTAATATAAGAATTTTATAAAAGCGCTATATATATTTTAATTTAGACTTTAGTCGGTGACAGTTGCGACTAGTACACGTCCCATCTATCGGGCGTCGATGTTGATTCTTCGAGAAATAAATAAACGAATCAGATCCAAAATCGGGATGCCAAACCATAACGTATTCAAATCAAGTTATTTATTAATGATCAATTTTCATCCTGGATTTTCTGTTTGTGGAGCAAGCTAGCACTAAATTTGGTCAAACTGCGAATTTAGTCTGCACCATTGCATATTTGCATGCACCCTTCGACTCTCCTCTCTCTGTAAATAAACTAATTTTGTAACCATAATAAATATAAAATGTACTAGATCTCTTTATCTATTTCTTTTCCTCATTTGACAAAACCATGTATAACAAGAACAATTACTCAAACACGTACAGGAAACAAATCAAGGATATACATGTACATGGACAAGCTGGCTAGCTGTCTTCCCCAGACTGACACATGCATACCCTAAGTAAACACTGCTCTTCTTCTTAATTTCTCAGCGTGTATCTTTCTACAAATTAACAATATTTCTTTGCCATTGCTAATCACCTATCCCTTAGTTTCCATGGAACACATCCATGGATTCATATTCACAAAAAGATACATACCTTCCTTAGCCATTCCACTTGCCGGTCTCCTTTTGCTTTTCTCCTTTCGCTCTGATTCCCCCGGCGGCCTACATTTTCCCGAATTTAGATTCTCTCTCTTCTCCAAGGGCAATTCTTTGGCACCCACCAACCCATGTTCAGGCCGTTATATATACACGTATGACCTGCCCACACGTTTCAACACTGATTTATTACGCGAGTGCACTGCTCTGTGCCAATGGACTGACATGTGTCGGTTCATAGCTAACTCGGGACTCGGGCCCCCTCTGAATGACACAAGCGGAGTACTTCTTGGGACTGGGTGGTATGCAACCAACCAATTCACTCTGGAGGTCATATTCCATAACCGCATGAAGCAGTACCAGTGCCGGACTACCAACTCTTCATTGGCAGCTGCAATATACGTACCGTTCTACGCAGGCCTAGATATCGGGCGACACTTGTGGGGTATAACATGTCAGTGCGTGATTCTCTATCCCTAGATCTTGTTCAGTGGCTCAAGTCTAAGCCTGAGTGGTGGCTTCATGGTGGAAACGATCATTTTTTCATCTCGGGAAGGATCACCTATGACTACAGGCGCCCGACCGAAGAAGAAAAGAGTTGGGGTAACAAGTTGATGCTTCTACCAGAGACTAAAAATTTCACACTGCTAGCAATCGAGTCTGCCCCTTTTACAACAAACGAGGTGGCAATACCATACCCGACATACTTTCACCCATCAAATGTGAGTCAAGTGGAATCGTGGTAGGAAAAGGTGAGGTCCATGGACAGGCCTTGGTTGTTTTCCTTTGCAGGAGCGAGACGACCTATGAAAAGCACTTCAATTCGGGACCACCTAATAAATCAGTGTACACAATCCGATGAATGCAGGCTTGTACAGTGCGGTTATGGAAAAGATAGCTGCCACTCACCGACCCGAATAATAAAATTGTTCAAGCATTCCAAGTTTTGCTTGCAACCAACAGGAGATTCTTACACGAGACGGTCAACATTTGATTCAATCTTGTCAGGTTGCATACCTGTATTTTTTCACCCAGGTTCGGCCTACACACAATATATGTGGCACTTTCCGAAGAATTATTCGAGATATTCAGTGTTCATACCAGAAGATGAGGTGAGAGAAGGGAAGGTTAGTATAGAGGAGGTATTGTCCAAGTACAGTGAGGAGCAGGTGAGAGAGATGAGAGAGAATGTGGTAGGCATGATAGCGAGAATTGTGTACAAGGATCCAAGGTGTGGATTGGAATTGGAGGGCTATAGAGATGCATTTGACGTCGCCATTGACGGAGTAATTGAGAGAGTGAAGAGATTGAAAGGAGATTAATTTCCCTGATCCTACTGCTACTGGTACAGACTACAGACAGCGAGCGAGGGAAGTGAGAATAACTAAACTGGGGTCGTTTCCAATCAATGGTTTAATTCCAATCAATTATTTTCGTGTGAAAGGATGTTCATTTCAATGAATTTATCAATTTGATGATTATATATATGATTTTGTAGATTCTGAAGAATAATGGTTTTCAATATTAGGCTTATATTATTTATGGTGAAATGAAAATGAGTAGGAAAAAAAAATGCATAGTTAATTTATGTGCTGCCTGAAATGAATATCAGAATATGTATATGATAGGCTTACTAATAATTGTTTAGTTGCGTGGCAAGTGGACTATGGACAATGGGAGAGATGATATTTTATTGAATGGGCCGATGCTGTAACTTTGAAGACCGGGCCGTAATTAAGGATTCGGACGGATGAGTCCATGACCCGTCTATAAGGATTCGGGCGTAAGGCTTACAGTCTAATGTTGGGTTTGCTTTAAAACCAAAAGAATAAATAATTCTAGTGATTCAAATAAGCAATCCAGAAAACATGAACTCGCAGAACCAGCAGTGGAACGGACCGTTCCAATACACCAGAAAATTAAATTATGAGCGGAAGCTTACCTAATTCCATTGCTATGGTCTGAATCTTGATGTTGAGCACTTGTTGATGTCTCCTTACGCTCCTTATCTCCTACTATTGTGCACACCAAGAACGGGAGAAAGGTCTTCCAAAGGATCAAGACACGTCCTTCGATGCCTTACGCCTAAAAGCAAAGCACTATCTCTCTCTAATCAATGGAATAACTAGAAAGAGGGACAGAGTTGCTGCTATCAACTCATGTATGCAGCAATCACGTTGTTGTCTTGTCCCTTGGGGACCAACCCCTATATATAATAAGAACCAAGGGCTTCTTGGCCTCCTAACAATGCCATAATTAACCATCTTAATTGAACAATGTTTCTAAATATAACCACCTATAAAAGACAACACATTCCTATACCAAAATCCTGCTTTTCTTTACAGCCCTATATACTAAGCAGAATCAGCCCACCAAAAATAGATTATTTCCTTATATGGCACAGAGTCTGGAACGGACCGCCCCAGAATTAGGACGGGCCATTCCAACACTGAACAATCTTACATCTAAATGAAGGAAAGTAGGAAACTCTTCTACTTCTACAGTTCTACAACACCAAGAGAATTCTCGCTGCCTCTCTCACAAACGACCAAACTCCAACTCCCATTTGCCTCTCTCTCTCTCTCTGGCTTATATCTCTATCAAGTTTCCATCACAATACTCGGGCAACTCTTCTCTTGTCTTCTCGCATCTTATATATATCTCTGCTTAAAAGGCACCAAATTGGAACTGTAAATTACTAAATTTTAGTTATTTGAGTCCCATTTTAAGTAATAAAGCACTCATTTTCATTTACTGAATTTCAGCGCTTCAATTGTTGCGTTTAAAAGTCTCAAATGCTCCACATTTGTTATACAGTCATCTTTTGAAATTTATATCAGTGGCATCATCAAATTCTAAACATAATAAACCGTCTAAAGATTTTTGGAGCAAAACGCATAACCCTACAACAACTAAGCACGAAATAATGGTACCACTATCTCTATGTTGACAATTCATGCTAAAGTTAGATAAATGATAATATCATCTCAATACTAACAAATTCCTTACAAAAATTGTTGTTTCAGAAAAAAAACAATACTATAACGGCCTGCTCAAGTATTAAATATAAAAAAAATGAAATGACTGATTTCAAATCAACTGGACGTGAAAACTAAATCTTTGCACGTTGATTGAGTAAAGAGTTGTGCTACTTTAGGTTTAATTGAAGTTAATTTCAAGCCTAATCATTCAATCGAGTAAAGCAGTATTCTAAGGCTGTGCTTCAGGATTAGATTTCCGAGGGAATGGAAAGAGAGATGGAGGAACAAATTTAAAAAATGGGCTGACCGAATCGGGGTACTCCTCTAGGAAGAAAAGTAACGGATGGAAAGAAATAGAAGACAAGGTTACCATAGAGATAGATTTGTGAAGGACTTACCTCATAGCTATACCCCTCGATTTGGAGGGTAATAAGTTATGGACTTATGGTCAATTCTTATCCACTTTATATTCCATTCTTTTGAAAGGATTCTAAAACAGGCCCTAAACGAGCATATTTCTAAACAAGCAAGTAAAGCATGAGAATACAAATACCAAAAGGTGTTGAAACATAAAGTAGAAAAACTCAAAATTTTATTTGATAAATTCGTTTGTAAAATTTCGTTGGACTTTTTATCTTCTGAAACCGATTATTCATCAATCTCACTTTAATTTTACTTACCCATTACTTATCCGTTATGTAAATTCATTAGTGAATTCTTTAATGTCCACTAACGTTGGTACATTTATTTCCTATATCAAGGCTTTCAATTTCCTACGATTAATTCGTAAATTAATTGGCTGTAAAAAGCGTTATTTGAGATCCTTTATAAACAGTCCAATTTGACTAGAAGAAGAGGCAGTAGAACTGTAGAAGTCGATACCACTTGATTAAATATTCCAAATCTTTACTTTGATATTTCTCATAGTAATTTTCAATTTGATTTGAATATTTTTCGATTGATTCTGTTGGATATTGTGGAGGACTCTCATCAGTCACTTCTCCGTTCATACCCTAAGAAGTGACACCTATCCGAATTTTCTTGGTTGCGGTTTCTCTTAAACGTTGAGACGGAATACGCTTAAGGACAGCGCTTAGTGCGATTCGGATAAAAAAACTATTTTAATTACTTATTTTATTTAATTTTATGCTATCCGAATTTATTTATTTGATTTTACACCAACAAAAGGTACATGCATGGGCATGTACAGAGACTATCTTGGTGAGTATATTTAAAAAAAGTGCCTAATTTTATTTAATCTCGAATTCACAAGAAAATTTAAGGAATAGGCATAAAATCAAAAGAATTATTTCAATTAACGATTTCCATCCCATCACAATCACTCTCCAATTTTCCCTCTTTCTTTTTCACTAAACCATCACCCTATCACCAGATTTTTGAGAGAAAAGGGAATATCAAGGTTGCAATTCGAAATCCAAAGGAAGAGAAGAAATTGGTGCATTCAGTACATGCATGTACTGGTACCATATGCATCCGATTAAGAGTACTACATACTAGAAACATAAATTAAAATCACCAAACTAAGCGCTAAATTTGAGTTCGAGTCTCAGTAAATAGAGCTAAAAATAGTGAAAGATCGAGAGGTTTCTTACATATTTAAGGCCGATTGAGAGGCGTGATCTCTCGATCTCTTTGACAAACTAGGATTTTCTCTTTTTGGGGTGAGAAAGTCGAAGTGCATAGAGAAAGACATGGGGAGAGAGAGAGAGCGAGCTTTGTTTTTTCTTTCTCAGTGATCTAATAGGTGGATAGCTTGATTGGGAAGAAAGTGAGAAGCGGCTTTGACAGAGAGGTCAAGCGGGGGAGAGAGTTTACTAGGCCGATGATCTTATTAATTCTTGTAAGAATGGGAAGAAGATGAGAAGCGGCTTTGACAGAGAGGTCAAGAAGGCGAGAAGCGGCTTTGTCACTAGGCCGGTGATCTTATTTTAATTATTGTAAGAATTTACCTAATATGACGAGGCCATATCATTTGTATCTAATATTTTTGTACAATGTGTCAAAAAGTCGAAACATATCCGGGTGCATGTCAGTTGTATTGCGGTTTCTTTGGTTTTGTTGCATGTGATTATATTCGGGGGTGATAAGGATCATCCTCGATATTCATCATCCCCATCATCCCCACGCGTTTTTCTATTTTAGGATTTACACGTTTTCTATTTCTAGAAATCACTCTGTTTCCCTCCCTGCGTATGCTCGTCCCTCCTCCCATTCCTCCTGCGTACGCTCCCCCTCCCCCTCCCCTCTCTCACAGACACTATATATTGATTATAATTGTTGAAGTTAATATATATAACTGTTGAAGTTAATATATATGCCAACTTCAATAATTTAAATATGCCCACTTCAAATATTACCTTCAACATTTAAATATGCCTAGTTCAACAATTATATATATTAACTTCAACAGTTATATATATTAAATTCAACAGTTACATATATAACATATTATACAACAGTTACATATATAACTTCAACAGCTACATATATAACTTCAACAGTTATATATATTAACTTCAACAGTTATATATAGTAATTTCAACAGTATGCTTTCGGCTAACCAGCCCATGGGTACAGAGCCCGTAAGACCCCCACCTCAAAAAGCCCGATAGAAGCACGAAGACGGAACGAGCAGAACAAAGAAGAATCGAGGATTAAATCCGCTACACACTTGATTTATATTCATGAGAAGAGCAAAGCCGAGAGCACACCAGGATAGCCATGTATAAAGCATATGCACGTAACTAGATACACTGACTCTACATCTTACTATGAAATGAGAGAGCTATAACTTCAACAGTTATATATATTAACTTCAACAATTATATATATTAACTTCAGCAGTTACATATATAACATATTAACTTCAACAGTACATAGAGAATGTTCGTGGCGTGTAGTTTGATTTCCGAATTATGAAATTCTTGGCCAGAGAGTTAACTTCAACAGTTAGGATAATACCTTCAACATTTAATTATATTAACTTCAACAGTTATGAAATGTGTAGGAGAGAAAGAGGGAGTGTGGGGGGACAGCGTACGTGAGAGGGATGAGGGGGGAGGGGGGGCAGCGTACGTGAGAGGGAGGATGGGGGACAGTGTACGCGAGAGGGGGAAGAGATTAGTTCACGCGGGAGAATGGAGACAGCATACGCGGAAGGAGAGCTCACGCGTTTTCTCTTTCTGAAATTCGGGGATGATGGAGATGATATAATCTCTGAGATGGTCCTAAGCAATTCCGGATTATATTTGTAGGATCCTTGGCAGCTCAGTTTTCATTGTTCCGAATTTTTCCTAGTTAAAAATTAATGCAGTCTGATCTGATCGTTGCAAAAAAGGTAAACTTATGGTGGTCAAGTGTCAAATTTAACTGTTCTCTTCTTAGCTTGCAAAGTCCTGTAGTATGTAGATTAAATCACAAGCATGATAATTTTCTTGAAGCGAATGGTTTCTGTTGGCCAATCTGGGGATATTAATGGTTTGTTGTCGCCATCAATAAACCATTATTTTTTCCCTGGGTTAGTCTCCACTTCGAGAAAAAGGAAAAGTATTAATATGTTGGTAACAATTAAATTAAAATTATTAAATTTACCCAACTCATTAAATACAGATTAGAGAAACAGAACCTCAGATTGGATCAACATGGGACGAAAGTATGATGGAGACGTTTAACAAACGAACGAAACAAAAAAAAAAGACAAAATTTTAAAAAAGAAAAAGCTGAAGAGGGGGGTGGGGGGGTTCTGGATTATGTAGCTTGGTCAAAGGTTTGACTCCTTATTTATGGTATAGAGAACACCGAACCATATCCTACTCCTGATATTATTATTATTGCACCAAGCGGGTTTATAATTTTTATTAATATTTCAATCTAACTCAGTTATATGGGTTAAGAAATTTATTTATTAGTAGATTCATCCGTAATCTAATCTAATCTATATAAATATTTATTTACGGATTCTTACAGATTTTTACGGGTTTCCGGATTGAACGGATTATGATTTATATGGTGCATAAATAAAATTGACAATATTAATAAGAGAAAATATTCATATGCCTAGGTTATACATAAAGGAAATATATCATGGTCAATTTCTTTACTATCATTAAAATGCCTAGGTTATAATACATACTTTTATCATACGTATCCTACTTGTATTTAGAAATCTATGGCTATGTAGTTCATGACTAAACAAAACAAAAGTAGTGAGTTATCATGACTGAATAATCTAAGGCTACTATAATTTATTCACCAAGCCATATTGAATTCAAATAATAATTAAAATTCTAAAATACATTCGCTTTTAAATTTCACCGAAATAACACTATTATGACTTAAATAACAGATTTTTGAAGCAAAATGCATAACGCTACAACAACCAAGCACGAAATAACAGTGGCGTTATATTTTTGAAAAATTGGCGATATAACTGTAAATTTTTGCATTTGACGGCGTAAAAACGGATAGGTCACTCAACTCAAAAAAAAATTTAAGCCGAATTCAAATTCATACCAAACCCTATTTTTTTTTTTTAGCTTTTAAAACTTTGATTTTGACTTGTTAATTTTTTATATTTAAAATTTTAAAGTAACTGATAAGATAGGCCAGTTGTATGATTGCTTATTATATACACACCGTTTTTCTTCCGTTATATCACTGTTATAACACCGAATCGCTAAATCAACTTTGTACCTTTATATCACGAAAATCGCAATTTAAAACCTTGAATTAACAATAAATTTAAACAATCCCAGGCTACTAGAGTTCATTTACCAAATCATATCGACCTTATATGATTTAACTAAACGGGTTGGGTACGGATTATGAAGAGAAAATTTATGACTTGTGAAGTGAAATTGATTTGTCAATGGGGAATTACAGATTTACGATTGAATGATTGCTCTTTATCAGATTCAAAACAACGTCGCATATGGTTCATCAATGCGTTAATTTAAAGGAATTTCTAATCTTATATATGACCGTGCCACCAAATTAACAAGTGTGAACGCATTTATATCTATATCTACATCTATAGTATTAATCAAGACTAGCAGCAACGCCCACCCAATGTGTGGGTGGACTTTAACATATGAAAATAAAAATATTATTTGACATGAATATGTTTGCCATTTTCAATATTTAAGGTTAACGTTGTCTTGATCGGTGATAAAGCAGTATTCACCAATTTAAACAAAATAGAATCAATAAAAGTAAACATCCGAACAACTAAAAAAATAATTCAATGAAAATAAATAAATTTATCAATTTTTATTCGTTTCACATAAAAGTATTTTATCTCAAATATAAAAACAAATAATGCAATATGACAAAATTTTTGACTCGCACTTGATCTACTATTGTAACGAATAAAAATCATACTCAAGACAGAGAAATATTTTGTAAAAATAATAAATTATGGAAAAGTGGATGAGGAAGAAAAGAGAATTGCTAATTAATTAAAATAATGTATGAGAAATTAGTACATAAGAAAAATAATTAATTAAAATTTTGGCCACGCCATAAATAGAGAATTAATTGCTGTATAAGCGCTTATAAATTGTGAATTGAAAAGGAAAGTTTTGCAGGCTACACAACAATATTGTCCATTGATGGTGATAATTATAGACTGTTTTTTAGAAAGCAATTCGTTATGGATTTATTAAATTAAATGAATTAATTGTTGCTTAATTTAATTATGAAATAAAAATAGAAGTTTTTTCAAGTTGATTAGATGTGATGCTGAAATTTAATTTGGTAATTGTTCTCTTCTCCGATTATCTCCGATTAAAAAAATAAAAAAACGAAATATTTTACGGACTGTTTAATGCGATGACTAACGAAATATAAATCTGCTGCCATTTGTCATTCTGACTAACGAAATTGAAATCCATTTGAATTGTATTCTCAATACTACATGTGTGTAGGTACATGAAATTAGGGATGGCTTAATACGGTCATTCAAATTGTATTACTTGTTTTCTATCCTGATTTCTTTATTCTATTGGCAAAATGTCATACAACATGTGCAAAAACAGAGAACAACCCATTTTCATCCGCAAAAATTTTGAAACGAAAGATAAAATTTTCTTCAAAATAAACGTATATACTACAAACAGATAATAACAAATAAGGCATGTACGAATACAAAAATTTAATGAATAATGACAACACAGATGAAGCAAGTTCTAGGCACAAATGCAAAAACAGTTAGGTTTGTTTCCCGCTGTAAAGAAGAAAACTGTCTAAATTCCAGATTCCACACCTGCCAAGAAAACCAAAAAAAGTTATAAATTATAAATGAAAACAAGTATGAAGGCAAGGGGAAGTACAAGTAATAGTCATACCTGGATTTCATTCTAATTAGTAATGGCCACAACAAACAGGGACGGAGCTAGAAAATTTCATAAGGGGGTTCACTAAATCTTCAGTCGCTTTGTGGGATCAATAGAATAGTTTTTGCGTTAACTTGAATCCCTTTAGGAACTTTTTTTTTTTTAATATTTGACAACCGCTGTCAAAAAGTATCTGTTAAGGGATTTGAGAGATTGAAGTACCATCTTGAGGTTGTCGTCTTTTCAAAAAAATTCCATATTCAATTTAACAGAGAACATTTGTCACACCCCAAAACTCAAGGTAATATGGCATGTAAACCCCAACAAAATCAGCCCCTTTTTACCCACATTGCATACCCAATTGGTACCACATTCACATAGCATATTATATCACTACTATTATCACAAGCACAGAAAATAAGTTCTAAAATGATAAAGTGTGCAACATAGTAGGAAAAGTATCAATCATACAAATGACATAAGTGTGGTAATGGCCTCGATACATATCATACCCAAATATAGTACATACAAAAGTGGTACACAAGTCTCAAAATGGAGGCCATACATGATACCTAGTAGTGATAATAATAAGGAGGACAATAAGGCCTAATCTCGCTCGACTCCAACACTGGAATCCGCCTCAAAACCTGGAACCCACAACAAAAAGTGGAACGGTGAGAAATAAAATTTCTCAGTGCGGTATTTAGTTCCAGTCACATGAATCTTACCTTTCATGTTCAAGAATCAAATACTAGCAAAAAGAATAACCAAAAATAATAATCCATAATGCATATGAAAAGATTGAATGCCAACGAATACATAGATACGATTCAGAGATCATTAAAGTAATAACAAAAGTTGGCATTTTATTTGGACATGCAATAATATAAGGGCTGGTTCTTAGTCAATCACTTATATTTACACAATCCATGACATACAAGAAGTCACAAACAGTACCATACTTGTCATTTCCAATTTACCACCCATACCCCGTCTAGATTCGAGAATACTGGGCCCTGTGCAAGAGCGCTCAACTACACAGCGATTCGGCGGCACGGTAGCTAGCCGGCCCCGAACGAAAACATGTAAATCTGGTATATCAAACAAGTAGTACTCATACACATGCATTTCAACAATTTCAAGTGATTTACCATTCAACATGAATATATAAATACTAATCAAGTATATAACAATTAAAGCATGTCAATTGAGATGATAAAAAGATGCAATTCATTGATTTCAACATGCAAGAATAAAAAGCATTTAATTCCTAGAAATGAAAATTCAGATTCATGTGAAATCCGCACCTGACAAAGACAACACCAACACGTCTACTCGTATCCCTCCTCGGCAACACCCGCACCGATATCCTCGCCTCCTATATCTATAAATTAACCAAATCCTAAATTAAACCCTTAAAATTCCTAAATTAAATAAAAATTCCAGATTTGAAAAAGAACATAATTTGCTTCATAACTTTCATGTTAGCTTATAAAACAATGAGTTATCATGTCCAAATGCATCTACAATATAACCATGTTAAGTAGCACCATGCATAATGTCATTCTACTCTATTTTTCATGTCAAATTTCATGAATAATGGAATGATTGCTTGCTGTCCAAAATTTGATCATATAGTATTTTATGCATGCAAGCCATTTAAATACACAAACTTAATTCCTAAACTATAACTTCAAGTATCTTATAACTATG
The DNA here is from genome assembly GCA_028095005.1 of Rhynchospora pubera. Taxonomy (NCBI): domain Eukaryota; kingdom Viridiplantae; phylum Streptophyta; class Magnoliopsida; order Poales; family Cyperaceae; genus Rhynchospora; species Rhynchospora pubera. The sequence goes on from CM051459.1 coordinate 104,781,832, forward strand.
AAGTACTAAAATGTAAATTATGCAAAATTTCCTCAAAAATTCACCTCTTTTTCAAAAAGGCCAGATTTTAAAAGGGACAAGAGAAGTATTTATGCAAAAGACTAAATGCTTAAACAACACAAAATCATACATGCATTTCCCACAAGTTAATACTTGCATTAATATTCTCAAAATCTTCATAAAAACACCTAAACTTATAAAATTTCAGAAATTAGTTGAACTAACTACAAATGCCACATATTACCATAAGAAAATTTGTATTGCATCATGCACAACCAAAAACCTCAAAAATTATCAATAAATTCGAAATCCTCGTACTTTTCAACACAAAATCTGGATTTTTACTTAAAAATCCGAAATTAATTATTTTTAACTTAAATAAAATCTAGATCATGCATTTTTGTTTGCATGCAAGGTTTAAAAATTGTCATGAACTCTAAATACAATATAAATCTTAAATAAATAGTTTATAAAGACTATGTTCACTCAAAAATCCATAACTATGTCACAATAACCATAAATTCCACCAAAAATCACTATTTTCCAACCATGCATCTACAAAAATCGAAATAAGTGATGTAAAAAGAAAAACTTACATGAAAATGGCTCAAAACCGAAAATAAACAACTTGCATGTTCATCTCTTGACTTCTACTATCCATTTCCCATTTTTCCCGAATTTTTCAGATTTTTCTACTAATTTTTGGAGTTGGTTTTGTGTGTTGGCCGAAATTAGAGGAAGAAGAGAGAAATGAGATGGGTTTTGTTGTTTTTCTTTTTTTTTTTCCTCTTTCTTGGCTGCTGCTCACGGTGGGAGAGAGAGAAGTGAGAAAGATAGGGAAATTAATGACTTGTTTTAATTAAAGTGGGAGAAAGTGTGAGAGGGAAAAGTATGGTGCCTCCCAAAAATGAACCCAATGTGTTATGGATGATATGACTTGTGCAGAATTTATTTTCATGACATGAATATGCTAATGAAAATTATAATTAATCCATTATGCAAGAATTTATTTAATATGCATGAAATATTTATTAAAATATATATTGTTTGTGCTTATTTATTATATACATAAAAAAATTTTAAAACTAAAATTTTAGAAATGTTACATCCCTCCCCCCTTAAAGAAACGTTCAGTCCTCTGAACGAAAACGTACCTGAACTCACGAATAACTCGGGGTAACGCTCTCGCATCGTGCTCTCGAGCTCCCAAGTTGCCTCTGACTCCGAGTGTTGGCTCCACTGAACTAACACATGTCTAACAGATCGACTACGGAGTCGCTGTTCTCTCACATCTAAGATCCGCAACGGCTTCTCCTCATAAGACAAATCCTCCTCCAAATGTATGTCGGAAATGTCTACATGAAGTGACGGATCTCTGACACACCGCCTCAACTGAGAAACATGGAACACTCGATGTACTCGCGGAAGAGTCTGTCGCAAGTCTAACTCATAAGCCACAAGACCCACGCGAGACAATACCTTGAATGGCCCAACATAACGAGGGCTCAGTTTCCCAGTGACACCAAAACGGTGCACCCCACGAACGGGTGAAACCTTTAGCCAAACCTCCTCTCCTACATTGTACTCAACCGGCCGTCTCTTGACATCGGCATATCTCTTTTGCCGCTCTTGAGCCGCTCGTAAACGACTCAAAACTATCCTTGTTCTCTCCTTACTTTCCTCAACCAACTCGGGACCCGTAGAAAAACGAGTTCCCTTTGTCCTCCACCAAAGCGGTGTGCGGCACGGCTCACCATAAAGTGCCTCATATGGCGACATCCCAATACTTGAGTGAAAGCTATTATTGTATGCCAGCTCAGTCAAATCCAAATGGTCCATCCACGAACCTCCAAAACTCAAAGCACACGCACGTAACATATCCTCTAATGTCTGTATCGTGCGCTCTGACTGACCGTCTGTCTGTGGATGGTAAGCAGAGCTAAACCTGACACGAGTACCCATAGATTCCTGAAAGCTCTTCCAAAAAGTGGAAGTGAATCTAACATCTCGATCAGAAATGATCTCTCTTGGGCACCCATGATACTTGCACACTTCTTTTAGAAACAACTCAGCCATCTCTTTACCAGCTATATCAGATCAGATCGGTATGAAACGAGCCACTTTCGTCAACCGATCCACCACAACCCAAATAGCGTCCACACGCCTCTTTGTTTTGGGAAAACCAGTCACAAAGTCCATAGTCACCGACTCGAACTTTCCATGTGGTAGCTTAAGGGGTTGCAAAAGTCCAGCACTCTTCTTTCGATCGGCCTTAACTTGTTGACACACTAGGCACTTTTCTACAAACTTAGCCACTTCCTTTTTCATGCTCGGCCACCAAAAGCTTCTTTTGAGATCTTGGTACATCTTGACCTCACCAGGGTGAATCGAATACCCCGATTCATGAGCCTCAGATAAGATCAAAGATTTCAATTCCGAGACATTTGGAACACAAACTCGGTCCCCAAACCTCAACATTCCATTCTCATCCAACTTGAAAGGAGTATTTAGTTTTGTTTCCATATCTTCACGAAACTTTTGACATTTCGGATCTGTTTTCTGAGCCACAAGAATTCGATCATAAAGATCGGGCTGCACCTCAATAGCGCCCAACAACAAGGGCACTAACAAGGATGATGAAACATCACTAGAAGTACTAGTACCACATCTAACTGAAAGGCATGCCCTAAGCTCAGGTGACATCCCAACAAACAGATCCAAACGTCCTAACTCCTCCAACAATCTAGGCTCACTAGTAACCATCCAAGCCAAACTTGTTCGGTTTTTACGGCTCAAAGCATCAGCTACTAAGTTTGCCTTTCCAGCATAGTATTGGATGTCCAAGTCATAGTCTTTCATAAGCTCAAGCCATCGACGTTGCCTCAAGTTCAACTCCTTCTGAGTGAAAATGTACTTAAGACTTTTATGATCGGTGAAAATCTTGCACTTTGCTCCATACAAGTAATGTCTCCAAATTTTTAGTGCAAAAATCACCGCTGCAAGCTCAAGATCATGAGTTGGGTAGTTCTCCTCATGTGTCCTCAACTGTCGAGAACTATAAGCAATCACATGCCCGTCCTGCATAAGAACACAACCCAAACCTGACTTTGAGGCATCAGTGTATACCTCAAAATCCTTGCCTGGAATTGGCATGACCAAAATCGGTGCAGACACCAATCGATTCTTTAGCTCTTGAAAGCTCTTCTCTTGTTCAGTATCCCACACAAATGGGACACCCTTATGCAACAACTTTGTCAAGGGTTTGGCCAACATAGAAAAACCCAAAACAAAGCGTCTATAATAGCCTGCCAATCCTAGAAAACTGCGAACTTCTGTAACAGTCTTTGGCTGATTCCACTCAGTGATGGCTTGCACTTTTCCAGGGGCCACTGACACCCCGGCTCCTGAAATTACGTGTCCCAAGAAAGCCACCTTCTCGAGCCAAAACTCACACTTTGAAAACTTAGCAAAAAGCTTATGTTCTCGCAACCGATTCAACACAATGCGGAGGTGCTCGGTGTGCTCCTCATAAGATCGAGAATACACTAAGATGTCATCAATGAACACAACCACAAAGGAATCTAATAGATCTCGAAACACTCTGTTCATGAGATCCATGAATGCTGCTGGTGCATTCGTCAGCCCAAACGGCATCACCAAGTACTCGAAATGTCCATACCTTGAGCGAAAAGCAGTTTTCTCAACATCGCTCGGTCGGATCCTCAACTGGTGGTAACCTGTCCTCAAGTCTATCTTTGAATAAACTGAGGATCCCTGAAGCTGATCAAATAAATCATCTATGCGGGGTAAAGGATATCGGTTTTTCACTGTGACCTTATTCAACTCCCGATAATCCACACATAGTCTCAAAGTACCATCTTTCTTCTTCACAAATAAGACCGGAGCACCCCAAGGTGAAGTACTCGGCCTTACAAATCCTTTCTTCAACAAATCCTCCAACTGAACTTTCAACTCCTTTAGTTCAGCCGGTGCCATTCTGTATGGCGTCTTAGAAATAGGTGCGGTGCCCGGCATCACCTCGATACTGAACTCAATCTCTCTGTTAGGTGGCAACCCGGTGATCTCGTCGGGGAAAACATCCACAAACTCACGAACCACCGGAATTGTCATAATGTCAGGAGTCTGAGCGGCCTCACAAACCACCGCTGCCAAGTATGCACTGCACCCAGCCTCTAGCAAATTTCGTGCCTCCACGGCTGAGATAAAAAGTACTGAGTCTCCTGGAATTCTGCCCCGAAAAATATAAGGGGACAGTCCACACCTCGAAAATAGTACTCGCCGTCTAGCACAATCAACAATTGCTCCAAACCTCGCAAGAAAATCAGAGCCCAAAAGAACATCATACCGAGAAATGTCCATAACTAACATATCAGTCACTAACTCCCGCCCGTCAACCAAAACCTTTAACTTTCTACAACACAATACCAAACGGTCGGTTTGACCTAGCGGGGTCTCAACACTAACTATCTGTCCATGAGACTCGGTCGATAATCTGCACCTCTCTACAAACTCCTGAGACACTAAGGACTGACTACACCCCGTGTCAACTAGAGTAAATGCAGGATGACCAGAGATAGAAAGTATACCTGTCATGAGCTGTGGGCTATGAGAAGAGGGATCAAGCTCCTCCTCAACTAGGGTCTCCTCAGGTGGAGCTAAAGTCACATCTACTGCATGAACTGCAGTGCGACCTTCGGTCCTAGCACCTCGTGGGGCGGGGCCACCTCGACCTCGAGCACTAACTCCAATAACGCCTCTCTGTGCACTGCCCCGACCAACTCCCTGTAACTTCGGGCACTGGTTCCTCCAATGGCCTGTATCACCACAGTTATAACAAGCACCATAAGAGAGATGGCACTTGCCCTCGGGATGAGAACGGTTGCACCTACTGCACCACTGACCGCTCCCTGATCCTGAAGAAGCCATAGGAACTGTGGTTTTACCAGCTGACTTGGCTCCTTCCACGAGCCTACCAGATTTCGGCCTTGCACTACGGCCACTATCTTGCAACCTTTTCCTCTTGCGATAACCCTCTGCACGCTCCGCATCCTCCATAAGCTGCTGAACCTCCTGTACTGCTGAACTATCAATCACCACGGCAATATCTGGGTCTAGACCATCCAAATAGTGTCGACGGTAACGATATGGATCATCTCTGATATCAGGAGCATAGTGAGACAGGTTGGTGAAGAGGTTATTGTACTCAGAGACTGGCCTATCATCTTGCTTGAGTGACATAAACCGACTCCTCTGAGCCTCTAAGTGAAAAGTACTCAAGAACCTCTTCGTAAACTGCTCCTCAAACCAATCCCAAGCAATCCTTCTTAGATCACCCGGGTATCTCCTCTTTGCGGCATCCCACCAGAACCGCGCAGAGCTCTCAAGAAAGTGTGTGGCTAACTCGACCTGATCGGCCTCAGGTGCACGACACAACAGAAACTTTGCCTTTGCATCGGCTAGCCACTCCTCGGCGGCTTCATAACCGCCTGCACCACTGAACCTAGGCAGTCCCAGTCGGCTAAAAGAATCAAATAGCCTCCTAAACCTCTCTGCCTCATCTAGCTGAGGCTCGGCCTGGACCGCCCTATGCTGCTCGGCCGCTCGTCGACCTCGCTCGTATGCCGCAATAATGCGGTCCTCGTACGTCTCCTCTCTCGGATCACGAGGATCAGGAGCCTCCTCCCCAGCACCAGCCTCGGGCTGAGCACCCTGAAGCTCTGGTGCATTCCTCCGATGTCGGCCTCGTCCTCGACGTCCACCTCCTCGATTCATCTCCAGTCTGACAACACTTAGCGAAAACACCAAAAGTTAACAAACGAGAAAGAAAAAGGTAACCTTAGTCCCTGGACCAACCCAACAACCCCACTCATACGTCCTATAAGTCTGGTTAGGTTAGGTTACCATTGCTCTGATACCACCAAAATGTCACACCCCAAAACTCAAGGTAATATGGCATGCAAACCCCAACAAAATCAGCCCCTTTTTACCCACATTGCATACCCAATTGGTACCACATTCACATAGCATATTATATCACTACTATTATCACAAGCACAGAAAATAAGTTCTAAAATGATAAAGTGTGCAACATAGCAGGAAAAGTATCAATCATACAAATGACATAAGTGTGGTAATGGCCTCGATACATATCATACCCAAATATAGTACATACAAAAGTGGTACACAAGTCTCAAAATGGAGGCCATACATGATACCTAGTAGTGATAATAATAAGGAGGACAATAAGGCCTAATCTCGCTCGACTCCAACACTGGAATCCGCCTCAAAACCTGGAACCCACAACAAAAAGTGGAACGGTGAGAAATAAAATTTCTCAGTGCGGTATTTAGTTCCAGTCACATGAATCTTACCTTTCATGTTCAAGAATCAAATACTAGCAAAAAGAATAACCAAAAATAATAATCCATAATGCATATGAAAAGATTGAATGCCAACGAATACATAGATACGATTCAGAGATCATTAAAGTAATAACAAAAGTTGGCATTTTATTTGGACATGCAATAATATAAGGGCTGGTTCTTAGTCAATCACTTATATTTACACAATCCATGACATACAAGAAGTCACAAACAGTACCATACTTGTCATTTCCAATTTACCACCCATACCCCGTCTAGATTCGAGAATACTGGGCCCTGTGCAAGAGCGCTCAACTACACAGCGATTCGGCGGCACGGTAGCTAGCCGGCCCCGAACGAAAACATGTAAATCTGGTATATCAAACAAGTAGTACTCATACACATGCATTTCAACAATTTCAAGTGATTTACCATTCAACATGAATATATAAATACTAATCAAGTATATAACAATTAAAGCATGTCAATTGAGATGATAAAAAGATGCAATTCATTGATTTCAACATGCAAGAATAAAAAGCATTTAATTCCTAGAAATGAAAATTCAGATTCATGTGAAATCCGCACCTGACAAAGACAACACCAACACGTCTACTCGTATCCCTCCTCGGCAACACCCGCACCGATATCCTCGCCTCCTATATCTATAAATTAACCAAATCCTAAACTAAACCCTTAAAATTCCTAAATTAAATAAAAATTCCAGATTTGAAAAAGAACATAATTTGCTGCATAACTTTCATGTTAGCTTATAAAACAATGAGTTATCATGTCCAAATGCATCTACAATATAACCATGTTAAGTAGCACCATGCATAATGTCATTCTACTCTATTTTTCATGTCAAATTTCATGAATAATGGAATGATTGCTTGCTGTCCAAAATTTGATCATATAGTATTTTATGCATGCAAGCCATTTAAATACACAAACTTAATTCCTAAACTATAACTTCAAGTATCTTATAACTATGAAGTACTAAAATGTAAATTATGCAAAATTTCCTCAAAAATTCACCTCTTTTTCAAAAAGGCCAGATTTTAAAAGGGACAAGAGAAGTATTTATGCAAAAGACTAAATGCTTAAACAACACAAAATCATACATGCATTTCCCACAAGTTAATACTTGCATTAATATTCTCAAAATCTTCATAAAAACACCTAAACTTATAAAATTTCAGAAATTAGTTGAACTAACTACAAATGCCACATATTACCATAAGAAAATTTGTATTGCATCATGCACAACCAAAAACCTCAAAAATTATCAATAAATTCGAAATCCTCATACTTTTCAACACAAAATCTGGATTTTTACTTAAAAATCCGAAATTAATTATTTTTAACTTAAATAAAATCTAGATCATGCATTTTTGTTTGCATGCAAGGTTTAAAAATTGTCATGAACTCTAAATACAATATAAATCTTAAATAAATAGTTTATAAAGACTATGTTCACTCAAAAATCCATAACTATGTCACAATAACCATAAATTCCACCAAAAATCACTATTTTCCAACCATGCATCTACAAAAATCGAAATAAGTGATGTAAAAAGAAAAACTTACATGAAAATGGCTCAAAACCGAAAATAAACAACTTGCATGTTCATCTCTTGACTTCTACTATCCATTTCCCATTTTTCCCGAATTTTTCAGATTTTTCTACTAATTTTTGGAGTTGGTTTTGTGTGTTGGCCGAAATTAGAGGAAGAAGAGAGAAATGAGATGGGTTTTGTTGTTTTTCTTTTTTTTTTTTTCCTCTTTCTTGGCTGCTGCTCACGGTGGGAGAGAGAGAAGTGAGAAAGATAGGGAAATTAATGACTTGTTTTAATTAAAGTGGGAGAAAGTGTGAGAGGGAAAAGTATGGTGCCTCCCAAAAATGAACCCAATGTGTTATGGATGATATGACTTGTGCAGAATTTATTTTCATGACATGAATATGCTAATGAAAATTATAATTAATCCATTATGCAAGAATTTATTTAATATGCATGAAATATTTATTAAAATATATATTGTTTGTGCTTATTTATTATATACATAAAAAAATTTTAAAACTAAAATTTTAGAAATGTTACAACATTAAAAAAGAAAATTGTCCTAAACATTTTGAATTAAAAAATTAAAATTATTATATTGTTTGATAAATATAACAGAAAATAACTTTATTGTTTTCGTCATTAAAATAAAACAATACAAATTTGAAATTGACCATGTTTTTGACTTGTTTCAATTTTCAAACAACAATTTAACTCGCAAACCGGACTTTTGATATGTTATAATCAGGAAAAAAAATTGATTTGATTAAAAATAAGATAAATTTGAAAAGTAATACCTTTTTCTCTATTGTTCTGGCAAAAAGAGGATTAGAGCAATCAAGTCCTGGATGAAATTTTTTCCATCTCATCTCGCAAGTTGAAAAGAGGATAGAATCGCTCGAGCTCTGCTTCAGTAAAAAGTAAAATTGCAGAAAGAGGAAAGGGCCAACTGGGCTTCAGTAAAAAGTAAAATTTCCTTTTTTATTAAAAAATTGTCTAATATTTTTCTGATGTGATTGACTAATTGCACAACTATTATCTAATTGGGCTATGAGGCGCACAAAGAACTAATGCAACAACAATAAGTGCATCTTTATTTGGTCATATTAAATTGACTTTTTTTTATTATGGCAATATTTTTGCAAATATAAATTGTACGATCTTTCCAAAAAAAAAAATAAACCTCACAAAAATTGATGCTATAAATTATGTATGGGGTTCAATAATGATAAATTATCTAAATATTTATGGGGTTCAAACCTATGATGCATATAACAAAATTACATTTTATAACTATCAAAATTAATATTAGTAATATTATTTTTTAAAAAAAGGGGTGACATTGACACCCCTTTATTGAATGTAAATCCGTCCCTGACAACAAACCCTTGATTTTGTAGAAACTGAAAAAAATTAGAGCACAACGTTTATTAAAATCTCAATTATCTTACAAGTTAAAGATTGCCAGAATTATGCTTGTAACAAGGATTTCAATTTTAGATTCTAGATTCCATAAATTTTTTTTCATAACTTGGTTACACTATAAAAAAACTCTACAAAAAGCAAAATTAAAATGCAGTAAGCATGGTTTGAACAGGCATAAGGTACCTACTAAACACCCTTTCTCAAAGGTCCGACAAGAACCATCCACGGGATGCCCTTTTGTTTTGCAAATGTGATATGATCCATAACTCTCTTTGAAACCTTCATTTTAGCACTAATATTTGCATTCCATAGAGGTGTCACCAGCTTTGAGGCTGAGATCACATCTTTACCCAAAATGGAGACCAAAACTTGTGTATCTGTTGCACGTACAACCTACAAGTAATGTAAAGAGAAAGATTAAAATTCGATGGTTAGGGTTCACGAGTGATAACGAAATTACAACCACACTCAACCCAACAAAAATTATGCAAATTAGTATGGGTTCTGCTCACAAACTTTTATCAATTACAGGATTAGTTTAAAAAAAAAGGGAACAGCTAGTCTAGCATTTGTTTTGAAGTAACCTAATACTGGGAGCTTATTATGGTTGGGCAGGAAAAGTGGAAAACCTTACCAAAAATGCCGCTTGACAGGCTATATGCCAACACGATGGCATGCAACTTATCTAAAAAGGAAGATGACTGAAATGTTTACCTGGTTTCTGTCCTTTGCTTGCTGCTCCTTAATAGCAAAAACCCTTTCAATTCCAAGGCTAACACCTACTGCTTGTACTTGCTTTCCACTGAACATGCCTACCAAATTATCATACCGTCCCCCAGCCGCAATTGAACCAACCTGTCTCGATAAGGAAAAAAAAATGCAAAAAATTAAAACTCATTCATGCTGAAAAATTTGGAATACATAAAAAATGAATGTTACCAGAATGTTGGAATGTACCATACCATATTTTTTACGCTTCGCATATTTTGCATATTGGTAGTAAATAGTAATATAATCTTGGAATCTGATCCCTACAAAATATTCATAATCTACAAATTTACTACGGGAGAAATTAACATAAATGAGTAAAAACCTGAGTGGTACCCTTGAAGACAGCCTCGTATATAACCCCGGTATAATAGTCGAGCCCTCTGGCAAGGCTCAGATCAAAAAACAGATTGTCAAGGCAGTTAGCTTCTTTTAGAGCCTGAAACAAAATGTCTAATTCTCTTAGCGCAGCTACTGACCCACAGTTCTCCAAATATTTACTCCCTTCTGCTTTCAATTCTGTCAAAATTTCAAATGGGGATCCACGCTTCTTCACAATTGCTCCTATTCTGTCAGTTGTCTCAAGTGATAGCCCTTTCTCCTCCACCTAGGTTTCAACATTGTAATGAAATGAAAAATATTAGTATTTAGTACAAGTTATTTCAGGTTTAGTATAAGTATGCAAAGGCTGACCAGCGTGATGTGCTAAAGGAATTGTGCATACCAGTTCCTTATTGACTTGCTCAAAAGTTTGCTTGTCTAGCTTGTCAATGCTGGAGCACACGGTTCTGAATTTTTCAGCAGGTACACCATAGATATCTAACATGCCATCCAATAACTTTCTGTGATTGAATTTTATCTGAAATCACGAGGAACAATGATCATCAAAATTATCAATTTTTGAAGTATTAAAATTAGCCTTTAAATTGAATTGAATATAGAGCGTTTTCATGTACTGGAGCACACGGTTCTGAATTTTTCAGCAGGTACACCACAAATATCTAACATGCCATCCAATAACTTTTTGTGATTGAATTTTATCTGAAATCACGAGGAACAATGATCATAAAAAATATCAATTTTTGAAGTATTAAAATTAGCCTTTAAATTGAATTGAATATAGAGCGTTTTCATGTATGGAAAGGGACAACTTATGCAGCAAAAGTTTGAAAATGTTCACCTTCATGCCAAAAAATCATCATAAAAATCTCAAGATGTAACTGATACATAGGCCATTAAATATAAGTAACAACCGAAAGTTCGCTAACCTCATAGGTACCAATGTCGAGTTTGTCGAGTAACTGGTTTAAAACCACAATAACTTCAAAATCAGACAACATTGGTTCATAATGCCCTGCTATATCAAAGTCACACTGGTAAAACTCACGATACCGGCCCTTCGATGGGTTGTCCCTTCGATACACCTTAGATATCTGATATCGGGTCATCGCACTTAGGTTGTTCATTGCAAGGTGCCGTGCAAAATGGTACTGTCAAATCATATCGCAAGGAGCACAACTCACCACCCTGTAATTACAGCCAAATGAATAATGAGAAAGATCAAGTGGTATATAATGCCAGTGGTGCTCAATTTATTCCTTTTTTCTTATGGCATATTTAATTCAAGGAAAAGGCTTGCAAGCTTATCATAACTGGATAGATCATAAATTGCAAAAAACTAAAATTTAGAGTTGGTATCTTGGATATCAATTAGGATGAAGATACTAATCAATGTAAAATAGTCATCAAAACAAATAACCAATGAAAGACGAAAAATTAATTATTTCTATATAATAGACATGTAATAAGAAATTTATGTATTTACAATGTACCAACCTGGTCAGCAAGGTCGTAAATCAATTTTGAATCTTCCCCTTATTTACCCATTAGTGTTTCTTTCAACTCAAAAATAGGTGTGTCCAGTACCTCCGCTCCATGCATTTTGGACACCGAGGCAATAGTAGAAAAGGCTTGTTCTCTAATCGCCATTTGTTCACCAGCAAAATCACGGGTACCCTACATTATAAAAAAAAAACTTGCGAAAAACCACTTTTCCATACCAGCGAAGAAAGAAAAAAAAAGCGGCTGAATGAAAATTTCAATTGAGTGAAGAGGCGGCTCGGACTTCTAACCCTAGCAAAGATTAAATGGGAACTTTGGTTCCTATTTCCTTTTATGCCAGCGCAATTTTTTTGGAGGAGAGAAACCCTAGTCCATTTTTGTGAATTTTCGGAGGACAACAAAGAAATATAATATGTTTAATCGGAGGCGATTATTCCTTTTTTTTCTTGCTTTCCTTATCTGAGAATATTTGATATTATGTGATCGGAAGAGAGAAGGGGGATAACACAGTTTCGACGGAAAAAATGAGCAAAAAAAAAACAACGGAGGCGGGGATTCGAACTTTCGTGTCATAGCTACGGAAATGCGTTGCCAACCATCTAGCGACTTGACGTATTTGTGTATAGAGTCGACTCCTTTATAGAAATAGCGATCCAAACCGTATATCATCTTGATCAATGGTTTATAATGATGCTAACAAAATTGTTTGGACCCCTTTGTGTGAAAAATGCTGACCTTGCTAAGGGTGCTTTATAAGTAGTAGAGATGAATGGCCACATTATATTGACCGCGATGACTTAATTATATTTTTTAAAAATAGTTTTTTTAAGTAAATATATTTGAAAATCAAAGGTAGAACTATTTCATGCATAATCTATTAAAATAAATATATTTCCTCCTACAACAGGTGATTTGAGCCCTCCAAATTTCGGTTATCGATCGATCTAAATTTATGTAAGAAGTTGCTTTTGGCAAAAAAAAAAATTCCTGACGGAAAATTTATGTCAAATTTATATGACGACTTTCTATGACAGAAATTACTAAATTTGAACTTGCAAATTTTTGTCTAGATTTTTTGACGAGATTTTTTTATATTTTACAACATAAATTTTAACAAATTTGAGAAAATAAATTGGATTGTTCTTCTATTTTAAAAAACATAGCGCATTGTGCGACAGCCATGTCTAGTATTAATTAAAACTTGTGACCACATTTTTTCTATAATTGACTGTAATTTTGCATTTTTCTATTTTGGTTACATACAACTTTCTATTTTTTATATTTTCTATAATTAATAATAGTTTTATTTTTTTAAATATATTAAAAAAGTGGTATCAATCATCATTTAATTTAAGAATTAAATATATTTTAAGATCTAAAGTAATTCATGCTGAATTATTATTATCATTAAAAAAATATAGCGGCAACGACTACGATGTCGAGTTTTATTTAGGGAAAATTAGTCATATACCCCTCTAATCATAGTCAATTGGAAATATCACCCTCTAATTTTTAAATTTGGAAACATCCCCCTTCAATCATCACTACTATAGATATTTACCCTTTTTCCTATTTTCAATGATTTTTTAGTTATGAAAATTTGTTTTTAAGATTTCCGGACAAAAATACCCTCAGCCCCTATCTATTTTCACCTTACCGCTTATCGCTACATGTTTTCCCAAACCATCTATTCTCTCTCTTTTACCAGAAATGCTGATTTCATTCTCGACATGAATGTTTTGAAGGACAATAGGGAACTGATGGCAATTTCGTGCTTCATACTTTGGAGTGAGAGGTGCTCGGGAATCTATACTGGAAATCATTCACCTATCAGCTCACTGGTAGGACAAGTGCATCTAGAATGGCGCACACTCCAAACAAGGTGTAGATCTTGAGTTTACGATTTGCTCTTTTGCTCCTTCATTTCAGGAACGAGTTTACAAGTTTTAACCTTTAGCATAGTTTACTTCAAATCTTTTTATTGCTTGTACTTTTAGTTTACTTTTCTCCTCTGTTAGCCGCTGGTTAATTTTTGTAACATTTTTTTAATGGAAATATGATGGGCTTGACCTCCATTTTTTATTCAAAAAGAAAAGGTAAATATTTGAAAGAAGAAAGAAAACTAATGACTGATATCTTAGAATATTTTTTTTTCCATGCACAGAACAAAAAAATAACGGGAATAGGAATCGTCAGGGGGCGGCTCCTAAGGACATTTATGTCCGATTATTATAAAAAATAAATTTTCAGAATTTAAAATCATTAGAAATAAGAAAATGGGCAAATATCTATAGTAGTGATGATTAGAAGGGGATATATCCAATTTTATAGATTAGAAGGGGATATTTCCAATTAGTCATAATTTGAGGGGTATATAACTGATTTTCTCTTTTATTTATGGGGATGTAATTGGTTTTGTCAGCGGATGCATTAGCATTATCTTTTCGGAATTATTTTGGGTCCGCCTATCTGGACCAACTTCACTGCCACTGTCCGCTGTCCTTTTCTCGCCTCTTTTCGAGTTTATGTAAATTTGGACAGGAAACACTCACTTTCTATCTATACGACTATACCTCTACACAGTACACGCACGCACGCATGATTCCTCAACAAATCCCCGGCATGCACCCCTGAGGTGTGTTTGGCATCATATGTGAACTAAAAGTTCACGAACTAGGCTAGTTCGCGAGAACCAAACAACCCACGAACTAGACTGTTCGCGAACTTTTCGACTAGTTTCTAATTCCCCAATTTTCATGAACTCGAAATTGTTCGTGGACCTATTCGTGGACCGTTGTTCATGCCTAATTCGTCCCTAGTTCGTGAGCGAATCAAACACACCCGTTAGCAAATAACCGTCACAGAGGATTCGGATCACTCGCTTTCTATATCTACGACCGTCCTTTGGTCCTTTGGGCTTTGGCCCTCGTCTTTCTTCAAATCAAATAATAAATAATGATAAAAATAGTGGTTGGATCTCTCATATTCTCTTATCTCGTAATCAATGAATTATAGTTCATATGTGTGTATTTTATATGTAAAAAGAGGTTCATTTTTTATCGTATAAAAAAATTAAAATCGTCTTGTTATTACTATTGGTGTTCATAGTTTTAAATTACAATGATGATATGATCTTTGTCATCCTACGTAATTGTACGTATCTGATTTAAAATAAGATCGAATTTTCTTAGACTTTAAAATATCTTTGTGATAATAAAATTTTATCATCATTAGTTTATCAACTGTTCTGTCATCAAAACAAGAACAAATTTCAGAGAAGAACTTTTTTTTTTCATCATTGTGGCATGAGCCGTACTCCTAAAATCGTCGCACCATTGGATTGTCTGTAAATAAAACTTGCAAACTCTTTGTTTTTTGAAGGAAATAAAAATTTCCAACTTAAAATGATTATTATATAATTGGATTGTCTGTACGAGGAGACCACATGTCAAGAAAAATAAAAGAGAAAAAGAAAAGCAAAATGGAGGAAAAGGAAATAGAAGCAAAGAATGAACCAGCCGCCAGAACAGTAATTGTAGAATTGACAAATTGTAGATGCGGCCCACATGCCACGTGGCATGTAATTACTCGAATTCAATGCTGTCAGTCAAACCTTGATCGGAGGATTTTTTTTCTAGTTTGTCGTGGACAAAGAAAGGGCCAAGGCCTACATTGAATAGGCTTGTTTGAATTGCAAATATAAAAGGAAAAAAAAATTAATAATAGCATAAGCGTGCTGGCGGCCGCTCCAACCCGAAAAGCCAATGGGTCTGGCGCACTTAAAATCCGAGAAGACATTAGGCCTGGCGCACTCACAACCCGCTATGTCATAGAGTTTCGATTTCAACCCGCTAATGTCGAGTTAGAAAATATAAATATAAAATTTGAAAATCAAAGTAATAAAATTAAAATTTGAAAAATCTGACGTTTGTTAATTGAAATATTATTAGCAATCTCAAAAATTGGATACCAAATTGAAATCGAAACCGCAGGCGAACCTGCATGTTTATTATTTAATTTTTCTTTTATGTTTATTATTAAAAATTAGTTTTATTTTTTTGTTTTTTTTAAATATGAGATTACAAGAAAGAAGGCCTATTTCCAGAAGAAGCACTCTTCCGAAATAGTAAGCGCACCCAAACAAAATTTCTTCTTTCTAGGGCTTCGTTTGGATAGGTGTGTGAAAAAGGAAAGAAGGGAAGAAGTATTGGGAAGTGTGTAACTTTGTGAAGAGTTTGGATTATTTATAATTTATTTTTTTCCTTCTTCTTTCTTCCTACCTTCTTCTCAACGCATCCAAACGGTGCCTAGAATAACACTTTTCTCACTCTTTTTGAAATAACACTCTTCTTAAATTTAATTCATCTCTTGCATTCATTTTTCTCAACTCACCATCCGAAACAATATTTCTTCCTTCCAGAATAATACACTTCTTACTCTTCTTTTCATAATAACGAGGACGTTTGGATCGCTTAGGAATAGAAAAATAGCTTCTTCCTAAACGAAAATTTATTCCTAACAATTCAAATTCTTAACAAAATTACATACTTTTTAATGTTTTCCGTCTAAAAATAGACTATTACTCTTATTCCTAAGCGATCCAAACAGCCCAACATTCTTTCATTTTTTTTTTATTGATTGATTGGGTCAGTGCATGAATGAAGCCCAACACCGCCTTCCTTTCTTAATTTCTTTAGCGGTCAGTGGTGGGTTAATCTTCTTTCTCAAGCCACCCCGGTTTTCGTGGGCCCCACCGCTCCAGAATATTACTACATTATAATATATATTTATATTATTATACTATTAAGTGTCCGAACAGAAACACATTTAAAAATTTTCAAAAATTAAAACACACTTGTTAGTCGCACAGAATAAATAAAAGAAAGATTTGTAGTCCTCATGGAATTTCTATTTAGACGTGGTCCGTGATCAAATGTCAACCATGCTGTTCGTGGAATTCCCCTCAATTTGCTAATTAACCTCCAGCTATTAACTCATTCCAACTTTCCTATATCTTTCAATTAAAATATTCACTTTTTCCCCCCTAACAAACTTCCCACCAATGCATTTACAATTTTTTTTTTGGTTTCGATAAAAATAAATATTGATGTATGAATAAGATTCGCTGTAATAGTAAAGTTTTATCCAGTAGATCTATGCAAGTAAAAAAAAAAGTAATAATAATTAAATGAAATAAAATAACATTTCAAAAATATATGAATGAGTATACTTAAAGTCATTTATTTCCACCTATGATTTATATAAAATATAAGATAATGTAATTTAAATTATCATATAAAAGAACATGGTCATTTAAAATAGAAAATTTTGTTTCTATTTATCTCATATTTAATTTATTTGTCTTTACTATTCTTCCATTATTTTTTATATAAGACAAATTGAGGTTCAAGTCTCCCAATCTATTTTAAAATTAAATGTCTATAAAAAGATCCTTTAGCTGGGTTTCGAACCTAAAAACTTTCATATTGTTCTTTACCACTAGATTCAGAGTTGATTCTCTATTCTTCTATTATTATTTATAGTTTCTGGATTTTGTTGTTAAAAAAAAGGAAAAGAGAAAAAATTAAACAAAAAAGCAAGGAAAGAAAGAAAGAAAAAAAGAAGAAGCAAATAAAAATATGGGTGGTTATATCTTCATAACAGAGGAATCTTTTTTTTTTTTTTTGTAGCAAATTTTTGTTATAACCCTCTTTATTTTCTTTTCTTTTCAATAGTACCAAGTCTCTTATCTTCTTCTTGTTTTTTTTTCCCCAAAAGCCTGAGGCACTTTCTTATAAATGAATGATTTGTCATTTTTGGCGAACACTAAGGCCTCGATCAAAATGGATTTTACACGTTCATTTCGTTTCATTTCATTTTGATAAGAATTTTTTGACTGAAATGAAATTCCATGTTAAAAAACAAGGATTTCGTTCAAGGCTTAAATGTGACTGATAACACAAATAAATTAAATTGAGATAATATTACAAAAAAAATTGATGACACTAATCTTTGTATGTATTAAAGTTAACAACAAAGCCAAAGAATAAAAGATGGCTAAAAAAAATGGCGTTATTAACCTTGAAGACGAAGAAAGCATATATTTCTTTTTTTTTTTTTCAAAAGTAGTGGTGACCATTATTTTCCAAAATAATTTGGAATTAATAAAGAATGAAATATTTGTATCTTTTCAAAAAGGAAATAATTGATTACTTTTTTTTTTGTTTTTTTAAATACAATCAAAAGTAAACATGATGTTGGTTCCCTTGGATGATTATGATTAAAGCTTGTAAATTGATATTGATAGATACGAAGGACCGTTTGTTTGTGACTTAAAAGGTGCATAACTTAAGTTATGCATCCTTTAGTCACCAAACACCTCTTACATAAGATGCCTTAAGGGTACATAACTTATGCAACCTAAATAGGTTGCATAAGTTATGCATGGTCCCCTTTAATTTTTTTTTCCAACAATACCCCTTAGAAATAATTAATAATAATATTTAAAAATTAACAAATAATTAATAATAGTTAATAAATAATAAAATTTAACAAGTAAAAATAACTACTAGAAAATCATAATTAATAATAAATATTAATTATTATAATTAATAAATAATAATAATTAATAATATTTTTACAAGTAATATTAATTATTAATAATAATGATTTAATAATAATTAATTAATTAATTAAAAATAATTAATAAATAATTTTTTATTAAGTAATTAATAATACTTCATAATAATAAAATGATTTCTTATTATCATTAATAATTAATAATTAAAAAATAATTAATATAAATTAATAAATAATAATATTTAATAAGCAACAACAATTGTTAAAAAATCATAATTAATAATAAAGATTAATTATTATAATTAATAATATTTAACAAGTAATATTAATTATTAATAATAACGATTTAATAATAATTAATTGAAGGCATGAATATAAGGGCATTTTAGTCTTTTGACATGAATATATGCATACATTAACTTAGTCATGCTTACTACACAACCAAACATCTATTACATAACACTACATAAATATTTAAGCATCCTTAACTTATGCAACCTTTTACTACACAAACAAACGCAATCAGCAGTTGAAGTGGGCCCCAGGTAGCAGTGGAGTGGCGCGAGGGCCGAGGCCGTTGAATAATCAATGAATAAATTCAGTCTCCAGTTCTCGTCCATTCAGCATTGATTCCGCAATCAGCAGTTGGTCAGCACTGGAGGGCTGGGGGACTGGAAGCAGCACCTTCCTGGTAGCTTCCAGTCGCAAAGTCCTGTCTCCTTGGAACAGGATCATCATGATGCTGTAGACCGTGAGATGGAGGGAGTAAATCAATAGGTGGTCCATGGATGCAATCCCAGTAGACCAGGTCTAGATTGGTCCTATTGCTTTTGTTTGTCGCCTTGGCTAATAATTAATGATAAATAAGATGCCTCTCTCCGTTTCCATCCTCTTCTCTGATTCTCTCTCTCTTTTTTCTGAGAAAGGAAGGAAGGAAGGAAGGAGGTATGCAACTGCAACTGCTGCTTTGTTATCCCATCATTTTCCTTTTCTTTTTTTCTTCTGAGGATTTATTATTATCTACTTTTTATATTTATATATCTGTATCTATCTATTTATCTAGTGGAGTTAAGTCTTCCTTCCTTTAACACACACACACACACACACAAATATCTGGAATCAATCGAAAAGTTGAGTAGAGTTATTTTGTCTGTTGCTCTCTCCTCCTCTCCTTCACCAATCACCAGTTCACCTCTCTTCTCTCTTCCCTCTGGTAATTGGTAATTAACTAATAACTAATTATTTTAAGAGGGAGCCGGAGAATATAATTTCCTCCAATCCCTTAACTTCTACTCTTTACCAAATGATCAATACAACAAAAGGAATTACCTCAGATGTTTAGCCCTTTTCTTATTTTCATTTGATTGATTTCTTCACATACTCTTTCTAATTCTACTTTTCAAACTTTTGCTTCAACCCAAACTTCTTTTGTCTGATTAACCTGGCTTTATTACAATTTTTCTTTTTCTTTTTCTTTTTGGTTTTGGTTTTAGATAGGTATTCAAATTCCAATTCTAATACTTCTCCCTTAAATTAATTGTGACTATAAGCGAGAGAGAGATCCTTTGAACATTTAATTGCTTGCTACATATCATAACAAATATTATAGGATTTGGGTATGGTCTAATGGTCAGCGCTACCTACCTATTAATTACTTGACCGCTGCAACAATCATCTCCATCTCCCTTCCCTTTTAATTTAGAAATATCCATCGTTTTCCTGTGCTTTATCACCCCTTATCAATCTGATTCCCCAACTTCTCTGACTTCTAATTGCAAGGATATCATTTTTTTACATTTATTTTTGTTTAGTTTTTGCCATCCTTGTCAACCATTGCTCCTATCCTAACTCACACATTTTTGTCCTTCAATTTTCAGATAGACAAAAGAAGAATGGGGTCTCACATCCATGAAATTCAAGGCCTAACCCTCGATGACCTACTGCAATCTGAGCCCTTCATTCCAGCTCCACATGAAACCACCACCAACTCCTCTCCTTCTTCCTCTTTCGCCCGTTCCTCTTCTAACACCAATTCCAATTCCAATTCCACTTCCACTGATTCCAGTACTCTGAGCCTTCCTTTATCCTTGCCCGACCAAGACTCCTCTGAGGACTCGGTTATTTTCTCCGATTTTGTCTTCTCCTACATTGACAGAATGCTGATGGAGGAGGAGCGCTATGACGGCCAGTACCACCCTGCTGACATGTTAGCCACTGAGCAGCAATTCTCGGCCATCCTTGGTGGGGGCCCAACTGACGAGCCCCCCCTTATTCAGCTCGTGCCCCCTCAGCCTGCAGATTTGGTGCCAGATCAGACTGACATAGCCTGGTTGGCTGATTTAGCGTATAACACCGGCAATGATGGCACTCCCTATGATATCACCACAAATGATCATAGCCTCTTCTATGGTGATGGGAACAACCACTTCGATTTGGGTTTTTCAAATGGGTGGCAGCATGACCCAGTTGATTTGAATCAACTCAACAGCCAGCTTTTGTTTGCCAATACCAATTCTTTTTCTTCCTCTTCTCTTTCTCCTTCTCCTGCCACCACCACCAGCACCGCCAATTCAGATAGCCCTGGAAGCAAGAACCGTACTATATCTTCAACCAATGTTACCAATACTGATACCACTACAACAAATATTACTGCTAGCAATAAAATGGTTGATGTGGGTTTGGAGGAATCTATGTTTCGTAAAGGCCTAGAGGAAGCCCAAAAGTTTCTTCCAAAAGCGGAGAAACTAATCATTAATGTGGATTCAACTGACTTCAATTTGACACTGCCTGAACCCAGCCCTCAGAGCAAACACCAATCTCCACCTACTATAAAAGTAAAAAACGAAGAGAATATCAGCAACAGTAATAAGAGCCCTTCTCCTGAAAGCCTGCAAAGAGGAAGGAAAAACCCGTACCGAGATAGAGATGAGGTGGAAGAGGAAGACGGTAGGAACAACAAGCAAGTTGCTTACACCGAAGAGGAAACCATCAGAGATATGTTCGACAAAGTTTTGCTCGGTGGCCCTGACAAATGTGCCATGGATATCATGGCCTTGCGGGAGGCAAAGCACAATGAGGAGGTCCGAATTGCAGCTGCGGCCCAGGCCAACGCCTCCGGCAACACCAAGGGCCGCGGCAGGAGGAAGGCGGCCCGTGAAGTCGTTGACCTGCGCACTATTCTAATCCACTGTGCTCAGGTTTGTATTTTACTGTGATCAACCAGATTGGTATCCTTCAATTTTTTTTTAACTTCCTTATTTTTATAAAGATTAAACCTTTAATTTAAAATATGCTAGGCTGTCGCCACCGATGACAGACGCAGTGCGAATGAGCTTCTCAGGCAGATCCGTCGGCATGCTTCCCCAACTGGGGATGCAACTCAGCGGTTAGCTCAGTGTTTTGCCGACGGGCTCCAGGCCCGCTTGGCAGGGACTGGCAGCCACCTCTACCAGTCCCTCGTTGCAAAACGTACCTCGGCTGCTGAGCTGCTGAAGGCATACCAGCTCTACATGGCTGCGTGCCCGTTCAAGAAAATTTCCTTCTTCTTCTCTAACCAGACTATTTTGGATGTGTCTGAAGGGGCTGATAGGGTTCATATCATAGATTTTGGCATACATTATGGGTTTCAATGGCCGTGCTTATTGCAACGCCTTTCAAGTCGCCCCGGCGGCCCCCCACATCTGAAGATAACAGGCATAGATCACCCCCAACCTGGTTTTCGTCCTGCTGAGCGGCTTAATGAGACTGGAAGGCGTCTGAGAGATTATGCAGCACATTTTGAAGTACCATTTGAATACAGAGCAATTGCAGCCAAATGGGAGACCGTCAGGTTGGAGAATATCGAGATTGACCCAAATGAGGTTACAGTGGTCAATTGCCTTTTCCAGTTGAAAAATTTACCAGACGAGACCGTAACCACAGATAGCCCCAGAGATATGGTGCTGAAACTCATAAGGAAGATTAACCCTTGTGTGTTTATTCACGGTATCGTTAATGGGTCCTATAGTGCCCCATTTTTTGTGACCCGTTTCCGGGAGGCACTGTTCCATTACTCAGCCCTGTTTGACATGTTAGATGCAAATGTACCAAAGGAAAATGAACACAGACTCTTGATGGAGAGGGACTTATTTGGCCGAAGTGCATTGAATGTGATCGCATGTGAAGGGTTGGAACGGGTAGAAAGACCTGAGACCTATAAACAATGGCAAGTGAGGGATATGCGGGCCGGGTTTAAGCAGCTCCCATTAAATGAAGAAATAGTAAAAAAGGCGAGAGATAAGGTGAAGTCATGTTACCACAAGGATTTTGTGGTGGATGTGGATCATTTATGGTTGCTTCAAGGCTGGAAGGGCCGTATTGTATATGCTTTGTCGACATGGAAGGGTAGTGACTTGGTGTAAATGCAGGTCGGTTTATGTATTGACCTCTATCATACTATATGAATTTGACATTTTGCTGTGTATGGGAATCCTCTTTGGCTCTATCACTCCTGGGTTTGTACTGAATGTTTTTGCCAAAACTGACGATGACCAGGTAATTTCTATTTATAATTATGCCTTTGCTGTTTTCCTTTGGTGTTTTTTTTTTTTTTTTTTTAATTTTTCTTGGTAGCTTCTAATTTAAGTTGTTTGGACTTTCTTTAGGTTGTAAAATAGAGATGGAGCAAAATGTGTACATGGCGAAGTTGCTTTTTAAATCTGCTTTCTTTCTTCTCTTTTTATATCTTTAATGGTATGT
Source organism: Rhynchospora pubera (assembly GCA_028095005.1). Classification (NCBI taxonomy): domain Eukaryota; kingdom Viridiplantae; phylum Streptophyta; class Magnoliopsida; order Poales; family Cyperaceae; genus Rhynchospora; species Rhynchospora pubera. The sequence goes on from CM051459.1 coordinate 104,805,128, forward strand.
TGTTCTGTAGATTAGGGATGAGGCTTCTATGAGAAGCTTTGTAGCTTCAGAGACATTTACCTAACTATAGTCAGACGAGGTACTTGTATTGTAATCATGTGGGTGCTTTTGGCGTGATTTAGATTTGGATTTTGTATAGCACCCATCGAATTGTTGATTAAGATGTCTGTTTGCATGCCATCTCAGGAGCTTATAGTTAGCAATTTTGATGACAACTACTGGACATTTTTCTTAGTTAAACAAGAAAGAATAGATTATAGTTTCTACTGATATTTGGGAGCATGTCTGATGATATATAAATTATATATATGATATAATTAAGGAGAGAATATTCTGGCGGAAGTGGTCTGTCCATGCTGGGTCCCAGACTCAGACCAAATAATCAAAAAATCAGAAAAAGAGAGCAAATACAGCCTCAAAAGTCCACATCTCCGTCTTGTCGCAATTAGTGGAACCAATAATATCACACATCATACAATAAGTTAATGCTGGAATTTGGAAAGAAAGGCAGCACAAACAAAACGCCATGAAAATCGCACCGAGTCTGTTCATTCAATGCATCAGAGTTGATCTTTATTTGGGATTTTATTCATTTATTTATAAGATAATAATAATAAGAGAGTCGGTCAGGCCTTTGTTATCGCCACTTGCTATTGTTATGAATGAAATCTATCGACATGCTGCTCCTCGGTCAGATGTGGGCTCCAGTCTCCAGACCAGTTTCAAGGTCAAATGCATTTTTTTCAACAAAAACAAAATAAAGATATATATAACCAACGTGTGTTTTTGAAAATGTCATTCTCCAACCCAATGACTTGTATGTTTACAAGAGAAACTGGTACCCACGGGAAGAGAGATTGAAGATAAATGAAGAATATATGCTTCTTCCATGCATGCAGTTGGTACATGACTTGTAAATTAGAGATCAGAAGAAGGCTCTTCTCTCTCTTCACCAAACCACCGTGGCGGGTCAAACCCATATCCACCTGAAATCACAAACAAAAATTTCTTATTTTTTAACTTACTATGTGGTTGAGGAAAGGAACACGGTACCACAATATTAAAAAATGCTCAACAGGATCACTAAAATATGAAGATTCCTAAGAGAGGGGGAAAGGATGGGATGACATTTATAACTATTTCCATTCTCGCTTATTACACCACACTTTCCCATTTTTCTTTAATTCTCTCTCCTTTTTTTTTTTTCTCCTTAGTGCAGTCAAACTTGATTTGATAGCGACTATATCTGTCTTGCTAAACAAGCTTTAAAATTAATTAACAAAGGAAAGTGGTGCAGATTTGACCAACATATATATATACACCTTTTGATGCCATAACAACGACTGATTAAAAAATATTCCTGTAAAAGACAATTGGTGTGCTTCGCCGGCTCACAGATAAAATTAAAGTAAAAAAAGAAGAACCTGATTAAAGAAGAAGAAGATTCTTTCTAAGCTTCGGAGAAAGAACATACAAACATGTTTCTAGCATCATGTCCCAAATATCCAAAATTTTCATTATTTACCCTTGGTAATCAAATACACCATACAAGTAGACCTGTCGGTGATGAAACATTTTAACGTTTCCGTTTCTGTTCCGTCGAAATGAAACGTTAAATGAAAGCTGAAATGGGTTCTGTTTTCAGAAACGGAACGGAAACAAAACCGAAATTTGTTAACATAAATGGAACAGAACACGGAAATGGGCTGAAATCAATAGGAAATGTGAGGCAGAACGTTAAACGGAACATAAATTTGTTACGTTTGGCGAAACGGAATGGAAACGAAACAGCCATTTCGTTCCGTTACCAAAACGGAACAGAAACAGAAATGACTATTTCCGCTTCCACCACTAACGTTTGACAGGCCTACATACAAGGTATTCCCATAGGACTGTACCAGTACCATATTATCCCCTTCATATTGGATTGCCTTTAATAGGGTAGTCTCAATCCTGGTACTTAGCAATTAGGTCCTAAATAATTTTAGAATCGCACCATCAATCTATTTTGAATACGCCTCCTAGTAAAAGAATTGCTTTCTGCGACTGTGACGAAATGACAAATGAGGATTGAGGCAATTGTTAACAGACTCGAGTAGTTTACGATAAGGCTGCCACCTTACTTGAATTAACTGTATAAATAAAAAAGAAACGTTTCTATCTGGATAATAATGTAAAGAGGATTATGCGGCTCAAAGCAAAAGATTTTCACTTGATGAGGAGAATTCTTTAAGAAGAACTGCCAGTTGAATTTCCCAATATGCATAGCCTACTATTTATTCAAATTTGAGCATCTCACAAATCCAGGTTATTGTAGTTAAATCGGCGGCAGAGGAAAGAGATTATTTAGCAGTTCATTATATGTATTTTTTGAAAATATTTGGAAAAATATTGATAAGTATGTGTTTCTGTAATGTTAATTTATTTAGCGAACTGTCTGCCACCAACTTAACAAAGACCCAAAAGTCTTGCATCGGCATTTGTTTGATTGTGGGCCTTACTACAAAAAAAATTTGAAATCAAAGCCTAATTGAAGTATGCCTGTCCAAACGTACTAAGAAATGTATATTTAGAAGGCTAAAAGAAGTCAAGACTGATAAAATGTGTCAAATACTGTGTGACAGACAGCATGGGACTGTGATTGCAGAATGTGGCCTGACACAGTCACAGGAGGTTGTGATTCGATGCAATCAGACGAGTTAAATTGCATGATTCCATGTGATGAAAGCTATGTGGTTTGAATATGATTCATAAAATTGGGGCTGGAGCAAAGGAGAGAAGGAGATACTGGTAGGTGCAAGAAAGTAAAGTAAAGAAATGAAGTACCAAAGGGATTGCAGCGGCAGATGCGGCAGGCAGTCAAAATGAAACCTTTGGGAAAACCATATTTTTTAAAAGCGAGGATGGAGTATTGACTGCATGTTGGTACGTAGCGACAACTTCGGGGAAGCAAAGGGGAAATCTGGGCTGAAACGATCAAGTGAAAGAGATTAGACATGTTAGAGCTAGGTATAGAAGTGGGTAGAAGAAGGGAAGGGAAGGGAAGGGAAGGGAAGACAGACTGGTGTAGAAGTGAAGCAGGGAGAGAGCAAGTTTGACACCGGGGTCGTCAACATGCGGCTCGTCGGGTGGGGCCTCTTGTTGTTGTTGTTGTTCATGTTTGGAAGCAGAAGAAGGAGAAGGATGGAAGCAGCGAGAGCGTGGAATAAATTGTTGGTGTTGGTGTTGGTGTGTCAGTGTGAAAGTGAGCTTAGAATGAGAATGAGAAAATAAAGAAGGAGAGATGAGAGGGAGAGGGAGAGAGCGGTGAGAGGTGGACAAGTGTGATGAAGATGAAGAGAAGACGAGGGTTTGGAATTGAATTGGAGTGGCCATGGGATGACCAAGACCAAGATGAAGGAAGGACAGGACTGGGTTTTGCTTTGCTTACATTGGATATCTCATATCTAGATAAGATAAGACTAGGGAGATGGGCTGGGTTTTGCTTATGCTTTTGATTTTGCTTTTGCAATTGCAATGCAACCCGGTCCGGTCCAGTCCGGTCCAAATGGTGTGTGTCAGTCGCAAGACTCCCATTCACATCGCACTTAGATGCTATTTATCTATCTACTATCGGGGGATTGGGATTGGAGTATCGAGGAGAAGGAGAGAGGAGATGGGAAGGAGATGAGGTTATGAGCATCAATCTGTTATGTTCTGTTCTGTTACATCTGTTATTGTTGACCAACAGACCAAGTAAATAGTAAATGGAGATCGAGCGGGCGATGACGGCGGAGAGCAGCGACCGGCGCCTGCAGACCAAGTACCGCCGCGCCGTCTATGTCATCCAGCGCGCCTTGGCTCTCTACCCCTTCCACCAAGTGGCCTTCAGCTTCAACGGCGGCAAAGACTCCACCGTCTTGCTTCATTTGCTCCGAGCGGCCTACTACCTGCTGCATCCTGATGGCAATCCCAACTGCCCCATCCGCACCATCTACTTCGAGTCCCCCTCCGCCTTCCCCGAGATCAATTCCTTCACCTTCCAAACTGCCTCCTCCTACGGCTTGCTCCTCGAGACCATTCATTCCGATTTCAAGTCTGGCTTGGAACAACTCCTCGCCCAAAAACCCACCCAAGCTATTTTCCTCGGCACCCGCATCGGCGATCCTAATGCCCTCGGCCAAGACCAATTCTCTCCCAGCTCCCCTGGCTGGCCTCCTTTTATGCGCGTCAACCCTATCCTTGATTGGTCTTACCGCGATGTTTGGTCCTTCCTTTTAACCTGCAAGCTCGACTACTGCACTCTCTACGACCAAGGCTATACTTCTATTGGAAGCATTTATGATACTGTGCCCAATGCATTGCTCGCCGTTTCTCATGCCTCAGCACCAAACCTAACTTTCAAACCAGCATATATGCTTTTAGATGGCCGCCTTGAAAGGGCTGGCAGAGCCAAAAAGTCTGCTCCAAAACCCCATGCTCTTCCCACTATAGATAATGGTGCCAATAATGTTGATGCCACCACATCTACCGCATCTATCATTGTTATAGGTGATCAGATTTTGTAAGTCCTTTTTTTTTTCCATTTTCCTTTTGTTTTCTATAATTGTATTTAACATACGACCTGGCGCTGCTACATATCTTTGGCCCTAACAGCTAATAAACTCCCAAATAACCAGCATAACTTCAAAATAAAGGACGGCAAAAAGAATCGATGTTCAATCTGACATTCAATCTGCTCTTTATGCATCAAAATGTAAGAAAGCACATTTTGCTAGAATCTCAGCTTTTCAGATCTATTTTCTATGGATAGGCAAACAAACAGGATATAACCTACTAATGTTAATCAAAATTTTCAGCATATTACAATTATGCATAATAGGACAGAAAGTAGGGTACAAACACAAGTTGTGAACTGGACAATATATCTTGTAAAGTTGGAAAGAGTTGCATCCGTTGTCCATTCCTATGCCCCGGTAGTTAGTCGAATTTACTATTTGCATTTATTCAGGTTTGGGGCAGTTGAAGAAAATTTAGGGTCTGCATTGTGCAAAAAGTTACGTGGAATAGGATGGCAGGTTTCCCACATTAGTGTTGTCCCAAACGAGGTATTTCTCTATTCGGTTATAGCATTTAGCATTCCAATTTAAGTAAAAGAGACTCCAATATTTGTGATTTTTTGTTATGTGCAGATTGACGCAGTTGCTGAAGAAGTTGAACTCCGAAAGTCCACAGCTGACATGGTTTCTCCTTGATAGCTCTTTGATTGAGTAAACCATAGAATATTATTTATTGCAACCTTTCGTTTCAGGAGAAAGAATGGTTGATATTAGAATATCATTTTAGGTATTCATATTTGGAGCTCTTGGTCCTTTACACTCTGATGTTTCCTTAGCTGGTGTCGCGAAAGCATTTGGTGTTCGTTTGGTAGGATTCATTTCATTTTGTTCTTTCAAAATGAACATTTTACTTGCAGCATACTTTTCTACATAGTTATTTTTGAAATATTTATTTATACTGGGGTAGCTGGTTATCATAAATTACAAAGGTGTTGTTAAATTTCTTGTCTATTTGTCCGACAGAAGCATTTCCCTTTTCTGAACTGGATATAAAAGGAAAAGCAGAGAATGTGACCAATCTTTAAATGATTGTTTCAATAAATATCTTTTCTTGTGTTGTTACAGGCTCCGGATGAAGAATTTGAGGAGTACCTTAGGCAATTAATTGGAAGCGACTATACTGGCGACCGAAATGAGGTGAACATATATTAATTATAATATTGTTTTTATTTTGTATACATGCAACTTTTGTTTGAATGCTCTTATAGTACTTTTGTTTTCCCCCGTGTTTCAGATGGCTTTGTTGCCGGAAGGAATAACTGAGCTGTTACACCACAGAACCCTCCCAGTACCATTGGTATGTAAAATGCAAAATCATATAGGTAAGGCACCTTGAAGGAAACGACAATTATACCTTTGCTAATGCAGATAAAGTGCAAGAATGTGATAGTAATGGCAGCAACAAATGGGGACGAACTAGAAACACAATGGAGTTGCCTACTGGAGCTGCCAGAAACGCCTCTCTCTGTCAAGGCTCCTTTTCTATCTCTGTTCGTCAGCACCATGCTATCTGATGTATCGTTTCTTACTTTTTTTTTTTTTTTCTTGCTTTCCATTCCCAAAAAGTTCAAAATAATAGAAAGATATAATCATTTCTGCATTGAGGTTTTGGACCACTATAAATGGGCATTTGTTATGATTTTAGTTCGGTTTGATCCTGCATGCCCATTGTTCAATTAAACGAGGTGCACAAACATTGGTTGGTCTACTTGTTAATGTACTATTTTTTAAAATTATAGAAGAAGAATGAAGAAGGATAAACCTTTGTCGTTTGAATATTTTAATACTAGATTCTGCCTCTTTTGGAAGACTGCATTTTAAATATGGTGAAGTGCAAATTTAGTTTTTGAGGCCGGGTATGTTGCAAGTTTGCGGCTCCATATTATGGGTAGTTCTATATCACAAAGTTGCGAGGACTTGTCAGAAGAAAAATTAAGGGACTGTTGTGAAAAGGAAACCAAATAGTGGGAGCTGGGGGGATTGATGATACGGTTCATTTAATAAATGTAAATGGAAAAGAATATTAATAGCAAGCTAAATGTGACATTATTTTGAATGTTGCATATTTTATAGGGGTATTACTTTTCTGTATTCTTTAGGTTGAGATTGCCAAGGTCGTATCAGAACTCAGCATCGAATTTCCTGATATTCACATAGGTACCTTTGTTTCTATTTGTTTCTACTTGTATTATATTAAATAGTAGTAGTATTTCGGTGAATAATACATGCGTATCATCTGTGCAGTTTGTCATCGGACCTCGAGAAATGGGCCCGTCATGATAAGCTTTATTGCAAAGGTACATGAAATTTCTATGGCCATACACCGTAAATAGTATTTATTACTTGGTCTTGGAGGAAATTCTCTTAAAGAGGCCCATCTTTGTTTATTTTTGTTTGTTTTTTGGATTTTTCCCCCTTTTCTAGGATAAAAGTAGACTTGATGCCGCTATAGAGAGTCTTTTTAGTAGTCTGCCAGAAGGAGCTGTTTGCAAGGTTGATTCAGACTGACTGACGGACTCGGCTTCTTTGTCCTCTTAAAATCGAAAAATCCCCAACATTTTGAGAACATGGCAGTGGTATTTGGTAAAATGAAGGGTGCATTTTATTTAAAAATAAAATATTTTTGTTGCTAGGAAATCAGATGGTAAGACTACCTGACAACGAGAGAGATAAATTGTTAAGCGGTGCCCTTTGGTTAGGCATTCTTGTACCGATAACATTCTTATTTTTATAATTTGTAACAGATTATAAGCCATTCACATTATATTTTTATAATTTGTAACAGATTATAAGCCATTCACATCATATCATATCTTGCTTTACCGTACGACTAACTTGTGAAAAGGATGCCGTACAATGGAACTGCAGTCTGCAGAACCACCTCGTATCCTTTGCATTTAATTTAAGAAAGTTTAAATTACAAGATTTAGCCAGCGGCTAAATAAATAAATATGAAAATTAAGAGATGTAAATGAGAAATTAAAAAGATGCAGAGAGAGAGAGAGAGTAATAAAGCATTTTCTTTTTATCTAACAAGACGAGACAACCTAAGAAAGTGGTAATAGATATAAATATTTTCAACATTAATCTGACCTAATATCCTAAGATTTCTTTTCCTCTGAAAATTCTCGAGCAGCCTTCTCTCCGTGTAACAAAGCAAAATAATAGACAGAAATCAAACTACTTTCTAGCACCCTTCTGAGCAAATATACGGATATTTGAAATATTTTGTTTTAGTTGTATATATATGTTTTGATTTACGACTTATAATCTGTGATGTGATGTGGATGCTATGAGTTTCTTTTGTTAAATGGAAAATAGTTATTTATGAATTAATCGATAGAAATTATAAAACTTGTAGTCAGTTTATGTAAGACGCTGTAACTGCATTTTAAATAGAGAGACACTTACATATATGTAGGCCTGGCAAACGTGCCAAACGCACACGGAATAGATGCAATCCGTTTTCGTACCGTTTCAGAAACGGAACCAAAAATACCATTTCGTTTCTGTTTCGTTTTTGAAACGGCATAGATAATTGGTGCCACATTCCGTTTCATTTCTATTTTCTATTATAATTCCTAATTTTGGTGTTATATTTCGGTAAAACGGTATAATTATCTGTTTTGTTTTCGTTTCGTTTTTTGAAATGGCAAAGAAATTGGTGCCACATTCCGTTTCATTTCTAAAAACGAAACGGCACCACGTTTTTTTTATTCCGTTTTGACAGGCCTACATATATGTACAAATAAATAGGAAAGACGGATCCAGTGGATCGAATGTTTAACGCCCACGGGCGTTATCTCAAAAAAAAAAAAAAAAAAAGGATCGAATGTTTAACGAATGGTTTGCTTGGAAGGATATAGGAAGTATTTAGGATCGCGGGCCCGGCCCACCAAGCGCAATCTCACAAAACTCGCCTCTTACATTTCATTTACAATTTTTTCACGGTTAGAATCCAATTCTAAAATATTCAAGCATCCAACCTCATTCCAATGAATGAGTCTAGTTTTCACGTGATGAGGTTATCAATCTGCATGATGACGTCATTAATCTGTCGTTGACGTCATAAACAAATTTTCAAAATTTTTTTTGCGCGCTGACGTCATCAAATGGACGGAATTTTTTTTTCAGTTAGATGAGTCAAGGGATGAGTTAATTTGCGTTAAGTGTTCAGTTTGATGCAGACATAATATAAAGTGTTTAAGTTTTTGTGTTCAGTTAAACACGTTAAGAGATGAATTTAAAGTGTTTATGTGTTCAGTTAGTTGTAGCAGAAATTTAATTTTATAGTTTTTTTATTCAATTAAACTAGTTATGGGATAATTTAAAAAGTAACAAGTCATTAAAAATCAATTCAAAACAATCCAAATTTTACATCATACAACAATAAAAGTATTGTCGACTACGACAATACCAGCACAAATCAAAATTATAAATTACAACAAACATGTTCACTTTGGAACAAATCAAAATATCAGTGGCGAACGAACAAACATAAGGACGCCAACTCGATCAAACTGCAGCCAAAATTTGTGTAATATGAATAAAAATACAGATATAAGATGTCAAGAACTTGATTCCTTATGATTCCTTAATGTGACAAATAGATCACATTTTAATACTAAATAATCTTTTCAAACAACTTTATGTAGAAACTTGTTTCTAATAATTGAACATAAGATAATCCTTAAGTCATTTAACATAACATTTGCAGTATCTAACACATCCTTTCTGGAAATTTTAAAGTAACTTAACATTTGCACAAGTAAATTGTTTACACATCATGTATTATAATCTAATCCCTAGATGCATATAATATAACATATAAAGTAACTAACTGAACAATTGACAAGCACAATTTAATATTAAATAATCATTTCAGGCAACTTTATACAGAAATAGTTTCTGACAATGGAACATAAGATGATCCATTAATCCCTTATGTCATTTAATTTAATATTTGCAGTATCTAATACATCTTTTGTACAATTGCATAGACAGTTTCTGACAATGGAATATAAGATGATCCTTTATATCATTTAACTTAGCATTTCCAGTATCTAATACATCCTTTGTGCAATTGCATAGATAGTTTCTGACAATGGAACATAAGATGATCCCTTATGTTATTTAACTTAACATTTGCACTATCTAATACATTCTTTGTGCAAAATTTAAAATAAGTAAACATTTAAAAAAAAGTAATCCCTAGCTGCATGTAATATAACGAATAAAACAAATAACTGAACACTTGTATAAATACACATGAATTAGTGTGACAACAATACTAAACATGTCCAATTAATATAAACTCATCCATATATGCATTTAACATAACATATAAAGAAATTAACTGAACACTTGTAGAAATATACATGAATAACAGCGTGCCAATAAAAAATAATAATCTAATCCCTGAATGCATTTAATATAACAATGTACTTGTATGGCTTCTTGATTCCTCTAGTCAGAGATGAGAGGAGAGGAGGCGACTAGGGTTTGATCTGGTCGGAGGCGAGAGAGAAAAGGAGACGACAGATCTAATCTGGTTGGTCGCGACGGAGGAGATCTGATCTGATATGGTTGGTGGCGATCTGAGGCCAGACGACCAAGCGACCGCCGTCGCATCCATGCGCGCATGAGAGATACGGAGAGGAGGCGCGCATCGAAAGAAGGCAGAAGCGAGAGAGCAGTCGAGGCTTGAGAGATCCAAAATCCACGGCAAGAGGCGGTCTGGATCGAAGACTTGGAGGCGATCTGGTCGGAGACTTGGAGGAGATCTGAAGTGACGCGAGAGAAAGAGAAGAGAGAGGAGGAGAGAAATTTGATCTGGTCAGAGAGAAGAGAGGACGGCTAGGGTTTGGAGTGAGAGGTGAGAGGACTAAATTGCTCCTATTTTGAATAGATGTGTCTAGTGAATGCTTTAGATGTTAAAATAGGAGATGTTATATAGTAATTACCATTTTTTCATGAATACCGGTTCATATTTAGGAAGGTTGCTTGTTTGCAATATCTGTGTTTATAGTTATTGGTCGATTGATTAACATTTTTTTTTTTTTTTTTTTGAACTTTTAAGAATGAATATATGGTTTCAAGAGGGACTGTTTGTGTTGAATTATTAGAACATAATATAATATATATCTATACATACTCCAATATAACAGAAAATCATCAATTAGTGACGGGACCTCAATTAATTCAACAATATTATCGTAGAAACTCGTTCGTGCTTTGACCTAGTGAACGTATTTATTTACCCCCGTTGGCCAAAATCTTTTCATTAACAATAATTAATACGTTCTTAAGTTGATTTGAGGTTGGGGTTAACATCTCATCTCGTCTCATGATGCGTTGATGCCATGCCCATGTGAGGTAACAACAGGGAACTCAGATTTCATGCTTCGGATATGCACATGCCCATGTGGTCCAGTCTGTAGCGTTCCCTGACACAGTGTTGCTCAGCTTACCCATTAATAAGAGATTAAAATGCATTGTATGAATAGCCACACTATACTTGGTACAGAGAATTCAGATTCTGAGGATGAGTATTTGAGTTATTGGCGTTGCGGCGCTTTGCCTCCCTTAACGAACCTTTTAACCACATGATCATCACTAAACTAATGAATTTTTTAAATCAGATTTTAATTAATTAACTTTAATGTTTTACAAACAAAATTAACAAAACACAAACAACAGGAAATTACGGCTTTAACTTATTGTTTATCATTATTATTGCTGCTGTTTCTGACGTTCTATTGGATTGATTCTGATCAATCACAACCGTTCATAATTTATTTTTTATTCCATATAAGAAAATGATCTACAGCGATGTTGTATGGCACATACTAACACAACATGTCTAGAAGATGAGTGTAGCTGAAATGCGTATGTTGCGGTGGATTTGTGGTCGCACGAGAAGAGATTGGATTAAAAATGATGACATACAAGCTGACCCAACATCGTTTGAGATGGTTTGTACATATCCAAACGTAGATTTTCCAAAACACTGATGCATAGCGAAATTCTCAATCGTTGCAAAACCACACAGAGAGGCGAAGGTAGACCAAAATTGACATGGAAAGAAAGAGTAAAAGGACACCTTAAAGAATAAAATGTCTCCAAAGAGCTGACAATTGATAGGAGCATATAGAAATTAGCAATTCATGTACCGGAGTCATGACACAAAAATATAAAGATAGGAGTGATGTCGTAAGTTTATAGGTCACATTATTAAATTTCGGCTGAGAATGTACTACTACTACTATTACTACTGTTGCTACTATTATTCTTATTATTTGTTTTTATATATTATTTTATTTTTTGATGATTTTTTTGGATTTTTTTTCTAGCCTACCCAATATATTATTTTATTGGATGTGTTTGGAAGTCACCGAATAAGTTCTTGTTCAGAAAAAGTTTATTCAGGTCCAAACCAAACGCCCAGCAACCAATTTAAATAAGATATTGAAAGATTTATTCTTGTTTCTCGTTTTTGGAAAATTGGATGAATAAGTAAAATGAAATAACACATAAAATTAGAGGAGAGAGAAACCTATCCATTTTCTATTTCAAATAGCCTATTTATAGTTGTTGTATATAAAAAAATGATCTACTGTTAAATTTGTCATATTATTATTAGTGTTATTTTCGTTGTTGTTATATTTATGATAATTTGTTAGAGAAACTAAATTCTCTCCTGCCCTAAAATATCTTACACATTTAAATTCTTAATTTGCATTAAAAATATGTACTAATTTAAATCTGGAATTTTTTTATTTACAAAGACCAAAGGTGGCGATCCACATTGGACTCGTCGTGTCGACTCAAAAGTCAAAAACAGGACACACAAGGCCACCATCCTTGTCACCGTCGGTTCCTTTCAAGATTTTATTTTTATATCCACCCACATACGCCACGTGGCAGGCAGGTGACACACGGCTTCTTTTCTTTGGATGAATATAGGGCTGTCAATAAAACCCGTTTATCCATTTACCCAACCGGTACCGTACCGTATAAGACGAGTATGGGTAAAGTTTTATTTTTGTTAAGTTAACGGGTACGGGTACGGGTAAGGAAATTTTTTCGTTAATTTTACGGGTATGGGTACGGGTAAAAGTTATTTCGTACCGTTTTCATAACGGGTAATTGCCACAATTAAAAAGATACAATTATATGATACATATGGCATTTTATATTGCATGATTGGTAAAAAAATATTGCTAGATTTTATTTAAGATTTATAATTCTTTCCATTCAGTGTACGAAAAAATAAAAAAACATAAACCTAAAATATTCGCCACCATTGTTGCACTTTATTAATATACTTATTGATATAATTTATTTATACAGAGTGTACAAATTTTATTATTATTATATTCATTTTTTACCGTTACCGTATCCGTACCGTTAATTCTTAACGGGTACGGGTAAAATACGGATAAAGCTATTTTTAACGGATACGAGTAAAGAAAACTTTAACGGGTACGGTAATGAAAATACCTTCTACCGTACCGTACCGTACCTATTGACAGCCCTAGATGAATACTTGTTGGATTCACTTTAAAAAGGGTCTGGACTCTGCACTGCGTTGTATCAAATTCAGTGCACTGTTAAAGGCAGCCCAGCCTTTAATTTTCTATATGAATATTACAATAAAATTTTACACTTATTAATTCTACAAATCGGCCCACCTAGTGACGATATTTGTGAGTGATTTTTATTATAACGATTAACAAATCGGTTTCTCGTGTCCATCTAAGATTAAATTAGAGGTTGAAGTTGTTACACATAAAAGACGCTTTGTTGTTTTTTTTTGTTATATTATATAACCACGCTGAAATGTAAAGTTTCGTACGAATAGTTACTAATTTTATTATCTACAAAGAAAAAAATTTTATTTCGTGAAATGAAAAAAATAGCATATCATGCTTTTCTAATTAAAATCTACTTTAGAGAGTGATATATTTATAGTTTATATTTATATACAATTGATGTGGATCGTGCTAGATCACTTAGACCGACATGATGAAGAAAGGTACATGTGATGGAGCCATGGAGGTCTAAGAAATCCAACATAAAATTAAACGGTAAATTTTGTCATGAATATAATTTTTTAGTTCATTTTCAAGAAATATTAATTCATTAACACTCACGAACAGTTGCGATTAAAGTCTAATTCAGAAGTTGGTTCTCGTGGCATAATTCTCCTTATTAAAATAATTCATATATATATATATATATATATATATATATATTTGCGATTTAAGAAAATGCATAATTAATGTTTGATGAAAATGTCAGATAATTATAATATATATATTTTTTAGCTGAGAGCTTACAAAATGTACAAATTTGTCACGGGACGAAATATCGTCATGGCCATTTTTGGATTAAAAAAAATAAAAATAGTCGTATAAAGGTACAAAATGATCATTTAAGTTTTTAGTGCTTTTAATTGTTTTTATTATTATATTTTAATTATTTTAGGCACTTATGTAATGTTATTATTCGAGACCGTCCTTAAAAAGAGTTTTCTAACGATATCTTTCTAATTAACATGAAATTAAACTCTAAGGGTTATTTGATTAAAACTCTAGGGATTGTTTAAGGTATATAAGATAAGATCATGAGTGCTTATATTCTATTGTGGACTCATCCAAACACAAAATAAAATAAACTATAGTCTTATTTTCTATTTCTCTATAGATGAGGTATAAGAGGTATAAAAGAGTGTAAACAATCTAATATATCGTCTGTCGCATGCCATTCAAAAATTATTGAAAAATAAAATATAATATCTATTCTCTATCAAAAATCATCTCCATTTTTTCTTTTTCCCTATTTTTACTCCTTGTACATCCAGACGCACCTAGTTCTATATTGACTTCGTTTTTGCAAAGAAATTAACGCTACTTCCCATGCGCGAACAAAGGGGTATGCAAGTGAATGATTTAATGCGATTGTGATCAGTAAACAAACTAATTTTCTTCTTCATGCAGTTAAACTTATTTTTTTTAAAAAAAATTTAAATTATAGTAAAAAAATAGACGAATTGTCCTTTGTTTTTTCTTACAGATTATGATTTGATTTGTCATATATATGTGTGCATGCATTCGTCTGTCGCATGCGCGCGATATCTACAAATAATAATATACAAATTAAACGAATTTTCAACAAAGATCTGTTTCTAGTTTGAATGCGACAGCTTCTATCTCTTTTATCTTATACCCTATCCTATTCCTATTATATTAATTTTTCTATTCAATTCTATTGTCGATTGCTTATATATGACACGACAACACTGCATCTCCATCTCCATTTGCGTGCCCTCATTTTTGTTTTTATCTCTCTGCATATTCCTTTTCCTTTCTTTCCGTTTTTTTTTTTTTTATTTCTGTCTACTTTTTATCTACATTCGAACCCAACTAGCTGCGTATACAATGAGTAGGCCTGTCTAACGTCCACGACGTACACGGAAAATAGAGATTCCGTTATCTGTTCCGTTGCAGAAACGGTACATACCAGCAATTTCGTTAGCCGTTCCGTTTGGACGGAACGTGACGGAACGACTAAAATTGAACTATATACCACACAAACGAATGACGAAATCCGTTCCGTTATCCGTTCCGTTTCAAAAACGAAATACAAATCTGTACCGTTAGCCGTTCCGTTGGAACGGAACAGCCACGGAATCACGTGGACGAATCCTCCGTCTGCAGGCCTAACAATGAGACGGATTTATAAAGTAAGAATGGGTGACAATTAGGGGTGTTTAACGTGGTTAACGATCACGGTTTCGTCTTCTATCGTTATCGTACTATTTAAAAACGGTATAAAACCGGCATTATCATTTACCGTTTCGTTTATTAAACAAAATAGATTTTTGTGCCATCAACCGTTTCACTTTAAAAATTATACATAAAAAGATTTGAAATGAGTTGAAACGGTCGAAATGGTATAATCAATTGTGCCACATATATTTTCGTTTAGAAAGTGGTATAAAATTTTATGCCATAAATCATTCCATTCAATTTAAACGGAACGACGTAACGTTAAAATTCCTGCCGTTGACACCCGTAGTGACAATGCCCTCATTTTATATTTTTTTAAATAGCTTTTGAGCAAAATCTTTACTAAGTTAACAGATTTTGTCATTTATTTATTGTATTTGAATCCCATGATATTTCTCATATAATATTGAATCTCTTCATTTGATTTTTTGGCTGCGCCATACATATCAAATTAAATTTCAAATGTTCAACCATACATAGCAAAATTTCAAATGTTCAACCATGCATACATATCAAAATTTCAAATGTTCAACCTCATGCAATGCACAATACGTACATGAATCACTATCTAAATAAAATAAAATTCATATATGCCCAAGTATTTTTAGTCTATGAATCTTTTATAGTCTGAATTCTAGTGATCTGCACATATCGCGTCGAGATTTCTATTATCAGTTATGTGATATTTGCTAGAGTAATGTCCTAAAAGTCAATATTTTAATGACTTGATTTTAGTTTATGTTATTGATAATATTTGATCATTTGTTAGTAGAGTTTATTATTGATAGATCATTCAGGTTGAGAATCTCAATTATAGATCTCTGTGGATCATTCATTAAAATGACAATAATAAATTTAATTTGTCCATAATCTCGATAATTAACAAGGAGGATTAATTATCATATAAGATTAGTATGCAAATTAAGTGATGATTACGTTCTACAAATCATTAGTAAGGAGTAGCCAACTTAATTGCATACGTCTATGTTATAGAACATAATACAAGACATGATCCAATGAAATAAATATATGGATTGTGTTAAGTGTCATTATTTATTTCATATAAGTTTGTTTCTAAGTTTGAAATAGATCAACTTTTTCCACATGAGGATATGTTCTATAAATATTGTCTAACGTTGATTCATGATAAAGGCTGCTATACGGACTTTATTTATACTCTCTTGAATTATGCGGAAAAAAGTTGTTCATCAAGAAAATCGTATGTCCCTTATTAATTTATTTGATGAGTGATGATATCTGTTGGGCCCTTTGATGGAGATAGATTGTTTGCCGACAACTTGTATAATCATTTCTAGATAAAAAAATGTATAATATGCAAGAATGACACATTCTTATCTTGGATTATACAGTGATATTATGTGACATAAGAATCAAAATAGAAAAATACTTTTATTTCTTATGTAGGATTGAAATACTGTAGTAGTACAATATTTATATGAATTGGAAATCATAACGTATTGCTAGATACCACTTATGATTATTGAAAATAAATAACGATTTATTTTCATTGCCATCATAGCACAAATCCTCAAAGGGTCACACAAATAAAATTTTGACCATACAGTGCATTATTTATTTATTCGCAACAGTGAGTACTGTGAAAATATGATAAGTTGATTAATTAAATATATACCGTTGCGAATCATTATAATTAATTAAATCAAAAGGATCATATAGAAATAAATTAATACATCTTCCTGCAAAAATACTATGAATTAATTATTAACTTATTAATAAATGAGAGATTAAATGGATATGAATTAATAATATGAATTAATTGCCTTTTCTTTAAATGGAAGCTCATCTCGAGCAACTTTACTAAAAAAAAAATAATATGAATTAATTTATTTCTATATGATTAAATCAAAGGGATCATATAGAAATAATATGTTCCCGCAAAAACAATATATTGCCCATTAATCATATATAAATAAATTAATACATGTTCCCATGACTTCAATCAAAGAGATTCATAGTATTTAATTGGTTAATTAAAAGTCCAGTTTGAGATTAAATGGAAGAGCAATTAAAGGAATAGATTAATGGGCCATTACTACATGTGGAGAAGGCCACATGAGTCCATGAAATTTCAGCAATAGAGGGGTAATTTTGTCTAAGCAAAATGTAAGAGAGCTAGGTTTGAGTTGTCTATATAAAGGGCCAATGGATCACTCTTGGGAGAAAATTCTACCCTCCATTTACCTCCCTCTCTTCCCTCCTCCTTGGCTGAAATTGAAATTTTCTCTTCTCCATTGCTCTCTCCTCTCATCCCTCTAGCTCATGTGTTGAGCACCTTCCTCTTTTACTTAATTAGTTAATTGTAAGAAGAAGAAGGAAAGAGGATTAGTTTTGGTCTTTGCACTTGCTAGCACTTGTGCTTAGATCTTGGTTAATCTTCTTGGTGGACTCGAGACCGGCGAGGTGCTGGTGAGCACGCCATCGACTCCTATTGATAAGAATTGAGCCTTGCAAATATAATTTTGCAAAAGGTATAAAATATCCTATCTTTCTCTCTTGTTGATGTGTGTTGAATGCTTGTACTATATCCTACTTGGCTTGTGCTTGTTAATTGTGCTTAATTAATAACTAAAAGTAAAATTAAGCACCTAAGTAAAGTTCTTAACAATATCTATAATATTTGTCATTTCGTACATATAAAACGACAAAAAAAATATAAATATAGATGATATGCTGACATTTTTTTTTTAGTTTTTTGGTGGATGCGCCATCAATAAATGAGTATCTCTTAATAACATTTTATGGTATTCATGCTTAATAGATATATTTCAATCACACTTTTTTGGTCTATTCCCACAAAATTACTATGAATCTCACTTTTTAGGTCTATTGATGCCGGATCTCTAGTCACCAAACGTCTTTCTAACTTCAACATGGCGAGAGAAATAATTTCAAATATTTCAAGCAGCTTACAACCTTCTGTCATGCTTAAATTGGATTTTCATAAGGCATTTGATTCGCTTGCTTGGCCCTTCCTGTTTCAGATCCTGCACCACAGGGACTTCCCACCTCGCTTCATCTCTTAGGTAAAGGTAATTCTTACTTCTGCAAGCTCTTCAATACTGCTAAATGAAAGGTGGGTCCAGCCTTTAATCACAAAAGGGGTCTGCGTCAGGGTGATCCAATTTCACCGGCACTGTTCATCATTGCAGCAGATGTGTTGAGCAAAATGGTGCATGCAGTTTCAACTGCTATACCTTTCTCTTTATCCAGGAAATTGACGGACCCTTTCTATATGCTACAATACGCTGATGACACTTTAGTATTTTCAACTTTGAAAGGACGGGCTATTAGATCACTCATGCTCACAATTAAAGCATTCTGCATGTCATGAGGGATACACTTAAACTGGAACAAAACTTCCTTTATTCCTTTCAATATCTCCGTGAAACAAATCTCAAGCTTGCAACAAATCCTCAACTGCACTCTAGCTTCTCTTCCATTGACATACTTGGGCCTGCCACTCACTCACAAGAAACCTGACAGGGCATGTTTTCAGGTCCTAGTTGGTAGAGTTAGAATCAGATTGAAGTCATGGCAGAGGAATCTAATTTCTAGAGCAAGTAGAATTGTGCTTGCCTCCTCAGTTTTCTCCATAATGCCTACCTTCTTCATGTAAGTATTTTCCCTCCCAATTTGGATCATAAAGGAAATAGATAGGACTAGACATGATTTTATTTGGGGCGCCGTAGCGCGACAGGGAGTAATTCGATACATTTAGTGTCCTGGGATAAACTTTGTTTACCTAAATCACATGGAGGAATGGGTTTGATTAACTTAAAGCTCCAAAATTTTTCTCTATTGTTGCGATGGTTATGGCGTCTGTATAAAGAACCTCAATCACGGTGGGCTGTTACTGCCAAGCAACTCTATGGTAAGGCTAATGTGAACTTGCCACCGTTAGTGTTCTAAATACGTATCGTGCCGTGTCGTGTCGTGTCAAACACGTCGTGTCTAGATCATCTCTCGTGTCGTGTCGTGTCTAAATATTTCACGTGGCGTGTCGTGCCGTGTCTAAATCCTAAGAGATGGACACGACACGCCTAAGGACACGCCACGTCTCGTGTCCTCGTGTCGTGTCGTGTCGTGTCTTCTTTAGACGTGTCGTGCCGTGACGTGTTCAGACACGTTTAACTTTTTGACATGGATGTAATTTGTTTATGAAATTTAAAAATTATGTTTGTTAAATACGTCAAAAATTAAGAAAGTAGACGTGTTGTACCATTGAATTAAAATATAGATTAATTTTTAACAATCGATTAATATTTTGACAACTTCTTATCGGACTTAAGTAATTATTTTACTAAAAATAAATCAAACTCATGAAAAGATACAAAACTATTTTCAATGACAAAAAATATTTGATTCTTTTTAAGACAAATCACATATAGATTTCTATCTTTAATTTGCACATGGCTCTAGACACTTTTATTTTATTTGTGATTTAATTATTGAATCATCCTAATTATATTGTAATCTTTTGATTTCCAATTCTAACGATTTACAAGTGTTTTATTCGAAAATAAGTCTATTAATAATCATTGATTTATGATTAAATCTATCTTTGGCAAGATTTATGGAAAAAATATAATAGTATGTACATAATTGAGGAATCCATTGTATTTCTATAACACTATGTGTGTCTCCTTTTCGTGTTTGGCGTGACTGTAATACGTGTCGTGTCTCTTGTGTCGTGCCGTGTCGTGTCGTGTCCAGACAATTCGCGTGGTGTCGTGTCGTGTCGTGTCTATTTCATCAAAGTTGGACACGACACGCTTAAGGACACGCCACGCGAGGTTCTCGTGTCGTGTTCGTGTCCGTGTCTTACCTTGTCGTACCACCTCCGTGCCGTGTCGTGTCGTGCCGTATTTGGACACGCCGTGTTTTTTTTAGAACACTAGCCACCGCTAGTCTAGAACAACAATGGTTTGTTTTTCTGGAAACAACTTCAGTTGATGAGAATGCTTTTTCAAATTTCTATCAATTCTCAGGTGTGCAGTGGTGCCAGTACACTTTTCTGGTACAGCAGGTGGGGAGATAATGATCCGTTTTGGTTTGGGTATGAAACTCAAAGGAATACAGAAAAGATAAAAAGAACACTAACCTTAAAAGAGGCGTTAGATGACTGGTACAAATTTTTCCCTGCTCCTCTGACTAAGCATCAATCAGATTTACATTTAGCTATTAACTGTTTGAGTTTTACAAATGAAAATGATTCAATTAGCTGGAGGTGGACAACACGTGACAATTACTCTGCAGCTTCAATTTACAAAGCTCTTTCCACTGCTGGCAAGGTCAAATTCACACTCACAAAATTGTGGAAGTTAAGAACACCTCCATCGATTAAGCTCTTCATTTGGTTTGTGGCTCATGGAAGAATCCTCACTCAGGATCAGCTAATTAGAAGAAACATAACTGTTAATTCCAATTTTCTGACATGCCATCTTTGCCAAGCCCAAATAACTGAAAGTGCTAAGCATCTCTTTTGTGATTGCTCTTAGACGAGAAATTTGGTCCAGACTTCGTCTTAGGAATATCAATACCAATACTGTCATGGAGGTGTTAGAGGAGTTGTGTTCACATATCAACCCACAACAGGGGTATACTGCTGTCTTGATAGCAACTGCTTTATGGGAAATTTGGATTGAAAGAAACAATCGATTCTTCAGAAACAACAGAAGAACAGTGCAATCTGAGAAAAGTGTAAAGTGCAAAAACTTGTTTGAGCAGAAGAAACTCTGATTTTTCATACATGTCTAAAATTACAGGTTACATGGATATATGCAGAACTATCAATAATCACAATTGGAGATAAAACTAAAAATAGAAACTAATCTCACGTATAACCTAAAATACATATTCTAATTGTACAAGACAAAATATAGAAACAGATCTAAGAAAACAAATAAATGAGATATCATTGATGGATCTTCTGAAGATATGCCATACCATCATATCAGTGTATCAGCGCACAAGAACCAGCCATATGCAGACAGTTCTTTTGTGACAGTATACCGATACAACTGTGTGACATTTTATATCAATGTTTAACACAATCAGTCCATGACTGGATAGTGCAAGAGGCCACCTTATTTTGGAACTTTTGTTAGGTTTTTTTTTTTTAATATAGTCTTTTTTTCTGCTTTTGTTTGTAACTTGGTAACCTCCACCTAGTATGTCAAAAAAAAAAAAAAAACTTTCCTAATGTAATTTACTAAATTATAGAAATAAAAGATTTACCTTTCCTAAAACTACCTGCTGAACACGATTCAGAATTGATCTTGTTTAGGAATAGCTTTGCGTCATCCATTCCCAAAATACAATTTATTTTACGTAGGATCATCCAATTGATTAATACATATAACAGAAAAAAATGTGAAGGAACATAAAAAAATAGTTGGTTGTAATTTAAGTTAATTATTATTAGAGAAGAAAGGAGACAACGGAGACCCGATAGATGACGTATGAATGTCTCGGGAACATATCATGTATGTATTATTGATTCATGTCATGACAGAAAGACATGTCCCGTCAGTCCGACACCCGTCGTCTCCCCCTCTCCACTTATCCAGTGTTTTTGTAATAATAACTGTACTAACATAATGTAATAATTGTATCAGTATGACGCAGCCAACATTATATTAATTTGTTCTTCTTTTTAAGAAAGTCTTTTTAAGAAAGAATTAAAAAATTGAATAGAAAAAAAAGTCTTATGAACTCAGAGGCATAAGGGGACGGGGCCCAACAAGATACCCACTGCTCGCCCACCACACATGCAACAAGACTTTCTATTTTTGTTTTTCAAGGTCTTCTTTGCATATATCACCCATCTTATATATCAATTTGCATAACTTACAAACACTGAGTCCTTGCACGAGCACGTAAATAACACCAAAGAGCCTAATAATATAATTTAATTTTCTTATCGAAAGTACAAACAAGTTCCGCTTTCGTGAACCTCGCGACCTCTTAAAATCAATACTGTATTCTTTTATCACTTAAGCAAGCTTGTACAATATAAATCACAGAATTATGTGCTAAGGTGAGGACGTGAGGTGATGGCAGCAGAGTAGCAAAAAATTCATATCAGTAAGTTCATAAATTTTTTTTTTTCAGAATATATATGTATCTAATATAGACATAATATAATAATAATTCTTTAATAAACAACTCT
The DNA here is from genome assembly GCA_028095005.1 of Rhynchospora pubera. Lineage (NCBI taxonomy): Eukaryota > Viridiplantae > Streptophyta > Magnoliopsida > Poales > Cyperaceae > Rhynchospora > Rhynchospora pubera. Next base: position 104,827,732 of record CM051459.1, read on the forward strand.
AAAACAACGAACATTAAAAAATTCATGAGAAATCACACACATATATAATAACAACACAAGATCCAAAATAATATATCCAATATACAAAAATAATTCAAGAGTAAAGATAATTAACAAAAAATTTCCCGATGAATTTTAATTTTCTAATAATTTTACACACACATGCACATACTACAAATAATCTTTCATCCAAGCATATCATGTTCTATTATAAATTTTTTCTTAATAAGATTCATTGTGGAGAAAAAAAAAAGTGATTTGTCTAAATGCGACTTTTTTAGGAATCGCTATGCGATTCAAATCAAACCCAACATGTCTAGCGGATCCTTTAAATTTTTGAGATGAGTCTCTGATTTCTTGTGTTTTTGTTATCATTTACAAATAAGTGCAATATGTAAAGTGACTCAAATCAAACTAAAGAGCACGTAGCTTCACCCCTGGGTATGCCACTGTGGCAAGCTTCGTCAAAGGTCGCCGGCAAGTATGCAACTGCCCTTCGGAGATGTAAATATTAATTGAATTCCAAATTTGCTAGGGTTTAATTGGTAAAAAATGACAAGTTTTTTTTTTAAAAAAAAAAATTGGCCAATTTTACTACGCCTATTTATTGGCACTTCCCTTTCTCACAGTAGCTCAACTCTCTTATTATTATTATTATTTTTTTTTTTTTTTAATTCACCTCAAACAACATCTCTCTATCATCTCTACAACCTCCTTTCCTTTGAAGAGAAGGAGAAAAACAACTCCATCCAAATTAATAAAATTTAATCAATAAAATGGAGCTGTACCTGGATGAGAAGTGGAAGCTGTCAAAAAAAGGGAGCAGAAAGGAAGTGAGTAATTCTGTGCTCAGCAAAGGCGGCAGCAGCAGCAGCAGCGGTGGCAACGGCAAGGGACGGAGCATGGCTCGGTCCATATCGAGCCGCTGTTCCGGTCTGGTCAAAGAACAGCGGGCCCGCTTCTACATCATGCGTCGCTGCGTCACAATGCTTGTTTGCTGGAGGGAATACTGACTTAATTAGTACCCTGTGCCGGCGTCGAGTCGGCGTCTATGCCTGATCCGATCGAGCTTAATTAATTTCTCTGTGGGAGAGATGGGTCGTGGTGGCCATCCATAAGAGCAAGGAAAAATAATATGAAATTCAAGTCTAGGGCATGATTAGCTTAGATTTAGCCTAATTAATTAAATTAGATTTTAATCTCTTTTCTCTGTCTCTGTCGTTTTATGCTGATTTTCCGGTGTATATACTAATTAATTAATTTGCTTGAAATTGACAAGTTTTAAGTCTCTGTTGAAATTGCTTATTCTTTGACCCCTGTGTCACTTCAACCTTTAAATGATCACTCAATGCAAGCAGAAAAATCAATTTGAAGGCAGAAAGTTAATTGAAAGAGTAAAAAAAAAAAAAAGAAAAAAACCCCAAGAGATTTCACTGAAGCTATCCATATCATCTAAAATGCTGTGAATCAGTTTAATAAGGGAGAGAACTTATTAGGCCTTAGAACGATTATTATTATAATAACAATACATGCGTTTTTTTTTTTTTTTTGTATTCAATGCTTGAGCAGATGCGTTTTTTTTTACTAATGAGTTCCCAAACTTGTGTTCTCTAGGGAAATTTAATGGTTTATGGAAATGATTCCAAATTTAGAAAAAATGTTGTGCTCAGATTTAGGTGCAGTAAATGGAGACTAGAGATATTTGTCCTTCCTGTATTCAACTTTTATCTCGGCACTTGTATCAATGAAAATGAAAGAAAATTTATCTTTGCACTGTTGTGACTTGTGTGTTGGTTACATCTTTAGCCTCACAGTACCAATGTTGTCGGTCCCCAAGACGCACTCACAATTCTGTCGATGAGCTGTTTGTTGTACTTTCTTTCATTTTACTTTACTACTAACATTTATCTTCTCAGTTAGAAAGAAAATCGTTTTATTGATACCAAACTTATTGGACAAATATTAAATAAAAATTAAAGATACATGTTTGAATTTTGCATTGTTTATGTAGAAATTAAAATTTGGTACGATCTGACAATTGAGGAGAGGTGCAGCCGTGCGTGAAGCCTGAAGGTGGTGGTATTATATTATTTATTATTATTATATATATACGTTGGAAAAGGAAAGAGACAAGAGTGACTTTCGTTTCAACTGATTTTGACTGAGAGTTGATATAAAAGGAAGGCAGTGAAGTAGCCTTTTGGTTTCCAATGATGTACCCTGCGCTCTCTTCGGTCTTCTTCGTTCTTTCCCCCACCCCCAATACTAAATGAAAACTTAAATAACAACACAGAAAGACACAATATTTAACGTGATTCAGTACGAAATCGTACCTACATCCACACGCACACACATTATCACATTTTTTTATTCTTTTCAATAATAATGGAGTACAAGAGAGGATTGGAGAAAAAGATAGGTCAGAAAGGAAGAGAGAGGCGCCTCCTTTATAATAGATATGCTAATATTTCTTTTTATTATATTTCCATATATGCATAAATAAAAAAAAAATTCAGAAGGTCCAACTCGGATCGAGCCAAAGAGGCGTGGTTCAACTCAGTCCGAGTTCAGACCATATCGGACCGAGCCAAACGACTCCTTTTCTCCACACTCCTCCTCAAGTTGGCAGGTAGATATTTCGCATGCCCAACTTGTCAATTGCTTCATGAAAGCTAGTACTAGACACACCCTTGGTCAGTATGTCTGCAAGTTGCTATTCCATTTTTACATGAGGAATACTAATTACTCCTTCTTCAAAGTTCTGTCGGATAAAATATCGATCTACTTCAATATGCTTGGTCCTATCATGCTGCACCGGATTCTGTGATATAGCAATGGCAACCTTGTTATCACAAAACAGTTTCATTTTTTCACATTCATAGAAGCCAAGATCTTTGAGTACCCTTTTAATCCACAGTAACTCTTGCAGTCCCTTAGAAAAATCTTCTAAACTCAGCTTCAGCACTTGACAATGCCACTACCTTCTGCTTCTTACTTCTCCAAGTAACCAAATTACCACCAACAAAAGTGAAGTACCAAGATGTAGACTTTCTATCAGTTACATCTCCTGCCCAGTCAGAGTCTGTATATCCGTGAACTTGAAGATGTCCATTTTTTCTGAAAAAAATACCTCGTCCTGGAGATCCCTTGAGATATCTTAGAATCCACATAACAGCCTCCATGTGGTGTTCACTGGGATTATTCATGAACTAATTTACCACAGACACGGCATAGGCAATGTCAGGTCGAGTGTGTGACAAGTAGATAAGTCTTCCTACCAATCTTTGATATTGTTCTTTATTGGTTGGTACCTGATCAGGAAAAACTCCTAGCTTGTTATTCTGTTTGGTTGGTGTGTCAACAGGTTTGCAATCCAACATACCTGTTTCAGTTAGTAAGTCCAGTACATACTTTCTCTGAGATAAAGATATACCTTCATTGCTGCGTGTAACTTCAATTCCTAGGAAATACTTCAATCCTCCCAGATTCTTCATTTCAAATTCTTAGGAAAGTTTCTTCTCAAGGTCTTGAATTCCTTCAGCATCATTTCCTGTGATTATCATGTCATCAACATATATAATTAAAATCACAATTTTTTCCTTATTCTTACAAAAGAACAAGGTATGATCTGCATCACTTTGGGTATATCCATATCTTTTCATGACACTGCAAAATCTACCAAACCAAACTCTTGGAGATTGTTTCGAACCATACAGTGCCTTCTTCAATCTGCATAAAGTGAACGCTTACTCGAGTGACTGTACCCTGGTGAATATCCATATAGATCTCCTCATCTATGTCACCATGAAGAAATGCATTCTTCACATCGAACTGATGCAATGGCCAGTCCTGATTTGCTGCAATGGACAAAAGTATTCTGACTGTATTAAGCTTGGCTACTGGTGAAAACGTCTCCTGATAATCTACTCCATATGTCTGAGAGTAGCCTTTTGCAACCAGCCGAGCCTTATACCTATCAATTGCTCCAGTAGGACCGCATTTTACTGCAAAAATCCACCTACAACCTATTATTTTTCTATCCCTCGGTCTATCCACCAATTCCCAAGTATTATTCTCCTCAAGAGCATCCATTTCTGTCTTCATTGCATCTACCCATTTTTTATCAGCAAGGGCTTCGTTCAGGTTGTTTGGAATGTGAACTGATGCAAGGGCTCTGTCAAATTCCTTCATAGATTCTGGCATGTAAGACATAGTCATGAAATTTGCCATTGCATACCTGCCTTCACCACTCTCATCTAGTCTGTATCATTTGGTGAAGTGTGGTGAAGTAGGAGACTGTATCATTTCTTCATCTTCACTTTCCAAACTTTCTTCAGATGGACCCGAGTTAACCAGTGGGTCCATTTTTAGATTCAAATGCTCACATTCATCTGAACTCGGACCGAGATGGGCCGAACTCGGACCGAGATGCACAGGTTCATTTGGGCAAAGATCAGATTTCAAGCCAAAAACATCATTCCTTACTGCATCGAACCAGAGTTCATTGTCTATCACGCTCTCCCCCTGAGAATGAGTCTGGTTTTTACAGAAATATCCTTCATTTTCAATAAATGTCACATCCATGGTGGTATAGACTTTTCTAGAGAATGGATTCATGCACCTATAGCCCTTTTGATGTTGACCATAACCTATGAACACACATTTTTCAGCACAAGGATCAAGTTTGGAGCGCAAATATTTTTGTATGTGGACATAGGCTACGCAACCAAACACTTTGGGTGGGATATTGAGTATTGAAGGAATCACATGGTAGGCTGAGAGTTTTTGCAATGGTGTTTGAAATTTAAGAGCAGCAGAAGGTAATCTATTAATCAAATACACCGAAGAGGTAACGGCATGGTCCCAATAAGAATGAGGAACATTATTTTCTAGCATCATTTCTCTAGTCATTTCTAAGATTTGCCTATTCTTACGCTCTGCTCTACCATTCTGTTGAGGTGTACCTACACAGCTAGTTTCATGTATAATCCCATTGGTTTTAAAGAACTCTCCTAGTGTTTTGTTGACAAATTTTCTGCCATTATCACTCCTAAAAACTTTGACATTCTTATCAAGCTGATTTTTTACCATGGTAATGAAGTAATGGCAAGTGACACATCAGTTTCTGTTTTACCACATTAACCCAAGTCATTCGAGTACTATCATTAAGAGAAACCATCTATTTCCTACTAGAGAGTCAACCGGGGAAGGTCCCCAAACATCAGAGTGAATCAAATCAAAAGGAACTCTATTATTATTATCATCATCCATAATTTTACCAAAATGAGCTCGATGGCTCTTAGATTTGATGCACACATCACACTCAAATATCTCATTCTCAAAACCAGAAAACAAACTAGGATAAAGTTTTCTTAGGTACCCAAAAGATGGATGACCCAATCGCCTGTGCCATATCCAAATAGAAGACTTCCTACTTGAGTGTAAACCAGCAGATAAATGTGCCTGTCCAGGAGCCAAGTCTTCTAAATGATACAGTCCTCCTCTTCTAGTGCCACGACCAAGAATTTCCTTCGTCAAGAGGTCCTGAAAAAGACAAAATTCAGGATACATGAGTACTACACAATTTAGGTCTTCACATAACTGTCCTACAGACAAGAGTTTGGATGAAAGAGAGGGAACCAAGAGTGTATTTGAAAGAGTTAAGGATGAGGAAAATTGAACTTCTCCAGCCCCTGTGACTGGATAAACTTCTCCATTTGCATTAACAATCTCATTTCTTCTTTAAACATATTCTCTTACCAAGTCTTCCCTGTTGTAGGTCATGTGATCAGTTGCCCCTGAATCAATAATTCAAGAACAGCCAGTATTAGAAGTGTTTAATGCAAAAACTTTACCTTCATTCCTCTCGACAGATGGCAAAATAGACAGTTTTCCAGAATTTAAACTGGCCAAATTTACAGCTGGTAGGGTCGTTCCTTCTGTGACCTGGGCTTCTGTCATGTGTGCCTTCCCTTGCCTTTTTTTCTTATTCTCCTCCCACCAGTCTGGATAACCAATCAATTTGAAACACTGCTCCACAGAGTGCTTTGGATTTTTACAATAGGTGACCCAATCTATCTCGTCCGTTGAGTTTCATTTGTAGCATCTGCGACCAGAGGTAGAAGTTCGACCCATCTAGTTTGATCGACATCGCGGAGGTGAACCCCTCTTGGCTTTGGGTGTTTGAAGGAGGTCTTGGTTGTGTAAGCAATTGGGACAATGAATTATTCAAGCTTTGAATAAGGGTAATAGGATCTAGTGGATTAGGATCAAGGATAGGGGTTTTAGGGATTGAATCATCAAGGATACTCATGGTTTAGATCGTGGTGAGGGGTATTAAAGGTTATGGTTGAGGTTTTGGTAAGATCTGTGAGGTAATTCGCACAGAGAAGAAGTAGCAGCTGTGCAGTAACTCGCATAGGGATAAAAACACACAGTTGTCAAGATCTACCGCTCTGATACCATGAAAACTTAAATAACAACACAGAAAGACACAATATTTAATTTGGTTCAATACGAAATCGTACCTACATCCACACGCACACACACCATCACCTTTTTTTATTTCTTTTCAATAATAATGAAGTACAAGAGAGGATCGGAGAAGAAGACAGGTCAGAAAGGAAGAGAGAGGAGCCTCCTTTATAATAGGTAGGCTAATATTTCTTTTTATTACATTTCCATATATGCATAAATCAAAAAAGGAAATTCAGAAGGTCCAACTCGGACCGAGCCAAAGAGGCGTGGTTCAACTCGGTCCGAGTTCAGACCATCTCGGATCGAGTCAAACGACTCCTTTTCTCCACACTAAAGAGTCCAAAATTCTACTTCTATCCATCGATGGATCGATTACTCAGACTCAGGTTCGTGCCATGCCATGTTACCATTTACTAGTATGTGCATGGTTATTACTTGATTTTAATTTGTCACCTTAATTTTGTATAATGCAATATTATCCAAAACATGGGTGGGTCCGTGGGTGCAATTACAAACAGCCCAAAACTAATTGGGCCCAACAGGGGCTGTATTTATACGGGCCAGAACTTCAGATTCATAACATTGATATTTTTGAGAGTTTTAATTTAATTTAAGTGTAAGAATTAAATCCTAATCAGACTGCTTCAATATCTGTCACTCGTGCAGTAAGCGCAGCACATTATAGTCTATACTGCTTTTTTAATTTATTCAATCTTGTATCCAATTATTTCCTTTTTTATGCTTTGCTTGATTACGCCATGCATGCCATTTCAAGCAATATACAAATTGATCAATCGATCAGATTAAGCCACTTTTGTATTTTCTTCAATTAATACTTTTCTTTTGAAGGTTCATCAACTTAGGCCTAAAAGTTTAGTTTCGGAATTTTTTTTTTCTGAGAAAAGGTGGCAGCGCCACCCAGTTTCATTTTGAAATGAAGCAAATCAAAATAAAGCAGCTTAGTTTCAGATTCATCGCAATAACAGCCATCTCATTGCTTTGATAGCCTCAATGAAAACAGAGATCGTAGAACGATGAACGAATCAGGATTTAATCAAACATAACCCACAGAAAAAAAAAAATTGTACTTAGTACGTAATCAATCAATCGATGTTTAGATTACAGTTGCATGCAGCGAACAATATAGTGCTGCTTGAAGTACTTAATTAATTAATTACATATATAATAACAGCATCACTACATGCAACAACTGCAAGCGAGCACAGTCAGACTGGACAATTAACAGCCTCAATCTAACTTAAATACACCTAATAAATAAATGAAAAAAAATAAATAAAGATGGTCACCTGAGCCTCAGGGGTGGGCAAAATGTGATTAAATATCGGGTGGCCTTACACATGTTGAGACTGGTCGGATCGTCATATGCGAAGCTGTAAGCCCGGGGGCAAATCGACTTGAACAGGTGCGAGAAAAGGGTCGGTTTGCACGTGTCCGGGGACGCATACTGTCCCGTGCAGCAGTAGCTGTCGCTTTGTAGAGCCATGCACGCACTCTTGCAACCCACCACTTTTCCATCGCCGGACTTGACCTCAAATTTTGATGGGCAACACACATTCAAGTCGGCCTCACAGCCCGCCACCCCGCATCCGACCCCGCCACCTACCGGCGACATCGACACCGGTATGTTGAAACCGTCCACCAGGCTCACGTCGTAGTAGTGCAGAGGTGAGGTTTGGGTCCCGAGCGTCATTTCCACCATTGTAGCAGGAGGTGCGGCACCCAGGCCGTTGCAGTGGAGTTGGCCGCCGCAGTCCCCAGTCTGACATGCACCCTTGCCGTTTGCATCAAAGGTACAGCCCTGACGGGCCCAGATGCGGCCCGACCATCCGAGAGGCACGTCAAAGTAGACCTCCTCTGCGGGTGCCAGATGGAAGCCACCGAGGTTAGGCGTTGGGTGGCCCCCACTGCCTTGCACGCCTGGCCACACACTTTGTGCACAGTTGTTCACTACAATAAGTTGGATTCCGCCTGCATTGGATTGAGAATCAGCAGCTAGCACAATGGTACGAGTACATATATAATATATCCTCTCTCAATTTGTAGACAGTTATGTTTTTTCCACACAGATGGAATTTAAATTATGCCCTCTGAATTGCAAGGTGCGTAATTAGTTATAATTAATTCCTTTTTAAATAAAAAATATTTAATTAGAATTTAATTCGAAGAGGTTAACTTGCATCTTCTGGTCAAAACACAATATATGTATAGATATATAGAGAAAAAGAAATGAAGAAATAAACTGAAGAGAAGTAACAATTATATATTATATAATAAGAGATCAGTGAAAAATTACCCGAAAATGTAATGAAGAGTAATAAGCAGAGCAAGAAAAACTGGTACTTGCAGAGAAAAGAGGCCATGACGAGTTAGCTTTAAATGTCTTCACTAGATTTACTTCAATAATTAATATTTAGAGAGAGTGATTTTGAGAGAGACTGAGAGAGTGTGCCTCGTTGGAGATCGAGGACCGAAGAGAGTTGGTTCCCAGTTGATGTGTAATTAATATATATATGTGCATGTCAATGTGATCAGTTATTTGCAGATTTCAAGTGGGCTGGGTTGTGTTTGTGTGTGATGAATTATCCGGTTTACACTATTATTAAACCACTTTTCTTTCTTATCTTTTGTTTTATTTTTATTATTTTTTTTCTTTCTTTTACTTTCGGTTAGCGAGTTTTTAGTTGTTTTCGAAAAGAGAGAGAATGGTAGCTGAGATTTGATGTTTTATTTAGTTTTAGCATCAATACCTTGCTTTGTGGTGGGTTTACCTCTGATCTCTCTCTATATATAACTGAGGTTAGAAAAGCAGCGTTAGAAAAAGGAAAGAAAGTATATGATAATCATATCTTAATGATCTATATAGCTTAGCTAGCTAGCTAGCTACTACATGCATGTATATTTTGGATAAAGAGGACAAATTAAAGCAAAGAAAGTATCGATATCTAATTAAGGAGATACTTTGTGTGTAGAACAAACATTATCGATCCCTGATTTGATTCACTGGTCTAGTCTTTTCTTGAGAGTACAGTACAGTCCTAAGCCCTAACCTTCTAGGATTCTTCTGAATGCATGGTACTCAATTTGGTTTGAGAGGCAGCACTCGATCAATTAATTCTGATCCAAAACCCATGCAACCCATTAATCTTAAGTACCCAACTCGACACATCCCAAGAGTAACGTTTAAGAGGCATGCACTGATTGGATTGGATTGGATGGATAATGCATTGAACTTAGATGATTCCAAAAATAAAAATATTGGTTTACGTTATTACTGAACCAATATAGTGCCTACTCCTGTCCAAAAGAGGACAAGAACTACTCTGAGATAATCAAATAGAAAGAAGAGAAAACACGCTTCTTTTATATATTTATATTTCGATTTATTAATTTATTTATTTACATTAACATCATCATTATTATTTTATTACGTCATGTTATCTTTTTTTTTTATACTTAGGCTCCGTTTGGATGGTATGGGAATACAAGGAATAAGAGAAGAAGTATTGGGAAGTGTGTAACTTTGTGAAGAGTTTGGATTGTTTATAATAAATTTAGGAGTAGGAAGAAACTATTTCCTTATTCCCACTCCCATCCAAACGGGGCCTTAGTTATGTCACTTATCCACATTCAGCAAAACTTACTGAATTATTCATTGTCAGTTTATATATCTCTACTACTTATAAAGCATCAGTAGAACATGTGTAAACTTCGAGATAAAAGGGAGTTACAGCCCTCTAATATCAAATATGGATCATTGATTTTGTTAATCTACTATGATCTACGGTTCAGATTCAAATATCAAACAAAAGGTCGACCTTTTATTATGAACTGTCTGGACGGTGGGTTGGTAAGTCGGTTGTTTCGTTCATCGCTGTTCTCAAGTTCGATTCTTCGCCTAACTTTTTTATTTGTTGCGCCAATCCCTTTTTTTTTTTTGCACAGTCGCGCCTCCTCTCTCTTCCGATGCTTTGCTCTCTCACCTTCGATAATTCACAAAAATGGAAATAATCTGTATGCGCGCTAGGGTTTGAACGACACATGATGCGCTACAAGATAGCGCCGCACCATCTTTGCACTGAGAAAAAATGGTAATTTCGTTGTGTCCCTTTCTTTTTAACCATACAAATTTTGTTAGGGTTTCTCATTTTTTTCCTAATTTCTCTCAATTCTTTAGCGGCGCACCATCTCCTTCAATCTCATCACCTCTCCTCTGTCTTCTATCTAAATTCCACCTATTGAACTGCTTTCTTGTTTCTGAGCTTTCGATCAGCTAGATCCAGCCTCTTGTGTCTCTATCCGTCCGTTTCTCTCTATAATGTTGTTGTTGTGCGTCCATTTTCCATGGAAGAAGAGAAGAAATGAGGCCAAAAGCAGTGGAGCTCAGCCATGGACCACCAAAACTAAGTACCACAAATATTTTAAACTCAGTACAATCAAAGTTGAATTTGTCCTTTATTAATGAAAATACTCAAGGTGCCTTTATTTATTCGTTATTTGTTTGTTCCTGGTAGCTATTTGTTTGTACTAAAGTTTTCAAGAGAGGTTTGAAATCAATAACTGAAGTAGAATCTTTGACATAAAATGAAAACTTTGACTGCTCAGACCAAAATAGACACACGATGGAATTTTTGCTACATGCAATTTTTAACATCTAATCATCAAAACTCTTTTCTGGTTTTCAGGATGTGAAGAAAGCTGTACAACCTATGAAGATATCAAAGGATGTGTCAGATTTTGCGAGAGCTGCTGATTTAGGTTCTTTCGCTTTGTAATACCACTTTCATCCTTTCTATTTTTTTTAATACTATTTAAGTGTATTAAACTAAAACATTTGTTACTTCAAGCAGTGATTACAATAAAAGATATAAGATATTTACTTTCCATCATTAATCTTCTGTTCTATTGACACTTAATTTAATTGTTTTGTTTTAATGATTACATGTTTCTTGTTCTTTTTTCATTTTTATCTGTGTTTTCTGATAACATCAATGGATAAAACTGTAAGGTTATGGCAAATCGGTTCCGATTGTTGTCTTGCGGTATTTCAACATGTAAATTATGGCATTTATCTTATTTTGTTGTTAAGAATGTCCATTGTTAAAATATGCCCACTATGGTTTTGAGAAAATATTTTGTCCAGTATGTCACTTATGTTTCTTGAAGTTTTGTCCAATTTTGCCTTTTAAAGGAAAATGCTATTTTTCAGTCTAATATTTGTTTATATATGAAAATAATTACTGATCAAGGATCAATTAGCAAATGAAGAGTGATCTCAAGCTAAAAGTTGGATTGAGAATTTGATTGAATGTCAGGAAAGGACAAATCTGATGAGATTGCTACTGAACAAGCTATTCATACCTCTAAAAGGGGAACATGATTACAACTTGGGTTTGGTATTAACATTAGCTCTAATCAATTAGGTAAGATTTATGTCAACTAACAGTTTCTTTTTTTTTCGATTTGTAAAAATCAAGGTGAAGAAAATCTCATGTTTGACGTGAAGAATATTAAAAGTATGTGTGTACATTTTTTTGTAAAACAAGAACTGTATATATTATCATTTTCCATTTTAATTGCTGGGAAACATTTAGTAATATGACAATTTTTCTGGCAAAAGGTTTTCAGCTACATATCGAGATTTTACTTTTGTTGCTTGTTTTACTTTCCTTTTCAATTAAATCTGTTGTTTTTGTTCTTAATTTAGTTGCTTTTATTGTTGATGGACAACAAGCAAGCCTGTTGCAGTTGGATTTGGCATATCCTTGGCGGTAGCCAGCCCTAAATCTGCTACTCGAGTAAAAGGAAGAGAAATGAGAGGAGAAAATGGTGATGGCGGCAGCAACGAAAGATCAGAAGGTATACTCTCAGAATCGACCGATTGGGATGAAGAAGACACTTGCATACTACCGAGGTCGAGCTCCACAAGGAATACGAACCAACTGGGTCATGCATGAGTACAGACTTGGTGAGACTGAATGTTAGAATACGGTGAGAATTCAGGTACTTGTTTACATTTTTTAATTATTATTTTGAAAAATTAAGGTACCTGATCAAGTGCATAGGGATGCTTGTCATAGTGAAAAAGTAGAAATGAGAATGGCAAGTGCATGAATATGATTGACATTAACAGAAAACTGACCCTGGATCATTCTGGCACGGTGTTACTTGCTATTTGTCTACCAATGAAAGGTTCTCCTGTAAATTTATTTACCACATTCAATTTGATCTTCTTTTAATTTCTGTTTGTCTTCATTTTAGAACTTGATGCTCATGTCTTGATTTCCCCTTGTTTATCTAGGCACCTTTCTTCAATTTTTAACTACTTTTCAACATTTGAGTTCAGATTGCAAGTATTTGCATGGTTTGAGCTTGGACAGAGGTGGAATAGATGAGGCAAGGGCAGGAACAACTGGCGGTGTTTAAGTGGACATAGTGCAAATGGCTCCCTCCTTCTTTGCTGTTGACGTATGGTGTATCCTTCATTCGATTGCTCTCTCCTTATTTGCTTCATTACAGGTTAACCCCGTAAAAGGTTGTTATTTATGGTCATATTACATTCCTCCTACCTTAGTACTTTATGTGTATTGATCAATGCTTTGATTGTTTGAACTTTGGAGTAGTTTTGGTAACTTTTCAATTTTCAGGATCTAATTTGCTAATTTGATTTCCCTTCTAAAATAAATTATTTGAATCGTGTAAGAATAATAAGGGGTAAAAGTGAAAAGCTGGATATATTTGAAACTTCCAATTTGTTAGTGAGACACCCAATTTTAACTCTCAACATTTATAAAATGGATAAGTGCATTTTTAGGTTTCTGGTGGGAAATTCGCTGAGATATAGTGGCTATCATTGACATAAAGTAGGAATGAAGAAACAATAGCTAAGACTGCTGCTCAGGAACCAACCAACAAGGATGAGTGCATTGACAGTTTGATGACGAGATATTTTATTCATGTAATTTTTAGGCTTTGTGATTGAGTATGCCATTTTTTAATAGTATTTACTATTTTACATATGAACTCTAACAAATAGTAAAAGAAAATTAAAATGATGCAATATATACACTTTCTGTTTGGTTAAATATTTTGCATGTTGTTTGAAATTGACACAATTTTTGGAATGTATTGCCAGTAATAATGAGTTTGAGGTCACAAATTGGTGGTACACCGTACATGTATGGTATGAAAACACAGTTAGAATAGAGACTTGCCCATGAGATAGAATTTATGCTGTATATTGCTTACACACAAAGGAAAAATAAGTAATTAGGTAATTAATGTCATATATTGAAATGCAACATGTGATGTTCAGTAGATTTATTATAATATTACTCATCCTGTTGTGGGGTCAGTAAGTCAGATGGTCCTTCAAGCTGCGGTGTACGTACCATCCATTAGTGGTATTGCTACCACTGAGCTTAGAGGTCTCATTTAACTTGCAAAAAGGAATTTCTTGCTCATTTGGTAATAAACAAAAAGTAATGGTCTATTGAGAAAAAAAGTGTATTCCTTCACTAATAAATAAAGGGGAGTGGCTAGTGTCAAACATATAGGACACGTACACTTGTCCAACGCGATAAAATTTTAATTTTTAAAATTGGAATGGCCGATCCAAACCGTTCAAATTGTTCTATGTTATAAAATCTTCATGGAAACCAAATTTTATATTTTTTAATTTTTTTTACTAATTTTTTGGAATTTTTCAATATGCTCAATCTAAAAAGTTCTGAACCCTTCAATTTTGAAAATTCGAAAAAAATAGTTAGAAAATATGAAAAAAATATAAAATTTGATTATCAAGGATATTTTAATATAGAGATCATATTGAGCGATTTGGATCGACCGTTCGAAATTTTAATGTGCGACGTTTGCATCGTGTTTGACGTCCTATATGTTTGATTCTAGCATTACTCTAAATAAAGTGCCTTTTTCACTGTATACTTGTGTTGGAGAAAAAGTAAGAATCTATGTCATTTACCTCAACTTTTCTCATTCTATTAATTTACTGTAATATTCAATGATCAATATCATAATGGGTTGGATCTGTTTTCCTAACGGGTTAAGTCTTGTTATGTACCTGGACATGACACCTTAATTGTTTCATTTTCTTGTTGGGTTAACAAACCCATGCACTTTTTCAGGAGCCTTGATATGTTCAATATCCTCACTTGACAACAGCAGCTTCATGGGCAAACTGAGGTCAATTATACCATGTTCTAATAGGTAGTTTGCTAATTGCTGGAATTTATGTAAGAAAAACTATCTGTTCTAGGAAAAGGAACAGATTTTGTTGCAAATGTGGCCCTTTTTGAGATATTTAGTTGAGAACTTGAGATGTGCAAGACTTGAGATACAGTAAGAGCCAGTTCATGTCAATCAACTAAAATAGATTTATACCACATGATCTTGCAGTTCAACTTAATCAAACAAATATAACTCCTGATCTTGTAGTTTTGAAAGCCTTAATGTAAATTGCTTGGTTTGATTTAAGTAATAAATTCTAATCATGCTGGGACTAAAATGATCAATATTAAATAGAATAACTACTTCACATTGTCTGCTGATATTTCAAACTTGTCCATATTTTTTAAAATTATAAGACATGTTGGATTCCACAAGAAATTTATAGAATGTTGGTGGTATTCTGCAAATATGAGTACCACGATATTTTTCATGTTGTGATCATTCCTTTTAATCTCTGAAGTTGCCATCATGAGCTTGAAACTACGAGAATTAACGGCTTACTTAGAAACATAGATGCCAACACTGGTGATTCTTAGCCATTAACCATGTTAGATGCATTCAATTTAATTTTTATGTTTCATAAATCATGTTCTATACAGGTTGGGATACAGACCAATTATTTTAGGTTGTGTTCATCACAAGAATTTAGGTTGTGTCGAATCCACCGAAGGCTCGCGAAAAAGTTGAGGCCGAGGCTAGAGACATCAGTGTTTTTACTAAATGGTATGTTTCTCTCTCAATTTTATCCACCAATGTTGTATTTCTTAAGGTTTTGTTGATTATAAGATATTTGTGTTAGTCACAGTGAGACATGAAACTTTTAGCTTCCGATTTTTAGCATATATCATGTTAGCTTCCGATTTTTAGCATATTAGCTTCCGATTTTTAGCATATATCATGTTCCTGCCAAATTTGATGTTAATTTTTTTTTTCTTTGAAGTTGAGTTGCATGCTGGTGTAGAAGGTAGCAGAGGCTATGAAACCAAAAAGGTAATAACTTTTCTACTTAATTATTTTTTTCTTAATGTTATCTGCAATTACTTGAGGTTTAGTAATTGAAATTTTTATAAATCCTTGTGTAAGATGAAATTGGGAAGGAGGGAGTATATGGCCGCGTGTATAAGGGATTAGATTTGGCCAATGGGAATTTTTGTAGCAATCAAGCAGGTCTCTTTGGAGAACATTGCTCAAGAGGATCTCAACATTATCATGGTGTGCTCCTGATATCTCTTTTGTACAAACTGCGCAGTATTTCTTTGTAAATTGAATGAGATCTTTGTTGATGTTGCAGTTTCAACTAAACTGGTTTTAATAATTTAATCGTTTTGGTACCATTAGCTATAGTGTATCTTATAGGTGACTCGGTACCATTACAAGTCAGTAAGTCACACATGAAATGTTTGGTGCTCTTGACGTAGGTTTGATGTGGCTGGTGTTAAGCCAAAATATTGATATTCAGTTTGATTATTCAGGTAATTCGAAGCTTCATATATAAAGGTCCCATAAAGAGCCAATCTCTCTTTACTTTTAAAATTCTTTGATTTATTCATATTGAAATAGTTACTTTTGTTGATTTTAGTTCAATTGTCTATCTCAATTTTTACGAAATAGTAATTATTATCGCTATAATATGACGTGTCTGATAAAAATAACAATAGCATTGGAAAATTGATTTCAATTCCAAAAGTGTGAGGTTTTTTGTGTACAACATTAAATATTAATTTTTGAATAACTAAACTTTCTAGAGAAAGAACTAACCGAGTTACTTAGAAGACATGTCAAGTAACATTAGTCAGTAAAATACTAAAATGCTTCAGAATGTAGTTTTGTATGCTTTGATTTGATTTTGATGGTTCTCTAATTTGTTAAAATTTTGTGATGAGCACAAATGACATAATTCATTCTACATTGTGCAACCAACAGAGCTATTAAATCTTTTAATTTTTTTAAATATGTCAAATCAAATAAAGAATTGCCCGCACATTAAGCGGGCATTGCTGCTAGTATATGTAGCACATCACATTATAATTGTATCATATCAGTAAACCAATTCACTACTCTGTGTGCTGTACTGCTGTCACTAATCTTGCATCACAAGTTCAGAACAGCAATTAGTCAAGGGTCCCACCAGTCAGTGATCATATATATATCTTCCATACACAGTCCTTATACTGACATGACATAACATCTGAGACAGACCAATTTCTACAACTGATTGATCGACGAAGTGCTGGCATGGGACACCGGCGACAAGGGTAAGTAGCGTGCAAAGGGCCCTGCTGACACCTCATCCGGGCCCACTGTCAGCTGCATGCTATTTGCCTTCTCAAATGATGAGGACGGGTAAGAGTGCACAAAATCAAAATCTTCAAATCCCAATTGCTCATACTCCCCTGCAGCTGCAGGCGGGCCTGCCAACTCTGGCAACTCTGACAAATCACGACCCTCGAGGTACCTGGATGAATATAAATATAATTAACGGCTTTTCATCTTTATATAAATATAATTACACCTGCGTACAGCACAGCGTACCTCACCACCTCCCGCATAGCAGGTCGCGAAACGGCCAGCGGATGTGAGCACATCAACCCAACCTGCACTGCAATCTGAGCCTTCCCTCTGTCAAAGTCTCCCTCCATTCTATGATCTACCACGTCGCTCCAGTTCCCCTGGGCCCACCTCTCCCACACCCAATCCACCAATACCATCTCTTCTGGCTCTGCCTTCAGCTCAACTGGCCTCCTCCCGCACACCACCTCCAAAATCAATGCACCAAATGCAAAAACATCGCATCCCGTTGTTGCCCGGCCTGTACGTGTCAGCTCTGGTGCAAGATAGCCTAGCGTTCCAACCACGCGTGTTGTGCTTGGGTTGGCCCCGTGCTCATACAATTTTGCGAGGCCAAAGTCTCCCAAACGGCCGTTGAAGTCAGAGTCTAGTAGCACATTGCTAGCTTTTATGTCACGGTGCAACACGACATGGTCCCACTCTTCATGGAGGTAGAGGAGAGCCGAGGCAACGCCACGAAAGATATGGATCCTCTGTGCCCATGACAGGGAGAGTGGTCGTCTCGTTGTTTGTGTCCTTGTAACCTCTGGAGTATATAAAAACTTATCCAGACTACCATTTGGCATGTACTCGTACACTAAAAGTAAATCGCCACGGCGTCGGCACCAGCCCTGTTGGGTCCAATAAATTCCAGATTAACATTAATAATTGAATAAGATATTTTTCGCGAACTCTTTGTTAAGAAGAAAAATAAATAAATAAATAAACGGGACTTTTATGCACATATTTGTCGGACATTTGCATATAACTTGCTACATTGTCCAGTTCACAATTCTGGAATGAGGTTTTTCGAAGTGGATTTCACATAATATTTTTTTTTCCTCAAGAAGCAGATGTTATTTTCCATATATTTTACCAGCTTATTTTATTGTTAGAATCATGTGTTGCTTGTAATATTTACAAGGAAAACTAGGACAATTCAAAGAGAGCGAAACAATATTGAGCGCGAGCATATATATATAACTATAAGCATGTGTGTCTCTATGAACTAGCTAGAATTAATTGAAATTGAAACAGCCTACTTCAAAAAAAAAATTATAGAAATAAAAATAATTAAAACAGTTCAGTAAATTGTAGTCTGGTAATGTGCGACTTGTCAAAGTGAGTGCGTGTACGGGTCGGCGTACCTGTAACTGAACCAAGTTGCGATGCCGAAGCCTGCCAATACTAGCAATCTCTGCAATAAACTCCCGGAAACCCTGTCTCGACTCGTGGGACACACGTTTGACAGCAATCTCACCTCTTGATCCAGGTAGAACCCCTTTGTACACCTTTCCAAAACCACCAAAACCTAGAAGTTCCCTGTCCCTGAACCCATTGGTGGCTCGCTTAAGGTCAGAGTAGCAGAACCGGTGAGGCCCACACTCCATCTCCCACAGCTCAATCACATCTGCGTTTTTTACCTTGTAAAACAGGTAACCGGCTATTGCCGACATCACAACGAACACGACAAAGGTTGAGAATGCGGTTGCCAGAATTAGGGTGGTATTCTTTTTCTTCTGTTGTGGTAGAGAAGGGAGAGCGGAGAGATCTAGAGATCGAGCAACCCCATTCATTTTAAAATTCCAACCCATCAAATAGTGAGAACTCGCCAGCAGTCTGGTAGAAGCAGAGAAACCGACGTACATGGTTTCTTCTAAAATTGGAGAGAGATCAACATGGAATGAAATCAAAGGGGTCTGTGGTTTTGTTGAAAATGGAGAAATGGTAACATTAAGCATCTTGTCAGTACCGTCATAGTCGACCCAAGCTTGGATGGTGTCTCCGCTCTTTAAATTAACATTGACCAAGCGTGTGCCATTTTCACCATAATCGTAGTAGGATGCAACTGCAGAGTTATTGGAAACCAAACTGTTGATGTCAATGCCGACATGATTATCATTTATGTCTCCAAATTCAAAATCTTGCACCGTGTCAAACTCAATGGCAAACAGATGATTGGTGAGGTTCCCAACATCGGAGGCATTCATTAGACCCAGATATTGGCTAGGTAAAGCCCCGTGGAAGTCCTTAGTGCGGGAGACAACAAAGGCGAGGCCGTGACCACCAAGCTTGGGATACTCGGGTACGATGGCGAATGCGAATGTGGTGGAGAAGGAGAGAATGGACCCGGTGGTGGTGTTGGTAAATAGCAGGGGCTCCGGGTAGAAAGCGTGGCCAATGAGACGGCTGGCTTCGGTGGTGAGTCTGAGGATGCCGGTTGGTTGGACATGGGATGCGCCATTGAGAGTGAGGTTGTTGTGTCTGGAGGCCTGGAAGCCGGTGAAAGAGAATTCCTGTTGACGCGAGGGAGAGGGAAAGAAGGAGAGAAGAAGAAGCCCCAGGGCCCGGACCAAATTAGTAACAGGGGACATATACATATTCAATCTGATCTCTAATCAACTTCATTGATGGATGAATTGATTGGAGGGGGAGAGCTGATGAGAACGGTATGAGTATTAACGTACCGTTTGGACTTTGGAGGGAGAGTATTATATATTTTATTATTTATATGTGTGTAGACAGCAGAGTATATTATGGAATTTGGTTTCGTTTCACCTCCGACTCAGCACTTATCAGTTGTCACTCAGTGCTGAACACACATTAATTAAAGAGGAAGTGTGATTGAGGGTTGTTAAATGGTATGCTAATTCCGTTTATCCGTTAATTCGGGGGAGAAGGCTGAGGTACAGAGGTAGCGAGTAGTGACTAGTGAGGTACAGCTTGAGCTTGGTGCAAACTGCAAAGTGCAAACAGGAAACTGAGAAACGGTCAAAAAGAGCCGAGAGTGGTGGGAGGGTATCCTCTGCCAACCTGTTGAGGTTGGTAGAGGGCCAACTCTTGATCTGAGCCGTTTGATCTAATCTCGACGGTTAAGATTTTTCGGGCCTATCAATCTCAGTTACATGCACGGGGCTCCCTTAACCGTTGAGATTAGATCTAACGGTTTAGATCGAAAGTTGTCACTCTACCAACCTTAAAAAGTCGGTAGAGGATGTGATTCCGAGAGTGGTAAAGTTAGTCAAGAGTGGGAGTCTAGTGGGACTCTAGTGGAGTAGGAGTTGAATTTGGTTACCACTGACCACGCCAACTTTCTCATCTTTATGTGAACGCAAGAAATCACGGAGAAATATTTAGAATTTTTAGTTGGTTTCATACAATGTGTAACTGTTTTTTTATTTTTAAATATTGTTTTAAGAGCAAATTTTCAGTGCCATCACTTTTGGATACCACAAATTACAACAACTACATATTTTATTAATATATATAATTTTTTAAAATTCAAATATTAAATCCAAACTTTTGATCTTGTTCAATTTAATGAGGAATGCGTTTCTATATAAGTTTTATAAAATTTAAAATTAGTTTGATACTTAATCAAGTGATCAAATGATGAATGTATTAGAATTAATGTGATGTGATAATTTGGGCTTTTAGTTTCCAATACCTCCTCATTACTCCTTTCTTTTGAATAGCCTTTTTAAGATGGCCATATTGTTTTCTGGTAAGGCACTTATTTTTTTTTTCCCAATCTCTATGCAACATTTAGTGACGATTGGATTAATTTCTCTTATGTTTTCCTGCACTCTATTATACAACAAGTACAATCAACGATAGTCTATAAAATGAATATATTTTGTTCATTGTAGTTCACCTGTTATTAAATTGTCTTGTATATGATGAATTGACTTGTGTAGATTAAAATTTTCATTTATTGCCAAACTGAAAAAAGCTAGTACTTTATATCACAATCAGTCCGCAAACTAACAACTAAATTAAGTTGCTTCAGTTCATTTTAAAAGTATTTCTAATGCAAGTTGTTTTTGGTCAAGTTTGTTTGATATTTTATGATTTATGTCTTTGATAGAGACTTTAAAATCTAGGTTAAATGAATTTATAATCTTATTTCTATCTTACTAGTCGTTGGGTAAAACTAGGAGTCGATCCACATGTACTGTAAAAATGAGTACCGGACTTAATTTTTCTTAAAATCTAGATAAAATAAATTTTTTGAGAGGTTTTAACTTAAAAGACAATATTAATAACAATTGAAATTTGGAAAAATAAATAATAAAATATTTTTGGGTTAATTTTTGGTGTTTTTAGGAACTCAACAGATGCAAGAGATGTCCTAGAGTTTTGTGTTCAATTAGTTTGGCTCTAAAACATCTCGGCCTACGATTTTCATCGAGACAAATTAAGTCATATTTCGGACCGAAATCCATACTGTTTTGCTCTGAAATTATTTTAGATCTTTTATTTTAACTTAGGATCTCTACACAATGATATGTGAAGGGTACTAAACAACCAGACCTAAGTCCTAACCGCAACTTTCGTAATTTTGGTTCTAACTTGATTTTTGCCACGTAAACAACTAAACCTATACTTTCGTTCTGATTTAGCCATTTAAGTATGTTTGGTTGGAGTTCTAGAGATATTTAAGGTCTTGTCGGATCAATAAAAGTACACCTATCGGTTGCAACTAGCCTTCTCTTTCGAGCGATTGGCTTATCTCAAATACCTAACTAATCAATTAATTGTTCTAGTTTAATGTCCTAATAGTGTTGCACTCATCAATTGGTAAACAGTTGAACAAGCAATCAAATTAACTAAGCAAGCATCAATCTCAATAAAACATTTCAGATAATCATAGCATAAATAGTCAAGTCATCATAAAATACCAAACTAATCAACTAACTACCCCTAAGACATCATAACAAGTCTAGCCTAACATACTCATAACAAAAATAACAAGTATCATGCAAATAAATAAGATACAAACCATAAAACAATGAAATATAAGCATAAAAGAATAAACCGAAGTATCATTATGCTAATACTTGCCGTCCTAGGCCAAGGAATCGATGGAGAGATGCAAGGTCGCTGCCGTCGCACACAAATGCTACTGCTCCTCAAGAAATCCTTGTGGAAAGAGCCAAAAACGCCTAAAAGTATATGGAAAATAATGAAGATATCAAAGGTAGAAGAACCAGCGTCCTCCCTGGTCGAAAATACGTGCCTAAGTACTCCCCAAGGAAGGTCAGGAGGCGGCTAGGGCAAAAGATGCTCTTTCCATACTTGAAACTTTCCAAAATCGAAATTCTATACTTGGATTTCGCACCGAAATGGAGGCATTTCGGATCGAAATCAGGGGTTGGTGAAGCGAAGTGGGCTGAAACCAGGGCCCACTCGAGATGTCTGATCTGTCTCAGCCCATGATGATGTAGGTTGGTCCTAGGCATGTGCTTGTGAGCCAGGAATGAGTCGTCTGGCTGAGGGTTGGGCTCCATTTTCCATGTTTGAGGCATCTTGTCTTCAATTTTTCGCGAGAATTCTACAAAATAAAGATAGAAGCGGCGACATTACCAAATCCTGGAAAGCACAGTTGATAATGAGACATTTATATTAGTTTGAGTGCTATTTTTGTGCTAAGTATGTTAAAAAATATGTATATAATTATAAATACGAGATATCAGTTGTCATGTTCAAATAATACCATAATTATAATATAATATTTAATTTTTTTTATATTCGAATGTTTTTCTTAGTCTGAAGATGAAAAAGAAATTAGACTTCATTGGATGCTACACTAGTTATGAAATATGAATGAATATAGGGAACAAAATAAGGTTGGTATTTCAGACTTTGGCCTCCTCCATCTCTCAATCCTGGTTCAGCTCTTGGTCAGAACTGACTGTTTTTATCGTTCCTAATCACCACATCATGTCAATTGATCTGGTTCCATTTCCAGGCACTATCCTGGCGGGTCGCCAGAACAGTACGATAATTCAGTTTAATTAGTTTCTGAGTTCTCTAAGTGCAGGTTATTGGCTTAAACTCTGGTCCAAATACTAACTCTCGTTCTTGATTTGGTATAACTAAGTTTTAACCTCTAAACCTCCCTAAATTCTTAAGTTTCAACTCTCGTTCCTTGGCTTAGAATTTTAGGGTTTGCTTTAACTATTCGGTAGGATATCCTAAATCTCTCGATCTTAGGAGGGTATAAACCTCTCGGCTAAGTTCTGGTTTCACCTTTTGGGTATACTAACTATCCTATGGTATGGAAATACAAATTGTTTTGAATTTAGGAAACTTGATGCTTATCTATTAGGCAAGACCTTAACCTAATGAGCGAACCTTCAAGACAATTCAATTCATATTCTCAATTCAATCAAATTAATTCAAGCAAAGCAAAGCAACTCAGAAAAAACTTAGAAAACTAAATTAAACTTCATAAGTCTACCATGTCGTGGTTCCCTACAATTGCCCCTAAACTAAACTACTCACTACAAGTCATACTAATCATAAAGAAAACAGGTTTCAACAAACTAAACATCAAAAGATAGAAAATAGAGAAAGAATACAACAAAGAACTAGAAGAAACTCTCTCAGCTTGAATCCTGGCGGGTCGACAGGAGACCGGCTGGACGCGATTTCTACTAACTCCTCTTGAATCTTGCTCTAAAATCTGACTTTCTTTGGTTGGTGCCTTCCCACATGATTAAATAGGCTTCAAGGACGGCCCATGCGTAGAGATCATGTCTGGTTACTCCGAAAATAGAAAACACGCTCTGCCAGAAATATCGTCTCCAAATTAGGTCTATCGGTTTGAGTCTGGCGGGGTCGACAGGGTCCTGGCGGGGTCGACAGAATCCTGGAGGGTCGACAGGATCCTGGCGGGGTCGACAGAATCCTGGCGGGTCGACAGGATCCTGGCGGGATCGCCAGAACAGGGGCCTTGTTTGGTTGGACCATGTTCCTTTGCTCCATTCGCTTGGATCTTGACTTGCTCCATTTGAACACTGCCTAGGGCCCAATTTTTCACCAAATCGTCATTGAACCTGAAATTAAATAAGGACAAATAGCAGTACCACATTTCTAACCTAAATTGCATTAAAATCTAACTAAAACACAAGCATTTAATTGAAATTAAGGCTTAAAAGAGTTGAATATTTCGATGTGAAACCCGCCTATCATTTCATTTACTCGTTATATGAGTTTCATTTAAAAAGAGGGTCTGAGTGTCATAATAGAATAACATTCAAATTAATATAACAAATTTAATTGTTTGAGAGTGTTATAACGTTAGCTATATGAATTAAACAGTTTGCGAAGCGGAGAAGATCGGATAGAGGGTCGAGAAGAGGGGAGTTCTCCAGATGTTCGATTTTGTGTCACCAACACTTCTCGCGTTCACTAGCTCCATCAATCTAGGGTTTCGCTATCTTTTTCTTTCAGAGGTGAAAAGAAGAGAAAGAGTCGTGTTTTTAAGAAGGGAAAATTACGGAGAGAGAGAGATAACATGAGAAATAACGGAGAAATAACATGAGAAAACGGGACTTCTGTTATATCTTCAGCGCCTCAATGTGAGCAGTCGAATTTAAGATTGGACGGTAAGAAAACTTCAGCACACAGGCCTGTTAACGTTGTATTGTAGGGATGACCAGTGAAGCAATAACAACTGTCATAGACCCCCAAACCCGTCCTGCGTTTGACGTTTGTAACTATGCAGTACTTAGGGTGTCGACCACTAAGAAAAATCTTAGAATAGAATTCTACGCATGTCCAGATTGAGCTTGTCGCGAATTTATTGGATGGTGCCCTCCTATTGAACTTCTCATTCTGATGAGAAATGTGCAATCTCTACTTAAGATTGTTATTGGCTTGATAATTGTAGGATTGATTAGGATGTTTTTCTTCTAAATTTGTAGTAATGAATTAGACGTGCTTTTGCTTTTGGTATAGAATGTACGTTACAAATCTGATCCTATGTTAAATCTTATATTGTAGGTTATATTTTGATATGTTAAATATGATCTTATGCATGACTATAGTTATGCTATATTGCAATGGTACATGAAAATGAATTTTGGATGATATCTGTTTTGCAATGGTACATGGCGTTTTGCGCAATGGTACTTATAGTTGACGTTTTTAATAAATTTGGGAATAGAAAGAACCTATTTTCTTATTCTTGCACTCATCTAAGTATAAACTGGAACACTTGAAATTGAATTCACGAAGTAATTGAAAGTAATATTGAAATTGAATTCACCAAGTTCAGTACTAGCGCAACACCTCACCTCGTCTTGATCACCGCTGACTTCGCCTACAACCTGACTTAGCCTCCAATAGTTAATTTGGGGTTCTGAGTAAGATGAGAGCAAGATGTAGGGGGGTAGAGGGTTCCAGGGTCCGCACTGCTGAGGTGGTAGTCGCCATCTGGGTAAGGTGAGCAACTGAGCGGAGAAGACACGAGCGACAAGTAGGGTTTATCGGGTTATCAGAGTCAAGGAGGAGGAGAGTAGATGTGAATTCGGGGCAATGGAGTGGAGTTCTCGAAAGAGATAAGGAGCGAAATAAAGGAGACGGAGAGAGGAAACAGAAAAAATAAAGAGAAAACGGAGAGAGGGAGGACAAATTTACTCCTCAGCGCTTAAATCTGGACATAGAATTTTAGATCAAACGGTTAAAAAACTGGAGCACACAGGCCCTCCAGCACATAGAGTCTAATTTAGCCTATATACATACATACATACATACATACATACATACATACATACATACATACATACATACATACATACATACATACATACATACATACATTTATATAGAGATAGGCTAAATTAGACTCCGACACATAGGAGGAATGAGTAGACATACTGTTGAGATCGATTTTCGTCTCACTGAGCGAAGCAGAGAAGATCGGAGGAGGGTCCAGTAGAGAGGGAGTTCTTCCGAGAATTGAGAGAGTAAGAGAGAAGGAGAGGAGAAGTGAGGGAGCTCTCTCGACAAACTAGCTAGCTAGTCCTTGATTTCGGTCGGGAAGAAGGAGATTTTTAGGTTTTCTCCTCTCTGCGTCAGAGAGAGAGAGACGGAGGGGTCTATTTTTTTAATTCTGATATAATAGCTAACGGAGGAGAGAAGTAACGGAAAACGCAGAGAAAACGGAAATTCATCTCTTATCCAGCGATAGAATCTGAGCCTTCTGATTTTATATCCGACGACTAAAAGACTGGAGCACACAGACCTCCTATGTGCTGGAGTCTAATTTAGCCTATATATATATATATATGTTATGGTGCATCGTGAGGTATTGAGACTTTTGTACATCGCGATCATTAATATTATCCATCAACCGTTTTATAAATTGACAAATTTAATTAAACTAATTCAATCTACATATTTAAATCTCATTACAAACCAAATTTT
This sequence comes from Rhynchospora pubera, assembly GCA_028095005.1. Taxonomy (NCBI): domain Eukaryota; kingdom Viridiplantae; phylum Streptophyta; class Magnoliopsida; order Poales; family Cyperaceae; genus Rhynchospora; species Rhynchospora pubera. Next base: position 104,854,237 of record CM051459.1, read on the forward strand.
ATATTTTTTTAAAAATATTTTTACTATTTTTTTCGAATTTTTTAAAACTTTCTTTTTTGGATACCAATTAATAATAAAGAAATTAAAAAAATGGCAGGTTTTAAAAAAGTTGAAAAAAATAGTAAAAAAAATTTAAAAAATATAAAATTTGATTTTTTATGATATTTCAATATATAGATTGGATTTGTTTAGTTAGATTTTCAATTTGTAAAACTATCAACAAATATGGTCGCGATGTACAAAAGTCTTAATACATCGTGATTCACCATAGCATTTCTCTCTCTCTATATATATATACATACATACATACATATATATATATATATATATATATTGTGGGAAAATGTCAAATATATATTATGAGGAGTATTTACGGGAGTATCAAATTTGTATAATGGGCGTATTTATTTATAAACAGAACAAAGAATCTTCAGATAGCATCTGAGAAAAGAAGGGAGGCGCAAAAAAAAATGAAAAAAGACGTGTCGAAGAGGAAAATCAGGTGAACGGGAGTGGAGAGGGGTGGAAGGGAAAGAGGCCCGCTAGGATTGAGCAGGTGACTCAAGTGAGGGTGAAAAGGTGCTCGGTTGATGTGAGATGTGCGGATGAGGAAGAGGCGTACATGATGCGAGACGAGAGGGGAGGGGAATGGATGGGAGAGGAGACACATAAAAAGTGACAGCGGAGAAGAAGAACGTACTGGATGGAGAGCGATTTTCACTTTTAGACTAGCGACTTTTCCATGTTAGACATATGATTGCTTGAAGGTCTTATTGCAATTATCCGCACTTATTCTTTATCTTGGTAGTGTATACATCTAGAGGTGTTTGGATGAGCCGAAAATAGGATATATAAGAATAAAGAATTTCGATTTGGTGCTTATTCTTATTCTTTATTCTTATACCATGGTTTTGTTAGTATAGGAATAAGGACTCAAATTTTTTATTCTTATACCGTTTATTTTGCACAAAAATAAGAATAAGCACGTAAATCGAAATTCCTTATTCTTACACTCTATTTCCGGCTCATCCAAACACAAATATGGAATAAAAAATAACAATTAGAGCAACTCTAGGAAAAGAAACAAGACAAAGCAAGTATACGATCTTCGTTACTAGGAACGATGAAGAAAGGGACAAATAATTGTACAAGTGTACCGGGGTTTAGTATTTATATGTAGCAAAACTTTATGCCCTAATTAAATTAAGCTTCCTTGAAAAATTACACAGAAAACACACGCACGCACACTCTTAGAATTTATATGTGCAACTTCCATCATCGCTCCTAGCCGTCGGATCAAAGTTGTTAGCCTGACGGTCGGTGCATCCCTCCGGTACAGGTACTTGTACTTGTTGGGCTGCCTTACCTGCAATCACACACATGTACCAATTATAATATATTTATATTTTATAATTCAAATAAGAGATATATAAAGTATCTCGAGCAACTAGTATATAAATTGATAAGGTAGATTGCAAATTATAAAAAAAGGATGTTTATGCAGTCGGACCTCCCATCAGGCTACGCACGCACGCTAGGGCGAGATGAAGGGGATCTAACCGTAGAAAGAACCGGTCTTGATGGCGTCCTCGTTGGCCTCCCCGAGAGCAGCCTCGCTGAGGTACTTGTCGGCCAGCTGCACCCTCTTCACGTTCTCTTGCTCCTTCACCAACATTGATCCGTACTCTAGCAGCTTGTCGATTGTCATCTTTGGCTGGTCGAACTGCGGTGGGCCCTCCCTTGAGTTCACCAGCCTCTTCCCCATATTCTCCACTCCGATATCGGCAAGCCACTTCCTCACCTCATCGTCGTACACTCTTGCCCTCAGAGCACCGAAGAAATCTATACAAACACACATATAAATTTAATTATTTAATAATCCATGCGGAATCAAGCAAAAATAGCGAGTTAGCGACATATTTAATTACCTATGGATTGGCCTGGGAATGAATCGACGAGCTTTACGATATCTTCAGGGGGCACACCGTCTGTCCTGAAGATACCTGTGCAGACACCAATGCGGTCCTCGCGAGTTGGGGCCCAGTAGAACTTCTCCATACGACCGTCACGGATGAGTGGAGCATAGAGTGTGGAGAAATCGTTTCCAGTAACAATGATGGGCACACGTGGGTTCTCCTGCTTGTTGTACATGCCGGGCAGCTGCACATTGGTCGGGTTATCAGCAATATTCATAAGGGTAGCGTTCACCATCTGGTTGTTGACGGTGTACTGGGTGGTCCCACCCATACGCCCAGCACCAGCATCAAGATCGTTGATGAAGAGGGCGCACATCTTGCCCTTATTGATCATGTCGGCTGCCTCACGGTACCTCTGCCTGATCAGCTTAGCTGGCTCACCAGCGTTCCCACTCTCCAGCTCTCCGGCGCTCATCATGATTGGGCTGTACAATCACCACACCCATATGCAAACAAGCAAGTTTGTTAGATTGCAAAATTAATAATTTGAGCGCAAGGGGTTGGTCAGGGGACATTCAATGTGTTTATTGTAATAAAAGTGAAACAATTGATCATCTATTCTTTAGGTGCTCCCATCACCGGGGGATTTGACAATGGTTCTTAGGTCAATTCAACATTAATACACCTAGATCTTCAGATGAATTGATTCAGTCAACTTGGTGTGTTGATACACATCAGAGATACGGTTTCCAATTGTGTGTTAGTGCTATTGTTTGGATGATATGGATAAACCGCAATGATGTGTGTTTTAATCAAAGCACCCCTCACACCACTAAATCGTTTGCTCTCTTGATTAAAGGCCTATTTGGGTAGTGGTCAGGAGCATGGAATGAGCAGCTGACAACTCAAGTGATGGCTATGCTACCAGATGTTGGAGAGATTCCGCTGCTGTTGAAGGGGGGAGCTGATGCAGCAACAGTAGTAGCCTAATAACTTGGAAAAGGAATGCAGAAGATAATGTGGCCTGAGCGCTCTATTTTCTGATGTTTTAGTTGTTGTTTCTAATTTCTTACTTTAGAAGGACTAGAATGAATAAAGGGGATGGGTTCTTGGTGTATCAGCTGATTAGATAGTTACATGGGGTGTATTTCTCTGGTTGTTTGATTGACTGTTTGTAACTCTTTATTTTCTGTTGAAATGGAAAGTGGTAGGTGTTTTACCCTACTTGTTTCAAAAAAAAAAAAAAAATTCAGTGTGCATGCAATGCCATTTGCATGAGTTACAGTTGTTTTTCTGTTGGAGTAGTGTGCAAATTAATAAGCATATCCTAACTTGTTCCGGGTAGTGAGATAGAGATAATTGTCTTGGGTTGCTTGGAGCAGTGTGCTATATCGAACATCACAAACAGTTACATGCATGTGGAATTGTGGATAAATCGGATAAGGTAAGGGCCAAAGCGGATAAGATCATGATGAAATCAATGGTGGCATCAAAAGAAGCCTTCAGCCGCCATAATAGCTTGTACAGTTGTACATACACACAAACTTTATACTCGTTAATTTGGGTTGGATGCTGTGCTAAAACTAAAATATACAGCCTCTCCACAATGACTCGGAGATACAATTTATGCAGTTGGTTGGTTTTAACTTTTTAAATATATAATATTTATTGTTGTTATATTGGGATTACAGATATATACCTAGCCTCTAAGCTTAATGTTTTTTGGTTTCTCAAAGCTATATAGTATATATACATTGATCAGGCTAGTTGCTAATTAAAGGTTTAACGCATAAATAAATTAATCAAAATCAGCAGAAAAAAATGAGCAGAGCAGAGGTGAGAAATGAATAAATGAATGTATGAAAAACATACTTGATGCCCAACTTGGAGAAGACAAGCTCGCACTGGAAGGATTTACCCTGACCTTTGCCTCCCCAGATACCCAAAATTAGGGGCACCTTGATGTTGGGCAAGGTCATGAAGTTCTTGGCGATGTGGACAACCAACTTGTCCATGAAAGCCGGGGCGATGTAGAAGCCATCCTTGGTGTTGTCGAATGCGAACCTGATAAGCAATTAATTATTAGAAGGATGTATATAAAAATGTAATCAAGTACAGAGATAAAGATGAGAGGTAGATAGGCAATGAATAGATAAGTACTGACTGGCGCAAGCCCTGGCTGACATATTCGTAGGACTGAAGGACGGCGATGTGGGTGCCATCGCCCGAGGGGGCCTGGAAGAGGGAGTCGACCAATCCCTTCCCACGTGTGATGTCCTGCTGGTCGTCTGATTCGTCGAACGCCAACCCGCTCCACTTGTCCGAGTTCTTCTTAGGGTCAGGCTCCGCCACCATCATCCTCACCCTCATTCTGTTGTTTTGAATGACATTGTTATTTCCCCCGTAGCTCAACTTCTTCACCTTCCCTCCCAAGAACCCTGTGCTCGGCCCTGCCGATACCGGCACTCTGTTCACGACTCCTATGGTCGACACTGCTGCCGCCATCTTAAGGAATTATAAAGAAAGAGAGATATATAGAGAGTGAGGGAGTGAGAAGAAATTGAAGGCTCAGGCTCAAACTCAGAGAAGAAAGGTGCAAGGGCAGGCAAAGCCCTTCCCTTTAAATACTATCTGTTTGAGGTGCCAATGAATTCGCGGTTGATTTCTGCTCTCAAACTCTGATCCATGAGTGAAATTATTAGGAAAAAAATAAAATAAAACAAAAAGATGAGGCTGCCACTGCTTGCCACAGGTCTTCTGATGGATCTGTGGATCAGGTAGGGTGCATCTTGTTGCCACACAATGAGGATTGGGCTCCGTGACACGTGGCGCCATCCTGGCCTGCCAATTCACTCATCCGCGCTACCTTCCAAGAGATTGGTCTGGTGCAATCGGTTTCCCTTTTCAAGTTTTAACAGGTAGCTGGCTGCGTTATTGGCTCCCCTTGTATGAATTCACATCGCCACATGTTCCTCTTCTGGTCACCTTATCTGTGACCATATAAAATACCAATAATACTCGTATTTTTTCCGCTAATATCGTCAATTAAATGCTGTTCAGAAGTTTTTTGTTTGCTTCATCCACTGTTGCGCTTGTTTTATTTATGGAAATTAACTACATAATATGTTGCTTCTAGTGTATTTCAACCGGAAAAAAAAAGTTGTGTTGCTTCTAGACTTCTACCATCTTTTGATTTTAAAAAAAATGCAACAAAAGTTTTAATGCATCTATCGATTTCAAAGAATTTGATGTGATATATTGGCCCTTAAATGGCGGTAATAGGTTAAATTGGTTTTGTTCTTTTAATTGTTACAAAAAAAAAAACACTGACCTTTCAAACTTTTCTCCGATGTGCATTATAATAAATTTGCTTAAACTAAATAGGCAGCGTTAAAAGTATTTTAAAAGAGTTCAGATTTCACATGTTTTGAACCAACTAAATATTAACATCTAATATTTATTTTATTCAAAACATAAATCTAAATGACAAATTTAAACCTTAAATTTTGTTCTTTTTTAACTTTGGATCCACATCCATGCACATAAATTTAACAAATTTTAAAATTCATTTCGAACAAGATCAAAAGAATATATATATGAACAAAACCAGCTATGGTAAACTTCAGCGAGTTTTTTGGACCATTTGATATAGCATAAAATATATCATAATTATAACATTTATGTGAATGCATTTCTCGTGAAAAGAAGAACGGAATCAATAATTTTGATTCGACGTTTAAAATTTAGACATAACTAAATGATCACCAAGGTGCGGTTGATCTCGGACACTCGGTTGCAAATTTGCAATATAAAGTCGCTTGGATCGTGAACCAAGTAAGAATCCACAAAACTGACTGGGAATTCCATGAATACAAAAGTGGGTGTACGGGAGGCGTCGTCGGCACAGCATCTTAGCCCAGCCCAGCCCAATATAACAAGGACAACTTTTGTGTAATTTTCATATGATGCATCAGCCGATGAGGTTATTGATTTATTTATTGGATCCTTATTAATTCAAAATTGATAAATTCTCACTTCGATCTGCTTTTAAGTTTTAACCCTTCATTGCCGAGGCGGAACCAAATCCTATGCGGAGGTTTGTTTTCCTCCGCAGAGCGAAGAACTTTCAGTATGAACCGTTGTATTCAAATTGGAAGGTCCAGATTAAAGAGGTAAATTAATGTTAAAAAAATTGTTGTCCCTAATTAAAGGCCTACAGGGGGTGAATAGGCACAATTTTGGTTTTCTAAATCGGTATGGTCAATTTTTTGTTCAATTCAAATTTGGTCTAGTCACAACACAAGTCACAAACAATTCACAATGCAAATAAGTAAAGAGAAGAGAGAAAGAGATGACACGCGATGTATTACGAAGTTCCGACCCTCTAAGAAAGGCTAGCCTTAGTCGTACGTCTCCGGGAGTTTCGCAACTACGGAAAGGGCGTGCTCCGTTTGATTCTAAAATGAACGTGTCTACAACTTCGAACCGAATCACCTTGTCACAATAACACTCAAAGTGGATCGTCCTAACTCGAATAAATCAATGACAAACTCTCAATTGAATTGAGGCTCTAACCAAATCACTCAAAAGTCTAGCAATTCAAATTAAGGGTTTAGCTAAGCACACTAATCTCAATGATTTTATGCTCAAACACAAGACAGAAAGATTATAGCTGGTTAGAGCTCAAAAAGAAGGAATTTTTCAAGATTTCAAAATATCAAACTAGTTCAAAAAAAGGCTGCTATAAATAGAGGGCGCCAATAGCTCCAAACTAGTTAAAAATCAACCTTTGCATTGTATAACGCTATATAGCGTTGTACAACGGTTGAAATAGCCGTTGTAAAAAAAAACGGTAACAGACAAGTCCGTTGTGAATGTCAGAACGTTGTGCAACGTTCTACAGCGTTACAATGTTTGAGCTAACAGCCAAGGTAGATGTTCGACAGTTCCGTTGGAACGTGTCAGAGCGTTGTGCAACGCTAAAGGCACAACGTTAGACTAAAAGGAAAGGAGGCAGCTCTGACCAAAATAACAAATCTTGTCAGAGCGTCATAAGACGCTGAATGTTGTTACAGAACGGTGGCGTTGCACAACGCTAGATGGCGTTGGGTAACGGAACCTGTAGAATTACATATAAAAATGGCTGTTATGCCTGCAAGCTGCGTGCATGGTGTATGGGTCATGCACGCAGCAGCGTAGAGGTGCATGGCTCAGAAAAACGTTGTTCAACGCTGTATAGCGTTACACAACATTAATGCGGGAATGTTGAGCAACGTTATCCAGCGTTGCATAACGCTCTTACAAGAAGGGATAACTAATTTTCTGATTCTCTTTAACAATATGCAGCTTTGCACAACGCTACTGAGCGTTGTGTAACGCTACCTTAATCCTGTCAGAGATTTTGCAATTTAAGAACAAATTTTCTGAACGTTGTGTAAAGGCATGTAGCGTTGTATGACGTTGGACAGAAAAACTGAGCATTTTAACAGCAAATTGATTGAGATTAGTTTAGGGCTTAATTATACCTAAACTGTTGACTCTAACTAATCCAATGCAGTCTCTTGAAGTTTCAAAACTTGTGTCACTCTTGCTTTAAACCATTCTTTAAGTAATTTAGCTATAAATCACTAAAAAGAAACATTAGTTGAGAGGTTTGGTATTATTTTGCAAATCGACAAATCGAAAGAAAATGTTTAAACCAACAATCTCCCTCTTTTGCCGAATTGCAAAATAATACCTAAGTAAATTGACATATATATATATATATATATATATATATATATATATATATATAGTAAAATAGAACAAAACAATTTACTTAGCTAACCAATTTCTCTCCCTTTTTGCAATAATGGAAAAAGAATATCGATAATGCCCTTGAATACAAATTAGTAACAAAACTCACCCTTTAAAATAGAATTTGGCAACTAAATTCATTAGTTTAGGGGTTTCTAACATGGTATAGTCAAGTCACAAAACATTATTAACTAAACATGCATGCATAAGAAGAAAACGAAGATCATTTAACACATAACACAAATAACATTCTAATAAAAACAAGTTCATACAACATAATAAGCCATTTAGCACATAAACTAAAGTCATCACACACAAACTAAGTTCAAGAACAAGCCATTTAGAACACAAAATAAAACTCCGATCCAGAGAAACTATGAAAAACATAAAAAAAAAACATAGGCTAAGGCTTGGATTTTGCTTGGGTCTCGGCACGGCTCACTAGTCTTCTTCTTCATCTCCTCCACCGCTTGAGGATCCTTTTGCGAGATGTTAACTTTTTATAAATTGACAAATCAAATTAAACCAATCCAATCTACATATTAAAATTTCATTACAAATCAAATTTCATATTTTTTAAAATTCTTTTACTATTTTTTTCGAATTTTCTAAAACGTTTCTTTTTTGGAACCAATTAATAATAAAGAAATTCTAAAAATGACAAGTTTTAAAAAATTCGAAAAAAATAAAAAAATTATAAAAATATATAATTTAGTTCATATGAAATTTCAATATATAGATTGAATTTGTTTAGTTAGATTTTTAATTTGTAAAATTATCAAAAATATGATCACGATGTACAAAAATTTAATACATCGTGATGTGCCATAACATTTTTTTCTCTCTATATATATAGTCCCTGAGAAGACCAACTGGCAAAGGGGAATTGATTTGCATACCCCCTAAATTGATAAAACACTCTAAAATAACTATATAAAGACTAAAATACCCTGCTTGATGAGGATTCTAATGCGTGATATTAAAATTAAATTAAGGGTATATTGGTCTTTATATAGTTGTTTTGGAGTGTTTTATCAATTTAGGGGTGTGCAAATCAATTCCCCTTGGCAAAGTACCAAGCTTAGTTAAAATTAGTGAAGAAAAATATTAAAGCTTAGTAATAATTAATATTAATTGTTAGTTACTTTAAAATATAAATTTCAAATAATAGCACGTTTATGCAACAGTATTTACTTATGTAAGGAGAATTGAACTCGATGTATAACATTTTATTACTGATTAGGAGGATTCAGTGGGCCATACGTTTTTAGCGTCACAAATATCATAATTTTATTTTTTTAATATTTAAAATTCAAATCATTTATATATCTTTTTTAATTTAACGAGGAATATGGATTACTAATAAAATTTTATAAATTTTAAAGCTTATTTGATACTAGTAAAGTGGTTGGAAAATGAATATATATATAAAAACTAATTTAATCATAATTCACTAGCTTTGCTTATTTTATGACCATATATATTTTTTTATATACAGTGAAATTAACTAATTTCCAACTCAGAATGTTTACTAGAGACGAAATCACGTGACAATATATCTGTGACCATTAATTCGTGCCAATAATTCATTTTCAATGGCAATATTGAAATTGAGAAAATTTGGAATAAAGATGAATAGGGTCACTAAAATGGAAAGGGGAAAAAGTACGAGAAAGAGCAAAGAACATACCACCAAAACTAGTTTTTTTTTTAGATAAATTGAGTCAAGCCGCATGAATTATTATTATTTTTAAAATTAAATGTCTAGGAAAGATTTTAGTTGAATTTCGAACCTGCGATATTTCATTTAAAATGTATTACTCTTTGCTGATAGACCAAAAATTGATTCTCAACAACCAAAGCTAGCTATCAGTTAGAACTGTGTTGATATCATTAATGTAAGTGCGCTATTGAATACTTTGTTCATGAAACTGAAAGTTAATTTGTACCAAAAACATGTCAAATCAGTATTTGAGGGAAATACGAGAATTACTTCCTACACTCTCCCAGTTTAGAGATCCACTCCTTTTTTTTTAAAATGACATAAATATCCTTAGTGGATGTAGTGCAAAAGAAAAAAATAAATAAGAGTGAAGGGCATTTTAATCCAAATAGGAGTGGATCTCCAGATTTGGATGTGAAGAAAGCAATTCCCAAGAAACACTCCTACAGTCACAGACTAAAGCCAAGAATATTTGAAAGGAGCGAATTAATAGTTCTAAAAAAAAAAAAATTAATGTGGTGCAGATAAAATTTTTGTGCCCAATTAAAAAGTATGTAGACGATATATAAATTTTTGTTCAAACATATCAGTTGTAGTGTTATAATACACTCTGACATGATGCGGATAACAAGAGCACTTCATGCATGTGACAGCACGATAAAAGAGGAGTCCTATCATCTGTCAATCTTTTAAGATTGGTAGTGTGTAAACTTTTAATCTGGATCGTTATATCTAACTTCAACAGTTATGGAAACTCTGTACATAATATCAGATTGATAGGTTCGAAAAATTTTAACCGTCGAGATTAGATCGAACGGTCCGAATCAAAAGTTAGCATTCTACCAACCTTAAAAGATTGGCAGAGGATACTTTCCCAGATAGAGAGAGAGAGAGACACACACACACACACACATATATATATAGAAAGTTTAATATACACTATAGTGTATAGAACGTTCTATGCACCACGGATTTTTTCAGGAGTATTTTTCTAAATTGACAAATCTAATTTAACCAATCTAATCTACATATTGAAATCTCATAGCAAACTAAATTTTACAATTTTTGAGATTTTATTACTATTTTTTTCGAACTTTTTAAAACATCCCATTTTTGGAATGTTATACTATTTACAATATTCCAAAAATGCATGTTTTAAAAAATTCGAAAAAAATAATAATAAGTTTTAAAAAATTGTAAAAACTGATTTGCTATGAGATTTCAATATATAGATTAGATTGGTTAAATTAGATTTATCAATTTATAAAAATATTCTCGAAAAAGTCCACGGTGCATCGAACGTTCTATGCACTATAGTGCACATTAAACTCTCTCTCTCTCTCTCTCAATATATATATATATATAGAGTTTTGCTATGGTGAGTCGCGACTCACAGAGGGTCCGTGAGTTGTGTTCAAAGCTCCTAAATTTGATTCAAAATGACCGATCCAAACTGTCTAATACAATTTTCCTATTGAAATCTCTATGCGGACAAAATTTTATATTTTTTTTGAAATTTTTAAGTATTTTTTAAAAATTTTACAAAATTGTTAATTTATTAGTTCTGAACCGTTAAAAAACTTAAACAGTTTTTAAAAATCCGAAAAAAATACATAAAAATTTCTAAAAAATATAAAATTTGGTCTACATGAATATTTCAATAGAAAGATCATATTGGACGGTTTGAATCTGTCATTTTTAATTAGATCTAAGAGTTTGTCATCGAAACTCACATGAGTCGCGACTCACCATAACAAAACTATATATATATATATATATATATATATATATATATATATATATATATATATATATATATATATATATATATATATATAGAGTTTTGCTATGGTGAGTTGCAACTCATCAAAGCGTCCATGAGTCGCGCTTAAAATTCCGAAATTTAGTTCAAAATGACCGATCCAAACCGTCTAATACGATATCCCTATTGAAATCTCCATGCAGACTAAATTTTATATATTTTTTAAATTTTTAAGTATTTATTTCGAATTTTTAAAAACTTCTGTTTTTGAACGGTTCAGAACTAATTAGATTAATGATTTTCTAAAATTTAAAAAAAAATACTTAAAAATTTCGAAAAAATATAAAATTTGGTCTGCATGGAGATTTCAATAGGGAGATCGTATTAGACGGTTTGGATCGGTCATTTTGAACTAATTTTGAAAATTCGAGCGCGACTCACAGACGCTTTGGTGAGTTGCAACTCACCATAGCAAAACTCTATATATATATATATAGAGAATGGCTAGCGTGCCATCGATGGCACGGAAGGTCCCGTGCCATCAAGTTATTTTTCAAGTTCCAAAATTCAAACAGTCAATCCGAACTGTTCAAGTTATTCTCCATATTGAAATAAGTTTGGAGATCAAATTTTATATTTTTTCGAATTTTTGTGCTATTTATTATGATATTTTTTAAAATATTATGATTAGAGTATTTCAAGCCCTCCAATTTAAAAATATCATAATAAATAGTAAAAAAATTCGAAAAAATGTAAAATTTGATCTCCAAAGGTATTTCAATATTTTTGATCAACTTGAACGGTTTGGATCGACTGTTTGACTTTCGAATTTCGAAAAACGAGTCGATAGAAAATTGATGGCACGTGCCATCGATGGCGCGTTAGCCATTCTCTCTCTATATATATATATATATTCCCTCAACTATTAAATTATTTATTTTTTATTAACATATATATTCCTTCGGTGTAGATAAATTTAAGATACGAATAAATATGAAAGTTTTGAGTTAATCCTGTAGTAATGGCAAAGATTCGAGCAGGGAATTAAGTAATTGTCTCAGCTCTGTCTTCTGGGGAAGTGAGCTTAATTAAACAAATGCAAATAAAGAGAGGTACAGAATGATACCAGAATTTGAAAAGGGAATCCATGTCTTATAGCAGATCGGTTTAATTCATCACATTTTCACATGCTTGATTTCTGCCTCTCTGCTACTATGGGATGCATCAGCCACAGATCCGGGACATAAGGAGACAAATGAATTTATTGTTACAATTAATTTCTTTCTTCATTTTTTGGTAATGGAATTTTTAATACATGTCCCAATGCGAGTCTAGCTACAAAATGGAAATTAATTATTGTCGATTGTTACAATTTAAGTTCTAATCATAATAAGATAACCCGCTACAAGAAAAATAGTCTTTACATAGTTTTTTATAGCTAGATTTTTTTATTTATGTTGGAAATTATTCGATTTATTTTACAGACATAGGGAGAAAATGAGAATTTCTTTGCCCCGTTTCGAGTCTTGAACTTAGCGTCGATCAGAAAGGAACTATTTATTGAGCGCATTCCTTATTGTTCTAGTGATGCTGCTGGCTATTCTTGGGGTATGCTCCGTATTGCTCACTGTCATAAATACAGTAAGTTTCCTACTCCTTCATAAATAAAGTAAATTTCCTATTCGTTAGCGCAAGCTTTTTATATATAGCTTTAGGTGCTTGTTGGGGTAGGGCTCTTCCACGGTCCTTAGAAGTTCATCTACGACAGCAAGTGCCAACAACAACGCTAGTAGGTTTGTAGCCTCCTTTGCCCTCAATCTTTCTCGTATTCCTTGATCTTGCTCGTGGGCATGGGGTTGGAGATCTACCTTAGCAAAGCCTTACAAGTACTCTGCCCCCTATAGTTTATTTTGGTACTATACCAGCATTTCCGGAGTCTTTTTGTGTTCGCGCACATCTTTCTTCAAGTCAACGAAGCGTTATTTAATGCACTAAATTTATAAATTTTTTAGGAACACTCAATTTTCTATTAATATCTCTTTATAAATCTAGCAATTTATTTTTGATAGACTTTTTTAAATCTTGTGATATCTAATGTAACAATTTGGAAAGGTCTAGCAATTTATTTTTGCTACATTACATATTAACAAGATTCGAATAAGTCTATCAAAAATAAATTGCTAGATTTTTAAGGAACTATTAATAGAAAATTAAGTCTTGCTAAAGAAATTACTAGATTTAGTGAATCAAGTAAATCTAGTAATAGAACAAGATCCAACATAAATAAAAAAGTCTAGTTATAAAAATCTATGTAAAAGTCATCTTTCTTATAGTAACCCTAGCACTTTATTAATTTTTCTAAGACAAAAATTTATCAATTATTGTTGAAAATTTCTATGTTTAAATTGTTTCAATCATAATAAGCTCGACATATTTTAGAATTAATGAATAAAATTTATCTAGTTAATTTGCAATCCCTAACAGTAGCTAGACTAATTAGTATTACATATTTCGAATATTAGTTCTTGAATATATCGATCGGTTGAGTCTTCTTAAAAAAAATTGGAATGGTAAATTAATATAAAGAAGACTTTGTTGCTGAAGGGAAAACCTTCCAAATAAGGATTTTTGCTTGAAGAAAACATGGTAATGAATCGGGGGTGATAAGGATCATCCCCGATATTCATCATCCCCATCATCCCCACGTGTTTTTCTATTTTAGGATTTACGCGTTTTCTATTTCTGAAAATCACTCTGTTTCCCTCCCTGCGTATGCTCGTCCCTCCTCCCATTCCTCCTGCGTACGCTCCCCCTCCCCCTCCCCTCTCTCACAGACACCCTCCCTGCGTATGCTCGTCCCTCCTCTCATTCCTCCTGCGTACGCTCCCCCTCCCCCTCCCCTCTCTCATAGACACTATACATTGATTATAATTGTTGAAGTTAATATATATAACTGTTGAAGCTAATATATATGCCAACTTTAATAATTTAAATATGCCCACTTCAAATATTACCTTCAACATTTAAATATGCCTAGTTCAACAATTATATATATTAACTTCAACAGTTATATATATTAAATTCAACAGTTACATATATAACATATTATACAACAGTTACATAGATAACTTCAACAACTACATATATAACTTCAACAGTTATATATATTAACTTCAACAGTTATATATAGTAACTTCAACAGTATGCTTTCGGCTAATCAGCCCATGGGTACAGAGCCCGTAAGACCCCCACCTCAAAAAGCCCGATAGAAGCACGAAGACGGAACGAGCAGAACAAAGAAGAATCGAGGATTAAATCCGTTACACACTTGATTTATATTCATGAGAAGAGCAAAGCCGAGAGCACACCAGGATAGCCATGTATAAAGCATATGCACGTAACTAGATACACTGACTCTACATCTTACTATGAAATGAGAGAGCTATAACTTCAACAGTTATATATATTAACTTCAACAATTATATATATTAACTTCAGCAGTTACATATATAACATATTAACTTCAACAGTACTACAGATTTTATTTTTAACGGCGGTTTTTAAGGAGTTTTTTATGGCGGCACCAGGGTGTTGTAAATGAGGGGGGCCGCTAAAAATATTTATACACCGCCGTAAATACCATTCTCCTGAGGCGCGGCTAGATTTTATTTTTATTTCTTTTTTCGGTTTTTTAAGGCTGTTTTGAAGTAATAACCACCGTAAAAAATGGTGACGTCACAATGTTTTACGGCAGTTATTACATAAAAATCGCCAAAAATAATCATTTGTTACGGCTGTTTGTTGTTAAAAACCTCCGCAAAAAAACCTCTATTCCCATAAATAATTTTTCATTTCTGCGGCTAGCCATAGCAAATAATATATCACAATTTATATATAGAAAATCGCAGAAAATTGCATAAATTGACAAAAAGAATACATTAATTCACAGAAATTTAAATACAAATTGAAGGTTAATCCAAAATACAACTATTCGTTATTATCATCATTAATTATCAATGTACTGAGAAAAAGAACAACTCTATGGTTTGGTTAATCTAGACTTCAAGATATGGTTCACCTTGCGGTTCCAAAACCTGCATGTTAAAGCTTTATATTAACAAAACCCTATAACCATAAAAACAATTAGCACCATACTAATCCAAACTAAATAATTAAGGATGAAAGTAAACTCCAAACCCTAAATCCAATGCCATATAATACAAACCGATCTATGTTTTACACGGTTTCAGCAATGGTATACATAACTATTTTACTTCAAATTTAATTTTAAATTATATTGATTATATGTTTAACAAAATATTCACCATGTGTCACATGCATCTAACCACAAAGATAATTTTAATAGTATTTTGCTTAAAAATGTGAACCTTTCCAGGGTTGGCAGCTCATACATCATGTCCTCGGTAATTTATGGGATCAGGAGCTCAGACACCTAATCATCACATAGCTCATCTATTTCCTGGTTTATAATCACCAGAAGAACTTTACTGTTAACACAACACCACAGATACAATATTCAATTGCCTTTGACTAAATATAAATACAAGGCACTATAAATTAGTACCTTTTCTGCCAGAGGTTTCTTAGGAGGTTTGTAGCTCTTTCTAGTAAGCTGGATTAATATTACCAATACAAGTAATGCTTCAACCAATAGGCGGCCTTCAATTTGAAAATTAAACAAACAATTAGCTTCAATTTAAAAAAACTTAATTATCAATATAGTGAATCAACATGTATTCAAAATGTGGGTCCATACTCCATAGGCTTAATTGCTCTCAATTTTCTATTCTCTTTTCTGAATTTCTTCTAAATTCTGATAGCTGTATACTAACAAAACTGGGAGAAATTGTAAAATGAAAATTACCATCAATGTACACCGAAAACAACAGCTCTGGTGGGAGCATCAAAAGTTGAAGAGACCCAGTCCAGCACACTTGCCGTTACATTTTGTACGCTCCAACAATTTTCAAATCAACTTAGTTAGGAATAAGAGACTCCACAATCCAAATCTTTCATCTCGTATTCACCCAAAATTGAGTCTAGAATAAGATGACCTGAGCTTTGCATCCCAAGACCCAGCATTTTCATTCACCTAAATCATTTTTGTAACTCCTTTCACTATAATACGTCATAAATTGACACAACTTTTGCATGATTTCCTTTAAAGTAAAAAAATATGTAATATTAAATTCAAAAATTACTTACATGAATATAAAAAAGCCAGCCATGAAAATCCAGGAAGCATCAGACATTAGCAAACTAAAGCCAAAATCAACAAAAATTATTATTTACCCAAAAATGATCCCAACATATCTACACTACTGGGAAGGTTTTACCAAAGATTATGCTCTGTGTAAGTCTATTTCTGACAAGTGTTGTATGGAAATCATTTTTGTTAAATAAAATATTTGCAATATCATTTCCCATGAAAAACAAGCATCAAAACGAAGCAAATTAAGACAATCGAACCTCTATTTACTTTCCATTAATTGGGGTTTAGGTTTAGAATTCGGGTCTAGAGTTTAGATTTCGGGTTTCGGGTCTAGAGGTGGGGAATGGGGTCCATGAGGCGGGGAACCGATAGAAAGAGATAAAGGAAGAAGAGGCCGACGGGTCGAAGGCGGAGGCTAGCAAGGGAGAAGGGGAGGGAGGAGAGGAAGGCTAACCTCTAGGCGGTGAGAGAAGGGCGACCGGCAGCGTCGACGGCGGTGATAAGAGGGCGAGCCGAGTATAGCGAGGGACGCAGTCGAGGGTTTAGATTGGAGAATGAAAAATTTCACCGACAAAGAAAGTGAAAAGGGGCTGGGATGAAGAACATGTTTTTATTTATTTTTAGTTTTTTACGGCGGTTTTTTTAATAACAGCCGTACAAAATCAGCGATTTTTTTTCCGAATTTTCTACATACTTTAACGGCACCTATTGATATTAACTGCCATAAATAAATTTCTTCTTATTTACTAAAATGCCACCTTATATTTTTTACAACAGCCTTTTAAAAAACTGCCGTAATTAGGGCGCCGTTAAAAACCATTTCTGTTGTAGTGAGAGAATGTTCGTGGCGTGTAGTTTGATTTCCGAATTATGAAATTTTTGGCCAGAGAGTTAACTTCAACAGTTAGGATATTACCTTCAACATTTAATTATATTAACTTCAACAGTTATGAAATGTGTAGGAGGGAAAGAGGGAGTGTGGGGGGACAGCATACGTGAGAGGGATGAGGGGGGAGGGGGGCAGCGTACGTGAGAGGGAGGATGGGGGACAGTGTACGCGAGAGGGGGAAGAGATTAGTTCACGCGGGAGAATGGAGACAGCGTACGCGGAAGGAGAGCTCACGCGTTTTCTCTTTCTGAAATTCGGGGATGATGGGGATGATATAATCTCTGGGATGGTCCTAAGCAATTCCGGTAATGAATATCCCATTACGTAAACATAACTATAAAAATTTTGAATCCAGTATATGTTTATTTGTTTAGAAAATAGAAACAAATTAAGTTTTCTTGAAGAACTAGCTATAAAAGAGCAACGAAATTAAAAAAATTGAGGTCAACGATAAAAAGAAAAGAAAATGCAAAATGTTTCTGATAAAACAATCTGAAATGAAATATAAATGATCAGAAATGAAAATAAAATAAAATAAATGTTTCTCATTTCTGATAATAATAAACAGGAACATATATATTCTGCTATGTATTTGTTATTACTATTCTTGTTATTATTATTATTGCTTAATTATATGAATTATTAACAACATTAGTTGAATTTGGAGATGTACCGCAATATTTACTGAAAAAGCTGGTTTCAATATTTCATTTTGTTAACAAGCTTGCAAATGTAAAGTTAAAGACGTGACATAACGAAAAGGTTCATTCAGTCTTCTGGTAAAGGGAGATTAGTTACATATATGCCAAGGGAAGAGAATGAAGGAAGGAGACGTAAACAGTAGGAGAGGCATGCATGCACTGATGCACGTGGAATGATACCAATGCAGTGCAGTGCAGGGAATGTGTCAGAGTGAGGTCTTAATTGTACTGTACACTATTCTACATAAATTAAATAAGTTTACAGGCCTCACGCATCTCAATGCATGTCACAAACTAACAGTCTAACTAGGCCTGTCAAACGTGGTCCAATGGCACGTAAATGGTCCATACCGTTTTCGTTTCGTATAATGAAACGGAACACCAACTCATTTCGTAAACCGTTTCGTTAATGAAACGGCACAAAATTCCGTTTCGTAAACCTTTCCGTTTCACAAATAACACATAAAACAGTTTGAAATGAGGCTGAAACAGTCGAAACGGTAGAGTTTGATATTTCGTTTACCGTTCCGTTACCTGAAACGAAACAAAAACCTGTGCCGTTAACCGTTCCGTTTCGTTTATACGAAACGGCAAACCGTTGAAACGGCAGCCGTTGACACCCCTAAGTCTAACAAATCAAGTAGCAAATATATACGTATAATATCTCTCTCTCTCTCTCTCAGCTTTGTAACATCCGCAGCAGACATTGCGGACGTGTGTGTATATATAGATTGGTTAAGTAGACTACAGTATACGGATCAAATCTGTATGTCTGAGTTGTTTTTTTAAAATTCAAACAGTCGATTTAAACTGTTCAAGTTGTTCTTCATATTAAAATATCTTTGGAGACTAACACTATAAGAAAGATGATCTTTAGATAGATTTTTATAGGTAGATTTTTTTTTATTTATGTTGATTCTTGTTCTATTACTAGATTTACTTAATGCACTAAATCTGACAAATTTTTTAGCAATACTCAATTTTCTATTAATATCTCCTTAAAAATCTAGCGATTTATTTTTGATAGATTTTTTCAAATATAGTAATATCTAATGTAGCAAAATGGAATTGCTAGACTTTTCTGAATTGCTACATTAGATATTACAAGATCTGGAAAAGTCTATCAGAAATAAATTGCTAGATTTTTATGGAGATATTAATAAAAAATTGAGTCTTGCTAAAAAAAAATTGCTACATTTAGTGCATCAAGTAAATCTAGCAATAAGATCTAGTGTATCAAATAAATCTAGAAATAGAACAAGGTTCAACATAAATAAAAAAAAGTCTAGCTATAAAAATCTATGTAAAGATCATCTTTCTTGTAGTGCAAATTTTACATTTTTTTGAAACTTTTGCTATTTATTATGATATTTTTAAAAACATTACGATTAGAGTATTTCAGGCTCTCCAATTTGAAAATATCATAATAAATAGAAAAAAATTAAAAAATTGTAAAATTTGGTCTTCAAAGGTATTTCAGTATTGTGAACAACTTGAACGGTTTGGATCCACCATTTAAATTTTGGGCCTCGAAAAACGAGTCCTTAGAAAATCGATGGCATGGCGCTTAGCCATTCTCATATAGAAATTGCAGACAAATAATGAAGTAATTCATCAAAAAATAATTCTATTGAACTATAACATGCCAAACATTTTTGTTGTGGTGATGATATCGGAAAAAATAATGATTTGTGCATATATGTAGGTTTTAATATTTTGAAATTGTTAAGCCATCGATTATATACGTACATATAATATAAAAAAGTAGAGATTATCCATTTTTTTTCATGTGAATTCACATGTGAAACTTATGAGAGATTATAAGTTGAGACCGAGTCTTATAATTTTAAAATTAGTAAACAATATGTGAGTTATTTAAATATAAAATGGAGGCAATGATTTTCTTTGTAAATAACGATTAAGATTAAAATTGTTTTGTAAAATTGATCTTGATATGTATATCCAGGTGAAGTCATGATTTTAGTTACCTTTAAAATAAATTATTGAAAATTTTAATTTTTCAAATTGAAATCACTACAGTAAAACACAAAAAACCAACAGTAGAAATGAAAAGAAGAACGATGATCAGGAACTAATCAATTCATGCTTAATAGTAACAAAACTAATAATTAGTAGAAGCAGAAAAAAATTCTTGATGGAAAGGGCCTTCGGCCGAACAAATGAAACAAGAAAAAATTTAGAAAAGAAAAGGAAACAAATTCAATACTAACAAGAGCCATATAATTTGTAACACGAGATACACAAACATAAATCTGAAATTGACATGGAAGATCGTTAAGCAACACTAGTTGATTATCTAATTTTGGGACAATAACCAAGCCTTAGTTCAAGATCTAGTTCTTCATTAGGGCAAACGGTGCTTTTTAGTGTTACCTCGTTTTGCAGTTGTTGTAGTGGAATCGGCGAGTTAGATGTTGCAAACAGAGGGAATTCAACTGGAGTAACACATCTCCTCTTAGAAATTAGAGCCTCATCGAGCTCATTAATCCGGCAGTGACCTTTCCGCTTCAGACTTGCCACAACCATCCGGGTCAAATCTTTCGGAACAAGAACCTGGTCTCTATCATTATCAGTATTATTCACAATTAGGGCAGTTAATATTGGATCCTTGGGCTTGTGATCTTTCACAACAGACGCATATGAGGTATCATGGTTGACAGTTGGGTCAGTCGTGCAATCGTCGGATGGAGTGTTTGGGTTACTTTGTGAGTTTGGGCTAGCAGGCTGCTGCTGCTGCCGGAGCCTGGCGCGGTCTCTCCGGTGCACGTTCATGTGGCCCCCCAGAGCTTGAGCTGACCGGAACTCTCTCTGGCAGAAGGTGCAGGAGTAGGACCTTGGAGGCCACACATGCAGCAGCGTGTCTTCGGCAAAGGCCTGCTCTTCCCATGATGCATCAAGAGCCGAACTATGATTTTGATTATTATACGCAGAGGCGAAAAGGGTGGCTTGTGATCTGGGGTTGATCCATGGTCTCCTTTTTGACAACATCACATATTTGCTGGTTTGATCCATTCACCTGGAACTCTGCTACTCTGGAAGAGTAATTAATCAATTAATACTAAATGGAATTGAGGATGAGGAAATTCAGGGGGGGCGATCGATTGTGGAGGGAATCAATGAGGATAATACTTAATTTGCTTGATCGCTTGGTTGCTTTTGCGCTGGTGCCCTTTGCTTCTATTAGTGTTCGTCTTCCACTGATATATTATAATTTATATTCACAAAAATTATAAAAAAAGGGTATTAAATTCCTTTGAAACCTAGCTAGCTATCTTGTAGGGTATAGTGTCAAGACAGCGCTAGCTGTGTCCTGTATCCTAACGAATTAAGTATGTTGGATTCTGAGAAAGGTGAAACTTGGAAACAAAATATTGTTTGGATTTTTACATCTCTTCTCAACAGATAACAATTATATTGAACAGGTACATATAATTTCTTTACAGAAAGCAACCCTGACTCACCATATACAAATATCCTCTCAGATAGTCAGATATCTGACAATTACTTAACAAAAATACCATTCCTTGGTTTGAGTTGAGAACTGGATATGAAAGCACAAATCTAGCTCGATGTAAATTAATTTACTGCCGGCAATAATTTCTGATGATGTCAAGTACCCGATCAAGAGAGGATATATATATATATATATATATATATATATATATATATATATATATATATATATATATATATATATATATATGCATGAGACGTACGACTCATCTATTTTGTTGTCTGTCCGTTAATTTGCATGTGCATTAATTCCATACTTTGGTAATTATATATCTTTATGAAATATATATAACAGCATATGAAATATGCATAATTAATGTCCATAATTAATTAATTAGTTACAAACTTACAATTACCCCGCAGCAAAAGGACATGCATGATAACATATATATATTGATCAGTTGTCAACTTGTCATTCAGAGATGGATGACTCTTTCTAGACCGATACGCGCTACAGGAGCTAAATAATATTTCTAGTCCGATACATTAAAGAAAGGAAATATGGACCAATCATTGGAAATGGAATGCATACTCAACCACCTTAATTTTACTTTGTTTATATTTGACTGGTCCCAATTAATTTATATTACAAATCACACTAAATCTTTGAGCTTAGCGGTATATTTCAAACTTAACGTCAATGATATGGGGCTATTAATTATATAATGAATCATATCAAAAGAACATTATTATATCGATTGATCAATACCGTGTCTCTTATATGACTCGTGTAAAGCTTTTCAGTATCGATCGTCTGCAGGTTTTGTTAAATTATTTAGATATATATATATACCACCTCATGTTCTTAGTACTTTAGCATTCGTATGTGAAAAAACGATTGTCTACACCCGTCACATAATATGTCGGTTTAGATAGTCTTGACTAAAAGGCTATAACTAAACTTTATATATGTATATATATTGGCCAGGAACGGAGCTATGGGCAAAGAGTACTCATAGTGGATTTTGAAACTTTTTACGGGGTGATTTTGAAACTATAAGGGAGACAAAGCTCATTTTTGAATACATAATATATATTGCTTAGTTTATGATCGAAAGTTCAAAGTACGTTGCATATTTTGAGATTTTTATAGCGTTTTTTTTTGCATAAAATATAAATTATAAATTTTGCATAATAATTTGTTCTGTAAGTGGTTTTTTTTTTCAAAATGTCTTATTAATCGCCATTTACATTTTTGTTGGTAGTAATTAATGAGAGAAATGTTATATGTGGTGCAATATTTTTATGCATATTTATGTCTGTTTGTGCATAATAAATTTATCCGTTGGATTTGTTTTAAAATTTATGAATCTAATTTTAATCGATTTATTATATATATATATATATATTGAAATCTCACAACAAATAACAGACTATTTTTTTTTCTTAAGATTTTTTTTTCAGATTTTTGAAATTTTAAAGGAATTTCTTTAATATTTACCTGATATTTTTTTAAAAAAAATTTCAGAATTTGGTAAAATCATAAGAAATATTGATTTTTTTTTCAGAATTTGCTAATTAAAGATTTTTTTAATTTCAAATTTATGTCATTCAGATTGATCCGTTGGATTTCTTTATATTTTCAGATTTTAACAAATCTCAAATAAATATTAAAGGAATTTTACAGAAAATATAAATTTGGTTTTATATATAATTTCAATATATAATTTATATTAATTAAATTATATATTTATGTTTGCACATTTTTAAACAAATTCGACGAATAAACCTAGCTATATAGGATACATACAAACGACTTAATTATACATTATAATACATCATAGTATTGTTCAAATAATGAAACAACTACCATAACGAGGAAACTGTCATTTATAGCATGTAAGACCAAGCCTCTACCATTTTTTCATGAATACTTGAAATTAAGGCCAAGTCTATGTTTTTTGAGTTGTACTGTGTAATCATCCTGTCACAGGGACTATAGTTAGTGCATACATGTAAATTAAGTTTGCTATGTACTTAGACATTCTCTTCCTTAGTGAAAATGTAGAAAATTAAACTGAATTTGGATTAATTAAGAGTAAGACTCCAAATTTATCCACGATATTTTTTTAAAAAGAAAATTCGAAATTTCAAATCAGAATAAATTTTCTCTCTAACAAAATAAGTTATCTTCCAGAAACTCACTGCCAGCTAACTTTTAATTAATTAATTAATTAAGTTTTTTTTTTGTGCACCTATTTCTGTAAGTATATGTTTTTTTTTTTTTGAAGGCCGGCTGGTGAAATACCAGTGGCAGATTTTATTAATTAAAAGAGAACTGTAAGTATATGCTGTGGCATGCAGTTCTGATAGCATGATTAGGTAAGTTAAGGGACATGCAACTGGCCAAAATGTACATTTAAAAGAAATTCTGCAGGACCTTTTATACGTTCCTCCAAGAGAAGAAACAAAGAGTTCATCGGGAAAGAAAGAGAGGAAACAAAGCAACAGTCTCAACATGTAGATATTAATTATATAGGGGGAGAAAAGAAAACAGAGGAAGGGAAACCATTGAAAAGGTATCTTAGTGGGAGACAATTAAGTCACGGAGTCAATTTTGGTTTGTTTTTAGATGTGACACTCGCACACTCGTCTCGACTCCTCTCTCGCCCCCTCATTTTACTTTTATTTCTTCTTTGTTGTTAATTAGCTGCTCGAGAGCAGAGGAAACACTGGAACTGCTCTCTCTGCTCGCTAAAACAGCATGACAGCATGTTACTTTTGTCTTCTGGCGCGCACACATTGACGCAAGCGCAGAACTCAAACCTTCATGTTTATTTAGTAAAGTTTCAAGCTAATTCGCTTAACTTTACTTAATAATTAGCTATTTTTGTTATAAAAACTTTATCTACATGAATGAAGCTATCGAACTTCAATTTTTTTTGGGAATTAAATCACCATTATTCACAATCAAATTAAAATTAAATAAAATTTTTTAAATAATTTTCAAACTATTTGTTGGATTCTAAATTGTACTTTTAGTCTCGTCCTTTAGAGGAGATATATTCTTTTTCTTTAAAATTATGAAGCCTTAACTTGTTGAAAATTCAACAACTCCAAAATCCATATATATAAGAGGAGAAAAGAAACGAAAGAGCAAAGAAGAGGAAACAAAGAAAGAAAAGAAGCCTGGAGTCACGCCATCGCCTAGGCCGAGTTTACCCAAGCTACGATAGTAGCACAAATTTCTGCCATCAACAACTGTAGAGAGAAGTTCTTAGATGAGAAGACTCTTCGATTCAGTGACGAAGTTAGGATTTCGTGTCAGCAGGGTTCGCAAAATTTTTTTCTAAAAACATATGCACGATGTAACATCTAATATAGACATAGTATAATAATAAATTTTAAATAAACAAATCTAAAATAATATTACATAAAAAAATCACGAGAAATTAAATAAATATTATAATAATAATAAAAAATCTAAAATAATATTTTTAATATACAAAATAATAATTCAAAAATCAAGACTGTAAAAAAGTACAGCAATTTTCTTTGAATTTTTATTTTTATCATAATTTTGCATAATAGATTCATTAGAAATCTCGTTGATACTTATTTTTCTATATTATAGATATATAAAGTTAGGAGGCATACGGAGGAGTTCGGCCACTATTCAAACCACAATATTTCTCATTTTTTTTGTGGCGTTTGAAATTTAGGACAGGAACAATATTTAGAATTTTTAGCTGCATTTTTTATATAATATCCGAATTGTACTTTTGATCTTCTGTGATATTTTTTTTTATAATGTCCTAAAATTCACAAAATATTATATAGACGAATCATGCAATGCGCGAGATTCGCGTAAATATATATGCTACAAATAATTATTCATTCAGATGTTCAATTTTATTCTAAGTTTTGTCTTAATAAAATTCATCTGGGAGGAAGAAAGAAGATGATTAGTCATGAACAAATACTAAATGAGTCCCTATGCGATTTTTTTAACATCGTTATGCAATTCAAACCAAACACGATATGTTCAGCTGGGTCCTTCATATTTTTGAGATGGATCCCTAACCTCTTGTGGTGATTTTTTTTTCTATTATTATTATTTTTTTTTTTTGAGGTGGATTCGCCCATGCGTCGATTCCTTTCTTTCCAATTAATTGTCCAAGAGATTGCTGCCCAAATCATGATGTCCCAAGACGGTCCAATGGCCGCCCTATTTTGGAGCCAAAAGAGGTGTACATCGGTCAAGAAGGTAAGTTGAAACGAGCCTGGATTAACGTCCAAACTAGGATAGCATAGTCACACAAAACAAAAAGGCGTGAACTTATTTCAATAATACCATGGCTTTAACATTTGCACGCAGGAATGGAGGGCCGATTCCTTGTAGCTAAATTGTGCTGTGTAAGGAGCTATGTTATCCGGATACTTTCAAAAATATTCGTATCCCGTATCCGACGTGGATTCGCGTGCGATTCGCACCGACGTTCCACGTGGCGTATCTTATTATTTTATTATTGTTTGACTATAAAATTCGGTCAGAATTCGACGAGATACGTTCAGAATTCGGCCAGGATTCGGTTGAGATACGTTTAGGACGCGGATATCCTATTTTTGTTCTGAAATTTCGGGAAAAAAATTAAATTGCGGACCCCAAACCTAACCGCAAGCTTATCGCGTATTCGCGTCCCTCACTCCAAAATCGGTTCTGAGTTCTGACCACAACTCACCTCTTTGGCTCTCTCCGTCGCCTCTCAACTCGGTGCTTCGGTGGCAGCACCTTAATTTCACCTCTCTCTCTCTCTCAATCTCACTGCACTAACCACAGCTGCTCACATCTCTCTCTCAAATCTCAATCTCCTCTCCGACTATGTCGCCTCTCACATCTCTCTCACCTGAGCAACGGAGCCCAATCGCCTCTCACCTCCTCTCACAGTCTAAACCAACGGCTCAGGCGCTCAGCCTGATCGTCTCTCACCTCGGTGGCATTGCGTCTCGCCTGTTACTTCAGTCCATTGGCCTCTCACTTCAGCTGCCAAAATCAGGCATGGATTTCTAAACCTCACTGCTTTTTTTTTTTTTTTTTGACCAGAAAAAGGTAATGCGATGGACAGAGGTGAGTATGAATCAATTTCCTAGAACTCACCGCTTTCTTCATTTTTTCTTTCTTATTTTAATCTGTTTCCTCAACTGAAGTTAATTATTTTATTGATTAGCAAATTGAAATAGAAACACACACACTGCTTATTTTGATTGTTCTTTGTTGTGTCATTGTGTGAATTTTATCCATTTCTTCAGTTGCAGACAGCACAGGGAGCACTTGTTCAAGCTTAATCAATGAATTGTTATGTTATGTTATGTTATGTTATAGTTTGTACTTTATGTGCTATAGCTACTACACTGCTATTGGCTGTTGTACCTAGATGAGGCAGCAGAAGGAAAAGCATAGAGCAATTTCAATTTGAACTTATATGTGTTATTTTGTGTTGTATATATATATATATATATTTATATTTTCTGAAATTAATGTACGAGTATGCAATCATAATTCCGTACTTGATATTACCAGGTTTCAATTGAGCCTGGATTACTTAGATGAGCTTTAATTATCGATATGAAAGACAAAAGATGTGTTTTGGTTTGAGGACTGAGTTTATATCGCCTATTTGATGCAAAATTGCATAGTAAAGACTAAAGACTTCTACTGATAGTTGATTGGGGTTGGGAAAATTAGCGGCTCATTAACTTTTCAATGAATATTTGATATAATCTGGCCATCTGGGTGAAGCTTGATGTAGTAATTGTCAACTGATTTCTACTTAATTAAAAACATTAGTCGAAGGTAAAAAGAAAAAAAAATCAAACAGTTTGATATATAATATGATTTTTTTATATATACTGTCGTATCCTAAGTTTTTGAAAAATATCGTATCCTCGCACCCGCACCGTATCCGATACGACACCCGCACCCGCACCCGCACCCGCACCCGTGCAACATGGTAAGGAGCCTATCCAATAAAAGATTAAAAGAACCCAGAGAAAGATTTTAACCTTCGGCTGTATTTTTATCTTTCAAGGTTCTATTTGGATGAGCTTTAGGAATTAGAAAATAAGAAAATAAAAAAATAAATTTATTATAAATCATCTAAATTCTTCACAAAGTTACACACTTCCTAATATTTCTTCCCTATTTCTTTTTTTATTTCTTTTATTCCCACACTATCCAAACGGAGTCGAAAAAAACGCTTGGCAGGGTGACCTCAATCCTGGATCTAAAGAGATACGATACGCACTTGCGGATGAGTAAAGGTCCGAAGGAGTCCATTTCCACACTATTCCTTGGGTTCCCCAACCAAACTTGTTGAAGCAGAGTAGAAAACTTGGAGAGAAAGTATGTCCTTGAAAGCAAAAGAGATTCTATTATCATCCTGAGCAAGGTAGGGTCCGTTGTACCATAGAGCAAGCAGATAGTGGATGACTAAGTAGAAAATTTGGTTCTTTCTGCAGTTTCCATAGCCATCTCAAGGGTAAGACTTGGTTCTGAATGGGAAGGTTAATTATTCCAAAACCTCCACACTTCTTTGGTAAACAACACTTCGCCCAGTTCACATATATTATATTTACAGAAAATTTATTCTCTCCAAATTGTCACTATAAATTAGTTAATTTTCCATACCATAATAGAATGAATTCAATTGCTTGATTAATATATAAATTCATTACTTGTACGCAATTTTTAATTATATAAAGGAATTAACCGATGAGATACTTAATCAATACTATGAGGTGGACACATTTGTTGTATCATATCACCCCCCCCCATCATGAGATTAGTTGTAGCTCCATTCTGCTCATTGTTATTTATTTATTTATTTTTAGGGCCAGTGCTCAATTGTTATTGCTTATTTGTCAAAATTATAGAGAATTGTTTTGATAGTTCGTGATGCAAAGGGTCAACGAAATTTCGGATTAATATGTAGACATTTGAATTTCAAATGACCGATGCGAGGAGTACTCACATTGAAATTTTCAGATTTTTCATTTTTTGGGTTGGGAGGACGAGTATGGCAACATCTAATTTTTGCCACTTTTAAGGGGTAATTTGACATTATGGGGGTCACTACAAAATAGATGACCTATTGCTAGATTTTCTAAATTTTCTAGATAGACTTATTTTATTAGTGTTGGACCTTGTTTTATTGCTAGATTTAATTGAGGCACTAAAGTCTAACAATATTTTAGCAAGACTTAATTTTCTATTTATAGATACTTAAAAATCTAGCAATTTATTTTTGATAGACTTTTGAATCTTGCAATGTTTAATGTAGCAAATTTTTGTTACATTAATTTATTGCTAGATTTTTAAGTACCTATTAATATAAAATATTAAGTCTTGCTAAAAAATTGTTAGACTTTTAGTGCATCAATTAAATCTAACAATAGAACAAAGTCTAACACTAATAAAAAAAGTCTATCTAAAAAATTTAGCAAATCTAGCAATAGACTATCTCTCTTGTAGTGGGTCTTTTGAGTATGCTTGGCTCCTTTCGTAGATCGGACGCATCCGTCCTAGGCGCGCGTAGGACTTTAACATAACATTTGTATATATAATATATAGTAAAAAAATAAAAGACTAATTTTATAATAAGATTTTTAATATAGATCGAGATTAAGCGGTTTAGATTGTCAGAACTCACAACACCACATCCGTGAACTCCACTGTATTTAACTCTTCAAAGTCTCAATGGTATTCTTTTTTAAAAAAATAACTTTTCGGAAAAAGGAAAGGGGATTAATTGAGAGGTGGGGCCCAAGTGTCGGTCGAATCTTTAATCACAGTTTCAGTTTTTATTATGTTGCATGTCGATCCAAATAGAGTACAGGTCATTGTTAGTTCGATCAAGATTGTACAGTGCATTGTATCACTCGTATGTATTGGTATGTGTACAGGGATGACAGTTGAAATGTCACAAGCGAATATCATGCATCCCTCTTTTTTGCTTTCTATTTTTATTTTTCTTGGTACAATCTTTTTGGCTTTTCCCAGTATTTTTGCACACTATATATCATGTCTCAATTATTCGACAAGTTGCTTTTTTATTTTTTTTTTTTCAATTTTCATATTAATGTGGAACTGGCAAGCACTACCTTGCCCCCATCGATTGCCCATTATTGAAGCTAATTACCTCTTCTTCCCTTTTGGTCTTCTGTTCAGATCTATATATATATATATAGAGAGAGAGAGTGTGTGTGTGTTTTGCTATGGTGAGTTGCAACTCACCAAAGCGTTCGTGAGTCGCGTTCAAAATTTCGAAATTTAGTTCAAAATGACCGATCCACATCGTATAATACGATCTCCCTTTTGAAATCTCGATGCAGACCAAATTTTATATTTTTTCAAAATTTTTAAGTATTTTTTTTAAAATTTTAGAAAATCATTAATCTAATTATTTCTGAACCGTTCAAAAACAGCAGTTTTTAAAAATCCGAAATAAATACTTAAAAATTAAAAAAAAAATATAAAATGCCGATCGAGAATTAATGTCCAACATTATTTTTTTTTTAGTGTACGTCTAGAACTCAAAACTGTTATTTGCAGTTGTTTTGTTGCTTATTGCATAGCGTGATAAAAAGAGACCCTAATAAAAGAGACCTAAGAAATAGATTAATTGTGCAACGTTAGATTGTATAATTTGTGCAGGTTGAAACTCTAACTCTACTACAATAAATACGATCAAATTTTCTTAATTAATTCGTTATTTCTGCGCAATAAAAGTACTGGAAAGAAGCATTTGTTAAGAATTCCATCTCCATCAAAGGTCACATACGCGTAATTAATTATTCTGTATATGGCATTATCAGGTCTGTGCATTCACATGGCTGGCTTAACAACGTATAGATGGGGCCCACAAATGCCATTCTTTCTTCATTTCCATTTCTTCCTCTAAAGGAGACACGATGTAGCTTAATCTCACAAGCAATCATATATTTTATTATCAAATCGCATGTTAATTTGCATGCTTCTCTCTGGTTGCACGCCGGGTTAATCTAACTCTATCACTTCAATCAACACGCAAATAACAAAAAAAACCCCTTCAATCAGCACTAGTCAAAATATCGTTATCACTTGATTTTGCTTTTCTTATTTATTGTCAAAGTTATCCAGCCTGGAAAGCAATTGATTGGATTGGTTACTAAATTAATTAAGGAACTATTAAGAATGATTTAGTACAAGAGAATGAATTCAAGGCGCTCATAAACTTGTTTGGAATATGACAGCATAATTAAATGCGTATGTACAAGGATTTAGTACTATTATGCAATGTTTTAAAAACTGGACCGAACCGGACAGTTTAACCGGTTTAACGGCGAACCGACCACAGTCCGGTCCAATCATCACTATAATAAACCGCCGGCTTTTTGTTTTGAAACCACAGCAAATTTTGGGGGAAAAAACATCATGTTAAGAGCGTGAATCGACCCTGCAACACTTGTAGGTGAAGCAACAGCCACACCACTGGGTTAAAGTGGACTTTTGGTATATTTTAACCTTTCTTTCTTTAGATCTACTGTAAAGTAGTCAGTTTTTTTACTGGTTCAACCGGTTGAACGACTGGTTAAATCACTGAACCGTTTGGTCATCTGGTTCGATGACTGGTCCGGTTTTAAAAACATTGCTATTATGTATAGCAGAAACGACCACACTCGAACTGCCCATTAGTTTGTATTTTCTATATTTAGAAATGATTTTTATATATTCTTTTCCCAATTTTCGTACTACTTTTTTGCAGTTTTTTATTAATCGAATGAATGCAAATCAAATCTCCAATAACAAAAGTTTTCTGAAATCAGAAAATAATAAAACAGTCAGAAAAAAATTCAATTTTGCTATCGAAAAACATTTCGATATATAATTAGCAGTAGGTTGCGGATCTTCCAAAAAGTAATCGTGTTACATTTTTTTTTATCAATTACATTTCCAAAAATAGTGGCTTAATATATATTCACAAATTTAATATGCAGTACCTCTAGATTGGTCCTCCAATAAATAACTTTATCGAATTAATTAGAGTCATTGACATTTGGTATGACAATTGCTCTATGGCCACAAGGTATCCTTTTTTTTATGAGTTGTGCACCTCAAAGAACTGTAGCCTACAAGATGTCATTCTGTCATATGGGGGCATTTTAACCTTTAATAGAGCTCTGACAGGTATTCTTATGCAAGAATGGCAGGAATTGTCTGCTATTTTGTATAACACTCACCTTAAATCTGAGGATGATAATATGAATTGGAGATGGGAGGTAAAAGGCATTTACACCTCACATTCTGTGTATGATTTCTTGAATTTTGGTGGTGTTAAGATCAATCATGCCCAAATCTGGTGGAAAACCAGGTTACCGGTTAAAGTACAAGTGCTCATGTGGCTCCTGATGCAAGATAAAATTTTGTCAAAGCATAATCTTAGCAAAAGAGGCTGGACAGGTGAAGTGGAGTGCAGTTGCTGCAATTCAGAGGATGAAACTACAGTACATTTATTCCTTTTTTGCCCCTTGATCAGAACAGTTTGGTTCTGGATGGGGAATTGCCAAAATGAATTTAGTAATTGGAACTCTCTACAAGATATATTAGATTTTGCTACTAATCTTCCTAAAGGGGTTAAAAATGCGTTTTTGATTTGTTTTAGTGCTTTGTGCTGGGGGGTTTGGACAATGAGAAATGATATTATTTTTAACAATAAGAAACTTAAGTCTACCAGGAATCTATTGTTACTGATACAATCTCTGGTTGAATATTGGGCAGGAATTGCGGATGAGGAAACAAAAAGCTATATTAAGCTCTGGATGCCACAGGAGTGGGATAAAATTCTAATACAAATGCAGTCACCTGACACTCAAGTGGCGCCGGCGTTGATGGCAACAAATAGTCCCTGGCAAAGATGGAGCATGGGAAAGCTGTTAAGTGGAGAAGATGGAACTTGGAAGGGCTGGTAATTGCATAACACGTGTGAGAAACGGTTAAAAAAAAACTGGAATATATAGTCAGATATATAGAGGTGTTTGTTGAGACAATTTTATAGTTGCCTCTGCGTAGGCATTTAACTTTGGAGCAATGTTTAAGAAGTGAAAACTATTCCTGAGATGTAGTTAGCTGTAGTTAAAATTGCTGTAAGTACTCT
This sequence comes from Rhynchospora pubera, assembly GCA_028095005.1. Classification (NCBI taxonomy): domain Eukaryota; kingdom Viridiplantae; phylum Streptophyta; class Magnoliopsida; order Poales; family Cyperaceae; genus Rhynchospora; species Rhynchospora pubera. The sequence continues at coordinate 104,886,923 of CM051459.1, forward strand.
TTGTTTCTATGTTTAATAGAAACGGCCCCCTTAAGGGCTTTTTTCAAAAAAAAAAAAAATTAATTAGAGTCATTTGCTATATATATGTACAGTGGGATTAAGAGGACGAATTCATGCTTGCTACACTATCCGAAATTTCTCTTTTTGAAACGGTTAATAAAAAAAATTGCAATACAAAAGTCCCGTTACAGATTAAATAATAACCGTTACAAATTTTTTAACGATTTTTATCTCAAACCTTCCAGTCCTTAAGTTTGACTGTATGATTATCAAGCAACCGAATATCTAAGTTAGAAGTAGTTATTTATACAAATCAATCAAACGGACAAGTAATCAACATGCAGTTTGATTATTCCAGGATTTCTATTATCTATAATTGATTTAAGTAGAATGCATTGCCAAAGTTTATCCAACATGTATGCTATATATGCTTGAATTTAAATATACCGAATTTCCGAGTTCAACAAAGAAATCGTATAATCCGCACCTTCCTTAATTGTTTCCAGGATTCTCATGATCAATTCATGTTCACAATTCACAGATCAAGTACCGTCGATATAAATTTAAAGGATTTCTTTAATCCAGTAGGTGAACCGTAGTTTATTTATGTTTGACTTTCTAGCGGTATATATACTTGACTGATAATTTGGTTCAAAGTCCATTATTGCTCAAGTTATTATTTGTTAAAGGTTTAAAATTTAGGAATCAAATACAATTTATATCTTGAGCTAATCTCATTGGGGCCGTTTGGATCGCTTAGGAATTTGAAAATTTTCTATTCCTAGGCATAAATTTATTGAGAAGTGTGTAATTTTGTAAAAAGTTTGGATTGTTTATAATAAATTTATACCTAGGAATTAGAAAATCACCAAATTCCGGCACCATCCAAACAGGCTCATTAGTCGTTCAAGTTAAGCTTTAGGGTCGAATTCAAGAGACGGTACAAATTCAATATCAGACTTATCCTTCTTCAAAAGCTAGACACACAATTTTTATGTGGTTTTGGTTTAGAGAATTTAATGTGTAATAAAGTAGATGTTTTTGGATGTTTTTGTTATTAAAAATAATCTAAATAACTAAGTAAAGTTTTCGGGATTTAAAACAATAATACAAACATCTTATGATTCAGATTCCGCTTAGGTTTTGGACTCTAGAATATGGACTTGTCGTTTTCGTGCATAGGACAATGTTTTTTCAAGCTTTCGACTCTCCGTTCGATCTGAACCAGGATCAGTTCGGTCCGAAAAGACGGTGAAAGTATGTAGTTTTGACTTGTTTTGGTGTTTTATACTTTGAGTCAAGGTTTGTTAGTTAAACCAAGATTTATTAAACCTCAGCATTCGCTTGTTGGACTAGAAACTGATTTAATCACAACCTAACCTAATTAGACCAATTAGACCACAACTTTTGGAATAATGTTAACTAATATAAACTTGTTTGTAGGCGTTCTTAGGGATATTTAGATGTCTTCTGGACTATCTAAAATCTACACTTTTGATGTTAATTAATATTTTCTTTTGGATCGACAATTTTACCTCCAATTATTTATTTGAACTAATGTTGTTTATCCTAACTTAGACTTAACTAAATGCGGCCGTACATTTAGAAGTTGATTAGGAAATCACAAGCAATTAACATAATTCTAAAAAAAAAACAAACAAACCAACAAAACATATCATAACATAACAAGTCAAATCACAACATCCAAACCTAAGTTACTTTCCTACTCCTAAGACAATATAAATTTAGTCTAACATAGTATCAAAATACATGATGACAAGAGCATAAATAACAAGATACAAGACCATGAAAATTAGAGATAGAAACATAGAAAAAATAAATCGAATACTCCTCTATGCTCGATCTTCAATCTTCAAAGGCGATAGGATGCTGGGGGGTGTTTCACCAACTTCTCCTTGCTGCCATCCCCTCAAGAGTAAGTTGTCTTCAATGAATCTTGGTGAATAATGGTGGAATACGCTATGAAAAGTGAATTTGTTAGGTGAATCAATGGATACCTTTCTTAGAGGCAGAGGGGCGCTTATATAGAGTTCTCCACGCACATAGAAAGGAAGCTAGGGCACCAGGGAAAGAAATCTTGCCAAAAGAATGAATTTTCTTGCACGAAAACATGCTTTATGTGCTATGTCGGCTGTCTATTCGGTCCAAAAAATGGTATGTTCAGTCCAAACAGAGAGTCAAAAAAATCTACAAGTCAGCTACAGTGCAATTTGATCCGAATCAGGGCTAATTCAGTCTGAAATAAGATCTGAAAAAATGCCCAATCGTGCTAGGAATGAGTCATCTAACTATTAGAAACTTAAGTCCTTGTGCAAAAATAATTTTTATTAACGTTTAATAGCAATTGACAAGCACGAGAAAACGGATTTAGACATTTATGCTTATTTGAAAAACTTCAAGAGAATGGTAGGAGATTTTACCTCTTCTAGTAACGTAACTAGAAAGTTCGAATTCTTTGCTTAGGAGTCGATGGCGTGCTCACCACCACCACCACCACCTCGTTGGCCTCGAGTTAACCTAAAGTCTTAACCAAGTTCTAGGCTCTTGTGCTAGCAAAAGCAAGAACAAGACTAATCCCTTATTGTCTTTTTTCACTAAATTAACTATTTAATTTGTGATTAATATTTAACACATGAATGTCCTGATGAAAAATAATTGAGAGAATAAAATTTTTCAGATTTGAAAATATTTTCTTTGATGGGAGGCGGCCACGAAATTGGGAGAGAAGTGAAATTAGGTTAATTATAATTAACCTTATATAAAAAGCTTGCCTAATCAAATTTGACAAAATACATCCCATTCGGCCGGCCAAATATATGGGCTTTGGATCTATTAAACAAAATATATTTTTTATATTAATCAAATATTAATAGCCCACCTCAATTGTTTTTCATTTAGACTTAATTAGACTTATTAAATTAAAGTCCATACCTTTAATTTAATTCAACCAATTAAATTAAAGCATTTTGAATAAAATTCATTATCAACCTATTGATAATTATTTTGGGATTAGCATATGCATTAAATTATTTCTATATGATCTCTTTGAGTTAATTAATTATAACGGTTCACAACGGTGTATAATTAATTAATCAACTTATCATATTTTCGCAGTACTCGCTGCTGCGAATAAATAAAAAATGCACCTATGGTTAAAACTTTATTTGTGTGACCCTTTGAGGATTTATATTATGTTGGCCATGAAAATAAATCGCTATTTATTTTCATTAACCATAAGCGGTATCTAGCAACACGTTATGTTTCCCAATTCGCATAAATTAAATATTGTACCAATACAATACTCCAATCCTGCATAAGAAAATAATATCTTATTGTTTTGATTCTTATGTCACATGATATCTTTGTATAATACAAGACAGGAATGTGTCATTCTTGCAGATTACACGTTTCTTAATCTAGAGATGATTGCATAAGTTGCTAGCAAACAATCCATCTCCATCAAGGGGCCCAGTGGATATCATCACTCGTTAGGTGAACAAGCGAGGGACATACGGTTATCTTAATGGTCAGTTTCTTCCCGCAAAATTCAAGAGAATATAAATAAAGTCCGTATAGCAGCCCTTATCAGGAATCAGCGTTAGACGATATTTATAGAACCTATCCACATGTGGAGAAACTGAACCATCTCAAACTCAAAATCAAACACTTATGAAATAAATAATGACACGTAACACAATCCATATATTTATTTCATTGGGTCATATCATGTACTATGTTCCAGTAACATATATATATACAATTATTAAGTTAGTAACTCCTTACTTATGATTTGTAGAACTTAATCATCACTTAACTTGTATACCAGCCTTTTTTTATAATTAATGTTCCTTGTTAATTATCAAGACTATGGACAGTTTTGATTTATTATTGTCATTTAATCATAAATGAACAACAGTGATCCACAATTCAGATCCTCAACCTGAATGAACTGTCAATAATAAAATTAGGAACAAATGATCAAATATCATCAATAACATAAACTATAGAAGTAGCCATAAAATGATTGGCTTCTAGGACATATCTCTAACACTAGCATACGTCTTATGCTAGAAACCTTCTACGTACTAGCCCAAATATCACAAAAAATTATCAAAGTCTTGTAAAACAAAAGAAGAAACGATGACAAAGCCAAATCCTTGAAAAAACATAGCAATTTATCAAATAATTAAATGATTTGAGTGTCATTTGAATATCAAGTACAGTCCAAATACCAATGAATAATAATGATATCATTATTATTTATGTAGTTACTTGCCGAACTGTCAGAGTAATAACTGCCATATTTGCGGGATCAGAAAATATAAATCAGAACTTATTTTGCGGGATCAGAAATTCTGAATATGAGAACAGACAGAAATCATAAATGACTAGAAAAAAAACAACCATTCATATTTAGTCTGCATAGCATAACTCATTATTTATATGTACTACATCAATCTCCGGTGTATAGTTTGGCCACCAGCCTGACCAGAATTACTAATGCTGTAATTACTAGATATTTCCTCTGCTGATCTGTACCATACGATTTAACCTATGGTTTAAGTAAAAATTCTCTCCGGATCTATTAGGCCTTGAGAACTTGAGTGTATATATGTTACATCAACATGATTGTTATATCAGTTATGCTTGATTTGTATATGTTGCATATTGCATATTGTAGCATGTCGGTCATACGGCCTTTTAGATTGATACCAACAGTATAAAGCCTGTTTCTCATAATTGATTTCTTTAATAATAAATCTTTTTTTTATTGTTTTACGGGTGTAAATTTCGATACTCAGATTCATACAAAGGTCTGTGTACTGAAACTAAAATTTGCACTGAGATTATTCTCATCTATTCATATGTTTTGCATGTTACCTCGATGATTGGGGCTTCCAGGAGCGTCGTAGGCTGGTTCGTCCAGAGCTGTTGCTACTATCGAGTGTTCATATGTAAGGCCATGTTTGGATAGGAGAAGAAGAAGGAAGAAAAAAAATTATAAACAATCCAAACTCTTCACAAAGTTACACACTTTCCAATACTTCTTCCTAGTTCCCTTCTTCCCACACCTATCCAAACGGAGCCTAAAGTTAGAAGTTAATATTTCTATTTTGAATTGTAATGCCACTATTTTACTTTGTTTGGAAGAAGTACCCAAGCTCTATGCATATCTTTATCTGGAGTTTCCTAATAGTAGTCTAGGTGATGGTGTGATCCTAGAGCAGGAATCAGAACCAGAGTCTTCGGAAGAGCAAGTTTGATGAGATCTAGTGGGTTTGGGTAGTTTAGTTGGGTCTGTCTATTTTTTAAAATGATGTAAATTATAGTATTGTAAGTTGGCCAGGATGGGTAGGAAAAGGCATGTTTTTGCTAGTCAGGACTCAGGACATTTGTAATATAGGACTAGCGGGTTGATAGGATAAGAAGTATATTTAACCTAGCAGAGAATAAAGAGAATGTGACATTGTAAAATAGAGAGAAACTGACTAGTGTTCTACTTGAAATATAGAGCTTGAACAATATAAAATATAATTGTTTTCTTAGTGTGTTAACTAGGATCAAAATCAAGAGAATGGAGTAAATGATTGAAAAATAAGAAGACATCTCTGTTTGCTAGCCTTACGTGAGCAGATTTCCACTCTCGTGACAGAAAGAGTCATATCGATCTTCCGGGATGTGACAATATATGGACTTATAGTTCGTTTCATGTTGTCCGACGATCTGGTCTGATTTTCAAAACAGTGAACTACAATGCTACTGCTTAAATAGGACACCGTAAAATTAAAGCTATACAATATAAGTAGGTTTGATTTTTTGTGTGTATGAGTATATCTCAGGTCATTACTCATCAGCTGTACAACAGTGTCCTAGAAAGCCAAAAATAATGCATATAAGTAATTGAAATATAGGTTCAAGTTTCATAATGACGTAATTGATGTGGATTTGAATTCTTTTACGGCATTTTTGCTTTTAATTTCGTGTTTCTTAGCATTATTTTTTTTTTAGGATCAGGTGGCAATCACCACACTCATAAATTGTATTTAAAATTTATTAATTTAATAAGTACAAGATCAGCAAAAAAAAAAGAAAAATAAGAAATAAAACTATATATACAACAAAATTCAAATAAAAGAAAGCTAAAGTCCTAGACGTGTTTAATCCAAGCATCAACATCAACAGAAATATTGAGTAAAATTTCGTCGGAGTGATCGTGCTCGTGAAGATTCTTTTATTTGAGCCTTTCAAATGTTCTAGATGGTTGCCGCCTAAATGTTGTTCTAATTTTGTATTCCTTCTGATAGATAGTCAAAGGTTGCAACGATCTAAGGTGAAGTCCAAAAACAGTAGCCTGAAACGAATTTGGACCAGAGACTGAAGTTTCAATGGAGCCACTATTGCAACTAGAACAAGAGGAAAAATAAGGCCAGCTCTTACGAGAAGATCTGTCGAGTCAATAATTGGTCCAAAAGTGAGATGTGTTTCTTAACATTATTAATATCCTAAATGTATACATCTAAAGTAATAAAATTTGAAACGAGTACATTTCTAATTGCATCCTTATAAATAAAACTATATAATAATCACCCCCCCCCCCCCCGCGTTATTCAAAAGAGTGACAATGCTTGAAATTATGGTTATATGGACTTTAGAAAAGAGGGCAAATGTATATGTGGATATCATATACCAATAATTGGAAGAGAAGTTGCATATAAGATTCATCAACTAATTTGGTGGTGCACAATACCAAGTGACGTACAGGACAATACTCTCAAAATAAATAGGCAAAAAAAATGCCTAACCTTTTTAGATTTTGAGCATTTCTTATTACCAAAGGACTGGATTTTTCAACGGATAAATTTGTAGCGGAACCCTAACAAGATAGGTCAGCAGTTCTGTGCCTGCCTCTCCCACTAACGCACACAATGCAAATAAAAATCACAAACATTTTGTTTTATCTATTCCTGATTTTGGAGTGTGAAGCAAAACCATGTGTCCTGATTCATAGCTGATTCAAAAGGTGAGAAGAATACAAGCCTACAGGTGAATGTCATTAAAGCCAAGAATCGTTCCGTAAATTAAATCTTTCCTTATAGCTATACCGATTTAAAAAACCAAATGCATTAATTGTGTCTAACACCAGGCCTTCAATTATAATTATATAATATATGCTACTTCAACTACTATTTTCATAAAATTGTATAAGCTACCTATACCTGACCCTACAAATAAAAATAGTATGGACCAAAGAGGCACTAAATTATTCCCTTCATTCATGAGATACATATCTTCATACATTGATTAATCGTTCTACATGGATGCTACATTTATATACAAATGTTTTCGAAGATGCTCCTAACACCTAGTTACTGTACTGGCACTAGAAATTCGAAACTAAAATCTTCTTCCCATATGTTTAAGCAATTTATTCTTAGAGATGTCTGGTAAACAGATCTGACCTTCGTTAAACTCACAGGCCAACTATCAAATCAACATCTTAACAGGCAATGTTCATATTTATTTAGGCATGATTGATGAATCATTGGTTAGCATTCTGCTGTAATACTACCACTAATATTTTTATACTCGTATACTCAATGATCCATTACAGCTTGGTAATTGATTAATTAATACTTATTTTTTGGGGCCAAAATTGGAAACTCTGTCACGTATTGCAAAATTTCCCAAGTCATATACAACACCTGTATTTGTTCCATATAAGCAGGAAAACTTAAACAGACAATGATGTATATACAACCAGCATATATTTACTGTTTTAGCACGGGTGAGGTTTCGGACGACATGTTAACTTATCAATCTTTTTAAATCGCCAAAAATAAATATTTTACTTTTGAATTTCAGAATTTAAGTATGAACTATAATATATTTATATTATACAGATAAAATTTGAAGCAAGTATACATTCAATAAAAAAGTTTTAAAATACATAATTATATAAAGGTCGATAAGATATATATTTTTTTTTAAAATATAATTTACAAATGTAATACGGGCACATGGAGAAAATGGGAATCAAATCCTCAGCAGCCGAATATATCCGCTACCAAACAGCTAAAACATTTTTTTAATTTAAAAGTTTGAAAATTCAAATGTTGAATTCAAACTGTTGGCCTTGTTCAATTTTACAGGTGATGCGTTTTCATATATAAGTTTTATAAACTTTGAAGTTGATTTGATACTAGATCAAGTGGTCAACAAATAAACGAATTTTGTTAACTATCACTGATGAATTCTAATACGTTTATAATTTGGTTACTTAATCAAGTATCAAATCGACTCCAAATTTTATAAAACTTATATGAAAACACATCACTTGTAAATTTGAACAAGATCAATGGTTTGAATTCAACATTTAAATTTTTAAACTTTCAGATTTAAAAAAAAATTATTTGGCTGTTTGGTATAGCCGATATATTCGGCTGAGAATTTGATTCCGAGAAAATGACAGTCTGGTTTCTGTTGTCTCTCGATGTAATTCACTCGGATGCACAACAACTCGAAAATTAATAAATTATAAAATGCGGAAATTGGTTACTGCCGGCAGTTTTGTCATCCCTGCCATGGCTAAATATAAAGTGAACATATACAGCAAATAAAGTTAACATATAGACAATCTAAGTGAACACATACAAAGAAATAAGTTCAATGAAAATAAGTTAAATATACATGTAAAATTCTAAATAAATTATGACGACACTTATTTGTTTGTAAGTGTTCACTTAGATCGTCTATATATTCACTTTATATTTAGCGATGACAGAGATAACAGAACTGCCGATGGCAGTTATCATTTCTGATAAAATGCATTCGTGGCCTGGGGTGGTTTCCAGTATATCTTCTTGGGCCGGAAATGGTACCCCACCCGAAGAAATTGTGTTTGGGTTTGATACAGCTCGAATCAGGTTGAAGACATTAATTAGGACTTTAGGAGGAAGATCATTCGATAAGGCTTCCAACAAAACTCAAATTGAATCGATATAGGAACGTTTCGTTGTACCGAAAAATTTAAAAATAATATTAAATTAATATAATATATTAAAAATAATATCAATATAATAATATTTTTTAAATAGTATAACAAGATCGGAATCTGAGATTCCGAACGCAAAATCGGAATTCAAAATTTCAAACGCAAGATCGGAATTCGGGATTCTGTAACTGCTTTTAGCGTCTATTCCCTCATTCTGATCTCTCTCTCTCTCCTATGCTCTCATTTCATCATTCCGATCTCTCTCTCTAGATTCAGGTTAGTTTTTTTTAATATTATTTATTTAATTATTTTTTTAGTTTATTAATTAGTTAATTAATTAAAAAAATAGATAAAATATTGGAAAATGTGAAAAAATTTAGAAAATTTAAATTAAATTTTATATGTAATTTAATATTTTTTGGGATTTTTTTTTTGCCTTTTATATGAAAAAATCAGGAAAATTTATTATTTTGCTGGATGTCGCCTTTCTTTTTAGCTTGCCTATGACTGGACGAGCGGTCACCGATCGTACTGATTACGACGATATGCAGAAGCTAGCAAACTTTGCATTACCACGGGACATTTCTATGGAGGACGTCCTAGATTGCTTCAGAGAGAGGGCGACAGAAGGAAGTGCTGGGAGGTAAGAAATGTTTTAAAATTTAATTATAATTTTAAGATATGCTGCAATATATATATGTGTGTAATGTTTCTGTATATTTAACGCAGGAAAAGTCACGCAATACAGTTTGTGAAACTACGTGATATGTGGGCACAAGGGCCTAGGTTAGAGGACGCTGATAGGATCGACAAATGCACACGGGTTGATAGAAAAAAAATATGGACAAAATAACATATTTCAATAAAATAATTTAATAATTAATTTAACATTAAATTTACATTTAATTTAATAAATTAATTAAATATTCTATTTAATTAAAAAAATTATATTTTAATTATTGTCGTGTTATATATTATTTGATTATATATAGAGGCTAACATAAAATATTATTTAATTATTAAGGTAAAGTAAGAACAACAACCTTTTACATAATTGAAAAAGAAATAAAATAAAACCATTCATATTAAATTAATATAACAACTATTAATATTAAACTAATATTTATAATATAGAATTATATTAAAATCATTCAAAACGTCAAAAATCCAATTCTGCCCTTGTTAGGAATCTCGAATTCTAATCTTAGTTAAGATCGGAATCCGAGATTCCGATCTTGCGTTCGAAATCCCAGATTCCGATCTTATGATACTATTTAAAAACAATTATTATATTAATATTATTTTTAATATATTATATTAATTTAACAGGAATTATAAATGCCATCGGCAAATATATCATCCCAGCCATCGCTAAAATCAAAGTGAACATATACAATAAATAAGGTGAATATATAGACGATCTAAGTGAACACTTACAAACAAATAAGTCTTGTCATCACTTGTTCATAAGTTTACATGCATATTCAACTTATTTTCATTGAACTTATTTGTTTGTATGTGTTCACTTAGATCGTCTATATGTTCACTTTGTTTGCTGTATATGTTCACTTTATATTTTGCGATGGTAGGGATGACAAAATTGCAGATGACAGTAATCAATTTCCTTAATTTAATATTATTTTTAAATTTTTCGGTTCGTTGTAAGTATTGATTGGGCCCACTGGGTTGTAACCTGTAACCAACGGGCTTCAAGTGTTACTAATCAATTCTTTATACCATATTACAGCCCACACAATGATAGGTGAAATTAAGGAATTTCACCAGAGAAAGAGAGAGGGGGTGTTGACCTTCCAACGGCCTTAACACCCAAACATTATTATATTGCATTGCATCATGTAGCAGGAATATACATCCAATAAAACGAATATGGATACGAGATGGTTAATCAACAAAAACAGGTACGTTCTTTTCCGCAACCAATTACCGATAAGAGTTGCCAAGTCAGTTCAACCAACAAACGCAATTCAGCAAAAAAAAAAAAAAAAGGCGGCATATCTAACTCCGCAATATAAGGTAGAATGAGTGGCTTATGAGCTGGTTGGGATGGATATCAAACCACTCTTGATTTACAATTTCTTAGCACCCCCCTCCTCTCCCGTCTCCTCAAGTGCCTTCATCTTGCGGTACCCTTTGTCTGTGCCAAAAATCCTGTTCAAAAAAGTATTATTACAACAATGAATAGAACCATGTAGTAAGATCAAATACATCATAAAATCCTGATGCAGCAACTTTATATTTTTTTTCAGAAAATGTTAGGAGAAGAGAGAAGATGTTCACCAATCCATGTAAGTAAAAGTGGAAGAGTAGTTGCCAGACTTGGTGTACAGCACCCGGTGATGATAGTCATGAAAATCAGACCTACATAACACAATTCAGATGTAAATAAAATGCAACCATTCCAACATTTAAAGGCTGCAATGATTTCACAAGAAGGGATTCAAATCTGGTTGAATGACATGTTACAGTAGAACGACAAGTTTTATACAAGGAAAAAAAAAAAAAAAAACTAAAGGGAGGAAGCTATTTTATGGTGTTCCTGTCAAGTGGCATGATACTATTGGAAACACACAGAGACAGTTCCCTTGACAGACCATGATGACTAGATCATTTTATGGCGTTTCCCTTGATACTATCTATTTACGATCATCGCTACGGTGTTTGTTAATTTGCCCAAGTTTAACCATACTTGGCATTCTTGGGGACTACTTTTAGAACAGAGCCCAAAATGGATGAGGAGGCAATATACAATAAAGCAGTCAAGCTGCGAACAAGTAATTCAAATAAAGAGTAGGGGTCCCGAACCCGCCATAGAGAGGCAAGAAGTTAGAAGGGCTCCATGGGAAGTGGTAGCCGCTGTGGCACTCGACAGTCTCCAGAACCCTCAACACCATCCAGAGCCATAGAGTGAGCAGATGCGGACCTGTCAGAGCAGGGCCCACTATTGTTGCAAACCCCAGAAACAGAATTTCAGCTGGATGTGCATACTCTGAAGTCAGGCCAAAAGGGGTGGCATATCTGTAAATTCATATCGTTAATTCAGTCAGAATTCATTGTTACTTGTTTGTGTTCGGGACCCTGTCCGTGTGAGTGTGCTTTGAAACCTTTAGGGCAGGAGACAGAAATTGAGGTAATTTTCGTGTTGACTTGACCTAATCAAGTTGGTTGTATAAAAAAAGATGCAGAAATTGACTTGGCAAAATGGTGGAAGAGCATAAAACAGGAAGGGAGAGAAAATATGAAGATACTGACTCGTGGTGAACACTGTGGACGTGCTTGTAAAGCCACTTGGTGTGCAATGCCCGGTGGCCCCAGTAGAAGACAAAATCCTCCAAAATGAAGTAGAAGAGGATCTGAGACAGAACAACAGACCTAGAAAGCAAAGCACAGAACAGAGAGTCCATAAATAAAGGCAGTTGTTGTTGTTGCGCTTGGGCATATAAAAAGATAAGGGAAATAGAAAGTGTAGTTGAGTTTGTTACAAGGGAGGCAAAGGGAGAGAGCTGCGCAAGCCCATGAACTTGAAGGTGGGATAGGAGACGATCATGACAGGCAGATTGACGCAGAGATGGTACATGATGAGACGCCAGACGCATCGGTCCTGATAAGATGAGGTGTTGCTCTTTTTCTGCATCGGAAGATGAGATGAAGAGATTGGTACTTGGTAGAGTAATAAATTGGATTGGGTTAAGAAAGAAAGGCAATTGTAAAAGCAATGAATGAATTAATTAGGAAAAAAGAAAGAAAGAAATGGACCTGAATTTTGTAGTTGGAGAAGAGGCCGAAGCGCTCAAAGTAGAGAGAGGGGAGGCCGGAGAAGAAGAAGACGCTCTCGTGGAGGATGAAAGTGCCGACGGTGGCGAGTTGAAATTCGGTGAAATGGGTGATCAGATACTGCACAAAAGTACAAGCAAAAGCAAAAGCAAATGAATGAGGAAGGTAGATCTTGGCAATTGGCATTGCACATTCCAATCAAAGGCAAGAAATTGAGAATGAGGAAGAAGAGGAGAGAGCACCTGCCACGCGGACTCGACGACAAGAGACGCCATGAATTGAATTGAATCGAATTGAATTGAATTTGGCTCTTGGTCTCTCTCTTGATCTCTTGAGCACGCACCTCTTCTCTCTCGTCTCTCTTCTCTCTCTTGGAGGAGGAGGGTTTGGCGTTTGTCGTTTGCGATTTGTTTGTAAATTATTATTAAAGGTTTTGGTGACACGGACGCCAGTACACTGTACACCACACCTTGGCTTTGGGCAGTTGGCGCTGTTGGGCCTTGGCCCTTCCCTTGGGGACTTGGTTTAATGTTTATTGTTACTATTATTTACATGTTTGTTTTTGTTTTCTTTTTCCTAATTTAGTCCTTGTTTTTTCCTTTCTTTTATCTTTTCTTTACTTTTTCTATTCACGCTTGCTCTCTCTATTTTTAACAAACAAACAAACAAAACCTAAAACAAACAAACAAATAACCAAACAAGCGAACAAACATACAGACTGGAGTGGATGCAACGAGATATTACTAAAGAAGGAAGGGACTGAGAGTAGAGAATAGAGATTGATTGAACTTGAACACACCCTGTTCAATCCTGAATCCTTCAAGTGATTAAAAGTAACCAACCGACAACAATCCCAGATCCACTACTTAACAGCTACTGTTAAGGTTTCGAAAAAAAAAAAACAATCCCAGATCCACATTTCATTTGAGACGAGTCCAGTAGCCAGTAGCGTCGACTCCAGCCCAGTAAAGACAGACTGTCCCATGTGGCCATGTGTGTGTCACTCTCTCTCCGTTACTCATCCTCATACCATGAGTCATGAACATATCAATGTTTGCAGATCCAGAATCTTTACAAGTTGAGTTGCAGTTCGACTCCCATTGGGTCCCACAAGCTCCTGGTCAGGGTTTGGTTCTTGCCTTCAGTTCTATCTATATCATCGATCATATATTAATGTAACAATCCCAAGGATAATTAATATTCAAAAAATAAATATAAATATAATTGGATTCATCATCGCAGTTCACACTTCACATATGCATTTGCACACACACAGACTTAACTGAATACATGCCTCAGACTCCGAGCTTAATTTAAAATTGTTGTATGCCTGAACTTAACAGAACAAAATGACCAGCAACATAAATGCATGCATTACAAGGCGCAACACGCTAAACCGATCATTTCTTAGATATATTCTTAAATAAGGACATAATTAACTTTCGTGCAACTTGTAAAGGTATATAAGAAAAGGACAAGACCAAGAGCTTTAAACAACATTTGCAACAACAACCGACTGAGAATTATAAATTATCATTATAAAATGAAAATGCAAACAGCCACGCAGCACAACTTGACAAGTAAGATTCCTGAATGCTCTGCTATCAGCTGGCCTCATCTTCAATTTACCAACTGGCCGAAAACTACTACATATATACCTATAACTATAACTGACTCCTTGCACGTACGTATACATAAAGATAAGCCCCTTGATTTCTCATACAATAATACGCTTTAATATGAATAATGTCTTTTGTATATATATGATCGGCGCTGATAACTACAATCAACATGTAGCGCAATCAAACAATCAACGCCGAAAATAGAAAACACAAACGGTCAAAAATAGAAAGTGAGGACCGCGACTTTCCTGCTCACGCGTTTTCTCTGCACTCCTGCTCACCCTGCTTCACCCTCCGCATGCGCACCACCTTTTCTTCTTTTCTGTTCGTGCCTCTTTCTTCTCCCACCCATCCCACCCCCTCCTTCCCCTCCCTCCCTTCTCCTTCTCTCTCACCGCTCGTCAGCGCGCAGCCCTCCCGTCGCAGTCGTCCAGCCCTCCCGTCGCCGTCGCGCAACCCTCCCGTCGCGCAGCCCAGCCCTGCAGTTATCAGAATCATAAATGAATATTATTTACTCCCTCACTTATATTAAATACTCTCCTACTACTAATTATTTACTCCCTTACAGTTTTTTAGTTGCTCCCAAGCAACAGTAGAATCAGTTTTGAATGTTATTTACTCCCTTATACATACTAGATACTCCTCTTGTACTAGTTATTTACTCCCATATATCTATTTACTCCCAAACAATAGCAGAATCAGATATGAATATTATTTACTCATTTACTTGTATTAAATACTCCCTTACTACTACTTATTTACTCCCTTATAGTTTTTTAGTTACTCTCAAGCAACAGTAAAATAAGTTCTGAATGTTATTTATTCCCTCATACATATTAGATACTCCTTTTATACTAGTTATTTACTCCCTTATAGTTATTTAGTTACTTCCAAACAACAGCAGAATCAGATATGAATATTATTTACTCCCTTATACTGATCAATTTCCTCTCTTATAGTAATTTAGTTACTCCCAAAAAAACAGCAGAATCAGATATAAATATTATTTACTCCCTTATACATATTAGATACTCCCCTATAATAATTGATATCATCCTTTATAGTAATTTAGTTACTCCCAAATTGTAACAGAACTAGATCTAAACATCTTTTCTCTTCTTATCATTCTTTATTTCTACTTCTTTTTTCCTCAACCAGATCTGATCGGTATAGAAAAGGGAGCAGTGAGAGGAGACGGAGGTGGAGGTGAGGCGGACGAGACGAGAGGCAGAGGAGAGGAGAGGCTGAGGTGAGACGGAGGTGGATGCGAGGCGAAGCAGAGGAGAGAGGTGAAAATGATCTCTGACCGCGTGCTTAGGAAGGTGAGAGAGAATAGAGAAATAAGAAGAGAGAAGGGAGAGTGAAGGATGGGGGAGCGAGAGGAGGAGGGGCAACGAAGGATGGGGGGAGCGAGAGGAGAAGGGGGTGAGAGAGAGAGAGGAGATGTTTGAGAGGTGCAAGAGAAAAAAAATGAGGGCGGGTGAGAGACAGAATCGAAGGAAGGTGAGGAGAGGGGAGCGAAGCATGCGTGAAGGAAGGGGAGAAAAAAAAGGAGAGACGCGTCTCTGATTGCGTGATTGTTTGAGATCCTGATTACAGGAAGCAATCGTCTTTTTAATATGAGACTAAGCAAACATCTATGTGCTTGCTTCTTTCTATTAGATTATTTTCGGCCATGTGCACTGACGAGCCCGTATTAGGACAAATCGTACCTGGACTGGAACGGATCGGTCCAAATTATGGGCCAGATTAGGAAATAATCTAAATTATGGACTGATTATTGCTTGCAATCCAAGCCGTTGCCTATTATGGTAATATGCTAAACGTTGTTGTATATTATAACATGATTTTATGCAAGGATGTGTTGCCTTTTTATAGGTGGTTATATTTAGAAATATTGTCTAATTAAGATGGTTAATTATGACAGTGTTTGGAGGCCGCCGGTAAGGGTAAAAGGGAAAAGAGGAAAGAGTGAAATGTAACATGAAATAGTCATAATCCCTGGAGTCACTAATTGTATTTTTTTTTTTTTGTACCAGTATGTTCTTTATCATCCTTATTGATTTGTACATTTTTTTTTATAAAGTCTGTGTTAATCTTAATTAAAACTCCTTTCTATTTTTCTATTTTTTCTCTATAAACAGGCATGTTGGACTCAGAACCAGTTTAGATTAGAAGGCAACAAACGATCTTAATTAAGACTCCTCTCTGTTTTCCCATCGTATAAGAAGGAAGGTTAGACCCAGATTCAATTTGATTGGAAGGCAACAAACAACATTGGTATAGTTTTCTTTCAGTTAGTTAAAATGGTGTCTGATCTCCCTTCTGATATATATATTTTTTTCTACTATATTTTTATTTCAAATATCAACCTTCGATTATCGAATGAAAAGAATCTGACTTTTGCATCGCACTTAGAACTTTGTAATAGCTTTCTTTGGATTGATTATCTTACTTCTTTTGATTGATTATCTTACTTCTTTACATACGTATTAAATTATTATTAGTTTTCAAATATTTATTATATTTTCTTCTATATTAAGTACGAGTGTATTTTTTTTCCGACATTGTCATTATGCCACGAAATTACCACATAATATATTTTACTGTATCTATTACAAGTTGACGCACAAAACATTGAATCATATTTTTTTTACCACATAATATATAGTTTATGCCATGTTTCCATCAGATACACCTAAACTGTTACAACACATATTACACTTACGAGCTACTTAAAAGATTATAGAGGCAATTGGATTTATACCACCTCAAAACTTTGAAATTAAAAAAAATGTCATCCCAAATTTTTAATTGTGAAGAATGTCATCTCAATGGCACTGGGGCAGAGGATAGGGCGACAGGGAGGCAGAAGCATTGGACAAAGAGGCAGGAGAACCAAGGCAAAGGTGAGGGAAAAGATGGAGCACGAGGAGGTTTGAGGGATGGAGGGAGAAAGGAGAGGGAAGGGCATTTTAGGAAATATTAAAAATTAAATAAGAAGTGTTAAATTTCTGAAGGAGAGGAGAGGGAATTATTGTTTGTGAACACTATAATTATAATCATAGTATAATTATACATCCGTTAGCTTTAGCCGAGGAACAACATTCATCGACTGCAATTCCTGCATATACAAAGCCGCATTACAATTTACAAGCAACGTGATCTTAAAGGAAGGATAAAATATAACACATGAATTTACAATTTTTATACCTGAAATAGAAGCTTGCATGCATAAGGAAGCTTCATTGTGGCCATATTTTCTCCATTTTTGCACATGGAACAAAAAGACTTCTTCAACTTTTTATTATAATAGCCTAACAGGCCACATTCCTCACAAACCTGAAATATGGCAGATAAATTCATACCTCATTTCATTTCAAATAAGTGTGAACAACACAATTGTATTAGCATTTTTCTAAACTACAGTAACTATGGCATACTCCATTAGTACCTGAACTTGATAAGGATCACTTGATAACATCAGGCGTTCAAATATTAACATACTAGCACCGTATGCTATCAAACAGTCACGTTCCATTTCTCCTAGGCGCAACCCTGTTATATAGAAAACAAGCAAAACAAAGAGATTGCTAAGGATGTTCACTGTTATAGAAATTCCAAATCTAATCATCCTAACCCAAGGAAAAAAAAAATAAATGAAAATACAAAAATAAACACAAAGGCACCTCCATCACGGCTACGCCCTTCAGTAGGTTGCCTCGTTAGCAAAACACGTGGTCCTTTAGCTCTCGCATGCATCTTATCAAGAACCTTACATAAAACAGGGATATTGTGGAGTGCAAAAGTTACACTTGCAATCTTAAAAATAAACAGAATACTGAAATAGTATTGTGCAAAATTAACTCAAGTACAAGTAACATATAATATATCACCATGTGTTTGAGTTTCTGGTAGTAGATGGGTCCCATGAAAATGTATGCTTGAAGAGGAATTCCCAGAATACCTAATGCATGTAATATAGTAAGGTAAAAGTAAAATTTAGTTTCCTCAAAGAATGTTGATTCCCATATAGTTTCCTACTATAGTTATTTTGTTATTGTTCGTCTTGTTGTGAACTAGATAAACCAGAGAAAAAAGATGACATCACAAATCATTAAAAAAGTCAAACTATTAGAGAAATTGATGTCAACTTATGTACCTGAGTACAGAAAATCCTTCCCATTATAGCTAAACCCCCTTCCTATAAGGGCATTGCTGCAAACAACAAATTGCAAATATCAGTTGCAGACGTAGTAAAACAGGTATTCAGAAATAATTCAGCGAGATCTAAAATTTGAGATTCAGGAATATATTCGGAATAGTACACTTTTTATAAATATAAATAAAAACTTATAATAAAATACAAAAAAGAAAATAAGAGTGCAGCTCGAATTGTATCTACTTTTGGAAAGATAAAATGGCTAAACCAATAGATTTTTCTATTTGGATATGCATTGTGAAAAACAAATTAAATAAAGTATTCATGAATCTCGTCACTATGGTTATTTATTTTGTGTCAGGGTACTTGAACAAATGGGTGGATAGAGGGGAGTACCTAATATCCTCAACCTTGTCAGCATTACCACTGGGCTCACCAAAAGCAGAACCATAGTGGAATCTTCCCCATGATACCCCTGCCTTCCCACCAAGAAGCTCTATCATTTTGCCTATTGTCATACGACTAGAATAAAAAAAAGGAAAATCTCCAGAGTAAATAATGACAATGTTGCGTCGGCAAAAAGTCTAGAAATAATTTAAACAAAAAACATTAAAAGAAAGCAAAAATGACCTCGGGAATCCATGAGGGTTCATGATTAAATCAGGACATATACCCCGCTCAGAAAATGGAAAATCCTCTTGTTGAACAATTGTGCCACAAACACCCTTTTGTCCGTGTCTACTACTAAATTTGTCACCAAGCTGCAGTTTCACAATAAAAAAGATTAAGTAAATTAAAAAGTGAATTAAAAAGCTTAGACAGAATAAAAGTAATATAAAAATAGGAAGTATACTCACCTCAGGCCGCCTAGTGTGGCGAATTATGAACTTGATAGGCATCTTTTCATTGTTATCCTTATAAAGAATCACGCGGTCAATAACAGTTGTCTCCCCTTCAACACCTTTGAAGAAAGCAGATGTATCTCTTTTTCCCCCAAAAAAAGGGAAAAAAAAATCATATTTAAAGATAATTAAATAAAAAAAATCAAATGCATAAACAAAAAAATAAGGACGAATATGAAAACCTAAATCTTCCATCTTTATCAAGATTTACAGGAGAGCGCTTGTTCACAAGCATATCATTATTTCGCACTATTTGACCAGGTGCTGCAATCCCATCCGCATCCAGAATCTGTCAAAAGAGAGGTTAAAAAAAGAAGTAAACAAGGATAATAGTTGATACCCATTTGGTGCAGCCGTCAATAATACATACTATACAGAACAAAATTGATGTGTAAGAAGAGTGGTAATGTTAATGTACCGTTTTTCATACTACCGACCTAATGTAGGGAATAATTTTATCCACAATAACTGCATAATAAAAAAAAACAGAGATTTGTGTGCCTGCATATTTTTCTTGACTAGAGCACCATCTTTATCCCTTTGAGGTGGAAGGATGATATCTGACACTTTGCCACCATAGTTGTCTTTCACAACAGTTTGCCTGTAAACAAACAGAACAATTTGTATAGTAGAAAAATAAGAATTTCAGGTTTGAAAGTCTAAAAAGGAACAATAGCAATTTACCATCACCATGTCTATTGGGGTCACAAAAAAAAATCACCATCTTCAAGTAAGAACTATGCTTATTTCAAAACCAAGGAAGCTTAAATTTCAATTGGTATCATTTTGATCCAGCTTTGCACTGGCATTCACCAACACAAGCTTGCAACTATACCAATTACCAGTTTGAGACTAGTGTTTCCAATTTGACAAAACTATTTCTGGTCTTTGTCCATTAGCTTCTTTAGGCCAACTGAAAGCATATTTCTGATCTTTGTTCATAAGGTTCTTTAGGACAACTGGGGGCATAGTTCATGTTTATACACAATGATGTGAATAATAAACCAGAAAAGAAAATATTTACTTCTTCATAGCGATACAACGGCCAAAACCACGATCAAGAGATGATTTGTTCATGACAATTGCATCCTCTATATCATACCCACTGTAACTCATAACTGCTACAGTTGCATTTTGCCCTGCTCCGAGTTTGTCGTAACCCACCTGCATAAATTGTTCAGTACTTTTTGTTAAATAAAAAATTTGGGTCTGTCTGCTCTATCTCTAAAGTTCTTAAAAGTTAAATACAATTTTCTTTATGTACGAGTAGTTTTAAAATGAGGGCCTGGTAGCCACTCCCTTAGTGGCGCACTTTATCGGAACCCGATAAGATGATAATTGAGCAAGGGACGGATCGTCACTCAAGGATGTAGTGGCAAGTAAGCAAGGGTCTTCACACTTTCATGACGGATGCGGAGGGCAAGGAGGTTATTTGCAGAGAATAGGATTCATTTAAGTAATTGGACTGTAGGGTCTTTAACAAGAAAATTAAGAGAGTTGATACTGCAATTAGGAGACGTATAAGCATCTTATTCGTATAAGAGACTAAATGGACATGCCAGAAAGCAAAGGAAGTGGACAATACTAGTTTCAAGCTGTGGTATATCGAAAAGGAACGAGGCAGAAATGGAATAGGCATCTTAATAGACAAGAGCCTTAAGAATGGAGTCATCGACGCTAGGAGACAATGAGATTGGATCATCCTAGTCAAACTAGTTTTTTTAGACTTAGTTCTAGACGTCATTAGTGCGCACCACAAGTAAGGCTAAATGAGGACATCAAAAATTAATTTTGGGAAGATTTAGATGACATGATTAGAAATGTGTCAACAGCTAAAAAGCTTTTCATCGAAGAAGATTTCAATGGTGCGAAACTAGTGGAAGGTTTAGATGGTGTATGGGGGTTTTGGATATGGTGATAGTAACATAGACCGGATATGGTTAGGGTTGCACCGATAGAGGAGAAACTAATGCAACATCATTTGAGATGGTTTGGACATATCCTATAGGCCTCCTGAGACACCGATGCGTAGTAGAATTTTCAATCGTTTTGAAAACACAAGGAGAGATAGAGATAGACTAAGATTGACATGAAAGGAAGTAGTAAAAAAGAACCGTAAAGAATGGAATGTCTCCAAGGAGTTGGCGTTCAATAGAAGTGCATGGAAATTAGCAACTCACGTATCGTATCCATAACGTAGGAATTAGGGATAGGATTGATGTCGTAGGTTTGTAAGTCACAATATTAGATTGCGGCTGAGGTTTTATTACTATTATTATTATTACTACCATACTTTTAGAATCGTAAAATGTATCGTGTATCGTGTATCGTAACGAATCGTCAAAGATACGCTAAGCTATCCTTGAAATCAAGTATAATAATTAGTTAGAACATATATTGGAAGATTGTCATTAAAAGGAAGTTTAAGTAAAGCACAATATCATTATAATCATTCATCCATCTAGGCATCATTATATGTAGTCTATGAGTATTGGTTATTACTTTATAATCTGTCTAATTTATTTGATTAACATCATCTGTGTAAATGATAAAATTATATTGTGAATTACTGTATTATTATTAACATTATTATATCATGTTTACTATATAAAATATGAAAATTGTAGTCATTTTAACCATTATATTGTACTTGTATAATATTATATTATTATAATTTTCATATTCTTCACTGATTATTATATTGTTTATAAAATATTATACTATATTATATATAGAGAGAGAGAGTTTTGTTATGGTGAGTTGCAACTCACCAAAAAGTCAGTGAGTTGCAACTCACCAAAGGGTCAGTGAGTTGCGATCAAAACTCCTAATTCTAGTTTAAAATGACCGATCCAAACCGTCCAATATGATTTCCCTATTGAAATCTTTATGCAGACCAAATTTTATATTTTTTTGAAATTTATAAGTATTTTTTTCGTATTTTTTAAAAGTGTTGTTTTTGAATGGTTCAGAACTAATTAGATTAACGATTTTCTAAAATTTCAAAAAAATAATTAAAAATTTTGAAAAATGTAAAATTTGGTCTGCATGAAGATTTCAATAGGGAGATCATATTGGACAGTTTGGATCGGTCATTTTGAACTAGATCTAGGAGTTTTGAACGCGATTCACCGACCGTTTGGTGAGTTGCAACTCATAAGCATTATATTGTATTATATATATTATTAATTTATTATACTATGTAATTTATATAAATTATAATTAGTATAATCATTAATAATTAATAATGTGTATTATGTAATATAAATATCTATAAGTTAATTGATATAATCATTATTTGTTATCTTCAGCGTTTAAATTCTCTAGCTGAAATAAGGAAAAGTAAAAAAGCGGTGCTCAAATATTTTATTGGAAAAAATTGAATCGTCGCTTCTATCTTGCATTCTGATTGGTCACTTCCATATCGTTCGTATCGCACGATTCGATACGATACGTGTATCGTTCGTTGAATCGCGCATGATTTCAGCGATACCCTCCATCTCCGATACACAAGCACGATACGTCTCGATTAGGCTTTGACTCATACCGAACCGTGCAATACTTAACGTGAATCTTACGATACTAAAAACTATGATTGCTACTACTATTACTACTACTATTACTATTAGTATTTTGTACTTTTCTATATATTATTTTATTTTTTGTGACTTTTTGCTGGTGTTTTTTTTCTAAGCCTACCCAACATGTTTGGGACAAAAGAATCAGTTGTTGTTTACAAGTTGTTTTGAGAAGCCAAAACATTTTCTCAAGGGACAAAAGAATCAGTTTTTGTTTACCCAGCAGGAATTATCCCCACTTGCAAGGGAAGGAAACTATAAAGCAACATGTAAGATGGAGAAGATTACCAGCTCTATAGTTTTTGTAGTTAGTAAAGGGCGCTGTGCATACACTAGCAAGTACAATAGAGTGTCAGCCCGGCATAACTGCAGTCAAGAAAACAAAGACTTCTATAACCATCACAAAATAAAAAAAGAAAAAATTGGACCAAAGATTAATTACAAAGATTGATGCCTGGTTATATGCAATATTTCCCATTGCTTGCTTTCCCATGGCACACTGTAAAATAAAACGACGACTCTATCAGACCATTTAACATTAAAATATATAGTTAAAAAATAGTTTGAAAGCAAAGAACATACAGATATAAACAAACCTGGTAGGTATTACGTGGAGACTGGTTATGGTGTGGATAAGGAATGAGTCCAGCTACAACTCCTAAAAGAGTAAGTGGCTCAATCTCTATGTGGGTTATTGCACTCCTGTCGATGTCCTCTCTCCCCACCTCATGCTCATACAATGCAATCTAGATTTTTTTGTTAAAAAGGTTAATTTTAACAGATACAGAAACGGGAAGGCAGGGGGGAGAGAATTTAGAGGGAGATAGAGAGTTGTATACCAAAGCATTGTTCTGCTCATTGACATCAAGGTACTCAATAAGCCCATCATGCAAGAAATCATCAAAAGTACGGAACCCCACCTAAGAAAAATAACTGCACCGTTACAAATAGAGAGAATTTGACAAAACTGTATAAAAACCAATTACTGATTCATTGTAAATAAAACATATAAAGAGAATAACCTGGAGCTCCTTCAGGTGATGTTCTTTAACCCTCGAGATGCCCTTATCAGCAATAATAAGAGGCCGGCAAACACGACCACCATCTGCGGCCACGTATACGCAGTTCTGACAATATTTAAATACATAAAAGAATTAACTACTAAGGATCAAATTCATTTTCCAATCTAATACACCAAATGTGCAAAAGTGAGATGCCCAAACTATGGACGACATGAGCGAGAGAGAGAGAGACCTGCTTTTCATGTACAAAGATGCTAACAAATTCACCAATCTTCCCTGAACGACGGAGTCTTCTCATGGCATTAGCAAATGTCTGTGCAAATCTCAACTAACATTACTTAGCAGAAAAAGCAGGCTAAAAGAAAAAACTGAAAAATCAAGATGAGAAAGTTTTGATAAAACAATTCTAAAGGTAAATCTAGTCCATTAAAGATATTGTATTTGGCTACCACTAGTACCCACTTATCTAAGAGTGATAAGTAAACCCACAAAAGATATTGAATTAACAAACATGAGGTCTTGTGTGCTTTCCAAGAATAAGTCCATTGAAAAACACCAGATATGAATCCTTTGCATGAATTTCTTCCCCAGAAAGGTGAGCAAGATCCTCTACACCTAAACTGTAACACTGCAATAAATAGATAAAAAGAAGTATTAGGGGGAAAAAGGTACAAGGTATGCCAGGAAGTTCTACAAGAATTTTAGTGCAGAACACTTCTGCACAAACTTAAACCATAAATAGACAAAAAGCTAAAAAAGTCGCTATTTTAGACAAATATGCAATATCTAATTTAAGCAAACAATATAACTGAACCTCTTACAGAAACTGAAAGTTTTACAAGTTTTAAAGAGATACCAAACTAATAAGTGGGCCTTCTTCCTCATCAGTTGTCACATGAGTCATCAAGGATAAATTTTTTGTCAGACCACAGGCTTCTCCCTCAGGGGTGTCACATGGGCAAAGCATTCCCCACTGTAAAAAATTGATAAGAAAATTGAAATTCTTTATAATAACAAGGGAAAAAAATCACGCTTTGCAATCTCGCGAAGATATTTTAAAAAAAGAATCTATTTACAATAAATATTGTAGAGAAAGAAGGGTAGTAATTAATCATTAAAGAAAGAATGTGTTTACAATAAATGCAAAGAAAGAATTTATTTGCAATAAAGGGCGTGTTGTCTTGTCCAAGCCAAGCAGACACTTCAACGCTCACAGACCTTTAAATATATTGTAATATAATTGCAATTATAATATAGAGGAGGGTTCTAGTTCCCACATTTTTTGTGCCCCTAAATGCCCGTATTTCACTATTTCATGACTTTTTCAAAATTTAAAATGTAAATGTCAAATCTAAACCGTTGATCTTATTCTTATTTAATTTAACGAGTGATGCACTTTCATATAGGTTTGGCAAATTTTGGAATTTGTTTGATACTCAATTAAAGAGCAAAACATGAACGTATTAGAATTTATCTATCATAGTTAATAAGATTCATTCATTTTTCTACCTCTTGATCGAATATTATATAAATTTCAAAATTTATAAAACCTATATGAAAATGCATCGCTCGTTAAATAGAATAAGATAAGATCAATAGTTTGGATTGGACATTTACATTTAAAATTTAGGAAAAAGTCATGAAATAGTAAAATGTGGGCATTTAGGGAACAAAAAATGTGGGAACTAGAACCCTCCTCTATAATATAATTATAATTGTAGCTATAACTATAATTATAATTATAATATGAAACCGAAAAAAGAAAAAAGAGGCACACGTAATCTACCTGGCTAGGTTGCAAAGCCCTGGGCCCACTCACTTTGCGTGTTTTTTCAAACTGTGGAGATATCCGTGTCATGTGACCTAGAGCCCCAATGTATGACAATCTAGAAAGAACCTGATAATTAAAAAGTTACAAGTACGGGTGAGCACTTCATGGCATATTGGAAGGGGTGAGGAATGCGTAGAGGAAGACAACTTAGTGGGGGCAGGGAGAGGAAGAGAGAAAGAGATGGATGGATGATGGACAGAGGAAACCTGAGAAACGCCTTTCCTGTGCATATTAAAACGCCTTAAGTCCCAGTTTCCAGTTGAAATGGCCTTCTCCAAGCCAAGGGTTATGATATCAGTCACTATATACTGAATAAATATGAAAAAGTACAATTTAGTAAAGACATACCAGCTACTTACTTTCCATATAAAAATGATAAATCTTATGTTAGAAGAATTAAAGAGAAAGTTTTTAGGCCATACCCGACTAAAATCCAAAGCACCAGAACGATTGCTTTGGCCCATTGTATTTTTCATTCTAGCAACAGCTTGACTGTTCATCGTCTTGAACAAATCCTTAAGAGGGGGTTTGAGGAAACCAAAATAAAAAAAGCACATTGGTAAATTGGTAAAAGATGATAATAAAGCAGTTTCTTCTACTTAGAATAGATATAGAAATATCACCTCAAAAAGCAAAGATACAAGCTGGCCAGAGAGCTCCAATCTTTTGTTACCCACATAATCCTAGAGAAATTATTCGACAAGCTTTTCAATATGAAATTTTGTACATGTAGCATTTGCTAAATTTTTAAAAAGGCAGGCATCTGCTGGAATGCACAGATAAATTCCTACTATATGCATGGTACAACATATTATCTTTTGTTCAAGGATTTTTTTAACTTGGTTGACTCATATTTTGAGTACGATACAAAAAGCCATCATTGTGAATTTGGCAAAACTGAAAGCTTGATGGTAAAGAATTCAAAGGAGCATCTACCTTGTCATCAACTGTATCAGCATTAAGAACTGCATCCAACATTCGGCGTAACATAACAGCAGAGTAAATACACTTTGGTCTGAAATTTCCTTCTTTAACCTGTAAAATGGAACAAAGATCATTAAGAAGCTCAAAAAGGAATATGAAATTAGGAATGCAAACCTACAATTATAAAGGAAACTATTCATGGCCTTACAAAGCATAGACAATCATGTCTAAATGTTGCGTAAAAAACAGCTCTTTTTTAAATAATAAAAAATATGTCCTCTTTCTTGTCCAGATATAAATGCTGGTCAATGCATAGTCTGATATTTCATTATTGTTATCACAAAGTAGATGGAAAGCGTGATCATGTGGTATATCCTAGGTTCCAATATATATATGTTATTTCAAGCACTCTGCAGAGATGCATATGTGATATGACAAATATCAACTTTTACGAGTAAGCATGATATTTCTGAAAGGGGCATGACCCCATAAGCAAAATTTTCAAAATTGCTGCCAGTTGGTAATAAATAAAACAAATAATAACTTACAGGAACATGCGCAAGAAATACATCTGTTAAAATTGACTTAGCTCGTCCTTCCTTCAAGGTTACAAGGAATAAAAAAAAAATGTTACTATATTGTAAAGAAATAAATTAAAAATTATACTATGCAGATTGCCAAAAGGGTGATGTACAGCAGTACCCTTCGTTTCTCAGAATTCATTGAGCCACCATACGCCACCTGATATTAAAAAAAAAAGGGACTCGTGTAATAAACTTGATTCATACTTTTAACAGTGAATCAAAGTTCTATATAAGCATGATATGTACATAGTTAACCTTAGCATTAGCATCCATGTAGTCCAGTGCCTGTTCTTGGGAATATATTCTCTCAGAGGAGCATTCCTATTGATGGATTTATGTTATATAAAAGAAAATAAAATAAGTGGAAATTGAGAAATCATAGGCAAACAAGTTGCAATTATAAATGGGAATTGGATCTCAAAAATCTAAAATTATTTTATATCTGTCGTATATTAAAAATACTATGTAAAATAAGCATTAATTTGCAGTATCTGTTTCAGGCTTTATTTCTACCAGTGCATCAATGATACCTGAATAGAAGGGAGGAGCAGATCAGCATATCGAGGGTCTCGTCCAACCATTTGCACCACTTCTTGATCGCTTTCTATTCCCATTGCCTTCATTACCACCATTATTGGGATCTACCATGTACAGACAGACAAACATGACAATCCTCAAAACAATAAATTTATGCCTCCGCACATATAGGAGAACTCCACTAAACTCAAAAGGTGGCAAAGGAAAACAAGTAGTCAAATCATTTTTATTTTGTCCCAACTTCATACCGGCTTAAATTGATTGAGATCTAAATATATCTTCCCCTTATCCATATAAAATGTAGTCTTGCTTTTAACTTTGTGTGTGCTGCATGTAACTGATGCTGCAACCCTGTTACAACAGAAAGCACAGTCAACAACGCTACAATTTACTAAAACAAATCATAAGTAATATCATTCAAACAGCAAACAATTATGAATGCAAAAGTTAACTCATATGAAAATTAGGAACTTCTTCGCTTAAAAGCTCACTATATTAGCATTTGCAAATATACACCCTCAACTTGTTTTACTAGCAAGAAATACCTAGCTGAGAGAAATTGACAACATTGCCCTAAATTCAACAACCTCTAACATTTTTCTCCTTTGAACCACTGGAGCCAACAGTAATATATTTCTCCTGTAACTAAAATTTATCCCACTTCCTAACCTTCCAGTTTTTTCTCTGCTTTATGTTCTCTCTAATTTGCAAAGGCCAATACGACGTGGGAATTCCCAAAAGCAAATATAAATTATACAGACAAAAGGAACATTCAGTTTGTGACGTGTGGCTCATTTGAAAGAACTCAAAGAAGAACCCAATTACATGACAGAACACAAAGAAAGATGACGAATGTTAATCACCTTCCTTTTCTATATTTTCTGCAATATATAAGTGTGTTTGTATTACACAAACTTTGTGGACTGTTTGTTTCTTTTAAAAGAAGTGGTGGGCTTAGCCCACTTGTTTCAAAAATAAATAAAAAATACCTTCCTTTTCTGTCAATATCAATGATAATGCGATTCTTAGAAAGCTGCTCCTGTATCAGAATCACCTGAAAAATCAACATAAGGATATTTAAAATCAGATACTATGTACCAAAGTAATAGATAATGATATCTATTGTAAGAATGTATGTACCTTTTCAGTTCCCTTGACGACGAAATAGCCACCAGGGTCAAGAGGACACTCTCCTAAGTCACAAAATTTGCATTAAGAGCTTAGGACAACTAATTCAATAAAACATTAATAACATTAATGCTTCATTAACAAGGTTGTGGCCCCTCCAACCCCCCCCCCCCCCCAAAAAAAAAAAAGCCACACATGGTGCAATAGTATTGGATTTTTTCGCACAATTTCTTTTATTATCAAATTAATTCTTCACTCCCCCCCTCCCCCACCACACACACACAATCCCAATGATTAGAATTGTTTGAAAACATCTATTTTGCACCAGAGTCACATTCTACTGCCAAATTCAGCCAGCCCTATAATCAATTTCTTGTTCTACCCTCGAGTACATCAGTCTTCACATTATCCTTCAAAAATGATACCAAAACATTCCCCCACCCCGTGTTTTCACTCTTCTTCTTGCAAAGATACATGGGAATAGAAATATAAATGCAGATTTTCTTTTCCATCTCCTTGTTCTGCAAAATAGGGGAGTAAGTTGAGAGAACATACCGAGCTTAGAGAGTTCAGTTTCATCCTTGCCGTTTAGCACACAGTTACAGCTCCGTAGCATGATAGGCAGGCGACCAATCTTAACACCAGTCTGGACAAGACTTTGACATTTATGTTATAAATAAGTTTGTTCTGTGTCTAAGGATGGTAGTAGCCATATATTCTGAATACTGAATCACGAAATTAGGGTTTAGTCACAATTTTGTTGGTTTCTAACTAGAAGTTTGCTTCACATACATATGATTATCTCTATCACCTTTCTTGAGATAGCAAGCCTGATAGGCTGATACTATTAAAATAACATACAACAATCATCCAAAGCATGTCAACTTATGCACACACACACACACACAAAAAGTCACCTTTCTAGTAGGAAGTTGACCCTTCCCATCAGTGTACTCGATGTCAACTGATATATCAGCGCTATAGCTGTATGAAGATCAAAAACCAAAAGTACGCTCATGGCATCATCATAATGATTGTACGTACCTCTTTGCAACTTTAAGAAAAAAGCACTCAACAATGGTAGAATTTTGTATAAGCTCTATATAGCTTTAAGTATTTATAGAATTTTGTACCCAACAATGCTGATACCTCTATTAAGTATTTATAGTTGTACTGGATAGGAAAGGAACATGTGTTTGCATTTGACAATTTTCGTGCCTAATAAACATATGTTTTGAACCTAATAATTATCATGCGTTTAAACAAAAAGCTGGTACATATAAAGGAAAAGTGTGGGGTGAAATTTGCAAAAAAACCTATGTTTTTACAGAGGAAGGAAAAGAAGCAGAAAAGAAGAGTAAGTTACGTGGTATCGGAGAGGCGGCAAAATTGAGGGGTCAACTTGTTGTTCTCAATGGGAAGATAAGGGTCTCCAACAGATATATTGAAGTATCTGGATGAATTTAAGAAGAGAAAGAAGCAGAAATGAAATAGCAGCATGTAAATGTTGTCGGTGACGGTGTGCAGATAATGTAATGTAATGTAATGTAATGTAATGTACCTGAGGTAAATGGTGTCAGTGACGGTGTGGAGAGAATTGGCGTGCATAATTTGCTTGATGCCATGGTTGAGGAAATAATTGAAGGAATCAATATGCTGCTTGACAAGGCCCCTGACCTTGAGAAAGGCAGGGAGGAGCTGAAACTTGTCGACAGGAGATTTAACAGGTGCCGCTAACAAGTTCAAGTTGGGATTATTTGCCATAATAAACCTACAAATACAATAAATAAACACAAGCAAACAATGTAAGCATGTATCTGCAATTTGCACAGATTCCTTCTTGTGGTTGGTGCTTTAGCCTAAACCCTAAACCCAAACCCCCAAACCCTAAAACAGGATGGACCAAAAACCCTAAATAAACCCAAGAAACCATAAATCATAAATTAAAAAAAAGAAAAAAAGGGAAGGGAACTTACTCCTGTTGACAAGGCATCGCCAGTGCTATCCTGCTCTCTTCCTTGCTTCCTTCCGCGGATTGAGGTCTCGCCGTCCGTCTCGGGGGAGAATAAAGGAGAGACAGGCTTGCGTTGCTCTTGGGCTTTGTCTTGGGCTGGGCTCGGAGGAGAGAGAGAGGAGAGAATATCGGAAGTAGTCCGTCGACCGTCGGAATGACTCGGACTCATCTATATGGCCTTGACTCTTTCCTAATTTGAGAAATTTGGAAAATTTGTCCTATACATAAATTTATTGAAAAGTGTGTAATTTTGTAAAGAATTTAAATTATTTATAATAAATTTGACATATAAAATATCTGAAATTGCAAATTCCGGCCCATTCAAATGGGGCCTATGTTCTTCTGAATTTCTTGTTTGTCACTGTATTCTTCTAATAGTTTGTTGTCCCTGTACTTTTGGATTTGTATTTTGTAGGTGATCGGAGATGCAGCAATTGATGGGACTTGATAAGTTGGAATTGTGACGACGACAAAAACACGATGGTGTGATCCTCTTTAATTTGATACAAGAGGGTTACATTTGGTAGAAGGACCAAAGATCAAGCGAGGTTGGTCTCGTAAGGAAATCGGTGTCAGAAAATAACTTGAGGAACCGAACTATGTATTAAGTACCATCAACTTATGGCACCATAGCACTTTATCAAACGTGAGCATCTTCAAGTCATAACACTTTCCCACCTGACTTCTATTTTACTTGGAGTTAATTACTTATGTATACGTGATCACATTTGTTAGTATACCAATTTCTTGCATCTATACTCCATTAAACAGAGAAATGTACGGTAAATAATTAGTGTATCGATGCTTTTTGTAAAATAAAGTAAATCTATAAAGCTTGGAACATTTTGACCTGAAGGGATCTTCAGAAAAATAGTGTATCTATACCATCATTTGCGATTGTACCAGTAAGAGACAATACGAGAAAATAGTTATGGAATTTTCATTGTTGCCTCACATTCTCTTGTTTTGACTAAGAAATAGTTAGGGGTATTTCTATCTTTTTAAGTTAATTCAGATTAATTTTCAATTTTTTTATAAGAAAACCTTAGTTAAGTTAAGTTGAAGGGTAAATAAGAAATCATTTAGAAGAGTCTAGTGGCAAACAAGAAATTCAGAAGAGTATAGGTAGAAATAAACAATTAGGAAAGAGTTGGAGGGTATGCAAAAAAATTAAGCCTTATTTTTATCTTTACTACTTATAAAAACACCCATCAAAAAGAGTAAACATGTCATATAAAAATAGTAAACATGCCAGATAAAAAAGTGTATCCAACCTCTAATATTAGCAATAAGGGTAGGGTAACGGTAGAAAATGGATAATAATGTTAATAACTAAATAAAAATTGTACAATAGAGATAAATAAATAATATCATACAAATATATTAATAAAGTGCAACTTTGAAAAATACTTTAAATATAACAAAAGCATACAATATCTTCTCATGTCAATTGTTACAAAAAAAAATTACATAACTATTAACCAATTATACAATATTTTCTCAAACAACAATAGAGAAGAATGGATCTTCTGAAAAAATTTAGTGTTTTTTTAATGTATCCCATGAACAAACAATGTAGTGCGTGAATGAAAATCGAAAAAAAAATAATTAACATATCAATTGAATCTTACCATTATATCTTTCCAATTTAATGTAGTATAATTTCAATCAAATTTTACTATTTAATTGCCTAGTTTAATTATTAACGTATCAATTGAATCTTATAAGCATATCTTTCTGATTTAGTTTGTTATTAACGTATTAATTGGATCTTACAATTATATTTTTTTTATTATGATAAAGATTATAAACTATATACGAAATAGCCTTACCCATACCCTTACCCAATAAATTAGTGTATAAAATTAAATACAACTTAGATGGCACCATGGAGCGATACAAGACACGTTTGGTAGCATTGGCAAATCGACAAGTGGAAGGTATAGAATATAATGAGACATTCTCACTACAGTACAAGCTGTGCTTGCTGTAACGGTGGCCAGAGGCTGGACATTGCACCAAATGAATGTGCATAACGCCTTTTTGCATTGTGATTTGCATGAAAAGTTTACATGAAAATGCCACCAGGTTTTGCATCCTCTCATCCTGCTAAAGTGTGTCGTTTGAAGAAATCACTCTATGGATTGCGTCAAGCACCACTTATGTGGTTTTCGAAACTTACTGCTGCACTAGAAGGCTATGGCTATGCACGGTCACGAGAAGATTACTCATTGTTTGTGTTACAGCAAAGGTGATGTCTTTCTGATGGTTTTAGTGTATGTGGATGATTTAGTTGTTACTGGAAACAATAGTGAAGCAATAAACCAATTCAAGATATACTTGTCTGCCAACTTTCACATGAAAGATTTGGGATCGCTCAAGTACTTTTTAGGAATTGAAATAGCCAGGGATCCACTTGCTTTATTTTTGAGTCAGCGAAAATACACGTTGGATATCATAGTCAAATGTGCGCTTCTTCGTGCAAAGCCAGCAATGACACCCATAGAGCAAAGTCACAACTTGGCTAAAGCAACTGGTGACCAGATAAAGGATCCAAAGATGTATCGTCACTTGGTTGAGAGACTCATTTATCTCACAATTACTAGACCTGAGTTGTGTTATGCGGTACATATTTTGGCTAAATTCATGCATGCCCCTCTACAGATTCATTATGCTGCAGCATTAAGGGTTGTGCGATATTTGAAGAAGAATCCAGGGTTTGTTCTTCAAGCTGAGAATGATTTGCAATTATATAGGTACTGTGACTTCGATTGGGCCAGCTGCCAGATTACTTGAAGATCATTGACTGGTTACTTTGTGTTGCTAGGCGGTTCCCTATTTCATGGAAAATAAAGAAACAACATACAGTGTCAAGATCATCAGCAGAGGCAGAGTATCAATCGATGGCCTATCTTACTTGTGAATTGACTTGGTTGAAATCAATTTTGCATTTTCTTGGAGTCACACATGAGCAGCCGATACAGTTATTCTGTGATAGTTAAGCAGCAATTCATATTGCAGCTAACCCTGTATTTCATGAGAGAACAAAACACATTGAGGTTGATTGTCGATTAGTGTGAGAGAAAATTAGTGAAGGCAACATTCTTACATGTCATGTGTCATCCACTGTTCAACTCGCTGATATATTTACCAAAGTCCTTAGAAAACATCAGTTTGATTTTCTTACATGCAAGTTAGGCATTTGTGATTTGCACGCTCCAACTTGAGGGGGAGTATGAAGAATATATGGAAAATTAGAAATATATTCTTTAGATATTGTGTATCAGTAATTGATTGTAATTAGATATGGCAGAAAATTAGTTTTCTTTGTTAAATTTTCATGTATTGAGTATATATATAGTTGTATTGTAAGACCGACAGAGGTCAATAAAGCTTTACGTATTTTGCTATGAGAAGTCATGTTTTCTTGTTTTACTGATATGCTAGTTGGTATATCTTATTTTTGTGTCAGTCGGTATCTAGCATTGTCTCATGTGGCCCCAGTTGCTCCCAACTTTTTGTAATGTTGAGAGTTGAGTAACGTTGAAAGTATATAGTACTGTTGAAAGTTGAGACGATTGTTTTTCGAAAATTTGATGCCGACTTTCAAACCAGAGATAAAACAGGAAAAAAACTTTGAAGAAAAAAACAAAAGGAGAAAAAAAACATTAAAATCGGCACTGTTGAAAGTTGAGACAACTTAAATGAATTTACTTGCGAATCTCAACCTCACATACATACAATTTTATGAATCTGGTAACTTCCATATAGTTTATGAATTTACTTGCAATATTCTAACATCCATATAATTGGATGAAATTAGCAAGTCAAGTTAAAATCCCCTTCCATAACCTAAAAAAAAAAAGTAAACTCTTGTCACAGTTAATTTCTTTTGATTGTTCTTTATATATTTTTCTTATGATTCTCTTTTTCGTTGCTCGTTTGTTATTCATATGTTTTATAGTTTTTGAAAATTATGCAGGTTCAGATATTATCGTATTTTTGTATGCTACTTTGGTGGTTCTAGTTGGTATTAGAATAATGCATCAATCACGTGAATATTATCTGATTTATATTCCCTGAGATATCCCAATATCATTGGTCCTAATTAATGGTATTATATGGTGTTTGTGCGTTATTCACATGAATTATGGAAATTATTTATTGACTAATGATTAGCTAGACTGAATTTGTGAGAAAATCATTCCTAGTGATGGTACTGGCAATTTAAGGTATTATTCTCTTGGTTATGGCACACTATTCTAAGTGCTAAAGTTATGGGTACTAATACCTACCGGTACACGATTCTAAGTGCAAGATGGTACACAGTAAGTTAATCTAAGGCCTTTATTGGATACAATTGAGATTATATAACTAAGTGCATCTATTCAAATATTGGAGCTCAATTGTTCTAAGAAGCATCACAAGTTCTAAAGAGAAAGGTACGAGGATATAATAGTCAATTTCAAAGCGTGAAATAATTTCATATCTATTTTATTGTAGTTTCTGATCATGATAATTCAATTCTCGTCAATTCTCTGTATGTTGATTCCGATCATAGATATTCAATCGAAATCATTTCTAATCAACTCTTTTTCATTGAATTGAAATCATTTCTCACATCACTGTTCAATTAGAGCCTTAGTGTAACACACGACGCCTGGAAATGGTTGATACAGTCTTTTAATTGTGACAAAATTCCAAACTAAATTAGGTTAGAAGTCAAAAGGTGAAAGTTTCTATTAAAAATGACAGTTTGGAATAGAAATTTCGTAGAAAAGTAATAAGTAAACTCAAGTAGGTCTACCAACACACGAAAGTTATACTGTTCTCCAGACATCAAACATTAATGGAATATAAGATAATGGAAGGGAATGGCTACCTACATTTGTTTACTCTCCATCCGTAACCTTCCAACCTGGAGCGAGTAAACAGTTCGGGTAGGTAGAGTTTTAAATTCTTTTCGTCACTTTCCTTTCCTCTCCTTCCGAGACCACATTCTGGAGCAGACCCTTAAGGTACAATGCAATTGATGAGGAATAACACTAGATTATATACTAAATACCGTATCCAATAGGCCACAGTAGAGGACTAGGGAGTTTAGTTATGGTTGGATTGGCCCTTCACAAAACTTAATCAACATTATCAATTAAAAGGTGACATTTACATAGGGAATTCGAGTCCTAGCACAAAAGTGCAATGATTCATTAATATGCGATTAAACTAAAGTGAAATTGAACCCTAAGATATTTTTATTAGCATATTTTTCACCTACGAAACGCAACAAAAAATATTTACCTATATTGTTTTAGTCAATTGCAACATTTCTTTAATTGTTTGATTTAAACAAAAAAAAATACCATAAAAATTTATCATCTAGCTTTAGTAAAATAATAAGATTAGTACTCATTAATCATCCTTTTGGATTCGACACCTAGTTATACGCAACGTTGGTCGTTTGCTTGCGACTTAAGTAGGTATAATAAGATTTTTTTTTTGCTTGTCCAAAAATCGAGATCAAGTATAATGGTGTCATTCTCGGGAGAACAATGTTATGATTTTAATTTCTTATTTGAGTAGTTAAAGAGTAGATTTACTTCTTTGTTCTAACTTGTGGGTTTGCTTTTTTTTTCTTGTATGTGTAGGCTCAAAACTGGCTAAGGGATCCAAACCATCTCAACTCGCAGAACCTCACGATTATTGGCTAAGGGGAAGATGTCAGAACTCAAAGGAGCTTCAAGTTTCAACTCGACCCATTCGGCAGCCCCAAAAGCGCCAAAATCACAACCCACAGCCACAATTCAGATCGTATAGGCAACTTAAGGTAGGTTAGGAGCCGAGAGGTGACCAACTTAAACCCGAGAGGGACAAGTTTCTGGTTATGTGAGAGTCTAGTGGATACTTTAGAGAGTCACTAAGTAGACTTAGAATAATTAAGCCAATAAAACAAGAGTTGAGGATTAATTAACTTAATGAGGGCTTTATACTAGGTTCTGGATCAAATACTATGACCAACATGCGAGGGATGAGGTTCAGGAGTTAGGTACGACTAGCTTTGTCCCACACAAGCCAAAAACCAATGTACTGTGTTGATTTAGCACAAAACAAGGGTTGTGCGGTCGCACATGGTTTCTAGCGTGCACGAGTCAACGTCGCGACATGAGAGCGACTAGCATTGATAGCCCGAGGCCTAATCGAAGTGGAAACTGAACTCCCGAGAAATTTTTATACCTAATTTGTGACTAAATTACTCCCCAAAATAATTTGTTTATTTGTTGTTTGTTGTTTGTATTTGTTTTAAATAATTGTTAAGTCAATTTGTTTAGTCCCCAATTTGAATTGGTAGATCTAGACTTTGTGAAAGTGTTAGTTCGTTGCTTGTTTAATCGCCCTTGTGGATTCAACCTCGATTGTACCAACGAATTACCGTACACTTGCGGTTGTTTTTAGGTTACTTTTGGGTATGTAAGCTACCATCATCAAGTTTTTGGCGTTGTTGCCGAAGACAGTGACAATATTTGATCATTACATTAGTATTAGGGCCTAAATTGTTTCTTTATGTTCTCGCTTTTTTTTTTTTTGCTTGTGTTCTTTTTGTATTTTTCAACAATAAGAGCTGGCCAGATGAAGAGGCAAGACTAGACTGACCACGAACCAAGAGTATCTCTTGATGAGTAAGTCTTCGGACGCCTTGAGTTCCATCGTCAACCCACCAGCCGACCTGAGTTAGGAGGGTGCAATTAGCACAGTGCATTCTTTGTGAATTAGACACACAAGTCCAGTGCAACCCACACAGACCCTGCTAGAGAGTTGTGTTAGGAAGTGTGCAATTTTCATTTATTTCGCTAATTACAAGTTAATTAAGACAAGAAAGATCACACACAAAGAGATCTAGTACAAAAGCCGATTTGACACAAGAGAAAGGAAGAATTTGTACCTCTCTTGGTATAGCAACCAAGAGGCTCGAATCCTTGGGTTTGGTGTCGGTGGCGAGCTCTCCAAGCACCTCCTAATTGTGCGCCTCGAGTCCACTAAGGAATTAACCACTTTCTCAACTAATTATGCTAGTAATTAGGAGAAAGAAACTAATTCCTAAGCTTCCCCTCTTCTAGTCAATTCTCCAATTAATTTTTAGGTGGAAAGCTTGCTCAACACATGAGCTAGATGGTGTATAGAAGAGAGAAAGAGGAATAGAAAATTCTGAAATTTTCTTCCTCTTCTTGTGAGGTGCGGCCAAAGAGAGAAGGAGAGAGAGAAGTGTGTGGAGGCTAGGGTTTGCTCCCAAAGAACACCCCTTTATATAGACCTCATACCCTAGCTCTCATCCAAATTGTGATGGACAATTTTGCCCCCCTCTATAGCCGCACCTACCTACCTCCTTTTGTGGGTTGGGCCTCAAGTTAAGTTGAGCCCATTACTCTTCAATTTAATTGCACCTTCCATTGGACATTAAATTAACTAATTAATTTAAAGCCCAATTAGCTCAAATAATTAAATGTGTTGATTATAATTAATTATTAACTATTTAATAATTAATATGGAATTAGTCAATGCATTAAATTATTTCTATATGATCTATTTGACTTAATTAATCATAACGGTCCATAACGGTATACGATTAATTAATCAACTTATCATATTTTGCAAAACCAATTGTTGCAAATAAACAATTAATGCATATGTGGTTAAACACCTTATTATGTGTGACCCTTTGAGGATTTATGCTATGTTGGACATGGAATTAAATCGCTATTTAATTCCAATAATCATAAGCGGTATCTAGCAACACGTTATGATTCCCAATTCGCATAAATAGTGTACTGCTACAATATTTCAATCCTGCATAAGAGAATAATTATGTTTCTCTATTTTGATTCTTATGTCACACGATATCATCGTATAATCCAAGATAGGAAAGTGTCATTCTTGCAGATTATACGTTTCTTGATCTAGAGATAATTGTATCAGTTGCTAGCAAACAATCTATCTCCATCAAGGGGCCCAAACAGATATCGTCACTCACTAAGTGAATTAATGAGGGACATACGGTTTTCTTGATAATTAGCTTTTCCCCGCACAATTCAAGAGTACTTAAATCAAGTCCGTATAGCAGCCTTTATCAGGAATCAGCGGTAGACATGATTTATAGCATCTATCCTCATGTGGAAAAGATAATCATCTCAAACTTAGAACCAAAATCAAAACGAAATAAATAATGACACGTAACACAATCCATATATTTATTTCGTGGGGTCCAGTCCTGTACTATGTTCCACAACATATACATATGCAATTAAGTTGGTTACTCTTAACCTATGATTTATAGAACTTAATCATCACCTAACTTGCATACTAATCTTATTGATAATTAATGTCCTTTGTTAATTATCAAGATTATGGACTTTTAGATTTATCGTTGTCATTTACTACTAAATGAATAACAGTGATCTATAATTCAGATTCTCAACCTGAATGAACTGTCAACGATTAAATCAAAGAACAAATGATCTGAAATCACCAATAACATAAACTATAGAAGTAGCCTAATGAATTGGCTTCTAGGACATATCTCTAACAAGTTGATCCCCTATCAGACCGAACGAAACCCTTGCGTGACCACAAGCCCCTTTGAAGGTGTTACGATGGCCAAAATTGAGGAATTGCAGCGCTAGTTGGAGAACCAGCGGATGCAGTTGGAAGCTGAGCGTGCCTAATTTGAGTTGAAGCGGCAGAGACTATCAAATGACAGACCCCATAACATATAGGGAATATCAACCACACATGCCGAATCGAATGAGGATGACCCG
This sequence comes from Rhynchospora pubera, assembly GCA_028095005.1. Taxonomy (NCBI): domain Eukaryota; kingdom Viridiplantae; phylum Streptophyta; class Magnoliopsida; order Poales; family Cyperaceae; genus Rhynchospora; species Rhynchospora pubera. The sequence goes on from CM051459.1 coordinate 104,926,839, forward strand.
ACAGCACCACCATGAACCTTGAGGCAACTCGTCGTGCCCAAGTTGAGCAATATTGGGGCAACCATTTGAGTGTCAGTGTCATAAAGGACAACTTCAACATCACTCCAAACTACATAAATTTTGTGCTGCAAAACACCTTCCATGGTGGCGAAAATGAGGACCCGCATGAGAACCTACCTATATTTGAGGAAGTTTGATTGACAATTAAATCGAATGGAATTTCACCATCTACATATAGATTGTTGCTCTTCCTTTTTTTCTCTTAAGGATAGGACTAGAAAATTGTATGGTACATTGAAAAAGGGGTATATAAGAACATAGGAGGAAATGACTCATATTTTCTTGACCAAGTATTTTCCTTACAAGTGGATGGCCAAAATCAGAACTCAAATCTCTAGTTTTAGGCAAAGGTCGGATGAATTCCTTAGTGAAGTTTGGAAAAGGTTTAGGGGTTTGAAATTTTCGTGTCCACACCATAGGTTGCATATTTGGTTTGTTATTCAGCCCTTTATGATGAATTAATTGATAGTAGTCGCATGAATGTTGATGTCGTTTTAGGTGGAAGTCTCATAAATTGCGATGCGAAATCCGCTTTCGACTTGATTGATGACTTGGCATGAATTCAACAATGGTTGGTGTGAGATAATTCGAAAAGTGAGGGCAAGTACGAAGTTAGTGAAATCATCGCTTTCCATGTAAGAATTACCTAGCTTGAGGCTGAGGCATCCAAGAAAAACACTGGCAGTGTGGTCCACCACTACCAACCCAATCCTTGTGATGTGTGCGATGAGGAGCGGCGCACTTCTCTCAACTGTCTAAGACCTCAAATAGATGGAGAGTTCTAGCAAATTAACTCCATAAATAACGAGTCATCCTATTTTTCCAATTCTCTCTTCACCACAAGTTACTCTTCTTGCTTTTATACATGGCTCAAAATGATTAATTTAAAATAGTCCATTTATTTAATATACATAATTATATTAAATATGTTTAACAAAATTAATTATCAACTATTTAATAATTATTATAGGATTAGACTTTGCATTAATTAATTTCATATGATCCCTTTGATATAATTAATTATAACGGTTTTGCAACTGTATATAATTAATTAATCAACTTATCATATATGTCATTCTCTAATACAATTAAACTAATATCATTGCATTGTTGATTAAGAGTCTTTTATTCGTGTGACCCTCGAGGATTTATGTTATGTTGGCCATGATATCGATAATTTTCAATCATGTATTTCAATTGTGCATAATTAAGAAATCGATAATTTTCTTGTTTTGATTCTTATGTCACATGATAACATTATATAATCCAATATAAGAATGTGTCATTCTTGCATATTATACATTTTTTGATCTAGAGATGATCGTCTAGTTTGCTTGCATACGATCTAACTCCATCAAGGGGCCCAATAGAAATCATCACTCATTAGGTTTACTAATGAGGGATATACGGTTGTATTGATGAACAACTTTTTCCTGCATAATTTAAGTGAACATAAATAAAGTCCGTAATCAACATTAAACGATATCTATAGAACCTATCTTCAATTGGAAAAACTGAATCATCTCAAACTTAGAATCAAACTCATATTAAATTTATAATGACACGTAACACAATCCATATATTTATTTCATTGGGTCAAATCATGTGTTATGTTCTAGTAATATACACATATGCAATTAAGTTGGTAACTCCTTATCTATGATTTGCGGAACTTAATCATCACTTAACTTGTATACTAATCTTCTATGATAATTGATATTCCTTGTTAATTATCAAGATTATTAACGCTTTAGGTTTATTATTGTCATTTAATCAAAATGAAACACAGAGATCCACAATTCAGATCCTTAACCTGAATGATCTGTCAATAATAAACTCTAGGAACAAATGATCAAGTATCATCAATAACATAAACTAAAATTAAGTCATTAAAATATTGATTTCTAGGACATAACTTCAACAGGATGACCCAGATAAGTGCATCATTTCTTGCACCATTGGGAAGGCCATGATAAAAAAGACTCTTTGTGACATGGGACCTAGTGTGAGCCTCATGTCAGGAATCGTCTATGAGAAAATTAGAGTTGAGGAGTTGAAGACAGACTTGAATGACTTTGGAACTTGCGACTCATTCGTGCAATTTTCAATTGGTGTGATTGAGGATGGAAAGTTAATTCTCAGGATTGGTGAAAAAACGATTGAATTTCCCATTCGACAAGGCATTCAAATCAACTTGACATATGTTGCATGATATAAGAGGCAGATCAATTGAATTACTATGGGAGCATTTCAGTGAATTATTTTGGACAAGTATGCCCATGCAAAATAAAGTAAGATGCTGCAATTAAGTTTTGTCATCTCTTCCGTACAATTACACCAAAAAAGTTCCTTAGTCAATTGAATACAATTATACCAAAAAAGTTTCTTAATCAATTGAATTATTTCTTGAACGATAATAATAGAAAGAATTAGCTATTAGTGTATTCACGAATCGTTTATGGCCGGAAAAAATGGGTTTTGACACACCTCCATTTCTGCATTTTTTTTTCTTTTTGTCATTTTAAATCAAATCAGACGGCTCATATTATTCAAGAAGTAAAAAATAAATTTAAAACATATTGATTGTTCATCCAAAAGTTGATCCAAGAACATAACAAAATTAGTAATTTCTTTCTTTATGGCTCCGGTTGGATAGGTGTGGGAAGAAGGGAAGAAGTATTGGAAAGTGTGTAACTTTGTGAAGAGTTTGGATTGTTTATAATTTTTTTTCTTCCCTTCTTCCTTCTTCCTATTTCTTCTCAACCATCCAAACGGAGGCATGATACTAACTGATGTACTAATGCGTTTCAACAAAAGTATCTTCGCTTAAAAGTTAGTTTCCAAAATTTTTTCATATTTTTCTAGTCATTAAAAATGATTTTTAAAAAAAAAAGAATTCGAGTTTCCTATCCAATTCATCCGAAATGACTCCTTGGTCCAACAGCCCGAGTTCAATTCCGATTTTCAGAACTATAGTGATATGCTCGCATTGACCCTTAAAAAAAATTTCATTTAAATTGATTTACTCTCTTATTCTCTTATTCCTAGAGCTCATCCAAACGGAACCAGACGTATCCAAACGGAACCTTTTTTAAGAAGAGGAGGAATCCAGGAGCTGTGTTTAGCGCATGCCATTCAAGTTGAACTGAGAAGATAAGATCTTCCATCTGCTTGCACGAACCAGTGAATATGCTGCAACATCGTTCTCGCCAAATGACAAAGCAAAGAATTGCTAATTGATATTCTATTTAAAATGTTTTGAGAGTGCAAATCAATTTCAAAATGATTATCGGTTAAGAATGGTCCTTCAAAAAGTGAAGGGTTAAAAAATAACCTAAGAACTTTTGCTATACGGAATTGCTTAGGACCATCCTTCAGATTCTATCATCTCCATCATCCTCACGCGTACGTAACTAACTCGCGTACGTAACTAACTCCTCCCTCACGCATACACTCTCGCGCCTTCCCCTCCTCTGTATCCGCCCCTGTCTCCTCCTCCCTCCCACGTACACTGTCCCCCTCCCTCCTCCTCCCTGCTACGTACATCGTCCCCCCTCCCTCTCCTCCCCTCCTCCCTCCCATGTACACTGTCCCCCCACCCTTCTCCTCTTTCTCTACACACTTCATAACTGTTGAAGTTAATATATATAACTGTTGAAGTTATATGTGTAACTGTTAAAGTTATATATGTAGCTGTTGAACTTATATATGTGACTATTGAAATTAATATGTTATATATGTAACTGTTGAAGTTAATATATATAACTGTTGAAGTTAATATATGTAACTGTTGAAGTATATATGGATCTGTTGAAATTATATATGTGACTATTGAAGTTAATATGTTATATATGTAACTGTTGAAGTTAATATATATAACTGTTGAAGTTAATATATGTAACTGTTGAAGTATATATGGATCTGTTGAAATTATATATGTGATTATTGAAGTTAATATGTTATATATGTAACTGTTGAATTTAATATATATAACTGTTGAAGTTAATATATGTAACTGTTGAAGTATATATGGATCTGTTGAAATTATATATGTGACTATTGAAGCTAATATGTTATATATGTAACTGTTGAAGTTAATATATATAACTGTTGAAGTTAATATATGTAACTGTTGAAATATATATGGATCTGTTGAAATTATTGTTAGAAAGTGTGCTAATTTTTATTTTTATGCTAATTACCAATTAATTAACCAAGCAAACATAGCACACACAAGATCTAGTACACAAGCTATTCAAACACACGAGAAAAAAGGGAAATCGATACCTCCCGCGAAATCGTATTCGCGGGGCTCGACCAAGGCATGGGAATCGATGGCGTGCCTTCTCCACCGTCTCCACCACGTCTCGTAACCGCCCTCGAGTCCACCAAGGAGGATTAATCACGTTCTACAAGGTACGTGCTAGCATACCCAAAGAACAAGCCTAATCCCTATGGTTTTCTCTCTTGCATCAATCAACAACCTTGATTTAGAGGAGAGAAAATAGCTCAACACATGAGCAAATAAGAGGGAGAGAGGAGGAAGGTGGCGGCCTCATGGGAGGGAATGAGAGGAGAGAGAAAGCTAGGTGGAGGCTCTCATAAGTGGTCCTTATATAGAGCACAAAACCTAATTGACCTCTTGCATAATTACAACTATGCCATCCCACCTACCACCATATTGGGCAGCCACGTTTTGGGCCTATTTGGGCCACTTAATCCACTCAATTTAGTCTCTAATTCTATTAATTAAAGCCTCATTTATTTGCTCTTTAATTGGGCTATCTATTTGCTATTTAAATAACGGCCCAATTAATCAATATAACCATTTATATTGATAAGTGTTGAACTAAATTAATTATTAACTCATTAATAATTATTTTAGGATTAGTTAATGCATTAATTTATTTCTATATGATCCATTGACTTAATTAATTATAACGGTTCGCAACGGTATATAATTAATTAATCAATCTTATCATATTTCCACAGAACCTACTGCTGTGAATAAATAAATAATGCACTGTGTGATTAATGTCCTATTTGTGTGACCCTTTGAGGATTTATGCTATGTTGGCCATGGAATTAAATCGTTATTTAATTCCAATAATCATAAGCGGTATCTAGCAACACGTTATGACTCCCAATTCGCATAAATAGTGTACTGCTACAATATTTCAATCCTGCATAAGAGAATAAATATGTTTCTCTATTTTGATTCTTATGTCGCACGATATCATCGTATAATCCAAGATAGGAATGTGTCATTCTTGCAGATTATACGTTTCTTGATCTAGAGATAATTGTATAAAGTTGCATGCAAACAATCTATCTCCATCAAGGGGCCCAAACAGATATCGTCACTCACTAAGTGAATTAATGAGGGACATACGGTTTTCTTGATGATTAACTTTTCCCCGCACAATTCAAGAGAACATAAATAAAGTCCGTATAGCAGCCCTTATCGGGAATCAGCGGTAGACAGTATTTATTGAACCCATCCTCATGTGGAAAAGATAAACATCTCAAACTTAGAACCAAAATCACAACGAAATAAACAATGACACATAACACAATCCATATGTTTATTTCGATGGGTCAAGTCCTGTGCTATGTTCCATAACATACACATATGCAACTAAGTTGGTAACTCTTTACCTATGATTAGTAGAACTTAATCATCACTTAACTTGCATACTAATCTTTTATGATAATTAATGTTCCTTGTTAATTATCAAGATTATGGACCGTTTAGATTTATTATTGTCATTCTAAAGAATGATCAACAGAGATCTACAATTCAGATCCTCAACCTGAATGATCTGTCAATAATAAACCTAGGAACAGATGATAAAATCTCATCCAAAACATAAACTAATAATTAAGTCATTAAATTATTGACTTCTAGGACATAACTCTAACAATCTCCCACTTGGCCTAGAGTCAATCAGTAGTGACTTCTAGCCAACGAAGAATTGAGAACAATGTCATATATCTACATATATACATGTCTCGGACCTCAAAATAAATAATACGCTTATAGCTAGTTACTCATACGTCCACCACGTATGGATGCATAACTGCATCTCGTATACTGCTCAAGGTAGAGGTCGTGCTAGAGTGTTCGCTGTGTTCGCGAACCTATCCAAAAATTGTTTGACTATATATATATATATACTCCTATATATATTCTTGATCACCATCATATGATATCAAGTGATATCGTTATAGATCATATTTGAATCTCCAATGTAACATTGGGCTCTTAGGAGTAAGTTATGGTTCGAGATGCTTAGAACCATAATAACTCAACTAAGAAATCGATCCGAAATAAACTTCTTTTATTGCTTCACAAGTTGCTATGTATTTTGCTTTGGTGACGGAAACGGTTGTAATATTCCATTTAGAACACCTTCTAAATTTACAACACCACCTTTTAGCAAAATACGTAGTTCAACTGTGATTATATCAATCTTTGGAAAAACTAGCATTAGTGTAATTAATTTACACGAGCTCTCTTTCATCTTAAGAGATGAAACATTATATCACTCTTTCTCATAAGGTACTCGAGGATATCCTTGACTATCGTCTAAATGTGTTTCTCTTGTATCCATTTGACAACTGTTTGTCATATCTTTTGGGTACTACACATTGGGGCATATGCATAAATATGGCGTACACAATAAAACTCATAATGAAAGAATGCTTGAACTATTTCATGCATTTTCTCGAATTGAGTTGCAATAGACCGAGTTAAAACACTCAAGTCATGCCATGTGACGTACAGTTAGACATCCTTTCTTGGAGTGTAACTTTCGTGTTTCTAGAACACTTCGTCAATACATGCATATTTGCTCAAACCTAACTTCCATCATAATCTATCTTTATAGATTTTGTTTCCTAGGATTAGGTGATTTCGCCCAAGTTCTCATTTGAGAAAGTATTCTCCAAAGAGATCTTGACAATATTCATTTTCTTCATGTTATTCCCAATTAATGAATTGTTATCTTGAACAATACAAGTAATACAATTATGCTCCCACTGAATATCTTGTCTATACAAGATACTTTTGACGAAGTTCAACTCCTTGACTTCATTGTCAAAACTTTTATTCCAATCTCCACAACACTTGCTTTAATCCATTAATGGATCCTTGAAGCATGCGTATGTTTTAGCAATACATAAACCTCGATTTGTGTCAAATGCACAACATCATCCTCCATTCATACGAAGAAGGCGGTTTTATGTGTTTTTCCATATATCAATATATATGAAATACAACTATTGCTAGAATGATCTTTATTGACTTTTACATAGCCACAAGCAAGAGGTTGTGCTTTGTACGTAGTCAACTAGTCATCGACTTAGACATAGCTACAAGCGAGAAGCCGCGCTTTGTACATAGTCGATTTGTTATCCATGTCGATCTTTCCTTTTGAAGATCTAAAACGTTCTTGATGGATTGCTCCTTCATGAACGTCAACCAAGGTCTATACCTTGTTGTTATACATGGATTTTATTTAAAGATCATATGAATTCAAACCATATATGTGGAATCGGATCGTTCCATCGTTTTTCTTGTTTATCAACGGATTCTCATATGCTAAGTTTGAGAATGTCGTGAAGCCAATGCACCAAACGGCTTAGGCAATCAACTCTCGTTGATCTTTTGTAGGACTGGTACTTGAGGTTCATGAACTACTTCCACAATGAATTGTTGAACGAGTTCTTGACTCCTCATATATTCCATGAGTTTCTCGAATCATCATCAACTCGTGATATGGTTGAGTCCTCATTGGAAGGAGCGTACTATTAAACTTCTTATCAAAACAACTTGTGAATGAAGTTCCGCTCAACTCCCACTAAGCACCATGTATGGAGTGACAAGTTTCCCATAAGAGTACTTCTTGTAGTGACGCATAAACTCCTTTAATGCTCACTTTACTCCCACTACTTCTTCTTGAGAATTTCAATTCATCAAGACTACATTATGATTAGCAACAACTACTTTGTTCTTATCATATTCGTGGAAGTAGTGCCTTTTAATATAAAGCATCCTACAAATATATAGTGTCTTATTTGGTTTAAGCTTACAAGTCCACAATACTTGAAATAAGCTTCTCAACACCAAATCTCGAGAAGTATTATACTTAGAGATCAAAATCTCGTAAGAAACCTTCCTCAATAGACTTTGATGGAACACCATTCAGTGTAAACAATATTGTCCTCAAACATAATTCCCTAATACGAGTCGAATAAGTCAATTTGATTTATTATCGATCGAACTATACAAAATATTGTTCGATACCTCCATTCTTGGACACATTATTCCATAATGTTCCTCATGGAGTGAGTTATGAAACTATTTTCATACTCTTTAGATAATACTTCAAATCATATGACTTAACTACTTATTTGCCACGATTAATTGTAAGACTTTTCTTTTTCCTTGAACGGTCTTTTTTACTTCACACTTGAACTCCTTTGAACTAGTCAAAAGGTTCATACTTATACCTTATCAAATAGATATGTTAATATCTACAATGATCGTTGGTTAAGTAGTAAAGTATCAACAACCTTTCATTGCACAAGTACTTATTGGTCTTTATACATCGATATGTATAAGTCCTAATCAAGTCACTTGTCCTTAAACCTTTGTAGGTTAAAGGCGCTTTTGTCATTTAACAAACATGATTCGCATATCAATCGATTTGAAATCGAATTGAATTACGAGCTCTACGTTACGTAGACTCTCATAATGCGATTCTCGTTTATGTATGTAACTAAGCGGTTATATATAACATGAAAGTCAAATACTTTATGTCAAGTCTTACGCATCCTATTTGTCATTCAAAACTTGTTTATCTATTTCAAGCAAATTCCATCAAGATGCATGAAATCATATAAACAAATTCATAATAAAAGAACTTGTCTTTTACTAAACATAGTCATCCATCATCAAATATGAAATGGAGACGCTATGAGAGGTTTTAGAATTAAGGTATGCAACCTTCAATTCGTAAACAAACTCTTAATAAAGATAACTCTACGTATTCAATGGTAATGACTTAAACGAATAAGTCATCTCCTATACGGAGTTTACTTTACATCTCTCGAACATTCTCTTATTCTTCATTGCCAACACATTTCGATAAATGCGAGCATATGAACTAGTATCAAGTTACTAGTGTAAATTAGAGATAGTGAGATAGTTTGAACGACAAATACACTTTAGGATTAGAATATTTCTAATCGACACAATCATGGTACTTCGGACAACCTTTCAAATGCCTCCCTATACGGCAAATGAAACATCTCATGTGACACATGGTCATAAATGAGGGTCTCGAAAATTTCAACTCATACCTTAGTGAAGTATTTTTTGAATACTTAACCAATTACCTTTTTGCATCAACAATTGTGCGAAGAAGGTAACATTATATCCTTTATAATTCCAAAGAGATCGTATGACAATATCAACAATCCTTGATATCGGAGATTAATATCTCTAGTCATCAATTAGCTACTTAAATCTTTCGATTTGTAAGCCAATGAAAAAGTTCATGTATCCTTTTATAAAAGAAGAATCTCTTGGTCAACTCATACTCTTTATACTCGATCATAAATGATGGAGTTAATATCTACTTTCTCCAAGAACACTTTCTTGAGTAAGTGGATGAGAGCGTACGAGTTAGATCTAGTCCATATGAATTCTCTAATTCAAAGGTCTAGAAATTTTAAATGAGGATATTAGCCATACGCTTTATTAAATAACTTTTCGCCAAAAGTCAATCAATCATCGCGTTGCTACGTTCGGGTAGTTTGAGGAAAGTTTTGGGAATTGATATACTCAAATTTCTCTTCACTAAGATCATGTCTTAGGAATCGATATTACTTCTTTCAAGTAACTACCTTTTAGAAACGAGTTTGTTCATTTTTCAAAGATTGATCGCAACAAAATTAACAATTTTAACATCTATAACAAAATCAATTTACGGTCATTTAGTTTATGCAATTGTTTTATTTATAACAAATAAAACTCCCACTATATTTATTTAATGTCCCTAATATAGTAGGTTTTCCAAGATCCCTATTTTCGTTGAGATGGTGCTAGCGTCGGCGTGACACCAAAACAACTAGATAAGGTAGGTTCTCCAACCAATCATTCCATATGATTCTTGGTTTGTGAAATATCACATGTATATCCACAAACTTTGCCCCGATGCCCAATCCGATTAGAAAACATCGTTAAGTAACCTTTCTCTATTTGCTCCTAGTAAATCCGATTTACACCCCGACACGGATGATGGAACACGATGTCCCGCGTCGGCGAGAATGCATCAATGAACGATCATACACGTTAGAAGGGGATAGAGAGAAGGAGGGCGATTTAACTTAATCATGTTTTGTTTGGGACAATCAATTAAGTGACACTTGTTTGGTGGTCATGTAAGCATACACCCATACCTAGCCTATGACAATTCATAGCAATCACAAGCAATCACATATAAGCATCTCATAGTTGTGGGTTTGTATGGCTCCTGCTTGCATTAGTTTCGCCACATCGTCCATGGAGCAAAACTAATCTAATCCTTGCCCTCCCACTAAATTCTATAAGGATCTAAATCCTATATAAAATAAAGGTGCAAAATACATGTGAAAACATCCTATTCCCTTCCTATCCTTAGGGGCATGCAAGCCTCACAAGTTACATCAAAAATTAATCAAAAATTAATTAATGGCACCAAAGGCCGCATTACAAACATTCACACATGCATTCATTTACAACCACAAGGCATTGAGTCTTGAGCCATACTAAACCCACTATCCACCTACAAAACAAAGTTAGCACATACAAGAACTTTGTTTCCAATTAACGATTTTCAAGCATCTTTGCGTATCGTTTGCTATAAGTAAATTCCGTGTACAAATCCTCAATTTTAAACAACCAAACTTGTTTAAATTCATTTAGAAAGTTCTTTCAACATCCCATAACAGAAAGGAGATCAAACAAGGAGTTTTCTAATTAAATTCAACTAGTTTGAATACTTAGAAAAACAGTAATTTACCAAAAAACGTAACTAATGGAATCCAACAAAAACAACAGTTTTCGGTCTCCAAAAATTCTCAAATAAATTACTTAAGCTCCTTATCAAAGTTGTGACTACCAGTAAAAAATTCAAGAAGAGATCTTAAACCATCTGGGAGAATCAAAAAAGACAAATCTCTTACAAGTGCACGAAACACCGTTATGAGATTTTCAGCTTATCCTCTCAACCATTTGGTCTGTTAGACCACCTTCTATCCAGTTTTTATATATACAATATACATAGAAAAACTTGTTTAGACTACAGGCTATCCATTCATGAAAAGAAAACAACCAAGTTTAGTTCAATAATATTAAGTTACAGCCTAAACAATCAACAAATTCTGTACTGGGACAGACTGTCAATCGAAAGGTTTTAACCTAGTTGAAGGTCCAAACATCCACGAAAAATTACGAAATTAATTTTCCTGGAATCCTAACTCAACATAGAACAACTCCATTTAAACAAAATTTTTAAAGGAGTTCTCAGTTGGTACAGTTTATTAGAACAATCGATTTGCTCAACAAACTGGATCTGACAAGATCTTCCTTTTCATACTTGAAAACCCACTAATTAATCCGAGTCATGCAACAAGTTATACATGCTCAGAAAGAGCTTCAAGTCCTCTTTATTTCTAGCCATAGAACACTGGTACTTATATTCAAAATATAAATCTTTCAAGCCATTCAAACAGGACAGTGCAAGCAAAAACTGGTTCTGCGCACTGTCGCCGTTTTATTCACAGTAAATCCATACTAATTCAGAAAAATGTGAATCCAACGACAAAAGAATCACAATCCACAGATCTACAACTTTCATGTAGATGGAAAGATCTTCCAGAGAACTTATCACATCCAAAAACGCGAAATAACACAGAAAATACCATTTCCAGACAGCAAACAAACGCATCATCTCTACTAATCCATTAATTAGCCAATTTCTCTTAATTAAGTGTTAAAATAGCTTAAGTACGACCATGTGCTCTGATACCACTGTTAGAAAGTGTGCTAATTTTTTTTTTATGCTAATTACCAATTAATTAACCAAGCAAACATAGCACACACAAGATCTAGTACACAAGCTATTCAAACACACGAGAAAAAAGGGAAATCGATACCTCCCGCGAAATCGTATTCGCGGGGCTCGACCAAGGCATGGGAATCGATGGCGTGCCTTCTCCACCGTCTCCACCACGTCTCGTAACCGCCCTCGAGTCCACCAAGGAGGATTAATCACGTTCTACAAGGTACGTGCTAGCATACCCAAAGAACAAGCCTAATCCCTATGGTTTTCTCTCTTGCATCAATCAACAACCTTGATTTAGAGGAGAGAAAATAGCTCAACACATGAGCAAATAAGAGGGAGAGAGGAGGAAGGTGGCGGCCTCATGGGAGGGAATGAGAGGAGAGAGAAAGCTAGGTGGAGGCTCTCATAAGTGGTCCTTATATAGAGCACAAAACCTAATTGACCTCTTGCATAATTACAACTATGCCATCCCACCTACCACCATATTGGGCAGCCACGTTTTGGGCCTATTTGGGCCACTTAATCCACTCAATTTAGTCTCTAATTCTATTAATTAAAGCCTCATTTATTTGCTCTTTAATTGGGCTATCTATTTGCTATTTAAATAACGGCCCAATTAATCAATATAACCATTTATATTGATAAGTGTTGAACTAAATTAATTATTAACTCATTAATAATTATTTTAGGATTAGTTAATGCATTAATTTATTTCTATATGATCCATTGACTTAATTAATTATAACGGTTCACAACGGTATATAATTAATTAATCAATCGTATCATATTTCCACAGAACCTACTGCTGTGAATAAATAAATAATGCACTGTGTGATTAATGTCCTATTTGTGTGACCCTTTGAGGATTTATGCTATGTTGGCCATGGAATTAAATCGTTATTTAATTCCAATAATCATAAGCGGTATCTAGCAACACGTTATGACTCCCAATTCGCATAAATAGTGTACTGCTACAATATTTCAATCCTGCATAAGAGAATAAATATGTTTCTCTATTTTGATTCTTATGTCGCACGATATCATCGTATAATCCAAGATAGGAATGTGTCATTCTTGCAGATTATACGTTTCTTGATCTAGAGATAATTGTATAAAGTTGCATGCAAACAATCTATCTCCATCAAGGGGCCCAAACAGATATCGTCACTCACTAAGTGAATTAATGAGGGACATACGGTTTTCTTGATGATTAACTTTTCCCCGCACAATTCAAGAGAACATAAATAAAGTCCGTATAGCAGCCCTTATCGGGAATCAGCGGTAGACAGTATTTATTGAACCCATCCTCATGTGGAAAAGATAAACATCTCAAACTTAGAACCAAAATCACAACGAAATAAACAATGACACATAACACAATCCATATGTTTATTTCGATGGGTCAAGTCCTGTGCTATGTTCCATAACATACACATATGCAACTAAGTTGGTAACTCTTTACCTATGATTAGTAGAACTTAATCATCACTTAACTTGCATACTAATCTTTTATGATAATTAATGTTCCTTGTTAATTATCAAGATTATGGACCGTTTAGATTTATTATTGTCATTCTAAAGAATGATCAACAGAGATCTACAATTCAGATCCTCAACCTGAATGATCTGTCAATAATAAACCTAGGAACAGATGATAAAATCTCATCCAAAACATAAACTAATAATTAAGTCATTAAATTATTGACTTCTAGGACATAACTCTAACAATTATATATGTGACTATTGAAGTTAATATGTTATATATGTAATTGTTGAAATTAATATATATAACTGTTGAAGTTAATATATGTAACTGTTGAAGTATATATGGATCTGTTGAAATTATATATGTGACTATTGAAGTTAATATGTTATATATGTAACTGTTGAATTTAATATATATAACTGTTGAAGTCAATATATATAATTGTTGAACTTGGCATATTTAAATGTTGAATGTAATATTTAAAGTGGGCATATTTAAATTATTGAAGTTGGCATATATATTAGGTTCAACAGTTATATATATTAACTTCAACAGTTATATATATTAACTTCAACAATTATAATCAATATATAGTGTCAATATATAGTGTCTGTGAGAGAGGGGAGTGGGAGGGGGAGCACACGCGGAAGGAATGAGAGGGGGACGAGCGTACGTAGCAGGGAGAGAAACAGAGTGATTTCCAGAAATAGAAAACGCGTAGAGCCAAAAATAGAAAAACGCGTGGGGATGATAGGGATGATGAATATCGGGATGATCCTTATCACCCCCGATTGTTTTAAGTGGTAATTCAACTAAGGAAATATTACATTATGCCTACGGGCCTTTCCTCTAAAAAAAAAAAAGGAAATATTACATGATATATGGAAACGGTAAAATTTATTGAAGTTCCTTTCATTGATTTTACATGGGTAAATTTGTCCAAGGAAAAATAGCATAATGTCCGGAGTGTATTTTCGCGTCCAAAACACCTCCCATTTTGAACAAAATGTGATCAATTGACCCCACCTTTTTTTTAAAAAAAAAAAATGTTGTCTTGTATATAAAAAAAAATACTTATTACATAAAACTTTGTATGGATACACTAAATTGAACCATAAATAATCATATGATATTAATTGCTGAATCTCATTTATTACTAACTATTCAATTTGATATTATAACATTAATATTGTACATTTATTGAATCTAATTTTTTTTCTGGCTCCGTCAGACGAAACACCCACCGGTATTTACATCATCAAGTCCTCTTATTTTTTAAATTTTAGATGGTGCACCCCGCAACTCATGGTTTTCACTTTCTTTCTTCTCTTCTTTCCAAATGGAATTCAAACGGAACCATTGACAAAATCGGATATAAACCCTCTAATCATCTTGAATCAGAAATAAGCCCCTGCAATCTTCATAATCGGATATAAACCCCTCTAATTTTCTTTAGTTTAAATATAAACCCTTTCCTGCAATTTTAATCATAAATTAAAAAAAAATATCTGAGCTTTACTATTATGACTCAAATACCCCTATACTACCCCTACATTGCTCTTCGTCCTATGCTGGACGATTCTTCTTCCCACCTTGCTCTCCTTAAATTAATGATGTTTGGTTATAAGTCATAACTCAATTTTAATTGCACAATAAATTTTGGGATTAATTTGAAATGATCAAGTGAAAACTGGAATTCTTTCTGTCATGTCATCTCTTAACATCATTCGTTAAATTTAACTTTGTATCAACCTTATTTAAAGATGCACATTTAACTATTTCTATGACTAATATTTATATGATTTTCCATAACCTGTACGCATAAATTAAGATTCAAAAGGTCAGACATACATTAACATACAAATACACATCTTGAGTCCCGATTGATATACATATTGATTCAATATATATGGAACCGAATCCTCTACGGAACTTCAAAGTTCCGCATCGTGGAGAACTTTTAATTTGCACTGTCCGATCCATTCGATGGAATCTAAAGGTCAGGATTTACAGGCGCTATTAAAAGAAACATAAGAACTCGCCTTTCTCTCTTCTCCGTCAAGGGACAGAAAACCCCCGTCAGATCCGACTTGTGCCTTTCTCTTCTCACACGCGCCGCCTCACCTAGTCAATCTTTTGTTGACAGCTTGTACCGCACAAGCCATACACCGCCTCGGAGCTCTGTTTTTTTTTTCCAGTTTCGTTCTCTAACCTTCTAATCGCTTTCCTCTCCATCGTTTTCCTTGTTCTTTTATGATTTCAATAATTGTTTTGAGAAGTAGCCATTTGAGTTGCATGATTTAATCTATGTTTGTTTGTGTTTAGTGTTTATATTCACATACATACTTAAGCTTCTCATTCATAGACATGATTCGAACCTCAAATCTGTAAAAAAAGAGTCGATTTTGGTTCCTCACCACTCACCAGCTTTTGTTTGGTATACTGGAGCTCAGCTCAATAGGTATCAATGATCTGGTATAAAGCCCGATCTGTATGACACGAGCTTGAAATGTATCACTTACATTGAAATACTGTTCTTGTATTTTTCATTTCTGTGTAGGTGAATCAGTCATTTGTAACCTTAATTTGGTTTACCAGGTTCCCTAATTTTAATTTTAAAGTGTATGAATTTATTTTGTAGATCTCAAGGCCAACGATTCTGCTGGATTTGTAATATTTTTGTGGCTTTTCTCGAGATCTCAGACAGACAAGCTCACTCACTATCTTAATTTATCTTCCTTTTTGTTGAATTATAAAAATAATTATTCTGTTCCATAAAAAGAAAGACACTAATTTCTTAAAATAGAATCATATAAAAGGCAGACAAGATATTAACATTGTTACTATAAGATTTATTATTGTTGTTGTTAAATTTTCTATTACTCTTCTTGCAAATTTTATACTGTACATTGTATGTAATGAGTAAAATTTATATTCGGATTGGGAAGTGGAGACGTTACTATAATCCCTACTCTTGTGATTAATATGGATGCAGTACCCCAGGCAATTTGTGCTAGTTTTAAAGAAACTACCGAACCAGCAGTTTGTCTAAGTGAAGGTACTGACCAAGCAAGATTTGTCAGAAAGGAGGAGAACCGAACCGTTTAAAGCATATATTCTTTGTATCATTGCAAAACTATGAATGATTTCTTTGTATCATTCATCATTGCATATATTTTGGCAACATTTTGTAGACAGGAGTAGATAGTTTTTTTTTTTTTTTGACAATATTTTGTAAACATATTAGTGACCATAGGTTCTGGTTCCATGAAACTGAGAACGTTTATGTAAGTGTTGGAAAGATCTCACTTTCTAATTTTCTTTGTTGTTTCTAATTCTCTTTTATTACAACTATGAGCATGAACAAATGAAACAATGAGTTCAATCAAACACTACACAACATTTTGCTCCAATTTTATTCAAATAGGCAGCAAAAATACGAGTAGACATACATTCACCAAATGAAACCAAAAAAATCCCTAGCTCGAGGTGTCAATTCCTTCATCATAGCAATGCCTTTCAGTAATTATGCAAGCTCATCTAGCAAGCCTTCAATAATAAAAAAAAAAAACGCAAGTTATTAATTGAAAATATTCCAGTAGAAGGAAAATGAAAACCCAACCAAGAATGCATGAATAATATGATAAACTAAAATGTGATATTTAAAGCAATTTATATGACTTGTAACTGTTATTAAAAAAATTGATTAATTAATTAATGCTGGATATGAGTATACCTGTCAGACAAAGACAATGAATGAAAAGCAACAAATTATATAAAGAAGAAGTAAAAGGTCCACACGAAATTCCATAACAGAAGAAGTTTCTAGTAACTAACCAGAGATTATTGTTTTGTCCATGGTGAGAAGGCGGAGAGAGAGCAACAAATCGGTTGATTTGAGGAGAGGAGTTGTTTTCGATTTAATCACCATTCTAGAGTTTCGAAGGAAACTAGCGCGCATGAGAGGGAGGGGACGGAGAGTATGACGGAAATTAAAGAGAGATCGGAGAGTAACTATCGTGAGGATATTTTTTTCAAATTCTTTTAGCGTCTATAAATCCTAACTGTTGGATTTGATCGAATGGATCGTATAAAAAGTTCTGCACCGTGCGGAACTTTGAAGTTCCGTAGAGGATTCGGTTCCCAATATATATTGCCTCTGCCTCACGTATTCAGGTCACTTGCCGTAGAATTTACTGGAGAGAGAGAGAGAGAGAGAGAGGACAATCAAGCGAAATTTGGAAATAAAATTTTCCAATTGAAAGATTTTTTGGTTTTAGCGATTTGAAAAGGAAAAGAAAAAAATATCGCTGAGTAGGGAAGAAGAATCGTCAAGATGAAGAGGGGTATTTCAGTCATAATAATAAAGTTTAGATACTTTTTATTTAATTTATGATTTAAAATGCTGGGAAGGGTTTGTATCCAAACAAAAGAGAATTAGAGGGGTTTATATCTGATTATAAAGATTGTAGGGGTTTATTTCTGATTAGAGAAGATTAGAGGGGTTTATATCCGATTTTCTCTTTATTTTAATTATTATTTTTCTTAATCTTTAAATTCTTGTACTCAAAATTAATGGGAGTTCATTTGTACCGACTATCGATCCGATACTATCCTATCATAACTAATAATTAATTAATTAATATACCCAGAAGAAGAGAACCCCTGCCTCTCAATTGAAAAAAAAAATAAGAATAATTAAATTATAAGATTGCATTCATTCATTTTTTCCACTACCATATATAATTTCCATGACATACCGAAATTGATGCTTGAACAAAAAAAAAAAGGAAAAAATTAAGCCGTCAGGCAGCACCTCAAACGACTGAACAAATAATTGGGTTGGTTGGGTGCAACAGAACTATCTACATCTCATCTCAGTACTTACCGACTCATCCCGACCGGTACTCTATTTACACATGCCTCGTCTATCTATATACGGTACATATGAAAATGAATTGAAGAGGGTCTCAACTCTCAACTATATATCTCCATCCTCACTGTCGATGGCCATCACCCTAACTGGCCCGAACCAAGCACCCGTGCCCCCTTGCGCCTTGACTCCCCCAAGTGGACGTGCATTATTAGCCGACACGTCGCAACTTCCCTTCGTCTCTTTCACCTTCTTCTGCTCCTTCACCTTCTCTTCCTCCTGCTCTTTCAGGTCCGCCGGTGGCAGAAAGCAATCCATCGACAGCCCCACAATATTAAAATCAACCTCTTCGATCTCCCACGTCTCTACCATGAGCGACTTTGTATGTCCGCGGCCCTCGCAGGCTCTGGCCCCACTGGACCGCAAAAGCGACGCTGAGGTGCGCCCTGAGTGCGCTATGTTGACACCCTCAATGGTTCGGTAGTCGCCAAGAGACGATTCCATGTTAGTTTCCCAGAAAACGCTATCCTTGCTATCGCTGCCTTGGATTTTGAGCAGGTGGCTGTCTTCTATCTGGACTAGCAGACCCGTTTTCTGGCTGAAATAGCCCCACGTCGTGTGCCTCACCACCTCAACCTGGCCACTGCTGCGTGCCTGCAGAGACCCAGCCTCGGTGTCCACTCGCAGGACAAAGCAGTCATGGCCCGACACGGTTTTCTCCCCGACCCAGATTGCATCTGAGAAGAGGTCAGCCGTTGACTTTGGGTCAAGACCCTGTAATTAATTGCAATTATATATTAATCATTAATTATACGACCGTCGGCTTCTAATTTAATTTATTACATGTATGATCTGCAGCTTGCCTCTCACCGCACATGGATCAATCGATGTTTGTACTTTGTACAATATAATTCCTTAAGTTTACAAAAACCATAAGATAATATATATAATTAATTAAATACCTGAATGCACCGACGGAGGGGCCGGGGTGGGCCACGGGAAGCGTGGGCATGCTGCCAGGGAGTCTGTCGCCAGGCCACCTTGCCATCGCTGCCGGCAGTGATCTTACAGCCTGACACAACAAGCTCAATGCACCAGAGGTTCGGGCGTTGCTGCCAGAGCACAAAACCGCCGGTCTCTCCCCCCGATCGGCTGCTGTTGCTGTTGCCACAAGAAGAGGACGATTTCATGTGGAGCTTCCCCATGGCGTACATGCTGGTGACCTTACCCAGTGCGTTGTCGCCGCCTGCTGCTGCCACGTACTGCTGCACTATGTACTTAGCCATCGACGCCTCCTGTATATATTCATGCCAATTCATCAGACTTTTCATTATTAGTTTGCCATTTATTATGAATAATAATACCTAATATATTTATTGTCCTTGCTAAGCAAGGCTAGCTCCACGCAGGTATATATCATGTTAAATAATAAATTAAGTACTCACAATAGGGTCGTCCTTGATGCCAGTGCCGACGATGGAGCTGTGATGTCGGACAGGGTGTGAGAGGAGAGGGGCACCGATTACGCCGAGCATGAGCTGCAGCTCGGCCCCGCGGCTCAGAGAGGACGATACCTGCATCGATCGGTCCCTGATCTGAGACCGCATCCATGCCGTGACATTCTTCAGCCGGGCTGCAGCGTTGGCATTGTTACTGTTGCAGGACAGAGCAAAGCCGGCGGTCTCGTCAGGCAGCGGCACTTCCAGCACCGTTTCCAGCGCATGCTCTCTCTCTGAATTCGGGCACAACTTCCTCATTAATTAATACAGATAGTAAATATAATTGAGAGGGCTAGGTTTATGGAGGGAAGGAGAGAGACAGAGAGAGATGGTGGTGAGGAGTGCTCAACTGATAACATGGAAGGGATTATATATATATATATATATATATATATATATAATAGTACATAATTAATTAATAATTATGAAGGATGAGATCATGAGAAGGTTGGTCGTGATGGCACGACGTTCTCTCTCTTTCAGTCCATCCATCGACCGGATGCATGATCCCTGCCGACCAATACGAACCGTCCGATCTAAAGCTGATAGCGCAGATATATATGCTCGCGCTGTCCATCGCAAGGCTTTAATTTCCTCGAAACTTCTTTTTAATCGATCACGTCCTTATAAATTATTTTATTATTTTAATAATATATATATCAATTTTATTATTAGACAAAAAGGCCGCTCCTATTGGGCGCTGTCGATTGCTTTTTAGGCAAATGATGATTGTCAATAATTAGTTTTAAACATTTTTCTTCTAATTTAAGGTAAACGGGGTTTACTTTATTTAAAAAATATATCTTCTTCCTCTCCTCCTTAGACATTTCAGCTTTTGTCTCCGAGTTTTGTGCCCTCTTTTTTTCTTCTCAGCTTTTTTTTTATTTATTTTTTATTTTCCCCCTTTGACGTTCTCAACCTGTCCCTCATCAAGTTGTTATGTATTAATATTGGTCCCAGAAGATATCAAACTTAAATTCATATAAATAAATGGTGTCATATCCAACTACATAAATTCATAAAGTGTTAATTTCACAATGCAGAGAGTTTAACCAAAAAAATAAATTAAATAAAAGAAAGATGGCCAGGCAGAAAGAAAATTTCATTAATAAAAAAGATAGTGGAATAACTAAGTACCAGCAAAATATATTTGATTTCCAACAAAATATATTAGATTCTTGTCCTTATCAATTCGAAACTACAAAAAGGTGTACAACTAATCAGATGGTACGATCGAGGGGGAAATTTTATGATAATCTGCTGTTAAGGGTCTCTAAGTCTAAACTGACTATTATAGGTTGCTAAATTAATTAATCGATTGCTCGTATTTGCAAGCTGCATATATTCCGCAATTCCGCCTGCAGTAAAATTTCACTTCATTTGATAAGATAAAAAGTTGTTAAGCTACCATTAACGTACTAATTCGGATAAATTAAACATAAATAAAATTAATGTGCCGACACATGAGTTGTGCCTAGCTATGGCATTATAATTAATAAATTAATTAATCGAAAAAGCAAATACTCGTTACCATTTCCTTCCTAATTAACGTATATATAAATGCTAAAGGCAGCGTTTGGATGCATTGAGAAGAAGGAGGAAGAAGGGAAGAAGGAAAGAAAAAAATTATAAACAATCCAAACTCTTCACAAAGTTACACACTTCCCAATATTTCTTCCCACTTCTTCTCTTCTTCCCTTCTTCCCACACCTATCCAAACGGAGCCAAAATGAAAGCGATATATAGCCTTCTCATTAGAGGTCTAGGAGTGCCAATAGATAATGGTAATCCTATGCTGCGTTTGGATGAGTCTAGAAATAAGGGAATAGCTTCTTCCTACTCCCAAATTTATTATAAACAATTTAAACTTTTCACAAAATTACACACTTCCTAATACTTCTTTCCTTATTCCTCTTATTCCCACACTATCCAAACGGAGCTATATAGGGGTTGTTTGGATCGCTTAGGAATTTGGGAAAGTTGCAATTTTTAGGAATAAATTTATTGGGAAGTGTGTAATTTTGTGAAGAGTTTGGATTGTTTATAATAAATTTATAGTAAGAAGATGAAATTTCCTAAATTTCTTGGAGAATCCAAACAGCCCCACAGTGAATTTATACTATGCTGATGTGTTTTGTCCAGCAGATGGTGCCATGATAAACACTCTCAAATGGATTTTCATGGGATTGAGGCTCTTTCAGGTTTGAAGATAAATTTTCACAAGAGTGAGATATATTCTATTAATGTTTTTAATAATGAAATAGATGCTTTAGCAAATACCTTTGGCTGTCCGGTGGTGATTTTCCCCATCTCCTATTTAGGGTCCCTGTACATTGGAAGAAATTGAAAAATAGAAATTGACAGGTGATATTGAATAAATTTTAGTCCAAATTACAAAGGGTGGCAAGGGAACTTTTTGTTGGAAGGAAGATTACTTTGATAAAAAGTCTTAAGTCTTTTATCCCAAATAAGTTGGGGTAGGCTAGAAATGACATCCCGACTCTGGTCATTTCTTGTATATATGGCTGAGTTTTTACGCTGGCTCGTAAGTCTATCGCAAGCATGCGGGTTTGAACCCTGGACCTCTTAGAAGATAACCAAGTGCTCTTACCAAACAAGTTGGGGAAGATTACTTTGATAAAAAGAAGTAATTTAAATAGTGGCGCTATGAACTGTAATAGCGCCGCTATACGACTTGGTAGACCGCTACGGTGCGAAACTAAAAGTGTCGCTATAGCGGTGTTCATTGGTATATACTATATAGTAATATTACTTAAAACTATATTTATTTTTGACCTTTTATTTCTTATGATGGCTATAATAGTAAAAATTAGTAAAATATAGATGCATTATAATGGTATTTTAGAGAAATATAGCGACACAATGTATTACGTGCTAGTATAGAATCAATATTACAAACATATCTTTGACATATAACCTTCGACTGACATGATCTAATAAAGTACAATGAGATTTGTCTATTGCAATAATAGATTGTAAAGTATATATGTTAAATTTAACTATTATAACATGCATATAATTTAATGTGATATTAAATTTTTAATTAAAAATATGTATATGTTATAATAAATAAGTACAAATGTACATGTCCGTTATGATTCTATAGCAGCCGCTAAATGATCCCTATCCGCTATCTGCTATGATATGAGGTTGTCCGTTACCAACATGTTATCCACTATTTAAACCTTTTATAAAAAGTGTTCTTTCCTCTCTGCCCTTATATATGTTGTCTTTTCACAAGATGCTTGTAGTGATTCAGAAAAAAGATTGATCAAATTAGGACAAACTTCTTATGGAATTATGGAGTCACCAAGAAATATCACTTAGTTAGATGGGTTGTGGTATGTAAATCATACAAAAATGGGGGCATAGAGTTGGCAAATTTGAAAATTATGAATACAGTCTTATTATGTAAGTGGTTGTGGAAGTTGAGAGATAACTCAATGTCTGGTTTGTGGAAAGATATGATCCAATATAATTATGGCCACTTTGGGATAGATAAGAAAAAAATATATATTTTTGGATTAAAGTAATTGAAAATGCACACATTGTGAATATAAATTGTAAATTCAAGATAGGGAATGGGGTGGGGGTTAAATTTTGGTGGATAATTGGTGTGATGATCAACTATTTAAAGTGGCATACCCTTCTTTGTTCCAAATAAGTATAGCCCAAATATTACAGTTGCTAAAGTAGCAGTAGTCTAGTAGAAGACAATTTGAGAAATTTGAGATTCAAAAGACAACTGAATTCTGTTCTGATACAAGATTTTTGGGTGTTTAAGTAAAATGATAATGAATCATGTTCCACTTTTTTTGTCCTCAGATAGAGTGTTATGGGGCTTGAAGGCTAATGGAAAATTTTCCACCAAGTCTCTATATCAATGGTTGGAATATGGAGGGTCAGCATATCTGATAATGCTTGGCTTTGGAAATTAAAATTACCTATAAAGATAAAGATGTTTATCTGGATTCTAAGTAAGAGAAGATTGTTTATTAGGGACAATTTTGTCATTAAAGGGTGGGAGGGAGATCTTACATGCTGTTATTGCACCAATAATCTAGAGACCATAGATCATCTCATGTTCAAATGTGTATAAAATGTCAAGATATGTGTTAGGAAGTGCATAATTTTTATTTTTATAGCTAATTACACTTAATTAACCACAAATAATCATGCACAAAAGTAGATCTAGTGCTTAATGTCATTCACACACAAGAGATAAGGTTTAAAGCTATACCTCTCCTAATCTCATAATTAGGAGGTTTAAATCAAAGGCTTAGAAGTCGGTGGCGTGCTCTCCTTGCGCCTCCACCACGGTTGAAGGCCGTCTCGAGTCCACCTAGAGTTTAACCACCTCCTTACAATTCTTGTGCTAGCAAGAGGAAGGAGAGAGGCTAATCCAAAGGCTTTCCCTTTTCTAATTAATCTATACTTTAATGGAGGAGGGAAATCTATGCTCAACACATGAGCTAGAGGTGGAATAAGAGCAAGAGAAGAGGAAGAAAATCTGAATTTTCTTCTCTAATTTTCGTCCAAAATGGAAGTGGGAAGATGGAGGCTAATTTTCATTAATTCATTAATTAATGGAGTCACCAAGAAATATCACTTAGTTAGATGGGTTGTGGTATGTAGATCATACAAAGATGGGTTGTGGTATGTAGATCATACAAACTTCTTATGGAATTATGGAGTCACCAAGGAATATCACTTAGTTAGATGGGTTGTGGTATGTAGATCATACAAAAATGGGGGCATAGAGTTGGCAGATTTGAAAATTATGAATACAGTCTTATTATGTAAGTGGTTGTGGAAGTTGAGAGATAACTCAATGTCTGGTTTGTGGAAAGATATGATCCAATATAATTATGGCCAATTTGGGATAGATAAGAGAAAAAAAAATTATTTTTGGATTAAAGTAATTGAAAATGCACACATTGTGAATATAAATTGTAATTCAAGATAGGGAATGGGGTGGGGGTTACATTTTGGTTGGATAATTAGTGTGATGATCAACTATTTTAAGTGACATACCCTTCTTTGTTCCAAATAAGTATAGCCCAAATATTACAGTTGCTAAAGTAGCAGTAGTCTAGTAGAAGACAATTTGAGAAATTTGAGATTCAAAAGACAACTGAATTCTGTTCTGATACAAGATTTTTGGGTGTTTAAGTAAAATGATAATGAATCATGTTCCACTTTTTTTGTCCTCAGATAGAGTGTTATGGGGCTTGAAGGCTGATGGAAAATTTTCCACCAAGTCTCTATATCAATGGTTGGAATATGGAGGGTCAGCATATCTGATAATGCTTGGCTTTGGAAATTAAAATTACCTATAAAGATAAAGATGTTTATCTGGATTCTAAGTAAGAGAAGATTGCTTATTAGGGACAGTTTAGTCATTAAAGGGCGGGAGGGAGATCTTACATGCTGTTATTGCACCAATAATCTAGAGACCATAGATCATCTCATGTTCAAATGTGCATAAAATGTCAAGATATGTGTTAGGAAGTGCATAATTTTCATTTTTTATAGCTAATTACACTTAATTAACCACAAATAATCATGCACAAAAGTAGATCTAGTGCTTAATGTCATTCACACACAAGAGATAAGGTTTAAAGCTATACCTCTCCTAATCTCGTAATTAGGAGGTTTAAACCAAAGGCTTAGAAGTCGGTGGCGTGCTCTCCTTGCGCCTCCACCACGTTTGAAGGCCGCATCGAGTCCACCTAGAGGTTAACCACCTCCTTACAACTCTTGTGCTAGCAAGAGGAATGAGAGAGGCTAATCCAACTGCTTTCTCTCTTCTAATTAATCTATAATTTAATGGATGAGGGAAATCTATGCTCAACACATGAGGTAGAGGTGGAATAAGAGCAAGAGAAGAGGAAGAAAATCTGAATTTTCTTCTCTAATTTTCGTCCAACACATCAGCTAGAGGTTCATTAATTCATTAATTAATGATCTATACAATTGCTTTGTTGCACCTCAAATTGGACTTTTAAGTAACAATTTAAATAGAAGCCCAAACAGCTCATATAAATAAAAATATGTTGAACATAATTAATTATTAACTTATTAATAATTAATATGAGATTAGCCAATGCATTAATTTATTTCTATATGATCCCTTTGACTTAATTAATTATAACGGTCCGCAACGGTATATAATTGATTAGTCAACTCATCATATTTTCGCAATACACACTGTTGCGAATAAATAAAAAATGCACTGTATGGTTAAAGCTCTATTTGTGTGATCCATTGAGGATTTATACTTAGTTGGACATGAAAATAAACCACTATTTATTTCCAATAATCATAAGCGGTATCTAGCAACACGTTATGATTCTCAATTCGTATAAATAGTGTACTGCTACAGTATTTTAAATCCTGTATAAGAGAATAAAAGTATTTCTCTATTTTGATTCTTATGTCACACGATATCATCGTATAATCCAAGATATGAATGTGTCATTCTTGCAGATTATACGTTTCTTGATCTAGAGATAATTGTATCAGTTGCTAGCAAACAATCTATCTCCATCAAGGGGTCCAAATAGATATCGTCACTCATTAAGTTAATTAATGAGGGACATACTGTTATCTTGATGATTTAGTTTTTTCCCGCACAATTCAAGAGAACATAAATAACGTCCGTATAGCAGCCCTTATCTGGAATCAGCGGTAGACGATATTTATTGAACCTATTCTCATGTGGAAAAGATAAACATATCAAACTTAGAATCAAAATCATAACGAAATAAATAATGACACATAACACAATCCATATATTTATTTCGTTGGGTCATGTCCTGTACTATGTTCAATTAACATAAACATATGCAATTAAGTTGGTTATTCTTAACCTATGATTTATAGAACTTAATCATCACTTAACTTGCATATTAATCTTATTGATAATTAATGTTCCTTGTTAATTATCAAGATTATGGACGTTTTAGATTTATTGTTGTCATTTACTACTAAATGAAAAGCAGAGATCTATAATTCAGATCCTCAACCTGAATGATCTGTCAACAAATAAATCAAGGAACAAATGATATAAAATCATCAATGACATAAAACATAGAAGTAGCCAAATACGATTAATTTCTAGGACATATCTCTAACAATATGGGCATAAATTTTACAAAGATTACAAATTGTAACTAGACTACAGAATTTAGAAGAGTTGATGGGTATTAATTATTCCAAATTATGATAAAAAGAGAGCCTTTAGCTATTGGTGTGTTGCCATTCTTTAGGGGATATGGAAGCAAAGAAATGATAGATGTTTTAATCACGTCAAAACTCAATCACTTAAACAATGCATCTCATATATAAGAAGTTTGATTATGTTTTGGTCAGGACTCTGGAAGGGGCCTCTCAAGCTGGAAATTATTGGCTTGCTACCTGGGCTAGAGATGCTGCCAGCAGGGGGAGCAGGAACAGTGGAAGAGGGGCATTAGCAATTGATTCATATTACCTGACTTTATTATTGTTTTGTACGTGGTTTCAGATTGAATGGTCCTTGCATATTGTAATTCACATGGCTACTAATAATAATGTTACATTTTGGGTGCAAGGGTTAGAAATAATAAGATAGGAGAGGGGCACCTGTACCAGTTGTGAGAAGCACTAGTGCCGAGTTTTTACGTTTTGATTCGTGTTGTTTTTTCTGAAATGATTGCTTGTACTTCTGTATTACGTGAGTAATGAGAAGTGTTGGGATAACCCACTTATTTTCAAAAAAAAAAAAAAAAAAAGAAGAAAGCGATATGGGCATATGGCCGGATGATTCCATCAAACCCAACCTTAACTCAAATTTGTAAGTTCAAATTACCAATCCAAACTGTTCAATATAATTTTCATATTGAAATTTTCGTCAAATTTTTTTTAAGAAAAATAAGGATCAAGCCCCTATCTTAATTAATAATTCATAATTAATTTTCATCAAATCTGATTAGATCTCTTAAAGATAATTTTTAAATTTAAAAATTCAAATTACCGATCCAATATACATATATTTATGGAGTATTGTCTTGAATCCATCGTTTTTTTTTTCTTTCTTTTTTCTAATTGTATGTACCAGTGGGGATTAATTTTCCATTTTCTCGAAAAGTACCAATGTAGTTAATTAAATATATATATTGAAATTAAGCGCGGACGATATGAGCCATATGAAAATTAATGTACATAACAGAACATGATCTCTCATATATATGTTCATTCATGTGGCTGTGTCTGTGGATAAAACCAAAACTGGTGTTCGGCGCGCAACTATTTAATACTATTAGCAAACAACAAAAAGATGAAGATGACGAAAAAAGACACATGCATCCCTACTGATAGAACATCCGGCCACTGATTGATCAAATTAACTTAATTTTCTGGTTGCTGGTTGCTGCTTGTGCTTGAACACACACTCAAACATGCAACTAACTAACATGTACATGTACATTTTTGTATGTTCGCCATCATATTATGCTGTTTGGATCATGTAATAAGTGAATTAATTAATTAGGAATCAACACACCAACACGATAACGACAACATCACAACAACAATGCATCTCTTTGCTTTTGCTACGTGTCAACACACAGAAGAATATTATCAATTACACCACCCTTCATTCATGCATGATGCTTTTCAAATTTATAATTACTTCTTTTATAATTTTCAAACAACGAATCCGCTGAATTTATATAATAATAATAATAACAATTGTTGAATACTTGAATTAGGGCAGGCAACTAGGGGTCGGTCGGAGAAAAATATTAATTAATTTGCGTAACAGG
This sequence comes from Rhynchospora pubera, assembly GCA_028095005.1. Lineage (NCBI taxonomy): Eukaryota > Viridiplantae > Streptophyta > Magnoliopsida > Poales > Cyperaceae > Rhynchospora > Rhynchospora pubera. The sequence goes on from CM051459.1 coordinate 104,955,695, forward strand.
CATGAGTTACGGCAACCCTCGACGGGGAATCCATTTGTGTGTCAGGTAGGCACGTTCTCTTTGTTATACGTATGATACGTAATATATTCTATTATATATATATATATATAATGACTAACGGGCCATCGATGACACGTGCCATCAATTTTCTATCGACTCGTTTTTCGAAATTCGAAAGTCAAACGGTCGATCCAAACCGTTCAAGTTGATCAAAATATTGAAATACCTTTGGAGATCAAATTTTATATTTTTTCGAATTTTTTTGCTATTTATTATGATATTTTCAAATTGGAGGACCTGAAATACTCTAATCATAATATTTTTAAAAATATCATAATAAATAGCACAAAAATTCGAAAAAATATAAAATTTGGTCTTCAAAGATATTTCAATATGGAGAACAACTTGAACGGTTCGGATTGACCGTTTTAATTTTGGATCTCGAAAAATGACTTGATGGCACGTTAGCCATTATCTCTACTATATTAAAAGCACCAATGGAAGGATGTAACATCTCAAGATACAACCTTGGTCTGAACGATTTGCATCATTAATTGTTTTTAATTTGTAATCTACAATGCTGAATATTAAAACAGAAACTTGATAAAGGGTCCAGATGATATCGCAGAATGAAGAGAGTTTTATACCTTGGTTCATCTCATTTGATCGGAACGAAAGCGCGAGCGGAACAAACGTTTGCCCATTATTTTCAGCGCCTCAGTAATTTTTTATTTTTTTTATTTTCAGGATCAAAGAGCCGCATCTCTTCATCAGAGGGAAAAAGTCCCATCTCTTTCGTCCCTTTCTTCGTAAAACCCAACTCCGGTGGTTCATGATCCTTTCTTCGTAAAACCTACTCAAGTCAGTTCATCATGAACCACCGACCGCCCCCCCCCCATTCCAACAATCGACCGCCACCCCCACTCAAGGTCGCGCCTCTTCGTCTCCTCCGTTCCTCCTCACCCACCACTTCTACACTCCATCTTATCCCCCGTCTGCCTCTCTCTAGCCCTCTACCGTTGCCCCTGCCTCCTTTCCTGCCCTAGCCCCTCCCATCTCTCCTTCCTTCTAAGTCCTAATAATATCTCTTAACTTCTCTTATGGCGAGACTACAAGGGCGCAGAGGAGGCACACGACAAGCAAGCGGATTTGCACGACGTGGAGAAGGTGGAGGTTGTGGATGATAGAGGCGATCGGAGGATAGAGGCATTGGATTGGCTGCACTTCTTATTGTTTTTATGGTCTTTCTTTTGTTTTTTTTAATATTCTTCTCCGCACTAGCCAAATGATTGATCAAACTATTTTCAATGCCAGTTGAGTGGTCGATCCATGAGCAGTGACACTGGTAGAGGTGCAACAAAGCAAACTAATTACATATGCAATTCATTTGGCCTCGACACAAAATCGGCCTCATGGTACGTTCAAGCATTTTCACACTACCCAAGTATTAAGCATTTCTGCTAACAATTTATCTTTAGAAGTTATCACAAAAATATATCACCAATTTGAGGATATTTATGTTCTTAGATTTTACAACAGGCTTGACGGAACAAAGAAATGAGAGATTTGAGGGAATAACTGAATCTAGGGTTTCATCGTTCTCCTACGTTGTGCCGCCTCCAAAACGCAACCCGAATTAGAAAGAGGTGATTCAAGTTATAGTACATCTCTTTCGAAATTTCACAAATTTTTCAATTTTTCGTTTGCCGCTCAATTTTTTTTCCTAATTATTGGCAGGAATAACGCATATAGAGCATGAATTTGAATTTCACTTTGCCGCTCTCCATTCTTCTCTATATAAACCAGGAATCAGATGGAGAAGGGTCACATCGGTTTTTTATTTCAGGTGAGCAAAAACAATTTTAATTAATATTTCTTTCTCATTTCTTTTCTGTCTCTATGGATCTGACGACAATGCTTCCCTTTTTCTTTTGTGCAATGATTTTTAGTTAGTTTCATACAGTTCTTTCGAATTATTTTCCTGATTAGATCTGTTAAATTTTTTTTTTAATTTGGAATTTCTGATTAAGAAACATAGTTTCTTTTCTATTTTAATTTTGTGATTAGGTTTATGCTTTGCAAATTCATAAACATCCAGCACTGGTACAATTCTGTCTTTGCTTCCATGAATCGTTAAAACCCTAAACTTTTTTTCCAAAAGTAAAAATTCGAAGGAAAGTCAAAATAATTGCAGGAGAGACAAAACAGCTTTTGATGTAAATTAGTTGGGAATGCATTATTATATTAAAATAATATTATTATATTCAATTCCTTCAAATGATTTAGTCATTTATTTTCAATTCTAGAGTTTATATATTTCTCCCACTATATTTCAATTCTATTTATTTTCCTTGCTGCTGGAATTTGATATTTATAATAAATGAATAAGAGCAATATTAGATTACTTTCCAGTCATATATGTAACATCAAACTTGTTTGTCTTTAGCATCAGTGGTGAATATTGCACACAACAGTGTTACTGGTATGATTATTTATTTTGTTTATCTGTTTTTTTTTTAATGAAGCAAAGTGTTTACCATATTTGCAGTTTCAGAAACAGATTGTTGCTCCTTCAATCAATTAGGTATGGGCGACCTCTATAATAAATTTGGAAATATGCAATGTAAAGAATAATTTAATTAATCAGTTATATTGACATGGCTGACAGTTTACCATAAATTTCAGTTCAATAATTTGTATTTGATATGTTCAAGTTGCTCGTAGTATAACTGATGCAATACAAGTTTGCTACTCTGTGCTTAACTTGAAAAAGAATCAAGCATTGGAGTTGTTATCAAGTTAATTGGGTTTAGCACCTTTATTGAACATTTGTTTTTCTTGTTGGATTTCCAGTGAGGGAGTTTTTGACAACTTTTTACAACTGTTGTCAGGAGTTTGAAAGATGTTCTAATGCAAGAGTTATTGATTCAAGGATGCTTAGAGGGATAGCTGTTGAACACATTACGGAGGCAGGAGAGCATCTTATCTTTCAAGACGAGTGCATAGGCTTTTCTAGAAACTGGTTAATTTGAAATAAAAGCGGGACTTGGATGGTACATCTTCTCTTACTGTTGGTGTGCGCTGACCTTATTAGATATGCTTTTTTTTCGAGTAACCTTTTCCATTTGTGACACTATTGTATTGCTATGGGTTAAGTTGGGATGGGTTGGTAATTGGGTAGATTTTCTTTCAAATTGGCATTCCAAATAATGAGTTGGATACTTTTTTTTAAAAAAAAAGTTAAAAAAAAAGAAAAGTATGTGCATTTGGGTTAACTGGCCAAGCCATATTTTCTGTGACTTATATGTTCTGTGAGTTGTAACATCTGATTTAATGCTTTTCTTTATCTGGTTTCTAATTGGTAGGACAAAAGCTGGCATTACATGGCTGCTGAAATAATTATTGAAAGACTACAAATGATGGTTCAGGTAATCATAGCAGTCTGTAATTAACTCAAAGCTAACCTTCGTACTAAATCATAATTCAATTTCCTTATTTTGTTTTATCTGTGTTTCTGTTTCTTTGTAATTAGAATATGCTACCATAATAAGTTAGTAACTTTTGCTATGTCTCCAAACCTGCCAGTTGCACTGACTTAGAATGCATATGATACAAGTTTTGATGATTAACAATAATTTTCTATGAAAATACCAGCAAATCCATCAGTCTATTGAAAAATGCTGAAAGTACGACTGATCCTTACTGCCACACATAGGTGGCTTTCATTTCTATCATGAAACCCCAAGATGTCATTGACATGTGAATATCTTAATATTTGACATTTTCCCTTAAAACAAATAGGAAAATTCTATGTTTTTTTATTAATTAATTATTTTTATTCGGTGTGTACACGATGACACATGTAGTTGGGTTTCTCATATTTCTTATGGTGGTGCTTTATGCCATCTCAAACAGAGTCGGTTTAATATTGACATTTTTAGAGAAATATAAAATCAGGATGAATGCCAACAAAGATGCTATTGGAAATTGACATTTTGTTAAGGATTAACTTTTGACTTTTTGAGTAATAAATTGTGGTAGTACCTTGAATTTTTTTATATCAACTGTTGGTAATTTATCATTTTATGGATTACCTTAAATAATCTTGAGAGACTGTCTTTGTAGTCGTAGTTATAAAATATATAATATTTACACTTGGTAAAAGTATACTTTGAAAATGTCGGCATACTAAATGAGGCACTGTAATATTTTTTTTCTAGGTAAAAGTATACTTTGGGTCGAATTTTAATTGGTACATGGTCTGAGTGAACAAAATTCTTGATTAAGAGAGCAATTACATTTTTGCACGGTTTCTAATTTTAACCTTTAAACAAGAAATCAACTATTCATTTTTTGACCAATATATATATTTTTCTTGGAAAGAATGATCTGTCTTCTATTTTTCATATTATCAGCAGCCACTGAGTTTTCCTAAAAAAAATCCGTCAATCAATAATAAAAAAAAATATCTCATTTCAGACCCAAGCCCTGTCATTTTAGCGCTACTTTCCTTTTCAAAAGGATCAAAGAAACGTTTGACAATTCGCTTGCCAATAAAAATTGGTGATAGTTAATTGTATAATAAAGTCATAAAAATAACATTTGCTAGAAGAATATTTGAAAGAGATATTGGCATCTGTATAGAAAATGTGAATTATTATTATTATTATTAATTACGAATTCAGTGTAGAAAATGTGAGCATGAAATTAAAATGGAGGGTATTAACAAGAATCTTCAGCAAAAATAATGAAGAAATTGATGTACCAATAAATTTAACGAATTGACTAATTCATCCCTCATAAATGATGCAAACCAAGGATATCCGTCAATATGTCAAAAAATTACTATATGATCGAGCATTATATAAGTTTGATAATCTAATACAAATCTTTCAATAATTTTATTGATTGAAAAATGTCTATTTTCTCGCTTGACAGCTGCAGTCAATATTTCGAAAAAATGATCCATTTTCATCAAACTATATTTTTTCCTATTCACGATGAGCTGTCGTCGGGACAAATTACACTAGACCGACCCAACCTAATTAACGGGTCGAGTGTTTCGGTCAAAACTAGAAGATCTCAAGAAATATTTGTTTATATCTGTGAATATTGTTGCTATCTCCAACGACGATCATGACAATGTTGATCTTAAATATTGAAAATGAACAACATATTCATATCACATGTTAAAGTCCGCCCACACATTGGGTGGGCTCTGCTGCTAGTATATATATATATATATATATATCACGTATATCACCGTTTCATATTTCACATATAATATGTGCTACATTCAATCGTCTCGTCTCTCAATAATTTATTATCTTATAGAGGTATATGGTTATGGAGGAACTTCAGGAAACACAACCATTACAATATTAGATTATTATTTTAAGAAGATATTGAAAGATTTATACAACGCATGCATGTCATCGATCGATTCCATGGAGCTGCAAATCAAATAAAAATCTCCAAATAATCTAAAGGTGATTTGTCCGGGCTAATTAAGCATAACAATCTTAGGAAGGAAAATAAGAAAAATTATCTCTTGATCTAATGATAAAGAACAATGTTTTTTATGTGAAAGATTCGCATGTTGGAAATATGAATAGAATCTTTTATAGACATTTAATTTAAAAATGAGTTAAAAGGCTTAATCCCAATTTATCTTAAAAAAAAAGAGAGAAAATTAGAGTCCGGGATGATGGATGGCTTTATCAAATCTCACTACATCGTAATTTCGTAAGTTAATTTAAATGGCTGGCTCAAACTGTATATATTTATATTTTAATAATGGTAGATCTGATTTGTCAAACAAGATTTCATATTCGAATCTGGTTGGAAAGTTTATATTTTTTATTTTTTTTACTATTTTTAAGATTTTTAGAAAATCATTTAATTGAAAATTGTGGAGCCTCTAATAATAATTTTTTTTAATCTAAACGAAATATTAAATTTTTTTTAAAAATATAAATTTAGCCTTCAATAAAACTTGAGTATGAAAAATTAATTTGAGTGGTAGTCGCGATTGAAAAATTAATTAGTTCTGAATAGTTCAAAAATAGCAATTTTTAAAAATCCGAAAAAAATATTTAAAAATTTCCAAAAAATGTAAAATTTGGTCAGCATGGAGGTTTCGATAGGGAGATCGTATTGAATGGTTTAGATCGGTCATTTTGAACAAGTTTTAGGAGTTTTGAGCCAGACTTCCCTCTTGTGAGTCACGACTCACCATAACAAAACTATATATATAGAGAATGGATTCAATCAAAGCGCTTTGACCGGAGTCTCAGTTAAACCCCGTCGGTTCTCAATTTTTAAAGTTCAAATGACCGATCCGAACCGTCAAATATGATCTCCATATTGAAATCTCCTTGCCGACCAAAATTTTCATTTTTTTTAATTTTTTAAGTATTTTTTTCGAATTTTAAAAAACAGCAATTTTTGTAGGGTTCAGAACAAATTAGATTAACGATTTTTGAAAATTCGAAAAAAATACTTAAAAATTTCAAAAAAATGAAAATTTTGGCTGATAAGGAGATTTCATTATGGAGATCATATTTGACGGTTTGGATCGGTCATTTTGAATTTTCAACATTGAGATCTGACGGGGTTTAACCGGGACTCCGGTCAAAGCGCTTTGATTGAAGGCTTTCTATATATATATATATATATATATATATATATATGTATATATATATATAGAGGATTGCTAAAATACTATGCATAGCACGGATGGCTTTCGTGCTACGGATTCGTTCTTGAATTTCATGCTTCAAACAACCGATCCAAACCGTTCATTATCTTCTACATGTTGAAATCTTATTAGAAATCGAATTTTATATTTTTTTGAATTTTTTTACTATTTTTCTCAAATTTTTGAAAATCACTGTTATTGAAAGGTCCAGAATTTATTAGATTAAGTATTTTAAAAAATCTGAGAAAAATAGTAAAAAAATTCAAAAAAATATAAAATTTGGTTTCTAATGAGATTTCAATATGAAGAAGATAATGAATGGTTTGGATCGGTTGTTTGAAGCATGAAATTCAAGAACGAATTCGTAGCACGAAGGCCATCCGTACTATGCATAGAATTTTAGCAATCCTCTATATATATATATATATCGAGAGAGAGTTTTGCTATGGTGAGTTGCAACTCACCAAATGGTTGGTGAGTTGCGATCGAAACTGCTAGATCTAGTTTAAAATGACAGATTCAAACCGTCAAATATGATTTCTCTATTAAAATCTCCGTGCAGACCAAATTTTATATATTTTTGAAATTTCTAAGTATTTTTTCTAATTTTTAAAAATTACTTTTTTAACTGTTTAGAACTAATTAGATTAATGATTTTCTAAAATTTCAAAAAAATACTTAAAAATTTCGAACAAATGTAAACTTTGGTCTGCATAGAGATTTCAATAGTGAGACCATATTAGACGATTTGGATCGGTCATTTTAAACTAGATTTAGTGGTTTTGATCGCAACTCACCGACCTTTTGGTGAGTTGCAACTCACCAAATTTTACATTTTTTCGAGTTTTTTTTTGCTATATATTATGATATTTAAAAAAAAAACACTACAATTGGAGCATTTCAGGCCCTCTAATTTGAAAATATCATAATATATAGCAAAAGAATTCGAAAAAATGTAAAATTTGGTCTCCAAGAATTTTTCAATATGGAGAACAATTTGAACGGTTTGGATTGACAAATTGAATTTTGAATTTCGAAAACGACTCGGGTGTACAGGGACGATCCATACACCAGAGTTTATTTTTATCACTCCTCTATATGTGTGTGTGTGTGTGTGTGTGTATATATATATAGAGGATTGCTAAAATTTGCTATGCATAATATGGATGACTTTCGTGCTACAGATTCGTTCTTGTATTTCATGCTTCAACATAACCGATCCAAACCATTTATTATCTTCTACATATTGAAATCTTATTAGAAACCAAATTTTACATTTTTTTAAATTTTTTTACTATTTTTCTCATATTTTTGAAAATAACTTCAATGTATTGAAGGGTCCAGAATTTATTAGATTAAGTATTTTAAAAAATATGAGAAAAATAGTAAAAGAATTCAAAAAAATATAAAATTTGGTTTTTAATGAGATTTCAATATGAGGAAGATAATGAACGGTTTGGATCGGTTTTTTGAAGTATGAAATGCAAGAACGAATTCGTAGTACGAATGTCATCCGTGCTATGCATAGCATTTAAGCAATCCTCTATATATATATCATGCGCGCAGATTCCTAAATTAATTTCCCTCTAGTTAGCTGGGTCTTGATTAAGTTCCAAGATTCATCTATCCTGTTCATTTCGTGGCATCTTACTGTGCGTTACTTGCAGTTATGTCTTAGCTAATTCACAATTACTATATATATACGTATTAATTGTGTAAGTAAAAAATTAACTTATGGCAAAAGGTTACGTATTAATCATAACATATATTAATTTGGAGAATTCAATCCGGATCCGAAGATACTGTTCGAGAACAGTTCTCCCCACAGTATTTTCGGCCGGATCTTTTGTTGCAACGATTCAATATGTGGCTGCGTATCCAACAATAAGTAAGTTACATTGATCGCAGAGGATCCGATGTCCATATCATACCATGCATGCACATAGGTACTCCACAACTCACGCACGCAGAGAGCCACATAGGCAGTGCAACAAACCTTCGCTTAGTCCTTCAAACCCGGCCTATATATACACCTTTAAAAATATTTAGATTTTCATTGTGGGACTAAGTGGTGACTTCAAAATCGGACAAGCCAAGGTCTCCCATTCTTTTAATCATCTCAATTGCATTTCAAATGGACATATCCATTTCCAATTTTTCATAAAATTGTATTTCAGTTTCTTAATTGTTTGAAAGCATTCTAAAACTCATTTTTGCATAAAATTTTATATGCATGCTCACGAAATAATGACCAATTTGGGAGTGTAAAATTTTTAATTTACATTTTTTTTTAAAAACATATAGCATAAGTTTTGAGAAAAAAATAGTTCGCGTAATATGATGATAGCGATGGAGTACCAATTTATTAACAATTAACAATTTTAATTTTTTGTCTTTTATGTTTGCCTTTAAAAATATCAGATATGTCAATATTTTAAATAAAACATGCTAATGATTAAAAAAAATTTAATGGTTGATATAAAATTTTTAAAAATAGTTCGCGCAACGCGCGAAAAAACCACTAGTTTTGAGTTAAAAGCAACCAACCCACCGCCCAAAGGTTACGTATGCTTGCTTGCTGGTCCCTTCATGCCGGAAAAGTTTTCCATTTTCAGAATTGACCATGAATCATAAAATCATTTTTTTTCATAATTACAATAAATATATGTCATTAGAAAAAATTATAATTTGAGATATGCTTTCGACAAAACGACTAGCTAGTTAGTTTCATACTACTATACTAGTGTAAAACAATATAAATTGATTTGATGCCATTGATCAATTGAAATGATCAGCATTACCCTTTTTAAGTATGTTACTATATACGAAACATTAAAAATTGAAATAGAAAATTAATTAATAATATATATTATAGGATATGAGATTTCTGTCAATCTAACAAATAATATTAAGAAGAACGTATAATAGGAAATCAATTAGTAATATTAATAAAATAGTAATAAGAGTGAGACAGTGTAAAATTGACTATAAAATAATTTAAATAATAATACTGAGTTCTAGAAAGAAATGTCTCAGAGAATTGCTAATGTACTCTCCAAGTACTGAGCCCATGTGTTCTTCATTTTTTAACCGTTGGATTGAAATAATTAACAATATTAATGATCATAAATAGAAATTTTAAAGGGACAAAGCATCGCTGGCACCGGTGAAAGTCAAAAGAACCGGACCGAATTTTAAAAGACTAGATATAACAGGTTTGGCATCAGGGCCGAACCGGACCGGGTTCAAGGAAGGATCTAAGAAGGACCGGGTTTGATGGATTCTTTTTATGAATATGTAGCCCGGACCTTTGAAAATCCGGCCTTTCTAAGCCCTGGGTCTTTCAAATGACCGGGTTTAAGGATCCAAAAGACTCAAAGAATTCAATATGATGTATTTTGATATTTTTCTCATAATTTCATAGTAAAATATTTTTTTATATTTCGTAAATAATCATGATAAGTAAACTAACATATTCGACGAGTAAATTTTATGTTCACTAAAATTATTTGGCCAACACAAAAGAAATAACAATTTTTTATATCGAATGCCAATGTTTACAAGAACTCATATTCCAATTAGTATGTCAACGTCTCATAATTATACTAGTTTTCAACTTAATAATTGTCAAATTTTCTAAAATATGTATAAGTATTAGTGCATGGTTTAAGTTGAATGAGTTGGTGGAAAAAATAATAATAAGTAACTTTGATTTTTGTTCCAGAAGATATTTTTTTAATTGCTTCAAAATATTTAAACATTATTTCTAAATTTTTTATAATTAAATTAATATTCCCAACATATCATTCTAAATATTTTAAATGTTGAATGTAAGATTTAATTTGATACAGATTATAAATTTTGGTAATTAAAATAATATGAGACCTGAAATTTATACACCTTTTTATTCTATTAACTTATATTGAACTGGTCCTTCCAAATAAAATCCGTCGTCGTCAAAAATTAAATCCGGCCTTTCTAGGCATTGTCATTGTTATAGCCATTTATTAACTTAATATCAAGAGTAAAAAAAAATGAAATCACACATAATTTATTTCTCAAAAAAAGTCAGTTTAACGAATAAATATTAGAAAGTCAGAAAATAAAAAAATAAGAACATAATAAAACAATTTTAGAAAAATAAATTCTTTTATTTTTATTTTATTGTGGGATCAGAAGAGTCTAAAATTGTCTGAGGATAATCTATCTTTTTTGTTTGCCAGACTCGTTGTTTTTTAAGCCACAAATTTATTACGAGTTTAGTATCCATTAGATTCTTCTACGCCACGACATTTATTTATTTTTATTTTATATGTTGATAATATTTTGTGAGGTACTCCATATCTGCAGGGTACCGGGTACGGGTACACCTCTGACCAGGCCTGGTACGGTCTTCGGTACGCCTCTAGAACGAACTGGTACGAGAACACTTAATTAATACATTTGACAAATAATATATATATATTATTACACAATAGCCCATCATCCAAAATTAGACCCAGCCAAGCCCACACGTTGCCAGCCCATGCACACACAAATTTTCTAAGCACTTGTTGCAACTCAATCCTTATACAGGAAATGATAACTGCCATCTGCATTTCTGCCATCTTTGTCATCGCTGTCATCGCTAAATATAAAGTGAACATATACAGCAAACAAGGTGAACATATAGATTATCTAAGTAAACACTTACAAACAAATAAGTGTTGTCATCATTTGTTCAGAATTTTACATGCATATTCAACTTATTTTTATTGAACTTATTTGTTTGTATGTGTTCACTTAGATCTTCTATATGTTCACTTTGTTTGCTGTATATGTTCACATTATATTTAACGATGGAAGGGATGGCAAAACTACAGATGACAGTAATCAATTTTCATCCTCATATACTATGCAAGTATGCATCTATAAGCTCTGTTGTACTAAACGTCTCTAGGTTTGTCGATTACAAAACAATATCATTTGGTATTTAACAATCTTCTTTGAGTTTTATAGGAAAAAGATGCAATTTATGAAGACTTGAATAAAAACTTTAAGAAAGATCAAGTCAAGTCTTTGGAGAGCTTGTAGGCTAGTTTAGACTAGGATAGAAGGTATACTTTAGTCCTTGTTTATCCTTAAAATGGTCTAGATAGTGAAAAGCTCAATATACCAGCAAAATTCTGTTTTCTGTGACCCAACGTCGTACAACGCTGAATAGTAGCACACAACGCTGAGCAACTTCGTTGTACAACGCGCATTAGCGTCGTACAACGCTACAGAAAAAGACTTGAGAAAATTTTCTGAGTACAGTTGTGTAACGGCATATAGCGTTGCACAACGCCACAAAATCTCATGTCTCGTCCACATCTCAGACAGCGCTGCATCGATGTTCAGACAGCGTTGTCCCATGTAAAACCCATGCAAACAACTGTTTTTACATGCAAAGTTGCAGGCAACGTTAAACAACATCTTTCAGCGTTGTGTAACGTTTGCGTTGTGTGACGGTATATAGTGTTGTACAACGCTCTGTTGAATCTGTCAGAGTTGTTCCCTTTGTCTCCCTTTGACGTTGTGTAAAGCTATTCAGTGGCAAGCAACGCTCTGACAATTTCCAACGGAATTGTCGGAGCTTTCCTTTGGCTGTACACTCCTTCGTTGTGCGACGGCAAATAGCATTGCACAACGCTCTGACAGACCAACGGCTATAATAACTAGCTGTTAGAATTTACAACGGTCATATTCCAGCATTGTATAACGCTATTCAGTGTTGTACAACGCTGTGTCCAGTTTTTGCTGGTAAACTGCTCCTTTCGAGCCCTATATATATCCACCCCTTGTTCTCTCTCCCTAGAGAGCATTGTCTTGCAAAATTAGACCAGAATTGAGCCTTTGAGCACAGGGATACTCTCCCACTTGAGCTATTCATAGCTAGACCATCTTGAGAAATTTAGTAGCCTCAAACACCACCGCCCCGACATTGTCGCTAGGTGTAGGTTGGAATAGGTTGAGAGTTTTTCTCCTTTGAGGTGTTGTGCCATTTGAGTTAGGCCGATCCACCTCGGTTACTTGGTGTAAGAGGTGATTCGGTTCGAAGTTGTAGACCCGTTCTTATTGGAATTGAACGGAGCGCGCCCTTGTGTGGTAGCGAAACTCCCGGAGACGTACGAATAAGGCTAGCCTTTCCTAGCAGGTCGGAACTCCGTAATCATACCGAGTGTTCAATTTCTCTCTCTCTCTTTCTCTTTATTATCTTGCTAAACTTGAATTACTTGTTTGCTTGCTTGTATTGAGTACCAATTGAATTGTGTTAGGATAGTTCATACCAAACCGATCCAAAACCTCATTTGCTTCCGCTAAACCTTGGTTAAGCCGCCTCTTTTAGGGACAACAAGTTCCATACCCCATGTGGGACTAAAAATTTCAACTTCAAAACCAGATTTAAATGGACAGCTCCATTTACTGAAATATAATTTCGTTTTTTAATTGTTTAGAGGTCTTTAAAATTTCATTTGGCTATGAAATTTTTTAATTATAGACTTAAAAAAAAGTCGAATAATGTTTTAAAACTCATAAATTAAATTTTCATTAAGATGTGTTGTTTTTTTAAATTGTTTCAAAGTCTTTAAAAATTTATTTGGCTATGGAATTTTATATGAGTGCTGACAAAAATATGAGATATTTAGTGATATAAATTTTTCTAATTATTGATATACAAAGAATTCAAATAATTTTCCAAATCTCATTTGAAAAGTAAAAAATTTCATATATATATATATATATATATCAACTCTCATCATATTTAAAATTTTTCATATATAATATATATATTGCCGTACTCATACCGGAGATTTTTGAAAATTTTCGAACCGTCGTACCCGAATCGTACCAGGTACGGTACTCGAACCCGTACCCGTGCAACATAGGTCGCAACTGACGGTGAGACTGTCAGTTACAATCAAATTTCAATTTTCGAGATTCTATCATTCGATCCAAACCGTTCAATGTATTCTTCATATTGAAATCTCGTCGGAGACAAAATTTTATATTTTCTGATTTTTTATTAGTTTTTTGGTATTTTACAAAATTTTTAATCTAAATAATTCTGAACCCTTCAATAAGTATAATTTTTAAAAATCTAAAAAAAAATAATAAAAAATTTCAGAAAAATATAAAATTTGGTCTCTAATGAGATTTTTAATATGGAGAACACATTGAACGGTTCGAATTAGCCATCAGAACCTGAAAAATTGAGATGTAATCTGATGGATCTATCCGTCAGTTGTGGCTGATTTTAGTCTACCTCATATTTTGTACAACTAATTATGATAAATTGTAAGTAGATATTTATGGATTGTTATTAACTATTGATGTGTGTTTATGTCTACTAAATTTTGTCCAAATCAAACACCATTGATTTAAATTTGACGGCATTATAAGTTTGGAGACAAAATTTGACACCAACTATATTGCCGAACTTATCGCACAATTAATTGGCAAACTACAAACCTAAGTTCTTTGTTAAGACTAATATCGCAAGTACTTTGTTGAGACCACACAATGACCATACCTGTTGAAGTCGTCATATGAGTAATTAAGCTCAGTATCTAAGTATTTTTGAAATTTGAAATTTCGGGTGGTGTGAATAATAGATGATGCTGAGGATGCAACCTCTACAAACAGACCAATGCATGCACTAAATACGTAAGTTATCATATATTGGCAACAAACACAGATCAAATTTTATGAAGGTGTTACAAATTACATTGATTTCAACAGAAGGTAAAAGAGAAAGTATCGTTTTGCGTCGTCAATTTGATTCTAGATTTGGGATTCGAAGAATGCAGTGATTGTGTCCCCATGTTGTGTCTGTTTTAAGGTAGACATCAGAGAAATTGAAATGTAAATTCTTGGAAAAACTGACAGTTAAAATGTAAAATCCACTTCTCTTCGTCTATTCTTCCTCTTCAGTGGAAGAGCTCTCTACCGGTCTTGCATGCCCAGAATTGTGAAGAATGTAAAAGGACGTTCTGCTGTGAGAGGGGCCAAAGCAGCTGTCACGTGAAAGACGTCACTGCTCCGGTTGCCGCTCCAACTCCACCTCCTTGTAGTTTCCAGCTAGCGTGTTGTCACCGTGGGAACGGGAGCGCCAGGTAAAGCACGAAGCATGGTGATCAAAACGTGATCAACAGGGATCTCTATCGACTTGTCATGACGAAAAGATAGTTCTCTAAGTCGACGCGCGCTGTGACTTGTCTCTCAACACTCGAAAAATGATTCTCTTCTGTGTTCATCTCCCTCTTTTCTATGTCTTAGGAAGATGAAAAAAATTTAGAGAAGGTTGAAAAGAAATTAGAAAGAATGAGCACATAATTAGTTCTTACTAGAGTAATACTAGAATCAAACATATAGAACGTCCAACACGATTCGAAAAGTCGACTGTTAAAATTTCAAACGGCTGATCCAAACCTTCCAATATGATCTCTATATTGAAATATCTTCGAAAATAAAATTTTCTAACTATTTTTTTGAATTTTTAAAATTAGTGGGTTCATAATTTTTTAGATTGAACATTTTCAAAAATTTTAAAAAAATAGTAAAAGAATTTGGAAAAATATAAAATTTTGTTTTAACAGAGATTTTATTATGGAAAACAATTTGAGTGGTTCGGATCAACTATTTTAATATCAAAAATTAAAATTTTATCATGTTGGATGAGTGTTTGCGTCCAACCTGTTAAACACGAGCCACTCTCTTCTTACCACCGTGACCAAAAACTGTGTAGTTTACAGTATAGTTTGTAGTTAATTTCATGAACCAAGAGCAACCCAACTTTTAACAAACAGACCAACGGTTGAAAACAACCCCATACAAAATTAAATCTATGTAGCGAACTATCATAACACTAAATTTTGACTAACAGTCATTCAGATTGTCACAAATAGAATGGCTACATTAAATCTTTATATCTCAAGATTAAATAAACATGAGCTTGGTTCTATTTATACCACGCATTAGAATTAATGTAGATACCTTTTTTCCTTAGAGTCCCAGTCTATAGACTAAATTCACAAACACATTAGAGGGGCAAATTATTAAAAAAAATAGAAACTACTTGGACGCATCTTATCTCTTCATACAACAGTCAATATCGGAGCACCATATGAGTCAACTGGACCTGCCACATACATCGACACACAGAAAAGATACACAATAACACCAGCACACACTGTGTTCATATATTGAACAGTGTGCACTGGTGTTATTGTGTATATTTTCTATATGAACAGTGTGCGCTGGTGTTATTGTGTATCTTTTCTTTGTGTATCCATAATAATAACATCAGCGCACACTGTTCGTACATTCTGCCAACTTGTTTTCAGCAGTAGCCATGTCTACACCAGTTTTCTTGTGAAGCTCTTCTATGTACAAAAACAATTTCCTGATATCAAGAATTCAAACATGAAAGTCAATAAAAGGAATTAAAGCACATCTCCTATTTATTTCCATGGAGACAGCTCGATTCTGATCAAATATGAAATGGTCCTAACGGGGGCTCAGCAAATTCTGTTTTGTAAGAGTGGCATAGCAGAGATGAACTCTCAGTCAGATGTAGCTTATTGGTTTTGGACAAATGACGGTACCTTTTCAACATCCTCTGTGTATAAGGCTCTGATCACGGCAGGAAAGGTTTCTTATCCTTTCGCCTTCTTCTGCAGGATGAAGCTGCCTCCAACGATCAAATTCTTTCTGTTGATTCTGTCACATGATAGGTTGCTTACACAACCGCAGCTGCTCAAAAGGAACCTCTCTCCAACCTTAGTATGTCATCTCTGTGGACAAACCTTAATTGAAGATAGTATGCATCTGTTTTTCCAATGTCCTTTTGCATCAAGCACTTGGGGTCTGTTGCAGCTACGTTTTCATCTCCCTCACTTACAGATCTCTTGTTCCTTTCAAGATACCCTGCTTCAGTCCTTTTCTTCACTACGAAATGCTTCCAAGCTGTCTGTTTTCCTGGGTACTTAATTTTGGGCCTTATGGTTGAAACGGAACAATCGAGTTTTTCGAAATCAATCTAGAGCCCCTGCAACCTTGGTGAATTGGATCTCTGCCGAAGTCAAGAGCTACTGGACAAACTGCTAGAAGTCAAGAGTTATTGGAGAAACTGCTAGCTAAGGCTCCGTGTTTTTTCTGCTTTTACTTCGACTTTTGTTCGTTTTTGTTTTTGTTTTTTATTTTATTTTTTTATTTTTTGGTATTGACAGTCGCTGTCAATTAGTTCTGAAAAAAAAAAGAGTGGCATAGCAGAGAAATAATCATCAGCCATAGAACCTACCACAGTGCCAAATAGATTCATTTTGTTTCCCAAGCTATTCTCATGACTAAAATGTAATTATATTTTCTCAAAAATTCCCATGAAAAATATAAAAGATGAATGAAATTACTATGCTGTATA
Source organism: Rhynchospora pubera (assembly GCA_028095005.1). Classification (NCBI taxonomy): domain Eukaryota; kingdom Viridiplantae; phylum Streptophyta; class Magnoliopsida; order Poales; family Cyperaceae; genus Rhynchospora; species Rhynchospora pubera. The sequence continues at coordinate 104,972,836 of CM051459.1, forward strand.
AATTCTTTACATAGTTTACATACTAATTGCGAGCAAGACGAAAACCGAATTGTTTAACACCAAGCACCAATACAAACATGAAGAGAGGCAATCCAATTTGCATATTTTTTTGTGAGATGGGCTAAAATCAGCCACGACTGACGGATGCAACCGTCAGCTATGATCAAATCTCAATTTTCGTGATTCTAACAGTCGATTCGAACCATTCAATGTGTTCTCCATATTGAATTCTCTTTGGAGACAAAATTTTATATTTTTCTGAATTTTTTTAGTATTTGTTTGATATTTTACAAAATTCTTAATCTAACCAATCCTGAACCCTTCAATAACTATGATTTTTTAAAATCTCAAAAAAAATAGTAAATAAAATCAGAAAAATATAAAATTTGATCTCCAATGAGATTTCAATATGGAGAACACATTGAACCGGTTCGGATCGACTGTTAGAATCTCAAAAATTGAGATTTGATCGTAGCTGACAGTTGCATCCGTCAGTCGTGGCTGATTTTAGTCCATCTCTTTTTTTGTTAATGCAAGTACAAATTCTAATGGATTTGGTTCAAAATAGATGTAGGGGGGCTAAAAAACTCCTAGTTTTTGTTCAAAATGATCGATCCAATCCGTCCAATACGATCTCCCTATTTAAATCTCTATGCATACCAAATTTTATTTTTAAATTTTTTTCGGATTTGTAAAAATTATTATTTTAGATCAATGATTTTTTTAAAATTAAAAAAAAAATACTTAAAAATTTCGAAAAAATATAAAATTTGATCTTCATGGAAATTTCAATAAGGAGATCGTATTAGACGTTTGGATCGGTCATTTTGAACTAGATCTAGGAGTTTTGAGCGCAACTCACCATAAAAAAAGTCTATATATATACGGAGATTGGCTTAAAATGCTTTGCAAAACATAGAGCTCATGTGCTTTGGACTTTTAGACCGTCGGATCGGGTTCAGATTCGAGCTGAGATCGAAATTAACGGCTCAGATGAAGAGCGCTGAGGTATCGTTTCCACTCTCTCCCTCCGTTTCCTCCATTATCTCTCTCCATCTCTTCCGCTCCAGTCTCTCTAGTCTGGAACTACTTCTAATCTAATCCTGCCCTCATTCGAAGCACAACACCTTCGCAACTCCATCTCAGGCTCCGTCTCTCCTTCGCCTCGTTCGCGACTCCCACTTCACAACCTCATCAGCACCTGGCTCTATCTCTCCTTCGCGACTCCATCTCTATCGCAGCACAGCAGCTTTGCGACTCCTCGATAACTCTCTCCGTCTCCTTTTCATGCGAAACAACACCTGGCTCTCTCCACTTATGACTGGTATTTTTGTCTATTTTTTAAATCTTGAGTGGCCAAACCAAGAAATTCTATTCCAATTTTTGACAATTAACTGTTTTGGCACTGATACGAGTAATTTTTGTTCCTTTTTGTCTATTACGTAACGATTTAGGAGCTTTTACTTGTTATTTAGGTTTTCGACCAAAATCAAGTTGGTAAGTACGCTGGTGAAACCTATTTCTGTAATCAGTTTTCAACCAAAATCAATTTGATAAACCTGGTAAATAGGATGGTTACTCAAGTTGTTACATTTAGGAGCTGGTAAATAGTAAATACCCTAGTAAAACCTATTTCTGAAATCGATTTTCAACCAAAATCAAGTTGTTAAAATAGCCTTAAAATAACTTTAATTCTTTCTCATGCTATGTAGAATAAGTACTCAAAGCTCATGGAATCAACGAACAAACCCGTGCTGGATGGTGCAATTCCTTGGAAAGCCTCTTGCTGTTGAAGGAGATAAAAAGAAAGTTAATACTATTTGGCTCTATTATTATATTAATAATGCTGATGATGATGTTTAAAGAAAAGTAATTTATATGGATCCATTTTATTTAATTTTAGGGTTATTAGTTGTAATGGACAATGACTATTGCTTTTATTCGATGTACTGTAATGGATGATGACTGTTGCTTAGTTGTAATAGATGATTTATTAACTTTTGCAATGGATGATTTATTAACTGTAATGAATGATGACTGTCACTTTTGCTTTAACACCTCACTGTCAGTTTGAATCTGACAATTTTTTCACTCTTGAAAAAATTTGAATACTAAAATCTGTGACAATCAATCTCACTGTTTGGCATTTTATGATTTTTATCTAAGAGAGGTGGCACTGCATTCATGCCATATATCTAAGAATGGAGTGAGATTTTATACGTTTTATGTAAGAGAGGTGGCATTTTATCTATGAATATGCTGTTTATACCATATATCTAAGAATGAAAAAATAGCTTGGTTTTGAGACTTTGCTTGGTTTTTATAACCATGGCAGTAGTAATTTATGTAAATGAACTTGACACAAAATTAGGCAGTAGTAATTTGATACAAATCATGGCAGTAAGTTTCATACAAAATGTTGTCCATTACATTTTCATACATATGGCAGTAAGTTTCAAAATCAAAACAGCATATTCTGTCCATTACCTATCTAAAATTCAGTAAGTTTCAAAATCAACACATATGGCACTAAGTTTCATACAGTTTCAAAATGCCTAAACTCAGCCCATATGGCACCAGTAAATCAAAATCAAAATCAAAATCAAAATGATGTCTATTGCATATCTAAAATTCATTATAGCTGTCCAATTCATCATCTTCAATTGCATTTTGTACGCATATCCATTGTAGAAGTCTTTTGCAAAGCGCCAAATCTGAGGTTCTTCACTGCTGGTCTCAGTTTCATGTGGATTGGGATGTTCAATTGCCATAAGTTCCACCTAATTTTGATTTTGCAAAGTCAAAAATCACACAAATTTGAGATAGGTTCAGATATGAAGTTACTAGCAATTAAAAGTAGTAGTGACAGTTGGAGAGCCATGAAAAAAACATGATATTGACGAAAAAACATTTACTGGTCAATTCCTGGTATGTGGTTTAGCTCACATTTACTGACATCCAATTTAGCGCACACAATTGGTCAATCACACCAGGTATGAGTTTTAGAACACATTTACCGGCGTCCAATTACTGGTCAATCACATCAGGTACGAGGTTTAGCGCATACAATTTAGCAGGGAGAACATAGGCTGGCAAATGATGCATGGAGGGGGGACATTCGACATCATGATTTTGCTCACGAATTCTGTCATGCTCCTAGTTGTTTAAGTGGATTCTGGCATAGACTTTTGTACTTTTAATACTTATGTCTTGTGTATAGTTATGTATGTCTAGGAATCAAGGAACCTGGTTGTTTTTGGGGTCGTTTTTGATAACTGTTAGATGTGATCATACGATTGGACAATTGCTCTGTGTAACATTGATGTGTCAAGTAAATGCCTACGGCCCTACGGGCTTTAAAAGTTTTCAAAAAGGAAATTATGCAAAAACAAAAAAAGAAAGAGAGCGTCGCCAGTACGGTTTAGCGCACACCTAATTTTGAGGGCGTAGCAGAAGAAGGTTAGTGCGAGCAATCTCTCTTTCGAAGAATTTAGGGTTTTGGAAAGTAAATGGCGGAAGAGATTTGCTGAAATCGAGCAGTATTTCTTTTAGCGCACCTACCGTCTATTAACGGAGAAACAGATGGAAAATTTCAAAATTAACAGAGAACCTCAACTCATCAACGCTCTTCATCTGAGCCGTCAATTTTGATCTCAGCTCGAATCTGAACCCGATCCAACAGTTTAAAAGTCCTAAGCACAAGGACTCTATATATGCTTTGCAAAGCATTTTAGCCAATCTCTATACATATTATATATGTATATAAAAACTGTTCATGTCATATAATTTGAGAATCCTTTTTGCGCGTGTCATTTTTTTTTCACTGTAAGTTGTACGAAGGTCTTGTGTTAAAAATGTAAAAAGGAAGAGGTAATATCTACCACTATTTTTACAAAAGAAATTTGTCAGGTGTTTGCAAATTAATGAATTATTGGTAAAGGAAAACAAAAGGATGAATTAGAAAGAGGTGATGTAATTTGAATGATTTATTTGGGGGCGTTTCCGTTCGCACGGTTATTTGGTTGATTGTGGACGTTTTTTTTTTTTTGTTGTTTATTAATTAGTGAGGAATCGTATATTAGAGCTTTATATGGAAAGGAAAAAACTATAATAAGATAAGAAGTAGAAAGTAGAAAGTATAAAGTACAAAGTATAAAGAATGGAGGACTTAGACTTTCCAGCGTATTGGGTGGGTGCCAATGGAGACTGGGGATTATAAATTTATAACCAATAGCGCCGTCGGATGGATGTCTTTTTTTTTTTTTGGGGGGGGGGGTGTTTATAGCAGTTTATTAAATTGGTTTTGATTAAACAAACAGCAACCAGAAATAAATAAATGAATGTATGAATAAGAATTAGATTAAAGGCGCTCTGCTCTTTAGTCTTTACAGACAGAGCTAGCCAGATGGGGGGCGGGGTCCTATTAATTAATTAATTAATTTTAAGAAAAAGGAAGAAAAGTAGATGCATGAATTGCATGGTATAAAAATAAAAATAGGATGGCATTTGCATTTTATGTACGTACTAGTACTACGTAGAGTTAGAAAGAAAGGGAGGAGCACTGGAGCAGGAACAGGAAATTGAATTCATGCGTGAATTGGATTGTGAGGACTGAGGTGATTCTCAATTGTAAGTTTGTAACGGTAAATGGTCAAAGAGGAGAAGAGAAGAGCGGGCCCCACCTAGTCATGGGCCTGGGCCTGGATCCCTGGACTGGACTGGTCAAAGCAAAGACTAGCAAGTAGCAACACTGCGACTACTACAGTAAAGGAAAAAGAAATTAAGAAAGGGGAGTTCAATTATTAACTTAATTAATTTAATTGGCAGTGTTAGACTGTTAGTTGGTTTGTATGTGGGACTTTTTTCTAAAAGGGCGGAAATTTCGCTTGTAATATCCAAAAGGGCTATGAACTTCTAAAAATTTCAAAAAGGACCAAATTTTAAATATTGTTTACCCCCAAATTAAAACAGCAATCAATATATACCTTGCGTTTGCAAAAAAAAAAATAAAATTAGTATGCATCTTGTGTAGTTTCATACAATCTGTTTCTTTAACGATAATAAACTAATGGGATATAATTATGAATGGAGTATAATATTTTAAATACAAATACAATTTGTGTGCACTAATTAAAGTAGGACAACATTCTACTAAAAATTTATTTATTTTTTTATAAACTGGGAAACTAAATAACAACCGTTTGGTGTAATAGAGTTATTTATTATTTTATTTTATTATTGGTGAGTGGGAGGGGGTACATAATGCAAAAAACATTAATTGCTGTCTTAATTTGAAAAAAGAAAAAAAAACATAGGTGGCATACTGGCATCTATGCGTTGGTCCTTTTGGAATTTTTTAAAATTTCATACGGACTATTTGGATTCCCCAAGGAATTTGGAAAATTTCATCTTCCTACTATGAATTTATTATAAAAATCCAAACTCTTCACAAAGTTACACACTTCCCAATAAATTTATTCTTAGGAACTGTAACTTTCCTAAATTCTCCAAGGGGGCGTTTGGATGTTGTAAGAATTTGGGGAATTTGCAATTCCTAGGCATAAATTTATTGGGAAGTGTGCAACTTTGTGAAGAGTTTGGATTGTTTATAATAAATTTGGCATATACAATTCCTGAAATTTTCAATTCCCTCTTATTCCAACTCCATCCAAACGCCCCCCAAATTCTTAAGCGATCCAAACGGCACATAATCCTTTTGATATTTCAAGAGAGATTTACGCCCTTCCAGAAAAAAAACCCTGTATGTGTTGGTGGTCAATGATTAAAGATGGGTGTGGTCTGGTCAAAGTGGTCAGAGCACCGTTACAACAAATAATTACATCTATTACATATAAATATACATACAAATACAAAGAAACAACAAAACCAACACCAACAAACATCACGTTACGTTCCGTTACGCACAAACGCAACACGACAAGACTGTCCACACACCCATTTTAACTTCATTATCACTAAAATTAAAAATTTATAATAATAATAATAATAAGCTTTGTTTAATATCATGCCATGCAGCACTTTAATTTCATCTTCTGCCCTTCTCTTTTCTTCTCCGCACTTAATTTCATCTTTATATATAAATAATGTCATGCATGCCCATTAATTTAATGACTATTATCATATGATTGATATGTTATGCGAATGTGACATGAACATGGCCTTCTTTAGTTAAAATTAACGCACTATCTTATGCGACATTTATCTTTATTAACCCAACATCTATCTTACTCTCACGCCATGCGATATGCAATATGGTATCTAATAATACAATACCGATCATCACACCTACTTTCTATTTTTTTGTTTCACAAATTTAAAAATTTTAGCTATTTTCTTTTAAAATTTTTTTTTCATCAGTTGTAACAAAAAAGGGGAAAAAGAAGTGGATTTCTATAAACTCGTATTAGTATAAAGACAAAATATCACAAAAATTCATTAGTAGAATTTTTTTTCTTCTTTTTAACAATTTATAGTTGTATAACTTTTGGTTTCAATTACGAATTTATAACATCTCCTAATTGAACAGTATATTCTAATAATAAGGTAATATCATAAAAGACATTTTTATTTTACAAATAATGTTTTGAATAGCCATAAAGTGCATTCTGCAGATGCAGATACATAGTATTAGTAGGTTAGCTTACAGTGGTGAGTCGGAGAGAGTAAAGACACGGACTGGACTCTTTCTTTCTTGCTTGATAGCCTCTGTCAAGTTTCCTCTAAAAAATATAATATAATATAATATAATATATATAATAAATTATTGAGAAACGAAAGAAAGAAATGATATTGAAATGTAAAGGCCAGGCAACTAGCCAAGCCAACCTTGGATCTACAAACAAACAACACTTTTGCTCTCTCTCTCTCTCTCTTCTCGTCTTTCCCGTTCCCAAGTCCCAAGTCCCAACCCAACTTAAACTCAACTCAACTTGCTGGTATGAATGGTGTAATACTACCTAGTAGCACCGGCATTAATTGTTTGTTACCAGCACCAACTCCTCTTAATTACTTAAGTCTCTGACTTTACTGATCTTGCTCTTGCTCTTGCAAGCAAGCAAGGCATATTAATATTCATATTCATATTGAATTGAATCAATCTATAAGCGAATAGAATGGGGGTGAGGTGCTCCAAATTGGGTCTGTGCTCTTCATGGTTTAGGTCCTCCAAATACCCTCCTCCTCACAAACCTCTCCCTGGTAACTACACCACTGCTATCTTAGTATCTTCGCCTTCCTTTTCCTTTTTTTTTTATTTTCTCTTCTCTTTTCTTACTAATTTGCATCAATAAGTTGAAATTGGGGCTTAATGTAACTAATTTCCCAAGCAGAGAGCCGCGATGGTGATTCCGGGGACGGCGTGCCCTCATTCTGCCAGTACAGCCTCGACGAGCTCAAGGCCGCCACTGACGGCTTCTCCCCTGACCGAATCATCTCCGAGCACGGCGAGAAGGCCCCCAATGTTGTCTACCGCGGCACCCTTTTTGAGACTGGCCGCATCGTCGCTGTTAAGCGCTTCAGCCGCTCTGCCTGGCCTGATGCGCGCCAGTTCCTCGTAACATCCCATTCTAAAATTTCTTTCTTTTCCCCTCAATTAACACATGTCGCATTATGCATGATAATTAATCCAGAAGATAGCTACTGAGGACATATGATTTGGTATTAATCAATTGTAGGAGGAGGCACGCGCAGTGGGTCAGCTGAGGAGCGAACGCCTAGCCAACTTGATCGGCTGCTGCTGCGAGGGCAGCGAGAGATTGCTCGTGGCAGAGTTCATGCCACATGAAACTCTGGCCAAACATCTTTTCCACTGTATATTACTTTTTTATTTAATCCTAATTTTTTTTTAAATATTCATATGATCATTATTATTAATACTGTTGTTGTTGTTGTTGTTGTTATCATAGTTGGAATTGATAGGATAGTGAGGTCCACTGCATTAGACATAGATGCTATTTAATTAATACGAAAAAGCAAAGTGAAAGTATGGATGGGAAATATTACTAATACAACAGAGGGACCATATCTTATAATTCAATGTACAAATTTTAAAAGGGAACTAACTAGTTGTAAATGGATGGGATGATGGGCAGGGGACACCCAGCCGCTGCGGTGGGGGATGAGGATCCGGGTGGCGCTCTTCTTGGGGCAGGCATTGGATTACTGCAGCTCCCGTGGTCGTGCCCTCTATCACGACCTCAATGCATACCGTGTGCTCTTTGATCAGGTATGTATCACATCTTTTCTGTTTCTTGAAATAAAAAAATATGATTAATTAACTAGTCTTGCAATTTCAAATGGCAACTCAATTATATACTCGATGTAATTATAATTATGTGTAAGTGTATCGATTATTTGGTTTGGGGGCAGGATGCTAATCCGCGGCTGTCGTGCTTTGGGCTGATGAAGAATAGCAGAGATGGGAAGAGCTACAGCACCAACCTTGCCTTCACTCCTCCAGAGTACCTCAGAACAGGTAGTTAACTAGATGCATGTTAATTTAATGGGACTTCAAATAAGTTGCTAATTAAAAAGTGGATTGTGGTTATATCTAGGGAGGGTGATACCAGAGAGTGTGGTGTATAGCTTTGGAACACTTCTCCTTGATCTCTTAAGCGGCAAGCACATCCCCCCCAGTCATGTCAGTTCCCTCTAATTATTTCACCTTTTACTAATTAATACACCTATCCATCTATCTCTAATGTATTGCTGATTATTGGTCTTACTAACTATTCGCTGATTGTTGGTGCAGGCACTGGACTTGATAAGAGCAAAGAACTTTCAGGTGCTCATAGATTCATGCTTGGAGGGACATTTCTCAAATTCGGACGGCACCGAGTTGGTGCGGTTGGCGTCGCGCTGCTTGCAGTACGAGCCCCGCGAGAGGCCCAGCATCAAGTCCCTGCTCTCCGCCCTCACTTCTCTCCAACGAGACTCCAATGTCATTATTATTAATATCAATAGCTCTTATTTAACATCCTCTCAACATGTATTACCGATATTGCAGTTGCAGCTGTCTCTTTTGCCTTGAATTGATTCTGACGAGGCTTTTTAAACAGGTGCCATCTTATGAATTGATGGGGATATCTCGTAACCCCACCTCCTCAGAGCAAAAGCTCGACATGTCCCCTTTGGGGGAGGCATGCGCTAGAACGGACCTTACTGCTATCCATGAGATACTGGAAAATACTGGATATAAGGATGATGAGGGAATTTCCAATGAGGTTAGTCGCCTTATCTCTTTGTGCCAGCGCGTATGTGTGTGTTTCTGCATCTCTTGTTTGTTTCAAGAAATTAATCAACTGATGAAACATGAAAGATGCAGCTGTCATTCCAGCTATGGACAAACCAAATAGAGGAGACATTGGAGTGCAAGAAGCAGGGTGATACCGCATTTCATGCCAAGGATTTCAGTGTTGCTATTGATCACTATTCCCAGGTATCACTTTTATAGCTCACTTTCTCCCAAACAAGGTTTACTTTAGGGCCACATCTATTTGCTCATGCCCCTTATTGCTATTGTTTTAAGACACAAATTGTGGGTTGTTTTGAAGGCCTGTTTGATTTGTTCATTATCAATTATCCATGTGATATATGTAATCATGACAAATCAACCTGAAAGAGATGATATCTACAATATGCTGTAGCTACATCAGGCTCTTATAAAAATGTAGTTTCCTTAATAGTGGATCTTACAATCTTGATGGCCTTTGTTAATATTTTTCTTATAAATATCACATTGTTTTATTGGTAAGCCACAGAAATACCTTTTTTCCATGTAAAGAAGATCAACAGAAATACAGTATCAGCTTAACAAACTAAATGGTACTAAGGAAAACATTGAACTCTTCTGTTGGACATTTGCTTGTGCAGTTCATTGACAACGGTACAATGATCTCTCCAACTGTGTTTGCACGCCGGTGCCTGTCGTACCTAATGAGCAACATGCTACAAGAAGCTTTGGGAGATGCTTTGCAAGCACAGGTGGTATCTCCTGATTGGCCAACATCATATTACCTCCAAGCAGCTGCATTGCTCAGTCTTGGTAAGGAGACTGAAGCACAGGAATCACTGAAAGATGGGGCCATTCTTGAGGCCAAATCAAAAACTCAATGACAAATTTAGTGATGTATAGATAGCTTCTGGAATTGTTGGTTTGTTGCCTCAATTTGTATTTATATTCATCCCTCCTTTTTTGGGTTGTTATGATTTGGGTTTTCAGGGGTTGAGGTTAGATATGGTTTCTCTTCTTTCCCGTGTCTAAAGGTGGTCGAATGAAATGTAGTAGGCAAACTAGAATTTGTAAGACATTATTATACTGCCTTCAAAATTGCTGCAGTCATTGTCAACTTTTGTTTTCCTTGATATTTTATCTTACTCCATTGGTCCATTACTGGCAAATGTGTCGACTTTTGTCTTATCACGAAAAAAAATTTAGTTGTGAGAGGTTAGACTTGGAGTTAGCATGTTGGCTTGAGATAATGACTTTAGTTCAACCTATAGAAGCTTTCCGCTGGTTTTCCGTGCAAAGATATGGTCACGCATACAAATTCTAACGAGCAGCAAGATGTAGCAAACACATGCATTACTTAAAACAGCAAGCAGCTTCTTTGCTCAACCAAAACTGAAATTAATATTCTGTGCTGTTTCACAGCTCATTAACAAAATGTTGTGGCATCTTGAGCCACAGCACAGCATACACGAGTTTGCCATTATTTTGAAGAAGATCATATCATGTCATATAACTATCAATAATAAACTCCAAAACAAAATCCTCATATTCCATGAAGCAACCTGCCAACTAACTACCACCAAATAAGCTTACAATGGCGCAAAAAAAAAAGAAAAAAAAAAAGACCAATGGAAATGAGGAAAGAAACTGTGACATTATTGTCTCTATTCTTGTCACAACAGAAAAATGCACTTCCTAAAACTTCTCTTACATTGGAGGCCGATTGGATCCAAGCAACTGTCCTACCAAACTTGTCACCTGCATATTTTTTTTTTTTTTTGAAAAAAGGTGGGAGCGCCACCCAGTTTCATTTTGATGAAAATGAAACAAAGTACAATGCAAATTAGAAGTTGTCACCTGCATATTCAGATTAACAAATAACAGCTGGTAAAATACAATAACATAAGCCATCCAAACCAAATAATATCAAATAAAATGAAACTGAATGAACTTTTGTTGTTTAAATTGCATCTGACATGGACCCAAATCTGGATGGGCCCTATGATGTCCTCTAATTTGATACTTCCAAGGCTTCAAACAACATAATTCTCAATGACTAATATTCTTATCTATAAATAATAAAGGAACCTGTGAACAATATGTTTTACTGTAAGGTTCCCGAACTTGGAATTGCGAGTTCTTGTTCACTTGAACATTGTTAGGAATAAAAATAAAGAATGGAAACAGCAGAGCTGTCAAGATATACAACAAGAGGCAAGAACACGTAGGTAAAATTAATTAGGGATGCATGTAAACAAATAAATTTGAAAGCAAGTAGTTAATGCATCAATCTTAAGAAGAGAATTAAAAAAAACCTGATTTAGGCAAAGTGCGGGGACATATGGAAAATTTAGCCTGCTTTTTATGACCAAACTGAAAAGACAAAATCATTTCGTTAGTGGAGAAGTACTAAAAAGAAAAGAAAGAAAGAAAGAAAGAAAGAAAGAAAGAGCACCTGCCAATACTTGGAGACGCAACGATCAATGCAGCTGTTTTCGCCCATGTTCAATTCAGATTCCTTGTACCTGATGAAGTAAACTTTTGGTTGAAGCTGGTATATGTAAGTGCATTCTTATTTATTTATTTATTTATTTTTTGTTTAATTTTGCCTTATAGCTATTAATTGTTTCTGTATTATTAAAGATTAATTGAACTTGAAGGCAAGAGAGACAGAGAAGGGAAGACATTCGCTCTCTCTACTCGTCTAGTAGTCGTCTAGGGTTTTTGTTTTGCTTAATTATAAATTTATAATTGCTTTGCTCTTGGGTACAGGGGAAGGAAGGAAGGACGGACCAACTATGGAGGATGGCTTCATTTCCTCTCAATTATTTAGGTTTGCCATTATTGATAAGCAACTTTGTAGAGCTGACTATGACTCTCTACTTGCTAGATTTCAATAAGCTGGAGGGCTGGTCTTCTTCGCTACTGTCAATTGCAGGAAGACTGGTTCTCATTAACTCTTGCTTATCCTCATTGCCTGTCTATTTCATGTTCCTTTTTAAATTGCCTACTTGGATCATAAAGAAAATTGACTCTCATAGAAGAAATTTTCTTTGGCATGGTGCAAAACAAGATGGTAAGAAGCTAGTGATGGTCAAGTGGGATACTGTTACCAAACCTAAAGTAGTAGGAGGTTTAGGTATCGTTGATTTAAAAACTTTCAACATGTCTCTTCTTACTAAATGGTTGTGGAGATGGTCACGAAATCATCCCTCTCTTTGGAGGAAACTTGCTGCAACTTTGCAAGGCAATTGTCTTTCTCTTGGGCCCTTAAACAGTAAGTTGTCTCCTTTACTGAAAAGTTCTGAACATCTACTTCAGGTTGGTTTGGTTTTTGATGTAACCAATGGAAGTTCTGTTTTATTTTGGCATCACAATTGGTTCTCTGGAATTGAAGTTCACCTATCAAGAGCTCTTCTCCCATGCTCTTGACCCTTTCCTTTATGTTGCAGCCTTTGCTGCTCAACTCTCTAATCCTTTCTTGCTCTTCTCACCGCTGTTGCATAATTCTCAAATTGCGATTTCTCAGCTCCACTCTCTAATCATGGATGTTTCTTCTTTGCTCCAACAGCTAAGCCCTCTTGCTATAGATTCTAATTCTTGAAAACTACCAGGGGCAAAATGGTACTTCTCTACTAACTTTGTGTACCATTTCATCAAGACTTTACCTGCTCCAAGATCTTCACTAAACCTGATTTGGAAATTCAGAATTCCCATAAGATTTTAATTTTTTTTGTGGCAAATGCTCCAAAATAAAATTGCCACGCTTGACAATCTTCAGAGAAGGGGTTGGTCCCTACCTAATAGATGCTCTCTATGTTTGGTTGACTGTGAAACAGTTCAACATCTCTTCAACCAGTGCTCTTTTTCACTAGATTTCTTTCATTGCCTCTCATCTACACCTACCTTCATGTCTCTGGGAAACTCTTCGGCTCTCTTCAAGGATCATCTGGCTTTGTTGAATGGTATTTTTGAGGACGCTGAAAAGGACATAGTGGCAATTTCATACTTTATTATTTGGAGGGAGAGGTGCAACAGGATTTTCAAGGATATTTCTAAAATTCCTTCGGATCTCATTCCTGAAGTTCTTGTCGAATGGACTGCGCTGAAGAACCTATAGTCTACTTTTATCTTATTTTTATTTATTTTATTTTATTTTGTTTTAGTCTTTTCTTTAAGTTTCTTTTAACGGTTCTTTAGCCTCTGGCTAATTTTGTAAATGTAACTTTCTTTTATTTTAATATAAAGATAAGGGCTGGACCCTTGTTTTTCTTCAAAAAAAAAAAACTATGGAGGCGAGGGTACTTTAGTCAATACGTACACCAATTGCTTTACTTCAAGTCTTCAACCATTTATTCTAAATTAGGCCGCAGCCCGCAGATTTGTTTATCCAAACAAAAAAAAGAAGTAGCTTCCAAGCCCACTCTTTCCCCTTCCCAACCCAATTACTAAACAAATAATTATACTATAATAATGATGATGATGATGATGATGATAGACTAACCAACCCAATTATGATTGTATCATTCAATAAGTATTACGCAACAGGCTTCTCAAAACAATTACAATAAGTTTATGCCTATTTCTGGGAGTAAACTATGTTTTTTTTTTTATATGAGTTGAAATATGGATTCTTCATTCAAAATTATAAGGTTTTGATTGATCAGAGCTCAAATTACATTTTAAAATTTGCTCCACCGGAGAACGTTCGTCATCTCTGAGTTGACGTGTGAATAAGACTAGACTAAATGTTAGTGCCCTTAAAAAGGGGAAAAAAAGCATATACAATAAATACATAATTTTAATTTTTTGTACGGTTTTAACGGGGGTAATCTTGCTTTAGTTTTTCCTATCAGAATGAAAGAAAAAATTCTTTTCTTATCTTGTAATATCTATGGGTGCGTTTGGATAGGTGTGGGAAGAAGGGAAGAAGGGAAGAAGTATTGGGAAGTGTGTAACTTTGTGAAGAGTTTGGATTGTTTATAATTTTTTTTCTTCCCATCTTCCTTCTTTCTCTTCTTCTTCTCTCATCCAAACGCACCCTATATCTATTAAAAAAAAGAATTCTTCAATTGAAATTTAATATCGTGCTTAGCACTAGTTGTAATTAAATCAATAGAACTAATTTAATTGGGAGCTTTTGAACTATCAAATCACAAATTGATTGAGAATTGAGAGAGTGATGCATCTTGTTGAGCCGTGCAAGCCAAGACAACCTGCCTATTATTTACTTGCTATATACTAATAGTAGTAGGCATGTATATATGTATGCGTGTTAGTTAGTTTGTTAGTTAGTAGCCAGCCTTCTCAGTCCTTAATTTTTTTTTTATATAATTAGCATTTTAGCATATAATGAAAGCCGAGTAGTAAACGGACAGAAATAGAGTCAGAGAAGAGAGATGGACAAGTGAAATGTAAGCTGAGTAGTAAAACCCCAATGATTGTTGCAATTAATGTTAAACGCACCATCTATATGTATATCTATTATCTATTATTATTATAAATTTATAATATCGTACTCTCTCTCCCTACTTATGTATAGTTGACCAGACCGATGTTAAAGGTACGGGTGTGTCGGAACACCAAATTAATTATGTTTAAAAATCCGATTAATCGCTTGTTTGTTATATTAAAATCTCTCTCTAGGAGAGACAGCGATTAAATAAAAAACAAAGAAAAATAATTAGGAGCGTGCATGAAAGGATCGATCCAGTAAAAATTGAAGACAAATTAATCAGCAACAAAAAAAAGGTATAATAAAATAATAATGGGGTGAAGTGGGTAGGCAGACGGTTGGAGAACTAACTTAACAGCTTCAATCCATGAACGGATGATGGATCGATGCATATCTAATCTAATCTAATATTAATCTACAAATTTATATGTCCACATCGGAACACATATCAGATGGAGATAGATATATGTGCAGCTAGCTGGCAGGTTGCAGCGTCGACTAATTAAAGAGAACGCCACTGATGAAATACAATTTATTTATATAATTTTCATTTTCAAATTTCAACCATAATGATCTTAATTTACATAAAGTCATTCTAACTACTCCAACCATAACGATCCATCTCTTGAAAGCTAGCAACATAAGCACTCAATATATATATATGTGTGTGTGTGTGTGTGTTTCTTATAATTAGGGAATAGGGATCGTCGCGACTGACCCATGCATAATTAAACATCAAAATATTACATACGCCAAAACCGATCGAGACTGTATTCCAGAGTTGCCTAAACGATCGACAAACACTTTGAGGTGATATTTATTATTACTTAGCCAGTGAGTAGTAAGGGATGGAGCACTCAAATCGATCAATGCAGCCAGTACCCATTCTGTGCTTGTCTGTGCTTCTTTTTGTAGCTACACAACAGCAGTTTGCCATTGCTGACGCGAAGATCATCCTCCGTACTTTTCATGTAACCCCTTGTCCTATATACATACACAAACCCTTATCACTTCGCTGTTTCTTATTTTGAACAAATTTATAAGAAGCATATAGCTTATTGATGTAAATGCTAGCTCATTTATATATATATATATATATATATATTGCCTGCCTGTTATAATTTCTTTGCGCAATTCCTTTTCCTGTTTTATTGAATCACAGATGGTCAACTTCCATTATTTTTGCCATTGATATTCTCCTCATTCATATCCGTGTACGTACAGGTCGGAAACCTGACAATAAGCCGACTATGTCAAAGCACTGTTATCACTGCAGTAAATGGAAAATTACCAGGTCCAACAATTGATGTGCATGAAGGTGACACTCTTCTTGTCCATGTCATCAATGAATCGCCTTATGACCTTACTATCCACTGGTAATTTGTAGTCAAATAGTTACAAAAATTCTGGAACCCATTGAAGATAATCAACGGAATAAAATCAATTTTTTACTATCTTTTCATTAATTAATTCCTTAATTTCCTTTTCTGGTGGGACTTGGACTGCGAAACGCAGGCACGGTATTTTTCAGAAATTAAGTGCATGGGCAGACGGTCCAAATATGATCACACAGTGCCCGATCCAATCAGGTGGCAGCTACGTGTACAGGTTTAATGTGATGGGCCAAGAAGGCACCCTTTGGTGGCACGCACATGTGTCATATCTTCGTGCCACCTTGCATGGCCCCTTGATCATACGACCTAGAGAAGCATACCCCTTTCCAAAACCTGACAAGGAGGTCACCATTATCCTAGGTGATCCTTTAATCAGTAATTGTTTGCCAGTATATGTTCATTACACACCAAAACAATGAAATCAAACTCTCTACTCTAGTATGTATAGCAATCATCAAGGTTATTGGTGCAGGGGAATGGTGGAAGGATAATGTGGTTGATGTGGATACCCAGGCGCTACTGACAGGCGGGGTCCCAAATATCTCTGATGCATTTACAATCAATGGAAAACCCGGTGACCAGTACGAGTGCTCAAAGGGTGATGTTTAATTTGAAATTCTTATATATTGTTAATATATATATATAGAGAGAGAGAGAGTTTTGTTATGGTGAGTTGCAACTTACCAAAGCGTCCGTGAGTCGCGCTTAAAATTCTGAAATTAAGTTTAAAACGAACGTTCCAAACCGTTTAATACGATCTTCCTATTGAAATCTCTATGCAGACTAAATTTTATATTTTTTCGAAATTTTTAAGTATTTTTTTGAAATTTTAGAAAATCATTAATCAAATTAGTTCTGAACCGTTCAAAACAGCAGTTTTTAAAAATCTAAAATAAATACTTAAAAATTTTGAAAAATGTAAAATTTGGTCTGCATGGAGAATTCAATAGGGAGATCGTATTAGACAGTCTGGATCGGTCGTTTTGAACTTAATTTTGAAATTTTGAGCGCGACTCACGGACGCTTTGGTGAGTTGCAACTCACCATAGCAAAACTATATATATATATATATATATATATATATATATATATATATATATATATATATATATATACGGTGAGTCGCGACCAAAACTCCTAGATCTAGATCAAAATGACCGATCCAAACCGTCCAATATGATCTCCCTATTGAAACCTCCGTGCAAACCAATTTTTTTTATTTTTTTTCAAAATTTTTAAGTATTTTTTTGGATTTTTAAAAACTGATGTTTTTGAATGGTTCAGAACCAATTAGATTAACGATTTTCTAAAATTTCAAAAAAATACTTAAAAATTTCGAAAAAATAAAAATTTCGGTCCAAATGGATATTTCAATAGGGAGATCATATTGAACGGTTTGGATCGGTCATTTTGATCTAGATTTAGGAGTTTTGGTCGCGACTCACCGTAGCTAAACTCTATATATATATAGAGTTTAGCTACGGTGAGTCGCGACTCACGAACCCTCCGGTCCAAACAGTTCAATATGATCTCCCTATTGAAATCTCCGTGCAAACCAAATTTTTTTTTCGAAATTTTTAAGTATTTTTTTTGGATTTTTAAAAACTGATGTTTTTGAATGGTTCAGAACCAATTAGATTAACGATTTCTAAAATTTCAAAAAAAAATACTTAAAAATTTCGAAAAAATAAAAAATTCGGTCTACATGGAGATTTCAATAGGGAGATCATATTGGACGGTTTGGATCGGTCATTTTGATCTATATCTAGGAGTTTGGTCGCGACTCACTGGAGGGTCCGTGAGTCGCGACTCACTGTAGCTAAACTCTATATATATATATATATATATATATATATATATATATATATATAGAGGATTGCTAAAATACTATGCATAGCACGGATGCCTTCGTGCTACGGATTCATTCTTGCATTTCATACTTCAAACAACCGATCCAAATCGTTCATTATCTTCTTCATATTGAAATCTCATTAGAAACCAAATTTTACCTTTTTTAAAATTTTTTTACTATTTTTCTCATATTTTTTAAAATACTTAATCTAATAAATTCTGGACCCTTCAATAACAGTGATTTTCAAAAATCTGAGAAAAATAGTAAAAAAATTTAAAAAAATGTAAAATTTGATTTCTAATGAGATTTCAATATGTAGAAGATAATGAACGGTTTGGATCGGTTGTTTGAAACATGAAATGCAAGAACGAATCCGTAGCACGAAGGCATTCGTGCTATGCATAGTATTTTAGCAATCCTCTATATATATATATATACTGCGTAAACATTCTATACAATATATGTACGTCCCAAAGAGCAATGCATCTCAAGTGAGAGTGAGAGGTAGAAGGTTCGAAATCCCGGGGAGGAGGAATCTTTTATAGACATTTAATTTAAAAATAAGTTAGGAGGCTTGATCCCAAATTTATCTTCAAAAAACAATATATGTACATCCCAAATTAATTTACTTTAATTAGGTGAATGCCGTCGTGCCTTGTTTTGATTGATGTTTGCCTTTTTCAGATATGTACCGGCTAACAGTGTACAGTGGAAAAACCTACCTTCTGCGAATCATAAATGCTGCACTGGATCACCAACTGTTCTTCAAAGTTGCTGGTCACTCATTCACAGTCGTGGCCATTGATGCGACTTATACCAATCCTTACACTACTGATGTAATTGTAACTGCACCCGGACAAACAGTCGATGCACTAATGGTCGCCGATGCATCCCCATCCCTATATTACATGTCAGCTCGAGCATATGCGAGCTCCAAGGGCGCATACAACAACTCCACTGCAACCGCCATTCTCCAATACAATTACAACACATCATTGTCATCTTCATCCCAGCCATTAGCACCAAAAGCATCAATGCCAGTCATGCCAGCAGCAACTGACACAGACACAGCGCACCGATTCTACACTGGCCCAACCAGCCTGGTCAGGCCTGGAAATCCTACTGCTGTACCTTTGGAAGTTAGCACACGCATGTTTGTTGCCTTTGGGCTCGGCCTGGCTACATGCCAGCCACAACAGTTGCTTTGCAACCAGACCAGAGGTGCACTGGCAGCTAGCATGAATAATGTATCTTTCCAATTCCCGACCGGTATATCTCTTTTAGAGGCGCATTACAAGGGTGCGAATGGGGTTTACACCACTGATTTTCCCAATAAGCCAGCAGTATTATATGATTTCACTAGTAATAAGATAGGGATGGCTCCATTTACAGAGAAGGCTACCAAGGTGAAAAGACTGAGATACAATGAGACAGTTGAACTGGTGCTACAAAATACTGCAATTCTTGGAACGGAGAGCCACCCAATACATTTGCACGGATTCAACTTCTTTGTGTTGGCCCAAGATTTTGGGAATTATGAGGAGTCAAAAGCAAGAGCAATGTACAATTTGGTGGACCCGCAAGTAAGAAACACTGTAGCGGTGCCAGCTGGTGGATGGGCTGTCATCAGATTTGTTGCAAATAACCCGGGTACATATTAATTCCTTTCTAATTCAAGGGCTTGTAGCTATTACATGCAGAAAGAGTTTAGTGAAATTTTTATTATTGTAATTTTATTGCAGGAGTATGGATTATGCACTGCCACCTGGATATGCATTTGCCAATGGGATTGGCAACCGTCTTTGAGGTGGAAGATGGGCCCACTGCTGATGCCATTCTGCCGCCGCCACCATCAGATTTTCCTATTTGCTAATTAATTAATTAATTACATTTCAAGTATTAATTAATATATTATTAGATTATAATTCTTAGCTGCCACCATTAATTCATTATTTAATTTATTGCATTTGAAAAGTTTGATATATAACAGATGAAATGTCCCTACTTACTTCAATACAGAGATGAGAGTTCAGACCTTGCCATCCCTTTGTAGGTGTTGTGCAAGTGCAACTGGTCAGTCAGTCTGAGGTGTTGAGATCTAATTAGCTTATGTTTATGTGGCGGGTGGCTGACATTAATATATGAAATATCCAATCCAATGAGCAATGAAAATAATAATAATAACATTAAGGTAGTAGCTTATTTTATGATTGATTAATGTAATGTAATGGCTTGCTGCATTCAATAGTCAATATATACAATACAATAAAACTGGCATGGCCTGTCCTGGCTGTCCACCTGGATGATTTTCGATCTCAGCCGTCTGATTTAATCTCAACGGCTATAGATGCCCCGTGCATAATACCAAGATTGATAGGCCTGAAAAAATCTAACTGTTAAGATTAAATCGGACGGCTCGGATCAAAAGACGTCCACTGGATGATTGTATTCAACCATCCATAGGATACTTGCCCACTGTCCACATGTCCTGCCTTTTAAATTTTATAATAGTGATAATGAGAGAAAGAGGAAGAGGAAGAGAGGACCACAGCACTCCAGCAGCAGCACTTTACTTTTTAAAAATTTTACAGCAGAAGCACCAGCAGCCGGCCATGCTATTAACATTAACTGATTACCAATTAGCAATTAACAATTACCAATTTACCTTTACACACTGCCGGTGCGCCGTGCATGTGACAGAGCTGAGCGTCTCACATTTGCAGTAGCAGTAGCACTGAATAATAACATAACATAACATAACAACAATTAAAATATATAATAATCTCATTCAGTCAGTCACGGCCTCACGGGGGGCAGGGCACGGAGGAAGTACCACCTAACCTTTTTCAATTAATTTTCCTAATCCTCCTAATAATCCTAATCCATGCTGTCTGGCGGTCCCAACGCGTTGGCTTGCTTTGGCTTGGTTTGGGTTTGGTTGCACGGAACAAAATCCTCTGCATGTCTTTGATTTCTGACTGTCAGATCAATGACGAATGCTCCGTGATTAATACCAGGCCCATCAAGATTTGTGCGGCCCGTGAAAATCTACCCGTCGAGATTAAATTGGACATCCAGGATGAAAAAACACGAAGCTGCGTGTCTAAAAAAAAACACGCAAAGGATACTGATTAAAGGTTGCACACATAATATAATATATAACAAGGCAGCACAGCTTGTTCCCTTCTTTTCACAGAGTCATATACGCAAAAAAGCAAAAGCTAAAGCACAGCCAAAAAGCACAAGAAAGAAAAACACATTTTTCTGTTTCCAATTTAATTTAATTTAATTTAATCTGCCATCCCTTCCCAATCCCTGATCTAAAAGTCTAAAACCAAAGGGAATCCCTTCTCCATCTCTAATTTCCTTCCTTTCTCTTGGCCTCCTTCCCTTACTCAGTCACTTATCACTGATCACTCGCCACTCCCCTTGATTGATTGATTGATGAACAGAATTAAGCCATTCCCCTTGCTCAGTCTTAATTAATACCAACATACTAGCCTAGCCTAGCCATGGCCAATAATAAGCCATTCCACCTCCTCATTGTCATTCAGCTCATTCAGCTTATTCTCAATATTCTAACTTTTCAAACCTCCTCCTCTGCTGCTGTTGCTGCTGCTGCAGCTGGCACGGTCGAAGCTAGTACTTCTTCTTCTTTCTCCTTCTCCTTTGAGACATTCAATAACGTCACAGATGATGAGCGCCAGCTCCTGTTGCTCCGAGGTGCACACATCACCAATTCTAGCCTCACCCTCCTGCTTCCCTTCGCCCTCGCCCTCCTCCCCGAGCCCATTCTATTCCTTCCCCGAAGCCACCCGGCCTTCTCCACCAACTTCTCTTTCTCCCTTTCCCTTTCCCCCTCCTCAATCAATGCAGCAACTGACTTCACCTTCTTCCTCACTCTCAGTACCCTCCGAATGGATCGCTTTCTCAACGCGCTCGACGGCCCTCCCCCCTCTGTTATTTCTGTCAGCTTTATCGCCTCAACTTCTCATCATCATACCCCGCCCCAGCTCAACAACAACACCCAGCTCACAAATCGCTTGGAGATTCGTGTCGGCGGCTTCATTGTGCCTCTCCAAATCAAAACCCACCGCAAAGACCTCACCTTCCGCAATGGCGACAAGCTGCATTCCTGGATTGACTATGACGCAACTCTGAATCAACTTGATCTGAGGCTCGGCACATCCAGAGCGGACTCGAATCCTCTACGGAACTTCGAAGTTCCGCATCGTGGAGAACTTTTTATCTCCACTGTCCGATCCGTTCGATCAAATCCTGACCTTTGAGACGCAATTAAAAAAAAAATCAGAAACAACTCCGTCTCTCCCTCAATTCCGTCGTACACTCCGTCCCCTCTCGCGCGTGCTACTCTTTCGAAACCCTAGAATGGCGATTAAATCGGAAACAACTCCTCTCCTCAAATCAGCCGATTTGTTGCTCTCTCTCCACCTTCTCTCCACGAATCAGGATCTTATCCACGCGATTTTCAAGCTGGTTTGGAGCAGGAGGAGCAAAACAGTTGAAGGGAACCATGGCATCGATCTCGAGGTAAGGTGTTAAATCTTCGAGTTCAAATCCAGATGCTCAATTCGTTAGACTATTTTTTCATTTCTGCTCTGGTTGTTTATTTAAGAAGAATGAGATGACCTAAGTAGTCCCTATAAACTAGAGTAAAGTCACAATTGTGCCAGCAATGCTACTCATTAGTGACCATTTTTCAAATTAAACTGGACTGAAGTTGTCAGCATTTGATTGAGAGTGAAGAACAGATACATTTAAAAGAGCAGCTTGTACAGAGATTAGATTTCTATTACCTTTCTTGCAAATTTTATCATTGTCACCCAGACAATACAGAGATGGATTTCTGTTTTTTTTATCATATTTTATTTTTAGTTATTTTTATTAAGACATAATGCTTATTTTGAAGAAAGAAACAACAGATATATAATAATTACTAGACTGGAACTTGATATTTCTCTAGAAACTAAGAATAACTATGGTTGTTCAAACAAAAAAAAAGAATTACTATGAAATGTGTTTGATAAATGAATGCCAACTGCAGCTCATGTGAATATGACTTTGTTTTAATGTCTTGCATATTGCATTGATCATTTACGGCCTACAGGTGTACACTACCAGCAATGGATCTGACTAGCATACCATTTAGGTCATGCTGTAAATACTGAAAATTTTGTGTCTTTTTCGCAGATGGGACAGAATTGCATGAGGCACTAAGCAGTTGTTACCAAGCCAGTATGACAACAACAGATTAGACCTCAGGTGGGACCCAGACAAGAGGGGTTCGACCTTTGGAGTGATGTGTTACAAATTCATTTTTCTTAATTTGTAATTATGTTGTGTAGTGTTTGATTGAAAAGTGGACACAATGATCTGACGGGTTTCATTGGATACATCAAATTGATCAAATCCTTGGATGAGATCAGTTGGTCAGAGAATATTCAGGACATGATTATATAAGGCTTATAAATAGGGATTTCAATTACTGTGTTTTTTTTGTAATGTAAGGCTTATAACCAGGGAGGTAAGGAGAGTGTGGCCATGGATGCAATTGCTCATGAGAAAGTTTCATCTGGTGAGAGAGTCAATAGTTTGGTGTGCTGAAGGAAAGAAGCTGGTGTCAAGATTTATGTTGTACTGAACATGACTCATATTAAGATTTGCTTTAATTTAATATCTTGTATTGACTACTTGTCATCTAATGGCACTTATGCTGTTCGTAAGCTATTGTGTTAATCTTATAACATTACAATTATTCGAAATTCAATGTAAGCTACAAGTGTATGTCTATGGTAGCAACCATCTTTTATCATCTACAATTATTACTTAGTAAAAGATATATGCATCTAGTAATTTCAATCATTTGGAATGTAACTCGAGAAATAAACTATCATAAACGTTCTCAGATGACAAACAGCAAAGAGAACTACTATGTTTACAAAAAACCAATGATGAGAAACGAAACCTATGGTGACTAAGATGACAAACAGTTTGATTCATGTAACCAGAATCTACGGTGACTAATATGTTTACAAAATGTTGCAAAAAAAAAAAAAAAACTTTCTACTCTTTTCCACAAAATGTTGCCACAATCATCCAAAACAACTTAGCTACTCTTGTGTAATTTCCAAATTGCTGCAAGAAAAAAAAATATACATATATATTAGATATTATTTTAGCTTCATATGTTGATATATTTTAATGCACTTACTGTAAGTCTTCAAGATTAGTATAGCATCCAAAGTTCTCATCCAATTTATCTTGTGATATATTAGCACTCAGCCTACAATTAAAAACAGTAAGATTAGACAAAAGATATATATCAACATATTTAAATGTTACTAAAATAATTTACCTTGATGAATCTTGACTATTTGAGATAGTTTTAATTTTTGCTTTCTTGGCTCTTGGCAATTTCTCAATGCAAGAAGGATTTCGTTTCGATCGTCGATCACCACCATTTTTCTTCTTTAAGCGAAGTGAATGCTCAGAATTTGGATTGTTGTCACCACTTGTTCTTTGCAAGTTCTCATATTTCTCTTCGTATTTCCGTCGAACCGCAAGCAACTCAGTACGCAAAAAGAATATTATACACCAATCAAGAGGTGGCAAATTGATGTTGCATGAAATCTATTAAAAAGAATATTATACACCAATCAAGAGGTGGCACATACAGGGATAGTCAATACCAGAAAAGATCGACGATATTTTGATAGGTAATATTCTGATATTTCGATAGTCAATACCAAATATCGGTGATATTCTAATACTCAATACCAAATATCAACAATAATTAAAAAAGAAAAAAAAATCACAATGCCTTGTAGTTGATAAAGCACATACGGGGATAGTGATGAGGATTTTCTTGAATTGTGGCACCACTTGACTCTTGGTTGTCTTGATAGAGTATCCTTCTTTTCCAATCAATTTGATATGAACTGTACGGATAGAGACGGAGGAGAAGACAAGGGTTTGGATATTTTAGGCGGGAAATGATGGAGCGACGGAGAGACGGAGAGATGACATAGTTAATCGCCATTCTAGGGTTTCGAAAGAGTAGCACGCGCGAGAGGGGACGGAGTGTACGACGGAATTGAGGGAGAGACGGAGTTGTTTCTGAGTTTTTTTTTTTAATTGCGTCTCAAAGGTCAGGATTTGATCGAACGGATCGGACAGTGGAGATAAAAAGTTCTCCACGATGCGGAACTTCGAAGTTCCGTAGAGGATTCGAGTCCCATCCAGAGCTGCTAGGCCAGAGATCCCCACCATGTCCTACCCAATGGACCTGTCCAATGCGCTCTGGAGAGAGAAAATGGTGGTGGGTTTTACTTTCACCGACCTCAACACCACCCAGCAACTACCTATAAACAGCCCCCATAACTGTACCTTGTACCGGTGGAGCTTTACAGCCCGCTACGGAGCTCCTTACCTGATGCATTCTGAGCCGCTCGATCCGAGCAGGTTCTCGGCTCGACCGGCCAATAAAAATCCCTCGGCTCGGGTGATGAGACAAATCAGTCGTCCATGGGCCGTGGTGCTGGCTCTGATATTTGCAGCTGCCTGCGGGGCCATGGTCACTTTCTTTGCTCTGTTTCTGTGGTTCTCAGTTTGCGCTCACCGGCCCGTCGCACCAGTTGAGTACCCGGTGCACCCAGCTGAGGTGATCTATGAAAAGATTGTGCTGGTTGGGCTAAAAGATGTGCCCAACAGCAGCAGCGTCAGCAAGTGATGGATATGTCTCTTTCTAATCTCCTAGTTCTAGCTATACCCTCCTGTTGTATGTATAAACTAGGATTGAACTGTATGTATCTATGACTTCTTTTTTCCCCCTTTCTTTCTGGATTTGTTTATTTTAATTTCCTAGGTCTATACTATTTTTGTTTTCTTTTATCACCTCTTACCGTGGACTGGCGTAGGTGATTAATTAACAATTAATGAGGGGTGGAAACTGTAATTTTTGTGGGATCGGAAGGGATGGGATTATGGGAAATTGCCACAAAAGTTCCGGTTTCCATTCAATCAAAAATCAGATACAGGCGATGAATCTTTCTAATTCTAATTGATCTTGATCATTTTCATGTTTCTACCAGTAAAGTATTCTTTTCTTTTATTATTTTGGTGATATCGTAATTTTGTAATGAGAATTGCAGAATGGAGAGGGTTAACATGCCTATTGTATATTTTCATGAAAGAAATTCTGCGAGTTGTCAGATTTTGTAAGTGCATGCATGTATGTATGCATATCACTAATCACTTCCTCTTCTCTGCCTGGTACTGGTAGATGGTACTGGACTAGTAGTAGAACGGCAGCAGCCACCAGCCAGGTTCTCTTCTAGTTCTGTCTGTTCTTGTATTGGATCTGTGCTGATGCGGGAACCTTACCAAGCTCCGTTTTGTTGTTATTGGCATTTAAAGAAAGAATTATCAGTAGGAGTAACTGGAACTCTAATTTTGAGCTGTTATACTGTTAGAGCCCCAAAAAGGTTAGTTGTCCAATCCAATCTAACCGGCCGATCCAATGCCATGCATCTAAAATTAACACGACCATCGAGAGGATGGGGTCGTGTGATGGGTTATCAATTTATCATACTATATGTCTATATCCAGATATCCTGCATACAGGCAGGAAGTGTAGTGTTGCAATTTCAGTCTTAAATTAGGTTTTTATGATTTGTTTGTGCCTATGGTTATAACAGGTTCGAAACCTGACTAAAGATCTTTTATAGATATTTAATTTAAAAATAAAATAGATGACTTACACTCTAATTTATCTTAAATATATACTAGCTATCGCATCGCGCTTCGCGCGATGTAAGATTTATCCAAAACGACTATATTGTTGATATTAGTATATTACTTATTTGTCTAATCAGAATGTTTATCGGTGTTTCTTTTATTATTATTATTTTTTTTTTTGGACGAATCGTGAATGCAATCGATTTTCATGGCAAGAGAGCATTTTGATTGGAGAGGTTAATACATGAATCAAAGCATGTAATAAACATCACAAAAAATTTAATTGAATAAAATCAGATTCAACCCCTCAATTTTTATCCAAACGGTAATCTATTTGCAATAAATATTTAACAGTGGATTTGGAATTACCTCAACAAAAATATAGTATAAATAATCTATTTTTAATCATCGATTGTAGCAACTTAAATATTAAAAAAAAGTATAACTGACTATTTGCCTTGACTGCATAAGATGTGTTTGTCCTAAATAACCTATGCCAAAACAAAAGTAAAAAAGGACACAAAAGTTTAATGCATGAATAAAGTAACCCTTTGCATCATGGCAATGTTCAACTCCTTTGCATCAATCAACCCTTGTAAAGAGAGGAAAAGAACACTAAAAAAAATTTAAAAGTAATTTCGCAACATCAAAATAATTAAAATATGCAGATGTAGAAGTTGAGAATATAATTCGCAACATCAAAAAGTATTTTCGTAACATCAGAAATATAATTTTCAGATTACATTGCATACATAAGTTGAGAATTTAAGTAATATAATTTACAGATTACATTAAAAACCTCGTGGAACTATATCTACTACATACACCATGTTATTTTACTACTCAACTTATAGATAGCATTTTATTGAATCGCATCATAATAATAATTATTATTATTATACTGACAAATGCTATTACCATAATTATTCTATCATTATACTAAAATGTTGGCTTAACAATACCACACTATGAATTTTAATCTGTATGTATCTTCTTTTCAAGTTTTTTAAAAATAAACATACCACCCTTACAAAATTTGAGATAAATAAACTATAAGAAAATAATTAACAGTAAATTTTGATCAGAGAAATATACTAACCAAGAGCGTCACAAAGATTGAGATAACAGATCTCATGATCATTGCAAAGCTATAAAATAGAGAGATCAGCATTAGCCAAATTACATACCATTCATAAAGTAAGTTACAGAGCATGACACATTCATAAACTCCCTAAAAACAAATCAAATAATATTAGAAGCAGATGAGAATCTGAAGTAGTTTGGTACATTCAAAGGAAAATACATGAGAAAATGAAACTAATGTCTTCAAGTATGGTAAAATGTTCAAGTAATGGCACCAACATATTAGGCATTTACATGAACATGATCACTATGTCAAATAGAAAAAAGATAATCATTTTTTATTAACCGATTTTTTCTGTCATAATCTTAAATGTTGGACAATAGAAACTCCAATCCACGAACTGATAAGTTTACTAAATTGTAAGAAATAAAATAATTAATTTACTATTAGCAAATGTGAACCTTGATCTGTAACTTGTACCAATACTGATCAGATATCCATGCACATACCCTAAACAGAACCTATATGGACTCAGTTGAATTGAAAGGTCATACCTCAAAATAATTTACAAAAGCATATTTGTGATGCAATTTTCTAAAGAATTATGTAATTGATCAAGCTCAACACAAAAAAAAAAGAGAAAGAGGAAGGACAATAATAGAAAAAAGCTTAAATTTTCGTACTTGAATAGATCTGAACTTCTTCCTCCACAAAGTCAATCTTAGCTTGGAAGGTAAGTTAAATTCGATACGATACTGGAGGTTTCTTGATAGCTTAATACGCTAAATGAATGTACTCACACACGTCATCAACCAAAACCAAAAGAGTGACCCTAAAAAATCAAATTCAGAATATTGAGTAAAAACATATTTCTTTGCCTATGATAATTTACCAAGCTGAAACAATAATGTGCTCAATCCACAATAATAGATATTGACATAAAGAAGGCTTCATAGCTATGAACATGCATATATAGTACTAAAAAAGGGAATAAACAAAGCAATTGACACAAACCTTTATAGTCTTGTGTTATGGTACATAACCAAATGGAGCTTGTTGGTCCGCTTGTGATTTTAGAACTGCACATAAATATATTGTAAATAACCTGAATATATAAATGAAATGAGACGACATATTACCTCATTTGAAAATAGTGTTCTTTATAAAAATAGAGATGATGTTGTTATAACACTTTTTGTCAAAGAAGCCAAAAAAGAAAAATACTCAATAAGAATCAGAATCTAGAATTAGTCCATATGAGATCAGAAATAGAGATGTAGTTGTACTCCTGTTGCCACCTTTTATTCATTGCTCATGCTCTACATGCTTATTTTCAAAAGCTTTAATAGCTTCAGCCAGAAACAAAACATCCAAAGAAAGGAAAAAAGATCAACGATGTCGATCCCTCCAGTGATAAAAGTAGAGCAATCATGAAGCTGAGAAACAATATAAGAAAGAAGATAAATCACAAATAAACCTGAGATTGCAAATAATAAATGCAAAGCATCCCAATCAGCATTTAAATCCTTAATCAGCTAATTCTACTGTTGATCCTTTAACCCAAAGCATCCCAATCAACAAAGCTAACTGAGAACTGTCTGGCCTAAGACATCTACCAGAACCGAGCAAAATAAATAATCAAGTTGCAACCGGTTCATAATTTAATAAATTGAGTCACAATACCAAAATGCAGCATCTCTAGCTTCATTCAACTTCACTTAAATGGGGAGAAACATGAGGAAAAATATTCAGGCGAGATAAGAAACCACCTATGCAATTGTGCAAGACTTCCTATCACTTCACATTGGCAACTGCAGATACGAAAGCAAACTTTAATCAAATTATTATATCGAAGTGTAATTAATAAAATCAAACATACAATCCAGTCTGTAAAGTAAGTCTAATTATAATTAGAAAATAGATAAGAGAACACTAAAAATAAATTGATTCAATCATACTTTGCATACAAAAATCAATTATATTATGGTACTTCATGATGAGGAAACAGTTATATGCCATGAAATTCAAATAGTAAAGAAGGGCATACCATTCATCATGTAGAGACTTCATCTTTTTCATTAACAAACTTATCAGAAATAGAAAAAATTTCCATTTGAAAGTTAAAAGAGTCTATCGAACTTTGTACATTATATCAATTTACACACCCTCGTTAATATTTTTTGAGAATTAGGTATGTTGCATAGCAAAATAACCTAGTGTAGGTTATGCAAGCTCACGTCTCCTTGAAGAGTACTTAAATTACAACACACGAACTAAAACTCATTACATGCAGTCTTTATATTGCTTCTTTGTCAAATTGCAATTAGAGACTCTACCTCAAAATTTCAAAGAATTGCAAGCTAGTTTGACACGCATGAGATTGAGATTTCGGTGGATAACACGAAGGAGATCGCAAGATCACACTGATGTTGCTCGTAGAGAAAAAAAAAAAATTTGCTCATCAAACATTTTCAGTAAAGTAATAATATACTTTTGCCACTGTAAGAGCAAAGTTTTACTGGAATGCACACTTGTGACCAATCTGACCACAATTTCTAACAATCGGACAAAACATAATGTTGGATTTAATGAAATAAGGAAAAACTTGAAGATATGCACCTCTGGCTGTTCTTCCCAAATACTTCCTTCCTCATTTCTCCCCTTGGTTCGAACAATGTTAGCTAGATCGACATTTTTCTAGTTTGAAATTGGAGTATGTATATAATTGGTAGTGTTACATTTACTGTTGCGTCTAATATAGGAGGCATTGTTATTATCGTTATTATTTCTCTTATTATTATTTCTCTAAGAGCATGTGACAAAAATAAAAATGGTGTTCTTCTTTCGTAATTTATAGTATAAGAGGGATCATATATCATTATTATAGTATGTATGCTTTGGTGCTTACATGAGGAAGCTGAGAGCATTCTACCTATTAATGAAGTGAGCGATTTCTTGAATCTCTCAGATGAAGTAAAATTTTGGCCGCTGAATGGCTTCAGTCCATAGTTCTTTGGAAGCAAAAAGGAAAAAGCTGCGAGAGGGTGATACCTGTTGAAAGTAGAATGTTTAATTTGTTTATTGATCAGATTAGGGTGTTTAGCTGTAATGTTAAAAGCATATGATTAGATGTTCTTACTTTCGAAGTCGTCTTTCAAAACAGAATTTCAGATCAGAACAATTGGTTCTTTCTTTGATTGTTT
Organism: Rhynchospora pubera; assembly: GCA_028095005.1. Lineage (NCBI taxonomy): Eukaryota > Viridiplantae > Streptophyta > Magnoliopsida > Poales > Cyperaceae > Rhynchospora > Rhynchospora pubera. Next base: position 105,003,831 of record CM051459.1, read on the forward strand.
GTCCAGCGCCACAGTATCAAAGAGGTGAAGAAATTGGCTCCATAGCGTAAGCTGAACCATGTGGCCCCTCAAAAAATTTGTCTGTCAGCTGATTAAAAAACCCAACCATAGAAAATTTTTTAATAAACAAATTGCCTTCTCATAAGCCACATATTAGGCAAACAAAAAAAAAACCATAATATGAAAACACAGAAGAGCACATGTACCTGGCCAAGGTTGACCCGACAGTAGGGAGAAGAATGCAATACCAAGCTGAATACCTGTGAACAGATAGAAAAGAAGAGGGGAAAAAAGAGGGCAGAAAATACAGAACAAAAATGAAAGTAAGAATAGATGAGGAAAAGGAGTGAAAAACCAAAATAATAAACTGCTGAAGAAAAATGCTTCCAATTTTTGCATTATGGTCAAAACACTATGGAACTATATGTTGGCTTGTTGATTATAGGAATTGAAGAATTTTCTAAAAAATAAAATATCCTATGACGGTGTAGTTTGAATTGAAATCTAAAAATATTCTGTAATAAATAATTACAATAATATCAAAATCTAATTTATTGACCTTTTAGAATCAAGTGTGTTTTAACAATGTTATAGGCTGGATCAACCCAAAAAAAAAAAATATTGAGCTCAGAGGATGATATTCACTAACCTTCAACATGCATATCAATTTGAACACGATCAATGTTGCTGAAACCAAAATTAATTAAGGTGTACCTAAAGTTCAATAGAAGCAAATTCAATTAGCAAGAGATTGTATAATGAATAATCTGATCCACAAAACATTCCATGAAGTATATCGGCTAATGAAGTTTATTATCAGCATACCAAAACTGATTATACATTGACTGAAATACTGTAATATACATATGAGAAAAATTTCAATCGGCACCATACAAATTACCAAAAACAAAAAGTTGGTACATCGGGAAAAAAAACTGCAAAGACTAAACACACGCAAATGCTTATTAACGCAAGTGACCATTCACCGACTTATAAAAGTACCTCCTAAAATAGATATGTCTTGAAAATAAAAAAGAGGCAAATAAGAGAAATTAAAGAGAGAGAATACAAAACTACTACTGAAATAGACCCAATTTTTTTTTTCTATTTTCCATGTTGAATGCTAAGATACAACTTTGACTGAAAAATTGCATAAGAAAATAGAACTGAATGGTGAATAAAGAGAAATTAATGAGCAAACAGCTGAAATAAGAGCAACTAAAGAAAAAAAGAAAACTAAATTGGATCAAACAAAAGAACCAACCTGACATGGAGGAAAAGAGGACAATCGAGCACCTCTTGAAAAATCGATAGAGAAAGCCGCACCTGCAACCTGCATCTTCTTTTGGTCCTCAAACTGCCACTAAAGAAAGAATGCAGAGCAAAGATGCAGGAAGCCGCACCTGCAACCTAAGCTTTGAGAAAGCAAAAAGAAGCAGGAGAGGAAAGAAAAGAAAAAAAATCATGGAAAAAGCATAGAAAACGCACCAAAGAAGAAGAGGCAGCAGTAAAGAGAGGAAGCAGGAGGAACTGGGAAGAAAACCCTCGTACAAGAACAGTCCCATCTAGACCTTTTTGGAGGAAGCGCATGGTCAAAATCAGGTCAAAATCATGGAAGTTGCAAGGGAATGGAAAGCAAAAGAAATTAAGCCAATATCATGGAATCGCAAAATTGCAAGAGAAACTAAGCTTTGAGAAAGCTAATTTGCAACCTTAAACCGATGACAATCCTGGTTGACAGATAGACGAAGAAGAATGAAAATCGCTTACTTAGGAGAGGCCATAGGCTCTCAGATCTGAAGAAACAAAGAAGAAGAAAAATGCAAAAAAAAAATCAGGAGAAACGAAGGAAAAACCTGGCTTGGTCGACACAGCCCCTTGCCAATGCCGATCGGAGGTCACCTAGCTAGCACAGCCCCCTACTGCTCCAGGCTCCAGCCTTCCCTTGTGGTATCTATTTCTCTTCCTCCGTGTAAAGCAAATGTGATGGCATGGGGAAACACACCAGGAGAAGGAGAAGGAGCTAGAAGCACTCCTGAACAAAATCACCAGGCGCACCTGGAGCACGCATAGCTTGCCTTCTCTTCCCTGGTCACCTTCTTTAGTTCATGTGATCCGCGCCCACAGAAACCCAATGGCTCTGTTCGGAAAAGAGATGGATTAGATCAGATACGACAGAAAGAATGCAGAGGAAAGATGCAGGAAGCACTAAAGAAAGCAACACACGGAAACAACAAAGAAACGACAGCAGAAAAACAAAAAGGTCAGACGCAGGAGAGACGAAGTGGAGACGGACGGACCAGATGAGATCCATCGAATGGGGAACAGTAGGCTCAACCGTTGCGATTGGAGGTTTACCTACAGTAACTGCAGGCTTTGAAATAGAGATACTTACAATATTGCCCGGCTGACGCATATAACAATATAACGAACGATGCGAGAGTGCCCGACCCAATAGCCTGAAAACTATCTGCTTTATTAATTAATATATATACTTACATAGACATTAATTGCTTCTACAAACATATATAATTGTTATTATATGTATAATTACATATATATATATATATATATATATATATATATATAGTTTAGCTATGGTGAGATGCATCACAAAAAACTTTCCGTGAGATGCGATCAAAATTCATAAATTTGGTTCAAAACGATCGATCCAAATCGTTCAATATGATCTCGCTATTGAAATCTTCTTACAGACCAAATTTACATTTTTTCAGAATTTTTAAGTATTTTTTTTCGTATTTTTAAAAATGTCAGTTTTTGAACGGTTCAGAACTAATTAGATTAACAATTTTCTAAAATTTCGAAAAAATTCGTCCATCTCACCATTGCTAAAATGCTATGCATAGCACGGATGCCCTTTGTGCTACGGATTATTTCTTGGATTTCATGCTTCAAACAATCGATCCAAACCATTCATTATCTTCTACATATTGAAATTTTATTAGAAACCAACTTTTACATTTTTAAAAAAAAAATTTACTATTTTTTTTCTCAAATTTTTTAAAATACTTAGTCTAATAAATTCTTGACCCTTCAATAATAGTGATTTTCAAAAATTTTAGTTATTATTTTAATAACAAAAAAATTTCAAAAGAAAAAATATATACTTATGGATTGTCCTCAAATGTCCCCTACCCCGTTAATAAAGATTTTTCTTATAAAAATTTCAGCATTTCGGAGAGTAAAAGGGAAGTTACGCTATGGCTATGGGTTGCTGCTGGTGCTGTACCATTCATATTCTTTTCTTTTTATTTTATTTTATTTTATTTTATTTTATGTTCTTTGTTCTTGTAGTGATTTCTATTTTTCAAGGGACCGTTTGGATCGCTTAAGAATAAAAGTAATAGTCTATTTCTAGGCGAAAAATATTAGAAAGTGTATAACTATGTGAAGAGTTTGAATGATTAGGAATAAATTTCATCTAAAAAAAAACTATTCATTTTATTTCTAAACGATTTAAATGACCCAACAGAAAAAGAAGCAACCATGTATGGTAATGGTGTAGTATAAAAATATATGGTATGGGCTAATGGGCAAAATAGAGGAGTTTCAGTGGCAGCCAGCTCTCTCTCTCTCCCACTGCTCGATCAAATTGACGTGACCATGATGCCACTTCCCAAAACATAAGAATATATTCTTTTCAGATGGAAGTACGCAAATGAACTCATTTTATTCCACTTGATTCGTTACTAAATCTCTTGTCACAGAGCATTATGCATATATTATTGCGATAATATTGACAGTACTCGTGCAATATAATTTTGGAACCCTGCTTGGGGCTCTTAATTAGTTTCAAAAAAGACGGTCTTGTGCAACTTAAAAAAAAATTCTTCAAGACTCGTCCATTTAATTTAAAAAGTTTCATGGCTAAACAAATTTTTTCACTAAGATGTGCTTAATCTCTACTATATTAAAAGTACCAATGGAAGGGTGTAAACCTTCAAATTAAGGGTGTATCCAACTCTTCAATTTGTGATCTGTACCGTTGATAATTTAATTTGTGCATCTGATGTCTCAAATGAGAGGTTAAATTGTCTGTTGACCTTTCATTTTGAACGGAAAATATTTAGCGCAGATAGAACGAGCGACGTTTATCATTGCTATGCACGCAGGTTCGAATCCTCCTTTAAACCATTTTAATTTTTATAAATGAATCTTTGTGTTTCGGCCTTTTGGGCCTCTTTCTTTTTCTACTGGCCTACCCCTTTTTTAACGCCCCCTCCCACTTTGTTTCTACCGTCCAATCCCGACCTAACACCCATTCTCTCATCGACAAGCCAACATTACACCAATAATCAATTCTCATCGCCGTCGGATCCTGACCTAACCCCCACCTCTCATCGCTCTCATACTTTTGATGCTCCGAGAAGAAGGTCGCCAGTACAATCCGCTGTAATTCTCTCGGTTTGTCAGGTCCGAACGGATGCCACGTGGGTTGCTGTTGCTCGCTGCTATACATGGTGCGTCGGATGAAAAAGGCACGAATGCTCTTCCTTCGCGACAACAGATTTTGAAATTTTGTCCACATCGTTTCCATTTAAATTTTGAAATTCGAAACTTCCCAAGTCGCCCCTTCGCTCAGAGAAATTTTTGCTCCTTATTTAAACCAATTATTAAAACCTCAACGGGGAAAGTGAAAGAGAAGGCGGGCGTGACATTATCGTTAGAGATTTCCAGTAGATTCAGGTATTCCTCATTATATCCCTCTATATCTTGATTGATAAATTCTGTGGCTTTCTAATTTAATTCAGTGATTTTAATACATAATAATGCTCTCCTCTCTCCAATTTATTGTCTGATAAATTATGTGGTTCACACAATGATTCCTTGGCTTTAATAACATTTTACTGTATTATATCGAGGGAATTTTAACATATACCCACACAAATATATCTTTCTTCCTCGATATGTTAATATATCTTTTACTGTGTACTCAAAAATCTTTTACTCGATATGTTAAAATTTTTTCAGAACAACATAAAATACAATTTAGGGTATTTTTCCTCAAAAAAAAAAATTTAGACCATTAAATTTGACGATCAACTCAATTTCATCCGGTTTGTTTTGAGTCTAATATGATTAGTTTTGAGAATCTATGTATTTTTCACTTTCATCCCGCTTGAGTTGCTTCTACAATTTCTGTTAATTTTTTCTCTCCTTCCATCATTGTGGGTGCGCTTGACACACTCTTACACGATTTTGGATACTTTGTTCTTTAATCATTTTTTTCCCTCAAAACTATATATAATTTATTTTATTAAAAATGTAAGTTCATAGTGGAACCAGATTAAGCCCAGTTTAGTGACGAGTATGTGGAGGCTAACGTCACAATCTATCCTTGAAAAGCATCAACGATGATTATATTTGTAAAACTTAGGATTCCAATTTTTTTTGGGTAAAACTAGGTTTCTGGATTTTTTCAACCTGAAAAGGAAGGTTCAATTACATTTTTCTCTCTATATTTATCACTGGCAATAAATTTTTGTGTTAGTCTCTTGCACAATATATTGTTTAATATTTTGTAGATCAGAAGTCGTAACAATTCTACATCAGTTACTACATAAGGTTAGTTATTGTTCTTTGCTTTTTTTAGTATTTTATCTTACATTAATTTATTTTGGTAAATCACTGCTTTATCACTTGATATCAGATGATATTGAAAGTCTTTTGAAAATTTCATTTTGGCCTAATGTAACCATCCTCATTTAAATAGAATTTTAGATATTAAACATTACCGATCATTTTGGGATCAGGTTGGTACCCACATATGTAAGACTGATGAATTAGTGTATAATTACAAGAACACGATCAATTGGTTAACTTTTAATACTAATGAATGCTGATCTTTATTACTTTTAAAATTGTAGTTGGTTACCCACAATATAGTTGAGTATGCACCTTCAAACCACGTCCTAAAGGCTTCTCCCAAAAAGGATCGTCAGGAGGGAACCATTGACAAAGGTGTCAACTCACCAAAAATACACATTATTTTCTCTTGTTGAACTTTTTACTTGGTGTCATTACTTTTTTAATCTTTCATCTCTTTTACCTCATCAATTGTTAGTTTAAAAGTAACCCTTGTTCATTTTCTGATTTTCGTTTATATTATACAACAATGCAAGATTCAAGCCTCAAATCTTAAGAAGGAATCTAATATTCACAACGTTATACATTCGAAAGTCAGTAAAAAAATATACTTTTTAGTTTTGACTGACAACATGCTGAGATTATTTGGAGTAAATTAGGGTATTGGGTATCGTGCTTTGGATTTAAAATATTTTGACTTTCTAGAATTATTTGGAATAAAGAAGGTACAGCCACAGTTTGATCTTCTTGAACATATAATATCATGGTCTGTAAACAAAAATAATTAAACGAAAAATTTTTTTAAGATTGATAACTGAATGTCCTTAGGAGTGTGTTTTTTTAAAGAAGACGTTGGATTTTTTTCCTTGAAAGGTTTTCGACAAATTTGATAATATTTGAGATTTCTTTTATTTTAAAAAAAATTAACAACTTACGACAATAGTGAGATTGCTTTCATTTTGAGATTTAATAGTATTGTGTAATGAGATGCCAATTTAGAAAATACCCAATTGAATTCAAGTAATTAGGAGCATTGAATAACTTTTTTAGTTGCTATTGTAATTCCTTCTTCTCTTATTTTCAGATCAATTGGGAGCATTAGAGGAGAACAATAATGGATAAACAACATCTTATATATAGCTTTGTAGCCAAAGGGACGGTGGTGTTAGCTGAGCACACCTGGTTTTTTGGAAATATCAGAACAGTTGCGATTCAGTGTTTGGCCAAGTTACCTCAAAACGACAACATATTCACCTACTCATGTGATGGTCACACCTTCAATTTTCTTGTTGAGAAGGGTTTCGGTATGCTATTTTTGTTTCTTGTAATGTAAAGACAACACAGTACCAGTACTTACATATGAAAAGAAGTTCATTTTGAATTTATATTTCTAATGCTATAGTGTTTCTTGTGGTGGCCAATGAGGGACTAGGACAGAGTGCACCATTTGTGTTTCTAGAGAGAGTTAAGGAAGACTTTGTGCAGCAGTATGGGTCAGCTATAGATGACGAGGGGCGCGACTCACACCTTTTGAGTATCTCTTATAGTCTTGACTGTGATTTTGGGTACTATATGTGACTTAAAGCTTCTTAATTATTATTATTTTTTTTGATATAAAACCAAATTAATAGGTCACATCTGAAGAGAAAAATGTAGGCTTATGAGTTCTTTTAGAAAAAAAAATAATGGTAATGATGTGAAATGTTACCTCACAAATGACTAGGCCACGACTGAAAGAGCATATGCAGTATTGCATAAACCACCCAGAGGAAATGAGCAAGCTGACAAATCTTACAAAGATGAAGGGTATCATGATGGATAACATTGAAAATGTTCTAGATCGAAATGAAAAGATTAAACTTATAGTTGACAAGACTGAAATTTTACATTTTCAGGTACACATTAGTCACAGTTTCTGTTCTTTTTTTTTTGGGGGGGGGGGGGAGGGGTCAATTTCAAGTACATGTATAGATTAAATTTCAAGGAGAGCCTCTTTAAGAAATAAATACTAAAGACGTGTAATAATTCTGAGTCTATCTTGTACCAATTTTAAGTGTGTTGTTCAAGTTGTGTTATGAATTGTTTCTCAAACTTAGCAGGCACCTACATCCAAACTCAGCAACCGCATGTATGCAATTAGGGACATGCAAGCTCAAACAAGCATGGATTCTCCCATGCTTTTTTTGGTAATTACCTATGTCATATTTCATATGTCGTAAAAATACAATTATTCCCTTCTCAAAGTAATATATACCAGTATTGTTTAGCACTTGACTTGATACTTATTTATATTTATTAACTACTAGATGCAACTACTTCATCAGTTGAACACAGTGGATGTTGTAGATGGACGAGGGGGTAAAACCTTGCATCCCAATGGAGTTGTGAGGGACGTTCAACTCCTCTCTCCAAGGTAAATTTTTAGTAACAAGAGTAAGCACTTTGCTTTTCCTTTTAATTAATATTATTTGTATTAAGTTGAAATGTTACAATAGCTTTCATATGTTATGAGTTAATTCAGGAAAGAATCCTGATCCAATTGTATAAATGAGTTTGTTTAAGTTATTGTGACTTGGAAATATGTTCTCAAATTGTATCATTCAAAATAGAAGCATATGTGATATAATGGATGTTTTTTCATGAATTTTAGACCAAATAGGAATGAGCTGAAATTCGAGCATGTGACGCAGAAGTTCTCACTGCCAATTAAAGAAGCCGCTAGAGATCTCAAGGTATCCGTGTCAACACTAAATTTTAGGTGTAGAGAGCTAGGCAATTCGAAGTGGCCATATCGAAAAATTCAGAGTTTGGAAACTCTAATAGAAACTATGCTAGAATTAGAGCCTTTTGGATTTCATCACGTGATCGGCAAGGTTCGAGAAGAAATAGAAGCCATCAAGTTGAATCCTGCATTAGAAATAAAGTATGAAACCGAGAGGCTTAGGCAGGAGATTTACGACTCCAAATACAAGCGACGAAGGACATCTGAATTAACTTCGTAGACAGGTCCACGTTACGCCTCAAATAATATTATACTGAAAGAAAGGAATTATATATCTGGAATTACTTCTTGGATTAACTTGTGTTGTTCAAATTAGCATTGTGTGATTGTGTTAATTGTAATGAATTTTTGTGTGAAGTTGGTTGCATATGCAACTCAATTTATGCAACTTAAGAGGGGCCCACATATTTAGAATTATGCATATGTTAGAATTGAAATACACTGCATACAAAATTGTCAATTAAATCAAATCCTAAATCAAAAGTTCTCCTTTTACAGGGTGCATTATGTTAAAGAGGGAGTTACTGTTACAATTTTGTCAGTACTGAATGATAAGAAAACATCATATAAAATGTGACACTGTACCAATTTTACTTGCTGGAACAATATATAATTAACTTAAAGTTAATCTTCATGCTAATTCGTAATTCGATTTCTCTATCATCTTTTTTAGGTGATTTACAAGTACGCCCAATGGAGCTGACATTGTTACAGTTACCCTTTTTTTTGTTTTATTTACTTTATGTGTTGTGATTTCATATGTATATTTTTGTTTCCTTGCATTTTACTCTAATCTAATTCATTGTGATAAAAAGATAGAAGAAGTAAATTTGTTTGTTTTCTTCTATGGATATTATAGTTGTCAATCGAATTTGAGAAATCATTTCTTATATTTTTATTTATCATATAGTAATTATAAACTCGCTTGGTTCATTTATATTTCATTTTAGTTTTAGAAAAATGTGACTTTTTAATACTAGCGCTAAACTTATCATATTTAATGAAAATTTGTTCGAAAAGTACCTTTCACATGTCTCTCCGGTGGTCAGATTGTTGGATGCGAGTTTCCTAAAGGTTGTTGCCGGTGAGAAGCAATATGGGTTGGGGTTAGATAGCAACAAGAAATTATTGGACTAAATATTTTTAGACTACTTACAAGGAAGAAATATTAGACTAAATCCTAAAATATTTTTCGAGTAAATTATGTTAATTACGAAAATTGGAATTTTCCAGATTAAATTTTTTTTTATCAAATGACAGTGAAAAAGGATCACGTTACTTAAAAAAGGTCCTACTGAACTGAGGAAGACTCAATACAATATGTTGCGATCAATGTAGGCTACAGTTTCTAACAGCACAAAACTAATTTTGACAATTTTTAGTGGCATCAAACCGGTTTTGCATATTGGTCAGCCCCGAGTAAGACAATATGGATCTTAAATATCGTAAAATATACAATATATTTATGTCAAATAATATTTCATGCATCATATATTAAAGTCCGCCCACACATTGGGTGGGCACTGCTGCTAGTAACATACATGGATGCAAGGATCCATATGAAGATCTCAGAGAAATGAGAAGTAGAGTCATGCCTTCATGCCTTTTTCATATTAATCAGGTAAATAATGTCTTGTCTTTCATTTTCAAATAGAGCGATGTTATTTTAATTTCTTTATTATTTGTCACAATGTAGAGGTCAGATGGCAGGTTTGGTTTTTTTTTAAAAAAAATTTTAGAAGCAACGTTTTAGTTTATTTATTTATTTATTTTTAAAAATTCAAGATTGGTATGGTTAGTGGAAGCGCTCCTAGCCTTAGTAGGATAATCTGCTGAAGGATGAAGTTAATTAGAAAAAATATTGGACGGGCTATTGCAGGAATTTTTCTTTAATGAAAATAAAAAAGTCAAATATTTAGAATCCCAATGAAGTGAATTAAAGATAGTAACATAACGTCAAAAAAAAAATGAGGGGACAAGTGGACAGGCAGGTGGGTAGGGGAACCTAAAAAAGTAAAAATGCAACTGGAGGAATTTTGTTTCAATCTAACACGAGGTTTTTGTGTAGTGTGATGTAATTAGTGTAGACGCGCATTTAGTTGCTTTCTAGAATCCATTTCATTAGGCCTAAATAAGCTAATATCTATTGGAAGGTGGGGCAGTTGGATTTTATTATTATTATTATTTAAGTTGGAGCGCCGTTCAATTATGAAATTTTTTTTCCATTTGTTAAAATTTTTATAATATAGTAATAAAAAAAAGCGATAAGGGAAAGGCATTAGGCTGGCCCATAATGGGGCCCGTTGTCGTAAGTATCAACGAATCGATATAGTTGAAACTTGAAAGTGAGTGAGTATCAAATATCAAATTGTCTTCTATCTTGCTTTGCTTTATTTGTTTATTCTCTTCTTTTGTTTCTGGTCCTATTTTGATCTTCCGATTGGTTTTATTTACATAAAAATGTAGATTGATATATGTGTCATAATATTGTTTTTGAGGGCCCAAATGACAATTTAAACTTCGACTTGGGTGATATATATGCTTATTGCTTGCAGTAAATATAAAAAAGGCGAGAAAATAGAGAAAAAGGTAAATGCTATGCTAATAATAAAGAGAGAGAGAGAGAGATGGGAAGTGGGAAGGTCTTCAAGTCATTCATTCAAGGGAAGGCGCTGCGCCATTGAGTTGGAGTTGGAGTTGAGTTGGAGATCTCTCTCTCTTGGAACTTATAAATCATAATAAAATAGAATAGTAGAATAGAAAAAGGATGAAGCAGGAAGGAGGCGGCAAGACCCAAATCTCCTTCGCTGGCCGCTTCACCAGCAGCGCCATCGCCGCCTGCTTCGCCGAGGTAGCTAGCTATTCTCTCTCTCTCTCTCTCTCTCTCTCTCTCTCTCTTTAATATAATATATAATTCAATTGGATCACAGCTAGCAAATTGCTAATAGCAACTCATCATCAACTATTCTAATGCATGCTGCAGGTATGCACAATCCCTCTCGACACCGCCAAGGTCCGCCTCCAGCTCCAGAAGTCCTCTGCCTCTGCCGCTGCTGACCAGCTGCCCAAGTACCGCGGCATGCTCGGCACCGTCACCACCATCGCCCGCGAGGAGGGCGCCACTGCTCTCTGGAAGGGCATCGTCCCCGGCTTGCAGCGCCAGTGCATCTATGGCGGCCTCCGCATTGGCTTATATGAACCTGTACCTTGTCTACCTTCTTTCTTCTTCTATTCTATTCTATGTTCCAATTCATGCTTTCCCTTACCAATTAATTTCACAGATTAAATCCTTCTTTGTCGGTCCCGACCACGTCGGAGACATTCCTCTCTCCAAGAAGATTCTCGCCGGCCTCGCTAGTGGTACACACACCATCATTCCTCCCTCTTTCAAATCTATCTTCTTTTCTTATTATTCTTATTATCTTAATACTTAAATACATCCCTTTGCTCTAATCCTCATCTTCAGCCTGGCCCAATCTTTCAATTCCAACTCTGACATGCTTTTCTTAATTTAATTCAAACCATTGTCATCATCTCAACTAATATTATTTAGAATTTCAGATTCCATCATTGCATAGTCTTCATCTGTTATGCTGATCAATCAGGATAATTAAATTTTATTAAGGTGCAATTGCAATAACTGTGGCCAATCCGACTGATCTTGTGAAAGTGAGGCTTCAGGCAGAGGGCAAGTTGCTGCCTGGTGTTCCCAGGCGATACTCCGGTTCCATTAATGCCTACTCAACAATTATCAAGCAGGTCCTCTTGCTCCCTGTGTTTTTTTTACCTTTTTGTTCACCATAATTGAGCTTTACTGGTATCAACTGTAACTTCTTGAGTTGACACACCATTTCTTTTTTTTTCCCCCTTTCTCTTTCGAAAACTAGGAAGGGGTAGGGGCTTTGTGGACTGGGCTTGGACCTAATGTTATGCGAAATGCAATCATCAATGCTGCTGAGCTAGCTAGCTATGATCAAGTGAAGCAGGTATATGTTATCCTGATTAAACAAAAAGTGTAAAGAACCTTTGTTATTTTTCTCTGATGATGATACATTATGAGGTTTCTTAATATCTCGGTGTAGACAATATTGAAAATACCGGGGTTTAAGGATGATGTGATCACACACCTCTTATCTGGACTCGGGGCTGGCTTCTTTGCTGTTTGTATTGGTTCTCCTGTTGATGTTGTAAGTTCAGCTCCTTGACTGTTTCTGTTTATTTATTTATTTATTTTTTTCAATTTGTGATGTGCTGCTTGTTCTGAGTTGTTTTACATTCGGTTAATTTGATTTTGTGTTTTCTCTCCCAGGTGAAGTCAAGAATGATGGGAGACTCATCATACAAAGGCACACTTGATTGCTTTGTTAAAACACTCAGGAATGATGTATGTTAAAATCTAAACCCCCCTCACTTAATTTACCATTGGTTTCCAACCAGTTTGTTATGATTTTAGTTGGCATTCTCTAGTTTGTAATGGTGGCAGTATTGGTTGGTTTATATACTTTTCTGAAAGGAAACCAACATGGAAACAATAAGGATCCTATCTAAAGAGGTTGCTTGGTATTGTTGGGTTACAGGGACCCCTGGCTTTCTACAAGGGCTTTCTTCCAAACTTTGCTCGACTCGGATCATGGAATGTTATTATGTTCTTGACTTTAGAGCAGGTCCTACTCTTTTATGCTAATCATTAGACATTTCTATTTTTGTTGGTTTAAAAAATCCATCTTTACTGATAAACATTGTTATTTTTCTCTGTTTCATTGGTTTTTTTTATTTTTTTATCTTTGGGGGTGTTATTAAAATAATTAACAGGTTCAAAAGGTGTTTGCTAAGAAGCCAGTGCCGAGCTTGCAGAATTGATGATCTCTTAGAAGGGAAAGAATGATTGATATAGAATTTTAGAAAGTTGAAAGGATGAAATTGTTGTTTTTTTCCCTGATTTAATAAATGGGAGCTGGCCTCAAATAATATAACAGCAGGATTCTTCAGAAATGGACTGTAGAATAAGCAATGAATATGAAAATTTTTCATATTTTGTAATTGTGGTTTGTGGAGGATGGAAATGAAGTTTTGTAGTGGACGAGCAATCGGCAATGCACTTGGTTTTTGCACATGGGGTTAATTAAATAAAAAGATACACGGTGCCCAGTGACGCATTCTTTTATTTGATTAATAATATTTTTATTGTTCTTTGTTTTTTTTTTTAGTGAATGTTGTTCTTGTTCGATGTTGGTGAAGTTAGTGTGAAAACGGCGACTGTTTAACCGTTATTTCAAAATGGATAAAGATTTTGGTTGCATTTCAAAAATGAAACGGTTAATGAAACAATGAAATGATTTTGTCCATGTGTATTTGGACGAAATGGTTAACGAAATTGGTAGTCAGTTTCGTTAACGAAATAATTAAGTTTCATTACCATTTTAGACGTTATGCAGAGCTTCCTAAAATAAAAGGGAAGAAGAATAGGTGGGTAGTGGGTGGTATCACGGACCGTAATACCACACACTATTAGAAATGAAAATGGATCGGATATATATGGGATAGTGGTCAAATCATATCCCCATTTATATTTTTTTATCAGAGAAATGTTCGGATACGGATATGATTTGGATGTTAAGCGAATATGGATACGGTTCGGATATCGTCGGATATGAAAACGAATACAAATATATTTTGTCGAATATGGATCACGTTTCGTTTGCTCATTTTTTTATTCATACGGATCACTTTCTGTATATTTCATGGTTACACGTTGCTACTATACTCTATATAAATTATTATTATTATCATAATCAATATTAATAACTATTTATAATTTTATAAATTATTCTATGTTATTTATACATATTATAATGTATTATTCTTATAAATTATATAATAATAATAATTATTATTATTATTTTTACTTCTAATAATAAAAATTATACTATTATTTATATACACTAAGTAATATTTAATAAAGTTCCAGAAATTAGGCTATTATATAATTATCCTTTTTTTAAAAAAAATAGATATTAATTTGTAATATTAAAAAATTTTGATATAGTGATTTATTTAAAATTTGTGGTCTACATTTCATAACAGAAAACGAAATTAGAAAGACAAAAAAAAAGGAAAAAAGAGTTGACAAAGGTCCAGCTGTGCTGCCTATCCCATCCATTATTTTTCTTCGTACAATTAATAAATGTGTCCCACAGGTCAGATTCATCCTTTGTTGCCATTTCTAATTTGCGCTGACATAGGTCGCGAACAAAAGGGGAGACATACCGGGTCGTTTGGATCGCTTAGGAATTTGAGAAATTTTTTATTTCTAGACATAAATTTATTGGAAAGTATATAACTTTATGAAGAATTTGAATTGTTTATAATAAATTTATGTCTAGAAATTGAAAATTCTCTAAATTTCCACTTCAATCCAAACGGCCCCCATAGTTTAGTTGGAAATTGAATCTGACGGGGGCACAAATTTGATTGGATAAAACAAATCATATATATTCGTTGGTATCAAAACAATTCGGATGCTTTGGCGGAGCTTTGACACACCTGCATATGGACATCACAACATTGGATGCGGATATCCATTCCGTATCCGTATCCGTATCAATAAACATTCCCACATCCGCATCTGTTTCAAAATATTTGTATCCGCAACCGTATTCAAAAGGATGCAGATATTAACATTCGAATCCGTTATTTTTTGGATCCGATTTCATCCCTAATTATTATTTATGGATCACAGTCACACTGATGAGTTTAAACCGAAAAAATAAAAAAAAAATAAAAAATAAAAAATAATATTAAAATATTCACGAATTACGCAAATATTACTAAAACAATCAAAATTACATAAATAATATCACAATATTGTTCTTTGAAAGAACGAGACCAGAACAATACTAGCTTGTATCAATTTTTAGGTATTTTTCAATTAAAATATTGACTGTTTTAATTATTTTAAATAAATATTAATATATTTCATTGATGAAAAAAATAATATATATATGATAATAATTATTTTTATTCATGTTTTTATTAATATATATTTGTTTTCCAGAATTGATTTGTTAGGTATTTTGTCGGTTTTCGTTTTTTGCTTGTTGTGGATCATGAATTGTCCCGCCTCTTCGCTCATAAGATCGCTCGAAAAGGTTGAACTGGTGAGCTTGCAGTTAGGACTTTGTCTCTGCTCTTCTTTGTGATTGGAACGGTCTGTTCGGAAACAAGACGGTCCGTTCTAGGGACAAAGAAGTTGACCTGAGAGATACTCTCTTCTCCTCGCCTTGGGTTTCGAAAGTTGTATTCGCATGGACTCTATTCTACTATTTTCTTCTTCTTTCCTGCTAGCTCGCGTGCTCTTGCAAGGATTCAAAAATCAAAACCAAGTGAAAAAGGAGAAAATAAAGAGATTTAATCAAACTAAATAAAATAAACTTAGAAAAAGTCAGTCCTCAACAACGGCGTAAATTTTGATCGGTTCCAAACTGTTGGATCAAAATTAAAACCTTATATACCTAGCTATATTAATTCGTTTGCAGTATGACCTAAGGATCGAATCACAAGGACGAAACTATTACTTTCTAACTTTATCTTAAACAATTCAATTAAAATCTAAGGGTTAAGAACAATTTAAGGTGAGGTTCTTGATATTTTTGATTAATTCAGTGCTAATAAGTAAAGATACACAGTACCAAAAATTCGGGAGATCAAATAAATCCAAACTAACTCCAAAAATATAAATCAATTCAATCCAAATTAGGGCAAAAGTATCAAACTCTCTTTATTTCCATCAAGAGTAGAATGATCCGTTCTAGCTATGGAACGACCCAGACGAACTCCGATTAACCTTTGGAACAACATGTTCTACTCTGGAATGCTCCCTCTCATGCGATCCGTTCTAAAGGTTAATGTTTGATTTGTTAATTTATTTAGTTTGCTAATTATTTGTCTATGCAAGGTTTACAATTAAACAAAGATTGGCTTAACTCTAACTCTCGTTCAGGTTAAGTAATCTATGTCTAACTACCTGACTTTCAAATTTCCTAAACTTCTACTCTCGTTCTTTGATTTAGGTTATTTAGTTTAACTCTTGTATCTAATGATAAATTCAATCTCTCGGTATGAATAAAGTCACGATCTCTTGACAACTTGGTCTAATTAACCTCTTGGAAATTACCTACCTATTAATGTTATTATCGTGTTCAATTCAAGTTAATCAATTTTAAGTCCAAACTATTAAACGTGGCCATTCACTTAACGAGACAATCAATTCACAAGTATCAAACACAATTAATAATAATCATACAAATCATAGGTACAAGTCATAGATAAAAAGGTTCTCAACCATAGCCCTAAAAATAGGACTACTCCCTACAAATCATAGGTACAATCAAAGCATGATTCATCATGAATACAATCAAAGAGAATATAAAGTGAAGATATAACAGATTGGCACAAAATCTTCTCTAAGTTTCTGCTCTTACACATCTGGAACGGGTTGGTCCAACTGTGGAACTAGTTGGTTTGTCATCTTCTGATGGTGGTGTCTTTGGTCAAGTTCAGAAGGTGGCTAAAATCTAGAAATTTGTGTCCTTCTTGCCTTGGGGTAGAGAAGGGACTTATATAGCACTTCAGGGAATCAACTTGGTGTGAAAAACATATCAGGAGTTGCCTTCTATTGTAGAATTATGCGTGGAGAAAACTTAGCAAAAATAGCCTCTTCAAAGATGGAAAGTTTTCTAGACTTGGAACGGTATGTTCTAAATGTAGACTAGATCGTCCCAAATGAGTCTGGCTGCAATCTGAGTTGTTGTCTTCTATTGTTGTTTGGACTAGTTCGTCCTACCCGCAGGCTGGTGATATCTCTTATTATATATATGTTTTGACCATACTTGGCACCAAAAAATACTACCAAAACCAATGATATTTTATCGTGCTTTTGAATTATATTTGTCAAGATTAAATATTGCCGTGGAATTTGGCTTGTTTAATAGGAACTTGGTGGATTGGACATAATTATTACATAAAATGATGGATATTGGAGAAGCAAATGATTGAATGGAATCCATAGCACCGTAGAGCTCATCCTAAACTTTCCAAAGAACTTTGAATCACCTAAATCGAAGTCTGGATGAAAAAATTATGGGTAAAATACTATGAGTGCTCGATTCTGGCATTTCGGTCTGAAATGCATGAATGGAAAGTGGAATTTGACAAGTTTCGAAGAAGGAAAGAAAATTTCTTGCCCTAGCCGCCTCCTGGATTTTCCCTCGGTGTATTTAGCATGAATTTCGACCAGAAAAGGGAGAACTCTCCCCACCATTGAATACCACCTTCCATACACTGAAATTCCATCTTTTCCACCACTGTTCTCGCGTCGAAAGGCATGGGATTCCACTTCTCGCAGTGGAACACGACCATGGCAGCAACCTTGGAGCAATTTTGGACGCGACAGCGGTAGAACCGATCCAACCACGACTCTTGACAATCGATATCTCGAGTTATAAGCAATATTTGGTTTATTCCTTCTTTTTCTCTTGATATTTGATTTGATGGAGTTTGTATCTTGTTTTGCTCGCATGTTAGGCTAGTTAATGATGTTTTAGGGATAGTTAGTTGATTAGTGTGGTAATTTGTGATGACTTGATTGCTTTATATTATGATATGTGATATGTTTTGTTGAGAATTATATCTTGCATGGTTAATTTAGTTGTTTGTTTGACTATTTACCTATTGATGAACCGCGGCACCATTAGGGCATAAAACTAGAATAAATAATTTATTAGTTAAGCACTTGAGGTAAGCCAATCGCTCGAAAGAGGAGGTTAGTTTGCAACCGAAAGGTGAAGCTTTTATTGATCCGACATGACTTTAAATACCTCTAGAAACCCAACCAAACATACTTAAATAACTAAAACAGAACGAAAGTATAGGTTTAGTTATTTTACGTGGTAAAAATCGAGTTCCAAGTCAAGTTAGAACTGAATCGTGACAGCTGAGGTTAGGTCTTAGGTCTGGTCATCCAGTAACCTTCACATAGTATTGTGTAAAAATATCAAGTCAGAATAGAAGGTCTAAAACAAGTTTCGGCACGAACAGTATGGATTTCGGTCCGAAATATGTCTCTGTCTCGGTAAAAATTATAGACAGAGGTGTTTTAGAGCTAAACTAATTGAACACGAAACCTTAGGACATCCCTTGCATTTATTTAGAGTCCAAAAAATAACAAGAATCAACCAAAAATAATTTATTTCATTGCACTTTAGATAATTGTCTTTATAAATTATAAAATCTAAAAAATTGTCTTATCTAGATTTCGTGAGAAAGTAAAGTCTAATAATCAATTGTATTGTCCCTTGGGTTTGACACAAAAATAACATAAAATTATCATAATTTGTTTTTAATCAACACAAAAATAATTACCAAATAAGAGAAGAAAGTAGGGATGTATAGGCAATTGTTAAAAATTGAAAAAAAAAATTGAGCATAGTAAAAGAGGGAGAAAGATATGCTAGTATACATAAAGAGATAAAAGAGAAAAAAAAATAGAGACTAATCGAAAAGTAGAGATGGAAGGAGATGAGAGAAGATGAGAGGATATGAGATGAGATGAGATAAGAGTTGATGATATGAGAGGAGATGAGAGGAAATATGTATAATATATAAATATTTTAGTGTGCACAAATATTATATAGATTATATTTATAGTTTAATATGTTTAAATATTATTTATTTTATTTAAAATTTTTATTTAATATGTTTAATTAGGGATGATGATTTTATATGTATTTCAAAATAAAGTATATTGAGAAAAAAAATATGCAACATATTGCAAAAATAAAATAATACAACTTAACATGAAAAATATATATCAACAATATCAAAACCATACTAACATTAAAATTACATTGAAAAAACCATCTAAAATATTTAAAATATATAAAACATATTAATAAAATATTCAAAGTACATACAAGAAGGAAAATATTGCTCTTTCAAAGAACGGTATTAGTATCTTTTTCTTGCAAAGAAAGATATTGTGATATTGTTTATATAATTAAGATTATAAAATTCGTGAATATTTTTAATATTATTTTTTAATTTTTACGGAGTTTAGACTGACATGAATGAAGGAAACTACAAATTCAACCAGAAATGATAACTTCAAATTTGTAGTTTCACCATCGCTTAAATAACGTGAACATATAAAATGAATAAAGTGAACACATACAAACAAATAAGTTCAATAAAACTAAGTTGAATATGTATATAAAAATCTGAACAACAATACAAAAAAATAAAATCTAATTTATAATTGAATAAGGTGAACATATAGATAAACAAACTGGACATATAAATAAATAAAGTGAACTAATACAAATGCAATGGCACAAGATAATATGTGAGGTGATGGTAGATAGTAATTTCGAAATATAACAATAGGCTGATGTGTTTCAAAGTTATTTTTTTTCATCCAGCCCAACAAGCCTTTGTACGTAGACTAGTTCTGTTGACACTTTTGTTCAAATACACACAAAGAAAGAACAATTGATCAGTTGACATTTTTGGGGGCGTGCTTGGATAAACTCGGAAAAATCTAGAAAGAACTCTCCTTAGAAGAATTTTTTTTCTGAGCCTATTCTAGCTAGTAGTTGGAAGAACAAATCCAAGAAGGACATCTTTCGGACATGGCTGTCAAACCGTGGTAAGTGGCACGGAATGATATCAAATCGTTACTGTGCCACTTATTAAAAGGTACAATACCGACATGTCACTTATCGTTTTATTTATTAAACGAAACAAATTTATGTGTCATCAACCGTATATTACACATAAAACGGTTTGAAATGAGATTGAAATGATCGAAACGGTATAACCAACTGTGCCATCAATCGTGCCACTTAAAAAACGGTATAATTTTCTATGCCACAAACCGTTCTATTTTGATTAAACGAAACGGCATAACGGTAAATGACGTATCGTTGACAGCCCTACTTTCGAGCTTCTTCTGACTTGCTATGCAGATGCAGATCCCAAAATATTTTCAGCCCAGGCACAAGACAAACGCACAAAAACTCAAGACAAACGTCCGGACACCATTTAAAAGTACATATATCAAGTCTTTATTTTTTTTACCCAGACACTTGCCTTGGCACCCATACATCCAGTACATTAGATCCGCCCACGTTGGATGGTATATTGAGAAATGCTGGTGTCTAATATATAGAACGGTTGGGTCCGTTTAATATGATCATTTTCACATTTTTAAATTTCAAATGACCGATTCGAACCGTTCAATATGTTTTCCATATTGAGAACTTATAAGAAACCAATTTTTACATTTTTCAAAATTTTTTACTATTTTTTTGATATTTTTGAAAACTCATGATATAAACATTATGGATCATCCAACAACAATGATTTTCTAAAATACCACAAAAATATTAAAAAATTTCGAAAAAAATGTAAAAATTGATTTCTTATAAGTTTTCAATAGGGAGAATATATTAAACGGTTCGGATCGATTATTTGAAATTTAAAAAACGTGAAAATGATCGTATTGGACGGAATCCATCTGTCCAATATATTGAACTCTAACATTTCTCTCGTATATTTCTTCCGGAATAAGATTTCTTCCCGGAATAAGTCTTGGTTTGAGACGTACTCCTACATGCTTTTTCTTATTTAATTTATACATGAAAATAACATATATATTTAGTTTTGTACATAATAATAAATTAATAATCAGAAAAATGACATAGTACGTACATCTTTTATGACAAAAAAAATCAATCAAAGTATACCAGAAAAGGCCATCCTCTACAAAATTAATTAAAGCAAGCTATAAAAGCAAAAAAAAAAAAAAAGAAAAGAAAAAAAAGGGACATGAGAGGATGTATTAGGAGCGAACGAGGTGGTAGCGTCTAGCATGACGTATAGAGATCACTTGCTTACAGTAGAGCCAGAAGGAGTGGGAGCATCGGTGGCGCCAGCGTGACGCGGGGGGTCGATGGTAGGGAGGTGGCCACTGGTGCCGTAGCCCTTGGTCTTGTAGTCCTCCAGATTTTCATACTGCACATATGGACTGCTGTCGCTGGGTATCTTCACTTCTTTCCCTTGGCTGTCGGCCTTGGCCAAGCATTGCCCCGGCGCCGGTGCACAATTATTGCCCTCTTTTGATGCTTCCATGTTGCTCGATCAGATTAATATTTTTGGATTTGGATGTGGAGCGCTAGTTAGCTAGCTGTAATATAATATATATAGAGAGAGAGCGCGCGCACGCGCGAGCTCTCTATATAAAACGGACGGACGGCGCTTTCTCTAATCTAAAAATTAAAAACACGGCAAATAGATATTGAGGCTATTTTTTGACTGACAGATCGGATTACACATACAATACATACTGTCATAGACAATGATCAAAATCAAATGCGCGCGCGCAGGTACGTATTTGATCCATCTAACACCAAACTGAATTCTAACCGTCCATGTATTCACGGCTTGAAATCGAATCTATCCGAGATCAAACACTAGCTTAATTAGCTAAACACACAGCCTCCCAAAGTTCAAAATTATTTTATGATTCACGACTTTGTTAGATTGTTTATATAGGTTCATCAGGAATCGACTCGTGCAGAAAATTTTGTAGGACGAATATTTATTATTTATTTATTTATTTATTTTTGGATGATAGTAGGGGGCCGGAATGGTGATAATGGGACCTTGCAAAACGATTAATATTTTACTATTTCTGGAAAAGATGGACAAGTTTAAGAACGACGATGAAAGAGAATATGCCTTTTGAATTTTTATAAATATATATACATTTATGTTATTTATATTTTGCCTTAATTCTTCGTAGTTTCACTAGAATTAGTGCCCATAACCTTCCAATCGAGCGTTGGACTTTTTGCTTAAAATCACACTTGGTGAGGGAGCTACATATGAATAATATGAAAGTTTTCTTATGTGATAAGAAAAAAACACAATTTGATCTTATAAGATACCACACGACGTACAGATACATGCACCACACACACGGAAACAACAGCGATTAGTAGGAATGTAAAAAAGAGCATTGATTAATTAAGTAGAATGATCATGAATCATCATCAGGAATTCAGGATTTGTATTGTTGGGGTGATTGGGGTGGGTGGTTGGGGAGGGCATTGATGGTGGTAGCATTGCCGGATAGAGTGGGTGCGTCGGTGGCGCCGCCATGGTGAGGGCGGTCAATGACGGGGAGGTGGCCAGGGGAGCCGTATGCCTTGGTCTTGTATTCCTCGAGATCGGTGTAGCGGACGTAAGGGCTGCTCTCGGTAGGAATCGCCTCCTCATCTTTGTTAATCATGTTGTCATCTTTCTTTTTCTTCTCTGTGCCTGCCGTTGCTGCTGCTTCCATCGCTAGCTATTATCTGCCGATCGATGTTGTCGTCAAAGTTGAACTGCTTTTAGCCGTACATATGTACACTTATAAAAAAATATATAGTTCAGTTGCATGGAATGGATTGGCCACGTGACTTACACGTGGCAGGTGATTGTTACGCGTGGCAGTGCTGCATGCCCGGCAGTCCGTCACTGCATCATCGCAGACAAGATTATATGAATGAATTGGATAATAATAATATATATAATTGAAACCCAAATTCAGCACAATTCATCGATACATATCATTCCTTTCCAGGCCCATTTTAATCCAATCCGATCAACTGCTCTTGCATATCATTTCATTGGGCCTCAATAGGATCCAATTTATCTAAGGAGTAATTATTCAGAAATTATAAGTGTCATTGCTAAAAATACCATAGTACGTCATCATTAGTTTTTCGTCCCTCTCCTGATACGCTCTCCTTTCCTTGGCGCACTTCCTACCTAAAACAAATAGAACAAACAAATTAACACATAATAAAAATAAAGTGAACATATTGAACAAATGAAGATTGCACAAATAAACTGAGCACATAATATATCAAAATTGAACATATTTAACAAATAATATGAACACTTATAATAATAGAGAGAGCAGATACAATAAACAACAAAGTGAATACTTATAACAAAAAAAAATGAACACTCCGACCAAAATAATTGAACATTTATATGAAAATAAAATTAACAGACATAAAATATTAATTGAATAAAAAATAAAAAAAATAAAATGAACAAATTGAACACATTAGTGAACAATTATAACAAAATAAATGAATATTTAAAAAAAATAAAATGAACACTTATGACAACTGAGTGTACAAAAACAACAGTTGAAAAAAACAAATAGAGAGAAAATAGGTTGGAGCACGAAAGAGAGAGAAAAAAGAGAAAGAAAAAGAAAAAGGGAAGCAAAAACACGCAAGAAACGCACAAGAGAGAAAAAGTAGGGAGGAAAGGATACTCATCGTTGGAGGGATGAACAGAGATAGCATGTTACATGAGGGGAGGACAGGGGAGAAAAATAGTGTTGGGTAAGAGATCTAGCGTCTCTGCGACGACGAGCGATAGTAGATACTAATTTACGTAATTATTCATTTATCGACTTTTTGCTTCCATGTTCGGCTTTTTATCATTTTTCTCGCTTGGCTTATGTACAAATTTTCTTTGGGGTTCTGTTTTATCTTCTTCATTCGGAATGTATTTGTTTTTTTTTAAAGATAAATTGAAAGTACAAGCCACCAAAATTATTTTTAAATTAAATGTCTATGAAAGACTCTTGTCGGTGTCAAACCTGCGACATTTCATTCAAAATGTATTTGTTATTTTTCCTCCCTTACTGAAAATTTCTTTCCCATTAAAATTTTGTTAAAAGTAGAAGCATCAGTGTAATTAAAATCTACCTACGGCCGGGACATGAACATTTACTAATTACATGGCTCAAAAGTGAAAACGATATACATAAAATACAATTATTTGTTTCTGGTACGAGCGCTGAGCTGCTTCTCTGGGTCAAAAAGTAAAGTGGAAACTGCGCAACAGAATTTTATCTTGACATGGAACATCACATTTGTTTGCATCTTGATCGGCGGATTTCATATAGATATTTCAATCCTTTTAGGCCCCAAATTACAATTAAATATCTGTGTTTTAGTTAGATTTTAACAGATTTAAGTTAGTTTTAATTAAGTTTGTGTCAAAGAAGGAGTTACTACATTAATCCCTATTTTTATGCAGATTTTGGACAAGAACATCACATAAATGATTAAATGAAGTTGTAGAGCTTCTCATAAGTTTTCCAACGGTATTTGAATCACCTCAAACGGAGTTCGGATGAAGAAATTATGGGCAAAATACGAACAAGGCGCAATGCTGAAAATTTCCAGACCTGCTCTCAGGACAATTTCTGGCGACCCGCCAGAAATCCTGGCGACCCGCCCGAAACCTGCCTGAAATAGCAGAAAGTGCCCCTTTTAGAGTTCTAACTTGGAAAGACGGTTATTCTCTATTTCCATCACGTCCAGAAGCATTTTCCTGCTATTATGAGCGCCTCCCATCAATTCTAAAGCCTATATAAACATGGTTTGAGGAGATTTCAAAGGGGAGAAGAAGTAGAGATCGAATTTTGAGAGAAATCAAAGTTTAGAGAGAGATTTGAGAGCTTCTACACGACGCGACAACCCAAGGTCCAGGCGGATCCGCCCGAAAGGAGACGGGGCCGTTCGAAGGCAGGCGGAGGAGGAAGAAGAGAGGAATCGAAGTTCATTTGTTGTATTCTATCTCTTCTTTTTATCTTTTGTTTGTTTATTCGAGAAAATCTTGGTTTGTATGATTCTATGTCTTGTCTAGCTTAGAATTGTTGTTAAGGGCAATTGTAGGGAACCTTTACTTGGTAGATTAATGAAAGTTTAATTTAGTTTTCTAATTTTTCTGAATTTCTTTGCTTTACTTGATCTTGATTGCTTGAATTGTGATTATGAATTGAATTGTTTTGAAGGTTTGCTCACTTGGTTTAGGCCAGACCTCGTAGATAAGCACAAAGAACCCCAAATTTCAAGTCAATTCATACTTACATACCATAGGATAGTTAGTATACCCAAAAGGTGAAACCGGAACTTAGCCGAGAGGTTTATTCCCTCCTAAGATCGAGAGATTTAGGATATCCTACTAAATAGTTAAAGCAAACCCTAAAACTTAAGCCAAGGAACGAGAGTTGAAACTTAGGTTTTTAGGAAGGTTTAGAGGTTAAAACTTAGTAATACCAAATCAAGAACGAGAGTTAGTATTTGGACCAGAGTTTAAGCCAAAAACCTGAACTTAGAGAACTTAGAAACTAATTAAACTGAATTATCGTACTGTCCTGGCGACCCGCCAGTAAGCTGGCGGATCCGCCTGAATAGGCCAGGTAAAGCAACCCGAACAATTGACCCTAATTCGTGTTATTGTGTTAGAACTCGCATTCTCAATCAAACTTAGATCAACCTTAGGATTTGATACTTCTTCAATTCATCAATTAAACCCTCAATTGATTTGAACCTTCGTCTAGCTAACTAAATAAGGTAAAAGATCGATATTCCAACACCGTCCCTGTGGATTCGACCCTTAAGCTATCACTGCAAACGATTAGATCGGTGATTCCTAAGGATTTGTTTTGATTTAGGTATTTCCTTCGATCACATCTTATTTATATAAATTAGATAAATAATTAATATGATGAGTGACTGAGAGAGCGGAGAAAGGAAGCGAGAAAGAGAGATATCAATCAGAAGCCACACAAACCAATGAACGAATGAATGATGGGCACTGCCTCACCCTCCCATATCTCCTTTTTCTTCTTGCCACGTGGCTTCACCACGTCAGCTGCTAACTTATCCCCCTCCCTCTCTCTCTCTCTCTGCTATCACTTGAAACAAATTTTCTTGTTTTTGCTGCCACTAAAAAAGCCGCCAAACTGCTGCTGCTGCTGCTTGAGCTAATTACCTCGCTATCGCCATTTAAATCTTCTGTTTAATAAATATACAAAAAATTAGTAAATACATATTCAGTTTCTGTAAAAATGGAGACAGGTGTGGCGAGTTACACTCGCAGCGCGGTGCCAAAGAATGCTCTTGCTCGGCCTCGCATGGTGGCTCAATGCTCTGCGGTACACCCTAAAACCAGAAGAAGCCAGCTGGTAACCAGATTATTATACTCGTCATTTCTTAACTTAACTTCTAGCTGCATTTGTTCATCTCTTCATTTGCACGCCTTCCCTTTCAAATTTGGCGGATGCTAGCTGATTTAATAAATTTACTTCTGAATTATGTATTAGGGGATTAACTGGAGCTCATTTGGTGGAGATTCATTGCGTGTGAAAGCGATCAGATCATCCTCGCCCAGAATTTCTAAGGCCATGGGCAGATCTGCACTTGTCACCAAGTGTGAGATCGGTGATAGCCTGGTAAGTAGTTAATTAATTATACATATTTTGTCTGTCATACATACATACATATAGTTTAAATGAATGAAATGAATGACAGGAAGAGTTTCTGACTAAAGCGACATCGGACAAGAACTTGATACGGTTGATGATGTGCATGGGGGAGGCGCTGCGGACCATCTCTTTCAAGGTTCGCACAGCATCGTGTGGGGGCACAGCGTGTGTGAACTCTTTCGGGGACGAGCAGCTGGCCGTGGACCTCCTCGCTAACAAGCTCCTCTTCGAGGCCCTGCAGTACTCCCATGTCTGCAAGTACGCCTGCTCCGAGGAGGTGCCGGAGCTGCAGGACATGGGTGGCCCCGTCGAAGGTAACTTAAGTTAATTCATTCATTCAATTCATCATTAATCATCTCTCTCAAGCTCTCTACTGCACCTCCTGTCACTAATTGAGTTACAATCGAGTACAGGGGGGTTCAGTGTGGCATTCGACCCATTGGATGGGTCGAGCATTGTTGACACCAACTTCACTGTGGGGACGATTTTTGGTGTCTGGCCTGGCGACAAGCTCACTGGCGTCACTGGTGCAGATCAGGTCGCTGCTGCCATGGGCATTTACGGGCCCCGCACCACCTATGTTCTCGCCCTTAAGGATTGCCCTGGGACCCATGAGTTCCTCCTACTTGATGAAGGTCGGGTCACTAGTTGCTTCTTTTCCATAATTAGTTAATTAGTGTATCAGATATGTATATTTAAGAAATTAAGAAGTTATTGATTATTATTAGGCAAGTGGCAACATGTGAAAGACACGACATCTATAGGGGAAGGGAAGATGTTCTCCCCTGGAAACCTCAGAGCCACTTTCGACAACCCTGATTACGACAAGGTACAACTCATTTTTATACATAGACACATGTACCTGTTGCTGTTGTTGTTACTGTGATGTTAGTTTCTTGAGTTCTGACTAATGAGCTACTATACTTCGTTTTGTTTTCTTAGTTAAGCGGCTTCTGTTCTGCTTTGCACACCAGTGATATATACTTGTATATTGTATCAACAACAACAATAATACAGAGATCAAATATAGATATAGCTAGCTCTAACTAATGCCAATAGATCGGTGGCATACATACGTGTCTCTGCATTTAATTTAATTTTGTTTGCTGCACTAAATGCAGTTGATCAATTATTATGTAAAAGAGAAGTACACGCTGCGCTACACGGGAGGAATGGTTCCTGATGTCAACCAGGTAATTAGCTAATTATATAATAATCCAATTCTCTCTCTCTCTCTCTCTCTCTCTCTCTCTCTTTATATATATATATAAGCTTACTTTGATCTCTTCTAATAATCCTGTATTCCTGTTGGATTTGCAAGTGAAATAACATATTCATGACCAATTTAATTAATCACAAGACTGAAATAGGCGGCAGTCTTATCTGATGACCAAAAGAAATCACCGTCATAGTTGCTTATTTAAAAAAGAAAAATTCCAACTGAAAAATATTGTATGTCCAATAGTTCAAGGTACATGTGATATAATCTGGGCTTCAGGAAAGGGCAAAATAAGAATGGTACGTAGCTTCTCCCTGGTACCTATGATGTAATAAATACATGAATTTCCAATGCTGCGCCCTAATTAAATAGGTGGAGCATCTTTTAATTGATTCAGCAAAAATGAAATTCACATGTTTAATAAAAAAATAATGAAACATAAATGCTGCATACAGATCATAGTAAAGGAGAAGGGAATATTCACCAATGTGACATCTCCGACCTCCAAAGCAAAGTTGAGGCTCCTATTCGAAGTGGCGCCACTTGGTTTGTTGATTGAGAAGGCAGGAGGTTATAGCAGCGACGGCACAAAATCAGTGTTGGACAAAGTTATCAACAACCTCGATGAGCGTACTCAGGTTGCCTATGGTTCCAAGAACGAGATTATACGTTTTGAAGAAACCCTTTATGGCTCGTCCAGGCTTAAGGCTGAGACCCCTGTCGGCGCTGCTGCTTAGACTTAATGAGCCCGCGTTAAAAATGCTCCTCCATTTTGTCAGATTAATCCTTGTATAATTTGTGATGTGATTTCTATGCCCAAACCATTTTTGAGGCACATATGCCATCATTTTGAGTATCAAAAGAGAAAAGAATGATGAAATGAAATGACTAACTATTTTCTGGCTCCTCCTCTTTTACTCTCTTTTTTTTTATTTAATTGAAGTCCGGCTACTTAAATAAGAAACAGAAATCATGATTTGAAAGGTTAATTGGTTGGCGAGAAAAAGAAATGAAATCTGAGGTGATATGGAGAAATTTAATTAATCTATGATTCAACTCCTCTAAGGTTACTGAAAGACTTCGTATGTAATTTGAAAAAGAAAGTATGCAAGAAGAAGAAGAGAGAAAGTAAGCTGTTGTTCATTGATTGTAATTGTGTCTCTGGAAGAGACAGTACAAGGCTATATATAGGAAATAGTTAGTTACCAGAGAACTAATGCTATTCTTGATGACTGTTCCCCTAATTACAACGTTCTTATCGCTATATTAATAGCTGAACTGGGTGTACCAGCATACTGGTAAACTGATAGCTATAATCCTCTTATAGTTTCTGTCAATCATATGGGGAATATATGTCATTTAACTTGCTATAAAAATAAATTTTGTTGTCATCTCACCAGAGTATTCTTTATAATAAATAAACGCCTAAGGCATCATCCCCGTACTTAAAAAAGAGTGTTTATTTTCTATGTCACTCAATTTCATTATGCATGCATACAAAAGAACCAGCCATGAGTCTGAGAGCAATGCATTATGCTGTGTCTGTCTCAAAAGTATACCAGTGTTCCGGTTGAATCAAATTACACTTGAAGGGTCACTGGTAAACAACATGACAGGAAGCGCATGGAGATGATGATGATGATGATGATGATGTGTCAGAGGAGGTTTCACATCACAAGCAGGCCAAGAGAAAGTGCATGCATGGAGAAGTCAATCACGAGATGACGCCTAATGCAGCATATGTGTTGGGTTTTGGCTGATAAGTCCGTAATGTCAGCATTAATTTGATGAAGTAAATTCGTTACTTCAATGAAACGCACGCCCTTTAGACTACATGGGCTTTTCAGGCCTCTAGAAAATTGATTGATGCTCTTCTGCTTGCTTCTTTTCAAGATTTAATGATTTGATTTGCAGGCGGCTGCTTCTGCCTTGACTTGTTATCTCATTTATATTTATTACGCCTTATGTAACGAGTGGCAAACACAACCCAAGTGCAAAGTTCAGAAATCAGATGCATTTTTGTTAGAATATGATGCCGCATAAGATGGTATTCGGATCGAATGTATGACATGGATAGACACGGATTGTGCCGCATAAGATCGTGTCGTGGATCAAATGCATGGCACTGACAGAAAAGGGCAATTTCTGACCTTATTTCTTATTTGGAAGCATCTCAGAGGAGGAAAGAATCCTTGAAGATATTTCAGAAAAAGAAAAAATATGCACAAGAAAGGTGATGATTGATTGTTGAGAATCTGATTAGATTATATAAAGATGTATTTAGAAGTTATTATTTTTTCTATTTATTCATCTTTTCTTCTTGTGTTGTATCAACTCAGATTATTTTTCAGAAAATGATAAAAATAGTATGCTTGTGTGTGGAAGACATAGGCACCGAGTTGGTGTTGAAATCTCATTGAATCTCGTGTATATTTTTTATTTGTGTGCTTTATTGATTACTGAGTTCACTGTATCGACACTTTTAGAGACACGGTTCGTGTATCGACACTTTTAGAGGCACGGTTCGCATGTAGAAGGCACTCGGATCGTGCCTCCCTCGACCTACCTGATAAAGAAAATTTTCTGTTGTGCGACGACCGATGAATTCTTAACAGTTTTAGCTAGAGAATGCAATGCCCCGAACAGAGACCAGGGAGTCTAAACATATAGCTAGCTCTGTAAAAGGATTATTCCTTTTTTGCTGCAACTGTTAGGCATGAATTAGTTAGTTATAAGATCGAAAACTGAAGGCTCCCACGGTCAGAAATGCATTCTGGTATAAATTTGGAATGCAAAGATTAATTGTATATGATATGATTCGCAATTTGATTTGTTTAACCTGGATTTTGATATAATTTTTAAGGAAACTGTTTTATAGATTCATGCCAAATCTGAAACCGACATTTATATTATATAATTATTACCTGTATCTTTTCCACTGTTTTGAACGTCCGTGCATTGCCGCCAACAAAATTAGATCTATTACTTTTTTTTTTCCCCATTCCATTTCAAACTCTTTAGATATTGAAAAATAAAAGCAAAATGATTCGGCAGAATTAGACATGTTTTTTCAATTTTTGTGGGGAGATTGGGACGGATTGAGGAATGTGGTGGACTGGTGGTTTGATTAAAGTGTCCAAAAAAGAACCTTAGCTAATGATAAGTGGTTAGTGTGCACCTCATTTCTGTCCTTACTGGACCCCATGGATGTCTCTACTTTGGTACTGTACCTGTGGCATGCCTCTCTCTCTCTCTCTCTCTCTCTCTCTCTCTATCTGGGTGAAATGGAGATTGAGACATGACATAATCTAGAAATTGGCATTCCTTCCCCTAAAAAAAAAAAAAAAAAAAACAAAGAGAGAGAAGGGCCGAATGAACGAATGGACATATCTCAGAATGGACGAATGAAGAGATTGGAGGAGGTTTGAAAAAATGAAACAAAGTTATTACAAAAATTGAAACAAAAAGTCAGTTATTAGTAATGTCGGCAAGAAGTGGATTTGTAATTAATCAAATTAAATGGGCTCCACATGTAATAATTATGTAACCAGAGCGAGCAGACAAATTTGGCACTATGCAAATTGTGCAAGGATGGAGAAATTTTTGCTGAGGTTGACATTTACCAATTACATCTCTTGCATCCCTCCATCCATCAATCTATATCCCTACTTGTCAAACATAATTTCTCTATAGATTTAATTAATTAGGAATTGTATATCTCACGTCTCACCATAAATCCTCCTTCCCTATTCCGCTCAATTCAACAAAATGAAAAAAATAAATAAATAAACTTAAAAGATGAAAACCTACAACTTACATATAACAGCATTTAACTAGCTAATTATACTTGTACGCCAAGAATTGATGAAAGGAAGGAGAGCAGCAGCCATAGGCATGTATCATTACAGCGGCAACCTTCTTTTTCAGTACAATCGGTGCACAGGTCTCGAAGACATTGATTGCGAACCTGTAGTATCGGGTCTAACCCCACTATTCCTCCTGCCACTCTGGTTGCCCCTCGTCGGAGTCAGAGTTGGAGTCAAATAGAACCGCAGCATGCCATTATCGACCTGACTTGGGGAGAAGCGCACGCTGCGGTTCCTTTCGAGAACAAACTCATCCCTTCTGTTATGGGAGTTAGCATGAGAGTTGATGTTGATTATGTCGACACTCTTTCTCCTGATGCTTCCACCAGCACTGTAACTGCTGAAAGAACTCCTAGCACTGATACTGCTGTTGCATCGCAGGAAATGATCGGAGTGGCCGCTTGCCATGGCTGAATTTTTTGCAGGTTGATCCTTGTTGTTTCCCTTTCTTTGTATGAGACCCCACAGGCTCCACCCTTTGCTCCATTTTTTGTTCTTTTTATCAGGGGCAACCTGAGTCTTGCAGGGGTCCTGAAACTGAAAGGCAGAGCTGCAGCTGCCCGACATGGACATGGGAATGTCAATATCCCGGTTTGCAACTGAAGGGTGGTAGTGGTAGAATTCGGCATTTCCTGCAGGGGAAACCTTGGAGTTAAAAGATGGCTGCACGGACCTGTGGTCGGTGTCCAATTTACACGAGGCAGAGCTCTCAAAACTCCGGCGGTGGCGATTGGAGCGGGAGCTGGAGGAGTGAAGGTAGTAATCCCTGGTCTGAGACTGAGAGCCGGGGATGGCAGTGTCGTCATGTTCGAGTTGTAGAGGGATGTGATTCTGATTCTGATTCTGATGGTCATTTAATAAGTGGGGTGTAGGTGCAGAAAGCAAAGGGTGGAAGCGGTGGTGGGAAGAAATGAGGGGTCGGATGGAAGCAGAGTGAGCATCAAAGGAAAAGCGAGGGGGGCAGTCGAAGGAGGCACGGGCGGGAGCGTCAGAATTGGTGGGTTGGGGTTGGGAGCGGGGGTGGCGCCAGTCATGCCAGTACTTGGTTATGGAGAAACTGGATTTGGATTTGGATTTGGATTTGGAGGAGTTGGTTTTGGATTTGGACTGGGACTGGAGATGGAGATCTAGAATGTGCATCTTCATAGTGGGAGTGGAGTGGGGGTGGGGGTGGGGGCGGGCGGAGAAGGAAAAGGAGCTGCAGCGGCGGAGGTGGGACTGGGACTGTTGGTGGGACTGAGACTGGTAGTCGCAGTCACTGTCACTGCCGAGGTCAAGGCCCGAGAGGCGGTCGCGGAGGCAGGAGGGGCAGAAGCTCCCTCCTCTGCCTTCATGAGACTGAGGGTGGAGCTCGCAGCGGCTGCCAGGTCCAGGTCCAGGTCCAGGGTGAGGGTGAGGGTTAGCCTCTTCCATTAATTGATCATAAGATTGGTGCATCATTTTCGGTTTCGGTCATGTAGCTCTTATGGGCTCGGCTTGGATGGTGTGGAAACAAGAGCAATAAGGGAAAAAGTGAGAATAAGTATTGAGAAGCGTGTAACTTTGTAAAAAATTTAAATTGTTTATAATAAATTTATTTTTTTATTTTTTTATTGTTTTATTCTCACACCTCATCCAAACACAGCCATGATTGGATGGTGTATCCATGACTCTCTCACTGTGTCTTATTCTCACGAGGAATTTTTTATTTTTAGACATGAAATATTGAAAGTGTATAATTTTATAAAAAATTTGAATTATATTTATAATAAATTTATAACTAGAAATTAAAAATTTTCTAAATTTTCACCTGATCCAAACGCCCATCATTAATAATTAGTCTCTCAAGTTTCCACCTTATCCTCCTCCTCAAAACATCAAATTAAATTCACAATACTTGCAACTCAAAACACAAATACCTGTCCGTTCAAGAGTCCACACAAGTTTTGTTTTTTCTTTTAAAATAATAATCATAGGAAAATGTTTTATTTCAAATAAAAGCAAAAGGTTCGAATAAAAGCTACTAAAAAAATAAGAAAGAGAAAAATAGATTACGAAAAAGACAAAAGTGAAAGGAAACGGAGACAGAATAAAATAGATGCCTTCTCCTTCTTTTCCCCCCCTCCTCAGATCCTCTCCTCTCCTCTCCGTTTACTTTTGTGGCCCAACATTCAGTCATTTTATACGAATACAACATTACAATATCATATCACATCACTGGAATTAACTACATCACGCATCTACCTAGACTAGACTGCCTTTCATTATATTCATTATTATTATTACATTCATTCTTAATTTAATTACTCCTTCCTATTGACTATAGACAAAAGTCTGTCCAATAAATAACAACAATATATAATATAATTAGAGAAAATTAGGCATTAGTTCTCAAATTGACCAACTCCCTCATTTTTTAATACGGACACATATCCTCTGCGGTACTACTGCACTTCAGTGGTTCTCAAGAGCCGTCCAACCGAATTTAAATTTCGACGCTTAAAATTTTAAGCCGTACAGATTCAATATTATTCGCAGGGCCTCCATCGATCATTGGTCAGATGGTTCTAATGAACCAAGGATATGATTTCTTTGTTAATACACTCTTTTGTCATTTACAAATATAACCCTACAAAATATAAGAATTATTCAACAATATGTATAATAATGATATATCCAGGGGCCGAAATTATTTTAACGGAAATTTGTAACTTTAAAATTTTAATAGAAAGAACGATTTATTTTTTATTTTAATAACAAGCAAGCAATTACTCGTTCATAAAATACGTTATTCTCTCCTTTCCAATGCGTTTTATGAACAGATAAGAGACTTCCAACGCGTTTTAGAAACGAGTAAAAAGCCTGAACTCATTTCCACTTTTCAGACGTAATTGATGATAAAGATTAATGTACTAACACATTTATAAAACAGGTAATAAGGCTAATTATCTTTTTTATAAACGGGTTATTACCCCTGTTTTACACACTTCTCCTTTTTGGATTAAATTTGTGTCATTTCAATCAAACGCTTGTCATTTCAATGTAATTTTTGTCATTTAAAAAAATTGTCGGTAATTTTGTGAATTTATAACCGCGTTAATACAAGTTATATAGCACTAACCCTTCCCGCATAATTGAAATCGTCCAAATCAGATTGTTTCTTCCCTTTTAACCAAACGTATAAATCAAATAAAAAAAATGTCTACAATTACCATATATGTCAACTAATCTCCAACTTTTGGTGGTTTTTATTTCCACATTGGTTGTAGTATGCAAACCACATTTGCTGATATTCGAAATGAACTGTACAGCCGGCTGCAGATTTTGGAAACCCAATACACTTTCAATATCAATGGCCGTTACAGTGATATAGTCAATGTGAGATATGAATCTCTATTTTTACCTGTCAATTCTGAAGATCAATGGCGACTTTTTTACCACGAGACGAGAGGATAAACCCATTATTGAGTTGTATGTTGATTTCATTTCCGTATACGGCACGAGACCAGATCTGAACCTAACACTCTTGATGTGTTAGTAAGTGTGCTAATTTTAATTTTATGCTAATTACCAATTAATTAACCAAGCAAAACAAAGCACACACAAGATCTAGTATACAAGCTATTCAAACACACGAGAAAAAGGGATTGGAAGTCTACCTCTCTTGGTATCGCAACCAAGAGGCTCGTTCCAATGGATTGATGTCGGTGGCGTGCTCTCCAAACACCTCCTATTCGCGGCGCCTCGAGTCCACTATGGTATTAACCAAGCCCTTCTCAATTCGTTCTAGCGAAGAGAAGAGCGAGTCTAATCCCAAGCGTTCCCTTTCTTCAACCAACGAACCGAACGAATTTGTGGGAGAATGGGACGCTCAACACATGAGCTAGAGTGGAGAGGGGAGAGGGGGGGCGGCGCACCACAAAGGGGAAGCCTATGGTGGCGGCTAGGAAGAGGAGGAGAGAGAAGAGGTGCAAGGGAGCCTCCAATAGGTGCCTTATATAGCCTCTTAACCCTAGATAGGAGTTCACACAAATTACAATTGTGCCACTCCTACCTACCTCTTGTGGCCGGCCTCCTAGTGGGCTCTCTTGGCCCACTAGGCCATCTCTATTTGGTCCCTTTAATTCTATTAATTAAAGGCCCACTCATAGCTATTCAATTTGGACATTTAATTTACTAATAAATTAAAGCCCAAATAACTTAATTAAATTAAGTGTGTTATTTATAAATAATTATTAACTTAATAATAATTATTTAGAGATTAGACAATGCATTAATTTATTTCTATATGATCTATTTGACTTAATTAATTATAACGGTCCATAACGCTATTTAATTAATTAATCAATCTATCATATTTTGCAATACACATTATTGCAAATAAATAATGCACATATGGTTAAACACCAATTTTGTGTGACCCTTTGAGGATTTATGCTATGTTGGACATGGAATTAAATCGCTATTTAATTCCAATAATCATAAGCGGTATCTAGCAACACGTTACGATTCCCAATTCGCATAAATAGTGTACAGCTACAAAATTTCAATCCTGCATGAGAGAATAAATGGTTTCTCTATTTTGATTCTTATGTCACACGATATCACCGTATAATCTAAGATAGGAACGTGTCATTCTTGCAGATTATACGTTTCTTGATCTAGAGATAATTGTATCAGTTGCTAGCAAACAATCTATCTCCATCAAGGGGCCCAAACAGATATCGTCACTCACTAAGTGAATTAATGAGGGACATACGGTTTTCTTGATAATTAGCTTTTCCCCGCACAATTCAAGAATACTTAAATCAAGTCCGTATAGCAGCCTTTATCAGGAATCAGCGGTAGACATGATTTATAGCATCTATTCTCATGTGGAAAAGATAATCATCTCAAACTTAGAACCAAAATCATAACGAAATAAATAATGACACGTAACACAATCCATATATTTATTTCGTGGGGTCCAGTCCTGTACTATGTTCTATAACATATACATATGCAATTAAGTTGGTTACTCCTAACCTATGATTTATAGAACTTAATCATCACTTAATCTGCATACTAATCTTATTGATAATTAATGTTCTCTGTTAATTATCAAGATTATGGACTTTTAGATTTATCGTTGTCATTTACTACTAAATGAATAACAGTGATCTATAATTCAGATCCTCAACCTGAATGAACTGTCAACGATTAAATCAAAGAACAAATGATCTGAAATCACCAATAACATAAACTATAGAAGTGGCCTAAATAAGATTGGCTCCTAGGACATATCTCTAACATGATGAGCCCAGCAGCAATGAGTTAAACACTACATTGAATCTTGTGTGTGGTCAGAGAATAACACATCAAGAGATGATGTCGAGGTGGTCGATGATGATGAAGAAGAAGGACTAGCGAGTTACTCTGAACTTCCTACTAGAGAAGAATATACTGATGTCGAAGACTTCTCCGAGAGAGAATTGCATTTCTATGCAAACTGTGACCAGTCGTACATTTCAGGAAGGATAACCTTGCACCATCATGCAAGTGCATTGTGTGATATTTCGATGTTTGAGTATGTTGGTATGTCGGAGTCTAGTTTAGGGTCGGTAGGCGAACTTGCTCCTGGTAAAAGATTATGTTCAAAAAATAACTAATTCTAACTGTTTGTAATGTTGCTTGCCAAAAAAATATTGAAGTCAGAATTGAAACTAGCAATAAACAAAAAATTATAATGATTTGCATGCAAAAACCGAATTATAAGTGGTGATTGTATGGTATACGTGAAAGTTATAATACCAATTAGAAGATTTCTACCAATCCAAATGAGCATACTTGTTCGAGACCGCCCATCCAAAGAGGTCACGAAAACCTTACGGCTAGTCTCATTGCTAAACATGTCAGAGATGAATTGAGAAAAAAATCTAGATAAAAGTGTAGACGATTTAGGAGGCCCTATAAGGGTTAAATATCCACGTATTTAACCCACTTATAATAAACTATGGCGTGGGAGGGAACCAGCACTCAAGCAATTGTTTGGGTCTTGGGAAGGGGCCTACAACAAGCTTCCATGGCTTCTCGAGGCAATTAAGGCGACGATCCCAGGGACGAAGTACACGATAATTTCTTGGTCTACGGACGTTCCCAACGTTAACCTCTTCAAGATGGTAGCCTAGGCTTATGGTCCGTACATAGAAGCGATGAAATATGCCAGACCCGTTATCTCAATTGATGCTAGTTTTTTATTGGGCCGATACAAAGGTAGATTGTTTACGGTGTGTAGTTATGATCTAGAGAACCGATTAATTCTGGTTGCATTCGGATTAGACGAGAAAGAAGATAAGGATTGTTAGGGATGGTTCATGTCTTGGATTAGATGGGAAGTTCTAGGACCAAACACCAGATATTATGTCATATTTGACCGTCACAAGGCAATAAAAGCAGTATTTGCTTCCACAGAGTACGGTTAGAAGGCACAAGATCCGCATGCAGTGGCAATTCATCGGTACTGCATGCAACACGTTACCGAAATCTTATAGAAAGAGACTGGCGGGTCAGAAAATAAGAATTTGAAAAAAAATTCAAGTGCAGACTTGTAAAAAAAACCCTAGGCGTTTCAGAGAGAAGTAGGAAGACTTGAAGGGCACAACCAGAGGGCACATCGGTACCTACGAAATTGTGGAAAAAATAATAAAGCTGACCAAAACGAGCGGTCAAAACTATTTAAATGGGATCAGAGCTTTGACAAAGGGCATCGGTGAGGTATAATGACGAGTAATGGATTAGAGAGTCTTTTTTTAGAATAGAGAGAAGATTGCTGGTGAAGGAAATTGTAGAAGACACGTGGTATAAATGTGCCAATTGGATGAACAAGCGAACACAAGAAGCACTTCAAAGTTTGAGTTTACGAAAAAGATGACCAGAAGCAATAAAGAATAAATTGATCAAGCATGATACAAAATCACGTAAGTATTTAAAATCAACAATTTCATTTATTCATACATTTTAATATAACATTGTAGTAACTTCATATATTTGTTGCATTGACAGAGTTGATAAGCACTTTAGTGATAAGATTGGATCGTGGAGAATTTCGAGTGAAAGTTCACGAGAAGTACCGTTGTGACACCCCGTCGCATCCCGTGACTGGACGGTACACGATGGCGTGCCCGCCGCGGATGCCTCTGCACCCGCAAGGCTTACCAAGACTTAATTAATTATAATTATGAAATTAAATATAATAGTAAATCAAAATTTACTAAAATAATTAAGTTACAAGCCGAAAATAATTTTTTTAATATAGACATAAGATAATATATGCTACATAGGCTAGTTCACATGCCTTTGGTAGATAACCATACAGTCCAACGGCTTATTTGTCGTCTTGTTGTCCAGCGCTCAAACTGCAACCTGGAACCCACAACCATCGTGGAAACAATGCAAAAAGCAAAGAATGAGATAAATATAATTTATCTCAGTGCGGTATTCAGTTCAAGCCACACGAACAATCTTACATGCTTCGGAACTATTTACCGACTAAGGTAGAAAAACACACAATTTGTATAAGTTAAATATCAATACATTTTGTGATACATTATAAGATGGCAATATGAAGATGCAATGCAAATAACCCGACACACTAATCAATTTGAACTGTCACATTCAAATGGTAGCACAAAAGTGTCGGTTCAATTGGTCAACTATCTCCTACTAAGGCTGGTTCAATATCGATTATTCAAATCAAAACTAAATTATCCCGAAGGATCCATCTCTCCTTGATCAGAGGAGACTGAGTATACAATAGAACATATATTGTATACGATACCATACAATTATCATTAATTCAGACAAATAGATAAGCGAACGGTACTGATTACGTGAACACTGTCAAACCACGGATATAAGCGCTTATTCACGGAGACTGGCACGTCAGGGAGCGACCCCAACGCCCAACCCAACCAGTGTCATTTCACCGTACAAGAGTACCAACGATTATCACAATCCATTCAATTCGGAACCATTTCAACATGCAATAATAATAGTAAATAATATAAGTCATATGATACAATCCAAATATGCGTGCAATTATCAGCTCAAATTATGCAATGCAGTTATGCGTAAATAATTTCTAGCATGTAATCAAGTTGTGTGGGATCCGCACCTGAAAATCAAGCGAGCAAACGATCTACATATCTTCACTCATATCGACCACCCGACCCCGATAACCGACTTCTCGATTAACTTAAATCTTTTCAAATTGTCACACCCCGCGCCGACGCACCGACACACAGGGCGGGATGGTAGGACGATATCTTCTACATCCATCCGACGGCCCGTCGACCTGACTGAGTGATCAATAGCACAAGCAAATCGGGATGACTATAACTGCGACGTAGAACTCGCATTCCAAATGACCGACTATTCAAAGCCAAGGCGATATTCAAAGTTTGCTAGGAAGAGAGAGAAACAGAAATGATATACGAAATAAAATGAAATGAGGCTGGGGTCTATTTATAGTGGAGGACTGGCTAAAATGGTAAATATTCTAGATTACTTAATGGCTAAGTAAGTAGAAAGAAATTACTTAGCTACTATTTCTGAAAATATTAATACTATTTATAAAAAATAACTGAGTCTATTTATAAAAATATTAATTATAAAAAAATATTTATATAAATACTGATTACTTAGCTACTAAAAATGTGGATAAGATCAAAAAGATATTTTCAAAGTGGATAAGCATGGACATTTTTCAAATAGGACCTTAGAATTTGAAGTATTGCAATCAGGTCCTAAAATTCAGGGATGTCACAACCGTGATGGTGTAGGGTACGATTATTCCCATTACACGGTCCTAATTCCACCGGAGATGGAGCCGACCGATGTGCAGTTGTTAGGAAGTTGCTCAATTTTAATTTTTGAGACTAATTACACTTAATTAATCCAATTAAACCACAAGCAAACGGATCTAGCACTTAAGTTCAAATCGACACAAGAGAAAAAGGGGAAATCGATACCTCATCCAATATAGCAATTGGATGGCTCGATCCACGGCATAGAATTTGGTGGCGTGCCTCCATGCGCCTCCTCCATTTTGGCCTCGAGTCCACCAAGGAAACTAACCATTCTCATAGGTCCTATGCTAGTAGGAACTAGAGGAATGCTAATCCCTTTGCTATTCTTGAACTAATTTAGGAATAGCTATTCTCAACACATGAGACCTAATAATAATCAATGGAAGAGAGCAAAAATGGAATAGAGAAAACCAATTTTCTCTCTTGAAGGTGGCGGCTAGAGGAGGAGAGAGAACTAGGGTTGGAAGGCACCAACTAGTGGTCCTTATATAGAGATCAAGTCCAACCTTCTCACCTCACTATTTACTCTTTTGCCACTCTATGGCCGGCCTAATAAAGGGCCTAAATGGGCCATTTCCATATTTTGTTTATTCTCTCTCAAGCCTATTATATCAAATATATAATGGGCCTTTTCAATCGATTATCATTTCGGCTCATAACGGCTAATTAAATTAAGCCTATTTATTCAATATAATTCCTACAATTATATTAAATGTTGTTGAGCATAATTAATCATCAACTTAATGATAATTACTTTGGGATAAGCATATGTATTAAATTAATTTCTATATGATCCTTTTGATATAATTAATTATAACGGTTTGCAACAGTATATATAATTAATTAATCAACACATCATATTTTTGCATTCTCCAATGCAAACAAATCAATTAATACACTGTATGGTTAAAGTCCTATTTGTGTGACCCTTTGAGGATTTATGCTATGTTGGCCATGGAATTAAATCGTTATTTAATTCCAATAATCATAAGCGGTATCTAGCAACACGTTATGATTCCCAATTCGCATAAATATTGTACTGCTACAGTATTTAAATCCTGCATAAGAGAATAAAAGTATTTCTCTATTTTGATTCTTATGTCTCACGATATCATCGTATAATCCAAGATAGGAATGTGTCATTCTTGCAGATTATACGTTTCTTGATCTAGAGTTGATCGCTTAGTTGCGCGCATATTATCCAACTCCATCAAGGGGCCCAAACAGATATCGTCACTCACTAAGTGAATTAATGAGGGACATACGGTTTTCTTGATGATTAGCTTTTCCCCGCACAATTCAAGAGAACATAAATAAAGTCCGTATAGCAGCCCTTATCGGAAATCAGCGGTAGACAGTATTTATTGAATCTATCCTCATGTGGAAAAGATAAACATCTCAAACTTAGAACCAAAATCATAACGAAATAAACAATGACACATAACACAATCCATATGTTTATTTCATTGGGTCAAGTCCTGTACTATGTTCCATAACATATACATATGCAATTAAGTCGGTAACTCTTTACCTATGATTTGTAGAACTTAATCATCACTTAACTTGCATACTAATCTTATATGATAATTAATGTTCCTTGTTAATTATCAAGATTATGGACCGTTTAGATTTATTATTGTCATTCTAAAGAATGATTGATCGATGGGAAACCAAGTCTCAAAATAAAAACCTCGTGTCTGCCGATCTAATCGTTTGTAGAACAGCTTGAGGGTCGAATCCACAGGGACGGTGTTGGAATATTAGTCTTTTACTTTACTAAACTAGCTAGACGGTTCAACTCTTATGTGAATTAAGGGTTGCAGGTGAGTCTAAATCCTAAGTCTAGTTTCAAGATCAAAACAAGAATTAATGAGAGAGATTCAACAAGTCACGAAATTCTAGGGTTTCTGGTTGCTAACACTTCTTCTTAGTCCCAGTTCCAGCGGCCCACTGACTCTCGTAGCGGCCCCCTAAAAGAACTTAGGTCGCTAATCTATTAGACTGGTCGCTGGCTACTTGGCGGGCATAGACAACCTCACTGATTCACTCAGCGGCCCGCTAGGATTAGCGATGTGAATGCAAATTGACCTAATTCAGTTGATAATTGTGTAGGGATAATGGCTTAATTAAGGTTCCTAGATCAAACTCTCGTTTAGGTCTGGTTATCAATTAATTAACCCAATTTCCCTCGTATAGAATCTAAATTTCAACTATCGTTTCTTGGTCTAGTTTCTACAAGTCTATACCTTTCTAACCTATGAAATCCTTGAGTTTTCACTCTTGGAAAGGACTTAACTCTCGTTAACTAGTCCTGGTTTAACCTTTCAGTTTACAACCTTCATGTTAATCATAATCATGCCTAATAATCTAAGTTTATTTGGACTTAACCACCTAGCAATTAAGCGAGCTCTACTTAACGGGTGTAAACAAATCTATTTAGACAATCATGGCATAATCAATTCAATCAATTCAAGCAAGGTATAAAACACAAAGATATCAAATAAACTAAATAAACATGCAATCAACAACTAAGAATTCGAGTTTACAACCATAGCCCTAAAACAAACAATCAACAACTAAAAGACATCATACAAACACAAGAGAAAATGAGAATAAGGAAAGATTACAACCAATTGCTCTTGCGTATGTCGAAATCTCCTATCAAACACGTCTCTTGCTGTCGCAAATGACCTGCTTGGCGCTGCCTCGATCTGGACTTGAGACTCAACTCTCAAATAACTCTATGTCTAACCCTAAATTGACCTTGGATTTGGTCTCCTCCTTGTTCTCTCCTTTGTTCTCCCTCAAACAGTCCTTTAATAGGCCTTGGGAAGATGTAGAAACGCTGAAAATAACTCAAGACGTGCTCTGGATGCACCTGGAGTCGGTAGAAACCGCCATCCAAATATAGAATTGCCAAATCGGGCGATTCTGCTAAATCTGGCAGTTCCAGGCCTGCGGGCCGCTGGGCCTTTCAGCGGGTCGCAGGAAAATGTCAGAACTGCGTCCTGTCAGTATTTTGGGCATATCTCCTTCATCCGAACTCCGTTTGAGGTGATTTAAGATCCGTTGGAAAGCTTAGAACGGGCTCTTCAACTTTATGGACTCATCCAAGTCATTTATTGTCCAGAATCTGCAATAAAATTAGAAACTATGGTAGTAACTCATTTTTGACACAAAACTCTAATTAAACTAACCTAAACTCATCTAAA
The DNA here is from genome assembly GCA_028095005.1 of Rhynchospora pubera. Taxonomy (NCBI): domain Eukaryota; kingdom Viridiplantae; phylum Streptophyta; class Magnoliopsida; order Poales; family Cyperaceae; genus Rhynchospora; species Rhynchospora pubera. Next base: position 105,047,739 of record CM051459.1, read on the forward strand.
CTATCTAAACTGTGCAAACTCAAGGCAATTGGTTTAGTTTGGAGACAAAATGGTACTTGAATGTGCATATAAAATCCACTCATCAAATCCCCCCAAGTTTAACCTTTGCTTGTCCCCAAGCAAATATCTATCTTAGAAGTATGATTTGGCTCTAAACTAAAACAATGACTTGAGACTTACAAGTTATGAAGATTCTTAACATGCACCAATATCGTGATTTGATTGAATTATTTCGACAATTTTACAAGCTTTTTCAAATTGAATTGAGTTGTCCCAAACGACCCACGCTTACCCCACGGGTGAAACACTTAGGATACTTGTAACTATTGCCCATAACTTACCTTGTTCAATTCCTAAACTTGTTGAATTTTCAAAGTTTGACAATTGACTTTGCAAAGAGAATCGGGATCACACCCTACCAACACAAATACCATGTCATATCAATTTAATTCACAACCAAGCTTTTGAGTACTTAAACCGCTTTATTGATTTTCGAAAACGCATTGGAAATCGAACTAAAGTGAGGCGGAAAAAAGGGTACAACTCCTCACCCATTCTATTCCAAAGTTTTTGGGTTGGACTTTTTAACTTTTCTCCCGGGGCTAGGAGGGTTTCCCGCGGTGGAGAGGTTAGCCAAATTACGGTGGATTTATTTTCGAGATTTTTCTCGTTTTTTTTTCTTTTTTTTTTATGTCATGAGTCTTTCTGTTTTTACTCATGATTTATGGAAGTTCTTCTATCCACCATAACCTATAGCTTCCCGCAATGTCCATGGCATTGCACGCTTTTTAGTTCCCCTTTTTATTTACTTTTTTTAATATATACAAGGGTGTGTATTTACATCTTCGACTTTTAATAAACTTGAAAACAACGGTTGTTTGACTCTAGACTTAGTGTTTATTTCCTTAGTTGACATGCATTTTGGTCGGTAGAATCGATCTTGACAAAATTTGGAAATTAATTGAATTGGTGGTTGTCTTGGTTTACCGATTTCTAATTGGTCAAGTCATTCATACTACTTATCAAATCATCAAATTTAAGTCTCAATCAAGATAGATTATGATATAATACCTACTCATTTTCTAAGGTCACAGGGGCTAGTCGATCAATTAGATGACCCACAATTCAAATCGAAAATTTTTCTAAAACTTCCTAAATAATTCATTCAATTCATGATATCAAAACTTGTTAAGTATCTTCCTAACTTACCTAAATGCAATCTATATGAAATTATCATGCAATAGAGACAATTCCTAAATGAAATGCACAATTATACCTGTCAGTTTCAGTTTCAGCTACCCACCGGTCTTTTCTGCTACCCACCGAAAATCTCTACTACCCACCGAAAACTTCAGCGGGCCGCTGAGACACTCTGTGGGCCGCAACTACTGGGACAGATACAAAATTAATCACCTAAAATGCATGATGCAAACCTAGATACAACTCCTATTCTCTCCCCCCAAGTTTAAAACTTTGCACTGTCCTCAATGCAAGGAAAAGATAACTTAAAAGAGAGAAAGGAAAGGAAACTCATCAAATTATTGTAGTGGTTGTGAAGTTCGCATAGGGGTTGGTGCGACTTGCAAAACGGCTTGTATGCTCCTTCATGGTGTATCCCCCAAGTTTGAACTCTTGCATACAATTCGTGTAATGGTGCTTCCAAAAGCTGATTTGTCATCTTTCTTCAAACCTAAAACCAACATCAACAATTGATAAGTTATAACTAACTAAAACAACTAAACCTAAATTAATCTAAATGAGAGAAAATGAAATTTTTGGGCCTTGGGTTGCCTCCCAAGAAGCGCTTGTTTTAGGTCACTAGCTTGACCACCTTGCATTTACACATCTTATCTTCACTTTTCTCCCTCTCCACGCATCATAGTTCTCCCAAAAGTGCTTGAGCGGGTTCTTTGAAATATGCTTGGAGTGTTCTTCTTTGGATGTCATCTTCCTAGGCTCAAGTATGATGTGATACTTGATTTGCGGTTTGTTGTCTTCCATCACATCAAGTTTCTCCAAACATCTTCTAAGAGTGCTTAAGTCAATTTGGTTGAACTTCTCATTCGTGTTGTCGGATGCCTCGACTTTAAGAGTAGTGTCACCATCTTTCTTCTCTTCAAGTTCATCATTCATGTTCTCAATTGGAGGATGCTTCAATTCCAACTCATTAGATTTGACAATTTCAGCCCTAAACAATCTTTGTGAAAATGGAATTGGAGGGATATAGGGAGAAGGTGGTATGTACTTTGGTTTATCAAATTCCTCTTGTACCTCCTTATTATCAACTTGTTTGCTTTCAGTTTTGTTAGTATCTAACCAAATTTGGGTCTTCTTGGAACTAGAGTTTTCAAATTCACAATCACTATGCATAGTCAATTCATTGTTTGGTTCATTGTGTGGTCTATATGAAGAATTTTCCGTCTCTAACATCCTTTGATGATGGTTAATGAGAGTATTGAGAGAAGATGATATGGATTTCATTTCTTTCAAAAGCTTCTCATTAAATTCGATTTGGTTCATTTTAAACTCTTCAAACCTTGATTCAACACTTGACATTTGCGTAGATGGTCGAAAATTATCAAAACTAGGAAAAAAAGTAGACCTATGGTATGGTTGAGACACTAAACCATCATTGTTCAAAGCAAAAGAAGGAAAATCATTCAAACCAGAATCACATGTCTGTCTGTTGAGGTTCCAGCGGGTCGCAGGATCTCCCAGCGGGCCGCTAAAACTGGCAGTCATGTATTGTGCTTCAGGTTCCCTCCATATGAATCTCGAATGGTTTGTTTGACAGTCAAAAGGTTCGTCGAATCCGACGAGGTTGCTGAAGTTCTGGTTGTCTCCACATGCATTATTGATCGTGTTTTGCACGTTGTGAAAAGCACGCTCAAATTCACTCATGTTTGCATTAAGTTCAAATTGTCTATTCATGTGGTTGATTTTCCAATTATCCTCCGTCTCTTGCTCACGTACCTGAAAAGAAGGAAACATGGTGATATATTTTTTTTGGTTTTTTTTTATAAGATAAGACAAAATAAGTAAGATACAAGGATACAAGGGTGTCTATGCTAAATTACTAAAGCAAAATACCAATATTCGAGCAAACCGTCCCCGGCAACGGCGCCAATTTTGATCTATGGGAAACCAAGTCTCAAAATAAAAACCTCGTGTCTGCCGATCTAATCGTTTGTAGAACAGCTTGAGGGTCGAATCCACAGGGACGGTGTTGGAATATTAGTCTTTTACTTTACTAAACTAGCTAGACGGTTCAACTCTTATGTGAATTAAGGGTTGCAGGTGAGTCTAAATCCTAAGTCTAGTTTCAAGGTCAAAACAAGAATTAATGAGAGAGATTCAACAAGTCACGAAATTCTAGGGTTTCTGGATGCTAACACTTCTTCTTAGTCCCAATTCCAGCGGCCCGCTGACTTTCGTAGCGGCCCGCTAAAAGAACTTAAGTCGCTAATCTATTAGACTGGTCGCTGGCTACTTGGCGGGCATAGACAACCTCGCTGATTCACTCAGCGGCCCGCTAGGATTAGCGATGTGAATGCAAATTGACCTAATTCAGTTGATAATTGTGTAGGGATAATGGCTTAATTAAGGTTCCTAGATCAAACTCTCGTTTAGGTCTGGTTATCAATTAATTAACCCAATTTCCCTCGTATAGAATCTAAATTTCAACTATCGTTTCTTGGTCTAGTTTCTACAAGTCTATACCTTTCTAACCTATGAAATCCTTGAGTTTTCACTCTTGGAAAGGACTTAACTCTCGTTAACTAGTCCTGGTTTAACCTTTCAGTTTACAACCTTCATGTTAATCATAATCATGCCTAATAATCTAAGTTTATTTGGACTTAACCACCTAGCAATTAAGCGAGCTCTACTTAACGGGTGTAAACAAATCTATTTAGACAATCATGGCATAATCAATTCAAGCAAGGTATAAAACACAAAAATATCAAATAAACTAAATAAACATGCAATCAACAACTAAGAATTCGAGTTTACAACCATAGCCCTAAAACAAACAATCAACAACTAAAAGACATCATACAAACACAAGAGAAAATGAGAATAAGGAAAGATTACAACCAATTGCTCTTGCGTATGTCGAAATCTCCTATCAAACACGTCTCTTGCTGTCGCAAATGACCTGCTTGGCGCTGCCTCGATCTGGACTTGAGACTCAACTCTCAAATAACTCTATGTCTAACCCTAAATTGACCTTGGATTTGGTCTCCTCCTTGTTCTCTCCTTTGTTCTCCCTCAAACAGGTCTTTAATAGGCCTTGGGAAGATGTAGAAACGCTGGAAATAACTCAAGACGTGCTCTGGATGCACCTGGAGTCGGTAGAAACCGCCATCCGAATATAGAATTGCCAAATCGGGCGTTTCTGCTAAATTTGGCAGTTCCAGGTCTGCGGGCCGCTGGGACTTTCAGCGGGTCGCAGGAAAATGTCAGCACTGCGTCCTGTCAGTATTTTGGGCATATCTCCTTCATCCGAACTCCGTTTGAGGTGATTTAAGATCCGTTGGAAAGCTTAGAACGAGCTCTTCAACTTTATGGACTCATCCAAGTCATTTATTGTCCAGAATCTGCAATAAAATTAGAAACTATGGTAGTAACTCATTTTTGACACAAAACTCTAATTAAACTAACCTAAACTCATCTAAACTATCTAAACTGTGCAAACTCAAGGCAATTGGTTTAGTTTGGAGACAAAATGGTACCTGAATGTGCATATAAAATCCACTCATCAATGATCCACAGAGATCTACAATTCAGATCCTCAACCTGAATAATCTGTCAATAATAAACCTAGGAACAGATGATAAAATATCATCCAAAACATAAACTAATATTTAAGTCATTAAATTATTGACTTCTAGGACATAACTCCAACAGCAGTTGCCTTATACTCGTAGCACATGCGATTGCCAAAAACCAGAACTGACAAGTATACCTTGCGGACACCTCATTGCTATTTGTAGGGAGACAAATTACAATGTAGATCAATTTGTGGATCCTCGCTACAGCTTGCAGAACCATCACATGATATGGTCGGCAGGTCGATTTCATTATTATAAAGATGAGGATGAATGACCAATTTATAATGGTCCGTCAATTGTCCCAGACAAGAGTTTGATCAATCGAGGAAGGCGCAAAATAATTTGTGTTGAGTTGTGGATGGACATAATGGATGGAAGGAAAGTTTCATGTTCGAAAAAAAAGAAACCAAGAAAAAATAACAGTCAAGCTTCAACAAGTCAACAGCAACAACAACAACGGCAACCACCATATCTGATGGACTTATTGCAATATGATCGACACATTAGCAGACCACCTACAAGGGCCAATAGTCTAAGTAGGACAGCGACCATTCAACCTACGGTTCCCGACTGGTGGAACGTCCATTCATCCAGGACATAGATCATTGCATGTTGATCCACGGAACATTAGCAATTGGAAGGACCAAAGATTTGTGCCACCACAGAAAAATTCAATCAGCATTGATCCACATGTGAGTCATGTCACATCTGGAAGTATGAAAACTGAATCAGCCAGATTTTTCTAACAGCGCAACAAGCAGAGCTACTACGTCTGAGAATAAAGGAGGAAAAGAATTTGGGGTGAATTTTCGCAATGCATTTTCTAAGTCATTAAACAAACGCCCCTACTTGTTTTAAGATATTAACCAACATTAACAAACATGTTTGAGCTTCCACATTCTATCATTGCCCAACATCATTATATCATTCTTCATCACATTTTATTCTAAGCTCTCACAATCTTGAGCGGCCATATAGAATGATGTGATGAATGCAGGACTGAACAATCAGCGCTTTTAAATTTATATCCAAATAAGTTTGATTTTGATTGCAAGCGTACAATCTACTATGAGTATTCGGGATCGATCCACGAAAAAATTATTCAAATTATTTAATCTAGATCTTACTGTTGAATCAAGTAAAGGGTGAAGAATAATCGAATTTGAGAATTAATCAAACTAAAGATATCAAATAAAAACTAAATGGTTCAAACTAAAGAGAATTGAGCTTGAATGATATAAAATAAGGGTGTTGGTTGATAATTCTTCTACTTCATTCATGTTCACAAGATGTTCGCTTACTTTCGAAGTAGTTCGCTTGTGAATCTGGATAATTAGTCTGCAATCAAACTACTTGTTTCTAGGCTGGCACAGACAACTCACCTATAATCCAAACGACTTGTCTCAACTAACTATAGTTACACATAACAGATAGTTTTCATCTATTTAATTGAGCAGTTTAATGACTTAACTAACTTTCCTAAATGGAATTGCTTTATGTCATCCCCTCTTCTATCATCCCCCATCCAAACGCGTTAATAACTGAATGTCATCCTCATCCAATTGCATCCTATCTCCTCTGGCGGTAATCTCCGCTTACTCAGATGGGAGGAGGAAGGGTGAGGGGGGAAGGAGTGAAACAGAGAGGCGCTGGGAGGATGAGCGTTGCGAATCAGAGAGGATGGAAAGGGATTGGGAGGGGGAAGGAGTTGTCGCTGATATTAATTAACTAGAACAGTTATATATAAATTAGAACATTTATATGTTTTAAGTACAACATTTATGCTTTTAAGTAGAACACTTATATGTTTTAAGTAGAAAAGTTATGTTTTTAACTAGAACAGTTATATTTTTAAGTAGAACAGATCTGTTTTTAAGTAAAACAGTTATGTTTTTAAGTATAACAGTTATGTTTAAGTATAACAGTTATATTTTTAAGTAGAACAGTTATGTTTTTATTAAATAGAACTTTTATATGTATTAACTAGAACAGTTAAGGATTGTTATAATTAGAGAGAGAGAGTGAGCGAATCAGATGAGGAGGAGGGGGAGAGGGAGTGAAACAAAAAGGGAGAAAGGGATGAGCGAAACAGAAGGGATGGAGAGGGAGCGAAATCAGTCGCGATGGGCTAAATACCAAATAAAAATATCATAACAGTGTCATAAAAAGTTCAAATATAAATATGAGATGGGCTAAAATCAGCCACGACTGACGGATGCAACCGTCAGCTACGATCAAATCTCAATTTTCGAGATTCTAACAGTCGATCCGAACCGTTCAATGTGTTCTCCATATTGAAATCTCATTGGAGACCAAATTTTACATTTTTCTGATTTTATTTACTATTTTTTTGAGATTTTTAAAAATCATAGTTATTGAAGGGTCCAGAATTGTTTAGATTAAGAATTTTGTAAAATATCAAATAAATACTAAAAAATTTCAGAAAAATGTAAAATTTGGTCTCCAATGAGATTTCAATATGGAGAACACATTGAACGGTTCGGATCGACTGTTAGAGTCTCGAAAATTGAGATTTGATCGTAGCTGACGGTTGCATTTGTCAGTCGTGGCTGATTTTAACCCATCTCTATAAATATTACAATACTCCTAATAAAATGTAAGTCATAATATTGTCCATCACGACAGAACCATTGCACCCTAATTGGGGAATAATCAAATAGAACAACTGGTCGCTGTCGGGATCTCGGTCGGGAGTATTTACGGGTAGGGGGACGAGTCATAGGTGGAGCTGGAGTGGGGATAACGAGGCGGTCTAGTAAATGAGCTCTCACCGTAGGATTTCTAAAAGAAATAGCTAGATTGTGGAGCATAACTCTTACCGAACGAAAAAATGCCTACATGAGTCATCCGTGGCGGCTAAGAGATAGGTGTTAGTGGGTCCTCTAGGTGAACGTCGTATGCCTATAAATACAGGTTAGTGGCTATCCTCATTACCTGACTCAATATAGGTGTAGGTGCCTAGAGCTGGCTATACCCCTCCAACTATGCATGAGGCTGACTATATCCCTCTTCTTACTGAGTCTGAGTCTGGTAATGGGGATACTAGGTCTTGTACTCCTGGTGGGAGATATTATGTAGTATGTGTAGAGCTGTCAATACCGTGCTGTTTCGCACGTTTTCCGTTCCGTTCCGTCCTGGCGGAACGGAAACGCAACATATTTTTCTTACGTTTCAATGAGCGGAACAGAAGACGGAATGGAATGGTGTTTCGTTCAGACAAACGAAACATAAGCGAAACAGACTGTTTTCGTTCCGTTTTTTAACGTTATTTCCGTGGCCCATCAGCCCATGAGTCCGAGCAGCCCATTTCTAGGTTTCTTTTCTCTCTCGAGAGAGGCAGTGACAAACCGACAAAGGAGAAAATCCATTTTTCTCTCTCGATCTCTCCGCCTGCCTCCTCTTTCTTCGCCTACCAGGTGCAAACCCTAGCCGCTCTCGTCTCTCTCTCGCCTGCCTCCTCCCTCACTTGAGCCCTACCCTCTCCCTCTCTTCTACGTTCGCCTCTCTCACCACAACCCACCACTCTCTCTCTCTCGCCTGCCTCCTCCCCCACTCAAGTCCCACCATCTCCCTCTCCTCTGATGGCCTCTCATTCCGCAACCCACCCCTCTCTCTCTCTCTCGACTGCCTCCTCCCTCACTCAATCCCTCTCTCAACCAGTCCAAGAAGTCTCTTTCTCCTCTCTCACGATGAGCCTGAACGTAGATCACGTGCCATCGCCTCCGTTGTGCCAGCAGCTTGATGAACCCTAGATGTTGCACCTCCGTCTTCTCTAAGGTTGAACCAGTCGATCTCTTGACTGCCGTCCTCCAAAACTGCGTTGTCGTGCCTCACTGACTGATCTGCTATCCTCTCTGGCACAACATCTGTCTCCAACCCAGGTTTGTCTTGCCTCTCTGACTGTGTCGCATTTGCTTTTGAACAATTTATTTTTGTTTTGAGCAATTTCTGAATTTGGTTTGGTTTTGAGCAGTCTTGCAATTGTGTTACTGTTTGTAGATGCATCAATTTGTAAATTACTGATTCTCACAATGATTAGTTTCTAAATGCATCCCACTGTAATTGTGCTGTTAGTTTTGAGCAATAATTAGTTTCTAAATTCATCACAATTGTGCTGTTGGTTTTGAGCAATATCACAGTTTTTTGGAAGTAAATGCATCAGTTTCTAAATATTCTTACTGATTCTCACAATCATTAGGAGCTTTGGTTTTGAGCAATTTTTTTTAGCGACAGAGATTATGAGACTTTTCTTGAGCCAGTACTTCTCACTTTCCAGGCTGGGACTTTTCTTCTATTAGCGAGATTTCCTCTGTCGGCAGTTTGGAGCAGGCTTATTTCTTCTTTTTGCAATTTACTCTTTTCAAACTGTTGCGTTATTTTAATTTTCAATTTTGTTTATATCTTGCTAAATTGTTTTGTATTTGTAAGATTATATTTTCAATGAAAAGATAAGGGCAAATTGTTATGTCATTTTTTTTGGTCCCGTTGTATGAGCAAACAAAGTGTTGAATTGAATGAGTTCTGTTTTATTTTTTGTGGTACGGACTAGTACAATAATGTTTGGATGACTGATAAAGCAACGTAAGATTATAAAATTAAATTTAACGTTTTGAATGTTTGTTCCGTTTAAATCTGACGGAACGAAAACGATACAAATTTTAATTACGTTGCAGTAACGTAAACATCAACGTAAATTAATTTTGTTACGTGGTATTTTACGGAACGAAAACGTAACATGCTATTTCCGTGTACGTTTGCCACGTTTGACACCCCTAAGTATGTGACAGAGAATAGGGTGGAGATTACGACAATATAGAAGGCCCGATGGGTCCGGACTGTGTCTGTCTATGCTGAAGCAGTAGCTGGCTGGGTTGCGACTGGTCAAAAAATGTATCTCAGTCATGCAGACTAAAATCATGCTATTGGGAATAATAATACTACGAAAGTAATTTTTTTAGTTTTTTTAAACATAACAACAACAACAACAACAACAATAATAATAATAATAAATATTCAATAAACTACCATAGGTCGAGGCCGTGTAACTATCTAATACAGTATGAACTGGTGCATGACACAATTTACGTGGTGCCAATAATGTAAATTTTGAGTATCATTTGAACATTTCAAATGATTTTGTACTCATTTTAAGTCATTCGATGGCATAATCTATATTTAACCTTTTTATATAGTCGAGAATTTGTTTATGATCTTTCTTCTTTAAAATGATGGATCTCACATAGTAATTACATATATAATGTGCAAATAATACAAATTCTTACAATCATTTGAACATTTTAAGCGATTTTGCATATAATGAATATTCCAAGCATTATTTCATCATTTCAAGTGATTTTGTAATCATTTTTAAGTCATTTGATCACAATAATCTACATTTAAGCTCTTTATATAGTCTAGAATGTGTATAAAAATGATTGGATTATACACAGTAATTACAAATTACGTATATAATGTGCAAACAATACAAATTCTAAGTATCATTTGAACATTTCACTCGATTATGCATTCATTTTAGGCCATTTGATCACAATAATCTATCTTTAAGCTCTTTATATAGTCTAAAATATATTTCAAATCTTATTATAAATGATAGGTTATAGATAATAATTTTGCATATACTGAGCAAGTAATGCAAATTCTGAGTATCATTTGAAAATTTAAAGGGATTTTGCATTCATATTAAGTCAATAACACAATAATATATCTTTAAGCTCTTTATACAAATTAGAATATTTTTTATTTTACTTATTCAAAATGATTGGATTATAAATTTAATTACGCATATAATGTGCAAATAATGAATAGTCTGGGCATCATTTTATTATTTCGAGTGATTTTGCATTCATTTTATGTCATTTGATGACAATAATCTAGATGTAAATCTTTATATAGTCTAGTGTTGTCCCTAAGGAGGCAGCTTAATTAAGGTTTAGCAGAAGCAATTATGATTTTGGATCGGTTTGGTATAAACTACCCTAACACAATTCAATTGGTACCCAACAATTGACAAGCACACACAAGCAATTCAAATATAGCAAGAAAGTAAAGAGAGAAAGAGAGAGAAATTGAATACGCGATATGATTACGGAGTTCCGACCCGCTAGGAAAGACTAGCCTTAGTCGTACGTCTCCAGGAGTTTCGCTACCACGAAAGGGCGCGCTCCGTTCAATTCCAATAAGAACGGGACTACAATTTCGAACCGAATCACCTCGTCACAAGGACACTCGAGGCGGATCGGCCTAACTTGAATGACACAACGACCTCAAAGGAGTAGAGCTCTCAACCTATTCCAACCTACACCTAACGACAATGTCGAGGCGGTGGTGTTTGAGGCTACTAAATCTCTCAAAATGGTCTAGCTATGAAAAGCTCAAGTGGGAGAGTATCCCTGTGCTCAAAGGCTCTATTCTGGTCAAATTTTGCAAGGCAAAGCTCTCTGAAGAGAGAGAACAAGGGGTGGATATATAGAGCTCGTCAAAAGCTGCAAGACAACTCAACTTGTTGTTGTGCGTTACACAACACAATATTGCGTTACACAACGCACAGATAGACGTTATAATAAAACAAAGAAAACAAGCTATCCGTTGCTAGTACGTTACACGACCCAATATTGCGTTGTACAACGCACTGGACAACCGTTAAAAAAAACAAAATGGTTGAACTATCTGTTTGAGTTGTCAGGTGCGTTATACAACCCAAACCACCCGTTGTGCAACGTAACATTAAATGACATTAAATGATCAGAATTTTACTTCAAAAACGAGTGAAAAAAGGCCAAAGAGAAACCAAAGGAAGGTTGTACAATGTTTCAGTGCGTTATAGAACGTTCTGGCTTGACTTGAGAAAATTGCGTTGCACAACGGGTAAATTTACGTTGTATGATGCAGCTAGTGCGTTACACGACCTTCTGTTGCGTTGTGTGATGCACTGTTTCTGTTAATTTAAGAAACGGAGAAATTCTGCACAATACTGGTGCGTTGTATAATCCAATATTGTGTTACACAACTCACTGGTGCGTTGTATAACCCAATATTGCTACACAACGCACTGGTCCTGAGACTGAGAAAAATACTGAGTTTTTGAGCTTTTCTACTATCTAGACCATTTCAAGGATAAAATGACTAAAGTAAACCTTCTATTTAAGTCAAAGCTAGCCTACAAACTCTCTAAAGACTTGATCTTGATCTTGCTCATAATTTTTATCCAAGTCTTCAAACTTTGTCTTCTTCCTATAAAACTCAAAGAAGATTGTTAAATGTGAAATGATATTGTTTTGTAATCGACAAACCTAGAGACGTTTAGTACAACATCTAGAATATATTTTTTATCTTACATATTCCAAATGATTGTATTACACATAGTAATTACGCATATCATGTGCAAATAACGCAAAATTATTCTTACCATTTAAACATTTCAGGTGATTTTGTAATAAATTGTTCGATCACAATAATCTATATTTAAGCTCGTTAAATAGTCTAGAATATTCTTATGATCTATCTTATTCAAAATGATAGGATTAAACATAGTAATTACGCATATAATGTGGAAATAATGTAAATTCTGAGTATCATTTGAACATTTCAAATGATTTTGCATTCGTTTTAAATCATTTCATCGCAATAATCTATATTTAAGTATTTTATATAGTCAAGAGTGTGTTTAATTATCTTACTTATTCAAAATTATTGGATTATACATAGAAATTACGCAAATAATGAGCAAATAATTCAAATTCTGAGTATTATTTGAACATTTCACGCGATTTTCCATTCATTTTAGGTCATTTGATCACAATAATCTATATTTATGCTCTTTATATAGCCTAAAATATATTTCTAATCATTCTTATTATAAATATATAGGATTATACAAAGTAATTAAGCATATAATATGCAAATAATGTAGATTCTGAGCATCATTTGAACATTACAAGCGATTTTGCATTTCTTTTAAATCATTTGATCACAATAATCTATATTTAACATCTTTATATAGTCTAGAATGTGTTTATATTCTTACTTATTCAAAATGATTGGATTATACATAGTAATTACGCATATAATGTGCAAATAATTCATATTTTAAATATTATTTGAACATTTCACGTGATTTTGCATTCATTTAAATCATTTGATCACAATAATCAAAATTTAAGTTCTTTATATAGTTTAGAATGTGTTTATGATCTTAATTTTTCAAAATGATTGGATTATACGAAATAATTAAGCATATAAAGTGTAAATAATGCAAATTCATAGTATTATTTGACATTTCACGTGATTTAGCATTCATTTTAAGTCATTTGACCACAATAATCTATATTAAACTCTTTATATAGCCTAAAATATGTTTCTAATCTTACTTATTATAAATGATACGATTATACAAAGTAATTATGTGATGAGCAGATTTTACACATATATTTTGGTAGGATTTTGTCTCCAAACTAAATCAATTTGACTTGAGTTAGGTTAGTTAGGTTAATTAGGTTTATTTTAATTAGGATTTTGTATAAAAAATGAGTTACTACCATAATTCCTACTTTAATACAGATTTTGGACTAAAACATGTCTTGGATGAATCAATAATGATGTAGAGCTCGTCGTAAGCATTTCAACGGTTCTTGAATCACCTCAATCGGAGTCCAGAAGAAGGAGATATGAACAAAATACTGACATGATGCAGTGCTAAAATTTCTGGAACAGACCGTTCCAAATCAGAACGGTCCGCCCCAGCCGAAACTGCCAGAAACAATAGGATTTCCGTTTTAGATGATTGGGATGACCCGTCCCAGATTAGAACGGTCCGCCTCAACAGAAATCGCCAGAATTTCCAGAAATAGTCCAGAGTTGCCAAATTTAGAGTTCTATTATGTCATGGCGGTACTAATCTATCTCTGGCACTTCCAGAACGTGTTTTCTGCTATTTCCATCATCTCTACTCATTTCTAATGCCTATTTAAACATAGTTTGAGGGAATTTTTGAGATATACAAGAGATGAGTTCAATTCCAGATCCAAGTTAGGGTTAGATATAGTTCTATTTGAGAGAATAGTCTCAGGTCAAGATCGTGGCAGCGCCGAATCGACTGGTTTGTGGCCGAAACAAGGCGTTTCGATAAGAGGCTTCGACATACAAGGGGAAGCAAGGACATATTGGATTTTATTCTTCCTTTATTTTCTATTTCTCTTTGTTTTGCATGATGTCTTTTAGTTGTTGAGTTGATTGTTCTAGGGCTATGGTTGTAAGCCTTTCTACTTAGTTGTTTGTTTTGATATGAATATTTAGTTCATTAAATTAAGTTAAGTTATGTTTTATCTCTTGTGATTTGATTGCTTTATTCTATTACTATGCTTGATTTGAATTGTTAATTGATATACCTGTTATGCGATGGCCACGTTTGGTAGGTGAGATTCGGAAGGATGAACCAGACCTTAACAAATTAGGATTTTAAACCAAGAAACGGAAGTTGAAATTTAGGAGTTTTAGGAATTAAACAATTAAACTTAGTAGTTTGACCTGAACGGAAGTTAGAGTACAAGTCTATAGGTTAAGTATTGTTTAAACAAAACATGTTGGAGTTATGTCCTAGAAGTCAATAATTTAATGACTTAAATATTAGTTTATGTTATGGATGATATTTTATCATCTGTTCCGTGGTTTATTATTGACAGATCATTCAGGTTGAGGATCTGAATTGTGGATCTCTGTGGATCATTCTTTAGAATGACAATAATAAATCTAAATGGTCCATAATCTTGATAATTAACAAGGAACATTAATTATCATATAAGATTAGTATGCAAGTTAAGTGATGATTAAGTTCTACAAATCATAGGTAAAGAGTTACCGACTTAATTGCATATGTATATGTTATGGAACATAGTACAGGACTTGACCCAATGAAATAAACATATGGATTGTGTTATGTGTCATTGTTTATTTCGTTATGATTTTGGTTCTAAGTTTGAGATGTTTATCTTTTCCACACGAGGATAGGTTCAATAAATATTGTCTACCGCTGATTTCCGATAAGGGCTGTTATACGGACTTTATTTATGTTCTCTTGAATTGTGCGGGGAAAAGCTAATCATCAAGAAAACTGTATGTCCCTCATTAATTCACTTAGTGAGTGACGATATCTGTTTGGACCCCTTGATGGAGTTGGATCTTATGCGCGCAACTAAGCGATCAACTCTAGATCAAGAAACGTATAATCTGCAAGAATGACACATTCCTATCTTGGATTATACGATGATATCGTGTGACATAAGAATCAAAATAGAGAAACTAATTATTCTCTTATGCAGGATTGAAATATTGTAGCAGTACACTATTTATGCGAATTGGGAATCATAACGTGTTGCTAGATACCGCTTATGATTATTGGAATTAAATAGTGATTTAATTCCATGTCCAACATAGCATAAATCCTCAAAGGGTCACACATAATAAGGTGTTTAACCACACGTGCATTAATTGTTTATTTGCAACAATTGGTTTTTGCAAAATATGATAAGTTGATTAATTAATCGTATACCGTTATGGACCGTTATGTAATATTAAGTCAAAATAAATCATATAGAAATAATTTAATGCATTGACTAATTCCATATTAATTATTAAATAGTTAATAATTAATTATAGTCAACACATTTAATTATAAGAGCAATTGGGCCTTTAAATTAATTGGTTAATTTAATGTCCAATGGAAGGTGCAATTAAATGGAAGAGTATTGGGCTCAACTTGACTTGAGGCCCAACCCACAAAAGGGGTAGGTAGGTGCGGCTATAGAGGGGGGGGGCAAAATTGTCCATTCAATTTGGATGAGAGCTAGGGTATGTGGTCTATATAAGGGGGTGTTCTTTGGGAGCAAACCCTAGCCTCCACACTACCTCTCTCTCTCCTCCTTCCTTGGCCGAACCACAATCAAAGGAGAGAAAAATTTCAGAATTTTTCTCCCCCTTTTTCTCTCTTCTATCCACCATCTAGCTCATGTGTTGAGCAAGCTTTTCCACACAAATTAATTGGTAGAATTAACTAGAAGAGGGAAAGCTTAGGAATTAGGCAAGTTCTCCTATTTACTAGCATATTTAGTAAAGAACGTGGTTAATTCCTTAGTGGACTCGAGGTGTTCGCATAGGAGGTGCTTGGAGGGCTCGCCATCGACATCTAAGCCGTTGGAACGAGCCTCTTGGTTGCTATACCAAGAGAGAGGTAAAATTCCACCTCTTTTCTCTTGTGTAAATTAGCTTTTGTGCAAGATCCGTTTGTGTGTGATGATTTGATGGCTAAATTAATTGTAATTAGCTCTAAAATTGAAAATTACACATTAACTAACAAAACAAGTATCAACCATTGGAACGGATCGTTCCAAGGTCAGAACGGACCGCCTAGAAGGGGGAGACTGACCTAGAACGACCAGTTCCAATTGTTGACAGAGGCTGAAACAGACCGTTCCAACCATTAGAATGGACCGTTCCAACTTTGATAGAAGTAGAATTGTTTGGAACCAGAAAACCTAAAATTATTTGACCTATTGATTTTCTCTTGTTTATTCTGGTTTTAGCCTTAATACTAGATTTAGGATTTGTATTCACCTTCAACTTTTAATTCACAAAAGAAAGTTGAACTCGTCTAGCTAGTTTAGTAAAGTAAAGGAACGATATTCCAACACCATCCCTGTGGATTCAACCCTCAAGCTGATTCTACAAACGATTAGATCGGTAAACGAGGTTTATTTTGAGACTTGATTTGACAGCCGATCATTATGCATAATGTGCAAATATTGCAAATTCTGAGTATCCTTTGAACATTTTTAGCGATTTTGCATTCATTTTAAATTATTATATCACAATAATCTATATTTAATTTCTTTATATAGTCTTGAATGTGTTTATGGTCTTACCTATTCAAAATGATTGGATTATACATAGTAATTACACATATAATGTGCAAATAAACCAAATTTTAAATATCATTTGAACATTTCACGGGATTTTGCTTTCATTTTAAGTCATTTGATCACAATAATCTATATTTAAGATCTTCATATTGTCTAGAATATGTTTATGATCTTACTTATTGATGAAGCTTAGAACCTACGGATATCAAATAAATTTGTAACCTAGAGCTAACCTCACAGTCGTTTTAGTTAAGCTTTAGGGTCGAACCCAAGGGACGGTACAATTGATTACCAGACTTTACTTCCTCATGAAAGCTAGACAAATAATTTTTATGTGATTTTGATTGAGAAAATCAAAGAGTGCAATAAAGTAGATATTTTTGGGTATTTTAATTATCTAAAATAATCAACATGCTTAAAGAGTTGTGTTTGGTGTTTTTAATATGAAAATGAGCGTCCTAGGGTCAGTTTTCACTTAGGTTTAGTTTCTGGATCGCCGGTTCGCTCGCTTTCGCGTTAAATGTCGGGTTACCAGAATTCCTACCGTCGGTTCTGTCCGAACCAGACCAGTTTGGTCCGAACTGAGGGCATGGAATTGAGTTATGACGGTTTAAACTTGGCTTTGACATTGTAAGGGCTTAGGTTGGCTATGGCTAGGGTTCCTATTCCCCAACTGTCGTCTTTTGGACTAGAAGCACATGACTCTATGTCACCCACATAGCTCAATTAAATCTAAACTTTTGTGTCCGTATTTTAATTAACCTAAGTCTAATCTATTGGTTTTCTTAGGAAAATCTAAATGTCTTTTAGTCAATTTAGAAGTTACACCTTTAAGTGCAAACTAGTCTCCTCTTTCGAACCTTGAACTTATCCAAAGCATTTTATTTAATTCTAATTGATTAATCCTAATTTTATAACTTAACTAAATATTGTCATTCATCTAGAAGTAAACTAGTCCAAACAATAGAATCAAACCCTAATTTTGTAACATAACTAAATGTTGGCATTCATCTAGAAGTAAACTAGTGCAAACAATAGTTACAAACAAGCATGCAAATAATACTCAATAGATAGCTAGATCACATGTCAAAGTATCAAGCCAAACATATTATAATATCAAATCTTCCTTAACATGACAAACAAACATCCTTACCCTAAGACATAACAAATCTTACTTAACATGCTAATAAAACAAACTATGATTGCAAATAAAGAAGATATAAACTCAATCAAATAAAAAATATCAAGAGAAAGGAAGGAATAAACCAAATATCGTCTCCAACTTGAGATACCGAACGTCGAGAGATATGATTGGATCGCTTCTACTTTGGTAGCATCTAGAATTGCTCCAAGGTCGCTGCAATTGTTGTGTTTTGCTGCGAGAGGTGGAATCTCACGCCTTTCAGCACGAGAACAGTTGTGAAAAGCTGCCAAAACGTGATAGAAGGTGGAATTTCGTGGTATGGTGGCTTCCCCCCTTCACCTAAGGCAGGAGGAGACACTTATAGAAGGTCCTGGGTTGCTTGGAAGAGAGGCTAGGACATCCAGGTAGCCAAACCTTGCCGAATATGCAATTTCCTTCATCAAAAACTTGCCAAAACAGCTAATCAACTCTCAGTTCGGGTCGAACTGGATCAGTCTGGATCGAACTAAAACTCCAGCATTCAGTAGGGATAGTATTTCTATTATAATTTCATCATCCGAACTTCGATTGAGGCGATTCAAAAATTGTTGGAAAGCTTAGGATGAGGTTTACAATGCTATTGCTTTTATTTAGCCATTTTCTTCTCTTAATCTACCCTTCTACGCAATAATTATGCGTGATCCACCGACTTCCAGCAATTCCATATAAAAACCACAATAGTACCCAAATCTAGACAAATATAGCACAAAAGTACAATGAATGTAAGAATTTGAGTTACCATTTAAGTGTAAAGTCTGACCAAAATACACATAAAGACGAGAAATCACTTATTGAAAAAAATTGGATTATACATAGTAATTATGCATATAATGTGCAAATATTGCAAATTTTGAGTATCATTTGAACATTACAAGCAATTTTACATTCGCTTTAAATCATTTGATCACAATAATCTATATTTAAGTTCTTTATATAGTGTAGAATGCGTTTATGATCTTACTTATTCAAAATGATTGGATTATACATAGTAATCACGCATATAATGTGCAAATAATTCAAACTCTAAGTATTATTTGAACATTT
Source organism: Rhynchospora pubera (assembly GCA_028095005.1). Classification (NCBI taxonomy): domain Eukaryota; kingdom Viridiplantae; phylum Streptophyta; class Magnoliopsida; order Poales; family Cyperaceae; genus Rhynchospora; species Rhynchospora pubera. The sequence continues at coordinate 105,066,749 of CM051459.1, forward strand.
CATGCGATTTTGCATTCATTTTAAGTCATTTGATCACAATAATATAAATTTAAGCTCTTTATATAGTCTAGAATTTGTTTATGATCTTTCTTATTCAAAATGATTGGATTATACATAGTAATTAGGCATATAAATTGCAAATAATACAAATTCATAGTATTATTTGAACATTTCACACGATTTAGCATTCATTTTAAATCTTTTGAGCACAATAATCTATATTTAAAATCTTTATATAGCCTAACAAATAGCATAAAGAAATGTAACAAACAAATATGTTTCCAAACTTACTTATTATAAATGATACAATTATACATAGTAATTATGCATATAATGTGCAAATATTGCAAATTCTGTGTATCTTTTGAACATTTCAAGCGCTTTTCCATTCATTTTAAATCATTCTACGACAATAATCTATATTTAAGTTCTTTGATATAGTCTTGAATGTGTTTATGATCTTACTTATTCAAAATGATTGGATTATACATTGTATTAAGCATATAATGTGCAAATAAAGTAAATTTTGAGTATCATTTGAACATTTCACGTGATTTTGCATTCATTTTAAGTCGTTTGATTACAATAATTTCGATATAAACTCTTTATATAGTGTATAATATGTTTCTTATCTTACATATTCAAAATGATTAGATTATACATAGTAATTACGCATATAATGTGCAAATATGCAAATTCTGCGTATTATTTGAAATTTTCAAGCGATTTTGCATTCATTTTAAGTCATTTGATCACAATAATCTATATTTAAGATCTTCGTACTGTCTAGAATATGTTTATGATCTTACTTATTGAAAATGAGTGGATTATACGTAGTAATTATGCATATAATGTGCACATATTGCAAATTCTGAGTATCATTTGAACATTTCAAGCGATTTTGCATTTATTTTAAATCATTTGATCACAATAATATGTATTTAAGTTCTTTATATAATTTATAATGTGGTTATGATCTTACTTATTCAAAATGATATGGTTGTACATAGTAATTACGCATATAATGCGCAAATAATGCAAATTCTGAGTATTATTTGAATATTTCATGCGATTTTGCATTCATTTTTAAGTCATTTGATCACAATAATCTATATTTAAACTCTTTATATAGCCTAAAATATATTTCCAATATTACTTATTATTAATGATACGATTATAAATAGTAATTATGTATATAATGTGCAAATAATGTAAATTTTGAGTATCATTTGAACATTTCAAGCGATTTTGCATTCATTTTAAGTCATTTGATCACAATAATCTATATTTAAGCTCTTATATAGACCAAAATATGTATCTAATGTTACTTCTTATAAATGATATTATTATACATAGTATTTATGTATATAATATGCAAATAATGCAAATTATAAGTATCGTTTGAAAATTTCAAGGTATTTTGTATTTATTTTATCTCATTTGATCATAATAATCTATATTAAATTTTTTATATAGTCCAGAATATATTTATGATCTTACTTCTTCAAAATGATTGGATTAGACATAGTATTTACACGTATAATATGCAAATAATGCAAATTTTTTATATCATTTGTACATTTCAAGCGATTTTGCTTATAATGAATATTCTGAGAAATATTTCATTATTTTGAGTGATTTTGTAATCATTTTATATTATTTGATCACAATAATCTATATTTAAGAACTTTATATAGTCTAGAATGTGCTTATGATCTTACTTATTCAAAGTAATTATCAATAATGTGAAGATAACGCAATTTCTGAGTATCATTTGAACATTTCAAGCAATTTTGCATTCATTTTAAGTCATTTGATCACAATAATCTATATGTATGCTCTTTATATAGCCTAAAATATATTTCTAATATTTCTTATTATAAATATATAGGATTATACAAAGTAATTATGCGAATAATGTAGATTCTGAATAATATTTGAATATTTCAACCGATTTTGCATCCATTTTAACTTATTTGATCACAATAATATATGCATGGCATACGAAGAAGGAACATTCTCTACTCAACTTGGGTAAAAGTGTTGGAGTTATGTCCTAGAAGTAAATATTTTAATGACTTAATATTAGTTTGTGTTATTGATGATATTTGATCATTTGTTCCTTGAGTTTATTATTGACAGATCATTCAGGTTGAGGATCTGAATTATAGATCTTTGTGTTTCATTTTGATTAAATGACAATAATAAATCTAAAGCATCCTTAATCTTGATAATCAACACGGAACATCAATTATCATAAAAGATTAGTATGAAAGTTAAGTGATGATTAAGTTCTACAAATCATTGGTAAGGAGTTACCAACTTAATTTCATATGTGTATTTTATTGAAACATAGCACAAGATTTGACTCAATAAAATAAATATATAGATTGTATCATGTGTCGTTATTTATTTCATAAGAGTTTGATTCTAGTTTGTGATGGTTCAGCTTTTTCACATGAGGATAGGTTCGATAAATATTGTCTAACGCTAATTCCTGACAAAAACTGCTATATGGATTTTATTTAAATTCTTTTGAATTGTGTGGAAAAAAGTTGTTCATCAAGACAACCGTATGTCCCTCATTAGTAGACCTAATGAGTGATGATATCTATTGGTCCCCTTGATGGAGTTGGATTGTTTGTCGGCAACTTGTACAATCAACTCTAGATCAAGAAATATATAAATTGCAAGAATAACGCATTCCTATCTTGGTTTATACAGTGATATCATATAACATAAGGATCAAAATAAGGAAATTTTCTATTTCTTATGCAATATTGAAATACTATAACAGTATAGTATTTATTTATGTTAATTAGGAATCATAATGTGTTGCTAGATACCGCTTATGATTATTGAAAATAAATAACGATTCATTTTTCATGGCCAACATAACATAAATCCTCCGATGGTCACACGAAAACAAAGCTCTTAAACAATGTACATTATATTTAATTTATTTGTATTGGAGAATACAAAATATGATAAGTTGAATAATTAATCGTATACCGTTATAAACTGTTATGATTAATTACTTCAAAGGGATCATATGAAACTAAATTAATGTAAAGTCTAAACTAAATAATAATTATCAAATAGTTGATATTTATTTTTGTTTCAACCCAATTGATATAATTGTGTGAATTATATCAATTAGTCAGGCTATCATTTAATATGTCGGTTTGGGCTAACTTCAAATGCAATTAAAAGAAAAAATTAAGAGAAAGTAAAGATCCAACTTTATGGACTTCCAAATCCACTAAATGGTCATCCAAGAAAGGAGGGAGTGGTCCTTTTTAGGGTTGGTGGAAAGGTTTATATAAAGACTACTAATTTGTAAATTAAGGCATCCTTCTTTCACTTTCTTTCTCTTCCTCCATTTTGGAGGAAATTTCAAGAGTGAAAAAAAATTTCAGATCTAAAATTTTGTGCCTCTCATTTGTATTTGGTTAGGTGTTCATGAGTTGAACAATACTTTCCATATTAAATAGTGATTTAATAGAAGAAAGAAAACTAAAAATTAAGCGTTCAAGGAGAAGAAGGAGAAGAAACACGCCACCGCTTTCTACGCCATGGTCGAGTCCTTGCATGAATAATTGTTAAATTCACTAGCTTTGTGTTTGTTTCTTGCAAATAAATGGGATTTAAATGCATAAAATTACTAAAAAAAAAGATTTCTTCAATAAGAAGGCATGCAAGTCTTGACGTGATCGTAAGGCTCCATACAATGTTCTTAGGTCTCATCTTCATGAAAACGTTTCGAGCATAACCTATGCCGCTGCGACGAGAAACCCTATAACTCCTCACTCCAAGTCTTGTCGACCTCCTGGAAAATTACATGCGCATTTGTTGTATTTTAAGTCAAATGGAACATAAGTTAATATTTATTTAAAGTTAAATCAACATACCTCCGGTAAGACGGACATGCAGCAAGAGTCAGAAGGCCCCAATTAATCCTCAAACTCCTCCGTCATCTCCGGCCGGCACGCTTACAATCTAGAATACAACCACAGTTGGACCAACCTGAGCAGAACCTCTTGCCATCGCTGTGTTGTATGACATGGCATGAGTCGCCGCACTACAGTTGTACTTAACCCCGCCGCTAGAAGGATGATCCTACAAATATTTATAAATGTATGCGCATCTAATGCATCTAATCCGAATTAATTGAAACTTTCCTTAATTCGAAAGACGATCAGCATCATTAGGGCCGGGGGGCGACACCGCCGGCTGAGGTAGAAGGACCTGTGCCGGCATCAGACCAACGAAGATGGACGACATTGGACCTTTCAGACCAGTGGCGAGTCCAGACTTATTTTAAGCATGGACACACAAGAAAATGAGTTTGATTTCGTTCAAAACAATTAGACTTAGCAAATTAGATATCAATTTCAAAGTATTTAAGTGACCGATTTAAACCGCTCAATGTGTTCTTCATATCTAAATCTCCTTGCTGACTAAATTTTGTAATTTTAAAAATTTTTAAGTATTTTTTCATATATTTTTTTCATGGTTAGTCATTTCAACTTCTGAATTTGAGATAAGGTCAGATTGATAGAACCATGTCCATATCGCTTATATTTTAATATTTCTAATAAAATATTAAATATAGCATTAAAAAATAAATTTATAGAAAAGTGTAATTTTAATTAAAAATTATTTTAAAAACTATTTAAATAAGTTCTATTACAAAATGCAATTTTTTTTATCCGACCAACAAGAATATAATAATTATAAAATTTTTCCCAAACGTTATTCAACACAAGCAATGATTATTGCAACAAATGTATAGTTCAAATGTTATATAGTTTTCTCATTGTATATCTTTGAAAACAATATGTAATATGGAGATCATTATAGTTTATAGATTAATTTATTGATTAATTATCACAGTACAAGCTAACAACATAGAAAAAATTGTAGACAATCCAAACCCCATTATTCTAATACCATGCATATTTTTTTACAATTAAATCCAACACAGCTGCTAAGCAAAACAAAAAATACATGTAGGCCCCATCACGTGAGTATTACATCTTTTATAGATGGTAATGAGTTCATATTTTATACAGTTTGTATATATTAAATCAATGTATAATTATCATTTGAATCACTATAAAAATTTAAACGAACATGGGCACCCGAAAATATCAAGCCTAGGCACCTTCAATAATCCATAACACTTGATATTTGATTTCTAAAAATCACTTGCCCAGACTTGTCTTAACTTAGCCTCGCCACTGTTTCAGACGTAGAATCTCCAGCATCAGATAGACGAGGGCCTACATCGGATCGACACCTCGTCTGTCTGCGTAGTCCTTGTGGTGCTCGTTTAGGTGACATTTTGGCTTTACTACACTAAAAAATTTCAATATCAAAGATTAGCAAAATTCCGGCAGCATCTCCCTGTACGGGAGAGTTTCTGAAAAAAAAATCTAACAAGCAAAAAGACAGTTTTTCTAAAGTGATCCCCACTCATACATCACACACAAGCGTATTATATTAATCAACTTCACAATTATTACACGAAGTTGACACATAATAACACTAGATTACTTACTTAACTATAACAATATTGTTTAAATTAATCTATATAGATATAAATTACCAAAAAAAATTACAAATTTTTCCTACATTTTCAAAAATTTTCTATTAATGTTTTAAGTGTTCTTATAATTTTCTTATATTTTAAAATTTTTATTTAATTTATTAGGAATTGTTAAATGTAAGAAAAATACAAACAAAATTTAATATTAATTGTAGTAATTATTTCTATTTTCTGTATTGTTTACTATTTTAAATTATTTTTACAATAATTATTCTAATTTTTCTATTATTTATCTAATTAAATTAAATAAATTAAATAAATAAGTATTAAAAAAAAACTCACCTGAAGAGTTGTCTCTTTCTCTCGCGCGAGGGAGAAGGAAAAATGAGGATCAGAGGAGAAGATCGCTCTTTTATAGAGGCGTGAGGGGATGTACCTTTCTTAAAAGAACGATACTGGGCTGTACGTTCTTTCAAAAAATGATACTAGGCAATATGAGTTTTTGAAAAATCGATATTTGTATCGGATTTTGGAAAAACAATATCGCGATACCATTTATATAATTCGGATTATTTAAGTAATATTTTTCAAAAATCCTAAATATTTTAATATTATTTTTTATTTTTCCGGAACCATATGGATGGGCTTAAAGTGTCTAAGGCTTTGCTCCACAAAAATTGAGAGGAGATGAAGGGAAGTAAAGAGAAGGGAGTCAAAAGGATGTTTTGAATATATGTTACCTGCTCAAAATTCTAAAACGTTTTTTCACCTTGTGATTAATCGAAGAGTACTGCTCTCCCTTCCTCTTGATTCCCTGCTTTGGAGCGGAGCCTAACTCTATGTGCGCCCATACATGTATAATATTACTATATCTGACAAATTCTGTAAACTCAAAGCGCCTAACTCTATGTGCACTCGTACATGTATAATATTACTACCTGACAATTTCTGTGAACTTAGCTTCTGTAGGGATGATCGTTTCAAGCTCGGTTTAAAATTTCCGTCCAAACAGAGTCAGAATTAACCTTGTCCTTTACTAAGAGCGGAGCCATTACACTTTCACTTTCACTCGACACAAGTAATTAATTAATTGGTCTGTAAATAAATTTATTAAGCTCCTAAAATTTCCACGAGAACCAGGCTAAGGCACGCACAACTAACTCTCCAATTCCAAACGATCTCCTACTAGCGAGATGACATTCACAGATTCACTGCTTCAAAATTTTGAATTTACTTGACCAGTCTGGAACCCAGCCACATTACTTGCATCTTTGCACCAAAAACTAATATTAAGCCCTTAATCAGGCCTAAAATAAGAAACAGAAACGAAAAAAATACAAAAGGAAAAAAAATGCACAGCATACACATCCCATTTCCTATAAAATATACCTATCGAATATTGATTGGCATGTACACTGTACACCAACAAAAAGATCATCAATATCATTATCTGATTCATCATCCTTTACCATACAGCAAAAAAGCACCATCATATTTTCATGCCCATCTCATTTTCTCCATCTAATTGTCGATTTGTTGCTCTTGTTCTTGTTCATTCTCCCCTTGCTCCTCAGCCTGACTCGACATGTCATCCTCCAAAGAAGGGTCTAACTCCATTGAAGAGATGGCGCTCGAGATCGCACCCACACCAAAGGCGACAGCATGTACCGGGTTGGGCATGGGAGCAGACTCCAAGAGCCGCATCAAAGTCTCCCTCGCATTCTTTTCGATCACCGACTCCATAGTCGGCACAAGAGGCTTCACCACCAGAGGAGGGATGGCTGTCGACATGGCAGGCCCCGCACTGACCAAGTAAGCTTGCCCTGATGAACGGATGTCCATTACGGGCAAGTGCACAATAGGGTCTGACATGAGGCCTGTGAAGGCAGGGAACTGTGAACTGCCAGGCAGTGGTGGGATGACGAGGGACGAGATGGGGAGAGGAAGGTGGACAAGAGGATCATGTAGTACTTTGGGAAGTTCAGAAGAGGCAGCAGAACCCAGAGAGAGCGAGTTGGGAGCCGAAACCTGAGGGGAGACAGCAAGTGGGGGCAGAGCAGATGGTACACGGGACGGGCCCATCGGGCACCAGCAGTACTGGGGCTTGAAGAGGGGCTGCTTGCCTATGGAGGAAGCATGGTCAGGAGGAGGGAGAGGAAACTGAAACGTGAGAGGATTGAAAGGAGCAAAGTCAGGAGGCAGGTCAGCAGAGAGGCCAGCTACCACACTCGATGGTGGTGGTGATCCTGTGGCAGCGGGATGGTTGAAGGGCAGCGACGGGATGGCAAGCAGGCTTCCGTGGCGCTTTTTAAGCTTGCTATCTCGGATGTCTCTGCCAATCCTTAGGGAAGACAGGGACGAGGAGTGATCCTTGAAACAAGTTTTGCCTCTAGGGCTAAGACTTCCACCTCCTTTCGATGACGGTGAAGATGATGATATGGAAGATGCTTGGCCCAATATGGAGGTACGGTGGTTCTGGGGGTAGGGAAACCTTGCATTTTCTGATGAGGGGCAGGTGGAGATGGCACTTTCTGAGTGGATGGATTGGGCCTCTGCTAGGTTTGGACTGACAAGGCAGGCTTGCAGATGAGTGCCCAGTAAATCCAGACACGAGCTTGAGATTCCTGTCAGGTCTGATAAAGTGGGCCTCCTTCTCAGTAGATCATTCATCTGCACATGTATGATAAAAGTAAAACAAATTAACAAAAAATTTCTCCAACAATAATATAACCAAAGCATCCTGATATCATTAGAAATAAAATGGACCTGCCTATAATGAGAGATAAGTGAGTACCTTGTCAAGCAAGTGGAGGCCATGGGACAAGGACTTCTCAGACAACCAGTAGTAGAACACCTGAGAATCTGATAGCTTCACTAGAAAGGAGCGTCCGGATGTATCTGCCGCTATCTGTTCAATTATGACCCTGTCAACCTCACAACTGTTACAACTGATTGAATAAAGCTGCTCGGTGCCAGAGTCATCTCCAACAAATGATATCTGCAACCATGACGAGGGCGCCATATTCAAATTCAATCGACCTCTGCCCAGCAACAAATATAATTATATGTTATAAACCCAAAATACATATGCACCGTCTAACAATCTTCACAAATAACAAGCCATTAAGTGACCTCAAATAGAGTTTTTTTTTTTTTCTCATACTTGTAAACTAAAAAGGTTAGTTGAGTTGTGCTCACAACACAGCAGAATGGAATTGATTACAGGGCATGAGAACACAGAAATATGTTCACGAGCGAGCCACTCAAAACTATGATGGAATTGCTAAAGGAGAGGAGAGGGTACCTAGAAGGAATGGGGCAGAGAAGATTGGGGAGGCGATTGATTTTGCCGACACGGATGGAGACGAGAGGGGCGCAGAGGCATCTGAGCAGCAACCCAATTTGGGAAAGGTCGAGAAGCTGAGTAAGGTGGGCGAGAAGGCGATTCTGTGCGGCGGGGCTGGGGTTGCAAAGGCGGAGGAGGAGGAGAGGAAGGGGAGGAGGAGAAAGGAGGCAGCAGGAGGAGGGAAGGGGAAAGGAGAGGTCGTCCGAGCGGCAAGCCCCCATGGAGTGCACCTGCAGGGCCCGAAGCCACTGCAGGGCTGAAGGTCCCTCGTCTTCTTCTTGATGGTCATGCTCCTCCTCCTCCTCCTCGTTTCCCCATGATCGACTAGAATCCATCAATCAATCAATCAATCCAACCAGATCCACATCCAATCAAATCATTGCGTCTGGTCCCCCCCTCCTCCTCCTCCTCCTCAAGTCATTCGGCTGCCAGACCCAGCCCAGCCCAGATAATTATAATTTAATAATAATAATAATAATAATAATAATAATAATATCTTCTCAAATCTCAATCAATCAATCTGCCATCTATAATCTTCTATCTTCTATAAATACTCCAATTCTGAGAGCCTTATCTACAGTAACTCTTCTGCTGACGTCATCAGAGCGAATCGAAAACTTGGATGGATTTATACAGTTCCTTTCAAGGATTTTTTGTGATTAATTAGAAAGCTTTTAGCGTACCGACTCAGCTTTTAATGTATATGTACATATATTTCAATTTGCAACATAAAATTTATATGGGATCTGATGCAAAAAAAAAAGAATAGTCAAATGACATCCCATGTGCACAGTGTTAGGATCCGGTGTGGAAACTCCTCATATAATTATATGTGGCAGTTATCCTCCAAATATCTTTTTTATTAAACAACATAAAAATCTATACAACGCACATGCAGAAAATCAATAAAAAAAAAACCCAGAGCCATTGCTCGTCAGGGAGAAGTATCGGATTTTTTTTTATCGCCCCTAAATATTTTATAATTCCATCCGATTCTTGTTTTACTTTTTAGATCATTTGTTATCTTTTATTACATAGTCAATAATCTTCAGAAATTTCAGTTTCTTTTTAATTGTTCACAATCTTTCCAAATCATTTTTGCATGATTTTTTTTTGAATATTTTCAAGTTTATTCCAAACTTTTTAAATTTATGACGTTTCTTTATATTTTGGGATTAAAAAACTTTTATTACGAGCTTTTCTTACTACATCTTCATACTACTATTATTGATTATGCTTATCTTTTGTGAATATATTTGCCTATACAATTTGAACGAGCCATGAATAAGGAATAAGAATAAAGAATTTCGGTATGCGCGCTTATCCAAATTTCTTATTCTTATACCATGGTTTTGTTAGTATAAGAATAAGGACCCAAATTCCTTATTCTTGTGTTGTTTGGGTTGTACAAGAATAAGAATAAGCACGCATACCGAAATTTTTTATTCTTATTCCTTATCCAAGACTCATTCAAACACACCCTATAATAATTGGTATAAACTTTAAAAATCAAGTGATACAAAATTTTCTTTTTCAATTTTCTTTTTTTACTTTTGTTTTGTTGTTTGCAAATTAAAATTGTGAGACAAGGGGGGAGTCATTGAGTTTTTGCTTTGGTAGCCCTTCCAATTTTCCATAATTTGAAACAGCTTGTTCTTCATTCTTTTAGCCCCATATGTTTTTTTACTTCAAAAATTATAGCTCTTTTATTTTAAATGTTTACAAGCCTTTTCAAATTACTTTTGCATGAGATTTAAAGAATGTTCTGAAAAAGTTGCAATAAATTTAGTGATATTTATGCTACTTTAGATCTTTTTTTATGTTTTCCTAATTTTCTTAAATTGAAATGAATTTTTTTTATATTTCGGGACCTACAAAATTTTATTACATGCTTCGCTTGATATTGTTTAAAATTCATAATTATGTTATGATAAGAATATATTATATTTTTTTAAAAAAAATATGCAGTATAGATGATAGCGTAATGTTTATATCCACAGAATTTGATTGAAAATATTATGAAAAAGGCTTTCAAACAACCAAAATGGAGTAAAATAAATGACCAAAATCTTAAAAAGTAAAAAGAAAAACATCTCTTAATTTATTGTAGAAAAAATCGAACTTTTGTTGTACTTTAATAGTATATGAAGTATGTATGTGTGTGTGTATAGAGGATTGCTAAAATGCTATGCATAGCACGGATGACTTTCGTGCTATTGATTCGTTCTTGAATTTCATGCTTCAAACTATCGATCCAAACCGTCCTTTATCTTTCTCATATTGATAGCTCATTAGAAACCAAATTTTATATATTTTTGAATTTTTTATTACTATTTTCTCATATTTTTTAAAATCCTCAATCTAATAAATTCTATACCCTTCAATAATACCGATTTCAAAAATCTGAAAAAAAATAGTACAAAATAAAAAAATGTAAAATTTGATTTCTAATGAGATTTCAATATGAAAAAGATAATGAATGGTTTGGATCGATTGTTTGAAACATTATATTTAAGAACGAATACGTAGCACGAAGGTCATCCGTGATATACATAGTATTTTAGCAATTTGTGCTATATATATATATATATATAATAAATTAAATTGATATTGATGCTCATTAATTTAATTTATTTTTTTTCATTTTAATGGTTTAAATTAATAAAATATTTTCAATAATTTACTTATTACATTTTTTATTTGTAATATTATTTTATTTTAGAATAATAAATCGAATTTAACAAAAAAACACTCAAAATATATTAAAAAATTTGTAAGAAATAATTTTTACATTTTAACCAACCTATCAGATTTTAGTCTAATAAAATTGTTTACAAGCCTTTTCAAATCATTTTTTGCGTGAAATTTAATAGATGCTCTTAAAAAATATTAAAAAAACAATGATATATTTTTATTTTATATTTTTTGTTTGAAAAAATATAAAAAAATAAAACTTAATCGTGCGAAGCACGATACTTCTGCTAGTTTCCTCCAACTCGGCATGTGTTTTAAATTTAATCTATATAATATTTAATTTAAATATAATATTTAAAACATATTAAATTATAAAAAATGATTAAATTAAAATATAATCTATAAATATTTAAACATATTAAAATAGTATTGAAAGTCTGATATTAGCCATTTCCTCCAATTCGGCATGTTTTTTAATTTTTATATATTTATTTTAGAGAAATAAAGTATTATTTTTGAAATAAAATTGCATTGTTTTTTATTCATTACTATCTTATTTTGTTAAAATATTATTTATTTATGTTTCCTTAATTTTATTTGTTTCTTTTAGTTTGATATTTAGTTGTTTAATTCTTTGTCATATTTCGTTATTGTAGAAACTTTTGTCATACATATGTGTATTATTTTTTTAAAAAAACTATCTATTAAAAAATTGATCGATTTTGTGGCTAACCAATTTTACTAGCCATATAAATATCACATATATATCATATAAAAGAATAAGAGAAAAATAATAGAAAAATTACAAAAAAGAAGTATTTTAGTACGTTAGAACTTCCAACCGACATAACATTTGATAGAAACATCCGTTTCGGACATATGACCACAATCGAAAATCTTGCGACGAGACCCACTTTCAAAGCTTACCCCGTAACGACCATTTTAGGAGCTAAAAAACGTTGTATGAACCTTTGAAATTCACTTTGAAAATTTTCAAATCTAAAAATAACAAAACTACTATAATTAGATTTTAATCAACACAGAAAGTAGTTAATAGACAAGAAAAAGAGTAGAGATGCAGAGATGATTGTTAAAATTTGAAAAAAAAAATTAAGCATAGTAAAGAGGATACAAAGATAGGCTAGTATATAAATAGATATAAGAGAAAAAAAAAACAGAGAGAGATTAATCGAAGAGTGGAGATGAGAGGAGAGGAGGATATTTAGTATTTTTCTATAATATTCCAAATTCAATAATTATAAAATTTTAAAAAATAAGAAATATTCATAACGTATAAATATGTATAACATATAAATATTTTAATATATTTAAATATTATATAGATTATATTTTAATTTATTTTTTATAATCATTATTTATATATTATTTTTACTTTTTTTTAATATCGGATTGCAAATCTATTTTTAAAATTGTGATTATTTTAGTAATATTTTCGAAATTTAATAATATTTTAATTTTTTTTGACACAAGAAATTATCGCAATTTTTTTCATGTGCCGCATCATCTAATATAAAAGAATAATTAAATATATCACCATGAAAAATTAATAATTGAAGATATGCCACTCTTAAATTGTAAAATAATTTTATGCCACTATTAAATGGCTAAATTTAGTTCAATGTAATTACTTTCTATCAAAATTAGAGATATAGCACTCAAATTACAAAAATATCATTCTAACTTTTCAAAAATATCCAAAATGCTCTCATTAGGTTAAGGGAAAAATTAGATTCATGTCACTTCAAACTTACGAAATTAGAAAAATATCACCCTAAAGCAGGGATTTTGAAAAATGCCATCCCAAGTACAGTTAAATTAGAAATATGCCACTATTGGTGAAGAAATCACTCATCTCTATTCCTTACTTTTGGTATTGACAAATTTACCCTTCATTTCCTCTCTAGACGATCTCTTCTAGTTTAATGTTCCTTTCTTATTCGCTAATCTCTGTGTCGATCTTACATAAATAAATTGCCACATGGTCAAAATCAAGTACAAACTTACTTACCCTTGCGCGCTTTTTCTCTAGGCTCTAGCCCTCTCATCTCCGGCGCCGTCCCTGTCACTACCTCACGCCACCATTGTCGTCGCAACCTCTAAGACCTGTGCACTCAGCTTATGCCTCTAGACCTAATCTCGATTCTAGCATTCTCCCTTTCTATCTCTCTCTCTCAAAATCGGTCTGCATATTTTCTGTTGTAATTGTGAATTAGGTGATGTCCTTGTTGGAGTTATGTCCTAGAAGTCAATAATTTAATGACTTAAATATTAGTTTATGTTATGGAGATATATTATCATTTGTTCCTAGGTTTATTATTGACAGATTATTCAGGTTGAGGATCTGAATTGTAGATCTCTGTGGATCATTCTTTAGAATAACAATAATAAATCTAAACGGTCCATGATCTTGATAATTAACAAGAAACATTAATTATCATATAAGATTAGTATGCAAGTTAAGTGATGATTAAGTTTTACAAATCATAGGTAAAGAGTTACCAACTTAATTGCATATGTGTATGTTATGGAACATAGTACAGGACTTGACCCAACGAAATAAACATATGGATTGTGTTATGTGTCATTCTTTATTTCGTTATGATTTTGGTTCTAAGTTTGAGATATTTATCTTTTCCACATGAGGATAGGTTCAATAAATATTGTCTACCGCTGATTCCCGATAAGGGCTGCTATACGGACTTTATTTATGTTCTCTTGAATTGTGCGGGGAAAAGCTAATCATCAAGAAAACCGTATGTCCCTCGTTAATTCACTTAGTGAGTGACGATATCAGTTTGGACCCCTTGATGGAGTTGGATCGTATGTGCGCAACGAGGCGATCAACTCTAGATCAAGAAACGTATAATCTGCAAGAATGACACTTTCCTATCTTGGATTATACGATGATATCGTGTGACATAAGAATCAAAATAGAGAAATACTTTTATTCACTTATGCAGGATTTGAATACTGTAGCAGTACATTATTTATGCGAATTGGGAATCATAACGTGTTGCTAGATACCGCTTATGATTATTGGAAATTAAATAACGATTTAATTCCATGTCCAACATAGCATAAATCCTCAAAGGGTCACACATAATAAGGTGTTTAACCATACATGCATTATTTATTTATTTGCAACAGTGAGTATTGCAAAATATAATAAGTTGATTAATTAATTAAATAACGTTATGGACCGTTATAATTAATTAAATCAAATGGATCATATAAAAATAAATTAATGCATTGTCTAATTTCTAAATAATTATTATTAAGTTAATAATTATTTATAAACAACACACTTAATTTAAATTAAGTTAATTGGGCTTTAATTTATTGGTAAATTAAATGTCCAATTTAAGTAGCAATTGAATGGGTCTTTAATTAATTGAATTGATGCATTAAATAGAAGAGCTAGTGGCCCAACAAAGCCCACTAAGAGGCCAGCCCTGTTATGGTGGTAGGTGGGGTGGCACACTTGTAATTAGTGTGAACTTTGTGCTAGGGTTTGGAGGCTATATAAGGACCTATATGGAGGCTCCTTTGAGAGGTTCTCTCTTCCCTTCCCTAGCCGCCCCTCTTCTCCCCTCATAGGCGCCACCTCCCTCTCTCTTCTCTCCATTCAATGGCTCATGTGTTGAGCAATCCCTTCCATAAATTAATTGGTGAATTAATTGAAGAAAGGGAAAGCTTTGGGATTAGACTTGTTCTTCTCATCGCTAGCACAATTTGAGAAGAACTTGGTTAATACCTTAGTGGACTCGAGGCGTTTCGATTTGGAGGAGGCGCGGAGAGCACGCCATCGATTTCTAAGCCGTAGGATCGAGCCTCTTGATTACGATATTAAGAGAGGTACAAATTTTCCACCTATCTCTTGTGTCAATTGAACTTAGCACTAGATCTACTTTGCTCTTTGTGTTTTAATTGGATTAATTAAGTATAATTAGTCACAAAATTAAAATTGAGCAATTTTCTAACTGTCCTAACCTTTTTAACCTAGAGATTTTATATCATCTTTTATATAAAATGTCGTAAGGGAGGGAGAATGCTAGAATCGAGGTTGGGTGTAGAGACGTAAGCTGAATGTACAGGTCTTAAAGGTTGTGACTGCGATGGTAGCGCGAGGTGGTTACAGGGACGGTGGCGGAGCTAAGAGGGCTAGAGAGGGAGCAAGGGGTGAGTAGGTTTGCACTTGATTTCGCTGGTGGCAATTTAATTCTCTGAGATCGACACAGAGATTAGAGAAGAATACGGGAACATTAAACCACAAGAGAGCGTATGAAGAGAGCAAATTAAGGGTAAAATTTTTATAATTTATAATTTTTTATTTTTAAATTTCAAACTTTTGTATTTTTGAAATTTCAAATAATAAAATTCTAATTTTTGTTTCATTTGTTAATGGCTTGAAATCGAAAAACCAAAGTGATTCAAAATTAAACAAAATACTAACTACAAAGTACTCAAATATAAAAATAGATAGTTTGTATGTACTCTCCTTGCCTTACTTTTTTTTATTTCTAATTTTCAGGATTTTTTGAGAATTTTTCTGATTTTATTTGAATGGTGTTTGTAGGGCTTGAGTTTAGAGAGAAGAAAGGTTCAGTAAAGAAAATGAGAGGGAGAAAGGGAGAGAGTTTTGCTCGAGGATTTGAGTAAAAATGAGTGGGATTGATTTTGCAAAGGAGTCTCTAACTTTGGTCAAAGTAATTGTACCACTAACTTTGAGATTTTGAGTCTTAGGGTGTGTTTGGTATGAGGTTTGAATATTATTGGTATTAGAATAAGGAGTTGAATAAGTTCTTATTCGGAATAAGGCTTATTCAAAACGTGTTTGATTTCATCCCGAATAAGCCTTATTCGGAATAAGGCTTATTCAAAACGTGTTTGGTTTCATCCCGAATAAGCCTTATTCGGAATAAGGCTTATTCAACATTTTGTCAAACACACCCTTAAAATTTTAAAAATTCAACAGCTAATTAAAAAAATTCTTTTTACCATAAATTAGTGTGTAAAATAATATTTATACGAAACTAATATAGTTCAATAAAATCATACAATTAAGCATGTGATTATGATCATAAATTTGAAAAATCCAAAACAAACATAAAATTAAGACACTAATACTAAGTACTCAAAAAATTAAAGGTTAGATATTACATAATCCCCGTTATTTTGATAAATTTGTAGCAAGATTTAACTATGTAAAAGCCAAGTTACACATTAGAAAAGGGAGTGGTGTTATAACTATATAACTGTAAGAAGACATTTGTTTCTACCTGACTAAATTGAATATTCCCCTTGTTTTATTTATTTATTTATTTATTTATTTATTTGTGTGTATTTTTATTTTTATTTTATGGGTCGACTCTTCTCCTCTCTCTCTCTCTCTGAGTTCCAGCTGCGGACGAGAGAGATTTGACTGCGTCGGCGGCGGCGCTGAGCGTCTCCGGAGTCGGGCAACAGCAACAGCAAGGCGACGCCTACTCCGACTCCGACTCCGACTCCGATCCGGTATTTTCCAGCTCCTTCTCTCCTCCTCTCCTGTTCTTCTTCTCTTCTTCTCTCCTTCTCTCCTTCTCTCCTCTTGCATCGCACACGCTCGCTACGCTATTTATCGCCATATGATTGATTGATTGATTAATTTTCCCTAATTTTTTAATTCATTTGGAGTATATAATAATAGTAATTAAATTGATGATGATGTAATTCAACTTCTCGACTCACTCACTGGAGACAGACAGACATTTATTGATTTGATTTGATTTCGGAGTTGTTTCCTTCTGATTGATTCTTGTTCCAATTCCATGCATTACATTCTAATGTAATTTCACCCTCTAATTAAACTAAACTAAACTCCCAAAATCAGTATACATAAATTGCCTCAGGTCTAGTTTGTTAGGATTCAATTGGTTCAACCCCTTGGAAAATATCACTCAAAAGTTATCAAAATACATTTAACCTCACCCTGAAGCCAAATACTTAACAATTCTGGATTGGATTGTAGTTTCGATTTATTTCTTGACCTGTGGATTAAGAAAAAAATATATCCCAACAGTTTAATGATCTAAACTAAGGTTCTGTTTTATCATTCCTTTTAATTTCTGGCACAAAATAATGTTTTTTTCCCCTCCTTTGCTTTGCCGTTCCCAATTAATGGACTTTACCATTTGCCAATGCGTACTTGTTTAGCGTTCCAAGCATTAACATTTACCAATGCGTACGTGTTTCCCTCCTGCTGTGTATGTTTAGAGTTCCAAGCATTAACATTTACCAATGTGTTCTTGTTTGGCTCAGCTTAATATTACTAACTAATTACTGTGCCCAGGTTTAATTCAATCCTGTACCCACCATTGTGGTTGTGGTGGGTGCTGCTTTTTCAAAAGGAGAGTGGAGAGGTGGCGCGCTCAAGAGGGTCAGCCAGGTGATTGATCTACCCTTCCCTCCCTCTCCTTCTCACATCAGCTGTCTCAGTCTTTCTCTGCTTCAGGCAACCAGGCAACCAGGCATCCGTGATGATGAAGAAAGAAAAATATTGAAAGCCTCCATCTATTCAAAAGGTAGGTCTGCTCCATTTTTTTTAAATTTGATTTGTCGATTGATTCACTCTCTGTCTGGTAACAGACGATGCTTGAATGCTAATGCTTTCTAACTTCTAATTTATTGTGACAGATGAAATTTCTCTGCTCGAGCTCTTTTTGTTAATGTTGATGCTATGACTTTAACAAAACATGATTTCTTTCCATCAATTTTGAACCAAGTTGAATTGTTTCCCTAGAGACCATTGATGGCAGATGAGGCAAATGATTCAAACAGACCCAATAGGAGAACCAGCATGGATCTGAATCTTTATCTAGGGTTGCCCCATTCACCACGCCGCGCTCGACCTGATTTTGGCTCAGACTTGGCACTCAGCTCTATCCCCATGAACTCCTCTTCCAGCTCGGTTGCCTCAATTGAAGACAGTAACACCCCTGCTAACAGGTCTAGTTCCATCCCTATTGAAACTGCCGAGTCACAGCCACACCCACCTTACTCACCCACGTCACCAGCCATGGATACAAACCCACAAATAGATCGGATGCCATCAAGCCCTGAATACACCCCTTACTTCCCCTCTTATGAGTCTTTCAACACTTCCTTCCCTCTGGTTGAACCAAACCCATTACCTCCTGTGCATGAGTTAGATGCGGCTACAAACCCTAGTCTTATGATTGTAGATGATCTAACAGCCTTCTCTGCGGAGACCCATGTGCCTTATTCCCCACCGTATGTGGCCCCACCATCTCTTCCTCCAACCCCACCTCCTCAACAAGCTTATATTCCCCAGTCAACTGCAGAGGAGACACCAAATGAGGACATCCCTTTCAGCTTCTACCCTCAACTGCCACCTCCACCTCCTTACATTACAACTAGCCGGGTCGAGCTCCTTCGGCCGGAGATAAGGTTCAGACGCCTAATTGAGACTAGCCACAGGCTAAGGGCTAGGCGGTTTAGGTCATCCTTTTCACATGGAAGTGGAGCTCATAATTCAAATGTAGCCTCAGGATCTACGATCAATGCCACCACCACTGAGCCCCAAGCAGGTGTTGAGACGGTTGCATGTGCTGAAAGAGTAGCAGTGGCAAGTGCCAGAAAGGATAAGGTGAAGTTGGAAACTGGTATAATGGAGTTGTCTGACGAAGAGACAAAAGAAAATGCCCATAACAATACTGCAAATTTTGAGTGCAATATCTGCTTTGACATGGCAAGTGAGCCAGTTGTGACTTCTTGTGGGCACTTGTTCTGCTGGCCATGCTTGTACCAGTGGCTGCATGTGCACTCTGACAACAGGGAGTGCCCCGTCTGCAAAGGGGAAGTCACTGATGCTAATATCACTCCCATCTATGGCCGTGGCAGCACAGATTCCAATGGGGAGAGGACTAAGAGCACTGTTCCATTTGGAGAGGATGGGGTAAAGATCCCACCCAGGCCCCGGGGTAATCGGGTTGAGAGTTTCAGGCAACAATTCAGACCTGTTTCTAGGCGGTTTGGTGAAGGCATTGCCTCTTCCATGAGACGCTTGTTGGACCAACAAATGCGCCCAAGTGGTTCAGGGTCCCACCGGTTCGACCCAAATGTAGATGCTGCTGTGCAAGAAGTACTTGATGGGGCCCACAGACGGGTCCTCACCAGGATCCGTGCTAGGAGACTCCAGAGAGAAGAGTTTCACATTGGTAATAACAGCAGCAGTGCTGAAGTTATGCCACATGTAATGGTGGATACTCCAATAAACCCAGGACCCCCTTTGATGAACCCTGGTAGTGGTAGTGTAAACCCTAACCCTAATTCCGCTTCACTTTTCAGAGAAGGGATTGATTTATGGCACCGGTTTTCTCTCTATGGTCTTGCTAGCACTGAGAGGCTTGCTGCTATAACAGCTGACTTGGGCCGGGTTGTTGGGCGATTTGCTAGCATAAGTGGTAATAATAACAATGGAGCCTCAACTTCTGCAAACCCTATGGATCCATTGAATTCAGAGAGACCAGCCAGTGGGATCCAGGTTGCTGCAGCGCTTGCAGCTGATCAGGTTTCTGCATCCAGCACAATGGCAGTGATACAAGGTGACCCTGGCGTGGGTACTGGTAATTCAGAGGGACTTGCTTCTGCTTCGAACCGGCCCAATAGTAGCGCTGGTTCATCTAGGGCTCAGAGGAGGCGCATCAGAACTGGAGGTAGTGGTACAGCTGGTGCATCTACCTCCAGTGGAGGTGGCAATGTAGGAGGATCCCTGGATGTAGATGGGGGGCCAGCACATCATTTGCGCAAGAGACGAAGGCTGAACTGAGAATTCTTTTATCTCCAGTTTGTGCTGGAAATGGAGAGATATGCTGCTTCTCAAAACCTGAGTTACTGAGATGCAGTGTTTTGACCGGATCTTACATCAATCTGGTGGGTCTGTTGAACTCTTGCTGAATAAAACTAATTTGGGTTAGTTTTGTTCTTGTTTATTTATTTTCTGTTTTATTAATTTATAGAGTTTATTAGGATTAAAGTACCTTTGTATTTAATTTGTTTGTGCTGAATGAAATTTGGAATTCTGTAGCTTTTAAGATATTTTCATTTCTCTGTTCTTTTTTCTTCCTCGTTATTATCTCCAGCAATGGGGATAACATTTGTGAGGTTGATTTTTATATTCATCAGCCATGCGATAGTAATTTGCATTTACTAATCAATCTACTAATATAATCCGCGTCAATTTTTTTGTCCTTTCCAAAGCTACACGGCATAATATCCGTCGGATATTTCCTATAGATTCAATGCTATCCGTTTATCACTCTCAGTGAACTTAAATATATACGTTATGTCCTTTGCATCTGTGCAATTTTTTATGTACTATAATTTAAGAGTGTGTCCGTATCTGCTCCAAGCAGGACTTCTATGCAGTCCCTTCTGTTTTTATTTTATTTTGTTTTGCCTTCCTGTAAAACTTCATCTGTGCAATTCATGTTGGCATCCCATCTTCGCCAATCAGTTCGACGGATAAATCTTTGTCCTCTCTCTTTTGCCTCAGCACCAAACCCTCTTCACGGGTGGATTAATCACAAACACCATGGACAAAATACGAGACTAGGAGAGGAGAAGAAAATGGGGACACCATGGAAAGCTTGCAAAAAAAAAAAAAAAAAATTACCCGCTGTCTCTTCGCTTCTTAATCCATTGAAATGGTATAACTGAAAAAAAAAGAGCAACAAAAAAAAAAAAAAAGATAGCAACAAATACTGGTAACAAATCTGGCCAGTAAAAATGGGACGGCTGCTAAGTGCTAACCTTAAAGAATTACATATCAAGTGAATAATGACAAAGTTAGAAAAAAAGGAGGAAAACAGATGGAGTAGAATAATTAAAAGAAGGAATAAAATATTACTGTCCCATTATCCAGGTGGAGGCATATCGTTATAAAGTGTATCAGTTTGAGCATTAATTTGTGGTCTGTTCGATTTGTCAGGTGGAGGCATGTCGTTATTAAGTGTATCAGTTTGCAAGTACCTTTTATCAGTTTAGTCTTTAGTGCTTCTCCAATTTGGTGCTTTTTTATACAATACTAGATTCCTCATAGTCTCTTTTCGCTGAAAAAATAATCTGTTGGAGATTTTATCAAGAAAAGAAAATATCAAATCAAAATAAGGAAGGTAAATGTAGGTAGTATTTAACATAACTTAGCCATGGTAGTTTACTAGCAGTTAATGAAAAACAACCATTTTATGAAAACTGAATCATTTACTAGCACAATCTAAGTAATTTTACTTCATTTATTAATTTAGAACAATGAATGTTTTACCTTCCTGGAAAGAACAACATCAACAAACAAGCAACAACTAAGGCATTTGTCCCAAGCAAGTTGGGGTAGGCCTTCCTGGAAAGAAACCAAGTACAAAAAACTCAACTTAGCAAACTGAGAGGCTGGATTAGTGATTTAATTCCAAAAAAGTAACATAATATGTTTCTTTTTGTGTGAGAGTGGATAGGAAACACATGGTGCTAATTTTGCAATTTCTGGTGCAACATCCGTTATATGTTTCTTTTTGTGTGAGAGTTAATATGTTAATGCTTTTCTTTTTTCAATATTATGACGAAATTCTTAGAAAATCACTATATTCTTTTTAACTCGAATCTATTCATCTCGGTGAGCCCCTTTTGTTCATACTGGTAAGCAACCTGTAGAGTTAGATGTGTACCGATAGGTTAAATAACTGAAAAGCAAAACAAAACAATCTTAAAATTGAGTTAACTTATGTTCTTTTCATCTGTTAATTTCTTTGGCGTTAATTTTCCAATCATATTGTATGGTAGTAGTATGATTCATTTTTCCAGTTATACTGTGCAGGTCTTTTGCATTTGTTTATCACGTGCTATGCATGCTTTACATAAATGCTACAGTTAAAATATAATTCTGACCTTCTATGTTATCATTTCTTTTAAGAAATTTCATTTTTCTTTTGTGAAATACAATTTATTTTGTTACTTTCTCTTTCCTCGCTGGGGAAAAAATTATGTATGGTGCTTGCATGAAAAATGGAGTTGCTTGAAATTTTGTTGAAACTATGACTGATTTTGTCTTTTATTAATTTTAAATTGCGATATTGATGTGGAAAATAAGTTTTTGTAATATTACAATATGTGAAGAATTAAAAAAAAAAACACATTTTATGGATCTCAATATTTTGGCATTCTTTTCTGCTACTGTCTCACTAACTATAGTTTGTTTCACTGTTTTAAACAAATTTCTAGATTTCCACAAAAGAGCTTATCATATGGAAATTAGGTGCAACTGTGTTCCTCAAGTAGCTAAGAGATTTCAATTGTTGGAGATATACCATGTTTTGAGTGATCTGATAAGAAAAAGAATTATGATGACTTAAGTAAAAATAGATGCCTTTGTAAACATTTTTTTAGATTAATTTAAAACTTCACGGTGGAAATCCTCCACCATTCCTAAAAACCAAAAATTAGATGCCTCACTAATATTTTTTCTTAAGTACAATTATGGAGGTTATCTCGGTTCAAACTAAAGAAACTTTTATTTTGCCTTTTTATGAATTTAAATCTTATTTAATGGCAAAAATAGCAATTAAAGAACACAAAAGTAGAGAAAGTACTGAATTTAACAAATAATCTTGCAAAAGTAGAGAATAATGATTCTACCTCCTTACGGCTTGTAACGAAATGACTCGATCTTTGCTTTGGAGGCGGTGGTGAGCTTCTCCCCTTCTTCTCCTTCTTCTTAGGTTCACAAAAGAATTAACCAAGCTCTCTATTGACTTGTGCTAGCAAATCAGGAGAGAATTACTAATTCAATGTTACCTTTCTTCAATTAAATCACTATTTAATAAAGATAGTTATTGTTCAACACATGAACACCAATTAAATGCAAGAAAAAAGCTCTATAATGGCAGTAAAATTTACTCCTTAGATAGGGAGGGGTGGCCTCAAGTGGAGAAAGAGAGAGGGGGCAAGAATGATGCTCTAATTTGCTGTTATGTGGTCCTTAGATAGACCTCTCAACCTAACCACTTGGGACCACTTCTAGAACCCTATATGGAAGCCATATTATGGGTCTTGAAGTCCACAATACAAGATATTAAATGCTCATTAATTCTATTAATTAATGACCAATTTCAATTGCATTCAAATTGGGTTCAAGTTGGCTAAATAAAAAAATGGTCCAATTAATTAATATAATTCATATAATTACATTAATTGTGTTAAATAAAATTAATTATCAACTCCTTAATAATTATTATAGGATTAGTCTTTGCATTAACTTAGTTTCATGTGATCTCTTTGATATAATTAATTATAGCAGTTCATAATGGTATATAATTAATTAATCAATTTATCATATTTTGTATTCTCCAATACAAATAAACTAAATATAATGCAATGTTAGTTAAGAGCTGTTATTCGTGTGACCCTCGAGGATTTATGTTATGTTGGCCATGGAAAATAAATTATTATTTATTTACAATAATCATAAGCGGTATCTAGTAACACGTTATTATTCCCAATTAACATAAATAAATAAATACTATACTTTTATAGTATTTCAATCCTACATAAGAAATATATAATTTCCTTGTTTTGATTCTTATGTCACATGATATCACTATATAATCCAAGATATGAATGTGACATTCTTGCAAATTATACATTTCCTGATCTAGAGTTGATTGTATAAGTTAATAGCAAAATCCAACTCCATCAAGGGACCCAATAGATATCATCACTCATTAGGTTTACTAATGAGAGACATACGGTTGTCTAGGGTATATTTGGATGTGTCAAAAACAAGGAACAAGGAATAAGGATCATATTTCTAGTTCTCACAAATACAAACATGGCAGGAACAAGGAACTGGATCTTGTTTTTAGTTCCCACAAAATCATGGAATTAAAAACAAGAACTAGAATAAGGTTTGTTTTAGTTCTTGTTCTAGTTCACACCTTTTCCAAACACACCGATGAATAACTTTTTTCCGCTAAATACAAGAGAACTTAAATAGAGTTTGTATTGCAGCTCTTTTCGAGAATCAACGTTAGACAATATTTATCGAATCTATACTCATGTGGAAAAACTGAACCATCTTAAATTTAGAATCAAACTCATATGAAATAAATAATGTTACATAACACAATTCATATATTTATTTTTATTGGGACAAGTCATGTATTATGTCCTTGTAACATACATATATACAATTAAGTTGGTAATTCCTTACCTATGATTTGTAGAATTTAATCATCATTTAATTTAATTTGAATAGTAATTTTTAAATTTAATTCCTCACACAAGAATCCGAAAAAAGAAAATGTTTCCGGGAATCAAAAACCCAAATCAAACAGGAGATACTATGCTAACACAAACCGAAGGTTGTCAATCGAAAACCTCAACGGCAAGGATATAACAAGCAGACGTTTACCAAGGCAACCCCAAATCTAAAAGCATGAAACCAGCCGTCATGTAACAAAATCCATCGATATGACCAAAAGTGAAAAAAAAAATCAAAACAAAAAAAAAAGGAGAAGAAGTCTCAGACACACCGAAAACACTAATTGTTATTACAATTTTTTTGCTGCCTAAGACATAAAATCTATCGATTTTCAAGTTTTTAGATGTAGAAGTTCCCTTGACTATATTAGAGATAATTAACAGTAGGAGCTTGCGCTTATTGAAAGAAAATAAAGACCCCCTAAATAATAAACTCTCGTGAGAACTTAAGACTTGCAGTTATCTCGTTCAGGAAAGGTAGCTAATCCGCATACTTTTTCCCCTCAATCCACTGAAAACGGATCCCCCTTTGTTTCGACAATAGAGGGCAGCGAAAAGGTGCAAGACATTTGCCAAATAAAAAAGTACAGTGAATATCATTGATTTGAATAGAATTAGGTGCCACGATCAAAATGCATACATAAATAAGCAATATCATTGATCGATTGGAAATTCGAGTTTACGTTGTAGTCGCAATCGTATTGCATGTAGTTCTTTATCTGTTTTTGATATCTTAAGCATTCATTTAGGTAACTGAACTTATTTATATTTAATTTCGTATTGATTGATTGATTGATTTAACAATTTTTTAGTTTTGATTGAATATATTTATTAAAATTGTGACTGGTTTACGATATTTTGGTTTCGAAAATTGAATCCGAATTTGGAGTCCTGATTCTCGTAAATTCGTGAAGAGGTCGGTCATGATTCTTCTAAGTTCAGAGAGGGACCACTCTGACTGATTGAAGTGTCCAAACACCAATCTGAGCTTAGAATTGTCCAGACACGACTATGCTCTTGGTAAGAGGCATACATATGATAAATTGAAAAGCTATAAATTAATTGATGAATATCTGATGAATTTGGTGAATATTTGTGCTTTCTGAACATTATTGTTGACAATCGGGAAGCTTTTATGTTTTGTTTTATCAATTTGCTCAACATTTGGGATATAACAGAGACAATGAAGGATTTCTTGTAGATATGCAAAGTGGATTTGCACTAAGGTACAGATAATTAATTTAACATTTCATGCCGAAAGAAGGCTTTTCATACAATAATTTAGGAAAAAAGAATACTAATTAAAATAAACAGATTAAATATGTCGAAAAAATAAAACAAGATATCGCTTAAGATAAATTTTGGACTGAATTAATTCCAGAGTGAGTCAGTATGTCGATATATTAACGGGGTAATATTCAACAAATATGATTCTCCATGCAGCGAAGGGAAAAAATTTAGGAAAAAGTAATATAAAAATAAAATGAAATAAGAAACAAATAGCTTGCTTCTATATTGTCATTACACAATGGTACCCAGGGGCGTTGTGCAACTGTAAAGGACGTTGCACAACGCTCAGCCTTAAGTACACAGGAATTTTTCCAAATTTTTAACTGGAGCGTTGTACAACGTTGTGACTCAGCGTTATCTAACGTCATTGAGCGTTGTGTGACGTTGTTTAACAAATTGTCAGAATTTAGCTGTTTTAGTTTTGAAACCTCAGTGTTGTGTGTTACCATATGGCGTTGTATGACGCTAAGTCACTGAAATCAAGATTTTGCTGGTAAATTGAGTTTTCTGCTATCTAGACCATTTTAAGGATAATTAAGGACTAAGGTATACCTTCTATCCTAGTCTAAACTAGCCTACAAACTCTCTAAAGGCTTGATCTTGATCTTGCTCAAAATTTTTATCTAAGTCTTCATAATTTGCATCTTTAACTCAAAGAAAATTGTTAAATGCCATATAATATTGTTTTGTAATCAACAAACCTAGAGAAGTTTAGTACAATAGGTCAAAACTTTTAGTCTAATGTTAATCAAGCTCAACAGATTCGCAATTAACTAGAAGTCTAGAACTTAATTAAATTCGAAAGTCTAATTAAAAAGCCCATCACAATTTATTATTCAAAGTCCAACACATAACAAAATCTCGGCCTGCAAATAAATAGCCCTACATAATATTAAGAGGGCTCAAAGGAATTAATCTGGCCCAACTCAATTAAAATTTTCTCGGCCCAACACGCATCACTCGGCTGAACCCAATCAGTCGACCTAGCTGACTGAGTCAGTCCGTAACGGGTCTAACACAAAGCCCTGTCGGATCCAAATCATATCTGATAACTTTAGAATCACATCCGATCCGTAATCTGACAGCCTAAATTTTCACAAAGGCCCAGAAACAATTCCAGGCCCCTAAATTTTGCATAAATATCCAAAAATATTTATGTATCCTTCATATGTTACAATTAAGTCCTTAAAATCTTACCAAAAGGCCCTCAGAATTTATTTTTCTTCACAAACTCATCCCTGTAGGGTGAAAACGGTAGCCGTTTCGACCGTTATTTCGTTTTGTTTCGTCTGAAACGGAATGAAAACGGTTAAAGATTCAGTTTCGTTTATAGAACGGAATGGATAACGCAAATATAAATCCAAATTCATTTCAGAACGGAACGGTTAACGAAACGGAGCTGTTTCGTGAGCGTTTATTTCGTCTGTTTCATTTTTAAATTATACGAGTGTGCAATTACTGTTGGAATTGTGTTCTAAAAGTTATCTTATGGTGATTACTTTTATATGTTATATTTATGAATTGGATGTTATTACATTTTGTTCCATGAGTTTATTCGTATTTAGAAGTGTTCAAGAACATGCTCTTGGTCTTGAACCGCATAACTCTAAATAAAATGAATATATATCTCTAAAATGTTCACTGGTCTTGGATATTAGCAGGAACACTAATATGTCATACAAGACTGTCGTGTTGATTAAAAGTATATTGTAGTTATCTAAACGTTGATAAAGAATTATCATTTAATAACACGAGTATATGAATAGTTTCATATATTGAACAGACCTAATTGATAAAAATATTATATGGATTGTGTTTGTGTCATTAATATTTTTATCGTGTCATTAATTCTAAGATTGATATGATATATTTTCAGTTTTTCACATAAGGAATATGCAACGTGATTATTACTTAAAGCCATTTGAAGTTTGTGGTGATAAAAGTAATAGTTCTTTGTATATAACTTGTGTACGAGGAAAATATATATGTCAATAGCTAATTGCCACTCATGAATTGAGGAATGATATTATAAAGGGCCCCTTGGTAAAGTAAGATTATAAATTGATCCAATATAACTGAAGTGCAGTTATAATTATATAATCCTACTTATTGGAGACCAAGAAAAGATTATAATACGAAGATGACACACCCCTACTTTGTATAATAATCATAATATCATATGACAAAGAATAGACACAAGTAATGTTTATAACATTACTAGAAGGATCGTGTTTCGTACAAGAATTTGCTAAACATCTATATTATTTGGGTAGCTGTAATGTATGCTAGAGTACCGCTTACAGTTTATGGAATAAAATGTTTTATTCCATTGCCAACATAATATGATTCCTCAATATAGGTCACACCAACTGAATAGGAAACAAGAAATATATTTTCTATGTACAAGATTTCATGTTGTATGAAATAAAGTACAAATAGAAAATTATATCACATGACGTGATTAACTAGCAATGAATAAATTTATTGATATGTGCATATTATGAGGATAATATGAATTTCACATATTATAATAATATATGTGCATATTAGAGTACATAAATTTATTTAAAGCCCAAACTCAATTATTTTAACAAATGACGAGCGAAAGAAGACTTTAAATTCGGGTCAGAATTTGAGACAACTTTAAACTGACAATTAGTATAGCAAATGATAACCAAATTGGACAAATAATATATGAAAATTATAGCCCTTGAAGTGTAGAATCCAATGGTTCAAGTTTCATGTCGTTTGGAGTTCGTACAAAGAGTTATCTATGTTTTAGTGCTGCAACGTCAGAAATTAAAGTGTGTTTTAATTTCTAATTAGTGACTTTAAATGCTATACGAATTTGAAACATTTATTCTGATGTTTTAAAGGTAAAACAGATCAGAATAATAAGAATGATCTTAGATGTTATCGGTTAATAAAATTTTTAAAATTATCCGATTCGCATCATGAAATCCTTCAATTACTTGGATTGCAGACAAAAAAATTGGAGAAACGATGAAACCCTAGCCGCTTGATCTTCCCTTGTTCCTCTCTCTTTCTCCACCTCACTTCTCTCCTCTATTTCTTCTCCGATCGGCGATCGCTACTGCTGGCTCGACCTCTTTCTCTGATCGCTACACCTACACTGCTTTCTCCTCCTCACATATCTTCTCTGAGGTACAAAAGAGGGAGATGGGGGTTTAAAATTCGACTCGACCTCTTCACTGCTGGCCATAGCAGCAACTGTCTTTCTCCGACCTCTTCTCCGATCATAAGCATAGTGCACCACCTCTCCCTCTCCTTCACCTCACAAGCCTCACCTCTCTCCCCCTTTTCATCATCTGCCTTTTCCTCTAAGTCGAAACCCCTCTGACCTCCAATTCCCCTCCTCTCTGAACCCCACTGACTCCCACCTCCACCTCAGGTAGAAGACGCTACTGAGATTGATGCTCTGAGGTTGTCTCATCCCATTTATTTCAAGGTATTTTACAGAAATTTTGCTTTTCTTCTGTTTTTTTTGTCTTTTCTTTTCCGTTTTCTTTGTGACTGTTGCTGATTTTGTTTTCGTTCTTTTTTTCCTTTCAAGTAAACTGCTACAAGTACAAAGGACTTGGAGATTCAACCTCAATTTGCAAACTGGCAAATTCGCTAATCATGGTTTAGGAATTTTTGTTCTTAATTTTTGCAGTTGTAATGTTATACTGGCACTTTGCAATTTCTGACATTTTGCAATTTTGCAATTGTAATGTAATTTGGCTACAAGTGATAGTTCTAGCGCCAAATCAGTTGTTTCAGACCTTTTACTGTTAAAGAAATTGTATTTGTGTTTTGATGAGATTGTTAATTCATCTCTGTGAATTTGTAGTGCATACTGTTGCTTAGTGTGTTGTGAGATTCCAATCCGATCTCTGTGAAAACGGTTACAACTTTTAACCGTTCAAATCGTTTTTTATCGTTAATTCAATGAAACGGATAACGCAAGGCTTTTCTCTTGCGTTTAGTGCTTAGAACGCAAGATGCAAAGACAGAAAAATTTTTGTCCCTTAACGCAATAGTTAACACAACACTTCACTTTCGTCTTCGTTTTAGATGTTATGCAGGCCTATCCCTGGGTCTGCGATGGTTTACCAGAAAGGTACCGAATGCCTAATAGATGTACCAGTGACTGGTACAAGAGTCGAGTTAGTCTATCCTCACATCACTAAGCATGGATGTGCATCCTAGACACAAAATATAACAAAACTAAGTCATATTTCTCCTAAAAATGTAGTATACTTATTGTATATGCATGAAAATGCATTATAATCAATATATATGAAAAAATGCAATTGAGATGCAATTCCCACCTTCAAACAACTTCTCTAGTCCAAATACACATGTTATACACACTAAACATGAACAACAGGCCTCAAATGCACTGCACATTTCAAACTCAACTAAAAATACTACATTATCTTTAATTTAGCCTGCATTAACTTCTGACATGCTTATTTGAGTATGGAAATACCAATTTTTAGTTCTCAATACAAGTACATTCCCTCTGAAATGTACCATATGTATAAAGATGCAATTTAACAGAAATTTAAATCATGTCCAACCTCGTTATGCATGAACCCACATATGATATGCATATTAAAATGCACATTAAGCTCCAAATACATTCTATATACTTAATTGCTCAAGAGAATGCAGAGTTAAACTTCACAAAACCCTAAATAACTGTCACATATGCACATGCATTTTTCAATTGATGATATGCACCTATAAATGCATATTTGACGTAATGTATGTGCTTATACTTAGAATAATCACTACCTAACACATATATATACTCCTAATTGAGTGTATTTTTCTTCAACAGTGCCTAAGCTCGAGCTACTGCATGCTTACATAATACTAACTTCTATAGTGTGAACAACCATCATCATTTCACAGAGTATTCATTCTAAGCATACACATCCTTCACAATCTCAGACACAACAACTCTCAAGGTAACACAAGCTATCACAGAGATGTATACCTACACACGTATATTCTATAACTATCTATCCTTAATTCTAACTTTCAGTTAGCATTCAGAACAACACAATTAACCATCTAATTTAGCACAAACACTTAAGGCATCCCTAAAGAAAATCATAACGTAACACTGAAAGTATATACCTTCTGAGATGGAGTTAATTTCCTTAAACTTTCAAGGAAAACCAGGGCTAAAATCAAGACTAATCAAATCAGGAACAAGAACAATTCCATACACCTATTCTATTCTATTCATATTAATTCATTGATCATCTTCATCTCTACTTTATTATAGATTTTCGGATCATCTTTCCTCTAACCTCACTCTCTACCATTTTTCTATTTCATCTTCTTTCGTTCCTGTGTCTTTCTCCAAACGAGAAAGGTTGGAGGAAAAAAGCAGCAACATAATTAACTATGACCTCATTTGGATCGTATGGAAATAGGAGAAATAATTTCTTTCTAGACGTAAAGTTACACATTTTTCAATATTTTTCGTTTAAAAATAGACCATTACTCTGGTTCCTAAGCAATCCAAACGGTGTCTATGTAATTTTTTTTTTGAAGGTTTGTCTATGTAATTAGATGCTACATAAAAACCCGACTTTAATCGTCCTGTTATTTCCTTTTTCTTTTTATTTTCCCATTTCCTGTTGGGCAACCGGTTCCCTTCTTCGTCCAAACCCTCTTCGTCTCTTTTCTTAGCTTAAGGCGAGTCTCTCTCTCTCTCTCTCGCTCAATATCTAAACCCTTCTTCTCCAAATTCCAATTCCACTCTGATATTCGCCGGAGAGCGAGGGAGAGGGAAGGCGCGATGGTTTCGTCGGAGGAGAATGGGAATGAGAATATGAAATTGACGGCGGAGGCATCGGGGGAGGCGGCGAGGGCGCTGAAGGGTCGGATCTGGGAGAAGCTGAAGGAGATGATTGGGGGGGATTACTTGGACGAGGACGAGACGCTGGTGGAGTACGTGATGGTGCTGTTGCGGAACGGGAGGCGCAAGGCCGATGCCGCCGGAGAGCTGCGCGTCTTCTTAGGAGACGACGACAGCCGCGCATTCGTCGAATGGTACGTACGTTCATTGATTTCCGGTACTGGGTATTTCTATTCTATTCATATTTTAATGATTCATTGATCATCTTCATCTCTCTAGGCTCTGGGATCATCTTTCCTCCAACCTCCCTATCTACTGTCCTCCTCCTCCTCCTTCTGTTCCTCCAACCTCCAAACGAGGAAGAAGGGATCATGACTCTGAGCCTGACGCCAAGGCCAATGACCATGACAAGGAGAAGAAGACCAAGCGCCAGAAAATACTCTGGGACATGGACAAGGACAAGGACACCAAGATGAGACCAACTGATGCTCGAGACCCACCAAGAGAAACTGAGAGAGATATGTTCCCTCTCAGAAGTGTCGTCACTAGCGTCCTCAATCCAGCAGCCGCAGCTCACCGATACCAATCAGATAATGCAAAGCAACCACACAGCAGGAGGAGGAAGCCACTCAGACAACACCATCCACAACCATCCAAGGTAAAACCTAACCTAACCTAAACTAATCTAAGCTTCCTAATTCCTCCATTTTAAATCAATTTAAACTCTACACTGACTTGGCTCACATTTCTAATCCCTGACCTACCCCCAGGGCGACCTGCCGTCCAGACCAGCTGTGGATGCCCCGCGCCGCCTCCTCCAGTCTGCTGTAAGGGATGCCGTAAAACCCATGCGCCATCTGTCTTATGCCACTACTCAACCTGAACCCCAACCCCCCTCTATGAATAGGCTCCGATCCGTTCTTTCTGCTCCTTCATCAGAGTTCCTGCAAGGAAGGGATGAATTTAAACAAGATGTCAAGGAGCAAGAAGAAGAACAACAACAAGAACAAGAACATATGTATAGCACATCTCCCTCCCCACGTCCTGCACAAGGGCCTCGACCTGTCATTCCAGCTCCACGCAGCAGTGTATTCGACCGGCTTGGCTTGTCAAGGGGTGGAGCGGAAAATTCTCATCCCGAATTCGAGGACAAGTACAGCTCGGATTCGGCATCTGATAAAGATTCTTATGAAATGGTGGAATATAGTGTTGCTCAGGTAGTACATACAGCACCATGTATCATCTTTATTTTCCTTTGTGCTTGTATTATATCTAATCCCCTGCTATTTGCTGTTTAAACTCTGCTTGCAGGACAAAGAGACTGAGGTGGTAAGCAAAAAAGTACCAGGGGCTCCAGCAAGTCGATTTGCGAGCAAACCAAGCAAGATTTTGAATATTTCTGTTAACGTAAATACCTGGAAGTCTCCTGATATGGTACAGGAAACTCACAGCTTCTCTCTCCAAAATAACCAGGTGTCCAAAGCTGAAAATCCAGAGGTCTGTTTTCTCATTTTGTTTCTTTCATATCTGTTGTTTCTATATCTGTCCGTCAGTCAGTTTCATCAGATTCGAGTTGCTTCACAGTACCAATATGTAGTGTATACTGTTCTTTGTTCCTCTCTTGGTTGCCACTCTGTTCAATCTTACCTTAAACATGAGCAAATCAAGCTGATGGTTTGTGGTTTATATCGGTACCTAATTTTATCAAGCTGATATATGATAGCTACCTGGCATATCGTTTTTTAAAAAATATTTGTGCATGCTAGTGAACGTATGTATTTTTTTTTCAGGCTGCTGTCCCCGCAATGGTGCAGAATGTTCCGACAAGGACCCAAACACCTGGTACAGAAATATAAACGTATCGAGTGGCTGTATTTTCTGTTTATGGAATGTGATTTTGCTGTCAATAATAACAAACTTTTTTTCTTATTGCACACAGTTGCTAGTCGATCTCTAGAGGATCCTGATTGCAGAACTCTATTTGTTAGCAATGTAAGCATCTCCCTTTGTTTGGTTAACTATCATTCTCTGGGAAATTTTTGTAGGAAAATATTTGTAAAGCACTTTGTGTTGGAAGGACAAACTAATCTAATAACTGGGACACACTGGTGCTAGATTTAGTTAAAATGATTACAAAATTACTGGTAGAATGACAGCTGTCAATGCTTTGCACCACACGAAGCGTGGCATAAAAAGATCTCACTTTATTTTATATGCCTCTATTTTTATGTTGGATTGTTTGACTATATTTTTATTTCTGTAGGTGCACTTTGGTGCAACAAAAGATGCACTTTCTCGTCATTTCAACAAATTTGGTGCTGTCCTCAAAGTCATTATTTTGACTGATGTCAATACTGGTCAACCCACAGGGTATTTTTTCCTCCTCTTTTTAATTCTTGGAGTTATGATTATCCGTGCCTATGATTACCAAATTTGATATCTAACTCTTTAAATTATTTATTTCTGAACCCATAAAAATGTCCTTAGATTTGTAGGTGTATGCAGAAATTGGACCATCTAATTTTATACTTTTGTTGTTTTGGTGTACCATTGAATGCAGAAATTGGACCATCTAATTTTGTACTTTTGGTGTACTACTGAATTGATAACAGGTCGGCCTATGTGGAGTTCTTGCAGAAAGAATCAACTGAGGCAGCACTTTCCCTCAATGGAACCTCTTTTATGTCCCGCATTCTTAAGGTACTAATGGTACATACTTAACGGGCAACTAACAGGGCAGCTACTATACCAGTCTGCTTGTATGAGCTGACTTGTTTGGAATTATTTTGAATCTATATGTCGTTGATTATGTGCGTCAATATCTTCAGGTTGTCAGAAAGAATCCACAAGAAGCTGGTCCAATACCGGGGCCTGGCTGGGGCCCTTCTCGTGGTGCTCATATTGGCTCCTCGCCTACCCTGCCAATTGCCAGGCCCCCATACATGATGCGGGGTCGGGCCCCAGTAAGAGGTGGCATAGCCCGCAGCATGCAGTGGAGACGTGGGGGCCAGCCATCAGATGCCTCAACTGCTGCAGTTGCAGTACGCAGTTTTACTTACACACGGGTCCCGTCCAAGGCACCTGGACAGAGCTGAGGGGTATTATGCTGAGTTAACATGATTAGAGAAAGACATGTGTAGACTTTTTAAGTTGCTTGCTGAACCTGAACCTGAATCTGAACTTAGCCTAAACCTTTTTGAAGAAGTGATGTGTAATAGCAACCTTTTTTTCTCTTGCAGAATGTAATTTGTAGATAACTACTTCAACTTTTTTTTTTCTTTTTCCTCTTATATTTTGGGGAGTCCTTCCTAATTGGTAGGCTAGTGCTAATAAGAGTCGAGATGAGAAATAATGGCATGCATATGTCTGGTCTGTTTCTTGGTAAATTGAAGAGTTATTTGGGTTTAGACTCGTAGACATCTGAAGTGAACACTGTGTGCTCACTCCGAGCTGTTTAGTGAGTTGTTTAACACAATCACATCTGCGGTGCACTAGCGACTAGTGAGAAGAAGAGCAGGTTCCAATGTTTGATCTGAAGGAACAGTTCTGGTACCTTTCATTTTTTTTATCACTGAATGAAGATGAGCATCCAAACTTGTTAGCAATGCGAAGAAAAAGTAAGAGATAATTAAAATCGCTTCTTGCTTTGCTTGTTTCAAAGAATTAAAATCTATTGTGAGTCATGGTTCATATAAGTTTTCGTACACTATGACCGTTTTGGTTGGTAGTTTTACAAATTATCAAATCTAATTTAACTAAATCTATATATTGAAATCTCATAGCAAACAAAATTTTACAATTTTTGAAATTTTTTTAATATTTCTTTCGGATTTTTTAAAACTTGTCATTTTTTTGTTATAAATACACTAATTTGTAAAAAAAAAATTTGGTAAGTTTTAAAAATTTCAAAAAAAAAGTAAAAAAATTTCAAAAATTTTAAAATTTTGTTTGCTATGAGATATCAATATATAGATTGAATTGGTTAATTTAGATTTGTCAATTTGCAAAATCACCGATCAAACGGTCATGGTGCACGGAGCCCTTTATGCATCATGGTTCACAATAGATTTACTCCATATATATAATCAAATTAAAGAAAGAATCAACTTAATTTTATAGGATTAAGCATTGCATAAGTTAGTTTCTTTTATTATTGGTATAATAACTAGTTTTAATCTCGCACGCTGCACGATTCGTTCTTATCGGAATGTGTGATGAAACAATTTCCTAATGAGCATGAATATGTTATGGAAATTTTAATATCGCGCATTGCACGATCACTTATTCACTTTTTTTTTTATTTATGTTGAGCGTCAATGATTTAAAGTTTTTCCAAGCTAGTAATATATAAGCTAAAGAACAATATACACAAACTATATATATAAAAATGAAAGATGAAATAATTTTATAATAGCCAATACAAAAAAAAATGTATATTACAAATTTAATATATTTGAGAACAATTGTAAAAATATTCTCCTGTATCACTAGACCTTTCTTATGTTATCGTATATACTTCCAAAAAGGAAGATATTTTTACAATTGTCCATTTTTTTTGTTTGATAATCTTGATACAGGAGAATCATCTTTCCTTTTAAGGCCCCGTTTGGATGGGGTCGGAATTGCAAATTTCAGGCATTTTCTATGCCAAATTTATTATAAACAATCCAAACTCTTCATTAAGTTACATACTTTATGCCAAGGAATTATAAATTTTCCAAATTCCTACAACATCCAAACGGCCCCTAAGGTAAGACAAGAAATTATTTTTAATTAAAAAAGAACTATACAAACAAATTAAGTGGTGAATGGACAAAAGCAACATAATGACAATTCATGGGCATGAATAAGTGTAGCATACATATATTAAAGTGGGTTTTCAGGCTGATTATCTAAAAGATCTGTTACCTTCATACAATACAACCTCAAAAGAAAAAAAAATTACCTTCATACAATGCTTTGAAAATGAATCTCTCTCAGATGAAGCTCATTTTAATATTAGATACATTTCTATTTTCTAGTAACCTATTAGGCTATTATGAACACACGGTGCCAGCTCACTTTTCAAATTAGCAAGTAATATATGTTTTTTAAGGTGAAAATATCAACTTTTATTATACTGACCTAAGATGTGATTGTGCAAATTACTGTCCTACCCTATTTCATGCTTGGCTGCAGAAAATGATGTAAACTAAAATAATCCAGTGATAAGATCTATAAATTTATAATAAAGAATAATGTAAAGCTCAATCTGAAGTCTCTTTCTGCACTGTCTATAAAAATATGCTGAAGTTAAAAGAAATTAAAGACTCACAATACCAAATGCATTTCTTTCTGCATCACATCTTCCATATTGTGAGCACAAAGCACTGTAAAAAAACAAAGCAAACCTTGTTAGCAAGAATGAAGGAAGAGAAATGAAAGAAGGCATCTTTTGCATAAAGGTCCCTGAAAGGATATCATTTGTCAATAAATTTCATACCGTGGTCATGATGATCCTGAAAGCAACCAAAATAAATAAATAAATAAATAACAAAAAACAAACATGCATGAAAAAACATTGCCATACTGACAACTGTGCAACAAACAATATATCAAAGGCACCCCATTATTTATCAAAGATTCATCAATTTAATCATCCAGAAGTACATTAAGCATATGAATAATACAATGTTTCAATTTAAAGAAAAGAACATGAGTTGAGAATGAACACCTTAATAATATCAAAGAGGAAGCTTGCTTCTCTTTGTTTAAACCAGCACGCACACCCTTTTGCTACCAATTAGTCTTGAAATAATAACAGATTTTCTGATTAGGGAAAGATTAACAAAATAATTCAAATTATTCAGTTTATTTTCGCATTTATTGCATAAAATCAGACCATTTTATAATTCTTTGGTTGGGTTTAGGGTTTAGAGTCTAGGGTCTATCATCAAAGATATCTGGCTCCTCGTACTCTCATTCACTCTACACATCATCAACTGGGTTTTCACGGTAGTTTGCAATCAAATTCCTCGTACTGCTTATTGTTTTTTTTGAGCTTCTGCTTCATGGAATTGAGTGCCTTGGCATTGCTGCTGCTCATCTTCTTTTTTTGCCTCCTTATTCACAAATGTTTCAGCAGGCAGTCCTCGAGTAGCATGAGCGCCTTGATGTAGATTGTTGTTACCTTGTTTGAGTCATTGATGCACGACATCTTCTCGAGCTGCATGCTTGTCGAGCATGTCAAAACAGTCAACAATGTTGGCCCAGTCGTTAATTTTTGTCGCATTGTGGATCTGCTCAAGAGTGGATAGCATCTCCTCATTGCGGCGCTCACGGGTAGATTTCACAGTGCGGTCCTGTGTGTCAGAGTCGTCGCTGTCACTGTTTGAAACGTTCTTGAGGTAGCTTTTGGTTTTATTAGCCCAGCCTGAAGGGGCAGACGCTGACTCCTCACTTCCTTCATCATCAGATTGAGTGATATCTTCCTTCTGAATAAGAGAGAAGGGAAGGGTAGTGTATAATCAAAGATGAACATCCAACATGAAGTGTTATGAAATTTAATAAATATGTGGATTGTTCATCTTCATATTCCTCACTACTCATTTATCTCCATATTCTCTACTAGACATTTATTTTCCATGATCTCACTACTTATTGATTGATTATTATGTGAGGTGTCATTTTGTAGCCTATAAATAGAGACATTGTAAACATGAATGAATGGATGAAAAAGATAATAGAAATTCTGAAATTTAGATTGAGAATATTGTCTTCTCTACTCTTGTTATATTGTTCTTTGTTTCTTTCTTCCATTTTATTTTTTTGGATTTATATATGATATCCTCTTATTATGAATGTATATATGCATGAACAAACATATCTATGGAAGAGGTCAAGAGGGAGTCTCAAAGTTGTTTGGGTCTGTGCATTGGTATGAAAAGCAGTGTTTTGAAAATCATATCGGATATCGGAAACCGAAACAGTGAGTGAAACAGAAGTATCCGATATTGTGAGGGGAAATATTGGGAAATACTGGATTTCAGTCAGCCGGTATGGTTTTAAAAACACTGATGAAAAGTATACTTCTAGGCAGGCATGGGCTGAGAAATGTATTGGTCTAATAGTACTGTAGGAAAGGCCTGGCTTATATATAGATATTAATTGTCTTATATGTAAAAACTCAGCAGATGGAATAATTAATTAACTAATTAATTAATTGCTTGAAATTGAATCCTTTTCAGCAATGGCCCCTAACGAGATTTAGTTGCCTCTGTTATCTTCTCAGCCTAAAAACCTATTGGACAAATAAGGATGCTGCATTGTACTAGAGTGCAAGTGCCAGATGGTACATACATAGATGTGTTGCCTGATATAGTGGTATTGGTATGACTCATCTTGGTATGCTTTGCATTAGTATTGTTTTTGAGTACCTAACGTAACGCATCCAACAAATGCAGAACCAAACCAAAGCATGCACACCACAATCTAGACTAGAGTAGAGAGAACAAACACTCTGCATGCAAATGGCAAATCATTCACCCAAACTGTTGAGTATATAATACACAACGCGTCCAACAATTAATGCTACAGATAATGTTATTCTTTCAAAAACAAGAAAAAAAACAAATAAAAACTCTACATTTTTCTCAGCAAATCCTACAAAAAAAAAGTTGCCAAGAATAAATTCCCAAATTGCTCTTAATCAACCCAGCCCCAGGGAAGCGATGCGCTCAACAAAGAGATCAAAGTTGCGGGCCCTGTCTAGCATGCTGATGCGGATGTACTCAGACCCTGCACCAAAATGCCTCCCGCTCCGAGTCAGCACCTTCATGCTCTTGAAGAAGCCCTCACAATCCTCGATGCTCTCATCATCACACCTCAGCCATGCAAATGCTGTAAACAAATCAAATTAAAGTGGTACAAATCACTGATACTTCACTTAATATTTAATTTTTCTTTTCTTTTCTAGGGGTCGCTTGGAACAAAATTGTCGGTCGTGCAAAACTCAAAACTGACAATGACTTTCGATGCATATATACCAGGATAAGTTTCTGTGTGTTCCTTTGTGAACTCACAGAACTCTGATGAAAACTGGGGCAGGCTGAAGCGCCCCGACTCCTCAACAGCCCGGCGAAGCCGCTGCCACCTGTCAGCTAGGAGGCGTCGGCTAAAGTGAAAGAAGCTGGTGGTGCTGTCAGGATCTGGGAGCTCATATCCATCAGAGATGACCTGGAGGATGCGGGCGGCACGGACCTGGGAGTCCTTGGAGACGCCGATGGAGTTCATCTCAATGAACTTGACCATCCTGCTTGCTATGTCAGCATCCCTTACCAGGGCCCACCCGATGCGTGTGCCGGCATGCCCGGTGGCCTTGGAAACCGTGAAAAGCATGATGTCCTCGTCGGCTGGGCCGCGCATCGGGGTGTACTGGGGCCAGTAGTATGCCAGGTCGTGGACCAGCTTGCCAGCTTCCGTGCTCAGTACAGCACGTCTGAGGGTGCCATCAGGATTGTTGGGGGAGCAAACGATCTCGATGAAGCTCGAGCTGCCATTAACTTTGAAGGAAGTGGCATCTCCTGCCCAACGGAACAGGCCTGATTTAAGGAAATCAGTGATTCCTGGATACATCTTGTATCATTCAAAAAAAAAAGAAAAAAAAATTTAGGAATAAAAAGCAAAGAAAAACAGATTTGTTTCTTGTTATGATTTCTTTATTATAAAGAAAGTAACATGGAATACTATTTAGTTGTCCTTGTTGTTTAAAGAAGTAAGAATAAGTACACCTTTGCAAATGAACTGCTTTTCACTAATTGAGGTCAAAATTTTCTTGAGGCACATGCTATCTTCTGCTTAGCGAAGTTATTGTCTAAATTAAAATATTGTTTCTGAACAAGAAGGGAAAATAAATGAGCCTTGTATGACAGAGAAAACATGGTCTCAGAATAATCTGGGCAAAGAAACATATATGACAGTAAAAGGAGCCGTGCTGCTTCTTGAAGGACATGAGATTTAATAAATTATGTTAAGAATCTAATCTAGACAACCAACCAGACTAGACACAATGAATGACACAGTGGGTTCCTTTGAAACACTAAAACAATTCCATTAGTTTAAGAGCCCTTGCTATAGACTATAGTGCTTACAATTCCCTTAGTTTAAGAGCCCTTGCTATAGACTATAGTGCTTAAATTTCAGTCTATAAAGCTGGAAATAGAAATGTAGTTGGTTAGTTCAACCATATGCTTGCTTAGCCTAGCAGCAGCTCCTCTCATGATTTAAAAAGGAAACAATTGCAAGAAAATGGAAGTTTTTCAATCTAAATTACTGAACTGACAATTATTATCCCCTCGAAAACATTACCGCAGTTTAGGACGAAAACAAGCGCTTACTCAGTAAAATTGTGAGGTGGAAAAAAAAAATCGAAGCTGGGCATGTAATCCTAGAAAGACAAAATTGTTTGTGCATTTTAAGTTTTTAACAATTATATTAACAAATCTTTCTTAAGGGAGCTTTTTTTAAAAAAATATATTCAGGGATACAATTGTGCAAATCCTGTTTGCTTTATGTACCCAAAAAAATAAAAAAATGGTTAAGAAAAATTTCTCAATAATAATACTAGTATTCATGTGCAGCAGCATCAGATCACATAAAAGGTAGAGTGTGTGTGCATGATTGGAAGGAACAGAATGGAGACAAGGGAACAAGGGAAGAAATAATATACAAATAGTGTTTGGAAAGTTACAATTAAAAGAGTATCTTAAGTTATGGTGTATATGCTTATAATAATAATAATAAATTAAGGCTGGACTACCAAGGGTTTGCAAGACTAGAAAATGGAGTTGTGGGGCATTAATTTGAATAAAGTACGGGGAGAGCATATTAGGATGGTGACACCTATGGTTGGCAGTGATGGATATTGTAATTAGCCTTAGTGAACATCTACTTCACAAGATTACACTACCCAGTAGGCCCATCAAACCTTTCATTTTTGTTCATTCCTTTTTTTTATAATTATTTTATTTTTGTTTGGTAAGAAAGTTTTTGGAATGTACTTAGGTCTTAGGCCTACCCATGGTACCCGGTAAAAATTAATTCCATGACCGACTTTCCAGATGAATTATGTTTATGTTTATTTAATGAAAGATGAGAAGTAATTTAATATATATACCGAGTAGAAGGGTGCAGCAGAGACGACACTGACAGGGTGGCGGGTGTTGGTGGCAGAGAGGGCAAAGAGCAGGGCATGGATCAATTGGGTGGAGCCGACTCCGACGATGATGTGATGAGCATGGGTGACAGCATTTCCGACGATGCGGTGGAGACGGCGCACCTGGTTGGCAAAGTCGGGCTCGAGAAACCAGCAGAGGTTGGAGGTGTCAGAAAAGTAACTCATGGTGTGCCAGCCGGGAATGATGACGGTGGCCTTGTCGCCAGCATTCTTCCAGAAGGGCTCAAACATGGTGGGGTCGCCGCTGCATGCACATATTTGTATTGTTATTATATATTAATATTATTGGAATGAAATAATAATAATAATAATTGTTGATTAATGAAATTGCGTGATGAATGATGAATGAGGGTAGCCTACTAGCCTGGGTAAGGGGGGTGGGGAGGAAGAATAAGGAAAGTGGAAGTGGGACTGTGGGAGGCATTAAATTAAATTAAATGAAAGAAAGAAAGAAAGAAAGAAAGAAAGAAAGAAAGAAAGAAAAGGAAAAGCAGGATGGAGTGGAGTGGAGTGGGCTGTCATAATATGTAATAAGTAAGAGAGGGAGGGAGGGGAGAGAAGAGACGGGAGGTGTGCGGTATGAAGGGAAATGGAGAGAGAGGGAAATTATAAAAAAAAAGAGGTAAAGGAATGAAGGAAGAAGGTTACTGGTCGAGGTTGATGACGGCGTCGGCGTCGACGTCGGAGATTGAGAGGGCCTCGTCAGCTGTCCCTGTAGTCGACGGAGTGGTGATTCTGGTGGAGGTGGAAGAGGAATAAAAGAGTAGCAGCATTGCCATTGCCATTGCCATTGCTAGTACTGTCGCCATGGTCGCCTTGGCATTATTATTAAGACTAGTTGTGCGATTGAGCCACCGCTGCTGCTGCTGCTGGTGTCCCTGACCCTCCGATCTCCCCCTCTCCCTTAATAATAATAATAATAATAATTCCTTTTCCTTGCATTCGCTTCCAGTCCCAATGTTACAATTTCTTCTCCGTTGTGCCTGTGCCATCTCTGCTCTCTTCACTCTTTCTTTCTTTCTTTCTTTCTTTCTTTCTTTCTGCTTCTAGGAGAACAAGACTCACTCGGATTTGTGTCTTAAGAATATAAGACACACACTTGGAGAGATAGATCATAGAGAGAGAAAGACAGAGATTTGTATATATTTATTTATATATACTCCCTTTCCTTTCCGCATTTCTGCTTATTAATATTAATTGGATTCCATTCCATCTATACCTTTGGCTATGTTTGGATGGTGGGAAGTGGGAAGAAGGAATAAGGAATAAGAAATTTTTTTCAATAAATTTATTCCTAACCATCCAAACTCTTCACAAAAGTTACACACTTTTCAATAAATTTA
Source organism: Rhynchospora pubera (assembly GCA_028095005.1). Taxonomy (NCBI): domain Eukaryota; kingdom Viridiplantae; phylum Streptophyta; class Magnoliopsida; order Poales; family Cyperaceae; genus Rhynchospora; species Rhynchospora pubera. The sequence goes on from CM051459.1 coordinate 105,110,396, forward strand.
CCCCTTCCTAATAAATTTATTCCCTTCTTCCTTCTTCCTACCTTATTCTCAACACATCCAAACGGAGCCTTTCTCACCTTCCTTACTCCCAAAAAAAAAAAAATTTTGAATTGCAGATCCTAATTTATTCCCAACCCCAATAAATTAATTAACCTACCTTCAATTGAATTGTACTAACCAGTACTCCTCACTCCCTCCATCCATATAGACACACTATAGTCAGGGACAAAAAAAAAAAAGTTTAGTTGATTTGAGTTGAACAAAGCACAAGGCAACACAAAGCAATGCAAGCAACGAATTTAGTTTGTACTAATTACCTTTATTTAATTTTATTTAAGTAATAATGGCGCTACCCCATCCTTTCTCTGCCTCAGTCTCACACAGTCACCTCCAACTCACCTGATGCAGGCAGCACTAGCACCAAACCCCACTAACACACGGATTGGCATCCTCAGCAGCTGAATCTTGGCTGTATGGTACAGCCAAGTCTTTTATTTTTTAATATTTCAACATTTTAAAATTCAAATGTTGAATCCAATCCATTGATCTTATTTAATTTTACGAGCGATGCATTTTCATATAATTTTTATAAAATTTGGAGTTGATTTGATACTAGATCAAGCTGTCAACAAATGAACGAATCTTATTAACTATCACTGATTAATTCTAATACGTTCATAATTTAGTCACTTAATCAAGTATCAAATCGAGTCAAAATTTTATAAAATTTATATGAAAACGCATCGCCCGTAAAATTAAACAAGATCAACGGATTGGATTCAACATTTGAATTTTAAAATGTTGAAATATTAAAAAAACAAAAGACTTGGCTGTACCATACAGCCAAGATTCGGCTGCTGAGGATGCCAATCCACTAACACACACACCTGCATGCAAAGTCTACTTCTGATGAATACATACATACATATATATTCAACCTCAAAAATATATATATATAGTTTAGCTATGGTGAGTCGCGACCAAAACTCCCAGATCTAGATCAAAATGACCGATCCAAACCGTTCAATATGATCTTCCTATTGAAATCTCCGTGCAAACCAAATTTTTTATTTTTTTCGGATTTTTAAAAACTGATGTTTTTGAATGGTTCAAAACCAATTAGATTAACGATTTTCTAAAATTTTAAAAAAATACTTAAAATTTTTGAAAAAATAAAAAATTTGGTCTACATGGAGATTTCAATAGGGAGATCATATTGGACGGTTTGGATCGGTCATTTTGATCTAGATGTAGGAGTTTTGGTCGCGACTCACTGGAGGGTCCGTGAGTCGCGGCTCACCGTAGCTAAACTCTATATATATATATATATATATATATATATATATATATATATATATAGAAAGTTTAATATGCATCATAATGTATAAGGCATTCCGTGCACTACGGACTTTTTCAGAAATATTTTTGTAAATTGACAAATCTAATTTAATCAATCTAATCTACATATTAAAATCTCATACCAAACCAAAATTTACAATTTTTGAGATTTTATTACTATTTTTTTTCGAATTTTTTAAAATATGTCATTTTTGGAATGTTGTACTATTTACAATTTTCCAAAAAGGCATGTTTTAAAAAATTTGAAAAAAATAGTAATAAAATCTCAAAAATTGTAAAATTTGGTTTTCTATGATGATTCAATATGTAGATTAGTTTGGTTAAATTAGATTTGTCAATTTATAAAAATACTCCCAAAAAAGTTCTCAGTGCACGAAGAAGTGCCCTATGCACTATAGTGAATATTAAACTTTATATATATATATATATATATATATATATATAGTGGATGGATAAAATACACTATGGTGTATGGATCGTCTCCCGTACACCAGAGTCGTTTTTGAAATCCAGAAATCAAATAGTCGATCCAAACCGTTCAAGTTGTTTTTCATATCGAAAAACTCTTGGAGACCAAATTTTACATTTTTTTTCAAATTTTTTTACTATATATTATGATATTTTCAAAAAACACTATTATTGGAGTATTTCAAGCCCTCCAATTTGAAATTATCATAATATATAACAAAAAAATAAAAAAAATGTAAAATTTAGTCTCTAAGAGTTTTTCAATATGGAGAACAACTTGAACGGTTCGGATTGATTGTTTGAATTTCAAAAATCACTCTGGTGTACAGGGAGGATCCGTACACCATAGTGTATTTTATCACTCCTATATATATATATATATATATATATATATATATATATATATATATGTGGGCTAAAGTGCCATTAATGGCAATGCCATAGATATCTTTTTTTAGTCATTTTTTAAAGATTTGAAATTCAATCAGTCGATCCAAACCGTTCAAATTGATCAACATATTGAAATACCATTGGAGACCAAATTTTATATATATATATATATTTTTTTTGCTATTTATTTTGATATGTTCAAATTGGAGGGTCTGAAATACTTCAATTATAACGTTTTTTGAAAATATCATAATAAATAGCAGAAAAATTCGAAAAAATGTAAAATTTAGTCTCAAAGGATATTTTAATATGGTGAATAATTTGAACGGTTCGAATTGAACATTTGAATTTTGGATCTCGAAAAACGACTCTATGGCACGGGACCCTCTATGCCATAGATGTCTTTTTTTTAGACATTTTTTTAAGATCCGAAATTCAATCGATCGATCCAAACCGTTCAAATTGATCACCATATTGAAATACCATTGGAGACCAAATTTTACATTTTTTTTAATTTTTTTGGTATTTATTTTGATATGTTCAAATTGGAGGGTCTGAAATACTCCAATTATAACGTTTTTTTAAAAATATCATAATAAATAGCAAAAAATTTCGAAAAAATGTAAAATTTGATCTCCAAGGATATTTTAATGTGGTGAATAACTTGAACGGTTCAAATTGAGAATTTGGAGTTTGAATTTCGAAAAACGACTCTATGGCACGAGACCCTCTGTGCCATCTATAGCACATTAGCCATCCTATATATATATATATATATATATATATATATATATATAGGATTGCTAAAATGCTATGCATAGCACAAATGGCCTTCGTGCTACGGATTCGTTCTTGAATTTCATGCTTGAAACTATCGATCCAAACCGTTCATTATCTTTCTCATATTAAAATCTCATTAGAAACCAAATTTTACATTTTTTTTTTTTACTATTTTTCTCATATTTTTGAAAATTCTTAATCTAATAAATTATGGACCCTTCAATCATAGCGATTTTCAAAAATCTGAAAAAAATAGTAAAAAATTTCAAAAAAATGTAAAATTTGATTTCTAATGAGATTTCAATATGAAGAAAATAATGAACCGTTTGGATCGGTTGTTTGAATCATTATATTTAAGAACGAATCTGTAGCACGAAGGTTATCCGTACTATGCATAGTATTTTAGCATTCCTCTATATATATATATATATATATATATATATATATATATATATATATATATATAAAGAGATAGAGAGAGAGAGAGAGAGAGTTTTGCTATGGTGAGTTGCAACTCACCAAAGGGTCGGTGAGTCGCGATCAAACCTCCTAAATCTAGTTCAAAATGACTGATCCAAATCGTCTAATATAATCTCTCTATTGAAATCTCCATGCAGATCAAATTTTATATTTTTTTCAAATTTGTAAGTATTTTTTTAGGATTTTTAAAAATTATTGTTTTTGAACGACTCAGAACTAATTAGATTAACGATTTTCTAAAATTTTAAAAAAATACTTAAAAATTTCGAAAAAATGTATTAAATTTGGTCTGCATCGAGATTTCAATAGGAAAATCGTATTAGATGGTTTGGATCGGTCATTTTGAACTAGACTTAGAAACTTTAAGCGCAACTCACCATAGCAAAACTCTATATATATATATATATAGAGATAGGCTAAATTAGACTCCAGCCTATAGGAGGTCTGTGTGCTCCAGTGTCTTGATCGTCCTATCTTAAATTCAACGACTCAGATTGATGCGCTCATCTTGAGTAGAAGTTCCATTTTCTCTGCGTTTTCCGTTAGATCTCTCCTCCGTTAGGTTAGGTTATTTTCTCGGAAATTAACAAAAAAAAAAAAAAAACGCGAAGAGACTCTTCGCGTCTCTACGCAAAGAGAAGAAAAAACCTAGCTCCTCTTCTCCAATCAAAATCCACTCAGTCTCCCCTCCTCTTCCCTCTCCCTCTTCCTCTCCGAGTCTCCGCCTCCTCTGTCCTCTCCCTCTTACCTCTCGTCGATCGAAGCTCTCCGTTCACTTATTCACAAATTTGACGAGGCGCTCGTCTAGGTAAGTTCGTCTAGGTGAATCGAGTTTTACCTTTGTGTAGATTTTAATGTAGAGAAAGTGCAGTACAAGAACGTAATATTTACAGTGGGATGTTGGTGCTCAGGAGAAATTGAGACACAGATGCTTTGGTGAATTTAGTTTTTGAACTCAATCAATTAGTTACTGTTTATAATTACATAATTCTCAAACTCGTGGCAAACTCAATCAATTATGCAATTAAGTTCAGTACTGATGAATTGTGCAATCAATTTAGGTGTAGGTTTGACTATTTCTTTACCATAACATCTACTAGACTGGCACTAGTATCTTTCAGTTTTTAACTGAATCTTCCATAACATTTGATATCTTGATAATGCAGTTCAGTGTGATGTAAGGGCCTCAAATCTCCAAGGTAATGCTATAAATCATGTGCAGAATTATTGTTAGTAGCAGCGATATCATGGGAGGACACCAATTAGAGCTTAATACATATTTGTGCTTATTATTAAGGCTTTGTTATTTATATGGAAACGTGAAATGAGATGAGAGCTAATTTGTCTGTTAGTGAATTTCTGATTCATACTATCTTTTTTTTTTATACATAGCAATGAGCTTTCAAAGCAGCCCACACGACTTATGGAACTCGGGTGGATCGTATCCTGACTGCAGTGAATGCAACAACAATAAGTGTGTTGATTTGTAATATGACTTGAGTTTCTGTATAATATAACTTGTGTACCTTTTTTTTTTCTTTTTACTTCTGTGTAATATGATTTGTAATACTTTTGACTTCTGTGATCTATATAGCTCTGTGTACCTATTTAAGAGAGGTTTATACATGCACATCATGACAATATTATATGCTTGTGTACTCTTTTATACATGCACAAAATCCGGTGCAGAAAAATCCGGTACATGTTTCAGAAAAATATGTGTACTCTTTTATATAGCTCTGTGTACCTTTGACTTCTGCCTATTTTACAAGCATTTTTATATATTTTTTAATCATATGTAATGTAACATATCAAGTTGACACATATTTAGTATAAAAGAGGAGGTGGCAACTTGTGGTACAGAACCATGGTCTATGTTGAACGCATAGTAGAGTAGATACAATTGGCACCAGTGACCGCACATAAATTTTGAGGCTAAACTCTGATGCTTCCCATTCCACTCAACTTTAATAAATGTTTATTTGAAGCAAAATTTGTGTCGACTCTCGGCAGAATTTGGATTTCACCTCTAACTTTAAGCAGATAATAAATGTTTATTTGAAGACTTAGCTACTGATCATGATAAGGGATTCATGGCACTCAGGATGGCAGTGAGAATGTCCAGTAAAAATGATCATTGTACAGAATCAGCAGCCTAATCCCATTTTCATGTACCATTGCAAAACATAAGATCAGATTTAACATACTAACATAGTATCAGATTTAACATATCAAAATATAGCAAAAAAATATAAGATTTAACATAGGATCAGATTTGTAACATACATAAGATCAGATTTTTCCAAGTCTATAACAAAATAAACCTTTCTATATCCATTCTATACCAAAATATACCAAAATGTAACCATGCTATACCAAAATATAATCATTCTATACCAAAATTATAACAATTCTAAACCATGATATCTCAACTTGAGAAGTTATCATATTCATCATCATCATCATCATCATTAACCTCCTCTTTTTCTTCTTCTTCTTCTTCTTCTTCTTCTTCTTCTTCTTCTTCTTGTTCAATACCCAAGATACAATGTCACTCGGAATCGGCATCTACGGTACCATCATCTTCACAATCTGAAATAAATAATCAAATTTTATTTTAGTGAACTTAGTTGGGTAGTAACTTAGTATGTACTTATCATTACATGCCAGCATGCCTAACCTAATCACATAGATTAACTTAGTCTCACATTTCATTAATAAACACTAGTAAGCAAACTGTATGCCCAAAATGATTATTTAATTTAGTAATCAAGTAAATGCCCACTATATGTCCACTGTTACAATTAATTTACTCAATTTACTCAGAAAACTCAATAGAGAGATCGACGGTTAATCAATTTACTAATTAAATAAATGCCAACTGCATGCTCAAAATTATTAACACAAAGGCGCTGCTATTTTGTACCCAGATTAGAAATTGAAAATGAATGAGAACTATAGTAACAATGAATGAATGAAGAATGGTAATTCATTGGATACAGTAAGAACATTCTTCAGCAGAACATCATTTCAAGAATGGTAAACTTATCATTGTAGAGCTCAACAAAAGACATTTCAATTTGTACCAGCAGAACATCAAAATGTCACCTAGAAGTCTGTAAGTATACAGTGAGAAGTTTCATGTCCAATGAATAGGCAGAGAATAGTTTTGATTCTGAATTCACACAGAGAAAAGGCAAATCGAATAGTTGTTGTCATCAGTAAAAAACCATTTGGTACCTATCAAGCAAATGGTATACAGTTAGAACCATTTGGTACCTATCAACCAAATGGTTTTTCAGAGAATAGTTTCATGTCCAATTTGCAAATTGAATTCACAAGAAATAAGAATAAATTGGTGCATTCAATTCCAGCATGTCCTGGTGCCATATTTTGCTTCCAATTTGAATTGCCAATCATACGGATTCAGTCCTAAAGCCTTCAGTCACGATCCAAATCGGAAACACAAAAAAAAAATCAAATGGAGGTGACTTTGGTACCTGATTTGGTGACCTTTTCAATAGAGAGGCCGAGAGAGACGAGCTTGGGCTGGGCGATGGAGATGGCGGGGCGGACGAGAGACCTGCTTCTTCGGGAGAGAGGCGAATCGAGAGAGATAGCGGAAGAGAGTGGCCTTGCTTCAATCTTTTTTCCCTCAGCGATTTTGATCGGAAAATGAGAGGAGAGAGCGAGTGGAGAAGAGAGGAGAAGCCGAGAAGAGAACTTAGGTTTATCTTCTCTCTGCGTCAGAGAGAGAGACGAAGAGTCTTCGTTTTTTTTTAAATTTCCGATCTATTAAATTAACGGAGGAAAGTGGTAACGGAGGACGCAGACAAACGAAGAGTTTTACTCGTCTTGAGCGCATCAATCTGAGTCGTTGAATTTAAGATCGGACGATCAAGATACTGGAGCACACAGACCTCCTATAGGCTGGAGTCTAATTTAGCCTATCTCATATATATATATAGAGGATGGCTAATGTGCCATAGATGGCACAGAGGGTCCCGTGCCATAGAGTCGTTTTTCGAGATCCAAAATTCAAATGCTCAATTTGAACCATCCAAGTTATTCACCACATTAAAATATCCTTGGAGACCAAATTTTACATTTTTTCGAATTTTTTTTGCTATTTATTATGATATTTTTAAAAAACGTTATAATTGGAGTATTTCAGACCCTCCAATTTGAACATATCAAAATAAATACAAAAAAATTCAAAAAAATGTAGAATTTGGTCTCCAATGGTATTTCAATATGCTGATCAATTTGAACGGTTTGGATTGACCGATTGAATTTCGGATCTTCAAAAAATGACTAAAAAAAGGCATCTATGGCATTGCCATCTATGGCATTGCCATCTATGGCACTTTATCCCACATATATATATATATATATATATATATATATATATATATATATATATATATGGGGAGAGAGAATTTTACTATGGTGAGTCGCGACTCACCAAGGATGCGCGAATCGCGCTCAAAACTCTTAGATCTGATTCTAAATGACCGATCCAAACCATCTATTATTATCTACTTATTGAAATCTCCATGCAGACCAAATTTAATATTTTTTCGAAATTTTGAAGTATTTTTTTAAATTTTAGAAAATTGTTAATCTAAGCGCTAATTAGTTCTGAACTGTTCAAGAACTACAGTTTTTAAAAATCCAAAAAAAATACTTAAATATTTTTAAAAAATATAAAATTTGGTATATATAGAGATTTTAATAGGGAGATCATATTGGACGGTTTGGATCGGTCATTTATATCTCATATTTATATCGATATTTTGACCAGACTTCACATCGAAATTATAACTAAAACTGTGATTTTATCTTATTTTTCGCTTTTGTTTGCCAGATTTGGCACTGCCGTTGCGTTTGTTTTATTTTTACAGGAACTCGAAGAAAACATCAAAGAAGCAACAAATTGAATAGCTAGACGACTCATTCCTAGCTTAGATCAAACATCGAATCAGCCCGATGCACCGCCTACGCACAAGGCCAACCACTCCACAACCTATCTCACTTAATCTCTATAATCTAGTCTGAATTCCTCCTAATCCGGACCGGATTCTTATGCAACCTCAATCTAGTGACTTTAATCCGGTCCGGATTGACATATAAAGAAGGTTCTAGTCAGAAATTTAAGGCGATTTCTCTTATGGAAAGTGAGGTAATTTCATGTGCATGATTGGTGGTGGCAGCTGGTACGTCCAGGCAAACAGGAGAGGTAATTTAGGCGTACTTCATCTTTGGAAAGGCATCATCTCTCATTCCACAACTTTCATTCTCTCTCTCCAGATTTGGTTTTTGGGGGGCTTTCCTCTCTCCTTTGGATGACTAGGGCAGAGGGGGAGCACGATTTGGAGCCTTGCTTTACTGTGACAATGAGTTCTCAAGGCCTTAAGGTGTTCTCTAGCGCGACGGCATCGGTTTACGACTTAAGAATTGGGATTATTGTATTATCTTTTAGAGTAGCGTTCCGCTGTCAACATTTACGCTGCCCCCGATTGTCACCAATTATCGGCCGTTAGATCATAGTTTGATAAACGGTTCTGATTTATTCTGTTGACAGCTCAAAAATTTTAAAAATGATAAACTAATATTCATCTCTCTCTCTCCCAGAATCTCGCTCCCAACTTGACTATTTTTACTCTCGCGTTTTTCTCTCGTTCCCGACCTTGTCTCTAATTCCAACTCTCCAAGACACGTCACTCTCGATTCCTAAAGGCACTGATATCCCTTCTCCTCCGACTTCTCCCTCAATCACTCTCTATATCTCAAATTGATTTTTCGGTAGAAGTTTGTTTCAAACTTCTCTCTTACGCTTGTTCCAAATTTTTTTATTATAGCTTCAAGTTCTTTTTTTTTTTTTTTGACCAAGCTAGTTTGGAAATGTGTTCGAATTAAATCAAAAATACAGCAAAAAGGAACTCAAATTAAAAGGTTACATTACCAAAAATTAAAATGGAGTAATAGACTATATATAGTACAATTGACTAGGAAGCATCAAATTGCAATGAGGAGCGTTCCGCTGCCTCTAATTTTGGAATCCGTATCCGCTCCCGCGCGGGGCCGTCCAACGCAGTCTTAGAAACGTCTGATCTGATCTGGACGGTTCGGGCCTATCAATCTAGTTACATGCACGGGGCTCCTTTTGCCATTGAGATTAAATCACACGGCTGTGATTTGTGCGCTGGACGGTCCCGCGCGGGACTGGATCTCATTTGCTAATTTTGGCTGCCCCCATTTGTCACATATCAACAGCCGTTGAATCAAAATTTGATGAACGGTTGTAATTGAATCTTTCAAAAGCAGTTCTCAAGTCCCCAGGCAGTTCTTGCTCCCGTCTAGAAATCACCAAAACAATAATAATACTATATTACCGTCGCCTCTCCCAACTCCCAAGTGGAGAGGCTTTTTTAGATCACACCAATTCATTTGTGAGAACTATCCAATCTACATCATACTGTTTATGATTTTATATCCCACATTTTTCTTCGCAATTTCATTTTGCCTCAAATATGAAAATACTCTCAAAAGAAAGGCACTAGAATTCTTCTCCTTTCTAACTCCTCTCTCGCATCTCTATTTGTGTTTATTTTTTTCTTTTTTTCCCCAAAAGCAGCTATCTAATGACAGTTCGTGTTTACCAGCTAGCTAGAAAATGATTTATAATCTCGAACGAAGTTTGGTGGGTAAAGCTATTTTTTTTTAATTATTTTAACACATTGGAATTCTACTAAGGCAATATCGTGCATTATTAATATCAGAATAGCAAAATAAAAACAAAACATTAAAATTTTACTGTCAAAAGCCTCTCAAATTTATAATCATCAAATCATTCTATTGTAGTGCTCAGCTAAAATGCTTCACTAATCAGCCGAAATTATTTAATATAATAATTCAGACACCAAAAAAATTTAATACAAAGAATTATTTATTTTTTTTTAATAAGAAGAAAGTTCCAACGCGTTTATAAACCGCGCCTCTCTCTCTCCTCTCGAACGCGTTTTATAAACGCGTTACAGACCTTAAAACGCGTTTATAAAACGCGCTAGAAGCATGAACTTTCGGAATAGTTAAAACGCAATTAACGCGTTTATAAAACGCACTAGAAGGCTTGTTACTCGTTTATAAAACGCGCTAGAAGCCTGAACATTCCAACTTCTATCACTTCGATCAAACTTTAGTCATTTCGATCGAACTTTAGTCATTTTTGTCTATAAGTTTGTGAATTTATAAACGCGTTATTTGAAGTTATATAAGACTATACATTCTCGCAGAATTTAAATCGTCAACAACAGATTATCTCTTACAATTTAAAAACCTATCAAACAAATCCAAAAATGTCTACAATTACAATATATGTCAACCAATGTCCAACTTTTGGTGCTTCTTACTTCCACATCGGTTGTAGTATGCATACCACATTTGCTGAAATTCGAAATGAATTATACAGCAGGCTACAGATTTTAGAAACCCAGTACACTTTGAATATCCATGGTCGTTACAATGAAATTGTAAATGAGAGATATGAATCGCTATTTCTTCCTGTAAATTCTGAAGATCAATGGCGCCTTTTTTACCACGAGACATTCGAGACGAGAGGGTTACCGATTATTGAGTTGCATGTTGATTTCATCCCCGTATATGGCACGGGACCAGATCTGAACCTAACACCCCTTGACGAGCCCGGTAGTAGTGAGCCAAACACTTCCTTAAACCTTATGTGTGGCCAGCAATCCACCCCTTACCAATACATTGGCGAACAGTCCGTTCCTACGCAAGACAATAACACATCAGGAGATGAAGTCGAGGTTGCCGATGGGGATGAAGATGAGGGTCCGGCGACTTACTCCGACCTTCCTACCGGAGAAGAATATACCGATGTGGAGGACTTCTCCGAGAGAGAAGTGCCTTTTTATTCAAACTGCGACCAGCCATACGTTTCAGGAAGGACGGACTTGCACCATCCTGTAAGTGAATTGTGTGATATTTCCATGTTTGAGTATGCTAGTATGCCGGAGCGTAGTTTAGGGCCACAAGGCGAACTTGCTGTTGGTAAACTATTCGGTTCCAAAAAACAATTAATTCTAGCTGTCTGTGATGTTTCGTGCAAAACAAATCGAGAAGTTCGAACGGAAACTAGCAATAAACAAAAAATTGTAATGGTTTGCATGCAAAAACCGAATTGTAAGTGGCGATTGTATGGTAGACGTGAGAGTTATAATACAAATTGGAAGATCTCTACCAATCCAAATGAGCATATTTGTTCGAGACCCCCGGGCCAAAAAGGTCACGCAAACCTTACAGCTAGTCTCATTGCCGAACACGTTAGGGATGAATTGAAAAAAAATTTGGGAAAAAGTGTCCAGGACATAGGAAGCCTCATAAGGGCTAGATATCCACGTATTGAACCGACTTATAATAAACTATGGCGTGGGAGGGAGCGAGCGTTGGAGCAATTGTTTGGGTCCTGGGAAGGGGCCTACAATAAACTTCCACGCCTCCTGGAGGCAATGAAGGCGACAACCCCAGGAACGAAATACACAATAGTTTCTTGGCCTACAAACGATCCTAACGTTGGCGTCTTCAAGATGGCAGCCTGGGCTTTTGGTCCGTGCATAGAAGCGATGAAATATGCCAGACCTGTTATCTTAATTGATGCTAGTTTTTTATCGGGCCGATACAAAGGTAGATTGTTCTCAGTGTGTGGTTATGATCCAGAAAATCGATTAATTCCGGTTGCATTCGGATTGGGCGAAAAAGAAGATAAGGATACTTGGGGATGGTTTATGTCTTGGGTTAGATGGGAAGTTTTAGGCCGGAACACTAGATACTGTGTCATATCTGACCGTCATAAGGCAATAAAAGCGGTATTTGCATCCGTAGATTACGGTTGGAAGGCACAAGGTGCGCATGCAGTAGCGATTCATCGGTTCTGCATGCAGCATGTTGCGGAAAACTTATGGAAGGAGGCTGGCGGGTCACAAGATGCTGATTTGAAAAACTTTTTCAAATGTAGACTTGCTAACAAGAAAAACCCTAGACGTTTTAGAGAGAATTGGGGAGTTCTGAAGGAAAATAACCTGAGAGCTTATCAGTACCTAAGAAATTGTGGTAAAATTAATGAAAATGGCAACAACGAGCGGCCAAAACTATATAAATGGGCTCAGAGTTTTGACAAGGGGCATCGGTGGGGTATAATGACTAGTAATGGATCGGAGAGTCTGAATAATGTGTTTAGAATAGAGAGAAGATTACCAGTGACAGCACTTATAGAAGGCACGTGGTATAAATGTGCCAACTGGATGAACAAGCGAACACAAGAAGCACTTCAAAGGTTGAGTTTAGGAGAAAGATGGCCGGAAGGAGTAAAGAATAAATTGATCAAGCATGATGGAAAATCACGTAAGTACTTAAAGAAAAAGAATTTAATTCATTCATTCATTTTAATCCATTTTGAACTAACTTCATCTTTTTGTTTCAATCTCAGAGGAGTTTATGAGCACATTCGTGTTAAGATTGGACCTTGGAGAATTTCGCGTGAAAGTTCGCGAGGAGTACCGTGATGGTGTAGGCTACGATTATTCCCATTATACAGTTCAAATTCCACCCGACATGGAGCAAATCGATGTGCAATTGCCCTTCACTCGAACCACATGTGAGTGCCAAAAACCACAATTGACAGGTATCCCTTGCACACATGTCATTGCTGTTTGCAGGGAGACAAATTACAATGTAGATCAATTTGTGAATGGTCACTATAGCATGCAAAACCAGCACATGATTTGGTCAGCAGGTCGGTTTCATTGTTACAAAGATGAGGAAGAGTGGTCAGTTTATACAGGTCCGATAATTGTCCCCGACAAGAGTTTGGTCAATCGAGGAAGGCGCAAAATCATTCGTGCAGAGATGTGGATGGATAGGATGGAAGGAAGGAAAGGTGGAGGTTCCACAAGAAAAACAAAAAAGAAAAATCAAGGTGAAGCTTCAACCAGTCAACCGCGACAAGCAGCACCCCAACCGCCATATCCGATGGACGCATTGCAATCCGGTCGATACACCAGTAGACCACCAACAAGGGCCAACAGTCCAAGAAGGGCAGCGAGTACTGAACTTACGGTTCGGACTCGTCAAACACCCATTCAACCAGGACGAATGTCATTGCATGTTGATCCACGAAGCAACAATAATCGGGAGGACCAAGGATCTGTACAACCACAGAGAAATTCTATAAGCATTGATCCACGGGTAAGAGATGTCGCATCTGGAAATATGAGAAGTGAGTCGGCTAGATTTCCAACAGATCAAGGCAATACATCAAGGGAGAGAGGACGAAAAGGATTGTTTGGGGGGAAATTTGGCAATATACTGTCTTTCGGTAGGAAGAAAAAATGAAATAATTGAAGATTAAGTGTTGTCGTAATTTTTTATATTGTAATGGAATGTATTGTAAGAGAATTTTACAATTAACTCGTATAATATAATGTTGAAAGGTTTAGTGTTAGCATTGATAGACATGCATTCTTGTTATCTACAAAAAGCCCTAATCCTAAAAGGCTTTGTACTCTATAGTGTTAGCATTGACAGGCACTTGAACTTTTTAGTGTTGAGAAGCAGTTAATTAACTCGTAGCGCTAAAAGGCATTGTACCCTTTTATATAAAACGCGCTAAAAGGCTTTACCCTATTATAAAACGCGTTCAGAGGCTTTGTACCCTTTTATAAAACGCGCTAAAAGGGTTTACCCTTTTATAAAACGCGCTAAAAGGCTTTACCCTTTTATAAAACGCGTTAAAAGGCTTTGTACCCTTTTATAAAACGCGTTAAAAGGCTTTGTACCATTTTATAAAACGCGTTAAAAGGCTTTACCTTTTTATAAAACGCCCAATTCTCGCATCTCTCATTCTCACCTCTGAATATCATTCTCATCTCTCATTCTCACCTCTCTCATTCTCACCTCTCAATGTTAATAAGTGCGAAATTGTAATAAGAGATTTTCCGGTGGAATCTGTTATTATGTACGAAGGTCGGCCCAGATGGACAGCTCGCTAACTTCATCATCATCTGAGGTAGACCAACACTCTGCTGCCTACAATCATGGGTAATGGGCGATAGAGTTCTGCCGACCCAATTAGGGAGGAACTCGACGACTGTCGAAGGCTCTCGCAGAATTGGGCAACTGTCCATGAGTCTCCGCAAATCGTTGTTTTCATATTAATGAGAATTATTGTAATGAAAATTGTTATTAATTTAAATCGTTGTTTTCATATTAATGAGAGTTTTTGTAATGAAATTTTTTCTTAATTTTTATATTAATTAGTTATAAATATTAAAACATAGATAAAACATAAAATCATACAATAACATAAATTCATACAATAACATAAATTTCATAGAAAATAAAATACATAAATTTCATTATTCTAGCACAATTAAACTTTAATTTTTCTCCACTTCCTTAACGTCTTTATTCTTCTCCTCCTCCTTATTCTCACTAGAACTCTCATCTATTTTAACCCCCATACTAAAATCAGGGCTCCTGCCACATCCTGGAGGGAAACGACGTACAGCAGAGACGGCCCTTCTCTTCGGAGGGCCGTATAATGGGATCCTTTTTGCTCCCACATTAGGTTTTCCCTCTCCCACCTTGGATGTTTCCTCCCCCATCTTATTATTGTTTTGATCCTTCTCCATTTCTCAAATTTCTGATTTTACGCATCTTTTGTTTGTGATTTTTTGATACGAAATAGGAGAACGAATTAAGATATATATAGGCAATTATTTAACCGTTTATAAAACGCGCTAGAATAGGGGTCTGCTCAAAAAACGCGCTATAAAACGCTGCTCAAACACAGTATCACGCTGCTCAAAAAGTGGACACCACCTTTGTACGCGTTTATAAAACGCGTTGGAGGCCTCCGAACGCGTTTTATAAACGCGTACGAAGGTGGTGTCCAGGTAAAACAGTAAAACAGACTGACAGCCTACGAAAGTATTGAATTCCATTAACTTAGCCCTTCGTACGCGTTTATAAAACGCGCTCAAACCTTATTACGCGTTTTATAAACGCGTACGAAGGGTTGAGTCTATAAATAGTCCTGCTTCTCCGCAAATTCACGTCGAAAATTCAGAAATCAAAAACCAAAACTTTAGAGAACTTACGCAGAGAAAAGAAACCGAGAAAACATAATGTCAACTAAACCACGTCATGTTTGTACCGGTGTGCTTCTACAAGGAGATGGAGGAATAAGTAAACGAGATATTCTTCGGCACGTCTACTTGCACTATCCTTCCGACAAATTTTACGTGAAGGTTTTTCAACGCGACGTTTTTGAAGTCAGGGCCGAAATATTGGACGTATGTAGTTAAGAGGGATGGAGGATATCATGTCCGACGTGGAGATGGAATCGTTTGGTTGCGTTTGCAACAGGCATGTCCTCCTGGATTTGAAAATCACCCTTTAAATGGAAATGACATATATCATTTGGACTGATTATTAGGTTTTCTATAATTAGATGTTTTTATTATTGTGTGTTCTATAATTAGGTTTTCTATAATTAGATGTTTTTATTATTGTGTGTTCTATAATTAGGTTCTATAATTAGATGTTTTTATTATTGTGTGTTCTATAATTAGGTTTTCTATAATTAGATGTTTTTATTATTGTGTGTTCTATAATTAGGTTTTCTATAATATCATGTTCTATAATTAGATGTATTAATTCGTGTTTTAGTATATGTATTAATTCGTGTAGTATATGTGTTGTAAGTTTTATTATCTAATTTATTTTAGTTTTATTGTGAAATTCGAAATATTATCCATTTTTATTGTGAAATTCGAAATATTAATATTAAAAGACTTAATATTTATTTAAATTATATTAGACATTACAACTCAATAAACATTATAATAAAAAACACAATATAAATTAAAAATTACAATTTATTAAAATTTTGAACCACACAATACACAACAAAAAAAATTACAAAATACATGATATTAAAATTTTGAACCACATAAAAAAAAATTGTAGAAGATCCATTGCTAAGGGTGGGAAGAGAAAACATCACCGCAACTAATAGACAAGAGTCGGGCGACTGATTGTCATATTGACCCTCTCTTTTTCTGAGACTTGGATGAGGATGACTGCATGTATGCAGATTCTCATCCAAGGATGCCGGCTGCGGTGTTATGGCTCGTAGACCCAGCCCAACAAACCGTCCTCTACACGTAATAACAGATTCCAAGGAAAGTTTTTATTTTAAAGTTGGTGGAATATTAATAGCCATAAGGATTGTGTGCGACTCTGTATCAGTGAATAAGTGTGCCGCATACAACCCTTATGGCTATTAGTTTCGCACCAACTAATATTATTTTGCATTCCACCATCTAACTCTTCTTTTCCTCTCATTTTTTTCTTTTTTTCAGATTTTTTTTCTTTTTTTTTTATTTTGGACGACAGAAGGTTGGGTATTTATATGGAAATTAGATCTCTCGAACGCGTTTTATAAAGGGGTAAGAAGGTCTCTTACGCGTTTTATAAACGCGTAAAATCAGAAAATAACGCGCAAAGTCAGAAACTTTCGCCGCAATCACTGCAGCTTCTAGCGCGTTTTATAAACGCGTTTTAAGGCCTGTAACGCGTTTATAAAACGCGTTCGAGAGGAGAGAGAGAGGCGCGGTTTATAAACGCGTTGGAACTTTCTTCTTATTAAAAAAAATAAATAATTCTTTGTATTAAATTTTTTGATGTCTGAATTTTTATATTAAATAATTTCGGCACTAATCAGAGAATGCAAATACATTACCAATTAGATTATGTTCGGTTTCTAAAAAAATATATGTAGTTTCTTTTCATCTTCGTCAAACAATAACATCTTTTTTTAGAATTATTTTCATCCCACATTTCATAACTTGGATTTTAACTAAAGAATAAAAAGATTGCTGTATCTCATGATTCATGAACTTAAAAAAGCACGGCGGGATCTCAAATTTGAGTATCTTCTCTCCTAAACTCAACAAAAATGTGCTCTGTAGAAAATGATATAGCGAAAGAGAGGAGCGAGTAAAGATTAACAGTTTGCATCTAGCATTGAAGATGAGCGATCGATGACATCTAGAAGTGGAGAGATGAAAGTCATGAACGAGGGGAGAAGTTGGAAACAAGTGGGAATCGAGAAGAACTGCATTTGGAGCTGTTGGGAGAGACAATGTTAATATATTATTTATTTTGGTGACCTTTAATGGCAGTGGGAAATGGGAACGTAGGGGTGGATAACGTGTATAACGAAAACGGAATGGGGTCATTCTGTTTTCCGTTCCACTTCAATAACGGTACGAATCGGATGATTCGTGATTCGTTCCGTTTCGACGGAACGTGACGGAACGGCTATATTTACACTATAAAATGCACAAACAATCACGAAATACATTTCGTTATCCGTTCTGTTTGCGAAACGGAATGAAATTTCATTCCGTTATACGTTCCGTATGGACGGAACGGAACAATTTCGCGTATTCGCGGTATACCGCGCCCACCCCTATGGAAATGACTGAACGAGTCGGAAGTGACCTTTAAATTTAATGTGTTATATTTAATCACAACCATTGATCAAAATTTGATCCAACGGATGTTGATTTGTGACAGATGGGGGCAGTCGAAATTGGAGGCAGCTGAAATTGATTTGCACTTTCATCACATTTTTTTCCTTTATTTATTCGAATTGTGAAACAACTTCTTTTTTCAATTTTTATTGTCTAAATTTAACGAACCAATAAGAATAGTAATCATACCCATCTCTGTGGAATTGACATTTTTATTCTACTACAAACGACTAGTCGAGTACAAGATTAATTTGTTTGACCCTGGTTTACACCTCGATCAGTCATTTTGTACCAGATCTAGAAATTTTTTAGCGCGACTCACGTGAGCCGTGACTCACCATAATAAAACTCCCTCTGTAAACTCCAGCACAGAGAGGGCCTATGTGCCGAAGTTTTTGGATCGTCCGATCATAAATCTAACCATCCAGATTGAGGCGTTGAGGGAGCAAATCTGAACTCCGTGTCTCCATTATTTTAAAATTTTTTCCGTTCTCTCTCTGTTTTCTCCTCCGACTTTTTGAGTTTTAAGGTCCGCTCCAGAAAGAGAGATAAGGAAGAAAATAAAGGGAACTCGGTACTCTCTGATTTTGAAAGTAACCGATCTCTCCCTCTATTAATTTCCGTCGATACTCTTTTAATTTCCGTCGATTCTCTCCGAAGCAGCCTATCCGAACTATCCTTCCTTCCTTCGCTCCGAGTCACTCCAGAGCGGACCCTTAGACCTTTCTCTCCTTCTCCGACTCTCTCTCTTCTTCTCCCGTTCGTTCTCTCCGAGAAAGAAAACCTTATCTTGTCGAAGTCTCGAAGAGAGCTCCTCACTTCTTCCCTTCTTCTCGTAAAACTTTCCTCTTCTAATCCTAAAGATCTCCTTCAAAAGAAGCATGGCTGTCAGGTTTGGAGGTGGTGACAAGTAATTTTCGGTGACGAAACCTAGCATGTTGTCGGAAGGTGCAAATGGCCGTTGACAAGTAATTTCTCACATTCTTTTACCCCAGTCATGTGTATTTTGTCTTTGGTAATCTTTTTTTGGTTCAATTTTTTCATTTAGGGTTTGTCCCTTTTTCTTTGTTGCTATGCTGAATTCTGATTTATTAGTTTGTCAAAATTTGCATGAATTGCCATGGGTTTGCATCTTCTTGTCTAAATTTGCATGAATTGTCTAAATTAATTGATCCACTTTTTTAAAAATTTTGCTAATCTGTAATTTCATGGGAAAATTTTTTATGAATTTGCAATTGCAAATAGATGAAATAGGAACAATTTACAGTGTTGCTCATCTATGGTTTGTAATGATAAAATAGGAACAATTTACTAGCAAAGTGCTTGAACCATTACTGTTCCTTTTACCAGAACCATTACTGTTGGGGCAATTTAGTTATATATTTTTCTTGGGCATGCTAAGACCACTTACAGGACCCTTGCTATTTACCTCTTACCAAAATCATTTGTTGTAAGTTGCAAAAAGTAAATTAATTATTAAATAAATAACAAAGGAGCCTTCCTGTAAAATTTCAGAAGTAAAATATGTTTACATGTTCTGTTTCAGAAGTACTTAAAGTTTGTCAAGCATTTTAATTTTAAAGTTCTGCTCTAATAATTGGATTTTAAAATATGTTTACATGTTGTCTAATCTAATTTTTTTCATCTTACTTTGCCTCACAGTTATTTATTGTAATAGAGGATGTGCTAAAAAGAAATCAGGATGTAAACATTTTCCTTGCAAAAATCAATAGCAGCAGTGTTCAAGACAGATTTGCGAAAAAAAATTAAAGACAGTAGAAGCATGCATGTCACCTGCAAATATGTAAATAGGCATGTGATCAGTGATTGCATTATGTAATTAGGCATGTAAGTAGTTAAAGAATTTGCAATATGTAATTTGGGAGTTAATTATTGTAATTGTAATAATGATTTTGTTGTTATTTTTAAAATGTAATGTTTATTCAAACATCAGTGATTATTATAGCATGTATCTGTACCTGTGTACCTGCCACAAACGAGATGCACAGAAAATGCTAGTATCTAAACACAAACTAATAAAAAGAAAATACTAAACGAGATGCACAGATGAATTAATAATTGAAGTGTACCATACAACTCAAACGCATGCTCTTTTACATTCTATTTTACATGTTTTTTTTAAAATGGAACGCATAACTCAAACGCATAATTGAAGTGTACCATGCAATGCTTGCGGTACCAGAATCAGATTTTAACAAACACTTATTATATATTGCCTAAACTAGAATCAGATTTTAAGACTCATGTGCCTAAACCAGAATCAGATTTTAACAACTTGAAATGGTGTACAGCTTGAAATGAAGTTATAAAGATTGGCTACCATGCGCCTAAAATAGGATCAGATTTTAACATTACAGTACATGAAATCACACAATTAACAAACAACTATTTAAAGAAAATTATAACTTTTATAGTAATACAAGACATGAAGATTTGCAATAGCAATTAAAATGGATTCAAATGGATAAGTTCCTTGGTCAGCATCTAATTGCTCAATGGCTAACTTTTTATTTGTAAAATGGCACAATTGTTCAACGGTTGACTGTTCAGTGAAGGCAGAGAGAGATGTGACAAAGGGGAGTTCGATCTAGCAACGAGAGAGACACGGGTTTTATCTGGAGGCAACAAAGTTGAGTTACATCTGCCGGAGAGAGCCACGAACTGCAGCCACGAGAGATATTGTCGCCACGTTTTCTCCTTCTTCGAAGTTACATCTAGACATGCATAGAATTCTCTACTGGGACAAGCTTGTTGCCGCTATTTTCACAACTCATCCCTGTAATACAACATTAATAAAATATGATTACAAATCCAATTAATAGAACATACATTTGTTTGACCCTAAAATTTCGCGATTGGAGACACAGACCGATTTACGAGAAGTTAGAGAAAATCGTGAAAAATGGTAAATGGACTCCAAAAATCATGGAAAAATACCTAAAAATACAAGAGATGTTGAAGGAAATTATGGTGTCCCCAGAATGGTCAAATGAGCTACAGAGATCCTATTTTATGCAAAGAAACTCTTACATTTGTAGAAATTAAATAAAATAGGTGGAGGGGTCTTTTAAGAAAATTCTTGGTTCCATCAAATTCTACACGTTTTTATGAGGCTGTGTATTAAATTTCATGAAGAAACTCAATAAGGAAGGGGTCCAAACAATTTATTTGATTTCAGCTGGCTATGAAAATTAAGTAAAAATGGTTAATGGAGATGTCCATTAAAGGAATTGAATGGAGAGGGAGGTGAAAACTAATTTGAGTTCCCTCCTCACGGGAAGATGCTTGTATACGCCCGTTTCTAGGTGAACCAAGCACAGGGGGTCGTTGAAATTTAATTGGTGTACACAAAACCAAGAACACGCAAACTTTAGGCCAGAGACACTTCTCTCTCTGCCTTATTAAATTTGACGGGTAGGTCCCGCATCGAAGATCCTCCTCTCCAACTGAAAGGAAAGAAAATCACGGAGGAGAAAGAGGAGAGTGCAGCGCGTGCAACCGCCTCCAACGAAATATGTTCGAGCCCTATCCGAGTAGACCCCACCGCGACACAACGACGATATCCACTGCATTGGGCCTCAAAAGATCAAAAGTAGAGATCAATCGAGACTGTAACAGACCCGTAACCGCCATGGTCAAAGCTGGCACCTCCTCTGTTGACCGTCCCAAAACAAGCACAAATTGGCTGCCTCTCAACCCTTGGATCAGATGGCGATCCGTGTGCCTCCCAACTGACGGCTCAGATGCAGCAGAATCGCAAGCCACTTGAAGAAGCTACTCAGCCCTCATAGCCTATAAATACCCCCTTTTTCACACGAGGCCCCGGGGGGCTTCCATTTTTTTTCTTTCATACACAGAGGCTCTGTTCACAACTTCTTCTTCTCCACAGATCAAAAGCTTAGGATTAGAACACACACAATAGGTTAGCACAGAAGCATTTCATCGAATAGCTAGTAGGCATAGTAATAGATTGAAATTAGGAGAAGAGAAGAGCTCAAGCTTGTAATTGACGAAAGTTCAGGTATGAAATCGATGTTCTTTTGATGTTGAAACAGCGAATTTGAAGGTTCTTCAATCGAAATGGTTGTATTTGAGTTGAAATCGTGGCTTTCTTGATTCGTTTTACTATGTGCATTTGAAAATTCTAATCTTGTATCTTGGATTGATTTGATCTCTGCCTTCTCCTTTATTAATTCCTTGATAAGATTCGATTGCGCACAGCGCATGAGAATCTGATTCAAGTATTGTACATCTCTAGCCGATCTTTAATGATATATGTGCAGTAAAGAATAAACAGCATAGTTTTAAATTGCTCAGTTGTTTCCTTGATTGCGCCCAGCGCATGAGAGGAGCAAGAGAGATTTCGTAGTCGTGAATCTGTTCAGAAGTCCTTATAGGATAGATCGCCAGGATCGTGCTTTATTGAATAGATTTAAATATGCATGTTCTTTGCTTTTTGATAGGTAAATCTGAATCTTAAATTTGATGTTTAAAATTTGTATTTTGATTTCCTCATGATCTAAGATTGAAATTGAGTTTCGACTGCGCCCAGCGCATGAGAGATCTCAATTAAATCACTAAAATCAATAATAGTTAAAGATCGTCGATGCCTCAGTTGTACTCAGACTGCGCACAGCGCATGAAGAGTTCAATTGAGATGAACTTGTATAAGGTAGCTCCTTAGCACTAGCTTTGGAGCCCTTATGCAGGTAGTGTTGCTTTAATTGAGCACATGATGAGCATAGGCAGTCATGCTCGTGATATGCTTAATTAAATATACACTAAATTGTTCTATACTCTCTCCAAATTAGGAATAACAAAACAAAGGACCTGTTTGTAAAAGTCGGATCTAGACTTGAAGAGATAATGGTACATTGACAGTTTATCGAATGAGTCAGTGAATAAAGTCATAGGGATGCATTTTGCCTAATTTTAGAAATTGTCAAAAACAAGGGATCTAAGTGAAGTTTCTGGTCATTTTTGATTGAGGATAAATTTTACTGTTGTTGCTGTTGACATCATTTTGATATTATAGAAGGTACTTTTACCAAGAAATAAATTTCATTTTTGTTCCTTTACGTAGTTTGTACTTACATCAGAAATCAGGTAAGGGCTATATCATGAAGTCCTGGCAATATAAGTGTATTATGAAGAAGTTCACTTACAGGAAAATAAGAATATCAGTTTATCAGATTTCTTTATGTGACCTTGTCAGACCAAGTGTTTATGTTGTCATGGCGACTCTGGAATTTCTTAACACTTCTTGTAATTTTAGAGAGGTTCATGTGAAAAACAAATAATTGTTGAGGAAATTGCATTTCTTATGCCTACCCTTACTGTTAATTTGCTGGACGATGTAGCTGCTCTAAGTGGAATAATTTGTCAGTAGGAGACTAAGTATAGACGTTTGTATATTGCGCGACTAACCTAGAGTAACAATGTGTTTTTACATGTGTAGTGCGAGGTGTCACTGATTTTCATTTTACTATTGTTATCAAAGCATAACCCATAACCTTGTTACATGAGCATGCCGTAGGTGACCTGGAAGTGAAATTGAGATAGTATATTTAATCATACGTTTATTACCAACTGGTGCTTACTAAGAAGGGCAAATAATAAAAGACTACTTTGTAAAGTATATCGTGTGTGACTTTTAATACCAAGTTGTTCCCTGCCGATTACTCATAGACGAATTCTGAAGTCAATATCTTTTCTTCTCCGTACCGACCAAGTGATTCCCATGCCAAATGAAGCTGACGCATTGCTAACCGAGACCACCATTATCTTTGTCTTTGTCCCGCGACGCCGTAGAACCCTTTCTCATCAGTTATGGCGGTTGGAATCGCTCTTGGATCTAAACCCGTTAACACACGAACCCGCTTCCATTTCTGCTCGAAGCTCAGCGCGCGAGAGACTCCTTGATCCTTTGTGGCACATAACTATAAAACCCATATTGCTGACCCCTGTCAATTGATGAAGTGCTGGAGTATTTAAAAACAGAGGAGATCAGGCCCAAGACGAAGCCCACAAGAGAGGAACTAGAGGACGGCCTATTTCTAGAAATTAAATTTGCTTGTCACCTCAGCCGAAGTCAATGACGTGGCCCAATAGGAAAAAGACAAACGAGTAGAAACCTTAGAAAATTATTAAAAATAATAGAGAGCCCCCTAAAAATATAAACAACACATCCATAAAATTCTAAAAATCCAAATAAACTGGTTTCACTAATACATTGATACGAAAAGATGTCAAAGTAGTGGCCTTTTGTATTTTTGAAGTATTTTCGCTTTAAAAATGAATTCTATAAAATGAAATAAACCCTTTTATAAAACGCTAGGTATTTTCAAAGCTAAGATTTCAAATATACTACTTTCAAAAACTAAATATAATATACTCAAGTATAAAAAGTATTTTCAAAAGTCTAAAAGATTTCAAGTATCTAGTATGCTCGATTATGGATATTTTCAAAAGACTAAATGATTTTGAAAACGATATCTTCTAAAGTCAAATATCTTCCAAGCTTAAGTATTTTGAAATAGAAAAGTGTTTTCAAAGATCAAAAGTGCAAAAGGCCAAAGTGAATAAAATCACCAATATCCCAAGTGAAATCTCAGAAATTAAAAGTCTAAACACGAAACCCAAAGTCAAAGCCGAAACCTCTCCGTTTGAGGAAAAGTCCCTCACTAAGGTTGAGATCGACCTTAGATGACTCAGAAAACGAATTCTTACGGGCCCCCTCGTCCAAAGAATTCTATTTCTGTTCTCATAAGAAGACCGATGAAGATGGTCCCGAGAACCGACTCTTATTAAGAAGACCGATGAAGATGGTCCCTAGGGTCGTTAAAGAACCAACTCTTATTAAGAAGACCGATTAAGATGGTCCCTAGGGTTGTAAAAGAACCAACTTTCGTCGAGTAGCCATCAAAGAGGACCCGAAGGTTGTAAAACTTCTCTTGTTCTCATAAGAAGACCGACCAAGATGGTCCCGAGAACCGACTCTTATTAAGAAGACCGATGAAGATGGTCCCTAGGGTCGTTAAAGAACCAACTCTTATTAAGAAGACCGATGAAGATGGTCCCTAGGGTTGTAAAAGAACCAACTTTCGTCGAGTAGCCATCAAAGAGGACCCGAAGGTTGTAAAACTTCTCTTTTGTTCTCACAAGAAGACCGACTAAGATGGTCCCGAGAACCGACTCTTATTAAGAAGACCGATGAAGATGGTCCCTAGGGTCGTTAAAGAACCAACTCTTATTAAGAAGACCGATGAAGATGGTCCCTAGGGTTGTAAAAGAACCAACTTTCGTCGTTGCCGCCCAAGAGGCCCCGAAGGTTGTAAAACTCCTTTTCACTCTCACAAGAAGGCCAGTCATAGCCCCGAGAGTTCACCATGAATAACCTCAAGAGAAGCCTTCCCCTTTCATCAACCAAAAACCTCTTCTAAACCAAAAATCCATTCCCTTCTTCTGGTCAAGTCAGAAGTCTTTTGTCGATCCTTAATTGGGTCCCGTCCATTGAGTTTGGTACCATCAATTAAGTCCTCCGCGATAACACTCCATAAGCCTATTTCCTTAGCCCATTATGTCAATACCCTTTATGTCCCTTAATCAGAGGTTCTCGTAGGCAACTACGGGGTAATTAACAGTAGGGGCTTGCGCCTACTGGAAAGAAAGGACCCGCTAAATCAAGAAACTTCTTTAAGTAGCGACTCTGTATAGGGTTCTCTTGTTTCGAGAGATACCCGCCATAGAGATCGAAACCTTAAGGGAGGTGAATCTAAGGCTATGTTCCCATTGTTCTTCGAGAAATTCCTTCGAGGAGAATAATGACGAAAAAGCCGCGACAGATTCTCTGGCACGCCCGGTGGGACCTCTTTCTCCTCTCATCTTTGGGATTCGAAGGGCGACGTAAGGGCTAAGGAAATTTTAATGAGCACTCCTAACGGTAACATTTGAGTTGGTGTTATTGCAGGTTGAAATGGCATTCGCACCTATCCACACTTTCAAGCCGACAGGAGTTCTCCAGATCGGAGGAGTGCCGATCTGCTACAACGACGAATTCACAATTGGAGGCATGCCATTTGGACATTCCTACGTGCCCGTCGTTCAAGTCCGTGATGGTACTTTCCAACTGGCAAAGGTTGTGATGGAGGAACCGCTTGAGGAAGTGATGGAAGTCTCCAACACTGTGGAAGATCCCATGGAGATTGATGTCACCAAAGAAGAAGAATGGTCCATTATCCCTCACAAACGGGCTCACTCGAGCTCAACTCCTTTTTCTCAAAGACGTCAATGCAACCGTCGCTCTCCTCCCAAGAAGACGGTTGTGAAGAAGGTGTACGCGCCAATCTCCCAAAGTGCAAGAACAATGAGGAAGGTTCAACGGGCCTATAAGAATGAATTGGAGACAAGGCCCAATTTGCCAGTGAGCAATCCTTTCGCCTCGCTCCGTTTGGTGCGAAAGAACTCGCCCGTGGCCATACTCAAGACCATGGAAGAGTTCCCTCAAGAATACCAAGCACAATTTAGGGGAAGAAGTCCACAAAACCGGCAATCGGTGAAGGAAAGATTGGTATTCCCGCGAGTATCAGCCCGCAATCGACTGGGGCCCAAGGGTCAAAAGGAAGGATCATCCTCCGTGCACCAAAGACTGGAGCAAAGGATCAAACCGGTCAAAGAGAGATTGGGACCCAAGAAGATGTGGGTGCCCAGACAGAAAGCTCAACCAATGGAGGTGGATCAAGAGCCAAGAAATAAAAAGAGACATGTGGCACGCGAGGATGGTCAACTTTTGGTTCACGCTCGAGTTCACATGGTGGAGATAAGCGAAGAACATGAAATGCACGCTTTTGTGAATATGGCTAGTGATGGAGAAATCCCATTTACTAAGAAAAATAGCAAAGATAAGCAAGATCGCGCCTCTTCAAGCCATCTTCTAAATGGAGAAGGTCCGACAGAAGATGAAGAAAGAGATGTGAATGGTGAAGATCGTTGGAACGAGGGCGAAAGGCCGAAGTTGATGAGTATCATAGAAAGAAATGAAAAGAAGATGGCGGCTATGATGGATGAAAGAGAAAAAGAAAGAAAGATGTTCAAGAAAATGTACAAGCTTCTCGAGAAGAAGAAATTGCTTGAAGATCTTGAAAGGGAGGGATCTTCTAGTGAAGAAGAAGATGAGTACAAGGGGAAGGTACTTAAGGAAAGGAGAAGTAAGAGTAGATATGAGTACTCCGATGAAGGAGAAGAAAGGCCTAAAAGGAGGTTCTCCAAAGAAAGAAGGAATAGGCATAAGTATGAATCATCAGAAGAGGATGAAGAGAAGGCATACCGAAGGTATCTTAAAGGAAGAAGAAACAAAGTGAGATACGAACCAAGTGAAGAAGAAATGCTCGAGCGTAGGCATCGGACTGGGGCAAGATGGCCCGATTCAACCAAGCAAGTCATTCAAGAAATGATCAACCTACAGCTTCAGGCCACGGGAGCGGGCCGATTTGCTAATTTGCGCAAGAGATGTGGAAGACCATACCCTAAGGAATATGAGCACATTCCTTATCCCCTTGGCTACTAAGTGCCAAAATTCAACCTATTCGATGGAACGGGTAAAGAAAGCATCACGCCCGATCAGCATCTAATCCAATTTCGTAATGCATGTGGTAACACCGCCCATGATGAAGCTCTCTTACTCAAACAATTCTCCCAAAGCCTCACTGGGGCAGCATTCGAGTGGTACTCATCTCTCGAGAATGATTCCGTGGACACATGGGAAGAGATAGAGGATTTGTTTAGAGCCAAGTTCGCCATGGTCAACCAAAGGCTCCTCGTAGCCGATGTTGCGTGCGAAAAGCCAAAGCCTGGCGAAGCACCACTCGATTACATCAACCGATGGAGAAACATGCACATTAGGTATTCCCATCAGATGCCTGAAAGGGAAGCAGTTGAGTTCTTGATAAGGAATCTCGATGATTGGATAAGGCGACCTCTCTCGGGAAGTGACATTTACACCTATGAAGACCTAGTGACTCGAGTTGCAAGGGTTGTGCACATTGGCCCTCCTAAAGAGACACAAGACTATAGAAATGAACCAAGGAATAGAGCACAAGGGCCGATCAAAGTGGCGGGTGCTAATGAAGCTTCAACAAGCCAAGGTGGTGGCCAGAGAAATTACCGCAACAATGATGACAATAGCAATAGCAACAATGGCAACGGAAATGGTCGCGCCACTACACTCAATGAACGATTGAGTAGGCCATATTCATTCAAAAAGGAGAAAACTGCGGCTCTTCTAAAGCAACTCCTAGAAGGAAAAGCCATTGAGTTGCCAGTATGCAAAAGGTTCGAAGAAATGTATAAGACATATGATCCGACCTATTGTGCCTATCATAGAGTCATAGGTCATCCAACGGGCGATTGCTACGTCTTTAAGAACATAGCGGAAAAGATGATTAAACAAGGGGACTTGATCTTGCCCGAAAGTTACAAGCAAGCACCAGCTCCACACGCACAGGCCAATGCGGTGGCACGAAGGGACAATCCAAGACGAAATGTGGAATGCAATGTCATAGTGGATGACGAAATGGGAATGCATGGTTTCGTCCACACAAGTGGCGAAACTCTTGTGACAAATGAGGAAGGAATTGAGTCACAAGTAAAAATGGTGGAGCAAGATGAGGAAGTTTCTCATAATGAACAAGTGAACCTATATATGGAAGAAAGTGATGAAGAAATGAATGATAAAGGAATAGAGCAAGCGAGTGCATCAGAAGAGGGTGAGAAATCAATGTTAAAAAGAGAAATAAAGAAATTGAAAATGGAAAAAGAGAAGTTGGAAAAGGAAATAAAGAGATTGAATGAGAAGATATTAAAAGTAGAAGAAAAAAGGGCAGAAGACAGTTCAAAGGAGGGAGAATTTATTGACTTCCTACAAAGGAAAGGGCTATATGGTGAGTTCGCATTTGGAATGCGCGATTCGTCATCAAAAGAGGAGTTAGTTGAGAAATCCTTTGAAGGAAAAAATGAGGAAGGCATGCCAAACCTAAAAGTAAACAAGAACGAACAAGAAGTGATACCTGATGGAGAGGGGATACCCGAAGGTATGTTGGATGTTAAGTCTAAAAGAAGGGTGATGAGGGCGGAATTGCTAAATGAAAAACCCAGAAAAAGAGAAACCGCCTCTGAGTACATCAATCGGTGGAGGTCAATGAACCTTAAGTGCGAGCACCAAATGCCAGAAGAAGAGGGGGTAGGAATTATGTTGCAAAATTTGGAGAGATGGATGAAACGACACCTCGTCATGGCTGACATTCATACATATGAGAGGCTTGCCAAGAAAGTACATGAATTAGAAAAAATAGGACCTCCACGAGAAGTTCACTTTTCAAGAGGCCAATGGAAGAAAGATAAGGGTAGCCATAGTACCAATCCAAAACCCCTTCTGTCATTAGCAAAGTCAACCAGTAAACCATATTCCTTTAAGAAGAAAATAGTTCGAGGGATATTCGATGATATGGTGAAAAAGAATTTGCTCAAATTGCCACGATGCAAGCGTGAAAATGAAAAGGAGAGGACAGACGATCCTAATTTTTGTCCCTATCATAGGATCCTAGGGCATAAAATCGAGGATTGTTGGGTGTTCAAAGACTGGATTGAAAAGCAATATCAAGGAGGTGTGTTGTCTCTTTCCCCGCGTGATCTACAGGAACCGGCACCTCATGTGTAAAGAGGCACTTCGTTCACAAACTACCTCGAAGACTTGTCCCTTAGGACCTATTCTCTAAAGGCCAAAAATTATTCCATAAAAAAAAAACAAAAAAACAAAACAACCAAAACCTTTATACATATATCTCATCTACAATAAGGCCTAGTCCAATAAAACCCAAAACTCCATTAAAATCCATCCAAAAGTCCATGACAATCAAAACCTATTAAATCCAAAACTATGTACATAACCCAATAAAACCTTAGAATAAAATCCCAACGAAAACGTTAGGATCCAATAAAACCAAAAATCCAAAACCTTAACTTAACCTTTTAGCTAAAACCCAAGAAACAAGGTATTATGTCCGGTCGGGCTAATGCTTGTAAGGGTGTTTCGTTCTTTTGAACATCATGGAACATTCCTTTGCAAGGCCCAAAATAAACAAGGCAGTTGTAGATAAATAAAGTTCAATAAAAGTCCTCAACCTTTAGAACATGTTAGATAAGAATTTGTCCCGCCGGGCCTAAGTGTAAAGGAGTGTTCTTGTCCTTTTGGACGTTCATAGGGCATTTCCAATACAAAGGCCTACATTATTTTTATAATAAAACACACAAGAGTTCCTTTTGCAACCGATGACGGACTCTTATGATTCTTGAGGGTGCAAAGTTATGCTACTAATATTGTTCGCATTGTGAAGATAGTTATAAGAGAGAAATGCCACACTGGGGCAAAGACAAGCAATCAACCATGTTGAAGCGCAAAACGGTGAACAATCACACTGGGGCAGCCGCAAAGCACGCAAGACAAGTAAAGAAGAAAATAGAGAGTTCCATTCAGCGAAGGAAGATACATCACTACAACTATTGCATAAAGAATCCTAATGCAAGAGAAGCTTAAATAACAACTGATGGCGACTAAAGGGATACAAAATGGAGACATAAAAGCGCCCTAAGAAGACACTGGGGCAGGGCCAAGCAAGATGACCATTCATTCTGGGGCAGCAACGACCTCACCAACAACCGCAGCTCCTCCACCGGCCAAGTTGTTAAGAGTTGTGGAGATAGCTTGAAGCATGCCTTCCAAAGCATCCATACGGGCATTCAATTCCCCGAAGCACTGATCAATCAAACCCCGAATCGAGACAGGGGCAGGGTCATCAAGGGCCATCATGGCAGAATTATCATCCGGTGGAGAATCAACCTCTATGGGGTCGTATTGATTAGGAGCCGCATTAGGAAGCAAGATGTAGTCATTCACAGGTTGGTTGGGGTCAGGAACCAGCATGCCCATTGAAGATTCAACCCACCCGATAAGTGGCAATGAAAGAAGAAGGTTGAAGGGATGTGCCACATCAGCATCTGAAACACGATTGCCCCACAACATGTCAGGCACACAGATACGAGCCCTAAGCATAAGAGCTTCGATGAGGTGACCATAAGGAAGCGGCTCTCGATCAGAGATAACCACTTGGTGCATGTGGAAGAGAATCATGTGAGCCAGGTTGATAGGCCACTGCTTTTGGATCAGATTACGGAGATAAAAGAGACTCCCTGGTTTCGCAAGATGGGTCATTGCTCCTTGCGGAAAGATGATGTCATTGACTACCAAGAAGAGAAACCTAAAAGTCATGACAAAAGGAGATGTATAAAGGGAAAAGAAGAGGAGTTGGTACGAAACACAACCAAAGAAGAATGCGAGTAAAAGATAAAGAGAAAGGAAGAAATAAGAAGATACCTATGAAGAGCGGGCAAATGGAAAGTAGACACCCTTTCTACATCAGGAGCCGCCGCCCGGAACCATTGGCGACATTCCTGATAACTACCAAAACCTTGAGGCCATCTCTGATAAGCATAAACAGTGGAACCATTGGCAGTATTGGCAACCTGCAAGTAATTGTCCAAATCTCCAACCGTGATGTGAAAGAAACAGCCAAACAAATAAGAAGAGGCTAAAGGAGTTCCAAAGTGGTTGAACGAGATCCTAAGATTGGCATAAAAGAGGCGAGTAATTCTAGGGTGATATGGCTGATCACAGTCGGCCAGGCCAGCCAAACTCCATGAATCCAACCAACCCCTAATAAGATTCACTTGCTCCACTGGTATCCTCCTCATAGGGCGAAAGAAGTAGCAATCAGCCACAGGCCGCTCTTCATTGCCCATGTCGTTGTAGTAAGAAAGGAAGGCAGTCTCGTCACGGAAAAGATAGCGGTTATCGGGAGTAAGGGACCAGTCTGGAAAAGTGGAATCCAGACGCAAGACAGAAGAACTAGAATCTCCTCTAGCACGTTTGGATGAAGGAGTAGAAGACATGGTGATAAGTGGTTGGAAAAGTATAGAAGAAGATGAAAGGGTACGGTGAATTTGGATAAAGAAGAGAAGAGAACAAAAGTGTGCTTATATAGACATGATAAGAGGAAGGTTGTAGTTGGAGTTAATCGCGAACGCGCGAACGTGTGAAGAAAGTTAAGGCTGTAGTGGCAAGAAGTGGAAAGAAACCGTTCAATTTAGTGCTAGAAAGAAACGGTATGAAGTTAAGAAGGCGTAGAAGAGGTGGAAGTACTCAAGGCCGGTGTCAGAAGAAAACAACCAAAAAGAGGAGTCAAGGCCCATGTAGGTTCAGGCCCAAGGAAAGACAGGAGCGGGCCAAATACCCTAACCTAAATTGTGGAGTGGATCTATGTGCGTTCGAGATTCTAAAAGAAGAAAGAAGAAAGAAGGAAGGAAAATGAGTATGGGCCAAATTCCCATATCTCTTGAAGAAGCGGCGGTAAGAGTAAGATTATTCGAACCTCGCGAGACAAGTGAGGAGAAGGTCTTGAGTGCGAAAGCCCAACCAACGCAAGAATGATGAGGTATTCGTTTCATTGCAAAAAGAAGAAGGAGAAGGGATACCTTGAGCGCGGAAGCTCAATCAGACTGGAAAAGAGAAGGAAAGGAATTACTTGTTGCATCGCAATCAAGTACGCAAAGAAACCTCGAGCGCGAGAACTCAGACAAGCACAAGATCAACCAAATATCGCAAGGCAAAGAAGCACAACGCTCCCACAAAAGCAAGTATCCAAGTTCACCAATAACCAAACATGCAAGCATCGCGAGCATTCAAGCGTCACGAGCCACAGTCTGATCATGTGCCACGATGCTCCTCTCACGAGCCCCTGCCAAATCAAGAAATACAAGACCTTATAGTTCCACCGGCAACAAAAATACAAGGCCCCAAAATGAAGGCGAGCGTAGCTCAACCCAACCAAATCCAAATTCTTGCGAAAACTCGACAAAACCGTCATGCAACTTATTCGAGTACATACAAGGGGTCAAGAAGGGGCCACCAGAGTACGCTGTTCTGCCCAAGGTTCTCACAACCTACTCTGGTGGGGGGCATTTGTTTGACCCTAAAATTTCGCGATTGGAGACACAGACCGATTTACGAGAAGTTAGAGAAAATCGTGAAAAATGGTAAATGGACTCCAAAAATCATGGAAAAATACCTAAAAATACAAGAGATGTTGAAGGAAATTATGGTGTCCCCAGAATGGTCAAATGAGCTACAGAGATCCTATTTTATGCAAAGAAACTCTTACATTTGGAGAAATTAAATAAAATAGGTGGAGGGGTCTTTTAAGAAAATTCTTGGTTCCATCAAATTCTACACGTTTTTATGAGGCTGTGTATTAAATTTCATGAAGAAACTCAATAAGGAAGGGGTCCAAACAATTTATTTGATTTCAGCTGGCTATGAAAATTAAGTAAAAATGGTTAATGGAGCTGTCCATTAAAGGAATTGAATGGAGAGGGAGGTGAAAACTAATTTGAGTTCCCTCCTCACGGGAAGATGCTTGTATACGCCCGTTTCTAGGTGAACCAAGCACAGGGGGTCGTTGAAATTTAATTGGTGTACACAAGACCAAGAACACGCAAACTTTAGGCCAGAGACACTTCTCTCTCTGCCTTATTAAATTTGACGGGTAGGTCCCGCATCGAAGATCCTCCTCTCCAACTGAAAGGAAAGAAAATCACGGAGGAGAAAGAGGAGAGTGCAGCGCGTGCAACCGCCTCCAACGAAATATGTTCGAGCCCTATCCGAGTAGACCCCACCGCGACACAACGACGATATCCACTGCATTGGGCCTCAAAAGATCAAAAGTAGAGATCAATCGAGACTGTAACAGGCCCGTAACCGCCATGGTCAAAGCTGGCACCTCCTCTGTTGACCGTCCCAAAACAAGCACAAATTGGCTGCCTCTCAACCCTTGGATCAGATGGCGATCCGTGTGCCTCCCAACTGACGGCTCAGATGCAGCAGAATCGCAAGCCACTTGAAGAAGCTACTCAGCCCTCATAGCCTATAAATACCCCCTTTTTCACACGAGGCCCCGGGGGGCTTCCATTTTTTTTCTTTCATACACAGAGGCTCTGTTCACAACTTCTTCTTCTCCACAGATCAAAAGCTTAGGATTAGAACACACACAATAGGTTAGCACAGAAGCATTTCATCGAATAGCTAGTAGGCATAGTAATAGATTGAAATTAGGAGAAGAGAAGAGCTCAAGCTTGTAATTGACGAAAGTTCAGGTATGAAATCGATGTTCTTTTGATGTTGAAACAGCGAATTTGAAGGTTCTTCAATCGAAATGGTTGTATTTGAGTTGAAATCGTGGCTTTCTTGATTCGTTTTACTATGTGCATTTGAAAATTCTAATCTTGTATCTTGGATTGATTTGATCTCTGCCTTCTCCTTTATTAATTCCTTGATAAGATTCGATTGCGCACAGCGCATGAGAATCTGATTCAAGTATTGTACATCTCTAGCCGATCTTTAATGATATATGTGCAGTAAAGAATAAACAGCATAGTTTTAAATTGCTCAGTTGTTTCCTTGATTGCGCCCAGCGCATGAGAGGAGCAAGAGAGATTTCGTAGTCGTGAATCTGTTCAGAAGTCCTTATAGGATAGATCGCCAGGATCGTGCTTTATTGAATAGATTTAAATATGCATGTTCTTTGCTTTTTGATAGGTAAATCTGAATCTTAAATTTGATGTTTAAAATTTGTATTTTGATTTCCTCATGATCTAAGATTGAAATTGAGTTTCGACTGCGCCCAGCGCATGAGAGATCTCAATTAAATCACTAAAATCAATAATAGTTAAAGATCGTCGATGCCTCAGTTGTACTCAGACTGCGCACAGCGCATGAAGAGTTCAATTGAGATGAACTTGTATAAGGTAGCTCCTTAGCACTAGCTTTGGAGCCCTTATGCAGGTAGTGTTGCTTTAATTGAGCACATGATGAGCATAGGCAGTCATGCTCGTGATATGCTTAATTAAATATACACTAAATTGTTCTATACTCTCTCCAAATTAGGAATAACAAAACAAAGGACCTGTTTGTAAAAGTCGGATCTAGACTTGAAGAGATAATGGTACATTGACAGTTTATCGAATGAGTCAGTGAATAAAGTCATAGGGATGCATTTTGCCTAATTTTAGAAATTGTCAAAAACAAGGGATCTAAGTGAAGTTTCTGGTCATTTTTGATTGAGGATAAATTTTACTGTTGTTGCTGTTGACATCATTTTGATATTATAGAAGGTACTTTTACCAAGAAATAAATTTCATTTTTGTTCCTTTACGTAGTTTGTACTTACATCAGAAATCAGGTAAGGGCTATATCATGAAGTCCTGGCAATATAAGTGTATTATGAAGAAGTTCACTTACAGGAAAATAAGAATATCAGTTTATCAGATTTCTTTATGTGACCTTGTCAGACCAAGTGTTTATGTTGTCATGGCGACTCTGGAATTTCTTAACACTTCTTGTAATTTTAGAGAGGTTCATGTGAAAAACAAATAATTGTTGAGGAAATTGCATTTCTTATGCCTACCCTTACTGTTAATTTGCTGGACGATGTAGCTGCTCTAAGTGGAATAATTTGTCAGTAGGAGACTAAGTATAGACGTTTGTATATTGCGCGACTAACCTAGAGTAACAATGTGTTTTTACATGTGTAGTGCGAGGTGTCACTGATTTTCATTTTACTATTGTTATCAAAGCATAACCCATAACCTTGTTACATGAGCATGCCGTAGGTGACCTGGAAGTGAAATTGAGATAGTATATTTAATCATACGTTTATTACCAACTGGTGCTTACTAAGAAGGGCAAATAATAAAAGACTACTTTGTAAAGTATATCGTGTGTGACTTTTAATACCAAGTTGTTCCCTGCCGATTACTCATAGACGAATTCTGAAGTCAATATCTTTTCTTCTCCGTACCGACCAAGTGATTCCCATGCCAAATGAAGCTGACGCATTGCTAACCGAGACCACCATTATCTTTGTCTTTGTCCCGCGACGCCGTAGAACCCTTTCTCATCAGTTATGGCGGTTGGAATCGCTCTTGGATCTAAACCCGTTAACACACGAACCCGCTTCCATTTCTGCTCGAAGCTCAGCGCGCGAGAGACTCCTTGATCCTTTGTGGCACATAACTATAAAACCCATATTGCTGACCCCTGTCAATTGATGAAGTGCTGGAGTATTTAAAAACAGAGGAGATCAGGCCCAAGACGAAGCCCACAAGAGAGGAACTAGAGGACGGCCTATTTCTAGAAATTAAATTTGCTTGTCACCTCAGCCGAAGTCAATGACGTGGCCCAATAGGAAAAAGACAAACGAGTAGAAACCTTAGAAAATTATTAAAAATAATAGAGAGCCCCCTAAAAATATAAACAACACATCCATAAAATTCTAAAAATCCAAATAAACTGGTTTCACTAATACATTGATACGAAAAGATGTCAAAGTAGTGGCCTTTTGTATTTTTGAAGTATTTTCGCTTTAAAAATGAATTCTATAAAATGAAATAAACCCTTTTATAAAACGCTAGGTATTTTCAAAGCTAAGATTTCAAATATACTACTTTCAAAAACTAAATATAATATACTCAAGTATAAAAAGTATTTTCAAAAGTCTAAAAGATTTCAAGTATCTAGTATGCTCGATTATGGATATTTTCAAAAGACTAAATGATTTTGAAAACGATATCTTCTAAAGTCAAATATCTTCCAAGCTTAAGTATTTTGAAATAGAAAAGTGTTTTCAAAGATCAAAAGTGCAAAAGGCCAAAGTGAATAAAATCACCAATATCCCAAGTGAAATCTCAGAAATTAAAAGTCTAAACACGAAACCCAAAGTCAAAGCCGAAACCTCTCCGTTTGAGGAAAAGTCCCTCACTAAGGTTGAGATCGACCTTAGATGACTCAGAAAACGAATTCTTACGGGCCCCCTCGTCCAAAGAATTCTATTTCTGTTCTCATAAGAAGACCGATGAAGATGGTCCCGAGAACCGACTCTTATTAAGAAGACCGATGAAGATGGTCCCTAGGGTCGTTAAAGAACCAACTCTTATTAAGAAGACCGATTAAGATGGTCCCTAGGGTTGTAAAAGAACCAACTTTCGTCGAGTAGCCATCAAAGAGGACCCGAAGGTTGTAAAACTTCTCTTGTTCTCATAAGAAGACCGACCAAGATGGTCCCGAGAACCGACTCTTATTAAGAAGACCGATGAAGATGGTCCCTAGGGTCGTTAAAGAACCAACTCTTATTAAGAAGACCGATGAAGATGGTCCCTAGGGTTGTAAAAGAACCAACTTTCGTCGAGTAGCCATCAAAGAGGACCCGAAGGTTGTAAAACTTCTCTTTTGTTCTCACAAGAAGACCGACTAAGATGGTCCCGAGAACCGACTCTTATTAAGAAGACCGATGAAGATGGTCCCTAGGGTCGTTAAAGAACCAACTCTTATTAAGAAGACCGATGAAGATGGTCCCTAGGGTTGTAAAAGAACCAACTTTCGTCGTTGCCGCCCAAGAGGCCCCGAAGGTTGTAAAACTCCTTTTCACTCTCACAAGAAGGCCAGTCATAGCCCCGAGAGTTCACCATGAATAACCTCAAGAGAAGCCTTCCCCTTTCATCAACCAAAAACCTCTTCTAAACCAAAAATCCATTCCCTTCTTCTGGTCAAGTCAGAAGTCTTTTGTCGATCCTTAATTGGGTCCCGTCCATTGAGTTTGGTACCATCAATTAAGTCCTCCGCGATAACACTCCATAAGCCTATTTCCTTAGCCCATTATGTCAATACCCTTTATGTCCCTTAATCAGAGGTTCTCGTAGGCAACTACGGGGTAATTAACAGTAGGGGCTTGCGCCTACTGGAAAGAAAGGACCCGCTAAATCAAGAAACTTCTTTAAGTAGCGACTCTGTATAGGGTTCTCTTGTTTCGAGAGATACCCGCCATAGAGATCGAAACCTTAAGGGAGGTGAATCTAAGGCTATGTTCCCATTGTTCTTCGAGAAATTCCTTCGAGGAGAATAATGACGAAAAAGCCGCGACAACATTCAAAATTAAAAAGCCTCACAGTAGTAGTTTTATTTTAGGACAGATCATTAATTAAAAGGATTCAAAATTAATAGCCTGAATAGAGAGAATGTGCGGTTGCATTGATCATCTTTAATTACAGAATACTCAGGGGTATATATAACCCCAAATAACAGTAACCTAGTACACATTCTCTTAACAAATAATAAAAATTATATTACTACTGCTGCAAACTTTGCACTTTTACTTGGAATTAAAAAAGTTTATAAATAACAACTCAAACCAACATAGAACTTCACTTCATTCAGACTAGACAAAAATAATATAATGATAACCAGGTTACATATGCCAAGCAAGTGATAGCTTCTGAAGAATCAAGAGGTCATAAGAATTGGATTAAAAAATTTATATTCATCAAAGCTACCGAAATTTCAGTTTTATTACAGAAGCTATAAGCAGATTTCCAATTTAACAAATTCTCCATGTAGGGACAGTGCCTACGCTAAATTGAACAAATTATTGCTCATAGGGATAGATCCTAATAACTGTCTATTGTGAAATATTGAAAACAACAGACACAAATTTCGCACCAATCACAAATCAACATAGCTTATACTGGTTTAAAAATTTCCAAAGAGCTTAACTTGACAGCTAATAATAGCAAAATTAAGAAACAAAGCAAACCAAATTAACAAATAGCGAAGAAATTAACCTTGAATTAAAGAAAACTAGCAAAATTCGCTTATAATTAGAGAATTTCTTACTTCAATCGAGCTTCAAGAGTTGAGAACTTGAGGCGACAAGGCAGGGATAGAGTAGGATTTGAGGAAACAAGGCAGAGAGCACAACTACTCGGGTGATTTGAGGAGAGGGGTTGGATCTGCATTTCTCGTATGATTTTGGAGGAGTCGATGGAGAGAGAGCACGTCAACACGACGAGGAGGAGTCGGGAAGAAGTGCTGCTAGGTTTTTTTTTTTTTTGAGA
Organism: Rhynchospora pubera; assembly: GCA_028095005.1. Classification (NCBI taxonomy): domain Eukaryota; kingdom Viridiplantae; phylum Streptophyta; class Magnoliopsida; order Poales; family Cyperaceae; genus Rhynchospora; species Rhynchospora pubera. The sequence continues at coordinate 105,149,566 of CM051459.1, forward strand.
AAATTGGTTTTATGCCGCTCCAAAACAATCTAATTCTAAATATTCCATTACAAAATAAGTAATTAGATATATGCCGTCATAAAATAGCACAAATTGATTTTATACCACTGTTTTCATTTATAACATACTAAAAATATTTTCTTTAAAAAATTAAATAGTTTTATACTGTCAGTTTTTTTCACAATTCCTAAAATACCCTTGCTGAAATTATGGAATATGAAATTGATCAAAAGAAAATTAAAAAACAATTTGTTTCCTTCATTTTTCCTTTCTTCCCTTTTGGTTTGTCGGAGGCGATAGAGGTTTGTGGTTTTGCGCACATGGAGCAGCGGTGGCGGAGTCGCGCAACAAGTCGGGGCAGACTTCTCCGCAAGAAGGAGAGACTGAACCTCGGTGATGCTATGAATTTTGAGCCACCTCTAACTACGACGGAAGCTCGATAATACCTCTGAACTCTAACCCTAACCTTTCCATGGATCCACTAAGATGAATTTCTTTTCATTTTGTTTTGTCGTTTTTGTCATGTACTGCACATACCAGTAACCTAGAGGAAGGCCATGTGCTGAGAATAACATAAGGGATGGATTTAACAGAAGAAGGGATGAACTTAATAGAAGAAGGGATGGGCTTAACAAGAGAAAGGGATACACTTAACGGATGGGCGCTGAGGAGTAGCATCTGAGCCATTCAAATCCAACGGTCAACTAAATCCATCCGTTCAATTAGTTAGAATAGAATTGTAATTAAAAGAGGGGAGAAATGAATAATTGTAATTATTGTTAAGCCTATAAATATGTCATTCCTTGTAATAGAAAGATATGATGAAAATTAATGAAATTGTTTCTCTTTTCTTATGTTCCCTGTTACCCCTTTTCCACTTATCTCCATTAATTCCAATTGATGCTCAATTTCCACCAAATTAACCTCAAGGTCACATCAGTACTGTGACAAGTGGTATCAGAGCCAAAAGATCGCATCTGGACGGCTTCGACAAATCGAATTCAGCTCAAGAACTACGCAAGAACCCACAATGTCGACTCTGGTAACCTCTTTGTCGATGTCTTTTGAGGATCTCAACCAAACTCTTGACAAATGCCACCAAGAAAGAATGAACCAGTTTGAGGAATTAAAGGGTCTACTCCAGCAACTGCTTCGAAATCAAGCGCCAAGGCAACCCTTTGATGATGAAGAAGGCAGTGGTTTCGTTCACAGCATTGTGGCACCGGCTAGTACCGGAATTACTAAGCCTCTGGATGCGTCGCTTGAAGAAGGAGGAGGAGACAATGTAGAAGAACCTGCAACTATCGATGAAGATGAACCAGGACAGCCGTTGGAAGAAAAAGAAGAAGAAGAAGGCGATGGTCGACCATTTGGTACACCATTCTTGAAGTCTCAAAATCAAGAAATGGTTGTATCAAGCACAACAAGATCTGCTAAGCAACAAATTGGCAGTCAAGTTCATGAAGCGGAGAATGCTGATATCAATAACAGTGGATTGCCAGTTCACATTGCTGAGCAATCAAGAGTGTAAGTTCTATCTCAACACATAATCAATGAGGGCAATTGCAACAACAGATCAAGAATTGGTTTGGAGAAGTCTCAAGACCTGGACTTAGTAATTCAAATGCCTCAAAGGCCAGAATTTTATGATGCAGTAGAGTCAAGAAGGAAGGAAGAATTCAGCAATCAAACTGTGCATCACCAGGGGTACAAAGGTCACTTAATTTTGTTGAAATTTTCTTCTTTTTATTGGTCTGAAATTTTGGGTTGGATTGATGAATATGAGCTCTATTTGAAAATGAATCCAATTGTTGATATTCACAAAAGAAAAATGGATAAGTGCTGGCATGAGGTAATGGCTAAATTGGGTATCACACTGAAGTGGAGTAAGAGATATGACCCTATTGATCTGAAAATGAATGATGATTCTAGAAGAAATGAAGGGATGAATAGTAGCATGAGGGTTGAACTGTCAAGAATTGACTTCTCAAAATTCATTGGAATATACCCATCAAACTCGAGCTCAGAATTTGACAGCTGTTTTGAAAATTTTCAATCACCTAAATTGTGCAAGTTCAGATTAGCTTTAGTACCTCTCAAATGTGAGAATTATGGTTGGCGTGAAAGTTTCAAACTGAAAAACCCTCGGCCACCTTGGCAAATTTTTGGGAAAGAGGCCATAGATAAAATTCATCCTGAAAAAAGTGTGATGGTAAATAAGTTTATAACGATTCACCAATGGATTGAAGTGGCTGATCACACAGAGAGATTTGATGGGACCAATGATACTACTTACAATTCCAATAATACCCCTCTGGTGGTTGGCGCTACTCATGGAGTTTGGGTCAATATTAACCCCAACCATACAAACCTGAGCTTCAAATTCCATTACCATGAGGTGACCAAAGAAGCAAGGGAATTCAATGACATATACTGTGAGCTCATGATATGTAAAGAAGGGTTGATGATTAAGGATTATAACAGATTTTTGGGAAAGAGGCCATGGATTGATGCATATGATGACAACTTAGAAAGGGGTCAAGCCATTGATATTCACAAAAGAAAAATGGTTGGAGGCTGGCACGAGGTGATGAAATATGAGGTCATGACTAGGAGAAATGTGTTGAAGATTAGTAGCATGAGGTTTAATTTATCCAGAACTGAGTTCTCAAATTTCATTAGGATACAACTATCAAAATTGAGATCAGAAATCAAAATTGATGAATGTGAGTTAGATTTTGCGGTAAATCAAATTTCTGATATTTACAAAATCAAAAGGGGTAAGTTCTGGCAAACAACTATGGCTAAGTCAGGGGTAAAATTGACCGCAAAGAAACATGGAATGCATAGAGGTACATGGAATCTGAGGAATGAAGTTGATTGCTTAGAAGCAAAATATACTAATAAGAAAAAGGAAATGATGGTACATGAAGTAACAGTGGAGAGTGAACTTATTGAGCATGGGTTGTACATCAATAAAGAGAAGAAGAGCGAACAACAAATTATGGTAGCTGAGCATTTTGCTACTCAAGCACATAATCTAGCACCAAAGAGTGACATTCATTATATGACTAGCGTTTCTCAACCAAAAAAGCTGTCAACTTTGGGTCCTAATGACGGATATCTAGTCGAGCCAGTTGAATTCCATGCAACTCGACATATGCTCAGAAACATTGAACCAATTGCCAAATTATGGGTCAAATGGGTTAATTCCGCTTGTCAGGATTCTACTGTGAATGCCCATTATACATACATGATTCTTGAGGGCAAGAATCAGCTGATGGAGGAGGGAATGTCATGTACTGCACATACCAGTAACCTAGAGGAAGGCCATGTGCTGAGAATAACATAAGGGATGGATTTAACAGAAGAAGGGATGAACTTAATAGAAGAAGGGATTGGCTTAACAAGAGAAAGGGATACACTTAACGGATGGGCGCTGAGGAGTAGCATCTGAGCCATTCAAATCCAACGGTCAACTAAATCCATCCGTTCAATTAGTTAGAATAGAATTGTAATTAAAAGAGGGGAGAAATGAATAATTGTAATTATTGTTAAGCCTATAAATATGTCATTCCTTGTAATAGAAAGATATGATGAAAATTAATGAAATTGTTTCTCTTTTCTTATGTTCCCTGTTACCCCTTTTCCACTTATCTCCATTAATTCCAATTGATGCTCAATTTCCACCAAATTAACCTCAAGGTCACATCAGTACTGTGACAGTTTTCTTCTTTGCGTTTCTTGTACTGATTTTTTCTTTTTTTTTTATTTTTTATTTCCGTCATTTTTTCTCCTTTTTAAATAAATTACCAACATAATAAAATTTCAACTGGTTCTAGCTAGCGCAACAATTGGGCTCATTTCGTTCATCCTTAGCCACACGTTTAGATCTAGGATTAGTTGCCATCAGTAATTGGTATCTTCTATTTCATATATAAAGAGCACTGTGCACATGAATTATCATATCAACACAACGAAAGAAAATTATTTAAATCTTTTTACTTCTATTTCTTCCGCTGTTTACATTTATATCTCATTTTGTTTCCGTGCAGGATTGGAGGTCTCAGTTGGTACAGATAATTTGAGACCCAGTCACCCAGTAGGAGTAACATAGTATATTTGCTGGTAAATAGATTGAAAAGTGTTCTAATGGGTGATGGGCAGATTGCATTGATATGGGTTGTAACTTGTAACAAATCATACTTGTTTCGTGATTATAAATGGAACATGTGGTACATAGCGAGCCATTTTGTTAAAAAAAAAATTTGTTAGTTCCATTATTGGAGAAAGTATAACATGTAAAATTGTCTTTATTAGTTTTAAAGGACAACATGGTCATTTTAATCGTCCAATGGCATAAAACTAATTATTATTGTTTTGCAATGGCAGAAAACCAATTAGTTGTTTTGCAGTGGCATATCTCAAATTTCAGACTTTTGGAGTGGCATAAACCAAATTTCCCCCTTTTTTTTTTGCATGTGAGAGACGAAGCGGCCAAGCGGCAGAGAGACTCTTCATTTTTTCTTTTCGATCTAATAGGCAGACGGTGAAAGAATCTAACAGAAAAATCAATAGCAAACGGAACATATCTCCTCTCTAGCGCTTAAATCTGGGTCATTGAATTTCACATCCAACGGTTATAATATTTCAGCATACAGGGGTCCTATAGACTGGAGTCTAATTTAGCCCCTCTCTCTCTCTCTCTATATATATATATATAAAGGATTGCTAAAATGCTATGCATAGCACGGATGTCCTTGTGTTACGGATTCGTTCTTGAATTTCATGCTTTAAACAACCAAACCGTTCATTATCTTCTACATATTGAAATCTTATTAAAAACCGAATTTTACATTTTTTTTCTTTTTTTACTATTTTTCTCAATTTTTTTTAAAATCACTGTTATTGAAGGGTCAAGAATTTATTAGATTAAGTATTTTCAAAAATCTTAGAAAAATAGTAAAAAAATTCAAAAAAATGTAAAATTTGGTTTTTAATGAGATTTCAATATGAAGAAGATAATGAACGGTTTGAATCGGTTGTTTGAAGCATGAAATTCAAAAACGAATCCGTAGTACGAAGGGCATCAGTGCTATGCATAGCATTTTAGCAATCCTATACACACACACACACACACACACACACACATATATAGTAAATCTATTGTGAACTATGATGTATAGAGCGCTCTGTGCACCACGACCGTTTGATTGGTGATTGTGCAAATTGACAAATCTAAATTAACCAATCCAATCTATTTATTGAAATCTCATAGCAAACAAAATTTTACAATTTTTTTAAATTTTTTTACTATTTTTTTTCGAATTTTTTAAAGCTTGCCATTTTTGGCTTACAAATTAGTGTATATATAGGAAAAAAATAGTAAAAAAATTTAAAAAATCTATGAAATTTCAATATATAGATTGGATTGGTTTAATTAGATTTGATAATTTATGAAACCACCGACCAAAATGGTCATGGTGCATAAAAGCTTATATGAACCATGGTTCTGCTATTGTGAGTTGTAACTCACCAAAGTGTCCGTGAGTTGCGATCAAAACTACTATATATAGATCAAAATGACCGATCCAAACCGTCTAATATGATCTCCCTATTGAAATCTCCATACTGACCAAATTTTTTACATTTTTTTCGAAATTTTTATGTATTTTTTGAAACTTTATAAAATCATTAATCTAATTAGTTTTGAACAATTCAAAAATAGCTGTTTTTAAAAATCCGAAAAAAATACTTATAAATTTCAAAAAATATAAAATTTGGTCTGAAAGGAGATCGTATTAGACAGTTTGGACCGGTTATTTTGAACTAGATATAGCAGTTTCGATCGCAATTCACGAACCCTTTGGTGAGTTTCAACTCACCATAGCAAAACTATGTATATATAGAAACTACATCAAGGAGAAACATGACATTTGATTATTATATACCTGTTCATTCAGACAAATATGAAATATGACATTTGTTCTCTTATGTGGTCAAGTTTTGATGCAATGTGGTACCAGTATAGGTATACTTCGTCTTTGAAGGATGGAACTGTTTAGAGAATGGTACCAGACACTATACTTCAGTAGTACATTTTGTTTATCTCCTCTTGTTTGATGTACTATCTGGTACATCTCTAATAACATTAATCTTGCATTACCTAACTTTCTTAAAAGAAAAAAAAAAAATCTTGCACGATGTTTGTACATGCCAAGTTAAAAAAAAAAAATCACATAGGTCAGTAATAGTTCAGTCATGAATTTACAATATGCTTTTCTGCAAAAGCAACGGAGAGACTTAGCGCCTCAGCGCTCTTAATCTTAGCCATTGGCGCATGGATCTGAACTCCATCGGACGGACAAAAAACTCTAAAGCATAGATGCTCTATGCTTTGCAAAGCATTTTAGCCAATCTCTCTCTCTATATATATATATATATATATATATATATATATATATAGAAACACATATGGTGCATACTAATGTACGGAAGTTTCGGAGCATATTGATCTAAATTCTTGATTTTGTTTCAAAATGACCGATCCAAACCATCCAATATGATCTCCCTAATATAATCTTAATCTCCTTACCGACCAAATTTTACATTTTTTCGAAATTAAGTATTTTTCAAATTTTAGAAACTACTATTTTTGAATGGTTCAGAAATAAATAAATTAGTGATTTACAAATATATCATGTTATTGCATCCACAACTGTTGTTGTTGTCAGACATCAGGAACGACTTGTTTAGTTTCAGTTCAATACTTAGCGTATGATTTTGAGAATGAATCAGACTTAAGTTCAACTTTCATTCTTAAATATAAAATAATCGGTTTCACATATGGTTCCTCTTCTAATCATACCACTTCTACAGGAATATACTATTGCCTTCCTATGTCAAGATGGGATGAGCCTGCCACGAATTGAATTGTTTCAACCAAAAAAAAAATGAAAAATAGTACTAATATTAATATTAATACTAATAATAATAAGGGTGATTTAGCTTTATGCCACTGCATATATTTAAAATTAGAGATATGCCATCACTAAATGTCAAATTATTTTTTTGCCACTATAAAATAATATAAATTAGTTTTTTGTCCTCGGATAATTATATGACAATTTTACCCTTTTAAAAATGTCACTATAAAGCTAACAAATTAGTAATATGCCATCACAAAAGATATAATTGATTTTTTGCTATTATAATCATTAACAAATAGTTTTTAGTCACTATTGCATAAAAATAGTGACATAGATCTAATTAGTCATCTAACAATGGTATAATTTTAATTTTCAAATAAAAAAGATTTAAGTTTTTGAGATTTATTCGCAAAACTTTTTGTGCTGATTTTTTTTTCACAAAAGTAATTATGGACTATTAAACTATAATGCTCTTTGTAGACTTGATTATACTCCAAGATGGCAACAAAATTATTGTGGAATACAAAAATTAAACTATAATATATACTCTGCTGTAAATGCTCACGGAAAAATAAAATTTCTTTTTTGCTGAATGCATAAAATTAAGTGATCACGTATGGATGAACATTCTTTTTTCTGTAAATGAGTAAATCGCAGAAAAAAAAAGTATATAGGACGACAAAAATATAAAAGATTGCAATATACTAGTAATTCCATAAATGTTATATGAGTAACATTTCCTCAGCGCCGTCTATTTTCTATTATTTTAGGGTTTTTCTTTAATGAGGGGTAATTTGGTCATTAAAAAATTTAATGATAATTTTGGTAATGTCATTTTTAGAATTTAGTATGTTTTTAGAGAAATAGTGACATAAAATTAATTTTAATAATTTGATAATGGCATAAATTTAATTAACAATTTAAGAATGACATTTACCTAATTAACAAAATTCATGGTGGCATAAAACTAATTATCTCTAATAATAATAATAATAATAATAATAATAATAATAAAGAATCACATGCTGATGGCAGGGACCATGCATATGAGAATGAACAAAGATTCATTCGGTGCGTCTAGAAACTAATTGTAATTTCGAAGAAGTCAAATAAGAGGAGAGAGAGTAATTAATGAAGTGAAAGTAACGGAGAATATTAGCAAATTGTAGCATGCAGCATGAATAGAGATGTAATTAAAGTAGAGGACCACTGATCCAAACACCAAATGGTACAAACAATAACAGCCAATCATTGGATCTTGGACCCCCCATTCATTATTAGTATTTTTTATTTATGTAATACAGTATAGAGTAATGTTAGAATTAAACATGTAATATATATATATACAGAGAATCAAGGGAAAAAAAAAAGATCTATCTTAGAGCAATTTTTTTGAAAATTCAAATTGACGGTTTTACATTACAACAAAGATGTTATTTATATCATTTGCAACGGAACAATCACTAAAAAAACTCATTTTCGTTAACGATTTCATTTATGACACGAAACAAAAATTACGTTGGGTTAACGGTTTTATATCAATTAACTGTCATTTATTTTTTATACATATTTTCCTACATTGAAATGATTTAAACGTGTAATTGTGTTCGATTTGTTGCTTTGGCAATTAATTTTTATACAAATTTTTCCATTTTTCATGCATAACTAATCGATTTAGTACTGCAATATTCTTAGTTCATCAAAATTTATTTATAAATTATAAATACTTTAAAAATATATGAAAACTACATAAAAAAATGGACATAAAACGATTAAACGAAAGAGGCTAATTTTGTTAACCGTTTCATTTAACAAATGGAAAATAAAAATAATTTCCTTAACTGTTTCAAAAGGAACGAAACGAAACCAACAACGACTGAGTTGCATTTGCACCCTAGTTGGAATTGGTACTACCTGCGAATTGAGATGAGAAAAAGACGGAGAGGAGAGGAGGCCCAAGAGAATAAATATTAGTTGTGGTGTGACCCAGAATATGCACTCATCCACCTGGCAGGAATTCAGAATATGCCTTTTTGTTCAATCAGTTTCTCGCCTGCTGTATTTGGTACAACACAAAAAGGGTGCCAATTTACGTTGACACTTGTACACATGAACAAACCAATGATAAAAAGAGGGTTTCAATTACTTCATAATTAGTGCTTTTCCTGCTGTACTGATCTTGTTACAGGAAGCGTTACACAACGCAACTTGACGTTACACAACATTTATAGCAGCAGTTTTTCTATTGTACTAATTTTATGAGCCTGATTTGACCACTTTCTGTTTAGAATTTGAAGAAACTCAAAACATGGAAGTTGTATATGTTTTTGTTTTCTTTTCAATGGTTTTTGAATCACCTCAATCGGAGTTCGAAGCAGAAAATTTGAGACAAATTACTAGGCGTTGTCGGCTGAAACTGGCAACAACATTGTTTAACGCTATTTAGCGTCAAGTAACGCCCCAACAGCTAGTTTTACTAAAAGACAATTCAAACGGTCATATTCTAGCGTTATATGACGCCCAATAATGTTAGGTAACGCCCATGCTCATTTTTGTTGGTAAAATGAGCTGTTTCATGGCCTATTTAAACTATCCATTGTTCTATCACTTTAGAGACTTTTGTTTAGCCAAAACCAATCCAGATTTGAGCGTTTGAGCACTAAGGTTACTCCCCACTTGAGCTTTTCGTAGCTAGATCATTTTGAAAGATAAAGTAGGCTCAAACACCGCCACTCCGACATTGTCGTTAGGTGTAGGTTGGAATAGGTTGAGAGCTCTTCTCACTTGAGGTTGTGGTGCCATTTGTTATTCGAGTTAGGCCGATCCATCTCGATTGTCCTTGTGACGAGGCAATTTGGTTCGAAATTGTAGTCTCGTTCTTGTTGGAATTGAACGAAACACGCCTTTTCATGGTAGCGAAACTCCCGAATACGTACGACTAAGGCTAGCCTTTCCCAACGGGTCAGCATTTCGTAGTACATCGCTTGTCATCCCTTTCTCTATTCTCTATATTTACTTGCTATACTTGAATTGCTTGTGTGTGCTTGTAAATTGTTGGGTACCATTTGAATTGTGTTAGGATAGTTCATATCAAATCGGTCTAGAACCTTAATTGCTTTCGCTAAACCTCAATTAAGCCACCTCTATTAGGGACTACACATAGCCTATGTCCACAAAAAGATTTTTGATCCAAACTTGATTCTTGTGCTGAAAAATGCATGTTCATAGGCTATGGTCAACATAAAAAAGGTTATAGGTGAGTGAATCTAGTCTCTATGAAGATTTATACCACAATAGATGTGACATTTATTGAAAATGAAGGATGTTTTGTCAAAAATTAGACTCATTCTCAGGGGGTAGAGTGTGATAGAAAATGAGTTATAGTTTGATGTGACAAGGGATGAAGATTTAGGAACAGAACATGTAAATTTTGGTCCGAATTTTGAAAATTTCGGACCAAAATCAGGTCTCTGCCCAGAAAAACACCTAAATTTCGGTCCGAATTTTGCATATTTCGGTCCGAATTTTGAGGAAGAAGTTGAAAATTTGAACCCATAAATGGACCCACTTGTTAATTCGGGTCCATCAAAAGAGAATTTGGAAAGTGAAGATAAAAAAAATGATATAGTCTTCTACTTTCCACATGATCAATCTCCTGAGTCAGAGGTAAATAATTCTGAAACTGTTACTACTAATCTTAGTTATCTGTTGCATTTCAGGGTCAACAAAGGCAGACCACCTAAGAGATACAAGCTAGATAAGATTGGTGAGGGCATATATGCAATGGCAAACTTCATAATTATGTCTCACATGCTGCATTAGTCCACATCCCAAGTAGCCTAAATGAAACTTTTAGTGATCCGAAATGGGTGGATGCAATGAATATAGAGATGGATGCATTGCAAAAAAAAAAACACCTAGGAATTGGTGACAAGGCCAAATGAAAGAAAGATAGTAGACTGCAAATGAGTGTTTACAGTCAAGACTGGTGGCAAAGGGCTACTCTCAGACATATGGAGTAGACTATCAAAAAACTTTTTTACTTGTAGCTAAGCTGAATACTGTTAGGATTTTATTGTCCATTGCTGCAAATCGAGTATGGCCTCTACATTAATTTGATGTGAAGAATGCTTTTTTGCATGGTGAAATTGATGAAGAAATCTACATTGACATCATACTAGGATATGGTCATTCAAGCAACCAATCTCTTGTATGCAGATTAAAAAAAGATGTTGTGTGATCTGAAACAGTCTCCTAAGGCCTAGTTTGGAAGATTTTGCAATGCTATGAAGAGATATGGATACATCCAAAGTGATACTGACCACACTTTATTCTTCCTCAAGAATAAAGAAAAAATTATTTTTTTGTTAATCTATGTTGATGATATGATAATCACAGGTGATGACTCTAAAGGAGATCTAGAAGAAAAACTGTCCAAGGAATTTGAAATGAAGAATCTAGGAGGCTTGAAAGATTTCCTTGAGATCGAAGTTGCACGCAGTAAGGAAGATATTTCTTTATCTCATGGAAAGTATGTACTTGACTGATTAGCTAAAACAGGAATGTTGGACTGCAAACCTGTTGACACAACAACCAAACAGAACACCAAGTTGGGTGTGTTCTCTGACCAAGCACCTACAAATAAGGATCAATACCAGAGGTTGGTAGGGATACTGATTTACTTATCACATACCCAATCTGATATTGCCTATGCCGTGTTTGTGGTAAGTCAGTTCATGCATGCTCCTAGTGAGCAACATATGGAAGCAATTATGTGGATTTTGAAGTATTTCAAGATCCCAGGACGTGATATCTTCTTCAAGAAGAATGGTCACCTTCAGATTGAGAGATATACAACTTCTGACTGGGCCGGAGATGTGACTGACAGAAAGTCCACGTATAGATATTTCACATTTGTTGGGGTAATCTGGTCAACCTACAGAAGTAAGAAACAAAAGGTAGTAGCTTTGTCAAGTGCTGAAGCAGAATTTAGAGAAATTGCTAAAGGTTTGCAATAATTACTGTGGATAAAGAGAGTATTCAAAAATCTTGGCCTCTGTAATAACAGAGACGTACCAACAATGTACGTAGGGTTTACCACTGGACCGCCCGGTCTGACCCTACCCGTACCCGAACTGGACTTTTTTCCGACCCGACCCGGACCGTAGAAGAACCGTGATGAACCGAGGGGGGTGGTCCGGGTTGGGTTTATCACGGGTTTGGGTCGCCAATTTAGCATAAACCCGACCTAAACCCGTCCCGTCATAACCCGTGGACCGGCCTGGACCGGACCATAAACCTGTGCAAACCCGTGTGAACCGTGGCATTTTCAAAAAAAAAAAAAAACTAAACCGTCAAGACCTGATTTCCCTCCCATTTCTCTCTCTCCATCCCGCGACCAATAGCAACTTGACACGCGTCTAATCCAGACACGCGCCAGCCACGCGCCAGCACACGTGTCAAGGCCTGATTTGCCGCTGCTTCTTTTTTTCCGCGTTCAATCACACGGCGACACATGGTAGAGAGAGAGACGCGTTTGGCGTGAGAGCCGAGAGGGAAGAAAGTAAGTGCGGCCAGCTTTTTTTTTCCCATGTCAATCCACCAATCCGGTGGTGGCACGTGTCCAAAATGCAAGCCAAACGGCTCTTTTAGCCGTTGTATTAAAAGCAGGCAGCAGAGTTGCAGACACTAACGGCTCTTTTAGCCGTTATAAATCCCAACAGCTATATCAAAAAATAATTTTAAAAATAATATTACAATATTTTAAACTCTATAAATAGTCCTACATACTACCCCATTTCCACACCAACTCAACAGTCATTTCTCACTCTCTCACTCTCTCTCTCATATTTCCACTCCACAGCTAACTTTCTATCAATCCTATTTCCATAATTCCATTTCTATTTTCATAATTCCATAATCCTATTTTATATTTATATCCATAGTAGTTTTCCAATATTATTTTTGTAATTTTGTATTTATTTTTATTCCAATCTTATTATCCATAATTTCAAAAAAATGGCATCTCCTAATCCTAATCCTAATGATCAATTTGCCCAACGATTAAGTGAAGATATATTTGGTCCACCTCTTACTTATCCACAAAATCCTAATTATTCCAGTGGAGCGCATGGTGCAAGTTCGAGTGTTCCTGAAATTATTTCGAGCCGCGAAATTATTCCAACTCCGAATTCTTCCATTCCACCGGCATCGGAAGCGAACACTCAAGCAACGGAGAAGAGGAAAAGGACCGAACCGAATTACATCGCACCTTGGTGGCGATATTACGAAAAAATATTAGACGAGAATGGAGGTTTGAAGTTCGCAAGGTGTAAGGTAAAAAATTGTAAAAGTAACTTTTTATACGTTAAAAAAAATGGTATGAGCTCCTTCCAAAAACATGCCAAAAAACATGAAAATGCCCATGAAGAACTGCAAAATGAACCAGACACTCAGTTGTTCCAAACAACTTTGAACTCGGACGGTACTAGAACTCACCGAAAGTATGACCCGGAAAAAATGCTTAGCGAATTTACTCATTACATTACCCACAAAGAACAACCTATAGCTATGGGTAATTGCTTTGCTTTTGCACGGTTGGTAATTTGCGGTGTAGGCGAACCACTTTTTAGGAGATTCCACCATAGGAAAATCACCAAAGAACTCAAGAAACAATTTCTTGAACGGAAAAATGAATTAGTGGCCCAGTTTGCTTTAGCTACTTACAAGGTCTCAATAACATCTGATATTTGGACTGCCGGTAAACATGGCCTTGGTTATAGTTGTATTACTGCACATTATATTGATGACAATTGGATTTTACAGAAAAGAGTCTTAAGTTTTCGTGTTTTAGATTCTCCGCACACCGCTAAGGTAATTTACGATCATATTATGGATGTTTTGAAAGAGTACAACTTGGTTAGGGATTTAGAAAAAAAGATTTTCTCGATATCTTTTGACAATGCTAGTAATAACATCAAGTCAATGGATTATTTTCTCCGGTCCCTAAACCCAATTATGGATGGTGCCATGTTACACCAAAAATGTGCTTGTCATATTTTGAACCTAACTGTAAAGGCCGGCCTTGAAACCGATGGTGTTGAGAAATTGATTACCAAATTTAAGAATGCCTTGACCCCATATTTACTCGAACCAAGTTAGGAAATAAAATTTTCATCAATTATGCCAACGATTAGGGTTAAGTAAGTTGGTCGTTCCATGGAACGTAGACACCCGTTGGAACTCAACTTATAGAATGTTCCACCGAGCCCTCCCTTACATGAAAGCCATAAACACCATGTTGAGTAGCAATAGCGATAGCATTCAACTATCACTCTCTCCGGGCGAGTGGCAACAACTCGAACATGTAAAACACTTCCTCCAAGCCTTCTTCGAAGCAACCGTGAGATTATCAAGCTCATACACTCCATCGTCCCACGAGCTCCTTCAACAACTTTATGAAATTTCCAAGGTGTATGGAAGCATTAGAGGTAAATTGCAATTTTTAGAATTATTTAAAGATCATTATTTAAACTACTCATAAATTGTAATAATATTTTATTTTGCAATTTTTAGAATTAGAATATCAAGACCAAACTCTTGCACCGATTGTACAAGCCATGACGACCAAATTTCTAAAATATTGGGAGGAGGTACCTCTAGTGACTATCATAGCCAACTGCCTCAATCCAAACTTGAATAAGATGTACATCGTGAAAATATTGCAAAGGTACAAAAGTCATCTTGGTTTATCGTCCCACAATGAGAAGGCACGCGTCAACTTCGCATTGGAGACCATGTTCAACATATACAACGCAAGGAGAAATTCCGCTCAACCGCCTCCAAGTTCAACAACAAGGCCTAACACGGGGTATTTTTTACTATTTAACATAGATATTTTTTTTAAATTTTACTATTTAACATAGATATATTTTTTTTAAAATTTTACTCATTAACTTATATATATATATTTTTAATTGAAACAGTAGTCGCCGCGGTTTGTTAGATGAGTTACGAGACGGGGATGACTTAATCACTGGATATGGAATGACCAACGAATTATCGAGTTATACATTATTACCGCCAAACATGGAAGATGAACCAATTGACATTCTCGACTATTGGAAGAGGCATTCAAGTGCTTATCCAACACTAGCAATGATGGCGAGAGATATATTTGCAGTCCCCGTGTCTATCGTCCCATCTGAATCTTGTTTTAGTTCAACGAATAGAATTCTCACTGATAGACGGAGCAAGCTCGGCCCAAATATTTTTGAAAGACTAGTATGCATGAAGGATTTGATCGAAGCTGAAAATCGAACGCAACATTATGTTCCGGGAGAAACTAGCGGTATTGAAACTCAACCAAGTGCTAGTGGGAGTGAAGTGGAGTCGGAAGATGAATATGATCCGAAAGATACCGACCTATGGTATTTGCGCAAGAAATACTAGTTTGGTAATGATGGTATAATTTTCTAAACTCTTTAAATTTAATTTCTTCTAAAATTACTTCAACTTATTTATTAAAAAATATTACTAACAAAAAAAAAGTTAGAACTCCGCCTATGTTACTATTTTTTAGCATAGCCGGTCCCAAGCCCGAAAAAAGGAGGATAACTTGATATAATTATATTTGAATTTGTTCAATTATTAAAAAAATTACAAATCAAGTTTTTAGAATAAAATAAATTTTAAATAAACTACAAATTATTTTATTATTAATTTTATTAGACTTAATATATTTTAACTAATTTTTATAACTTATATTTTATAATCTTTTTGTCATGCAATTTTGAAAACCATCGACAATGAAAAAAAAATAAAAATTACAAATTAAATTTAAAATAAAAAAACTAAAATGGACTACAAAATTATACTTAATTATTTGAACTATAAATATAATATATTTTAGTGAATTTATATTAATTTATTTTACAAATTTTTTATATTGAAACAATGAAAAAAGGAAAAATAAAAATCTGAAAAAACCCCACTTGGATCGGACCGGACCCGGCCCGACCCGTCTTTACTCGTCCGGTTCACATAGGTCCGGGTCTATCAAGGGTTTGGATCGACGTTTGAAAGATAGTCCGTGCTAACCCATCCCGTTTGGACCCGTGAACCCGTGAATCCATAGCCCGTGATAACCCGTGGACTGTGGGAGTTTGGACCGGACCGGACTGTTTGGTAAACACTAAATGTACGTACCATGTAGTAATATGCCTTGGATAAATTAAGTTTCAGCACCTTAGAAACGTACCAACAATGTACGTACCATGTAGTAATATGCTTTGGATAAATTAAGTTTCAGCACAACACTTGACCGAATTCAAAAGTTCAGAGTGACGTAATCTCAGACCTTCGATTGTCCGTGCCATACAAAGAGCATCACTAGTAAAACCTCCAATTGATACGCCAAATCCAGTTGATTTCATTTCGTTTATTTTGGACAAAATAGATGTATTGTTAGGCCCATTACAGAACTACGAGGCCTCAGCTCAAACAAAATTTCTATATTTGTAGTATCTTGGCAAATATAAACCTCGGTTTGTATTTCAGATATTAAGTTATTTATTTACACCTTTTGTATTAAATTTTTTGAGCAAAGTTTAATCCGAAGAGACAAACAGAAAGAAGAAACGAGGAGATGGAGGGACGAGTTACTGTCTCATGAAGGATATTTTTGTCATATCAGTTCAAAACTAAAATATTTTGTTTAAAATATTGTTTAAATCAATGAAAAGGGTTTATATTCAAGAGTAGTATGATTTCAAGGGGTTATATCAAATTTCAAAGATTGTAGGGGGTTATATCCAGATGAGCAAGATTTGAGGAGGTTATATCCAATTTTTCTTTTTTAAAGAAAAAAAACATATAAGCAATTGAAGAGACCCAAATAGAGCCATCATACATTTTATCTATATTCATAAATCGAGCCATTCCTTCAGACAAAAAGCGAGGAAAAATTTTCAGTTTTTGAATGATAACTAAGGGTTTTGGGGTTGAGTGACAACTTTGGGATAAGCAACTCCTCCTTTCCTTCGTCAACAGAGGATGGAGGGGTATTCATTTGTTGAACTAATGCCAATTCTAGCGTATGAGTGTGCTTCACATAAAGTTTTATATGTCTCTAGTGCACATCTCTCAGTAATTAATACTGTAAACTACCAAGTAATGAATCAAGATAATAAAACAATATTATTTTTACACTCAAAATCAATGCTTAAACATCCAATCAGTTCACGCAGATTAACCATGATAGGTATTGGCATGTACTGTGTAACTAAAAATGAAGTAGTACCAGTACTCGTTTAGGACTTCATTTTTCAAGCTCATAGGTGCGATCAGTGTAATACCTAACACATAAATATGAAACCCGTATCAAAAAGGTCAAAACCAAGCAGCGCAACTACCGACACCATTCTTAATAGTCCAAAAACAGAAAATTTGTAACACTTAGCATATTTATATTGACACATTGATATAATTATCACGAATTTTATTTTTAGTAAATCGAAGAACTAAAAAAAAAACTTGAAAATTATCCTTAATAGATAATTGGTTCATCTAAATAGCTTTCACACGAACCCAAATGCAACTAATGAAAAATGTATATAAAGGGTACAGTAGTGAATTTACCCTTCTTTCTAGCCGAAGCCGGATTCAGGCACAGTAGAGATGCCAGTTGCTTCTAGAAGCTTGAGGCAATACAATACATCAGGTGCTTTTCCTGCACTCTTGGCAGCTTCAATTGCTCTTGCAGGTAGACTTATTTGCGGGAAAGAGTACATTGCACCTAGGTAAGGATATATTTTTTTTATTATTTTAGGTTATTTTCAAATAAGTTCTGAAGATGAAGGAGGAAAAGGAGACAAAAATATTGTACCTTCAGTAAAGTTGCAAACTACATTTCTGCAGCTGTTAAAGCCAGCAGTCATTATATGGGCCCGCTTTCTTAGAGATTCATGATTGCTTTACTGTTTATTTTTATAACAAAGTGAGAACAGCAGTTAAAAGTGCAGAAAACTTCCATATTTAATATGTTGAATAATAAGGCAAAGAAAACTTAGCAATACAAAAGTTCAGAATAATATTCTGTATAAATTCATTTCAAAAATTAAACATATTAGAAAATACCTTTCTTGCTCAAACTAAAAGTAAGAGATATCTCCTGGTTTTGGAGGATTAACCATCAGCCCCATCTTTTGGCACAAATTTGTGATTAAAAAAAGCCAGAAGTGAAAATAATACAATTTGGACTTATTGTAATTAGTCAACTTATAAAGATCTGGGCTGGGACGTTTGGGTTGAGAGATATTGATGCCACTTTATATATCTCGTCCACCTTATCTATTAAGGATAATTTTGCAAATTTTTTCAGTTCTTCGAATTACTGTAAAAATTAAGTGCATAAGTATCATACATGAGTTGCTTTAGCATCTATATACATTGAATTTAAAAAACATATAAGCAATTGAAGAGACCCAAATAGAGCCATTATATATTTGATCCATATTCATAAACCTAGCCATTCCATCAGGCAAAAAGAGAGAAAAAATTTCAGTTTTTGAATGGTAACCAATGATTTTGGGGTTGAGCGACAAATTTGGAATAAGCAACTCCTACCTTCCTTCGTCTTACATTCTGTTGGAGTTGGGGGAAGCCAACAGAGGAGGAAGGATGGGTATTCATTTGTTGCACTAATGTCAACTCTAGCATATGAACGTGCTTCACATAAAGTTTTATCTACCCCTAGTGCACATCTCTCAGTAATTAATAATGTAAACAACCAAGTAATGAATCAAGCTAATAAAACAATATCAATTGATAGAACTAAATATGAGGAGTTTAGCACTTTGGTTTTAGCCTAATTAAATTCAAGGACCAATATATGACCTTCCTTCTACATGTAGCTCATGTGATAAGTGCTAATTACTTCATATTTGCTCTTTTGCCCGATAAAACATAATTTAACTTTGACCTGTGGAATGCATCAGAAAAATCCCAATGTACATCATAACTCTTAATCATATAGTCATAACATGATATAAACTTTTAATAAAACTAATATCTCATGTGAGCAACAAAAAAAACAAACATGTCTCGCTACTACATTCAGCAGCCTTACAGGAGTAGACATAATAATAGACAAATATAAATTAACTACCTTCCATTAGTATAAATTTCAAGGGCATCAACATCAGTTCTTTCCAAAAAGCTCCAGGTGGTTTTAGGATCCCTCATAACTCCTACAAAGGTAAGAAGTAGTCACAGCCATGAATAATAAAATGGATTAAGGATTGTATCATAAGATCCAGGAGATTATACACAATATTTTACCTGAAAGTATGGCAAAGTATTTTACAAATCAAATTAAATTCTATTATTTTAATAATATATGTGTTCGACTGCACACTGTAAATTGAGGACAACTGAAATGACATTTTTTTGATTGTTGAGTAGCTATTGATGGCTCTGAAGGAAAGAAAACTTACATCTTTACTGGTGCCATGCTCATAAACACTCAACTGAACTGGCACGTGAGTTGCAAACATACATCATCAAGTGAAGTGCTTTTTGAAACTAAAACACATTTTCAATTTTTCTAAGTACAGATAAGCAACCATGAAAAACAATGGTTCATTCCTGTATAAACGTGTATATAGCAGCAAAATGAAAACACTACATGGAATGGTGCTTCTTGTTTTTTTCCTAGTATTTCTTTTTTTCCCCATTTCTAATAGAATATTTTTCTTTTGAATTTATGAAAAAAGCTACCTACTCAGGTCAGAACACATGGAAATTTAAAATAATGAAATAAAAAAATTCTAACCAGTACACACTTTCCATATTCAATATTTTTCTTTTTCCATCTCCAAACTACACACTTTACCATTGGTACCTAACCAGTACAGACCCAAAAGTGAAAATAGAAAAAAAAATATATAACTTGCTGATTTATATCAATTCCAAAAAAATATATTTTTTTTATGTGATTTTGAATATTATCATGTGAATACTTCATCTTTGATTGCATGATTCACAAAAGCCAATTTCCTAAAGCTAACCTAGCAAACTTTTATTGATGACAGATCAGGACCAGACCCATTTTGGGGATAAATTTGTGTTCTTTTAATTCAGAACAGTTGAAACTTCAGTGCTCAATGTTCTATCTTCTAACAATTTTGTTCTTCCAATAATACCAGTACATTCTTACATCTCATTTTAAAGACAAAATTTTTAACTTCAAACCCTGTGAGGTGCAAAGAACTTCATGAAGTGATCAAGCCCAATTGCTAATTATTTGAAAACATATCATAATGGAATCTAAGACTTGCATATAAAATTAGGTTATTGTGATACTCGTACCTTCTCTCGTGAAAATTCATTGCTGAAATATCAAATATCCAAAGTTTGCAAGATGCATTTGTAGCAACCGCAACACCAGCCCAGTAGAGTACATGTCCAGTCAATACCTGCTATTCAAGGGTTTTGCCTACGGGCTTTTCTTCAAAAAAAAAAAAAAAAAAAACTATTCAAGGGTTTCTAAGTTAAAAAAGCAAATAAAAAAAAAACAGGGACACGTAGCAAGAATTTATTTTGTTTATCTTGAAAAATGGTAGAAAAGATAAAAAAGATCAAACAAATCAGAATTGGAAGAAAAAGAAAAAGGTAAAACCCAAGAGCTTTACCATCGGCCTTCATCTTTTCTATGAATCTAGGTAGAACAGATAGGAATCTGTCGCGCATACATTCCTAGGCTAACGGATCGAAAGTGGTGGTGATGTGTCCACTGTTAGGGATCTGTCGCACATACCTCACCGGAGCAAAACCCCCAGTGGCAGTTTGTCAACGGTAGAAGAGGCGGATCGTCGGGAGGAGGTGGGCGCATTGGTGGAGAAGGAGGATCTGACGAAGAATCCGTCGAGGATTTTGGGCTGGGTTGGCGCAAATTCGGCAGAGAATAGGATGTGCAGCATTTGGAAGGAGGTGGAGGGGGATTGACAGAGGATGAGGAGGTGGCAATTGGCAAGAGACGCGTAAAAGGGAGGATGGGGTGCGCGAGATCGACGGAGGAGGCAAAGAGAAAAGAGTTGAGTAACCATAGGCAAATAGAGGCGCGAAGGCAGAATAGATAGAGAAAAAGGAGGATCATATTTTAGAGTAAACGGTTCAGATTTGCCGTGTCGCTGGCGAAAAAAAAGCAGACTTCAACAGCCACCGATTTTTAGGCCTGCCGACGGTACACCGTCTTCCGTGTTCCGTGCACGTTCCGTCCAAACGGAACGAGTGGCGGAACAGATTTTAGTATACGTTTTCGAAACGGAACGGTAAACGGAACGGATTTCGACATACGTTTGTGTGAAATACAGTGTAAATTGAGTCGTTCCGCTACGTTCCGTCCATTCCGTTACAAACGGAACGGATAACAAATCGTTTCTGTGCATACCGTTTTTGGAACGAAACGGCAAACAAAATGGTCCATTCCGTTGCCGTTTCGAACGTTAAACATGCCTACTGATTTTAATTAATACTATACGAGGAAAGATTCCTCATGTGGGAACTGAAGTACAATTGGCAACATTCTAACAAAAGGATGTCTACTACCATCTTCTACAAAGTGATTTGCAAATTGAGCATGCAAGACATCTACATACCAACTTGAGAGGAAGTGTGAGCCAGAGCCGAAATTTCGGAGCCATTTCGATCCGAAATGCGTAAAAAATTTATAAATAATTACTTTCCTTATTTGATTTAAAGAAAAAAAATAAAAAAAATAAAGGGGCACGCCTGTGTTTCTATAAAGGGTGTCTTATTCCTTTTGAAATTTATCTTCTTTCTCTCTTCCTCTCTTGTACTCATATTATTGAAAAGAAATAAAAATAGTAGTGTACGTATGTCGTGGATGTAGATACAATTTGTACTGAACCACGAAAAAATCATTAAAATCATTGTCTCTCTGTGTTGTTTATTTTGTTTACACTGCCCTTCGTGTAGTATCTTGGCGAGTTTTTTCTTGGTACATTAAATATGCAGAGGAGGGATCAGAGATGTCTTTGATAGAGGAGGAGATGGATAGAGTCATTGAAAAAGAAAGGAGTAGGGATTACAGCAACGAAGGTAGCAGAGACATAGGAGGGTGGGCGGTGGTCGTGGCCTCTCATGACGGACTAGAGGAGGGAAAAAAAGAGGTGATTGAGAGAGAGAAGGGAAGTGTTTTTTTTTTTTATATTATTATCCTTTTTATCAGTTATTGTATTTGTATCACTAGGAAATTGGGAGGCCTATAGCAGAAAAGCTTTGATATTGTTTCTGATCTCTTTTTTTTTCACCTAAACGATTAAATCAAACGGAGTTAGACAGAAATATGCTAGAGTGATCAAAATTGAACTATTTGGAAATGTAGTGGCTATGGAAGAACAAATTGAAGTCGAGTGATTAGAATTGGATAACATGTATAGTTTAGGGACCTCCGAAATAATTTACTCAAATATAGAGTGTGCATGTCGTTACATGACTCTTTTTGGCTTGACCCTAATGTTTGTCAAAAAGGTACCATTCTGGTACGAATGAGTACCAGATTAATAAACCAATCTCATTTGGTTCAAATTATGAAAAATAGTAGATATTCATTCGCATGTACTACTACTGATATTGACGAAATACTAATATAAATACTGAGGAGTTTTGTTATGGTGAGTTGCAACTCACCAAAGCGTCCGTGAGTCGCGCTCAAAATTCTAAAATTTAGTTCAAAATGACCGATCCAGACCGTCTAATACTATCTCCCTATTGAAATTTCCATGCCGACTAAATTTTATATTTTTTCGAAATTTCTAAGTATTTTTTTTTAAATTTTAGAAAATCATTAATCTAATTAGTTCTGAACCGTTCAAAAACAACAGTTTTTAAAAATCTGAAATAAATACTTAAAATTTCAAAAAAATATAAAATTTGATCTGCATGGAGATTTTAATAGGGAGATCATATTAGACGGTTTGGATCGGTTATTTTGAACTAAATTTTGAGAGCGACTCACGAACGATTTGGTGAGTTGCAACTCACCATAGTAAAACTCAACACTGAGTATATTGAATAACATTATATTTAGAAAAACTGCTATTGTAAATAAATAAAAAAAGATTAAAATATTATCCGTATCCGACAAAATATATTCGTATTCGATTCTGTATCCGAAAACATCCGAACCGTATCCATATCCATTTAATATCCGAACCGTATCCGTATCCGTATCCGAAAAAGAAATATGGATGCGGATATAGAAAGACCAACATCCGTTCCGTATCCGATCCGTTTTCATCCCTAGTGGCTGATTTCAGCCCATCTCTTAGTTTTTTTTGCCTTTTCTTATTTTCTGTGCTTTGGGACACGGCGTCATGAAGTTGTGAAACAATTGGATGAAAACATATTATTAAATCAAGCATGTACCAAGTACAAATGCAAAGTTCCATATACCAAGCATGCCTTTTTATTAACCTGGTACGTAGTCGCTACCCGGTCTATCCAAAAAAAAAAAAAATCTTTTTTAAGATACGATTTTTTTTATTTTTTTTTGTATTTGGGGAACGCTCAGTGATATAAACCCACGTAATGCTTCAAAATTATTTGACAATACAAGATCCGCAAGTTAGCTAGTTGATCCCGCTGTTAGACTAAACTTGTTGCTGCTAAACGGGCCTAGAGTCATTCGTTTTATATTGCTGTAATTAAAGATGTGCTTTTCAACAATAGCGAGAATTTTAGATGTATACAAAGTTCAGACACGATGAGTACATAAACCAAATTGAATTTACTTTAGATGTATATTTAAGTTTCAAATTCTTAAGGCTATGCTCCAGAAAAGGATAACTAAGGAGAATAGAGAGAGGGTGAACTGCTCAGTAGTGTTAACCTGCTTCAAAATAATAAATTTTCAAGTGAAACCAAGGTGAATTGGGGAGAATTTGGAGAAAGTCTGTAGAAAAAAATGAAGAAAATGGAAACTTGATTCACCCCTAAATTTGAGGTGTACTGAACTTCTTCTTCCTTTCTATGCCATTCTTTCTCTTTCCCTTTTATTTCAATTTCTGGAGCACGCCCTAAACCAATTGAGTACATAAATCAAATTGAACTAATTAGTCTAAATACCAATGTGGTACGCAAGTCATTCACTACAACATACAAGCAACAAAATCAATTAGTCTTAAATACCATAGTACTTGAAATTCATTCATTACAACATACTAATAATTATGTCTATTCCTCATCATCTTCTCAATCATACTCCTATTAATCTACTACTCCATCAAACACCATCAATACCGGTACCTATACAATCACCTCACGAGACACTCCCATGGCCAACTGACCGTGCATACATTGTTCCTTCTCTCTCATGATTCCAAAGAAAACCATTAATTATGTACAACCATGAGTTCCCAAATACCTTCGAGTACCAGACTACCTCATCCCTCGTACCGACTACTGGTTCTCCTACCTACTCAGATCAACGCACCATAAACGGACTTCAAAAACCATGCTGTCCACCTTCCCGCGACGCTGTAGAGCCCAATATTGTTGATTGTGGTGGCCGGAGTCTACGGTAACCTTTAACGGGTTCGCATCCGGTAGTGTAGGATCCGTTAACAAGAAGCCTGCTCTTCTGGACTTCGAAGGCAGAAGGTACTTTTTTTTGTTTTTAACTTCAGTGATCGGGCAGGGAATGGCAGTTTGGAGAGAGAAGAAATTTTTCCGTATCTATCCCGATTCGTTCGATTTTGATCCGACGATTTGCATCAAACGACTACTCCATAGTCTTATACACAGTCCTTTTAAAGATATTATTTTCTTAATATTCATATGCAAATCTTTGTATAAACAATAATGAAATTGAATCCATTATTATGGCTTTCCAGGGAAATGTAATGAAAACCGGATGCCATGTACCGGTTCTGGTAATTAGAGAGAGATTGTGCAACGACGAAATTAATATCCTGAAACCAGTAAATTAACGTTGATGCTAGCTTAGCTACTAGCTAGTCCAGGAAAAGAGTAATTAATCCTCACAGAATTAATTTACTAATTTACACTACGGGCCGTTCTGTTGTTGATACATGCAGCAGCATATATTAATGTAATTATTATTAATTCCATGCATCACTTGGATTCACTTCACTTTCCAGGCACAAAGTTGGTGGCGTATGCCCAGGCATTGTTAACTGTAGGGTCGGCGATGTGGTCGACGAGGTTCTCAATAGGCCCCTTGCCAGTGACGATTGCCTGCACGAAGAAACCGAACATGGAGAACATGGCTAGGCGGCCATTCTTGATCTCCTTGACCTTGAGCTCCGCAAATGCCTCAGGGTCGTCGGCCAGCCCGAGAGGGTCAAAGGCCCCCCCTGGGTATATCTTATCGAGGCCCTCCCCCAGAGGCCCCCCGCCCACGCGGTAGCCCTCGACAAAGCCCATGAGCACCACCTGAACTGCCCAGATGGCCAGGATGCTCTGCGCATGGACCAGGTTGGGGTTGCCGAGGTAGTCGAGGCCCCCCTCGGAGAAGATCTGAGCACCGGCCTTGAACCACACGGCCTCCCCAAACTTGACGCCATTCTTGGCGAGGATTTCAGGGAAAACGCAGCCAAGGGCTCCAAGCATGGCCCACCGGCAGTGGATCACCTCCAGCTCCCTGTTGCGGGCAAAAGTCTCTGGATCAGCAGATAGCCCTGCGGTGTCCCACCCGTAATCGCCAGGGAACTCGCCTGTCAGGTACGATGGCGTCTGCTCTGAGAACGGTCCCAAATATTTGGGTCTGTCCGGCCCGTACCTTGAGAGGAAGATGATCAATTTAAGTTATTATATCATCATTTAATGGTTATATATATAATATATGTACATGTAAATCTAGTCAAGCTCTTAATTAATAATAACTAAATGCAAGAGGTACATATATATATGCATTAGCTTTAATTAGCAATTTACATACCATATGCTCTGGGGAGCACTCTTTATGGTCCGGCGCATTGTGATGCGGCTACTGTACAAGGCGCCGTCGTCGGACCTTCGGAGTACATTTTGGCCCAGGAATGCAGTGCTTTGGAATTGGAGAGAACAAGTTGCCATTCCGAGCTATTAATTAATTAATTAATAATTTGCTAGTGATCCAAATTCCAAATCAGGAGGAAGAGGGACTGAGGGAGAGAGACAGAGAGAGCGCGTCTGAGCAGAGGGGCAAGAGAGCGACTCTTAAAAATCAAATCCAGTAGAGGACATAGAATTAGAGGAGGTGGGTAGTCCACGTCACTGGCTCCCCATTGGCGGGCTCGCTTGCCTTCATATCCTCTGGATTTGATTCTGTTTGGTTGTATCCAATTGAATTGCGCCACGTGCTGTGATAGAAATCTGCTTCCCCATCTGAAAGTCTGAAATGGAATGATCATTACATGTAGACCACAATTCAAATGTACTGACAATTATAGACATTTTGTTCTTTCATAAACTGCGTCTATATTCGTTTTATTATATTATAAATATAGTTGAAAATTAATAGTTTTGCACTACTCTTCCGATTAGCACTTATTTTGAAAATTAAAATTCTTTTATTGTAAACGGGCATCTGTTGCGAAAAATGCAATACAACTTTGCCTATCAATCGATTGACTTGCTCGATTGGTCGAGACCTCTCAATAGTGAATGAAACTGGTAAATAAAAGGCCGTTCTAAGATTTCAAGCAGTCACCGAAATAATGTTTTGGCATGGTGCAACCACAAGATGAACAATTGGTGCATTTTAGAGAGAGAATGCTGCCTGTTTCATATGTTAATGCAGTCTGCTCCAATTTTGATCTGATTTGTAACATATTTCTGAGCTTGAAACACACAACTGTTTAAAAAAAAACAAAACAAAACTGGACCTTCTTAGACGATATCAGTTTTCCACTGTCTCATGTTTTATTCAAGTACACAGCTATCCTTTCCCTCTACAGTACTGTGCCTATCAAAAATTACTTCACAGATACAATCGCAAACAAAGTGCACAGATCTACAATGAAAAGAAAAAAGGAAAGAGAGGAAAACAAGCAGGCAAAAATACCAAAGGACCTCCATCCTTGATAGACTAAAACCATCATTACTTAAGTACAATAATCATATGGTAAGATTCTCCTGTATACCAAAGAAAGTACCACCAATCTCCCCTCCTAAATCCGGGAAAGTCTTACAGCCTGGCAGGGCCGTCACCTTACCCCTCCGGTCCACATTCAGAGGATACTTTAAGAGGTGGCCTCTCATCTCTGTTACATCATCCGCCACAAACTGCTTCCAATTGAGTTCTCCCATGGTGCGCACCCTTTGTACACATTCAAGGCTTTGGGGTTGATTAAATATTTCCTCAGCGGTTCCTGTGTGCTCTGCCCATAATGACATTCTGTATCCATATATCTGCAGTTAAATACTTTGGTCAGATTACATGTGTGGTAATTTGAAGTACACCCTGTACCCTGCACCTATGAAATATGATGACATGTGATTCTCAGAATGATTACAAATGAACATCCACCTCTATTTAAGGCTCACATAAGTCAGCCCTCATTTTTTTCCTTTGTTTTAAAAGTACAAAAGAATGGTTAGCTTAGCTGCCTCTAGTGAAAGAGTAGGAGAGATACTGAAGATCTTGTCAGTTCTCATGTTCTGTGACATGCTGATAGGTCCTGCATAATAGGGGGTGCATGTAGGGATGAAAACGGAGCGGATAAAATCCGCTCCGATCCGTATCCGAATCCGAAAAATACGCGTAATATCCAAACCGTATCCGTATCCGAACATATCCGTATTCGTATCCGTATCCGTCAAAAAAATATGGATGCGGATATGGGAAGACCAATATCTGCTCTTTATCCGTATCCGATAAATATTAATCCGTTTATCCGTATCTTTAACGTCATAAGATGATTAATATAATATAATTACTTCTCTATATTAGAGAATACTTTTAATTAGATAATACTTAATTTTTATTAAATAAATTTTCTTATAATAAATATTTTTATTTGGACTAGTAACATAAAATTATTTTTACTTTCTATTAATTGAGACGATTATAAATGATAACAATACTGAAATTAATTTTTTTCTCTAATATTGACAAAATACTAACATAGACATGAGTATATTGAATATCATTATATTTATAGAAACTACTATTATAAATAAATAATAAAGATTAAAATGCAATCCGTATCCGACAAAATATATTCGTATTCGACTCCGTATCCGATAATATCCGAACCGTATTCGTATCCGTTTAATATCCGAACCGTATCCGTATCCGAATGCATTCGTATTCGTATCCGTATCCGGAAAATAAATGCGGATGCGGATATGGGAAGACCAACATCCGCTCCGTATCCGATCCGTTTTCATCCCTAGGTGCATGTCAATCTGTTCCTAAAAATGGCATGACGGCATATGTTCGATAATGAGTTGGTTGGCTGTTATCAGAGGACTGACAATTTTTGACAATAAGTGTTTAGGGTCTAGGGTTAGGTGGATCCAGCGCAAATATTCTATTGGGCTTTAATCAGATTTCGATTGGTCAAAACGAAAAGGCAAATTATTTTTCATTGACAAATATATGAAAGATAAAGAAAAAAAATATATATATATCTAATATCCATCCAACCCCAGACATCTCAGTAACTTGGTGATGCCAATAGCTACGGAGTTGACTTGACTAGAGTCAAATTTCTTCATATGAAGTAATGCTGACAAACTGGCCTTAACCCCACATAACCAGACTGATCAGGATTTCTTAAAATAAAGTAATATTGATCACAAAACAATCCCTGGTCAACATATGACTTTACCTGACCACGTGGAGCAGATTTCTTTCTAGCCCAAGTATATTGTGGCTGGTATGCACCCATTGCAATCTCAGTATCTCTGGTTCCTTCGAGAGATCGCTGGTTTATGTTGGCTGATCCAATTATGACATACTCATCATCCACTATCATACCTTTCGAATGAACATATATCATAAACCTCCTATTTTTCCTTGCATTTTCCTGAACATAACAGCACACGTCAATGAATAATGCTATATTTGAGGCCTTTATTATTTGCCTAAATAATGTTGTGGTGCTCAGAGAAAGGTTTGCAGTGAGACATGCAGTATCACTCAGGTCAAGTACTATATGTATCAGATGGCTGCAGTGACTCTGAACCACCAAGATTAAGATCCATGCCTTCCAAAGTACAAATTTCATAATTAAGATCCTCAACCCACCTTTTAATTTCCTTTTAGTATTTATCATAACATATTACTTTCTTAGTATAATGAATGAAATCAAAACATACAATTTACCTGTGCACTGTTGGAATTAGGATTTTTTCCTGGCGGAGCTCGTTCCGGGGACTCACGGTTACCAAGGCAAAAGAAATTCAGGTAATCTTGTGGCTCATATCTGTCCTCCAGGCCAGCTTCCTTCAAAGCCCTGTAGATTGTCTCATACATCATCTGCATTGTCTTCTTCTGTAGTAATCAAAGAATAAGATCTACTTTGAGTACATTAACTGCAAAATTTCCTTTATCAAATTGCCCAGCTACTTCACTACAGAAGAAACAGGAAAAGAAATCTTGTAGAAAATACAGTTCTAGTCACCAAGTGGTTCAGAATATGTAAGGTCATAACACCTACTTAGTCAGGTGACTAGAATTTATCTGACACTTCCCCACATCAAATATCTCATGAACTTTTGCGGCCAAGAATTAATTTAACCTAATTTACCTCTTCGCAATTTTCATCAGTTACCCCATAAAGGCTGTTAAATATTACTCAAGCCTAGAGAAGTGGGGGTGGAGACAAAAAAAATAACACAAACACAAGCAAACAACAATACAAAGGCTCAAAAACTTGAAATTATGGTTCACTCATAGCATCACTATACTTTATTGTATAATCAGGTAGCGACATCAACAATATGGAATGGAAATAATCAGTCTCAAGTCAACTAGTACTGATTAAATAAAAAATACTAGCGAACAGGACATTCAATATATATATTGATATATATAGCTGACCTGCCAATACAGAATTCTCTGTGTAGGAGCACCTGTTGGATTGCCTTCTGGCCACATTGGAATCACAATGTATGCAGCAAACCTCTCATTTGCTTTGATCTTGTTTGCAATTTTTAAGGCAATCTCAATTGGTATCAGATTATTGGCACCTGCAGTTGAAATATTGATAACAAATGAATTAACATATGAATGCACAAAATTCATTGGATAATATCATTTGTGTGAAAAAGGAAAAATGTAAAACTGTAACTTCTCTTTGTATTGCAGTGTTATAACTTGCAGATTTATCACATCAGATTACACAATTAGTATAATTTATTTCATTTAAAAATGCATTGTGGTACTGATCAAAAGTAACGCATTTTCTGGGCATAAAAATACCAAAAATTAAAATGACGACTATTAAACATTTCCTATACATTCTTTTTGTGATTGTCCATGTTGCCAAAGTAACGCATACTCCAAATTAAGAAGTGCATGAAAGGTATTCTAAACTGACTTAGCCAGTCATTGACTATATATGAAAATAGTATTAATGAAGAAAGGGATGTTGTGAAATTGTGAAGAGCTTAAAGAAGTGACATCAACATTTACCTATGTCTTTGTTGGAATCCCAATTGAAGGAAGAACCAAGAAAATACTGATTTTCAATGTAAATGAAGTGCTGT
This sequence comes from Rhynchospora pubera, assembly GCA_028095005.1. Taxonomy (NCBI): domain Eukaryota; kingdom Viridiplantae; phylum Streptophyta; class Magnoliopsida; order Poales; family Cyperaceae; genus Rhynchospora; species Rhynchospora pubera. The sequence goes on from CM051459.1 coordinate 105,180,237, forward strand.
GCTGCACGGATGGCATTTACATAAGAAGTATGTATGCTCATATCGATCAAAACATTCTTCCCGCAAACAAGGTTCTGCTATTCAAGAAAAAAAAAAATCTTTGAAGTTCTTCTTAAAAGACTTAATAAAAAAGGAGAAAAAAACTGTAGACAAAGAACATCATGAGATAGCAAAAAAAATCTCTTGTCACTTTAACATACTCTTAAGCTTGCTTCTCTTGGATCCTTTGGGAAACCTTTTGCAGAGTTTGAATCAATGGATCTGAACACCTTAGGCAATCACCAAGGAAACAACAAATATATGATTAAACAACAAGCGCTAATATTTGAATAAGTTACTAATCTAAGAAAAACATCTGAATAAGGTACGATATCATTCAATGCCTTTTTTATTTTATTGTTTTACAGGCTGTTCTGAGGAATCAGTAAACTGGACAAGACGAGACCCCTGTCTCTGAAAGAGTGAAGTTCTTCATAACATTTTGTTGTCCAGTTATCTGAATGCCGCTCGGTATCAATAACACTTACATGACTAGCTAGTACCGAACAGATGATTCTCAGTGACCTGTTCTCAAAAACATGAATAATTTTTGTCACATACCTGGACATGCCAAGATTCTGGATCATTGTCAGTCGTGTAAGGCGAATCATCAAGGCATATCTCAGGGATACTCCTAAGATTTAGCAACGTGTCATCATAGGACTTGCCCATCTTCTTTAGACCATGCCGTTTTGCTGCTTTTAACCAGCGCTCTTCAAAATTTCTCAGTACATCATATGCAGCTGGGCTATCGATCTTAGAATGCAAGTCATGCCATGGCTCTCTCGGACCACGAGTATCGACTTCCTTCCGGATGCAAAGAAAAATGACATACGGCAAAGGTTTGTTTGTAAGTGTCTCATTTATTCAATTTTACATATCTAATAATGATCACAATAGAGCAAGGGGAATGTCTATTTTTGCAAAATTCATCAGACTACCCTTCAAATTGTAAACTTAATTAGTCTAGATATTTAACATTTTTCTATTCCATAAAAAACCTATCCCACTTCAAATTAACTTTTCTCACACAAATTTCAGTATTGGACCTTACAGCATAAATAATATAAGTAGTAATAAATCAGGTAAAAAAAAAAGTTGAATAGTTACTGCAAAGTTGGGGTTGTGATAGTCTTCCTTGTGAATTGTGTCCAGAGTCCTAAACAAGGGATGCGCTGGGGTATCGTATCGGCCTCCACATAGATCAAGCCCACCAACAAATGCAATTATTTTTCTTCTGTAGTTCCCTGCATCTGCATCCACAATAACTGTTTTCTGATGATGTGTGAAGATAGTTCCAGTTTCCTGCACTCTCCCACAAAAATGAAGAAACAATTTAACGCATATCTCCATTTACTGAAGATAAAGATAGACTCTACTTCATCTCTGATTAGAAACTTTATTCTTGATATGTGAACATTTTAAATGTATGAAAAGAAAAAAATATTGGACAACACCTTCTTGTAACAATGGACCCAATTTGAACATAAAATTTTCTTTAACTGTCATGAAAGGTTAACATAGATCACCTGTTGTTTTACAATGCTGTGCTTTTTGCCCGCAGCACGAGGGCAAAGCAACACATTGACTGAAGAATGCTTAAAAAACCGTCGTGTCTCCTCATCATTAGTGCCCATGATTCCGGCCTGCAGGAAGTTTCAATTCACAGGTTCATACATTTGCCTAAACAAAACAAAATACCTGGTGATTAGCAGAATCCGAGACAAAAACGGAAACTTACAGTTTTGATACCCAAAATGCTCCGAGAGGTTGGGTCATCCCAAATTAGGAGGCAAACCCTAGCCCCTTCTTGTGATTTGCGCTTGAGGAGGTCACCCAACATAACCATATTCCCTTTACCTCCATCACGGACCAGAGTGACCGTGTGGAAGACTGACCAACCCACAATATAAATAAGCCTGGTAGCTCCGCTGATCGCATCAAACACATCTCTCCAACACTGCCCGTGCTTGTATTGCACTTCATTTTCGAGCCAGAAATTTGGCAAGCAATTATCAGGCACATGGGCATCTTGGTACAAAGTCACCTTCCCTCCCCTTCTGAGAGAAAAGTAAGTATTGGGCACTCCTTTGCAATCGGGCCCTACAGTCACACCGTGGTGGTACATTGTAAGCCTTGCAACAGGGATGTATTGTATCAAGAAGCTCAGAACGGCTCCTTGATTGCACGGCTTCCCATTTGGCCCAAGAACTGGAAATATGCCATCAATCCTCTCCCCTGAGTACATGGTTTCAGATGGGATTGATACGGTACCAATGATCTGTGCACCAAACACGTCATTATCCTTTACAGTGAACAATATCTCAGCTGCCTCGTGGGCCACTGGGACATAGAAATGCTGGTCCCATATGGGGTTCTCATTGTTGTCAATCACATATGTGCGTGCGATAACAGCATAAGAAACAGAAACAGTCACATATGGATCGCTAGTCATGGGACCCCCCACTTTCTGGATGCCTCCACTGATGGAGTTTGTCACGCGGGGTCCAAGGAGATCTCCAATGGTCTTGTGGAACATATCCTTATTAGGCAAGTTTCTGGCATATCTGACAAATATTTCCAGACTTCCATGGAGGAGGAGAACCTTGAGCGATGACTTCCCTTTTCCGCCTGGAGATCCAGTGTATGGCACGATCTGACTGCTGCTGCCGTGCTGTGATCCACCCGAAAAAGGGGAGGTTGGCGGGACCGATACTGGAGAATTAGAATAGCTACCAAATGAATCATACCTCTGATGGTGCGGCGGCAATGACATGGCAACTGGGGGTGGGTGCTCAGGTCGGCTATCTGAGATATGCATATGGGACAATCCCTCGTGAACGGAGGAAATGCTGTCGGAGTGGGAGAGAGGGGGATAGGATAAATGGCTATCGGAGTGGGAGGGAGGGGGATAGGATAAATGGCTGTCGGAGTGGGAGGGAGGGGGATAGGATAAATGGCTGTCGGAGTGGGAGGGAGGCGGATAGGATAAATGGCTGTCGGAGTGGGGGAGAGGCGGATAGGATAAATGGCTTCCGGTGTGGTGGAAGGTAGATGGAGTATGATTAAGAAGGTGGTCGGGCTGCGGGGCGGGGCTGTTGCTTCCTATATGGTGGTGGTGGAAGCTGGATGGGATTGGGGGTTGGGGATTAGGGTAGAGATTGGGATCATAGTAAGTGGGAGGAGGAGGGGGAGGGTAGCCTGGGTTATTGTAGTAAGAAGCGGGTGGCGGCGGGTATTGCAATGGACCAGAATGGTGATAACGTTGTAGTGGACCAGAATGACCAGAATGACCTGAATGAGAGGGGAACGAGGCGGAGGGGGTGAGATAAGACGACGGAGGAGGATTGAGGTTTCCATCCTGAGTTTGATTGGGAGGAGGCTGGAGTGGGTCCAGGTACCCGTATGGGGGACGGTGGTACTGGTACGGTGGATAAGGATTCCCATGACCATCCATTGCTTGCTTTATTTTATTGGGTTCAAACCCCTGCCCGTGCAACGCCTTCAGTGTTCAGTGTAAGGCATGAGAATGAGCTTCTTCGGTATACAACTGGAGGACAAGAAACAATTATTTATTTATTTATTTAGTTATTGAATTAATCCCAACTCTAATCTAATTCAATTGGTTCGGGGATCTAATTCTAATCTAATCACAAAGAAAGATAAGAGAAATATATCTTACGAAGAGAAGATGATGGCGCAGCAGCAGCAGCAGATTTCAGTATTTCAACTTCTAGAGAGAGAGAGAGAGAGAGAGAGAGAGAGAGGGCGCGAGATTTGCGAGGAAGGAGAAGTGTCGTCCGAAGACGCAGAAACAGAAAAATAAATGATCCAGGTCTACCGGAGCGGAACATCCAAGAAAGAAAGAAGGGAAAGAAAGAGAGACTCGGTCATACTCCATCAACAAAAATAAATATTTCAAATTCAACTTTCTAACATTTTAAATTTTCCAGATTCGAAATATTAAAATTTCAAAATTTCAAAATTCCAAAATTAGAATTTCAAATTTTCAACTTTAGAAATTTTTTAATTAAAAATTTGAAGTTTTTCAAATATTTCAATTTTATACTTTAAAATTTTAAGTTCAATACTCTTATCTTTAAATTTTAAATTTTCAATTTTTTGTAAAAACCCGTAAAATTATAAAATAAAATTTAACTTTAAAATTGATAGTTAAATTCTGAAATAATTAAAATTATTAAAATTAATGACTGATCTGAATTTAACAGAGAAATTCTCAGAAATCATAAATAAATTAATCTAGTATCAAAATAGTAATCAAATCTTGAAATCTAGTAAATCTTCAAGCAAACAAATAAATATAAAATAAATAATATTAAAAATCACACTCAGATTAATTAGCGAATTATCAACTCCCATCAATTTAGAAGTCAATTTCGTTTCGAATCTGATATAAAAAAAATATATAATTCCGGCTATGTACAAAATTTTCTTGAAAATTAATTATTCAAATCTCTAATTTGTGTTATAGGAATTTAAATAACTATTTTTATAAATTATTATGAGTTGAAATTTGGGTTAAAATCCATTTTCTACTGTTGATATAATCAATTTCCTAATGTTCCTTTGTTCTGGACCGTTTGATTGAGTTTAGGGAATCTTGATTTATCTAAGCCGTCCGATCAAATTCTTTTTCTTTCCCTTATCTCTTCTCTCTTCTCTCTTCCTCCGACAGATTCGCCCCACCTTCTCCTTTCTCCTCTTCTCCTCCCGCGATCCGCCAATGACGATCTCCTGTGGTCCCTCGACCAGTCCGTTGGGACCCCTCTCTCTCTCTCTCGCCCCTGACAGAGGCGCTCAACTCCACTCTCGTCCTCTCTGCCTAATGGCTGAGAGTCATGCCCCCACTCGAGCCCCTCTTCCCTGTCTCCTCTCTCGTCCAATCAGATTGGAGCCCCCACCTGGTGCCTGGTTTTCTCCTCTATTTCTCACAAACCGAGAAAACCCATCTTGACCCAGACCCTACTATCGCCTCTTGTCCTCTCTCCCCCTGCCACCTCAGTAGCCCGATCTGCCCCACTCCCCATCTCCAGTCCATTTAAGCCACCCCTCTCTCTCTTCTCTCTGCTCAGACCCAACACAAAGAACAGGTACAAAGAAAGGAAAAAGAGCAAGAGAGAGAGAGTGGTGGAGGCTTGGCGACTGAAGGTGGAGGAGGTGCTGGTCTGACGAGGCTAGGTGGTGGCGCTGACAGTGTGGCGAGGTGGTGCTGGTGGCTTGACTTGATTCTCCTCCTAACTTGCTTAGTTGCTTCCCCTTCCCATCTCGGTTGGGTAACCCCTTTCTCTTCCTCCTTGATTCTCCATGTTGAGAGAGGCATGGTGATGCTTGGATGTGATTTGTGCACTTGCTATCTGTTATGCTTTCATGACTGCCTCAATTTGAATGTGTGTCTCTTTGTGTTGTCTCATGGGATATTTGTGTTTCTGTCAAGGCTCATGAATGTGGATTATGTGACTTGTGCTAGTAATGGATCTGTTTGGTAGCTTAGACACTCAAAATGTTGTTTAGATGTTAACACTAGTTGTTTAGACTTGTGTCTGTGTTGTTGTGAAGCGCTTCTGAGCCTTGTGTGAGCTGTTTGATGCCTCTGGTTCATGGTACAGGGCTGGTTCAGGCCTTGTACCAGTCTGGTACGTGATCTGTTAAGTCCAGGGACTTCTTTGTAAAGTGTTATTGCTGTCAGGGACTTATTCATAAATATAGTTGAACTGCTTTAGGATCTATTTATAATAAAATCTGTTATTAATGTCTGTTTGGTAATTCTTAAGTAAATAAAAGAAATTCAGGGTCATTTGAGTAAAGTTTCTGAGTTTCTGGGTCGGATTGTGTTTTCTCCGTGTGGGTTTCGGATTTGATCCCCGAGACCCGTTGTAATCCGAATCCGTTTGGATCCCTCTCCCCGTTGTGGGCCTTGTGTTTTTACTCTGGGCCGCCAGGCCTGTTTCTTTCTGGGCTCGTCCCTCTGTCTTGATCCGTGTGGATTTCTTGTGGGCTCCGTGATTTATTTGGGGAATTACTTAGAGTAATCAACACTTTCTACAATCACGCAATCAGAGCGTTATTCCTCTCACCCTCACCCTCATCGTGCGCGTTATCCCTCTCACCTCCTTCGTTCCCCTCACGCAATCAGAGCGTTATCCCTCTCACCTCCTTCGTTTCCCTCTCCTCACGTCGATCTCGCCTCCGCCTCACCTCCGCCTCTCCTCTCCTCCGCCTCCGCCTCACCTCCGCCTCGCATCCGCCTCTCCTCTCCTCCGCCTCCGCCTCCGCCTCGCATCCGCCTCTCTTCTCCTACGCCTCCGCCTCACCTCCGCCTCTCACCTCCTCCGCCTCGCATCTGCCTCTGCTCTCCTCCGCCTCTCGTCTCCTCCGTCTCACCTCCACCTCCGCCTCCCCTCACTGCTCCCTCTCCTATACCGATCAGATCTGGTCGAGGAAGAAAAAAGAGGTTTAGATCTAGTTCTGTTACAATTTGGGAGTAACTAAATTACTATAAGGAATGATATTAATCAGTGTAGGGGAGTATCTAATATGTATAAGGGAGTAAATACATTCATATCTGATTCTGCTGTTTTTTGGAGTAACTAAATTACTATAAGGGAGGAAATTGATTAGTATAAGAGAGTAACTAATATATACAACGGAGTAAATAATATACATATCTGATTGTACTGTTGTTTGGGAGTAACTAAATAACTATAAGGGAGTAAATAACTAGTATACAAGGAGTATCTAATATGTATGAGGGAGTAAATAATATTCAGAACTGATTATACTGTAGTTTGGGAGTAACTAAATAACTATAAAGGAGTAAATAAGTACTATTAAGGGAGTATTTAATACAAGTAATGGAGTAAATAATATTCATAAATGATTTTGCTGTTATTTAGGAGTAACTAAATAGCTATAAGGGAGTAAATAACTAACAAAAAAGGAGTATCTAATATCTATATGGGAGTAAATAATATTCAGATTTGATTGCTTGGGAGTAACTAAAAATAATAAGGGAGTAAATAATTAGTAGTAAGGAAGTATTTAATATAAGTGAGAGAGTAAATAATTTTTAATTTCTGATTTTGATAAGGCAGGGCTGCGCGGCAGGGCTGCGCGACAGGGCTGGGTGACGGCGACGACAGGGCTGAGCTGCACGACGGTGACGGTAGGGCTGCCCGCTGGCGACGAGATGTCGCGACGGCGCGACGGCGACGAGATGGCATGACGGCCGAGGGCGACGGCGACGGGATGGCGCGACGGTGACGGCGACGGGCACGACGACGACGGCGACGGGCGCGACAGCGACGGACGAGAGGATGGGCGAGAGATGTGCGTGAGGGGGTGAGGCAGGGTGAGAGCGACGTGGAGGTGAAAGTAACTTGTTTTCCTTTTTTCGACAGCGATTTTTTTCTATTTTTGGCATATGATTGCTTGATTGCATGACTGCTTGATTGCAGTTATCATCTCCGATTTATTTGTGCGTGGCCCATTTTGTGTTGTTGGCTGATGGAGTTGTAATTTGAATCTTATAAAGTTGGATTTTGAGATAAATTAAAACTAGAACTTGAGAATTAAAACTAGAACTATTTGATGGCATGAAATGATTAGTGTGATATTAACATAATTGGTTTTGACCGAGAAGTTAATTAAGTCGGATTCGAAAATAAAATCGTTGGCTTTTAAATGGGGAAATGATTGAAATGTCCGCAAAAATAATACTCTATAGATACTATGGTATAATCAGACAATATATGATCTCAAACCCAAATCAATTAAACTAAGTTTTCTTTTCTTTTCCTTACTACTTAGTTAAAGTCTTTTAAATAAAGTTTATTTATTTTAGAAAGATTAATAAAGGAATTTCATATTTAATTAAAACACTGTTAGAAATTAATCAAAGTTTAGCAAATTAATTCTAAAAGTAATCACTATATTTTTTTTAAATCAAACTTTCTACACAACAGTTTATAAAACAAACTATAGCAAAATATTTCTAAAAATCTCTTAAGTTAGCATTTCTTCACAACCAGTTTTAAATGAAACTTTGTCAAATTGTTTCTAGAAAATAACTACATAAATTAATATATTTTAAAATATAATCCCTTCTCTAAAATTCTAGGTCCAACTTTCCTGAAGTCAGAACCTAAGTTTCTTTGTAAATGTCTAGGATTTAAGTTTGGTTTTGCACACGGTAACCAGAATGGGATAGATCGTTAGAGTAGATTTTAACGTGTGAGTTTCGTTCGCCAGGTGCACCGCAAGACTTCTCTGGACTGGTGGACGACTTCTACCCTGATCACGAGACTGCAGAAGCTGGTCAGGACTTCACCGACCATCCCGAGAAGTAGTGTCTTAGTCTTTGACTTTTCCAGGTGTGGTTGTCTTTTTATGACTTGTGGATGCCTTAAGTTTTGTTTATTCTTTAGTTTAGAATTAGATCAATAATTAAATGTGTGCATATCATAAACACTGCAATAATTCTTAAATGCATGGCATTAATTGAAGATTAGCTTAATTACTACATGTAGATGTTTGGTTGCATCTAGATATAATGTGCTCATTTATTAACATATGGTGTGGTTCAGGATAGCGAGACCGAGTGGCATATTTTATGACCACTCTGCAGGCCAACCTTCAGGTGACTTTGCGGTCGCATGGTTATTTTATTTTATTTTCAGTTGTTATTATATTATCGATTGTGCGACTTGAGATATTAGATATGTGCCATCCTTTGCTAGACTGCCTCTCGATCTCCTCTCTGCAGTTACCGGTACCGTGTTTTCTGTTCCACATCCTTTGGCCGGGATGTGGGGTCAGGAGCTGTTTTTCGTCGAGCTACTCTTAGGGTTGATCTATCTTAGGCACGATTATTATTATTATTATTATTATTATTATTATTATTATTTGGGTAATTGTGAGGACAATTTAATTTAGGAATTTTCCAGCTTATTTTCGGCGATGGGCTCTGGATATTCCAGCTTATACGGCAATCGCTCTGGAAGTTTCAATTTACAACTATTATTTATGAAACTATAATTCTTTTTGTTGAGTGATGGGATTTCTATACATCTCGTATTATATTGTATTATTACTAATATATCCCCAGATATTCTTCTATTTTCTTTTGCATGCCATGTAGATGTAGTTGATTGCAGTAACACATAAAATCACACATAGCTATTGCATTTAAGGATCTTAAAAGTGGCAGATTTAAAAGTATGATTTAGTTCTAGCTAGAGTTAACCAAGACTGTATGCCCACTCTTTTTCCACACTGAGTATTCGTATACTCAGCCCACATGCTTGTGGTGTAGGTTCAGGTTTGGCTGACTTAGCAGAGGAGTTGTAGCCAGAAGACCAAGCCGAGTTGGAATAGCATTTATCCGCTGTGCATTATTCTATGTTTTGTTTGTATGATGACTGGAGATTTTGATATCTGTATATTTTACCAGCCTTTTGTTGTATGAACAAACAATGCCATTACTATGTGATATTATTTGTGATATTAGTATCTGTGACACTGTTTTATAGCCTTACGTGTGCGCAGCAGATTGTGCATACGTGGCGGGGCTGTCCTCCTCAGATTACGGCTTGGTTTGAGGTGTGACATTTTTAAAGATTCAAATTTTTTAAATTTTAATATATGAAATTCAAAAGTTTGAAATATTGAAATCGAAAATTTCAAAATGTTAGATTTAAAATTTTTTAAAAGTACTTTCCTGTTAATAAGTTTTTTTTTTTATTTCTTAAACATAAGAAGTAACTTATAAGCTTTTATGAATATTTAACAAAATAAGTAACTAATAATTATAAGGAAGTAAACAATAAATATAAGAAAGTATATAATAAATATAAAGGACCACTTAATAAGTACAAGTACGTAGTTCATTTAAGAGAGTAACCGATAACTATAAGAGAGTAAATAATAACTATAAAAAGTAACTAATAAGTTTTTATGCGTACTTAATAAATGGTGCAACTACTTACTGTAAAGAGAGTAAATAATAAGTACAAAAATCGGACCGAACCGGCCAGTTCGTTGTGGTTCGCTAACAGTAAAAAACCGGTCCATATTGGACCGGACTAAAGTCCGGTTCGAGATTAAACCGGTCGAACTGGTCGGTCGGGTCCGATTTTCAAAACATTAGGAAGAGAAAACGCACAAGAAAAAAAAAACGAAGTGGAAAGAGAAAACCCGAATGGGAGGGCGACACGAATAAAAAAGAAAAAAAAATTGGAAACACGCTTTTTTATCAAAATTAATTAATGATTATTTGATTACTTATCGTTTGATTGCGGTCATCGGCGCCGATTTTTTATTTTTTGGACTGGACTGTGCTTTCAGAAAATATGATTTCAGCCCAGCTCATCAGAAAATAAAAATAAAAAATAAAAAATCAGTAACCTTCCTCCATTCTTCTTCGTTATCCCTTTTTCACAGCACTGTGCCAGTGTCCCAGAGAGAGGCTGATGCTGATGCTGATGCTGGCTCCTCCGCCTCTTCCTCTTCACTCATTTCTTACGCTTACTATTCCTACTCCTCCTTCTAATTCTAATTCTAATTCTCATAGAAGGAGGAGAACCACAACATGTACTATTACTACTAGGAATCCATCTCCCATTTCTGCTCCTGACGAGGAGGATGAGCTATGCTTGCGCTTCCAGACGGTGCAGCTTAATAAACAAGTTACAGAGGAGTAACTGCTACTGGCATTTCTCACTGTTATTTTTACCAGTACTCAGTCTCGAGCACTCTGGGAATCCTGTTTATCTCTGCTTGTGTCACGTGACCTCTTACTATGTTTGTCACGTGTTGTAATTAATGTTTATTTTAGATTCCCTGTAATTAGTCAAGTAATATTCGGAGACTTGGGTTCTTGGTTTTCTGGTTCTTGTATAGAAGAGGAGGTGTACTATAAATATACTGATTGTCTTGTAATAAAGTAATTGAGCTCATAATACAATTCTCTCAGATTACCTTCTTTTACAATTCTTCTCTTCCCCTTTACTCTTTCTAATTTTGAGCTCGTACATGGTATCAGGAGCCATCAATGGGATCCGATATTCCCTCTACTTCCAACACCTCCTCTCTACCCAATATCGTTTCTCTAACCCTACCGATTCCCACCAAGCTAACCCCAAACAACTACTTAACTTGGAAATCCCAGATCATACCTGTCATCAATGGCCATGAATTGGCTAAGTATCTCACATCGCCACCGCCGAGTGCTACCATTTCAGGCGACAACGATTCCCTTGTCTTTAACCCTGAGTACCTCCCATGGATGCGTCAGGATCAACTTCTTTTGGCCTGGATTCGATCAACTCTTACCGAATCGGTGCAAGCTCAGGTGATCTCTGCCGTCACGACAGCTCAAATTTGGTCAACACTTGAAAAGATCTATTCTTTCTCCTCTCGAGCCAACCTCATTGAGCTGAAGCGGCAACTCCAATCTGTCTCCAAGGGGTCTGGCACCTGTACTGAATTTCTCCAAAAGATTCGTCGCATCTCTGATGAACTCGCCTTCATAGGCGCTCCAGTGCCTGACGATGATCTGGTTCTAGCCGTCATAAATGGCTTGGGATCCGATTATAATGCCTTTGTTGCCTCTGTGTCAGCCACAAATCGACTTGCTCCTCTTTCTTTCTCTGAGCTCCATGGTCTTCTCCTCAGCCATGAAGCGCTTCTCAAGGGTCAAGCTACGGTGGTACCATCCTCTCTTCCGACCTTTCCTTCTGCCTTCGCCACTTCTTATCAACAGAGTCGGCCCAAATACCACAATCCCAATCCAAACTTCAAGTCTCAGAACTCGGCCCAACCCTCCATCCTTGGTTACAATAATCAATCCAACTCTCAGGTCTCTAATCCTCACACTCAATCCTTTGTCCCCAATTCTCACTCTGTGCAACCAAGGCCAAACAGACCTAATTTTACACCTAAACCAAACAACACTCAGTGTCAAATCTGCAAGCAATTTGGTCACTCAGCCAGGACATGCAAGTATCGCTATGTTCCCTCAAATTCAAACCAGCAGAGTCAAAAAACCTTCCAAGCCTATGTTGCGCATCCAATCCCTTCTCACACAACGCCAAGCGAGTGGATCTTAGACTCTGGGGCTACCAATCATGTCACTAGTGACATCAACAACTTATCCTCCTTCTATGGCTATAATGGAGGTGATACTCTTCAAATCGGCGATGGTACCGGTCTTCCAATCCATAACATAGGTTCAACATCTCTCTTCTTTAACACTTGCTCTATTGTGCTCCATGATATTCTTCATGTTCCAAATTTCTCTAGAAATTTAATTAGCTTGTCTAAACTTCTGCTTGATAATCCTTTTCTTACCGTTGATTTCTCTTCTTCCTTGTGTACTTTTAAGGACCACCGCACCATGACAATCCTCCTACAAATCCATTCCTCTAGTGGCCTTTATCTTCTTCCGCTGCCATTACATTCCTCTACCTCTCCTCAAGCCTTTGTTGGGGTTAGAACATCGGCTAACACTTGGCATGCTCGCTTTGGACACCCTTCAAGCTCCACCACTCTTCATCTCTTAAAAACCTTTGCTTTGCCTTGTACTTCTAATAAAATAGATCTTTGTCATTCTTGTTGTATAGCAAAGTCACATGTTTTACCTTTTACTTCTTCTTCTTCTTCTTCTACTTCACCTCTTGAGCTTGTTCATTCCGATGTATGGGGTCCCTCCCCGATTGTATCAAACAATGATAATCGTTACTATGTGATTTTTGTTGATGACTTCACTCGTTACACTTGGATCTATTTTATGCCAAACAAGAGTGATGTTTCTAAAATCTTTGCTTCTTTCAAATGCCAAGTTGAGAATCTCTTAAATTGTTCCATCAAAACTCTTCGTACCGATGGAGGTACGGAGTTTAAGCCTATTACTTCTCTTTTCCCTCAAATTGTGCATCAAACGAGTTGCCCCTACACGCCTCAACAAAATGGGGTCTCCGAAAGAAAACATAGACATATTGTTGAGCTTTCCTTAGCGGTCATGTCGCATACTTCTATTCCACATTCTTTTTGGGATGAAGTCTTCTCTAGTATTGTCTATTTAATCAATCGTCTACCTTCTTCCTCCATCTCTCTTATTCCTTTCTCTACTCTCTTCAACAAAGCTCCAGATTTTACGTTTTTACGTATTATTGGATGCTTGTGTTTTCCTTACACAAGGCCGTACTCCAATCACAAACTTGATTCTCGGTCTCTACCTTGTGTTTTCATGGGTTATGCGACTAACCAAAAAGGGTATCGGTGCTTGCATTTACCTACTAATAAAATTTTTGTTTCTCGAAGTGTTATCTTTGATGAACAGAATTTTCCTTTTCGAGATCACACCAATATCAGGGTCGACAGTCAGCTTGGTTCAGGTAGCACTGATGAGACTTCTTTTCCTCTCTGGCTTCCTGATTCAACTGCCCAGCAATCACCTCTTCCTTTCAGCTCTGACCACATTTTGCAATCACCTGCCCAGCAACCTCACTTAGCGCCTCAACCTCCTAATTCAACTGCCCATGCACCTAATTCTACCCGTGACTCTTCTTCTCAACTCATTCAACCTGAGTTCCATTCTGACCAAGGCGCTACCCCTGCTGACCGTGCTTCTATCCCTCCATCTTCGACTGAGGGGCCTTCAAACAATGTTTCCTCAACTCCACCTGGCAACCCATCTCAACAACCTGCAAATTCACATCCCATGATAACACGAAACCGAGATAAAACCCGTCGATCTAAACATTTTCCAGATCATGTTGCTTATTTCACCTCTCTTGAGAAAGAGCCCACAACCTTCAAACAAGCTAACAAGCAAATTGAGTGGAGGCAAGCCATGGCGGCTGAAATTAGTGCACTTGCACACAACAAAACTTGGCAGCTCGTTCCTCCACAATCTGATCAAAGCATAGTAGGGTGCAAGTGGGTTTTTAAAATCAAGAGACGAGCCGATGGATCCATTGATCGGTACAAAGCTCGTTTGGTCGCAAAGGGTTATCATCAACAAGAGGGCATCGATTATTTCGATACTTTCAGCCCGGTTGTTAGACCAACAACAATACGGGTGATTCTTTCTTTGGCTGTAACTTTCAACTGGAGTATTCGACAGCTTGATGTCAATAACGCGTTTCTTCATGGCGATCTAAAAGAACAAGTGTTTATGACTCAACCGCCGGGTTTTGAAGACTCTTCCAAACCTAACCACGTGTGCTTGCTTTCAAAGGCTTTATATGGTCTCAAACAATCTCCACGCGCATGGTTTTTTAAGCTAAGTACATCTCTTCTTGATCTCGGTTTCAAAGCCTCACAATACGACCCATCTCTTTTCATCTCTCATGCTTTGGGTCGGGTAACCATCATTTTAGTTTACGTGGATGATATCCTCATTACTGGAAGTGACCCGAATCATGTCTCATGGTGTGTGCATAACCTTAATGAGCGTTTTGCTCTGAAAGATCTTGGCGGGTTAAATCATTTTCTGGGCATTGAGATTACTAAGTTACCTACTGGGATTCACCTCTCCCAAGCTGCCTATATACAGGATATTTTGTCCCGAGCAAACATGCTCAATTCCAAGCACTGCCTCACCCCTATGGCATCTGATATCTCTCTTTCTCAAGATCATGGTGAGCCTTTTGATAATCCTCATTTGTATCGAAGTGTGGTCGGTGCTCTTCAATATGCTACGTTGACACGACCCGACATATCCTTTGTGGTTAATAAAGTCTCACAGTTCATGCAATCCCCAACTATTGATCACTGGAATGCTGTCAAAAGAGTCCTTCGGTATTTGTGTGGTACCCTTTCTCATGGGATCACTATTCAGTCGGGTTCATCTTTACAAATCAATGCATATAGTGACTCAGATTGGGCCGGTGATCGGGATGATCGAAGGTCAACCTCAGGCTTTTGTATTTTTCTGGGCCGCAACCTCATTTCATGGAGTGCAAAAAAGCAGCCGACTGTTTCTCGATCAAGTACCGAGGCTGAATATCGATGCTTAGCCAACACATGTGCTGAATTGCTGTGGCTACAATATTTCCTTGATGAATTACATGTACCTTATTCCAAACCCCCTACATTATGGTGCGACAATATTGGGGCAACTTTTTTGGCATCAAATCCAATGTTCCATGCTCGAACTAAACATATCGAGATCGATTATCATTTTGTTCGAGAGAGAGTTGCTACAAATGAGCTCTGTGTGCGGTTTTTGTGCTCAAATGACCAATTAGCTGATATCTTCACTAAGCCGTTATCAACAAACCGCTACTGTTATCTAAGACACAAACTCACTGTGGACAGAGCCCCACTGGTTTGTGGGGGGGGTAATAAACAAGTTACAGAGGAGTAACTGCTACTGGCATTTCTCACTGTTATTTTTACCAGTACTCAGTCTCGAGCACTCTGGGAATCCTGTTTATCTCTGCTTGTGTCACGTGACCTCTTACTATGTTTGTCACGTGTTGTAATTAATGTTTATTTTAGATTCCCTGTAATTAGTCAAGTAATATTCGGAGACTTGGGTTCTTGGTTTTCTGGTTCTTGTATAGAAGAGGAGGTGTACTATAAATATACTGATTGTCTTGTAATAAAGTAATTGAGCTCATAATACAATTCTCTCAGATTACCTTCTTTTACAATTCTTCTCTTCCCCTTTACTCTTTCTAATTTTGAGCTCGTACACAGCTGGAGACCCCCGGTGCCTACCGCTTGATCGACCGTCACACCGGCCGCCACGTCATCTTCTGGGGCCAGGCCCCACCTCCTCCTTCTTCTTCCATTGTTCTTCTCTCCTCCTTTTCCTCCAACGACACCCAAATGGAAGACCCATCAGACCGTGGCGGTGCCGGTGCCGGTGGCGGAGGCAGAACCGGAGGCGCTGGCTTTGCCAAATTAAAGACCCAAAAGGTGAGGTCCCTCATCATGAGCATGAAGAAGAAGAAGAAGAAGGTGTCCCAATCCCAGTCCCAGTCCCAGTCCCCAATCCAGGTCCATTCCCAGACCAAGATCAGGCAGCCCAAAATCACCCCAATGTCAATGTCAACGGCAACATCAATGTCAACGCCACTCTCCGATGACGATGACGATGACGATGACGATGACGATGACAATGACATTGCCTCCTCTCCAACTTTCAATGCCAGCACTACCCCTCTTTCAACTTCTTCCATGAGCCCGAGCCCGAGCCCGAGCCTGAGGGGATGGGGCGCTGTTTCTTCACCAGATTATCATTCCTATTCTTCTGAGTCTGACCACAAAGGAGCAAGGCTGCCCGCCAAATACTTCGCTCCTGGATCAGCTGCTTTCTTCAGCAAGAAATCCTTCAACAATCTCGGTTGCACCCATGACATGCTTGCTGCTCTCAGGAGCCTCTCATTCCTTCGCCCCTCCCATATTCAGGTCACTAGTACCATCCTGCTCTTTCCTTTTCTCTTCTTTTCTATTTCTATTGTTGATAGAACCATTTCTTTATTTGCATACAGTAATCATGGATGGCTGCTTAATTTATGTTGCAAATTCAGGCAATGGCATTCGGGGCAGTTTTACAAGGCAAGAGTTGCATAATTGCAGATCAGAGCGGGTCTGGAAAGACGCTGGCATATCTTTGTCCTCTCATACAGCGCTTGAGACGAGATGAAGAAGCAGCTCTAGTCCAAGGCAAGCCTGCAAAGTCTGAAGCCCGTCCGAGGTACCCCCGAGTAGTTGTTCTCACACCTACTGCTGAGCTTGCCTCTCAGGTCCTCAACAATTGCAGGATGATATCAAAATCAGGCATTCCATTTAGGTCTATGGTTGCAACAGGTGGCTTCAAACAAAAGACTCAATTAGAGACTCTCGACCAAGGTTTAGACGTCCTAATAGCAACACCCGGTCGCTTTCTTTTCCTATACAAGCAGGGTTTTATACAGTTGTCCCATCTTCAATGGTATGCACATGTATATTTTCTCTGTTTTAGTTATTTTCCTGCTTCCAAAAATCATTTACACCTTCATACAGTATCATGTGCTATATTCTCTATGCAAAGGGTATGCATGCTTCTTTTTTCTCAGACTTTGCTGTGCACTTGAGACTTTTCCTATCTTGAAAATACTGTTGCTAAATTTGTCCTTCTAGTGTTGTATTGGACGAGGTTGACATACTGTATGGCGAGGAAGGTTTCGAACAAGTTCTACAGGGCTTGATCAGTGCGGCGCCAGTGTCAGTACAGTACCTTTTTGTGACTGCTACTTTACCAGTGGAGATATACAATAAGGTGGTCGAGGTGTTCCCAGATTGCGAAGTAATAATGGGACCAGGCATGCACCGTACGAGTTCTGGTCTTGAAGAGGTTGTTTCCCTGGATCAATTCACTTACTTGTTACTCTTTTTGAATTTCTTATCATTCTACCTGTATGGTAATGATGCGGATAATTTTAGGTGCTGGTGGACTGCAGTGGCGACGCAAGTGAGGAGAAGAATCCAGAGACTGCTTTTGCAAATAAGAAAAATGCTCTTCTAAAGCTTATTCAAGACTCTCCAGTTCGTAAGACTATTGTCTTTTGTAACAAGGTCTCTCTCTCTCTTTCTCCCCCCAGCAAACTGTTGATTCTAAGCCTTTCTTGTGAGAAAGTGTTTGCCTTTGCATTGTTGAAAAATGTTTATCACTTCACATCTACAGTAAGCATTATTTTCCATCAATGTTACTCCTTTCACTGCCGAATTCCTACTTTCTGTCAGTTTTATGCTTTCTGATAAATCAAAGAATCGGGATAGTCCTTGCAGATTTCACAACAACTCTTTTGTTTCGCAAACATGATACCATATTTAGAACCTAATTCCAGGACTTAGGTTAGGCTATGATGCAGTCAGATTGGTTCAGGTTAGCCATTTAAGTCATTTTGCTCTCCGGAATTCTCATACGGGCCATGGTAGGGCTTCGGCAATTAAAGTCATTGCTGTCAGCTTTGGGATTATGGCTTAACTTAGGGTTAGATTTCAGGTCTGTACGGTTCAATTTATTTGGTTTTTCAAAATTTGCCTTTACTATTGTTAACATTCGTATTGTCTTACTTTCAAAATTTCTTGTCCCAGTTTTGGTGGTAATTTGGGTTTTTACAAGTCAAAGTTTGGCAGCTCTACTCTTTATCTTACCAGCAAGTCTAAACCCAAAATTGAAAGAAAGCAAACAAATGATTTAAGAAATCTACAGAAAAAAATCATAGCGAATTCAAAGTTGGTAGATTCTGGATATATTAGATGTGATGTAGGATGTATACTTTTTGTCTCACAATGTATATGTTTCAAGTCAATCAATTTTTTCATTGCATGAACATTTTACTAAAGAACAAGGAGCATTGCAAGCAATTGTTTTGTCCAATAGAAAGGCTCTGTGAATTGAATATTTTGATGTGTTTTTGTAGATTGAGACATGCAGAAAAGTCGAGAACCTTCTGAAAAGGGTGGATAGAAAAGAAGCCCACATCAGGGTGTTGCCCTTCCATTCTGCATTGACACAAGACGTACGGCTCACAAACTTGAAGGAGTTCCTGAAGTCGCAGTCGGCGGACTCCATGTTCCTTGTATGCACTGATAGGTATGAACAATATGTATATAGATACAATTTTTACCTTAATTTGTCAAAATACCATGTTGGAAGTGATGCGGGTATACCAGTTAGTTTAGATGTGTAACGTCGTTGGTAAAATGGTGGGCAGGGCATCACGAGGCATAGACTTTGAGAAGGTGGATCACGTGGTTTTGTTTGACTTTCCACGGGAGCCGAGTGAGTACGTACGCCGCGTGGGTAGGACGGCGCGTGGGGCTGGGGGTGCAGGCAAGGCGTTCGTCTTTGCAGTTGGGAAGCAGGTCTCCCTTGCTGGGAGGATCATCGAACGGAACCAAAAGGGCCACCCCTTGCATCATGTGCCTGGGGCCTATAACTGAGGCTTTACAATCTTCAGAAATCTGTTGGTCACTCAAGTCTGGTAATGTTATTGCCTAATCGCTTTTGCTTTGAATTTTGCTTAATTTGTCGGGTTTGGGTGCCTGGCGTCTGGTATCTTCACAGGATAGATGGATAGATTGATTTAACGAACCAAATAAATCTAATGTATTTATGCTAGTGAATCTATGATGATAATTACTTGTATGCTACAGAATCTAGTCTAACTTCCATTATGTTAAATAATACGTTAGATTTTTTTAAAAAATGCATAAAAGCCATGTAATATATCGTTTGTATTTTTTTTGTTTTCATTTTCTCCCTATGGGCTCATTAAACATATATTCAAGTTGGTAATTTTGAACTAGAGAGAACTATGGAGTGTGATTTTGTATCTCTAGAAAATTTTTGGCCATTAGATCTTCAAAATCTCAACCGTCTATTTCCATATTCTTTTCCACCAAAAACTCTGTAATTTTTTTCTTTCAATATTTTATTTTTTTATTTTCTCATATTAGCTCTTTATGTTGGTAGTTCATTTCATAAGTGAAATAGATATTTCCATTTTTCATTTTTCTTGATGATTTTAGGTAATGTTTCGTACGTTCATTAAGGCAAATAAAATACATTAAACATTAAAAAAAACAACATAAACAACGTTAACAAACTCCCGTCGATGCAAAATATGATGAATATATTATATTAAATACTAAACATCTGATATGTAGGTTATGGTTGTGACAGCCGGCGGAGCCGCAACTATGCATCTAGTGGCTAGTAAAAGCAAAGAAAGTTGCGATCTCTAACAGGCAATACATACATTTGCTGATTTGTTATTATTATTATTATTATTATTATTTATTATTTTAAGAAATGATCGGATCCATGAACTCAGCTGATTTGTTTAATTTTAATGCACCCTCTCCATTGGGGCGCTGGTAAATTGTACAAAAATGGTCCAAGCTTGCTTTGTCATGTGATTTCGGGGAGCGAAAAAAAAGGCGACTGTCAAAGATGCTGTTGCTGATTTCCTGTAATATGTGCACCACTGGATAGTTGGATTTAGAATGCATGGATTAGTATGTTATCAATGATAATAGTATAATGGACTTTAAACCAGTGTTTATTCTGTCTTAGCGTTTTTATATTTGTGCCCTAGCATGAACTGTAGCCAGCGTAACTGGATTTAAAATATATTACTATGCATGCGATTTGTTGATGTATCCAATATTTTTCTGGTCTTTAGAGATTTAGTCTACAGCCTTGAAACTATGAACTGGCAAAAACACATAACAAGATTATAAAAATTGCAACGGCAACCAAGCTCAAACGGTCAGGAGGAATGAGCATAGCATAGGAATATAGGATTGAGATAATGATGAGGATTAGGATTAGAATTAGGGATCTGATATTGACCAGTGATCTTACAGGACTACTAATCGAATCCCCAGGAATCCAAGAATGAACAAAATGCTCTTCAAAGTCAGGACTTCAAATGGTCACATTGCCAGCTTCACCCATGAAATTAATTTTGAAAAGCACATGATGGATATTTATTTGCGCACCAATAGTTGTCCCCCAATATAGACTACGTGCGTCTTTTTCGTCAACTCATCAAATTGAACGTAGCTTGGGTAGTAACAGTGTGGAACGGCAGAAAGACTTTTTATATAGGCTCCGTTTGGATGGTGTGAGAATAAGAGGAATAAGAAAAAAAAGTATTGGGAAGTGTATAATTTTGTGAAGAATTTGAATTATTTATAATAAATTTGGAAGTGGGAAGAAACTATTTACTTATTCCTAGGCTCATCCAAACGGAGTCATAGAGTGTATACTAAATGCCACTACCCATATATTTATTGTTCTCTTCAACGTTAGAAGTACAAATTTGCACCATTGATTGCCAGCCAGCTTCACACCTCTAGCTTGCCTGAGCTTCTAATAATTTTGACAAGTGTTTTCTTTAGCAGTAACCATTTTTTTTCTTTTAATACAATAAACAATCAGGGAAGCACCATTAATATTGAGATCCCAAAAGTAACGTGGTTCCATGAATCGGATCGAATATATATAAGAGCAGGAGAGAGAGTGGGGTGTGAATGCAATGGAGGCAGCTCTGATTAGAATGAAACAGCAGAATCAGCGGCTGCATAAGTTTTGACCAAATTCTTGGTGGACGGCAATCCCGCAACAACATCAGCTTCTATTCCACATTCATTGCTCCCCCTTAGGATCTTGAAGTATCCGTCCTGCAATCACAGAATTAGAAGACATAATTGGATTGGATTAGAGCTGATAAAACTCGACAACTTAACAAACAAGTATAGAGAAGGATCAAATAATCTTACATCACCCCATCCTCTGTTCCACTGATTGGCAAGAAGCTGCAAGACAGCAGATAGATGAATAAATACAGATATTACATAAGGTAAGCAGATCTCAGAATTGAACAAGAAAGAAAAAGGACAAAAGAAAGTGACAAAACCCAGTAATCTTCGCCCTTTTCACTGGTTCCCCATCCAATGAGCTTGACTGCATGGCCCCCCATCACATCACCCGTCACATGTTTGTATACTCCCGACTTGTAGTGAGCAAAATCCTATCAAGTCGTTAACCCCGTGTGACATTAAATGAGATTGGATATCTCTATTTAGGGTTAACTTATCAACCAAATTTTAATTTAAAAAAGAAAAGAAAAGACAAGAAATTTACTCTCAAGTCACAGACTAACCTCGTAAACAGTGAAGGCAACTTCTACAGGGCCATTTTTATAAACCTCTGCCATTATATCTAGAGGATCGGGATTAATTCTGTAGGCGTTTACACTGAAATGCTTGGCATCTGCCCAAAGGAGGTTCTTTAATTGGCATTTCTTTTCACATTTTGGGGTTGGATATTCGGGCTCGCACCCTGGGTGCGCGCATCCTGTCTGGTCAAAGTATGGATCGCACTGCACACTCAACAAATAGAATGCAAATGGTTTTTAGGCTTGTAATGTCAGTCATAACACAAGCAAAAACTATATGCAAAAGGGGGGAAAAAAAAAACCAAAATGACCTCTTCGGTAACAACACCGTTCTGGACAAAATAACGCCATGCATAAATTGGATAGCCTCCATCGCATCCATCTCCGCACATGAAACCACAACATGCCAGCAGATCATTCACAGACAGTGAGATGTTCTACCAGAAGCCAAGAAGAAAAGATGAGATCAGTGATGTAAATGCATCCAGGCCCGTTAGCTATGTAAAACTAAACCAAGCAAAATTTTAAGTTTTGAACAGAAGACAATTGTAGAACATAAATGCAGTACCATGCCAAAATGGATGCAGAAACGATCTGACAGCGACTCAACAGCACCAAAAGCCCAGCATGAGCCACAGTGGCCCTGATCATGACAAATATTATTATAAGCACTATTGTAGCATAATAGAGATAACAGAATGAAATGAGGGCCATAATAAATAAATATGGTAAAAGGGATGGATTAGCTTACTTGGTCTATTGGAGGCAGCGCAATTTTTAGAATTTGTTTGCACCAGAAGATGAGATGAGATGACATGGAATGGCATGGAAGGGCGGCAAAAGTTAGAAAGGGAGATTAAAGTTAAAGGGCAAAACCGCAAAAAAGGAAGGAAAAAATAAAATGAAAAATGGAAAGATTTAAAAAATAGATGGGAGATGGAGATGAGGTGAGGTAAGGAGGTAGCTAACCAAGGATTGCAGAGATAGTGGTGCATTGAGGCCACGCAGCCCGAGCATCGAAGTGTTTGGGTAAGGAGATGTTGTTATTTTGGTAGGTCAGAAGAGGGAATTGGTGGAGTGCAGCTGGTGGGGGGCGTTTTGCACCGAGCATATGTTTGAATTGGGCAACCTGAATGAATTATGGAATGAATCTGTTGTTATTTTTCTGTTTGCTGGGTCTGTTGGCTAGAGAGAAATAATTGTTGTTTTCAGCAATCAGTCCCTATAACTGTTGGAGTGTATTGTCAAAAAAATAAATCTATTGTCCACTATTGGGCAGAAGCTTGGCCTGTGGAGGTGCAGGCGCAGATGAAGCAATGGATGACAGAGGATGGACACGATATCTACACTATACAGTTGCCTGGGTGGATGGAGGAAATGCAGGAAGATGTGGATGAGTGGATTGAGCATGTTTCTGAGGAAGGGTGGATGTTAAGTACTGAAGTAGCAGCTTGACATACTTCAAACATTCTATTCACTGGTGCTCTTTGTTACCATGAAGTTGTAGTGGTGTAATTTTGTTTTCTGTTAGAAAAATCTATATGTGGTACTATTGAATTAAAGTGCCATATAGGCATTTTTGTAATAAGATGAAGAGTTTCAGGGATGCGGAATCATTAAAGGGGTGTACGCTAGTTTAGCGTTTTGTACCGGATCTGTACCGGATTTGCTGAACATTGTATGTTGCTTTTCTTATAAATGAGAAAAGTGGTAGGGTAACACCCTACTTAGTTCCAAAAAAAAAAATGAGCTAAGAGTGAGTAAGCGACTGACGGTGTGGTTTGCGAAGTAGGGGTTTGAGGTGGCAGTCCAGCTCCAGGCAGCAGAGCCAGTATTAACATGTTGGACAATGGAATCCTGGTAAAAGGGAAGAAAGAGTAATTAATTAAAATTAAATTAAATTAAATTAATGAGATGCTTGGTTGCTTGGTTGTTATAAGAATAGAATAGAATTAATAAGAAAGAAGAAAGTGCGTACGTATGTTACTGTACCTGGAGAATGAGGCGGTGGGAAGGCGAAGGAGGGGTTTTGATGTGCTCCAGCGCAAGTACCTATTTAATTTATAGAGATGAGAGAAGGCGATCAAAGCAAGCAATTGCAATTTGCAATTTGCAATTGGTGGAGGTGAGAGAGATGAGAGATGGGTACCTGGAGGTGAAGAAGAGGAACAACCAGAAGCAACAGCAGCCCTCCTTGTCCTTGTCCTTGATGACCATTCTTCATCATCATCGACATCGAAGCTGATAAAAAGACTATCAGATGGAGAATTGGAGATGGAGAAGAGAGACAAGTAAAGTAAAGTAACGAGTAG
Source organism: Rhynchospora pubera (assembly GCA_028095005.1). Lineage (NCBI taxonomy): Eukaryota > Viridiplantae > Streptophyta > Magnoliopsida > Poales > Cyperaceae > Rhynchospora > Rhynchospora pubera. The sequence continues at coordinate 105,204,292 of CM051459.1, forward strand.
AAGTGGGGATTGAATTGGATTTATCGATCGATTCATTGATTGATTTAAGTCAATGGGGTGGGCCCATTCCAACTTGATCTAGGGCTTCAGATTAAAGGTCTGCTTTTGCTCTCCGCCCATTCCTTTATTACGCACGGAACTTCTGTTAACCGTTGAGATTAATTCCAACGGTTCAAATCAAAGATCTACTTTTTGCTCTCCTCACTCTCTTCTTCCTCGTCTTTCTCTTTGTCCATGTCAAATTATTTCTCTCTTTATTTTGTTCAATTTAGAAAAAATACATGAAAAAAATAAAGGAAAAATTTTTAAACGGAATTGTACTCTGCAAGGAATAACTAAAATAGTAGGAATGAGTATTTATTAAAAGAGTAAATTTTTTCGAAAGTCACTAAACTTTGTATATAATTTAATTTTGGTCCCTAAACTTTCAATTCTCCGTTTAGAGTCCTTAAACTTAGCAATCATCCATAATCATTCGTTTTTGGTCCCTCCATCCCTATTCCGTCTGTGTTTTGTCTAAATACTAACAGTGAATGTGCAAATAGGGTTCACCGACAGTTTTTAATATATTTTTTTTTCTCTCCCACCCAACTCTCTTCTTTTTTTTATCTGGCATCTTTCCTCTCTCCCTCTTTTGATTTTAGAACTTCGACGCTTTCTTCTTTTTTCACTGGTGTTGACACTGTAAGACTGAAAACAGATGAGTGAATTGTTGGAGTTATGTCTTAGAAGTCAATAATTTAATGACTTAAATATTAGTTTATGTTATGGATGATATTTTATTATCTGTTCCTAGGTTTATTATTGACAGATCATTCAGGTTGAAGATCTGAATTGTAGATCTCTGTGGATCATTCTTTAGAATGACAATAATAAATCTAAACGGTCCATAATCTTGATAATTAACAAGGAACATTAATTATCTTATAACATAGTACAGGACTTGACCCAACGAAATAAATATATGGATTGTGTTATGTCTCATTATTTATTTCGTTATGATTTTGATTCTAAGTTTGAGATGTTTATCTTTTCCACATGAGGATATGTTCAATAAAAATTGTCTACCGCTGATTTCCGATAAAGGCTGCTATACGAACTTTATTTATGTTCTCTTGAATTGTGCGGAGAAAAGCTAATCATCAAGAAAATCATATGTCCCTCATTAATTCACTTAGTGAGTGACGATATCTGTTTGGGCCCCTTGATGGAGTTGGATCGTATGCGCGCAACTAGGCAATCAACTCTAGATCAAGAAACGTATAATCTGCAAGAATGACACATTCCTATCTTGGATTATACGATGATATCGTGTGAGATAAGAATCAAAATAGAGAAATACTTTTATTCTCTTATGCATGATTTAAATACTATAGCAGTACATTTTTATGCGAATTGGGAATCATAACGTGTTGCTAGATACCGCTTATAATTATTAGAATTAAATAACGATTTAATTCCATGTCCAACATAGCATAAATTCTCAAAGGGTCACACAAAATAAGGTGTTTAACCATACGTGAATTATTTATTTATTTGCAACAGTGAGTACTGCAAAAATACGATAAGTTGATTAATTAATTATATACCGTTGTAGACCATTATAATTAATTAAGTCAAATGGATCATTTTGAAATAAATTAATGCATTGTCTAATCTCTAAATAATTATTATTAAGTTAATAATTATTTATAAACAACACACTTAATTTATTCAAGTTGATTGGGCTTTTATTTAATTGTAAATGAAAAGTCCAATTAAGTAGCAATTGAATGAGGCTTTTAATTAATAGAACTGGGGACCAAATGAGATGAGCTAGTGGCCCATCTAGGCCCATTAATAGGCCAACCATACTAGGGTGGTAGGTGGGGTGACATACTTGTAATTTGTGCAAACTTTGTGCTAGGATTTGGAGGCTATATAAGGACCTATGTGGAGGCTCCTTGGCTTGCTCCTCTTTTCCCTTCCCTAGCCGCCACTCTCCCCTCTTGTGCGCCGCCCCTCTCTCTCTCATCTCTCCACACAATTGCTCATGTGTTGAGCTCTCCCTTCCACTAAATTAATTGGTGAATTGATTGAAGAAAGTGAAAGCTTTGGGATTAGACTTGTTATTCTCATCGCTTGCACGATTCGAGAATAACTTGGTTAATACCTTAGTGGACTCGAGGTGGCCGATTTGGAGGAGTTTGGAGTGCACCCCACCGACTTCTAAGCCGTAGGAACAAGCCTCCTAATTACCATACTAGTAGGGGCTGTCATGCGTTGCGCGACCTATGTTTTCATTGGTCTTTTTGTTGAATTTTACTATTACAATATATTTTATCGCAGTTTAATTTATTACATCTATTAAGCATAGTGTAAATAGATAAATATGAACAAATAAATAAAGAAAATTTTATTATTTTTTTATTATCAGTTTGTTGCAAAATCGATATCATTTGTTTTATAGGAATTTTTCAAATCTCAATAACTGATTATCATTTGTAATGATAATTTTATTATTATACAGTGTCATCATATGATTTTGTGTTGAAATTTTTTACTGCAATTTTATTTTGTTTCTCGTGCTCAACCATGAATAATTGTATGAATTTGTCTAACCATACATGTTTTATAGTAACCATTTTAGTCTTCGTATATTAAATCTCGTTTACGAAAAAACTCATTAATATCAGCAAAACAAAACCTCTTAGCGACTACGTCTATCATCCGGTTGGTGGTTAGCTCGGTTGGCTCAGACTAATTGATATATGGCACAAAAATCGAAACTCGATCAGCCCAATTGTATACATGCATGGACACAAAATTTGAACATCAATTATGGAGCCAAACAAAAAAATAACTTCAAAAAAGATAAAACAATAAAAGATGCCATATAAGAAATAGAAATTCAAACTTATTACGCAACATAATTGGCTTTATGATTATTAAAAGTTGTTGAGCATCAAGAATAAGTTGCTTCTTCAACCTCCAAATCCGATTCAGCTGCAGAAGTGTCGCTGCCTTTAGCAAGGTAAAGGGAAAATCATGTACTGTCAAGGCTATTTTATTTCATGAGTGTCACTCGTAATCTCTTTTTCTGAATTTTAACAAAATTATATATTTCAATCATATTTCCTTCGTCTAAATTTGGATTAAATACTGCATAATTAATATATATACTTAATATATAGTCATAATATTATTAAATTACATTTGGACAATATAGAAAGAATGGTATATCAATTCAAAAAAATCTCAAATTAAGACACTTATGCTTGAAACATTTCTAGTTGTACTGGTACAGTGAGAGTCAGGAAAATTAAAAAAAATTGATCCCAAATAAAATTGAATCGGATAAACCAAACCTCAAATAAATTCACTTACTTTCTAAGTTATAGTACCAGATTTTATAAGAAACGCTTGAGCTGCACCATCTTCTTATTTTTTGTATTTTATGTACAGAAAAGACACCAAACCAACCTGGATGAGAACATTCATTTAGTTTCAATTTGAAAATATTAATATAGATAAAGAAAAAAAAAGTAAGTTGACCAATCTTTGCATGTCAGACAATAAAACTTTCATTTGATAGTAAGTTGGCCAAATTGAATAAGAACTTTCTATGTACATCAATCTAGCCAACACAATCGATCAACCATGTTATTTAGAAGAGGGAACAGATTTTGCAAATAACTAAATAAATAAAAAGTGAAAGTTTGGAATGCTGAATTCCAAACAAATAATAACCTTTTAACTTTTACTGAAGGCCTCAAATTTCAGCTTCCAATGCCATCGGTAGATTGCAACATTTTCCTACCGCTTCGCTCGATATTTGACATAGTGTAATATGTGCATGGTAGCGTAGAAATAATATATTATATTTTCATATGTCGAAATGTTTTATATTGATGACAAATTTTTTGTGAAGTAATTTGACAATAAGAGAATAATGCCATGGAAAACTATTAGAAACATAAAAATTTAATTCGAGCTAAATGAAGAACTATTGAACGTACATCGGTGATACCATAAAATTAAGAATATAAATTTCTACAGAAAATTCATCGTCAAACATGTCGGCAACAGGATCGTATTCATCATCGGCATAATAACCTTCGTCATCAATATTGAATTCATCAAATAGAAATGTACTGTCGTGGATGAATGGAGGAATTGGATACCTAAAAGAAATTGACAGGAAAGACTTGTGAATGATACGTAAATAAAAAAAAAAAATTAGAAAAAAAGAAAAATAAACATGCTAGAATAGATTTGATACGGAAGTCATTTGATAATTGGGATTGGGGATCATTTCGAAATTTTTAGGAAGCTGCGAAAATGGTTTGTTGAGTGGTTAACTTATAGAAGGGAAATAGAATATTGTAAAATTAATGTATTAAATTCTATAATTAAAGAAGATTGATAGGTTTTGATAACGTACCGTAATAAAGCAAATTATGATTATAAAATTTGTAATAAAAGCAAATTATAATTTACGATTATTATTTGGATGTCCGATAGAGTAATAAATTTTCTGCCATGACATATGGGAACAGTTGGCGTCCATTAACATTTGAAAAATTGTAATATTGCATCCAAATGACCCCAGCTAAATATTGTATTATTTTTTACTTTACTCGAAAGATGTGTCAAATAATACAACAATGTCGTCTAAAAGTGTAACAGAGTAACTGTTAAAAAAGTATTTGTTTATATATAATATAAAAAAATTATTTGACCGAATTAGAATTTTTTAGGTAGCTTATTTCTTGAAAAAAAATCAATGTCTTAAATGATTGTTTAAAATAAGAACGAAAGAAAGGAAATTTGTATATTTGATGAATTTAAAGAAAGTGTGAAGAGCAGTAAAAGTTAATTTCTTTTTTATAGAGTAGAGAATCTATATTAAAGTCGGCAACATTAAATTGTTTTAAGAGAGTATATTATGTTTTAGACTTATATATAAAATAAGTTGTGTAAGCAAATTGAAGGCATCATAATGGGAAAGCTACGGTACAAATAAAGTTGCATATATAAATTTATTGAAGAAGCATTTACGTTCAGTGATACAAAAAAAAATAATAATAATAATTTGTTGGCGTGGTATGAGTGATGAAATGTGCATCAGAACCCATGTCTGAGTAGAAACAAAACCAAATGAGACGAACAATCAGCTATGTATCAGTCCCTGCACCTTGTCCTTCAGTTTGCATAGTTGGTTCAGCTATTATTGCCTTGCATGCCCCTAAAGAGAGATCGAATCTGTAAAGCAAATCTGGCACTATGCAACCCATCCAGGTTATTTCAATGATTTCTACCATACAGGATATTTACAGCAATGACTTCAACGAATATGTCATTTTGCCTCTGGTTCCATATACCAGACCAAGAACACTATGATATTTAAAAAAAATGAATCAGATGAATGCAAATTGAGACCCATTACTAAACCTGAATCATACCCAAGTAAGCTTCCTTTAACTTAATTGGTACCAACAGTCCTCTTACGGTACCAAGTCCGATTCCCAGAGACGGCAAGAAATAAAGGTAATCCATGTCCAATAGGCCTTTGTCTCATCTTGTACTCGTTACCTCCAATAATACGGAACCTAATTGGTATATCAAAGAACCTGTAAACCCCAGCCGAAATTAGATTACATGTTTCTATTATATGAAAAATAAATATAACTAGCTATCGCATCGCGCTCGCGCGATGTATGATTAACCTGAAGCAGACTCTATTGTGGATTTTAGAACTTTGCTTGTTTGTTTATTGAGTATTTTTTATGGTAGCGCCTCATTTCTTCATTTTTTTTTCTTCGTTGGACATGAAAGAATTAAAATGCATAGAAGCAATATTGATGCCCGCGAGAAACTTTGATGTGTAAGGTTGTAATTTTTCATGCGCCCAATGTTGGCATAGCAGAAAAAAAAAAATTTGGCATGCAATGGATTGTCTGTGTAGGTAAATAAGGATTTTTTTTTTCGGCTTTTGGCTGTGAGGTGTAGGTTATTTGGAGCTTTTTTTTTTATGAAAATGCGTATATGTGCCAGCGAGGTCATAGCTTATTAAGGAGGGAAGGTACAGGATTATAAAAAGAAATGGATGAGTATGCATTGGCAAAGTTGATCAGCTTTGGTTGTCTTTTCTCTGGTTGAGAGCACCAATGTTGTCGTGAAACATAATAACTTTTATCTAGTTTAAACAGATTATAAGTATATTCATAATAGACCAGAAAAATTCAAACTAAATTTAAAAAATAGAACTGAACTTGCAATTGTACAAAGAAAAAGTTATATTAACATTAAAGAACCTCATTACCAGCAACACCAATACGATAAAAAAGATGAAATTTTATGCATTTTTCTTTTGTTTTCTCGATACAAATTAGCAAGAAACAGATCATACTTAATAATCCTAAATGATTCCAATTCTCAAAAAAAGTTTACAAAATAGTAAAATTATTTTTAAAGCAACGTGCAAGAAACTAATCCAGAAACCCTATAAAAGTCATGCCGTGTCTGAGGACAGTTTGTGATCCCACAACATAGAAACCTTTGATACAAGTTGAATAATCACATAACAAACTATGGATCAAAGCAACAAAAAAAAAGAGGATAACAGATATGAAATCGGCCGACATGTCTCAGGCTACCTTGCAGTCAGTTGTTGCCATCGCGAGGGCTGCACTCTTGATTGCTGTGGCCACCAATATGACAACAGTCCATGACTCCAACAAAGGATGGCAAGGTCTGTTAGTGCAAGGATGCTCACCAAATTGAAATAACTGATAAACAATCAAAAGCAAATAAAAAAGAACATATTTATGACTATTGAGTAAAAATGATTAACACTATAAAACTCAAATTGAAAATTGAAAAGCCTTCGTTCTACTGTACCCACACGGCTTGCATTTCCTGTTGATTACATGTTTTTGCATAGGCCAAATAGAAAAAAAAATAAAAAATGCATGCTTATAAGATTTTATTAAAAATTCATATGAGCAATCAAATACTCTTCAATACTCGATTCAAAATTAGCACAGTAGACATCTCCAACAGTGCCATCTGTCGAGTTAGCATAAGCATTTACAACGGTAAAAAACAATAATTATCTCCAACAGTTCATAAATTTTGTAAACAAAAATTGTAGCAACATAATCAGAAAAATGCTTCCCATTTCTAGATAATAAGAACAATTGCAGTGAGTGCCTTTACTTGAAGTATCTCAAATGAGTTGATTACTCATGTTCATCTTAAATCTCTTTTCTCGATGATTGAAATTGACACTGAGGGATGGTTGAGAAATACTCAACTAATTAATAACATTATAATTTCATTTTCCATTTACCACTGGACGAAGGAAATTGCTTGAGTTTCTATAATCTCACCTTTTTCCATGGATGGCTATCTCTGACCTCAAACACTAAACAATAAAATTCAAGTAAGTGACCTAATAGTTTTTTTTGGATAAATTATACTCTATGCCAGTACTGAAGGTGCACCTAATAGCATACCGGTATACGTCACGTCTTACAAAAGCTAGATAATAGATGTAGGAAGATTAGAGAGAGGATGTGAACATAAGAAGTTAAAACTGAGGAAGGAAAAAATAAAACCATAAAAGAAATGACAAAGAAGTAAAAAGGAAAAAAAAATTGAAACACCTTAGTTAGTGAGGTACTTGTCATGGAGTCGGACACACCAGTGTGATTTGTCATGCCACCTGCACAATATCATAGTAATCAACCAGAAAAAAAATAAACAAATAGCATGAAATAGATAAGAAAACCAAACGAAACCATTTTTGTAATGGTAGATAAACTGAATCATATATTGGTAAGCTGTAGTTTGGTTCGCTAAAAGTTGAATATGACACGATATACCTATCAGGATATCCATTAGAAAGTAAAGCCACTGGAATTTTTTCTTTATTTAATAAAGCAAATATAGATGTTAAGTTTAAGCTAATTATAATTGGAAGGTAGTTCTGGAAAAGCCATGTCCAATATTAGAGGCCATTTCTCCAAATTTTTTTCCCTATGATTAGAAAGAAGTTTTATTCGTAGAGCAACAAATATATATTTAAGTAATACATGACACTGAATTTTTTGGATATTATATTAAGAAACTAAGATTACTCCTTATGTTGTCGTTTTCTTCTGTATGATAAATTAATTTAATAAAGAATGAAAACTGAAAAAGCAAAAACTGCCTGGCTACCTCAATTATGTTCATTTATAACTGAAAAAAATAATGTCGACTTACTAATCCTCGCTCTTCCTTCCCCTCCCAATCGCTCAAGGCCAGTATATCAGGAATCCTTATCTGCATAGTTTGCTTTTGGGTTCACAAACCAAAACACTCTCTGAATCAATTAAAAACCTATGAGACATAAAGCGAGAAGCTAGCAAAACAAAAGGAACATGATCAGCTTCGAGATCCAGTTCAAGACGTGTAATTACAATACTAATGAACCTATTTTCTGATCGGATAAAAAAAAAGGAATTCCAATATTTCATGAAAAAAGAGCCATGACAGTGCTTAATCTAGATCTAAACAGGTAATGAATCACAGCAGACTTGATAAATTGATAGAAGAAGAGATTCAAAAAGGAGATCAAGGATTTTACCAGACCAGAGGTGCTAGAAGTAGAGACGGTCAACATGTGGTCATAGTTGTAGTCCTTGCTGAGCAGATCTGAATCACAAAAACAAAACAAATACTCAAGATTAATGCCAGCAGTAAATCAAACACTTAGAAAGAAAACTATTTAGAGAGGATGTCATCCACCTTTTGCCCAAATTCTCTATTGACGATGAATTGTGCCTAAATTTCAGAACTAATCAGTAAAAAGAAAGTAAACGGAAGTTACATCAAACGAAATCGCAACCGAAAAGAAATTGAAACTAATAAAGAAAATCAGACAAAAATAAAGAAAGAAAAACAGCAAAGATTAGAGAGACATTGTGTTATCATGGACTGTATAAAGCTGATAGGTAAATTAATACAATAATAACTTAAAGAGTGTTCAAATATTAATGCACTCACATTTTTATAAGAGGCATTTGAATTTGGACTTAATACATAACTTAGCAACATCACAAAATCTGTCATCAATCTAGCAAAAACAAATACCAATGTGAAGACAGTGGAGGAAATAAGATCTTAACAAATACAGAGCCTAAAAAAATGCACTCTATCCCTAAGTAACAACAACAAAGAATCAATGCCGAATGAAGCGGCATAGAAAAAGGGCAGAAGGTAAGAAAATTTACAAAGTACAGAAAGAAAAAACACAATAGAAGGTAAGAGGAAGAACATACCTTGCAAGCACTAAGTAGATGGAGAGAAGTGGGAGAAGACCAAAAGAAGAAGGCCTGCGAAATAGAACACAGAAGAGCATGACAATAACAGAACAAGAAAAAAATGCACTGCACCTGACAGAGAAAGGCTCAAAAAAAAAATGGTAAATCCACTACACGTATACAAGAACAGAATATACCCAATATATACATATATATATATATATATATATATATTTCAGCAAGAAAAAAAAAAAAGAACAAAAAGGAGGAAATACCATGGTTGTCGCTTATAACAACAAAAGTGAAACAGGTTCGGAAGACAACAGTATTTTTGTGGACTGTGAAGAAAGCAGCAATTTTTTTTTCTTACCAGAAATGACCTGAAAGAGGCACTGGAACAGCCACAAATCATAAACAAAAAGCAAAATAGAAGGAGGGAAAAATTGTACCGCTGCAAATGATAACAGATCAGCACGAAGCAGAAGGAACCAGCAAAGAAAAAATTTAACAATGATCGTAAAGGCCAATAAAAACAAAGGGTGCTGAATCTACTACTTGCAACAATGAACAGAACAGGTCCAATGTAATTTTTTTCGCAGAGAAAAGGGGAAAAATAGAACAAAAGGAGGGAATAACATAACTGAAGAAAAGAAAAGCAAGGAGAACAGAACTGTACTGTAATAATTGACGGCAGAACCTAAAACACACAATTTTGTCAATCGGTAAAGCAAGCAGGATTTTTGTGGTAACTCAGCAATATCCTGTACGATTTCTGTGGTAATTGAAGAGCACTATCTTTCCTGACCCCATACAATCTCCCATGAGGAGGCTGTTTCCTCCCCTTTGAGAGAAAAAAACAGAAGGAAACATGCTTCCAACACAATAATTTTTTTTTTGGCCTATGAAGCCAGGAGCATTTTTTCCTTTCTTATTAAGCCAAAAACAAAACCAGGTGAGAGAAAAAAACATACCAGGGAAAAGGACGACACACCAGCAAGAAGCACAACAAATCTGCAGGTAAGAAATCCGTCAGTGCGATTCCGAAGGCGAATGAGAAAGGAAGTAATAATCGGAGGAAAACAGCACCTGGGAGGGAGAACGGAGGAGAAGAACGGAGAGGAGAACAACACCACAGAAAGAGAGATTGAAAGAAATGGGAACTGTTTTGGGAGGAAAACCAATGCCGAGACGATTCTGGAGGATCCATAGGAATACCAAGGCAGCCGTACAACTCCGAATGACCGGAAGGTACAGGGAGAGGCGTGGGCAGCGGGAGAAAAGAGGAGAGGCGGATCGGCTGCGCCAACCGAAGAGAAACCACAGAGAGAGCAGGCACGGAGCGGAGCACAGGAAAAAAACGGCACCAAGCAAACACACGGAACGATAGAGGAAATAAAAGGCAACAGAAGATCAACGAAGCCACCAGGCTTAGGACCAAGTGCAGACAGGAGTGGAGATGGACAGAGTAGATCGCATCCAGAGAGGCAGCAGGGGAAAAGAACGGCTCAGATAATTGAACAGTAATGGCTGGTTTGAAATTGAAGTATTTATAATTGGTATATCAATGGACCTGTAAACCCCAGCCAAAATTAGATTACGTTTTTTCACCAGCTGCAATGTTCATAGATAACCTGTAACATGTCTTCATTTTGCCCTTCTTATGATCAATTGATTGTGCAAACTTGCTCTGATCCATCTGTGCTGGTATAAAAAAATGTTAGACATATAACAACTCGTATACATGCTCGAGCCATAAAAAAAGATACATAAATGATGCTATTTACATACCTATCATTGAGCTCATCCTAAACTCTCTAGCAAGCTGCAAGCCCCAGCAAGAAAACTGCATCGATTAATTTTAGATTCCATTCAGATGAAAAATCTAATAGAAACAAAAGACATCAAGATACCACAAAAATGTTATAACATAAAAATTATGCGATCCCATGCATCAAGAGTGGCTGTATTGGTATGGTAATTACGATTCGATGTCTCAAATCAATTTCTATTCAATATCGATGTTCTGTGGAAAATCAAATCATGAGAGGAAACTATCTTTGGCGACCTAATTGAATCTGCACTGACATTAACGATAAATTGGATAGCACCTCACTAAATAAAGAAGAAACTCATCTAAAGAGAATAAGCTATAGGCTTATGATATATATAGAATGAACCTTGCATTCTTCGTATCAGTTTTGGTTTCACAAAATGTAATTACTCATTCATTAAAAAGGAGAAGTAAAGAGGTAGGAAGAAAATTTTCCAATAAATTCATTTGAAGCAATTAAGAAAAATGCGCTGGAATTTAAAAGAAAATAGCACTGGTTAACACTATCCATAACCATAAAAATTAATGTAATGACAGCCTGCTCAGAAATTAATTAAAAAGTATTTATGTCAGATGGAATTGTTATGGAATCTTAAATCTTTTATTCCTCCATAAACATTACAAAATTAATCAAAATTTAATGACAAAATTAATGTTGCATATGCAAATATTTTAATGACGGATTTGCCTGATATACAAAGAGAAGTATATTAGCTTAATCAAATAACCACACTGTGATTCCTGTAGGTAATAGCAAAAAATTTTTTCATATAACTACAATGATTCAGAGAAACTTTTTAAACAATTAGGTCCAGATGTAAAGCAAAGTTATTTCACTATGAAGAGCCTCAAGATATCTACTCACATATCCATTGGAAGATGAGGCGCTGTTAGATCTGCCATCAGCCCATCATTATCCATAGGAAGTTAGGAACTCTTTGGGCATAAATCTACATCAAAACAAAATATAATAAATTCATATACTGGACATGTCTGACCAGAAATATGACCATGTTCCTGTACCAGTAACTACGGAAGAGTTCATTAATGTGCTAGCAATATTTTTGTACAATATTTAATTATTTATATTTAAGCATGGATAAAAGAATAAGAAAAATAAAAGAATCATTATCAATTGACATTTGGAACCAATATATAGCAGTCAAAACCTTTCTATCTCGATATTTTCAGAACAAAAATTAAGAAAAAAAAGGACAAATCAGACCTTCACTGAGTACCTTTCTGTATTGACTTTTATAATTAAAATATGTATAAACTAACAGAATCAATAAAAAATAAATTAAGGATGCATTGAGTATCTGTTTGATGGTTCCACCATTTAGTAAAATTAAGAGAAATGCAACCAGTTCGTTTGGAAGTAAATTCACAGTACACAACTATTTGGAAAAAAAAAGGATAAAGCAGCTAAATTTGACTCTATGAGTTTTTAAACCTTTCTACTTTGTATTACTTGACTCCATTATTGTTCTCTCAGCCTAAATAAAGAATAACACGTTAAAATAAAAATAAAATAGAAAGGTTGTGAGGACACCTTGCCAAGGGCTTTGCAGTATTCCCTCATATTTTCCTTTTTTATAGAAGACTTGACTGCATATTACTTCCTTTTTTTACCTTATTGAGGATAGTCTATCATTGGCAAGATAGCATATCAGCACATATCATGTGATTGAGCACATATCGGCAGAATATCAGTGCATATCAGAAGAATATCAGAGAAACATATTCAGCAGATTCATTTTCCAAATAAGAACCTATTGTTGATTTCACAGTTGAATTACGATTTACTGTACCTATTGATAGTCCCTTCCACCAAATTTTTAGATTAGTGAATGGTATAATTAGAGTCTAGGAAAAATAATGGAATCTGAAAATGCATTCCGATGAAAGAAAAATGAGACTAACAGAAGAGTACAATATCAATTAATCCACTTAAAGATATTATGTCTCTCCATTCTCCAAGAAAGACATGGATCAAAAGACCTTTATGTTGAAATCAGGCTTTCGGATTTCTAGGGTGTTCTGCTTCTTCCTCTTCTTCTTCTTCTCTATGATCGCATCTCCATGAGTAACCATTTGATCCAATTCGCCACCAAAGACATCCACTGGTACCACCGCAAGCCTATTCTTTCGAGCGGCGCCATGACAGGCCACCGTATGCATACACTGTTGGGTTTGCTTTAAAGCCAAAGAGAATAAACAATTCTAACAAGTCAAATAAGCAACCCTGAAAACATGAACTCGCAGAACCAGCAGTGGAACGGACCGTTCCAAAACACAAGAAAACTAAATCATGAGCGGAAGCTTACCTAATTCCATTGCTATAGTCTGAATCTTGATGTTGAGCACGTCTTGCTTGTTGCTAACCACCAAGGTTGGGAGGAAGTCTTCCAAAGGATCAAGACAAGCCCTTTGATGCCTTACGCCTAAAAGCAAAGCACTATCTCTCTCTAATCGATGGAATAACTAGAAAGAGGGGCAGAGTTGTTGCTATCAACTCATGTATGCAGCAATCACATTGTTGTCTTGTCCCTTGGGGACCAACCCCTATATATAATGAGAACCAATGGCTTCTTGGCCTCCAAACAATGTCTTAATTAACCATCTTAATTAGGCAATGTTTCTAAATATAACCACCTATAAAAGGCAACGCATCTATTGCACAAAATCTGCTATTCTTTTACAGCCAAATTTAGCCTATTACCATAATTAATAGAAACTTGGATACCAAATAAATCAGCCCACGCTTAATTTAGATTCTTTCCATATAGACTCGTCAGCCTATATGAAAATAATCTAACATACACTGCATGGCAAGCCCCTTCTTCCGACCCACGCCACGTCAGAAAATCTAATGATGCATGAGAGAAGTGTGCAAGAGGCTCCAATTCTCAATCTATTTTATGGCTTTAGTCCATCAAAGAAGAAGACTTCGCCTTGTAATTTTGTCTACCCCAAACCCTAGATTGACTGGAGAAGAGAGAGAAGTGAAGATGAGGTCTGTGAGGAGGGAGCAGTGATATAAGAAGAAGAGACAAAATTTGTAGACAGCAAAGGAGGAGGCGGAGGGCAGGTGCAGGACATCGCCTGGTGGATAGCCAACGCTGGCTTCGCGAAGAGGAGTGGAGGTAGGTTTGCGTACAAAGGATGGAGAGGATGAAAATAAGAAGAGGTAAATGAACCGCACGGATCAGACAGAACAAACCAATGGCGTAGATGCCGTGTCGCGCGAAATTAGATCAAAATTCTAGTCGACTCCCACGATTTTTTATTTATAATACTAAAATACTGATTAGGAGAGATAATGAAATTTCTACTTTTTTTTCTTGTGTTGGATTGGACTTTTGCACTAGATCTTTACTTGTTTTTTGTTTAATTGGATTAATTAAATGTAATTAGTCACAAAAATTAAAATTGAGCATATTCTAACATGAATTAAGTCTCGAAACTTCTCAAATCAGTCCTTGAAATCAAGAGTTTGTTTATCAAAATTTGAAATTAAAGTTGTATTGAACTAGTACAAGACATGTCACATGTACCCAGGGGCGGATCTACTAGCCCCACCTCACGTCGTCGAGCCCTTGGAGCCCCCCTTTAGCCCCAGCTAATTTTTTCTGCCATTGGAGCACTCAAAAGTGGGGCTGAAGACTTAAACAGAGGTTGTCAGACTCACCTTAATATTTTTTCTAGATCCGCCACTGCATGTACCATGATACAACCAAATAAAATACAAGGGAGGTTCATGAAAAATGACCATCGTGCGCAGACTAAGTGGTGCTTAGATATTTAGTTATTTACATTAAGTTCAATTATTGTACTTAGCCTAACTATGTCTATATATGTATATAGGAACTCCTCTATACATTACATTTTTCAATCAATTACATTCTTACAAGATTTGTCTTCTCTCCTGGCTTGTAATTACAGTAAACACAAAACCTCTACATCGTGCACTACCATAGATTCAAGCATCAACAAAATTTAAGAGATCACATAATAATTCAACTTTAATCAATTTGAATCTTGTAAATTTCACAAAGGAGATAAACCAATTAGAGAGAGTGCACCGTGCCAAAAAAAAAAAAAAAGGAATGGGATCAAAGGCTCACGTCAGCGATTTGTGTTGCAACCATCACCTGCCTCGTAGTTGTCTCCGCCACCTCGTCTGCCCGTGCTTAGCCTTCATCACCCCTTTTCTTTTATTTTTGCTCTTATCAGTTTTTTTTTCTCAAATTAAAGAGGGAAAATATGTCTGAGTGAAAAGAGAAGGGACCAACACTTAAGCAAGGATCATAAAAGAGAGAGAACCAGGCCCACGATGTTGAGGTGGAAGATGGGCGTCGGCGACAAAAGATGAGATTAAGGGAGAATATAGGAGCGTAAATGAGATAGCATCGAAGCCTCCGTTTTCGATTGGATAGACACCTAATCAATCAAGAGAAAGCACCAATGTTTAAGTAAGAGGGAAGGCAATAGTTGAGGTCGGAGCAGAATCGTAGAAAAGATGAGGGAGAGGAAAGATGTCCAATCAGAAAAAAAGAGTTGGGTGGGAGAGAGAAAGCAACAATTATTAAAAGACCTCCATTTGCACATCTACCGTTAGTACGTAGTAGATAGAATAGAGACGGAATGTGGATGGAGGACCAAAAATGGATGATTGTTAAGTTGAAGGATGTTAAATGGAGAATTTAAAGTTTGGGGATCAAAATTGGATTATATATAAAGTTCAGTGACTACTAGAAAAATTCACTCTTATTAAAAATAAAGGAGTAACTAATAATATTTTATGTCACTACCATAAAAACAAGCTTTTGTAACGGATCATCTGTAACGTTTTCTTTAAAAACCCGTTAGAGATCTGTCAAAAATAGGCGTGTGAAAAAATGTGAATCTAATCTGTAACGTTTTTATAAATAAAACATTACAAATTTTCCGTCAAAAAATAAAATAATATGTATCAAAGATTCTGTAACGTTTTTATATAAAAAATGTTACATATCTGTACCGTGTTTTATATAAAAAGCGTTACAGATTACCATTTTCCTTCTGATAATGTTTTTTGTATAAAGAATGTTACATATTTTTCTGATATTTTTGTTAGGGTTTCCAGCTTTCTTCTCTCTCCTCCATTATTCCTCATCAAATGCCAGCCGCAACCACACAAGGAAAATCGAGATTTCAAATGGATCGATTTTCTCGATCGTCTACTCCCTCTGGTTTTTCTGAAAAATTTCCAAGTCTCCCTCTCTCGACTCTCACATTCTCTCGAAACAAACCCTAGCCGCCCAATTCCCCCTCTAGTCGGCCTCCTCCCTCTCGTTTTTTGGCCGGCCTCCTCTCGTCGGCGACGACACTCTCCCCTCTCAACTCTCACGCCCTCTCGAAACAAACCCTAGCAGGCCAACACCCCCTCTCGTCGGCCTCCTCTCTCTCTCTCTCGACAGCCACCACTGCGACGACACCTCAAGAAGAAGAAGGTAATTAAATTAATTTAATTTGAATTTTAGACTGCATTTTGGGTTTAATGAAATTAGTTTAAGCAGTTTTTTCAAAATCGGCTTTGGCACACTCTTTCTTTTCTACTTTGCTTAATTATTTTGGTAGCAAATTAGTTTATTGTTTTTGTACTGGTAATGAAAAATTGGACTCTAACGGGAGTAGTGTTTCCATGTACACAGAAAACCTGAATATTTTAGCCAAGGAGAATAGTTGAAACATAAATAATGATGCTACAAAAATATTGTACCTCCTCTTCGGCCACATTAGGACTGAGCATTCTGCCACGTCCTTCAAGATAGAAAAATATTGAAACTGTTATGAGTAGTCAGATGGAGGCAGATCTTAAACTTAATATTGAAACTGTTATGAGTAGTCCTTCACCTGAAGCTCTCTGAACTTGGGTATGCTTAATGATTACAAAGTTTACTGCTTTTGTCTATTTTGTCATATTTTTGTACTTTGTTGACTGTGCTGCTTTTGCTTAGTTGTTGTATATATGCTTTTAATTGTTTCAGGTTTACTGATGCTTAGAAGACTACACAGTAGTGACGCTTCCTTTGGTAGTAGTATTTTGCATGTTTAGAATCAGAAGGGCGTACATGGAGTAGAAGTGTTTCTGTAATAAAAATTGGGTGTTTTTTGGGTCACATTTTGGTACTATCAAATGTGCTTCTGCATGTTTCTTTTATTACAACATTTTATTGTTTTTTGTTGATATCAATTTGAAATGTATCATGGCTCTTGATATATATTTGTTGAACTTTTTTTTTTCTCATTTGCATAACTTGTTTGTTATTTTCATGTGTATATATGCATGTATTTGATATATACGTGATATTGTGATATGCATGTTAATTATATGTTTGGAATGTACCAGTTGGTACAGCTAGCAACATGGGCTAGCCACAGAATACCAGCAATTTAAAAAAAATAAGCAAATTTGCAACGTTTTTTTTTCAAAATGAACGTTACAGAATCCTATAATCTGTAACATTTTTTTTTTGAAAAAGGGGTTACAAATATATTCAGAAAGTCGTATAAAAAACTAATTTAATAAAGTTCTGTAATGTTTTTTTGAAAAGAACGTTGCAGGTCTGTAACGCTTAATACTTTTTGTAATGGGGCCTACTGTAACATGCCCATGAACGTTACAAAGCATTTTTTTGAACGTTACAAAAAGAAAAATTTCGTGTAGTGTGTACCTTTATTAGGGAGTAATGAAAAACTACAAGAGGAGTAAATAACATGTATAAGGTAGTAACTAATAACTACAAGTGAGTAACTAATAAACTTTTATATGTACTTAATAATAGGATCAAGGGAGTACCTTGACGTCACATATTTATATATGCTTTTAGGCCAAACTTTGACTCGAATCATAACTCAAAACTCTTGATTTTATTTGTTTTTACTTGATTTCTATTTATATTTGTGAAAATTTGGGACTGCTTGGGTTTCATTTCGTTTTGTAGGGACATAGAGTCAGTTCACTACGAAATCAGCGTAAATCAGTATGAATCAGCGCATGACGCGTGGCATAGCAAGTCCCGTGCGACCGCACAGGCCTTTGGTGGGCTTGGATAGGTCGCATGTGACTTAATTTTGGGCCCATAGATCCTGTGCGACCGCATGACCTTTTATGCAATCACACGGAGCTCCAATCCCTACTCCGACTCCTATATAACGTGCCCAAATCACTGAAATGAGGGAATCATTCATTCCCCTTCTTCCTTGGTGGCGCCGCAACCAAAACCCTCTCAGATCCACCTCTAGTGGCCCATGTAGGACCGCACAGGGGCTTGTGTGACCGTACTGACCGCAGGTAAAGGCTAGGTCAAATTAGCCTCGAATCTTTTCTTTTGATACCTATGATTTGTAGAACTTAATCATCACTTAACTTGCTTACTTATCTTATTGATAATTAATGTTTCTTGTTAATTATTAAGATTATGAACCTTTTAGATTTATTATTGTCATTTAATTATAAATGAACTATAAAGATCTACAATTCAGATCCTCAACCTGAATGATCTGTCAATAAATAAATCTAGAAACAAATGATCAAATATCATCAATAACATAAACCACATAAGTAACCAGATAAGATTGGCTTCTAAGATATATCTCTTACAGTAAACACCTTTCAACTTCTGTTTTATTAGAAGCATCTTCTTGATCCAATCAGAAGCTACATTAGAAGCTAAAGAAACTTGAGCCCACCAAGGAGGAAATTTATGAAACAATTCTTCCTTGTCGATTCAAGTTTTCTCAAACTTAAAACTAGTATTCCTATGTGCTACCTAAACCCCAACATCCAATTTAATAGGATGATAGTCAGAAGAAAAAATCATAGGAAGACTATAAGTATAATTTTGAGGAAAGAGTTCAACCTAATCTTGATTAGTAAAAAATAGTTCTAAACATGAAAATTTAGTGGATGAACCACTTCTTGCCCAAGTAAACTTCCTATCTAATGATTTAAAATCAAGGAGATTATGAAAATCAATCCAATGATTAAACCTACTCATGTTTCTAGTATCAAATGATAGTCCTCTCTGTTCACTTATATTCCTAATGACATTGAAATCTCCTCCAATGATCCAAGGAGAGTCATTATGAGCACCAATATCATCTAATTCAGCCCAAAAATTATCTTTAAGAGCATGATCTACTGGGTCGTAGACAAAAATAAAAATGAGAGTATAACTTAAGACTTTATGCTGCACTTTGACAGAGAGAAAGAGAAAACTCTACTATCCCAGCCAATAAGAGAAAAGGTGGAGTTATAACCTACCAAATTTCCACCAGCACTTCCTACTGCTAGAATGAAGTGCCAAGAGAAATTGTGAGCCAAAGAATTAAGAAACCGAGCTTGAGACTTAGTTTTCTTAGTTTCTTGAATCCCTAGAATATCCACCCTTTCATTTTTAATGATATCCAAAAGTTGACCTCTTTTATTAGCACTTCTAATACCTCTAGCATTCCAAATAAGTGCATTCATTAAGAAATACTAGGATGCACCCCACTATCAATTAAACCTAATTTAACAAGAATGTTCCACATACCTTGCAAATTTGAAAGAAGTTTAACACAAGCAAAACTTCTAATAGACTTAATTAAAGCAACTCTATGTTCATAAGAATCACCAAAGGTGATCCCAAAATCATCAAGCAGATTAATTATTTTATCTACACTTAATCTATTATGAAAAATGAAGTTATTAAGAATTATACCTAAGTCATAAGGTACCTCAGAAGCCCGGGCAATAGCTGTCTTCTCAAGTTTGATTTTATTGAGAGCGACATTTTCACCAGAGGAACTTCCTTTGGAAAGACCAACCTCCTTCGTCCTAACATACACCTTTGCCTTCGAAATCTCTCTCTGAATTTGAAGTTGTCTGAATTTGAGCACTTGTGATTTCAAACCTAGGTTCATAGAGTCAACTTCAGCCATTTTGTTCAGAATGAATTTCTTAAGCTCTGGATCTATATCATCATTATATAATATCCTCCTTGTTCAAAGAAAGAGCATCAGGTTCCTTTTTTAAGGGTATTTCAGCACTTTCTACACCATCATCAATAATGGTGTAGTGAGTAGGAGCAATCATGGGCTCTATAATTTGTACCTTCGAAGAAGAATTTGAAGGCACCTGCTTAATACGGCTTGCATGAGTCAAATTGACATTAGTTCATCCAACTTGAGGAGAAACAATTACAGTCTGAGCTGCTAAAGCTAACACTCCCTTAGCACAAGAGCCCTGATCTAACTGCCTGCTTTGTTTTAATGTTGTTTTTAGCTGCTTTTTCTCCTCAGACCTATCTACCTGCACTTCTTTACCTTTTCCAGTAAAATCCAGTTTAGTTCCAACTATAAAGGAGACAGGTTCTTTGATAGTCATACCTATCTCGACACTCCTCATAACCTGAGCTCTAGTTAACACTCTAGTAGCTGTAAGAGCTTTAGTCTTCTCACAAGTTGGAGTATAAGGCTTACTAGAAACTGCTGCTTTGAGACTAGTACCCCCAATAATAGAACCACCAAGGGCCCTATTATGACCAAAAGCCATCTGACCACCATTTGATCCAGCACTTTTCCTCTTGTTAGGCCTCTTTCTTTTCTTAGACCTAGCACCATCACCAACTAGAGGAACTTGAAATGGTGGTTGATCCACTACTTTGATGCTACTCACTATGTTCTCATCAGTTTGAGTCCAGACTAATTCAGGGACCCTTTTAATTTCTTCTACAAAATCAGAACCAATATATTCCTCTTCTACCACAAAATGAACCAAACACCAATCCTTGGCCCCATTCAGATATTCAACCTCATACCAGGCATAGTCTGGAATGAGGAATCTATCACCAACATCTACTTGCGCACGCATCCATCTACCCTCTAACCCCAAATGAGTAGGATAATCGGGTTGAAACAACTTACCAAAAAAACCAGTTGTTTGAGTCCATACCAAGAGCGTCATCCATAGGGGATATCAACAATACGGACCCAGAAGCACTGATAAGTAACACATGGCTCAAGCTCTGGTGCTTCCCTGAGGATCTTGCAAAAACGACGACGGTTGTGCTCGTCTTTCAGCTCAAACTGATTTAGAGTAAATTGCTCGTCACGCCATTCAATTGAGGGGTCGGCAATATGGTATCGCTCGAGGTCAAGCTTGGCAACCCTAAATAACTCCGGAGCAAAATGCTTCTTCATAGCGCAAATGATACTAACCAGAGAAATCGAAGCGTCAACCTGAATGACAATGCCTCGTTGCAATTCACGAAGTTTCTCTGAAATCTGCTCATCCTCATTCAACTTACAAATCTTAGAATTTATCGTTGAGGAAGAAGCAACTAAGGAAGAAATGAAAGGAAGTGAAACGACTTTCTCTGATTGGGGAAGAGAAGTTGTGGAGGCTTGATTAGGGAGAGGAGAAGAGATGACTTTAGAGTTAGGGTTATTGGAGAGAGGAGATTTAATCAGATGAGCATTCGATCTATGCCAGGTTTGTCTACAAACAAAGCGTAGAGGGGTGCTCACGACAATTCTCCTCTCGATGGCCAGAGGAACCACATCTAAAACATTTGCCTCTCATTTGACAACCCCAATCAATTTTTGTCGGATTACCAAGAATCGATTTAGTGAGATAAGCCTGCTCCGATGGACCACCAGTTAATGGCTTATCTCTAGTGCTGCAATAAAGGGCCCGCTTCGCAGCGACAACGTATTTAATCCGAATCGGAGAGGTGGTATGAGTCCCAAATCTCTGAATAAGAGAACGATCTCGACGAAGATCCTCTCCAGTTAAAAGCATAACTAAGGGATGCCTCGTCTCAATCGGAGGAGCGCCTTGCTGGAGACGAAAAGCTTTCTTGGAGCGTTCTTGAAAAGATCGAAACATTTTGTGCATAACGATAACCTTGACATGGCATTTTAACCTCGAATCTAATCTTTTGCGGTATAGCTTGAGGGTTGAATCACAGGGATGGATTTTCTAAACCTTAAATTCTAGCAATTTTCTATTCAGTTTTGATCTGAAAGGGCAAATGGTAAAAAATAATTTAATTAAGGTTTGGTTGTTTTGGAATTTAAAAATTAAACTAAGAAAAATTAAATCTAAATTACTAAATTATTTTCTAAATTAATCTAAGAATTAAATGAAATTAACTAACTTGATTTGATGGCTTAAACTAGGGTCAATTGTTTGGGTTGCTTTACTTGGCCCTATTCAGACGGATCTGTTTAGATTTTGGCGTGCCCGCTTGAATAGATCGTTAAATCAGTTCAATCAGTTTTATATCTCATCTAAGTGCGGTTTCAAATCCTAACTCCTATTAATGGTTTGATTCCTAAACTTTAACCTTTAAATCTCTTAAAAATCCTAAATTTCAACTCCTGTTTATTAGCTTAGGGTTTATAAGTTTACCTTTCTAACCTATAGGATAATCTAAATCTCCCGATTATAGGAAAGATATGTCTCCCGGCTCAATCCTGGATGCGCCTCCTGATTACTACCTATTCTTTTGTGGGTAATTAAAAATTAACTTGAGTTTAGGGTTCTTGTTACCAATCTTTTAGACAAGACCTTAATCTGTTTATTTGAATGTAAGAGAGAAGTTTTCTTGTCTCTAGTTTCCTTATCTAAGTTCCTGCTCTAACTTTTTAATTTGGCTATGTTTGACAAAGAGTGAACAACGTGAACATGGCTTGTTCACGCGAAACAAAACGGCGGAAATTTTTTTGCGAACAACGAACTACGGAGCTGTTCTCAGTTCTTCTTTGTCGACGGAACAAGAACTAGAGAGTGGAAATCAAGATTGTTCTAGTTCTTTTGTTCTTGTCTTGTTCACCAGAATGCCAAATATAGCGAGACCTACCATCTTGGTGACCCAATGAGCAGTGGCGGAGCCAGAAATTTTTCTAATGGGGTTCAATAAATTCATTACATTAATATGAGAGAATTTAAATTATTTCTTTATCTAAAGACTACAAAACTCAAGACTTTGACCAATTAGCAAGTATCAAACACATCATTTTTTTTCTTTGCCGGATGAGGAGCAAAGGCAAAAAAAAAAAAAAAATAGAGAAAAAAAATAGAATACAAGTTTTTATAAAATTGTGCTCTTGCTGAAAATGGAACGAAAATGGAAAATCGGAAGACAAAAAATTAGTTAACTTGACTATTTTTTTTTCTAATTCAATAACTTTCCATATTTTTTTAAGAAATTGCTAATTGCATAAAAAAAAATTATATCATAAGACAGATCCATATATCTTAATGGGGTTCAATCAATATAATTTATATATTTATTGTGGGGTTCAAATTAGTATGTCATAGAAAAGTTCATGCTATATGTATAATTTTTTATATACAAGGTAGCGAAAAATTTTATTTCAATGGTGATCAATTGACACCCATTTGTTGAATGTATCTCCACCACTGCCAATGAGAAGCTTTATACGTTCCTAATTGAATATGTTGCCACCACAGAGGAAACCTCACAAAAAGTGCACATTCAACAGCCAGATTTTTTCAAATTTAAAATTGGAACTCTGAACGCATCGTGAATGCCAGCAGCTGAGTTGCATCAGTCATCATTCATCAATATCATCGCTCCTTGCTATTTTATTTTATATTTATTTAATTCCCGTTCTTATACGTTGCCCAAATTACATAAATAAATATATGATGACGATGATGATGATGATGATGTGATGGTTGGTGGGGCGGGCGTTGAGTTGTTGTGGTTGTGGTAGCGACACCATACCTGACCTGACCCGTTTACCCGCAAACAAGTAAGAAGACTGTTGACTCTTTCTTTCCAAATATTCCAATCCAATCCAACAAAAGAAAAGAGTCATTCTCTCTCCCGTCTCCCGTCTCCTCTCTCCATTCCTCCATTTCGCATCTCCTCTTCGTCTCTCTCTCGGTCGACCCAAGCCAAGCCAAGCCAAGCCCTTCGCTACTTCCCTTCCCCTTCCCCTTCCCCTTGCTTCAACCACACCAACGGACACCACCACGCCGACGCCGACGCTGAAAAGAAAATTCGATCAGATCAGATCTGATTTGATCTGATCTCATCGAATCAGGCCACACCACGTCAGATCTATCTCATCTGACGAGACCAGACCAGACGACAGAGATCTCTCTCTTGCTGTCAAGCTCAAGCTCAAGGCCAAGGTCAGGTACCCAACACACGCCACGCCATGAAGAAAGCATTTGATCAGACTGTTCGTGATCTGTATGTTATGCATGCTATGCTCTCTCTCTCTCTCTCTCTCTCTCTCTCTCTCTCTCTCTCTCTCTCTCTCTTTCAATTTCCACATTTCCACATGTCAATTTTCACATACTCATCTGCTATGCTATACTATGCTATGCCAATTTTTCAGAAAGAGAGGGGTCAACAAGAAAGTTTTGAAGGTACCACAAATTGAGCAGAAGGTACGTACCATAAAATTCTTCTCACTTCTCATCATTCATCATTATTCATTTTTTATTTTTCTTATTCATTTTCCTTTCCTTTTAGATTCTAGATGCCACCAGCAACGAGCCATGGGGCCCTCATGGCTCCCTTTTGGCCGATATTGCCCAAGCAACTCGCAACTAGTCAGTCCTCTCCTCTCCTCTTTCTTTTTTCTTCGATAATAAACCAAACAAACAACCAAATTATGATGATTCATTCTCACATCTAATGCAGTCATGAGTACCAAATGATAATGAATGTTATCTGGAAGAGGATCAATGATACTGGCAAAAATTGGCGCCATGTTTACAAGGTCCGTCCGTCTCGTCTCGTCTCACTTTATCATCCTCCTCTATTCTTCCACCTTTTTCTCTTAAGCTATCAAATGAAATGTTGACGCACTTTAATTTCTTTTCATTTACAA
The DNA here is from genome assembly GCA_028095005.1 of Rhynchospora pubera. Taxonomy (NCBI): domain Eukaryota; kingdom Viridiplantae; phylum Streptophyta; class Magnoliopsida; order Poales; family Cyperaceae; genus Rhynchospora; species Rhynchospora pubera. The sequence goes on from CM051459.1 coordinate 105,229,318, forward strand.
ATCACAGGCTTTGACTGTTCTCGACTACCTCGTGGCTCATGGAACTGAGCGTGTCATTGATGACATCAGGGAGCACTCTTACCAAATTGGGGTATCACTTCTGTTTCTCTACTCTTTAAGTGTTTATGACTTTATTATTATTCTTCATACGATCACATAGATTAGATTCGCTGTATGATGATGATGACAACATTGATTCATTTCGTGCCATCGGAATGAAAATATCACAGACATTAGCAGACTTCCAGTACATAGATTCAAGCGGGAGAGACCAAGGTCAAAATGTGCGCAGGAAATCTCAGAGCCTTGTTTCTCTGGTCAATAATAAGGACAGGATAGAGGAGGTCCGTCAGAAAGCTGCTGCCAATCGAGAAAAGTACTTTCCTGTCCCCCACCCCCCTCATTCTCTCTCTTTCAACTGTCAAAAAGAGATTAATCAAAAAAATATTTTGATTCCTTGAGAAAAGGTAACATTTTTGTTTCTGTCTTGTGTAGGTTTCGTGGCAGCTTTTCAACTGGAGGGGGGAACCGCGCTGGTTCTAACCCAGGACCAGGTGGGTACGGAGACCGATATGACGATGATCGGTACGGGGATCAGAATGGCTATGGGAGGGATAGAGAAAGGGAGTACTACAGGGATGAGGACAGGTATGGGAGAGGAGGGTCGGACCCGTACAGCCGTGATAACAGGGAGTATGATGACACCTACAATGGGAGAGAGAGCAGCTATAGGGATAGGGACGACGAGTACAGGGGGTCCCGAAACAGCAACAGCAACTACAGTGACGGGTACCCGTACGCTGGCGCCTCCCGCAGCAGGAACAGCTTTGAACGTGACAGAGACCGTCCTTATGATGATGACGACCGCTACTCCTCCCGGTAATTGACTACTCCCTCTTTCCTTTATATCCTCTGCCAAGTTAACAGGCTCAAATCATCCATGCTACTAGCTGGGAAATGTTCTTGAATTGGCTATTGGTCGGCATTTGTCTTAAGCTTTTGAGTACAGATTAGTTTTCGTTTATTTTTCTCTGATAGTTACATGTGCTATGAAGGGTGTTTGTTTCGAAAGTTGTGGACTGCATTTTACTATCTCCTCTCTCTCTAATTAGCATTGGGTTATTGATTCTAATAGTAGTCGGTGATATTAGCCACCTTCCTTTTTTCTAAAGAAAAACCTTTAACGAGCTCAACCTAACTGAATACTTCATTTTCTTCCTATATTGTAGGAGCGCTGGAGGTGGCAGGGCTGATGACTCTCATGATGACAGGTGGCGCTTCAGAATCACTTAATCTTGGTCTTTTGTTTCTTTTCAAGCAAAATTAGAACATATGGAATTGGTTGCTTGTACCGAACATGTCCTATCCTCTGTATTAATACACAGAATGGAGTGGCAGCTAAGACGATCCAGACATTTTCATACAATTCATGGGGCAGTTTTAAAGGAGTGGGCAGCTTCAAAATTTGTGCTGAATGATTCAGATTTTGGCTACTCCAGTGTAACACTACACCGGATGTGAATCGCACCCCAACAGCCAGCAAAGAAAAAGAAAAATGAGAAAAATACATCAGTATGGTTTGTTCTTAATTTAACTTGCTTTTTTTTTTGTACAAAAAGCAGAAGAATTGAGCGCAAGCTATCAGAGCCGAACATTGGTACTGCAGCTTCGCCCCCTGCACCTCCTAGCTATGAAGATGCCACCAGAGAATCTCCAGTGCCTTTTAATGAGGAGAGGTACTTCATGAATTTCACATATGTCCTCTCCTTCTGGAACCACGACTTAGAAGAATTGATAGAACTTGCTAACAAACTTTTTATCTCTTGCATAAAAGAAATGGAGGGAATGGACCAACAGCAGCTGCACCAACAACTGAATCAACTGCCGCACCCGCACCCGCACCGGCCACTGCACCTGAACCTACACCTGTACCTGCATCTGTCCTTACCTCTTCCCCTGCTCCAGCAGCAACCTCTGCTGCTGCTCCTGCACAAGCTTATGTGTCAGAGCCCCTTCCTGCTGAAACAAGTACCCCTGTGGATGGTTTTGATGAGTTTGATCCACGTGGTTCCTTCTCAGGTAATGTTTGTCAACCTCTACCCACGACAACCCTATCTCTAGGTACACAGTAATTTTATTTACCAGTTTGAGTTTGCTTGAAGGCATCTTAGTTAATTTGTGGGAACTTAACATTTCAAGCCTTGATTTAGGTTGATTTCTCACTTTTATTTTCTGTCATATCCAATAATCCAATAGCGAAACCTGTTATCAGGAACAATACATTTTGTCAAGTATATGGAATTTTAATCCAGCAAAAATAAATATTATTTTATTTTATTTAATTTGTACAGAACATCCAATTGGTCCTGACATGTTCCTTTTCGTGCATCTTGTTCTTTTAATCTTAAAGTGTGTTTGGATCGTCAGACGAATAGTGAAACAATAGTGTTTTAGCAGAATAGGTTGGCACAGTATTGCCAGAAAATTTAGAAGGGTATAGAGTTTTCATACAGCTCGTTTTCACATGCAAGCAAACTGTCTCTATTCAGTTAGGGGTTTTATCTGCAAAAATCCCTACACATAGCTTTTGAAATAGTAATTTGCTGCCTATCTTTTGTTTGTTAATCTAATATGTAATTAAACTACTTTATTAAAAGGACATGCCTACGGCCTTATTATAAGAAAAAGAGATGAAAGTGCTTTGAGGTTAGTGTGTGAGAAAAGTACAAAAAATGTGTTAATTTGTATAGTGTTGGTGTAGTGGTAATTTTATGTAGTCTGAGTAGAGCAAATGTTGTTCGGGATTGTATGATTTGGAATAGCACTAATCCTAAGACAGCTAACAGTGCTATTTCTACAAATTGTTGGGTTAGTAGAATAATAATAATAACTTGAGCGCTATTCTGGATAGGTAATTGGATTGCATCCAAACAGGAATAATAATTCTATTCTTAGATTAGTAGAATCCGTGTATTATTTGTCAGTACCTAATCTGGTCTGCAACCATTGTACATTTAACCAAACATCATATCGGTACCAAATTGATACATCTTGTGATGTATGAAGTGTGATGTACCAAATTGATACATTTTGTCAGCTACCCCTGTTGCTGCCCCGTCTGCATCACTTCCAGCAGCAGCTGCCTCAGTGGGGAGCAGTCTAGAGATGGACTTGTTTGGATCTGACCCAATCAGTTCCCTGGCTTTGGTTCCAATGACTACCACAGCTACCACAGATGAGCATGCTGCTTCTACAAATTCAAGTTTTGAGGCAAACAGCTTCGCATCGATGCCCACAACTGCTGCATCATCCTCACCATTCGACCAGGTAAGGTTACACAGAACAGTAAACATGGTCAATCAAGACAAGTTTGGTTTTTGAAACTCTAGTAGTTTATTGAATTTGTTCCTATGAAAATGCTGTTAACATTGCATAATAGGTTGGCAACAATCCGTTTGGGGACACCCCCTTCAAGGCTATTCCCCAGGATGATAACTTCAGCATCCCTCCAGCTATGCCACCCTCGGCCTCTAGCGGCATCAGTTCCTTTCAGGAGCCCAGTGCTGAACATGTGCCGTCACCAGCTCCAGTTCCCAATTTCAATTTCGGGGATGCATTTGGTGATATGAATTTCAACCCAACTCCAAGTGGGAATGGGGACTCGTTTGTGGTGGCAACAACCACAACAGCAGCTGGTGTTCCTGCTGCTGCTGGTCTAGCTCCATCTCAAGCTCCGGCTCCAGTCTCTCAGCCTGAGTTGGTACCCTCATCCACACCGTTTGGTTCTTTGCAACAAAACCAATTCACACCTGGAGGAGTTGTGCAGATGAATCAGTTCACAGCCCAAGCACCCAATTCAGCTTTTGCCATCCCGCCTCAACAAGGTTTCTTGGCATCTCAGGCACCAACCACTACGACAGCCTTTGTAAATCCTTCCGTTTCCTTCCAAACAGCTCAGCTGCAGCCGCCAACTGCATTTATGAACCAAACTCCAGGATTATCTGGCGGTAATATGAGTATGCCATCCCAGCCCACTAATCAGTCGACCCTGTTTTCCTTTGAAACTGTTGCCCCACAAGCTGGTGTTAGACCACAATCTCAGCCTGTGTCCCAATCACAGCCAGCACCTCAGTCTCAGTCCTCAGGAAAGTTCGAGACAAAATCAAGTGTATGGGCTGACACTTTGAACCGAGGGCTTGTCAATCTCAACATATCTGGTCGTAAGTGCTCTTTCTTGGCTTTTGTATCTAGTATGCTGTATGCACCTTCTTTTGCCTTTTCCTCTTTCGTTCTGTTTACATTTTTTTTTCTTTTATTTTCACAATCATATGTTTATAATTTGATAGTAGCAGTTGGTAGTTAGAAGTTACATGAATTTTTTTTTTTTTTAAATTGCAGCTAAAATCAACCCACATGCTGATATTGGAGTGGACTTTGACACGATGAATCGCAAGGAGAAGAGGGAGGAGAAAAGAAGTGCTGCTCCTGCAGTGGTGTCTACTGTGACAATGGGGAAGGCAATGGGTGCTGGCTCAGGCATTGGTCGTGCTGGTGCTGGAGCCATGGCACCTCCTCGAAATCCTATGGGCGGCATGGGCATGGGCATGGGAATGGGAATGGGTATGGGTATGGGAAATGGAATGGGGATGCCAATGGGGGGTGCCGGCAATGGTGGTGGTTATGGGGGCATGAACCAGCCGATGGGCATGGGTGGCATGGGGATGGGCATGGGAGGTGGCATGGGGATGGGCATGGGAGGCGGGGCCCAGGGAATGCCTATGCGACCAATGGGAGGCATGCAGCCTGGTGCACCTGGGGTGGGCTACAACCCCATGATGGGTTCTGGGGTTGGTTTTGGCTCGCAACAACCATATGGCAGTGGAGGTTTCAGGTGAAGATAACCTCTCCTTGTTCATCCTGCCTCATCATTTTGCAATATCCCACCATCTTGCTTTCATTTTCTTCTTTTTGTTGCTTCTCGTTTCTTAGTTGCGTCTCTGTTTTTTTTTTTTTTTTTTTACCTTCCAAAATAGAGTATGTGTATGGGACTTGGTTTCGGATGTACTTAATTTACAGGTCATATATATAGAGTAGCGAGTGAGAGGAGACGGGGTGGGTTTGGTAACTGTCTATTGTACTCATTCATGTAATTTTGGGGTTAAAAAGCTAAATATTGTTTTTTTTCCCTCTTTTTGGGCGGACTACGGAGCCATTATTAATTTTACCTTGTATAAAATAAAATGTACTATAATTTGTTTTGTTCTTGCGAAGGAGGAAAAAAAAAGGAATATTTGTTGTGTTTGGTACCGCTCTCTGTTCTCTTTCGTTGTTGGTGTTCATGTGTAAGAAAAAAGCACTTGCAATAATAATTCACAACGAAAAGGTAGGACATAATTTTGTGCGCGTAATAATCAAAGTGTGTGTTTAATTCTGTTAGGTGACGTGGATCTAACCTGGCAACCATCACATCATCCTTTATATATAAATACTAGCAAAAGATGATCTCAATACGTAGGCAAATAAAAAAAATAAAATATTGATATTATTTTTTATTATATATAAAATTTTACATGTTAGGCTATAAAAATGTGGTAAAAATAAAAAATTTAGTCTTTCCTTTTAAATAAATAGCTAATTTAAAAAGTATAACCTTAATTAGACCACTGATCAAATTAAATTACACAAATCAATGGTCTATAATTGATATAAGAATGGTTTACACCCTTTTATATAATAAGTTTACTCTTTTTATATGACAAGTTTACTCCTTTTATATGGGTGCTTTTGCTATGGTGAGTCGCGACTCACCAGGGCTCCTAAGAGTCGCAATCTGGATCGTCAGATCACCTTTAAAAATCGTGCAGATATGTGAGAGGATTCGCGATCGATTAGCGCTGGATTAATTAAAATTTTCCGTTCCGTCTCTCCGTTACCTTTACTTTCTCTCTCTTTCAAATCGACTCTCAGATCTGAGTGCCTCCTCAAACCTAGAAACTCTAAGAGTGGATCGGAGCCTCAGTGCCTCCTCGTGACGGACCGACGATTGCCTCCTCTCTCCTCCGCATGCCTCGCCACCTCTCTCATCCTCTCAGAGCCTCAGCGCCTTAGTTTTTTTGCTCCCTAAACTGGTTCTCTCCCTCTCGCCTTGCTTCCTCTATGAGACGCTCTCCCTAATGTTTTCCCAAATTCTGCTATTTTTTAAACTTTTGTTTAAACCGTCATTTTTTAGTTTGGTTGGTCAGCTAGTCACTCGAAAGTTGGGAAAAAAAAATGAGCCATTCTTAAATGCTTTGCCAACCTGGTTTTAACTTTGATTTTGCTCGAATTAGTTCATAATTTGAGGTTTCTTAATCAAATATAGTTTGGTTTAAGCTGTTATACTAAAATCATATAACCTGATTTTTCTCAAATCACATACACGTTCACAAAAGGCTTTGCACTGGTAGGCAGGCCCCAAATTATACTAGAATTTCCTTTTGTTTCCAATATTAAAATCAAAGTTATAGCTGCTTCAATAAAGTTCTCACAACGACAGATTTTGAGAATTAATGGACACAATCACACACTATTGTATGTGCTCTAACTATGATGGCATTAGTGCATACAATTTAGTAGTAAAGTGCATACAGATTTTGAACCGATTTTTCTTCATTCTGTAATTTCTCTTAATTTCAACAGTGGAGAAATTTTGTTTTAATCTGTGATTTCTTCGATTTTCAACAGTTGAGATTTTACCTCTTCTTGTCACTGTTGCTTCCTCTCTACTTCTTTATTTTCTTAAACTGTTAGCAACTCAGTCCCAAACATGCTTTTTCAGCAATTGCTAATTAATTTCTGCTATAATGCAGGTCTATTGTTTAATTATGCCCCTTGGAAATTGAGACAAGTGGAGAATCGGATAACACCAGAAGTTGAGATACTAAGCTTGTTTTGTAATTGCTTGCATATATGCTAAGATACAATTTCTGTTTCTAAGCTTGTTTTATGTCATATGCTTGCTTGTATGTTAAGATGCTACTTATGTTAAGATAATATTTTTGTTTTTGTTTGTAGAGTGTTTTGTAATTGAAGTGCTATTTACTGTATGTTGCAAGTTGAAGCACTTTTTTACTATGATATATTTGGAAGCTGTACCATGCTTGGAAGCACTGTTTTTATACTGTGATATGTAGTCCTAGTTAAGTTTTAATGTTCTTATAGTCGTTATTGTGATATACTTTGATGTTCTTGTAATTGCTTGCATGTATGCTTGATATTCGAAGTACCATAAGAATTAGTAATCAATGAATAGATGTTGGTTGTGATTTTCATTTTTAAGTGGTAGATGAGAATTGGTCAATTGTTAATAAAGGTATGCTATAATAGGTATTTCAAGTGCCATGAATTAATCAACAAAGGCATACTACACACGTCACCTTCCCATGTACCAGTTATTTCCTCTAGTCACAATGAGATAGCATCTATCGCATTTTTTGCAATGTTGTAAATTCTTGGGTGCAATTTGATAAAATAAGGAATAAAGATTGATCATAGTTTGTTGTCAATCCATTGTTATTATCACAGACCGTAAGAAATAAACAAGCACATTCGTTATTATCATAGATACACAAGCACACAAACAAAATTGATTTGAGAAAAAATATCACAGATCAGTACAGTATATGTACAAGCTATCAGAGATCAAAATATGGGCAGTTCCATTCAAAAAGTGAACGGCTATAATTGCTATTGCTATCTATCCGATTCTTCACTTATCTTCAAATTTGTCTCCATTTTCATGGACCTAATTAAACAATCAAAACAAAAATTAGTATAAAACATATTGGACTTTAGAAATTCTCATTTTACAATCAATAGTTAATGGATTCCAGAACTTAGGTTAGAAATACTTGCAATTGAACTTGTTCATCGTCCTCGACAACATTTGTTGACCCAGAAGTTGACATATCCACAATTATGGTGGCCAAAATCCTAATTTAATCTAGAATTGTAAAATCGGTTAAAGCAAAATTATGCCTCCATTACATATTAAAGCAAAATTGCCCTCAATTGACAAAGATTTTGATTTTTGGAGTAGGAATTGCAACTATTAGTGATAAAAGAAAGCTGCGAGTTTAGAGGATATCAATCTGGTTTAAGAGAGAGAACCTGTTCAAGGAGCAAAATCGATAGCAAGGATTTTATATAGTGAACCAAACATTCATGATTCTGTCGTTTTATCAATTACATGCCATAAGTATTGGGCAGCCCTTGTCAGACCCCACAATGTTTCTTACCTTAATTCATTAATTATAAAACTGCTACCATATCCTTTATCAAAACTATACCTGTGCATACATCATACTAGTGCGTTTTTTTTATCAAAACCTTACTCAAAACAAAAATTAGTACATGATTAACCAAGAATTGCAAAATCAGTTTAAGCAAATTTGGGCCTGAAATAGACAAATCATATCAAAATTTCTCAACTATTAGAAATCGAGGAAATCAGAAATTAAAACAAAATTTCTCTGTTGTTGAAATTAAGGGAAATTAAAGAGTTAAAAAAAAAACTCGATCCATTTTTGAGCTTCTGCTGCTTCCATCTAAACTCGATCAAAAATCAAAACCCTAACCTAACCAAGAAATCCTAAATCGAGAGAAAGAAACAACCTATGGATAAATTTCAAGCAAAATTAAAAGAAAAATTTATTGAGTGAAAGAGAGAACATGCTCAGTAGGCTCAAAAATTGAAGGCGGTGAGGTTATGATTGGAGAAGGGAGAAGAGGCAAGGCGTGCGGACTGCGAAGGTGCGAGAGAGACACCCTCGGCGATGTTGTTTACGCTGAGGCGCTAAGGCGTTGATGCTCTAATCCACCCTCGACGTTTCTTCTAGGGTTTGAGCGCCTGAGCGATTTTAAAGAGGGCGAGAGAGACGAAATAAAAGAAAGAGTAGGTAACGGAGAGAAAAAGGAGACGTAACAGAGAAATAAAACTCAATTCAGCGCCGATCCATCGACAGATCTGCACGAATTTTGAAACTAATCGGATGGTTCAGATTGCGACTCACTAGAGAGTCCGTGAGTCGCGACTCACCATAGCAAAACTATATGGCCCTGATCAAAATCTCACTTTTTTAACATGGGAATTCATTTCATTTCATTTCGTTGGAAAATTCTTGATCAAAATGAACAGATTTGATGTCATTTGGTTGGAATTTCTATGTAATTAGATCTAATGAAATCCTACAAAATCTTATGAAATCAATTGAATTGAATTGAAATCCCATAAAAAAATCATTTTGATCAGGGCCTATATATATATATATATATATATAGTTTTGCTACGGTGAGTCGGGACTCACTAGAGGGTTTGTGAGTCGTGCTCAAAACTCTTAGATTTGGTTCAAAATGACCGACCCAAACTCATTCAATAAGATTTTCCTGTTGAAATCTTTATGCTATCCAAATTTTCAATTTTTTTAAAAAAATTTTAAGTATTTTTTTTTTAAATTTTAGAAAATTGTTAATCTAATTAGTTCTGAACCGTTCAAAATTAGCAGCTGACGTAGTCAATATTTATTGTTATTTGGACCGTACTTAGCACTTAAAATAGACTCAAACCAATAAATTATTTGATAAATTGCTATGTTTTTCCAGGATTTGGTTCTGCCGTCGTTTCTTCTCTTCTATGTACAGGTTTTTGATGATTTCTGATGACTTTGGAGCGTATAGATGGATTCCCGACGTATTACGCACGCTAGATGACTCATTCCTAGCATTGGAGGCTTTATTCTCTCTTCTGGTCGACCCAAACAGATTTCTGTTCGAATCGACCTAGATTCATGGCTATCAGGCGACATCTCTCTCCTGTTCGATCCGACTGACTGGCTGTTCGATCCGACTGGACCTCACAGTGGCGTGCTTGCGTGGCTGGTTTCTCTCTTTCCTGTTCGGTTCGACTGCTCACCTGTTCGATCCGACCAGGTTGCCGCCATATCACTTATGGTAGTATTTCTTGTATGGAAATTGATTGTTATGGCAATTTCTTGCGCCCTGGTGCCCTAGCCTTCCATCCTTGCGTCCTGGGATATCTATATATACCCTAGAGGCCCGAAGAAAAGGGGATTCGCTTCTCAATACCATCTTCCACTTTTTCTAAGGGTCAAGTACTTTCTTCTCCTTGGGAATCATCATCCTTTTGACGACGGCAGCAGTGTTTCACGTGACATCTCCATCTAGCATCACTCCATCGCCTTGAAGATCGTGATCAAAAGCATAAGGAGTATTTGGTTTTATTTCTTTATGTTTTTATCTTGTGATTTGATGGGCTTGTATCTTTATTGTTGTTTAACTCTTGTTGTTTGCTTTGATACTATGTTAGGCTAGACCCTTTTATAGCCTTAGGATTAGGAGAGTAACTCTATGTTTGGATGAAGTTAGTTTGATATGCTATGAATTGCTATGTTTTGAGACCTAGTCTATTATGAATTAATTAGTTGCTTGAGTTAATTACTTGTTGAATTCTCTAATTACCTTCTAGTTGAACAGCTGCTTCTAGTAAGTCTAAGTTAGGAATAACAAGTCTAAATTGATTTAAGTATTTGGAGTAAATCTTAGAACCGAAAGGGGAGATTAGTCTGCATCAAAAGTGCGACTTTTAGATTAGTACAAAAGACTTCTAAATACTCCTAAGAACTCTGATAGACTGGTTTAACAAATTGAATTCTATACCAAAAGTTGTGAACCAATCAAGTTAATTAGGTTAGATTGTGAACAAACCAGAATCTGTTCCAACAAGCGAAGGCTGAGGTTTAGATTAGCTAGGTTCGTCCATTTAAACCTATCTCAAAACATTAGTAAACATAGTAGACAAACCCAACGCACACTTGCCCTCTGGTCGAACCGAACAGAGATCTGGTCGAACTGAACAGGGCACTGTTCGAATCGAACAGATTGGTGTTCGAATTGACCAGAGGGTTAATTGTAGTTAAATTGAGAAATTCAAATGCGAAAGTATTTTGAGTTTCTAATTTAACAGCCAAACATAGATGAAATCCAATTCCTAAGGCGCCTTAAATTCTGTTAAGACCTCAAAAAGACTTTACTTTAATATTTTACTTAGTTTGTTTGAACATTTTATTCCAAGTCCAAAAATAACCAAAAACATTTACAATTTAAGCATTATTTGATTACTAAAATTCCATAAAATATTTTCATCTAGATTTTAAGAAAAGACAAGTCCGGTATTCATAGATCCGTCCCTTGGGTTCGACCCTAAAGCTATATTCTGAACGATTAGTGAGGTTAGCTCTAGGTCTATAAATTTATTTGATTCCTAGGTTTTAAGCCTTCATCAAATTGGCGCCGTTGCCGGGGACGGTGTTGATATTGGATCCTTGTCTTAGTATTAAGAGACTAGATCTTTTCTTTTTCTTTTGACACGTACGTTTTCTTCTCTCTTAAATTTCAGGACTGGCAGGCAATACACAAAGGAAGAAGTCCCCTCCTCCGAGGATCAAAGCTTTTCTCCGAAGAATAAACGAAGAAGCCAGATTCTCCTCTTTTAGTCATGTTCGAACCGACCAGGACTCTGTTCGATCTGACCAGCACCCCGAGCAGAGAGAAGAAAACACTGCGATGGCCGACCAACTTACTCCCGAGGCCATCGCCCAGCGCACACAAGAACTGGAGAACCTCCGTCTCCAACTCGAGCAAAGAGAGGCTCAACTCGCAGCAGAGCGGGACGCTCTCACAGGACAACGAAGGGAATTAGAAGACGAGCGTCGCCGCTGGACCCAAGAGGACGAGGCTAGCGTCCACAACTTTGATGACGAGGATGGCCAAGGCCGTGAAAGGACACTTGGAGAATACGGAGCCCCGAATGCCAAAGATGTGGGCGGGCCCGTGTTGATTCCAGGCATCGCGGCCAATAACATGCTAATCTCTCCAAATCATGTCTCACTAGTCCAACAAACTCCGTTCTACGGAGATGACAAAGAGGACCCTCATGCTCATTTACAAAATTTCATTGATTGCACACGTTTAATTAAAATTAATGGGGTTTCTCAACAAGCAATTAGGCTGTTACTGTTTCATTTCACCCTTAAAGATAGTGCCCGCAAATGGTATAAGACTTTGAAAAAGGGTTCAATTCGGTCTTGGGATCAAATGGCACAAGTTTTTCTAGAAAGATATTTCTCAACTTATAGGTCTGATACAATTAGGAGGGAATTGAACAACTTTGCCCAAAAAGATGATGAAACAATGAGGGACGCTTGGGAGCGATTTAGGGATCTTGAAAACTCATGCCCACACCATGGGATTCAAGACTGGCTTTTGATTAAAAACTTTTATAGCGGTCTATATGACAATATCAAAATTAATATTGATTCACTTTCAGGTGGGGCATTCAAACGGCTTGATGCGACTCAAGGGCGAGACCTACTCGATCATTGCGCGCGGAACTATACGTGGTATCCAATCCCCAACCCCCGCCGCTCTGGCCATGCGAAGCACCAAGTGCATGAGATCACTACTAGAGATGAGAGGATTGCTGAATTGGAAGCCAAGCTAGCATCTTATCAATCCGCCCAAGGGTCTCATCTCTACTCAAACGAATGTGGTGCTTGTGGCGAAGAAGGGCATAAATCTCCCGATTGCCCCCTTGCTAAAATCAATGATGACATGGCTCAAGTGAACTCTCTGAATAGCGAACCTTCCTATTACCCGAGGCATATTTTCAACCGGAGCTATTCACTGGATGAGGGTGAGCAAAGAAATTGGGAGCACATGAATGACCCAAATCTGAAGAATACAATGCAAAAATCCACTCTTGACCGGCCCTACCAGCCCAAGTACAATTACAAGGGACAGAATCAGCAGCCCCCTAGGCGAGATCAGCAACCTAACAACTCTAATGGACCGTTTTCTAGGAAATCAGTCTATAATACAGACGGGGTTCCTCCGGTTGTCCAAGAGTTCATGCATCAGCAAGGCAAATTCAACCTGATGATGGCCGAGGGGTTGGATGAGCTCAAGGCGACCACAAATGAGTTAAAGGGTAGTGCCGCTTCCTTGCAACGCCTGGAGCGAATGATGGAGCAACAATTTTCTAGACCTCAAGGGAAGCTTCCAGGGCAGCCTCTAGTCAACCCAAATGCTGAAATCAAAGCCATGCACGTCTTAAGGAGCGGACGAGAGTATCAAGACCCTCCTATGCCGGCTGACGAGCAACACCAGCTCTCTGGTCAGATCGACCAGCCCCCTGTTCGATCCGACCAGCCCATAGTAGAGCCCGACCAAGCTGCACAAGGCCATGTGGAAGTCCAGGAGCCTGTTCGGGTCGACCAGACCGCCGTTCGGTCCGACCAGGAGGCTAAAAAGGCACAACCTAAGGATAAAAGCAGTGTTGAAACACCAGTGCCTGCTTACCAACCTCCTGTACCTTTCCCTCAGCGCTTGGTAAAATCCAAAGAAGACGCTCAGTTTAGAATCTTTTGGGAGATACTCAAGCAAATGCAAATTACAATTCCTTTCACCGACGCAATTGCCCACGTGCCCATTTATGCCAAATTCTTGAAAGAGCTTTGCACGGGCAAAAGGTCCATGGAGGAGTTGAAAACGGTGGCATTAACATACAAGAGCAGTGAGGCTTTGAAGAACCGCATGCCACCCAAGCTTGAGGATCCAGGTAGGTTCGTCCTTCCTTGCACTATTGGAAAAGCCACTGTTATGCAAGCCTTGTGTGATATGGGAGCAAGCATAAGCCTCATGCCTAAGTCGGTATTTGAAACGATTGGAATTGGAGAGCTTACACCCACGAGCATGACCCTTAAGCTCGCTGATTCCACAACCCGGCTGCCCTTGGGCGTTTTAAAGGATGTCCCTGTGCAAGTTGGAAAATTCCTAGTGCCCGGCGATTTTGTGGTCATGGAAATGGAGGTTGATAAAGAAGTACCAATAATCTTGGGTCGGCCCTTTCTTAGAACAGCCGGTGTAATGATGGATGCCCTGGAAGGGACAATTTTGGTCAGAGTGGGGGGGGAGCGCCTCCTATTTTCAATAGATCATGCCATGAAATGCCCCGACCCCGCGAAAACTTGCTTCATGATCCAAGAGATACCCGAAATTGAAGAGTCTCTTGAGGACCAGTACCAAATAGCTCTAGAAACTTACCAAGCCTTCCTATGTGACATGCAAGAGGCAATAGGGGTAGAAGAGACCATGGAAGTCGAGGAAGAAAGCAACGACACTCTCAACATGGCCTGTTCGACCACCTGTTCGATCCGACCAGACTCTTGTTCGAGTCGACCAGAGGCTCGACCAGGCATAGAACCCCAATCTGGCGACCTGTTCGATCCGACCAGAGCCTGTCCGAGTCGACCAGAGCCTCCAACAGTCGAGTTGAAACCTCTTCCCGCATCGTTAAGGTACGAATTTCTTGGCCCAAGTCAAACATACCCAGTTATTGTTAACTCAGAGCTAGATGCAGGCCAAACGGAGAAGCTTTTAATGGAGCTAAGAGCCTATAGAGGTGCAATTGGCTACTCGATTGAGGACTTGAAGGGCATTGACCCCTCATTTTGCACACATCGAATTCTCATGGAAGATGATCATAAGCCGACTCGAGAGGCACAAAGGCGACTCAATCCCAACCTCAAGGAGGTGGTCAAGAAGGGATTCTCAAGCTCCTCGATGCGGGTATCATCTATGCAATCTCCAATAGCAAGTGGGTGAGCCCGGTCCATGTGGTCCCAAAGAAAGGAGGCACGACGGTGGTCAAGAATGACAAAGGCGAGATGATTCAAACCCGAGTAGCAACCGGATGGAGGATGTGCATCGATTACCGCAAGCTCAATGCGGCGACTCGCAAGGACCATTTTCCTCTTCCTTTTGTTGACCAAATGCTTGAAAGATTAGCTAATCACTCGTATTTTTGTTATTTAGACGGTTATTCGGGTTTCTTTCAAATACCAATCCATCCAAATGACCAAGAAAAAACCACTTTCACTTGCCCATATGGTACCTATGCCTATAAAAGAATGCCTTTTGGTCTTTGTAATGCACCCGCAACCTTCCAACGTGCTATGATGGCAATTTTCTCTGATTTTATTGAAAAAGAAATGGAGGTGTTTATGGACGATTTCTCTGTGTATGGTACTAGTTTTGATTCTTGTCTTGCTAACCTATCTAAAGTCTTGCAGAGATGTGAAGAGGTTAACTTGGTTTTGAACTGGGAGAAATGTCATTTTATGGTGCAAAAAGGTGTAGTACTAGGGCATGTGGTGACATCTCAAGGGATCGAAGTTGACAAAGCAAAAATCGAGGTGATCGAGAAGCTTGGAGTGCCAAAGAATGTCAAGGACGTGCGAAGCTTCTTAGGCCATGCCGGATTCTACCGCCGATTCATTAAAGATTTTTCTAAAATTGCCAAACCATTAAGTAATCTTCTCGTTAAAGACAATGATTTTATTATTGATGAGGATTGTTTGAATGCGTTTCACAGATTGAAGGAAGCCCTTGTCTCTGCCCCAATCTTGCAACCGCCCGATTGGTCCCAACCGTTTGAGCTCATGTGTGATGCGAGCGACTTCGCGATTGGAGCGGTGCTTGGGCAAAAGAAAGACAAGAAGCCGGTCGCCATCTACTATGCAAGCAAGGTGTTAGACCCGGCTCAAGCAAATTACACAACCACCGAGAAGGAGCTCCTTGCAATTGTTTTTGCTCTGGACAAATTCCGACCTTACTTAGTGGGTTCTAAGGTGATTGTCTACACTGATCATGCGGCCATTAGATACCTTTTGAGTAAGAAAGATGCCAAGCCGCGTCTCATACGATGGGTTCTTCTCCTTCAAGAATTTGACCTTGAGATTAGAGATAAAAAGGGCACGGAGAACTCCGTTGCAGACCATTTGTCAAGGCTGCACTGGGAGGAAGGTCAAGATGCTAAAATCCCAATTGATGACTCTTTCCCACATGAGAAATTGATGAAAATCGATGCCTGTTCGGACCGAACAGCACCTTGGTCGATCCGACCAGCTGAGCAGGACCAATTCTGGCTTGACCTGGCCCACGAAATGCTGTCCATAGAGCATTGGTCGAACCGACCAGATGCTGGTTCGAACCGACCAGATCCTGGTTCGAGTCGACCAGATGCTGGTTCGAGTCGACCAGAGCCTCGAATGATCAGGAAGATGGCACAGAATCAGCACCCATGGTACGCTGATTTAGCCAATTACCTTGCAAGTGGTGCCCTACCTCCTGAAATGAGTTGGCAGGAGAAGAAGAAGCTCAAGACGGATGCCAAGTACTACTTTTGGGATGAGCCGTACCTCTTTAAGCTTGGGATTGATGACATTTATAGGAGATGTGTCCCATACGATGAAGTTAAGGCGATCCTAGCGAGTTGTCACTCATCGGCCTATGGTGGGCATGCCTCATTCTCCAAAACAGCCGCCAAGGTACTCCAATCTGGCTTCTATTGGCCCTCTCTCTTTAAGGATGCACGATCTTTTGTTATGACATGTGATCAATGTCAAAGAACGGGCAATATTTCAAAGAGGAATGAGATGGCCCTTAACCCGATTCTTGAGGTTGAAATTTTTGATGTATGGGGAGTTGATTTTATGGGACCGTTCCCAAGTTCCCATGGTTATGAATATATCTTGGTTGCCGTCGACTATGTCTCTAAATGGGTAGAAGCAATTCCATGCAAGTCCGCGGATTCCAACTCAGTGATTAGACTCTTTTCTAAGGTGATTTTCCCGCGATTTGGGGTGCCTAGATCGGTAATTAGCGATGGTGGAAAACACTTCATCAACCGGAACTTTGATAACCTCTTGAAAAAGCATGGAGTGATTCACAAGGTAGCAACCCCTTATCATCCTCAAACAAGTGGTCAAGTAGAGGTGTCTAATAGGGAGATCAAGAGTATTTTGGAGAAGACGGTCGCTCGCACCCGTAAAGATTGGGCAAACAAGCTTGATGATGCATTGTGGGCCTATCGCACCGCCTTTAAGACCCCCATTGGCATGAGTCCTTTCAAGCTTATCTATGGGAAGCCGTGTCATCTCCCGGTTGAAATAGAGCACAAAGCATATTGGGCAACCCGAGCAATCAACATGGATCTCCTCAAGGCGGGTGAAAAGCGCATACTTGACTTACATGAGTTGGATGAGATACGCCTGAACTCATATGAAAGTGCCAAATTGTACAAGGAGAGGACGAAATTTGTGCATGATAGGAGGATCTCAAGGAGAGAATTCAAGGAAGGGGATTCGGTGCTACTATTCAACTCTAGGCTCAAGCTTTTTCCGGGCAAATTAAAGTCAAGATGGTCCGGCCCTTTCCGAGTCGTCAAGGTTTACCCCTTTGGTGCCATTGACATTTGTGACAAAGACTCGGAACCATTCAAGGTTAACGGACAACGCTTGAAGCACTACATCGCTAGTGAGGTTCAAGAAGAGATTCAAGCCATCAAGCTAGGCGAGCCGACTCTACGCAAAGACTAGAGAAGCATGGTCAAGCTAGGGACCGTAAACAAGCGCTTCTTGGGAGGCAACCCAAGGATTTCTCAACTCTTTTCTCTTCTTTATTTATTTACTTTGTCATAAAAAAATAATTAAAAAAAAAAAAAAAGTTCAAGTATAAAAAAAAAAAATCTCAAATCCTTGGAAATTCGAAAAATAAAAAGAAATATTTTACAAATAGAGTTTAATGTTTTATATTTGTTTGTTGTAGGGAAATTATGAAGTCTAAACGAAGAAAGATGCGTTCCATGCAAGAGCACCTTGGGTTACGTGAGCCAACTAACCCTGATCGACCTCATATGGATTGCACAACACCTCAAGCAATGGAGAAATGCCATCCTGGACGAAGCAAGAGAGCAAGGAAGTTCAACAGCATGATGACATGAAGAGGATCAGTGAAAATCACTTTCTGGTCGAGTCGAACAAACCTCTGGTCGAGTCGAACGGAAGCTGGGTGGATATTGATGCAAGGATCGACTCCGTTCGAAGCGAACAGACTGTTGGTCGAATCGACTGAAAGGAGTAGTGCAAAGGGGACCACACTGGGTCGCCGTTCGGATCGACTAGTGGCCTGGTCGGATCGACCAGAGCATAAATTGGGCCCATTTCATTGGTTTTTGGGCTGATTGTTTGGTTTTGTTTATGCAGGGCCCATTATGCTTCAATGGACGCCTCCATTTTCTGAAGGGGCGCCTTTATCATTGCCTGAAGGGACGCCTCCATTCATGCGCGTGGGAGACGCCCAAGAGGCGCAATTAGCCGTTACATTAGACCCGCAACCCGTTAATCCCGATCCAAACCCGTTAAACCCATTAAAAATCAAAACCGTCCCCTCTCTTCCTCCCTCTCCCACTCGTCCCATTTTTCTTCTCTCTCTCGTTCTCTTCTTCTCCAAACCGAACCACCTCTCCCAAAATCTCAACTTCCTCAATTCTCCACCATTTTAAGAGATCTAAAGCCCAAATTGCTCTCCTCTCTACTCTCCTCTCACTACTGTCCTTAGTTTTTGCTATTGAAGTTCCGTCGCGACGGGTTTTTCAAGGCACGCTCCACGAGGTTTCAAGCGATTTTGCTATTCTCTCAATTTCTCTCGTGGGGAAGTACTCCAGGGCCCTCTCCTTGCCCTAATTGCACACTTGAAGGACTCAAGTTAGGTTTGGCCGAAGGGACACCACTACGGGACCATTCCGTCGTTGTTGGGCGCGACTCCGGCTTCTCTTGCATTCTTTCTTCTTCCCGAGCACCTTTGCACACTTCTCTTGCGCCACAAAGTCCCAAGGAGTGCCTACGACCACTAATTGCCGCTGCCCCGTCCCAATCAACCGCTTTTTCGCAACATCGGGGTTTACAAAGGTCCAATTGCTCCTTTTTCCCTCTATTTTGCTCATTTGAAACTTAAATTTGTTTGGTTGAGGAATTAACAAGGTGGTACCAGTAATTTTGGGGATAGAACAGTGAAACGGGTCGACCCGTACCAGTATCTATCAGAACCAGCATTTTCCCCCTCTCTGGTCAGGTCGAACAGGACCTTGGTCGGATCGACCAGAGCACAACCTCTAGCGCAAACCCTCTGTTAACCCACTCTGTTCGGTTCGAACAGCCATCTGTTCGGTTCGACCAGAGCACCCAAAACCTTGCATATACCTTACCCATGGCGCCCAAACCAAGAACCCGTGCTAGTGCACGCCTAGCAGCCGCTGCTTCTTCTTCTCAACCTCAGCAGCACCCTATCGGGCCTGAGATCGATCCGGACTTGGTCCGTAACCCCGCTGCAGCACCATTTGAAAGGGATGCCAACTTTGAAATGCCTTGGAACTATATGTTTGAAAACTATCTAAGGATGCGAGATAGGGTCTTTGAGCACACGAGGTTCATGGATATGGAGACATTAGAAACCTTTGGGGTAGCGGAGCAATTTTTGGAGATCACGAGCAATGCCGGTATTACCCCTGCCTTTTGGGAATTCCGAGAGAAGGCATACCAAGTCTACACCCAAGAGTTTCTCTCTTCTCTACGACTCATGGAACGAGATGGCCGGGATTACATTTGGTTCCGGCTTGGAAACAATACTCATAAAGCATGGCTTGATGACTTGTCCGTGGTTTTCAAGTTAGAAAGAGGGGAGGTGGAGGAGACTGCTTGGACAAGGGATCCAAATGATGTTGTTCTCGGTAGGCAAGTGTGGGAGAGGCTCACGGGCTCAACTGCGGGTAGGCTTCAATCTAGGCATGTGCAGCACCCTACCCTTCGAATCGTTCTACGTGCCATTGCCTCTACAATTTTTGCACGAGGGGAGACGGTGAATATCACAAATGACAAGGAGATTGGCATCCTATGGCACGTGCTTCAACCCGAACCCCCTAAATTGGATTGGATCAAGTTAATGGTGAAGCACTGGATTTATCAAAGGGATATGGAAAACGCTAGGGGCAAAATCACTATGGGTTCCTTTGTTACAATCCTAGCCAAGCGCATGGGCCTACCTTTACCCGAGCAATCCTTTTGCACTGGCTACATGGTCTATGATGATGATAGGTTCCGAGCCGCTCGCTTTTTGCAAATTTTCCGCGAGAGCCGGGACATATCCGAGCGATACTTGTGGGTGCGTGACAAGGGGAGCAACTTCTTTCTTCCATATCCTCACCGGGTAGATCTCTCTAACTCTCTCTCTTGGCTAATTCCTCATGATTATGTGACTCCTAGGACAGCGGAGGAATTGCAACACCCAATTCCTAGGATCATCTCCATGGAGACCGATGAAGCGGGGCCGTCAACAAGGCCTAACTCACCACCACGTGTACCCTTTCCTCAAGGGAGTGAGCCACAGCCACAATGGGCTAACAATCTTATCCAAATGGTGGACAACCTCACTCAACTTCACTTGGACACACGGGATGAGATGCGCAAGGGTATGGCTGATTGCACCAAAAAGCTTGATCGTTTGAATAGGAAGGTTAGCATGGCCTATGACATGGCATTTGAGAGTCGCTTCTATTTGCAACGAGGGTATTGGCCACGTGATGATGAAGACCCGACCATGAGTCCGGGAGTCCAATCGGTTCATAGCCAAGCATCACCGCTTCCTCCCTCTCCACGGCAAACCTTCTCCGCTCACTCCGACTATGGGTTTTACCCATACCTTGGAGGGCAAGTCCTAGAGCCACCACAGCAGCCCATGCCACCACCTTTTGAGGGACAATGGCACCCTGCAAATTCCGACCCAAGCTACTATCCATCTCTGGGCAACCAAGGAGGGGAGCAGCAGGAGCAGCAAGGCGATTTCTTTGGCGTTTTCCCACGCTATGACGGTGGTTTCAACCAAGGCTCTTCCTCTAGGAGCCTCCCTCCTCCCTACTAAAAGGTAACCATCAATTTCTCTCCTATTTGCTATTTCTGTGTGAAAGTATGCTTGGGACAAGCATTTGATAAGTTTGGGGGGGGGGCATATAGGAGATAAATCGATTTGTGGGATGAAAAGGTTGTTTTTCTGTGAAAATGGGCAATTTTTCTCGAATTTCTCTCTTCTCTGGTCAAGTCGAACAAGCACTGGTCGAATCGAACGCCCCTCATTTGGAATTTGTGCATAATTGTCTTCTCTGGTCGGTTCGAACGGGTACCTGGTCGATCCGACCAGTTCATAAAAAACTTGATCTGTTCTACTCTTCGTTCGGTTCGAACAAAGCTTTGGTCGACTCGACCAGAACTTATATTCTGCACAATTTAGTATGATTTTGGCTTTGAAATAAGTTGATTCTGCCTATTCTCTCGATTTGGATTTTAAATGACAACTCTCACACTGCTTGAACTTGTTTTTGAGTCAAACAAAAATTTTCTCAAATGACCCTAGAATGTTTTGATATCATACTTGATCTTGCACCAATGGATCCAAACTGAAGTATTTTCTTTGAGATTTGAATTTGATGATGGATGCTTAGAATTGTTATTTCAAACTTAGTCAATTCTCACAAGTTTTTACCGAGTGAACTGATTTGTATTTGACAAACTTTTGAAAGAAATTTATCGACTTTGAAAATTAAAAGATGAACTTTGTCTTGTTGAAATTGCTTTTTAATCGCTCGAATCACCAACGAGCAACAATAAATGGGAAGTTAATTCAAATAGCGGTGAAAACGAGGACGCACTGAGGCCTTCTCCACTAACTTAACCACAAATTGGAGGGTATTGGGTTAATTACAAGCTGTCAGGAATTATAACTCAAAGTTTCGAGGTATAATTGGGGAGCTTGTAATTAATTTCTACCGGACCCGGTGCGAAAGCATTGGTAAAGGAGTTGTTGAGTATTATGGCCCAAGTGTACCGTGGCCATAGTCGAGCAACACCCGTCCAACCTCCCTAGCGCGACATGTGCTAGTAGCAAACTTAAGGCCAATGATACCGCATTATCCTCTAGGGTGTAAAGCCCCACTGCTCGACTTGCATAAAAAAAAAAAAATGGTGAAAAATTGAAATTGTTTTAAGAAAAGTTCATTATAGAATTTCTGGAGTTGATAAAGGCTTTTACAAATTTTTGAGAAATACGAAAAGGAACGGGTGATTAAAATTGAGATTGCTTTTGAAATATCAAAGAGGGGCTAGAGTTCTTAATTTTGGGAAAAGATTTCACTTAGGCCCAAGAGTTGTATTGATTAAGTTGTGAACACTTGACTTGGTTTATTTTTAAAATTATTGTTTGACTCATTTGTTGAAAGTGTGAGAAAATTTTAGGCACGAGCAATTGATTTCTATGTTGATTTCTTGGTTTGAGATATGACTTGATTTAGATTTAAGTACAGTCTAAGAATCTAAGCTTAGGGCGATGCTTGAGGACAAGCAAAGTTTAAGTTTGGGGGGATTTGACGTAGTCAATATTTATTGTTATTTGGACCGTACTTAGCACTTAAAATAGACTCAAACCAATAAATTATTTGATAAATTGCTATGTTTTTCCAGGATTTGGTTCTGCCGTCGTTTCTTCTCTTCTATGTACAGGTTTTTGATGATTTCTGATGACTTTGGAGCGTATAGATGGATTCCCGACGTATTACGCACGCTAGATGACTCATTCCTAGCATTGGAGGCTTTATTCTCTCTTCTGGTCGACCCAAACAGATTTCTGTTCGAATCGACCTAGATTCATGGCTATCAGGCGACATCTCTCTCCTGTTCGATCCGACTGACTGGCTGTTCGATCCGACTGGACCTCACAGTGGCGTGCTTGCGTGGCTGGTTTCTCTCTTTCCTGTTCGGTTCGACTGCTCACCTGAGATCCGACCAGGTTGCCGCCATATCACTTATGGTAGTATTTCTTGTATGGAAATTGATTGTTATGGCAATTTCTTGCGCCCTGGTGCCCTAGCCTTCCATCCTTGCGTCCTGGGATATCTATATATACCCTAGAGGCCCGAAGAAAAGGGGATTCGCTTCTCAATACCATCTTCCACTTTTTCTAAGGGTCAAGTACTTTCTTCTCCTTGGGAATCATCATCCTTTTGACGACGGCAGCAGTGTTTCACGTGACATCTCCATCTAGCATCACTCCATCGCCTTGAAGATCGTGATCAAAAGCATAAGGAGTATTTGGTTTTATTTCTTTATGTTTTTATCTTGTGATTTGATGGGCTTGTATCTTTATTGTTGTTTAACTCTTGTTGTTTGCTTTGATACTATGTTAGGCTAGACCCTTTTATAGCCTTAGGATTAGGAGAGTAACTCTATGTTTGGATGAAGTTAGTTTGATATGCTATGAATTGCTATGTTTTGAGACCTAGTCTATTATGAATTAATTAGTTGCTTGAGTTAATTACTTGTTGAATTCTCTAATTACCTTCTAGTTGAACAGCTGCTTCTAGTAAGTCTAAGTTAGGAATAGCAAGTCTAAATTGATTTAAGTATTTGGAGTAAATCTTAGAACCGAAAGGGGAGATTAGTCTGCATCAAAAGTGCGACTTTTAGATTAGTACAAAAGACTTCTAAATACTCCTAAGAACTCTGATAGACTGGTTTAACAAATTGAATTCTATACCAAAAGTTGTGAACCAATCAAGTTAATTAGGTTAGATTGTGAACAAACCAGAATCTGTTCCAACAAGCGAAGGATGAGGTTTAGATTAGCTAGGTTCGTCCATTTAAACCTATCTCAAAACATTAGTAAACATAGTAGACAAACCCAACGCACACTTGCCCTCTGGTCGAACCGAACAGAGATCTGGTCGAACTGAACAGGGCACTGTTCGAATCGAACAGATTGGTGTTCGAATTGACCAGAGGGTTAATTGTAGTTAAATTGAGAAATTCAAATGCGAAAGTATTTTGAGTTTCTAATTTAACAACCAAACATAGATGAAATCCAATTCCTAAGGCGCCTTAAATTCTGTTAAGACCTCAAAAAGACTTTACTTTAATATTTTACTTAGTTTGTTTGAACATTTTATTCCAAGTCCAAAAATAACCAAAAACATTTACAATTTAAGCATTATTTGATTACTAAAATTCCATAAAATATTTTCATCTAGATTTTAAGAAAAGACAAGTCCGGTATTCATAGATCCGTCCCTTGGGTTCGACCCTAAAGCTATATTCTGAACGATTAGTGAGGTTAGCTCTAGGTCTATAAATTTATTTGATTCCTAGGTTTTAAGCCTTCATCAGCAGCTTTTAAAAATCTGAAAAAAAAATACTTATAAATTTAAAAAAAAATTTGATATGTATAGAGATTTCAGTTGGGAGATTGTATTGAATGGTTTGGATCATTCATTTTGAACAAGATCTAGGTATTTTGGTTGCCACTCACCAACCCTTTGGTGAGTCATGACTCACCATAGCAAAACTCTCTCTCTCTCTCTCTCTATATATATATATATATATATATATATATATATATATCTATATATATAGAAAATTTTCAATCAAAGTGCTTTGACCGGAGTCTCGGTTAAACCTCGTCAGATTTCAATTTTGAAAGTTCAAATAACTGATTCAAACCATTAAATATGATCTCTATATTGAAATATCTTTGCTAATCAAAATTTTCATTTTTTTTGAAATTTTTAAGTATTTTTTTTCAGATTTTAAAAATCGTTGATCTAATTTGTTCTGAACCCTACAATAATTGTTGTTTTTGAAAATCCGAAAAAATACTTAAAAATTTCAAAAAATGAAATTGATATAAGAATGGTTTACACCCTTTTATATGATAAGTTTACTCTTTTTATATGACAAGTTTACTCCTTTTATATGGGTGCTTTTATAAGTAGTGTGTGTGTGTATATATATATATATATATATATATATATATATATATATAAATAGTTTTGCTACGGTGAGTCGGGACTCACTAGAGGGTTTGTGAGTCGTGCTCAAAACTCTTAGATTTGGTTCAAAATGACCGATCCAAACTCGTTCAATACGATTTTCCTGTTGAAATCTTTATGCTATCCAAATTTTCATTTTTTTTAAAAAAGTTTTAAGTATTTTTTTTAAATTTTAGAAAATTGTTAATCTAATTAGTTCTGAACCGTTCAAAATTAGCAGTTTTTAAAAATATGAAAAAATACTTATAAATTAAAAAAAAAATTGATATGTATAGAGATTTCAGTAGGGAGATTGTATTGAATAGTTTGGATCGTTCATTTTGAACTAGATCTAGGTATTTTGATTGCCACTCACCAACCCTTTGGTGACTCATGACTCACCATAGCAAAACTCTCTCTCTCTCTCTCTCTCTATATATATATATATATATATATATATATATAGAAAATCTTCAATCAAAGCGCTTTGACCGGAGTCTCGGTTAAACCCCGTCAGATTTTAATTTTGAAAGTTCAAATAACCGATTCAAACCATTAAATATGATCTCCATATTGAAATATCCTTGCTAACCAAAATTTTCATTTTTTTTAAAATTTTTAAGTATTTTTTTCAGATTTTAAAAATCGTTGATCTAATTTGTTATGAACCCTACAATAATTATTATTTTTGAAAATCCGAAAAAATACTTAAAAATTTGAAAAAAATGAGAAATTTGGTTGGTAAAAAAATTTCAATATGGAGATCATATTTGACGGTTTGAATCGGTCATTTGAACTTTCAAAATTGAGAACTGACGGGGTTTAACCGGAACTCCGATCAAAGCGCTTTGATTGAATCCTCCCTCTCTATATATATTGAAATAATGTCAATCGATTTTACCATCCAATGATTCAATTTGAAATAAAGGGAATATATAAAAAAAATGAGGTTATGCTCCAATTTGGAGCATATTTCCTTATCCCAAATGAATTAAGGATAGAGAAAAATAACCTCATAGCTGTAATTAATAGTTTAAACTTCTTTGATGAGCAGGCATTTTTTCTATTAAGTCCTTGTATTCTTTTCTGAATAATAGTGGCATAACCACAAACATTCACCACTCTGTGTGGAAACTTAGGAACCCTCTAAAATTTAAATGCTTCTTATGGTTAGTGATAAATAAAAAGTTCTGACATATGATAACTTGATAAAAAGACGCCACTATGGTACAAACAAGTATCAGTTTTGCACAAATGAGGTAACAATGGACCATCTTTTCACCAACTGCCCATATGTCAAATCTTTTTGGACTAATTTTAATATGTTTAACACTAAAAATATTTTGTTAGACAGCTCCAATATTTATGCACTTTGGTCTAGCATTAATTCACTAGATAAGAGTAGAAGAAATTTTGCTAAAACCATTATGGCAGCTGTAGTTTGGAATATACTTGATTGAGAGAAATAACAGTATCTTCAATAACAATAAATGATCCAACTGTCATTCAATTTGCTTTAATTCCTTGTGTTGATTTTGTTTCTCGACAGGTTTCACTACTGAGATGGAGCAAGTTCAGGGATTTAGCAGCAATTCAAAGCAACATGGTGGATAGGCACATAATAGATGATGAAGATCTCGACTAGAATTTCTTCTTCAGACTTTTCTTTAGCTCAAATGCCCTTTGTCTACTGATATGTTTGTAACACGGTGCTGTTTGGATTATTTTTGCTTGTCTACTAGTGTTGTGTTCTATGTTATACCGTGGGATGTGTTTTTTTTGTGAATGTCATGAACAGTATAGAAGCCTGCTGTGGTTAGGTTAATTTTCTACTTTCTTAGTTTAGATGGTCATGGCTTATCTTTTCTTTTAAGGAAACTTCAGAACCAAACGCCCGGCTTAAACTTTGTTCCGTATCACTGTATCAGTGGCGAGGCTAGAAATTTTTACAATGGTGTTCATAATAAATCAACTACTAAAATATAGTAGCAGCATTTCATTTTTTAACCTTAGAAATGAAAAATTATTATGCATGAAGTTCAATAATAAAATTTACATAAATATTTATGGAGTTCAAATAGAATGAAACAATGACAAAATTATATTTTATAACAATAAATATTCATATCATATCTTATAATATATTTTTTTTTAAAAAATGGATGACACAGCCATTTGTTCAATGTGGACTCGCCCTTGTTCCGTCTTGTTCTTTTGTTTCAATGGAAGCTCATCTCGGACTACTTTAAAAAAAAAAAAAGGTTCTTGTTTTATTTTTTGGGTCCAAAAAACGCAGGGAATAAAGCGCAAGAGAATCTTCCTCTTGTCCTTGCCAATTTCCATACGTACACAGCTAAATTTGCATAGCCTTTGTTCCTCCTCCCCGACCTCCTATATCTTTGGTTTTCTCCAGTTTAATTGGGTTGATAGGCTTCACTGGTGCTCACTTAATTGACTGATTAATGCATCTGCTTGTTGAGACCGCTCCTGCACATACACATATAATTTGTTCCATTTTGTATGTACATATACATACAAATAACCTGACTTGCAGGACTAATTATAAAATCGTGATCATATATATATGTTGGTTCAAAATCAAATAAATAAATTCGGATAGCATAAAAATAAATAAAATAAGTAATCAAAATATTTTTACCCTAATCGCGCTAGGTACTGTCCTTAAGCGTATTCTGTCTCAACGTGCAAGAGGAACCGCAACCAAAATAAGACAGGTAAGTGTCACTTCTTAGGGCACGACCGGAGAAGTGACTGATGAGAGATCTCCGCAATATCCAGCAGAATCAATCGGAATAATATTCAAATCAAATTGGAAATTATTATGAGGAATATCAATATGGAGAATAGAAATTTGATCAAGCTTATTTTTCTATCACAACTTCTATTTGATCAAATTGTTGGTTTTTTTTTCGGTCTGTCTAATATCTTTCAAATGAGCTGCTTATATATAATAGCAAATGGCCTTTTGTATAACCCGTATTAAAGCAACATCAATACAATTTAATGGATTAATGACCACGTTCAAATGAATTTTCTTTAATCGGTTTAATAGACAAATAAAAAACTGATATGTAGTGTGGGAGATAAATGCATTAAAGTTATAGATTGAATTTGATAACTGATGCAACGGGACAGAGGATTTAATGATCATCAAATGTAAATAATGAAAATTTTAGGTTTTCTGAATATGTTTCAACAATCTCCACAAAACTCAAAATTTATAAACATCAAAATATGAGATATCTAAAAGCAGATTAGGGATTTCATTGAAGCAAAATGATATAAAAGCAAATTGGATAAAATTAGGAATTTGGAACAAAGAAAATGGTGAATAACAAATTGCTGGATATTTATATTCGCATCATGAAGTAGTTTTCAAACTTTGAACTTCATTTAGTATAGGTGCATCAAATTTGGAGGAGACAGAGAGAACTTATGTCTTGAACTCGTTCCTTGGACCCAAATTCTACGACACTATACATGTAATACGGAGAAAAATCATCGCGGGGTGCGCATTAATGGCCATACGCATGTATCTTGGAATTTTCATGAGAGTCTTAAGGGCTTACCCATGCCCCGCACCGCGGCCGTATATAGACACTCTCATATAGGTGAGTCCCTGCCAAGGATGTGTGTAGATACACATCCCATGAAAATTATCGCTTTGGTCCTCATTAAGAGCTAATATGCTCAACCTTACATCTACATAGAGCACACTCACCTTAGGGATGGGGTTGGAGTCTATGCTCCTAAAAAGTGTGTACTCTTCGACCACATGTCGAATTGTTATTACCCATTGAATCTCTTTCCAGGGGGTCTGCCTTTCGGAGATTGGGTTGCCCCCGCAAGTGGCCCTTTAGGACTAAAACCCATCCTCCTCGATGAAATGAACTTCTCATTAAGTTCATATATATAGAACTTCTCAATAAGTTCATCAATTTTTTTTTTTATAACTTTCTCATGTCGACTAGGAGCTTTGATACTTGAGCTCAAGTCGTTCCTTTTTCCTGCAAAGAAACTTCCAAAAAACAAAATTCTCCAAAAAATTTACTAGTAATAAGCCTCTAAAGCATCATGCTAATAACAATTAATCACATATAATAATATCCATCATAATCTGAAAGTCATATTTTAATAAAACGAGAACCCCCACATTTTTTCATATACGGGTACCATAAATTAATTATGCACTCAAATCAGTTGATCACAAAAATGCGGAACACAAATTCATAAAGTTGATCACAGCTTGATTTCATTTATACCCCCACATTTTCTTTTAAGAATTCTATGTTTGTAATTTTGAGAGTTAAACTTTCTTTGTCATAATTCTCATTTATGTTGAAAACAAATAATCGGAATTTAACTCCGGACATGTATTAATATACTTGTCTAATAAATAAGTCCATAATATAAAAATTTCGGGATATTAAATATGTTATTTATGGAGTTTTATATATGAAATAATAGAAATTCCAATGTATACTTGATCAATATCACATACTAGGGACGACTCATTCAGTCTTAGATACAAGATGTACTTCTCTGGACCAAATTAAATTCAGTATAACAACGGGATATATAAGAATAAAAATTTATGGCGATTAATAAGAATTAAAAAGTGGCCAGCCTTTTAATTTCTCAATTAAAATACCATTAATTTGATTTCCTGAGAAAGCACATTGCTGTACAAAAAAGGAACATTACAGAACTACAAAACTAATGCAATTACTAATTGGTGCAACGGATGAGGGATTAATCAAGAGAAGCAATGCAAAATATGAGAAGAGAAACATTTTATCTTTCAAATGAAACTGAGTCCTCTCAATCATCGAGTAATTAGGATTATTTTCATCAATTGGTCAAAGCCCAAATTAAAAAATTTGGTTAACCACTAATAGTAGAGAATTGTAATTCAGAGTCAAATAAGATCTCAAATGGATCTCAAATAATAGTAAGGAATGGTACAAGAGCAATATATGAGACATGATTTCATATTTGAAACGTCACAAATTCATCAATTAACCAGAATAATTCAGTCACTCTACACATGATATTGTCAAAACATTAGACTTCAAATTCAACACTAGTTGTGAACATATCGATATTTAATGAATCAAGGGTCAGAAAATCATCGTGCATCGTGATAATAATATCTCGAATCAGTTTGATAGTAAAAAACTAGTCAAATCAAGATCAATTCTGATAATAAATCAAACAATTTAAATATCATCTCACTGTTATTAGAGAACTTGACCAAAATCAACAACAATACTTATACGAAGAAAAAATGAGTGTCATAAGATAATATTCAAGAATATATCTGACACATGAAGAATCAAATTATTTGCAAAAATGACTAGTTACATACCAATAGATTAATTCTAGATAAGAGGTTAGAATCAACTGATGAAGAGACAGATCAATATTGAATAATGGATCATGAATAAATATATTGGAAACAATAGAAGGATGCCCATGCGGTTTATATGCTTCGAATATAAGTCATTCGGAAACAAGGGGTTTAATCAATTTGATTTACTTATTATTATTATTATTATTATTATTATTTTTTATACTCATGAATACTTATATATCTTAAAAGTTAAAACCTTTACGTTTCCTTAATATAGTCAATTGAAACCATATTATCAATTCAGATCTAACCAATTAAAATCATTTATGTTGGTGTATGATATCTCATTTTTATATGTTTTTTTTTATCATACTTAGCACCAAAATAGTACTCAAACCAATATAAATTGTCTCATAATTAACTGTGATTTTCAGGATATTGGTACTGCCGCCGCTTCTTTGTTATTTTGTAGAATTCTCGTGAAGATTGAAGACTAGACACGCAAGCTAGACGAATTGGAGCTTAGGTCACAGCCAGACGACTCATTCCTGGCCCCACAGACGCATGAAATGGACCAGAGGAGGCCTACAAAGTACCAACCCAAGTTTGGATCTCAGATCATGGCCCAGACTCCAGTAATTAGCCCAGACCAGCGACATTTCGGTCCGAAATTATGAAATTTCATGTATGGAAAGATTTTTTATGGTAATTCGAAAGGAAGAAAATTTCTCTCTTGCCTTGGCCGCCTCTGGGATTTTCCTTATGATATATATGCGTGTTTCTTGACCAGAAAGCATCCATTATTCTCTCCACATAATTTCCATACTTTTGCACGTGTGTTCTTGACTCTTTTGACGAGAATTGAAGAGAAGAAGTGAGTTTGGACAAGGCGGCAGCACATCCAGGTCATTCTCCATCGATTTCTGACCATAGAAGAAGGAGTAAAGCACGAGGGTTACTTGGTTATCTCTTTCATGCTTTTATTTCGATTTTCTATGGGTTTATTTGTTGTTTCATGCATTAGGATTATTGTTATTTGTAGTTTGAACATGTTAGGCTAAATTTCATGTGTCTTAAGGTTAGGATGTAGTTTAATTTGATATTTGCTATGGTTTGATGAGATACGATTATGCTATGTGATGTTTATGTGTTGAGATGTTATTTTTATGCTTGGTTATGTTTATGACTTGTTTGATTGTTTACTTAAGAATGAACTGCAGCGTTTTTAGGACAATAAACTAGAATAAGTTGTGAAATAAACTAAGTACTTGAGGTAAGCCAAATACTCGAAAGAGAGGTTAACTAATCGACCGATAGGTGTAGTTTCTACGATCTGAAAGGACTTAGATGCCTCTGGAACATCAATACATAATCCTTAATCAACTAACTTCCGACACGAGAGTTTAGGACTAGTTGGTTTCGTAGTAAAAGTCAAGTTCCATACCAAATTCAACTGAAATTGCGACAACTGAGGCTAGAATTTAGGTTTGGTTGACAAGTAGCTTTCACATAGTCTAACCTAAAATTATCAAACCAAAACAAAGAATCTAGAATAATTACGGCACAATAATCTATAAATTTCGGTCCGAAATTTCTGTCTGTTTCGTGCGAAAGTAAGAAACAACATCGTTCTAGAGCCAAATTAAATGAACTCCAACCCTTAGGACATTTTATTGCATCTGTTTAAGTCCAAAAACATAAAAAATTTCAACCAAAAAATATTTTATAATTATTCCCTAAAAATTAATTATTATTAAATTGCTACTTTCAATTCAAATCCTTACAATTTTATTTGTCCAGCTTCTAAAAAAACTTAAGTCCAGTAATCAGTTTTACTGTCCCTGTGAATCGACCCTTAGCTTTGTCCCAACGATTAGTAAGAGTAGAACGAAGATTATAAATTTATTTGACCTAGGTTTTAATTCCTTTTTCAGTGTACCAGTGAAACTTAATTCCTCAAATTTAACCGATTAAAATTCAACCAATTCTAATTTGACTTTTTGTTTGTCTAATAAATTGCTAACCGAATTACGGAATATACGCTTGAGATTGTTGGCTCAAAATCAAATAAATAAATTCAGATAGCATAAAAATAAATAAAATAAGTAATCAAAATATTTTTACCCGAATCGTGCTAGGCGCTGTCCTTAAGCATATTCCGTCTCAACGTGCAAGAGGAACCGCAACCAAGATAAGACGGGTAAGTGTCACTCCTTAGGGCACGACCGGAGAAGTGACTGATGAGAGATCTCCACAATATCCAGCAGAATCAATCGGAATAATATTCAAATCAAATTGGAAATTATTATGAGGAATATCAATATGGAGAATAGAAATTTGATCAAGCTTATTTTTCTATCACAACTTCTATTTGATCAAATTGTTGTTTTTTTTTCGATCTGTGTAATATCTTTCAAATGAGTTGCTTATATATAATATCAAATGGCCTTTTGTATAACCCATATTAAAGCAACATCAATACAATTTAATGGATTAATGACCACGTTCAAATGAATTTTCTTTGATCGGTTTAATAGACAAATAAAAAACTGATATGTAGTGTGGGAGATAAATGCATTAAAGTTATAGATTGAATTTGATAACTGATGCAACGGGACAGAGGATTTAATGATCATCAAATGTAAATAATGAAAATTTTGGATTTTCTGAATATGTTTCAACAATATATGCCTTGATTAGCTTCCTTTCGTTAAACTTAGAATTGCAACATCTTGTTAAAGGGCTTCAACATCTTAAACATACCAGGATATATGGCTTGTTCAGAAAATATGCCGTCGATTTGAGATGTAACTTGCAATAGGTTTTGGGTATGATCAATCATACGAGAGATAAATGTTAGTGTTCAATATATTGGACGAATGAGTCCGTCCAATACAATCGTTCTCACGATTCAAATTTCAAACTACCGATCCAAACTGTTCAATATGTTTTCCATATTAAAAATATATAAAAATTAATTTTTACAAATTTCGGAAACATTTTACTATTTTTTGATATTTTAGAAAATTCATGATATAAAAATTATGGATCGTCCAATAACAATGATTTTCTAAAATATAAAAAAATAGTAAAAAATATATAAAATTGGTTTCTTACAAGTTTTCAATATGGAGAACATATTGAACAGTTCAGATCGGTCATTTTGAAATTTAAAAATGTAAAAACGATAATATTAGACGGACCCCATCCGTCAAATATATTGAACTCTAGCATTTCTCTAGGAGAAAATAAGATGATAAAAGAATTTTTTGGCTGCAACAAGGGGTAGGTAGTACTTTTCCAATTTGATAATTTCCTGAAATTTGTACTGAAAAGACGGTTGATATAAAACAGAAACAAAATTTGGATGCACCAAAATAGTCAGTATCAACAGTGACACGATTGTAAAGGGGTTCTCCTGTTTCAGTATTTCAAACCATGACGCAGACATCGTAAAATTGCCATGCAAATGCAATTTCCCCAAGTAAATACGATTTTGGGTTGTAGCCTCAACATCAACTAAATCAGGTACATGGAGTCAACTTAAGTAATTATGTAATTTGTTTTAATCACTTGTGCAAATAGTAAAAATTGATGGTTTGATAAATGGATCCGTACAGTTAAAAAAAGGCTGAAAAGGCAATTGAATTAATTTAATTGTGCTTGGGACTGAATTAAGACTGGTGAAGAAGTCATGGTGACCTCACACAAGCGATGGCATTGACGTCTGTTTGTGTTCATTCACGTTAACTGTGCTGTTCTCCCATTCAATTATTCTCAATTTTTAATTTAATTTGTCAAATGAAGAAGGGGGTGGGGTTGATTTAAGAGGAATTAAGAAAAAGAGTAAGG
The DNA here is from genome assembly GCA_028095005.1 of Rhynchospora pubera. Classification (NCBI taxonomy): domain Eukaryota; kingdom Viridiplantae; phylum Streptophyta; class Magnoliopsida; order Poales; family Cyperaceae; genus Rhynchospora; species Rhynchospora pubera. The sequence continues at coordinate 105,263,343 of CM051459.1, forward strand.
CTAGAAATTGAGAGGGCAGGGGTGTGGGGCTGGACTTAATGAAATGGACATGCACTAACCATCAATTGATTTTTCTGTTGGAGTGTCAAGCTCACTTCAAAACAAAACTTAAAATGGTCCTTTTAGCCCACCTACATATTAGATATTGGATTTAGATTCCCCTCCTTCATTTCTCTCTACTTCTCTTCTCCCTTTTTATAATTACAGTCTGCCTGACTCCTTAATTTACTTGTCACTGTTCCCTAATCACACTCTCTTTTACATTTATATTATGTTATTATTCATATTTGACTGGTGTTTTCAGACTATCAACTTGCATTGACCTACTGCAGTAAGTGTTAAATAAATTTTTTCTTAATTTAACTCATTCTCTACACACTCAACTTACACTTTTGGCATAGTCTTCTGTCCATATAATTGCATCAGAAGAGATGGATACTCCAGGACTCATCATGAAAGGCAACATCCCACCATCGGAAAATAAATAAATAAATAATAATCCCAAGAAGAATGCTGTTATCCAACAATTTTTAATGTTCTCTTGTCAGTAATTATTCTACATATATAGAGGGTCTGGTGGAATAAGGGTACTTTGTACATATTAAAAACCAAAAACAAAAAGAAGAAAAGAATGAAAGTTCAAGAAACTTAGAATGTGATTCTTGCACGGAAAAGATTTCAGCTCCACAGCATCAATTACATATGAGCATTGAATTTGAAAATTATATATACTGGACTGAATGGTAGAAAAGGAGAAGTTACAGGAATTTGGAGCCTATTGCAGTACAATTTGGCGATTTGAATTTGCTTCGTCGGTTCCCCTCTAACATGCACCCCATGATTGTTTCCGACTCTCCATCTTTCTTTTGTTATCTTGATATTGTAAATATTTATTTTTGTTAATAATTGTGCCCCCTTATCTCTTGATGTCCAAAGTCAATGATTCTGTCCCTAATATAATACCAAGCACTATATAATAATTTTTTCCTGATTGATTTAAATTAATGTGTTTGTCATGTGATAAGGTTCATAGTAAAGAACCTCATGGGCCACACTTTTATCATATGTGAAGAAGGAAGGTTTCTTCTAGTACCTAGCTAGTGACACAACTTGAACAAGAGGGGTAGCGCTTGAAAGAGCACAACAATAAAACGTTGTGAGGAAAAGAAAAAGAAAGAAAAGGAAAAAGGGAGAAAAAAAAAGATTCTTCTAGACAGTTTAGGGCCCACCTCTTTTGCTGCCTTTTGGAGGCCTTCTTACCTTTACATTTGTCAATCATTAACTTCCACGACCCAACAATCCCAGCACCATATCCTAAAAAGAGAGTAATTACCCTCTTCCTAAATTGTAATGCCTGGATTTCGAGATGGATCTTCCAAAAAGTACTATATTAATTAGTGTGAGAAGATTAGTTATCTAAAGTATAATAAAAAGTAGGAATAATTAGATATATGCCACTATGAAAAATTAATAATTAGAGATATACTACTCCTAAATTGTAAATTAGTTTTATACCACCATAAAATGGTTAAATTAGTTTTATGCACTATTAAAAGGGGGTTGCTAGTGTCAAACATATAGGACACGTACACTTGTCCAACGCGATGAAATTTTAATTTTTAAAATTGAAATGGCCGATCCAAACCGCACAAATTGTTCTGTGTTATAAAATCTTCATGGAGACCAAATTTTATATTTTTTCAAATTTTTTTACTATTTTTTTGGAATTTTTCAATATGCTCAATCTAAAAAGTTCTGAACCCTTCAATTTTGAAAATTCGAAAAAAATAGTTAGAAAATATGAAAAAATATAAAATTTGATTATCAAAGATATTTTAATATAGAGATCATATTGAGCGGTTTGGATCGACCGTTTGAAATTTTAATGTGCTACGTTTGGATCGTGTTTGACGTCCTATATGTTTGATTCTAGCATTACTCCTATTAAAAATTGATAATTAGAGATATGCCACTCTTAAATTGTTATGCAACCATAAAATGGTTAAAATTAGTTTTATGCCAATATTTTTGGTCAAAATTAGATATATGGCACTCAAATTAGAGAAATATCACTCTAACTTTTAAAAAAATGTCCAAAATATCCTCTGATTAACAAATGAAAATAATTTTATTGACATGTATTAAATTTTAAATTTCAATTTTGAAATTTCACACTTACAAATTTCAAATTTCGAATTTTAGAAAAATTTGAACTTTCAAATTCAAAATTTTTTCTTTAAAAATTTTCCGAAAATTTGAAAAAAATTTCGAATTTTAAATTTCAAAATATTTGATTTTAATTTTTTTTATTTTAATATTTGAAATATTGAATTTAAAATTTTTAAAATTCAACTTTTGAGATTTTAAGTTTTCATAGTTTTGAAAATTTATTTCTTTTGTTGGTGGTATAATATCACTTATTTACTTAACCGTGATATATTTCTAATTTTCATGTTTTACATTGACATATTTCTAATATTATTATTTTATAATGGCATATTTAAAAGGGTATAATGGTCAAATTAATTATCCGGTGGGATAAATCTAATTGTATCATTTAGTGATACAATGAAAATAATTTATCATTTTGTGATGGCAATTCTCTGATTTTTTATTTTTACAGTGGCATGACCGTAAAATTTATCAATAATGATACTTGAATTTACTTGGACCAATTTTCACCAACAAATTTCATTGACCAAGTTTCATTATATTAATTTCAACTGAGCCTGATATGTATTTCTGTTTGGGGACAATAATTTTCCGGGGGAGAGTTTCATATTTTTTTCGAGTTGCCAATATGTTAGTGCAAACATAGAGTGTGTCAGTGTGTGTGTGAGGGTAATACAAGCAATGCAATGTGCACTTGTTCAGAGTTGTTCAGTCTCAGGAAAACACACACCATACTAATACTGTTACTGTACTGCAGTGAATACTTCATTTCAACTTAAAATTGCTTAATCAGATGAAAAGGAAAGAACAAAAAAAATATCTGTTTATCAGAATGCACCGCCCCTTCCTAGATGGGCTCTCTTTAACATATTTTCACATCAAGACCATGCATGTCAAAACTGATGATGCCACTTCCTTGCAACTAAGAAAATAGTATACATGTGGTTTTTTCCTCGAAAAACATTTGAGTGATTGTGATATCTCTGTTTGCCGAAAGATGCATGACTTATTCTTCTCTCCTCTCTATTTATTACATATGCTCATCTCCACACGGCCATAGGCGTTTTGTTCTTAATATCTCACAAGTAGAAACTCAAAAGCAACACCAGAAAATGTCAGTGGATCTGCGCCCTCAATTGATGTAATTTTTGGTCAAATTGGCATTTCCTCTGTTTACATTTTGGAGTCTCCCTTAATTAATTAGAACACTATATTTGTATTCTCTGGAAACCAAAACTGAAATATCTTAGGAGTAGTTCTAATAGATTATCTTTTCATTGGGCTCCAACAAATCTTAAACTTTGACAATTTGACATTGAAATTATTTCCTCTGGTTTGAACCAACACATAATATTGAGGTCTTAATTTTTACTTTCACGAATCACAAAGGAGTTGAAAGCACAGTAGAGATAATCATAAAAAAATTGGACACGGAGTAGCTAGATTATACAGTTATCATTATCATATGTTACATTATATTATTATATTATATTATATTATATGGGGAAGGGAAGGGGACAGCTCAGAAAAAAGAAGTTTCGGAAAGACTTGGTGGGAACTAATTTGCATGACTGGCGCTGATAAAAGACTGAAAGCGCCTCTTTTGTATGAATTTGCGAAAGGGAATTTGATACCTCATTCATTCTACGTAAAACCTCTCTCTCTTTTTCATTCACTCACTCACTCACTTGACACTTCTCTCCTCAGTCCTCTCTGTCTCACTCTCACGGTTAAAAATAGGAATTTTGAATGCGACCCACAGATTCCACGCCAGAGATTTTGCATGTTTGTTTGCATACAGCAACACTAGATAGTTGGTTGAAACTATCAAAAGAGCACCTAAAATTGCAAACTTTATTCCCTCAAGTATTATTCCCGTCCCTGGATGCATAACTAAAAAAAGAAAATGAAAGCTTAGAAAAAGGAGCTCCTTTGCAATGATAAAGCTTCATTAACTACTATTTACAACATGAAGAGGAAACAAAGAAAAAATACAAATAATAATAAAATAAAAGAAAAATCTATGGAACAGAAGTCATATAGACAATCAAAATATAAAAACAAAAGTTCATGGGGAGAAACTATTACAATAAGCATCCTACCTTATTTCAAGAATCATCAATTGGACACTAATGAAATATTTAAAAAAAAATTTCTGTTATAATTAAGAGTTTCTCTGAAAAAAAAAATATTGTAACAATAGTAACAGTAATATTTATAAATATGTATTTCTTTTCCAGGAATTATTCATGTACCGTATTCCGGAAATTTGGAAAATTAAACTAATTAAAGATGTCCGAAGGAGGAAGAAACTCTTTGAAATTCCTTGCTGTACATGTCAGAATTGGTCTGGAATTGCTGGTTTTGGTACTGGTACCAAGGATTCAATCCAGAAATGGAGAATTGGGTCTCTTCCTTGAGACCTCCACAAAACCCAAATTGGCCTTGGCCATGGTTCTGGCCTTGGCTTTGACCTAGGGCAAGGTTTTGGGTTTGCAAGACGGATGAAACAGGCATCAACCCGTTGAGGTACTCAGACCACTTCAAGTCCTCCTGCACCCCCTCCACTCCAATTTGGGCGACATCCTTATTCGGTACCATGTCGGACCAGGGAAATATCGCATTTTCATACTCCATTGTGTTACTGTTGCTTGTGCTGCTATTATCCAGATAACTGAAATCCAAGGGGAGATTGGAGGCAACGTTGGACTTGAACAAATTGGGGCCAAGAATCGAGCTGAATTCAGAGGGGTTTTGGCTTTGCCAGAGAGGTGTGTGGCCGCCGGGGTTGAGACATTCGGAAGAGAAGCCGCTGGGGTTGTGATTGTGAAGGGGGAGCCTGTCCAGGTGAGCAGGCGTAGCTGGGTCGGGGACTGAGATGAGGGGATGCAAATTGGGGAGAGGGGGTTCGGCGAGGTCTAATTCAGTGCTGCAGATGGAAGCGGAGACCCTATCGCTAGAGGAGGGGAGTTTAACGTCTCGGTCAGCTTTGTCTCTGTCGTCGGTAGTAGCAGTGGCGGTGGAAGTTTCGGCTTCTGAAAGGGGCTTGTGGGTATTGGGGTCAATGCCTCTCTGCCGGAGCTTCTTTTTGATGCAAGAGTTCCACAAGTTCTTAATCTCATTGTCGGTTCTGCCGGGCAGCTGGGCGGCAATCTGGGACCATCTGCAACGAAGTAATTAATTTTATAAGAAATGAGGATTCATTAATTAAAGAGAGAGAGAGAGAGAGAGAGAGAACTGAGTTGTAAGTAGTAAAAAGAGTTGTTGTTGAATGTGAAGAAGAAAATATTGAAGCAGGAGGTGTACTTATTGCCGAGGACGGCATGGAGCTCAATGATGAGGTTTTCTTCATCATGGGAGAAGGAGCCGCGCTTGAGGTCGGGCCGCAGGTAGTTTATCCACCGCAGCCGGCAGCTCTTGCCGCACCGCTGCAGGCCTGCAAGCCAAGCAGAGAAATTGCATTTGAGCAGGAATTAATCACATTATTATGTGTGTATCTGTATATGCATGGCATGCATATTGATTGTTGTCTAATTGGGAATTGAATTGAAATGAAGGGAATGCATACCAGCAAGTTTAGGGATGGAGCTCCAACAACCGTGACCGTACTTGGTGATGTGCTTGAGCAGCTTCTCATCTTCCTCCGGGGACCACAGCCCCTTGCGCAGTTTCTGCTTGTAGCAGCAAGAGTGCCTCCCCATGGAGCACGAACGACAGCTTCTGCTAGCTTCTCCTAATTATTTACTGAGCTTCTACTTCTCCTATATATGACGCAGCGCAAGTAAAAAATGAATGCCTTTTACTTACTTCTTCCCTCTCCACTCTGCCTTCTTTGTCTTAATTAATAATTACTTAAGAGAAAAACACAGGCAGAGAGAACTAAAGAAGCAGAGAGAGGGAGGGGATTGAAGAAGAAAGAGAGAGAGAGAGAGAAATGAGCTGCTAATTAGTAAAGAAAGGAAAGAAAGAAATGAGCTTCTAACTAGGAAGGAAAGAGAGGTGATGTGCTGGGTGGGTCTATATGACCGACCCCAAGGCCAAGGGCACACCTTATGATTTAAGACACGTCCTAATCACACATTACCATTTACCATTTCCCTAACAATTAATTAATATATTACCACATTCATTCATTTTGTTATTTCTCTTGCTTTATATATATATATATATATATATATATATATCATGCATGCATGTATCTTCCTTAATTTCTCTAATCCTACTATATTTATATCGATCGATCAGTCTACTGCAGGGGACAGCGGATCAGGATATATTAGCTAGAGAGAACAGAAGGACAGAACAGAAGAGAACATATATAATAGAACACAGGTAATTGTTTATTTACTCATATATGGTTATGGAAGGGGCCGGGCAGGGCAGCAGGTTACTCACACAAATTAAGTCAAGTAAACAGTAGTCGCCATTTAATTAATTATTATAATTTGAGCACAAAACAGAACAGTCAATGCTTTAGGAAGGCGGCTGAGTAAGTTTACTTTTACTGCATGCTAAATAGTAATTAAATCATAGTCCTAATCCAAATATATATGTACATCCGGCCTTCCTTTGCTTTTGCTATGCTAGGACCACTGCATGCAACCCCAACCCCACCCTATTTCATTTCTTCCAATCCTCTCCCTTGTTATCTCCATCCATCATATGATATATAACTAGCATATTCTTGTTTTTGTCATTAATTAATTGTATCGACCAGCAGCCCAAATATATATTAGAAAAAGGCTGTTCAAGTTAATATTTACAAAATATGACATTATATATAGATGCGCGCGCACACACACATATATATATCTTGCCGTCAAGGCATGCATGGTATCATTGACTATATGGGCAAGTACCATAGAAGAACTGCCCGTGCAAAATAATTGCATGGTTGCCAGCATACCATAACAGTACAAACTGCATATATGCTCTTTCTTCAATCTTCCAATTCTATCCTCTCTGCTGGCCTGCTGGCTGCTCTCTCTCTCTCTCTGCTTATTTAATGTATTCACAGTAAATATTATATTTAGTACACACACATATATATATTCCTAGAGCTAGCTAATTAAGATGAGAGAGTAATTAAAAAAAGTAGCGTCGCAGATAAATTGAAGATGCATTGGCTTTTATATATGCGTTGGAGTGTATACACTATGGGTGTGTTTGGATAGGGCGGGAATAAGGAATAGGAATAAGAAATTTCGGTTTGTGTGCTTATTTTTATTCTTGTGCAATCCAAACAACATGGGAATAAGGAATAAGGGCCCTTATTCATATACTAACAAAACCATGGTATAAGAATAAGGAATAAGGATAAGCACGCAAATCGAAATTTCTTATTCTTATTCTCTATTCCCGGCTTATTCCGTTGCATCCAAACACGCCCTATATGTATATATATATTCTCCTTTTGAACGGACGGATAGCCGGATAGGAAGCTAGATATATATAGATCAAAGATAGATAAATCGAAACCTGATATATACTTGAGTACGTACGTACATATATACATGAATCGTTATCACCTTCTTAATTACCAATCTACCATACATGCATGTATCATTCTCTTCTTAATTAATTACCTGACCAATCAAATTCTACTCCATTAGCTAGTGGCTAACTGTCATATAATTAATGTTTCTAATTTATTTGCCAGTTCAAAATGCGCGATCCATCAACAACACCCCAGAAGTGATATTAAGCTCAAGTTTTAATTTGTAAAACCACTCATGCTATCTAGCTTAATTTTGATGCAGTCAGATATTAAATATTGGTGAATGCTGATTAGAACAGTGTTATTTTAATTAGCAGTCATCTATATATTTTATATATATCTGACTGCATCAAAATTAAGGATGAGTAGTTTTACAAAGCAAAATTTGAGGTTAATATCATGTCAATTAGAAAATAAATAAAAACAACTCAATACAGTAAGAATGTCGATTTATCATTGTTGAAGGCTTGAAGCTCCAACGTTCTGATCACTTGGCAATCCACTTGTCCTCTATGTAAATTTAACAAGCTAGATTTATGAATTGAACAAAATGAGTTAAATAACTTCATCCAGCAAGGCAGCAACGAGTCCCAACCATTATCTCGTAGGTCTTGCTAACGACTTTAATTAATTAGCTGCTGAAACCGACGCAATGAATTACGTACGTCCATAACAGCCCTGAGCAGAATTTATACACAAGTTAAATAGAAATTAAAATTATAAAGTGCATATTAAAATCATGTAAAACTTGACTACCTAGCTAGTAACTTAAATTACAAAAATTTGTTATTATATGGGAAAGACAGAGAGAGAAGGGGCCAGATAGAATTCACAAGATTCCAAGCGAGAAGATAATTGAAATTTGAAAGATTATTACCTATGGGCAAGTGCAAATATATAAACGCCCGTTTTACTTCAATGATTAAACGGAAACAGTGGTTCTATGATTGGATGCCATGTGATCCTAATGTCAGCCTTGATTTCTTAATTAATTATCTATCAACCATAAAGTAAAGAGATGTGCATTATTATGGTTTGCAAAGACCAGCACTATTATGTTATAATTTAATATATGATTATGATAGAGAAGACACAGAGAGAGAGGCCATATATTGATATATATATACAGCCGATGGCAATTTAAGCAGATTCTCGTGGCCCTTTTTTTTTCTTAATAGGGGGGGGGGGGGGGCTGGGGCTAGCTCAGTCCATTTGCAACACTGCTCGGTGGCTTGGCGCGCTCAACCGAACGAGATTACATGTCATGTAATGTAATATGATGTGTTGTCATTCATTCATAATTTCATACATACATATCTACACATAATCGGTCTCTAGAGGAGTGGCCACAGAATGATAATAATATGCGATCAAAGTGGTGATTCCAAATTTCTCTGGGGGTCCACACGAGAAAAAGCCATCTTGCTTTCTCTTTGAACACTCAATTTCCATGCTGTTTCCAGCTTTTGTTCTGGACCCACCAACAATTAATTGCCCCTAAACTCTGACAAATCAGAAGCCAATCGAAGCCTCCAACAGTAACCAAAAAATGAACTAACAAAAAAAAATGACGGTGATAGAAATTTCTGTTTTCGAATATTAACCAGCCAAATATTTAGCTCAGGTTCCTTCCCAACTATCAATTCTTCTATTAACACAAACCCTCATTTTTTAATATTCACCTTCTCCTAATTAATTAATTAACTATAATTCTACGGAAAAATATCTTATATATCCTTACAAATTTTAAAAATTACATATTTATCTCTCCAAATTGATTATACGAAATTATTATTTCACTCTATCTAGGTCCTCGCTCAATAGAGTGAAAACTAAGCAAAAACACAACATAGACCATTCAAAGTGTCTAAAGCTTTTTAGATGCAATCGAATAATAGCGTTAATCCTCTCTTGTAAAATTCGGGCTCATCATTCATTTTATCATACTTCTTAAATCTGTAATTTATGCCAAGTTCATGAACGTAGTTAATTTTGAATTGAAACTATTCATATTTCTAATTTTTTTTATACAAATCAAGTATTGCCATAAATCTGGAAAAAAAACTTTATTTAATTAATATATTAAGCATCATAATTTCGTATATCGAACCTAATTGCGGATATCCAATTAATATGTTAGTTTCATTGCTTAATTATATATCTATACATGTCTTCAAGTCTTTAATCTCCTTTCGGATACATTATATATAGAAACTGATATTCCTTGAAAGTTTCTGGTACATCTTGATTCGCTTTTTAGCTTAATTTATTGTTTAATTTATAAGATGCTATTATTTTATTTATTTTTTTGTAATTGCTTGTCTTAAATATTAGGAATAATTAGTTTAATGCCACTGTGAATATTTTCAATTTGAAAAATATCATTCTTAAATTGTTAATTAAATTTATGTCATTATAGAATTGCTTAAATTGGTTTTATGCCATATTTTCTCCAAAAAATGTTAAATCTAATATCAGGTTGAAAATAAACCGAGATATATTTGTACGTACATGTTTATTGTTATCTATAGTATTAATTAAAACCCGTGGGTGTCGTGGTCCGTTTTTTTGTTTCGCTGGCGACACGGTAATCTGGTCGTTCATTCGTTTCCGCTGAAATCTGATCCGTATATTTTTCTTTGCTTTTATCCAACCCCTCTTCTTCCTTTCTCACCTACCGTCTCTCTCCCTCCCGACCTCCCGCACCTCTCTCACCACCTCCTTCTCTTCTGCCAATCCCGCTCCATCTCCTCCCGACGCTGTGCAGGCTCTTCTCCGCCAAATTCATGCCATCCAAAAACCCTCCACCTCCTCCTCCAGGAAGAAGAAGCCATCAAAGTTAGATAGCGAAAGGAGGCACAACCTAAAATTCAGTGGCCTCTCTCCCCAATCCATGTCCATCGCCTCTCCATTGCCTCTCTCTTTGTCTCATGGTAGATCTCTCTCTATATTGTCTCCTAATGGAAAACGAAGGGGAGATAGATCCCATCTCTCTCTATCCTTGACTTTTAATATTTGCTTTTCATCTCCCTTCACAAAAAGTATCTCTCATGAATTATCCATTCCTTTTCAATTTTTGGCACCGTTCACTAATACGCTCTTAATTTTTCCTTTTCATTTTCTATTCTTTATGCCAAAATTTGTATATTGGTTGAAACTACCGTTACATTTTCTCTTTATTTTTTGATCAAGGTGTTTGTTCAATCTTTCAATTATGATGGATTCCTGGGGCCTGGGGCTAAATCAAGACTCAAGCACCTCTCTTCGTTCATCAAGTACTATTGTTTTTTATTCATTTTTATGTCAACTGCTTGGCTGTTTTTATTCCTATATTAATATCAGGTATAGTATACAAACTGCTTGGTTGTTTTTATCTCTTTCTTTTTAGTTCAGATGCTCCTTATGGATGATGACCAAGCACAAGACTAGAGCCAATCTGAATTCCTGAGCTAATTAATTATCTCCTTCATTTGTTATCTTTAGTTTTTTCTTTCCTTTTTATGTTTAATTTTAGTTTTTATGATTGAACAATGGGCTTGGCACAATTGTTATGACACATATGCACAAACTATAAGAATTGCTTAAAAATATTGCCTAAGTCATATATTTTTTTATATCAATACTTTTTTTTCATCTTTTTTTCTTTCAGTCTGTATAATGGTGTTGATGAATCTTTCCTGAGATGACGATTCAGTTAATAAAGTATTAATATGTTTTTTATTTTTCTATATTTAGATTTTACTGGAGAAAATGGCAAGGCATCCTCAGTTGTTAAATCATGCAGGAGGTTTGATCTCTTTGCCAAAATTAAATTAACAAATAAATAAATCGATGAATTCTATCATTAAATTTCATTAGAAATTTCATGCAACTGTACTAACCTTATCTATCTATCTAGCCTCTTGAATATATATGTATAAATGATAATAATTTCATTAGAAAACCATACATAAAGGAGTAATTTTGAGTCGTCGAAAAATATAAAATGAAAAGCAAGCAGTTTGTTTTCTATAAATAACATATACGTTAGGGCATTTTTGGAAAAAAATAAGAATGCAATGGTTTCCATGCCAATTTTGAAGAGATTTTAGTTCAAGCAATTAGCTTAAAATATATCTTCAAGGCAGAGGTGATCAATTAGATACAAATATGAAAACATATTTCTGCTTCTTTTCTGTCAGCCAGACAACAGAAGAGACATTCTTTTGTCAAAAATGTACAATCTAAATGTATGAGCTGTTTCTAAAGAGGGCATGTCCTCGAGTGAATTGGCATATCCTTCTCCTCTACTCCTTAGACCAACATTCCTGTTTCTTACTCTAAATTGAAGTGCCATAACTTTTTTTCTCTTACAAATTTTTAGGTTGCTGTTGCAATGCGTCAGACTCTGGCAAACATGATCAGAACACCTTCCCCACATTTTTTTGCCGTTATTGTTACAATGGTAATTTCTGAGCTATTATTCAATTTTATGTTGTGATGATTTACATAGTTCTTTTTTATATTTTGTATAGTCCTATTCGACTGGCCAGACGAGACGAAGGAGGAGATCGCCAAGGGATTGCCATAGAAAGAGATGGGCACATGATAAGAATATAAAGAGAATTGGTGTCATGACTGCAAATTTGCAAGATAATCCCTTATTCTCTACCCTGACCAGTATTGGAAATTAATTTTTGAATTTTGTATTATTAGAAATTGGACTCTACTTTTATTGTTCACAAATTTCAACTTTTTTTATTGTTTCAGTTCCATTTATTGTTTTAGTTTATCTCATCCCTTGCCAAAATGCCATTACATTTTATAGTTAAGCAGAGTTTTGTTTTTTGTATGATTTCTTTTGCTGATACATGATCTAATGTTTGTCTAAAAAGAAAATTTAAAGAGAGTAGATTAATTTTGTTAAATCTTTTCTCTCTATATCAGTATTTTTGTCAAATCCATAAACATGATTAAAATTTGGCAAACAACTGATTCGACCACCTTGAATCTGGTAAAAACCATGAGTGTACAGTGAATCTGCCAATCTGGTAAAAAACATTATCTTCAAAGAAATATTCTAAGAAGATTTATAGAAAGAGCTGTTCTACTTAGAGAGATGGATAAGGTCTTTGGTTGTTACTTTTTCTCTTTTTCTACCAATTCTAATAAAATGTGATAAGCTTTATTGAAGTTTAAATCTATCAAATTTGGAGAAAAAAGTGCAGAATGGACTGATTTTCCAAGGATGATTTTATTGACATTATACTTTCATTTTTTTTCAATTGTAGGTGCATACTATCATGGGTTGGCCAAAAATAACAATAGCTACATCTCAAAGAACAAGAAGATAGATCAGCTTTTAATCTGAATAAGGATGATTTTTAGTTGTGAATGTGGTTAAATGAACATATACATGCACTCAAATTGAAGAACATATACATGCACTCAAGAAGGAGAGCAAATAGCTATCATGGAGCACCTAGGGTGGAGATAATGAAGGAACACGGAATTGGAATGAACATAGATGAAAGTTTCTTCCAACAAATGCAGGAAAGGAACAAATTTATGATTTTTCTTTTCCTTTGTTATTTTCAGCTGCCCCCTTTCTTTTTTCTCCTTACTGGTACATGAGGACGGGTACAGTAGGAAGTTTTCTTCTTTTAGTACTTTTTGGTAGTGTAAGACTTGGGTTGTTTTGACTTTCTATTTTATCTTTTATTTATTTGATTGTTTAGGATAGTATTATTTCGTACCAGTGCTTTTCTTTTTCTGGGTAGCCTTTAAATGATTTGGAGCTAAACATTGCATTTGCAAGTTTTATTTTATTTTAATGTTAAAGCCTAAGGGCAGTTCATTAAAAAAAAACTATTTCAATTTTTATTATTTTTTGTTTCTGTACCAGTACTTTGATTTAATAATATAACAACAAAGCACCGAGTATTTCCTAAACCAAGCACTTGCCTGTCGCACACAATTTACAAATTATTAGTAGATGTACCAAGTATTAACATCATCATAGGTCATACCACTTTAAGAAAATATTAATGTCTAAATTCATTTTTTGTACTACATTCAAGTATGTTAATTGCCTTAGCACTTGCATGTCACACACAAATTACAAATTATTAGAGGTTAATAAAATTGAAATACAAAAATCCGTTATTAATATGATTTTTATGATAGTAAGCACGCTATAGTTTACTAATTAAAAAATTATTAAGAAATCGTATTCGTTAATTATAAAAAATTCACCATGGCGCGGCGAAGTCGCGCTTTCCCACCTAGTATAGATAAAGGACCAAAAAAAAAATTTTGTACAATTTAATTATTGTTTGTTGTTACATGAAGTGCCATTAATTTATTAAGCACATTGATTCCTCTATTTTAATGGAATGTCTTCATATATGTTAAACCTCACTTTTCATAGATGAATTTATTTTTACTATACATGCACACTGACCATCAAATATCAAATAGGTGGTCCGGTTTCATTAATTTCGATGGTTCAAGTGGTAAGAAAATAACATTTTCGTTCTAAACAGTTTTTTTTCTTGGATTAATTAAAGAAGTATATATATGAATTTTGTTATGGTGAGTTGCAACTCACGGATCCTCTATATGGTGAGTTACAAATCACGGGAGGGTCCGTGAGTTACGATAAAAAATTCTAAATCTAGTTCAAAATAACCGATTCAAACTGTTTAATATGATTTCTCTATTGAAATCTCCATATAGACCAAATTTTATATATATTTTTTAAAATTTTTAACTATTTTTTTTTGTTTTTTTAAAAACTACTGTTTTTGAACGGTTCATAACTAATTAGATTAATGATTTTCTAAAAATAAAAAAAACTTATAAATTTTGAAAAAATATAAAATTTGATCTACATGAAGATTTCAATAGGGAAATCATATTGGACTGTTTGGATCGGTCATTTTGAACTAAATTTAGGAGTTTTGATCGCAACTCACATACCCTTTTGTGAATTGCAACTCACCATAACAAAACTCTCTCTATATATGCCATTCTGAGCAAATGTATTGTTCTCCTGTCAATCCATGTGACGATGAAATATTAAATTTTCGTTAATTTGAGGATGAAAGAAACAAATATTCCAAGCAAGGTATTAATTCATAGAATCCCGACAGACAAGCACCGAAAAAAAAATAAAAAGAAGATAATGAATAGGCCATTTCCCCTTCTATTTTTTGTCACCTTGTGGCCGCATAATAATTTCTAGACCACCATTTCTTGACCTTATCAATTGTCCCGACTGTACAATTTAACTAATACCAAAATTTGGCCTTAAGATATAAAATATACACAAGATACCTTGCTTTCCGAGGACTTTTATATTTGGTTAATCATATGTGAGCACATGGCCTTGTAATAAAGTCAGACAAAAAAAAAATAATGCCATTTTACTAGTCTTGCATGCAAGATATATATATAAGACATATAAAACTAGATATGCCATGATATGGTGCATGATAATCGTAACTAGCTAGCTTGCATGGATGCCACTATCATTCATGATCCCTTTTATAGACTTTGTTTCATTCAGCCGGAAAAAGAAATGTATGCAACCCAGAAAGTATGTTATACCGTCCCTACGTACGTCTGGTGTTCATACAACTGGAGAGGATCGAACAGCTCATCTTGTACTAGTAATGAACCAATCCAGTGTATCAGTAGTGTGGTGGCTGTGGATTGGTTATTAGCATAGATGCAATAATAGATTTATTTATTTATTTATTATATAACTATGGCTGTGTTTGTAAACGGAATAATTCAATACAACACAATTCAATTACACAAGTTTCTTCTTCTCTATTTTTCAGTAATTTAAATACCGCCGCTATGAACCGCAATAGCCCCGCTATAGCGGTACGACTTAGTAGACCGTTACGGTACTAAACTAAAAGTGCCGCTATAGCTGTATTCATTGGTATATAGTAATATTACTTAAAATATATTTATTTTTGGTCTTTTATTTCTTATGGTGACTATAATGGTAAAAATTAGCAAAATATAGATGCATTATAATGGTATTTTAGAGAAATATAGTGACAATTTATTACTTGCTAGTATAGAATCAATATTACAAACATATCTTTGGCATATAAACTCTGACTTACTTGATATAATATTAAAAACTATGAGATTTGTCTATTGTAATAATGGATTGTAAAGTGTATGTGTTAAATTTAATAATCATAACATGCATATAATATAATATGATATTTAATTTTTAATTAAAAATATGTATATGATATAATAAATAAGTACATTTGTACATGCTCGTTATGATCCTATAACGGCCGCTAAATGACCGCTACCGGTTATACACTATGACATGAGGTTGTCCGCTACCAACCCGCTATCTGCTATTTAAATCTTTGCTAGTTTCTCTCTATCTCTATTTCACCTCTTTGATTACTTTGCATATCATGGTATTAGAGCATCTATAGACTAACACAAATCGCAACATGGTAGCTCCTGCTTTCACTTTTACCCCTCTCTCAACCCTTCTTCCTTTACTGATTCCATAGTTATCCTTAACCTCCCTATCTCCACAAAATTGACTAGCACGAACTTTCTTGCTTGATAATCTCTGATTATTCCTCTTCTTCATGGCTATGATTTATACAAATACGTTGATCCTCCTTCTCAATTTGCCCTATTATTAAATCGGATAAAACAACACGGGTCAATCTAGCTTACTTACAATGGCGCAAGAAAGACCATCTGCTCGTTGGTTAGTTGCGGTCTTCTCTGTCAGAGCCTCACATGGCCTAGGTGGTCTCCTGTACCACCTCATAAACTCTATGGACAATGCTTCATAGTACCTTTTCTACTTCTCCTCAAGCCCGCTTAATTGAACATTAGCAGCAACTTTAGGGAATCATAAAAGGGCATCCATGTGCTGATTACATTCAAAAAATTAAATCAATCGCTGATGAGCTGGTGTTCATCGGTTATCCCGTCTCTAATCAGGATATAGTGAACTATACTCTCCGTGGATTGGGCACGTATTTCAATCTTTTCATTCTCGTAGTGACTACGCACTCTGACCCTATCTCCCTCCTTGATCTCCATGGCTTGATGCTTACCAGTGAAAAGCACCTCAATGCTCAACACACTGTAGCCCATTCTCTTCCATCCACACTAGATCTAAATGCATCCTTTGAAACTATTAGGACCTGCAATCCAAACTCGAGACCTGTTAATGCCTTTGATCCCGCTACTAATTACTATTTCTTTAGACGTTGTCCGTAATTCAATCCTTGACATACTAACTGTTAGTTTAAACATTTTCTCTTAATTTGTCGATTTGTAAAACAATACTACCTCTCAACTAATCTTCTGTTGTTAGTGATTTATAGCTAAATTACTTAAAGAATTGATTAAAGCAAGTGTGACATAAGTTTTAGAATTTCAAGAGACTGCATTGGACTAGTTAGAGTTAATAGTTTAGGTATAATTAAGTCCTAAATTAATCTCAATCAATTTGCTATTAAAATACTCATTTTTTCTATCTAGCGTCATACAATGCTATATGCCATTACACCACGTTCAGAAAATTCGTTCATAAATTGTAAAATCTCTGTCAGGGTTGAGACAGCGTTACACAACGCTTAGTAACGTTGTGCAACGTTGCATCTTTTTAAGAGAACCTGATAATCAGTTCTCTCTTTTTGTCAGAATGTTATGCAACGCTAGATAACGTTGCACAACATTCCCGCATTAATGTTGTGTAACGCTATACATCGTTGGACAATGCTTGTCTGAGCCATGCTCCTCTACACTGCTCAAACAGCGTTGCTGCATGCATGACCATGTTCCATGCATACAACTGCAGGCAAGACAACCTCTTTAAATGCAAATCTGCAAGTTGCGTTTGCCAACGCTAAACAGCGTTGAGCAACGTCGCCGTTGTGTAACGACAGTCAGCGTCGTATGACGTTCTGACAATTTTGGTTGAGTCCGTCAGAGCTGCTTCCTCCTTACTTAGTTTTTCATTGTACAACACTCCCTGGCGTTATACAACGCTCCCTGACGTTACACGACGCTCTGACACATTCCAACGGAACCGTCGAGCATCTGCTTTAGCTGTTAGTTCAAACGTTGTGCAATGCCATATACAACGCACTGACAACTCACAACGGAATCGTTGGTTACCGTATAATTTTTCAACGGCTAGTTGATCGTTGTACAACGTTAGAGTAAAATTTTGACTGGTTTGGAGCTGTTGGCGCCCCCTATTTATATTAGCCCTCTTGGGACTGTTTTGACACTTTTGAAACCTTGAAAATTCTATCCTTTTGGGCTCCAACCAGCTAGAATCATTTCTCTCTTGTGTTTGAGCATTCAATTTGTAAAATCATTGAAATTAGTGTGCTTAGACCAAACCCCTAGTTTGAATTGCTAGATTCTTTAGTGATTTGGTTAGAGTCTCAATTCAATTGAGAGTTTGTGATTGATTTATTCGAGTTAGGCCAATCCACCTTGAGTGTCATTGTGACAAGGTGATTCGGTTCAAAATTGTAGACACGTTCATTGTAGAATCGAACGGAACGCGCCTTTTTCGTGGTTGCGAAACTTTCGGAGATGTACGACTAAAGTTAGCCTTTCCTAGCGGGTCAGAACTCCGTAATACATCGCGTGTCATCTCTTTCTCTCTTCTCTTTATTTATTTGCATTGTGAATTGCTTGTGACTAGACCAAATTTGAATTGAACAAAAAATTGACCATACCGGTTTAGAAAACTGAAATTGTGCCTATTCACCCCCTTCTAGTCCTTTCTTTAGGGACAACAAAGTGGTATCAGAGCAGGGTTATATTTTGTCCATCTTGTTAGATAGATAACCTCGATTCATGGCCTCTAGGGTGATAGAAAAATCGGACAAGTTTGGTTCCACTTGCAAGAACTTTCGTTATTGGAAGAGATGTATTGTTGTATACCTCAACTTGATTGACCTTTGGGATGTAGTTCACAAGCCGTATACACTAATTGTGGATAGTGAAGGTAGCGAGACCCATATCTCTAAGACCATTATGACTAAAAATGACAATGCCGTGAATGTTTTGTTAAACTCGGTTCATGAGTCCATAGCGGCTATTTTTGGTAGTTCTACTTATGCACATGAAATGTGGGTTTCTCTCTTGAACCGTTATGAGGGAAATTCTCAAATCAAAAGCTCCCGTCAATTTGAATTGGAGTCTAGATTAGGAAATTTCCGCATAAGGGATGATGAACGCATCGAGGAAATGTATACCTGGTTTATACAATTGCTCAATAAATTCAACAACATAGGAGAACCCTATCTAATACTCGTGTGATAGGAAGATTGTTTAGGACTTTGGTGGACAAACCTCAATTCGACAACCTCATCTCGACTCTTGAGACACAACAAAGGTCGCACAAGAACCTCACACCGGAGATCATCTACACCCATTACCGGTGCGTGGAAGAGAAGCTCAAGCAACTTGGAGAATTGAAGTATGTGCCCAAATCCATAGCATTGTCGACTAGTGACAACAAAGCATCTTCCTCTAGGAACCGTCAAAATGACAATCATCAAGGAAGACACCGTCACTCAAGTGACAAGGCCAAAGGCATTTTCGACCTTGATGAGGACAAGCAAGGTGCCGTTCTCTCAAAGATGTTTCGAGCAATCATGAACTTTGAGGAAAAATTCAACAAAGAGAGGCTTGAAAATGATGAGAGGGCTCTTTGCTTTGTTTGTCAAAAGGAGGGTTACGCCATGTATTCTTGCTTCAAGTTCTTTCCTCACTTGAAGAAGGACAAGGAAGATGGTGACAAGAGAAGAGGTAATGGTCGGTTCAAGTCCAAGAAGGGACACTACAAGAGCAAGAAAAATGGTGAAAAAGTCATGCAAGCCACTTGGGACAATGGTTCCGACTCAAGCTCATCATCCCAATCCGATTCGGAGTTCGAGTGCGACTTTGACAATCTTGGTCTTGTGGCTCAAGTCAATGGTGTGGTGATGTCGGTAGATGACAACCTAGATGACTTGGTGAAGGAAGTCTTTAACGAGTTCAACTGGGATAACAACTATGTACATCCATTGAGCAAGGCTAGCATTGATGAAGCATCAATCTCTACATCAACCTCTATGCAAGTCCCAATGGCTATCTAAGAAGAGGTACCTACGGATGCTCTTGAAGTGCCTAAGGCTACCAATGAGGTACAATTAAACTCATCTCTTTATAGTGATAGTGATAGTGAGAATGACTTGTGCTTGGATGATGATACAAACTCACAATTTGATAGGTTGAATGATTATCTTGATGAGTCCCTTAAGACTATTACTAGTCAGAAAGGACAAATTAGACTGTTGACGACTAAGGTGTAAATGAAAACTCAAACATATCACGAGTCGATAGTGTTGAAAACGCACCCACACTTGAGGCTCAAGAACAAAGTTCACAAACCGTTGTGGAACAAGTTCAAGAACCTCAAACTTCTACCCTACGAAGGTCAACAAGGCCAAGTCGTCCACCTATAAGATACTTAGGCTTGCACGACGTTCTCGTCATGGAGAATGATGAGCCTTTAACCACTGATGACATGAGAAAGAAACATGACTCCAAGGAGGAATAGCTCAAAAGCCATGGAATCTGAAATGCAATCCATGTATGACAACAAGGTATAAACCTTGGTTGATCTTTCCAACGGAGTAAAACCCGTTGAGAATAAATAGATCTTTAAGAGAAAGGTCGACATGGATGGCAACTTGACCATTTACAATACACGACTTGTAGCGAAAGATTACAAGAAAGTTCATGGTATTGACTTTGAAGAAACCTTCTCGCCCGTCGTCATGTTCAAGTCAATTCGAATCATGTTAGCAATTGCAGCATTCTATGACTATGAGATATGGTAAATGGATGTCAAAACCGCTTTTCTAAATGACAACTTAGAAGAGGATGTGTACATGACACAACCCGAGTGTTTTGTGGATCCAAAGAATGCTAACAAGGTATGCAAGCTTCAAAGGTCCATTTATGGATTAAAGTAAGCATCAAGGAGTTGGAACAAACACTTTGATGAGGAAGTCAAGAAATTGAACTTCTCTCAAAGTGAGAAGGAACCTTGTGTCTGCAAGAGGTTTGGTGGGAGAGTGGTTATGTTTCTTGTTCTATATGTTGATGATATACTCTTGATCGGGAATGACATCCCCGAGTTGAATGAAGTCAAGGATTCATTGAAGAAAGTGTTCTCAATGAAAGACTTGGGTAAAGCCACCTACATCTTAGAAATCAAGATCTATAGAGATAGATCAAAGAGGATGTTAGGTTTGAGCCAAGATGCATATATTGACAAGGTGTTGCAAAAACACAACATGGCTAATTCCAAGAAGGGATACTTGCCTATGTCACATGGCATTTTCTTGAGCAAGACTCAAGGACCGACAACTGATACAGATCGGGAATACATGAAGCGATTCAAGTATCCATATGTGGTCGGATCAATCATGTATGCCATGCTATGCACTCGCCCCGATGTGGCACATCCGATTAGTATGACTAGTCGATACCAAGCCAACCCCGGCATGCCACACTGGACCGTAGTCAAGAATATCCTCAAGTATCTCAAGTGAACCAAGGATATCATTCTCGTATACGGTGGAGACCAATAGCTTGTTGTAACTGGTTACACCGATGCTAATTTTCAAACCGATCGAGATGACTCAAAATCACAGTCCGGCTTTATTTTTATGCTCAATGGTGGTGCCGTAAGTTGGAAAAGTTCCAAACAAGATACTACGGCCGATTCCGTTACTGAAAAAGAAAACTTAGTAGCTGGTGAAGCAGCAAAAGAAG
Organism: Rhynchospora pubera; assembly: GCA_028095005.1. Classification (NCBI taxonomy): domain Eukaryota; kingdom Viridiplantae; phylum Streptophyta; class Magnoliopsida; order Poales; family Cyperaceae; genus Rhynchospora; species Rhynchospora pubera. The sequence goes on from CM051459.1 coordinate 105,284,848, forward strand.
CCGTATGGATCAAAGAGTTCTTGACCGAGCTAGAAATAGTTCCAAGCATCTCAGGTCCAATGAATATCTACTGCGACAACACGGGGGGCCAAAGCTCAGTCCAAGGAGCCTAGGTTTCACCAGAAGACTAGGCACATTCTACGACGATTCCATCTCATTTGTCAGTTGGTCAATGACGGTTGGGTCAAGGTCAAGAATGTGGACGGTGATGCGAACACAGTGGACCCTCTGACAAAGCCTTCGTCTCGAGTCGCACATGAGTTGCGTGTTGCATCCATGGGGATTAGGCACATGCCTGATTGGCTTTGAGTTGTATCTTTTATTTTAGGCTTTAGTATGAGAATATATATTTTGGATATTACATTGAGTATTGTGCACTTGCTAGAAGTCAATGTTTATTGACTCTAGGTCAAATGGGAGATTGTCAGAGATATGTCCTATAAGCCGATCATATCTGGCTACTTCTGCGGTTTTATGTTATTGATGATTTTATATCATTTGTTCCTTGATTTATTTGTTGACAGATCATTCAAGCTGAGGATCTGAATTATAGATCTCTGTATTTCATTTATTAGTAAATGACAATAATAAATCTAAAGGGTCCATAATTTTGATAATTAACAAGAAACATTAATTATCAATAAGATTAGTATGCAAGTTAAGTGATGATTAAGTTCTATAAATCATAGATTAAGAGTAACCAACTAAATTGCATATGTTTATGTTAATTGAACATAGTACAGGACATGACTCAACGAAATAAATATATGGATTGTGTTATGTGTCATTATTTATTTCTTTATGATTTTGATTCTAAGTTTGAGATGTTTATCATTTCCACATGAGGATAGGTTCAATAAATATCGTCTACCGCTGATTCTCGATAAGGCTGCTATACGGACGTTATTTATGTTATCTTGAATTATGCGGGAAAAAGCTAATCATCAAGAAAACCGTATGTCCCTCATTAATTAACTTAATGAGTGACGATATCTGTTTGGGTCCCTTGATGTAGATAGATTGTTGGCTAGTAACTGATCTAGATAAAAAACGTATACTCTGCAAGAATGACACATTCATATCTTGGATTATGATGAGTGGATTTTATAAGCATAATCAGGTACCATTTTGTCTCCAAACTGAACCAATTGCCTTGAGTTTACATAGTTTACATAGTTTAGATGAGTTTAGGTTAGTTTAATTAGAGTTTTTATGTCAAGAATGAGTTACTAACATAGTTTCTAATTTTATTGCAGATTATGGACAAGAAATGACTTGGATGAGTCTATAAAGATGAAGAGCTCGTTCTAAGCTTTCCAATGGATCTTGAATCACCTCAAACGGAGTTCGGATGAAGGAGATATACCCAAAATACTAACAGGCCGCAGTGCTGACATTTTCCTGCGACCCGCTGAAAGTCCCAGCGGCCCTCAGACCTGGAACTGCCAGATTTATCAGAATCGCCCGATTTAGCAATTCTATAATTGGACGACGGTTTCTACCGACTCCAGGTGCATCCAGAGCACATCTTCAGTTATTTCCAGCGTTTCTACGCCTTCCCAAGACCTATTAAAGACCAGTTTGAGGAGAGAACAAGAGGAGACCAAATCTAAAAGTCAAGTTAGGATTACATATTGATTTATTTGAGAGTTAGGTCTCAAGTCCAGATCGTGGCAGCGCCAAGCAGGTCATTTGCGACAGCAACAGACGTTCTTGATAGGAGATTTCGACACGCAAGAGGGAAGCAAGGGCAATTGGTTGTAATCTTTCCTTATTCTCATTTTCTCTTGTGTTTATATGATGTCTCTTAGTTGTTGATTATTTGTTCTAGGGCTATGGTTGTAAACTCGAATTCTTAGTTGTTGATTGCATGTTTATTTGATTTATTTGATATCTTTGTGTTTTATACCTTGCTTGAATTGCTTGAATTGATTATGCCATGATTGTCTAAGTAGATTTGTTTACACCCATTAAGTAGAGCTCGCTTAATTGCTAGGTGGTTAAGTCCAAATAAACTTAGATTATTAGGCATGATTATGATTAACATGAGGGTTTTAAACTGAAAGGTTAAACCAGGACTAATTAACGAGAGTTATGTCCTTTCCATAAGTGAAAACTCAAGGATTTCATAGGTTAGAAAAGTATAAACTTGTAGAAACTAGACCAAGAAACGCTAGTTGAAATCTAGATTCTATATGAGAGAAATTAGGTTAAGTAATTGATAACCAGACCTAAACGAGATTATCCCTGCACAATTATCAACTGAATTAAGTCAATTTGAATTCACATCGCTAAACCTAGCATGCCGTTGAGTGAACCAGCGAGGTTGTCTATGCCCGCCAAGTAGCCAGCGACCAGTCTAATAGATTAGCGACCTAAGTTCTTATAGCGGGCCGCTACGAGAGTCAGCGGGCCGCTAGAACTGGGACTAAGAAGAAGTGTTAGCAATCAGAAATCTCTCTCATTAATTTTTGTTTTCACCTTGAAACTAGACTTAAGATTTGAACCCACTTGCAACCCTTAATTTACAAAGAGTTGAAAATTGTCTAACTAGTTTAATAAAGTAAAAGATCAATATTCCAACACCGTCCCTGTAGATTCGACCCTCAAGCTGTTCTACAAACGATTAGATCGGTAGACACGAGGTTTTTATTTTGAGACTTGGTTTTCCCATCGATCAGATTATACAATGATATCGTGTGACATAAGAATCAAAATAGAGGAATACTTTTATTTTCTTTTGCAGGATTGAAATACTGTAGCAGTACACTATTTATGTGAATTGGAATTTATAACTTGTTGCTAGATACCGCTCATGATTATTGGAATTAAATAGCGATTTAATTCCTTGTCCAACTTAGCATAAATCCTCAAAGGGTCACATAAATCGAGATTTAACCATACAGTGCATTATTTATTTATTCGCAACAGTTTGTGTTGTGAAAATATGATAAATTGATTAATTGATTATATACCGATATAATTAATTAAGTCAAATGGATCATATCTAAATGAATTAATGTATTAGCTAATCATATAATAATTATTAATTAATTAATGATTATTTTCAGTTCAACATAATTTAATATAAATAGTTATATTAAATTAATGGGACAATATTTATATATTAAATATATAGCCCAAATGTAGAGCATTTATTGGTGGACCTAATTAATTGAATTAGGGATCAAATAAATGAGTATGTGAAGCCCAAAAGACCCACTTTGTGGCCGGCTTCTTGGGGAGGTGGTAGGTATGTGGCATGGTTGTAAATAGATGGAACTATTTGCTAGAGTTAGAGCATTATAAAAGGACCCCCTTGGTGGCTCATTGGCTCTCTCTCTCTCTTCCTCTTTCTTGGCCGCCACCACACCTCCCTCCCCTCCTCTCTTGGCCGACGCCTCCACCCTCTCTCCCTCCACCTTTGCTCATGTGTTGAGCTCCATTTCTCCATTAATTAAAGTGTTAATTAAGAAGACGAGAAAACTAGGAATTAGTTTAGACCTTCTAGCAACTAGCATAGCTTATAGGTTTTGGTTAATCTCGTGGTGGACTCGAGGCCGGGTTTGGATTGAAGGACAAAAGGTGTAGCACGCCACCGACTCCTACGCCGTGGTTCAAGTCCCGTAAATACGATTTTGCGGGAGGTACAAATCCAATCCCCTTTTTTCTCTTTGTTATGTTGCTTTAAGCACTAGATCTTCTTGTTGCATGATGTTGTTTATGGTTAATTAGATATAATTAACTATAAAAATGAAAATTATGCACTTACTAATAGAACCTTGGACAACTTGATTTACAATATATGTAGATACAAACGAAAGCAGTGAGATGTGGCATTAGCACAAGACTAGTTTGCATAGAACATGGTGATGCATAGGACCACAGGAAAGTCACCATTCTGAAGTGAGTACCCTAAAGAACTAAGTTAGTAAAGTTGTCATGAGCTCCTTATGCTAGTGTTGCTGCAAGATATTTGGTTGAGCAATGGTGCACGGTGATTGCTGAAATAAAGAAGAAAATTGAGGAATTTAATGCTAAGTACGAAATAGAAGTAGATAAACATGACTATATATATATATATATATATATATATATATATATATCAAGCTTCTAAATTTCGGCGAAATAACAGAAATAGAGGTATTATGTGTCAAACCGCATGAACCTTACAGTCTTAATTGAGAAAATAACTTAACGTGTTATTTCAGTTATTTCGGCGATATAACGCGTTATTTCAGTTATTTCGGCGAAATAACAAGCTGTTATTGGTACTATTGTTAAATTGTGTATTCAATATTGAACTATTGTTAAATTGGTACAAGCTGCTACTGCTACTCAATATTGGTACATTGCAGTATATTGAATTTGGTATGGCCGTATGCTATTTGTATGAAGTATTGGAGATTTATAAACATATAAATTGATAGTTATAGAATTGATGTGTGTCAAACTTTGAAAAAAACACTACACCGTTATATCGCCGTTATAACACCGAAATAACACCGAAATAACATGGGGACCTGGACAGTCATACCAAAAAAACCAAAATTTAAAAGCTTGATATATATATATATATATAGAATTTTGCTATGGTGAGTTGGAACTCACAAAGGCCCTGGTGAGTCGCAATCCAGACCGTTCAATCTGCTCCAAGATTCGTGCAAATCTTTTAGCGCAATGAGTCGCTGAGGCATTAAGAATTTCCGTTCTGTATGCTCCGTTTCCTTTCTCTCTCTTTATTTCGCCCGTCTGCTCCCTCCTCTGAATCAAAAATTTTCGCCTCCTCTGTAAAACCCTAGATCGGAGCAGAGTTGATCGGAGCTCCTTCTCTTTATTTCGTCTCGCTCTCTCTCTCACACTCTCTTCGAAACAACAACAGATTGGAGAGCAATAGAAACCCTAGATTCGAAGAATTTTTCTTTCGCGCCTCCTCACGACTGGATTGGAGAGCATCGACTGGATTGGAGAAATTAGTGGACATCTCGCGCCTCCTCACGGTTGTCTCTTGCGTGCCTCACTGAGCAGGTTCTCTTTGTTTCTCTCTCTCCTTCTCTCTCTCCCGCTCCTCACGGTTAGGTTAGGATTTCTCTCAAAAATTTTTGACATGATTTTTATTTTTGACCATTATCATGTGCAATTTTAAATCAAACTTATGAGTGATATCTCTCTGAATCACCTAAGTTATCTGAAAAGCACAAGCAATTTTCATCTATTAAATGCTTGCTAGAACCTGAAAATTGAATTGTTCATGGTTTAAAATTATTATGCATCTAGTATCAAACCAATCATTCTGCAACTTTGTGAGATAGAAGGGAAGGAATGAAGAAAAGATTGATTTCTTCTAGAACTTTTAACTTCTATGTTCTAAACTTCTAATACTATAGGTGCATGTACATGCTTGCACAAGTACAATAGGTAACAACACCAAAAGCATCCTAGCTGATACTACTGATTGGTACTATATCAAAATTAAACCATGTTCGTGTTTTTCAAATTTGTCTCTGTGGTTAAATTTAGCAAATAAAGAATCGGAATAAATATCTGTTTCAGAAAAATGCTCAAAATAATCAAGTCAAATTAATTGCACGTGTATACCAGTGCATAATTTGATAACAGTTGCAAATTAGGACCTAATATTGCTCATACCTGGACCAAGGTTATAGATGTGGTGTGTAAGCACATCAAGGTCTAGCTAGTTTTCCCTGGTACATTGCATTTACCAAGGCCACAAGCGCTGTTACATCTGCCCAAAGGTTTAAATAGCGGATAGCGGATTCATCGCAGACATGCCAACATCATAGCGGTTAGCGGATAACGGCTATTTAGCGGCCGCTATCGGACCATAGCGGTTATTATATAGTATATATTTAGAACATAAAACATATGCATCACAAACGGTAACTTGGCTTGATGTTTGTTGCAGTGGAGAGGATCCAGGGGTGGACAAGTGTGTCGCTGCCTCCCCTGAAGAAATTACCATCCCCGTTTGGTCTTGGGTGCGCTTGGCTCATGAACCGAGAGTAATTGAAGTTTAAAACAATGCAACTGGCTCACGGTGCACCCATCCTATCTAAATCCTCATTCCTCACTAAACCCGACAGGCGGGACCCGTGTGTAAGAGGTGTCCCCTTCACCTGGTAAAAAGAAAAGGAGAAGAAATCGCGATTTTACCGCCAGATGCCGGGTGAAAAAAAAGGAGAAGAGGAGGGAAAGACGACGTGGCTCCTTCTCCATTCACAAACCCAAAACCACTTTGCTTAGCCTACGGTTTCCCTAAACCAGAGCCCTAGCGCAGCTGGAGGTGAGCTATCGGATTCAAATCAAACGGTGGGGATTGCACACGGCTCCAAGATGAAACCCTAAGTTCTAGCCTATATAAAAACTCAATTGAAGCCAGAGAAAAGAGAGAAAGAGAGGGGTAAGGTGAGGCTAGGCTTAGACTACCACTTGTATATTGAATTGAGAGGTTTTGAGCGAAATTGTAAGAGGCATTTCAGCGAACAGTGAGAAATAGAAGGAAAAAGGTGAAATTGAGTGGTTCAAAATTTGTAATCCTCTGTGTTCAAATCTAACAAGCGAATCAAAGTTGAAAATCTTGATGTTTGTGCCTCTTCTTCCTTCCTCTCATCTCTTGACCTCTCCTCCCATGGTGCAGACTGAGGGTTCCTCAGATCTATACTGAGGAGAGGTCGCCTAGCTTGAGGTTTCCTCTTGACTAGGTGAAACAATGGTTCAGGCTGAGGGTTCCTCAGTTCTAGACTGCAATTCCATGGTTTGAGCCCAAAATAGCTCAAATTATGGAATTTCTATACAACACACATATTGCCTACTGTTATGCTGCTAAAATGAACCCAAGTGCATAAAAGAACATAAATTTTGTACACCTTTACATGTCTTAAGTTAGTTCTATGGTGTTACTAAATAAAATGCTTATAAACATGAGTAAAACTGTCCAAATGGAAATAAATAAAAGTTCTGGACCTCTTTGCGAGAATAGATTCATGAATGAGTTACAAACATATTAAGGAGCATTCATGCTAACCTTCAAAATGCTAACCTCCAACAAATTTTCAAAAATAAATATTGATATCATTTTAAAATAATAGAAATGAAATTTTAAAAGAAATACATTAAATATCATGCATTTTCAAAAATAAACATAATTAAAAATATAAAAAGGTATTTCAAAAGTCTAAAATTAAAAAATAAAAATAAAATAAAATTGTGAAAATGGTAAAACCCAAAGAGAAACTTAAGAAATTAAAAGTCCAAACACGAAACCCGAAATCAAGACCAAAACCTCTTCAATTAAAGGTGAATGAAATCCCTTCAGCAAATCGAAGCCAACTCCAAGTGATCCAAAAATCAGAAATTCTCACAAAGGCCCAAAATACCCTTGAAATTCAAGTCAAATCCAAATCAAATCGAAAGGCCCAAAATAGCCTTCAAATCAAATCCAAATCCCAAGTAGCCTAAGGATCGCAAACAACGCCCCAACATCAAAACTAAAATCAAGTCTATCTCAAATAACAAAATCATTTAAGTGTCCTCAATTGTGTCCCGTTGATTAGATCTGGTACACCAATCGAGTCCGGTCTAAACCAAAAGAAATAAAATAAACACAAAACAAACAATTTTCCTAGCCTTTACATATAATTCTTTAGATTCCTTAATCAGAGGTTCTCGTGAGCGATTACGAGGTAATTAACAATAGAGGCTTGCGCCTACTGGAAAGAAAGGACCCACGAAATCAACAAACCTCTTTAAGAAGCGACTCATGTTTTGGTTCTCTTGTCGTAAAGAGATACTCGAACGGAGATCGAACTTTAAGGGGGTGAATCCAAGGCTATGTTCTCATTTCTCGAGGAAACCAAATTCCATTCTTCGAGGGAATGACGAAAAAGCCGCGACACTTATATTCTGGCATTTGTATATTCTGGCTTTTATAAACTTAGTTAGGTTTCATGAACTTAGTTAGGTTACATGGCTTATTGTTTATCATTCAAAATACTATTATTTCAAAATATTTTTATTTAATTGTGTTCAAAATTATTGAACAGGTGGGTGTTAACGATCCCTACATCGGAGTTGAAGAACTTTGTCGGTAAGAAGAGCTTTGCCAATTAGAAGACCTTGGCACTGATGAAGAAGGGCCTGGCTATGATGAAGAACTAGCACTGTTGTTGATTATGAGAACTAATACTGTTGTTGATTAAATTTCTATTTCATGTTTAAATTTCTATTTCTATTTCAAGCTTTGATGTAAGAGAAGTTGTGTGTAATACTGAATGTTTAAATTTCATGTTCTACTATTTCTTGCTAGAATGTAATACTGAATGTAAGAATGTTTAAGTTTCAATTACATCATGTAAACGGGTATGTTTAAGTTTCAATTACATCATGTTCTAGTATTTCTTGTTTAAATAATGCATGGTCTGTGTTATCTAGGACATGCTTATCTCGTAACTGGGAAACAAGTTAATATGTAAGAGGCAAACTGGGGCATGTTCTGGTATTCTTCTCTCCATTTTGTTAATATGTTTTCTTTAATTTTCTATTTTACTTTGAGAAAATTATTTTTAAACTAGTTACTTCAACTTAGATGCCGAGTATACTTTGCTATTTTTATACTTTGTCTCTCATTGGTTGAGTACACTTTGCTATTTTATAGGCGCCAGGTCATGCATTTGGTTATAGCACTATACATTTGGTTGTTCTCAATTGTTGTCAGTACAAAATGAAAATGAACTAATAGGGAGTTATGGTACCAGCTCGTCCACAGTAATTGCAAAATTGAAAATGAACTATTTGAACATCAACCCTCAACCAGATATATAACAAGTCCATCCAAACTATGTACCGTACCAAACTCTACATAAGCATCCAAATATTGTTTTCTTTTGTTGGTACTTTACAACTCCCACTATGTACCGTACCAAACTCTAGAACTAGTAATCAATTAAGCACTAACCCTTGTTAAAAACATGTACTCCAGATTTAGATTTTCAAAATCTTAGCTTCAAATTTTTCATTAATTGACCATTTACAACAAACAGCTTCAAAATGGTTTGTCTGACTCTGACCAACATCCTCAAAAGGCTACTTGGCATATAAAACATAAACTGCATCAAATCAATCCTACATTACAATCCTGCATCAAAAGGCTACTTGGCATATCCTTATGCTATTTGTCACATACTCAAGTTAAATTGCACTAATGAGCAAAAATTAAGGCTCAGGAGGGAATCTAAAAATATAACATAAAACAATGTCAATTGAAATTATCGCTCCAGTACTTATATTCAACAGAACTTAGAATAATGAACATGTCAATTGCATTTGAGGGAATCTGGAAAATACCAGTATAGAAGGAAGAACAATCTAACTCAAATTAATTGTGAACTTCAGGAAAATACCAATCTGACTCAAATCCACAGAGAGAGAGAGAGAAAGAGAAGGAGAGGTAGAAAAAGAAAGAGAACATGTGCGCTATATCGCAATGAACCGATCGAAGGGGAGGAGCTCCGATCCAGGCGTGAGGAGGTGCGAAAAAATGTTCTTCGATCCATCTAGGATTTCTATTGCTCTCCAATCTGTTGCCGCTTTGAAGAGAGTGAGAGAGAGAGTGAAAGAGAGAGAGAGAGACGAAACAGAGCGATTTTCGCAGACGGAACAGAAATTTTTAATCGTTCAACAACTCATCGCGCTATCTGGTTTGCACGAATCTTGAAGCGGATTGAACGGCCTGGATTGCGACTCACTAGGGCCCCTGTGAGTTGGAACTCACCATAGCAAAATTCTATATATATATATATATATATAGAGAGAGAGAGAGAGAGAGAGAGAGAATGGCTAACGCGCCATCGATGGCACGTGCCATCAATTTTCTATCGACTCATTTTTTTTTAAATTCAAAAGTCAAACGGTCGATCCAAACCGTTCAAGTTGATCAAAATATTCAAATACCTTTAGAGACCAAATTTTACATTTTTTCGAATTTTTTTTGCTATTTATTATGATATTTTCAAATTGGAGGGCCTGAAATACTCTAATCATAATGTTTTTAAAAATATCATAATAAATAACAAAAAAATTCGAAAAAATATAAAATTTGGTCTGCAAAGATATTTCAATATGAAGAACAATTTGAACGGTTTGGATTGACCATTTGAATTTTGGATCTCGAAAAATGACTTGATGGCACGAGACTCTCCGTGCCATCGATGGTACGTTAGCCATTCTCTCTCTATATATATATATATATTATTCTGGAATTATAAGTGTCATCGGCAAATATACCATCCCAGCCATCACTAAATATAAAGTGAACATATACAACAAATAAAGTAAACATATAGAGAATCTAAGTGAACACTTACAAACAAATAAGTGTTGTCATCACTTGTTCAGAAGTTTACATACATATTCAACTTATTTTCATTGAACTTATTTGTTTGTATGTGTTCAGTTAGATCATCTATATGTTCACTTTGTTTGCTGTATATGTTCACTTTATATTTAGCGATGGTAGGGATGGCAAAACTGCATATGACAGTAATCAATTTCCTATATTATTGGTGATCGAGTGATGGTGATCTTGAGGAAGGAAAGTTTTTTAGTAGGTAAGTACAACAAATTGCATCGTAAGAAGTATAGATCTTATCAGATGGAGAATAAGAACAATGATGATTCTTATGGATGGAGCTACCAGTTAAAATGGATATATCTAAAACATTTATTGTGGCAAATATTTAACCATTCTTCCTATATAATGAGTTATTGTACCCAAAAAATTTGAGGTCAAGTTTTTATTTGGTGGAATAGATTGATGTAGAGCAGATTGCTCATAATTACATGATCCAAGTGGACCAAAAAAGACAGGAACAGTGCATAAGAAACAAAGGAAGGCCTAAATTAATTTTAGTATAGTTAGTTATTTAAAGTTATTTGTATTAACAATTATTTTGTTTTCTTTGTTGTTGTAGGCATAACCAACAACTTTGATTAGGGTTCACTACGGGAAAAAGGACCTTCTGTAACGACACTTCTGTAACGGTTTTTGAAATAACCGTTACAGAATAGTGAGGTATTAGGCGGGAAAATTGGCGCCACAAATCTGTAACGGTTATTATTAAACAACCGTAATAACATTTCCGTCATGGTCAGGGAAAAAAATGCATCAACCTTCTGTAACGGTTGTTGGATTAGAACCGTTACAGATTTCTTATATTCTGTAACGGTTATTATCCATCAACCGTTACAGAAAAGAAAAAAGAAATATAATAATATCAACCATCTTCTGTAACGGTTATTAGCAAATAACCGTTACAGTAGGTTAACGTTTTTTTTATTTTTTAATGATTCTGTAACGGTTATTTTCTAATAACCGTTACATATTTTAGCACGAATTTTATTAATGTTTTTATGATTCTGTAACGGCTTTTTTTTTATATTTTATGATTCTGTAACGGTTATTTTTTAATAACCGTTACAGAATAGTTCTGTATTTAGGTCTTCTCCCCATCCCAACAAACTCACAGCTAGAGCGCCGCATCACTTAACTCTTTTCTGATCTTCTCATTTATTGCGAATTTGTGGTGGTGGCTTCACTCCAAAAAAATAGCCAAAAATTTCTAAAAATTCTGAAAAAATAATAATTAGAAAGAGAATAAGAAGGAGAGCAGATTTAAGGTAAAAAAATTAAATTTGAACCGTAATTTTTTTTACATTTTTTTCTTATTTATTTCGATTTTTTCATTAATTTTATGGTTATTTTTGTTTTTTTATATATTTTAAGATATCATTGAATAGGAGAAGATCTTACATCGGCCGGATAAGTCGCACGATTCAACGGATCGGAAGGCACACAATTGAAAGTATATTTTCATGAACTTCTCTTTTTTTTAATTATTTGCATTTCGTTAATAATTTGCATATATATATATATAGGCATGAATTTCGTATTGTCATATAGGAACCAAATACCGGAACTCAACTGAATTTAGGTCATTGCCCGTCCGAGATTAATCCATTAGGGATTAATCTCGGATAGTACTCCCGGTCGGGAGTACTGCTCTTTGGATACGATCTGTCTCATTTAGGACAGCGAGTTGTACGTTAGATGCAATGTGTTGTCTGAGAAAAATTCGGCGGCATTTCCCTTGTGTTCCCACGGATACGTACGCACGAGCAATCGTGTGTTGGCGTATTCAGGGAACATAAGGGAAAATGCTGCCGAATTTTTCTCAGATAGCACATTGCATCTAACGTACGCTAGCTAATGAGACAGAGTATCCAAAGAGCGGGCTAGGATGGTGACCGGTCCGAAAACCTAATATGACAAATTGGTCCGAAACCCTAATAATTTGCATAAATTTTATTGTTCAGATGGATCGGACGTGGATGTACTCAAGTAATCGATGCTCGTCTACATTTTTGAGAGGACTTGAAGAATTTATGGTTTGTGCTAAAGAGAATTTGAAAATGAAAGAAGATGATAAAATGTATTGTCCTTGTCGTGTTTGTCAGAATTTGTTGAAGTGGTCTAATTTTGAAGAAGTGAAGGCTCATTTGATTATAAATGGATTTCAACCGGATTATAGTCGGTGGACACTCCATGGAGAGAATGGGGGGGATAGTACTAGCACAAATGTATTGGATTCTGTGTATGAGGAAGAAAATGTATCATTGGATGATGAAATTGATGATGTCAATGTATTTGATGATGAGAATGTAGATGATGATAGAAATGTAGATAACTCAGAATTTAATGCCGATTTAGATGAAATTGTGAACAATGTGGATGAAAATTTTGTTGATAATGTTGAAATTTTTGGTATGTTACGTGAAGAAGATAAAATAGCTTTATATCCTGGTTGTGAATTGTCAAAACTTAATGTTGTTTTCAAACTGTTCAATCTTAAAGCCAAAAATGGATGGAGTGATGCAAGTTTCACATCTTTGCTCAAACTATTACATAAAGAATTTCTTCCAAAAGATAACCAGTTGCCAGATTCAATTTATAAGGCTAAAAAGATGTTATGTCCTTTAAAAATTGGAGTTGAGAGAATTCATGCATGTCCAAATGACTGCATATTATTCCGGAATGAGTACGGAGACTTGCATAGATGTCCAAAGTGTAATTCGTCACGGTATAAACCGAGGGACGATCAAATTGAAGATGAAGGTAGTAAGGGACCAGCTGCAAAAGTGGTGTTTTATCTACCAATAATACCAAGATTCCAGCGGCTTTTCTCTAACGCGAAGGATGCCAAATTGTTAAGATGGCACGCAGACTGCAGGAAAAAAGGCGATGGCATGCTCAGACACCCAGCAGACTCTCCAGATTGGATAAATATAGATATGGAATTTGAAGATTTCGGCAGTGAACCTAGAAATTTGAGATTGGGTTTATGTACAGACGGGATGAATCCTTACGGCAACATGAGTAGCCGGCAGACTACATGGCCGGTTTTATTGTGTATTTACAATCTTCCTCCCTGGCTATGCATGAAAAGGAGATACATGATGATGCCCTTGTTGATTTCTGGTCCCAAGCAACCAGGTAATGATATAGATGTGTACTTGGCTCCATTAATAGATGACCTTGGTGAATTGTGGCAGAATGGAGTGAAAATATACGATGCACACTCTAGAAGTGAGTTTAACCTCCGTGCCATGATATTTTGCACAATCAATGATTTTCCAGCATACGGAAACCTGTCAGGGTATAGGAATAAAGGAGCGAAAGCGTGTCCTATTTGCATGGAAAACACCCATTCTGTGTACTTGAAAAACTCCAGAAAAAATATTTACTTGGGACACCGGAGGTTTATTAAGAACCGCAATCACCCTTACCGTCGAGACAAGGAAAGGTTTGACGGTACTGTAGAAAAAGACAAGGCCCCAATACCGTTATCCGGTTCAGGGGTGTATCGACAGGTGAAGGACATTAATGTAAAATTTGGTAAGAAATTTGCAAATGAGATACCCAAGGGGATATGGAAGAAGAAGTCTATATTCTGGAATCTTGAATATTGGCAGAGTTTGGAGATTAGGCATTGCTTAGATGCGATGCACATAATAAAGAACATATGTGAAGCTTTGATTGGTTGCATGTTAGAAATTCAAGGAAAAACTAAAGATGGCGTAAATGCGAGGAAGGACATGGTTGAAATGGGGATCCGGCAAGAACTAGCGGCACAAGATAAGGGAAAAAGTCGAACTTGGCTACCTGCAGCACAATTTAATTTATCAAAGCAAGAGAAAAAAAGCTTATTAGAATGCCTGAAATCTATTAAGGTTCCTACTGGTTATTTCTCGAATATATCAAGAAAGGTTTCTATTAAGGACAACAAATTACTTGGTATGAAGTCACATGATTATCACGTCCTACTGACCCAGTTACTTCCGGTCGCAATTAGAGGAATTCTAAGGGAAGAAGTGAGGAAAACCATCACTAAGTTGTGTTTTTTCTTTAATTCCATTTGCTCTAAAGTGATTGATCCGAATAGTTTGGACAAGTTACAAGAAGGTGTTGTACTAACCCTATGTGAGCTGGAGATGTACTTTCCGCCATCGTTTTTTGACTCCATGGTGCATTTGACCATTCATTTAGTTAGAGAGATAAAAATGTGTGGTCCTGTATTTCTACGATACATGTATCCTTTCGAAAGAGCCATGGGTCAATTGAAGGGGCTTGTTCGTAGCCGATCTAAACCAGAAGGAAGCATAGTGGAAGGATATGTGGCCGAGGAGGTTATTGAGTACTACACTGATTATTTGCAGGATGTACAACCAATCGGTCTTCCAAAGTCTCGACATGAGGGTAGACTTGAAGGAAAAGGCTATATATTAACTTCCAATGTTCACCTTATTTAGCACAAATGTTCATTTAAAGCACAATATTTGTTCACCTTATTTAGCACAAATGTTCACTTAAAGCACAATATTTGTTCACCTTATTTAGCACAAATGTTCACCTTTCAGGTACAATTGGAGCTAGTACTCATATACCGGATCTTGCAATGAGAACCAAAGCACATATGAAAGTTCTCCAACATCTTGCTATTGTGGCGCCTTACATCAATGAACATCTAATCGAGTTACGTGAACAATACCCTTCTTACACCGAAAACTTGATTACCATAGAGCATGAAATAAAATTTGTCCAATGGCTAGAAGATAAAGTACAGTCCCAGTTGAAAGAAGGAACAAAGGTCGATGAAACCATGAAATGGTTATCAAGACGTCCTGATGCCGTGGTCGAGACATACCAAGGGTATGACTTGAATGGATTTACCTGGTACACAAGGAAACAGGATGGTAAAAGTGTTGTGCAAAATAGTGGAGTCACTGTTGTAGCTTTATCTAGTGATAATGTTAGGTCGGCTACTTATTATGGGTGGATCGAGGAGATTTGGGAACTAGATTACCTGAAATTTAAGATACCCTTATTCAAGTGTGCATGGATCGACAACGGTCACGGTGGAGTTAAAAAAGACAAGATGGGATTTATAACTGTTGACTTCAATAAAAGGGCTTATCGAGACGATCCCTTTATACTTGCAAATAAGCAAGCAATGCAAGTTTTTTACATTCAAGATCCGGCGGATAAGAAAAGATATGTTGTGCTTCAAGGTAAATGTTCATCTTATTTAAGTACAAATGTTCACCTTATTGAGTACAAATGTTCATCTTATTTATTACTTGCGACTTTCAGGAAAAAGACGTATTGTCGGTGTTGGTGATGTCGTAGATGAAGAAGCATACGACCACTTCGAGGAAATACCTCCTTTTTCTATTGGTATCGACGATACATCACAGCCAGTATCGATCAGTTGTAGGCGTACAGAAAACACCGAAGGCGTGTGGGTCGACACGCGAAGGAAAAAAAACAAAATAGCTACATAATCATATGTGAGTTTAAAAAACTGTTATGTGCTAATATAAATTATACTTAACATAGATGTGCTAAATTGTTATGTTAATATTTTTATTTTTATTTTTTGCAGGTCATTAATTGGTGAAAAATTTTGTTAACAAGGAGCTAATTTATTTTTATTTTTGGTTAATTTTTTAAATTATAATTTTATTTTGTTAGAAAAAATGTAAAACAAAATTAAATTCATGTGTAACCAACACAGAAATTAAAATTGTAATTTTATTTTGTTAGAAAAAATATAAAACAAAATTAAATTCATGTGTAACCAACAGATTAGCTCTTCTGTAAAACAAAATTAATTAGTAAAAACGTTTGACCTTCTGTAACGGTTATTAGCTAATAACCGTTACAGATTAGCCTCTTCTGTAACGGTTATTAGCTAATAACCATTACAGAAGGTCAAACGTTTTATACATATAACCTTCTGTAACGGTTATTAACTAATAACCGTTACAGAAGAGGCTAATCTGTAACGGTTATTAGCTAATAACCGTTACAGAAGGTTATATGTAAAAAACGTTTGACATTCTGTAATGGTTATTAGCTAATAACCGTTACAGATTAGCCTCTTCTGTAACGGTTATTAGCTAATAACCATTACAGAAGGTTGAACCCTTTATTAATAACCAGCCTGGCTTGCGTCTCCTGGTCACTTCTTTCTAAACTCGATCAAGCGCCTCTTTCTTAAGCCCTAGCTCTCGACAGACGAAACCCTAGCTCTCGCGCCTCTCTCGAACGACAGAAGAATTCTCCCCTCTCTCTCAGGTAATCCCTCTCTCCTCTTCCTCTCCCTCTCATTCCCTCGCTAACTGATCAACAACTCTATATCCATCTTCTCCGAGTAAGCGATGATTTTCGTCAGTGGCAAGTCCCAGGTAGGTCAGATGAGCTATTAGGAAATAATATAGGAGGGCGATTCCCATGGCCGTCATTTTTGGTGGAGATAGGCCACAAGGTATCGTTTTATTTAATTATGATAATTTATTTCATCCATCTCTATTAGAACTCACTAATTAATTATGTGATGACGTTGAATGCAGAGTTTGATAAAAAAGAAGCCAGATGCGAGCAAGGCGGTGGCGAAAAAGGTGATCGAGAGTCCAAAGGTTCCAAGTGCAGGTTCATCCAAAACCTAATTAGTTCAATTGATTGTTTCATGGTAGATTGTTGCTCAACGTCGAATAATCTATTCTTTTGTGTCTGATTATTTCAGGGTCGATTGTTGCTCGCGATCCGCTACTTGAGCAGGATGCAATTGAAAAGCTTACCCCATCCGAACGAGAATTGTATGAACTATTGATGCTCCAACCAGAGCTTGAGAAAAATTTTGAGTTGCATAAATGTGATGTTTGGGGTACACACAGCGGCGAGGTTAAGTTCAACGTTGAATTGTGCGACATCCTCCAATGCTTTAGAAGAGAATCTCTAAACGTGTTGATCGTCAAGTTGTACTCTTGGTATGAATTTTCAACCTTTAAAATATTTTTTTAAAGTACCGTATTCAATTGGAGGTGAAAAATGTATGAATTAATATCCGTGAGTGTAGGTTTTGGATGAATGAACTTTCAGAGGGAGAAAACAACATCACCGTATTAGATCCAGAGATGTTGACTGCTCCTAAAATCAAACAAGAACAAAACCAAGCTGCGGACTACTTGATGAAGTCATTCGCGCAATATTCATCCAATTATATGGTTCTGCCTTATTTACAAGAGTAAGGACAATTATAACTAATAAAATATCAATTATCTCGTTTACATGTTTGTTTCATTTTCATGAAAACAATAATCTCTATTCTTGCAGCTTTCATTGGGTCCTTCTTGTTATTAATGTCGAGAAGCGCACCGTTCAAATAGCAGATTCTATCGAGCGCAAGAATCCAAAGATATTGATTAAGGGATTCATAACCCAGTAAGTTTTCGTTTCTAAATGAAATTTTGATATTGAGATAAGGACTAAGTACGGTTCTATTTAAGCTATTAATGATATTGTATGCAGGATATACAAGCGATACCTTATGGAAAATGGAAAATATAATGCAAGGACCCGAACAACATTTGATTGGTACAAAATTCAGGTACGAGACTTAAAAAAATATATTAGCTACCTAGGGTTTCTGAAACTGTGCAAAATCTTAACTATCTTTCTTGTTGGATCTTTAATTAGTGTCCGATACAAAAGGGCAGCACAGAATGTGGATATTTCACAATGCTCGCCATGAAAAACGTATTATCTTATTGGATAGCAATTCAGGAAATACCTCATGTAAGTAACTTATTCTTTTAACTAATAACATTTGATCAAACAATTAGATTTTAGAATTTCATGATCTAACTAATAATATTTTTGACTTGTTTATCATAATATGCAGATGATCGAGCCGGTTGGAGTACCATACAACAAAGAAATGATTGATGGTGTCGTGACAGAAGTTATGGACTTCATGCAAGGGGTATTATTTTGATTAAAATGTGTTATTTGATGACTTGTCATGTTTGATTATACTTGTGATATATGTAAATACTTTGTTTATTGTTTGTGTGATATGCATGATTATATATGTTTGATATATGTGTGCTTTGTGATATATATATATGCTGCATTTGTTAATGTAAATTGGGTACCAATTTGGTACCAATTCGGCTAGCAAATTGGGGCTAGCCAATCAAACAGGCAAAACTCAAAAAAAAAATTAAGACTTTTGTAACGGTTATTAGATAATAACCGTTACAGAATATTATAATTTCATTTTTTTAATTATAAATATTATCTGTAACGGTTATTAGATAATAACCGTTACAGAATCAAGTCTTCTGTAACGGTTATTACCTAATAACCGTTACAGAAGTTCTCCAAACACCACACCTGTTCCGTCCACAATACCATAACGGTTATTAGATAATAACCGTTACAGAAGACTGGATTCTGTAACGGTTATTATCTAATAACCGTTACACATGTTCTACAAAAAACAGTACCAGATTTTCCCTTGCGTATACCATAACGGTTATTAGATAATAACCGTTACAGCAGATGGGGCTACTGTAACGGTTGTTGTCTAATAACCGTTATAGATCTGTAACGGTTATTAGACATTCTGTAACGGGGGCTACAGTAACGTTTTGTGTACCGTTACAGAAGTCTTTTATTAACCGTTACAGAAACCAAAATTTCGCATAGTGGTTGGATGCTGATCGAAGTTAAAAGTTATGAAATATTAGAAACCTATTGTGTCTCTTGTTTCTATTTTCTCCGAGTGAAAACAGCTTTCTTGTTCTAATTGCTACGTCAGTGAGTCTCAGAATCCAAACTGATGCAGTGCCTTGCGGCCGTAGAGTTTCTTTACCGTCGGCAAGAAGGGATCTTGCCAAAAGAGAGGAAAATTGTTGTATCTTTCTATTAGTTTGATGTCTCTTTATTCTTGATTAGATGCCTGCTAAGTGCTAATTAAATTTTGTAAAAGGCATGATCGATCTGAACCGTCAAATCTTGTAGAAGGCGAAGATATTAATTAAATTTAATTCATGCGGATGGATCAGGATTCAGGACCGGCATGGGAAAATCAAATAAAATCTGATATGATATGATATGATATGATATCGATGGCATGTATATCATTATATATGCAGTATACTAAAAATAAAATGAAATGAAAGTGGGGGCCCAGCTCAGTCCAGCTCAGCTGTATGTAAGTTTGGCGGTTCTATGCATCATGCATGTATCAATGTATCATGTATTATGTATATACGCAGCTTCACACAGACAGAGAAGCGGACGGGATGCAATTAGACAGCATGGACACGTGGCACCTCCAGAGAGGCTACTCTCTCAACTCCTTTTCCTCTTTTCCTCTCATAGTCGCGTGTACGTAATTAATCATCATGATAACGCCCATAAATTAAACTAAATTGAAACTGAATTGGGGAATTAGCCATATGGTGCATTCAAATTCAACCCACCGACGCCGCCACGTCACATTTTACTCTCTTTGATTTCTCATTTCTGAGGGGTACGTGGGGTCGGTCACTTTTGTCGCCTGGCGACTAATTAATTCATTCTAATATGCTTGTGAAAATTAAATTCTCTATTTCATTTTTGATAAGATATCCTCAAATTAATTCTATATTGTTGAAAAAAAATGATGGATATATGTGGATCATCAATTAAGTTTCATTTAGATTGAGTATCATTTGGTGTTTAACCGTTCAAATTTGAACCATTGGATAAATGATAAAGTATCTCGTCACATTTGTAAGTCTCATAAGTGCATAATTTAGACTATGCATATTAAGTTGAATCCCAAATTAAACTTACTTAGTTACTTTTAAAAATTATCATGTGAAATGTAGAAGCTAAATTCAATATTCATACAACAGCGCATATTTCACCTGGAGGAATTAATAAAAATGGCTTGATTATTTAGACCTAGGAACATTAATTTATAACATTCCTACAACTCATACAAGCAAAAATAAATCACACTCTATCATAATTAATTGTAAATGAAACACAAGAGATTCATAAATTGAGCCTCAAAAATATTATATATATGATCGACGAATGAGTACATGCATATGCTAATTGGGCAGAAAAAAAAGGGAGCCGTCGTCGAAATATTTACCATCGAGTTAACATGTTTTATCTTGTTAGTCTAAAGCGCATCCAATTTTTAATTAATTAATCTCTAGAAAACTTGTGACATTTGTTAAGTTCAGGGCTTATATTCTACGTTCAAATTGTACAATTTGCAATATGTATTATTTGTGTTCATTCTATGTTGAAATTAAATAAAGAAACATTTCGAAATTACACAATTATTAGTTACTCGTACTGCAACGAAACTATAAATTTTTCAAAAAGAAGCATGGAATAGATAAGAAAAATAATTACCGATTGCCTAATTTAATAGTATGATAGCTCATCTAAAAATTTGTTAAATATTTACGAGAAAAATTTTAGGAGAAGGATTCTGCACCATTGGCCTTTTTTTGTTAGCAACGTAGTTTGGAATTTAAGGGGCCGTTTGGATCGCATAGGAATAAGAGGAATAGTCTTTTTCTAGGCGTAAATTTATTCATAACCATTCAAATTCTTCACAAAATTACACACTTTTCAATATTTTTCGCCTAGGAATAGACTATTCCTCTTATTCCTAAGCGATCAAAATGGCCCCTAATATATTAATTAATTGTAAAGTTTGGAATCTAAATTCAATTCCAAACAAATAGATGTTAATATATTAATGTTTCATGAGATATGTATTTAAATAATTCTTTTATTATTTTTTAACAACATTTTATATTAACTCGAAAGTCAAAGATATAAGTGTGCTAAAAACAATATATATCGTAATTAATTAGATTCCTTTATTTAACAGAACTATAATTTTATACAGCCTAGATATATAATAGTAACTGAAAGCTCGTTGTCACTGATGTGGAGACTTAATTAAGTTTCATGCATGTTGTGTAATTAATTAACAATACACACTGACACACACATATATATATATATATATATATATGCATATGTATAGACTTACGCATAATCGCATATATAGATAAAATTAATGGAAGATATATTATGCATATGTATAGACGTACACACACAAGGGAAGAATCGAGAAGGAAAGAACAAAAAAAAACAGCTCAGGAATGGAACAGTTCTGATTAATAAAAGTAGTTAAATAATATATATGTCAAGTTTTCCTCTCATCTCTATCGACTTTCTTGCTTTCTTTCTTTTGGTTTGCTTCTTTCCCTTTTGTGAGGAAATAACAATGATCAGGCAGGTCTGCCTTGTGAAAGCTCTGTAGAGAGAGAGAGAGCGCGCGACAACTAATTGACGAGAACAGATTTTGAGGTTGAGGTGGGCAGTGCATTGTGCGTTTGCATGGATAACGACTTTTCAATTTAGTCCTAATCAAATACCGTTATTCTATTTTTATTTTGGAGACAGCATGCATATCGATCCATGCAAACAAAAACATTACATCTAGCTAACATGAAGCCTAGCTTGCTATTAATCTCTCTCGCTCTCTCTACCTACCACTTTTTCCTCACAACACAAATATCTCTTTCATGCGCACATATGTTGCAATTTGCATGCAACGTATTGAAATACCATATTAAGATCCAAAATTCAATCAGTCAATCCAAATCGTTCAAATTGATCACCATATTGAAATATCATTGGAGACCAAATTTTATATTTTTTTTAATTTTTTTGCTATTTATTTTGATATGTCCAAATTGGAGGGTCTGAAATACTCCAATTATAACTTTTTTTAAAAACATCATAATAAATAGCAGAAAAATTCGAAAAATGTAAAATTTGGTCTCCAATGATATTTTAATATGGTGAATAACTTGAACGGTTCGGATTGAGCATTTGAATTTTGAATCTCAAAAAACGACTCTGTAGCACGGGACCCTCTATGCCATCTATGGCACGTTAGCCATCATATATATATATATATAGAGAGAGAGAGAGAGAGAGAATGGCTAACGGCTAACGTGCCATCGATGGCACGGAGGGTCCCGTGCCATCAAGTCATTTTTCGAGATCCAAAATTCAAATGGTCAATCCAAACCGTTCAAGTTGTTCTCCATATTGAAATATCTTTGGAGACCAAATTTTATATTTTTTCGAATTTTTTTGCTATTTATTATTATATTTTTAAAAACATTATGATTAGAGTATTTCATGCCCTCCAATTTAAAAATAACATAATAAATAGCAAAAAAAAATTCGAAAAAAAATAAAATTTGGTCTCCAAAGGTATTTGAATATTTTGATCAACTTGAACGGTTTGGATCGACCGTTTGACTTTTGAATTTCAAAAAACGAGTCGATAGAAAATTGATGGCACGTGCCATCGATGGCGCGTTAGCCATTCTCTCTCTCTCTCTCTCTCTCTCTCTCTATATATATATATATATATATATATATATATATATATATAAAGCTTTCAATCAAAACGCTTTGACTGGAGTCCCGGTTAAACTCCGTTAGTTCTCAATTTTGAAAGTTCAAATGACCGATCCAAACCGTCAAATATGATATCCATATTTAAATCTCATTTCCAACCAAAAATTTCATTTTTTTTTTGAAATTTTTAAGTATTTTTTTAGGTTTTCCAAAATCATTAATCTAATTTGTTCTGAACCCTATAAAAATTGTTGTTTTTGAAAATTCGAAAAAACTGCTTAAAAATTTTAAAAAAAATAAAAATTTTGGACGGCAAGGAGATTCCAATATGGAGATCATATTTGACAGTTTAGATCGGTCATTTGAACTTTTAAAATTGAGATCTGATGGGGTTTAACCGGGACTCCGGTCAAAGCGCTTTGATTGAAGGTTTTCTCTATATATATATGTTGGAGTTATGTCCTAGAAATCAATAATTTAATGACTTTATTAGTTTATGTTATTAATGATATTTGATCATTTGTTCCTAAAATTTATTATTGACATATCATTCAGGTTGAGGATCTGAGTTGTAGATCTCTGTGGATCATTCATTAGAATGACAATAATAAATCTAAATTGTCCATAATCTTGATAATTAACAAGGAACATTAATTATCATATAAGATTATTATGCAAGTTAAGTGATGATTAAGTTCTACAAATTATAGGTAAAGAGTTACTAACTTAATTGCATATGTGTATGTTATTGGAACATAGCACATAACTTGACCCAATAAAATAAACATATGGATTGTGTTATGTGTCATTGTTTATTTCATATGAGTTTGATTTTAAGTTTGAGATGGTTTAATCTTTCCACATGAGGATATGTTCTATAAATATCGTCTACCACTCATCGTAATAAGGGCTGCTATACGGACTTTATTTATGTTTTCTTGAATTGTGCGGAAAAAGGTTGTCCATCAAGAAAACCGTATGTCCCTCATTAGTATACCTAATGAGTGATGATATATATTTGGGCCCCTTGATGGAGTTGGGATTATTTGGCCAACTTATACAATCAACTCTCGATCAAGAAATGTATAATCTGCAAGAATGACACATTCCTATCTTGGATTATAAGATGATATCATGTGGAATAAGAATCAGACATAGAAATACTTTTATTTCTTATGCAAGATTGAAATATTGTAGCAATACATTATTTATGTGAATTGGAAATCATAGTGTGTTGCTAGATACCGCCTGATTACTGGAAATAAATAGCGATTAATTTTTATGTCCAACATAGCATAAATTCTCAAAGGATCACACAAATATAACTTTAATCATACAGTGTTTTATTTATTTATTCACAGCAGTAAATACTGTGGAAATATGATTAATTAAATCAATGGATCATATAAAAATAAATTAATGCATTAACTAATCCTAAAATAATAATTAATGAGATAATAATTTCATTTAGCTATGGTGAGATGCATCACAAAAAATCTTCCATGAGATGCATCAAAACTCACGAATCTGGTTCAAAATGATCGATATAAACCGTCTAATATTATCTCTCTATTGAAATCTCCATGCAGACTAAATTTTATAATTTTTTTTTCAAAATTTTGAAGTATTTTTTTGAGATTTTAGAAAATCGTTAATCTAATTAGTTTTGTGCCATTAAAAAATTGTCATTTTTAAAAATCCGAAAAAAATACTTAAAAAATGTAAAATTTGGTCTGCAAGAAGATTTCAAATTTCGAGATCATATTGCATGGTTTGGATCGATCATTTTGAATCAGATTCATGAGTTTTGATCGCATTTTACGGAAAATTTTTTGTGATGCATCTCACCATAGTTAAACTATATATATATATATATATATTTATTTATTTATTTATTTATACATATATATATATAGAGAGAGAAAAATGTTATTGTGCACTGTGATGTATTAGGCCTTTTGTACACTGTGAATCCGGATCGTTAGATCTACTTTTCCATTCGTGCCGATGAGGTCACTAGATGGGCGAGTTTGAAATACGCCTCTTCTTTATGTTGCTCCGTTGCTCTAGCGACTAAACAGTGCCTCCATGAAATCTTCCTAATCTGTACTCCCTCTTTCTCGGACAAGTCTCGCCTCGGCTCTCCCTCTTCCCTTATGCCTCCCATCTCTTCCATTAATCCTACCGAAGACAGTAAGAAACCTCTTCTCTCTGGCCTCTCACTCGTTCTTCGACAACAACAAACCCTAGATCCGCCGAAAAATGTAAGAGACCTCCTTGTCTAGCCTCTCGCTCGTTCTTTGAAAGCAAACCGTACATCCGTCGAAGACCGTACGAAACTCCCTCTCTGGCCTCTCACTTTTTTTCGAGAGAAGCAAACACTAGATCCCTCCAAGCCAAACCCTCATTCTCATTCTCTTTGGATACTCTTCTGTCTTTTTAATTGATTTTTCTTTGGTTTTATATAAAATTGATGGGATTTTACGAAGGTTCTCTGATTTTTATTTTTTTTGAGATGGATAGGCTTTTTGATTTTGTACGAGCATGTTGCATGTATACACCTATGCTGATACGATACTGAATATGTACCAGTATGGTAATCTAAATCCAAATTTATATTTTTTTTATGCAACGAAATTCATTGTTGAACAATTGTGATTTGTGATATAGTATAGAGTATTTGTATGCTAACCAGTTAATATCTTTTATTTGTTGATAACTTCATATAGAGTATCTGTAGGCATCTAAATTCATAGTTTCAGATTTGTTAATATTTTTTAATCACATTTTCGTAGTCTAACCTGGATGCATATGGAAATGGAACCAGTAGCGCTTATCAACAAAAGCTTTAATTAGGCAATAGGTTTTAATGTGCTTACTTTAGTTTATAAATATGTTCTCTCTTTGAATTGTGGACTTTGTGGACTATCTCCTATATTTCAGTTGTGTTGTTTGAATGTACCAGAAAGGAACAATTAATGTGTGGTACAGGACCTGTATGCTTTCCTCTATTCGTGTGATAAACAAGATTCTACACATCCAAATTTTGAAGTATGAGATTTGGTTTTGGGGCACCACAGGATGTACAAATTTTTAACCAGGTTATAACAGAGTAATGAATTCACTTAATAACATATCACCAAAATATTTAAGACAACATCAAGTAGCGCTCATCATGGATGGTGTGATCAGTTGGAAGAAAAAATGGAGAGGCAAATAGAAGAAACCAGGAAGCAATTAGATTGTTAGTGTATTGATAGATTAATTAGGCAGTAGGTTTAAATGTACTTACTTTAATTAATTAGTGCATGGATATGTTATTTTGGATTTGCTTTTTCACTAATTGCATGTGCTACTATCTCTTTTAATGCCATGGAATTGTGTATGAATATGTTCTCTCTTTGAATTTGTGTTACTATCTCCTTTTATTTCAGTTATGTGTTGTTTGAATATTGAATGTCTGGCACAGTAGTACAGAGATTGGCATCAATAGAGAGAGATGGGTTTGTACCAGAAAAGGGGTCAATTGAATTAGGTATTTACAATGGTACAGAGATTGGGTATCAACAGTAGTACAGAGATGTGTTTCTACTTGTCATGCGTAATTGTTTATGTGTTACAGCGTTTTCAAGATTTTTATCATAGCAAATATAAAAATTGAATTATGTATCATGATATAAATGGTCACTAATAAAGCATATGCTTGGTGTAAATTAAGATCAGGTAGCACTAAAAGTTTAAAACAAATCAGGATCATATATTCACATTATAGGTAGCATTCAAGTAAATCAGGTTCATATACAGTTATGAGATAAAAGCAATCACATACCTGATAGTAACAGATTTGGAATACACACATTTGCAAATTGGTCCAGAAAATTAAAGAAATCACATTTTGACATTTTTATACACACATAAGCTGTCTTATCAACCTATAATTCATTCAAAAGCTTAACACATGTTATCCAGTAATCAAAGTACTTGACTATTCATCCAGCAATAAAAAAAACTTCACAAAACATCACAAAATTATTTAACACAACACAAATCATTCTTAATCTTCTTAGATATTCTCTTCTTCATCATCTTCTTTGATGTCTTACTCCTCTCCATCGATCTGCTGCAAATGAAAAAATGAATTGAATTGGTGTTATGCAAATGAAAAAATGAAAAATGAATCTTAGGCAATCAACCATATCTGATATCTAGTATTTCTGTCATCTAATAAAAAGAACGGAAATAAATAAAAATGAAGTTTATGCAATTGTCCTATATTAGTAAAAACCTACAAGAATTTTATGCCAACGGAAGTCGTTTCTGACTAATAACTAAATTTTTTATCATTAAAAAAATATCAGATTCGCTTACATCAAAAATATTAAGTAAACTCAATCCAAATATTAGATTCTCTTCCCCAAAAAAAAAATAAAATAAAATAACAAGTAAACATTAAAAATATCTAACGCCTAGTACCAATTTATTGCAATTTGACTTACAATCCAATTGTTTATACGAGCGTGCAAATATTGAGGAAAATCCAAAGAGAGAGGTGAAAGAGCGAGATAGAGGGAGAGAAAGAAATGGTGCCGAAGAGAGACGGAGAAGTACCTTCGAATTTGGGCGGAAGCCCTAGGCAGCGAAATCGAGAATTCGACGAGGAAGGTAAGAGGCCGGTTGGAGTCGAACAAACTCAGGCGAAATCGTTGGTCCAGGACTCGTGAGAGATTTGTGATAAAAAAATGGAGAGATGAAAGGAAAGAGAGAGATTCGGAGGCTGTATGAGTCGAGAGAAAGGGAGTACAAGTTAAGAGGAGAACAGAAGAGATCGGTGGAACAAAATAAAGAGGAGCAAGCGAACCTTTCTCATCTAGCGATCTCATCAAAACGAATCTAAAGGCAAATCCAACGGATCCCGATCGCAGTGCACAGTAGACTAAATACATCACAGTGCACAATAACATTTCTCTGTATATATATCCTTGTATATATATATAGCCTTTACCTATTTCTATCCTGTGTATGTATATGTGCATGTTTGTTTTCTAAATTCCATCCCTGGTCCGCGCATAACCCTTTTGTGAAGTCAAACATTTATTCAAAATGATCCAAGAATTTATTTCATTTGAGATTAAAAAAAATTATAGTTTCTTTCTACCTACGGGCACACAGTTTTCAGTTTAAATTTATTCATCATCCATGCCAAGTAGCCTCTTGTTCTTGTGTATTTTTTTATTTTTCTCCGTGATTTTATGAGGCAGTCTCTATGCTGCGGCTCGGATTGTAACGGGTCACCCCACATTGCAGCATGTTGAACGAATGGACATCGTAATAGAAAATCTGCGACCGAACGGATCTTTTGGGATCTTCTGTAAGACGTATTCTATAAATGCAATTTTGTTAGGGCACTAAATAATTATAACTAAATCTGTCTGCCAGGCAAATTATTACATGGTTTTTGCCTTGTTCAAATCTTTCACATGTAACACCCTGAATATATTTTAAATTACAAAATATTATTCTTTTTTGAAATAGTATGGGTCAATTTGGAAAAGATCGTTGTGGGTATTATCATTCCTTTGAGTGTACTTATTTCTTTCTGCATATATCAATGTACCATATTATTTATAATTAAGGATTCAATATACGGAGTTGCTTAAGACCATCTCTAAGATTTTATCATCTCCATCATCCCCTGATCTTTTATTAATGAGACGCTGGATAATTACTGAGGATTCCAGAGGATGATGGGATGATAGAATCCACGGGATGAAATCCAAGCCCTCATTAATATCCAACGCCCTCATTAATCGCCCTTCTGCTTCGCTCCCCTTCCGCACCCCTCTGTTTTGCTCCTTCAACAATTACGAATTAACTTTAACAGTTACATATTAAGGATCATTAGTTATCCAACACCTCTATTAACTGTTGAAGTTAATATATATACTTGTTCTATTTATATATATTAACTGTTAATATATATAAATGTTGAAGTTAATATCATAGCTGTTGAAGTTAATATCTTAACTGTTGAAGTTAATATATATATATAAATGGAACAATTATATATATTAACTGTTAATATATATAATTGTTGAAGTTATTATATATAATTGTTGAAGTTAATAATTTCTGGAAAAGTTAATATATTGATTGTTGAAGTTAATATGTAACTGTTGAATTTAATATCGTAATTGTTGAAGGGAGCGAAACAGAGGGGCAGGGAAAGGGAGCGAAGCAGAAGAGCAAAACGGAGGATGATAGCCAAAAATAGAAAACGCGTAGAGGGAATGGGAATAATAGACAAAAATAAAAAAATGCGTTTAATAACTGATGGGGATGATGGGCATGATGAGAATGGTGAATATTGGAGATGATCCTTATCAGCCTCGTTCAATATATTTTTTATCTCAAAATTAAGTAGATTTTTAATCTAGATCGGATAGACTTTAGGATTGGTAATTTTTTTTAGGGAAAATTAGATAAGTGCCACTTCAAAATCACAAAATTAGAAAAATGCCACCTCAAAACAAGACCTTAGCATAATGCCACTCTAAAATTAATTTATTAAGATATTTGCCACTTCTACCGTATGAAACCTCTCCCAAATTCAGTATTTTGTTGTTTTGACCAAAATACCCTTATTTCCATTGTTTCTTATTTTCCTTTGTGAATCTCTCCCTCCATTCACGATGTTTCTGCCTCAACCGTCACAACAGAACCCTGGTGTCGCACGTGCTCCAGTGATAGCCATTACTCGATCGCCGCTGCTCCGTCTCTGTTCCACCGCCCCTTACTGCTCCGTAGTCGTTCCGCCGTCGCTCACGACTGAACCTTAGATGTCTTGTCGCAATAGCACCAATAGAAAGATTAAAGTAGAGGAGAATAATTAGACCAGGATTTATTTCATGTGTACATCTCCTCCCTTTGGTTTTTATGACGATTGTAAGCCATTTGTGACCCAATTTTGTGCCGAAAAGTAAATACTTGAAGCTAGATGCTTATGTATAATGTTATTCCCATTTTACTTTTGTTGTTCGTTGAATTGTAATGGACATGGAAATCAGTGAAGCTACTGGGAACCTAGGAGGTGTACTTCTAGTGAACATAGAAATTTGTAAACTAACAGTTTGCTTCGATTATTTGTCATAGAAATTAAAAATTTTGTCCCCATTTCAGTGTTCTTTTGTACCAGCAAAATTAATCTATGCAGTAACTAACCTGGTGCTAGTGTAGACAAATTGCAGTGCTGAAAGTATAGATTAGTATATTAACAAAAAAATTTACAATGATGAAAGTATAGCTAATACTAGTATAGATTTGGAAATGTATGTCTTTGCTTGTTCTCAATTGACTTACAGAAAAGGTTGGTACAGTGATACTGGTGCCATCGAAACGTAACAGTGCTGTTAAGGGATGATAAGGAACGAAAAAAATTTGCCTCTATCTCTTCTGTTTTTCTTTTCCTCTTTGGTGATTCGGCCATAGCGCAGTTCGTGGCACCAACTTTTCGACTCTGCTAACGATACAACACTCCATATCTGAGTTGTCGGCGTTCGTGGCACCGTTCGGTGTGGCCGGCGAACTCGGAGCAGTGGTGGGTTCGACCTTCTTGTGGTGCGGCCGGTATTGGGTAGGCTGTGTTGGTCCATATGTTTTACCGGTTAGGTCGAGGCTTGATTTGGAAGAGTTTGTACTGGTACGGTTAAGAAATTAGTATTATTTTTCTCTTTTTCTTGTACCAGATTGCCATTAATTACCAGTACATAATGGTATTAAGATACTAGGATATTGGTATTAGGTCTTGGCTAGGGTTCAAAACTAGTACCGATTAGGTCTAGTATTGTGACAAGCTATGTTTGAAACTTGGTATTGTTTTCATTTTTGGTTTGAAATGTTTTGTAAACTTTTTTTTCGGGGGTGATAAGGATCATCTCCGATATTCATCATCCCCATCATCCCCACGCGTTTTTCTATTTTTGGCTCTACGCGTTTTCTATTTCTGGAAATCACTCTGTTTCTCTCCCTGCTACGTACGCTCGTCCCCCTCTCATTCCTTCCGCGTGTGCTCCCCCTCCCCCTCCCCTCTCTCACAGACACTATATATTGACACTATATATTGATTATAATTGTTGAAGTTAATATATATAACTGTTGAAGCTAATATATATGCCAACTTCAATAATTTAAATATGCCCACTTCAAATATTAGATTCAACATTTAAATATGCCAAGTTCAACAATTATATATATTAACTTCAACAGTTATATATATTAAATTCAACAGTTACATATATAACATATTAACTTCAATAGTCACATATATAATTTCAACAGATACATATATAACTTCAACAGTTACATATATAACTTCAACAGTTACATATATTAACTTCAACAGTTACATATATAACATATTAACTTCAATAGTCACATATATAAGTTCAACAGCTACATATATAACTTCAACAGTTACACATATAACTTCAACAGTTATATATATTAACTTCAATAGTTACATATATAACATATTAACTTTAACAATTACATATATAACTTCAACAATACATATATTAACTTCAACAATTACGATATTGCCTTCAACATTTAAATATATTAACTTCAACAGTTATGAAGTGTGTAGAGAAAGAGGAGAAGGGTGGGGGGGACGGTGTACATGGGAGGGAGGAGGGGAGGAGGGGGAGGGGGGACGACGTATGTAGGAGGGAGGAGGAGGGAGGGGGACAGTGTACGTGGGAGGGAGGAGGGGACAGGGGCGGATACAGAGGAGGGGAAGGCGAGAGAGTGTATGCGTGAGGGAGGAGTTAGTTACGTATGCGAGTTAGTTACGTACGCGTGAGGATGATGGGGATGATAGAATCTGAAGGATGGTCCTAAGCAATTCTGTTTTTTTTATTATTAATGAAAATTGTCGACATTTTTTGGCCCTCAAAAAAACTTTGTTTGGTTACTGTTGTATCACCAGGTTTGCACATTTGAGAATAAATTTGTCCAATTAAGCATGTTTTTAAATGTTAAATCTTTTGTGACTTTAAGTTGATAACAAAGGTTTTTAAATGTTAAATATTCTCAGACATTTTATTTCATCATCTTCTTCTTCGAAAATAATAAAGATTGCTACAATCCATCTTAATCGAGCCGAATGAATAAAAAATAATTGATTGAGGCTGTCTTGCCTTCTAATGGCATCTCTCAAAGAAAAAAAATAATAAAATAAGAAAACTTAAATTAAAGATCATGTACAGGAGAAGCTACGTACATAAATTGGCTTCTAATTTCCTTCCATTACACCACTTCTATAGTTCTATTACACTGGTACGACAGTAAATGCAAAAATTATCAATTTCTGTTCAACACACGAAATGGGATGAAGTAACTTCTTTTTTCTCAAACGCAACAGTAATGTTGCAATTAATAAAAAAAAAGAGGAACTTAAAGAGGTCAAGCAAGGAATGCCAATGTAAGCTCCATCGTACATCTTTCTCCTCTTCTCTGTGCTATTTTCTTAAACGCCACCACCCACTTCCTCTGACACACAAAGACTGGCCCCAATCTTCTCTACTCTGATCTCCCTATTGGTGTTATCGCAACAAGCTATTTAGGGTTCTATCATGAGCAACGACGGAGTAGTAAGGGGCGGTGGAACGGCGACGGAGCAGCGACGACTTACTACCGACGGTCGCTGGCAGAGCACGTGTGATGCTAGGATGAGTTGTGACGGCTGAGGAAGAAATTATGAACGGAGATAAAAATTCAGAAAACAAATAATAAAAATAAGGACATTTTGGTCAATACAACAAAATATTGTATTTGAAAGAGGTTTCATACGATAGAAGTGGCAAATATCTAAATAAATTGATTTTAGAGTGGCATTATGCTAAGGTTTTATTTTAAGGTGGTATTTTTCTAATTTTGTAATTTTAGGGTGGCACTTATCCGATTGCCCCTTTTTTTTAAGTAGTATGAATATGTAATAATTAATTTAGGAGAAGGCATATAAATGTATATAGGAAAGAAGGAAAAGGGAGGGGGGGGGGGTGTGAGGTAGGAAGAATGGCAACATCTGAGCACAGTGGTTGCAAGCACTACACCGAAGGATGGATGGATCACTATTATTCATTTAC
Source organism: Rhynchospora pubera (assembly GCA_028095005.1). NCBI lineage: Eukaryota > Viridiplantae > Streptophyta > Magnoliopsida > Poales > Cyperaceae > Rhynchospora > Rhynchospora pubera. The sequence goes on from CM051459.1 coordinate 105,317,866, forward strand.
CCCCAGCAATCATTAATTACACAAAACATATGACTACACGAAAATCACTTTCCCATCTTTCATGAAAAGTTCCTTTCTTCTCTCCTCCTTTTTTCTTTTCCTAATTTTTTGTTTAAAAATAATGAAAGTAGTTTTGCTTTAATTCATGCAGAGAAAGAAACCATCAAATTAGTTGGTGGAAGGCCAAATCATGCAAAAGCAACCGACTCAATGAAGAAATTAAAGAGGGAGGGAGGGAGGACAAAATTGATCATAAAAAAAAAGGACAAGATTGTAGTTATCATCTACTTAAAGGCAGCTGCAACATGCACTGGGTGTAAATTACTAAACCTCTGCTGCAACTGTGCTGTAAGGATATAACGATACAAATTAAGCATTTACTTAGTTAAAAACAATCGATTGAAACGTTCGATTTCGACGGACATGAAAGCATGCATTATTGCCAATGGAACGATACTTCAAGACTTTAATCTCTTCACGTACCTCAAACATGCATGCGTACCATGTATCAGAATCTCTCAATCATCGTTTTATAATTTAATTCAATTTAATTTTAGTAGAAGATGGGTCTGTAAGTACCCTGTACCCGATTGACTTGTAGTAAAAGAAATTTGTCTAGTGATCAGTAATGGGTCTGTTCGGATAGTGTAACTAACCTGACCCCAACCCGGCCCGCCCCGCCCTGTCCGGAGCCCGTACTTTGTACAAATAATGTCAAGCAGGAATAATCTGCCCAAAAGATGATATAGCGAAATGAGGAACATTAATATAAACACATAGTACAATGCTTTACTATTTGAAAAGAATATAAATACATATAAATTCATATTATAATATCAGTTTTCATTTGTAATTCATACATTGATTCGTTCAAATTAACTGATGTAATGCAGTCCGACGGACGGGAAATGAATTGGGTTGAGGGGCAATTCTATATAAATCCATATATATGATAAGTTGTTGGCCCAATTTAAAAATTTTCCCATGAATTTGGATTCTCCTTCCGGACCTTCCCCTGGGAAGTGCGATGTGCCGACATGTTGATGCAGAGCATGCAGGACCAAAATTTCTCAGTAAAATAGTGTCCAAGATGTGCTGGGCTGGGCTGGGCTGGTTGATGCACAACATGCTGGTTGGTCCAATAAATCCCGGGTCGAACCGATAAACAAAAAAGCAAGTATACACAAAAATGAAAATTGATTACTGGCATCTGCAGTTTTGTCATCCCATACCATTACTAATCAGAAAGTAAACACATAAAATAGACAAGGTAAACATATATAGTTATCAAAGTGAATACATACAAACAAATAAGTTTAATAAAAGTAAGTTAAATGTGCATATAAAAATAAATGACAATACTTATTTGTCTGTAAGTGTTTACTACTTTACTTTGATCTTCTATATATTTATCTTGTCTGTTTTATGTGTTGATTTTGTGTTTAGGAATGACAAGAGATGACAAAACTACATAGGCATAGACAGTTATCATTTATGTTCCATATGCTGTGACAATATTTCATTTGCAATATGAGGCCTAAACAGATTCCCAAGTGGGCCTTTAAGCTAACTAAAATGGCTCATTTTAGGCCCATATAATTAAAAATTCTCGACCCAAATGGAGATGAGGCCTAATAAGGAAATTGTAGACATAAGTAGGTTTCCATTTAATAAGGAATTGATTAGTACCATCTATTATTTTACCATCACTGCCATCGCTAGCCAAGCGCTCCCCTCATCTCACTCTGCAAAACGCTCCCTTCTCCTCACCTAACGTGGGTATGCTCCATCTTCCTTCTATGCGTCCTTCCGTCTATCTCCCTCAACGGGCCCTTCTGTCTCTCTTCCTTCCCTTTCCCTCCCTTCTGCACACTTTTTTTTTTCTTCTTGTGCTTCAATTCTCTCTATTTTTCTTCTCCCTCTCTCTAAAATCTCATATAAAGTCACTCACTTTAGACTTGAGAAAGGAGTCAAAATTCCCTTTTATTCGTCCAAAATATGGACCATATACAGAGACCAAATGCAACATTTCATTTTTTCTTTCTAATTAATGCATCACAATAAGACTCATGTAATATATCTAATCATATAGTATATTTATATTGGGTGCGTTTGGATCGTTGGAAAAAAGAAGAAGAAGAAGGAAGAAGAAGAAAAAAAATTATAAACAATCCAAACTCTTCACAAAGTTACACACTTTCCAATACTTCTTCCCACTTCTTCCCTTCTTCCCTTCTTCCCACACCTATCCAAACGCACCCATTAATTTAATTCTCATAATTATATTAATTGTGTTGAAATAAAATATTATCAACAACTTGACTAATATTTATTGACTAGACATAGTATTAATTAAGTTTCATATGTTTTTTTCAATAACTAATTATAATGATATTTATAATTAATCATTTAACATATATATAGATTTGCTATGGTGAGTCGCGTTCAAAAATTCCTAGATTTAGTTCAAAATGACCGATTCAAACCGTCCAATACGATGTTCCTATTGAAATCTCTACGAGGACCAAATTTTATATTTTTTTTTGAAAATTTTAAGTATTTTTTCGGATTTTGAAAAAACTGATATTTTTGAACCGTTCAGAACAAATTAGATTAACGATTTTTTAAAATTTTAAAAAAATACTTAAAAATTTCGAAAAAAATATAAAATTTGATTTGCATGGAGATTTCAATAGGAAGATTGTATTGGACGGTTTGGATCGGTCATTTTGAACCTAATCTTAGAGTTTTGAGCGCGACTCATAGACCTCTCGTGAGTCGCGACTCATAGACCTCTCGTGAGTCGCGACTCACCATAGCAAAACTATATATGAGTTAAAACTATATATGAGTTTTGCTACGGTGAGTCGCGAGTCTCTGGTGAGTCACAATCTAGACCGTCCGATCCGTTTCAAAAATCGTGCTGGATCTTTCCGTTCCGTCTCTTTTTTCTCTCTGTTTCCATCTCTTTCTCTTACTTCGTGTCTCCCTCTCTAAAAATCGAAATAGATCTGAGAGCTTAGCGCCTCCTCAAACCCTAGAGAGAGTGGATCGAAGAGCCTGTCCCGTCTATCTCCCCTCCGCAGCTCTTCTCTCGTCATCAACGCCTCAGAGAACCTGCTCCGTCTTCTCTCCTTCGCAATTTTTTTCTCGTCATCAATGCCTCAGCTCTTCTCTCGTCCTCTGTGTTGCCTCCTCTTTCCTCTTCACGGTTGAATTAATTGTTAGGGAGAATCAAGCTGCTACTTTTATTCAGACGACTTTTCAAACTTTCCCGGTACTTGTTTATGGCATCTCTTTATTTCATAACTAGAGGGGAATATCGAGCTTCGCTCGATCTTGACAACCTCTATTTTTCTCAATCCAAAATAAATTGATTGTCATTTGTATGATTATTAGAAAGGCACAGAAGAAAACTTATCTATGAAAGATCACTTTAATTTCTCAAACAATGATATATGTAGGATTCATATTTTGCAAAAAAAGGTATTAATTGCGTTAAAGATTGTAGTAATTTTTTTTCAAAAATAATAAATAAAGGAATCAAAAAAGGCAAAAAAGAATAACAAAGAATTAATTGCATTAATTAACGATGGTTGGAATTACAAATTACATGTCTGGCTCGGTTCCATTTTCTTCAAGAAAAAATACCGTTTAGAATGATGCAAAGATATGGATGAGAAATTATATACAAAAATATTACATACCATTACCATCTAATTAGGCACTCCATTTCGGAAGGCTAAACGTTAATGTTATAATAGCTAAATAAATGATTCATTCAACCTAACCGAGACGTCCTCTCTGTTGTCATTGGTTCAAATCATTCGTTGGAGAATAGAGAAAGACACTGGACAATTACCACTAAAAAGAGTAAAAAACATGCAACTACTGTCCAGGCTTAGCAACATAACTGTTATCGATTTAGCGGATAGGAAATTCTCTGGACCAATACCGGCTTCACTTGGTCCGCTTCAGAACCTGCAAACATTAATCATTTACATTGTCATGCTAACTGGTTCGATACTAGCTGAGCTTTGTAATTGTTCTTCCATGGTTTAATACATCTCTATGAAAATATTTGCAGTCCCATGCTAACCGTTCACACTACCATGCACTGTCCCCTTTCTCTTTGCCCAGCTTACAAAACTTAATTATAAATTTATTGCTATGGCAAAACTCACTTGCTGGGCTGATACGGGCTGATACCTGATGTCTTCCAGCGACTCATTTCATTACAATCAATAGATTTCTCTATCAATTCCATATCGGGCGCAATATCAACCTCAATCGGTATTTTATCAAACCTCCAAAACCTCATGTTATGTGATAACAGCATCTGGTTCATTTCCACCTTCTCTTACAAACTCATCTTCTCTTAGATACAAACCAAATATCTAGCTAATGCCGGCTGACCATAGAAAATTGACATCTCTTAATAGATAATTCAGAGCAACTGACCTTGCATATGGGATTGCCACTGATGGAGAAGCAACGACGATCATGAGAGAGGCGCCGATATAGATTGTGGTTTCGCCACTGTACACATTGTTGTTGGTGCAAATTGAACAAAAAATCGGATAATAAGAAATTGTAAATGGAATAAAAAAAATAGAGTTACCAGATTGTGCTAGACGCTGTCCTTAAGTGTATTCAGTCTCAACGTGCGACATGAACCGCAATTAAGATAATCTGGGGTTGTCACTTGATCATGGAAGCGACTGATAAAAGCCTCCAAAAATATATATGTCCAGCAGAAATATTTTGAATATATTTGTAAATAGACTTCAGAATAGAATTAAGGAAATATTGGAGAGGAATATTTATATAGAAAATTACTCGATCACTTTTCCTCGGATTGTGCCAAATGAATTTGTTTATATAGCCAATTGGATAACGGCAAATAGAGCACCAAATAATTTCAATACTTATTAGGCCAATTACTCTTACGACGGGTGGAAATTAAATGAGTAATCAGGTATTGATTGATGCAAATGTAATTGTGATATTCATTAGGTCATTGGTCATATGAAACAGTTCCAGCGTATGACATTGATTAACAAATTTATTAGGTAAATGAAATTAAAACGGAAATATTAATTAAATAGAAATAAAGAATGATATGGGACAAATCCAACGGAACAATATAGAAATGTATTGATTGAATTAAATGGATATTTTAAAACATAAATTTGACGAAAATGAATTTCATGATTAGGTATTTATTAATATAGCTCAAACGAATTTTCATAGAATATGTTTTGATGAATTTTGAATTTTCCAAACTATATTTCCAACAATTGCAAGCTAACAATTTTGCCGCAATTAAAAGTAAATACACATCTCCAATCATCTCAAGTGTGGATGGATGAAAGCCAATTTCTCTGCCGCTATTCTTCATTAATTTCTCTCGAAGAAATTTCCTGAAATCGGCTAATAACCCCACATTTGAGATGATTGGAGAGGCGTCGGTACATGAAGAGGCACCGGTATAGGAATAAAAATCAAAACATATATTAATTGGCAGAATTAGATCCGACTTCGAACACTATTCGCGACAGTTCTTCGCACAGTAACTGGATCTGTACCGTTCATTTCGTCTCCCTTTATACTGGCCTTCTGCTTCCGATCAAGTTGTTGCCTTCCGTCTGATCTACTTCTTCTGGAGAGTCCTTTCTTGGTCGCCTCAATTTGCTGCCTCCCATTCATTCTCTCTCCTTCTGTCTCCAAGATGTCATCGCCCATGTGGGCTGTGTACGGCCGTTCTTTGGAGCGTGGTCGTGGTCCGTGCGGCGATCTCTCTGTGCCGTGTCTCCTTCTACTGTGCTCTTCACTTGCGGTCTACTAACTGGCTTTTCATTTCTGTGTGGTTGCGCTAGGTCTTATGGACCGCCGATCTGAGGTATGCGGCTATCCTACTACTTTTTGGTGGTCTCCGTCTATTCTTTTTTATTGCATCCCTCTTCTATTCTCCAACCATTCAGTATTTCGCAATATGCGCCTCTCTAATATATTCTCTTGCCTTCTTCTTTGTCTTTTTTCTGAGATTGCTTTGCTTTGGTAAAATGCTGCGTTTTCTTTTTCATTTTGCTTTTCTTCTTCGTACTATTATTGTTTTTTTTACCAGTTTGTTTTCGTTGATTGAAGAAAGGTTCTCGAGATTTACGGTGGCAACGATTAAGATTCTTAATTATGTTCCTTCTGCCATTGAAGACGTCAAAAAGCTTAGAAAGGCATTCCAAGGTACTATTCTCTCTTCCTCTCATGTCTTTCATTTTTTTTTCTGAGCAGGTTACGAGGGAAAAATAAAAATCATGAATATGAAAATTGTATGTCGTTTTCTAAAAACATACTTGTCATTTTGTATATCGAATTTGTTCTTTTGGATGACTCTTATAATTTTGTGAGTAAAGACATTTATTCAATTAGATGGTTTGTTGATTTGATCAACAGACATTTTAGAAATTTGAAAAGCAATTACTGTTGGAAATAATTTGTATAGGATGGGGGCCGATGAGAAGGCCGTGGTAGCCGTATCAGCACACAGAGATGCAGTACAAAGGAAACAAATTTAGATTGCATATGAAGAACAATACAGAGAGCAGCTCTTAAAGAGGATTAAACCAGAAATCTCATGAAATTTTGAGGTTTATTACATATTTTAATCCTATCTAAAATGCTGAGGTTTTTGTGCTATGCTCAAGTCATTGATTTTTTTTCTCTGTTTTGTAGCCTTCAGGAGTGTTGTCTCGCGGATTGGTGTTGTGGATTCTTCTTTGTTGTTGTCTGTGCTACTGGATCTTTGTTTGATTCTGCTTGGTTTTGCCCAGGTGACTATTTAGTTTCTTCTGAATTTGGTGAGTGTTCTCTGTCATTCTGATTATTGGTTGATACCATCCTTGATTGAGGATTTTAGGTTCATCATTATAATTAATGTACAGTTATTAAGGACCTGGTCGTGCTTCTTCTCCATTTGCCTTTTATTCTTTCATTTAGAACCATTTGTGGTTGCCTTGAATAGAACCTACAGTTAAACCTTTTTTATGTTCAAAATGTTCTTGAACAATCACATTTTAAGTATTGCATGGGTACATAAATTATGGCCAAATTGAGAATATTTTGAAATACTTTTGTTAGGTGTAAATGTAATGTTAATCCGGACACAATTCAAAGTAATTATGTATGAACTATTGTACTGATTAAACTCTTAATTAATGCTCATGGTCATAAGGAGGATGAGCTATTTTGATGTTCTTCTTTTCTGCTTTAATATCTGAAACTAAGACATGAAGCGTTTTGCTTTCATATCTGAAACTAAGACATGAAGCGTTCTGCTTATATCTAAAACTAAGACATGAAGCGTTCTCTTTAATTTAGGTGACGTGGTATTTCAAATATTGATGTTCATATGAATGATAAGTCAGGTGCGCAATCTTCCTTTGTTGAGTCAAAGAAGCCTGCACAAAACAGGTCTTTTACATGCAATTCAGGTCCTCTAATTCAGTTAGACATAAATAGTACATTAAAGTTACACCGTTATAATAATAATTCACTTCTATATCATATTTCTTAGGAATTGGTTTCACTGTAGAAAAGGGCAGCAATTGTACTGGCTCCATTCATTTGGAATACAAGTATTCAGGCACCTTGGTTGTTATCGAGCAAAAGATTAAAGGAAGATGGTCCTTAAAAAAATATTAACTTATTATCGAGCAAAGGAGTAAAGGAATATAGTCAGCGTAAAATTTTGTTTTTACCATAATTTTTTTTAAACAATCGAGGGATTGGTGTAGCTCATTATGGTGGGGAAAATTGCATTTTTTTTTTCCTACTAGGGTTTCATGTCATTCTTGCCATGTCAATAGTTAGTAGTTGCTACCTTTTTTATTATCAGTCCATTGTTGGCTTATCCACTTTCCTCCCTTTCTCCTTTTTTATTGCATGATCATGATTTAGGGTTATCTGATTATGACAGTTTCTGTCTTATTGAAATTAGAAATCATGTTTAGGATTCCTGCCATATCTATATTTTTTATGCAGTTTGTGTGCCTTTTTTTTGTTCCCTCTCCTTTTTTTATTAAGCCGTAGATAAAGATAAATAGTTTCATATTTCTTGGACTGTGCTATTGATGCATTGTACCAATAACAGATCTGTTTTTGTTTTAAACCTTATATATGTGATATAAAGTCCAACCTATTTGTTTGTTAGTCTTATTCGATTAAACCGCTATTTACAGAGGATGATAATGTGCTTAGAAAAGAGAATGTGTTAGTTTGGTGTATGAAAAACTCTCAATAGAGATAATCCGAAAGTACAGTCTCCAATTCCATACCATCGATGGATGTCTTGATTCAGGTAATCTACAGTAATACCTCATTACTGGTCTTTTCTGAGCCAATTTCGTGCTTAACCTTGCAGAGACATGCTCCACAAGAGAATAGATTGACGATCTTTCAAGCATGTACTGAGTTGCTCATATAGGTACACAATGAAGCTAGAAAATAGATCATTCTTTCTTTTTTCTTTTTGAAAAACACCACTTTGATTGTAACTTATTATATAGTACTATTATCCTTTGTGTGTATAACAGTATAAGTTCAGCATTGGGTGTCCAATATTAATATGGTTAGCAAAAAAAAAAAACTGTAGTTATAATCGTTTAAAGAATATTAGAATTATCGTCTCTCTTTTACTGGTATTGTTTTTTTATGAAAAATATTATCTATAATTCGAAATTTTCATTTCTCATTTTTTTACAACATCACTTTCCAATGTTGTTGTCATGGATATGCATATTGGTATTGGTACCTAATTATTGTTATTATTTTTCTGCTTTTCTAAATCCTCAATATCAGTTTTCTTACTTTGTTTTGTCTTCAAAATGCCTTTGTAAAATGTTAGACTCTCTTCCTTTCTCAACCACGCTGAGGATGGAATTCAAACAAAGGCTATTAACAGGTCTAGAGAATATCTGGAACTCTGTACATATCTTGAATTCAGGTACTGCCATATGATTTAGTTGTTAACAACTTGATATCGCTGGTATAGCAAATTGGACATTCATAATAAAATCAAGCTCATTGTATTCCTTTGTCCTGGTATAGGGCAATTTAGTTCTACCAATTTCTTAGAAGTAAGTTCAGGATAATCCAAAGTTACATTTTTACCTTCCATTTTATTGCTGATTGATGACATCCAAAAGTTGGAAAATATCAAGTTAGGATGGATTTTTCCCATGTTACTCACTTGAGCAATTTTTTGATTTGAAGTGATATTTCTGAATTTTATAATCATGCTAATTCCTTACCCGGCCTTTATAGTTAGGCTGACCTAACCGGTTAGTTTAATTGAGATTTTAATTCAACAATGACATGTACATCCTATTGTAATAATTTCGATTTTTATTATGATTGCATTTACTTTTCTCATTAATAATACCATGCGTTTCATTGGCCTCACACACTTACAATTCATGAACGTGAAAGTCTTCAAAATAGCAAGAACCATGAGTAGAGGTTGCTTAGAGCACAATTGACATGAAAAAGCTTTTGATATTTATAATGTTTCAATATCTTTCATCTTATTTTTATTTTTTTTTCATAATTTATCAATATGCACTATGGTTAACTATGGTTTGTAGATGTAATAAAGTAAACTACAAAATAAAACTACTATAATAGTAAAAAAAAATTAAAAAAAAAGATGAGAGAAAAAAATAGGTCGCGCAACGCGCGACGAAACCACTAGTTTATCGTAGAGAGAGTATGGTGTTTGTAAAAACTCACGATTTGACTGTTATTTGATATCTCCGTGGACCATGAGGCGACTTTACCTAATAATTTCCATCAGGAGACGGAGAGGGGAGATCCACTCCAAGATCGAGAGCAAGAGGAGAAAATTCCTTCAATTAGATAAAATAAATTTTAAAAATTGCAGCACATTAAATAGCCAGACTCGATTAGGAGGAAATGAATAGAGAACTAATATATAAACGGAGCTTATCAATTTCTAGGGCTTTCTCGTTTCGTCGATCTGTTAGAGCAAATAAGGACGAACGTAGGGATGAGGTGGGTTATGAGGGGCTGAACTTGTTCTACGGGAGGAGGAGGAGGAGGAGACGAGCGAAAATGCAGAGTAGGAGCCAATGAATGAAATTAGACAGGATAGGGGTCGCATGTTTGGAAAGGGAAGATTGTGCCAGGTTTTAACACCAAAGGATGAGCCGGGTCAAATTAAAGGACTCTAGTCATTGACAACAAAATTGTCTACATAGTTGCTGTCGTAAAAATCAGAGGAAATTCAAACTAAGAAATGAACGAAAATAAAATTAATTGCCGTGTCGGCCTACATTTTAACAAAGCAATTAGGATACCCACTGGTAAAATCAGTCATATATCCCTTCAATCTTGTCTAATTGGAAATATCCCCTCCAATCATTAATTTTGGATATATACCCCTCTAATCTTAATTGCTATAGATATTTACCCTTCTACATTGATTTTTAGTCCAAAAACTATTTGCATTTTTAGTCCAAAAACTATTTGCATTTTAGTCCAAAAACTATTTGCTAAAGATATTTACCATTCTACATTGATGCTATGGATACAGGGAAATTAAAAGAAACGAACACTTTCGTTATTTGAGAATGCAAATAGTTTTTAGTGTTTCCTCAAATAAAAACGATTTACTGGGAAAGCGACCCTGGATCCCTCAAATAATTTTTGGTGTCCTCTCTTATTAGTTATAACTTATTTGCAAATTGTGCAATATCGTACTCAATTTATTATTTCTTTTCTATTTGACTCAAGTCGATTGAACTTTTTGTTTTTATTTTTTTCTATTGGGTTTCGATGCCTTCAAGACCCAGTATCAACGTCTTGGTATTTGTTTCCTCATGGTGTAAAAATTCTACCAAATATTATATGTTGAACAAACGAACCATGATAATGTCAGAATCAAAGCACTAAATACGAACAAAAAAAATGACGATATTAATTTAGTCTAAAATCTATTTCAGCACTTTCAAGATTTACAATTTCATGTTGATTGAACTAAATTTTCTCATTGAAGGGTGAGTGGATATATTACAAGACAGTTTTTACTGCACACTTTGCCACAGAAGATCCAGGCCTACTATATAACAGAATACAGTTCGCTCAGGATTAGCATTAAATACATTAGCATTAATTGTAATCTGTTAGTCTGTTAATTACAGTTTTCAGCATTCTTTCTATAAATAGATACCTCTGTAAACATTGTAAATCAGATTGAGAAATATACAAATTCAGATCTATTACCGTCTCCTCTTTACATTCTTCTCTTTACATGGTATCAGACCTAGAATAGCCATTAATGGCGCAAATCTCCGATCCTCCTCCTTCACCCTCCTCCGATTCAACCACGATTCATCCCTCTAATACCTCAATTATACCTCTCACCATCCCAATTTCTACCAAATTGAGCAATACTAACTATCTCACCTGGAAATCCCAAATCCTACCCCTTCTTCATGGCTATGACTTGATGAAGTTCATTGAATCACCAGCCCCAAATCCTACCATCTCTACAACTACTGGTCACATTGTGAATCCAGAGTACATCAATTGGCGTCGTCAAGACCAGCTTCTGCTAGGATGGCTCAGATCCTCTTTATCTGAGTCCATTCAAGCTCAAAGTGTGTCATGCTCCACCTCTATGTAGATCTGGTCTTCTATCCAAACGATCTTCTCTGCTGCTTCTCGAGCTAGAGTCACAAATCTGAAAAAACAAGTTCAGATCGCCTCCAAAGGCTCTCTCTCTTGCTCAGATTATCTACAGAAGATGAGGCATTTAGCTGATGAGCTGGCATTTGCTGGTTCACCTTTGTCAGATGATGAACTCGTATCAGCAACTCTCACTGGTCTTGGATCTGTTTATCTTCACTTCGTCATAGCTGTTAGCACCTCCTTTCGCAATGACTCTCTCTCCTTCTCTGACTTCATGGTATGCTTCTCACACATGAGTCTGTTTTGCAACAACAAGACATACACTCCACTACATCAACTCCATCAGCCTTTCAAACAGGCAAAATGACATTTTCCAACAACAATGTCAGATCCAATAACACTAATTCCAACTTCTTCACATCTTCGACTGGCTTTGACAACAACAGATCCCATGTTAACAAGCCAACCAACAACCCACCCAATCAAAAAACTCAAAATCAAACCAATTCAGCTGCCAAAGCACCTTGTCAGATCTGTGCCAAACCCAGTCATACTGCCAAAACTTGTTACTTTCGTTATGAACGAGATCCAGCCTGGAAACCAAGGCCCACTCGCCAGGCTTTCAATGCACAGATTCAACAACCATCTCCACAGCCAGCTGACTGGATCATTGACTCAGGGGCAACCAATCATGTAACTAATGACATCAACAATCTGTCATCATTCTTTGCCTATAAGGGATCTGATGCCCTCCAAATTGGTAATGGCTCTGGTCTTACTATTTCAAACATTGGTTTTACCACATTATGCCTCAGCAATTTGTCCATCAGTTTAACTGACATTTTACATGTACCATCATTTTCTCAAAACCTAATCAGTTTATCAAAACTGATAACTGACAACCCCTCACTCAGTGTTACTTTTTCTCATGGTGTATGTGAAATTAAGGAGCACCACACCAAGACAACCATACCACTACTTAGCAGTCAAGGACTCTTTCTTCTACATGCTTCTCCACCTCAGGCTTTTCTTGGTGTGCGTGCTTCTGCAAAAGTTTGGCATGACAGACTGGGACATACCTCACATTCAACTACAATGCATGTTATCAACTCTTTTTCCTTACCTTTTAGTTCAAGTAAATTGAATATATGTCATGATTGTAGTTTGGCAAAATCACATACTTTACTGTTTCATCTTTCTTCTCATTCTGTTACTGCTCCTCTTGAGATTTTGTAATCTGATGTATGGGGCCCATCACCTCTTGTGTCAAATAATGGAAACAGATTTTATGTGATCTTTGTTGATGAATTCTCACGCTTCACTTGGATATACTTCTTAAAGAACAAAAGTGAAGTTGTACACATCTTCTCCAAATTCAAAGAACAGTATGAAAATCTACTTGAAAAAAAAATCAAAATCTTGAGGACTGACAATGACACAGAATACAAACCTCTCACAAAACTTTTTCCCCAAATAACCTTCCAAACAACTTGTCCTTATACTCCACAACAAAATGGACTCTCTGAAAGAAAACATAGACATATTGTTGAATTGGCTCTTTCAACTATGTCTCGAGCTGCCATACCACAAAATTTTTGGGATGAGATATTTTCTAGCATTGTTTATATCATCAACAGATTGCCATCCTCTTCCACATCCTCTATTCCCTATACTGCCTTATTCAACAAAATTCCTGATTATTCATTCCTTAAAATACTTGGGTGCATTTGCTTCCCTCACACAAAGCCATACAATTCAAACAAGCTTGAGCTCAGGTCATTGCCATGTGTATTCCTTGGATATGCCAACTCACAAAAGGTGTACAGTTGTTTCCATCAACCAACTGGAAAAAATTTTGTTTCTAGAAATGTGCAATTTGATGAAGAAGTGTTCCCCTTCAAAGTGCATGCTGCATCTTCTTCTTCTCTCTCTCCTGGGAGCACTACTCAACCATCTCAGTTGATGTTGTTACAATCACCTCAGCCATCAATACCTGTCACTGATACCTCACCTGATACCATTGCTACAACTACAAATGATGAGTCTGAGACCCCACCCACTATCACTGATGCATCACCTACTTCTCAACAATTGCCTCAAACTTCTTCTCTCAACAACAGCAGTACCTTGCCTGTTGTTCACTCCCAGGTCATACTCCCCCAAGAAGATACATTGCACAATGTTGATACAATTGTCTCCACTGTTGTTCTTTCTACTCCTCCACCTCACAAGAACCACCCACCGTCTACTCAACATCACACCATGGTTACTAGAACCAAAGATCAAACAAGGAAGTCAAAATCATTCACTGATTTTGTTGCCTACTCTACAACTCTGAGTACTGAGCCCACTTGTTTTACACAAGCTAACAAAATCAAAGAATGGAGAGAAGCTATGTCAGCTGAGATAACTGCTTTAGCCAACAACAAAACTTGGCAGTTAGTTCCTTCTCCTTCCCATCAAAAAATAATTGGCTGTAAATGGTTTTACAGGATCAAACAAAAACCTGATGGCTCAGTTGAAAGATTCAAAGCAAGATTGGTAGCCAAAGGGTTCAATCAAGAAGAAGGGGTTGACTTTTTTGATACCTTCAGTCCTGTAGTGCGTCCCACAACAATCAGTTGGTCTTATCATTGGCAATCTCATCAAATTGGAGAATCAGGCAACTTGATGTACACAATGCCTTCTTACATGGTGACTTGCAAGAATAAGTTTTCATGTCTCAACCTTCAGGGTTCATTGATCCATCTTATCCAAATCATGTATGTCTTCTCACTAAATCTCTCTATGGCCTCAAGCAAGCACCTCGTGCTTGGTTTCAAAAATTGAGCTCAGCTCTTATAGCTATTGGTTTTGTAGCTTCTAATTATGACCCCTCTTTGTTCATTGCTCATTATAACAGTCATACACTATTCATTTTAGTGTATGTTGATGATATTCTAGTCACTGGAAGTGATAATCAAATGGTTAACACATGTATTGAACAACTGCAACAAAAATTTGCTGTCAAAGACCTAGGAGACTTGAGTTTCTTCCTGGGAATAGAAGCTATCAAACAACAAGGGGGCATACTTCTTACACAAACCAAATATGTCACTGATCTGCTCAACAAAACAAAGATGATTCATGCTAAACCTGTCACTACACCTATTGCTACTTACATCACCTTATCAAAGGACATTGGTGATCCCTTTGCTGATCCTCAATTATACAGAAGTGTTGTAGGAGCACTTCAATATGCAACACTAACTCGACCTGACATTTCATATGCTGTAAACAAGCTGTCACAATTCATGCACAATCCTCTCGATACTCACTGGAATGCAGTAAAAAGAGTTTTGAGATATCTTTGTGGCACATTAACCCATGGTCTATTCATACATTCCTCTTCCTCAGCCACACTACATGCATACAGTGATTCTGATTGGGTTGGCTGTCCTGATGACAGACGCTCAACTTCTGGTTTTTGTATATACTTTGGAAGAAATCTAATTTCCAAAAAAACAAGTGACGGTCTCTAGGTCGAGTACTAAAGCAGAATACAGAGGTTTAGCCTTGACATGTGCAGAAATTCTACGGCTTCAGTTTCTATTGACTGAATTACACATCAAATTGGATCAACCACCCATTCTATGGTGTGATAACATTGGGACTACTTTTCTAGCAGCTAACCCCATGTTTCATGCTAGAACAAAGCACATTGAAATTGATTATCACTTTATGAGAGAACGTGTGGTCACCAAACAACTCAATGTACAGTTCATTTGCTCAAAGGATCAGCTTGGTGATGTTATGACAAAACCATTATCTACAGCTCGGTTCAATTTCTTGAGAGACAAACTCAATGTTGTTTCACCAACATTGGTTTGAGAGGGGTGTATTACAAGACAATTTTTACTGCACACTTTGCCACATAAGATCCAGGCCTACTATATAACAGAATACAGTTCGCTCAGGTTTAGCATTAAATACATTAGCATTAATTGTAATCTGTTAGTCTGTTAATTACAGTTTTCAGCATTCTTTCTATAAATAGCTAGATACCTCTGTAAACATTGTAAATCAGATTGAGAAATATACAAATTCAGATCTATTACCGTCTCCTCTTTACTTTCTTCTCTTTACAGGATAATCTTTAATTTGGTGCAATCCTTCCATTGGCATTTGAAGGGAACATGAGGGGCAGGATGACTCCAGCGATTGTCCATTGAAAATAATTTTTGCTTATAATTTCTTTTGATATTGTATTTCTAATGTTTATGTTATCGTAATTCTTATCAATTCGTTGTATACTCAAACTCAGGAAGAAGATGAATGGACGGAAGGGGTAAGGGCACTTTAGTCAAAAAATTGTGAAATTGATTTTTTTAATAAAAATATAATGAAATTTATGGAAAAGGGTATATATCCATAGCAATTAAGATTAGAGGGGTATATATCCAAAATTAATGATTGGAGGGGAATATTTCCAATTAGACAAGATTAGAGGGGTATAGGACTGATTTTCCCTTATTTATAATACTGATGCTTTGTTATGTATCTTTTACATTATTTCAGTATGTTGCTGGTCTGAACTGCTTTGCGGCATGTATGGTTACTGGACCACTTTTTATCCATATTAGGATATTTTGTTTTGCTTTGCTCGTTTGACACTTCAATGATTTATTGCAATGTTCATGTGTCATTGCATAATTTTGGTTTAAGCTTCTGTTGAATTCGGTTCACATTTGAGTGCACCAATCCACAAAGTTACAAAAAAATTATTGAAAATTTAGTTCCGTTTTGCACCAACTCCTTTCGGTTCACATTGGATACGAGCGAAGGTACTGTACTCCCTGTATCAGTAGCAGCAGTGAAGGTACCATGTGCTAATTTCATGTGTTATGGTACTAATTTCATGTTATTCAAATTTCCAGGTGTTGTACTAATTTCAGCAACAGCCGTGAAGGCCAAGAAATATATATTTGATCCTTGAAAATGTAGACAAATTTGGAGATAAGTGAAGAATCAGAATAGCAACAGCAATGCTATGATAAATTTCTGTTTTGAATTTATTTAAATTTCGCTTGTAATTTTAATCATGTACTACTTTCTGTTTTTAAATTGGAAGATACTAGTTCATGTTATGTTAATTTCTAAGATACTAGTTCATGTACTAATTTCTGTTTTGAATGGATCCGTGATCATTTGAATTCTTTGTTTATTCCTTAATTTGATTTCTATTCATGTACTAATTTCTATTTCTGCTCAATGGGTGCGTTTGGATAGGTATGGGAAGAAGGGAAGAAGGGAAGAAGTAGAAAGAAGTATTGGGAAGTGTGTAACTTTGTGAAGGGTTTGAATTGTTTATAATTTTTTTTTCTTCTTCCTTCTTCTTCTTTTTTCTTCCAACGATCCAAACGCACCCAATATGTGTACTAATTTGAATTCTTGTTATGTGCTTGAGTTGGTCATAACAGCTTCTAGGCATAATTTCTGTGTACCCTGCGTTTATATTGTTTACTAATTTCTGTGTACCATGAGCTTATACTGCTCCTAGTCATAATTTTAATTATGTATGTACCACTTTTTTCTTTTTTATCTATTGTTTCGGACAGCAACATGTAATCTGACAATGAATCTTTGACTCCGTTTGGATGAGCCCTAGGAATAAGAGAATAAGATAATAAGGAAGTAAATTTATTATAAACAATCCAAACTTTTCACAAAGTTACACACTTTCCAATACTTCTTTCTTTATTCCTCTTATTCCCACACCATCCAAACGGAGCCTTTGTGATGTATGTAGATTTTTCACTGTAATTTATGTCTGTAATCTTTTTAGATGTTTCACTGTTATATTTAGATGGGAACCAATGCGTCCATCATAATATACAATTCACTTTTATTACAAATGTGTCCATCATAAAATGGGGAACCAAGCATGGAGTTACTTTTAAAGCTGTTGGTACCTGTTGATACATTGGTACCTTGTTTTTACTTTTAAAGCTGTACCAAGCATGGAGTTAACTGGCAATGGATTGTATAATTTAGCATTTTTGGAGTTTGTTTCAGATAGTACATTCTTATGTTTCAAAAGCTAACTAAATAACATAGACATATTATAACATAGAAATTAACGGTGCTCGTCAAATTAACATTGAAATAGAAGTCTGAGCTTCTAACAAACAGAAATAGGAGTCTAAGCTCGTCAAATTAACATAGAAATAGAAATCTGAGCTCCACAAATTAATAGTGCTCAAAATAACAAACATAAATAGAAATTAACATGAAATAGAAGTCTGAGCTTCTCAAACATACATAAAATAGAAATTACCATGAAATTAACATGCTCCTCAAACATGCTATCTGTCTCCAATGCCATCTGATTCTTCACTTATCTTCAAATTTGTCTGCAAGTATTGATAGCAGTCAATGCAACCTCTTACACGGCATTCATATTCCTGTACCAGACAATGTTGCTGAAGTCTTTAAAACTATTTGGCACTGTCCAGGGTTGCTTCCTGGAGTGTGCTTGTTTTTATGGAAACTGATGCTTGGTGCCCTGCCTCTCAAGGGGTACATGCACTACGGGAAAAAGGACCTTCTGTAACGGGACTTCTGTAATGGTTTTTGAAATAACCGTTACAGAATAGTGAGGAAAAACTGGCGCCACAAATCTGTAACGGTTATTATTTAAAAATCGTAATAACATTTCCGTCATGGATGAGAAAAAAAGTGCATCCACCTTCTGTAACGGTTGTTCGGTAATAACCGTTACAGATTTCTTATATTCTGTAACGGTTATTATACGACAACCGTTACACAAAAAATAAAAAAGAAAGAAATTAATAATAATCTTATGTAACGGTTATATATAAATAACCGTTACAGTATCTCTCTAAGTCTGTAACGGTTATTAGGAAATAACCGTTACAGAAAGGCAAACATTTTTTATTTAATGATTCTGTAACGGTCATTGGTTAATAACCGTTACAGAAATGTTATGTATTTAGCTAGGTCTTCCTCATTAAGTCTCTCATTCCTAGCCGCACTTCCTTTCTCTCTTCTTTTCATTTATTGCGATATCCACTTTCACTCCAAAAAATAGCAAAAAATTTGTAAAAATTCTGAAAAAATAATAATTAGAAAGAGAACAAGAAGGAGAGCAGATTTGAGGTAAAAAAACAAAAAAATTGAACCGTATTTTTTTATATTTTTTTCTTATTTTTTTCGGTTTTTTCATGAGAACGAGAGCAAATTCAACGGATCGATCGAAAGAACGAGAAGGAGAGCAGATTCAACGGATCGAAAGACAAGAAGGAGAGCAGATTCAACGGATCGAAAGTCATGCTTCGACTGGATGTTTGGAACCGCGGCGAGGATAATATCTTCGGTATTTTCATAAACTCCTCTTTTTTCATATATATGCGATTTTTGTTAACTGCCTTTTTTTCTTTTTCTTTTAAGTTCTAATTGACAAATAACTGTAATAAGGCTAAGTTCATAAATAATTGAGCTAAATAACAAAGGATTATTACGGTTGACAAACAATGCAATTTACATTGGCTGACAAACAATGCAATTAAGCAAAATTCCATATTGCTATTTTGGTTGATGCGCATGAACCAAATTACAAAAAAAAAAAGTTGCCTGTTGGCCACAAATGTCAAATGTCAATAGAAACCTTTCTACTCAAGAGCAATTTATATTGTTTCAAGCTTGATTCTATATCTAAACATCACACAATTTTGATTAACAGTACAACAAACATACATCTAAATATCACACAATTCTAATTAACAGTACAACAAACATACAAGTTTAACTTGAAAGGGAAACCACCACTAGAGCTTGTAGAATTTAAAATAAATAAATAACTGAGAAGTAAAAAAACAGCAGCATCTAGGTAGAGGATGTGTCATCAGTGGAGCCATTGCTCTTCTTTGCTGCTTCCTGCTTCTTTGCCAAATCCATGAAGGTTTTTTCCATGTCTGTTTTCAAGTCAGTCCAATTATTGAAAAAGTTAAATGTATATTTATGTAAAGATTATACAAGGATAAACAAAATAAAGATCTTATAATACACGTAAAGAATGAAATGAATTTAAAGAATATGATCCTTACATAATCACAAGTCAGTCCAATTTGAATTATTGTAGAGCTATTCTCTAAACTAGGATTTATGTATTCTCTAAACTAAAGAAGCTATTTAGGGCTTCTGCACATATTGTCTAGAAAGAAGCTATTCTCTAAGCTATTTAGGACTTCTGCACATATTGTTACTAGAAAGAAATGTGATTGTAGAGTTACCTTCTGTGGGGAATGACATCTTGCTGGGCTCCTCTGAGGGTGTCTTCATGAGTTCATCGACTGATTGGTCCTTAGTAGGGGTTGTATTGTCACTATCATTTGTGCGGGAGGAGTTGTCACTCTCTGTGTCAGTTTTTTCATCCTCAGTATCAGTCTCCTGAGAGCTTAGGTTGAACCCAGGGGGTACACTGGGCCCACTGGTGTATCCTGGGCCCTCATGTTGAGCTCTGTGGCTCTCTTTCCTAGCCTGTTTCATCTCATTCCTGAACTGTGCCTCAAGATCTTCTTGTACTCCTTTTCCTTTAGAACTAGAGCTTGTAGGTTTGATTACCCTGGTGTCTCCAATGAGAACTCCTGTCTCCTTAGTTCTGCTTCCTCCCTTGATTTGTGATCTAGTGATCATTGAGGGGATGACCTCATCTATCTTTCTTTTTTTTGCTTGAGTATTATTGGGGGTTGTGGTTTTTGCAGCCTTTTTCTTTGCTTTTCTCTTGCTCTGTCGCATGGTTGTAGTACTGCCAGAATCAACCTTAACAGGTGGATTGATACTTTGCAGTCTTGCCTCATCAGTAGGGGACCATTCATTCCTAGGCAAAACTTTGATGTATTCATGACGTGGGTTTCTGATTTGTGGTTCCTCAACTACGTATTGAACCCGAAGTAGGTCAATTTTTCCATTTCTTCTGTGTAATTCAAATGCACGAGAGGCTGGTATTCTATCCCTATGTTCAACCACTACTTCAACTCTAGCAAATATGGCATCTGTACCCATGTATGTCGGTGCATCAGCATGTAAAACTGTACCAAAAGGGAAAAAGATGTTTGCTCCATACCATGAGCACCATCCAAATGGAAAATCAGCAATTCTTACCCATAGCCTCACACTGTCTGCTCTGGGGTCTAGTTCCCTTGGAGGATCAATGAGGATGGGAAATGACCGCCTTATGTTGTTTCCATATATGATTTCAATGGTGCCTTTTCTGAACATCTCATCGCGCCATTGCTCAGAGGGGCCGATTATAAGAAATCGATTTTCTAGGAGTGTAGTCACTCTATGTTGTCCAGCAGGGAGGCGTCTTCTCATCTCTATCATGACATCAAGCAAAGTTACACCTTCCATGGTTTGGATGACAATGGATTTGGTGATCTCTGCACTGGCCGGAGCAGTGATGTCGTCTTCATCAACTCTGATGGGATCAAGGTTTTCCATGGTTGGTTTTTGAGTAGAGAGATAGGAGGGAGAAGTGAGAAATTAGTTTGAAACTGAAAAGGCGTGGGGTTCTACAGTTTGGTCATTTATAGTAGAAATGAGTTTGAAACTGAAAATATGAAGAGTTGCGTGCTTTAATTTGAATTGTAACTGTTCAGATGAAGCATCTCTTCGAGTGTTCAGATAAGCATCTCTTCGAGTACTGGATTGAATTGTAACAGTATGCTGCATGTGTTATCTAATGTAAATTGGGTACCAATTTGGTACCAATTCGGCTAGCAAATTGGGCTAGCCAATCAAACAGGCGAAACCCAAAAAAAAAAGGACCTTCTGTAACGGTTATTAAGGAATAACCGTTACAGAATATTATAATTTCATTTTTTTTAATTATAAACATTATCTGTAACGGTTATTAGGTAATAACCGTTACAGAAGACTGGCTTCTATAACAGTTATTATCTAATAACCGTTACATGTTCTCTAAATGTACCGTTCCGTCCACAATACCATAACAGTTATTAGATAATAACCGTTACACATGTTCTCCAAAAAGCTGTACCAGATTTCCCTTACATAATACCATAACGGTTATTAGATAATAACCGTTACAGAAGAGGGGGCTACTGTAACGGTTATTAGACATTCTGTAACGGGGGCTACAGTAACGTTTCGTGTACCGTTACAAATGCCTTTTATTAACCGTTACAGAAGCCAAAATTTCGCGTAGTGATGTATGTGTAGAATAGGTAATCATTTGACTCAATGCAGGTGCTTGTTTTTACAGGGAATGGATTTCACTTCCTTTGTAAATCATCTCTGGGCACTTTGGAAATGCAGATGCTCCCATGTTTATGATGGGGCCCGGTTATCCCATACAACAGTTACCTCTATAGCCCTAACATATAACAAGTGGTCTCGGCTCACTTCATCATGACAATACCTCGTCCATTAAAGTATATTTGGAGTGCTGCACAATAGCTCGTCGAATTGGGTGTTACATGCTTTGCGGATGGCTCTTTCAAATACCCTAAAAATAAAGAGATGGAGAGGCGAAAAATAAATAGAGAGAAGGTAACGGAGGAAAATAGAGACGGAACGGAGAAATTCAACTCGATTCAGCGACGATCTATCTCAACCATTTGCACGAATTTTGAAGTGGATCAGATGGTCCGGATTGTGACTCAATAGAGAGTTCGTGGGTCTCGCTCAAAATTCCGAAATTTAATTCAAAATGACCGATCCAAACTGTCTATTACGATCTCCCTATTGAAATCTCCATGCAGACTAAATTTTATATATTTTCGAAATTTTTAAATATTTTTTTTTGAAATTTTAGAAAATTATTTATCTAATTAGTTGTAAACCGTTAAAAAACAACAGTTTTTAAAAATCCGAAATAAATACATAAAAGTTTCAAAAAAAATATAAATTTGGTCTGCTTAGAAATTTCAATAGGGAGATTGTATTAGACGGTTTGACGGTTTGAATTGGTCATTTTGAACTAAATTTCGAAATTTTGAACGCGACTCACGGTCCTTTGGTGAGTTAGAAATCTCCTCTCTCCGCCTCAACTAAGCCCTTCGCCTCTTAACTCCTGAACTGCTCGAAGAACAACAACAGCATTTGGATCAATTTCGGTTAAGTATTCTTTACAAGTTGGATCAATTTTGGACTAAGTCTTCCTCTGAAAAATCGAGTATACATTCTCAATTTTGGATATATGTCATCAATTTTTTTGGTTCCTTTCCCTTTGAAAAACCGGTTCAGTTTATAATGAAAAATCGGGTATCCATTATAAAAATTTTGTGATATGTATGGCTTGTAAGGATGATTTGATTGTTCCTTTGAAAAAGCGGTTCATTTCAGCCGCACTGTTCTAAGCTTCATTTTTTTTTTATTGTTGTGTGAACTTGGCTGCTACAGGTTAAATTATTTGCAAGACTTAATTAATTTGGTTCACTTTTGGGTTTTGAAAAAAATAGTACAGTACAAGTACTTTTAGCTGCTTTACTGTTCTAAGCTTCATTCGTGTGGTTCGATTTTTGTTGCAACCAGTGTCGAGGAAGAGTTGCAAGTTCGCAATCCAGTGTGTGATTCTGTGATAGAGGAGAAAGCACTTAATAACGTTAACGGGAGAAGAAAGGCACTGAACAGAAAAAAAAAAACTACGGAGCAATCAACGCCATAATCTGATCTCATCTCCATATGGTGCACGACTTTTAAAGCGATCTAAAAGCACAGAAAATCAGTGTATGAGGCCCCAATACTCGAGAGTGTAATATATCATTCCTCTCTCTATATATATAGAGAGAGAGAGTTTTGCTATAGTGAGACTCACGTGAGTCGCACTTAAAAATTCTTAGATTTGATTCAAAATGACCGATCCAAGCCGACCAATACGATCTCCCTATTGAAATCTCCATGCAGCCAAAATTTATATTTTTTTGAAATTTTTATGTATTTTTTCGGATTTTTAAAAACTGTTGTTTTTGAACGGTTAAGAACTAATTAGATTAACGATTTTCTAAAATTTCAAAAAAATACTTAAAAATTTCGAAAAAACATAAAATTTGGTCTGCATTAAGATTTCAATAGGGAGATCGTATTAGACAGTTTGGATCGGTTATTTTGAACCAGATCTAGGAGTTTTGAGCGCGATTCACCATAGCAAAACTCTATATATATATAATGGCTATACTTATACTACTATTTATATGTAAATTGGCTTTGTAGTCTAGATTTTTAGGTTGTTGGATCGGTTCAAGATGTGTGCAGAGATCAGATTAGAAGGCCCAGATTGAGACGCTATAAGGGAATGTTAACTTTAAAATTTGTCTGCCTCCGTCTCCCTTCTCTCCTGGAGAGACCTGTACTCTCTCTCCGTTTGTACTAAATTGAAGATTGAAATCAGAAAAGCTCGACAGCCTCGACTGACTCGATACCCTTCTCTGCTCAACTCGACGCAAATATCTCTCTCCTCTCGATCTCTGACACTGATCTCGCGTAATCCAGGAGAAGAAAGCAATGCCCAATCTTCCTCTTTTGGAATAGAAACTCTACTTACGAAGCAATCTCCTACCTAGGGTTTCACCTAACTGAGAAGAGTGAAGCAAAGGCACCTGACATTTTGGTTTAGTTTGTTTGCAATTTGAGTTATCTATTTTTACCATCTTGTTAAATTAATATTTTCAAGGCATATTTGGCATAGGATCGATCTAATTTCTGTCATCTTTTTCCCTCTAATTTGAGTCTGGTCGGGTCGGGTCGGGTCATGATGACAACATCTAATTGATAAGATCAAGCTCCCTGTTTTCCTTTTGCTTGCATCTTTAATGAAAGGATTTTGAATGCTAAGATCTCCACGTGAAGGTCAGGACTCGCTCAAATAATTGCAAAATTTTTTACATTTTGATCAAAGAACACCGTTAATGTAGAAGGAGATTAAAAGAATCAATATCTGAGCCCAAAATAGTAGCAGGACCTCATTAATTGACAGGGACGAAGAGATGGAAAATGGAGGAATTTCATGATTGATGTTTGTCATTTGTCTTCACTCTTCACTAATTAAGCATTTTGTCTGTGGGTATCTTGTGGTTTAATCGAGCATAATGGAGTGCTAAATGGGGCTGTATTTGACTGAATTTGCAAGCCCAGGAAATTTGATAATTGCATAAACCTCAATTATGTGCCAGGATAATAGAATAAAAGGACAAAAAATTGGCATACCATTTTCTAAGATGCATCACCACTAGGGCTGTATATGAGCCGAGTTCGAGTGAGTTGGGACCACCTCAAACTCAACTTGGCTATAACTCGAGTTAGCTCGACTCGAGTTGGAAACACTTTCGAGTTTTTTAAGTTAGCTCAAACTCAACTCGTCTCTAACTCGAGATGGCTCACGAGTCACGAGCCAACTTGACATGAATATGTCTACTTCAAATTTTTATTTTTTAATTTATATATTATTTCAAAATTAAAGTAATTACTATATACAATAATATAAAAATAAAATATATTATCAATTTTATTCTTTTTCATTGATTTGAAGCAAAATATGTCTTGAAACTCAATATTAACACTCATAAATCATGTTGATAACCTTCAAGAAATTTATATTTATTACGTTACGAGTCAGCTCACGAGTCAACGAGCTGAGTTGAGCCTAACTCAAACTCGACTCGTTGATTAACCGAGTTGGTTCAACTCGAGTTATAACTGAGTTTTTCACGAGTCGAGTTCGAGTAACTCACGAGTTACGAGTTTTTTGCTCACCCCTAATCACCACACTGAGATTGGCAAGTCTTTTTGCTATAGTTTCTAGAGGAGAAGAAAGGTGGAGCATCGAGAGGAGGTGGAGCGTGGTTGCTACGGCAAGAGGAGGTGCGAAGAGGGCTGGAAGTGTGGAGGGGTCGACGAAGGAGGAGATAGGAGGCAGTGGCGGAGCCAATAGAGGTTCAGGGGTGGGTTGCTACACCTCTGTACTCCATAAATTGTTCAAATTTCATGTGTGTATTTTTCAAATTCTAAAAATTCTTATTATTTGTCTCCCTAATTTAATCTGAATGGCAAATTTGTCCCCCCAGTGATTATTTCATGGCTCCGCCACTGCTAGGAGGGCTTGACGGAAGAGAGTGTGAGGAGGGGAGTTGGCGGTGGAAATGGAATTTTTTATTTTTTTTTTCTGTTGTTGACGAGAAAGAGGAGAGGAAAGAGAGGCCAAATAATTAAATGGCTCAAAATTAGGTAATGGATCAGATCGATCGCAATCAGAAAATGGAGGACTCAGATACCGTGTCGGAAGAGGAGACAAATAATGGAGAACGACACCCACAACTTTTAATTAATACTTTGGGAGGCTTATCCCCAATTTATCTTAAAAAAACTTTTAATTAATACTTTAGATTAGATAACACAATATAATGAATATTATAAACCAAGAAAGTATTATTGTAAAATAGAGAGTAGAGTAGAACAGAAATGAATCATGGGAACCAACCAGATATAAACGACAGATGAGATACAGAGAGAGGAGAGAGAGAGAGAGAGATCATTCTCGTTTGGTGGCGCAGCGTAGGTAACTCAAAATAGTTTTGCTTTGGTTGGCGTTGGCCGTTGGTTGGTTGGTTGGTTGGTTGTTTACGCGTGACCCGCTCAAGTCAGCTCTCCTCCTCATTCTCTTAATTTATTTTAATTTCCTTATTACTCGCTCCTTTCTTTTACCCTTTTATCAGGCAAAATTTTTATATATAAATAAATCTATGCATCATATAGTAACTTAACTCTTGTCTCTCTCCCTCCCATTTCACCTTTGTTCTGCTCTCCCTCTCGCTAGCTCCTCTTTTTACCCAGCAAGGTATATATGAATCTATGCAATTGGTATATATGCCCTGCTCATCATTTTATCAAATTTCCTTTCCTTCATTACACTACTTTATTGTGTTTCATGGTTTTCAGTGGTGATCAATTTGTTTTATTATGGACCAGACCCACCAATAGAATACATCATGTTCGTCTGATATTTAAACGGTCCCCATTAACATCAATCAAACACATCTTATTATATAATAATAATATATCGCAGTACCGAGAGAGAGAGAGAGAGAGAGAGAGGTATAGGGGGAAGGACGGGGCGGCATGGGGTCATCGGTCTCAGCCCCGATCGATACCTCCATTCACCAATTTACAGTCAAGGTAACTTCCCTCATTCGGCCTTCACCTTTCTGTTACTTCTCTCTCTATCTTCCATTCTTATTTTTTCTGTTTTTTTGTAACCTAAAATAATCTCTCTGATCTTATGTATGTTTTTCAGGATGCACGGGGAAAGGAAGTTAACCTCAGCATTTATAAGGGAAAAGTTCTTCTTGTCGTCAATGTTGCTTCAAAATGGTATTACCTCTTGTTACTCAAATTATATTTTTCCACTTAATTTTTTCTGGTACTTAACTATTCAAGGCTAGTCTTTTCATTTTTTGGATAAAGTCAGCTGATGATCTTTAGGTTCATTCTTGTTGAATATAATAAATTATTAACATGGCCGAAAGCCTACCTATTTATTATAATTTATAAATGCTAAAGGTAGGATATGGAATGGGGAGAAGGGGAGGTGTGAAGTTTTTTTCTGGCCAGGGTCCATTCTTTTTCTGTTCGTGTAATCTGGATCTTACAAAAATATTCATGTTTTGAAAATTATATATATATATATATATATATATAGAGAGAGAGAGATAGAGATTGGCTAAAGTATACTCCAGCATACGGATCAAACCCGTATGCTAGAGTCGTTTTTGAAAATCTAAAATTCAAACAGTCGATCCAAACCGTTCAAGTTGTTCTCCATGTAAAAATATCCTTCAAGACCAAATTTTACATTTTTTCGAATTTTTTTACTATATATTATGCTATTTTTAAATTGAATGGCCAGAAATACTCCTTTACAACTCCTTTACAATGTTTTTTTAAAATAGCATAATATATAGTAAAAAAATTTGAAAAAATATAAATTTTAGTTTCCTAGGAGATTTTAATATGGAGAACAATTTGAAAGCTCCGGATCGACTGTATGCATTTTAGATTGTGAGAAACGACTCCAGCATACGGACTATCTATATGCTGGAGTATATTTTAGCCAATCTCTCTATATATATATATATATAGAGGTGGGCTAAAGTGCCATAGATGGCAATGCCATAGATCTCTTTTTTTAGTCATTTTTTAAGATTTGTAATTCAATCAGTCAATCCAAACCGTTCAAATTGATCATCATATTGAAATACCATTGGAGACCAAATTTTACATTTTTTTGAATTTTTTTGCTATTTATTTTGATATGTTCAAATTGGAGGGTCTGAAATACTCCAATTATAGCATTTTTTTAAAAATATCATAATAAATAGCAAAAAAATTCGAAAAAATGTAAAATTTGGTTTCCAAGGGTATTTTAATATGGTGAATAACTTGAATGCTTCAGATTGATCATTTGAATTTTGGATCTCGAAAAACGACTCTATAACACGGGACCCTCTGTACCATCTATGGCACATTAGCCATCCTCTATATATATATATATATATATATATATATATATATATATATAAAACAAACTTTGAAAGCATGCTAATCTTCATGAAGTTGAGTTTACATACGGAGAGCCCATAAAAAATTGGGTTTGGTGCATTTGCTTTATAAATACGTTTCCTAGTAAACAAAAAAAAAAAATGGTTTAGACGATATGTTTGCAAAAGCGGGCCTTTCCCCCGGGAGGGGGGGGGGGTTTACGAAATCCTAAACAAAAGCAGTTTTTGTGCGGGATCAGAAGTTTTGATGTATATCCATTTTGTGCTTCCAATTAACTACATTTTTCTTCCATCCAGTGGCTTTACAGATGTCAACTACACTCAATTGACTGAGCTCCATAACAAATTCAAGGACAAAGGTTAGCTTGCTACTTCAATTTCATATCACATTGCTGCGATCATTAACACTGTGATACAAGGATTACTATACTTGCTAATTTATTTTGAGGTACGTAGTATATATATATATATATATATATAGAGTTTAGCTACGGTGAGTCGCGACTCATGGACCCTCCGGTGAGTCGCGACCAAAACTCCTAGATCTAGATCAAAATGACCGATCCAAACCGTCCAATATGATCTCCCTATTGAAATCTCCGTGCAAACTAAATTTTTTTTTTTTTCGAAATTTTTAAGTATTTTTTTGAAATTTTAGAAAATCGTTAATCTAATTGGTTCTGAACCATTCAAAAACATCAGTTTTTTAAAATCCGAAAAAAATACTTAAAAATTTCGAAAAATTAAAAAATTTAGTTTGCACGGAGATTTCAATAGGGAGATCATATTGGACGGTTTGGATTGGTCATTTTGATCTAGATCTAGGAGTTTTGGTCGCGACTCACCGGAGGGTCCGTAAGTCGCGACTCACCGTAGCTAAACTCTCTCTCTCTCTCTCTATATATATATATATATATATATATATATATATATAAAGAAACTCCTCACCAACAAAAAAACGTTAAAAAGTTTCAAGCATGGTTTTGAAACTCGGATTCGTACTCGGAGTGTTTAACGAAGGAGTCGAATCGGATGACTCGGAAAAAAATCGGGTGACTTGAATTTTCATAAATAATCATTTTTATTTCTTAAAAAAAAGAAAAACAAATATGAAAAAGGGTTCGAATCTGTGCCTGTAAAACAACAAATACCCAATTGAATCTCTCTCACAAGAGATTCCTGGCGGCCG
This sequence comes from Rhynchospora pubera, assembly GCA_028095005.1. Classification (NCBI taxonomy): domain Eukaryota; kingdom Viridiplantae; phylum Streptophyta; class Magnoliopsida; order Poales; family Cyperaceae; genus Rhynchospora; species Rhynchospora pubera. The sequence goes on from CM051459.1 coordinate 105,347,335, forward strand.
GTGGTGCAACCTTCCGCCTCCCCTCGTAGTTTCGCAGCCCATAACCTCCACGGATGAAATTTCCCACGTCTCTCCACCTCTTCGTACTGAGAAGCGACTCAACCCTTATTTCCATTCTAACTCAAGAAAAATTGGCTCAGTAACTGCTGAATCTGTTCTGACTCGCCAGAGTCTGCTCGGACTTGGCCGAGTTTTTGAACCATGGTTTCAAGACTTGTTAATGTATGCCTGGTATCTTGTCTGTAGTGCTGGCTATTAATTAGTTCTATTGGAATCGTCTTGTTATAATGTTATCAAAACAGATGGTGAAGATTATTAGCAAAGATGCCACATGTAATTTCTAGTTTAATTGTTGTGTAGTGATATGATTTAACTTGTTTCTTTTCATTCTGTAAAACTTTAGAATTTGAGATTTTAGCATTTCCATGCAACCAATTCTTGGCACAAGAACCTAATACCAGTGAGGAGGTGAAGGAATTTGCTTGCACGAGGTACAAAGCAGAATATCCAGTTTTCCAAAAGGTTAAACTTCTTAGTCACTGTGAAGTAATTTACTTTGAATTTGAAGCAAAAGCTGTCAGTTCATAAAAACTGTCCCAGCCCAATTGCCATTTTTCTTATGCTGCTGGCGCGTTTCATATTCTGTGTGCATGCATTTGTTGGACTTACGCAGTGTTTTATGCATAATTGATGGCAAATTGAGCCTTCTTTGGACCAAATAGAGAACAAGCGAAACCTTATGGGGCCTAATTGCACAATGAATTTTGGAGGGAAAACAAAAGGGTGCAGGTAAACTAATAAAATCTCAAACTGGGACGTACAAAAGCCTGGAGAGATGTGTAGAACTCTAGATGAGTCCACTCTCACTGTCCTCTTCTTAAATGTTATTTCATCTGCTACGATAAGTGAGTTATTTCACTTTATCCTGTCATCCCTTCCTTTGTTTAATTGCTTTTGGGATTATTTTGTGGTTTAAAGTGACTAGTTGTTATCTGAAATTATTCTGTACCAAATCGGCAGGGATTAGTGCGGTCTCTCTCCTGTTTAAGTCAGTTTAACTGTTACTCTTTCTCTTTTAGTTGATGTTTAATTAGAAAAATGAGGTAAATGGAATACAATTGACCCATTGTAGCAGCACATTTGCAGTAGTGGATTCAATTAGGTTATTTTGGGGGCACTTTATCCAATAATTTCATTTGTAAAATTTTTATGCGGTGTATTTTTTTATTAAGGTCAAAGTGAATGGACCAAATACTACACCAGTGTATCAGTTTCTCAGGGCCAGCAAGCCGAGTATTTATGGAACTAGAATCAAGTGGAATTTCACCAAATTTCTTGTGGATAAAGATGGAAAAGTAATATCGAGATATGGAACCATGACGAAGCCCTTGTCTATTCAGGTTTGCTTCGCTCTCTCTGTCATGTGGAGTAATTTTTATTAGTATCGGATATTAATGGAGATAAATAAGATACTTAAAAATTAATTTTTGTTTTCATCCAAACACTCAATATTTCTCCTACAATCAAATTTTACTAAATTCTACTTCATAAATAAAACTTACATGTATAAGAGCCATGTATTTAGTGGGTCCCTGAACCCACTTGAAAAATAAAAATTTACTTAACATTTCACTTGTTTGTAAATTAAAAAAAAATCAAGAACTTAGGCACCCATCTCAAAAATTTGAAGGACCAGGTGGAAATGTTGTGTTTGATTTGAATTGCATAATGACTCCAAAAACATTACATAGGGACCCATGTAGCATTTGTTCATGAAGAATCACCTTCTTATTTCCTTTGCAATGAATATTATTAAGACAAAACTTAGAATACAATAGAAGATGTTTGAATGAATGATTATTTGTAGCACATATATATACTAGCGAGAATCTCGTGTATTGCGTGATTCATTTATATAGTATTTTGTGAACTTTAGAATATTATAAACAAAAGCTATCACAAAAGATTAAAAATATTATTCAGATATTATATAAAAACTGGCACTAAAAATCGTAAACACTATTCCTGTCAAAATAATTTCGAGCATCACAGAATATAGGAAAATATTGTGATTTGAATAGTGACTAAACTTCTCGATATACCTCCCATCTTTATATTTAAATCATATAGAAAAAGAAGTGTTCGATGAGATTTCTAATGAATCTACTATAGAAAATTATGACGAAATAATAAAAATTCATAGGGAATTGTTGTTTTTTTTATATAGTCTTAACTTTTGAATTATGTTTTGTTGGATATATTATTTTAGATTTTTGTTGTTATTATACTTAATAAGCAATTCCCCTCGCTTTGATTATAATATATATTTGATTTCTTATGAATTCTTTTATGTTACATTATTTTTGAATTGTTTATTTAAAAATTTATTATTATACATATGTTTTTTTTAAAAAAATAGACCCTGCTAAGATGAAATCCTAATTTCACTTCTGATAAGAGCCAATATTCAACTACCAAATTAAATGACATAGTTTTCTATAAACTAATGATACTAATTTCCTAAGCATAATAATTTTTTTTGAAACTCTAAACAACAATTAAATTCTTCGACTCTTTGACCATACAAACATAATTCAGTTTATATTTCCAACATCCTTAAACTTAATTATCATCCGCGTGAATCAACTCAGTATAACGATCCTTCGTTGATTTGGAATGTGTGCATAGGCCACACTTTCGAATAATTTCAAGTGATATATTGTTGGTTTCACACCACACTATGTTTCTTGCGAAGTCATATCCTTCAAACTTGTTGTTAGACATTTATTTTGCAAGTAAACCGCACATTGCACAGCTTCAACCCAAAATTTCTTTGGCAAATTCTTACTTTTTAGCATTCTATGAACCATATCGAGTATGGTCTGATTCGTTTTCCTAGCTACGCCATTTTGTTGAAGTGAGTATGGTGCTGTTAAGAATCTCTATATGCCATGTTGCTTGCAGAAATATTCAAACTCCTTAGAGATATATTCACCAACTCTATCTAATGGTCAAAGTCATCAAACCTTTATATAATAGTCACTCAACTTTTCAACCAGCACTTTAAACTTCTTAAAAATAGAAAACATCTCAGACTTTTCCTTTAAAAAATAAATCCAAGTTCTCCTCGAAAAATCATAAACAAAAGTAGGGTGTGTTTGGATGAGCATGGAATAAGGAATAAGAATAAGAAATTTTGGTATGCGTGCTTATTCTTATTCTTGTGCAATCCAAACAACACAAGAATAAGGAATTTGGGTCCTTATTCCTATACTAACAAAACCATGGTATAAGAATAAGGAATTTGGATAAACACGCATACCGAAATTCCTTATTCCATGCTTATCCAAACACACCCGTAATGAGTAACGGTGCTCACTCAGAGAGTTTGGTGTGATCAGACCACATATGTCCATATGTATCAACTCCAATGGCTTCTTGACTCGATAGCTCGCTTCTTTTAGAAATGAACTCCTTGGATGTTTTTCGAGCATGCACAAATCACAAAACTTATCACAATTTTAATTTGTGTCAATCCCTTCACCATACTTTTCTTTGACAATTCTTTGAAACCACCAAAATTCAGATGACCAAACTGCAAATGCGACAACCAAGTTTTGTCTACCACACATGCTTTTAAACATTTAAATTATTCGTCAAATTCAACTTGAACATGCGATTTCTGGTTATTTCATTAGGCTATCAATCTATTATTCTTATATCACAAGTAGAGGATTCGGTTTTGCATCACCACCGTATAATTAATCTAATTCAAACAATTGTCTCAAACTCAAAATATTACCTTTCATGTTTGGTGCATAATAAACTTTGGTGATAAAAAAATCTCACTTCCATTTTTCAACTGAATGAGAACTTTACCTTATGATTCAACCTTCACTTTTGATGCATCACCAAATGAAACATGCCATCTATAAACTCTTTCATCTTGGTGAATATGTGCTTGCATCCACACATATAATATATTACTCGCGCTGATATCTAAATATCACTCAATCTTTTGTTAGGAGCTGCTTATTTGCATGCAAGCAACACTACGCCATCTCCGACATTCTCATCTTTCTTCTCGTTCTCTTCTTCTTTTTTTTATCATAATATGTTGAGTATTTGACTTAAAAAGTTAAATTTTTAAGTATCTCATTTATCTCCACTAGTATCCACATAGCCTCATATTAAGAAAGCTATGTGGATATCAGTGGAGATAAATGAGATACTTCAAAAACTTGCCATCGACTCTGATACCAATATGATAAGATCGTCTTCTTGATATGAAACTATGTGGATATTAGTGAAGATAATGAGATACTTAAAAAACTATACTTTTTCATTCAAACACAATATTTATCTTAAAATTAGATTTTTCTAAGTTTTACTTCACAAATGAAACTTACATGTATATATAGCCAATACTCAATTACTTAATTAAATGATATAGTTTTCTAGACAAATAGTGATACAAATTTAATTTCTAGGCATAATAATTTTCTTTCAAACTCTAAACAACAACTAAACTCTTTGACTCTTTAACCACACAAACATAATTAAGTTTGTATTTCCAACAATTTTTGTCCTTAAACATTAAATATAATGTCTAATATTCAACATTACATCAATTACCTGAAAACACTGTAATTTTCTTTATATCCCACTTCATTTTATCCTTTTAGAGGAATTTCTAAATCACCTCCTTTTGTAATTTCCTTTCCCCTAATTCATTGGAAACAAAAAAAAAATAGAAAAGAGAAAAATATTGGAGAGGTAGTTTCAGTGTTACTGTTACATCAAGAAAACAAGGGGCCAGCGTACGGAAGATATTTCTGAAAAAGTAATACATTCCATTTTACACAATTGTATACGACATTTGGAGATTCTGCAAAGATTTTTTTTTTTAGAGGAATTGACAGTAGCAGTCAAAAAGAGAGGTTTGGAAGTTGGACAGGAAAACAACCTGTAGAAGATACTACTTTTACTTTAAACAAGCCCACAATAGAAATTCAAAATTGGGTTTCCGTGAGAAACATGCATATGGTATTTATCTGACCAACCAGGCAACCATGAATAACGCAATAGAAAAACTCTGATGTTTTGTTTATAATATTTGTATTCACTTTTCAGAGTGACATTCAAAAGGCGCTAGGGGAACTATGAGGTGCTTACTATATATACAATACAAGGCCAACCACTTAGACACACATGTGCTGCTGCTTGAAGTTTAGCAGTAGTAATTATACATATATATTAGAGACATTAGTTAATCTCCCTATGCATTTGGGCTAGCAGTGTTAGATACTTTTCCCTTTTCTGAGATGAGATGTACTCTCTCTACCCTGATGTTTTTCTTTATCATAATTAATACAGCATTGATACACATAATTCCAAGTCCAGTATGTGGAATTATCTTTGTATTTGTATTGTGTGATCAAATTAATTCTGAGGTATATTTGAGGGACAAACAGTTTTACCACAGTATTAATTTTGTAATTTGTAAATGATATTTTTTGTTTGTTGCGTACAAAATTGCTTTCACTGGAAACAACACCTACATGGTTGTATGGACTTGGAATTAATGAATGAAAAGGAAAGGAATCCGCACTTCCGCATGCAGCTCTCATTTAATTTTCTCGCTGTCGCAAGTCCAACAGCAAAATGAGAATCGATTTCTCAGGTATCTTCGCACTTATTATTATTACTAGCAGCAGTGCCCGCTCAATGTACGGGCAATTCTTTATTTGATATATTTAAAAAAGTTATTAAAGATTTAATAGCTGTGTTAGTTGCACAATGTAGAATGAATTATGTCATCTGTGCTCATTATTTATATATATCTACTTTTCTTTTTTACATCATTTAGTTATTATTAACCAATAATACATCATCACTTTTTATATTGTCATTTCTTAACTTAAATGCTGCGATTATTTGATTGCTATATTTCGTTTATTTATCTCTTAATCAATATCATATCAATGTATGAAGATTATTTCCTTTTGCCTAATTGCAATGAATTCTTCAAATATCTCTTTCAAAATATTTACAATTAAAGAGTGCGGATATTTGGCCATCCACTTACTTTTTATTGGCCGAATTAATAAATATTTATGAATGCACATTTAATATGATTGGTGACATAAAAGGAACATACTTATATCTATAATTAAATAGGAATGCAGCAAAATATTTCCATTACACTCTATCATCAGTATGTACTTCAAAATCTAACAAATTTTCAAACATTGATAGTAGCCATCAAGAAACAAAATCTAACAAATTACATTGTTATTTGCTTTTCATTTCTTGAGCCAATGCACCCAAATTAAAAGCCAAACGTAATGGCAAAATTAAAAAGAATGAAAACTGAAACTGAAATAAACTAAACTAAGCTGTCTCTACAAATAAGGTCATACATTTTTTGTCATCTATACGCTGCTTGTGTCTCAAGTCATCTTTACTCAATACATATTCAAACCAATTTTACTGGACAACCATCCTGTCATCTTTACACTGCACTTATATCTCAGGTCGTACATTTCCTAAGGCTCCGTTTGGATGGCTTCTTCCCAGAATAAGGAATAAGGAATAACCACTTTTTACCAATAAATTTATTTCTAACCATCCAAACTCTTCACAAAAGTTACACACTTCCCAATAAATTTACCCCTTCCAAATAAATTTCTTCCCTTCTCTCTTCTTCCTACCTTATTCTCAACGCATCCAAACGGAGCCTAAGAAACAATATTCCATCCTTTATGTTTAAAGATGGATTGAGCTTTTCTGCCTCAGTCTCTTACTTAAGTTTGTTGACAATATATTGAAATTGAAAATTAGAAAGGTTGCAAAGATCTAAATTGTCTCCAAGCGCAGTTCTCCTCTAAAGGCTACAAGAGCTCCTTCTTCACCCTATAGAATCATGCAAACGTCTCTTTTATTTATAATTGAATACATAATATGCATTATAATTGAACATAGTGAAACTAACTCCATCTCCATTTTCAATCCAATTAAACTCTAAACAACAGTTAATAAAATTAGTGGTGGTAAGGTACAGCACCTGCTTTCTCACAGCAAGTGGTTCTTGCCATCGACTGAATGGAAAGGTACGGCACCTACTTTCTCACAGCATCAACCAAATGCCAGAAACTCATAACCGCCTTGGCAATGGTTCTTGCCATCCTTGCCTGGCTATTGTGCAAATTCACCTCTTCAAATTTCTCTAGGCCCTCATTAACAATCCACCTGCAGACTTAGGATGCAGCAGCAATTTTCCATGAACGCTCCTACAAAATTGAACAAATCTGTGATCAAGACAGTAAGCAAATTTAGTATTACACAATGCCACATCAGCTTTTGACTGATTGAAGTGTTGACTAATAGATAATTTGTCAATTACAAATATATTTATGCAGAATAGGTCACATAATTCACATTTAATTGCATCCAACATTCTTATAGCCAACTAAAAAGAATGCACCTTCTTTTCAAACTCTATTGCTGCCCTAGCGGAAAAGCATGTAAGCTTCCTGAGAAATAACTAAAACTCGTAGAAAATTGTAATATATATGAAAGATTAGAAGGAGACTTACCACATGTAGGTCTACAATAAAGAAGAATGTCTCGTACAAATCCAGAAACCAATGTGAACCAGAAAAAAATAGGTCATGCAGACTTGACATTGTATTTTACAAATTTAAAATATACAATGGTTTTTAATTGTGGGAGAAAAATGAAAGAAATAACCTGAAGAGCCCAATTCTTAATGGCACCAAGGTAATTACCGAGATGTACTGTGACACCCTACTTGTTTTGACTCGAATTGACTAACTTTTCAATTTTTGTTACAACTTTGACCAAATTTGACCAAAAGTTAAATAATAGTTTTTCATTTAACCCGTTATTTTTTTAAAAAATAATAATAATATATTTTATAACCGCTTTCTCTTTGTTGGGGATTGAAAAAAAAAACGGGTAATAAAGTTTTGACAAAAAACTTTGACACGTGTTATCCCTTTGACACGTGGCTGTATTGAGAAACGTCATCTCCTTTGATTATTTCACCGCCTTGCTTTTATGTTCATATAATCTTTGGAGTTTCAAATCCTCTGTTCCGTACCACTTTGAGTAAAATAAAATCTCATGCCAGGCTTGATTATTAGCTAAATTATGATTTCAAAATAGTTTTCGAATAATATTTTGATTATGCCGATTGAAAGGTTGATGAGTAGATCGATTGGAATTTCGAGTCCTACGTCGCATTCGTATTGGATAGCTGAGTTGATATTGATTTTTGGATCACTTAATCAGGTAACCGGACTTCTCTGTGTTTAATTTCGTATTGATTGATTGATTTGATTTATCGTTTAGTTTTGATTGAATATGTTTATTGTTTTGTGATTGGTATATTTTACGGGATATCGGAGTTTGGAATTGGATATGGAATTGAATCTGAATTTTGAGCCCTGATCCTCCTGAGTTCGGGGAGGGGCCGGTCCTGATCCTCCTGAGATCGGGGAGGGACCACTGTGACTGACTGACTGACTGTCTGGACCCGATTATCTCCGTAAAGTATATTATTTGTTATGTGGATTAATCCGGTCTAGTTGAACTTTGTGATAATAATTAAATGTAGAGAAGCTGCGTCGTTAAATAACCGGTTACTGAGGTTTGTACCTGACTCTGTTTGTTTTTCTGTTGCGACGTAGGTTGACGGGCCGTCGGATGGGTGCAGAAGATACCGTTCTCAGCTCGCGCCCCGCGACCCGTCGGTGCGGGACGTGACAGATGGTATCAGAGCATTCGTTCCTCGGACTGTGTTTGGGTCCCTGTCCTTTCATTTGAAATTTGATTTCTGTTTGATTGGATTTGACTTGTTATCGGCCGTTTGAATTTCGCGGACGAAATTCTTTTCAAGGGAAGGAGAATGTGACACCCTACTTGTTTTGACTCGAATTGACTAACTTTTCAATTTTTGTTACAACTTTGACCAAATTTGACCAAAAGTTAAATAATAGTTTTTCATTTAACCCGTTATTTTTTTAAAAAAATAATAATAATATATTTTATAACCGCTTTCTCTTTGTTGGGGATTGAAAAAAAAAACGGGTAATAAAGTTTTGACAAAAAACTTTGACACGTGTTATCCCTTTGACACGTGGCTGTATTGAGAAACGTCATCTCCTTTGATTATTTCACCGCCTTGCTTTTATGTTCATATAATCTTTGGAGTTTCAAATCCTCTGTTCCGTACCACTTTGAGTAAAATAAAATCTCATGCCAGGCTTGATTATTAGCTAAATTATGATTTCAAAATAGTTTTCGAATAATATTTTGATTATGCCGATTGAAAGGTTGATGAGTAGATCGATTGGAATTTCGAGTCCTACGTCGCATTCGTATTGGATAGCTGAGTTGATATTGATTTTTGGATCACTTAATCAGGTAACCGGACTTCTCTGTGTTTAATTTCGTATTGATTGATTGATTTGATTTATCGTTTAGTTTTGATTGAATATGTTTATTGTTTTGTGATTGGTATATTTTACGGGATATCGGAGTTTGGAATTGGATATGGAATTGAATCTGAATTTTGAGCCCTGATCCTCCTGAGTTCGGGGAGGGGCCGGTCCTGATCCTCCTGAGATCGGGGAGGGACCACTGTGACTGACTGACTGACTGTCTGGACCCGATTATCTCCGTAAAGTATATTATTTGTTATGTGGATTAATCCGGTCTGGTTGAACTTTGTGATAATAATTAAATGTAGAGAAGCTGCGTCGTTAAATAACCGGTTACTGAGGTTTGTACCTGACTCTGTTTGTTTTTCTGTTGCGACGTAGGTTGACGGGCCGTCGGATGGGTGCAGAAGATACCGTTCTCAGCTCGCGCCCCGCGACCCGTCGGTGCGGGACGTGACATGTACTGATCTAGTATGAACTCTAGAGACGACCCTTTTCCTATAATGGACAATCACATTCAAAATTTATAATGAAAAACGTAACTTATGTTCTTTCAGGCATTTATGTCGAGCAGATCGTATGCAACCCGAAACAAAAAAAATTGCACCAACATGTTACCTCCTTTGTTTTGGGTGTTGACGAAGCATCTGAGACCTCAGCCTGTGACACCAAAGAGAGGCATAAGAGCGAACTGCCAAGCTAATTTTCCTCGAATTCAAACTCTCATAACTGCAATTACAAAAAGAAAAAGAAACAAAGAACAAATCATTTGCAAAGAATATCATCTACAGCTAAGGTGTCAAGCTGGTATAATTACAAGAACAAGCAATTACATTATCTGATTTTATTCAGTGACAAATGATACTTAAGCTATCTGACTTTACCGTCATTACATTTGAGTTTATCCTATAGACGTATCAATGATGAACCTTCACTTGATAGTATCTTACCAGGTTCCATAATGATCAAAACTAAGGGTCATGACTTACATGTAAACGGTATCATCATACACATTACCTACCTGACACCTTATTTATGAACAGGGATGACATGTTCAGTGGACTATACTCCATTCATCTTATACCACAAGTACACACTTTCCTAAAATACCCTTAATGAATATTGGCTCACTTCTTTCAAACCATGCTTCTTTTCATATTTCTGTTTCATTCTGTTGTCCAATTAAGTACACCCATGCATCAATTCACACACTTCAATATTTATCTATTATTCCTAAATGCATGCCCTTTTATTTCTTTTATTTTTTACTGAACCTGATCATTTTTCTCGCTTACCGAGTAATTGAGAATGCCACTGCCTCACTCTCTGAGATTTTTTACTGCAATCAATCAACATGCGACTTTTACTCCTTTTTTATTATCATGCACCTTCCCAGTATTTTAAAGGAATGAAATTGGATTGCAGATTGTACAATTTCTGGATATCTCATAGAAATAGTAAAAGAAAAATAATGACATACATGAATAGGAGGAACCAGGCGCAACACATGGCATGAATCCACGGCTCGGGAGTGGTTTCCATAGCTTCTCAAACTCAGCTGAGGTGACCCGATCACTGCCGCCCAACTGTGAAATCTAAAGTAGTGAAACAATACAAAGAGATTTCCATGATTGATTGGACCAAGACTCTACACTATCTATATGCAACCCTCCCTGACCCCAAACCACCAAGCCACTTGCAAGGAAGAAAAGGAAAAAGTGTCATTCTGACTCTTGAATTCATTTTAATGTAACAAAATATCAAAATGTATAAACCAAATAACTCTTTATAGCAATGGCATGGGAAGGATTGAAGAATCACCTTACGAGATCGAGAAAAGGCACAAATTTGGAGAGTTGGGGAGGAGCTAGCTCTTGGGTCCAGCGCAACTCTTTCTTGGAGACATCCCATCTCTGAAATAACGCAAACCAACAACTCAAAAAATGGTAAAATCAACCTAATTCTCACTGAAAGCAGAAATCTTGATTTAAACATTGACTGAGAAAAGATAGAAATTAGCCACCTTGGATAGCTTCTTTGCGCCTGAATTAATGTTTTCAAAATAATTGTTGACCCCTAAAAATGCGTGGTCAAAATGACACGAGAGGCCCTGCAAATTTTGAGGATTATAAAAAAACTGAGATAGCCTCAGAAAATCTCAAGAATGATTCAGAAGGGAATAAGGCATGAAAAATACCAAAGCGCTCCGGTATTAGCCGAAATGTGCCAAGTAAATTTTGGAGTCTTAGAAATTCATGTGAAACTATCATGAATCATGAGAAAATTTTTAAACGCTACAAGTCCATGAAATATTTAATGAATATTTTATGACAAGCCGAATATGCCATTCCATGGAACTAAATTAAATAATTCCATGAAAATCGAGCTGAGATACCCGCAATGATTTTTGGCATCCATCGTCAAGCTCAGATGCATAATACTCGAATCCTTATAATTCGAATATAAGTTATGAGATTTGGAGAATGATATACTTCTAATGATCGATAAATGGAAACATTTATATCATTTACAATCTACAGAGTGAATACAAAATTTCGTCCACAAATGAATTAGATCAAACTAGTTCCTCAAATAAACGGTAATGATAAAAAAATTTCGGCTTCCATTGCCTTATTGAAACCTCCTAAACCCGGCCCAGTAAAAATAAGAGAAGAAGAAGAGGAAAAAAAATGGATCGGGTCCCGATTGTCAGACCCTCCCTCTCCAAACCTCCAATAGCTGCCCCGATTGGCCACTGCTGCTCGGCCCCCACACTTGTCAGCAATAAAAACAAGAAACAAATGGCAGCACGCGACAGGCTCTGCCCCTGGGCCCCGCACCTAAAAAAATTAATGAAATTAAACAAAACAGTCGATGAAATAAAAAGAGAGAGGCAAAGCAGATGGAGGAGACGAAGCTCACCTCTGACAACCACCGTTACGGCAAACCACGGTACTGCAACCCGTGCTTTTGGTACCGCTGGAAAGCTGGTGAAGAGGAGAGCACAAAGACATGGACCTCGACCTCTGTAGTGCATCAATCGAAGCTCAATTTTGGAGAGACAGACAATCGAGCTGGCACAAGAAGTGTGAAATTAAGGCAATTGAATCCATCAACACAAAATTATTTGCTTGTGCACCTTTGGGAGGATGTCAGGAATGAGTTAGGCATATCAATTAGACCTGAGAAAGAACAGGTGTGTGAGAGCTCCAATGGTAGTTGCAGCCAGAATTGGGTTTGATTGAACAGTGGTTAACAGTGACTTGGAAAGTTAAATGATGATCCAGGAATATCAAACATACCATACAAATGATGATCCACATGTTCGAAGAAGACTATAAGCCAATTGAAGAACCGTCAGCTCTTGGCCTAATTAAAAAAAAAACTGTTCAATGCAGTCATGGATCAATTACAGCAATGTAGCACAAAAAAAAAACGGAGGCACCCAGCAACAACAGTGCTGGGCTAGCTCGAGTCGAGAAAGAGTAATTCAAAGTATAGGATGCTAAGCTGTGTATCTTTAATTGAAATAAAAAAAAGAGGAGCAAGACTGCCTCAGTCCTAGAGACACATATGACATGAGAAGAAATTTGCACAACTGTGCTTTGATCAAAAGGCCAACAGACCCAAATCATCATACTTGTGTTGAATTGCTCCAAATAATTGATTACTGTTTGAAAGAGGAAAATGATGCAGCCTACAATTAACTTGATAAGTACATCAAGAATATAAGGCTCCAAGTCCAGCCCATCACTGTAACCACAAAACAACAATGAATTAATATGGAAATACCAAAAATACCTCAAGCATAGTAAAGGGGAGAGTAGAAGTATACATACTCCATCCCACAACACAAGCCAAGATGAAAAGTAAAGCAAAATTGTATCTACTGTAAGAGAACAGTAGAGTCAAATGAGGCAGGAAATACCCAATGTACTTCAAACACAGTGAAGAGGAGTAGAGGGAATCATACCTGGAGCAGCATTAAATGCTGACTTGACATCTCCTGCAGCAAGTATCATACCCAAAATACTGCAAAGAAAAAAAATGGAAAATGGGCCTTATACAAACAGAATTAAAGATTGGGCTGCTAAAAAAAAAAGAAAATGAAATGGAGTGTGAAATGACCAGAAGGCCCTCATCCCTTCTATAAATAAAGAGGCAGCTGCACCATGCAAAAGAGGTTAGGTGGAAAAGAGAGAAAACTCTGAGCAAAAAACCTCTGAAAGAAACACTTGAGACCACACACACACTTAGGATATAAAAAAATCTGCAAAACAAAAAAAAAAAGTTAGTTTAGGATAGCTACAAAGAGACTCTGTAGTCTAAGTTGCAAGAGAGGAGAACCAAGCTTGTAATCGTCTTCTGCTTTATCAAATAAAAGGTGGTCTAAATTATTCATTTGCTATTTTGAGAGTAATTTTGTGCTTGACCCAGCCACCAATTCATGGTGTGCATGGGTGTACTAGTTTACAGGAGCTCATGAGCTATGAAGCTCAGAGAACTCTCACATTTTTCCTTTCTTTTTGCATATTTTACATCTTTTCCTCTAAATCATGTTCATCCCTCATCCAAAGAGGTTTCATGGCATATTTTGGCTATTTTAGCATTCTTCTTATAATTGTTATTTCATCCTTACTTTCCTACTTTCTTCTCTCATATAAAAAGGGACTGCATAGGCATACACATTATCATGACTTAACAAATACTAAAGAAAGATGTGCATATTTCTGTAATCATATTTCCATGAAGTTTTTTTTTCTTTACCTGTCACTTCAATTTTGTTTACATGGCTTCTATAAGTAAAAAAAAAAGGGGGAAATATATTATGCATATCTAGGTAGTCTACATTTGTATTAGCCTTATACACGCCCATTAGATAAACAAATGAATTATTGATACATAAAAGATAAATAAAAAAAAGGGGGAGACACACTTATATTCTTGGTCTGTATGCTGTACTATAAGAAGGCATTGTAATAAAACTATTTTGTCATGTATCATATTTGCATTATATAAATAAGGCTGCACATCCATTTTCTCTCCCTTAATTCACCTTTGAATAAAAAAACAAGAAAGAAAGAGATTATAATCATCAACATGTGTGCATATACAAGGATGAAATAAATAATGGCATGATAAAACTTTAAACTTTATGTGTCCACTAAACTTCTTTTATCTCTTCTCTCTTTGGCTTTAATTTATGTCACATACCTGTATGCACCCAAATAAAATTGCATATGCATGATCTTCTCTTACATATGACAAAAAGACACACAAAACAAGTGATGAAATAAAAAAAATGAATAAAAAAGAGGAGAAGGAAATACCTTCAGGACAGCAGGTACTGGCCTATGCCACCTTGCCTCTCCATATAATTAGGGACCATGAGATGCCTCCATGATGCCCTAGAAGCCATGCCAACTGCCCATGGCCATCATGAGTCAACAGGCTTCATGCCACTCTTCAAGTCATTGCCCAGACCTGAGAAACCCCATCACCGCAAATGACCCACAACCCCAAACAAATCATCACCTACAAGAGACAAGGCCAGAACAATCAATCCCCTTCCATCTTGCTCCTAGTCATACTCCATAAACAAAAAAAGAAGAAGGAATCTAACCTCAGGAGACCAAGCTAAATCACACCTATGATGTCAATCTGTGGTGGTGATGATGGCTAAACCAGTGCCTGTTGACAAAAAAAAGTTAATTCCAGAAAACAAATTCCATGCTATCTTCCATTGGGCCCATCAAAACCCAATGTTGTCTAGAAATAAAAAAGAGAAAGGAGAGGAGAACCTGACCCCAGAGATGATGCTGGCGCTGCCCCTTTTGATATCCTCACTCAACCATCATAGCACTCACACATTTGTGACATACTCAACCTCAGGAGATGCCATCTCATTGCCAAATCCTAAAGGAGTATACTCTCATCAAGCAAAAGGAGTAATTGCTGTCAAGGGGGCTGTCGATTATTGAATTTGATGCACAACCAACTACCCATGTTAAGCCCAAAGCCCTTGTCAAAGAAGTGAGGATGAAAATGAAAGAAAAGATGGCAAGCTGAATCATGACTCGAATACTGACCTGAGAGGAGGTTGGACTTCACCACTTCTCGAGCCACCATCCCTGATCATTATGTTCGCACGAGATGCCATGCTCAGGCTCAGTCGCCATCAAACCTTCAACATACTCACACGGTGTGACACAACCAGCAACTCAAACTAGAACTAAAAAAAAGGGGAGAAGGAGGATGTACATGGCTGTCAAAAACTGCCGATCCCTCACCACGCCTACATGATATTTCCCCCACTCACGTCATGTCACCTCTCATCACAACCTACAAAGCATTGAAACCAATGGCAGAAGAGGGTCAGACTGTGCCTATTCATGGTACCAGTTCAAGATAATGATGGCTTCAGACTGTGCCTATTCATGGTACTAGTTCAAGACAATGATGGCTGGAACAAAATTAGTGACTGCTAATGAGATAGAAAAATAAACTCATTTTGAGATGGCCAATTTCATGCCGTCTTGCAAAAAAACACTTGGACCTCTGCTGATCAAAAAAGGGCAAAAGCACCTAACCTCAGAGAAGCCCAAGCTGAGGCTATACCCTTGCTTCCAGCCTGAAATGATGATTGATCTATGAAAAGCATTGTTTTCTAAGCTCCTACGATATGGCATCATCTCCATGTAGCATGCTACGCTCAACCACAACTCCTAGTGATTGCCAGGAACAATTTTGGCAAAAGGAGGAGGACCTAGTAAAGATGCCAGAGCATGAGACCATGCCCTTTGGGGGTCAGCTTGAGGCAATGCTGGTTTGAGAAGAGCATTGTCTTCCGAGTCCCCATGATGTGATATTGCCTTCACAAAATGCACTGGACCCATCAAGCAATTCTCAGAAGCTGTCAGAATCAAGGGCCAAGATAAAACTAAGATGGACCTCACTCACAAAGTACAAAAAAAAGAGGAAGCACATGGAGATGGGCAATACCTGAAGCCAACAAACACCTTAAATGGCAACCTAGCTTAGGCATAGAAGCCATGTCGTATAGCTCGGCGCTGCTTGATGCCAGTCGAAGTTGTAGAAGAGGGTACAGGTCAAATCAAGGCTGTATGTCATGCCTCCACCATTGGTGCGACGGTGTACACATCATTTTGTGGTCACAACGATCAATTCCCTCTCTCAGCCTCTCAGGCATTTCATCGAATGACTGGCGAGTGTACAACAAAATGGAAAATTGACCAAGGCGAATCATGCAGAAACCTCCATCACCAAAAGAAAAGAGAGAGTAAATGAATACATCTGCCTGATGATGCTCTTCCAGGCTTTCAGACACTGCCTCCGACTCTCAGGACGGCAATACCCCTTCCCATGGCCGAGTGTAGCGGAGGATAGGCCGTACCCTGAGGTCGTGAGATACTTCACTCGGCGTTTCTCCTCACGAAGGTCATGAAACTCTTCTTCCCTCTTTCTGTTTGGAGCTGGCTCGATAAATCCATGGCATTTTGAAATCTCTCGTCGAAGCAAACGAGGTGAAAGAGAAGGAAATGCCCCTGAATAAACTCGGTGCATACCTCGTGAAATACTGACTGATGGTCCCCACCAGACCTGTCTAATGCATCGATCAGAAAGGCCGTGTTCACACAAAATCTGGACAGGTGCCCCAAGTCGCAGGATCCTCTGTGTCTCTTGGTGTGTGGCGGGTCCCTGACAACATCATATACATCCATCCGTGTGCATGAGCAGCGGTGCTGACGTGGCTCGATCAGAATCCGTCAAAACTTCAAAACTTCACCAAAAATCATAGAAGGCTCAGAAAAATCCAAATTAAATTTCTATAAATCCAGAAAAATATGAGGAACCCATTTCTACTAAATATCATGGTCAAAAAACCCTCCAAATCCAATCAAATCACCCAAAACCCCAAATTTATATTTGATCAGTATATCGCCACATTAAACGTTTCATCGAGAATCACCGAAAACTCAGATAAATGAGAGGAAGAATTCTCTGAAATCGAGGCCATGAAAAGAATAGATGCTCATGGTGTAGTTCTATCATGTCCCAAGAAAAATGAATTCGTTACGGGTGTCAGAAACCCCATTAATGTAAAATGTTTAAAAGATTGTCTAGTTTCAGGAATTCGACGGAATTGAGACTCACCCATGACAAGAGCGGCACGTTCTTAGGGGTGTTTCATCCGGCATCGATGATCAAAGGAAGTATGGGCCATGCACTTTCAACAAGTCGAAAAGATAAACTGTACTCAAGGTCATCTCAGGACCCAACCGCTCGGTCTCAGAAATGGAGTCTTAATCCCAAAACAAGACCAGATGCGACTCTTTCAGGACCTAATCCACTAGGTCTCAGATGAGGAGTCTCCATCGCAACACAAAAATAAAAGAAAAGTATGCACATGATCTCATCAGGAGCCAGCCGCTAGGCCACAGATATGGAATCCTGATATCAGAACCAGAATCAAAGCCAAAAAAAAAAAAGAAGAAGAAAACATGAAATCCAAAATCAATCCAAACCCTATCCGATGATTGAAATTGAAGTCCAAATCCAAATAAAAAAAAATCAAAGTACTGTACTCTGAAGGCTCTATGATACCCTCCCAGACGTACAACTCCTCTAGTGTCTGAGTGATCCCGCGACCTCACTCCCAATGACACACTATCCTGACTGCTAAAATCGTTCTGGTGACTCAAAGCCCACCTGACAAAATCTGCTGATGGACCCAAATCTCTGCGACATCTAGGTGATCCCACGACCTCACTGAAGATAAGCACACTATCCTGATTGCTAAAATCGTTCCGGTGACTCAAAGCCCACCTGACAGAATCTGCTGATGGACCCAAACCTTTGTGATATCTAGGTGATCCCACGACCTCACTGAAGATAGTACATCATCCTGACTGCTAAAATCATTCTGGTGACTCAAAGCCCACCTGATAAAATCTGCTGATGGACCCAAACCTCTGTGATATCTAGGTGATCCCGCGACCTCACTGAAGATAGTACATCATCCTGACTGCTAAAATCATTCTGGTGACTCAAAGCCCACCTGATAAAATCTGCTGATGGACCCAAACCTCTGTGATATCTAGGTGATCCCGCGACCTCACTGAAGATAGCACATCATCCTGACTGCTAAAATCATTCTGGTGACTCAAAGCCCACCTGATAAAATCTGCTGATGGACCCAAACCTCTGTGATATCTAGGTGATCCCGCGACCTCACTGAAGATAGCACAATATCCTGACTGCTAAAATCATTCCAGTGACTCAAAGCCCACCTGATAAAATCTGCTGATGGACCCAAACCTCTGTGATATCTAGGTGATCCCGCGACCTCACTGAAGATAGCACAATATCCTGACTGCTAAAATCATTCTGGTGACTCAAAGCCCACCTGATAAAATCTGCTGATGGACCCAAACCTCTGTGATATCTAGGTGATCCCGCGACCTCACTGAAGATAGCACACTATCCTGACTGCTAAAATCATTCTGGTGACTCAAAGCCCACCAGATAAAATCTGCTGATGGACCCAAATCTCTGTGATATCTAGGTGATCCCACGACCTCACTGAAGATAGCACACTATCCTGACTGCTAAAATCGTTCAGGTGACTCAAAGCCCACCTGACAAAATCTGCTGATGGACCCAAATCTCTGTGATATCTAGGTGATCCCGCGACCTCATTGAAGATGCCACACTATCCTGATTGCTAAAGTAGCTCTGGTGACCCAAAGCCCACCTGGCTAGATCTGTTGACGGATCCAAACTCCGTAGTATTTGAGTGATCCCATGATCTCACTCTCAATGACGTTGTGTTTCGAGCGCTAAAGAAAACAGTTCCGACGGTTCAAAGCCCATCTGACCAAGGATACTGAAGAATCAAAACTTAAATTACCCAATGTCTCGTCAGATAAAAGAACTCTGACAGCTCCAGACCCGTCTGATAAAATCACAACTGATGAAACCACCTAAAAAGAAAATAACATAAAAAAAACGATGAAAGCAAACATGTGCGAAATATCATCAAAGAAGGAGCATTTCGATTATACACATGATACAACCCCCAATGAAGAACTATCATAAAAACGAATGACGAGCATCAAAGCATAACCATTCACAAATGCCCATATGCATATGCATGATACTAATTGTTTTATTGACAATTCTCTAACAGTCTGCAGGATATATTCTTTGATATTCCCGATCTAGAGGTGCCTAGGAGAGTAACCAGGGTAATTAACGGCGGGGGCTTGCGCCCGTCGGAAAGAAAGGACCTACACCAAATAATCAACTCTCGGAGGAACATAAGTCCGCACGAGCGAGCATCTCTTTAATGGGAGACGCCCGTGGTCGGGGCTTTGGCCTGCGAGGGGATATCTGATCCGATCCTTCTTTTTGTTTTCCTTCTCAAACGGGGAAATCCGTCAAAAAGAGCCGGACAATAATTGATCAAATTAAAGAAGCATCCTTTCTTTACTTCATATAGTTTGCTAAACTATTTTCAATCCTATGTTGTTGGATTAAGACAAATCTTGATATACCATGGAGCACGTGGTGGTCAGAAAAAGAGCAAAGAAATTCAAATTAAAACAAAAGTACATTTTTATCAACAAAATGTAACAAATGAGTCTTAATTTACCCGAAATTACAGATTCCAAGTAATTTCCTGTATACACCAGTGAGAAATTTTATAAATCTGATTCCCAACACACTATAAAATTGGTTTATTCAAAAGAAATCTAAAATAAAGCAGCAGTGGATGCAATTCAATATGAGGGTCTTAAGAAAACAATGGCTGCAAATCCAATCATAACAAATTAGAACAACAAAAAAACTCGATAACATTAAGCCATAAATTTCAAAAAAACAACTCAAAGAAAAGAAAATTAGAAATTAGAAATATTACAGCGTGGTTGAGAGGAGTCGGAGAGGTCTCACGAAGGAGGTAGATTCTATTCAGAAGATTGGGCGAGAAAAAAACCCTAGTTTGAATCTTCCCTTTTATAATCTCACAATCCATCGATAATCTCACAATCGCGCGAGGCGCCAGGTGCGATTTTCCCTTTTTTTTATTGCTTTCCTTATCTGAGAATATATATGATCGGAAGAGAGAGGGGAAGAGGGGAGGGATAGTAAAGTTTCGGCAAAAAAATCTCTCTAAAAAAAATAGAGATGCGGGGACTCGAACTCAGGAGATATATAGCTATGCAGAATTTGGCGCTAGGGACAGCGCCCTGCCTTATTTGTGGGTAGAGTCGACTCTTTTGTAGAAATTGCGATCCAAATCGTACATCATATTGATCAATGGTTTATAACGATGCTAACAAAATTGTTTGGACCCCTTTGTGTGAAAAATACTGACCTTACTAAGGGTGCTTTATAAGTAGTAGAAATTTGGTTAAGCGAAGAGGCTGCCTTACAATTTTTCTTTCCTTTCTTTTTTTGGAAAATTCTTCTACTGCCCGCGATTGGGATCTTTCTTTTAGCTTTTTATTCCACCTTTGTATTAGGCTGCAGTTTTCAGTTCATTTTTTTTTTCAACCAGTTAAACGTCTACTATTGTAAAACTTTCATATAAATTCTACAAAAAATATAGGCTAGACCTCTATTTTTAGTAAAAAAAAACCTAGCGTCCTTAATTATTTATTAATGAGACCCTTTTTTTTCCAGAGTTGTTTCATTTTATATCCTTTTTGTTCTATAATTAATAATAATCAGTTTTGTAAAATATAACTATATCAGTAACAACAATAATAAGTATAGTATAGTATAATATAACTTTGAATAAGGAAAAATGGTAGACCTGAGATATAATAAGTGGCTGAAATTTGACCCAACTGACCCACTGCATCTTTTACGGTTTTACCAGTAACAATCTCAAGTACCAACACATCCCCCCCCCCCCCCCCCAACACACACACACACAACCATAGCAAACCCCTGACCCCTTTTTCATTCGAAAATTAAGCCCAAACTGTTTGGATAATATAATTATTAATTAATGTTGATGTGATATGCAATATTCTTTAACACCACATCCCGGACACTTATATGCTGTAAAATTATTGAATTATTATTATGGCCCGTAACAAAAATTGTGGCATCACACAATATTTCAACATCATTATATCATTCAATAATCACGATCTCCAATCCACCAACAACTTAAGGAAGCCACCTGCAAAATTCAATATATCAGTGCATTTTATGAACACCAAATAAAAATAAGATCAAACTAAAATATGTCTCATGCAACTAACTTTTTTAAGGTTAATAAACAAAAGAAAACTGAAACTATGGCACCAATATGAAAACCAAGTAATTAAACACATTAAAGAGTTGCCTCTTAAGATTTCAACACTGTTATTGGATGCATCTATAATTGTGTGATTTCTTAGTGGCGGTCCTAATTGGGAAGAACTTGTATGCAAATCATAGAAAAATGCAGTATTAGTCTTGTGTTTTTTCTGTGCATGTATCTAAAATCGTCAAATATGTTGCTCGACCTTTAACGGCACCAAATATGTTAAGAGATTATTTCCACTTTTACCCTTGTTGAAAATAATAAGAAGAAACACAAATCTAATATAGGCTATGACTAGTACCAGTTTGGTACCAAATCCAGCTTTAATATTGGTACAATATACCATTTCTAAACTTGTCAGAAATTGGAACCAATAGTTTCTTATTTAATGGGAATATTTTTTGAACTTGTCAGACTCGTTTGGGCAGTTATAATTGTATAAGTAAAAAGAATCAACCTATACATGGCTATCTACCCGTTCGGAGCAGCGCCCATTACCAGATTCTTGATCCCAACCAACATATACAAAGCAAGCTTAGTGTCCCTCGGCTGCCCCCGACTCCGACACGTAACCGCCCTCCTCTCCGGCTGGGATCACGACTGATGCAGCTTCGTCATTTCCCCGACTTCGACACAGCAAGCTTATGAGAACCGTCTTCTTCTGTGTTGGCACCCCCATGGACGCCGCCAGATGCAGCTTCGTCATTCCCACTGTCATCTCTTCACAGTTGACTTCAATTGTGAAGAACTACCTCTCTCCTGTCTCCTCACTTTCCAGCCGTGACTTCAATTTTGGGAATTTTTTACTCATTTTCTTTTCTTCTTCCTTTATTCTCTAATGTGAATAAGGTAAACAAATTCAAATATTTCATCTTCTTTTTTTCTCATTTGTTGTTCTGGAACTGGATGGATTTGGCAAATAAAGTGTGGTCATACATATACCAGTCTGATCTATGTGTACTGTCTAAACTAAACAAATGGATAATTGAAGATCTTGTTTCCAATTAGACCATCGAGGAAAACAAGACTAGCCACACTAGTCAGTTCTGCATGTACTTATCCTAGAAAATAAAATCACAGTTTTCTTTAATTCTGCATGTACTGGTTTCATGCTTTTCATAACAATAGTACCAATTTAAATCATAAATATATTTATTTTGATTTGTACAGATGAGTAGTCAAAGTAGTTGGAATTGGCAACCAAATCCGGTTAATTATACAGTGGTTTGGGTGTTGGCTATTAAATACTTCGAGAAACCCTGATCCAGAGTTCTACGTATGCCCAGCTTGAGGTTTCTGAGAAAGATAATTTTTAGTTTGTTGACAACTCCCAGTTTATGGATTTTTTGTTGCACTCAGTTCTTTCATACTTTAATATTTGTGTTGTGGTTTTGTATAGTTGGTAGTGATATTTGTGTGGTTCATTAGCTTCAAATTAGTTCCTCTAAATCACTCCCATAGTGCTCAATCTCTACCCAGTAGTTTACTTTACTCCCATGGTGCACAAGCCTGACACTTTTCCTAATTTCCTTTTATCAATTCTATTATATGTTTTCCTTCTTTCTGTGACACTCACAACTGTTGATAGTTGATACAAGCCAAGATGTCGATCTAAATAAGTGCCTAGAGAAATGCTGGTCACTATGGCAAGGGCCGATGGTCAGGATGTGTGAGCAGTTCTGCATGATCGAGTACCAGCATGGAGGAGAGGAGCAGTACCAACAACAATAGCAGTGAAGCGAACAGGGTGGTGCGAGATGAAGAGGATCCCCAGCTGGACCAAGCGCTTGGAGGAATGCCGCCTTGAGATATTCTATTAGAAAAACTGTTGAGAGAAAGAGAGTAGAGAAGTCTGAGAGCAACGAGTGAAGGTACAAGTCTTTCTTCTTTGAGTTAAATCCTTCTCTTAGATTCTGTTATCTGTATTTTTGAGAGAAATTAAGTTATTTGATTATTGTTGTGCAATTGAATCTTATTAGGTTTGCTTGATTTGGAAAATTTGGGAATTTCTATTTCTGATTGGAATTAGGTTCAATTGATGGTTGTTAGATGGGAATTGAGGGAAATAGATTATAGGCATGATTAAAATTGATAATTGATGATAGTAACTGATGTATTAAGTTGATATAATAGGCACGTTGGGTCATATATAGAGTAATTATTGTATACAGGGCATGTTTAGGCTTAATTTTGCATGGCAATAGCATTAAATTGAAGTTAGTAATGCAATTTAGCATGGTACTCGTTTTTACCAGTGAGATGGAAATGAAGTTGACTTTCTTGTGGTTGATTAAGCAATTGTCTTTCTTAATTAGAATAGCTAAATATATTTATGCTTTTGGCCTCTCAACAGACTTACGGAGTGTCGGCTGAAGAGGCGTACCGACATGAGAGAAGGAATAACCGGCATAGTAAATATGCAAAGAGGAAAGAATTTATGTGTTTGGTAGAGAAAGATTAAGGTATGAAATTAGAAGTGATCATGGCCACATGAAGGTTTCTGGACAAATTCCACGAGAAGTCCAAACTTTTGCTTGAAATTTCTAATATTGTACTATATACGTGATATTTTTAGGTGATATGTTTTTGTTGATTTTATGTTGAATTTGTAAAAAAATTGAATGACATTTGAGTGATTTATAAAATAATTTTGAATTATAAATAATCTGTGTCATTTTTGATGCTTTATTAAATCATTATAAATTAATATAATGTGATATAGTAAATAAACACATGGATAAGGGTCCCATAATCCCATCACGTGTAATATGCTGATAAATAAAATATGGACGTGGGTCCCACATGTAATGATTTGCTATTCACGTGAAAATTTGCTACAGATGTGGGTCCCATATGTGAAAATATGGGTACACACGTAACACACCTGTCAAAATATATCGAAACTTATATTAATCCGGGTTATTGGATCCGAATCCGTTACTATTCATAAGCACCGTTGCGAATAGTAATCGGATTTAAACATATATTAATCGGGGTTATTGGATCCGGATCCGTTACTATTCATCAGCACTGTTGCGGATTAGTAATCGGATCTGGCCCGTCCCTTCTGTTTCTTCCATCGTGGCCATCTGATGTCTTTAGCTCCAGCCGCTTGATCTTCTCTTTCGAGATAGTTCCTTTCTCCGCCTCGATTCCCTCTGTTCCGTACAGTTCCTCTCATGTCGTGCCCTGGGTGATGCTCGCGGACCGGGTATCTAGAGGTGTCCATGTGTTGTGGTACGGATTCTCTTCGATGAGATGGTCCTGGTCTGTGCGCCGTCCCCTCTACCTTCGTCTATTTCTCTACTACTGTTCTTCTGTGCTCCGATTGTGGTCCATTGCTTCGATTTGCGTTTGCTCTTCTCTGCACTGGGTTCACTGCACCTCTGGTTCTGGTTTCGGGGGTTCTACGCTGCTTTTTGTTGGTCTCTGTCTATTTGCGCTCTGCGATTTGTACTGCTGGTGTGTTTTACCAAGCTCGCCATGCTTCATCCCTATCCTCTTCCCTTTTCTTTGTCAGACTTGCTTATTAGGCTTCTCCTCTTTTTTTCTCTTTTATTCCCGTCTTTGCTGCTTGAGGTTGGATTGCTTCGCGCTCATTGAGCGATCTGTTTGTCTTTTCATGTATGGATTAGTATTGTTTTTGATAGGGCCAGTCTGATAAGAGCTCGGCCCTAAATAAAAGAACATGGAATCAGGCCCAAAAGAGGCCCACATTCGTTACCTTAAGAGGCGGGAAAAGCAGAATTAAACAGCGCGCCCCAAATGAAGTCGGGAGGACAGGCCATAACAAACTCATACGGAGCACCTCACCGAACATAAGTCGGGAGAATCTAGAGGCATCTAGTGGGCTAACGGCTGTCGGGTGACGTCAGCGTTCTGTTATGAGAAATAGGCCTATAAATAGAAGGGGTAGATCATTGTAATAGGGGTTGGCATTTTTGTAGAGAAAAGCGCCTGTATTAGACAGATTGTAAACAGATTGTAATCCCCAAAATAATCAATAAAGTTCATTTTCCACTCATTCTCATCTCTAAACTCTTTCACGTTGTTAATCTCTACCAAAACTGAGCTTATCAACTGGCGCCCACCTGAATTCGACCATTGGCAATTCAAAGTTGCATTTGGTAACCTGAGAAATGGATGAGAATAGGAGTGCGATTCAACCCAGGCGGTTGGATCTGGAGTTTGCTACTGATAAACTAAATAAGGAGAAACACCGCGTTCTTCACGAAGCTAGATCTGAATCTCAAACCCAGATCGAGCTCTCCACACCTCAGGCACCAGGCGGTGCAGTTCATCCACCACAACCAGATCTGATGAACGCTGAGCTTCAAAACAAGCAAAACGCTGAAAATTCAAGAACACAGACAGTGGTCAGCGATTCAACTACGCGACCAGTCAACCCCGAACAGCCAGACAACGATACACCATTAGATCTGGGATCGACAAGAGCAGTACCAGTTGCGATACACCCGATCTTGCAAGCTGTACAATCTCGTGAAGAGTCAGAGAGAACAACACCAGTTACAATGCACCCGATCTTGCAAGCTATTCAACAACCTCGCGAAGAGCCAAGATTGGAAAAACCCGAAACATCTACAGCAAAACAGAGAAGCACCACCAATTTAGAGAACCAACGCTCTCTCTCTCAAGCAGATCTCACAAACCTTGTAGAGCAAACACTGCAAGCAGCCTTCACATCAGTTACTCCAACTCCAGCAGTTCAGTTCAATCCACCAAGACCGGAGATCCAGGATCCACGACAGATGCCAAACGTAACACCTCCTCAAGGTTACGGATATGTCGCTGATCCTCGCCAAAGCGTAGCATGGAGAGCAGGAACACCACAAGTGTACAATGTCGGACAGCCCCCACATATGTTCCAATGGCATCCCACGGGATATGTTCACCACACAATACCACAAGCCCACATGACAGACTGGTATCCTCCCCAACATAATACTTATGGTTTTCCTAGACCAGAGGCTCCAGCCACCTATTTTCCATGGGGCCATCCAGCTCAATGGGGCGTACATAATTCGTGGAACACCCCTAATCCTTACTCATGGACACGACCACCTCAACAACCCGAACATCCTAGGCCACAAGCTACTCCAAGGCCTCCCGAAAACATCATCCCAACAAACCCAAGTCCATCTCTTGCAGTTCCTGTCCCGACATTACCTGCCCCACAAGTGAATCAAGAGCCCTTAGGATCTCGAGTGGAAAGAACAAGGGCACCACAAACGGGTGAAGACAGAGAGGTATTGTCGGGAAGAAACCTGAATAATGAAAGAAGGGAACGCGAAGAGAAAAGATCTCCTAGGGGCCGTGCGAAAACAAGGCAGCGCCGCGAACATAGTTCAGACAGTGCGCGTGAATCAGAAGGATCAGGGTCACCACCTGTCGGCGCCTTAGCGAGAAGGTTATACCAAGGGGCGCGAATTGACATGAAAAATTACCCCCATCTTGATAGATATCCGGGAGGAGAAGCTAAAGATGCTCAAGCTTTTGTGAATAGCTTTCGAGCAATGATGGCCATCACACATGCATCCGACAGGGTGATGTGTTTAGTTTTTCCGACAAGGTTAACAGAAAGTGCATGGGAATGGTATTCGCGACTACCTCGAGGGTCAATCCATAGTTTTGATGACCTAACTGACAAGTTTTTGGGAAGATTCGGAGGATTAAGAGCACCAACCATCAAGTGCACAAGCCTCATGACCCTAAAGCAAGAACCATATGAATCATCACGAGCATATCTCGCGAGATTCTCGGAAGAGGCATACAAAGTTTCCGATTTTGATGAGAAACTGGTGCTGGCGGCAGTATTACAAGGTATTCGGAGTAAAAATCTGAGATATGAGCTAATAAAAAAAGATTGTGGATCTTTTCGAGAATTCAGGGAGTGTGCACAACAAGTGATACAGGCAGAGGAAGATGCAGAACGAATGGGTTGGCAAGATGTCACGGAGCGACGCATCACAACGCCGACGAGAAGAAGTTGTTCCCCTCTGCCTCAACCTCGCAATGGATCTCCTGCGAGAAGAAGGAATGCAAAGGTGATAAAAGGAGCGACATACAAACTCCACAATTACAGAAAGACGGGAGAGGCATATGCACCTCTATACTCCACCTACCACATATGTACAGAACCCAGGGAGCGATTGTTTAACGTCATCAAAGATAGCAAGGAGTTGCAACAACCTGAACCATTGGTAGAAGCAGAGAAGTTTGACAAGTCGGCTTACTGTGAGTACCATCGCAGTTCGGGACATCGCACCCGAGATTGTTTGAAGTTGAAGGACGAAATAGAAAGGTTAATCCGACATACGCACCTGCTGGAGAAATACATTGAGAAAGAAGGAGCCAAGGATAACCGAACTAGAGAATCTTTCAACAACCAATGGCAGCGAAAACCATATAATAACCAATGGAAAAGAACCGACAACCGAAACAACCCGAACAATATCCCCATTCAGCGACAAAATGTTCCGAATAAACCTAGAGAAGAAAACAAAGGATCTCCGGTAGTGATGTTCATCGCAGGAGGGGACGCATCTGGCGGCGACAAACCTCATCAACGAGCTTCATACGCAGATCCGAGAAGATTATCTCAACCTTCGCGTTATGAGGTATTCCATTTGCATGCAGAGAGGTCCCTAACTAACACCCGAATATCCTTCGGGCCTGAAGATTGCGTAGGCGTCCGTTACCCACATGATGATGCCATAGTGTTGATGCTGCGAATACATGGTAGACGTGTCAAAAGGATCTTAGTGGATACAGGAAGTTCAGCAGATGTGCTATATTTCGACGCGTTAAGGCAACTCAATTTGGCCTCGTACCCCCTGACTCCGATGGACACACCATTAGTTGGCTTTGCGGGAGACACCGTGATACCACTTGGGACAATTGATCTGGAAGTTGAGTTCGGGGAACCACCCAACAGTGTAATATCAAGAGTAAAGTTCATAGTGGTTAATGCACCATCTGCATACAATGTGATATTGGGAAGGAAATCTCTGAATGATGTTGGGGCAATCGCTTCGACCAAACACCTCATGATCAAATTCCCCACTAGACTTGGAGTAGGTGTGGTAAAAGGTGACCAACAAAAAGCCAGAGAATGTTATCAGGCAGCAGTGATAGATCAAGTAACACAAATAAAGAAGGGAAATGTTGAGAAGAAAGTGCGCGTGCCCAGTTCGGGCGCTCCGGGGGAAGATGTGGAAGAAGTAGAGCTGAGTGAGGGAATAACTACTAAACTGGGGACGGCGCTCGGAGCCAAGGACAGAGAATTAGTGAAGGACTGTCTTAAGAGAAACCAAGAGATTTTCGTCGCCGAAGGAGGGCAAATGCCGGGTATTAAGAGGGAGATTGCGGAACACAAAATCAAGCTCTTCCCAAATGCCAGACCAGTACATCAAAAGAAAAGGAAGTTCGGACCCGAACGTAGAACGATAATTGAGGAGGAGGTGCAAAGGTTACTCGCAGCTGGGTTTATTCGCGAGGTCAAATGCCCTGCTTGGTTAGCCAATCCAGTAGTGGTTCCGAAACCTAACAACAAGTGGCGAGTATGCATTGATTTCACTGACCTCAACAAAGCATGTCCGAAAGATCCTTTCCCATTGCCGAACATTGATGCACTAGTGGATTCGTCGGCGGGTTTTTCTCACTTGAGCATTGTCGATGCCAACGCGGGATATCATCAGATTAAAATGTGTACCGAAGATGAAGAAAAAACCAGTTTCCTTACAGAAAAGGGGATCTATTGTTACAAGGTCATGCCTTTTGGTCTGAAGAATGCAGGAGCAGAATATCAAAGGATGGTGAACAAGTTGTTTCAAGGAGAAATTGGGAAGATTATGGAAGCATATGTCGATGACATGGTGATCAAAAACTGTTCGGGGGAAGAACATGTGCAACATTTGGAAAGAGTGTTCGCGAAAATGAAAGAAGTCGGAATGCGATTAAACCCAAAGAAGAGTTTTTTCTGTCTCGAAAGTGGAAAGTTTTTAGGGTTTATCGTGTCCGAAAGAGGCATAGAAGTCCATCCAAGCAAGTGTCAGGCGATCGCAAACATGGAACCACCAAAAACAGTCAAAGAGGTGCAAGAATTAACTGGGCGAATAGCTGCCCTAAACAGATTCATTTCAAAGTCAGCCGAAGTGTGTCAACTTTTTTTCCAAACAATCAGGAAGAACAAGAAGTTCCAATGGACAGTGGAATGTCAAGATGCCTTTGAAAGGATAAAAGAATACTTAGCCACACCACCAACAATCAGTAGACCTGTGAAAGGGGAAACTCTCTATCTTTATGTGGCAACTTCCGAAACGGCTGTGAGTGCAGCTCTCATCAGGATTGAAGAAAACCAACAAAAACCTGTCTATTTCGTGTCTCGCATTCTGCGAGATGCTGAGATAAGATACCCTCCTGTTGAAAAAGTAGCGTTCGCGGTCATGATAGCATCCAGGAAACTCAAACCGTATTTTCAGACACACCCCATCAAAGTGCTCACCGACATGCCTCTTCGAAAAGGTTTGGGACAGCTTGATGTAGCAGGGCGGATGTTAAAATGGGCAGTAGAGTTGTCCGAATATGATGTGAGTTTCGAAGCAAGGACAGCATACAAAGGGCAAATTCTTGCCGACTTCATAGTTGAGTGCACAGCTAGACAAACTGAAAATCTTAAGGAAGAAGTGTGGGAAGTATTCGTGGATGGGGCAGCTTCTGAGAAGGGTTCGGGTGTTGGCGTTGAAATAAAAGGACCGAAAGGCGAGAAATTTCATTATGCGATACATTTGAATTTCGAGGTATCCAACAATGTCGCAGAATATGAGGCGTTGCTAGCAGGTATGCGACTTATGGAGGCAATCGGAGCAAGAAGTGTGCGTTTCTACATGGATTCGCAGCTGGTCGTAAACCAGATCAAAGGAGAATATGCAACAATAAATGAAAGGCTGGCCCTATATTTGGAGAAGGTGAAAACAGTGTTAGCTGCCTTTGAAAGTGCTTCGGTAGAGTACGTGCCACGGACTCAAAACGAAACAACAGATGCTCTGTCTAAAATTGCTAAAGTAAGCGATCTAGATCGAGAAAAGCCCATTATTATGTTGGAAGTGCCACATCCCAGCATTGATGTTCTCGCATTCGAAGTGTATATCGTGGAGGCAGGAAAGGAATGGTATGCTTTGTTATGGAATTTTCTCAAAGAAGGAAAACTCCCAGAAGATGACAAAGTTGCCCGAAAAGTCAAGCGGTGGGCTCTCGAATTCACTATCCGAGATGGTCTATTATTGAAAAAAGGATACGGAATACCCTGGCTCACATGTGTTGGGAGAGCAAAAGCGGACGAAATTATTGCCGAAGTGCACGAAGGAATATGCGGTAGCCATCAAGGAATAACTTCGCTAGGAAGGAGGATCGTTAGAGCGGGGTTTTACTGGCCTTCCTTGAAGAGAGATGTAGAGACATATGTTCGCAGATGCGAAAAATGTCAATTCCACGCCCGCATACCGAGACAATCACCTCATCCGATGCAATCCATCTCCAGTTCATGGCCGTTCGATGTATGGGGGCTAGATTTGTTGGGGCCTTTCCCTCAAGGACAAGGAAATGTTAAATTCCTAGTGGTGGCCGTGGAATATTTCACCAAATGGATCGAAGCCAAACCTCTGGCAACCATCACATCACAAAAAATAGTGGACTTCGCGAGACACCAGATCGTGTATAGATATGGGATCGCACATACCTTCATCTCCGACAATGGTACACAGTTTACTGGCGCCTCATTTCAGGATTTTTGCAAGGGATTAGGCATCCGATCGTGCACCTCCTCGGTCTGTCATCCCCAATCTAATGGTTTAGCTGAGATTTCCAACCGAACTATATTGGAAGGACTGAAGAGGAAAATTGAAGGCAGCAAGAATACTTGGCCTGAGTATCTCGATGAAATCTTATGGGCCTACCGTACCACACCTCGCTCTTCCACAGGCCGTTCACCTTTTTCCATGATTTATGGAATGGAGGCTGTCACACCTATGGAAGCAGTACACCCTACTTTGAGAACGAAGTCATATACTTGGGAGAAGAATGGAACTCGAAGGGAAGAAGATTTGGAGACCATTTACGAGTTGAGGGAGGAAGCTCGAGTGAAGATGGAAGAGTATCAGAGAAGAATGCGAAGAGGTTTCGATAGGAAAGTCGCTCCCAAACATTTCCAACCAGGTGATTGGGTGCTCAGGAAGATCGAAGCCACAGGTAAACAAGTGGGGAAACTTGATCCCGCATGGGAAGGCCCATTCGAGATCATCAAGTCTATTGAAGGCAGGGCTTACCATCTCAGGGATATGAGAGGCAAGCGCATTCCAAATGCTTGGAACGCTGCCCATCTCAGAAAGTTTTACATTTAGGAAGGATAGAAGTCGACCAATATCGTAGCCGGTCTCTTCGTGTCCGAGTTGTCTTCTATATTTTCGTTTTTTATGGTTGTTAGGGATAAGAACAAGAACCAGACCAATATCGTAGCCGGTCTATTCATACCCGAGTTGTTTGTTTTAGCTTTCTATATACAGAAAGAAAGTCAAGAAGAATTATCCTCGGTGCAGTTAGCAATAGTTAGAAAATATATTTCCTTGAGAATGTATCTCGGAATTAATGTATCTTTTATTTCCTTGAGAATGTATCTCGGAATTAACGTATCTTTTATTTCATTAAGAATGTATCTCGGAGTTAATATATGTTTGTTTCCTTGAGAATGTATCTCGGAATTAATGCATCTTTTGTTTCCTTGAGAATGTATCTCGGAATTAATATATGTTTGTTTCCTTGAGAATGTATCTCGGGATTAATGCATTTTATATTTCCTTGAGAATGTATCTCGGAATTAATGTATCTTTTATTTCATTAAGAATGTATCTTGGAGTTAATATATGTTTTTCCTTGAGAATGTATCTCGGAATTAACGTATTTTTATTTTTATTGAGAACGTATCTCGGAGTTAGTATACTTGTTAATTTTGAGAATAAATCTCGAAACTAAGCTGCAAAAGATATACCCAGATGATGTCGTTAACATCTCGCAAAAAAAAAAAAAAAAATATATATATATATATATATATAGTAATTAGCAGAGAATAAAGACAATTAAGGCAAAAGAAGTCACGATTTTCACTTCAGACAAAGCACCATGTTACATCAAAAGTCACATCACCAAAACCTTAATTCGCTAGACCCCAACTATACCTAAAAAACATAATAAAATACTAGCCTATCCAGATCCCGAATTATCTTCGTCGTCTACAGGCTTCGGAAAATCTGCAGGCCAAGGCACTTGTTCTTCAGGCCACAGATATCGAGGAGCAAACATCTCTCCTAAAACATCAATGGTGCCCGATAACACAGTTCCATCTGGGCCTAAAAGTCGATCATCAGAGCGGCGCCAGCTACACTCAGCAACGGGAGGAAGATGTGGAACTTCATTAGCTGCAAGAAGTCCAAACTCTTCGTCCGTAATCGGATAGGACCATTGGAGCCCGCGACACACTCGAAGTAAAACATTTCTGAGAACTGACGCCGACTGCATTCCAGCAGCCCTTTTGAAAGCACGAGAACGAAGGAAAGAAGGAAGGAGTTCTTCAAAGATCTTATACTTGTCATCTTGAGACAACTCGGCCGCCCCAGCAAGAAGAGAATTCTCCACTGATAGCTTTGTTACTTCTTCCTTGAGCATTTCCGAGATATTTTCGGACTTCTGCCTCCTACTTGTTTCCTCAGCCAAATCTTTCCGAGTAGAAGTCAGAAGACCTACGACTTGGTCTTTCTGTCTCAAGGATGAATCCAACTTTAAAAGTAGTAAATGCCTCAGCCGCTCGAAATTCTCCAATTTCTTGGCCTGCTCGGTATGTTCCTTCAGAAGATTCTGGGCGAACAGTACAATGAATTTGTTAGAGTCAACATAGTTGTGAGTCATAGAGTGTCAGTCATTATAATGCTGGTCGTGTTCAACATGTAAATTTTGTACCTTTGACTTCTCCTTCGCCAACTCTACTTCCAAAGAAGCAATGCAAGCTTCTTGAGCAGAAAAGATCGCTCGAAGCTCTGCCAAGCAATGAGTTAAATGAGAAGATGAAGGAGATACTGGGTTCAGAGTAACAACAGCTGCATCCAGGGAGATCTCAGAGAACTCGCAGGCATTTGAAGAGGAGTAGAAGCAGAATGCATCAGGTCCTCATCCTCCAAAGGAAGAGATCGGGCAGGAGTTGGAGGACAAGAACGAGCTGAACCCTCCGAAATCTGATGAGAGGGAACAGGTTCTGGAATGACCTCGAGAACAAATTCTGAAGTAGGGTCCGAAGCAGGGGGAATCACGACTTTGGATGAACAAGGTTTTGGCAAACGAGGGGGAACCACGACCAACTCGTCGTCGGAAACATCAACAGTTGCTCTTTCTAGAGGAGGGTGAGAAGATGCCTCCAGGGAAGGTCGGGTGTGAGAAAGACCCTTTTCACTAGTTGTACTCCCAGCCCCTTTCAGCGAGATACCTGCTTCTGACACTGCAGGATGTGACACTTTGGCAGGCCCAGCATCTCGTCGCGCTTTCTTTTGGCGACGCTCAGAAGCAGTTGTAGAACCAACCCCCCTTTTTAAGACCTTCGGTGGGGCTGCTGGGGAATAACAGTTTCAACCCCGAGATGTATTGGAGATTCTTCCTCTAAGGAAGTCCCATTGAAAACCAAGCGAATTGGACCTTCGGTTTTGATGACCGAGTCCAATTTGAGAAGAAAAGCGTATTCTTCTATAATGGGAGGATCAATGGAGACACCATTGAAACTGTCGGTGTCTTTATTCCACTTCTTGGTAATCCCAAATACATCTAGATAAGGCTGACGAAGATAACAAAAGTGAGTTTCCCAATTGTCGAGTTTCTTGACCTTCCCGAACAAGACCATGTTCACTTTGTTCCGAACAGTACAAAGATCTCCAGCTTTTGAAAACCCAAAGTAATGCCCGAACATCCGTAAGGAAGCTGTCATTCCTTCAAAGCCCATAGCCAAAGAAAACAAAGTCACCACAGTCTCGAAAAATCTAATGATGCACCAGGCATTGGGGTGGAGTTGTCCAGGAGCGATCTCGAGAAGCGAGAGAATGTCGATCACGAATTGTGTAAGAGGGACTTTGAAGCCACACCTTGATAAAGGTTTGAAGAGAACTGCCCCCTTTTCTTCATCGTAAGGTCGATCCTCTGGGGCGGCAGCTTCTAAGGCATCCTTCTCAGTGAGACCAATCTGACAAGAGAAGGCATACAAAGACTTCTCACTCCAGGGTTGAGATTGAAAGGTAGGCGTCTTCTTGAATACTTCATCAAGAGGACGAGAGGTGCGACGAAAAACCTCCTTTCTGGGAGCCACTCGACCTTTCCCCTTTTCGGGATCCTGAACAGGTGAAGAAGTGTCGACTTCCAAATTTCCCTCAGTTGATGGGTGAACAACCATCTGTCGTTCCGAATTGGCAGATTTCTCCGGGACATCCGAAGATGGAACTTGTGGCTTAGAACTACTAGAAGCCATAGAAACTGGAAAACAAAGTACATAAGTATAATACCCAAAGATAGATCGTGGCATTAACGAAAAGAGTTCGGATGCAAGTAGAATAGGGACTCGTAATAATGAATGGGATCACCACAGAACAGATACCAACAGTATAGTGGGAGTAACCAATCTCTTATACTTTTTGTACCTTTTATACCAATCGGTACTAAGATATATACACCATACTTAAAAAGATAAAACAAGAAACAGTACAGAGCTGTTTGATAACTATAGGAAGGGTATAAGCAAGAACATGGAGAATAAATATTCTTTATACTAAGATCACAATAGGTATCAACCATACCAGTTCTAAATATACTCATATTCATGCCGAACAGATAGAAAGGGGCGATTCCATGGTATTTCTAAGGAAAACTAAAAAGAAAAAGGAGGATAAAGAAGAGAGGATACCTGAAATGAAAGGAGTTCGCCGGAGAACTCGCCGGAGAAGGAGAGGAAGGCTCGTCGGAGGACAAGAAGAGGAGTTCACCGGAGAGTAAGAGGAAGGGCGAACGATCGTTCGGGAGAGCAGCAAAGAGAGAATAACTCGACAGAGAAGAAAGAGGAGGAGAGGAGAAGGCTGAAATGATAAATGACAAAGGAAGAGAGAGAAATGGGAGTATAAAAGGCAAGGAGTTGAAAGGACAGCAGTAAAGGCGGTAATAACTTTCACAGATCACGAGGCGAAGATGAAAGGGTTGGCGTTGGGATCAAGATGCATACCAAGCGACAGCCAGGTAACATGACCGCCTGACCGTTTCATGTGTTCGGGACTCAAGGGCTTCACCACTTCGTTCTTCACCCAAGAGTCATGTGTTCGGGACTCAAGGGCTTCACCACTTCGTGCTTCACCCCAGAATCATGTGTTCGGGACTCAAGGGCTTCACCACTTCGTGCTTCACCCCAGAGTCATGTGTTCGGGACTCAAGGGCTTCACCACTTCGTGCTTCACCCAGAGTCATGTGTTCGGGACTCAAGGGCTTCACCACTTCGTGCTTCACCCAGAGTCATGTGTTCGGGACTCAAGGGCTTCACCACTTCGTGCTTCACCCAAGAGTCATGTGTTCGGGACTCAAGGGCTTCACCACTTCGTGCTTCACCCAAGAGTCATGTGTTCGGGACTCAAGGGCTTCACCACTTCGTGCTTCACCCAAGAGTCATGTGTTCGGGACTCAAGGGCTTCTTCACTTCGTGCCTCACCCAAGAGCCCTGCGTTAGTGACCCCTAACTTCCAACTTGCGATGAATACTCATCCCAAATTCAAGGGCTTATGATAGGGCCAGTCTGATAAGAGCTCGGCCCTAAATAAAAGAACATGGAATCAGGCCCAAAAGAGGCCCACATTCGTTACCTTAAGAGGCGGGAAAAGCAGAATTAAACAGCGCGCCCCAAATGAAGTCGGGAGGACAGGCCATAACAAACTCATACGGAGCACATCACCGAACATAAGTCGGGAGAATCTAGAGTCATCTAGTGGGCTAACGGCTGTCGGGTGACGTCAGCGTTCTGTTATGAGAAATAGGCCTATAAATAGAAGGGGTAGATCATTGTAATAGGGGTTGGCATTTTTGTAGAGAAAAGCGCCTGTATTAGACAGATTGTAAACAGATTGTAATCCCCAAAATAATCAATAAAGTTCATTTTCCACTCATTCTCATCTCTAAACTCTTTCACGTTGTTAATCTCTACCAAAACTGAGCTTATCAGTTTTGGTTCCTGTTTTCTTGCCAGAAAGAACCACCCAAAAAAAACGCAACAAAAACTTTCTTCTTATGCTTTGGACGGATTGGTTTAGGTGCTCTTTTACTGACATGCTTCGATTTTATCTCTCTTTCCTTCTATTTTGTACCATTTCCTATTTCAATTTAGTCTTGGACTGATCAGCTCATTTTCATCTCTCTTGCAGTTCCCTGGTTGAGATTTTAATAAGTTGTGAAGCATGGCCAGGAGATTAAGCGAGAAGCACTTCCTTCTACTGTTTTTTTTTCTAATTTCTTAATTTTTTTTAGCTTTGGTATCTATATATTTTTAATCCCTTTTTTTATTTCCTTTCTACAGCGGTGATGCAATACCAGTACAGGAGAAGACAAGCACAGGGATTGAAGGAGGCCTTGCATGAGGTGAAGGTTTCTTCTTTTTATGTTATAATTTATGGTTATGGAAAATGTATGCTAATTTTAGCTTTTGGTTGAACACTTTTGATCATTCCATGAAGAAATCAAATATTCTTAGACTAGAAACCTATTTTCAATATTTTAAATTGAAACATAAAATTTTGTAGTTGAAATTTGCTGAAGGAATGAATTCCTGCTTTTTGTAGGTTGCTGTGTAATTTTAGTATCTCATTTCAGTGACTCGATAGTAATAAAAGAACCATTATCTCAAGCTGCTTGCATATTGCAGAATATACAATAATTTACTATTTCACTTTTTATTTTCATGTTCAAGATTCATCAAACATCTATATTATGCCAGAAAGATGCTCATAAAAATTACTATCGAATTCAAAGGTAATATCTTTCTCTCTGTTATTTTCATTACTGCTCTATTTGACATTTTAACTATTTTAGTTGGCCATTTTTAATTTTCTATGACAATTAGTGGCATGCAACAACAAAAGAGCTAATGCTTTTTTGCTTTTGCATTTTTGTTTGTTTCTTTTTCTAAATGGTTCTTCTTTTGTTTAGCAAATTTTCTTTTGATCCCCTTTAAAGGTTTTGGGTTTGTGCAGTAGGCTCGCCTATCCATATTGTAAATTCCAATTTATAAATTTGTTTGTCAAACTTATAAATTCCAATTTATAAAAATTCCAATTTTGACACACAAATAATTTGTTAAACGGCCAAATAATGAGGAAAAGTTTGACACACAAATTTATAAATTGGAATTTACAATATGGACACACAAATGAGGAAAATATATAAAAATCATTAGTTAAATTCCAATTTATAAAAATGAGGACCTAATAAAGAAAGGTATTTAGAAAGGTATGTTTATAGAAACCACTATAAATACCTTTCTAACCTAGGTTACATATATTTAACCATAAATTTGTTTTATTATTATTATATAATATATACATTCTTTATCTTTATCCGGTGCATAAGAAAAAATAGAAACATACTCAAAGATAAGGAATACAAAAGTTAAATAGCTCTATCTTAGAGAAGCCACAATAATCAAATATCTTTACAAAAAATAAATAAATAAGAAAAAGTAACTCTATCCGAGATAATAATAAACTATTTTCTGATTTTAGTTTCATTTTTCTCTAAATTTCCAAAAATATCCTAAAATATAGAGGATGTTTTATCTTAAGTTATTTGATAAAATGATCGCCCTCAAAGAGAGGTGCATGGCTATATAGTTAGGATCTATCAATATAGTTCCTTATTGCAAAACACGCTGCATACTAATCCTTGCAGTAGCACCTTCAAATTCCAAAGAACCAATAACCATATGCAGCTATGCAAAGTTTCATTTGTTTAAATATGATCTGCTTTATTTGTTGTTTGTTTTTCCTATGCTCTTCAATCTTTTTTTTTTTTGTTCTGTTGGTAGTTTGCTACTGAATGCCAGGAGTTTAACATACAATTTTTTTCCCTCTTATGTTCCAGGTGCTGAAATTAAATAGGATTTGTGTTGTATCCTAAATTTATCCAGGTTCAATTGCTCTACTTTTTACTTTTAAAATTAGTGTTTATCTCTGATTACAGGTTTAGATCTTATCACTTAAGTCGGTTTCTATTTAAATTTGCCATTTGATTTTCTGATAATGTTTTATAATTTGAAATCTTATGGTTCGATTTGGTACGAACTTTTAAATTTATGTTTGATTTTTTTTTAAAAAGAAAAATCACCTTTAATTCAAAGGGTTATGGTCAACATTTTCTATTAGGTACCAGTCAGATTATATAGAACAGAATTACAGATTGATAAAGACAGCGTTTTGAGACCTGGTAAGATTTAATTTTATATCTTCCTTTATGTTCTAATTGTAGTAAAATGATCACACGTTGTTGAAAGGTTCTGACTTGAGCCAATTTGTAAACAACGACTCAATTAATATGGTAGAAAAAATGAGGAAAAAAGATTATAAAAGTGTAGAACATGAAACATGAGACAGTTGGTACCAAACTGGCACTCCCTCTATCATGTTGATGTACAGACCTGATATTTTGTACCAGAAAACAGCTTTTTAATCTTTTGTCTTCTAACCGTAACCAGGGTTCAATTTGCGTGAAACTAAATATAATTCAAATCTTAATGAAAGCATATTGTATTATGTTATTGATGCAAAATTGGGTTAAATTGAAAATCATTAGGTTGCATTTGCATCTTCATTGGGGCTGGCTTAGGCAAATAAGAAGACTGCATTTTTTGGGTGTACTTTGTTTGTTTAAGTTCTAACACAGAATCATGTTAACATGTAATAAGCATAATGGCTAATATTACTGCTCTCTAGGTAACTCAAAATCTGCTTTGTATTTGCTATTTTTTTGTATTACTGCTCTCTAGGCAATTTTTTTGTATTTGCTAACTCAAAATCTGTTTGCTATATAAATACTAAGTTTTCTCTTTGTTTTTCTGCAGATTACAATAATGAATGTTAAACAATATTAGCTAGAAACCAGGTTATATTACTTGAACAGCAGCTGACCTTATAACTCAAGTATGCTATGTGTCATTCCATGAGCTACAATTCGCCTTATAACTCGAGTAAGCACTATTTAATTTGGGACATTGCAGCAATATGGTGTTATCCTTCAATCCAAAACTAATTCAATTCAGTTTTGAATTAAGCCCAAAATGTTATAATTTATTACAAAATGATGTTTATTTCTTTTGCTCTTTTTTTGTCTTTTATGTTACGGACCGTTTTCTGTGCTTGGAGATTAATTAACAAATTTTGTTTTTTATGCATGCACATGATTGTCATGATTAAAGGTTGTTCGTATTTTTAATATGAGGTAATAAAATGGACTGGACAAACTGGGACTGTGACATGAGGAACATGTACAGTAGCACGAACTATTTGACTACATGTGTAGAATAATTGCCACAAACTACCTATAAATACAATTTTGCTCATTAAGACCATATGTACCTAAATATTCCTCATTTGGCTACAAAATCATAGATCCTATACAAAGAAAGGGATCCATTTTCGGTAGTACAAATTGCTTCAACTGCCATCGCAACCCTGCTCAAGCAAGTGAGCTTCAAAAGTACCATTATAATTATTCAATATACTGATATAGAAAGTCTCAATATGTAGGACTGATTATTTGTGTGATGAAAATAAAATTACCATTACAAAACTCATTTCTGTTTTTATGATTTTTAGGCGCATGAAACTTGGTCAGTTGTAGCAGGGGCCGAACCAAAAACAAATTTCCAGGGGACAAATTTCAAATTTTTTAAGCTTTACAAGGGACCAAATGAAAATTACAAAACTTTATTGGTCGTTTTATTAGGCCTGACCTGACTTTGCAATTCATTTGTTTTCCGCATCCTTGAATCTCATCTGAATTCAATTTATTCTTTACTGTCTGGCACTATAAAGTAAGGATTCAAGAAAATATTGCACTTGAAGAGTTTTATCTGATCCTTGAAGTGCATAAAAACATATACATACAAATTTTATCTGAAATATAAACTGCAATTAATACTCTATAATTTGTGGGCGCTGTCTACAACCTTTCTTTTTAGTTGGTCCTTAGAGTACAATACTTTATAATTTTATCAGATCATTGAATCTTTATTAGGTTTCGGTTAAGAATTTCTGTTATATTTATTATGCTTTTATGCAATCTATTACTCTTGACTGCACAATGTCTGCAAATACCACTATAATTGTAAAATCCAAGAAAAATTAAAGAAAAAATAGATCGCGCAACCCGCGAGAACCCGCTAGTATGAGTAATGTTAGGTTCAGACCATTTGTCATCTCAAACGACGATCCAGTAATGTTAGTATTAAAATTTTGAATTTTTTTATTATCAAAATTTAAGGGTGTGTTTGGATGCAACGGAATAAGCCGGGAATAGGGAATAGAGAATAGGAATAAGGAATTTCGGTTTGCGTGCTTATCCTTATTCCTTATTCTTATACTATGGTTTTGTTGGTATAGGAATAAGGGCCCTTATTTCTTATTCTTATGTTGTTTGGGTTGCACAAGAATAAGAATAAGCACGCAAATCGAAATTTTTTATTTCTATTCTCTATTCCTGGTCTATCCAAACACACCCTAAATGAATAGTAACGTTACTATTATTTTTTTCGGTATTTTTTAAAAGGTTGTGCTCTTACAA
The DNA here is from genome assembly GCA_028095005.1 of Rhynchospora pubera. Lineage (NCBI taxonomy): Eukaryota > Viridiplantae > Streptophyta > Magnoliopsida > Poales > Cyperaceae > Rhynchospora > Rhynchospora pubera. The sequence goes on from CM051459.1 coordinate 105,389,050, forward strand.
AAGATTAAATTCAAGACTCTCATCAATACCCATGCTTTTAAGTATCGACGAGTCTTTATGCCACGGCCCATTTGCAATGGTATGCCCTTGCACATGGGCTAAATCATGAGTATATTCTTGCTTATACTTCTTACAAATAATTCAGATTCTAGTAGTGATTATACAGCAAACTACAATTTGAAGAGGTCGTGAGTCGTGACAAAGCCGCGACGGACGGAGTCCTCTAGTTTCATTTCTTAGGCTACGTTTGGATAGGTGTGGAAAGAAGGGAAGAAGAAAAAAAGTGGGAATAAGTATTGGGAAGTGTGTAACTTTGTGAAGAGTTTAGATTGTTTATAATTTTTTTTCTTCTTCTTCCTTCTTCTTCTTCTTTCTTCCAACGATTCAAACGCACCCTTAGAAGATCCCATCCTATTGCACGTACGTTGGGCGGCTTTTTCCAGCATTGTATAGTTTGAAAAAATTATAGCTAGGTATATATTTGGATTTTCTGAGAATTAGGTCTGATTCACTCTGGTCCCGTTTGGATTGTATGGGAATAGGAGGAATAGTTTCTTCGTAAACATAAATTTATTATAAACAATTCAAATTCTTCACAAAATTACATACTTTTCAATACTTTCTGTCTTTTAGCTGATAAAATACGAACTTGGATAGTTAATTTCTATTTTCTAACTACTATGCGAATGATTTGCCCATTTTTATCCTCCATTGTAGGCATTTCATCCCTCTACGCCAAATCTTTAAGGGTGTGTTTGGATGAGCCATGAATAAAAATAAGAATAAGAAATTTCGGTATGCGTGCTTGTCTAAATTTTTTATTCTTATACCATGATTTTGTTCGTATAAGAATAAGGGCCCAAATTCTTTATTCTTGTGTTGTTTGGGTTGTACAAGAATAAGAATAAACACACATATAAGGGCCCAAATGCATATATGTGTATGATTAAGCAACCTTATAATATATAAAACCATATATATCATTTATTATATTGTTATTTGATTTAGGTAATGTCAAAATTGTTCATTAAATACGAGCAACATTTTTATATTATGCTAAATTAGTATTATTATTATTATTATTATTATTATTATTATTATTATTATTATTATTATTATTGATGTTATTGTTGTTGTTGTTGTTATTATTATTATTATTTGGTGATGTTTTGGAGCTACAACACTAATAATTATTGTTCAAGTTGTACTCTGGTCTCAATTTCTTTGTTAATTAGTAATTACTAATTTTTTTTAGTATTTTTCATCAATACCTTATGTACTCTTTGGTAATTCTTTTTGAATCGAGGAATTTCACATATTGTGTAGAGTGCTGTACAACGATAAGATAATTTCGTCATTATTACATTTAGCCAAAATGTACATCATAGAATTGCTTGAGGGGATCGATCAAATATTAGTATAAGAGTTCATTCTATAGTTGAATGGTTCACTGAGACTTAACTAAAAAGAGATCTAACAGAATGTAAAATTTGGATCTAAAAATTGCAATCGAATAACTAGCATGATTTATTACAAAATTTCTGAACTCTTTCCCTTCTCAGATGGACATGGAATACTGATGAAAAATTAAGCTTAGAATTCTTCGATAAAACAAACGCGCATCCTTAATTGTATACTTCTTTATAGAGATGGAATGAATTTTTTTTTTCTTGTGACTTTTCCATTTAATATTTTTATGACTGTATTTGTGATTATAGAAAATTGATATGCATAAGGTGTCAACATAATTTCATATCTCTGTGTATGGGCAGAATGCTTTCTCCAGTAAGGAATGCAATTAAGAATACAACACTACATGATGAAATCTATTAAGCCCCTCAACACTTGTCCGTAACAATTTAATATCTTGAATATGTGCTTAATTACTTACAAACACAACACCAACATTGCAGACAGCACTACAGCAGCAATATTATCTGAAAAAGCTGTGTTTGATTTGAGTGAGCGAGAATCCTATGCTAAACAAGAAATCAGAAAAATTCTGTACAAGTGTTAAATCTCGTTGTATAAGCCTATATGTATTATACAAAAATACAGAATTAAATATAACATTTTATTTGCATTATATCAACTTGAACTACCCCAGCAGCAGCAGGAGGGAAAGGAAGGCAAGCAGCTAAAACAACTAGCAGTACTGGTTTTATTCTCTGCTGGTGCTGGCTCCGACTTTTCTTTTGGAGCCTCCGCCAGTGGGACCGGCGGTTGCATCTGTTCAGGATTTGGGGTCTGGTGTCGAACCAACTCGTTTTTAATTGAGCCAATCTTTGCATCATTGGTTAGTCTGTATGTTGAACATTTAAAAAAAAAAATTGTATTATGTTATGCATCTACCTGGCATCAATGCAACATTAGTCATTTGTTGCATATTCAATCCTAATTAACAAACTCTTTATTATTTTTATTTAAAAATTTGATGCCATTTTATCTCACGACTATTAGAGGTGCCATATTTAACCAGTTAACCTTGGGTTTCTTAGAATGAAGGCAGACAACTCTCATATATTCATGTATTATGCTTGTATACAATAGGCAATTTGAAGCATCATCTGCATGCACACGCATGTGAACTCACTTGCGTGCATGTCTGTGTTGTGTGTGTGTGTGTAGAGAGTGGGACACATGCGTACATGGGAAATGCAAAAGACTGATGACTGGCAATGCTGCCATCCGTAGAATGGCCCGAAATGCTATTTCTCAAATCTTCTTCTCCCATTCCCTTCGGAGCGGGACCAGGATGTTTACCATCCCCAACACTCATGCACGCCTCTTTGTCCTTTTCCTTGGGATCGAGTGGGGAAAAAAGTGCTTGATCGGTATATGCCTGGTAGTAGGCAGTCAATTCCTGAGACTTGCCCATGTGGATGCTGAAAAGCGACTCGTTGGAGGCAACGCTCCAGTCGACCGGACCGCCGGACTTGGTACGGTTGAAGACGTCTGCCGGGATGCGGTTGGGGTCATAACCGCTCATTGTTGGTGATTTGGGGGTGCTGGGGGAGGAAGACAGCACCGGCACTCTTGGGGGCAGTCTGACATCTGGTGGCATTTTTGACTCTTCTGTCAGTTCAGGAGAGTCAGATGATTCCACAGGGTCCAGCTGGAAGAGATCTTGTTCCTCAGAGTCGGAGCAGCCCGATGAAGAAGAAGAAGAGGAGCAGGAGGAGGACGAGGCAAATTTGGGGGTATTTCGGGAATCCTCTGGCAAATTTTCAGTGGATTTGTCCATGTGAACTGAACGGTATCTGAAATAATTTTTTTTTTTTTCCTTCAGTAGATCAATTAACAGTGAATTTGGCAGGCACCAATCAAGCAACCCTGTGAAATGAAATGCTATCTCCACAGCCCACAACCCTAACCACCCTGTTCAAAACAGAAAAAGGAAGAAATTAATGGTGAAGGTGCATAAACATGGGAGGGAGAGTCCGTCTGATGCAAATTAATTAGATTATATGTGTGTATATCTACCAGAAGCTGCAGCAGGTGAAATAAGTTAAAGCATCGCACACGCCCCCCACCTTAATTAAATTGTTTCTCGCCTTCAAAAATGATGATGTGGGAGTGAAGTACAAAAGAGGGAAGGAGGAGAGAAATGAAAGGAAGGGTTGGGGGGGGGGGGGGGGGGGGGGGTTGTGCCCAGAGAGAAAACGGAGAAAGAGCTAGAAGATTATGCCTAGCTAGGAGGGAAGCGATGCACACAGCTAGCCTTCCAATACAACACAAGCCAAATTTAGAAAAATAAAAGAGCGACAGAGAGGCATATAACTAAATATAGTTTAGTAGTAAAGGAGCTGACGCATGTGTCCCCGCAACGGTTGCTGAACCGTTCCTTCTCATGCATGCTGTTGTATTTTGCCGTCACTTGTTTCTTTTCATTAAAATATAAAATGCATTTGTCCTTTTTTCTATTAACAAGTACTCATAATCTCTACTACTTATAAAGCATTCTTAGCAAAATCAGCATTTTTCACAAAAAAAATGCAAATAATTGTTAATATCATTATAAACCATTGATCAATATGATGTACGGTTTGGATCGTTATTTTTATAAAGGATTCGACTCTACGTACAAACTAAGTCAACTCGCTGGATGGTACGCCTCTGTGATTTCGCTTCTAAAATACGCGAGTTTGATTTCGATTTTGCGCTGAAATTGTTTTTTTTTTCGCTGCTCCTAAAAGAGCAACTTCCGTTTTTTTGCGAGTTCGATTCCGTTTTTGACCTGAGAATAGTGGATTCTAGGTTCATAGGTTTGCTCCTCTTTCCTTTTCTCCTCTTCTTGGTATGCCTTATCAAGACCATAAGACGCCGCCTCCAATTGATATTCTATCTCCATCGCTAGGGTTCGTAAGAGAGCCAGCACTGTTCATCAAATCTCGCTATGGTTTGTAAATTATTCTCTCGAAATTCGAATTGGAGCAGCCCCAATTTCGAATTCGCATTATAATTCAATCAACTTCTCCGACCGGATCTTACGGATTGAGATTGGTCAGAGGTTAAAGCAAGTTTGATTGGATGTTCCTTTCTTCCTGATTGGGCTAGCCAGAAGAAGCATCGCCGTGAAAAGCTCAAAAGGAGAGAAGTTACTCATTTTTTTTTGACTTTTTTTAACAATATCAGTTAATTTTTTTTAATTAGCATATGCTTCTCTGTTGAATGATACATCAGATTGTCAGTCGCTGAAATTTAGCTCTCAACTCTAGCTATAGAGGTCACTCATGGCTGGAGCCCCTTTCTTTTATCAAGGCTAAGCTTCAGCATCAGTAGATCCGTAAGATCGCTCTCTCTTCTTAAAAGTTTTTTGACCTTTGTAGAGCTTGAATTTGGAGATTGTGTTTGATTTTTTTTAAAGGTAATTCGATTTTTTTGTTGGCCTTTCCAATAAAGGGAACATGAACACAGCGATTTTGAAAATAAATAAGGTATTGAATCGATTGATTGTTGATGGGAGGATTAACTATGATACGAAATGTAACTCAAAACTGATTACATTCAATTGATCTTGAAGTATGCAATATGATTTAGCAACTTCATTTGGCTGCCACTTATTTAGGATCTGCTCCCAAATTTTGAATTTTCATTTAAGCAGCTCATTAACCATTTTCATTATTCTCTTCATGTTGAGCAGCCCTCTCAAGATGGTTAATTTTCTCTTTCGTTCGCTCAATCGCTCATCGCACGTCGCAAAGGCGATCTCCACCCGATCTCACCTATTGTTGGTCCAGCTTGGCAGGGTTTTGAGTGAGCACCAATTTTAATTTCCCTCTTTTCTATTGTTTCTAATTCGATTTCATCATTCCTGTCGCAACTAATTGATTGATGGTGGCTAGTTGATATTTGGTTCGAGACCTCTTCTTTGTTTTGAGGTAACGTTCTTTTTATACTTTATTTTTCATGTACAGATTGATAATATTTCCCTTGATATTATTGTTTTTATGATTTATGATCAGTGCGAAATCATTTGTATGAAACAGGAGGCAAAAGCGACACAAGCAATGAACTTGCTTCTGAGTTTCTGATGCACAGTAATTGTATTACCTGAATTACCTGGAGATGCCAACTGTTGTAGAAGGCTCTATGCTTCTACTCCTATTATGCTTAGGTGGGTCCCACATGTTTGTCATTCTTATTGTAAATAAGACTGGTACTTAGGAAGGTTTAACCAATTTCTGGGACATTGCAGAATTTATTTCCAGCATTGTTTCTTCATTGCTTATTACATTGTATAATTTTTTTTTGTTCTAGCAGATTTGCAAGGTGTAAGAGGAAAGAACCACAGAGGCATAAGTACTGCATTTTTTTTTATGAAATCAATAAACTTCCCTCGAGGTACTGTTTCCTGAACCTTTTGACGTGGTGTGTAATTTGAGATTTACCTAAAGAATTTTTCATACTGATTTTCTTCATTGTTCACTCTTTTCTTTTCTAATGAATTACCTGAATCTTTTGATTTAATTTATCTTTTACTATTTCTATACTTGAAATTACTTTGTAGACAATGAGCCGACATGGCTACTAAAAGCATTCTTTTGCTTGTTACTTTTCACATAACTATCATTCTATTTGTGCAGTAGATGGAGAACATATATAAGATCAGTCTTTAATATAAATTTTGACATTTTTTTTTGTTCTGTTACAGATACTGTACAACAACTAGCCTAATGCAAATAATTTCATATTCAATCTTGAGTTGTGGAAGCCTTCATGCCTATCGGAGATTATCATGGTGTCTTTTAAGCTATTGTAGCACTATTGTTTAAACATTTGAGATTGAATCTTTAATTAATTTACAATTTGATCTACACATTAATTGTGATAGTTCTTTCAAAGCTCTCCGCTAATTCTGAGATCTACTACCATATATTTTGAATGTCATATACTGTCTAAGATGCCTTCCTTACCCGTAGCAATGTATTGCGCAATAAATTGATTGCTAAATTGAGGATATGATCAACTTATTATACAATTAATTGAATTCCTAATATTTAGGAATGTGATTAATATTCTGGAACAATATATGGAATTACTAATATTCAAGGATGCAATGAATTTTGTTCGTTTTTTAACAAATGCAATTTTGTAGCTGTTGTTTGTTTTGATTTACCTATTTAACAAGAGATATATACAGAAAGTAATTTCAATTTCAATTACCAATAGCAGTTTCTATAAATGTGGGCTTCTCAAATTTGATATTAAGTGAGGCAAGTTAACAACATTGAATGCAGTATTGAATTGTACCATGTAACCAGACATAAATTTTTGCATAATTTCAGTCTTCATTTGTTATTTTCCTATGCTTCTCAACAAGCAAAAACGAACTTCAATTCTCATATTGTTTTACCGTAATTTTTGAAGAGACTGGGAATAAGAACATTGTTGACCGTCATTTTTAAAAATGTACAACATATTTCCCGCCCACACATTGAGTGAGCGCTGCTGCTAGTATAATAGTAAAAAATATTTTGTTTTTCCCTATTAAAAAAAATCTATTGAATTTGGAAGTCGAAAATTATATATATAAGCTTGAATATTCTATAGATAGGCATGACTGCGCGACAGACAAAAAAAGAAAATAAGACAATGAAGAGTCTGTTGATTCCTTCACATGACAACCATCTTTCAATACAAAAACATCACAAACTAACCAAGTTAACATGAATTTCTCACAATGATTTCAGATCTTACTACCAGTGTTGTGACTGGTACCAGTACATATTGGGTGATGTACCTCTCTGAATCTTATGGGGCTAACAAGCACCAGTTCAAGCAATTCCACTCCCTGAATTTCTTAGATGCGGCCCCGGATGTAAGCTAACGTAAAAGCAAAGATCAAAGGTGCAGCAGAGCCTGAAATTGCACTACAATTGCTAGAACTCATTAGCAGATTATGAGATCCAAGCGTACTTGTTGAGCCAGAGTAGTCGGAATCGGACTCTGGTATCCCACTAACTGAACCTTCGCCCCTTTCCAAGGGATAATAACTTGAAACTGAGCTAAAATACACAAGTAAAAGATAATCACATAGCTAAATTTTTATCTTTCTAATCTAAATTTTGGAATTAACTTTTTATAGAAAAAATGTGCACCTTGATGGGTAAGTGCAATTAGATGAACCTGTAATGATTTCAAAACCAAATATTAGTGGTTTGTAAAATCAAGGGGCGCCAATTTATTTGTATGGGAACATGTATGCATCTCCTTCCGTATAAGTAACAGATTGCCTTAATTTACCATAATTTTGGCCATCCGATCAAGATCAGATATATAACAAAGATTAATCTTTGGTTATTTGATCCGTCCTACTTTCATACAAAGTATAGGATGTCTCTGCATAAAATCACTTGTATGGCAGCAGATATGGAGTCGATGCCATAACTTGTAGCCTTCTGTAATTAATTATTAATGAGTTGGTTTTTCCTTTATTTCTTTTTAACCTTTAAACTAATAAGACTGTTCATTTTTCATTTCTAGTAACTAGTCAATTGCAGAAAGATTGTATTGTTTTTTGAGAAAGAAATTATAGAGATGATTTATCTCTGAAAGTTGGATAAGTTATTTTTATAACAACAATAACACCTATGAGCCCTTTGGTGGCCCCAGTCAGCTTTTGGAAGGTTCAATACGAGGACCTCTGCAATATAAACATAAACTATGGGGTCCAAAATGAGAGGCAAGAAAAAACATAAGCACCAGAAATAATGTAACTTGATGGTAAATTTCAATTTAATTTTAAGTTCTTACTCGGATTAACATTTACCAACATAGCCACTGCACTGAAGTCGCAACTGGATGGTACCGGGTATTTCTGGTAGAAGCTGTTAAATGCGTAGGAGGCATGGGCGTGAACTGTGTTGGGATTGTAGCAGCTCCTCATATATTGGATTGCGGTACAATCTGCACCTCCGATGCCACATGCATAGTCCAATGCATTTTGCAATGCAGTTTCAGAGGCATCCGGTCTTGCTACACACCAAGTCCGCCCTAAATCAGTAGGTGGTGAGGTTATGCGAGGGGCAGATGTGGCGGTGAGGTTCAGCGATGGTACAGTGCTTACCGGCATGCATGTGAAGGTGTTAGCTGTTGAAGCGGATTTGGGTATTTGGATATTGTGGCCAAGAAGCTTCCTGAGTGGACTTGGACTTGTAGGGGAGCTATTGCAGGGGTCGTCGGTACATTCTCTGTCTTCATCATCTGGTGTCAGGTTTTGGGGTAAGCAAAACCGACTTTTGAGAAAGACTCTGAAATGTGAGAAAAGGTGCGACTTGTTGAGGTAAGAGGGGAATTTCTTGAGAGGCAAGGAGAGAATTGGAATTGGAACTTGATGATGATGATGATGCAGGTGGTCGCTCATGAGTCCTGAACAAATTTGAAGAGAGAGAAGAGAGACTAGGAGGAGGAGGAGGCATGAATAGTAGTGGTAGTCGAGTAATTTGATCGCCATGGCAAATATGGAATAGGAGTAAGGTTTTCTCAGTCGGCTTGGTAATTAATTTTTCACCACAAAGAAATTAAATCAACATAATATAAGCAAATAATAATATTAAATAGTGGTATTGTGTTTGTGAAAAGGGAAAACACAGAGGGGGGCTGAAGACTGAAGAGTACAGAGCAAGGGAGAGGGAGATAATAAGAGATCGATCTGAAGACAAGACCAGAAGTAAATTAAAGGAAACAAAAAGAAAAGCAAATTAGTAAAGTAAAGAAAGAAAAGAAAAGAAAAGGTGGATCAAATTGAAGAGTAAAAAGCAAAGCAGAGGCAGGCAGGAAATTATTAAAGTTGACTCGCTAGATCAGAACAGAATATATGAGAACAGATGGTATATTTCTCTTTAGTCGGTTCCGGATGCTCTGGTCGTTTCAAAAAAACGTCCACGTTTTTTTATCTCAGCCGTCCAAGACGGATAAAATTTTTACGGGTCGAACAAATCTCAACGGACCAAATATTAATCACGGAACATTCATTAGTGATCGGACGGCCAGATATTAAAGGATGTGTTTGGATGAGCCGAAAATAGAGAATAAGAATAAGAAATTTCGGTTTACGTGCTTATCCTTATTCTTTATTCTTATACAATGGTTTTGTTAGTATAGGAATAAGGGCCCTTATTCCTTATTCTTGTGTTGTTTGGGTTGCACAAGAATAAGAATAAGCACGTAAACCGAAATTTCTTATTCATATTCCCTATTTCCGGCCTTTCCAAACACACCCAAGACATCCACTAGACACCCATCTAGAAGATCTCGTTCCGTCTTTAGACTCATCAAATTAAAAGCGGGCCGAGGTTGAAAAGGATCATTCCAAGATTCATCATCCTCTGAAATACCAGTGTAATTTCATCGTTTTCCCTTTTCGTTTCGGGAATCTCATTTTATCATCCAACTGCTCTTCCATTTTAGAAATTGTGTTTTTGGAACCTCATCCCATCGCCTTTTATTTTGTAACTTCTCTCACCTCATCTACTCATGCTGCCCTTCTACTTTGTTATCCTTCTTTTTCGTAATATTTTTAAAAAAAATTAAGACAATTGACAAGCAGAACTGTCCTAGTTATGTTAAAAACTAGACAATTATATTATATAACTAGGATAGTTAATATGTTCTTCACTCGACAAAATATTTTTTTGCAAAACAAAAAGACAATTAAGAAGCAAAATTAGAACAGTTCTATTAAAGAATTAGAATAATTTGTTAGAGATATGTCCTAAAAACCAATCATATTTGATTACTTCTATAGTTTATGTTATTGATGATCTCGCATCATTTGTTCCTTGATTTATTTGTTAATAGTTCATTCAGATAGAGGATCTGAATTATAGATCATTGTTTTTCATTTAGTAGTAAATGGCAACAATAAATCTAAAACTTCCATAATCTTGATAATTAACAAGGTACATTAATTATCAATAAGATTAGTATACAAGTTAAGTGATGATTAAGTTCTATAAATCATAGGTTAAGAGTAACCAACTTAATTGCATATGTATATGTTATAGAACATAGTACAGGACTTGACCCCACGAAATAAATATATGGATTGTGTTACGTGTCATTATTTATTTCGTTATGATTTTGGTTCTAAGTTTGAGATGATTATCTTTTTCACATGAAGATAGGTTCTATAAATCTTGTCTACCGCTGATTTCTGATAAGGGCTGCTATACGGACTTGATTTAAGTTCTCTTGAATTGTGCGGGAAAAAACTAATTATCAAGAAAACCATATGTCCTTCATTAATTCACTTAGTGAGTGACGATATATGTTTGGGCCCCTTGATGGAGATATATTGTTTGCTAGCAACTGATACAATTATCTGTAGAAAAAGAAACATATAATCTGCAAGAATGACACGTTCCTATCTTAGATTATACGATGATATCGTGTGACATAAGAATCAAAATAGAGAAATACTTTTATTCTATTATGCATGATTTAAATACTGTATCAGTACATTATTTATGCGAATTGGGAATCGTAACGTGTTGCTAGATACCGCTTATGATTATTGGAATTAAATAACGATTTAATTTCATGTCCAACATAGCATAAATCCTCAAAGGGTCACACATAATAAGGTGTTTAACCATACGTGCATTATTTATTTATTTGCAACAGTGAGTATTGCAAAATATGATAAGTTGATTAATTAATTAAATAACGTTATGGACCGTTACAATTAATTAAATCAAATGGATCATATAGAAATAAATTAATGCATTGTCTAATCTCTAAATAATTATTATTAAGTTAATAATTATTTATAAACAACGCAATTAATTTAATTAAGTTAATTGGGCTTTAATTTATTGGTAAATTAAATGTCCAATTTAAGTAGTAATTGAATGGGCCTTTGATTAATAGAATTGAGACATTAAATAGAAGAGCTAGTGGCCCAAGAAAGCCCACTAGGAGGCCGGCCATACTAGGGTGGTAGGTGGGGTGGCACACTTGTAATTTGTGTGAATTTTGTGTTTAGGGTTTGGAGGCTATATAAGGACCTATATGGAGGCTCATTTGCTCTCTCTCTCTTTCCTCTCTCCACCTAGCCGCCACCTCCCCCTATTGGTGCGCCGCCCCCCTCTCTTCTCTCCATTCTATTGCTCATGTGTTGAACTACCTCTTCCACAAATTAATTGGTGAATTATTTACAAGAAGGGAAAAGTTTTGGGATTAGACTTGTTCTTCTCATCGCTAGCACGATTTGACAAGAACTTGGTTAATACCTTAGTGGACTCGAGACGTTTCGACTTGGAGGTATTTTGGAGAGCTCCCTATCGATTTTTAACACGTAGGATCGAGTCTCTTGATTGCTATATCAAGAGAGGTACAAATTCCAATCTTTCTCTTTGTTTGAATGCTTAAGAACTAGATTCTTGAAGTGCTTATTGTTTTGGATGGTTAATTAAATGTAATTAATCTAAAAATGAAAATTAGCACTTTTCTAATATAATTATGTAACATAACTAGGACAATTAGTTTTTTTCTGGGACAATTAATATTTTTCCCGTGGGCAAAAATATTTGGGAGCTTCCTTAGCCGGAGCCTAGGGCATGATGAAGACTTTAAATCTAGGTATCAAATAAATTTATACTTCGTTTTACCTCACTAGTCATTTTGGTAAAATTAACGGTCGAATCCAAGAGATGATACAATTGATTACCAGACTTTACTTCCTCACGAAAGTTAGACAATTAAATTTTTAGGATTTTATAATTTAAAAAGACAATATTAAATAACAGTTGAAATTAAGAAAATAAATAATAGAATATTTTTTTGTTGATTATTTTTGTTTTTCTGAACTCAAACAGATTTAAGAAAATGTTCTAAGATTTTGGGTTCATTTAATTTAACTCTGGAACACTGTTGTCATCCATTTTCACATGTGACAGCAGAAATTTTGGTCCGAAATTTATATATTTTAGGCGTCGAAATGTGTTTCGGAATCTCTGTTTCGACTTGATAATTTTAGGCAAGGTTATGTCAATGTTACTTGTTGACCAGACCTAAGTTCTAGTCTCAGCCGTCACAATTTTGATTTTAGACTTAGTTTGGAACTCGATTTTTACCACGTAATTGACTAGTCCTAAACATTTTTGTCGAAATTTAATCAACTAAGTTCTTTGTGTTGGATTTCCAAAGGTATCTAAGTCCTTTCAGATCATTTAGAAACTACACCTTTCAGTCGTGAACTAATCTCCTCTTTCGAGTGTTTGGCTTACCTCACGTACTTAATCAATTAATAGGTTGTTCTAGTTTAATGCCCTACAAATGCCGCGGTTCATCTATAGGTAAACATCAAGCAATCAATTAATCAAATCAAGCATAGCAATTAATTCACAATAAAACAAATCACATAGCATAAATAAATCCATCAAGTGATCACAAATACTAAAATAAACTACTACCTAGTCCTAAGATATAATTAACTAGCCTAACATGCAAGCAAAATAAGATACAAACTCCATCGTCAATATAAGCAAAGAGAGAAGAAGAAATATAACCAAGTAATTCCGCTAAACTCCTGTTTGCAAGACTCTGGAATCGTGGTTGGATTGGTTCTAACGTTGTTGCGTATCTAGAACGCTCCAAGGTCACTGACAAGGTCGTGCTCTATGGAGAATGGTGGAGTCCCATGCCTTTCAGTGCGAGAATGGTGGTGGAAAAAGTGAAAATTATGCTATGGAAGGTGAGCTCATTTTCTCTCTGTCTTTTCGTATTTCTAATGTTAAGGAGAAGACTTGAGAGCCAGGTTAGGATAAGAAATCATGAGATCTTACCATAAGATAAAGTTTCTATCTTCAAAACTTACCTAAATTGATTTTTTCATGGAATTTCGGATCGAAATAGATGATTTCGGTCTGAAATTATTTTCCAGCATTGCTCACAAATAATATTATGACATAATTTCTTCATTTGGACTCCAATTGAGGTGATTCAAAGATCGTTGAAAAGTTTAGGATGAGCTCTACAATTCTATGGACTTTATTTAGTCATTTTTTTTTCAAAAATTCTCCCATGTATGCAATTATTGTGTCCAATCCACCAAATTTCTACAAAACAAATCAAATGCCACGGTAGTACCCAATATTGCCAAATAAAATATAAAAGTACAGTGAATATCATTGATTTGGGTAGTATTTTGGTGCCAAGTATGGTCAAAATGCATATATAAATAAGTGATATCAAATTCCTCCAAACTTAAAGAGATAGGCTAAAATCAGCTATGGCTGACAAGCCAAACTTTCAGCTATAATCTAAATCGTACATCCTTGTTAAGATTCGTGCTGATCAAAACTGTTGAGAGCTCTATTCTGAATGCTCCGGTAGCGATTCCGTCTGGCCTAATTCCAACTTTTCTCCCCTCTAAGACCTCTTTCCAGGAAAATTTTTATGAAAGACAAAAATACCCCTAATAATTTTAAAAAGGACAAAGCACATTTTGAAATTTTAAAAAGAGCACAACTATAGCGGCAATTCTATTGCCGCTATAATCCAGTCTTATAGCGGCAATAGTATTGCCGCTATAGCCCTTTCATTTTTGCACGACGTCTGAGTTCTGACACAACTCTTTATTTTTTATGTTTGCGCAGCTTTTTTTTTTGTTTTGGTCTTTTTTTTTTCTTTTGTCGGCACCTTTTATCATTTTTTGTTTTACATTTTTTTTCCCTTTTTTTTGTTTTACATTAAGGTAAATAATGTTTGATATTTTTATATTGTAATTTTAAATTAATTTTGTAAATTAATGTTCATGGCTTAGTTATATCTATGTAGGGTTCTCTAAAATGACGCGACACGATCGTGTTGGCATGACACGATCGTGTTGGCACGACACAACACGACATCAGTACGAAATTAGCACGACACAATCGTGTTGTCATATCGTGTCGTGTTGGTAATCTTGAAAAATTGACACGATTTGACACGACACGATTAACACGCAACACGACACAAATATGATACGATAACACAAATTGAATTTTTAAAATTACCAAAAATAGCATCATAAATGTCACGTCCCGCACCGACGGGTCGCGGGGCGCGAGCTGAGAACGGTATCTTCTGCACTCATCCGACGGACATCCGTCAACCTACGTCGCAACAGAAAAACAAACAGAGTCAGGTACAAACCTCAGTAACCGGTTATTTAACGACGCAGCTTCTCTACATTTAATTATTATAACAAAATTCAACCAGACCGGATTAATCCACATAACAAATAATATATTTTACGGAGATAATCGGGTTCAGACAGTCAGTCAGTCACAGTGGTCCCTCCCCGATCTCAGGAGGATCAGGACCGGCCCCTCCCCGAACTCAGGAGGATCAGGGCTCAAAATTCAGATTCCAAATTCATATCCAATTCCAAACTCCGATATCCCGTAAAATATACCAATCACAAAACAATAAACATATTCAATCAAAACCAAACGATAAATCATATCGATTCAATCAATGCGAAATTAAATATAGAGAAGTCCGATTACCTGATTAAGCAATCCAAATATCACAATCAAATCAGAACAACTGATACTGCGACGTAGACTCGAATTCCGAACCGACGGCCAAATCAAAGTGCAATCTCTATTTAATTACACATCTATTTGTCTAAATTATGGTGGAAGCTAAGGTCATCGGATGAAAACAAAGTCATACATATTCGGTTTTCATTTTGGTTTTGCTCTGTTGGAGACGGGATTAATGAGCGAGAAAAATGAATAAAAAGCAACATTGATAATATAGGAAAATGACACGTGTGACATGCAAGCAAGAGGTGTCAAATTTCTTTGGTCATTCCTTATTAGTCGGTGATGAAAACTTACAGGAAATATAAACAAGCAAGTCTCTTTTTATTTTCACGGTCAACAGAACTTCTTTGGTCAAAGGTCAAAGTCTGGTCAACTATGATCAATATAAGTCCAACTAATCAAAATCTAGTCAACTTCGGTAAAAATCGGTGGAATGTTACATTCTCTCCTCCTTCAAAAGAATTTCGTCCGCGAAATTCAAACGAACGATAACAAATCAAGTTCAATTGGACAGAAATCAAATTTCAAACGAAATGTCAGGGACCCAAACACAGTCCGAGGAACGAATGCTCTGATACCATCTGTCACGTCCCGCACCGACGGGTCGCGGGGCGCGAGCTGAGAACGGTATCTTCTGCACTCATCCGACGGTCCGTCAACCTACGTCGCAACAGAAAAACAAACAGAGTCAGGTACAAACCTCAGTAACCGGTTATTTAACGACGCAGCTTCTCTACATTTAATTATTATAACAAAATTCAACCAGACCGGATTAATCCACATAACAAATAATATATTTTACGGAGATAATCGGGTTCAGACAGTCAGTCAGTCACAGTGGTCCCTCCCCGATCTCAGGAGGATCAGGACCGGCCCCTCCCCGAACTCAGGAGGATCAGGGCTCAAAATTCAGATTCCAAATTCATATCCAATTCCAAACTCCGATATCCCGTAAAATATACCAATCACAAAACAATAAACATATTCAATCAAAACCAAACGATAAATCATATCGATTCAATCAATGCGAAATTAAATATAGAGAAGTCCGGTTACCTGATTAAGCAATCCAGATATCACAATCAAATCAGAACAACTGATACTGCGACGTAGACTCGAATTCCGAACCGACGGCCAAATCAAAGTGCAATCTCTATTTAATTACACATCTATTTGTCTAAATTATGGTGGAAGCTAAGGTCATCGGATGAAAACAAAGTCATACATATTCGGTTTTCATTTTGGTTTTGCTCTGTTGGAGACGGGATTAATGAGCGAGAAAAATGAATAAAAAGCAACATTGATAATATAGGAAAATGACACGTGTGAAATGCAAGCAAGAGGTGTCAAATTTCTTTGGTCATTCCTTATTAGTCGGTGATGAAAACTTACAGGAAATATAAACAAGCAAGTCTCTTTTTATTTTCACGGTCAACAGAACTTCTTTGGTCAAAGGTCAAAGTCTGGTCAACTATGATCAATATAAGTCCAACTAATCAAAATCTAGTCAACTTCGATAAAAATCGGTGGAATGTTACAATAAACACACTTCTTTTAAATTATTTTCCTACAAAATTAGTTAATGTAATTTTATATTAAAATATAAATTATAACCGTACTTTTTTTTAAGTCTATTTACCTTTTTAAAATATTATTTTAATCCGTTCAAACAATAAAAAATGAGTTAGTAAAAAAATATAATCAATAATTAATATTTTAACAAAAATATATCCGATAATTTTTTACTGATATATATAGAAATAAACTGTAACCATTTTAATATTTTAACATTTTTTAATAAAATGTTATAAAAAATAAAGAAAAGTTTCTGACACGATTTGACACGGCTAACACAACGTGACAACACGACACGACATGATCGTAACAGAATACGTGCCGTATTGCCTCTTCTCACCACTCAGCACGGCACGATTAAGAAAATAATTCGTGTCAACACGACACGGCACGAGACTCTAACACGATAGTTTTGACACGACACGTACAATTGGATCTTGTTAGAGTCTCGTGTCGTGTTGACACGAACTATTTTTTTAATCGTGTATATATATCAGTACAAAATTATCAGAATATTTTTGTTAAAAAATTAATTGATAATTATATATTTTTTTGCTAACTCATTTTTTTATTGTTTGAACGGATTAAAAAATAAAATGTTTTAAAAAATAAATAGACTTTTTAAAGAAAGTACATTTATAATTTAAATTTTAATATAAAATTAAATTAAATAATTTTTTAGGAAAATAATTTTAAAGAAAAAGTGTGTTTATGATACTATTTTTTGTAATGTTAAAAATTAAATTCGTGTTATAGTGTCATATTCGTGTCGTGTTAGTTCGTGATCGTGTCGTGTTGCGTGTTGGTCGTGTCGTGTCAAATCGTGTTAACTTTTAGATTGTCAACACGACACGATTATGACACAACAAAATAACACGATTGTGTCGTGCTAATTCCGTACTCGTGTCGTGTCGTGTCATTTTAGAGAACCCTACATAGATATAACTAAGTCATGAACATTAATTTACAAAATTAATTTAAAATTACAATATAAAAATATCAAGCATTATTTACCTCAATGTAAAACAAAACAAAAAGAAAAAAAATGTAAAACAAAAAAGAAAAGGTGCCGAAAAAAGCAAAAAAAAAAATCAAAACCAAAAAAAAAGCTGCGCATGTTATGAAATTAAATAATTATGTGGATTGTTCATCTTCATATTCCCACTAAGCATTTATCTCCACTACACATTTATATCCATGATCTCCACTACATATTTATTATCATTATGTGAGATATTATTTTGTAGCCTATAAATAGAGGCATTGTACATTTATATGTAATGGTTGGAATGAGAGAATAAAATTCTGAAATTTGTGATTGAGAATATTGTCTTACTCTTGATATATATTGTTCATTATTTCTTTCTTCCACCTTTATTTTACAACACGTTATCAGCACGAATTTGCTCGAAAGGAATTACAACGTTGTTAGCACAAATTGCTACGAAGAAGTTGCAAAGTTTCTAGGTAAGTAAGAATAAATTGCTGAAAGAAATTTGAAGGTAAGTAAAAAGTATGATTGATATCATATAATTTATTAATTTCAATTTTATTCGAATTTTTTGATTGCTATATTTTTTTGTTTAAAATTTATGAGAAACATTCCCTGAAGTGAATGATGATAAAAATAATAACTTGAAGGAATTATTTAAACTCGAAAGTTTATCAAGAACCCGAAGTTCTTATTGCATGAAGAACCTGAAGTTCATATTTTGATTTAAAGTTATTTAGAACCTGAAGTTTTTAATCATATAAATAATTTGTTTAGAACCCGAAGTTCTTAATACTTGATTTTATTTTTGTTTAAAACCTGAAGTTTATATTTCATTTAAAATTATTTAGAACCTGAAGTTCTTGATACTTGTAGTAATTTGTTTAGAACTTGAAGTTCTTAATTTTTCAATTTATTTTGCGTAGAACATGAAGTTCTATTTGAAATTTAATATAACCAGAAGTTATGGAATGCCACTGAATATTATTAAATTAATAACTCGAAGTTATTATTCAAAGTCGAAATTTTTATCAAAGAACCAGAAGTTCTATTCCTTAAATAACCAGAAGTTATTATAGGATATTGGATGAAAAAATAACATGAAGTTATTCCCAATTTAAAATATATTAGCACTTATTATTGGTCATTGAATGAAAAATAACCTGAAGTTATTTCAATTAATTTATTTAAATTGCGCAGTCAAAACGATTTAATAACCAGAAGTTATTAAATAAAATATAACTTAAAGTTATAATGCTAAATTATTATTATTTTTTCTTTCTCTTTATTTGTTCATTTTATTTATTTATTTACTTCTCTCTATTTCATTTATCATAACCTGAAGTTATGATACTAATAACCGAAAGTTATTAAAGTAATAACCTGAAGTTATGATGAAATCATGTTAGTACTCTTGAAGAGTCTTTCAAGGAAAAATATGACTATCAAAATCAAAAACTCATTATAACAAGATATTGATAACAAAAGAAAAATGTACCAGCAGTACGTTCAAAGAAAAACATCTTGAAGATATTTATGACATATGTGGTATAATAAAATATTTATAGCATACCAGCAGTACATCTAAATAATGTTTTCAAGTTTCATTGTAGGAATTTTTAATTTATGTTTAATTTTATATTATGAATATGTTAATAAATAAAAGTAAATTTATTTTTACTTTTCTTTTTATTTCAAGGGAAAATGACTGACGCAATATTAATTAAAGATGATCCATGTTTAGTTGATAGAGGAACTACAAATACAATATTGAAAAGTAAGAAATACTTTTTGCAATTGCATTCCGGTATGACTAATATTCAAACTATATCTGGCTCAAGCAATATTGTTGAAGGCTCTGGAAGAGCTTGTATTTTGTTACCTGAAGGAACAAAACTAATAATAGATGATGCATTATTTTCGAGTAGATCCAGAAGAAATCTACTAAGTTCTAAAGATATTCGAAAGAATGGTTATCATATTGAAACTATGAATGAAAGAAATTACGAATATCTTCATATCGTATCTATTATAAATGGCCAGAAAAGGATTATGGAAAAATTACAAGCATTGTCTAATGGATTATATGGTACTTATATAAGTGCAATAAAATCAAATATGGTCACTAACCGGAAGTTAGTTGATCCAAAATTATTTACATTATGGCATGATAGATTGGGTCATCCAGGAAATATAATGATGAGGAGAATAATAGAAAGTGCAAATGGGCATCCCCTAAAGGACCTGAAGATCCTGTTCTCAAAAGAATTGACATGCCAAGCATGCTCTCTTGGAAAAATAATTACAAGGCCATCTCCAAATAAAGTTGGACCTGAAGCTCCATCATTTTAGAACGAATTCAAGGAGATATATGCGGACCTATAACACCGTCATGTGGACCATTTAAATATTTTATGGTTTTAATTGATGCATCAACTCGTTGGTCACATGTGTGTTTATTGGCAACAAGAAATGTTGCATTTGCTAGATTATTAGCACAAATTATCCAATTGAGAGCCAACTTTCCAGATTATCAAATTAAAAGAATCCGACTTGATAATGCAGGAGAATTTACATCCCAAGTTTTTAATGATTATTGCATGTCTATTGGGATTACTGTAGAACATTCAGTGGCACATGTTCATACACAAAACGGTCTAGCAGAATCGTTTATTAAAAGGCTACAGTTAATAGCTAGACCATTACTTATGAAATTTAGTTTACCATCTTCTGCATGGGGACATGTCCATATTACATGTTGCGGCACTAATTAGATTAAGGCCAACTGCTGATCATAAGTATTCCCCGTTACAATTGGTCTCCGGAAGAGAACCTAATTTGTCCCATTTAAAAGTTTTTGGTTGTGCAATATATGTTCCAATTTCTCCTCCACAACGCACAAAAATGGGACCTCAAAAAAGATTGGGTATTTATATTGGTTTTAACTCTCCTTCTATTGTTAAATATTTAGAACCATTAACGGGAGCTGTTTTTACAGCAAGATTTGCTGATTGTCAATTTGATGAATCAATATTCCCAAATTTAGGGGAAGAAAACAAAAGCTGGATAAACAAGTGACATGGAATTCATCATTATCTTATCTTGACCCCCGAAGTGGTCAATGTGAACATGAAGTTCAAAAGATTATAAATTTACAAAGAATTGCAAATGAATTGCCTGACACATTCACAGATATAAATAGAGTCATTAAATCACATGTTCCAGCTATAAATGCACCTGCTCGAATAGATATTACAAAAATATCAAATGAATCTCATGAGCGTAGGGAACGTGGAAGACCAATTGGTTCTAAGGATGTAAATCCACGTAAAAGAAAAGAGCAGAATAAAGCAGTTGGTAAAATCCCAGAAGAGGTTTATAAGGTTCCAGAAGAAACTAAATCTCCAGAAGAGGTTAATAAAATTCCAGAAGAACTTAAATCTCTAGAAAAAATTAATAAAGTTCTAGAAGAAACTAAAACTCCAGAAGAAGTTGATGAAGTTCCAGAAGAAACTGAAGTACCAAATGATTATGAGATTTCTATAAATTATGTAAAAACTGGTACAATATTAAATAGAAATGAAACTCATGTGGATGAAATATTTGCATTCGCTATAGCTAGTGATGTTATAAGCGAAGAGAATAATGTGCCAAAAACCATAGAAGAATGTAGGCACAGAAATGATTGGCCTAAATGGAAAGATGCCATACAAGATGAATTAAATTCACTTGACAAACGACAAGTATTTGGACAAGTAGTCCAAACACCCAAAAATGTTAACCCTGTAGGTTATAAATGGGTATTTGCCATCAAAAGAAATGAGAAAAATGAAATTGTGAGATACAAAGCAAGATTAGTGGCACAAGGATTTACACAAATATATGGAGTAGATTATGAAGAAACGTATTCACCTGTAGTGGATGCGATAACTCTCAGATTTTTAATAGGTCTCACAGTCACAGAAAATCTAAAAATGCAACTTATGGATGTTGTCACAGCATATTTATATGGTTTACTTGATAGTGACATATATATGAAAATTCCTGAAGGATTAAAAATGCCAGAAGCATATAGATCAAAACCTAAAGAAATGTACTCCATAAAATTAAAAAGATCTTTATATGGACTAAACCAATCAGGTCGAATGTGGTACAATCGACTTAGTGAGTATCTTTTAAAAGAAGGATATAAAAATAATGTAGTTAGTCCATGTGTTTTTATTAAAAAATCAAATTTAGGTTTTGCAATAGTTGCAGTTTATGTTGATGATTTAAATATTATTGGATCTCCTGAAGAGATCGAAAATACTGCAAAATTGTTGAAAAGAGAGTTTGAAATGAAAGATCTTGGAATAACTAAATTTTGTCTCGGCCTGCAGATCGAGCACCTAAAGAATGGAATATTTATCCATCAATCAAATTATACAGAAAAAATACTAAAACGATTCAATATGGATAAAGCTCATCCTTTGAGAACACCAATGGTTGTACGATCATTAAATGTAGAAAATGATCCTTTTCGTCCCCAAGAAAATGATGAAAAAGTACTTGGTCCTGAAGTACCATACTTAAGCGCAATTGGCGCGTTATTATATCTTGCAAATAATACAAGACCTGATATTGCATTTGCTGTAAATTTATTGTCAAGATATAGTTCCAAACCAACCCGAAGATATTGGAATGGAATTAAAGGTGTTTTTCGTTATCTTTGCGGAACCCGTGATATGGGACTATACTATCAAAAGAATTCAAAATTCAATCTAGTTGGTTATGCAGATGCAGGTTATTTGTCAGACCTGCATAAGGCGCGATCTCAGTCAGGATATGTATTTACTTATTGTGGAGCTGCAATTTCATGGCGGTCTATAAAGCAAACTCTAACTGCCACATCATCAAATCATGCTGAAATCATTGCTTTATATGAAGCAAGTCGGGAATGTGTTTCATTAAGGTCAATTATCCAAAATATTCAAGAAGAATGTGAACTTGAAAATATCAAAAAAAATCCTACTCTATTATATGAAGATAATGCAGCATGTATAGCACAAATAAGAGAAGGATACATCAAAGGAGATAGAATTAAGCACATTGCACCAAAGTTCTTCTGGGCACATGATCTACAAAAGGATGGTATAATAGATGTTCAGAAAATCCAATCATGCAACAATTTGGCCGACCTATTCACAAAATCTTTACCAACAAGTATTTTTGAACAACTCAGAAAGAAGATAGGTCTACATCGACTAAAGGATATCCAATAATATTAAAATGAGGGGAAGTATTATACACACTGCACTCTTTTTCCCTTATCCAAGTTTTTATCCCAATGGGTTTTTCTTGGTAAGGTTTTTAATGAGGCAGATAAATTGGTCCAGAAGTACCATATTAATATTGTTCCTGAAGTATCATATTAATAGTGTATAATTAAAGATGAATATCCAAGGGGAAGTGTTATGAAATTAAATAATTATGTGGATTGTTCATCTTCATATTCCCACTAAGCATTTATCTCCACTACACATTTATATCCATGATCTCCACTACATATTTATTATCATTATGTGAGATATTATTTTGTAGCCTATAAATAGAGGCATTGTACATTTATATGTAAAGGTTGGAATGAGAGAATAAAATTCTGAAATTTGTGATTGAGAATATTGTCTTACTCTTGATATATATTGTTCATTATTTCTTTCTTCCACCTTTATTTTACAACAGCGCAAACATAAAAGACAGTGTGTCAGACGTCGTGCAAAAAAGAAAGGGCTATAGCGGCAATAGTATTGCCGCTATAAGACTGGATTATAGCGGCAATGCTATTTCCGCTATAGTTGTGCTCTTTTTAAAATTTTAGAAGGTACTTTGTTCTTTTTAAAATTGTTAGGAGTATTTTATCTTTTATAAAAATTTTCCCCTCTTTCCACATCTCTCTTGTGCGCAGGAATAAAAACCCTAGCTATCCCTCTCGTTGCCTCTCTTTCTCAATCACAGCAAAAATCCTTCTATTGTGGTGCTCAGGTAGGATTGTCTCACTCTCAAGACCCATATCTCCCTTTCAGTAGGGTTTTGCCTCGCTATATCTCTATCTAAATTGTCATTTGCTAAGCCTACGCGCTTCCATGACAATAATCGAGCAACTCTCTCTAGCATATGAAATCTCTGCTTAGAGGTATTCTCTCTCTATCTCTCTTTTGGTTCGTTTTGAAATTGGTAACTCTAGATTCAATGCCATAAACCCTAAATTGGTAAAATTGAGTTTTTTAAACCATTAATTTTGGTGATGAATTAGTTCATCTACTTTTGTGGAATTTCGATCCATGGTAAATATTGAAGAAGAAGTCAAAAAACTAGTATGGTATAACATACTGGTACACACCAGTATAGTTGTGTTTCTCGACACAATTAAGTTTAAATAGAAGACAATTCAGTCAATAGTTGGTCAACTATGGAAAATTAAATATTAGTGGAGAGGCTGACCAATTTCAGTTAGAGGCATTAGCTAGTCCATTAGGAACATATTCCTTGTATCTTGTAATCTTGATTTTCTTATACTTCCCTTATATATGCCCTTGTATCTCTGTAACCATGAATCGATCTCAATATAAAAATTCTTTTGCATTATCTCCCCTCTCTCTATTTCATTATAAAATCTGAATTTGTTCATTTAATTTGTTAAATATGCATAATTTAGTCAAAATCCATACGTGTCCTGGAATTAGAGAAAGATAGAGTGGTAGATATGGCTCCATAGCATTTTTCTATTTCATTTCTCTGTAAATTTTACATAGATGACCTTTGATTTATGTAGAAAAACAACTTGATCTACTATAATTAGCTAGATCTATCCAAGACAAAATGTAAGTTGCTTTAACTAATTACACATAGTAATTGCGATGCGTGGAAGAGAATCATGAGTATTGGTAAATTGTTGAGGTTTGTCAGTTCCAATTCTCAAGTGTTGTTATCTTACATGTTAGCCAAAATATGCATAATTTTGTTTATAGGATGATGTTGTCTGTGTTTGCCATGTAAAGATTAGCCACATTAGCTAAAAGAATTTATTTTGTCTTTTTCCATGTGCAGATTTTTTTGTTTTGATTTTTTAAACAAACCCAACTCTTATTGAAAGAATTTATTTTGTCTTTTGCCATGTGCAGATTTTTTGTTCTGATTTTTTAAACAAACCCAACTCTTATTGTTCTAGCCAGTAGGTACTAAACATCCTGAAGGTTTGACTTAGAATAGGTAACATGTAGTTTCTTTCTTTTTTATGGTTTGCAGAAAGCAGCATGGAGAAAGACAAGAAACAAACCAGTAAAGGAGATAATAGATAAGAAAAAACTAAGGAAGAAGAGTCAGACTAAATTAGTGTTTCATTTAAAGCAATATTTAGACTAATTTTGAGTTGTAATTGTAGTTGAATTGATGTTATATTGGACTAGATTTATCATTTGTTCACTTCTGGCTTCTTCTTAGTTTAATATTTGTAGTTACTTTAGTATTTGAATCATGTTTATGAGATGTTTAGCTTTTATGACTGGGATAATATAAATTGTTACTTTTTGTAATTGGTTTATGAAAACTTGTATATTGCTGCTTAATAAGGATTGATGCTTCTCAAAATCTGTAGATAATGTCACACCCCGTTTCTAATCTTCAATTTAGAAGATGAAAGTGCGACGGTTTAGTCGAAATTTTTTTTTTTCAACCAAACCCAAACAAAATGCCACAGATCCCAAATTCATTGTGTACAAAAACTTCAGATTATATTTCACATTATTTTTATCTTACATCATAGCTGGAAATTTGTATCATCCAGCTCCAAACAGAATATTACACATATTATACAAATTATTGTTTTTGAGATTACCCCGGCCTATCCAGAAAATAACCAATCACTCGCCAAACAAAAGTAACTCAACAACAGCGGCATCAACACAACAGTAGCAATACAACGGCAACAACCGCAGTAACAGTATCACAACAGCAAAAACAAAACACACCAACACCAACACTCAACTAGGAATCCTCCCTTTTACGCTTGCGGGGAGGGTTCCTGCTCTGGCACCATGCCATCGCTAGGAGAAACCGGATTAGGTGACTCAAGATACAGATAAACATAAACCTCGGGCAGCGCCTCGAGGGACAGAAGAAGTGTGGCATCGGCATCTATGCTAGGGATTCGAATTCTAAGCTTGAGGATTGAGCACTCGAACGTCACTATCGCGGGCCTGGGATGGCTTCGCGTTTTCTGGAACCCCCAAATTAATGAGGCACAAACAAACAACAAATGGAGTGAGAAATTAATTTTCCAGTGTGGATATTTAGTTCTAGTTACATAGTTCTTTATACGAACTCATAAATTTTCTTTTGAAAATTTTCATGAAGAAATTTGAACTGAATCATACCGTAGGCACTAGGCGAAAAGGGCCTAGGACTGGCATACTGCAAAATATGCAAGTTGCACAGACAGAATCAAGCATAACATAGCAAAATAACATACACTCCAGTTCTCAAGGCCTGACAGAAACAGAGAGAACTATTCCCAAACCAATAGTATAATACCAATTGGTACAGAGCAGACAGAGGGAATTTTCCAGTAGTAATAGCGCTAGGACTCTGGCCGGGTCGGGGGGCCAAACCGATTATCTCCAAATGAGTGAGTTATAACAGAGTTTTGTTATGCTAACGGAATTCATTTATGATTTCATTTTGCCAAGTCAAATCTATCATTTAGATAGAACAAATTCGTTGAAACCATTCCAATAGTTTATTATTAAGTCTGAATCATTATGATAATAATCAAATGAATAATCCAAATCAGACTTAATATTATTCAACTGAACAATCGGGATTTATCAACATGTATTTCATTTATTTTGGGCTTCTATCGACTATATGCACAATAGAATGCAATTTCCAACGAAAATTCAACATGCTATGCATGAATTTAAAGTTACCGACTGTCCAGAATTCTAATAAAGATTCTGTGTAATCCACACCTTCCGAGTTGGGTTTGGAGATAGCTCCGCTAAGGTTCCCTGTTCACAGTCATAGATTAAAGGTTCGTTAAGATTTGTTAACGTGATTCTATAATTCCTTCAAGTGAACGAAGGTTAACTAAACAATGTCTATCTAAACAATTGATATAGTATTTCAAGTCCTTTAATTTAGTTACTTGTCCAATCATCATTAAATTAAGTACAGAGTACTGTATCATATCATTGCTTGTTCATTTATCAAAATAATAATCCATAGCAAAGGCAGAATTTGTTACAAACAGAATTTACAGAATACAAGCAATAATACCGTAAATCAAAAATCAGAAATAAAATCAAATTTCAAGAAAACATAATTAATTTATAATTTTTGTGGGATCAGAATAGTCTATATAATTTTTATTGCCACCGTATCTGTTCGAAAAGCAGACCTAATCTCATCATATCCCGAAAAATCCGACTATCGGGGTTAGACTAATATTATTGTAGTCTACCGTTATCAAGCTCAACAGAATCGCGTC
The DNA here is from genome assembly GCA_028095005.1 of Rhynchospora pubera. NCBI lineage: Eukaryota > Viridiplantae > Streptophyta > Magnoliopsida > Poales > Cyperaceae > Rhynchospora > Rhynchospora pubera. Next base: position 105,416,177 of record CM051459.1, read on the forward strand.
TAATTAGAATTTAATATTAAATCTGAAATTCTAATTATATAAAAGCCCACAGAATTTTAGCCCACTTATTAATTTCGACCCACAAGTCAAAAAGCCCAACAGATCAAAGAAGGCTCAAAGGAATAATTTCAGCCCAATTTTAATTTTATTTTCTTTTCGGCCCAAAAATCAAATCCAGCCCACAAATCACTCGGCTGAACCCAGTCAGCCTGATCCAGCCGACTGAGTCAGTCGTAACGGGTCCGACAAGACTAAGCGGATCTGAATCCAAATCCAATAGTCATAATAACATCCACATCCATTAATCCTCCGACAAATTTGCATAAAGGCCCATAATAAATTCCAAGCTCTTCTTTTTCACTTAAATACCCACATTAATACATAAATCAAGCACATAATACAAACGAGCCCTCAGAACATTGCATTTAAGTCCTCAGACTTAATTTATTCCTTGCAATTTAGTCCTTAAACCAGAGAACATGTACCAGAAACTGGTAGCAACAGAAAGTTAGTCACACCACTAACTAAAATGCATCTTAAGTATGAAATAAAGTCTAAGTAACTCATGTAATGCTTTTGCATAGGCACTGTTTGCTCAAATATGCATGATGCATGCCAGAAATCTTATCAAAACCCATACAATTATCATATAATTGTTTATAAAAATTTTAAGCATGTAATAGGCTTGAGTGACTCACAGTTTTCACAATTTATACACTAACTAACATGCACAATTCCCCACTATATGCTGACATAACAATTATACAGTTCTAAATGCCAAAAACTTAGTAATTTCATGACAAAATAGCTTATCACAGTATACATATCATCACAATAGACATTGAATATCCATCATATCCTAACAGAAGCATTTCCCAGTTCATAAGTCACCTAAATGCATCATTTAACAAAGCCCACTAAAGCTATAACAATATCAATACCCCAATGCACAAAACAGTAAGCATGCCATAACAGAATCAGTTCATATATCACAACAGTAAGACATCAATCTTAGCATGCATGTTCTAGTATGCCTAATCATTAAGTATCCAATAGAGTTCATATAATATCTTCGCATCACTAATTAACCTAACTGTTAGTACAGTTTATCAAAATCATAATTCACAGTAAGGATATACCTTGCTCGTGAGTCTTAACAAAGCGTCTCAGGAACTCAAGAACGATCAAAGCCAGTATCAAAGCCAAGCAAATTAGGAACAAAGACAGTTCCATAAACCAATTGACCTAACAGTAATCAAGTTGGTGAGAATCGATTGACTCATTCCAGAATTGAAATCAAGAAAGGGACAAAGCAACATTACCTCTCTTGAGCTTCAATTTCTCCTCTCCCTTCGTCTACTGTAATCCCCAAATCAAAACCCCAAATCCTCAATTGTATATATATAAGCTTACCTCGACAGCAAAGGACAGAAGAGACGAGAGAGGAGTGAAGTCCAAGAGGGAGTTAATGAGTCATGCCAACGCGCCAATCAGGGCTACAACCAAAGCAACACAAACGAGGAGAAGAGAGCGAAGGGTTCTCCTCGTGCCAACACACCACAACTCGAGAGGTGCCAACCTCTGGTTGGGCCAGCCAGAGGCAGCCTCACTCTCATCCAATCACATCGCAACACAGAGGGGAGAGCGTGATGCTCATCGAACTCAAGGCATAAAGAAAGAGAGAGGCGAAGACATCGCCAGATCAGAAGGGGGAGACGAGGCAGAAGGAGGAGAGACCTCATCTGTCTCGTTCTCTCTCTCTCTATTATTTTTTTTTCATTAAAAATTGATCTGTGGATCTTCTGTGGCCAAATCGTACAGCCAATTGTGTGGCTTAACAAAAATTTCATATTTTGTAAATTAGCTATTTCACTAATTTATACTTAATTTCATCAGAACAGAAGTCAGATAATCGTGGCAATTATACAGATATTTTCTCCATATTTAATAGAACATTTTTATGTTCTTAAGTCAGAAATCCCACAATTTATTATATTATAAATTAATTTCATTTAACTTCTTGATCATATAATTCATGATTAATACTAATCATGATTAGTGATTATTCAGATATTAATAGTGATTAATACTAATCATGATCATATAATTCATGATTAATACTAATCATGATTATTCAGATATTAATAGGACTTGTTAACTAATCAATCGTCAAAGATATCACAGATAAGGATTGATGCTTCTCAAAATCCGTAGTCAAAAAAGAAAATTTTCACGCTTCATGAAAGTTCCATTCACAATACCTAAACATTATAAATGGCACAGTAATAGACCCACACACTAAAAAATGTATGCGTATACAAAACAATATACGAGCAAAATCAGTCGTGCTAACATTTAAAGAACATTACTGGCATAAAATAGCACTATTGTGAATTGAGCAAAATCAGTCATTAAGGATTAACAGCATGTAAATTTAGCTTCTTACACAACACATTAAAACATAAAAAATAGCACAATTGTTAAATTATGAGAGGGCTACTGCATCGTTGAAATCAGCTTCAATTGTCATCTACCATCAAATATGCATAATTGTGTTAAGAATATTGGTTCAATTGAGACTATGCTGCCCGACTTTCTAAAATTATTATTTATCATGTAATTTCTAAAATTCCGTAGAGTAAAATTGTTTGGTTGAGTTTTTCAAAAAGCTGTTTACATGAGATTATGATGCTTAAATTGCTCACGGTTTAATTTGGAAAAAAATAAAAATCACACACATCAGTTTTGTAAAATCCATTGTTAAAAATCAGACATGGTAAAATCGGTTATGACAAACTTCAGTTCTTGTAAAAATTGGTCCTAGAAGATAAGTAGATAACAATATAATTGCTCAGTGTTTGACAGCAAAGAGAAAACAGTAAATGCCAAAACAAGAGATTGTGAATGAGTAAAAACCAGATAGAGAGATAGATGAACTTTCGTCAAGAGAGACGGAGGGTTGGTTCATCTCAGATGAGAAAGGGGAGATAGTCATAGTGAGATAGAGAGGATTGAAAATTTGAAATCGGAGCAAAATATGTGCGTGATTCAAAATAAGAGAAAGAGGGATGTAGTCAAAGCGAGAGATGAGCATGAAAGGAAGCGAAATGGAGGGTTGACGAAGGGAGCTAGGGTTTGCTCATTTGAGAGAGATTGGGAGAGAGAAGGGTCGGGGGAGCCCGCCCGGGAGAGCTTTTGTTGGCTGGAGAAAATGAAAAAGAAGAAGAAGAAGAGAAGAGATGGGATTTGGCCAGACGGAATCGTTAACAAAGCATCCAAAATGGCGCTCTCATCAAATTTGATCCGAACAAATCTTAACAAAAATGTACGATTCAGATCAAAGCTGACAGTTTGGCTTGTCAGCCATAGTTGAATTTAGCCTATCTCAGTTTTAGAATGAATACTTAGACTTACAATCAAATCATCTCAAACCAAATAATACAATGAAAAACCGACCATTCAAGTTTACTAAAATTTTGAAACAACAAATTAAAGAAAGCTCAAAATTTTATTCCAAAGACAAAGGTTTAGTTTCTTGTGAATTAAATTTGTGCCGCTCTTACTCCTAATGAATTTTCATTTTTAAGTCAAGAACCTTAGCTTCGTTTTGTCAAAATAATTGCAAACTCAATTTTATTTGCCTTGTTTTTTTCATATCTCGCAAAAATTTGTAAAAAAATTTATCAAACTCAATTGCATAAATAATGAATCATGGTTCGTTTTAAAGATTTTTGAATTAAATATTTTTTATAATAAAATTGCTGTGCGGAGCCGAGGTTGAAAGCTTAATTTTATTTTGTATTAAATTAAAGAAAGAAAATATAAAAAAAGAAAAGAAAAGAGAGAATTGGAGATTGGAAAGACATAGTGCAACGGCCAACGAAGCGACATTCTCTCTCACTCTCTCTGCTTCGCTTTTACTCCACTGAGAGAGAGAAAGAGAGGCATTACTTTTACTGGCTCTCTTTCTCTTTCTTTCTGTTGAGCACCAACCAAACCAACCACTGACACCTCCATTTCTCCTCTCTCTCTCTCTGTCTTCGACTCGACTCGACTCCAGCAGTGCGTCGTTTTCACAAGTTCAGCTTCAACGATCCATCCCATCAATCCATCCATTCATCCATCTGTTGCTCTGAGATCTCTTTTGTTCAGGTAAGGTACTCCCTTCCTTCCTTCCTTCCTATTCCATTTTAATTATATTATTTGCTTTTCTTTCTCTTAATTTGCGTCCCGCCCCTTGCAATCATAGGAAGGAAATACCCACTAATCGAATTGAATGGAGATGGAGTGGGACTAAGGAAAATTTACTGAAACAAATTAAATTCAATCAATTAAGATAGATCATAAGACTAAGAAAGGGAGATGTCGTCGTCAAGCGGGTCCAGCCCCACATTGGAAGAGCACCTCAACCGCAAGACCTTCCTCATGGGCCTGCAGCTGTGGACCGTCATTGGCATGGCTGTTGGCATCTCCATCTTTGCTGTGTTGCTGGTGCTTATCGCCTGTCTCTTCCTGCGCCACCACCGTCATCGCCACCGCCACCGCCACCCCTCCACCTCTATGCACCGCTGGGGCTCCGGCCTCCCCCTCACCCAGATACCCACCATCTCCAAGGAGATCAAGGAGGTTACCTCCAACTACCTCTTCGAGCCATCCATTCAAGACATCACCCAACCAAATGAATCTGAAACTGCCAAAATTGACCTCCGCACCGGCCGCTTAGACTCCTACCGCTACATGACCCCCGAGGATGATGCTCGTCACAGCATTTCTCCTTTGGTGGGTTTACCAGAGTTCTCTTACCTGGGCTGGGGCCACTGGTTCACACTAAGAGACTTGGAATTGGCAACAAATCACTTCTCAAAGGACAACATAATTGGAGAAGGGGGTTATGGGATTGTTTATAGAGGTCAATTAGTCAATGGTTCACCTGTTGCCGTCAAAAAACTGCTTAACAATTTGTAAGTCTTACTCGCAGAGTAGTTTAATTTTTTGAAACAAGTAAATGGAATTACTACATCAGTGCCGTGGCATCTTACAATCTACGTACAACAACATTGTACAAATACACGATCTATGTATATTTTGCAGTGTATAAATAAATTACTATCATTTCTGGGGGTTTGTATGTCATTTTTCAATATTAGGTTACTACATGATACGTTGAGATTTTGTTGGGTCATAAATATTATCTTGTCTGATATTTTACATTTGTAGGGGCCAAGCTGAGAAAGAATTTAGAGTAGAGGTGGAAGCAATAGGTCATGTGCGGCACAAGAATTTGGTGCAACTTCTTGGGTACTGTGCGGAGGGTACTCAAAGGTGAACCATCATTTTTCTTATGCTAGTTGAATTCTTTGAGTCCCTTGTTGCTGCTCTATGATATACTTGAGCTCCTGGAGGATGGGATCCATATATTGCCAAGATAACCTTAAAAGAAGTCAGAATTGGTACAGTACTGGTAAATACTGGCAAAATTTTGGCCTATACTTTCCTTGGCATTTGGACAGCATTTAAATTATCACATTCTTTTCAAGTTTCCAAGGTGTTTTTTTACTACTTTCTTATTAAAGGGGGTACTAGAAGCAAATTCATCTGATGATTTGTTAATGAAATCAGGATGCTAGTGTATGAGTATGTGAACAATGGGAACCTTGAACAATGGCTTCATGGTGCAATGCAACACAAAGGTTTTCTCACTTGGGAGGCCCGGATCAAAATTCTTCTAGGCACTGCAAAAGCGTAAGTTTATGGCATTTTCTTTATTCAAATGCACTGACTTATTTATATTGTTGCTATAATAGCTTCTTTTTTTTTTTTAAATCACAATATGCTCTGGTCCTTGCTATTTGGTAGTGTTTTAATGACACATTTCTGGTTATAAGTGTGAAAAGCTGCTTTCATGTTAAATACTAGAAAATCTTTATATTTATGAACACTAGAAACCTGTCTATGCCTCCTTGCGACTTGCATTATATTTAGTTAATTTGTTGCAAGCTGGTTATGGAAAAGATTTTGTCTCATTCAGATAATCAGATTTGATGAAAGATTATCAATTTTTAATATTACATGTACATTTAATTCTAGATGGTTCTTGTTTGCAAAAAAAACTCAAAATAGGTTGGATATTAGTTGGAACTTGGGAATTTGAGACAACAGTGTTGTTGTTTTCCACCAGATTTTTGGCTTGTTGAATTTTGTTTTGTTCAAGTGTAGTATACTTCACTCTAATGTGCTTGTTTATGTTTATTACTCTCAATGTCTCTTGGATCAGACTTGCATATTTACACGAGGCAATTGAACCGAAAGTGGTGCATCGTGATATAAAGTCAAGCAACATATTGATTGATGATGAATTTGAGGCTAAAGTGTCAGACTTTGGCCTGGCAAAGCTTCTTGGTGCTGGTAAAAGCCACGTAAATACGAGAGTTATGGGTACTTTTGGGTAAGTATTATCTTCATAATCTAGTTCAGTAAATTATTTTTTAACACAGATTACACATTATATTACTATGTTCACAAATAGCAACTGTATTTCTCGTGTTCTCTTCCAAGACTTTAATTATTTGCAATAAACATTCTTGGCAGACCCAAGGTTAATCCAAACAAATCAAGCATGAAGTTTTTTTTTTTAAAACTAAGATCGGCAATGATATTTGTATATCTTAGACTCAAAATTGTGGGGTGGCTTGAAACATCAAATTTGAACTGGTTGATCCTGATCTACTATGTTAGCCAAGGATTTACTCTCCAACTTTCTAAATCTTGTAGTTTGTTCCGTATAAGATCATGATGTTAAAAATGCACTATTTTGGCATTCTCTAAAAAAAAATGCACTATTTTGGTGGCATTAATTTTTCAACAATTTTTAACCTTCAAAATGAAGCGCTTGGCTCAGGAAGTATATCAATATCATTGGTTGAACATTTTTTGATGCTGATTTGATGTCCATTGAGGTTTAAGTTCATGAAATCCCTTTGGCCAGGATTCATATCAGCCTTAACAAATTCTGTTACTAAACTATCCCTGGAATTGATTTACTTCAACAGTTATGTAGCACCAGAGTACGCTAACACAGGACTGCTGAATGAAAAGAGTGATGTATACAGTTTTGGAGTTGTTTTCCTTGAGGCAATAACAGGGCGGGACCCAGTTGACTATGGTCGCTCTCCAAATGAGGTACTATTTTACTCCTGTTTAGTGCACCAACTTCAAGATATTTTACAGCAAGGCACTTACCATTAGGACCCTAGAGGTGCTAAACACTGGTCCTTCATGAATGTATACTTAAAGAGGACCAAATTAACCCTGGAATAGGATGTTTTTTTCTAACCCAAAATTTATTATGTTGCAAACTGTAGGTAAACCTTGTAGACTGGCTGAAGATGATGGTTGCAAAGCGGCGATCGGAAGAAGTGGTGGACCCCACCATTGAGGCAAGGCCAAGCACAAGAGAGCTTAAAAGGGCCCTTCTCGCTGCTCTGAGATGTGTTGATCCTGATTCTAACAAACGTCCCCGCATGGGCCAGGTTGTACGCATGCTAGAGCCTGATGGACCCAACCTACATGAGGTTTGAACATGCTTAGTTATAATCATTACTTCTTTTTTGTTCCTACTAATTTTCTGGACAGATTATTTGTCAATACATGCAAGATCAGATGGAGCTATCCTAACAAAGAGTGGCCCAGTGATGTCTAAGTTTCATTAAGTTATTATTCTAAAAGAGTATATCACGCTAATGGTTTCTTTGTTTTTTTTTGAAGAAATGGTTTCTTACCTAATTTTGTCTTTTACTCTGCTTTTTTGGTTGTGTTGGGGATGTGGGGAACCTGTAGGACCGAAGGCATAGGCGGCATCGAGATGACACTGCAGGAGCCGAGGCACAAAGAGATAATTCGGACACCGACGCAAGTGATAATCCTGACTCGAAGCCTCTCCGCACTAGGAAAGGTCGGCAATGATTTGGAAGAGAGGATTACTCCCTAAATGCATTTGTGACTCTCAAAGATATATTTGGTTATGGGGAAAAAGGAAATTGGGAGCAATCAGGAGAATCCTGATATCTGGATTTCTTGTTTTGGTTTGGATGATTTTTTTGGGATTTTTTTATATAATTTTTTTTTTGAGATATTTAGGGGGTGGGATTAGTAATAGATATGGTGTAAGTATGATAATGTAATTAAAGAGTGTCACAAAAATGGTGTGTATATTTTTGTTGCTTCGGTGTGCTTCATTTGAAATGGGTTTGTAGGTACATACTAGTGGAGTTGATGGCATAGTTATTAGGTCTGTTGATATCATTGAATTATGTAAAGAAGGAATTGAATTGAATTGTAGACGCGAGAAACATTATGACGTGAGACCAGAAATTATTTTATATAAAAATTTAGACACAAAAAATTTTAATATACAGAATTATTTTATTTTTTTTTTAATAAGAAGAAAGTTCCAACGCGTTTTAGAAAAGGGTTTAGCAATTTCCCTCCGTACGCGTTTATGAAACGCGCTCAAGAGCTTGGAACGCGTTTTATAAACGCGTACAAAGGGGGATAAATTCAGCCCTGCAGTTACGCCTTTTGAGGCGAGTCAGGCCTTTGTACGCGTTTATGAAACGCGTTCGGAGCCCTGGAGCGCGTTTCATAAACGCGTACGAAGGTCATCTCCTTCAAATTCGAGAAATAGCCGTTTCATTTCTATTTTCGTTCGGCAGAGAAAGAGAGAACCAGAGAAAGAGAGAAAGAGAGAAGGAGAAAAGGAGAGAAGGAGAGAAGATGAGAAAGAAAGAAAGGGAGAAAGAAAGAGAAAGAGAGAAGCCAGCGGCAGCGGCAGCGAGGGAAAGAGAAGAGGAGAAGGCAGCGGCAGCGGCAGCGAGAGAAAGAGAAGAGGAGAAGGCAGCGGCAGCGGCGAACTTGCGACAGCGAGGTTTTTTTCAAAATTATTTTGTATTTTGTATTTGAAATAGTGATAATTGTTGATAATTAGGGGTTTAGGGGTTTAGGGGTTAGGGTTAAGTGATAATTGTTGATAATTGTATTTTGGATGAAATTGTGAAATTGTTGATAATTGATGATAATTGATGAAATTGTGAAGGAATTGTTGATAATTGATGAAATTGTGGAATTGTTGATAATTGATGAAATTGTTGATAATTGATGCATGATTGATGAAATTGTTGATAATTGATGCATGATGATAATTGTGAAATTGTGAAATTGTGGAAATTGTGAAAATTGTGGAAATTGTGCATGCCACCACATCATGTGGAAATTGTGGAAATTGAAATTGTGGAATTGTGGAATTGTCCATATGTATGATTGATGATAATTAGTTAAATTTTATGTTGGATTTATTTTCTAGAAATGATGTATATTAAATTACTTATGGATATCGATGTAAATTTTAGTTTGTAATTATTGTGAAAATTATGTATAAATGGAATTAGTTAGTAAATTGTTCAAATAAAAAGAAATTTATATTGAAAAATTATGGTGCAAATTAACATAGTTTCAAATAACTGGAATTGTATATAGAAAATTATGTATAAATTTATTGGTGCAAATTATAGTGCAAGAAAAATGTTAACATATTATGACAAAATTATTCGATTATTGATCAGTAATTATTGTGAAAATATCAATTATATAGAAAAATAAATTTTGTTTTGTTCGTTTTGATTATTGAAAAAAATATTAAATTCATTGTTGTTTTAAATTGTTGTTCTTATATTATTTGAATCAGATGAGTTCAGCAGAAGATGAGGCTGGTCCTTCTGGTGCTTCACCACCTCCCACCGAAGCACCCCCCACCGAAGCACCCTCCACCCAGCCTCGGCCAAAATGACGTAGGCGTCGCGCAGCCCGTCCGAGCGCGCAAAATGTCAATCCACCTGTGCAACCGGCTAACGCAGAAAATCAATAGGTTTTGTTTGTTACGGATAACGAGCATCTCGTTGGTTTGTCTTTTGAGGAGGTAATAGACTGTTTTATGTTAATTTATATTTTTTTGCTTTAATAATTTAGATTTCTTAATAGACTTATAAATTGTATTAAATGCTTATTATAAATTGTATTAAAAAATTAATTGAAAATGAGGTTTATTATAAATTTTTATGTTCAATCTAATAAATTGTATTAAATGCTTATTATAAATTGTATTATAAATTGTATTTATTGTAAATGCTTATAATATTTTTATGTTCAATCTAATAAATTGTATTTATTGTAAATGCTTGTAAATGCTTATAAATTGTATTATAAATTGTATTTTTAATACAACGGTTTATGTTTCGTGTTAATGCAGCGTGAAACACATTTGGAGACGAGATCGCACAAGCGAACGATTAAAGTGGACGATCGGATTGAGGGAAGGCTGATCAAACTGGGGCTCAGTCACATTACGAAGGTGAAGCATGTCAACGTCGACATGCCATTACTGAAGGCAATGGTAGAGTTTTGGCGTCCGGAGACGCATACTTTTCATTTTCCCGTTGGAGAGATGACCGTTACTCTACAGGTAATTTATTTAAACTTGATATTAAATTTTTTTAATATAATTTTCGTATTAATTTTCACAATTAATTCTAACATAAAATTTTGACTATTAATTTTAAACATATAATTTTCGTATAATTTTCGTATAATTTTCGTATTAATTTTCACAATTAATTCTAACATAAAACCTTCAGTATCAAATTTGAATATTAATTTTCGTAATATTAATATGACACGAATTGCAATATTAACATGACACGAATTTAACGTATTTTGTAATTGTTACCAGGATGTTGCCTTCTTATATGGTTTGCGCTCGACGGGCATTCCAGTTAGGTCGAATACGAGAGGGCCCTGGGAGGAAAAGATTCGTGCAAATCTTTATCCTCATGAAGATTTGGGAGACTGGCACAGAGAAAGGAGTAGAAGGGAGTAAGTGAAAAAAATAAGAAGGCAATATTGATTTTGCCTATTCAATATATGCATTGCTTACTTGTATTGATTATTTTAAATTTGTACAATGCAGGGGCGATGTTGTGGGCAACAACATCAAGTTGAAATGGTTGCGACAAAATTGCGGGGTGGCGCCACATGCAGGTGCTACTGATGAGGAGTTAGACCGATACACGCGTGCAGTTGCTCTAGAGCTATTTGGGACGTTGATGTTTCCCGATATTTCTCAGAATTCCGTCCCAGCATACTATTTGGAGCTCGTATCGGTATAATTTTCTTAACTTAAATAATCTTTTTATTTGTTTACCAGCAATTTAATTTTGTTATTTAAAAAAAATATAGCACAATTAACCAGCAATTTAATTTTGTTATTTAAAAAAATATAAATTATTATAGCAAGACTAATATTATTATAGCACAATTATTATAGCAAGACTAATATTATTATAGCACAATTGTTTGCATGGTTATTATTGTTTTCAATGTTCTCGAATTGAGTTTGAATGTGTTGTTTAATTTAAATGCAGGGCAATTTGAATGAAGTTCCGGACTTCAATTGGGGAGGTGCCACGCTTGCTTGTCTGTATCGTGCTCTGGACCGTGCCTCCATGCGTTTCAAGGTTGTGACGGGACCTTGGATGCTACTATTGTTTTGGGCATGGTCATACCTCCCTGTTTGTCGCCCAGAGGTTGCTCCTATCGGTGGATTAGGACAGCCTAACCTAGATTCATGTGTGTCGTTTGGGAGGTAATAACTTATAATAATTTTTCAATAATTTTATGCAAATTACAACACATCAATCCTAACGTTCAAAATTTTCAGCAAATGGGGCGAAGCTCGGTCTTTCTCACGGAGCCAACACCGCGGGGCAGTGGAGAACGCACGGGACTACCTAGCCGTGTTGAACGTTGAAGACGTCAACTGGTTTCCGTACGTTTTCGACAGAGCTGTCATGCCACAGGTAGCACAGGAGGGTTCCATAGCGGAGCATGTTCGGTTGCCGCTCATTTTCTACCACATTGTTGCCTACTACTACCCCGACCGTTATAGGCATCAGTTTGGACTGTACCAGATTACTCCTCCTCCACTACATGTGGTACGTTTGCTATATTTTTCCGATTTATCATACGATTAACTTCTATTTCATTAGAGTAAACAACTAACGTGTTTATTTTAACAGAGTTGGGACGTGACACAGAACCTGCTGGGTTTCCAGCACGGTACCTATCGAGATCGCCCAGATTTTGGTACCATTTTTGCGGGTGCACATGCAGAGTGGACTGACGAGGCACTAGCAGCACGCCAGTTGGAGACTCGATCCTGGAGTGCTACTGATTCGTTGCGGTACTTCCGATGGTTTTGGCGATACGGTGCCTCCGAGAGACCCACGCCACGAGAGGATGCCGAGGCACGTCTCCAGCGCACTCAGCAGCTGCCTCTTGCTCAGAGGCAGTACACAAACATGGGGTCCAGACTTCGCAATACGGTACGTCTTAATTTTTTAAATATGGAATGTATGATTGGTAAATGGAATTGTGCAATATGTCATTTTTCTTGTAAATTGCAGGGCAACTCTGCGCTGAAGAATGCACTTCATGCATTGGGACTGGTTGTGAAGAAGGGGTGCAGAAGGGTGGGAAAGGTAATTCTCGCCAACTGTCGTTCGCAGTTGCATGATGCTTCCATCCCTTTGAGGTAATTTTAAATAATTTAATTTTTTGATTGCGTTTTTGCATTTTAAATTCAATAATTTATAAATTACAGGTTGGAGGATTTGTTGGAGCAGCGAGGACTTCCAACAAATATTGCGGACATACCAGATTCTGGGGACGAGCTTTCCTCTGCACGTCCGACTGTACCCGCAGACCTTCAGGCGGAGGATCTGATGCATGCGGTTAGTATTCGTTCATATGCAAGTTTCAATTTTAGATACTAATTTATTTACATTGACATTGTTTTTTTAAATATTATAGGATCGTCGACTGAATACCGGGCGACTGAATATTATAGGTTGCTCATCTTCATCATTCGGTTGTTGTTGATTACTCGCACCAGTGTTGTCAGCGAACTGAGCGACTTCGTTCCAAAAAGCAGCATCATCTTCTTGTTGATTACTCGGAACAGTGTTGTCAACGAATTGAGCGGCTTCGTTCCAAAAAGCCGCTTCGGTTTCCTCTTTTTCTATCTCTGCCATTCGGCTTGCCGCAATTTGTCGAAGTTTATCCCTCTTATTCATTTCTCTCAATTTTTGCTCTGATTTTTTCAACCTTTTTTTCCTTGCCTCTTCTTCCCTTATTTTTTTTTTACGATCCATTTCTTCATTTCTTTCTTTAATAATCCTCTGCGTCTCTATGTCCCGAGCTCTTTGTTCATTCTCGTCGTGACGTTTGTGCTCATGGTAGTGGTCACGCAATATATTTTCTTTGTAATTGAAAACTTGAGCACACCTTGTACAGGTCACTGTGTGGTCTCCATTAAAGTTGTATATTTTCTCGTAAACGGTCCAGTGAGTTGGTTCACACGAGAGGTAGGGTTTCGGTTGTTGTTGGGGGATGGGTTGAGGTTCTGTGTAATATTTTTTGTACCAGTCATATCGCCTTTCTCGGTTCAGATTCTTTTCGTGTTCCCGCCATCGCCGCTCCTGGTACTCCTTCTGTTCCCTTTCCGGCCCACCATTAATGTGCCATTGGTAGTGTATTTTTAACTCGAGCACGTCCCCCTCTTCAGTTGTGTCTTCATGGATGTTGTATTTCAAAATACGATAACAAGAGCGGCAAATTGCCTCGTATTCTCCGTTTTCTGGTTGATTTCTATTAGCAGGGTAATGGTAGAAAGTTGGCCAGTACTCAATGCGGGTTGCTCTTCGATAGTTTAGAACATCATTATTTGAGTTAGAGCTATTTCATTTGTCCATTGTACTGAAGGTTTTAACAAGAATGAGGTAGTAAGTGTTTGTGCATTCTAATTCAACAATGGCTGGTTTTATAAATAATTTCACTAGTTCAAAGATGACATTGTAAAATCAAATCTTGTCATGTCTTTTGCAGTCTTTATCAGAGCATGCTTGTACTTTTTTTTCTAAAAATTAAATAATACACCTTCGAACGCGTTTATAAAATGCGCTCCAGGGCTTTGAACGCGTTTTATAAACGCGTACGAAGCTCTGACAAACGAGGGAAAAGTGGACGTTATCTCTCCTTCGTACGCGTTTATAAAACGCGTTCGGAGCCCTGGAGCGCGTTTTATAAACGCGTACGGATGGGAATTGCTAAACCCTCTTCTAAAACGCGTTGGAACTTTCTTCTTATTAAAAAAAAATAAAATAATTCTGTATATTAAAATTTTTTGTGTCTAAATTTTTATATAAAATAATTTCGGACGTGAGACAGTAGAGGATTATTGGTACATAAAGTGAAACAATATATATTCTCAGAGATAGAGATGGGGCTGCTGCCTGCTTGCTGGTAATGTAAAGGTTGAGAATTTGATAGGCTGATGAATTGATGATGATTCAGGTGGGTTGCTTAAGGTAAAGAAAGAAAGAATGAATGATATGGTGCTATATAATGTAGAAAAATATTTAGATATTGGTCCTTTATTATTATTATTTATTTATTTATTTGGTTTTTGTGCGTCTTTTGTGTTCAAATGATGAATGAAATCAATGTTGAAAATATTTTGTGCACTAGAAGTTGGTTGTAAAACTTGTAAAAAAGAAAGGAAGAAAAAGATGAGAGTAAATTTAACGTGTGAGGAGATAGGAGCGTGTGCGTGTCGGAGGCGGAGGGAGTAAAAGAAAGAAAAGAAAGAAAGAAAGAAAGATAAGGGTGGATGGAGTGGTGGTGGTCGTCATTGTCGTCGTCGTCGTCGTGTGCTTTTCTTTTCCCTTTCTCCTCATTCTCACCTTCCTCTCCTTCTTCTGCTTCTCTTTCTCATCCTTCCCAATTCCATGTCTGTTCCGCCTTCCCCCGCTCAAAATCCCATTCCCATTCCAAATCCAAACCATTCAAACCATCCAAACCACCACCACCACCACCAGCTCCAGCTCCTTCTAACGCTCCTAAGACTAAGACTAAGACTGAATCGGGCGAGGCAAGCAGAATAACAAGACCCAAACACTGGAAGGCAGGCGAGTTCCCTGCCCTATCCTTCTCTGAGTTCCCTTCTTCAGGTTCAGGCGAAGACCCCAACTCCAAGAACACCAAGACGACCAAGCCCACCATGATCAAGAACATCCGCAAGAAGCTGCTGCAACGCCACCGCTCCACGGCCTGGGCTTGCACCATCACTGAGGCCCTCTCCGACTCCATCCGCCTCTGCGACCCCCTCCGTTCTCTTCAGCTCTTCCGCATGCTCCGCCACCAGCCCTTCTACCAGCCCAAGGAACCCACCTACATGAAGCTCCTCCTCCTCCTCGGCCGCTCTGGCCACCCCCACATGGCCCGCCACTTGTTCGACGAAATGCTTCACGAAGGTCTTCCACCCAACCCCGCCCTCTACACCGCTCTCCTCGCTGCCTACTCTCGAAACAACCTCCTCGATGATGCTTTTCAACTGCTTCACACCATGAAGGCCTCCCCCCTCTGCCAGCCCGACGTCTACACCTACAGCACCCTCCTCAAAGCATGTGCCGACGCTGCCCGTTTTGACCTGGTTGATTCCCTCTACCAAGAGATGGCCCACCGTTCCATAACCCCTAACACCGTCACTCAGAACACTGTACTTAGCGGCTATGGTAAAGCCGGTAAATTTGATGACATGGAGCGCGTCCTCTCTGGTATGCTCCAAAGTACCAATTGCAAACCCGACGTATGGACTATGAACATCATACTGAGTCTTTTTGGCAACGTCGGTCAGATTGAAAATATGGAAAAGTGGTATGAGAAGTTCAGAAATTACGGTATCGAGCCAGAAACCCGCACCTTCAACATATTAATCGGTGCTTATGGGAAAAAGAAGATGTATGATAAAATGTCAGCTGTGATGGAATACATGCGAAAGCTCAATGTGCCTTGGACTAGCTCTACATACAACAATATAATAGAGGCCTTTGCTGATGTTGGCGATGCAAAGAACATGGAGTATTCCTTTAACCAGATGCGAGCTGAGGGGATGAAGCCCGATACCAAGACCTTCTGTTGCCTCATTAACGGGTATAGCAATGCCGGTTTGTTTCACAAGGTTGTAAGTACCATTCAATTTGCTGAGAGAAATGAAGCACGTGCAAATACGGCTTTCCACAATGCAGTGTTGTCGGCGTGTGCCAGAGCAGGTGATTTGTTGGAGATGGAAAGGGTCTATAAGCACATGAAAGAGAAGGGATGTGTGCCGGATGAGAAAACCTACACTATTTTAATAGAGGCTTATAGGAAAGAAGGGATGAATGATAAGATCTTTGAATTGGAGCAATCTGATCTGACTCGTCTCGCGGCTTTGCCTGTGCATAGTTGAGTTGAATATAATTATTATTTGAGCTTTTGAGTTTCCTTTCTTAATAACAACTTTGTTGTTTGCTGCTGAAATTAGCTAGTCCCTATTTTTTAACGGTCTGTTGAGTTACCTCTTGTCAGTTATTTTATTCACATATAGGTGCGTTTGGAATGTTTAAAAATAAAATTAAAATTAGTTATTCGGAGTATAAAATATTATTTCTAAACGGGCCGAGAATAATTTTTTTGGGATCTAAAGTAATATGTTTAAGTGGTCCAACATCTGGATTAAATATTTATTCTTAGGTTGGGAGATGAAAAAAATCCATACATATACAGGGATATCATATACTCGGGGTGCGTTTGGATCGTTGGAAGAAAGAAGAAGAAGAAGGAAGAAGAAGAAGAAAAAAAATTATAAACAATCCAAACTCTTTACACACTTCCCAATACTTCTTCCCACTTCTTCCCTTCTTCCCGCACCTATCCAAACGCATCCGTGGATATGATATTAGATACCACCGTCAGGTCTTGGTTTTATCTCCTTTGGAAATTGAGTTTGTTCGTGAAATGGGCGAAGAGACGTGCAAACAAGATTGGGATTTGGGAATATGAGAATCATGACAGCAGCAAGCGGCAGGAGGTGATGGTGGGACTGGGACTCCGGACCCGAAATGATCCCCCAACGTTTGTTTTTCACCAAAAGCAAGTATCTCCGTATTGCGTGGTGAGGAGACCGTCGAGTGCCCAAGCAAGGGGACGTGTAAATGTAATACAACCATACCAAATCCACGAACCCGGTATTTGCTGCAAATATATTAGAACAATTTAATTTAAGGCACGTACGAATACATTATTATTACATAAAACAAATGAGGTTTCTTTTGATTTTTGATTGATAGACTGATATTGCAGAGGGTGTAATAGACGGATCGAAGCAAGAATGGAGGCAACTTGGAAGTTGGGTGTTAGAGCAGTGAGCATCATGCCACAAAGTACAAGCAGAAGAGCAGCGAGCAGATCATCACGTAGCTAGCTAGCAAAACCAGAGCACCTTGGCTACCGTCCATGCATACCCAATACGTATGGGATCTCAATTGCCACGTGATCAATCAATCGTAACAGCACGCATTAGTTTCGATTCCTATTTATAACATGACCCTTCTCTTCATTTTCATCCTAGTAGTTTGGTTGATTTTAGATTTATCCAATTGGCACTACGAGCTAAAAAACGAGTTGATTGAAAGCAAACTGCCACAATAAAAAAAAAATCATTGCATAAAGCTAAGGGATAGGTCAACAATTGTTCCGCTAGCAGGGTGAAAACGACGACTGTTTTAATAGTTCTTTTATTTTGTTTCGTCCAAAACGAAACCAAACGGTTAAAGATTTTGGTTGCGTTTCAAAAACAAAATGATTAACGAAAACTTGAAATAGTTTCATCCATGTATATTTTCGTGGTATTTTTGTAATCTCGATCGTTTCGTCCAAAACGAAATTGGAAGTTAGTTTCATGTCTAGAATGAAACAGTTAACGCAACATTCCATTTTCGTGGTCGTTTTAGATGTTGTGCACCCGTATCCGCTAGACAGGACAGGTCAGTTCTTGAATCAAGAACGTATTTATGTGTAAATAACTAAATGGGTCGGCGGTGCGCATGATGGATTGATTTTTTTGTTCTTGAAGCATGGCCTAAAATGCTCGTTGGTACCCCACAATGGATAATCAATAGGGCGTTTAAGAACCTGCAGGTAAGGGTGAAAACGGTGCGAATAAACTCCGTATCGAACCGCATTCGAATCCGAAAAATATGCTTAATATCCGAACCGTATTCGAATCCGAACATATCCGTATCCGTATTCGTATCCGACAAAAAAATATGGATGCGGATATGGTTTGACTACTATCCGATCCGTATCCGACAAAAAAATCCGTTATCCAATCCGTATTTGGTCTTTATCCGAACCGTTTTCACCCTTAATTAAATCAAAGACACCAGATAATAAACCTAATTACTCCTCTAGCACCTATAGAAAAGACTTTTGATTTAATAAACTAAATTTTTACTAGTTAGATTGGCTTAAAATAACATTTTGGCAATAAAATAACATAATACGGTGATAATATGAAATTAATTATTTGTTTTTTCTTAATTTATATATATTTGTTTTAATATCTAAAATATATTCGTATTCGTATCCGTATCCCGTAATATCCGATTCATATTCGTATCCGTTTAACATCCCACCCGTATCCGTATCCGAACATATCCGTATTCGTATTCGAATCCGGAAAAAAATATGGATGCGGATATGATATGACCACTATCCGAACCGTATCCGATCCGTTTTCATCCCTACCTGCAGGTCATTAATTCATAAATAAAACAATGAACCTGGGCGAAAGAATAGACCCAATCGGCATGATGGATTGGCAGGTGTTTATTCCTGTAAATAGAGTTGTCGAATACATATATGCACCCGAATGTATTGAACAAGTCTTGCTGGTTGTTTCAACATAACATTTGTGAATCAGAAAAAGTTACACAAGAAAGCATATAGAACTAAAATTAATCAGGAATTCAGGGTTTTGTTCATCCCTAAAATAGACAAATTTGTAGGAGTAATTTCAGAGTGCCCCCTGCAAAACACCCTTTATTAACGAGAATTACTCCACTTATTTCAAAACAATTTCTCTTTGCACTTCTCTAACAAGAGTGTGAACCATCTTCAATTCACAGCATTAACCTATGAAGTTCAAGCCTTTATTAAAGAAACAAAGGAATAACCTCAAGTTGTAGGTTTGAATGATTTAAGAAAGTGTATATAATACCCCTCTTTTGCTATTGGGAAAACCAGACAAATATCTTTTTCTGCAGGGGTATTAAGGGCACTGAATCATCGCATGGGTTCAACCTAGCTCTTTCTGTTGCTGTTTTTTTTTTTTTTTTTTTTTTTGAAACTTGTGAAAGTCTCCGCCTTTCTATTCATGAAAAGAAACCCCTTTCTCTTGCTGTTCGTACCGAATTGGATAACTCTTAAATATTGTTTCCATGTTTCCAATACAGGAACGAAAGGGCAGCAGAAGTGACAATAATAAAAAAAATAACCGGACCAAGTTGTACAAAGAATTTCTCCAATATAGGAGAAGTGTTGTTTCCACAAGCATATATTGAACAGAAGACTGCTCAGGAAAATACAGAAGAATGATACTAGTTGACCAGTCAACGATTTACAGTTTGACTAGTCAATGCAGCTGAAGCTTTAGTTTACTGAATGATTAGTTTGTATTTGTTTGGTTGTTTAGTTAGTTTAATCAATTCTGTTAAGAGAGTTTGTTAAGTCAACTGACAGCTGTACTAGAGACATCCTTTACTCATGCCTATATAAACACTTCCTTGTAACGGAGATTAGTTGAGATGAAATAAACACAATTACCTTTCTCTGTCTTGTTTTCTTCTACATTTCTTATGGTATCAGAGCAATAATCTGCCATTAATGGCGTTGTCGCGGCTTTTTCGTCATTATTCTCCTCGAAAGAATTTTTCGAAGAACAATGGGAACATAGCCTTAGATTCACCTCCCTTAAGGTTTCGATCACTATGGCGGGTATCTCTCAACACAAGTGAATCCTAACAAGAGTCGCTACTTAAAGAAGTTTATTGATTTAGCGGATCCTTTCTTTCCAGTAGGCGCAAGTTCCTACTGTTAATTATCCCGTAGTTACCTACGGGAACCTCTGATTAAAGGATATAAAGGGTATTGACGTAATGGGCTAAGAAAAGAGACTTATGGAGTGCTATAGTGGAGGACTTAATTGATGGTACCAAACTCAATGGACGGGACCCAATTAAGTATCGACTAAAGACTTCTAACTTGACCTAAAAAGAAGAAAATGATTTTTGGTTTGGAAGAGGCTTTTGGCGGATGGAAGGGAAGGCTTCACTTGAAGTTATTTCTGGTGAACTCTCGGGGCTATGACTGACCTTCTTGTGAGAGTGAAAAGAGATTTTGCAACCTTCGGGACCTCTTTGATGGCTACTCGACGAAAGTTGGTTCTTTTACAACCCTATGGACCATTTTCATCGGTCTTCTTAATAAGAGTTGGTTTTTTAACGACCCTAGGGACCATCTTAATCGGTCTTCTTAATAAGAGTCGGTTCTCGGGACCATCTTGGTCGGTCTTCTTTTGAGAACAAAAGGAGTTTTACAACCTTCGGGGCCTCTTTGATGGCTACTCGACGAAAGTTGGTTCTTTTACAATCCTAGGGACCATCTTCATCGGTCTTCTTAATAAGAGTTGGTTCTTTAACGATCCTAGGGACCATCTTAGTCGGTATTCTTAATAAGAGTCGGTTCTCGGGACCATCTTAATCGGTCTTCTTATGAGAACAAAAATGGAATTCTTTGGACGAGGGGGCCAGTAAGAATTCAATTTCTAAGTCATCTAAGGTCGATCTCAACCCTAGCGAAGGACTTTTCCTCAAACGAAGAAGTTTCGGTTTTGACTTTAAGTTTCGCGTTTGAACTTTTAATTTCTGAGATTTCACTTGGGATATTGGTGATTTTATTCACTTTGACCTTTTGCACTTTTGACTTTTAGAAATTTCTTTTTGGATTCGAAAATACTTGTTTTGAAAGTATTTGATATTCATATTTAAAAATACTTGATTTTGAAGATATTTGATTTTAGAAAATATCACTTTTGAAATCACTTAGACTTTTGAGAATATTTGTAATCGAATATACTTAGCTTTTGAAAATTCTTATTTTGGAAATGCTTAGCAATAGTTTTTAGAAATTGTACCAATGAGTTTATTAATTTTCTAAGATTCATTTTTAAAGCGAAAATACCTCAAAAATACAAAAGGCCGCTACTTTGACATAATTTCATATCAAAGTATCAGTGAAGTCGGTTTATTTTGATTTTTTAGAATTTTATGGATATTTTATTTGTATTTTTCTGAGTTTCCTACTATTTTTAATAAACTTTTAAAGTTTCAGTCGTTTATTAATTTTATTATTGGGCCATGTCATCAAGCTGAGCTGACGTGGCAGAGACAGAATTTTAATTGCGTCGTCGGGCTTAATCCTTCTTTCTGGGCTTTGTTGTGGGCTGAAGCATCCCTCAATCGTCAGGAGTCGACTTCATGGGTTTTGTGAATATGTTTGCCACAAAAGATCGCAAGACACCTCACGCGCTGGACTTCGAAAGGAGGGTAGGTACGGGTTCGTGATAGAGGGTTTGGATCCGAAATCATCTCCGGCCATCGCGGCTGTCGACGCGGATATCCATGGCATCGTAAGGCCAAGAGGAAGGAGATGGTATGCTCCGTTCATCGTGCGTTGCCTCCAGAAATTATCGATCAAACGATTATTCAATTTAGTCCTTATAAGTTTTATTGTCACGTTTCCGGCGATCGCCGTGGCCAAAGTTAATCAGGCCAGTCTCGTTAGAGTGGCGACAGAGAGGAGAGCACGGAGGTAGGTTCGATTATGGTTGCGCTGTTCTAATTCTATGGGAGAGCCACGACACTGGTACAGGTCTGAAAGCATTTGGTATCACTACTCGATGTAGCACTGAGTTGGATACAAATCAATTATAGAAGTAGCGAAAAGATTATACCAATGCACCATACATCTATCCAATTTAATAACTATAATAATTAATATTGGGGCCAAAAATTTAGGTACTGACCATAACAAGGATTTGAACATAGTTGATTATATACATATGCCTCTATACACTAGTCGCCAAGGAAATGACAATATCCGTATGCCTTGATTACATTATACTTATGCTAAGACTATACACGCGTGACTATTACAAAGGCAACGTGATCAATGAAATTGACTCAATTAGCATATCACAATTTACATGGGTACCAATACCAGACATTGGAGGTTTCTCATAAACTTCATTCAGCCTTGTAAAGCTCAATCTTTATTCCCTCACAATTATAATTGGCTCAGTCAAAGTTGCAGTACATACACACATGCTCAAACCAATATTCATTTTTATTTGACAGTGTTTATCAGGTCTTAACAGAGCAAGTGCATGACTTCACAATGAAGTCCCTCAATTTAGAACTAACTATACTACCTCCTATTATCAGGATTTCACACTATGGTTCTCGTGCAAATTATATACAAGAGAAGAAATAGAATTTAATCTTCTGGTTGGAATGACCTTGACAAGTAACGCTAAAGTCCTGAAAGCAACCATAGTAAAATTCATCATCAATCAACAGTAGCTAGAAAACTTCACTTAAGTACCTCACTTCCGACATTTACAAACAGGTCCTCCATATTACTGTAATCACCATACATGCCTTGTGTTCTAATTAAGCGAGAATACAAAGTGATTTAGTGTATACTTAATTAAGCATATGACGAGCATGACTGACAATGCTCATCAGGTGCTCAATCAAGGCAACACTACTTGCACAAGAACTCCAAAGCCAGTGCTAAGGAGTGACCTTAAGCAAGTTCCTCTCAACAGGATTCGTCATGCGCTATGCGCAGTCTGAGTATAGTTGAGGCCCCAGTGAACCCTACTTGCCACTGATTTTGACGGTTTGATTGAGGCTTCTCATGCGCCAGGCGCAATCGAAATTCCACCTCAAACTCAAGCCTTTTCACCACAAAGAGATACATTCTAGACCAGATGACATTCTAAACATCGAATCTCAGATTTAAACAACTTTAACACGAAGGGAAGACAACTCCTAAACTTGATAGATGCAATTTTAAGACATATTACACTAGTGTATTCAAAATTGTTACTTTAATCAACATTTCAACACTTATCTCATGTAAATTAACATATAATTAATCTAATTTACAACATAGTCAGACTTTAAAAGCTCCGCTGTGCTTCTCATGCGCCATGCGCAATCAAAGACATGACTGAGCGATTTAAGAAAAGAAAACGGAAACCTTATTACATATTCTTTCATGGGCCGTGCGCAATCAAGAACTTCTTACCAAATCAGATTATTTGATCTATCTCCTCATCGTCGTGCGCAATTAGATCAGACCAAAGAAAAGGGGAAGAATGAAACAAGTTTAAGCAACCAATCGAGAATGTCATACGTAAATTTTTAATCAAGAACTTAGGAATATAGATCAAGAATCGAACATGTCAATCAAGAAGTATGCTTCCTAATGCAAATCAGAGAAAGAAACAAGAAGGATTCTTTACACAAGTAAGATGCCATCAAATCCAGAACACGACATTCAATCACACTTCATCCAAATACTTCAATTATCCATCAAAACCTCAATTTCGAGATACAATTCGCCTCTTACCTTTATTTCTTCACCTTACCTTGATTACAACTGCCTTAAAAAGCTTCAATTGCTCCTCCTTCTTCTTTGCTAGCTACGCCTACCAACTATTCGACAAAATGCCTAATCTCTCTCTCTATTCTAATCTAGTGTGTGTGTGTGGTGTGTGGGTGTGTTTTTAGATCTGGATTTCGCCAAGTGAGCATCTCTCTCTGTTTCTTCTTCTGACCTCTATTTATAGGCCTCTCGTCTTGCCTCCTATTGGTCGGGAGCTCCTAGCCCGGCAGTTACGCAGCAGCTCGCCTCTAACAACTTCTGTTAGGGACTCCCCCTCCCATCCCTTTTCTTTCTTTTCGCTGAACTGAGTGTATAGACCGATACTAACTACTCCACAAGGCCCACGTGCTTCCCTTTTCTTTATTTCATGAACTCCGCACTCACCTATCTCGTACACTCGAAGGGGTCAAATTTTAAACAATGTAAGGTGCCCAGCGACATTCTTCTCTTCCTTTCGCATACACCTGGTGTTTTGTGAGCCGTGTGTGACTTCTTTAACTCATCAATTGAGGTCTTCGCGGAACAGGCGCAGCCAAGGTTCATTTTCTGTACGGAGGGAGATTTGAATCTTGCCCCTTTTTTCCTTCTCCGTTTTGGCGATACTGGAGGAGTACAGTCTGATCGCATAAGCTGATATTCTTTGGTTTTATTACTCCTATATGCAGTCACCTCTTCATTTTTTTTTGTTCGCATTTTCACATCTCTCCATATTTCATGTATTTCAAGGAGTTGGTTTCATATAACTGAGATCATGTATACATCATGTCCATTCGTTATTTGCTTTATCACCATTTCATCATTTTTTTTATAAGCAAACTGTGCATTTTTTTCTCACTCCCTTTTTCCTTTATCATGATTTTTAATGGTTCAACAGGCGCCAGATCCAACAGATCCACCTATTAACCCTTCCTCCTCTTCTTCTACCACTAATCTCTCACCTTCCTCTCTCGTTTCTCACAACATTATTCCTCTCACCATCCTCATCGCCACAAAATTGAATCAAAACAACTACCTCACCTGGAAATCTCAAATTGTGCCGCTTCTTCATGGATACAACCTCTCTCAATTCCTTGATTCGCCTTCTCCATCTCCAACGACTTCATCACCTTCAGGCGCTCTGCTCATCAATCCTGACTTTCATTCATGGCATTGTCAGGATCAATTACTTCTTGGATGGATTCGATTGTCTCTGACGGAGTCAATTCAAGCTCAGGTTGTCTCCTGTACTTCGTCAAAGGAGATCTAGATTTACCTTGAGCGAGTTTACTCCTCTTCTTCCCGTGCTAGGGTTACATATCTAAGAAGACAAGTGCAGTTCGCCACAAAAGGAGCTTCTTCCTACTCAGACTACATTCAACAGATTCATCAGCTAGCTGATAAGCTGGCGTTTGCTAGTTCTCCTCTTTTTGATGAAGAACTAGTACAAGTTGTCATCACTGGGTTGGGATCTGAGTACCTCT
Organism: Rhynchospora pubera; assembly: GCA_028095005.1. Lineage (NCBI taxonomy): Eukaryota > Viridiplantae > Streptophyta > Magnoliopsida > Poales > Cyperaceae > Rhynchospora > Rhynchospora pubera. The sequence continues at coordinate 105,441,358 of CM051459.1, forward strand.
CCTTCGTGACAGCCATCACCACAGCTAATCGACATGATCGTATCTCCTTTGCTGATCTTCATGGAATGCTTCTTACTCACGAATCCTTGCTCAAGAATCAACATTCAAGCTCATTAATGGCTTCTCGTGCAGCTTTTCAGACGGGTCGATTTCAGAACAGCAAACCACGCAATTCAACCAATCAACAACAGCCAGCTGTCATGCCAAATCAATACAGGCCTCCTCTTCCCAGTATCGGCCCAATACATATTAATACCTCTGCTGGCCCATCTGCTACTTCCTCTTCTTCTCCAAATACAAAAGGCCCATGTCAAATCTGTACCAAGCCAAATTATACCGCCAAAATCTGTTATTTCCGGTATGAACCTGATCCTATGTGGAAACCAAGACCAGCTCAGGGTACTCGCCAGGCTTTTGCTGCTCATCTACAACCTCCATCACCTACTTCAAGTGATTGAATACTTAACTTGGAAATGGTAATGGCCTTCAAATCTTTCATATTGGTTCCACATCTCTTAAATTATCTCAGTTCTCAATTCAATTACTAGATGTCTTGCATGTTCCCTCCTTTTCTCAAAACCTGATTAGTATCTCCAAATTACTTTCTGACAACCCACAACTCACTGTTTCTTTTTCTTCCTCCATGTGTCAAATTAAGGTGCTCCACACCATGATAACTCTTCCAGTGCATAATCAACATGGTCTGTATACTGTTCATGCCTCTTCTAGGTCTCCTCAAGCTCTACTTGGTGTCACTACTTCAGCAAACTCTTGGCATGCAAGATTTGCTCATCCCTCTACCAAAATTACCCTCCAGATCATTAGTTCAAATAATCTTCCTTGTAGCTCAAATAAGATTGATATGTGTCATGATTGTGCTGTTGCAAAATCACATGAACTACCTTTTTCTTCTTTTTCTCCTCTTGAGATTGTATACTCTGATGTGTGGGGTCCTTCCCCTATTGTATCTGCAAATGGCAATAAATACTACATCATTTTTGTTGATGAATTTACTCGGTTTACTTGGGTTTATTTCTTTAAACAGAAGAGTGATGTTCTCCATTTCTTTACACTGTTCAAAAATCAAGCTGAAAACCTCCTAAATACTTCAATCAAAATACTAAGAACTGACAATGGTACTGAGTATAAACCTGTTGCAACCAAATTTCCCCAAATAATCCATCAGACCACTTGTCCATATACCCCTCAACAAAATGGCATCTCTGAAAGGAAACATAGACATATAGGGGAGCTCTTTCTTGCCACTATGTCTCATGCTTCTATTCCTTCAATTTACTGGGATGAAGTTTTCTCCAGCATTGTATACATTATAAACAGATTGCCATCATCTTCTAATTTCCTTGTTCCCTACACCACCTTGTTCAATAAACAACCTGATTATGCTTTCCTGCGTATCATTAGGTGCAAATGTTTTCCTTATACAAGACCTTATAATTCTCACAAATTGGAGTTTAGGTCTGTTTCTTGTGTTTTCATGGGCTATGCAACCTCTCAAAAAGAATACAGGTGTCTTGACCTTCAACATAATAAAATCTTTGTATCTAGGCATGTGCAATTTGATGAGTTAACATTCCCTTTCAAAGAATTATCAATGTCTCAGCCATCCCAGCCTTCTCATGTTTCTGAGGACATTGTGCCACTACTTCAGGTGGCACAAACTGTTACTACTCATACCTTCAGTGAAACATTACCAACACTACCACAATCACCTGGCAATCAACCTTTACCACCAACTGATAATCAATTTTTGTCACCTGACATTCAACATTTACCATCACCTGACAACCAACTTTTGTCACCATCTGACAATCAACCTATGTCCCCCTCTGACATTCAACATGTGCCTCCACTTAACAATCTCACCTCCTCCCATGTAACATCAACTAACAATCAGTTCACTTCACCTATTTCCTCCACTCATTCTGCTTCTTCACAACCTCTTAACTCCAACAGACAACTTCATCCTTCCTCTCATGTCATGACCACAAGAAACAAGGATAATACCAGGAAAAAGAGACACTTTCCTGATTTTGTTGCATTCACAACCACTGTTGGAGTTGAACCAACATGTTTCACCAAAGCTAATGCTCTTCCTAGAAGCCAATCTTATCTGGCTACTTCTATGGTTTATGTTATTGATGATATTTGATCATTTGTTCCTTGATTTATTTATTGACAGATCATTCAGGTTGAGGATCTAAATTGTAGATCTCTGTAGTTCATTTATAATTAAATGACAATAATAAATCTAAAAGGTCCATAATCTTGATAATTAACAAGGAACATTAATTATCAATAAGATTAGTATGCAAGTTAACTGATGATTAAGTTCTACAAATCATAAGTAAGGAGTTACCAGCTTAATTGCATATATGTATGTTATAGAACATAGTACATGACTTGACCCATCGAATAAATATATGGATTGTGTTACGTATCATTATTTATTTCGTTATGATTTTGGTTCTAAGTTTGAGATGATTATCTTTTCCACATGAGGATAGGTTCTATAAATCTTGTCTGCCGCTGATTCCCGACAAGGGCTGCTATACGGACTTGATTTACGTTCTCTTGAATTGTGCGGGGGAAAAACTAATCATCAAGAAAACCGTATATTCCTTATTAATTCACTTAGTGAGTGACGATATCTGTTTGGACCTCTTGATGGAGATAGATTGTTTGCTAGCAACTGATACAATTATCTCTAGATCAAGAAACGTATAATCTGCAAGAATGACACATTTCTATCTTGGATTATATGATGATATTGTTTGACATAAGAATCAAAATAGAGAAATACTTTTATTCTCTAATGCGGGATTGAAATACTGCAGCAGTACACTATTTATGTGAATTGGAAATCATAACGTGTTGCTAGATACCGCTTATGATTATTGGAATTAAATAGCATAAATCCTCAAAAAGTAACACAAATAGGACTTGACCATACAATGCATTATATATTTATTCGCAACAGTGAGTATTGCGAATATATGATAAATTGATTAATTAATTATATACCGTTATAATTAATTAGTTAAAGAGATCATATAGAAATAAATTAATGCATTTGCTAATCCCAAAATAATTATCAAATAGTTGATAATTAATTTCGTTCAACATAATTTAATTAATGGAATTAAATTGAGCTAATTGGTGAACTAAAGGTCCAACAAAAGAGCAATTATATGAATCATTAATTAATGAATTAATGGACCACTTAATACATGATAAATTGGGCTATTGATCCCATTAAAATTTCAACTAGGGCAAGTGGCAAGGTTGTAAATATTTGCAATTTGTTATGAGGAGTGGTTGTCTATAAAAGGAGACCATTTGGAGAGAGAAACCCTAGCCACATTAGTCTCCATCTTCCCACTTTCATTTTGGCCGAAATTTAGAGAAGAAAATTCAGATTTTTTTCTTCTTCTCTTGCTCTTATTCCACCTCCTCTAGCTCATGTGTTGAACAATCAAACCCTTCCATTAAATAGTAGATTAAATAGAAGGACAAATCAAGGAATTAGCTATTACTTCTTGCTTACTAGCATAGGCCTTGAGGTTTTGGTTAATTCCTTGGTGGACTCGAGGCCAACCAAAGGAGGGGATTGAAGGAAGAAGATGTAGCACGCCACCAACTTCAAGTGTCATTGGAATCGCCTCCTTGATACGATTCAAAGAGAAGTAAAGATCCTCCATCCCTTTTTCTCTTGCGTTGAATACTTAAGCTTAGATCTATTGTGTTGTATGTTTATTTAATTAGTATTAATTGTAATAAAACTTAAAATATGGCATATTCAACACTTCCTACAAATGCTTACATTTAGCATTATAAGACCCGTCTGGTAAATCCACTTTCTCAAAATCAATCCATACTTTTGACCTTAATTTTTATTTGATGATTTGGCTTCGGAAGAATTAGGTAGATTCGGATCAGTAACATTAGTATTATTGTGTTTGTTCTAGTTGCTCGCGTGAATAGAAAGAATTATAGAACATATTAAATAAAATTTAATAATTTTTTTTATCAATCATGCAATAAAATATCATGTGTATATCATAACGGATATATACAAATTAGAAAGATACAATTATATATGATATTACACGTTATGAAAATGAGTACGAAATAGTTCTTACACGTATCTTTACCTGTTAAATTAACGAAAAATTGTTCTTACCTATATCCGTTAACTTAACAAAAAAAACTTTACCCATATCTGTCTTATCGAACGCGGTTCGAATTGAATAAATGAGTAAACGGATTTCATTGAGAGTCCTAGATGTATGTACGCGATTGACCAAAAGAAAAAAAAACATTCCTTTGTAGATTTTTTTTTCTTTCTTTTTTTTTTTAAATTTACAGCCCTCCGGTTATCTATATCCGCACACACTAATTAATACCGAAATAGTCAAATAGGCAGCTAGCCAATAGAGAGAAGCACATGCAACAGCGTTTGTCGGGACTTGAACCACATGATTACTATAAAAAAAATATTAAATATGTTTAAGAAATATATGAAAATGACATCATGCATGACAGCATAAAAGCTCCGAGACGTCTACTCTACGACCGTTACAAAACAATATGATATGCATGTAGAAAGAATAGAAAATGATGTGTATATATATATAATATTCCCATCAGATCAGATTCATGTCACACTAATAAACGAAGTATGTTTATTAATTAATTCAAGCAATTGAGACTTGCAATCGAGTTCCGATATTTGTGCAAACATCGCTTTAATTAAATACCAAAACTAATTAGGCAGATGCATCAACCAGTGAATTAATTCATCCTTGAATTAATAATATTGTATATATACAAAAAGAAATTAATTAATGGGGAAAAAAATAAAGGTATGGACGCATTTGAGACGAAGATTCGGTGATGAAGTGACGTGCACCCCTCTTGCGTGGTCAACTGGTTAATTAATTATAAAACTTGATAATAAAATAAATAGACAGTTTTTATGTGTGGCGTTGAATCAATGGCTGCCCATGGATTTAATTCCCTTGCAGTAGTAGATGGTGCCAGCGCATCCAAACCAATCGGCAGGATGGAGATAGCTCTGACGGCTCTGGTGGCTGCTTGAAGAGAGAAATTTTGCGATGCAAATTTTAGTTGTCTACATTTGACTTTTAGTTTTGATCAATAGATATACCGTTGAGAATTATTTATGTTGCTCCAAGGCTTATTAAAAGGCAGTGGGCCATTGCTTGTAGGTTCTCCGTTTAGAGTAATAATACCGGATTGAGTGGTATCTATCCGGTATAGTAGCCTTTTGGATGTTTTTTGACTTTTGTTTTGATTTCACACTGTATTTGTTTCAAATGAAACTGTAGCGCTCCCATCTATTTTCAAAAGAAAATATATATATATCGCCATCGACAGGGGCGAAGCTACATGGCATTTAGCATGGACGCACCTCAAAAAAAAAATTTACTTAACATTATATTTATTTGTAATTAAAAAAAATTCACAAGAAGTTAGGGATCCATCTCAAAAATTTAAAGGACCCAGCTGGACATGTCGTGTTTGATTTGAATTGTATAAGGACACCTAAAAAATCGTATAGGGACCCAGGTAGCGTTCGTGGCTAATCGTCTTATTCCCTCCTACCCAATGAATCTTATTAAGACAAACCTTAGAATAGAATGAAATATTTTGATGAAAAATTATTTGTAGCATATATATACTAGCGCGAATCTCGCGCATTACGTGATTCTTCTATATAATATTTTGTGAACTGTCGGACATTATAAATAAAAACTATCACAAAGGATCATAAATACAACTCGGATATTATATAAAAACTACCACTAAAAATAAGAAATATAAGTACTAAATGAGATTTCTAAAGAACTTATTATGCAAAATTATGAAAACAATGAAAATTGTTGTATTTTTTGTTGTCTTGATTTTTAAATTATTATCTTGTATATTAAATATATTATTTTAGATTTTCTATTGTTATTATAATATATATTTGATTTCTCATGACTTTTTTTATCTAACATTATTTTAGAGTTGTTTATTTAAAAATTTTATTATACAATGTCTATATTAGACGTTACATCATAGTTCATACATATATTTTCAGCGAAAAAAAAATTTACGACTCTGCTGACACGAAATTCTAGTTTCGTCACTGCGCATCGATCCATCCCTTTGACATCATAATTAGGACTTTAGGAGCATTGAGCTAGAGAAAATAAATAAAAGGAGAAGCGAAATATATATTACAAATAGAGGAGGAGGACGAAATATATATACAATTAATAAACGGCGCCTTTAAATTGAATTGAAGGAGGGGGGAGTCAAAGGCCTCCCCTCCCCTGGAATTAGTAAACGAGGCCAGGCCAGGGTTCAAATTAAGTAATTTAGCTAATTAAGACTAAAACTAGAATGGAAAGTAGGAAGGAAGATCATCAGGAGATGGATGATCACAGGGAAATGGAAAAGGAGGAAGCTAAGACGAATGAAGCCGAAATTAGCAACAGCAATAACATCGGGAGAAGCAGTCGAAGGTGGTCTTCGTTGCGGGAGGCCGCATTGAGTTTCAGAGGAGAAGCAGAACATGCAGGACATGATCATCATCAGGAAGAGGCGGAGTTGAAATGGGCGGCAATAGAGAGGCTACCGACGTACGACCGCCTCAGAACCTCTCTCTTCCAATTCAGATTGCAAGGAGACGGAGAGGGAGAGCGGGAGGCGGTGGATGTGGGACAGCTTGGGGCCGTGGAGAGGCGCCTTTTCATCGAGAGCCTCATCAAGCACATCGAGCAGGACAACTCAAGGCTCCTCCACAAGCAAAGGCAGCGCATTGACCGGTACATATATGCACTCCCTCTCTTTGTTTCTCTATACATACACTATGCAGCGCAGACGCATACACCTTGTACTCTACCTATATAAGGAAAAATTGGATATAAATTCACTTTAGCTAGTATATATAATTGGATATATAATTAGCTAGTATATATCTTTTTTCCTCGTCTTATATAATCACTTCATTTATTAATTTATTTATTTTTGAAAATTAATTAGGGGAGGTCCATGTCCTCCACCTTTTTTCTATTAACAGAAAAAATAAAGTTACAAAAAGTGTTTCACAAAAAAATAACCTACTGGCCCCTTTATACTATATACCTATGAGAATGAACAGCTAGCACCGGTACCTCCCCTCTATACACCAATTCTCCATACCAAACGAAAACAAAATTAAAGTTAGACTGACACAGACACAGACACGGCTCGGGAAGGGGGTAAAATTTGTGGGGACTAGATCCTAGAGCCTAGAGGGTGGGAGCTTCAGTAATTGACTTTGACGACGGTAATTAATTGCAGTAGGCAGTTGACTCAGTTCCAAAAAAAATTAGAAATTAGAGAGAGATCATACAACCTTCTCTTGTCGTTGAACAAAATGGTAAATTATGTTTGTGCCTTTACCTTGATACATTTATTTTGCGCACACTAGATGCTTCATGAAATGCTTCAATGATATTTTTTGTGTTTCTCTGATTCCTAAATAAACTGGATTTGTTTTTTTTTTTTTTGTCTGAGTTTACCTCAAAATCCACCTTACCAAAAACCCAAACCCCGTCTCGTCTTGTCTCGTCTGGTCTGTAATATGTGGACAATTAAATCCAATTTTTGAACATCAACCTGGGAACAAAGTTCAGGCTTTCTGCTGAAACCAAACGAGACATACATGCAACAACTTCAGTCTATATGCAAAAATGTGCATTTTTTGGTGGTATATCAGAATTAAATTGGATGGTCAATTGCTTACATTTATTAAAATCAACTTATTAGACACTAAGGCTCCGTTTGGATTCTATTTGGAAAGAAGGAAAGAAAGAATAAGGGAATAAATTTATTATAAACAATTCAAACTCTTCACAAAATTACACACTTTCCAATACTTTTTCCCACTTTTTCCCTTCTTCCCACACCTTATTCAAACTGAGCCTAAAGTAAGGAACGTCGTCACAATAACGTACTACTGGAATTAATGGTCGTTTACAGAGTAAATGTGAAGCAACCAACAATAGAAGTGAGGTACAAAAACCTAAGCGTCCAAGCCGAATGCCAGGTGGTGCCAGGGAAGCCTTTACCCACATTATGGAACACTGTCGTGAGCACGATTTTGGTACGCAACCATTTATTTGTTCTGGTCAATTATATTTGAGTAGTTCAGCAGTAATTTGAGCAGAATATAACCAGTTTGATATTTTCTTGGCATAGGGTGTTACAAGGTTGCCTGGATTAAACCGTCAGCAGGCAACAATTCGCATTTTGAAAGACATCAGCGGAGTTGTCAAGCCAGCCAGGTAACTTAAATTTCTCACTAACTAATTTCTACACCTCAAAACACATTAATTTGTTTAGAGTAAACTAAGCTGTACGACCATTCATTTATTAGTAATTGATCAAAGTAAACAATATTATAGGATCACTCTCTTGTTGGGACCTCCAGGATGTGGGAAATCAACTTTCCTGCGAGCTCTTTCTGGAAAGCTCGACAAATCTCTTAAGGTATCCTTGTAGCTTACAAATGTCCAGTTATATCCTTTTATATTTACAAAAAGATAGAGTTCTTTATTTACCATCAGGCCTTAACTACATTTTAACTTCATCTCGCAATAATAATTCTTTGACTATTTGCAAATATCATGCAAGTGCTACTTAAAATTGTTAGAAAAAGTGTGTGGAGCCATGTTATTATGGTTGGAACGGCCCGGTCCAATTCTGGGACGGCCCGGTCCAACTACTGGAACGGACTGGTTTGCTGGGCAAACAGACTGCCTTGTTGTGGTTGGGACTGCCCAGTCCAACTCTGGAACGGCCCGGTCCAACCAGCTGGGACGGTCCGGTCCAACTCTGGATCGGACCGTTCCAGACAGCAGTTATGAATCTGAAAGGTCTGTTTCCAGGCTGGCTATTTATACCCCTATCTTCTGAAGCGTCTCTAAGGTTGGATTTCGTGTCTTTTGAGATAACCACCATCCTAGAGAGTCCAGAGAGAGATCAGAAAGAGGGAGGAGCCATCCTATTGCTTGGAGAGCAATAGGAAGCACATGCACGAGTCGACCGGCATTTGGATTCGTGAAAGGTGACGCCAAGCCCTCTCTTGTGGTTGTGGTGTGCCAGTTGCGTACGGAGGAAGACCAAGAGTCAAGGAAGGGTTGCAGCCAGGCTTTGAGAAAAATCTAGACAATCGATCAACTTCCGCTGCGGTACATCTAGATTCTATGCATGTAGAATAGGATAGATTACATATAGGTCAAGGACCGTCTAAAACCTTCATTGGTATTAGAGCCATAAGGTTTTTTTCGAAGTTTTGGTACTGTTTAACCCCTAGAAACCATGAATATTGGTAGTTTTGGTTGTTAATGGAGACTCTAATTTTGATATGTAATCAGTTTTTGGCTTCAGATCTCATTATTAATGATAGATCTTATAGCAAATACTGGAGAAAGGTCGATTTAGGGTATAACAACCATACTGGTAAAGAAAACTGACTTTTGAGGAGTTCCATCGCAGGAAATGCCAGAATCAGGGTTTCAGCAACATCTGGACCGGATCGTTCCAACTCTGGGACGGACCGTCCCAGGACCTTGCTGACAGGACGGCGTGCAGGCTGGTCCGACACAGCAGTGGGACGGGCCGTTCCAGAGATGGGACGGACCGTTCCAGGCTGAAAATCCTTAACCAGTCTGTAGTTTGCATCTGGGACGGACCGTTCCAATGTTGGACCGGACCGTTCCAATTGTCTGACAGAACAAAATTGTGTAAACCTGTGGTTTGACCTGACCAATTATGAACATACCTGTATGTCCAACATGGTTTCTGACTTATCCTCTAGATAACTCAGTGGTTATTACATGCATTCTTGCATAGTTGAGTGATGGTAGGTCTATAGACCTCTCACAAATGGTTACATGCTTAAGTAGGCCTTCATGGTTTCTGACTCGCATGTAGACCAAAAGCACACAACGGGTGACTTTGGATTTTAAGATCTGGGTATCTTAACCAATGTCTGAACCTCGCGCCAATCGAGTTGGTTGGGAGGTGGTGCACTTAGTTCATGTGATTTGATTGGTGGCCCTGGTTGTCATCTCTTGATCATCTTGGCTAGGTTGCATCATCTTTTGGATCGATTCAAGGGTTGTGCAGTGAGGCATACTGGATGTTATAACTTGGAGTTATATCATATGTGTTGATGCTAACATGCATACATGTGCTTTGTCTCTATTTTGTAGAAAGATGTCGGCAAATAAGAGCATAGTTACTGATCTCAATGCTGGTGAGAAACTGACGAGCAACAATTACGATGTTTGGCATCGTAAGTGTCAATTTCTCCTTGAGATGCAGGACTTGCATGAGCCACTCACAAAAGAACTCACTGAAGCCGAAAGGACCAATCCAAGGCGAGTTCAGGCCAATGAGGATTTCAGAAAGAAGGACCGTGTCGCTCGCATAACGTTGCTGAGTAGCATGTCCAATGATCTTCTCCTCAGGTTTGAGAGGCACCGCACCACAAAAGAGCTGTGGGAGGCGGTCAAGCTCCAGTATGGTGGTACTTCAACCACTAGGATCCGGCAACTTACACTAAGGTTTGACGGCTATAAGAAGCGCCCTGAGCACTCCATGAGGGAGCATATCTTAGCCATGTCTAACATGATTAGTGAGTTGCAGCAAGCGGGTCATGTCCTCTCGGATGAGCAGCAAGTGCAAGCTGTCATCCGCTCTCTACCTCGCTCATGGGAGCACATGAGAGTCAATTTGACTCACAATGACAACATACGCACCTTTGATGAGGTGGCGCGTCATGTGGAGTTGGAGGAGGACCGCTTATTGGCTGAGAGAGCCAATAAGACTGCTGGAGAGACAATGATTGCCGCCTCTAAGAACTCGCAAAGGAAACCGAGGCAGAATTCCGGTTCCAAGAAAAATGCGGGTGGCAATTGCGTGGCCAATGCCAAGATTGACAAGAAGCGCAGCAAGAAGCGCGGTAAAGGAAAGGAGAAGCCCAAGGGGGCTTGCTTCAACTGTGATCAGGTGGGACATTTCGCTCGTGATTGCACGAAGCCGAAAAGGTACCCTCTGAACCTTTTGGGGCGGACCGTTGCAAAGTGGGGCGGACCCGTCCCAATTCCCTTAGAGTCTGGGACGGACCGTTCTGATGCAGAACGGACCGTCCAGAACTCATCTGCTTGTGATTCAGCTTTATTTGTGTTCAGTTGCTTTATGCTTACTGATAACACTCCTGTTTGGACTGTTGATTCTGCAGCAACTGACCACATAGCTAGGGATCGAGCGGCATTTATGGACTATCGTCGCATACCGGCAGGAAGCAAACGGATTTTCATGGGAAATAATAGTAGTGTCCAAGTGCATGGCATAGGTACATGTGAGCTTATGTTTCGTAATGGACATAGATTAATTCTCCATGATGTTTTGTATGCGCCTGATGTGAGGCGAAGTCTTGTATCTGTTTTAGTTCTTGTCAAAACTGGATTGAGTGTTGTTTTGTGAACAATTGTGTTGAATTGTATCAGAATTCTATGTTGATTGGCAATGGATTTCTTAATGATAAATTCATGATTTTAGACACAATTGATGGCTCTTCTCCATCTTATAATGTTTCTTCTTCTAATGTGAATGATAACATGATGATATGGCATGCTAGATTATGTCATGTAGGGCAGGAAAGGATGACTAGATTGGCTAAGGTTGGACTGTTGGGTCCCTTAACCAAGGTCTCCTTGCCTACATGTGAGAATTGTCTAGCGGGTAAGGCTACCCGAAAGCCTTTTGGTAAGGCTGTTTGTGCCACAACTCCTTTGCAATTGATACACTCAGACATCTGTGGTCCTTTGAGTGTTAGAGCCAGACATGGTGCCTATTATTTCATCACATTTATAGATGACCACACAAGGTTTGGTCATGTCTATTTGATCTCCCACAAGTCAGAGGCACTGGGTTGCTTCACAAAGTATTTGGCGATGGTTGAGAATCAACAAAATGGACTTGTGAAAGCTCTTAGGACAGATCGAGGTCGAGAGTACCTCTCAGATCAATTCAAGAGCTTGTGTGATGAAAAGGGAATCGTTCATCAGTTGACAACTCCCTACACGCCACAACAAAATGGTGTTGCTGAAAGGCGTAATAGGACCTTGTTAGAAATGGTTAGATCTATGATGGCACAAGCAAGTCTACCAATTTCGTATTGGGGAGATGCGCTGTTGACAGCCGCATATGTTCTGAACCGTGTCCCTTCGAAGTCCGTGACAGCCACCCCCTATGAGTATGGACTGGACGAAAACCGAATTTGGGTAATCTCCATCCATGGGGTTGTTTGGCTTATGTCCATGATCCGTCTCACAAACATGGCAAGCTTGGTCCAAGAGGGAGAAAGTGTATCTTCATCAGATACTCTGAAGCTTCCAAGGGCCACGTGTTTGTTGGAGAGGATCTGAGCGGGAATGTTACGGAAATAGAGTCGAGGGATGCAACATTCCTTGAGAGCGACTTTCCAAAGAAAAATGAGGTTTCACGAATGCAAGGACTCTATGAGGACATTCCTTCTGTCAATATTGACATTGGTCAAGAGGTGGAGACTCAACCTCCTGAGACCAGGTCAATTGCAGAAGAGGGAACTCAACGAGTCAATCTCGACAGTTGGAACGGACCGTCCCAAGACTGGGGCGGACTGACCCAAGGCTGGGGCAGACCGTCCCAGCTGCGAGATTATTCTCCTGATCTAACTGGAACGGACCGTCCTCGGTCTGGGACGGACCGTCCCAATGATGAAAACAGACAGGTTGAAGCAGAACCTCGTAGGTCTGAACGGGAAAGAGTACCCCGCCGAAGATTTGAGATCGAAGGGGGGGAAATGTTCATGGCCGCTTTGGATGGTTTGGTTGTACCGAAAGACGATGATAAGCCTAAACGCAATAGGGTTGTTAAGGCTATCGATTTGGATGAACCAAAGAATGTGCGAGAGGCACTTTCTGGCTCTAACTCTAAGGAATGGTTGCTAGCCATGCAAGAGGAGATTGATTCCATGAAAAAGAATCAGGTCTGGGACTTAGTTGACTTACCACGAGGTCGTAAGGCTGTTGGGAGCAAATGGGTTCTCAAAGTCAAACGTAAAAGTGACGGGTCAATTGAGCGTTACAAAGCTCGCTTGGTTGCAAAAGGATTCACCCAAGTAGAGGGAGTGGATTATGAGGAAACATTTTCTCCTGTGGTTAGGTTTGCCTCTATCCGCTTGATCCTAGCAATTGTCGCTGCAATGGATCTAGAACTATACCAAATGGACGTAAAGACTGCATTTCTCAATGGAGAATTGCAAGAGGAGATATATATGGCACAGCCTGAAGGGTTTGTGATTAATGGGAAGGAGCACAAGGTGTGCAAACTTCGCCGTTCCATATATGGTCTCAAGCAATCATCACGACAATGGAACCTCCGATTCCACCAAGCTGTCTTGTCAAACGGCTTTCAGGTGATGGAAGAGGATCATTGTGTGTATGTAAAGAGGTCCATGGATGGGTTCTTGATCATGACATTGTATGTGGATGACATATTGCTTGCAGGTAACAACAAGTCGCTGATTGGTTCAACGCAGACTTGGTTGTCCTCTACATTTGACATGAAAGACATGGGTGAAGCTAGTTATGTGCTAGGTGTCAAGATAACTCGAGATAGAACCAAGAGATTTCTCAGTTTATCTCAAGAAACTTATGTGAAGAAGATTCTTGAACGATTTGACATGGCTGAATGTCGATCGGTTGACACTCCTATTGACAAGAACACAAGCTTGAGCAGTGACATATGTCCCAAGACAAAGGAGAAAAAAGATAAGATGGAAAAAATGCAGTACTCAAGTGCAGTTGGAAGCTTGATGTATGCCATGATGTGCACAAGACCCGATATATGTTGTGCGGTGAATCTTGTCAGCCGATTTCAATCGAATCCTGAATTTGCTCATTGGCAAGCAGTCAAGAGGATTTTGAGATATCTCAAGGGCACATCTGATTATGTGCTATGCTACCAAGGCAGAGACCTGAATTTAGTCGGCTATTCGGATGCTGATTGGGGTGGAGACTTGGATGAGCGCAAGTCCACTTCAGGTTTCATTTTCATGCTTGGTAAGAGTGTATTCTCTTGGGCTAGTAAAAAGCAAACGTGTGTTGCTTTATCCACCATGGAGGCCGAGTACATTGCATGTTCTGCGGCTGCCCAAGAGGCAATATGGTTGAGGCGTTTCCTAAAGGAACTGGGGGTGGTCAAGGTGCCCATCGGACCTGTGACTATTTATTGTGATAGCACTGCTGCTATAGCATTCTCTAAAGACCCCAAGTATCATGGAAAAGGCAAACATATTGACATAAGATATCACTTTGTTAGAGACAGACAAGAACACAAAAAGGTTGTGTTAGAGCACATCTCCACCGACGAGATGGTGGCAGACCCATTTACAAAGGCCATAGCTAGGATGCAGTTCCTTAAGATGGTTAGAATTATGGGTTTGAGATCTGTAGGCGGATCCTAAGATTGGAACGGCCCGTCCAGATTGGGGCGGCCCGTCCGGATGTCAGCCGGACCGTCTGAACACTGAAAAACAGCTAGGGCATGGCCTGTTTTAGGCTGGGACGGCCCGTCCGGAATCTGGGACGGCCCGGTCCAATTTTTTAGACTTTTGTATGTATGTATGTGTTTGAACAATTATGTTTTATTGATATATATTAAGACATTTGCATTCATTCTTGTTATTGAATTGCCTGTTATTGTTCAATTAAATGTTAGCATGGATGGTAGTGTGTATTTGAACTTGAGATTGTCTCTCTCACACGAGAAATCGCCTCTAATGCCAAGGGCATGTAGAGATGAAACTAGATTGAGTTATGTGCGCTTAGTCAAGGACTAAGGAGCCACCTGGGGTGGTCGAAACTCAATGTCGCTTCAGTCTGGACTGAAATGAGGCTTGTCTTCTTTTAGGCGATCCGATATGATTGTATCCCCAACAATCATATAGTTCAAATTAAAGCCGAGGTGAGAATCTCCTTAAAACTCTGGGAGTGTTTAAGTGGAGAATCTCAGGATTAGTTGCAATAAGGAGTGGTCTAGACCGTAGACACTTGGTTTGCAAACTGAATCTAGACTCGTACAACGAATGAGAACACACGTCTGTTGGTGCAGATAATTCGTTGTAACATGTGCTCATACCACATGTGCTAGGCGACTCTTGGAAGATGGGTTGAGTGGTTCCAGGACCAAGACCGTATGACTCCCCATTGTGTGAGTTCCACAATTACGTACCCTTTGACTTTTGACTATGTCATGAGGGGCAGGATCAGTGCCTGCTACTTTGGTGTGTACCCTATGGTGATGCATATTCCGCCTGTCGGGGCATTGCTGGAAAAGTGACTGATTTTGTTCTGATTTTCATGAGACAAAGGAAAGATCATATTCGATTTGCATAAATGAGAGATATGTTGGTGTTCAGGATCCACCAAACTCGTCATTTGGACTGAGGTTGGGAACATACAGCGGACTAAGATTGAAAAGGAAAGGACATGTATCATTGAGCGGTCGATAATGTCCAATCTAGTGCAAATTTGAATGCATCTAAGGTACTAGTATACACAATTATCTAACTGTTTTTATAAAAGGGTAGATGCTTTCTCGCTGGCCTTAACTTTGTTATGGTGAGGCGTTTTAGCTCCCGCTTGACAGGTGTATGCGCTGGTCGCACGATCCATTTGCCGTATGAGGTCTGACTCTGTGTTTGGCAACAATGTCTCCAAGAGGGAGATGTTAGAAAAAGTGTGTGGAGTCATGTTATTATGGTTGGAACGGCCCGGTCCAATTTTGGGACGGCCCGGTCCAACTACTGGAACGGACTGGTTTGCTGGGCAAACAGATTGCCTTGTTGTGGTTGGGACGGCCCAGTCCAACTCTGGAACGGCCCGGTTCAACCAGCTGGGACGGCCCGGTCCAACTCTGGACCGGACCGTTCCAGACAGCAGTTATGAATCTGAAAGGTCTGTTTCCAGGCTGGCTATTTATACCCCTCTCTTCTGAAGCGTCTCTAAGGTTGGATTTCGTGTCTTTTGAGATAACCACCATCCTAGAGAGTCCAGAGAGAGATCAGAAAGAGGGAGGAGTCATCCTATTGCTTGGAGAGCAATAGAAAGCACACGCACGAGTCGACCGGCATCTGGATTCGTGAAAGGTGACGCCAAGCCCTCTCTTGTGGTTGTGGTGTGCCAGTTGCGTACGGAGGAAGACCAAGAGTCAAGGAAGGGTTGCAGCCAGGCTTTGAGAAGAATCTAGGCAATCGATCAACTTCCGCTGCGGTACATCTAGATTCTATACATGTAGAATAGGATAGATGTACATATAGGTCAAGGACCGTCTAAAACCTTCAAAAATGCATGGTGTGAAGAACCAAGTCTAATTAAGTTTTTTAGCCACAAGACTGCTCCATGTTTTCCCCCATGATTTCACAAATGAAAATGGCCTTATGTCTGTTCCATATCTAAGTCATATCAGAAAGGGTTAATTGCAGCATAAAATTTTACATTATCAATCAAACTTTACTTGTTTAGGTAAATGGAGAAATTAGCTACAATGGATATAGATTAGGTGAATTTATACCGGAGAAAACGTCAGCATATATTAGCCAGTATGATCTCCATATTCCTGAGATGACAGTAAGAGAGATTTTGGATTTCTCTGCAAGATTTCAAGGAGTTGGTAGCCGAGCAGGTACTTGGCCAATCCATCTCCTACATAATTTAACTATTGATGCTCGGTGAACCTTAATTTTAGCACTGAGGGTCTACTGTTTTGCTCTAAGAAAAATATGTGTAGATTTTTTTGTCATCATCATCATTATTAATATAATTATTATGAATTTGTGATTATTAAATGCAGAGATTATGAAAGAAGTAATAAGAAGGGAGAAAGAACAAGGAATTACTCCTGACCCTGATGTAGATGCATACATGAAGGTTACAAAAAGAAACATTTTTTATTTTTAAAATTCAATTAAGGAAACAGAGCAAAAAGCATAAATATCCAAAGTACCTGGTGTGTGCTTAGCTCTAATAATCCATGGAGAGCTGGATCTTATGTTGCAGGCCATATCTTTGGAGGGATTAGAAAGAAGTTTACAGACAGACTATATCATGAAGGTACAATCGACCTATTAGAAATAAAAATAAATTGCTTCAACATTATTCAAATCTGCAGTATTTATTATGAAGAATCTGAATCCTGACATCCTTTTAATCAGATAATGGGGTTGGACATATGTGCTGACACGATTGTTGGTGATGCAATGAGAAGAGGCATCTCTGGTGGCGAGAAGAAACGACTAACTACTGGTAATTCATCACAAGTTTCATTTTAGATCCTTACTAAATTTGGTAGCATATAATCTTCAAAAGTGTATAATATTTTGTGAATAAAAAAGAATAAAATATTATGATTTTGCTAGCATTACGAAAATGTGAATGTTAGTTTCTAGTACTCAAGGACGCAGCTGCCACACAATTATTTATTTCTTTGTTTCAATTGTGTTTTAGGTGTTGCATTTGTTAATTGATTCAGTTTCCAGCAAGTATGAGTGCATCAGTAAGTAGAAGTTAACATGAATTATCTAATTTGCCAGGAGAGATGATAATTGGGCCATCGAAAGCTCTATTTATGGATGAAATATCAACCGGATTAGACAGCTCCACAACATACCAAATAGTCTCTTGTCTTCAACAGCTGGCCCACATAGCAGAGTCTACAGTTGTTGTTTCACTTCTCCAACCCGCACCTGAAACGTATAATCTTTTTGATGATATCATATTGATGTCTGAGGGTAAAATCGTGTATCATGGACCCAGAGACGAAATTTTAAATTTTTTCGAAGAATGTGGGTTTAAATGCCCAGAAAGGAAAGGAGCTGCAGATTTCCTACAAGAGGTATTAATTTTCCAAATCATGCCATAAATAAATTCTGAAAGTAAACTAACCTAAAACGCTAAACCTGGTTAATACTGTAATTTTTTTTTTCAAAAGTTGCAGCCCAATACACACTATTGCACATTTTTATTGTGTCAGAGTATGATTTTTTTCCCCTACAAAACGGAATGGATCAGGTGCTGTCCAAGAAGGATCAAGAGCAGTACTGGAGCCATTCAAATGAGGCTTATAGCTACGTTATGGTGGATGAACTGGTCGAAAGATTCAGAGCGCACAAGTTTGGACAGGATTTATCAGACGAGCTAGCGAAGCCATATGACAAGTCGAAGTGCCACAGACATGCTCTTTCCTTCAGCGTCTACTCTCTGTCAAAATGGGAGTTGTTCAAGGCATGCATCGCCAGAGAGCTGCTTCTCATGCGCAGGAACTCCTTTATTTACATATTCAAATCAACTCAGGTTTGCATCTGAATTTTTATTTTACAATGCAAGCTTGTCTGCCTGGAGTGTGTATGCTTCAGTTAATTATTGGTTGAGTTGCAGTACGACACTAGCCAATCTCCATTAATAAAGAAAAATTGCACAGCCAATTCAGGATGAAATATATCCACGAACCATATATAGTTATACCGGATAACATAGACAAATTCAATTCCATGCCAACTAAGAAGCATATCAATAAAAAGTGCCCGGCTGATCTATCTAATCCCATCTGCAGCTGGGTATACTTGCATTGATCACTGGTACAGTATTTCTGCGTACACGCATGGGGGTCGATACGCTTCATTCCAATTACTATATGGGCTCTCTCTTCTTTGCACTGCTCCTACAAATGGTGAATGGCTTTCCTGAGTTGGCAATGACTGTAACACGACTTCCAATCTTCTACAAGCAGAGGGACCTCTTCTTCTACCCAGCTTGGGCTTATTCGATACCTGCTTCTCTTCTGAAAATACCCGTCTCTTTGCTAGAATCTTTTGTTTGGACGACAATTACCTATTTTCTTATTGGATTTACACCCGAAGCATCCCGGTAAATACACTTGCCATTAATTTTTTCTTTTGTTGTCCAGCTACATACTTTCTTATAAGAGAATCTTATAAGGAACCTATTCTAACAACCCCTCACGGCCTCACTCCCCACCAATACCTTTTTAATAAAATTAGCTTCAACCGCTTTATCATTATTTGTTTATTATATACTACAATTTTTTAAGGGAAACAAAAATAAAATAAATTTGCCACAAAATTCAATTTGTGATTTGTCCAAGACATTTTATTTGTACAAAATATTTCAGGTATTTCCGACAGCTTCTGCTACTATTCTTTCTACATGCAATGTCTCTGTCTATGTTCCGATGTGTTGCTTCCTACTTGCAAACGGGGGTGGCGTCTACTCTGGGTGGCACTCTTGTTTTGGTGCTTTTCTTACTTTTTGGAGGATTTATTCTCCCGCGCCGTAAGAAATTGCTTTGTTTATTTATTTTCACATCTATCAAGAATACATAATCACGGAAACTGGAACCATGCAACTTGCATTTATGGATACGAGTTAACATTTAAGAGACAATCTTAAACCATTCCGACCAGTTTTTTTCTGGTTGTTTGTACTAGTACAGAGTAGTGGTTAACTGATTATTTAATGTCTGGTTTTGTCTGAGTTGTCCTAAATCACTAAGAGGCCAAAAGAAGGAGAGACGAGTTTAAAAATTTGAGGTATTGCAACTTTTTGGTTTGTTTGGATGATGTTGGTCACTCATTGATTTCTGAATCCTTCTGCAGCATCCATTCCGCAATGGCTCAAATGGGGATTTTGGGTTTCACCCCTGACATATGGAGAGATTGGTCTAGCTGTAAATGAATTTCTTGCACCAAGATGGCAAAAGGTAGTACAACTAACTAAGCTCAAGTAAAATACATAAAAATGAAATCTACATGTATAAATGCCCTTACTTTTTTCTTATATATGACTTATTTTTCTTTTTAACTTTGATCACCGAACTAGACGCAATTATCAAATGCAACAATTGGGACTCAGACGCTGATAAGTCGAGGGTTGAACTATGCTGGATATTACTACTGGATTGGAGTTGGAGCCCTTATTGGCTTCATCCTTTTGTTCAACTTTGGGTTCACTCTTGCCTTAACCTTCAGAAGACGTAAACCACCCCCCACCCCCCCCCCCCCCCCCCCAAAAAAAAAAAATTTAATAATAAATAAATAAAATTATTTATTAATGTTTTTTTTTTTTGTAAAGTTAGCTTGTCTTTCCAATCTAGTAGTGATGTAAGACTCATTGGCCATGCATCCCCTCCCCCGCCCCCAAAAAAAATTAAAATATTTATGTATTTTTTGTAAAGTTAGCTTGTCTTTCCAATGCAGTATTATCAAAACCTCAATACTAGTTCTTTCTTTAAATCATCCAAAATTAGGCACTATTCAACAAGAAAAAATCTACCATCGTATAGCTAATTAATTAATAACAGTTCCTTGGGTGGAGGGTAACACCAAAACTACCAGATTGGCTTGGTAAACTTACATAACTAAGGCGGTCAATTTCAATTCACGGTTCAATATATATTTACAAGTCAATCATTTTTCCCAGCTTATGGAGCTTCAAAGGCAATTATATCTCGTGAAAAGCTTGATCAACTTCAAGGCCATAAGATAGTCGATTCATCAACAATAAGCTCTCAACAACACACGAAGGCTGGTATGTGATTATTTTTATCTAGTATTAGGAATAACATACAGGACGTCAATATTGTACTTGCTACTGATAGTCAGTTATGGTTCAATGGAGATGACTTGGTTTGGAGGTTTAAACAATAATTGACTACCGATTAGATTGTTTTATCATTTTCATTTGGCTCTTCCTTGCGAACTTGATTTTCATGACAACATAGTTCAAGATAATTCGGTGGTCATCTGATTAAAGACAATCATAATTATAATTTAGCTGAACAACTTAATTAAGGCTAAAGATTTTCTTTAATAATGCATAATTTTTTTTTATTCCTTTATTTTTAGCTTTTTTTACTTTGTAATTTAGCGCCTCGCTAAACTTTTACTCATTAATTAAAGATGAGGTCTCAGAGCCTCATTTTTACTTCAAAAAACAAGCAACATTTTCTGACAAAACCAATGTTGACAACCTATTTGACATTGAAAATTACAACTTAAACATTGTTTTTCACAGGGAAGATGGTGTTGCCTTTTATACCCCTCACTGTATCATTCCAGGATTTAAATTACTATGTTGACGTTCCTCCAGTAAGTTTTTCCTATGAAGACAATGCACCTAATACTTGTTAAACATATATTTCAAAATGCATCTAAGCACCATATTGGACTTGCAGAAATTTCACACTAAAAATAGCACAAACTCATGTGCAATTCAAATTATGATGTAGGAAATGAGAGAACAAGGCTATAAAGAGAAAAGACTCCAACTTTTACACAACATAACAGGCGCATTTCGACCAGGTGTTCTTTCAGCATTAATGGGGGTTACTGGAGCAGGTAAAACAACCTTACTGGATGTTCTTTCAGGGAGAAAAACAGGAGGTTATATCGAAGGAGATATACGAATTGGTGGATATCCTAAGGTGCAGCAAACCTTTGCAAGAATATCAGGTTATTGTGAACAGACAGACATCCATTCACCACAAATCACAGTGGAGGAATCGGTCGCTTATTCAGCTTGGTTGCGTCTGCCGACAGAAATCAATGCTAAAACTAGACATGTGAGTTCATTTTCTTTGCTTATTCCAGATATAATATTAATTATAAACAAAATTTGATGGCTATATCGTTTTCTGCATCTAGGACTTTGTAAATGAGGTGATTGAAACAATAGAGCTCGACCCCATAAGGGATGCACTGGTTGGGTTACCAGGATTGAACGGTCTGTCGACTGAACAAAGAAAAAGGCTAACTATAGCTGTGGAGTTGGTGTCTAACCCATCAGTGATATTCATGGATGAACCCACCTCTGGTCTCGATGCCCGAGCTGCCGCAATTGTCATGCGCGCTGTTAAAAATGTTGCTCAAACCGGTCGAACTGTTGTCTGTACTATCCATCAGCCAAGTATTGATATATTTGAAGCCTTTGACGAGGTATTTCATTTTCAGCAAAAGATAACTTAGTTTGTTTCATTGAAAACCAGCAAACCATCTTCTTTCTTCTAGCAAACAAACTCAATTAATTGACTATTTCCATTTCTTTGGTTAATTTTCAGCTGATTTTGATGAAAAGAGGAGGAGAATTAATCTACTCTGGTCCTCTTGGTCGACACTCGTGTAAAGTTATTGAATATTTTGAGGCAAGTTTTTCTGATTGCCCAGTAAATGAACTAAAATAGAACCAAAGAGTCAAAAACGGTGTTTATTTAAACTTACAAAATAAGTTTTTCAGGATATATCTGGAGTACCGAAAATCAGAGATAACTATAATCCGGCAACATGGATGCTAGAAGTTAGCTCTACATCAGTTGAGGCGCAACTCGGAATAAACTTTGCACATATTTATAAGGAATCACATTTATATAAGTGAGTTCTGGCAACTTTAGAACTATAAATGTAGGTAATAGGAAAATGACACTTACCTATATAGAAAGTCAATAAAATAGCATATGACAAGCTGAAAACTGCTGCATATCTGAAACTATTTTGCTGCTGACAAATTGAGGAAAAGAAAAATTAACGTTTTCAGTTTCATCTTTCTGATGAAGTCTTAAAATACAAGTCTATCAGTCAGTACAATAATCAGCATGTTGTGATGTAACTCTCAAGCCAAATGATGAGACATATCAATATTTTCTTTTTTTAATTTTGATTTCATCTATATTGAAGGGAGAACGAGATTCTTGTGAAACAATTAAGCACACCTCCACCGGGGTCAAGCGATCTTCAATTCGAGACCCGTTACCCGCAAAAGTTCTGGGTGCAGTTCAAGGCTTGTTTGTGGAAGCAATCCTTGTCCTATTGGAGAAGCCCTCACTATAATATGGTTCGCATAATGTTCATGTTCATATCATCTGTCATGCTTGGCCTATTGTTTTGGAAACATGGAGGCAAGATGTAAGTTTCGTTCATCCCACAATTTCAAAGTAATCTTTTAATAGCCCCTCAGGAGCAGAGGCAGTTTTTTTTCTTCCCCGATGAACATCAGCAATGTAAATTTGCACATTAAGCACTACAATTAATTAAATTTATCATATATTAAAATAAGGGGTCATCACTGAAGAAATTTTTGTAAAATATGACGATCAATTTTTTAGTTACTATAAAATTACAAAAAGTATCAAATCGACGCTGTAATTGTTTTTTGTATTAAGAGGACGTTTCTTTTCTAACACAGCCCCACCACCAAGCACTCCCTCACTATTCAAAAAAAAAAAAAAAAAGGAGCGAGAGAGAGAAAACGAAGCAAAAAAAAACTCTATCAGAGTCATATGAGACGATGATGATTATGGCCTCTTTTTTGTTAATTTTTAAGGAATATCTCTTACCCTTTTAACTTGTTATCACCTTTTTACCAGAAAAAACCAACAAGATTTGTTCAATATATTGGGTTGCATGTACTCTGCAACAGTGTTCCCTGGGATAAATAACAGTTCATCAGCAATACCCTTCATTTCTGTTGAACGAACCGTTGTCTACAGAGAGAATTTTGCTGGAATGTACTCTCCCTGGGCTTACTCTTTTGCTCAGGTACCTTTTTTTTTTTAAATTTCATCTGCAATACATTTTCACTTCTTTGTAGAAACTTACATCTTATATCAATTTTCTGTTAGATAATTTATGGCTTTGTAATTAAAGCCACAATTGACACTTCGGACTTTCGGAGTTTTGGCAATCAACTATACAAGACATGAATTCCATGATGTGGGATTTTGATAGTAATTGTTCTTCGTTTCGGAGTTGGAGTTCAACTGGAAATTCATAACGTTGGAATTTAACAAGAGTTATAATACTGCACCGAAGATTTTAAAATACAGAAGTCAAGAACTTGCCACATCAACTTTGAAATGATATATTCCTAAATTTTGATTTTGAAAATTACACTTTCGGAATATAAAAATGTTCAGATTTCATATATTCGGCGAAAGAAGAGACAAAAATTCATGCAAAATGAATGTAAATTTACCTATCAAAACGCCTATATGTATAAGTTACATTTGTTGGCGCATTGCAGGTTGCAATAGAGATTCCGTACGTGTTGTTCCAAGTAGTGTTGTTTATGGTGATAGCGTATCCGGCCATCGGTTTTGCGTGGACAGCCGCAAAATTCATGTGGTTCTTCTACACCATGTTCTGCACGCTGCTCTACATGATATACCTCGGCATGATGCTCACTGCTATGACTCCCACCGTGCAGCTCGCCACCATTCTACAGTCTGTTTTCTACCAACTTCTCAACCTTTTCTCCGGCTTCGTCATTCCTCGCCCGGTACCTAGCAAGCCAACCCTCTCTTCTCTCTCTCTCTCTCTCTCCCCTCTATCTATGTGGTTGCAATTAATTGCTCGAGATTAATCAACTTCCTAATTTTCAATTTGCAGCAAATCCCAGGATGGTGGATTTGGTTGTACTACACATGCCCGTTAGCCTGGACTCTGGATGCCCTCTTCACGTCACAATACGGAGATGTCCCTACACCAATTAATGTCTTCGGAGAAAAGAAATCCATTTCTCGGTTTCTGGAAGATTATTTCGGGTTTCACCATGACCGTTTACCCCTTGTCGCTGTTATGCTGTTGCTATTTCCCATTGCCTTTGCCACTCTGTTTGCTTATTTCATAGGAAGAATCAACTTCCAGAAAAGATAGGTGATCTTTCTGCAATACATCCCATTGCCTTTGCCACTCTGTTTGCTTATTTCATAGGAAGAATCAACTTCCAGAAAAGATAGGTGATCTTTCTGCAATACACGCATTTTTGACCGACACCATTAATTGCTTATGTGTAAATGTTAGATAATAAGTAATCAAATCAAGGCTCTATTAGTCCTATATAGAAGATAGAATTTATCTTTTGAACATGCTATCATGTTGATTTGGTGTGATTCTTTTTCCTCATTACATAGTTTTTGCATTTTTTTTTATATATATATGCATTTCCTTTAATTGTCCTGATGTACACAACGATATATATCAAGTCAGCTGCCCCCTTTGAGCAAGAGAACAAAACAAGACTTAGTTTGCAATATGTAATCATTTCATTTTCTTCGCTCAATTTTTTTTCCTTTAGCTTCTTGTTTAACTATGTAAAAAACTTTTTTAATATGAAAGATGGGGCCTTGACCTCCATCTTTGTTTCAAAAGAAAAAAATAAATAATAAGGTAGAGCTGGAAAAGTAAAAAGATATCTATATTGAGTTATTGACGCATAAAAAAGTACCTTGTTTAAAATTAAATAATATAAGGCCTCAACTAAATAAATTTCATAATACAGAATGGCATTATTGAAAATATGCAGTTCCAATTAGTCTTCTTTTTTAAGTAATTTTTCCTTGTAATCTTGCCCGCGGTAGGTGACCAAGCTCCAAAAAGTATTAGTCGAATGCGTGACAAATCATTATCAATTTTTACCTCCTTTAACAATATGAACAAATGTATTTTTCTTAAATTAGAACTATTAAAGCACCCATGAATATGCGACGATTACAATGTATCAAACTATAATATTGTCTTTCTAATTTTCTTTATTTTAATTCTGACAAATTCAAGGTATAACCAAAAACAGGAAAAAAAACATCCTAATTAACTCTAAATAGGAAGTCAGATGAACGGATCGAGTTGGCTTTGTTTTTCATAAAATAATTTCTATTTAAGAGGTCAAATTTTTCTGAGGTCCAAAAAATTCGCGGGTCTATACATAGGAAAAGTATAGGCTATAAAATGGCTAAAACTAGTACAAATACAAGGTGAATCCTTTTCTCCAGTGAGACAAGAAACGAAAACCAAAGCAGAATCCGCTCTTAACAGGTGATCATGTGCATTTTTTTTTTTTTTTTGTTCATGAATACTGGCTACCTTGGCACATCAGCAGTTGATCATAACAGGAATCAATTATAATTTTATGGGTAACTGACAGGTGCTGTGTGAGATCAGTTAGAAAGAGAGAGAAGAGGCGGGAAAAGAGAATTGAGAAAATGGCAGGAGCAGCAGCTGGAGACAGCTTCCTGTTCACGTCAGAGTCGGTGAACGAGGGGCACCCGGACAAGCTGTGTGACCAGGTGTCTGACGCGGTCCTTGATGCATGCCTTTCGCAGGACCCCGAGAGCAAGGTGGCATGCGAGACGTGTACCAAGACGAACATGGTTATGGTATTCGGTGAAATCACCACCAAGGCCAATGTCGACTACGAGAAGATCGTGCGCGACACCTGCCGTGGGATCGGGTTTGTGTCGGCTGACGTGGGTCTCGATGCCGACAAGTGCCGTGTGCTGGTCCAGATCGAACAGCAGTCCCCTGATATTGCCCAAGGAGTTCATGGTCACTTCACCAAGCGGCCGGAGGAGATTGGTGCCGGCGATCAGGGCCATATGTTTGGCTACGCTACTGATGAAACAGAAGAGCTCATGCCTCTCACCCACGTCCTCGCCACCAAGCTCGGTGCCCGCCTCACTGAGGTGCGCAAGAACGGGACATGCCCATGGTTGCGTCCGGACGGCAAAACCCAGGTGACAGTAGAGTACCGCAATGAGGCCGGCGCCATGGTGCCGATACGGGTCCACACCATCCTCATCTCGACCCAGCATGATGAGTCGGTGACAAACGACAAGATTGCCCAGGACCTCAAGGAGCATGTCATCAATCCAGTGGTCCCTGCCAAGTACCTCGACGACAAGACCATTTTCCACCTCAATCCTTCTGGCCGCTTCGTCATTGGCGGGCCCCATGGTGATGCCGGTCTGACGGGCCGAAAGATCATCATAGATACCTATGGTGGATGGGGGGCCCACGGTGGAGGTGCCTTCTCCGGCAAGGACCCCACAAAGGTACACAGACACTATATTAGGTGTTACCATGAAACCAGTTTTAGTTGGTCTTACAAATTTACAATTCATTCCAATGACAAGTGACAATTAATTAATGTAATGTGATTGAACCTGTACTAAATTAAGAAAAAAAAAGTACGCGCGTATATAGTAAACTAGGAACAACAAATTATATATGATAGTTTTTTTTTGTAGGGATTCGAGAGAGATCAACATCCAATTATTGAGCAAATTAAACATGCAGCAAAGGAGTCGTTGTTATAGGTTTAGATGCGATTAACAACAGTATCTATTATTAAAACGATTATAGTTTATTTAATTCATCCCGCTGTTTGTTGGGAATAATAATGTGTAATATACAGGTGGACCGTAGTGGGGCCTACATTGCACGGCAGGCAGCAAAGAGCCTCGTAGCGGCTGGACTGGCTCGGCGGTGCCTGGTGCAGGTGTCATACGCGATTGGTGTGCCGGAGCCGCTCTCAGTGTTTGTGGATTCATACGGCACCGGCAAAATAGCGGACAAAGAGCTGCTGAAGATTGTGAAGGAAAACTTTGACTTCCGACCGGGCATGATCGCAATCAACCTCGACCTCAAGAAAGGAGGTAACCGCTTCATCAAGACGGCTGCTTACGGCCATTTTGGCCGCAACGACCCTGATTTTACCTGGGAGGTTGTCAAGCCTCTTCAGAAATAGTGACAAAACATCATATAGGCTTCCAATTTATTTGCATTTCTGTCATTTTAATTCCTAGCATTTTTTTATTTTTTTTTTCCCAATTTCATTTTACCCTTGTAATGTTAGAATTACAAGGCAATGTCCTCCTTATTTTTTGTTGCATTTTGTCGTGAGAGGTTAATAATAGGAAAAGAGAAATGAAGTTTCGTTTTTTTGGGAATGCTTTGTGGTAGATTAAAAGGTAGAGAAAAAATATTAAGTTTTGTTTAATTTAGATTAAAATTTTTGTTTTATTAGATAGTTTATTTTTCTATATGGTTGGCACTTGGCAGTTGTCAGTGCAATGAATAAGAAATTAAGAATAGTAGAGAGGGAAATAAGCTTTTCCAATTGTCTGCCGGTCTAATTAATTATAGTTATGCAAAGTTTCAACTCTTCCAGCCTACTGGAATCAGTTAAATGTAAAAATGTTGGGGCAGGGTTCTTCCTTCTCTGGATCGGACTGGAACAAGTAGAAAAATCTTAGACAGCTTTAGTTATTTAATTTAATTTCCAACACAAATCTTCTATGTTCTATCTATGAGACTATGACGTCTTTACTTTGCCCGGCCTTTTGCATCGATGCAGTTCGGTATGGTATCAAATGGCCATGTTGCAACTTGCATAATTGCAATGCATGCGGTCTTGCCGACACGACAGCTCAGCATGTCCATCTTTATACTATTATATATATATAAATAAATGCAGCAAGCAGGAACCCATGTCCATGTCCATGTCCTATCCCAGAGGCAGAGGCCAGATCCCCCACATTCACGTGAACACTTTGGATGGCGATAATGTCAGGTACTGGTACTGGTACTGGTACCAGTGGTCACAACTTTACACTCTCTCGCTCTTAATTGCAAGACAAGATCTGTTTTCTGGTTTCAGCCCTACAACATCTACCTTACCTACCTAGATCATACATAATATCCAATCAAGCAACTCTTTGCAATTAACAATCAAGCAACACCATTAAGTATCAACTCATGTTAAGATCAATCTGTGGCCCACGAAGTACAAGCATTACAAACCCAACAAGGAACCAAAAATACAGACAAAAGAAAGGAGCAAGAGCGTGAGGAAGAGAGTAAAAGATGATTAAAAGAGACGAACATAGACTAGAACACTAATGGCAAAGACATCACCTCACTCTTTGTTATTACGAACCGTACTGTTTTAACTAGCACACCAATAATACCAAACAAATAAAAGCAAAGCAAGCAAGCAAGCTCAACCCTCATCCACCAGCCAGCAACCCAGTACCAGGCTACCAGCTACTAACTATCCTCCTTAGACCAAACCCACAACGCAGCACCAACATCATACTGGTATAATATTGTTTGGCACCACAGATGGATGAATGTATGAACGAATGAATGAATCAATTCAGTACTTGAGAGGCTTAACGACCTCCCAGGTGAAGTCGGGGTCGTTGCGCCCAAAGTGGCCATAAGCGGCCGTCTTGATGAAGCGGTTTCCCCCCTTCTTCAGCTCTAGATTGATGCTGATCATGCCTGGCCTGAAGTCGAAGTTCTCCTTCACTATCTTCAGCAGCTCCTTGTCCGACACATTTCCTGTCCCGTATGAATCCACAAACACTGACAGCGGCTCCGGCACTCCGATCGCATATGACACCTGCACCAGGCAGCGGCGAGCAAGCCCTGCTGCAACAATGCTCTTTGCAGCTTGCCGTGCGATGTAAGCCCCGCTACGGTCCACCTTCAATTACAACGTTAAAAACTGATTAGTGTGACTTTTCAAATTGAATGACCCAATAACATTACTATTCGACCTATCATTACTCATTAGCTGCCCAAAACATTTTTTTCTTTTAAGTTGCCTGACTTTGGTTCTTTTTTTCTTTTAAATATCAGTCTACTACTTTTTCATTTAAACAAACAAATGCATCCTTCTATATAAATGCACGTCAACATCCATGTAGGTAGCTTGGAGACATGCTGAAAATAGAATATCAAAAATGAGGTGACTGATCTACAATAAATATCATGCAACCTTTCTTTTAAACACTTTTGCCATATTGTTGGCACAAGAAAAAGTACGGTACCTTTGTTGGATCCTTGCCCGAGAAGGCACCACCACCGTGGGCCCCCCATCCACCATAGGTATCAATAATGATCTTGCGACCTGTGAGACCAGCATCACCATGGGGACCTCCAATGACAAAGCGGCCAGAGGGGTTGAGGTGGAAGATGGTCTTCTCATCCAGGTAGTCAGCAGGAACCACAGGCTTGATGACGTGCTCCTTGAGGTCGCGAGCAATCTCATCATTTGTCACGGTCTCATCATGCTGGGTGGAAATCAATACTGTATGGACCCTTACTGGTACCATGGCACCTCCCTCATTGCGGTACTCTACTGTCACCTGGGTCTTTCCATCAGGACGCAGCCAGGCGCATGTACCATTCTTACGTACCTGGTATTTTTTTTTTTTACACAAAATTGAGGTGCTTAGTTATTAATTAATAAAGTACTCTAATACAACATGGCACAAGTCAAGCACAAGTACCCAATGATTAACAGTTGAATAAAAGCATAAATAGCTTTCTGTACATTGGTAAAAAATGATGTATGTACGATGTACCTCAGTAAGGCGGGCACCGAGCTTGGTGGCGAGCACATGGCTGAGAGGCATGAGTTCCTCTGTTTCATCAGTGGCATAGCCAAACATGTGGCCCTGATCACCGGCACCAATCTCCTCGGGGCGCTTGGTGAAGTGACCATGAACGCCTTGTGCAATGTCAGGAGACTGTTGTTCGATCTGGACAAGGACACGGCACTTGTCGGCATCGAGACCGACATCGTCGGAGACAAAGCCAATAGCGCGGCAGGTGTCACGGACAATCTTCTCATAGTCAACATTGGCCTTGGTGGTGATTTCACCGAAGACCATGACCATGTTAGTCTTGGTGCAAGTCTCACAGGCGACCTTGCTATCGGGGTCCTGGGCAAGGCAGGCGTCGAGAACGGCATCAGAGATCTGGTCGCAGAGTTTGTCAGGGTGGCCCTCGTTGACAGATTCAGAGGTGAAGAGGAAGGTGTCCAGTGCGGCCATGTCTTCTTTTCTTACCTTCTGTGAGACAATTTAATTAAGATAGATAAATAAAATAGAATAGAATAGAATAGAGGTTTTGAGAGTCAATTAATTAAGAGAAATGAAGTGAAAATGTGTTGCAGATAGATGTGAGATTGATGAAGGAAGATGTGAATGGCGATTGTTAGGTTATCAGTCTAGGTAGAAATTAAGGTTGCCCCAGATCTAACCCAACCCAAGCCAACCCTAAAATGGGAGTGGCGAAAGAAATAATAAAATAAATGGCAAAGGAAGGAAGGAAGGAGAGGTACCTGATTGCCTAAAATGCCTCTGGAGAGTCGAGTCGAGTCGAGTAGAGTCGAGTCGAGAGGAGTGGCGCCCCCTCCTTCTTCCTATCCTCCTATTTATAAAGAGATACGGAGCCTCTGAGGGACTGGGGAGAGGAGACTAGGAGAGAAGCAAGGAAGGGCTGCGATCAAATCCTACCAACCCCCCTCGAATTCGATCCCATCCGATCCCATCTCCACTCTCATTAATCAATGGGTCCCATCTCCCATGGCCCATGGGGGTGGGTGGGTGGACCGGTGGAGTAGCAACTAGCCCACTAGCAACTAAACTAATAACTTAAAGTTAGCCTAATTTTTGGCGTCTGGCGTACGTGAAATTAGTCTAACTTTTAGATCAGTAACCTAACTTGTTGATCTATAATCAGGAGCGGAGGCATGTATAGTCCAAACTGAATTATTGCCCTCCTATATTTTTAAAATCACTCCTTAAAAGTGCAAAAATTACATATATTTCTGTTTGATTTATTCAACTTGCCCCCCTAAATATTCTAAAATTTCAATGTAGTATCTCTTTGCCCCTCTTGTTCTTACATTCTGGCTCCGCCCCTGTCTATAATTGTCAAAACGAGTTTGAGGTCCATGAGTTTAATACTCACATTAGAATTAATATTTACTAATTTCATCTCAAATACTAATTCTAAAAATACAAACTTTAATTTTAACCCTACTAACTTATGGTGTTGTCAAACACCCTTGAAAGTTAGTTTGCAGTGCTGATGTCACGCAAACACGACTGGACTCAAGTCTCTAATCACTTGTACCTGGACGCCCTTCTAGCAAGGGTTCATCGCCGCTCTCAACTATTACTATTCCCACTTTTATTTTATTTTATTTTATTTTATTTTATTTTATTTTATTTTTATGACACGTTAATCATTATTATTTGTATTCATAATCATATATAGGTCTTCTATAGTTCTTTCCTGGCGGCTGCGCCTGTGATTTTTCTTGCATTACGACTTTATAATATACCAGTACGGCAGTACCACAAGAAAAAGCAGAGCGGTAAACACGTGCATTCTTCATAATTGGAAAATTACTCGCGTCAGCACTGTTGCCTAAGTTTGAAAATCAAATAGAGTTACATTTTCTTTTACAATCCGTAATAAAAATATATTAAATAATTAAATAACTTGATATGTTGGTAAATAATGCAAACACCTTTGATGCTATACCAACCCTTGGATTACAATTGCAAATCTGGAATGATCGGTTCAAACAGCAAGTAAATGCATTTCCAAAAAAAAAAAAACAGCAAGCAATATTATGAAATTAATGTGAAGTGGAACCAACATAAACATACTTTTTTATTATATTTTTTATTTATTTTGAAAATTGAACAATTAAACAGTTGTGCGGTGTGTGGATGTGAGAAATAAAGGAAGTGGTCAAGCAAATGAAAATATCATTATGGGGCCGTTTGGATCACTTAGGAATTTGGGAAATTTAGAAAATTTTCTATTTCTAGGCATACATTTATTGGGAAGTGTGTAATTTTGTGAAGAATTTGAATTGTTTATAATAAATTTATGCTTAGGAATATAAAATTTCCCAAATTCCGATGGGATCCAAGTATGCAGCTGAGCTGACTTGTTTGTTTGTACCGAATGTTGATCCCTCACCTAGTCACCTACGACCTACCTACCCACTCCCGGCTTTCTCGCCTCGCATCATTATTAATACTAATCCAGTAATTCCTAATCACATATATAAATATAATATTAAAAATTAATTAATATATAATATTTTTCCTTTCTCGCCTAACATTTTTAGCGTCTATCAAGGTAAGGTAGCCAGGTAGGTCATCTGTCGTCTCCTTTCCTTTTTTAGTTTTCCCAACTAAAAGTCTAAAACTGTAAATCTTTTTATACTTGTCAATTGAATCGGAAAAATTACAGTAATTAACTAAATATAAATGGGCAATTAACTCGTCATAAAAATAAAATTACTGCTACGATTGAAGAGTATATATTCTCTCGATTATAACTTAATTTCTCATTAATTCTATGTTGGGTCATATATTTTCTTGCATATTGCACTGATGAACTACTTAATTAATTACTTGATTTTCAACGTCCATGGCGCATGAAAGCCAAGTGCAATTGCAAAAATTGGATTAGTTTGATTTCTTACAGCTAATCTCTCTCTCTCATTAATTATATTTTTTATTTTCTAATTGTAATTATACCACTCTCAATTAGTCAATTTACGAAGCTCACGGGTCCCACATGAATATGTGTTAGGCACTTAATTAGGCTCCCGTCCAATTAATCACCCAAACAAATTTTATTGTTACTATTACTATTACTATTACTATTACTATTACTATTACTATTACTATTACTATTACTATTACTATTATTACTACTACTACTACTACTATTATTATAAGAAAAATTATGTCATGCACTGAATTTTTTAAACTAGATTAATATATTTATATCCAGATTGCTCATTTAATAAAAATACAAACTGAGACAAATGATCAGAATTCAAATTCAATTTAAATATTTTGTCCACCTTAGAATCACTCTATTATATGCAACATGCATCAAGTGATCGAAATTGTGAATTGTGTTAAAGACTTAAAGCCTTAAAGGTATATAATTATATGGGTTGGATCGGATCGGATTTGTTTCGGTTTGATTTTCAATAATTAACATATTTTTAAGTTAACTACTTTAAAACTTTATAATTTATTTGTACATATTAACAATAATTATTATATTAAATTATAATATTATTGGGGGTTTTCCCAGTCAAACTGGTTGAAGTAATAAACCAAGTCTACTGATTTAATTAATGTCGTTGTGTAAATTGATCCATTTGCGCGCATTTCGTCGCATCATGTATCATACACACATAAGAATGATAAGATTGACCCACCATCAAATAGTATGAAAAAGACAAACAGACATTAAATCGATCAGTAGAAAATGGGGAGTTGATGCCTTGGTGGAGTTTGACCCACCATCTCCAATTCTCCAATTAAGTTCCAAATTCCAAATTCCAATTGACAAATGTTTTGATGCCCTGATGGAGTTTGACCCACCACCTCCGAATTTCCAATTCACAAATAA
The DNA here is from genome assembly GCA_028095005.1 of Rhynchospora pubera. NCBI lineage: Eukaryota > Viridiplantae > Streptophyta > Magnoliopsida > Poales > Cyperaceae > Rhynchospora > Rhynchospora pubera. The sequence continues at coordinate 105,475,580 of CM051459.1, forward strand.
GATTATTGTTGCTTGTCCTGGTCACTCAACTGGAAACAAAGAAAGAATTAATGCAATAGACGAGAGTGGAGTGGCGCTATCTATACCGCTATACAATACATACAAAGTGAAAGTATACAACAGACCAAATAAACCCAAGTGTACGTAGTACTCAAATGTATCCTTCTTTGTTTGCGCTTCAATTCAATATATCATCATCTTTGCGCCTCTTCTAAGTAACTTTTTTAGTTTACTTGACTCTAGTCTGTAGTTGCAAACTTGCAATTCAAGTGCATCATGCTTGTCAACTGCTCACTCGCCTTCGGTTGCAGAAAGGCTACTCACCATGCTTGTAATTGCAGCCTCGTAGGTTGAGACTTGAGAACATTAATTTTCATGTTAATATTTGACTTTTCCACTTAATTAATTATTATTATTTAATATATCATACGTCACTCAACGAAAGTTTGCGTCCAACTTCTCCGTTTCACTTCTTGTATCCTATGCATCATGTCCATGGTACCATGCGTCATGCGGGTGACATTACAATTTGGCAAAATTGGGTATAACCCCCTGTAAACTATGTAAACCGGATATAACCCCCTGCACACTTGAAAATTGGATAGAACACCCTGCAAACTTCAGAGTTCGAGAAATAACTCCTTTCAATTAAATTCAGTCATTTATTTATTAAAGAATAATCAATTTTAAATCATATGACTAAAATACCCTTCCTCTTTGTCCCTTCTACTCCATCGTTGCACAAACATAAAGAAAAAAAGCTGCACTAATATCAGAACAATGCAAAACATGAGATGGTAGTAGAATAGAGAAAAGTACGCTCAATTAATTCATTGCAATAGTTATAATAGTGACATTAATTAATATTACGGTGAAATTTAAATTAAATATTCATATGAAAAGTAAGCCAACCAAATTCCTAGTCTAACGATATCCATCAATTTACGTCATCAATATATAATTTCTACATTAATTTATTTTCAAAAAGTACCAGACTATTCTATTTGGTTCACAATTGTTCAGCCAACAAAAAGACAAAGGACAATGCAAAAGTAGACATAAAAAAGGTCCAAAACTATACAGATCAATACATTGATCCGATCCGATCGTCGAGAGGAGAAAAAAAAAATCAAACACAATTTTCCACATAAATATTTATCTGCGCAGATCTATTTGTAAGAATTAAACAATATGCAGTACCGATTAATACAAACCTGCACTTGCGAAGAGAAATAGTCCCAGAAGAAAATTAGTACTTTCACTGACTTTGTCGTGAAAAATCGTAAGAAGTTGTAGAACAAATAGAGAAGTAAAAATGGAACGATTGTATCTGCGTGAGAGAGAGAGTATATCCTAGAGATTTAGAAAGGAAATCATTATTTTCAGCAATATCAAATTGGATATCGATATTGCCTTTTTTAAGTCTGCGCTGGAAATGGAGGGAAAATGAAACGACGGAGTAGAAGGGACAAAGAGGAAGGGTATTTTAGTCATATGATTTAAAATTGATTATTCTTTAATAAATAAATGACTGAATTTAATTGAAAGGAGTTATTTTCCGAACTCTGAAGTTTGCAGGGTGTTCTATCCAATTTTCAAGTGTGCAGGGGGTTATATCCGGTTTACAAAGTTTACAGGGGGTTATATCCAATTTTGCCTTACAATTTCAAGTTAACGACAATCGAGTAGTTCAAAGTGATTCGCCACATTTTTGATTCGCCACATTTTTGTCCACCAAAAACATGGCCACTGGATACCGCCGCTCCGCTAATCTCCGCTAACAAATGGAATGGAATAGGAATAACACGGCATGTGGGCACGGGCCCCGCCAATTAATTAATTTCTTTGAAATACGCCTCCAACCTTTGATGAATTTTAAAAAGGAACACCGACAGATGTACACCAACCTAACCTAATGCATCTTCAATTGCAGTCATAGATTCAACTAAAATTCAATTAAAAAAAATATTTAAAAGTTAGAATACAGAGATTATTATTGACATTAATTATTTGTGGATATTTAAATGTAAACAGTTATTTAAAACAATTTTTTCAATTATTTTTATCATAAACGGATCAATTAAATGTGGGGCATTAATTAAATATGGTAAATAGACTGGTTTATAATTCTTGACTATAACCACTAACCATGAGCACAAGCGGCCACATGACACGTCCAGCTGAAATAGAAAATTGTCTGTACTTTGCTAGTGTGCATTTCTGATTATTCATCCATTTTAGGCCCCGTTTGAATCGTATGGGAATAGGAGAAATAGTTTCTTCCTAGACGTAAATTTATTATAAACAATTCAAACTCTTCACAAAGTTACACACTTTCCAATACTTTCCGTCTAGAAATAGACTATTCCTCTTATTCCTAAACAATCCAAACTGAGCCTTAAATGCTTAATAAATTTCCAAAAAATGAAAATTTTGGTTTGCCATGGAGATTTCAACATAGAGATCATATTGGACAGTTTGAATCAGTCATTTTAAACTAGATTTATGAGTTTTGATCGCGACTCACCGTAGCTGAACTTTATATATATATATATATATATATATATATATATATATATAGAGAGAGAGAGAGAGAGAGAGAGAGAGAGATAGAGAGAGAGAGATTGGCTAAAGTATACTCCAGCATACGGATCGTCGGTATGCTGGAGTCGTTTTTCAAAATTTAAAATTCATACAGTCGATCCGAACCGTTCAAAATGTTCTCCATATTAAAATCTCCTAGGAAATCAAAATTTATATATTTCGATTTTTTTACTATATATTATGCTATTTTCAAAAAATACTATAAAGGAGTATTTCTGACCCTTTAATTTGAAAATAGCATAATATATAGCAAAAAAATTCGAAAAAATATAAAATTTGATCTTGAAGAATATTTTTATATGGAGAACAACTTGAACGTTTAGATCGACTGTTTGAATTCTAAATTTTGAAAAACGACTCTAACACGGTATACTTTAGCCAATCTCTCTATATATATATATTGCAGATTCGGAGTTGATCGGTACCGTCAGACAAATTATTGAAATCTCTTAATTATGCACCGCTAAAAAGAGACATGCCTTTGTCCCATATCTCAATTTCATGCAATTTAAATATTATATTTAATATTCCATAAAAAATGAACTAAATCTGGACCGTTGAAAATTACAAGCATTTTGTCGAAACAGTAAACTGCATCAAATTTTATTATTTTTTATGTGCACCATATTAGTGAGTTGTTAGGACTCGTAAGATTTGTGTCAATTGTACTTGTTATTTTCAGGGGCAGATGTTAATTTAGAAAAAAGAAAAGTGACGGTATAGAGCACCAAGGGCATAATTAATCTCCGAAACTTTTCAATAATTTTGTGATTTTGAAGGACTTTACGGAATGCAAGGTGTACATGACATAATATATGCATAAGGACTTGGAATTATAATAATTAAATAAAAAGTTGGTGCATTTTGGTAAAAGGGAAATCAACATATGGGTCAATTATTGGACGTACAAATATAACACATATTTGTCGGCAATTGCACGCCAGCTCACAAGTGCATCTGGTAATTGATAATATATATTATTATATGAAAAACAATGAAACGAAGCCACTTCAATCCAACCTACCTACTTTAAATGTTAAATTAAATCTAAAGGAATAAAAGACAAAAAGGCTGACAATGCGAATGCAACAGAGCGCTCCCACCCCTTCATTTTTTTTCTCTCTCTCTTTGTTTATTTCGTTTTACGAAATAGATGGCATATAGGTTCTTTTTTGAGTGAATTAATTGTTGGAATATTTAATATGTGGCCTATGATGATAATTAATGTGTGAGCCAATTTCATCTAAGATAATTAACTAAAGGGTGCATCATAATTTGATGGAAATTTTGATGGACCAGATTCATTGTACTTGATCCCTTTAGTTGCCTCAGCATTAAATACTCTATAATCTGAAATTTTAAGGCACCCTTTCTCATAATTCTGCCATTAAGAAATTTCAGTAAAAAAAAAAGAGAAAAACGCCATTGTTGACCATCATTATGGCTGAGGAAAACTCAAAGAAGATCAATACTAACGCTTTCGCCTAATGACTAACGATTTATGCTCTTCAATTTGGATACGGAGCAGATGTGATAGAAGAGGGGTCGTGCATGGCTTGCAGGTTTCAACTTCATCCACTCAACACTCGATTTCGATTAGCGATGACACAAGGTATTTTACGATTCCTGGTTAATTCCGCATTCTAGAATCGTTGTTGCTCTTACAGTTGGTATCAGAGCGGGTTATACCGCTAGATTGCCTTTATTGAAATAGAATTTCATAACGGTTAAACAGAAATTCTGTTGTAAGTGTTGAGTGGATTGAGTTTTGTCTGATTTTCTTAATTATCTGAATTCGTGGATTATTATCTCAAGATCCGCTTATCCGATTTGAGTGAGGTTTTCGGAATTAGAAAGATCTCTGGGTCTACTTTCCAAAGAGACCAACATCTTGAAAATCAAGCGGGTGCACAGGGAGATAATCAATTCGCAATCACAAGAGGTCAGAATGTCAGGGTTCTGAAATTTCTGACCTTTCAGTAGTACGGGACATTTTTCTCTTAATTGGTAATTTGGATTTGCATGAAATTTTACTGGGATGTAGATACTTCATATATCTTTCCATAGAATGTAAATTTGTAAAATTCCAATAAAGTATCAGTGAGAAATGCTGTCTGCAAGTTAAGTCTGTCTGACAGTTTGTCGATTTTTCGTCTGGGATAGTCTGTTTTTCGAGGACTATACCTTTTGATCTATAAACTTGTTTTTGATGAAACTTATGTCACTGGAAAGATCTTTGAATCGAGTTTCCAGGATGATCAAGAACACAGAAAACGGATGATTATAGAGAAAGTTATCGTCAGATTACCAGAGAGTGTTCAGGCTGTCTGAAAGTTTTTGGATGAACTCTGGTCGCACCTTTTCGTGTAGGACGACCCGTCCTGGGTTTGGAACGACCCGTTCCAACAAAGTGTGGTCCAGAAATGATTTTTGTGACAAAATTAAGGTACAATCAGACATATTATGGTTCTCTCTTGTCAATTGAACCTTGTAGATTACTTAATTATTATGTAAATCTATAGAATAGTCACAAATTTGTTCAGAATACTGAATTTGTATATAGATGGTTGGCATCTTTATTGAAGGTTGGTTAGTCAATAGTGATATGCTTGAATATATTGTAGTAGTAAAGTTATGCATATAAATAATTTAAACCATACTAAGTTACTTTTAATAATTTGGACATTATCAATTTTAATAACTTTAATTGTAATTATCATTTTATTAAAAGAAAGTGTGTGATATTTTATTTATATATATCACAATAAAGCTTTACATTTAATAAATTATGATTGTCAATTTTAACAACTTTAATTGTCATTGTAGTTTATTAAGTGGAATTTTATTATTATTAATTCAATTTGTTTCTGCTCAACGGTGATGCAAATTGATTTCATGGAACAACTATTTTGTCAAAATTGAAATTTTTTAAATATTAATTTCAGTTTAATTAAGTATCATTCCTCATAGTTGTTTATTTATATTATTATGTTATTTGTGATATATTAGTTTATGTATCACTATAATGTATATATTTAATAAATATTAAGGATGTCAATTTGAACAACTTTAATTGACATCATAGTTTATTAATAGAATTATCTCATTATCTTCAATTTATTTTCTGTCCAACGGTGATATAAATTGAAAATGTTAAGAGCTTTATGTTAAAACTGAAATATTATTTGGCGTTTTTATTATTCATTTCAGTTTAATTTTATTATGCTATGTGAATATTAGTTGACTATTAATCACTTTATATTTCCTGAATTTTACAGCATTGAATAAAACTAATTATTCCAACTTGAAAAGAACCAATTGAGATTTGTCTTGGTATTTTGAAATTAAACCAGACATTATGAAAAGATTCTGCTGCAATTATCAATAAAGGCAGCGATGATGAAATACTAATTTTTCTTAATTATATCTCAAATTTGATGAGGTCAAGTTTGGATTTAACGAAAATATTGTAAATCATTGTATATATCTCAGGATTAGTGGGAGTTATTTATCATTCTCATTTTATACGTGGATGATATTTTATTACTCAATAAGAAATTCACATTAGGTTATTTATTTATGCTTGTATACATGATGAGTAATTTTATGGAAGAGTACTTAGCAGTTTATAATGTCATCTTCCACTATGCAAGCAGAATTTTTGTGGCATTTTATAAGGTCACCTATCTTATTTTTGTAATAACGCGACTGCTATTTTTTCTTTTAATAACAACAAATTAAGTAACATGTCTAATGGATTGACATTAAATATCTTGTTGTTAAATACAAAGTCAAAGATATGACAATACAAATACAACATATTAATTGAGAATTATGTTAACTAATTCTCTCAATAAATTATAACCACCCATTTTTGTCGGCACGGGTCTGGTTGCTAATTATGATTTTGTTGTATTGAATTATGTATTAAGTTATGATGTGAAGCTTCAAATTATGAGTTTGACTTTGAATTATGAAATTTGCTTATTTCTTATGTTGCGCATTATGTTTAATTTAAGCAAATTTACTTAAGTGGATCAAATGAATTATATTAACCATTTGTTGGAAAGAATACCAATGCTATAATTAGTAGGGGTCAAATAACATTAATAGTTATTTTGATTGTATTAGTTTAGTTTGGTATTTCTAACTGAACAAGGTTTAAGATGTTGGCCAATTTTGAATTTTTGCTTAATTATGATGTTTTCAGCATAGGCCAAGTGGGAGAATGTTGGAATATTTAATATGTGGCCTATGATAATTAATGTGTGAGCCAAGTTCATCTAAGATAATTAACTAAAGGGTGCATCATAATTTGATGGAAATTCTGATGGACCAGATTCATTGTACTTGATCCCTTTAGTTGCCTCAGCATTAAATACTCTATAATCTGAAATTTTAAGGCACCCTTTCCCATAATTCTGCCATTAAGAAATTTCAGTAAAAAAAAAAGAGAAAAACGCCATTGTTGACCATCATTATGGCTGAGGAAAACTCAAAGAAGATCAATACTAACGCCCTTCCGCCTAATGACTAACGATTTCTGCTCTTCAATTTGGATACGGAGCAGATGTGATAGAAGAGGAGTCGTGCATGGCTTGCAGGTTTCAACTTCATCCACTCAACACTCGATTTCGATTAGCGATGGCACAAGGTATTTTACGATTCCTGGTTAATTCCGCATTCTAGAATCGTTGTTGCTCTTACATTAATAAGATGGTAGTAGCTATTATTAATAAAAGAAAGGGCAGCAGGCCAGAAGGCCAGAACACGGACCGATCGAGCGAGTCTGCGAGGAGAAGGAAAGGCCTACTGCTACAGATCCTCTCCTCTGTGGCTCTGTCCGTCTCCCGAAAAAATTAATACTAACTTTACTGTTCATATTAATTTTGATAATAACAAAAAAAATCGAAATTTTAATACTAACGTTGCTGGATCGTCATCCCAGTTGACGAAAGCCCAATCCCTTGGATCGTCATCCCAATTGACGATCCAACGATCCAACAACAAAAAAAAACACATATTTTAATTTTCTAAATTTTCAGAATTTTTTTTAATGTAAATTTTTCATTTTAGCCCCAAAAGTTTTTATTATTACAAAATATATAATTTATGATTAAAAATTAAATATAATTAAAACATCTATTATAAAAATATAAGTATATAATTAAATTATGCATGTTAAATACATAATATTGTATATATTTGTAATATTTATTTATACATATATATATGTTAGAGATATGTCCTAGAAGCCAATCATACTTGGCTACTTCTATAGTTTTATGTCAGTGATGATTTTATCATTTGTTCCTTGATTTATGTGTTGACAGTTCGTTCAGGTTGAGGATCTGAATTATAGATCACTGTGTTTCATTTAGTAGTAAATGACAACAAAAAATCTAAAGCGTCCATAATCTTGATAATTAACAAGGAACATTAATTATCAATAAGATTAGTATGCAAGTTAAGTGATGATTAAGTTCTATAAATCATAGGTTAAGAGTAACCAACTTAATTGCATATGTTTATGTTAATTGAACATAGTACATGACATGACCCAACGAAATAAATATATGGATTGTGTTATGTGTCATTATTTATTTCGTTATGATTTTGATTCTAAGTTTGAGATATTTATCTTTTCCACATGAGGATAGGTTCAATAAATATCGTCTACCGCTGATTCCCGATAAGGGCTGCTATATGGACGTTATTTATGTTCTCTTGAATTGTGCGGGGAAAAGCTAAATAATCAAGAGAACTGTATGTCCCTCATTAATTCACTTAGTGAGTGACGATATCTATTTGGGCCCCTTGATGGAGATAGATTGTTTTCTAGCAACTAATACAATTATCTCTAGATCAAGAAACGTATAATCTGCAAGAATGACACATTCCTATCTTGGATTATACGATGATATCGTGAGACATAGGAATCAAAAATAGAGATATACTTATATTCTCTTATGCAGGGTTTAAATACTGTAGCAGTACATTATTTATGCGAATTGGGAATCATAACGTGTTGCTAGATACCGCTTATGATTATTGGAATTAAATCCTCAAAGGGTCACACAGATCGAAATATAACCAAACAGTGCATTAATCATTTATTTGCATCAGTGTGATTTTGCGAAAATATGATAAGTTGATTAATTGATTGTATGTCGATATAATTAATTAATTCAAACGGATCATTTCGAAATGATTTAATGCATAAGCTAATCCCATGATAATTATTAATTAGTTAATAATTATTCAACACAATACAATTTAATATAACTAGTTATATTAAATTAATGGGCCGATATTTATTATAGAATAATGATATCTCATATTTATATGTGCATTTTGGCCGGACTTTACACTCAAATGGTAACTCAAACCCCTATATTCATTGTGCTTCGTGCTATATTTGTCTAGAATTGGGTACTGTTGTGGTTTTTGTATTGAATTGCAGGAACTCGGTGGATCAAACTCAATTAATGCATAAAATGGTGGATTTAAGAGAAACAATTGGTCAAATGGAATCAATAGCATTGAAGAGCTCATCCTAAGCTTTCCAACGCCTATTGAATCGCCTCAATCGGAGTTCGGGTGAAGGAATTATGGACGAAATACTACCTCTCCTCAGTCTGGAATCAACTCGGTCCGAGTTGGATCCATCTCGGTCCGAGTTGAAAGTCAGAAAACTGCTAAATTGCCATCTCGGTCCGAGTTTGAGCCAACTCGGTCCGAGTTGAGAGCCGACATAGTGCATTTGACAAGTTTTCAAGCATGGAAACTCAATATTTTGGTATGAATTCTTGCCATGACGCCCTAGCCTCCTTTCCAAGTCCAGAATATCACTATTTATGCTCCCCTAGGCCAGAAGAAAAAGGGGGAAGCCACCAACCACGAAATTCTAGATCCCACCACGTTTTGGCACCTTTCCACCATCATTCTCGCACCGAAAGGCGTGGGATTCCACCTCTTTCATCATAGCACGACCATGGCATCATCTTTGGAGCAATTCTAGGCGCGACGGCGACAGAATCAACCCAACCACGGCTCTGGACGTTCGGTATCTTGAGTTAGAAGCGATATTTGGTTTATTTCTTCCGTTCTCTTGATATTTTGATTTGATGGAGCTTGTATCTTATTTTGCTTTCATGTTAGGCTAGATTTATGTTGTCTTAGGAGTAGGGAAGTAACTTAGGTTTCGATGTGTTGTGATTTGACTCAATATGATATGATATGTTTTGTTGATTTGTTTTGTTGAGAATTATGTTAATTGCTTGTTTTAATTACTTGGTTAAAGTCTAATTAACTTCTAGATGTACGGCCGCATTTAGTTAAGTTCTAAAGTTAGGTTAATCAAGATAATTTAGATAAGTATTAGGGATAAATCGTAGATCCGAAAGGGGAGATTAGTTGACACCAAAAGTGTAACTTTTAGACAAGTCCAAAAGACCTCTAGATATCCTTATGAACTCCAACAAACAAGTTTAAGTTGATTGAATTCTATACCAAAAGTTGTGAACCAATCGAGTTAATTAGGTTAGGTTGTGATTGAACCAGTGTCTAGTCCAACAAGCGAAAGCTGAGGTTTAGAGTATCTAGGTTTGACCAACAAACCCTAGCACAAAGCATAAAATTTCATAAAGAGTCAAAACCACACACTTATACCATCTGTTCGGATCAAACAGAGCGGTATATGCTTGAAAAACACCGTTTGATGCACGAAAGTGATAAGTTCTGTGTTCTAGAGTCCAAACCGATGTGAAACCTGAACCTAAGACGACTTTTATATTGTTAAAACACCCAAAAATATTTATTTACTTGCACCTTTAGATTTAATCAACCAAAAACTCCATAAAAATATAATTGTCTAGCTTTCGTGAGGAAGTAAAGTCCGGTACTCATTAATCCGTCCCTTGGGTTCGACCCTAAAGCTTTACTCCAAACGATTAGTGAGGTTAGCTCTAGGTCTATAAATTTATTTGATTCCTAGGTTTTAAGCCTTCATCAAATTGGCGCCGTTGTCGGGGACGGTGTTGATATTAGAATTTATTTTAGTAACGAGAGACTAGATATTGTATCTTTCATTTATTATTATTATTATTATTATTATTATTATTATTATTATTATTATTATTATTATTATCAAAATAAAGAAAAAAACTGATGGTTGGTTTGGATTTTATTGTTGAAAATACAGGTTTTGACTGATTGTGGATGTCCTACTTGCAACTCGCGCTAGAGCACCACGGGTCAAGCAACAAAAAAACACACGACCCATGCACGACCTCATGTGAGTTGCATGCCACAAGAAAACTTGTCCCGTTGCTACCTCTGAACTCCTACATTGCTGCCACGATTTACTCACGCTGAAGCGCTGCTGCCCCACGCCAAATAGAGACGAATTCATATCGAAATTCATGCCTTGATTTGGAAAATTTTGAGGAACAAATGAAGAAAGATGCGATTCGTGCTAGAGCACCATGGGTTACGTGAACCAACTAACCCTGATCGACCTCATACGAATTGCACAACAACTCAAAGAAAGGAGTAGAGCCATCTTGGAAATCGAGAGAACAAACTAGGAGCAAATCAAAATGGTGGAAGCAAAAATTTGCTAAGTTCTCTTTTCCTCCTATTTACTTTTCTTTGTGATTGAATGCATTGAGGACAATGTTTGATTTAAGTTTGGGGGGAGGGAATAGGAGAAAAATCGAACTTTTGATTGAAATTGCTCATTTTTTTTGCACTATTCATGCCTAGTTTTTGTTTGGAAATTGATTGGATGTGCCTAGTCTCTCTCGATTTGAATTTTAAATGATAAATTCACACAGTTTAAACTGTTTTGAAGTCAAATAAAATTTTTTCTCGATAGACCCTAGAATGTTTTGATATCTCTTGTTGATTTTTGCACCAATGGGCCGAATTGAAATATTTTGCAAAAATAGAACTCGAATTTGGATGCTTGAAATTGTCAAAACACTCTAAGTCGATTCTCAAAATTTTTGCCGAGTGAACGAATTTGTATTTGACAAATTTTTGTTTAAAAAGAATTTTATGAACTTTGAAAATTAAAAGATGAACTTTGTCTTGTTGAAAATGCTTTTAATCGCTTGAATCACCAACAAGCAAACTTAATTGGAAAATAAATCAAAATAGCTGTGAAAACGAGGACGCACTGAGGCCTTTTTCCACCAACTTAGCCACAAATTGGAGGGTATTGGGCTAAGCATGAATTGTTAGGAATTACAACTCAAAGAAAGCGAGAAATAATTGGATAATTCATGCTTAATTCTACCGGACCCGGTGCGAAAGCATTGGTAAAGGAGTTGTTGAGTATTATGGCCCAAGTGTACCGTGGTCATAGTCGAGCAACACCCGTCTAACCTCCCTAGCGCGACATGTGCTAGTAGCAAACTCAAAGCCGATGATACCGCATTATCCTCTAGGGTGTAAAGCTCCACGGCTCGACTTGCACGAACAAATTGGTGAAAATTGAAATTGTTCTTAAGAAGGGTTCATTATAGACTTTTCAATTTTGATAAAATTCTTTACAAACTTTTGTGAAATATGGAAAAGAACGGGTAATTGAATTTGAGATCGCATTTGAATTGACAAAGTGCAGCTAGAGTTCTTGAATTTGAGAAAAGATTTCATTAGGACCAAGAGATGCATGAATTAATTTGTAGAACACTAAACTTGGTTCTTGAAATTAAATTTTTGTTTGACTTATTTGATTGAAGTGTGAAAACTTAAGGCGTAGCAATTGGTTTCACGACATTTCTTGGTTTGAGATGCAACTCGATGTTTAAGGTTTAAGTACAGTCCAAAATTATGAACTTAAGGCGTTGCTTGAGGACAAGCAAAGTTTAAGCTTGGGGGGATTTGATATCTCATATTTATATGTGCATTTTGGCCGGACTTTACACTCAAATGGTAACTCAAACCCCTATATTCATTGTGCTTCGTGCTATATTTGTCTAGAATTGGGTACTGTTGTGGTTTTTGTATTGAATTGCAGGAACTCGGTGGATCAAACTCAATTAATGCATAAAATGGTGGATTTAAGAGAAACAATTGGTCAAATGGAATCAATAGCATTGAAGAGCTCATCCTAAGCTTTCCAACGCCTATTGAATCGCCTCAATCGGAGTTCGGGTGAAGGAATTATGGACGAAATACTACCTCTCCTCAGTCTGGAATCAACTCGGTCCGAGTTGGATCCATCTCGGTCCGAGTTGAAAGTCAGAAAACTGCTAAATTGCCATCTCGGTCCGAGTTTGAGCCAACTCGGTCCGAGTTGAGAGCCGACATAGTGCATTTGGCAAGTTTTCAAGCATGGAAACTCAATATTTTGGTATGAATTCTTGCCATGACGCCCTAGCCTCCTTTCCAAGTCCAGAATATCACTATTTATGCTCCCCTAGGCCAGAAGAAAAAGGGGGAAGCCACCAACCACGAAATTCTAGATCCCACCACGTTTTGGCACCTTTCCACCATCATTCTCGCACCGAAAGGCGTGGGATTCCACCTCTTTCATCATAGCACGACCATGGCATCATCTTTGGAGCAATTCTAGGCGCGACGGCGACAGAATCAACCCAACCACGGCTCTGGACGTTCGGTATCTTGAGTTAGAAGCGATATTTGGTTTATTTCTTCCGTTCTCTTGATATTTTGATTTGATGGAGCTTGTATCTTATTTTGCTTTCATGTTAGGCTAGATTTATGTTGTCTTAGGAGTAGGGAAGTAACTTAGGTTTCGATGTGTTGTGATTTGACTCAATATGATATGATATGTTTTGTTGATTTGTTTTGTTGAGAATTATGTTAATTGCTTGTTTTAATTACTTGGTTAAAGTCTAATTAACTTCTAGATGTACGGCCGCATTTAGTTAAGTTCTAAAGTTAGGTTAATCAAGATAATTTAGATAAGTATTAGGGATAAATCGTAGATCCGAAAGGGGAGATTAGTTGACACCAAAAGTGTAACTTTTAGACAAGTCCAAAAGACCTCTAGATATCCTTATGAACTCCAACAAACAAGTTTAAGTTGATTGAATTCTATACCAAAAGTTGTGAACCAATCGAGTTAATTAGGTTAGGTTGTGATTGAACCAGTGTCTAGTCCAACAAGCGAAAGCTGAGGTTTAGAGTATCTAGGTTTGACCAACAAACCCTAGCACAAAGCATAAAATTTCATAAAGAGTCAAAACCACACACTTATACCATCTGTTCGGATCAAACAGAGCGGTATATGCTTGAAAAACACCGTTTGATGCACGAAAGTGATAAGTTCTGTGTTCTAGAGTCCAAACCGATGTGAAACCTGAACCTAAGACGACTTTTATATTGTTAAAACACCCAAAAATATTTATTTACTTGCACCTTTAGATTTAATCAACCAAAAACTCCATAAAAATATAATTGTCTAGCTTTCGTGAGGAAGTAAAGTCCGGTACTCATTAATCCGTCCCTTGGGTTCGACCCTAAAGCTTTACTCCAAACGATTAGTGAGGTTAGCTCTAGGTCTATAAATTTATTTGATTCCTAGGTTTTAAGCCTTCATCAAATTGGCGCCGTTGTCGGGGACGGTGTTGATATTAGAATTTATTTTAGTAACGAGAGACTAGATATTGTATCTTTCATTTATTATTATTATTATTATTATTATTATTATTATTATTATTATTATTATTATTATTATTATCAAAATAAAGAAAAAAACTGATGGTTGGTTTGGATTTTATTGTTGAAAATACAGGTTTTGACTGATTGTGGATGTCCTACTTGCAACTCGCGCTAGAGCACCACGGGTCAAGCAACAAAAAAAACACACGACCCACGCACGACCTCATGTGAGTTGCATGCCACAAGAAAACTTGTCCCGTTGCTACCTCTGAACTCCTACATTGCTGCCACGATTTACTCACGCTGAAGCGCTGCTGCCCCACGCCAAATAGAGACGAATTCATATCGAAATTCATGCCTTGATTTGGAAAATTTTGAGGAACAAATGAAGAAAGATGCGATTCGTGCTAGAGCACCATGGGTTACGTGAACCAACTAACCCTGATCGACCTCATACGAATTGCACAACAACTCAAAGAAAGGAGTAGAGCCATCTTGGAAATCGAGAGAACAAACTAGGAGCAAATCAAAATGGTGGAAGCAAAAATTTGCTAAGTTCTCTTTTCCTCCTATTTACTTTTCTTTGTGATTGAATGCATTGAGGACAATGTTTGATTTAAGTTTGGGGGGAGGGAATAGGAGAAAAATCGAACTTTTGATTGAAATTGCTCATTTTTTTTGCACTATTCATGCCTAGTTTTTGTTTGGAAATTGATTGGATGTGCCTAGTCTCTCTCGATTTGAATTTTAAATGATAAATTCACACAGTTTAAACTGTTTTGAAGTCAAATAAAATTTTTTCTCGATAGACCCTAGAATGTTTTGATATCTCTTGTTGATTTTTGCACCAATGGGCCGAATTGAAATATTTTGCAAAAATAGAACTCGAATTTGGATGCTTGAAATTGTCAAAACACTCTAAGTCGATTCTCAAAAGTTTTTGCCGAGTGAACGAATTTGTATTTGACAAATTTTTGTTTATAAAGAATTTTATGAACTTTGAAAATTAAAAGATGAACCTTGTCTTGTTGAAAATGCTTTTAATCGCTTGAATCACCAACAAGCAAACTTAATTGGAAAATAAATCAAAATAGCTGTGAAAACGAGGACGCACTGAGGCCTTTTTCCACCAACTTAGCCACAAATTGGAGGGTATTGGGCTAAGCATGAATTGTTAGGAATTACAACTCAAAGAAAGCGAGAAATAATTGGATAAACCGGCAACGGCGCCAAACCGGCAAAGATAGAACACAGAACTTATCACTTTCGAGAAATAATTGGATAAACCGGCAACGGCTTAATTGAGCACCACGCACGACCTCATGGAGGCTCCTTGCTCCTCTCTCTCTCTTCCTTCCCTTGGCCGCCACCATCCTCCTCTCTCCCTCTCTTTGGCCGCCATCTCTCTCCCCTCTCATCCACCTTAGCTCATGTGTTGAGCACCATACTCTCTCCACTTAATTAAAGGGAATTAAGAAGGCGAGAACGCTAGGGATTAGCCTAGACCTTGTAGCTTCTAGCAAAACTTGTAGGTCTTGGTTAATTTCGTGGTGGACTCGAGGACGAGCTTGGCACGAAGGAGGAGCTAAAAGCGCGCACCACCTACAACCTAGCCGGTTCGAGCCTCTTGATTACTATATCAAGAGAGGTATACCTTTGAACCTTCTCTTTGTGTGGATGGCTAAGTACTAGATCTTGTTTTGCATGATTGCTTATGGCTAATTAGGAGTAATTAATCATAAAAACGAAAATTATGCACTTAACTAACAATATATAATGTAACATATATTTTATATATTAAATACATATTATTGTATATAATTAAAATATATGATACATATTATTATGTACATATATATTTCTATGTAAATTTATTTATACATTAAAAAAAATTATATGAAAATATCTATATTTAATGTATAATTTTTTTTATTGGACTATTATGTAAAAATAATAATTTTAGGGTCATCGGCGAATAGTATTTACCAAAAATCCGCCGGGTCGAACCCGCCCCGCCCCAAACCCGCCCCATTGACCGGACCGCCCCGGACCGTCCATGAACCGCGATGGACCGAAGGGTTAGAACGGGACGGGTCTTCGACGGGTTTGGGCCGTCCTTTCTAAAAATACCCGTGTTAACCCGCCCCGTCTTAACCCGTGGAGCGAACCGCCCCGCCCCGTCAACCCGTCCAAAACTCGTGTTAATCCCGGAAAAAAAGAGGGTAACTTTATATAATTATATTCAAATTTTTTCATCTAATAAAAAATTACAAATCAAATATAAGAAAACAAAAAATATAAAAACAGAAAAAATAAGTAAAAAAAATAAAGAAAAACGTAAAAGTAAAAAAAATAAAAGTAATTAATGAAAAAAAACAGAAAAAAATATTGAAAAAACAAAAAATATTGAAAAAATAACACACAAAAATAGCAAAAAAAAACGTTATATTGATTATATATGTAGTTTAATACTAACGAAAAATAAAAAAATAGTAATAAAATAAATAAAAACCCGTGGACCGGACCGTCATAACCCGTGCGGGTTACATGGGGCGGGTTTAAAAAGGGTTAGGGTCAAGATTTCTAAGATGGACCGTCCTAACCCTCCCTGTCTTAACCCGTGGACCGCAGCGGGTTGGACCGTCCTGCCCCGCCCCGTCCCGTTTGGTAAACATTATCGGCGAATAACTTCAACAAAAATATATTCAATTTTTTCGCCGATTACCCTAAAAGGATTGTTTTTATAATATAGTCCAATAAAAAAAATTTATACATTAAATGTAGATATTTATATGTATGTAAATGTATAAATGTATATATTTATATGTAGATATTTACAATACAATAAAAAAAATAGGTAATGTATAAGTGTATATATTTATATGTATATAATGTATATATAAACATATTTTTTAAAGTATAATTTTTAATATATTTTATATACATATATTTTTTTAATATACTTATATATAGAAATATATGGTCATCGTCACCATAAATTTTTTAATGTATAATTTTTAAAAAAATTATATACATTAAAAATACATATAAAATATACAACAAAAAATTTTATTGGACTATATTGTAAAAATAATAATTTTAGAATCATTGGCGAAAGAATTGAATATATTTTTTGTTGAATTTATTCGCCGATGACACTAAAATTATTTTTTTACATAGTAGTCCAATAAAAAAAAATGTTATACATTAAATGTAGATATTAATATATAATTTTTTTAATGTATAAATAAATATACATTAGAAATATATGTACATAATAATATGTATCCTATATTTTAATTATATACAATAATATGTATTTAATATATAAAATATACGATACATTATATATATATGTATGAATAAATATTACAAACATATACAATATTATGTATTTAACATGCAATAATTTAATTATATACTTATATTTTTATAATAGATGTTTTAATTATGTTTAATTTTTAATTATAAATTATATATTTTGTAATAATAAAAACTTTGGGGGCTAAAATGCAAAATTTGCATTAAAAAAATGTCAGAAAATTAAAATATGTGTTTTTTTGTTGTTGGATCGTTGGATCGTCAACTAAAATGACAATCCAAGGGTATTGGGCTTTCGTCAATTGGGATGACGATCCAACAATATTAGTATTAAAATTTCGATTTTTTTCTGTTATTATCAAAATTAATATGAACAGTAACGTCATTATTAATTTTTTCGGCTCTGTCCGTCTCACACTCTCACTGTGTTTGTGGGATATGGGCTATCTATTTGGGCCTGGCCGGCTGGGGGGATATTTATCGCTACCTACCTTCCCTATTTTTTTTTTTTTATAAACTAGAAATAAACGCAAACGCGTTTACGTAAGGGAATCCAATTCAATTGCCTAATTACCTTACCTTTAGGAAGGGAAGCGCACATCGACGACGAAACCCTAATCCAATCTCCTTGCTCCTTGCCATCTCTCCCGTTAAGAAAGAATGAAACAAATTCGGGCTTTCAAGGAAGAATTCACTTATGGTTCCCTTCGTTCCATCCCCTTTTAATCTAATTTAATTTAATTAATAATTTGTTCATTTCTAAGCTTGTTTCTCTATTGCTAATGATTGATTGATTCAGAGGAGAGGGTTGAGGAATCGCGGGAAATCGTGGCCAAGTACCCTGATCGTGTTCCAGTAAGTGAAGTCATCTAATTTTCAAGTTCATAAGTCAATTGCCTTTTCTGCTACTCTATCTGACTGACTTACTATTATTTATTCAAATCAAGGTTGTTGTTGAGAGATTTGCCCGCTGTGATCTTCCCGTCATGGAGAAGAGAAAGTATCTGCTCTCCTCTCCTCTCCTCTTTCCATTCTTTCTTTGTCCTTTCTATGCACCATCTAATTCCTTTTTCTTGCTCGCTGTTGCTGCGTAGGTATTTGGTGCCACGAGACATGTCCGTCGGCCAGTTTATTCACATTTTAGGCGCTCGACTTCATCTCTCCCCCGGAAAGGCTCTCTTTGTCTTTGTCAAAAACACCCTTCCTCAAACAGGTAGGTTATCATTTCTACTAACTTCCATTTTGCATAGACCAAGAAACATATGGACTCTTTAATTTGTGAAATGATATGATATTTACAGCTTGTCTGATGGACTCGTTATACCAAGGGTACAAGGACGAGGATGGATTTCTTTACATGTGCTACAGCACTGAGAAAACATTTGGTTGAATAAGACGAATTAATGAATCCATGTCCAAACTCAAAAAGGTTGGTGGCTGAACATTCAACTGTAGTAGAATTGTGCATATGTAATGTTTCTTGTACATACCAGTATCATGTAGTGTCCTGTCATGAAATTAATTTAAGCAATTGCCCAGCCAGGCAGCTTCTCATGTACATTAATCACTAATTTCGTGGATTATTTTTCACAATATTGTCCGTCTCCTTTTCTTTAGACTGGAAAAGAAATAAATAAATGAACATCTGTTGCTTTGTTTAATGTGTGGCACAGCTGTTCTACTGCAAGTGCTATTAGCACTCCAAGCAAATTTTTAATTTCAACAGCTCAATGTAATCATTTTTTCAACGATTTTCGACTATTCATCTTTTCTGTATAAATGGTTACAAGAAAATTTCTTAATCTACTTTGTAGTTTGTGTAAAGCTTATTGTTTCATACACACTCGTTGAACCTGTTGAGCATCTCATTCTATTTCTAGCCGATAAATAAATAATACTTTTTTTTTTTCTGTTTTAGCCTCTCATCCTTCTTTTAGTCGCCCACAGTAACACATCCCAACTGTCTGTTTGGGTTTTCAACATTATTATTGAACATAGAGTGACATTCCAGGATTAAATTAAATAGAAAAAATTAGTTTTGATCATTTTTCTTGTCCTTTGAAATAACTTGGAGATGCTTGGTGCTTCCTTGCAAATTAACAGCAGGTTTATTCGTCATTAAATTACAAATTAGGGGATGATGTATATATTACAAATTACAAACAAGAAAGAACTAAAGGGAGTTATAGGGACCGGAACCGGCCCACCTTTTTCTATTTAATCGAAACTAAAAAATGTTAATAGAAATTTATACTTGATACTTATAAAAGCACCCATATAAAAGGAATAAACTTGTCATATAAAATGGTGTAAACAATTCTTATATCAATCATTGACCATTAATTTACGTAATTTGATTTGATCAGTGGTCTAGATCAAGATTAGATTTTTTTTTAAAAAAATTGAATTACTACCAAATTAGCTATTTATTTAAAAGAAAAGACTAAATTATTGTTTTTACTATATTTTTATTGCCTAGCATGTAATATTTTATATATAACAAAAAATAATATCAACATTTTATTTTTTTATTTATCCACTTATCGAGGATATCTTTTGCTAGTATTAAGAAACACGAGTGTAGAATACTGAATATATAATAATAATAGCAATTCTATCCATTTGACACGAACAGCTGAATCTTTATTATCCATCCAAATTCCCAAAAGGCCAATATCTTCGGTCTCGTTTAGATTGCTTAGGAATAAAAAAGAATAGTTTCTTTTTAAGAATAGTTTTTTTTAGGCATCTAAACAAGTTAGGAATAAAAAGAAAAATAGCTTCTTTCAACAATTATATATACATAATTTCAACAAAATTAGCTAAATACTAATAGCTAAATGAAATTCTGTGTGCTCTTTAATTAATATTTTATTTAATATTAAAATAATAATTTTTAATAATTTATTTAAATTAATATTAATTTGCTTATTCCTAACTCACCATCCAAACAACATTTCTTCTTCCTAGGAATAATTTCTTTCCACTTTTTTCAAAGTTACACTCTTCTCAATGTTTTTTCCCTAAAATTCTTATTCTTTTTTTATTCCCATACTATCCAAACGAGTCCGTTCTTTTATTCTTCCCTCTTCTAAGTCCTAAGCTTTATATTTCCTTTTTTTTTAATTCTTGATTAGATTTATTTAGCGTCTAATTTCGATATATAAGTATAAGTTTAAAAAAAAAAGGATTCAGGTACCGCCCCACTAGTCTATAAACATATAATAATCACCGACTATCATAATTTCCGAGACGGAATTAGAAATACATTTAGGAAGGCATATTCAAATACATTTAGGAAGGCATATTCACTAAGGTTCCGTTTGGATGCGTTGAGAATAAGGTAGGAAGAAAGAAGAAGGGAATAAATTTATTGGGAAGTGTGTAACTTTTGTGAAGAGTTTGGATGGTTAGAAATAAATTTATTGGTAAAAAATGGTTATTCCTTATTCCGGAAAGAAGCCATCCAAACGGAGCCTAATTGAGGTGAGCAAATTAACACAAGAGTGTTGGTATGATTGGTAAATAAATACCAAATATTAAAAGCCTGAATTCTATGGCAATAGGTCGTCATGAACGCACCGGCACCATTAAGTCTCATGAGTCTCAATATATTAATTCCACATATATATATTGATTATATATCCAATTGACGGGTGTGCGCTGCTTGGTAGTTCAAGTAGGGAAAAAAAAGATTTATCAAGTCCAACTTGTGATATATTGCGCTCAAAACCCATTAGCGACGGTGCTAAACAGCTGGTAATGATCATTTCAATATTTTTAATCCTACTCAACTCATGAGAATCATTAATGAAAAAAACGTATCATTAATAAGAGAAAATACCTCATTAATGAGGAAATGCATCATCGTCATATTCCTCATCACCACCATCGCTAATTACTCTCCCTCCCCCTCCTTCCTCCTATTCCAAACATTTTTCTTAGGACATTGGTACCAAAAAACTAGCACAATTAGTTTTTTTTTCAAGATATTTGTATTTAAAAACTTGCACAATTATTTTTTTCCAAAATAATTATTATATGAAACTAGGACAATTATTTTTTTTTTAATAAGAAGTAACATTTTTTACACGAGAATAATACTAATCGTCCTAGTTAATATACCTGATTATTTCAGTTAATATACATAATTGTGCTAACTAATATATCTAATTGTGCTAGTTAATATACCTAATTGTGCTAACTAATATATCTAATTGTGCTAGTTAATATACTTAATTATTCTAGTTAATATACGTAATTGTTCTAGTTAATGTATCTGAATGTGATATGTGTTAGGGAGGAGGGGTGGGTATGTACTGGGTGACAGGGGTGGAGGAGATATGAGGAGGAAGGTAAGTGTAGAGGGGATAAGGGGATGAGGATAAGGATGCTGAAAATGAAAATAAAATAAAATACGTAATTAATGAAGACGCTTGATAATTAATGAGAACGCTAGATTAAGTATTAAGTTCTTGGGATAATGAATGGGATGAAGGATGAGGAATCTCTGAAATGATGGTAATCAATTGCGTTGCTAAACTAAACAAATAAAATTATGGAGCAAGCAACTGACATCAATATATTTATATTATAATAAGAGATCCTATATAACAAATGAAAATGCGACTATAAGATTCAACAACTTGATTGATATTGATATTGATATTGATATTGAATTATTCAATTCAATAATAAAAAAAACGGAGGGATTGCGCGCATCCGGACTTGAATATCGAGCAGTAATAATTTACTAATTAATTACGCAATTTCTTTATTCACAAACTTCCTTAGTTGCAACATGCGTGCATCTATGATGGGTGGGTCTTCTCACTCAGTCATAAATCATAAAATCTACGTATGCAAAAATGCACCTTCCTTCATTTAATTACTGTTTCTTATATGTTATAATTTGAAATTTATCCTGACCTCACAGACACTGTGAGGTAGATATTACACGCTGCGCTGCATTGCAGGGAGTAACACAAGTTCCCGTGAATCAAAATAATAATAATAATAATAATAATAATAATAATAATAATAATAATAATAATAATAATAATAAAAAGAAGAAGCGAACAATGGAATCTAGAAGCTGGAATCAATCTTTATTACGTAATTCATTAATTAATTAACTTAAAAGGAATTTGACTTTTCTGGAGCAACGTGGTACCCGTCCAATCCAGAATTTAATTCAACAACTTGGAACTTGGAATGAGGAATGAAATGATGAGCATGATTCCGTCTACAGTTCATCTCTCTCTCCCGTCTTTTTAATTGTGATTGGGCTAGATTTTACAAGGCACGTTGTTTTTTCTGTACTACTTGTGGATGGAAACAGGCCTCTTTGGATGCTTTGGGAATAAGAGGAATTTTTTATTTCTAAATATAAATTTATTATAAACAATCTAAATTCTTCACAAAATTATACATTTCTCAATACTTTAGTACCGTTTGGATGCGTTGAGAAGAAGGTAGGAAGAAGGAAGAAGGGAATAAATAAATTATAAACAATCCAAATTCTTCACAAAGTTACACACTTCCCAATACTTTTTCCCACTTCTTCCCTTCTTCCTTTCTTCCCAGACCTATCCAAACGGAGCCTTTATGTCTAGGAATAAAAAATTCCTCCTATTCCTAAGCAATCCAAACAGCCCCTTTAAAAAGTCGCCCAAGCTTTTGATGGGGAGCCAAAACCTTTTCCTTTTTGAAATAAGTCAAATTAAGACTGGTTAAGATCTGTCCTAATTAATGTTGTCCTTATTGTAATATTTTCAATACTCTACCGGTTACCGAAAATTTTAATAATACCGGCTATGGCGGTTTCTGATATTGTGAGAGCAAATACAAAAAAGTTTTGAAAAATACTAAAAAATATTGAATTTCAGTCACCAGGCCGGCTATGGCCGGTATGATATTGAAAACAATGCCTTATTGTACTTCCAAACTTAATTTGAGCATCTGGGGCATTGTTCCTTCATCTGTCTATATTATATATTATTATGTAACAAACAAATATTCCACAATTATACATATTCAGAATCACAAATGAATGTAAGCTCAATGGGGCCGTTTGGATCGCTTAGGAATTTGGAGAATTTTTTATTCCTAGGCATAAATTTATTGGGAAGTGTGTAACTTTGTGAAGAGTTTGAATTGTTTATAATAAATTTATGTTTATGAATATGAAATTCTCTAAATTCCGATAGGATCCAAACAACCCCAAAATAAGAAGTTTGTGAGGTTAATTTAAATTCTTCGATTTAGTTTCAAATAAGGAATTATAACTAGTACTTTTAAATACTCGAGGTGGTAATTACGCATTTATGATCATACTTTTTTTGAGTTCTTGTACGAGATCAAATGTTAAAATTAAGTTAAACTATTTCGCCGTGTTTATCTTTTCATCACTTTCAATATCTTTTTTTTTTTGTACAATACCAACTCAAATATTAAAAAGTTAAATTCACCTTTTTAACTTTAGTCGCATAGGTTGCATAATCAATTTGAGATTAAAGTTCGTAACAATCCAGTTTGAATTGTACAAATGTATGTTTTGTCTCTGGAGTAACTGAAATAGAAAATTGTTTGGTTATAGCCTTGTAGGAGCCTAGTCTAGTATGTAGTTTCTAGAAAACTGTACGTTATTGGAATTGATTAGCGAGCACACAGTGGTGAGGTGCGTGGAAACGCCATAAAGGATCCCATGCCATGATGATGTGAAGTAGGAATTATGAAAGCAACCCCGCAAGACACTAAAACTTGGACTAATCAATAATCAATTTAATAAATTATTGAGTGAATTAATTATTATACTATTATAGTTGGCTTGAGTTTGGAAACGTTGACGAAAGAGAAACATCAACCACCTCCCAGTTCAACGCCACAGTGCCTCGTTTTTCACACACAACCACACAATATGACAGACTATAAATTATTATGATACATACCTATATTTATCGGAGTAGACATCCTTTCATATTTGTTTAGAATATAATAACATACAAAAGTTTTTCCGTCTCCGGTACTGTATCCTGCTGTCCTCTTTGACTCTCTTGTGTATAATATATATCTACTATAACATCTCCTATATTATATAGTTGCACTTAATTGGGCATTGCTGCACTTAATTTGTGCATTGAAGGAGGAGGAGGAGGAGGAGGAGGAGGCGAGATAATGGGAACATTGGATCCAAATGCAGGGATGAAAGATGTTGAGGAGCGTTACACCGACAGCACCAACAAGTTGGATGCCGGAGCTCTCTTTGTCCTCAAATCCAAGGGTACCTCTTCTCTTCTTAATTTCTTCTCCCGTGGCCCATGCTATATATATATATATGTAGCTACTTCAGTTCAGTTCTCTACCAGGCAATTAAATTGAGCTATATATGTAGCTAGGACCTGCTTCTCCTTCCTTCCGTCATCCCCTATGTACCTACTTACTGGCTACTAGCTGGTGCTGGTCATCATATTTCGAAGTCATCTCAAATTCGCTTGCTCAGCTATGCTGCAAACACAATGTTCCAATCCTCCTATTCTTCATTCGATCTGAATAGATATATAAAGTAATGGTTGCTTTGCGTTGCAGGATCATGGATTCATTGCGGGTACCATCTGACAACTGCAATTGTGGCGCCAGCACTGCTGAGCTTGCCGTTTGCATTTGCATCACTAGGGTGGGCAGCAGGAGTGGTCTGTCTCGTCCTGGGGGCTGCCATCAGTTTCTACTCTTACAACCTCATTTCTCATGTCCTCGAACACCATGCTCAGATTGACCGTCGACAACTCCGCTTCAGGGACATGGCCAATGACATACTCGGTCAGTATTCAGTGCAAATTATATTGCTATCTATATATACATATTTCACCCTTACAATAATTGTAGTTGATGAATGATGATGATGCAATGATGTGGTGGGGTGCAGGGCCTGGATGGGGGCGGTACTATGTGGGTCCCATTCAATTTGCAGTCTGCTTCGGCGCTGTTGTTGGCTCAATTCTTCTTGCAGGCCAAAGCATGAAGGTTCCCTTCTCTTCCCTCTTTACTGCATCACTTTTCATCTCATCTATAAAGTTCTTATATTATTCCTAAACCCTCTTCCTAATTAATTTCCAGGCCATTTATCTGATCGCAAATCCTGATGGCACGATCAAGCTCTACGTATTCATCATCATCTTTGGTGTTTTCTCTCTAGTCCTTGCTCAAATGCCGTCCTTCCACTCGTTGCGGCACGTGAACCTCATCTCACTCGTGCTCTGCCTCGCCTATAGCCTCTGCGCCACCGCTGGCTCCATCTACGCCGGCCACTCTGACAAAGCCCCACCAAGGGACTACTCCATCCTAGGCAGCAGCACACAGCGTGCATTTGGAGTCTTCAATGCCATAGCCATCATAGCCACCACCTTTGGAAACGGAATTATCCCCGAGATACAGGCAACTGCATCGGCACCAGTGACCGGGAAGATGTTCAAGGGGCTCGGACTGTGTTACACTATTGTGGTGGTGACGTTCTTCAGTGTCGGCATCTCAGGGTATTGGGCATTTGGCAACCAGTCAGAAGGCTCCATCATCAGCAACTTCATTGCTGATGGTGTCAATCTCGTCCCCAAGTGGCTTGTCTACCTCTCCAACATCTTCCCTCTCCTCCAACTCTCGGCCGTCGCCACCGTACCTACTTCTCCTATTCTTTCCTGTCTCCTTTTTTAATTACAGCACTTTTTTTGCATATACACATGAATAGTGCGTATATAGATATGTGCAGTGAGGGTTCAATTTTAACTATCTTAAGCATAATTAATAGACAACTAATGATGAATTAATTAATTCAGGTGTACCTGCAACCTACAAATGATGTGTTGGAAAGCCTATCAGTCGATGCAACCAAGGGTCAGTTCTCTGCCCGCAATGTCATTCCACGTATTCTGCTGCGGTCAGCAGCAATTGCCACAGCAACTACAATTGCAGCCATGCTCCCTTTCTTTGGAGACATCAATGCAGTCTTAGGGGCTTTCGGTTTTCTTCCCCTTGACTTTGTCCTCCCCTCAATCTTCTATAACATCACTTTCAAGCCCTCGCGACGTAGCCTCGTCTTTTGGATCAACACACTACTTATTGGTGTCTTTGCAACTCTGACGGTGTTGGGGTCCATCTCAGCAGTTCGTCAGATTGTTTTGGATGCCAAGAACTATAAGCTCTTCGCCAATGTGTGATGCCAATCTCTCCCCTTTTTTCTCATTTTTCTTTCCTTGCTTCACGGACTCTACTTTAAGCATTGATCCATTGTTATAAGAATTTACAATGTTGGGTTTCTGACTTTCTGTAAAGATGCATTCTTGATAATGACTTGATTCCTCTAATCAGATTACATGTATTGGTAAGGATGTTACTCCCATTCGCAAGTACCAGTGCCATTATGGTTGGTTCATCCGAAAACAACTGAATTACAAATACAAGAAAAGAATTCAACAACATTGAGTATCTAATCTTATAAAAATGGATATGGTACACCAGTAGCTGCACAAAATCAAAATGATACTCTGAATCATAAGGAAACTGGGGGCCTAACTGCCTACTTTTTAGTCTATTACTCACCATCTCAAATCAACACAGTAAGAGCAAAAAACTTTCAGACATAAGCATACAGTTCAGGAAAGGCTACAACAAAAGAAAAAAAAAATGCACCTTTAGGGGCAAAAAAGGGAAAAAAATGAAAAACAAAGCATACAATTCATAACTTTCAAAATTCTGTAATTACATTTAATTAACGGGGCTCATAACTGAAATCAAGATGTATTGCAGCAGAGCAATCAAAACATTTCGTCATTAATGATGACAATTGGCTTGGTAAAAGATAACAGCAAGACCTTGATTTTGGAAGACAATTTCTGTTGACTTGTTCTTTTCATTTTCAAGCCACGTCTGGATTGATACAGGAGGTTGGTGTTAGGGTTTAGTTGATTGGTGGATAGGCCATCAAATTGATTTAGTTCAGATCGCTCCCTCTGCTTGAAGTCTGGTGGTCAGGAACTTTCTCAAAACCACAAATAGTAATAAAAGAATGAAAGAATGGACTGCAAGTGAGAGTCAGACTTCAGGAGGGGAACGTATTCGGTTGGGTAGAGGCCTGGAGATGAGAGCGTGGGTGTCCCAGCCAGTCTGCTCGGCATCACGCTTGGCGTGCACCAGCTCCCTGCTGATGTATTCCAGCGACAACTGCAGACGGCCCCCCGGGGCACATTCCTCAGCTGCCGCCTTCTGTACCAAACCCATGTTTCTCTCAAGCCAGTATAGGTAGTTCACCTGGAATACCGATTTAAGCATGTCTTCTGTCGAGCACTTCTCCTTCAGAATTATCTACATGCAATGCAATCATTTATTTAGACAAATTACCGAATATGGAGTTATAGTTTATTATAATATAATTATTGAGCATTCTAATGTTAACGCTCTATACCTTGATTAGATACTTTTTTTAAAAGGTGATGTTTAAACCAAAACTACACACATAACACAGAATATATTTTTTACTAATTAACACAACACTTGAAGGGATATTAAATATTGACAATAAAATATTGGAAAAAGGGAAACTTACACAGAATTTTCCATCATTTTGAGTTAGTATGTACCCTTCATCTTTGAAGAGCTCAAGTAATGCAACTGCATCCTTTTTGTTGTCGACAACTACACTTAGCTTACAACCAAGTTTTAACCGACGACAAATTACAGCTGCTGCATCCTTAGCTTCTGAGGACAATATCTCAGAATAACCCTTCACAGCACAAACAGAGGATAACAAAGGGCGGTGACATAGAAATCATAAAAGCAAAAATGAAATGACCTTGTGGCAAAATAGCAGCCAATATTTTGCACACAGGTGTCCACCCAGCAATGATATACAATGAGTACAGCAATGATATATAATGATTACAGTGCAAAACCAACAAGAAGCAGCATCACTAAAGGTAAATAGTTAAAAGGGGAAATACCTTACGCGCAGTGAGATATGGAAAGCTTTGGAAGAAGGGCTCCTCATCATTGACTTCCTTAACTGAAGGAACCTGCCCACTAAGCAAATACTCACTGAAAACCAAACCTGCCCAATATTAAGCCGACATAGTCGCATTAACCAAAGTTATGAACCATATTAAAGAAATAGAATAAGGAAATTGTATCGGGAAATGATATTTTAAGAATGCCAATATGATATTTTTTTAAAGTTTTGGTTTCCCTTGTTGGTGTTAGCTTACAAAACATTAACGCATTGAGCTCTCAGTTAATCTTATAGAACAACAACAACAACAACAACCTTTTGTCCCAAACAAGTTGGGGTAGCCGGGTAGACTAGAAAAGGAAATCCAGAAAAAAGTCACAAAAAATAAAATAATATATATAAAAAAAGTACTAATAATACTAATAATAATAATACTAGTAATAAATCCTACAACCTCAGCCGTAATCTAATCTAATAGTGTGACACTGTGACCTACAAACCTATGACATCAATCCTACCCCTAGATTCCTATGTCATGGCTCCATACGTGAATTGCTAACTTCCATGCGCTCCTATCGAACGCCAACTCTCAGGTAATCTTATGTAACTACATAATTAGAAAATGAAAGAATAGAGAAGGCTGAAATGTACTGGTATGAGTTCAGTAAAATTGGCACGCAAAATTCGCACTGTCATCCAATACAGCACTAGGAAGGAAAATAAAACTTACATGCTCGGTATGGATTAAGAGTCCTGAGTTGAATAGACTGGTACGATTTCAGGTTGCAGTACATGTGAATTGCGGTTATGAAGGCATAGGAACAAAGAGCCAGTGAAGCAGAAGAACCAATTTTGTTAGCCAATGCTATACCAAGAGTTATTCCAATGAACTTGCTCACCATACCTTGTGCTTCCCCTTTCGCAATTACCTTGAAATGGAATATATCAGATCTATTTCCTCCTAAAAGATCCTAAAATATTTTGGATTGCATAATATATATTGAAACTGAAAGAAGTATTTTCAAAGGATTATGGGTGTCAGTTTTCAGTACGGTTTTGGTTGGGTTTAGTCCGCTTTGTATTAACAAGTTTGCTCATGTGACTCTTCTGTTAACTTTATTTTTAATTCCAAAAGAAAATATCTGAAGCTAAATTGTTTAAAGTTGAAGGTAAGTTGAGGCTTCTTTGATACACATAAGACAATGAGATGACTGACAGATGATTAGGATTGAAATAAGAGTAAGATATGCCGATAAAACTTGCTTAACTAAATTAAGCATTACAGGGTAAATGAAGGTCAATTTAGGAAAAGCAGCAGATTTTAATTGATATATATTCCAACTCCTCAGGTTGAAAACAGTTGATACAGTATTTGTAGAGCAATGATTCGAAATAAGGCCATGACAAATATTCCAGGGGTCTAGATAGTACATGGATCCAGCTCCAATAGATTTTACTGTAGTTCTTCAGGCTATATCTTTGTCAAATAAAGCAGCAAAAGAATAAAAAAATGGTTTTGTATTCTGCAGGCACTAAATTTATCAAAGAGGCGATAGTTGGTTGTCATTTTATGGAAGTACCTCTGCAAAGTTCCTCTGTACAGCAAAACCAGCATAAAAGCAACTCCTTGTAGCAGCCTGTAAACGTGTAATATAGGGGATTACAGTGATTTTCACCAAACTTATCCTAGCCTAACTGCACATATTGAGATTGAAGTAGTAGTGTTTTGTTCCAATTTTACTATTGTAGGCATGAGATAATGGGCGATGTTCTTCATAATTGAGGTAAAATTTGGAATTGAGAATGTGAAAGGAGATTGGGAAGGTATTAGACCTGAATGAGAGCAGCAGCAGAACGGCCAGCACCAGCAGCAGCACCGATGAAAACAAAATGTTGAGGGAAAAGGGGAGTGACAATCTCCATACCATAGGCTGCATTCTCAAGGAGATCAGAGAAGAGACGCCATCCCTTTGGGTTGACATCAAAATGACGGCCAAATTTGGAGAGAAGGATCTTGCTGAGGTAGCCTATCCCGTCCTTGAGAACCCAGTTGATTGCAGCTGCTGTTGGTATAGCACCTTTTCCTAATCCAACGGCATAAAGTAAAGCCTGCAAGTGGCATTATGAGGGTAGGGGGTAAAAGAAATGAGGGAACACAATACTTATTTTGTTGACTATGGAATCCAGGTGAAAATAGAATTGAAGTTGCATTGCATAAAGCATGAAGCAAGCATATGATACCTGGGTGGAGAGGACGGCACTGACTTGGCTGGCAATGCCCTGGAGGCCTCGCCAGAGAGAGTAGTCCATGTAGTCGGTGCTGACGCTGTGGGGGTATCCGTGGGGAAGCATGAGGCCGGAGAGAGTGCAGGTGCACCAGTCCCACCAGTAGGAGAGGTGGTCTTTCCCTTGTCCTTGGATGGCATTGTTGTTGTCTGTGGCAACAGAGAGAAAGCAGGCGTCATCATCATCGGTGAGGAGCAGCTTCTTGCGGGTGCCTCGACTAACCTCCCAGAGGACAAGGGAAGGGGGAAGGGAGAGGGCGAGGGCAGGGGCATGAAGGGCAAGGGCAACAGCAGCACCGCAAGGGAGAAGAAGAAAGAGAAGCAGACAATGAAAATGGGATTGGCCCCACTTGTAACAATCATCATCATTATTGTTATTGGAGTCCCCTTCCCCTTGGGAATTCCACGGCCCCCAACCACCACCACCACCATTATTATTGTTGTTGTTGTTGTTGCCGCTGCCACTGCCGCTGTTGCAGTGAATAGAGTCTCCTACTCCTATGCGGAGAGGAGAGGGAGAGGGAGAGAGAGAGATAGAGAGGCGGGGTTGAGGAAGAGGATGGTGTTTGAGGTTGAGATGGAGACGGAGACGGAGATGGCGATGGAGGTGAGGCGAGCAGAGGAGAAAGGAGGCGCAGCTGCTCATCTAATCTCCGAATCCAGAGGGTGAGGGACACCCAACCAAGTTACAGAAATAATAAATTAAACTAATTCTCTTCTCTTCTCTTCTCTTCTATTCTCTTCTCCACACTTACTCGCGCACGGCGGAGGTCGGAGGATTGAAATTTAGACAGCGATTCCCGGTCGGCTGTGCAAGTGTAAGTTGGGGTTTTGGGTTTTGGTATTCTGTACTGGTTGGTTCGTTCTACTGTGATTCTGTGAATCTGTGATGGATGGATTGATTGCTCATTACTCAGACTAGTCTACTCTGCTCTACTCTTCTATTACGCCTTATTCTTCTTTTTTTTTTTCCCAAATAATAATACGTACCACTCACAATTCATCAATATATAAATTGTTACATTTAGGGATAACAAATTATAATCTTGAGGGATTAGTTTGAGAAAATAAGAGAGTAAATTGTTGCATCAAGGGATTAGTTAATTCTATTAGGTGATCAGTTTGTGAACAGTTGTTTTAATAATGAATCGTTTACGAGTTATTTAGGGATCAATTTAAAAAGAAAGAGAGTAAATGGTTACATCAAGGCTCCGTTTGGATGGTGTGGGAATAAGAGGATTAAGGAAAGAAGTATTAAGAAGTATGAAACTTTGTGAAGAGTTTGTATTGTTTATAATAAATTTGGGAGTGATAAGAAGTTATTCCCTTATTCCTAAGCTCATCCAAACAGAACCCAAGAGACAAGAAATTATAAGTTTAAGGGATCAGATTGAAAATATTGGAGAATAAGTTATTACGTTAAGGATCAATTAATTTTATTAAGGGATCAATTAACTACATGATCAGTTAATTCGAGTAACATTTAGTTTATTCAATTGATTACTATAAGCGATCATTTAGTTAATAAGGGATTGTTTAGTTGCCTTTAGGAGAGTAGCTTGTTAATAAGGCCACATCAGCGTGGGGCTTGAAAGTGCATGTTCGTTTCCTTGAAAAGGAGTTCATCAATGTTTCTATGAGCATTGATATTAAATGAAAGATGGTAGTTAACAATTGAAATACACCTAAAGAATAAAATGATAGACGTAATCATTAATTTAGCGTGTTTACAAATAAGAACATAATTTTTAGGATTCGTAAATCATATAAAATATCAAAATCATGAGTATAAAACTTACAAATTGAAGAGCAGAAATTGTTAATCATTAGGCGGAAGCGTTAGTACCGATCTTCAATAGTTTTCCTTAGATATAATGATGGTCTTCTTTAGACGTTTTTTATTTCCTCAACTTAATATTCTGATTTTTCTTTAGTGGAGAAATGTGTGTAAAAATAAACACACCCTTTAGTAGAGATGGAAATGAACCATACTCTTTAGCAAAAAATTTTGAAGTATTTATAAGACTCTAAGGCAACCATTGGGATCAAATACAATTAATCTAGTCCATCAAAATTTCCATCAAATTTTGATGCACCCTTTAGTTAATTTTATTAAATGAACTTGGTTCACAATTAATGATATAGGCCACACATAAAAAATTCTAACATTCTCCCACTTGGCCTATATTGCATCATCGAAACACAAATTCAGAATTGGCCAACATTGTCTTAAACCTTGTTCAGTTAGAAATACCAATCTAAACTAATACAATCAAAATAACTATTATTGTTATTTGACCCCCATTAATTATAGCATTGGTATTTCTTTCCGACAAATGGTTAATATAATTTATTCGATCCACTTTAGTCAATTTGCTCAAACTAAACATAATGCGCAACATAAGAAATAAGCAAATTTCATAAATTCAAAGTCAAAGTCATAATAGAAGCTTCACATTATAACATAATACATAATTCAATACAACAAAATTATAATTAGCAACCAAATCTGTGCCGGCAAATATGGGTGGTAATACTTTAGTGAGAGAATTAGTTAACATAATTCTCAATTAATATGTTGTATTTGTATAGTCATATCTTTGACTTTGTATTTAACAACAAGATATTTAATGTGAATCCATTAGACATGTTACTTAATTTATTGTTATTAAAACACAAAATAGTAGTCGCGTTATTACAAAAATAAGATAAGTGACCTTACAATATGCCACAAATAATTCTGCTTGCATAGTGAAAGATGACATTATAAACTGCTTAGCATTCTTCCATAAAATTAATCATTATATATACAAGCACAGATAAATAACCTAATGTAAATTTCTTATTGACTAATAAAATATCAACCACGTACAAAATGAGAATGATAAATTACTCCCACTAATCCACGTATATAGGATGGTATATAGGATATGCGCTATTAATGTAACTCTGCCCGACATTAATCCTATGACCTGAGTAGTCAGTTATACATAAGAATTTATTCAAATTTAACAAATCCATTTCATCAAAGAAGCAAGTATTTGATTCCCGACATATGTGGCGAAATTTAAGGATACAACCCAACTACCTCGAGCCACAATTCATTTCCAGCATTTAATACGGTAGTCTTGCATTTATTTCAACCTGGCAGGAGAGGGCCCACCATTGTCGGTGGGGGGACGCCTATAAATAGGGGGATACCCCACAGACATCTTCATCTCAACAACTCCCATTTTCCTTTCTTCCTCCCAAGATCCTAAACGCTTTCTTTGAAGCTTGAACCAAGATGACAAAAAAAAAAAAAGAGGAAAAGAGGGTAAAGAACAGAGAGTATAGTAGAACAGCTGATAAGTTCGGGAGGGTATAGTAGAACAGCTGAGGTAAAACTCCTCCAGTTGTATACTAAACCTTCCCTATCGGCGGATAGCCTTGCTTGACTGTGTGGGTTTGGGCGGCAGAGTCAGGAGTCAATGAAAATAACAAAACTCAGCCGTTTCAAGCCCACATAAACGAAGACGACGGCGGTGACAGAGCTTCATCGCAAGCTTGGCCTCCAGTTCAGACGACCTCATCATATTCAAAGTAGGGGTCGTCCTCGAATCGTCGACAGCCAGCCTTCATCAGTAGATGGGGAATGTTCGGCGCGAGAGAGAGGGCAAGCTTATATCATGGGTTAACTCCCTTGGAGAGGAAGGAGCAAGATCGCCGCAGACACCTCATCAAAGGAGGTATCAACCTCGACGCCAATACATGGCGCGGCGATGCACACTTTCTACATAACCAAAGGAGCCCAATCCAACACAGCGTCGTCTTCAAGCGCGATGGTAAAAGAGAGTAGCTCTCCAGTCGAGCTCTCTCACGGGGAAAGAGGAGTCATAGAGACGAAAGAAAGACAACATCCCTTATGTACAATGACTCTCCGCCCTCCTTTTGGTTAGGAAAGAAAGACAACATCCCTTAGTATTGACAAGCATGTATTATTAAAGACATAGTGTACTTAGAAATTATGAGTTCAAAGCTGTTTATGCCTCATTTTATTTCAATTGTGCTTTGTCTGTGCTATGCTGTGCTCTAGTCGCACTCAACGTGCTAACGTCGTTGACTCTTTTAAATTTATCAAACATGCTCTGTTTCTGTATATTAACACATTAAGTTCGCCATACATTCCGCCGCAATCTTACTTACGAATCTTATCTTGCCCTGCGTACTAACATCTTTGATCCTATTATTTTCGTTTGATGATGTTTATATTCAATACCCTGATCTATCTTAGCAACACAAACTCGTCATGACAATAAATAGTAAGATAGTTACACAGTCCAAGACACAACAATAGAAAAGAGAAGGCATAATGAGATAAGTCTTTTAAAGGAAAATACTATGATTCAAAAGGTTTATGCCTACATCGCCACATACAACAATAGCAAGGAACAACAACAGGGAACAACAAAACACGGAACCAGATTTCAAGGCTCCCCATCCAGAGATCCCCCAGGAACATCACCACCTAAGGAGCCACCAGGGAGACTAAAATCACTCAGTTGGAGATCTGGGTGAAGCAAGTTATATTCCCTTGTCTCGTCCATCATCTGATCGAACTGTTCGGAAATATTCAGTGACCTCGCTCCTTCTGCATGACTCGGACCTTGTGAACGGTCAGGAGAAAGGCGAGCAAGATCTTCAGCCAATTAGGCGACGGGCCCAGCTCCCCCAAAGGTGTTTACCCCTGCAGACCTCTCCTCGTCAGACCCTTTCCCATCTTCGTCTTCGGCTTCAATCTCTTCCCTAGAGGGGCGCATTATGTCCGCAGGCCAGGCGGCACCAGAGCTCGACCAAGGGTAGCGAGGAGTCAAGAGAGGCTTCGTCACTTCCATACCTAGCTCTACTACCCGGTCACCTTCCTCGTCTCGACAGATAAGGTCGCCACTCTCTTCATCCCAGCGACATTGTGACAAGGCGACGTCGGGTTCAGGCGCAGGATCCATAATTCCAAACTCCTCTCGAGTGAAAGGATAATATTGGCGCAATTGGTCACACTTAAGCTTCAGCATATAGTGAAGACCCCCGCAGACAAGGCGAGTGGCCGCAGCTTGGGCGCCAGAGGATTGGAGAAAGGCTTGCAGGAAATCATGGGAAGAGCGAACTTCCCCTCTATCAGTGCGAATCTCTTCTCCCTTGGAGGTCGTAGGAAGAGATTTCAACCTCTCTATCTCGGTTTGCAGTTTAATGAGGCGAATAGAAGATTCTTGCAGCAGGGAAAAGGTCTGAACAACCTCAGAATGTAGCTGGGTCTTTTCAGATGTTAGCTGATCCTTTTCGGCTTTCACCCGAGATATCTCTTCATCGAGACCTGCCAACTCTTGGTCTTTCTTACGAAGCTCGCCCAGCAGTTCTTCGGATTTTCGCTCCAGAGTTTCGTTGGCTGATTTCAACCTCGCCAACTCAGCTAGCCGCTCTTTCTCTTGGCATGCTATCTTCTCGCATGTCTTCTTCCAATCGGCAATGGCCCCGTCTCGTTGAAGAATGAGATCCTTGGCTTTTTCCAGTTGTTTGTCGCGTTGCTCCAATGATATGCGCGCTGCAGACAGCTGGTTCTGAAGATCAACGTTGACACGGGAGGCGCGGCTGAGCGTCTCGGACATCAAATCTTTGTCTGCTTCAGCAGCCTGCGCACGAACCAACAAAGCATCTTGGGAGGCGGCAAATTTCTCAAATAACGCAGTCATCTCCGCCTTATCCTCATCGGAAGCTCGACCCGCGAACGAGAACTGCGACAAGTCCACCTTGAAGCCCCAATCCGGTTCTTGTTCCCCACGAAGCAAGCGAAGCTCTTTGTCGATCTCGGCATTCCTTTCTGCCAAAGAAGATAGAGACTTCATCCAAGCATTCCCAAAATTGCGAGAATGGTCATGGACACTCGCCTGAAGACATCCCAACTCCATCAATAGAGAGTGCATCCGCATGAACTTGTCCTCCATCGACAAACCAGCAAGCGAGTCACTAATTCGCGGACACAAATCCAAAGACACGCGATGAAGAGAAGCAGCAAGATGAGGCACCTGCACAATTAAGTATAATTAACGTCGCTCTCTCTAAAAAAACAAAAAAAAAGAGAGAGAGAGAAAAGAAGAAGAGAAAAACCTGAATTTTGGAAGGATCCGCGCTTACACCAGGGAGGCGCAGAGAAACTTTTTCATCTTCGTGAATTTTTCTAACGCGAGCTGAGCGCCAGGAATCATCTGGATTAGTTGGGCGACGCTGGGACGAGGAGGAAGGATGAGTTTGTGCAGATTTCACACCAGCAGGCACCTGCCCAGATGATTCGTCGGATGTCTTCCCAGGAGCAGCAAGCACCACCAATTCATCACCAACAGATGTTCTGGGGAAGTCTGAGGGAGTTGGCGAAGAACGTTTCGAGGAACCCTCTTCGCGCTTTCTCTTTTTAGGCGCTTTAGTTGCCGACTTCCCCTTTATCGGTACTTTTTCCGCTGGAGCCTTCCCATAGGGCTGCGCAGGTTTAGGATGCTTAGAAGTGCGCGAAGAAGCAGGCTTAGAACCCTTTGAGCCACCCCCCTTAGCAACCTTAAACATTGCAGAAGTCTTGGAGCTGGATGCAGAAACCTTCTTGGCAGGAAGAGTCTTTGCAACAGGAAGAGTTTTCGGGGTAGGAGACACGGCCGGTCGTGGCGACCCTTCCCCTTCCTCTTCAGGAGGAGGGGAGTAGTTAAGTTGCTGCAAAGGTATCTCCTCATTTGCGTTATCGTCAGGCTCGATGCATTCAGCAAAGGTGCGATCATCTGCTACGGGGCTCCACCCATCCCAACACAACCGGTAGCCCGCTTGAGAAGTCCTACCCAGATGGGATATTATGGCATACTCGTCTTCAGTAGGTTCCGGGAATTCCACCTTGGTGTATCCAGTGGAAGTCATGTTCCAATCCAAACAAATGCCCATCCCATCCATCAAGGTCCCTCGACAAAAGGCGAAGTTCTCCTCCCAGTTGCCCACTTTTCTGGGTTTATTGGCGAACAGACGGTGAACAGTTCTGATGGTGCAGAATTCGTAGTGACGACAAAACTTGAAGTAGTAACCAAACAGCCCCACCGTAGGGGTAATTTTAGTCTTAAGACCCAAGTTTGCAAAGTTCACCGTAAGCAGACGCTCAAAGGAGGTGATGCAGCACCAAGCGACGGGAAGAAGTTGACCTGGGAGAACTTTCACCATGTTGAGAAGCGCGCATTGGAACGGCGACAAGGGCAGGCGTATTCCCCACCACGCAGATTTGGCGAAAAACACTCTGCCCTTCGAAGTTTCAAAAGGACGATCCAATTTATCCGCTCCCTCCACATAAAATTCACTTTCCTCTGGATCATTGAAAACCAAACTCCTCTTGAACTTGGCTATTTTGGTATCGATCCAAGGGTTAGATTCGAAACTTCTGGACATTGGGAATTTATCCCTAATTTTCTTGGGGTCTGAACTCCTGAAAACCTTCTTAGGCATGGCGGAACTAAGCAACAAAGAAAATTTAAGCGAAATGACAGTAAGAAAAGGCGAGTAGGTTACGACAAGAACAAAAGTAATAGAAAGAAAAGCAAGAACGAGAAAAGGTTAGTGCTAATACCCAGTAGTCGCCGTCGTACGAAGATGGAAGGAAAAGGGGAAAAGAGGAGCAGCAACAGGGAGTTCACCGGAATGAAGGAAAGAAGAGAACAATCGCAAGGGCACAGAGAATGTACTGGGAATGGAGAGAGAAAGAGATGATGATTTTGAATCTATATAAAAGACACGTCTCCTCGGTTTTCTCACCTAAAAGGGAGTTTTACCCCTTTTCAAATTCCAACGAGAAGACAAATCGTTGCGACACGATCTCCCAAGAAACATAATAATGGGAAGATCTTGTAGAATCCCTATAGAAGATTATATGGTCCCCACCTTTCTTTATATATATTATTATATTCGCCAGATATCTCTTCCAGCATCGCACGAGGGCTCGACAATATCAACCAGCGATGTGCGACTGCGTTGGATGGACTCAGATACCAACTAACACCATCGTTGTGCGACTGCGTTGGATGGACACAGACACCAACTAACACCATCGTTGTGCGACTGCGTCGGATAGATTCAGATACCCATTAACACCCTCTAAGGGCTTGCAAACCACAATGACGGGGGAAAATTTAGTATTCTCTACAACTAACATCACTTGAGGG
The DNA here is from genome assembly GCA_028095005.1 of Rhynchospora pubera. Classification (NCBI taxonomy): domain Eukaryota; kingdom Viridiplantae; phylum Streptophyta; class Magnoliopsida; order Poales; family Cyperaceae; genus Rhynchospora; species Rhynchospora pubera. Next base: position 105,514,633 of record CM051459.1, read on the forward strand.
CTTGCAAATTATAGTAACCACGCAGAATTCAGTATTTTTTCCCTCTCAGAGAATTCGGTCGACAAGAAAACGTCGCTCGAGCGTCGCTTGAAGCTCAACGTCATTACCTAGAACTTGCTCCAAAGAACTTCTGATAGAATGCAAACATTTATCAGAAGTTCGAGGGCTAATGATACAGTCAGATCAGAATGTGGGCCTAATAGTTACGAAAAGCTTATTTGAGATCCCTTAGAGAAAGGAGCCCGCAAGTTGTTATGATTAAAGTGGATCCAAAACCGTTGCGTTGAGGATGGGGTCAAGGTCAGAAACCGTTAGAGAGAATTCCCTCCGGTGGGCCCTCTAGAGGAAACGGTTTCTGAGCACGGGTGTCCTTTCCATAACGGTCGCGGGATGTTCTGTGACCTTTGGGTGACAGCCACTAGGGAAGCCTCGACTCAACCTCGCACTCAACCTCGCACAAATGAATGCTGGCCATAAGTGAGAAAGGGAGATGCCGAGGTTGGGAGAGGTCACAGCGACCTTCGTGCCACAGCCGAGTAAAGAATATGAGGACACGAGGAGGCCACAAAAGATCCGATGCAATGCGGGACCACCAGACAACTATAAATAGAAACCCCCCTCCATGAGGAAAGGGGGTTAGATATTCTGTAAACAAAAAAAAAACTATGTACTAAACAAATTAGAATGAAATAAAATTGGAGATTCCTACTTGTGAGGTACGGCTGTCTGACGGTGTCCCTGTCATGTAAACACTATGCAACCAGGCCTTAGAGCGTGGGGGAAATTCAGGGATTGGTAAATACGGTACTATGTGTTGCTCCAAATTGCATCCTGTCTATTAGGGGGGTGGTGATGATTGAGACCTTGACTGACTAGAGACCCATGTAAATATACCCCCGTCCCTGTCCAGACACTAGTGCAGTCATGTAAAGCGTGGTCGGAAACGGTATAAGTCCCGCTATGATAACGGTTGCCTTACAATCAGACTATGTGTGTATGATGCATCATGTATGCTAAACTGAAATAAATTATTGCGTGGTATAATGACATGGTATGATGACCCAAATTGTGACCAAAATGATGACCAAATTATGCTGTAACGCATGACGGTTATAGCCGGTCTGAGTGTATGGTTGTTAACGTAGCTGCCCAGTCACGAAATCTGTACTTAGGCATGTATGGTTGTATGTACTGGAGGTGTCCCATGCATGTAACACTGGAATTGTCCAGTGGTGCCCTTTGGAGCTGACCAAAGGGCAGTCCAACTTGATTGACCAGCCCCAACAGATTAGTGACACCTAGCTGCTTAGTCATTAGGCAGGGGGAGATTGGTTTGCTGACACCTAGTCCCCACTCCTTTACCTCTTTCTCTGGCCCAATTGTGTGGACAATTATGCCCTTCTTGTTGCCAAATTCGTATCTGTTCTGTTCCTTACCAAAACAGGACATTAGAGCTTAGTTTTGAGGCATTAGACAGTGGAAAGTAGTGCTTGGGACATAGCTGGATAGTTGGGAAGGTAAAGAATAAGGTTGCATGCATGATTTTGGCCCTGGTTTACCCAAAACAGGTTGGAAAATTCATGATGGTGCATGAGTTGTGTATAGCGGCTGGTTTCCATGACTCAAATAGACCTTTGGGATGATGATTGTGATGCATTGCATAGTATTGTTGGTGCACCCTAACTGACCATGTGCTAATGAGCACCATAGGTCTGGCATTGGTTGGTAGACAAACCATGAAGCGGCGTGGCGAACACCCGCAAACCAGTCACGCAACAGTGTTTGGCTTGGCGCCTTTACCACGTAGTTGCATGAGTTATAGGCTGTTCTTGTGCATGACTGTGATATAGGTTTTGTTCAATTGAACCAGACCCTGAGCAAAGTGAATCGGTGGACTTGAGCGGTGAAGCGAGCGCTTCGCAGCAGTGAACGGCGGGTAAAGCGGTATAAGGTTTGAGGTGCGGATTTCACCTGGACCCTGACTCTTGTTGTTGTGCTAATCTTAAAGTATATTATACATGTTGCTTGTTGCCTTTGCATGACTTAGCATGTAGCTGCATGTATGAATTGCTATATTATATATATACATATGCTACATGACTGTGCATAGGATGGATTGTTATCTCATGACATGCATATTGAATGGTTTATAATATTGTGGCTGAATTGTGATATATGGTATGGCTGTGCTAATTGTGTGATGAATGGCATTTATATCTTTGGAAAGCGGCGTCATGAACCGTTGTTCTAAGGGCCGTGAGATAAGCGCTTATGTTCCGGGACTCATGACTATGAGGGGGTAAATGTTCTCAGCAATTGAGTACTATTTGATTGTATTGATGGAAAGGCAATGATATGGCTGATTGGTAACCAGCCTAGTATTGTGCATGGATAGGTGTCCAACAAGTGCCGATTTTTGTATAAATTGAATGACAGATTTCTTATGTTCTTTACTAGCCGGCCTTGCATTGCATAGCATGAATTGTTAACTGTTTCATGATTAGGCTTTGTGTACAATGCAAATTATGTTCTTATATATAAAACAGTGTGTATTTAGTTCCGCAACATGAGACTTCGGGTTCATGCGTGGCTGGAACTAAATACCGCACTGAGAAATGGTTTTCTTTCTCACCGTACCATGTTTTCATGGGTTCCAGGTTTTGACGGCGTGGGCTGAAGAGTTGGAGAAGTAAGCCATATACATTATGTAATGTTATGTTTTGTGTACTTGTGTGCTGTTGGTTGTTGATGGTGTAATTGTATGCTTGTGTGTGTAAACTCCAGTTGATAAGTTTACTTGACTGTTACTTTTGGGATTTGGGTTGGGGAAAAGTCTATAAACTGTGTGATTGATTGCCTTGATGGCTGGATACTCATACATACAAGAGAAACTCTGTCAAAATTTTGTTTTGCACAAGTACAAGCATAACCTCAGCTTAGTTTTTGAATTGTTTGCTTGCCAACTGTTGGGTACCTAGTATGATAAAACATGACATGTTAACCTGTGGGCCAGCAGTAAGCCTTGCGGGCGTGCGAAGCACGTGTCTGCGGCAGGAATCTGTCATGCCGCCGTTGCGGGTTGTGACACTACTCTTCTTTATCTAAACTCTTTGTTGAGATCTATGAGCTAGATGGTAGGTTATCACATTGCATTAGTATTTCACAACTGCACACTCAATGTTATTTATCACAAAGGAAACACAAAAAAGTGAATATAAATAAACACTAGTGGTTTTTGCGCGCGTTGCGCGAACTATTTTTTATAATTTCATATCAAACATCGATATTTTTTTAAAAATTATCAGCATGTTTTATCTAAAGTATCATCACATATGGTATTTTTAAAGGCAAACATAAAAGACTAAAATTTGAAATTGTTAATTGTTAATAAATTGGTACTCCATGCTATTATCATATTTCACGAACTAATTGTTTTTTTTTTGTTAAAGCTTATGCTATATGCTTTTAATTATTTTTTTGAGACGGTGCCAATAGTTGTCCATATAATATATAAATCCATAATTAAAATATCTTACATGATAAAATTCTCCATATATTTTAAATAAGTACACAAATTTAAATAGAGAAATAAATTTTTAAAAGATTCCAAACAATCAAAGAATGAAACTGTGCAGAAACATTCAATTTTATGAGGCTTAGAAAATAATCTAAAATATTTTATAGTTCTATAATTAGAAAATATTATATGACGGGATTACTCATATATCTATGAGCAAGCATATAAATTTTCACAGCGAAACAATTTTTTAAACTCTCCAAACAATTAGAAAACAAAACTATATTTTTTTCTCAAACTGTCATCTAAAATTTTATGATGGTGTTGCGCGACCTATGTACTAATAATAAAAGATTCGTCAAAATTTCATGCTAGATAAGATATCAAGTTTTGTTGGATACATGAGTTTGTAACAAAATTTTACATCTAATATTTTTTTTTATTTTTATAGTTTTACGGTAAGCATGTTTATAATATACAATCGTTATCATAGACATACTTTTAAAAATATTTAGTGATAACAATATTTCACTTAGGCCAACCGCGAACGTGGGTGAGTGAGTGCAGCACCCCAAATATTTCCTTAAAATATTTTCTTAATATAGAATTCCCAGGCCCAAATGCTCCACCTAGGCCAACGTGGGCGAGTGACTGTGCAGTACGCCAGTACCCCAACATGGGTAAGATAATAATATTTCTTTAAAATATTTTTAACTCTTACCTTTCCGCGTGCGTGAGCGCAGTACTCATGTGCATGCTAAAAATAGATTGAAATTTCGTAAAAAAAAGAAAAAATAGATTTTTTTTTTTTGAGGATCTGCCCGTAGGCGCAAATTTCATTAACTTAGAAATTCCAAGTACAACACAATCAGCCTGCCAAAAGCAACGACTGAAGAAATAAAATACTACCCCAGAAAAATAAACTACCTAACAAGGAAATTTAAAAGCAAGGGAAATAAAAAATAAAAAAGGCAAAGCCCTACAACAAAGTAGTTACCAGTAGACTAAACTAAGTAGCGAAACAGAAAAAATAAAATGGGGTAGAAAAATACAATAACAAAGTGTCAGGTAATCTCAAAGTAATTCTTGTCAATCTCGAGCCCAATACCCATCTCTAGTAACAAATCGCAGTTGAGAGCAGTTCCATCAATTGTCTGAGTCACTCTTCTTGCATGATTTGCCAGTATGTGAGGTGGCTTGACAGCATCCCTTCTTACGTATCTCACTTGAATAATGTTTGCATTGTTCTTATACAAGTTAATTAACTCTTGTACAACCGGCATCGCTCTCCAAGATGGTATATTCTCTGAATTGAACTCATTGACCGCTACGACCAGATTCTGACAGTCTGACAAAATATCAACCTTCTTATCCCCGTTCACTTGTAACTTTTGTATTACCAGTTTGAATCCATGAAGCATCGCCAATGCTTCAGCATGAAAAGGATCGTGTGCCTCACTGCACTTAAAGCCCCATTGATTGACAGTTCCATATTCATAGAGGATATAGGCTATACCTGTTTTCCCTGCCTGCTGCCACGATGCATCAACCATCAGCTGCCAATCTTCCTTTTGTACCTCATACCCCGGCATCTTTGAATGCTGCGGTAGAAGCTGGCTTTGTTGTCCCTCTAGAACCCCCTCCTTCATCCAATTACTGACCGCCCATAAAATTTTTCTTGTATCAAATTGTTTATGCTTCATTATAACCTCATTCCTTCCTTTCCACAATTCCCATAAGGTGTAACAATATGATTTGATCCCATCTTCATCTAGCAAGGAAACTGTTTGTGTAAAAGCCTGAATGATGTCCAAAGATTGATCATGGGTTCTGAGACCAAGTCTTCCTTCAAACCATACTCTTCTTGACCCAGGACAGAAGAAGAAACAATGTGATTCATACTCATTCTCTTGGCCACATCTCTGACAGAGAGGAGAGATAGCTATGATTCGGCTATGTAAGTTGCTTGCAAGTGGCAGAGCTTTGGATAACATTCTCCAGAGGAACAACTTTACCTTGGGGGCAAGGAATTTCCATCGGTTAATCATAACCCACAGTGCTCCAATATTACTCGGTAATTGCTGATATGCTGGCAACAGCAACTGATTATAACCCTCCTTAACCGAGTATTTCCCGGTTCTTGATCTGTGCCATATTAGTCTGTCTTCAACTTCACTTGTTGGGTCTGGAGGTTTGATCTGTGTCTGAATTGTTGCCGCTATCTCATTTCCAAACAATCTATGCAGCTCCTCAACATTCCATAGCCCAGTAACCGGATATATCAGGTCTGCCACTTTCTTTTCTGTTTCCCGTGGGTTGTAAGTCTGTTGCACGTCCCAATTTGGGAACCAAGGTTGAGACAAAGCTTGTATACATCTCCCTTTATTAACTTCCCACCTGACATCACCTTTTAAGTAATGCCTCACCTTAACCACCTTCCTCCATAAGGAACTAGCACCATTTGTATTTTTTGCTTTTCAAAAATCGATTTTTGGATAGTATTTTGCCTGACATACCCGCACCCAGGGTTTATCTCCTTGCCTCATCATTTCCCACGCATTTTTCAAAAAAAGTGCATCTCCAAACAATGACAGGTCCTTGACTCCGAGCCCTCCCTCTTCAATCGGTCTACACACTGACTTCCAAGAAACAAAAGCCATGTATCTTGCTTTATCAATTTTTCCCCAGAAAAACTTTGCAATTAGACTGGACATCTTATTTAGCGCACCCCTTGGTAACCTCTCTGTAGACATGTAGTAAACTGGCAGAGAGGTTAAAACTGATTTTATTAGTACCAAACGGCCAGCATGCGATAGCATGGAGCATTTCCAGCCAGCAAATTTTTCCCCCAATCTATCAGTCAGCATATTTGCTGTTCTTTTTGCTCCTCCCTTGGCCATCACAAACGCCCCCAGATACTTCTCATCTTTGCTCGCCACCTGCGCTTGAAACTCTGCTATGATCATCTCTCTCATATCCTCCTGACATGCTTTAGTGAACCACAGTTTAGACTTTTCCGGATTTATCTCAAGGCCAGCTGCACCCCCAAAAAACTTAAGGATCTGTTTTAGATTCTGAATCTCTCTCATATCTGCTGTTCCAAGAATGATCAGATCGTCTGCATACATTATGTGCGTTAAGCATGGCGCTGTTGCAGCTAACCTTAGGCCTTTCAGCACCCTATTCTGCATTGAGACTTGGAAAATTCTGGAGAGAATCTTCATTGCCAAAATGAAAATGTATGGAGACATCGGGCATCCCTGCCTAAGTCCACGAGTTGGCTTGATAAATCCATCCCCTGATCCATTTATGAGAATTTTGATTCTTGTATTACTATAGGCCGAGATAAGCATGGTTATGAGATGTTCAGGAAAATTAACATGCCGACAGGCTTGGATTATGAAATTCCATTCCAGTTTGTCAAAAGCTTTAGCAATATCGGCCTTTAACATGAACCCTTGCTGCTTGAAAGTTTTTTGGTTGAAAGAGTTAATGACTTCTTTAACCAGTAGAACGTTGTCAGAGATATTCCTTCCTTGCAAAAGGCAACCTGCTCTTTTGAAACTAAGTAGTTCATATGCGGCCTTAAACGAGCTGCCCAGATCTTCATTATCAGCCGGTATGTGACATTCCCCAAGCTAATAGGTCGATATTCTTTTGGTGTTTCTGGTTCCGACCCTTTTGGGATCAAAACAATATTACATTTTGACCATTCTTGAGGTATCTGACCCGTATGGAAAATCCTCCGTATTTCTGTCACCAAATCTAACCCAATCACATCCCAATTTTGTTGTAAGAAGCGCGTTGTCACGCCATCCGGACCCGGACTTTTGTCAGGGCCCATGTGAAACAAGGCGCGTTTGACTTCATAGTAATCAGGTAAGGCCAACAATGATCTATGTGTTTCATTTTGTAGTTTTCTGCCCGGGCAACTTTGAAGGATGTGAAAGGTATTTTGTATGTCCAATTGTGTATCCACGGCTGGTGTAAGTTGAAGATTTGGAGAATAAAGATTTTTGAAGTATGATATGAACTCAAACCTTATCTTCTTCTCATCTCCTGTGAGGTTGCCATCTTTATCCCTGACCATTGTTATCAACTTTCTTCTTCTCCTATTTGTTGCTGTTGTGTGAAAGAAAGAAGTATTACGGTCTCCCCATAAATTCCACTGCAACCTAGATCGCTGCCTCCAGTACATCTCCTGTTGATCTTGGGTTTCTTCATATTGGGCTATGAGTCTAGCTTCAAGAGCATGGTCACGGCTTGAAGGATGCTGGAGTTGAGTGTTAATAATCTGTTTCTGAATGTACTCAAGTTTCTTTTTTGGGGTGTGTAACTTTGAAGCCCACGCACGGACATTCCCTCTCATTTTCTGCCATCTATCTTGCCAATTTCGGCTTGGATCTTTACTCCAGTGGTCAGCCCATGATTCCTTAAAACCCGATTGACTGAACCACCAATGCTCAAATCTGAAATCTCTGTTGACAGCAGGGAGTGGCTTTAATCTCAAGAGAATAGGGCAGTGATCACTGTGTATCAAAGGGAGATGGTTTACATAAGCATTTGGATAGTTTTGTAGCCATTGGGGTGTTGCAAGAGCTCGATCAAGCCTTTGGTAGATAGCCTCAGACACATTTCGCTTATTTGTCCACGTGAAAGCTGGACCTTTGTAACCCAAGTCCACCAAACCGGCTTCAAAGATGAACTTTTTAAATCTTTCACCGTCTGCAGTTAGCCTATTTCTTCCACCATACTTCTCCTCTATACTCACAATCTCATTAAAATCTCCTATCAAGCACACAGATCCATGGATATTAACAAACTGTTTCAGAATTTCCCAAAGCAGCAGATTCTCATTATGTTCTGGGTCTCCATATACCCCCACTAGCACCCATGGTGGTTTGTCTTTCGGGCATATCCGTGCACAAATGTAACTGAGGGAGGTGTTGAGGATCTGCACATTGGTGACACTATCCCAAATCAAGCATAGACCCCCTGAAATACCCCTAGCTGGTTGTGCATGAAAATTATGTTGTGGCAAATCCTTCATGAAGCAGTTAACTCTACGCATTGATGCTTTTGTTTCAGATAAAAAAGCAACATTGGACCTAGTTGCTAGAAGTGCATCCTGTAAAAATTTCAACTTCCGTGGCCCGCCCAAACCACGGAAGTTCCACGACAGTACATTCATTGTGCACCTGGAGACGAGTTTGGGTTCGTCTCCCTGGCCCGCTTGTAGTTTAAATGGCTGCCTTCTTCGCCTTGGTCTGTAATGATGATGCTTAAGGAGGAATTGAGCTCATTTGATCTTTTGAGTTGTTTGTGCTTTTTGGCTGTTGAGGTTTCTGGCTGATTGGTTTTGGTAGCAAGCTCACTCTGTTGTGCAAGGGTGTTGAGGTTATCATGTGGTGTGTTTAGTGTGTTCCTCTCTCTTTCATCACCAAGAACATACAGTCTATTGTTTATCCACAAACCCACTCTTGCCTCAGGTATCGGCTGATCTAATTTTCCTTGCTGTTTTAGCCTAACAGCTCTATTTCTAACAGGGCATGTAGCAGCATCATGGCCAATCATGGCACAAAATAAACAAAGCAAGCTTACCCCATCATAAACAACCTTAATCTCAACTTTGCCTTTCTCAGGATGGTCAAACGATACCCTATCAACAAGTTTTTCCTCCATGTTTACTTGTAAGGTCTGTTTATAAACTTTCTGCCTAGCATAAAAATTACCTTGCAACGGTGAAACCGGAGTCCCCACTTGCTTCATGAGATCTCTAATTCCCTCAATTGTTACTGTCTCAGGTGGAACACCATGTAGCTCAACAGCACAGTTCATGTGTTTCACTTCTGGATTTGTGTTATCTTCTGGTCCATAAGCATGCCTAGTGACAATCATGTCCCCTCTAAAATTCCACAGGCCTTTGCTTAAAACCCTGAACATGTCTTTCTCATTTTCAAATTCAATGACAAAAGTGTTATCTCCAAGTGCTTCAAAGACCGTGGCTGGGTGAGTTTTCCAAACTCCTGCCATGACTTGAGAAAAAGGTTCTTCTTGAATCACCTTGTTTGAGACCACCTTAGCAATAACACATCGATTCCAAACCCTCTTCTTTATGGTGTGTTGTGGCAGTTGAACAGTACGCGCAGCATAACTCTCACTCGAACTCAACGCCGCAAATTGGGCGATAAATTCTTCATCAGATTGTTCTAGACTCATGTTGAAATTTGATAGTTTAGGAGGTTTTTGCTGACAAGAGTTTTGGTTTGGATGAGGGCCGAGAATGGAGGTTGGTCCAGTTTTTGTGTGTAGGAAATTAATTCCTTGCAGGCCTAGGTCATTAATGGTTGGGCAGGAAATTGAATTTTGGGTAAGACTTTCGCTATCATTAATTCGGCCTTTTTTGTAATAAATCGGTTTCTTACTGTATTGTGTAGGGTTCTCTCTTTGGGCTTCTGGCAAGTATTCACCGGGATCTTCTATGGGCAAGTAGTAGGACTTTGGAGGTTTATGTTGGGGAATGATTGGTGTAATCCGGTCTCCTGAGGCATAAGAGTTACTGAGGATCCTCCCAGACGACTGTGCATTTATTGGTTCTGGTTCCTGTAGTTGGGTTTTAGCAGCTTTTGTATTGGTCCCAACTGTGTTCTCTTTAATGAAAGCTTGGCTTTTTTCAAACAAATTGGAAGGAACAGACCTCTCAAGAATTGGCGGAGGTAGTTTCTGTAAATGTTGAGCCAGCTGGCAGTCATTAACGGGTACAGAAATTAGGAACTGGCCTATAGTTAGCGTGACAAAAAGTGGAATTCGGATTTGGCTTATATTAGTGAAAGGGCTCTGACTGTTGACCAGAGGCAGATGCTTTAGTAGGTAACTAGTTGGGCACAATTTGGGGTTGGCTTCACTGTGCTTAACTTCTTGGTGAAAATTGACATTAATCAGCTCCCTGTTCGAGGCAATAGGGTGTGGTTCGAGGGAACTACTAACTAGGCACTCTGTAGGAGTCGGTAAGGAGGAGAAGAACTTTACTGCATCAGGTGAACTTTTAGGTGATAATTTCCGAAAAAGGTAAAAATCACCTGCCGGGGAGGAATGTGCTATCAAGGATGCAGGGACAGCGGCCATTAAGCTTGTCTCAGGTGAGAGAGGATGTAACATAGAGAGAAGGTATGGTAGATAAGCTTATTTAAAAAGGAACGAGTAAGGTAGAGAGAGAATTTCAGCAATAAAGAAGGGGCAAATTAATGGCAACCTCATAAATAAGAAGTTAAAGGGGGAGTGGGTTGAGAAAGATGAATTTAAAAGGGGAGTAGCGAATTAATGGCAGCACATTCTGATTTGGAGAGGAAAAGGGAGTTAATTGAAGTAGAGATGGTTAGACTGACATTAAAAGATAGAATTGGAGCAAGAAAAAACTCCTCTTCCTTCCCTTCCTCACGATTCCTTTCTTCTGAGAGGAGCCTTCCATGTTGTTTATCTCAATATCTTCTTTCTCCCTCAGTCTTCTCCGTTGAAAAAATAGATTCAAAAGACTGGACATACCCATGTGAGTGAAGTCCGTAAAAGACGGGGCAACAGAGACACGCGGCACGCAGAGAAAGGCGCAACAGAATTGGACATCAGATCCTCTATGACCATCCTAACTTATTTGTTTTTGAATACGCAGTCATACACTGAACAGCTGCAACAATCGATCCGGTCCATAACACTGTCTGACTATTTGTCAACAGTTCTTTGGGATCCGGATCTAATTCTGTACAATAATATATATTTTGATTGATTTTGATTGATGATTTTGACTATAGTCATGAGACTTGTTTAAAAGATGAATTTGGGATGAAATCAGGACACGGAGGACGAGATGCTGGAAGAGACAGAAGATGAATACCTCAACAGATGCGCAGCTGCAGCTCAGGATTTTGTTGACTTCCTTGATGAAGAGGATGTAGATGATGACGAGTACTTTCATAGGCTTATGTGACAATTTCTATGTTTGTCATATTTATTGGTTGGTTAATTTATAGTTTAGTTATCTTAGCATGGTTCTGGTGCTGATGTTGTTTCTTAAAAAAAAAAGCATCTCACCCTACACTTGCAGAACTGAATTGTCTTTATAACGAATAGTTAATTATGGTTGAAAATGAAACTCAAATATAAGAAACGACTTGCGGATTTCGTACATTAATATTCATAGTAACGTAAAGTTGTTGGTGAGGAAGTGAGAAAAGAAAATGGGACTAAGAAAGCAAGTTACGTGCATCGTGCAATGAACTTGGAAGATTGCTAAAGAACCGAAATTTTAAAAAATAGTATTAAATTAATATAATATATTAAAAATAATATCAATATAATAAGTTTAATATAAATAGTATCACGAGATCGGAATCCTGGATTCCGAACGTTAGATCGGAATCTAGGATTCCGATCTAAGCTTTGATCGGATTCTGAGTTTCCGATCTAAGCTTAGATCGGAATCCGAGATTCCGATCTAATCTTTTTAATTTTTTATATATTATTTATTTAATTATTAATTAGTTAAATAATTAGAAAAATAGATAATATATTGTAAAAATATTGAAAAAATATGGAAAAAAATCAGAAATAATTAAACTAAATTTTATATGTAATTTAGTATTTTTTGGGAAAATTAAAATTTTTTTCCTTTTATTAGTTTATTAATTAGTTAATTAATTAGAAAAATAAATAATATATTCTAAAAATATTGGAAAAATATAAAAAATCAGGAATAATTTTAAAAAAATTATATGTAATTTAGTATTTTTTTTTTGGAAAATTAAATTTATTTTCCTTTTAATTAATTTATTTAATTAAAAAATGAATAATTAAGTATAAATTTTTAATTAATTTAAACAACCATTTGATATGCGTCCCGGATGTCGTCCTCTGTATATATTATTTTCATATTATATATTAAACAATCATATCGAGTCTCATGATCAAGGAAGCACTTTCTGGATTGCGTTAGAAAGGAATCACACGAGATTGATGTTTTACTGAGACGGAGAAGAAAGACTAAATTCACTTGATTTACTGCATTTCTCTTTTTAATGATTAATTTATGATTTTAAAAACATTTTTAGTAGTTTAGAGTGGTTTTTAGGTTTGCAAACTTTCAAAGTGGATTTTGGAGGTCCAGAGAGCGTTTTTTGGCCTCGAAAATGGTCGTTACGGGGTTTCACCCCGATAAAATGCGTAGATCTCGTCGCCAGCTTTCCGGAATGTCCTCGATCGCCCCAATCGGACCTTCCTATCAAAAGTTAAGCTTGTTTAAAGTTTTAAGCCTGCAAATGCAGAAAGAATTAATAAAACTTTGAACATTCTGAAAGAATTATGCCTTTGTATTAGGGTTTACCACAAACCCGGCGGTTCAGACCAGACCCGGACCCGACCCGTCCCTTTTCCCGACCCGACCCAAACCGTGGATGAACCGAGAGGGGTGGTCCGGGTCGGGTTTATCACGGGTATGGGCCGCTATTTTAGCATAAATCCGTCCTCAACCCGTCCCGTCTTAACCCGTGGACCGACCTGGACCGGACCTTGAACCCGTCCTAAACCCGCTTAAACTCGTTTAAACCCAAAATAAAAAAAAAACAACCCGCGTACCTACTGGTCTGGCTTTCCTCTTCCACGCCCAATCCCTTCTCGACACGTGTCATACCAACCTATTGTTTTTTTTTTTGCGCTGAAACGCTACACGCGCCCCACGCAGCACGCCTGTCGCAGCCCCAATCTCCTCTCGACACACACCCCTACTCGCCTACACGCGTCAGAGCACTCGACGCAGCCCCAATCTCCTCTCGACACGCGACCCTCTGTGTCAGGGCTGATTAAATGCAACGGCCAATTTTTTCCCCCAGCTCCTATGGCTTCGACACGTGTAAAAAAAAGTAACAGCTAAAAATTAAATACGGCTTAAAGTAAAAAGTAACGGTTAGAAATCCAACGGTTATTTCACAAGTTTTTTTAAAAATAGTATTACAATATTTATAACTCTATAAATACCCCTCTATATCATCTCATTTCCACACCAATTCAACAGCAATCTCTCACTCTCTCACTCTCATATTTCCATAGCAAACATTCTCTCAATCCTATTTCCATAATTCCATTTTCATAATTCCATAATCTTATTTATATTTATATCCATAGTAGTTTTCCAATATTATTTTTGTAATTTCGTATTTAGTTAAATTCCAATCTTATCATCCAAAATTCCAAAAAAAAAATGTCATCTCCACCTCCTAATTTTTTAATTTTATTAGACTTAATATATTTTAATTAATTTTTATAACTTATATTTTATAATCTTTTGTCATGCAATTTTGAAAACCATCGACAATAAAAAAACATTAAAAATTACAAATTAAATTTTAAATAAAAAAACTAAAATGGACTACAAAATTATACTTAATTATTTGAACTATAAATGTAATATATTTTAGCGAATTTATATTAATTTATTTTACAAATTTTTGATATTGAAACAATGAAAAAAGATAAAATAAAAATCTGGAAAAACCCACTTGGACCGGACCGGACCGGACCCGGCCCGACCCGCCTTTACCCGTCCGGTTCACATAGGTCCGGGTCTACCAAGGGTTTGGGTCGACGTTTGAAAGGTGGCCCGTGCTAACCCGTCCCGTTTGGACCCGTGAACCCGTGAACCCATGGCCCGTGATAACCCGTGGACCGTGGGGGTTTGGACCAGACCGGACCGGACCGGACCGTTTGGTAAACCCTACTTTGTATCCCTGCAAATTCTGAAAATTTATAATCCTTTTTAAATGGTACAATTCATTTAATTAAATAAGTTATAAAAATTTTTATTTTAATTAAATAATTTATAAAAAATTATATTTTAATTAAATAAATTAATTAAAATAAAAATAAATTTAATTTCCCCAAAAAATACTAAATTACATATAAAATTTAATTTAATTATTCCTGATTTTTTTCATATTTTTTCAATATTTTTACAATATATTATCTATTTTTCTAATTATATAACTAATTAATAAATTAAATAAATAAATAAATAATATATAAAAAAATTAAAAAGCTTAGATTGGAATCTCGGATTCCGATCTAAGCTTAGATCCGAATCTCGGATTCCGATCTAAGCTTAGATCGGAAACTCAGAATCCGATCAAAGTTTAGATCGGAATTCTGGATTCCGATCTAACGTTCGGAATCCAGGATTCCGATCTCGTGATACTATTTATATTAAACTTATTATATTGATATTATTTTTAATATATTATATTAATTTAATACTATTTTAAAAATTTTCGGGCTAAAGAATTAGGGCAGGTCAGACATGAGGCCCAGAGAAGGGCAGGCCAGGCCAGCCCAACCGAACAACATTTTGTTTGGTCTCGTGTTGGTTTTGTCTTTCGTCTCGTTTGCTCGTCTCGACTCCGCCGAGGAGGCAGGGAAGAGTTATATATGTGGACGTGGAAGGCACTGAATCAGCGTGAAGACGGATCGCTGCGCCCCTCGGCCTTCCGGCGCGGCGTCGTCTCCAGTCGAGCCTCCTCGCTGCAGCTCTCCAACGCCAAGGAATTCATCTCGCTCCACCGGGGGGCCATCAACTCGCTCGAGATTGACTCCACCGAGGGAGAGGGAAGGTATCTTCTCTCCGCTGCATCCGACGGCACCGTTGCTGTCTTTGACACGCACCGCCCCACTTCCTCTTCCTCTTCCTCTTCCACCTCAATTGCCCAGCACCACCCCCTCTTCCACCTCCCCCGCGCTCACAAATTCGCCATCTCCCGTGCCCTCTGGTACCCCGTCGACACCGGCCTCTTCATCACTGCCTCCTTCGATCACTATGTCAAGCTCTGGGATACCAACTCCACCCAAGTACTCTACTCTTCTAATCCTCTACCCTTCTCTCATTTCCTTCCCTCATGGCCTACTCATATTGTAGGTTGTCCTCGACTACAAATTGCCTGCCAAGGTTTATGGCATCGCCATGTCCTCCATCGCCACATCCCACTCCCTCATTGCTACTGCCACCGCTGATGTCCAAGTCCGCTTGTGCGATCTTGCATCCGGCGCCTTCGCTCATACCTTGTCCGGTCATCGAGATGGAGTCATGTCCCTTGAGTGGTCTTCTTCTACTGAATTCGTTTTGATCACAGGCGGATGCGATGGCGCTATTCGTTTCTGGGATATCAGGCGTCCTGGTACCTTTCTTCTTCTTGATCAGTCTCTCTCCCAGCTCGGAACCCGCCCTCCTTTGCTTCCCACTCCCACCCCTTCCAACAATGTATCTCTCTTCAACCCCTTTACAACACTTCTCTTACTTCACTTATCTCACTGTTATTATTTCGTATTTAACTAGGAATCCACAAGCCTTCCAGCATCGTCAAAATCATCCTCTTCTACTCCCATCTTGCCTGCCCAGAAAAGAAGATCTCACAAAAAAATTCAACTTAAACCTCCTACTCAGAGCTCCCATCCAGGGATGGCTTCAAGCCAAAACCGTGCAACTGCTCATTATGGTGCTGTAAACGGACTCCGTGCAACTGCAGATGGATTCTATCTCCTAAGCTCAGGTAAACTTTATTTTACATGTTTAGTGCTGTCTGTGTTTCTTTCATTAAAATTTTACTTTTTTAAGTAACATTGCATTACAGGATCAGATTCACGTTTGAGGTTGTGGGACATTGAATCTGGCCGAAATACATTAGTCAACTACGAAGCTATGAGTATTCAGACCAGCAAACCTATACAGCTGGCTGTTACTCCTGATTCATCCCTTGTGTTTGTTCCATGCCTGGCTAGTCTTAAGGTGTGCACATGTTTTCTTATTCTCTGTTTCCAAGTTTTGCTTTATGTTGCCTTGTCTCTTTCTCTGTTTCTCGTTTTTTGTGTCTTCAATTTGTTAGTATAATATAACCTACTCAAAATATTCTGTAGGCGTATGATTTGTGGTCTGGGACAACCATTAACACATATCGGGGCCACTATGAATCAGTGAACTGCTGCTTCTTTAATGCACAGGATCAGGTAGAGGGTTTTTGTTAGCATTTCTTTTCTGGCTAAATGAAATTTTTATTCAACAAAGGTTGTATATGCAGTGTTTCTTGTTGTAATAATCAACTAAGCTGAATGATAGGAACTTTACACTGGAAGCAATGATCGGCAAATTTTGGTGTGGTCCCCATCTATTCCTGCTGCTACACAAATAGTATATCTATATATACTTGGAATTCCTTGTAAAGATTTTCTTTCTAAAATAACAGTATATACTCTATACTGTATATAGTTGATCAACATGTCAACTTCTAATTTTGTAGGAAGAGGCTGACAGCAAAGGAGGCATCACCTCAATTGATCAGGATAATTGGAGTGACTGAACTAACTAGTTTGATGATACTCTTGTCAACCAAGTCTTTTCTTTGTTGGATTAGTTCTTACATAAACATATAGAGAGAGGGAGAATTGTATCTATCTGCTGCTTGTTAGACGTTTCCTGCATTCCAACCCGATCATTGGATTTGCGTCTGGAACTTTTAGTTATAGTTGGTACATGTTTTCGTTATGTTGCTTAATTGTAATTAATATTAATATATTATTTCCTTCTTAAATTAGAGCTCATGTCATGCTCATGTTGTGTTTCTTTTATGTTGAACAATTGAGGTCCACTATACAAAGTGCATTCCATCTCAAACCCTGTAGATTTTTTTGGTGAAGCTCTCAAACAGGGCAAGCAGTATGCGTTGTGAAGTTTCTACTGAATTCTTATTGCAGTGTCAAATCAGAAACTGCAAAACATTTTCTGCTGTTTGTGCCAATGTGACAAAAGAGCTATGGACGAAAATTTCAGTAAGTAGTTAATGATTTCAACGATGTATAGCTTTTTAGTGTATTCAGCTTAACGGTTCCTACCATTACCAACAGAATAGTATCTCAAGGCATGTGAAATTGAAAGGAAATACGCCTTGGATATTATCAATTCAGTTTCCTTCTATAAGATGCTACCAATGCATTGGAAAATGGTAGCAAGGTATTAAAAATATGGAAACAAAAAAAAATTAAATAAATAAAAATAAGAAGATAGAGAAACAAGAAAGGTTGTAAGAACTAATTAGGCGGCAGGTGGATGGACAAATAAAAGTGCTGAAATAACACCGAGATGGTTCCTACAGTTTCTCTTGGTTCATGTTGTCCTCTTTGCGCCTTTATTCCTCTAGCTCTGTAATTTCGTCATTGAAATCCTCATTGATGCCGCTCTTCCCTTCTGATGCTGTCTCATAGCCCCTGCGACGAGATATATTTTATTTGTTAAGATAATAAATAAGCTATGAAATTATGAAAAATAAGGTACCTTAGTAAGGATTAAGAAACCACAGGTCAAAAGGCTACATTACCCTGATTCCAGTGTATCTGTATATGCTGACTCTACTTGTTCTTTCTGAATGCCGTCGTTGTAAACCCACTTGCTTTCTATGTGTTGAACCTTCTCTCCATCTTCACTGAAAATTCTCAATTTATTAACAAACTCGCTTGGCATTTCAAACAGGTGGAGCTCTTTAACATTCAAAAGCTTCTCTATGCCCAGGGGAATCCTTTCAAGGTGGGGACAACTGCTTATAATCATCTTGGTAAGCTGTGACATCGCTTCACGAATCTCCACCTTTACTAAGTTGTCAAATTGATCAATGTCTAGTACCTTGAGGCGTGTAAATCCGCCTTGGCACAACAATATCTTCACGTTGAAGGCACGGATGAGTGATAGATCTACCAGGTTTGGTAGATTCTTGAGGTTGTCAATAGATTCGTGTGGTAATTGTGACCCACTCAGCCGCAATCTGGCAAGGTTGCTAAGGCTGGAGAACCAATCAGGCAACCCTCCTTTTAGCCCTCCTCTTAGGTATAACCGTTGGAGTCTTCGTGGAGCGCCTTGATCGAGTTGAAGTTTCTTTATGTCGAGAAGTTCGTTCTCCTTTAATGTAATTGACACAGAGGAGATGTTTTCCATTTGATTAAGTGCTCTAAAAAGGTTTTTCCCATCTTTTTCCATCAGATCCATAACTCCCAGCCGTCTTAGCTGGTGGAGATTGGCTAGATCTTTAATAATGTCGCCATCATTGTCGGTGACAACAACTGAGAGTGTATATAGTTTGTTCAGCTGGCCAATTCCTTCAGGTGCTTTCACCCCAAAAACTTTGTCGGGGCGGCGAGGATCATGTGTATATCTTAATGTGTCATAACGGTATGCCAGGAGATGATGAAGATTTTTCAGCTTCAAAATCTCCTTGGGTAATGTTTCGACAAATGTCCCTTTAAGATTTAATGTTTTCAAGTTTCTAAGATTTCCTATGGAAGTAGGAATCTCGTTAACTTTAGTGTTCTGGAGGTTAAGATATCTTAGATGAGTACACTTTAATATTTCTTTTGGGAAGTTTCCAATTGGCACATTTTCTAAACTCAAGACCCATAGTGATCTTATGGTAGATAAGATACTAGGCAGGATAAGTGTATCCTTTGTGAAAATAAACAATGCACGGAGCTGAGATAGGTTTATTTTGGACGGGATCACTTCTGATGTATCGGAAACAGACAGACGACGGACCCTCTTGTATGTCCGAGGCTGATGGCTCATAGAACTTGTACCAAAATTGGACTCTTCTGCTTTGATTCTCAGGACCCCATGCATCAAATCATGGACCTTATAGCTCTTTATCCCCTCCCTAGCATGCTCGTAATAATCCCCCTCTGCTGCTTGAATAATGTTACGCTCGACCAGGTTGGACAAGTATTTTTTTGCCGCTTCCTCTGTTTGTGAAAATCCTTCAGCACACCATAAGCGGATCAAGTTATTTTCTGTGACAGCATAGCTCCTTGGGAAGGAGCAGAAATAGAGTAAGCAACTCTTTTCGTTCTCATCGTCTATGTCATTTATGCTGGCTCGCAGTATTTCAGTAGCATCTCCAAGAGTTTGCGACCTCTCAAATTCTGTAATTATCTTATCATATTTGTGGAACTCCCTCCTCAGAATCCCGCCCAACACTGAAATAGCAAGGGGCAGGCCGCCACAAAGGTCGTTGATTCTGTCAATGTATTTGCCTGCTTCATGAGGTGGGGGATCAGTTATCTGTCCAAAAGCCCTCTTGCAGAACAATATCCATGATTCAATGTTAGACAAGGCTGCAACATCTATTATGTGGTTTTGTGGCAAGAGTTGCCTAACAATCTGCTGGTTCCTAGTTGTTATCACAACTCTACAACCATTATTGTCCTTGGGCAGTGCATAGTTTAAGACAAATTCTAGTTGAACTTTTTCTAGATTCCTTTCAGATGCACCATCTAGGACAATCACGTACCTCCGTCTGTTCTCTTCAAGGTAACGCAGGATGACACCAGCAAGCTGGTCAGTCTCCATTATGCTGATCCCTTCAGGAAGGGGCTTTTTTGACTCAGCGTGCAGCTCTGTGACTAAGCTCAGCAACATTTGCTTTGTGGTGAAGGAATCTTCTAGTTGGACCCAGGCTCGACAGTTGAAATGCCTCTTCACTTGCTGTTTCTCGTAGACATGTCTTGTGAGGGTCGTTTTGCCAGCACCGGCCATCCCAGTAACTGCAATCACCTTCAGCCCTTTTTCTTCATCAAGAAGAAGCTGGAGCAGATCTTGTTGCGACTTTATCATGCCAACAAAATCAAATTCGTTAAGCACAGGAGCCATGTGGCGGTTTTCTAGTCTACCGGTCTGGATTGTGCCTAACCCTGTATGCGCAAACCTGCAGAGAAGGTCTTGTATAGGTGCCGCTGCCTTCTGGATCTTATTTATTTCTCTGGCTATGCTGCAGAGGTTACAGGTGTGTGTGATGTTGTAGAGGTACTTGAGGATGCAACGCAGATGGCCCTGGCGCTCGATGTAGTACTCGGACTCATCGAGAAGATTTTCAATGCGGTGAGTTATCTCGTCCCCTTGTATCCTCACTGTCTTAAGTGTTTCATTCCCTTCACCTCCGTGGGTGTCCCTCAGAGATGCTTTGATGCGATCATATGTGAAATGGATCTCATCAATGCAGGTGTGCTCTCCTCTCAGCAATTCAACCCAATAGATTATGCTCGGTATTAGTAGTCCAAGCATGCTCCTTCCAATGGCCGGAAGTGGAGTGTGAATCACCATCTCTCACTCTCTATGACGAGTGACGACAAACACACACACAATGATTAATGTCTCTTCTTAGAAATGAAAAATTCTGAAAGTTGAATGCCAATTTCAATTTTGGTATATTGGTGAATTTGAAGTAAACTTCTGCTATATTGGGTGAAACTTCCTTATAAACATTCTTTAATAATTATGTTTATATCAATCTCACCTCATTTCTTGCAAACCTTATTTAATTTGTTGACTCGGCTACCACAAAATTTTGTTAAAGAATTTAGTACCATCATGTTGCTTTCTTTCCCACTTTTGGTTGCTTGTTAGATTAATGTCAAGAATATTTTAGATTAATATCAACAATATTCAGCTGAGCATCAAAGTACTTGTTATGTAAATAATATCTACTCTACCAACCTTGCAAGAAATTTTCATTTTTAATTGAAAAGATAAGTTGGTGGTTGCTTACTACCTATATAAAAAAAAAAACTCTTACCTATATATTAGGCTACATATATTGCTATATGTATATAATACTGATCTCTACTGCAAGAAGCATTTATTATTTTATTCAAGGCTAATTTCTATACCTGATCCTAATTATGGAATGATTAGATGCTTGTTTATGTTCATCCGCGATCATTGATTCCCAAGTTCTTTAGGGAACTCTTTTGTATACCAACATTAACGTGCCAAGAGTATGATTCAAAATTGAAAATGAACAACTTTGAAACAAATAAATAATAAATAATGATTCCATTAAGGCAAAAAAAAAAATCAAGTTACAGAGTGTTTAGCAGCGGCGTCATTATGTCAATGAGAAATACTCGGTTAAATTTGAAGAATCATATTTTAAATGAAGATAATACTTGGTAGCAAAATGTCTATATACAAACTACATGCTGAAAGTTTTCCTCTGAGAAGAGGCACGCGACTTAGACAGAAAAGGAAAAAAAAAATGAAGTGAAGAAAAAGAAACGTAATTAGTAAATTTTTTAGACACTGTCGATGTTCTCATGGAAAATCTATCAGAAAAATTATGAAACTCTATCGGAATATATATACTTTTTGAAAGAAGTTATCTTCGTAACTAGGATAAAAAATTCATGAATTAATTGGTTGCAAAAGAATTGCATTTTACAAATAACGCAATAATATATATTAAATAAATTACAACACAAGTTAGCATTAGAAATCCGCATTCATATATCTTGAATATGTACCGAAAGCCCTTAATTAATAGCCTATGTGGAATGTGCCGAATGATAACTAAATACGGTACATACAAATCAAGCCTCCAACACAGCAGCATACATTGAATATGTACAGGTTCATATGTACAGTACAGCAATCCTTTGGTTGATTTTTTCCCAACAAAAAAAAAATAATAATAATAATTAAAAATAAAAATAAAAAATATGTACAACAGTAGTGCTGTTGAATGGAAACCTAGAACTGGATTGCATGCGGGGAGTTATACTGCTGGTAAAACAGGGGGAGGTAACTCCAGAAGCAGAGCGTGCAGAGTATTCCTAGAAATCAATAGGAAGCCTGTCTTGTTTACTGTAACAACGGACGATCGGAACATGGTCTACCTTAGGACGATTTCTATTGATGTTGTCAATTTGTAAGGCGGGCACGTCAAACAAGTTCAACTCTTTGAGTTTCTTCAGCTGCTCAATGCCTTCTGGCACTTCATCTAGTTCTGTACACGATCTAATATACATTTTCTGGAGGTTTGGCATCGAACCTGTGATGTTGACGCGTGCTAGGTTGGTTAGTCCATCTAGATCTAATATCTTGAGCTTGGTAAATCCTCGATTAAACCTCAACTCCGCTCCTTCGTATGCCTGGATAAGGCCCAGCTCTATCAGGTGCAGGTCTTGAAGCAGCTCAAGAGAATTCTCTGCAAGCTTGGACCACCTGAGACGCAACCTCACAAGTCGGGTAAGAGTGAAGACCCAATTAGGTAATGCCTCCAAAGGACCTCTCAAATAGAGGCGCTCGAGCTTCTTAGGAGGTGACTCCATGGAGTTCAGGTCTATCAACATGTTTGTATCTACTGATGCAACTGAAAAAGAGAGAAGCTCCTTCATCTTTTCGACCGAAGAACAAAGGACCTCACCTTCCTCTTTTCTCAACCTGACTATACCTAGTCTCTTAAGCTGTGTCAGGCAAGCCAACTCCTGAAGTATGTGACCGTCTTTATGTGCATCAATGTACGTGAGCTTCTGCAGCTCATTGAGTGCTCCAATTCCTTTCGGCACTTTCACCCCGAGAGCATAGTAGTACGGTGGGAGGCGCCCTGTATAATAGTGGTATGCTAGAAGGTGGCGCAGTTTTTTAAGCTCGGTTATTTGTGGAGGCAGTTGGGCGACATAGGTGCCTTTGAGATCTAGAGTTTGCAAGTGTATTAGCTTTTTGAGGGTCTTGGGTATCTCCCCAATCTTTGTATTCCTTAGGCTGAGATAGCGCAGATGGAGCAGGCTACATAAGACTTCTGGGAAGGTTTCGATGGGCACCCCCTCCAAGTCGAGGATCCTCATCAACCTAAACTCCGAGAAGAACTTCAACATGGTGGATATGGTTATGCCGTCTAATTTGAAGAGGAACAAAGCACGCAGGTTGGATGAGTTGATGCTTTGCAGGCATTCATCATTAGCATCAAAAATGGATAGCCGCCGAGTGCCGGTTTCAATCTTCTTGATCTCCCTCAAAAGAGAGAGAGGTGTGCTGAAGTTCTCCTCCTCTGATTTTACGAGAAGGATCTCACGAACCCGATCATGGACTCTGCAGTTTCTTATCTTTCCGTAACCATAAGTATCCGCTATCTCAACCATGCTCCTATCAATGAGCTCGTTCAAGTACCCTTCGGCGATATCCTCAGGAGTCTTGTTATCCTCCTTTTCTATGAACCCTTCAGCCAGCCATAACCGAATAAGAGTCATGCGCTTAATAGCATAGTTTCTTGGGAACATGGTGAAGTACAGTAAACATGATTTCAGGTGGTAAGGTAAGTCCTTATATGCTAACCATAAAATTTTCGAAATATGTCCAACTTTCGGGCTCAGGCTTTCCTCCCAATTTAGTTCGAGAAGAAAGCTTTCCCAGACTGCAGTGGTTTGTACTTTCCTTGACAGCAAGCCTCCGACTACCACGATTGGAAGAGGAAGGCCATAGCACTTGGCAACGATCTGCTTAGCAAGGGGAATAAGCTCGGGCGGGCAATTGGATGCACAAATCTTAGGTGGGAATGCCATCTTGCAGAAGAGAGACCAAGAATCGCTCTGCGACAATGGTCGAAGGTTGTAGACGTCGACCTTATTGTTGTGTAGGGGCAGGAAAGTAGAGGACACATTTTGAGACCGTGTGGCGAAAATGACCCGGCTACCACGTCCGTTGTCAGGCAGCGCCAGCTTGAAGTCATCCCACAAGACAGAGGTCCATACATCATCAAACACGACGAAGTACCTCTTGTCCTTGAGATACCGGCTAATTATCTCGGTCAGCTGCAGCATATCAATAGTGTCGATGCTACCAGGCAGTGGGTCAGACCTCTCTGACATCTGATTCAGCATGGTTCTCAAGAGCTCTTTGCTGGAGAAAGAAGGTGTCACGATGATCCAAGCATGGCACTCGAAATGACCTCTAACTCGCTCATTGTCATAAACATCCATCAAGAGGGAGGTCTTGCCAGAACCACCCATGCCAACTACCGACATCACCTTCAAACTCTTGCTCTCATCCTGAAGCCATCCAATAAGGTACGTCTTTGGCTCATCCACACCAATAAGCTCAGCCTTCTTGAGGAGAATGGAGCCGAGCTCATGATCGCCCATCCGGTAGCGTGTTGCATTAGCCGGGGTCTCTGCATCAGTGAAGTTGGTCACGGAGGAGATCAATCTTTGCTTGATACCGATAAGCCGGGCTCGAAGGGCGTTGGCCCGATGCAAGGCCTGACGGCGAACGAGAAAGAAGGTGAGAGCGGACTTGACAACAGAGAGGAAGCTGAGACGGGACCTCTCAGAAAAGAGTTCAAGCTCATCGAGTATGTCCTCTGTCTCATAGGCGATATCTCTGGCTTGACGCAGGGATGCCTTGAGAGTGCTATGAGCCCCGTCACGCATGCTGGGGTCACGCTGGATTGCGTCGATGGACTCAATAAGGGCCTTGACATCGGACATGCTTCGCTTTCTGCCCATGTACACTCCGCGTAGGATCTCCTCACCTCTCTCCAGCACCATTCTCACCTGCTGCTCAAAGCCGGTATTCGTACCATTGTTGCTATGGCTGTCCATAATATATAAACTAATTGTGTGTCAGAATTAATTGAGCAACGAGGGGCAAATCAATCACATGCTTGGTGTTTCTGAATTAGAGCACTCTTATCTTCACCATAACTGTTTATAGTAGGATTTTAATTTGCAAATGAGACGAGAGATAAATTTAACTTGAAGAGGAGCTGAAGGGTTGAAATAGTTAGCTAGAGATCAGATCTGAAGGTAATGTGAATGAATGAATGGTATTATTGGTAATGGGGTTGCTTTGGTTCAGGGGCTACGGAGGATGCCCTGCTTAACTAGGCCTTGTGGTTAAGGTTAACGAATCTAATTGGTTTAGTTAGACAAGTGAGAGAATGACAACTGACTAATTAATAATTAATAAGAAATAAAAATATATTAATTATACCTAATTTGATAACTTAGGGGGAACGCCAGCTGTAAGCACCTATAGGAGTAGTTAACGGATGCCGTATTTTGGAGATGAAAGTGATGCATGCTGTGATTACTTATTCAAAAACGAATTGCAAATTAGTTGACTTAATTCATGCATCTCATCTTGCGATCGAATTAACTATTTGTTGTTGTTGTTGTTATTATTATTATTTATTAGGTAAATATTATTATATATTCATGTAAGACAGCAAGCAAGTCGTCCTTTGCTCATCCGCTTCCATCCACTAAAAAATCATCTCTATTTAAGCCGAGTAGCCGACAATTTCATCTATTATATATTATATCATATATCATATATGCATGAATTAATCTCTTTTTTTCTTCCCGTGTTGTTATATATTATTTGGTAAGAACATGCATTTGCTGCCGCAAGGAATTAGCTAAAATGTGGATAATAAAGTCAATCAAGTAATCAATCACCTTCCTCTGCAGTTGCGGTATGGTACAAGCTATGCCATCGAACGGTATTCTAGACTTCTGGGAGCGTAATCATATACTAATGAAAAACAGGTCCACCATAGGAATAGCTGTATTTTGGAGAATTTGGAAAACCAGAAATGAATACATCTTTCAAGGGGTAAGGCCCGATGTGCACAACAGTATCCGAAAGGTTATCCAAGACTCAGTTCTCTGGAGGGACTATGGCTGAAGTTTTTAAGGTTTTTTTTTAGCAATTTTTCCCACTTCTTTGTAAATATTGTGTAACTATTTTTTTTTATTATATAATGAAATTCAGTAGGTGCGGTTTTCGCCACCCTACCCTCAAAAAAATCACCTTCCTCTGCAGTTGACTTAATTAAACAATCAAAATTTTATATAAAAGAAAGTAAATAATAATAGAATTAGTCATGGGAGTCTGAAATTAAATAATATGTGATTTCACAATAGGTTTTCGAAACAGAAAGAGAACTTAATTTCTGAGTTTTGCACTCGGCACCAGTACTCACAATAGGTGTCAGCTATGTGCCAGTTTCACAATCGAAACCTAAAAAGGTGTTAGGGATAAAATTACCGATATGATATATACATACAAAAGTACCAAAGTGTACACTAGAATAGATATAGGTAATTAGGGCTCCCTAGCTAGTTACCAACGGAACAATAGGTTCATTAAATTAATTAATTAATTAATTAATTAATTAATACCCTTCCTGGTAAGTTGTAACACTTGTAAATGATGCAACGTACTCAACAGAAAAACAAGAAAAAGAGTAGCTTCACATCAGAGCGTTATTTGACACAATTTTCCCCATCGGACATTGCACTTCTGTATAGGAAATTAATTTCACTTAACCATGTGACCATTTATAGCAAGCGGTGACGTTGAAGAGCATGCATCTGATAGTTGATACAATATTATTATTTATTAATAAATAAATGGTCATAAGGTTATGTTAAATTATTTGGTAGTCAGAAAAGAAAGGTTATGCTTATAAACTAAAATGATGATCATAGAAACAAAATAAGATATAATACATACAGTTATTTTTTTATGGTAAAAAGTTTTGGATTTTTTTGCATGATTTAAAATTTATCTATTATCATTATTTTAGAATATTTATGGAGCGTCAACCAATATTATTAATAAAACATTAAATATGATCGAGGCTTAAACCTGCTTTAAATAATCTTGTTTTACCCGATTAATCAATTGTAGTAAAGCTAAGGATCCATCTCAAGGACATATTGAACCGTTTGGATGGTATGAGAATAAGGAAGAATAAGGAATAGCTTCTTTCTAAGCATCCAAACAATTTAGGAATAAGAAGAAGAATAACTTCTTCCAACAATTATATATACATAATTTCAACAAAATTAGATAAATACTAATAGCTAAATGAAATTTTGTGAGCTCTTTAATTAGTACTTTATTTAATATTAAAATAATAATTTTTAATAATTTATTTAAATTAATATTAATTTTCTTATTCCTAACTCACCATCCAAACAATATTTTTTATTCCCGGAATAACACTCTTCCCACTCTTCTCAAAGTTACACACTTTTTAATATTTTCTTCCTAAAATCTTTATTCCTTTCTTATTCTCATACCATCCAAACGGCACCTTAAATTAACAAGACTTTTTATGGAACAAGTGTTGGAAAAACAATTTTATCAAGTTGCAATTAAAGAAATAATTAAAGTGTGTTCTAAAATTAAATCTAAACTAAATTATCACAAATCTAGGGTAATTTCACGCAATTAGGACTAATTAGGGATTCGGGCTATGTAGCTAGCTCCAAACCGTCTGTTTGAACTACAGCTTACTGAATTACTTAGATTATTTTATGTTGAATCAAGTGTAGAATTGTAATTTGACATAAGTTATCCGATACTAACCATTGTTACAGTTTTGATTTTTAGGAATAAACTAGTTCATCAATTAGAAAATCCTAAGTTTTGATCATCACCATTAGTTTAAGTCTTCTAAATTCTAACTTTCAGTTGGAGGATATCGCGCAACCATCGTTGCAAGAAGGGTTCACCTATCAGTTACTCAATCCCGATTTCATTCGTCAATTATTATCATCCTCAATTTGGTCAATCATAAATCATACCAAGATATAGATTATTGTCACCATACTAAATAAGACCTTAATTAGTCGGTATAATCAATTCTACCTAAACAATTCATGACATCGCATAATAAATAAACTCAAAAGATAGAAATAACATGATAAAATATAAAATTTAACTAAGCAATCCAATTAACTACTACATAAATTGATTCACTATCATTGCCCCTAAATAAAAATCTAGTCTAACATAGTATCAAATAAACAACAAAAAATTTCTTTTCAAAACATAAGAGAAATTAAAAAAAAATTACAACAGAAATTAACTTTAACTCCTCAATCTCGAATTTCAGCACCTCCAAACGGGTCGTCTGCTTTCTCCAGTTTGGAATTCTCTCAATCTATGTCTCGCATGAACTGCTCAAACTATGTGACAAGACTTAATTAAGGTGAGGTCTAGCCCTTCTTTATAGCCATCAAGAAGTCTAAAAGTCGTGGAGAATATGTCTGGATCATGGGTCTAAGTATGGATATCGTGAAGCAACAAAAATAACTTTCCTGAATAACTGTCAGTTCATCTAGAAGGATCCAAACGATCAGTCCGAGGTTTCAGTCAGTCCGTTTAGAAATCTATCTAGGTAGGGATTGAAGTTGTCTGATCCATCCAGAGGTGCCAAAAATACGCCATTGTCGCATAAAAAATCGCGAAGAACCTACAAACAATTAGGGACAACAACAATACCAATCTCCTACTTAAAACAATAAAATATCTATCTATATACAAATATTTAATCGATATTTAAGACCTAATTAGAGTTGAAATGTATACATGAAATTCATTGATCAAAATCCCCAAGCTTGAACCTTACTTGACTCCAAGCAGAACTATAACCTTAGAAGATCAAATTGGGACTTAAATTAAAGTTAAATATTTGTAATCTATGAATTTAAGAAAATTTTTGACAAGAACCAATGCAATGACTTGAACAATGTGGCCAACTTTATTGAATTTTGGAAATTAAGTTCAGTTTCAAGGTTGTTTAGCTTTTGACATTTTTCTTTTCACATGCATATCTTAGGATATTTACAAACCTTGTCTATATCTCATCTTGATCAATTCTCAAATTTGATAATTTGATTAAAGTTCGACAATTTGATTTGACAATCCGAAAAAGGATTTAACTCTATCAACACAACTATTACACACCAGAATACTGATGTGATGGCCACAGAAGATCAGGTTGAAGATTAATTAGTTATGTCAAGATTCTGTTAAGCTTGTTCAGTTAGTTAGACTTTAATAATGCGTTTTAACATTGATTGTATCTGGCCAGCTGTGCCAAAGAGTTAGAAATAGTTAGCTGGTTTGACTAGTTATAAATATCCAGGCTTGTAATTCATTTTGAAGAATATAATAAACAATACTTTCTTCTTCTCTCTCTTTCTCTAATTACATCTGAGCAAGACTCAGTTCATGGTATCAGAGCAATTCACTAGCCATTAATGGCGAATACACCTCCTCTCAACACTGATACACCAAACTCCACCGTCGACACTACCAATCTACCATCCCCAAATGACAACATCATCCCCATGACAGTACCAATTGGTACCAAATTAACCCCAAACAATTACCTAATGTGGAAATCTCAAATTACTCCTCTTCTTCATGGATACAACCTCAACCGTTTCGTTGAGCAGCCGCCACCAGCTCCGACGACTCTCACGGCAACCGGACAGCTTGTCTTAAACCCTGAGTACCTACCATGGCACCGTCAAGACCAATTGCTGCTCGGATGGCTCCGATCTTCATTATCAGAGTCGATTATGGCGCAGGTTGTGTCTTGCACGACTGCCATGGAGCTGTGGTCGTCTCTCCAAACTACCTTTGCCTCTGCTTCCAGATCTAGAGTCATCGATCTCAAAAAGCAAGTTCAATTTGCTTCCAGAGGCAATCGATCTTGTTCTGACTTCATTCAACACATTCGCCAATTAGCTGATGAGCTAGCATTTGCTGGAGCATCCCTTTCTGAAGAGGAACTTGTTTCAGCAGCACTTAATGGCCTTGGCGCTGAGTATCTTACCTTTGTCACGGCAGTTACTACATCTCATCGCCATGATCGTCTCTCTCTCTCTGAGCTTCATGGCATGCTCCTTACGCATGAATCTATTCTCAAGCAGCATAATCAGTCAACTGCCATGGCTGAACCATCAGCTTTTCAAGCTGGAAGAAGCAATTTTCAACAAACAAGATACAGGCCTAATCATGCTCCAGCCCAATCTCAGCCCACCTACACACCAATTACATCTAAGCCCAATAACACAACTCAGGATACTTCAAAAGAGAAGTGACAAATCTGTCTCAAGTCACGTCATACTGCAAAAACTTGTTACTTCAGATATGAGCCAGATCCTATGTGGAAGCCAAGACCAGCAAGACCAACAAGACAAGCTTTCAATACACAAGCTCAACAGACACTTCAGCAGGCTTCAGATTGGGTGATTGACTCTGGAGCAACCAATCATGTGACCAGTGATGTGAACAACTTGTCATCCTTTTTCTCCTACACTGGCACTGACAAGCTTCAACTAGGTAATAGCTCTGGTCTTGACATTTTAAATATTGGCTCTAATGTTATATCTATATCTAATCTAGACTTTATCCTGACTGATGTTCTACATGTCCCAAACTTTTCCAGAAATTTGTTATCACTATCCAAATTGCTTGCTGATAATCCACATATTACTGTCTCCTTTTCTAATAATTTGTGTCATATTACACAGCCCCACACCATGACATCCCTCCAAGTGCATAGTCAAAATGGCCTTTTCACTCTTCATATTCCCTCATCTCTTCCTCAAGCTTTTCTTGGAACTCGTGCCTCTGCTAGTGTGTGGCACTCAAGACTTGGGCATCCCTCCAAATCAATTACTTTAGATGTTCTTAATTCTTACAAATTACCTTGTAATTCCACAAAACTTGACATGTGTCATAATTGTGCTGTAGCTAAATCTCATCAGCTACCTTTTTCTGCTTCTTCTCATTCCTCCACTGTTCCTCTTGAGATTGTACATTGTGATGTATGGGGCCCATGCCCAGTTGAGTCAAATAATGGCTACAAGTACTATGTTGTTTTTGTTGATGAATTCACTCGTTTCTCTTGGATATATTTTCTGAAATAGAAAAGTGATGTGTTATCTGTATTCTCTATGTTCAAAGCAAAAACAGAAAACCTACTAAACCAAACAATAAAAATATTGAGATCAGATAATGGCACTGAGTTCAAACCAATTGCCACTAAATACCCCCAAATTACACACCAGACTACCTGTTCCCATACCCCTCAACAAAATGGACTTGCTGAGCGCAAGCACAGACATATAGTTGAGCTCTCTCTTTCCATCATGTTCCAGGCATCAATACCAACTCATTTCTGGGATGAAATATTTTCCAATGCTGTTTTTCTCATTAACAGACTACCATGCTCTTCTACATCCTCTATTCCTTACACATCTCTTTTCAACAGACAACCTGATTATCACTCCCTTCGAGTTATAGGTTGCCTGTGTTACCCATATATCAAACCATACAATACAAACAAACTTGAGTATCGATCTTTGCCTTGTGTTTTCCTTGGTTATCCTCTTTCTCAGAAAGGATACAGATGTTTAAATATTGAGTCAAATAAAATCTTTGTGTCAAGACATGTACAATTTGATGAAGCTGTTTTTCCTTTCAAGAATGTTATGACAAATCATCAACAAACAGTTACAAGGAGTGATGTTTCTTCATCCACCTTACCCCTTTTACAACTTCACACTCTGCTTCCACCACATTCTGATAATGCTGGTCCAGCTGCACCCAACAGTCAACAAAACAATACAAATAATGTTGACCCACGATCTTCCTCCATCTCTCCTGCTCAACATTTCCAATCAAGTCAAATTCAACCTGAATCACCTGCTGTCAACAACACTCCACCTACAGAACCATCATCACCAAAATCTTCTACTGCACAACCTGTACTCATACCACCTTCTCAGCACAACAGATCACATGCCACGACAACTCATACAAAGGACAAAACACTGAAACACAGACAATTTCCTGATTATGGAGCTTTCTCCACCTCAGTAACCTCTGAGCCAACATGCTTTACACAGGCAAATAAGCTCCAGGAGTGGAGAGAAGCTATGTCTAATGAAATTGATGTCTTGGCAAGAAATAACACATGGATCCTAGTCCCACCTCCTTCTGATCAAAGAATAGTTGGTTGCAAATGGGTCTACAAACTAAAACAAAAACCAGATGGTTCTATTGAAAGATATAAAGCAAGGTTGGTTGCAAAGGGGTTTCACCAACAAGAAGGGGTTGATTTCTTTGATACATTCAGTCTTGTTGTCAGACCCACTACAATCAGAGTAGTTTTATCAATTGCTATCTCTTCTCATTGGACTGTGAGGCAACTAGATGTGCAAAATGCATTCTTGCATGGTGATTTGCAAGAAAGGGTATTTATGTCACAACCCCCAGACTTTATTGACTCAAATTATCCCAATCATGTTTGTTTACTGTCCAAATCACTCTATGGACTCAAACAGGCTCCACGTGCTTGGTTTCAAAAACTAAGTACTGCCCTTCTCTCCTTGGGATTTACTGCATCCAGCTATGATCCTTCCTTGTTCATCAATAAGAAAGGTCCACACAGACTTTTCATACTAGTCTATGTTGATGACATCTTAGTCACTGGAAGCAACAATGACATAGTTACTTGGTGCATTCAACAACTCCAACAGCAATTTGCTGTAAAAGACTTGGGTCAACTCAGTTATTTCTTAGGCATGGAGGCTACTCACACTTCTACTGGCTTATTACTGACCCAAAGTAAATACATATCTGACTTACTTGTCAGAACAAAAATGTCCAACTCCAAGCCTTGCACAACTCCAATTGCAACCCATATAACACTCTCTAAAACTGATGGTGATCCCTTCTCTGAGCCTCACTTATACAGGAGTGTTGTTGGTGCACTCCAGTATGCTACATTGACCAGGCCTGACATAGCCTATGCAGTCAACAAAGTCTCACAATTCATGCATGAGCCAACAGTGACACAATGAACAGCAGTGAAGAGAATTTTGCGCTATTTAGTTGGCACTCTGACTCATGGTATATTCATTCATGCCAATACCTCCATGTCACTCCATGCTTATAGTGACTCTGACTGGGCTGGATATCCAGATGACAGAAGATCTACCTCAGGTTTCTGCATTTATCTTGGCAAGAATTTAATTTCATGGAGTGCAAAGAAGCAGCCAACAGTGTCACGGTCTAGTACTGAGGCAGAGTACAGGTGCTTGGCTCAAACTGCTACTGAGATAATGTGGTTACAATTCATGTTGCAAGAACTTCACATCAAACTAACTACTTCTCCTACATTGTGGTGTGACAACATTGGGGCCACATTCTTGGCATCCAATCCCATGTTTCATGCAAGAACGAAGCATATAGAGATTGATTATCATTTTGTTAGGGAGAAGGTAGTTTCCAAGGCCTTATGTGTTAAGTTCATTTGCTCAAAAGATCAAATTGGTGATGTGATGACAAAACCTCTGGCCACTGCACGTTTCTATTTTCTGCGCAACAAACTAAATGTCATGTCTACATCAGTTTGTGGGGGGGTATTACACACCAGAATACTGATGTGATGGCCACAGAAGATCAGGTTGAAGATTAATTAGTTATGTCAAGATTCCGTTAAGCTTGTTCAGTTAGTTAGACTTTAATAATGCGTTTTAACATTGATTGTATCTGGCCAGCTGTGCCAAAGAGTTAGAAATAGTTAGCTGGTTTGACTAGTTATAAATATCCAGGCTTGTAATTCATTTTGAAGAATATAATAAACAATACTTTCTTCTTCTTTCTCTTTCTCTAATTACATCTGAGCAAGACTCAGTTCACATTACACAATTCATTCACATTCATGATTTCAACCATCTACACCATTTGAAATTTTTTCAGAAAACACATTGAAGAATAACGGGAAAAAAAAAGTAGGGTTGTTGGGTCGGTAGGGTTGACCATAGGCGGAAAAAAATGAGGCCGAATATTTTAATCAATTAATTTTGTTTCTGGAGTTAGTTGGGTCGGTAGGATTGATCTTAGACAAAATATGTTTCAATTTGTTTTTTTTTGACGGAAAAACAAGGGTCAAGCCCGTGCCTTTTTATTAAATAAATAACAACTGTACAAAATCCATTAGCCAGTGGCTAAATTCCTTAAAAAAGAAAATTAAAGCAAAAACAAAACAAAAAGGAAAACAAAGGAAAAAAAAAAAACCTAACAGAGCTTAAAGTAAAGGGAGTAATCAAGTCGGCTTTCTCAAAGCACCCCATTCCAGCAAGACTTCATCTAACAGCTCCAAAGGTGTTTTGTAGACTTCTTTGAAGATTCTATTACACCTTTCCCTCCAAAGAATGAAAAACACAATGGCAATAATATCCTTCAGAGGTTTTGTAGAGGCTGAACTATCAAGCAAAAAAGCGTGACTAGAAAGCATAAAAATGCCAGTATGCAAACTAGAGAAAGTTGAAGACTGAGAGAGGATACACATGAAAGATTTGTAGAATGAGCAGTAATTGAAGAGATGCACTACTGACTCCAAGGCAGAAAGGCAAAGGTAACACCTATTTGGCAGTGACCATCCTCTCTTTTGTAGATTATCTTGGGTAGCAATTTTATTCTGAAACATCTGCCAAAGGAAGATTTTGAACCGTGGTGGGATGTTCAATTTCCAAAGAGGAGGTAGAGCAGAGGAATGTGAGGGTAGTTCCTTCATGAAGCAATAAACAGAAAATGTAGAGAAAGACCCAATTGCACCTTTTAGCTTCCAAGAGGCAAGATCCTCTGAATTACTGTTAAGATGCTGAGGCAAGGAAGAAATGTCTAATACTAGAGTATGAAGTTGTGCCAAAGCCGACTGTGAGGTTTGAAGAAGAGGAGAAAACAAGCTCTCTACAACATGTAGAGATGAAGCAAATGAATAGAGGGAGATGTAGGGATCCACCGCAAAAGAGAAAAGATCTGGAAAGGCATATTTGAGAATTTGAGAATTCCAATTGTGGTGCCAGAAAAGAGTGTTACATCCTGATTTAGCCTGAATTGTCAGACCCACAGAGAAGATGTGTTCAATTGATTGTAACAAAGAAGTGAATTTGCTGTTTAGTGGCCCTAGAGATAAAAGGTTGCTTTGTAAAGTACAAGCGATTGATTTCCACAAAGAAGAAGAAGGAAAGCTTATCCATTTCCACAACCATTTAGCTAGGAGTGCAGAATTGAAAACTTTCAAGTCTAAAACTCCTAAACCTCCCACCGCTTTTGGCTTGGTGACAACTTGCCAATTAACCATCACCAATCTTCTATTATTGAGTTGAACACCATGCCACAAGAAGTTTCTTCTAACTACATCAATTCTCTTAATCACCCATGCAGGCAATTTAAAAATTGACATAAAGTAGGTCGGCAGGGAAGACAAGCAAGCATTTAGGAGAACTAGCCTTCCTGCAACAGAAAGCAAGGAGGAAGTCCAGCCCATCAGCTTAGTTTGAAACTTCAGAAGAAGGGGTTGGTAATCGGATTTAGAAAGCTTTCTGACTGTTAAGGGTAGTCCAAGATAAGTTAAAGGAAAAGAAGTAGTTCTGCATTGAAGGATGACAGCCAGAGATTGAGTAGTTGAAATGTCACAGTGCATCGTCACCAAATCAGATTTAAAATTATTCAGAGAGATGCCAGAAAGTAAGTGGAAAGTGCTGAAAATCACTTTGAGGAACTGAGCTTGCTGCTGATGGGGCTTGAAGAACAAAATGGCATCGTCTGCATAGAAAAGACATGAACACATACCTGGTAAGGGAACAGGTAGAGCGCCAAGGTAGTTAAGCCTAGCAAGCCATCTAGAGAGGAAATCAAATGCAAGGATAAAGATGTAGGGAGATAGGGGATCTCCCTGTCTGACTCCTCTCCTCAAGACAACTGGTTTACCAGCAACACTATTAAGAACAACCCTTGAAGAGCCCTTGAGAACACAGCCCAGAATTGCATTTATGAAGCAGTCAGAGAAACCCAAAGCTTGAAAAACTTTTGCAATAAAGTTCCAACTCAGGGTATCAAAAGCCTTGTGAATATCGGCTTTAAACAAGGCTAGAGGCAGTTTGGATTTGGAAGCATGTAAGATAACTTCTTGAGCATAAGCAAAGTTATCAGTGATTGATCGTCCTTTAAGAAAACCGGTCTGATTGTGGGAAACTAAACCCGAAAGCAAAGGGGTTAGTCTATTTGTGAGAATTTTGGAGAGGATTCTTTGCATAGAATGTAAGATGCTTATAGGCCTAAAATCTGTAGCAGAGCGAGCTTCTTCTTTTTTGGGGATGAGGGCTATTAAAGAAGAGTTTAACGGAAAAAGGGAACCAGATTGCAAGTCAATTTGTTTATATGGTTGCCTTTAAATATCAAGTCCTAATTAGTCAAATCATTTGTGCAGTTGTGCTATTCTAAAAATTATCAAACTCGAAAACTCTAACCAAGCCAAGTTATCTACAAAATTCATTCCTATCAGAGTTTCGCAATGTTCAAGAGATCAAATTTTGAAAAAATTTCAATGTCAAGTGCTTAATTTCCTCATGTTCAAGTCATAACTTCAATTCAATCGTCATTCTGTTTCCTTAAATCACCTAAATGCAACTATATGAGATTAATATGTATTACATACAACCTAAATGATGCACAATTTCTCTAGGAATCTCGGTCCAGACAATCCGTCTGAAGGTCAATAGAGCCTTGGAGTTTCCAGTGCAATGATGCAATTTTCACAAAACATCAAAGTTCTTTTTATTCTCTGTGTCTCCCCCATACTTTAATGGGGGTGATAAGTATCATCTCCAAGATCCATCATCCCCATCATCTCCAGTGGAAACACATTTTAATTTTTTTCTATATTTTTGAAATATTTTTGGTCCCCACTATTTTTCTCTCTCCCATTCTTTTCTATTTTGGTCTCAACTGTTGCTCTCCCTTCCATCTTTTTTATTTTTTGTCCCCACTATTTCTTTTTCTCTCATCCTTTCATATTTCGGTCCCCACTATTTCTCTCGTTAAAGTCAATAGTATCATACACCAGTGTATGCAGAAGATTTAGTTCACACAATCAACACACAAGTTGTGCTAATCACTGAACTATAATAATTACTCATATTAACTACTACAGTTAGTATCTAAATTACAATAATTATTTATATTAACTACTTCAGCTACATATATAATTTCAACAGCTACATATTTTAACTTCAACAATACATATATAACTTCAAAAGTTATATACATTAACTTTAACGGTTACATATCTAACATCAACAGTTACATATATAACTTCAACAGTTACATATATTGAATTTGTATATTTTGTTATTACATGTTACGGTTCGGAATTTCAATGAATTATATGCTAGGAGTAGATATGGGATGATGGGATGACGCTGGATTTGCAATGAGGATGATTTCATCATCTCTTGAACTTTCTTATTAATGAAGATATGTTAGATAATTAATGAAGATTTGAGGATGATGGAGATGATAGAATCTATGAGATGATGGAAAGCAATTTTCTTAATTCAATGCATGGTATCTAATGCATTTAATTACATTAAGAAAGTAAAAAAAAGAGAGAAATTAGAAAACTTACAAACTTCACTTAATTTTGTGACGGAGGCAGTGGATGACCATATTGTGGGAACCACCAATCATAGATCTCTCCAACTTGGCTTTTAGTTCTTGTTTCTTCGTCTTGGCGGCAGAGGAGTAGGGCGATAAGGCGAGTTTGGATAAAGTTTTATTTTCGTTAAATTAACGGATATGGATACAAAAAAAATTTATGAATTTATTAGATACTAATAAGGGCTATTTCGTATCCATTATCTAACAGGTTAAATTTTATAAACATATATGTATATATAATAATGTTATTAGCATATGGTATTAGTTTCGATCTTCATCAAAATTTATTTATATTGATGAAAAAATTAATTTATACTCTATTATATTATAATTTATAGTTAGACATATAGATTTTTTTAATGTCAATTAATAAGAGAAAAAATTTATGATTTTTATTATATCTTAAGTATTATCTAAATTGTACACTTTATTTGTGTATTTATCTGATATTGTTTATTTAGCTCATTATATATATTTTTTATCAAATTTATAATATTATAATATTATTATTATCAATTATGTATCGTTATCATATTCTTAACATTAATTCTTAACGGATACGGATAGAGTCATTTTTAAATGGATACAAATAGAGTACGGATCAAGAAAATTTTTAAATGGATACAAATAGAGTCATATTCTCAACTCTAGTCACCCTCGCATCAATGCTCCTTCCGAGCTCAATCGATCGACTCATTGGAGAGCCGTGCAATGTTGCCTTTGAGTGTGCTAAGGCAAAAGTTGGAGCAGTTTACTTTGAATTAGTTTAAGTTTAGAGTCTGTTTTATCTTTGTTTTGTTTCATTTTTATAAAAAATGAAACTGGTGCGCTCCCACTTTTTTTTTTTTTTAAAAAAAGTTATTATCTCTTTCATTCTCCTCCCACTTTCTGAATTAATTAATGCTTAAATTGAAGGGATTAATGTTGGGTTCTCATCTTGGATTCAAGGATCTTTGGAGAGTATCATTTAGTTTTAATTAGTCAGAAGAAGTAGAACATCTGTGGCGTACGTCAAGCACATGCGAACTGCTATATTATTGCAACAGAAAGAAATTAGCTAGCTAGCAGCGTTGTAAAAGGTTTTGGATAACTGCACAATGGCAAATTTTGGGAACATCGATCCCTAATTATATTTGTGCCTATTCTTCAAATAGACTGACAACAAGCATCTAATTGGAATATCATAATAAACTAAAAGAAGAATTGAAAATTAATAACAGAGATTGGACTCCGTTTTCTAGTGATGACGTCATAAAAGAAGCTTACTCTTAAATAATCAAACAAGATTTACTGTTTCTAAATTAAAGTACAAGATAAGAGCTAGAGTTTCTGAGAAACATGTATGTAGATGAAGATGAAGATTGGTAGCTACATGTATAAAAATATATATATATATATATATATATTATTCTAACTAGGTAAAAGGTGCTAGACTCGTGAGGGGCCAGGAGTGTCATGGTCCATGAAGCGCCTCCAGAACCAGTGTTGCTTCCAGACACGGTCAGTCATCTCATCGATGGGGATGCCTTTGGTCTCGGGGAGCAGGAAGATGGTGAACAACCCCATGATGATGATCCAGACTGCGAAGAAGAAGAACACCGCCGCCTTCATGCTGCACAGCATCGACAGGAATGCCTGCGCTATCAGAAATGTGAACAGCATGTTCGAGCTCACTGCAAACGCGTATCCCGCTGTCCTTGTCTCCACGGGGAATATCTCGCTCGGGATCAACCACCCAAGTGGGCCCCACGACCACGCGAAGGACATGACATACACGCACACCAGACACACCACTGCAATTGAGGTTATTTTTGTCAAGCTGCCTGTGCTTTCCAGGTGCACCATGAGTGTGCTGCCTATCGCCAACTGCATCAACAATTTCAATTTATATTACAGTTTCAATATTCAACATAAATAGATTTCCTTGCACGAATAATATGAAATAAAAAAGTTAAAAACCGAATATAATATTTGGTAGGTACCTGAGAGATGAACATTTGGGCACAGGCCTCAAGGAGAAGCATCCTTCTTCCCAATATATCAACCAGGACGATTGAAACAATGGTCGACACGACATTAACAATTCCTGTAATGACCGCCGACATGAGGGAGGCATTGTTGTGGAAACCAATAGTCTGGAACAACACAGGTGCATAGAACATGATGGCATTGATCCCAGTGAACTGCTGGAAGACTTGCATCAGGATGGCGATGACAAGCTGAGGCCTGGACTTGCGCTTCATCAGGTTCCTGAAGGGATGTTTGACCTCATGCGCCATCTCG
The DNA here is from genome assembly GCA_028095005.1 of Rhynchospora pubera. Taxonomy (NCBI): domain Eukaryota; kingdom Viridiplantae; phylum Streptophyta; class Magnoliopsida; order Poales; family Cyperaceae; genus Rhynchospora; species Rhynchospora pubera. The sequence goes on from CM051459.1 coordinate 105,554,592, forward strand.
CATGCGTGCACGATCTCCTGGTACTCTTTCTCGACATTCTCAGTCCCCCGGATCTTCCTGAGCGTCTCCAGGCCTTGGTTCTGCTGGCCGCGCTCAATCAGGCTGGTGGGTGTCTCTGGGATCACGAAAGAGCCGATGAGCAGGAGCATTGCAGGGACTCCAGCGAGGCTAAGGGAAACTCTCCAACCCCACGGATGGATTTTCTCCATGAAGAAGTTGACTAGGTTTGCAATTAGGATGCCAATGGTGACCATCAGTTGGAATAGGATGTTCAATCCACCGCGGTATTTTACGGGTGCAATTTCAGACAAGAATAGCGGCACTGCCTGTATACATGCATGCACATTCAATTTAGAATTCAAAGCTAACCAAAATAACACTTTTTCTTTGGAAATAACTGGATATTCTCCACCCCTTTTCATTCAAACCAAAATAATACTCAATATGATACAGGAAAGAAACCAGAATCATTATCCGCAAAAATTAATAAATTAAGGAGATACATGATCAATGTATGTTAATCAAAATTAAGAAAGAAAGTAACTAACTTGGTTAGCGAAACCGATGCCACAGCCGAGGAGAAGTCTTCCCCCAATGAGCATGGCGACGTGGAATGCGGCGCCGTTGAAAAGAACTCCAAGCAAGAAGATGAAGGCGGCAACCTGCATGGTGAACTTGCGGCCATACTTGCTGCAAACATAGGAGGCGAAGAAGCTGGCGACAAGGGCAGCGAGGTACAGCGACGACGTGAACAGCTGAAGGCCCTGGTTGTTGTATTTGCAGTAGTTGTCCTCGTGCGCGTGGTGCTTCTTCAAGTACACCGAGTGGAAGAACTTCTCAAGGAAGTCGTCCATCGCTGTTACTCCACCTGTATGTGTAGATTTATATACATATTACATGCATGCAACAATGAATTATATATATATTTACATTAATTGAATTGTTAACTAGAGTGTATACCAGAAATGCCGATATCGTAGCCGAACATGAGACCTCCTGTGGAAGCAATGATGCAACATAGAATGACAAACTTATTCATCTTCCCATCAAAAGCAAATCCTCCTCCATCACCTGCATCTGCGCTCGAGATTGCCATCCCCACTGCCATCTTCCTTCCTTCCTTGCTTGCTTTAATTAATTTATAATTACTTATTTTCTCCTTTCTGTCTGCTATAACTATAGAGCTCTTGTCTTCTGGTCTCTCTCTGCTTTATATACAACGGGGAAAATGCAAAAAAGGAGGCACTGGTTATGCCGATCGATTCTTAAATCGTATGGGTTGCAAATAGACAACTAAAATAAGAAGAAGATCGATGGGGAAATTAATAAATTAAATTAAAAATGTGAGGCCGACCGAGCTAACTCTAATTAGAGATCGTCCGATTAGAATTGGACGGTTCGATCAGGTATCTAATCCAATTTCTTCCACGTATTAATGTCGCCTTAATTTTGTCTTTCTTTTATTTCCAGCTCCTGCAGTTTTTGAATTAAAAGAAAACCAAAAATAAAAATAAAAAAAAGGACGTACAAAAACTGTCCTGAAAATTAACATTATTAATCTAGTTAATTTTATCTAGAACTGAATATGTTGGACCCCAAACATAACTAATTAACAAGTGAAATTGTTAACTACGGTCTAAATAAGGCACACTAACTCTTATTATAAATTTATAATTTTATATTTAAACAATAAAATATACCGTCTATCCTTCTTTATATCGAGTGCTGAAATCCGGTGTGCATGTCTACGACGTTGTGACAACTTAATTATGTGCCGGATGCTCTAACTCTTTGCAACAACCGCTTAAATTTAAACCGTCAAATTTTCAAACCGCTAAATATGTATATGAACTTCGTAAATTAATGCAATAAAAAATATATCTTATTTCAATTAAAGCATCATTTAAGCCATAATATTCCCAAAATTGGCATTAATCTTGCAAAATTTAATGTGAAATGTTCCACATTTATATAAAGAATTACTCTAAAAGATAAATCTATTTTTATACAAACATTGTTTTTGGAATGCACATAACAGTGCATTAATTGCTTGATTCAGTGAATTTCTTTGGTCGACTGAATCCTCATTTCTTAACTTAATATTACCACATTTGACTGTGATACACTCGTACTTCACAAATAAGTAAAATCCTACGTTATGTAATATATATATAATATATATATATATATATATGTATATATAGAGAGAGAGAGAATGGCTAACGCGCCATCGATGGCACGTGCCATCAATTTTCTATCGACTCGTTTTTTGAAATTCAAAAGTCAAACGGTCGATCCATGCAAACCGTTCAAGTTGATCAAAATATTCAAATACCTTTGGAGACCAAATTTTATATTTTTTCAAATTTTTTTCCTATTTATTATGTTATTTTTAAATTGGAGGGCCTGAAATACTCTAATCATAATGTTTTTAAAAATATCATAATAAATAGCAAAAAAATTCGAAAAAATATAAAATTTGGTCTCCAAAGATATTTCAATATGGAGAACAACTTGAACGGTTTGGATTGACCATTTGAATTTTAGATCTCGAAAAATGACTTGATGGCACGGGACCCTCCGTGCCATCGATGGCACGTTAGCCATTCTCATATATATATATATATATATATATATATATATATATATAAAGAGAGAGAGAGAGAGAGAGAGAGAGAGTAATCTATTGTAAATCATGATGCATAAAGGGTTTCGTGCACCACGCCTGTTTTTGTCGGTGGTTCCATAAATTGTCGATCTAATTTAATCAACTTATTATATATATTTAAATCTCATATAAAACAAAATTTATAATTTTTTTACTATTTTTTCGAATTTTATAAAACATGTCATTTTTTGCTACAAATTAGTGTATTTTTAGCTTAAAATGGCAAGCTTTAAAAAATTTGAAAAAAAAATAGTACAAAAATTTAAAAATTGTAAAATTTTTTTTGCTATGAGATTTCAATATATAGCTATGGTGAGATGCATGAAAAAATTCCTCCGGGAGTCGTGATAAAAACTCCTATCTCTGATTCAAAATGACCAATCTAAACTGTCCAATATGATCTTCCTATTGAAATCTTCATGAAGACCAAATTCTACATTTTTCCGAAATTTTTAAGTATTGGTTTGAAATTTTAGAAAATTATTAATCTAATTAGTTATGAACCGTTCAAAAACAACAGTTTTTAAAAATTCGAAAAAATACTTAAAAATTTTAAAAAAATTATAAAATTTGGTCTGCATGAAGATTTCCATAGGGAGATCATGCTGGACAGTTTGGATAGGCCACCTATTGAAATCTGCCTATTGTTACTTTTTTCGGATTTTTAAAAACTGTTATTTTTTCTAAAATTTGAAAAAAAAATATTTAAATATTTCGGAAATAATATAAAATTTGGTCGGTAAGGAGATTATAATAGGAATATCATATTGGACGGTTTAGATCGGTCATTGTGAAGCAGATCCAAGAGTTTGGATAAGTATGCACCAAAGCTTTCGTACATTAGTATGCACCATATTTTCTCCCTACGGTGAGTTGCTAAAAAACTTCTAGATCTGGTTCAAAATGACTGATCCAAGCCGTCCAATACAATCTCTCTATTGAAATCTTCATGCAGACCAAATTTATAATTTTTTTAAATTTTTAACCATTTTTTTATTTTTAAAACTATTGTTTTTGAATGGTTCAAAACAAATTAGATTAACTATTTTCTAAAATTTTAAAAAGAAATTTAAAAATTTAAAAAAATATATAAAATTTGGTCTGTATGGAGATTTTAATAGGGAGATCGTATTAAACAGTTTGGATCGGTCATTTTAAACAAGATCTAAGAATTTTGAGCGACACTCACAAATCCTTGGTGTGTCACGACTCACCATAGCAAAATTCTATATATAAAAACAAAAGCTAATGTGTACATTTATTTTTGTGCAAAAAGTTAAGCTGGACTGCCTTTACAATATAATTCCTTGTACTTATTGGTGTTCTATTCAATTAAATTCTTATTTGATATTTTAAATCACTAAAAGTCACATTCATATTTAAATATAATGTAAAATATAATTAAAAGTTTATAAGAAATAAATTTTTAAAGATAAATGTTGCTTACGAAAACTTGTGTTATGGTAGTATTATAAAGCTGAGGCGTTAAGGTTGTTGTAAGCTTAGCTTTAACTTATTTGGTATTCCACGCGTGGCAAAAGGAAATGAAAAAGGACTTGCATCTTTTTCTATGCATGCAACTTATTTGTTTCAATTTCCAAACAATATATATGTTCTCTTCAAATATTCGAATCCCCATGTTTATTTATCCTGTCCATTGGCGCAAGAAAAAAAAATATATACCCTAGTATTCTAATCAAGTTCATCCCACCTTCAATACGAATTTATGATGCATTTCTTAAACAGTCAGTCATAGCGCTAACGATGTCTCCACCTGGTAGATCCAAAAAAGAACTTGTTTTTTATGATCGTCATTATGTTAATACCAAATTCATGACATGTTCCGTGCAAAAACTTGAAATTGGTAACAAAACTGTATTTCTATAACTCAAAAACGCTAATCGTACAGCACTCAAAATGCTGATCCTTCAAATGCGTCACGTCCGACTGCCAAATCAAAGACAGTTGAGCCTCCATTTATCCGGCACATCCCACCAAATGTGGCTGCAATGCAAACTCGATTCATTTAACACGTAAACCCACATTCCCAGCCCCTCCAGTTACAATGGCAAAGAGAACCCTTTCAATGCAACCATTCTCCCATTTTGTATAGTTGCCACTCTTTGTGGAGTTATAATCAGATAAAGCAATAACTTCTTCCGTTCTTCCATTGCCGATTGTAAAACAAGCACTGCCTAATTAACTAGTTCAAACGAGCATAAACTGCTTTGTTACCCCACTTTACAAGTATATATAAATATCCAACCCAAAAAGAAAAAGAGAGTATATAGATAGATAGATAATGATGGCTAACACCAACCTAGGAAATACATACAGACTACTCCTTAAACACCCAGCACCCTACCCCCCACCCCCCCCCCAACCCCCAAATATTCAACTCACCTCTATGTACCAAAATATATCGAGGAAAGAAAAAAAGAATATTTTAAAAAATAAGGAAGAATAAATGATTTTTTTTCTCATGAAAGCATGCTAAAGCTCTCAATAGGATTTGATTCTTCCAGCATAGCAGCTGCCTGGAAGCAATCAGCTGCATCAGACGGTCTACCATCATCTCCATGGACCATGCCTAGGTAGTACCAAGCAGCACAGTTGGTGGGTTCTAGTCTGAGTGCGTCAGAGAGGAAGCTCCTCGAAACGGGAAGGCATTTGGGGCCTCTTTTGGACAGCAACGCACCTATAGAGACCTTGCATGGTGCATGGTTCAGATCCATGGAGAGCCCGTTTGTGTATGAGGCTAGAGCGTCGTGCACAGAGTCTTGTGATTCATGCATAAATCCTGATAAGAAGGAAATCCCAGAGTTCTTTTTCATTTATAAATTCATGGTTCTTTCTAATATATATGACAGTCAACCCCATAAAATATTGGGTTTTTCTATTTATTTCACAGTAGCAATTGTGCAAGTCAGAAGCCAGCTAGCAATCTATTAATTGACCTAATTAGGCTGTGTACTAATAACTAGCCTCATTTGAAAACTACCAAACAAAGCAGTGAATGTTAGGCTCAAGTATGAAAAAAGTTATCTATAATACTTGCATATACAAAAAAAAGATTTATGCACGTTTTGAGGCCTACCCACATTCTAAGAATTAAGTATTATTTCAGATGACACGAGACATATTACCTATTAGTTTTAAAAGCAAGAAATGGTATTTGTTAGTTTTAAAAGCAAGAAATGGTATTTGTCAAGGGATGAGATCCCTTGAGAATATAGTATTTCACATTCTGGAGAAATATATATATTTTTTTTCAAACCAAAAAAAAAAGAAAAAGATGTAAGTTTATTTGTGCAATTTGAGTATTATTTGATAACACTTCCCCAGTTGTAATTAAAACTGTTGAATTGAATGTTCAATGGTTAGTAAAACATGACCAAATCTCATCTTTTTAAATAGTCACAATGTATGAACCATATAGATCATGCCTGTAAAATTGAATTTCATATTTCATATTTAATATTTTAATATTATGTTGGACATTTCCAAAAATGCAGCAAAACATGATATAGAAGTTGTAGAAAGATAAGAGACCTTGCGTGTGGAGGGAGGAGGCTGAGAAGGGTTTAAGAGAGGTCACTTTTTGCAAGCAGACCTCAGCATCTCTCCAGTGTGACAGCTTTGCATACAGATTCGCCAGATCCTGCCATACTTCATCTTCATTCACCTTTTCATTTTTTCTTAAATGAGTTAGCAAATACAGAAACAATACAAGTACATTATACAAATAGTAGTACAGTAATTGGTACATCCAACAAATCAAAAATAATTCAACCCCTTGCAACAATGAGAAATATTCAGTTATATATTTCCCATCGAATCTGGAAATACCTCCCAATCCTGTCCCCCTATCATCAGAAAAGTAATGTGCCACACCCCCTTGATCACTCATTATGCGCACAAGAAGAAAAAAAGAAAAGAAAACAAAGAGAAAGAGAAAGAGAAGGGACAGAGGAAGGAGGAAGCGGGGAAGAGAACCTTGGCAGCCGTTATCAAGTCTTTCAAAAAGAGATGGAGGTAAAAGAGAGAGAACAGTGGCTGTTTGGTTGTATTTAGGAACACATTAGAAAACAGGATAACCTATTTCTGGTTTGCATAGGTATGCAAAAAAGTTGTACTGCCACCAAACCTCCCTCCCACAACGTGTAAAGTGTAAACAAATAAATACTAAAATATAAATAAAAAGAAAGAGCCAAAGAAATATACCTCTGTGCCATTCTTCAAGCCAGAGGCAGACTTTCTCTGAGCCTGTACCAGTGCAAGCAACATCCGGTATGCCTCAACAGCATCCAGCGGTTGAGATTGAGCTACCTTCAGCTTAGCCCTAATCCTAAGCAATGGACCCTGGTCCCACTTGGCAGTCTCATCCAAAGCTGCATCTGCCACCACCTCTGCCTCACTGTACCTGCCCTGTGCAGACAAGATCAGTGCAAGCAACCTCCATCCTTCAATGACAGACCCACCTGTCAGATCAATATAATCCTTTGCACATTTCAAAGCAGCATTTATGTTCCTCTGCTTGGCATACTCCAGCCCCAGATCATACACCGGATCAGGGTTTCCTTTCTCTAATGAGACTGCTTCGCTAAGAGAGGTCAAAGCTTCTGCCTGGAGTGATGACCGTTCGTGATCTGACGAGGCCAACTTTGCACTTTTACCCTGACACTTTCCTAAAAAGCGCAATGCCAACCCCTTTAAATGATTGTCTGTAGCCTTTTCTGATAGTTCAACAGCTCTCTTGGCATATTGCACACCTTCTAGGGCAAGTGAATGATCATTTCCACGTTCACTACAAATTTTGGCTGCCAATAACAAAGCTGGGATGTTTTGTGGACTCTCGTGCCTGTTCAAGCACTTCCTCAACAAATTTAATGCAGCATCATTCTGACCCAAGCCGCTAAAACATAGTGCCAGTGTATACCATCTCTCAGTACGCGGATACGTGCCGGGCCAGAGCTCTTCAAACCCCTGGGCCAACACATTGGTCTGACCACACAGGGATAGAGCAAAGCTGAGGTGCTCGACGACAGCTGGGTCCCACTTTGTGCGGCCATTATACCACTTCTTTAGCAAAATCATGAGCAAAAGAATGGCCTCTTCAAGGTTGTTCTTGGGGACAAAGGAGCCCTCGGACTGGTATGCGAGGCTGGGAGGAGTGGCTTCAACTCCACTGTACAAAAGAAAAACTGCAAATCGTTTCTGGATGCGTGCAATGCATTCTTCGTCAAGGTTCCACTGGCTAAGGAGGGCTCTCCTGTAAGAATTTAATGCGTCAGGGTAGCGTCCAGCTTGTTTGTACAATTCAGGTAAGAGCTCAACGGCGCGGCTGACGATTTCTTGGAGCTTTTGTTCGACCATGATGTCAGGTATGCCATGTTGAAAGATTCGCTCTACAGCATCTAGTACAGATTTGCATTCTTGGGCAGCATCTGTGGAGAGAAAAGAGAGTTGTTATGTTATGTTATGTTATGTTATGTTATGTTATGTTATGTTATGTAAGAAATGGAAAAGGGAGAGGAAAGGAGAGGAGAGGTACCAGTGGGCTTGCCGAGCTTGTTGAAAGACATGGCCTTCAAGTAGATTGCTTCAAGGACGAGAGTAGCAGCGTGCTGAGAGACAGAGGAGGTGGAGTTGGCGGGAGGGGAGTCAGAGGTGGTTTTGCGGGGACGGCGGGAGGCAGGGGCGGGGGCAGCGCGAAGATCAGAGGATTGGAGGCGGTGGATGGCAGCCTGGAGGTCGATGCCTTGGAAGACGCGGAGGGCGGCCTCGACGTTGCCGCGCTGGTACTCAAGGCGGCCGAGGAGGGCGCGGGCTTCCTCGTAGTTGAGAGAGAGGCCTTCACGGAGAGAGGACTCGGCCTCGAGGATGTTGCCCTCGTCGCGCTTGGCCTCCACATCTTCCGACTCCAAATTCAAATGGAGGCCTCCGTTCTTGGAGACGACGAGTTCGACCTCGACCTCCTCCTCCTCCTTGCCTCCTCCTGCTTCCGTGGGCGTGGGCTCCCCCTCGAAGCTTACCATTTATATATATTTAATTGAAGGAAGAAAGGAAGGGATCAGAAGAGTTAAAGGTGATCGGAGAAATGGAGAGGGAGAGGGCTCATAGGAATAGGATTACCAATCTTTTATGAATCGGAATCGGAATAGATCGGAGAAGAAAAAGAAAAAGGGAATGAGAGAGAGAGAGATCTTCCTCAATTCAATTCTCCGATGGATTAATGATCCTGCTTAATTTCATTCCGGGTCCGAAAGGGTGCGGAGAGAGAAATTAACATCCTCTACAGCCAAGACATTTGCTGTACCGTCCAGCTATTTTTTAAAATTTTAAATATCAAATGTTAAATCTAAACCGTTGGTCTTGTTCAATTTTACAGACGACGCATTTTTATATAAATTTTATAAAATTTGGACTTACTTTGATACTAGATCAAGTGATCAACAAATGAATGAATATGGTTAACTATCACTGATTAATTTTGATACGTCCATAATTTGATAATTTAATCAAGTATCAAATCAACTCCAAATTTTATAAAACTTATATAAAAATGCACCGTCCGTAAATTTGAACAAAATCAACGGTTGGATTTAATATTTAAATTTTAAAATTTTTATATAAAAAAAACACCTTGGCTGGACAGTACAGCCAAGACTCCTCGGCTGTAGAGTTGTGGATCTGCGGAGAGAGGTCTTCCTCCCTTCCGTAATTTGTAATATAATGAATATTTTATTCAAAAAAATTAAAAACGACCCAGTTTTATTTTTATTTTAATAAGAACCAAGCAATTATTCAATTATAAAATTCGTTAATCTCTCTCTCCTAATTACCCGTTCATAAAACGCGTTAGGCAGAATTGCGCGTTTTATAAATAGATAAATAGACTAATAACGCGCTTTATGAATGAGTAAGTAGGCTAAAAATAGGTCTTCCAAAGAAGTCTAATCTTTTACTCCACTTTACTTTAAGCTCTACTAACGTGTTTATAAAATGGATTATTTGTATAAAATACATCTCCTTTAAATTCCTTCACCTAAAATTTATCGCTAGAGTATTGACAATACACTTGCATAAGTACATCTCGATCGGTCATATGTGCATCTCTTTCGAGAAGCACACCGTTACAAACATGACGCGGTTTGGTACCTATTGAACAAGATCTATTTTTTTTCTTCTTCTCTTTTCTTTTTTCTTCTTTTTGTTGGAGTTATATCCTAGAAGTCAATAATTTAATGACTTAAATATTAATTTATGATATGGATGATATTTGATCATTTGTTTCCTAGAATTTATTATTCACAGATCATTCAGGTTGAGGATCTGAATTATGGATCTCTGTGGATCATTCATTGGAATGACAATAATAATCTAAATTGTCCATAATCTTGATAATTAACAAGAAACATTAATTATCATATAAGATTAGTATGCAAGTTAAGTGATGATTAAGTTCTACAAATCATAGGTAAAGAGTTACAAACTTAATTGCTTAGATGTATTTTATTATTAGAACATAGCACAGGACTTGACCCAATGAAATAAACATATGAATTGTATTATGTGTCATTGTTTATTTCATATGAGTTTGATTCTAAGTTTGAGATGGTTCAATATTTCCACATGAGGATAGGTTCTATAAATATCGTCTACCGATGATTCCTGATAAATGCTGCTATACGACTTTATTTTTGTTCTCTTGAATTGTGCGGGGAAGGGTTGTTCATCAAGAAAATCGTATGTCACTCAATAGTATACCTAGTGAGTGATGATATCTATTTGGGCCCCTTGATAGAGTTGAATTGTTTGGCCAATTTGTACAATCAACTCTAAATCAAGAAATGTATAATCTACAAGAATGACACATTCCTATCTTGGATTATACAGTGATATCATGTGGCATAAGAATCAGACATAAAAATACTTTTATTTCTTATGAAGGATTGAGATATTGTAGCAGTACATTATTTATGTGAATTGGAAATCATAGTGTGTTGTTAGATACCGCCTATGAATATTGGAAATAAATAGCGATTTATTTTTCATGTTCAACGTAGCATAAATCCTCAAAGGATCACACAAATAGAACTTTAATCACACAATGCATTATTTATTTATTCACAATAGTAAGTACTGTGGAAATATGATAAGATTGGTTAATTAATTATATACCGTTGCGAACCGTTATAATTAATTAAGTCAATGTGATCATATAGAAATAAATTAATGCATTAACTAATCCTAAAATAATTATTAATGAGTTAATAATTAATTTAGTTTAACACATTTTAATATAAATAGTTATATTAATTAATTGGACTGTTATTTTAATAGCAAATGGATAGCCCAATTAAAAATCAAATAAGTGAGGCTTTAATTAATAGAATTAGAGACTTAGTTGAGTGGATTGAGCGGTCCATAAAGGCCTATAAAGAGGTCGACCTCATATGGTGGTAGGTGGGATATCATAGTTATAATTATGCAAGAGTTAATTAGGTTTTGTGCTCTATATAAAGGCCACTTATGAGAGCTTAAACCTAACATTTCTCTCTCCTCTCTTCCCTCCCCTTTGAGAACGCCACCCACCTCTCTTCTACCTCTCATTTGCTCATGTGTTGAGCTATTTTTTTTCCACTAAATCAAAGTTGTTGATTGACGCAAGAGAGAAAACCGTAAGGATTAGGCTTGTTCTTTGGGTATGCTAGCACGTACCTTGTTAGAACGTGATTAATCCTCATTGGTGGACTCGAGGGCAGATACTAGACGTGGAGACGGCGGAGAAGGCACGTCATCGATTCTCATGCCTTGGTCGAGCCTCGCGGATACGATTCCGTGAGAAGTACAATTCTTACCCTTTCTCATGTTATGTGTTGATTGTTTGGCAAGATCCGTTGTGTTTGATAGTTAATTAAGTGTAATTAGCAAGAAAAATTAAAATTAAACACTTTCTAACACTTTTTTCTTCTTCTTATCTTCTCTGCCTGTCTTTTTTCTTTTTTTTTTTCTCTATGCAGTGGAGAAGAAGAAAGAAGAAGTAGATGTATATGTCGAGCCTATTTATCCGTTCATAAAACGCGTGATGATGAGTGGATTTTATATAGATATTCAGGTACCATTTTGTCTCTAAACTAAACCAATTGGCTTGAGTTTACATATTAGATAAGTTTAGGTTAGTTTAATTAGAGTTTTTGTGTCAAGAATGAGTTACTACCATAGTTTTTAATTTATTGTAGATTTTTGACAAGAAATGACTTGGATGAGTCCATGAAGTTGAAGAGATCGTTCTAAGCTTTCCAACGGTTCTTGAATCACCTCAAACGGAGTTTGGATGATGAAGATATGCCCAAAATACTGACAGGATGTGGTGTTGACATTTTCCGGCAACCCGCTGAAAGTCCCAGCGACCCGCCAGACCTGGAAATGCCAGATTTATCATAATTGTCCGATTTAGCAGTTCTATATTTTGATTACGGTTTCTACCGACTCCATGTGCATCCAGAACCCGTCTTAAGTTATTTTCAGCATTTCTACACCTTCCCAATGCCTATTAAAGACTTGTTTGAGGAGATTTTGAGAGAAAAACAAGAGAGGGAACAAGAGGGAGACTAAATCCAAGGTCAAATTAGGGTTAGATATTGAGTTATGTCACACCCCGAGTCACTTTTAGACGACTCGCGAGTGCATCTTGACAACCCGCCGCGTATTTCTACGCAAGACGAAACATACATCACATACATACCAATAATCTACTCATAAAATGCCACAAAATTTTGTTTATTCAAAAATAAAAGAGTTTGACAAACGACAAGGACTAACATGGCAAGTTGAAAACGAGACTCCCATGCTAGTTCATTGTATCAAAAGTAACTACTTAAAAGCTAATAATACAATTAGTGGCATTTATTTGACCCGCTTGTTTTCCTCTCTTTTCTTACGAAAGCTCTAACACACCATTTTCAATACCTGGAACCCATATAACATGGAGAAACAACGGATGAGAGACTGAAATAATCTCTCCGTGCGATATTCAGTTCCAGCCCGGAGAGTTGTGAAATTTAATGAAACATGCAATGACAATTGATCGATGGGAAAACCAAGTCTCAAAATAAAAACCTCGTGTCTACCGATCTAATCGTTTGTAGAACAGTTTGAGGGTCGAATCCATAGGGACGGTGTTGGAATATTAGTCTTTTACTTTACTAAACTAGCTAGAGGGTCGAATCTATAACGATATCACTTGATATCATATGATGATGATCAAGAACATATATATATATAGTAGTATATATATATATAGGGTCGAACAAATTTGGATAGGTTCGCGAACACAGCGAACACTCTAGCATGACCTCTACCTTGAGCAGTATACGAGATGCAGTTATGCATCCATACGTGGTAGACGTATGAGTAACTAGCTTTAAGCGTATTATTTATTTTGAGGTCCGAGACATGTATTTGTTGGAGTTATGTCCTAGAAGTCAATAATTTAATGACTTAAATATTAGTTTATGTTATGAATGATAATTTTATCATTTGTTCCTAGGTTTATTATTGACAGATTATTCAGGTTGAGGATCTGAATAGTAGATCTCTATGGATCATTCTGTAGAATGACAATAATAAATCTAAACGGTCCATAATCTTGATAATTAACAAAGGAACATTAATTATCATATAAGATTAGTATGCAAGTTAAGTGATGATTAAGTTCTACTAATCATAGGTAAAGAGTTACCAACTTAATTGCATATGTGTATGTTATGGAAAATAGCACAGGACTTGACCCAATGAAATAAACATATGGATTGTGTTATGTGTCATTGTTTATTTCGTTATGATTTTGGTTCTATGTTTGAGATGTTTATCTTTTCCACATGAGGATAGGTTCAATAAATACTGTCTACCGCTGATTCCCGATAAGGGCTGCTATACGGACTTTATTTATGTTCTCTTGAATTGTGCGGGGAAAAGCTAATCATCAAGAAAACCGTATGTCCCTCATTAATTCACTTAGTGAGTGACGATATCTGTTTGGGCCCCTTGATGGAGTTGGATCGTATGAGCGCAACTAAGCGATCAACTCTAGATCAAGAAACGTATAATCTGCAAGAATGACACATTCCTATCTTGGATTATACGATGATATCGTGTGACATAAGAATCAAAATAGAGAAACATATTTATTCTCTTATGCAGGATTGAAATATTGTAGTAGTACACTATTTATGCGAATTGGGAATCATAACGTGTTGCTAGATACCGCTTATGATTATTGGAATTAAATAACGATTTAATTCCATGTCCAACATAGCATAAATCCTCAAAGAGTCACACAAATACGACATTAATCACACAGTGCATTATTTATTTATTCACAGCAATAAATACTGTGAAAATATGATAAGATTGATTAATTAATTATATACCGTTGCGGACCGTTATAATTAATTAAGTCAATGGATCATATAGAAATAAATTAATGCATTAACTAATCCTAAAATAATTATTAATGAGTTAATAATTAATTTAGTTCAACACAATTTTAATATAAATGGTTATATTAATTAATTGGGTCGTTATTTGGTAGCAAATAGATAGCCCAATTAAAGAGCAAATAAATGAGGCTTTAATTAATAGAATTAGAGACTAAATTGAGTGGATTAAGTGGCCCATAAAGGCCCATTTCGTGGCTGCCCAATATGGTGGTAGGTGGGATGGCATAGTTGTAATTATGCAAGAGGTCAATTAGGTTTTGTGCTCTATATAAGGACCACTTATGAGAGCCTCCACCTAGCTTTTCTCTCTCCTCTCATTCCTCCCATGGAGGCCGCCATTTTTCATCCTCTCTTTCTCTCTTTTGCTCATGTGTTGAGCTATTTTCTCTCCACTAAATCAAGGTTGTTGATTGATGCAAGAGAGAAAACCATAAGGATTAGGCTTGTTCTTTGGATATGCTAGCACGTACCTTGTAGAACGTGATTAATCCTCCTTGGTGGACTCGAGGGCGGCTACTAGACGTGGTGGATACGGTGGAGAAGGCACGCCATCGATTCCCATGCCTTGGTCGAGCCCCGCGAATACGATTTCGCGGGAGGTATAATTTTCCACCTAATTCTCTTGTGTCTTGTTGAATTTAAGTACTAGATCGATTGTGTGATGTTTTAATTGCTTAATTAAAGGGTAATTAGCACAAAATTAAAATTAGCACAGTTTCCTAATAGTATATATGTAGATATATGACATTGTTCTCAATTCTTCGTTGGCTAGAAGTCACTACTGATTGACTCTAGGCCAAGTGGGAGATTGTTAGAGTTATGTCCTAGAAGTCAATAACTTAATGACTTAAATATTAGTTTATGTTATGGATGATATTTTATCATCTGTTCCTAGGTTTATTATTGACAGATTATTCAGGTTGAGGATCTGAATAGTAGATCTCTATGGATCATTCTGTAGAATGACAATAATAAATCTAAACGGTCCATAATCTTGATAATTAACAAAGGAACATTAATTATCATATAAGATTAGTATGCAAGTTAAGTGATGATTAAGTTCTACAAATCATAGGTAAAGAGTTACCAACTTAATTGCATATGTGTATGTTATGGAAAATAGCACAGGACTTGACCCAATGAAATAAACATATGGATTGTGTTATGTGTCATTGTTTATTTCGTTATGATTTTGGTTCTAAGTTTGAGATGTTTATCTTTTCCACATGAGGATAGGTTCAATAAATATTGTCTACCGCTGATTCCCGATAAGGGCTGCTACACGGACTTTATTTATGTTCTCTTGAATTGTGCGGGGAAAAGCTAATCATCAAGAAAACCGTAAGTCCCTCATTAATTCACTTAGTGAGTGACGATATCTGTTTGGGCCCCTTGATGGAGTTGGATCGTATGCGCGCAACTAGGCGATCAACTCTAGATCAAGAAACGTATAATCTGCAAGAATGACACATTCCTATCTTGGATTATACGATGATATCGTGTGACATAAGAATCAAAATAGAGAAATACTTTTATTCTCTTATGCAGGATTTAAATACTGTAGTAGTACATTATTTATGCGAATTGGGAATCATAACGTGTTGCTAGATACCGCTTATGATTATTGGAATTAAATAACGATTTAATGTATGGCCAACATAGCATAAATCCTCAAATGGTCACACAAATAGGACATTAATCACACAGTGCATTATTTATTTATTCACAGCAGTAAGTTCTGTGGAAATATGATAAGATTGATTAATTAATTATATACCGTTGCGAACCGTTATAATTAATTAAGTCAATGGATCATATAGAAATAAATTAATGCATTAACTAATCATAAAATAATTATTAATGAGTTAATAATTAATTTAGTTCAACACAATTTTAATATAAATGGTTATATTAATTAATTGGGTCGTCATTTGGTAGCAAATAGATAGTCCAATTAAAGAGCAAATAAATGAGGCTTCAATTAATAGAATTAGAGACTAAATTGAGTGGATTAAGTGGCCCATATAGGCCCATTTCGTGGCTGCCCCATATGGTGGTATGTGGGATGGCATAGTTATAATTATGCAAGAGGTCAATTAGGTTTTGTGCTCTATATAAGGACCACTTATGAGAGCCTCCACCTAGCTTTTCTCTCTCCTCTCATTCCTCCCATGGAGGCCGCCACTTTCATCCTCTCTTTCTCTCTTTTGCTCATGTGTTGAGCTATTTTCTCTCCACTAAATCAAGGTTGTTGATTAATGCAAGAGAGAAAACCATAAGGATTAGGCTTGTTCTTTGGGTATGCTAGCACGTACCTTGTAGAACGTGATTAATCCTCCTTGGTGGACTCGAGGGCGGCTACTAGACGTGGTGGAGACGGTGGAGAAGGCACGCCATCGATTCCCATGCCTTGGTCGAGCCCCGCGAATACGATTTTGCGGGAGGTACAAATTTTCCACCCCCTTTCTCTTTTGTGTTGAATTTGGACTTAAGTACTAGATCCCTTTTTTGCTTGTGTTTTAATTGGATTAATTAGGTGTAATTAGTCACAAAATTAAAATTAAGTATTTCCTAACACAAACGAGCCCAAGAAAAAAAATGTTGTTTGGACGGTGAGTTAGGAATAAGCAAATTAATATTAATTTAAATAAATTATTAAAAATTATTATTTTAATATTAAATAAAGTGCTAATTAAAGAGCACACAGAATTTCATTTAGCTAATTTTGTTGAAATTATGTATGTATATAATTGTTAGAAGAAATTATTTCTAGAAAGAAGCTATTCCTAGGAAAAAAATATTTTTTTTCTTATTTCTAATTTATTTGGATGCCTAGAAAAAAAATTATTTTTAAGAAGAAACTATTTTTCGTTATTCCTAACTAAGCCATCTAAACTAGGCCTAATTTTCATTTCATTTATGCTTTGCTCCAGAACAAGCAATTCGAAGCTAAGGAAAGGAACGGGAGATGAAAGAAAGCGAAGGAAGTCTAGAATGATGGAGATGATTTGTAGTACCATGCTCTAGATGTCAAAAGATTATATTAGAAGTAACTGGATGTTACTTTGTTTCTAACATAGAGAATGACAAATTCGTCCTTCCCTTTAATTTCTGGTATAGAATGGAGTGGAGTATAAAGGTTAGTGGGGTATGAGTGTCAGCGACTAAGAACTATAAGGATATTATTGCCATAAGTTTTTAATTTTTGGGACACCACGAGTACACCCCGATTTTGGAGTTACTCGTTTTCTTCTAAAACCGTCTCCTGAGGATCTTTCGCTCTCTTCCGTTTCCTTCGGTTCACCCACTAATATTGGTTGGAGCAAGACACAAAGCTTACGCTTCCTTATCTTTGCTTCGGATCCTCCCTTCTAGAGCAAAGCCTTAATGCACGCTGCCGACTCGCCATGTTGTCTCTCGACCTCGAATCACGTCTATTCAATTCAATATCTCTCGACCTTTTTCCATTTTATTCTTTTTATTATTATTTCTTTTCTATTTTTATTTTTTATTTTATTTTTTGGGGGTCGGGCCCCACAACCGTCAGTCAGATACAGATCAGATGGTCTTTCATCTTTGCAATGTAATTTTATTTCGACTAACTTAAAACGCATTATTCTTGCAATTATATGTTCTTCGTCGCTAAATGGGTAACCATCCATATAACTAGCACTTTTATGTGTATATATATTTTAATTTTAATTAATTTGCATGCCTAATATTTTGGTATGTATTTTTATTTGCAAACAAAAATTTAAATATCAAACCTTCATTAGTTCATTATTTTTAATATAATATAATATCTAGAGGGTTTACATTTATTATTCATGATGAAATTAACTGAAATTTTGCGCAAGTATTAAATTGAGGAATGAGTTAAAACGTGATTGCAATTCAGAAATAGATGCCGAAATTACGCAGGGTGTAGGGAAAAGGAAAAGACCGGGTGTAGGGGAGAGGAGAGAGAGGAGGCGTGAGCGTGGTGCACTGCACTGGTGCATTGATTTCATTTGTTGGAACTTGGAACTGTTGTTGAGTCCTGAGAGAGAGAGAGAGAGAGAGACAGAGAGACAGCGCAGTCGGCCGCTTTTTTAGGGTTTCTCTCTTTCATTCACTCCAAAGTCCAAATCGAATCCATTGATAAGATCTAACCTCGTCTCGCCTCTCGATCGATCCAGAGCTCTTACGATCGATTTAGGGTTTAGGGTTTCTTCTCTCTCTCGCGCTTTGCTTGCCTTCTCTTTCTCTCAGCGTTTCCCATTTCAGCATAAGTAGTGCCATACCCAAATCCAATAATTTAATTATGGCAGCCTCTGAAGCTGAAGCTGCCACTGAAGATGCATCATCATCATCATTGGGTCCCCGTTTCGCCCCCGACGACCCAACCCTACCAGAGCCTTGGAAAGGCCTCATCGATGGCAAATCTGGCATCTTGTACTACTGGAACCAGGACACAAATGTCACTCAGTACGACAGGCCCACCACTGCAGATGCCTCTGCGCCTCAGCCTCAACCTCAACCTGAATCACTTCCGCAGCATATGCCTTACCAGCTCCAGACCAACCAGCACCAGCAAGCGGCATCTTCTAAGGACCAAGATATCTACAACACCCCAATGGGCGGCACCCATCACTCCTCGCATCAGCAGATGCCTTACCCCGGTTACCAACAGCAACAGCAACAGCAACAGCCCACCCCCTACATGCAACCTCAATCCATGCCCAGCCCATGGGCCCCACAGCAACACCCCCACTATCCACCACACCAATCCCACGGGCCCTTAAATTGGGTTCAGCTTCAGCCTCAGAATGTGCCACCGCCTCAGCTTTCTCAGCAACTTGCTCTTCCTAAGCCAGATGACCCATCCCCATCTCCTTATGATAACAACCTACAAATGCCTTTTAACGCTCCTCCTCACATGCCTTTGCTCCACCCAAACCAACCACCTCCACCATTTCCTGCTCCCAATCACCCTCCCAATCCGGTACCTACCGGAGATGATCATATGAGAAGATTAGCTGGGGGAAATGAATTTCATCCCCACAACATTTATCCATCACCGCACCCCAAGCTGGCTCCCATCCCACAAACTCGCCCCGTAATTTCTCTCTATTTCTTATACCTATATTTCACTATGCTACTTGCACTTGGACATTGTATTTTGTTATGACCTCATTGTGGACATCCCCAAGGAAGCTATCTTTATACTTTTTCTTTCTTGTAGGATATGAGGGGCGGGCAGTCTTTTGGCCCAAGAGGCCCCATGGGAGGATTTAACCATAACCAAATGGGACCTCCAGCTGCTGCTAACATGATGTACAACAATGGTGCTTTTCCTAATGCAGCTGCTATGCCTCCATCATCTGATTTCTCTTCCGCTGATGCCTATCGTGAGCACCATGAAGTGACCGCCACTGTAAGACTTTCTTTCTTTCTTTTCTTTATTCTAGCAAAGAAGCAGGGGGAGTGCCTGTCTGTTTTATGCAATTATGCCCCCGCATCATTTAAGACTGTACAGTTACTCTCTTTATTAGCTTTAAGCCTTTGACTCAAAAACGACATAATGATGCCTTGCTCGAAAATTGCCAGCACTTACAGTAACAGGCAAAAATACTGGACAACATACATGTATCCAAATCAGGATACAAGTGACAAGTGACAACAAATCTGTCATAAACAAGTATCCAATTTGTTCTGCAAATAAATTCGAACTTGTTTTTAAAATGTCCCGCCCCCCTCAATTAATCAAAGTTAAGTTAGTCCTGTTGGAATAGCATTGTGTATTTTTAGCAAACCCCTGTCGGCTGTGACAGGAGGAGGAGGTCCATGTCAGGCTTCAACTGCTACATCTGTTAATCTCTCCCTCAGCTGTATTTGACCACATAATCAAAATTTTTAATATTGGTGAAGCCATAGCATGGTAGTTTTCACTTGTTTTTTTGTATATTAGAAATATGGAAACATTATTTGGTGTCCAGAGTTTCCATAAGGCAGCCATACACAAGCTGAAAAGCTTATTTTGGAGCACCCCCTACATAATCCCATGTCCACCGGCAAATTCTGTAAATCCATCCACTCACTAGGTCAAGCTTGAGTGGAACACAACCATTACCAAAGTGTTTTAACTAAAGAGTTAAAAAGAAACAGATGATTAGAAACCTCATGATGGTATAGAATTGACAGTGTTCAGTCATTGCCAGTCACTTAGGATGAGGTTCGCTTGGTGAGGATTTTATCTTTCTTGGTTAACCAAAAAAATGCACTAATTTTTTTATGGAGGGGGTTTACAAATAGTTGGAGGAGGGAGTTTGTAGAGTGATTTAACAGAAAAATCATTTTGACTTGCTTATATAACGATGCTTATGTTTGACAGACTCCTTTATGGAGTTATTTACAATGAATATAATTTTAGTTTGTTTACAACTATGCATTCTTGTTAGTAGTTCTGGGTGTACTGATTTATTTTTTGCTTAGCGTTATATGATTATCTTGGTTATAAATCTATTGTGTTTCCCTTGCATCATTTTTACCAATTTGAACTGGTAGGCAATAAACAACCATCACTTACTGGTGGCAATGTTTCTTTTGAAGTTTTTTTGTGGTACTTTGTGTTCACTTTATTGCTACAAGTTGTGAATAACTCTGTTTCATGCTTACCTTGTTGATATTATTAAATCAGGGAGAAAATGTGCCCCCGCCGTTCATGACATTTGAATCAACAGGATTTCCTCCAGAGATATTGAATGAGGTAAGTTTTTCCCTGGAAAACTGATAGGGGAAAAAGTGAATTCTAAATGCACTGTGTTGCAATCTGTGACAGTGATGGCCTTTAGGTAGCTAGTTTACATATGTCATAAATGAATGAATGAATACCCTAATCCAACAGTTAGTGTTATTCTCTCACTGGCTGCTGCAGTACATTACTTTTGTGGGGCCCATTTCCTGCTGCCTGATTTTAAAAAAGGGGTATGATGGATCGGAGATAGGGACTGGAAGGTTTTACCGCTTTTCGTCTCTGCCAATGATCTTCCCTTTTTTTATGTAAGCAGCCATGTTCCTTTAGGGTATTCCTTTTTCCTTCCAATTTTCTTTTTATATGCAGAATTAAGTAAACAGTAAATATTTAAGTATTAGTCCCTGTCCGATGAAATAACAAGAAATTTATTCTAGCTATTTCTTGAAAGAAGCCATCAGTGATCGCATCTTTGTGTATGAATGCAGATTAATATGGCTGGCTTCAAAACGCCTACACCAATACAGGCACAGACATGGCCTGTTGCATTACAAAACCGGGATATAGTTGCCATAGCCAAAACAGGATCAGGCAAAACACTCGGTTATCTCATCCCTGCTTTTATGCATCTTAAGAGATGTAGGAATAATCCTGTAATGGGGCCCACAGTTTTGGTCCTAGCCCCTACCCGCGAGCTGGCCACACAGATACAGGATGAAGCAGTGAAATTTGGTCGTTCTTCTAGGATTTCTTGCACAGTAAGTTTCTATCTTTTCTTTTTTGACAATTCTTTTATGAGCCATGTGAATGCAGATTAACAACTATAGTTGATGTTGCTACCTGACTTGAGAGATATTTCAGCTGAACTTTTCATGGGTGGTCTGCATGGAATATCTTGGGTCAACGTGCATGTTTGGCTAGACTTACGTGGATCAGCAATTGCTTTTGATACCTTTTATTTTATGTTGTAAAACTGTTTATGAACTTGATTGATTTATGTTGAGTTTCAGCTAGCTAGCTAAAATGCCCAAGGACCGTTATTGTCTAATCATATAGTTGAAACTGACTTTGATAGAACTTGACAGTTACCTGATTTCACTGGAATTCGAGCTTATCATTTTCTTTTCTGGTACACCAAATGCAGTGTCTGTATGGTGGGGCACCGAAAGGACCCCAGCTGAAGGACCTTGACAGAGGAGCAGATATAGTGGTGGCGACGCCTGGCAGACTAAATGACATCATTGACACAGGTCGAATCAAACTGCGGCAGGTGTCCTTTCTTGTACTTGATGAGGCTGATAGGATGCTCGACATGGGATTTGAGCCCCAGATCCGTAGGGTCGTCAATGATCTGCCACCACGCAGGCAGACCCTGATGTACACTGCCACCTGGCCCAAGGATGTAAGAAAGATTGCTGCAGATTTGCTTAGAAACCCTGTCCAGGTTAACATCGGAAATGTTGATGAGCTGGCAGCGAACAAGTCGATCACTCAGGTATGATCAGATTTACTTCTTCGCTTGTTAAATAATAGTGCATCAGTTCTGCTGCAGGTCCGTCGCTGGATAATATAGATCAATATATCTTGTGGAATGCACTATTGCTGGTTTGGTTCTTAAAAACATGTCTACCTGATTACTGTGGTGCATAGAAGTTGAATAGTAAAATGTACTTTTATCGTAGTCTTAAATATCGTATCATGTATCGTATATCATATCGAATTGTTTGAGACACTGCTTAGCTATTCTTAAAATCAAGTAAAATAAGTAATCAGAATATATAAGATACTGCTAAAGTGCTAAGCTATTCTTAAAATCAAGTAAAATAAGTAATCAGAATATATATTGAACTATTTTCATTAAAAGAAAGTTATAATATCACACTCTATCATTTTAATCATTTGGTAATTCGACATCGTCAGATCTAGTGTATAAATATTGGATAATACTCATATTATAGTGTATTATATGTGAAAATTATTATAATTATCTTTTATAATATCATACTGCATAATCTGTATAAATTATACTCATTTTTACTAATTATAATCTATAATCTATTTATTTGTGTGTAAATTATTAATCATTATATCTTTTATAATAGTATAATATATCATAATGTATAATCTGTATGAATTTTTAATTTGTATAAATTATTTTATAAATATTATATTGTCTAACCTGTATAAATAATTATTATTCTGCTAATATTTTAGTATAATCTATATAAATTATAATCATTATTTATTAATATGTATAAATATTTAATATTGTGATGTATAATCTGTATATTTTATTGTTGAATTTATTATTATAAAATATAAATATTATTTAAATATGTTTTCAAATAATAATTAATTATTTACTTAAATTTAACAAAAATACATTAATGTCTTACAACTTAAAAAAAAATTTTAGTGGCGATCCCCATAAATTTTGTCTTTAAGTTCAATACTACAGAAATATATTAAATATAAAAATAAAATGGGATTTTAAAAGACAAGGAAAACTTAATTTTGTCTATTCTGTGTCTTGTGTGTCTGACTCTTGTGTTCCATATCTTCTCTCTCTACTTAACTTCTGGACTCACGTGTCAGTTTGTCTCCTCCATTTTCCGTGCCCCCTCTCCAAGCCATAATTAACAATCTGAGATAATAAAATAAAATAAACATTGCTTTGGTTATGCTGAATCGCTCGTATTGTTGATTCGGTACGATATGCGTATTGCATGTGTGACTTGTTCCGATTCTTGCAAGTTGCTTGCCCTCCGATACAGAGGTACAATAGACGGGATTGAGAATTGTATCGACTCGTGTGTTTCCTGAACCACACAATACTAAATTTTGTGGTGTGGTGCCTGTTGGATGATGTGGTGTTTGTCAAAATGTGATTTAACTAGCTTGTAAATGAAAACTTGGGAGAAGAGGAGAGCTATCATGGATGGGGAGTGAGGGATGGAGCGAAAACAGCATGTCCTGCTTTATTTGTGGCCTTCTAATTCTTTCTACTTGATAGTGTTTCATGTCACAAGGTGGGTGCTGAATTGAATTAAATATGGGGTTCTTATCATGTGAATCATACGGTGCATGGTCCTCCAAATAGTTAATGGCTACTATCACTGATTATCTTGAAAAAAAAAACTCTTTTTTTCCCTTGTTTCAATCTGTGGTTCTTTATAGGACAGTGATTAATATATTAAATGACTAGACTAAATTAAGTCGAGTGCAGGCTAATTGGTAACTGGTGGCGTTTATTTGTTGGTGATTAATCAATGGTTTATGCAGTATGTGGAGGTGGTCGGGCAGATGGAGAAGCAGAGGCGGCTGGAACAAATATTAAGAGCGCAGGAGAGGGGCTCAAAGGTGATTATATTTTGTGCTACAAAGAAGCAATGTGACCAACTGGCCAGGGGACTTGGCCGCTCCTTTGGTGCTGTGGCAATCCATGGTGACAAGTCTCAAGCTGAGCGGGACCACGTCCTCCAGCAGTTCCGCGATGGTCGTGCCCCCATTTTAGTTGCCACTGATGTTGCTGCTCGCGGCCTAGATATCAAAGACATCAGGTTACCTTTTCCTCTCTTTAGAGTTTAGACACACTTAAGACATCCATTTTTGCTTTCAATTAGGTTTTTATGTTTTCTTTTGGATGTTCTTATTCAGAGTGGTTATCAATTATGACTTCCCAACTGGGATCGAAGACTATGTGCATCGTATTGGTCGTACAGGACGTGCTGGAGCCACTGGTGTTGCCTATACCTTCTTTTCTGACCAGGACTGGAAATACGCTGCTGATCTCATTAAGGTTTTAGAAGGTGCAAACCAGCAAGTGCCTCCTCAGCTGGGTGAGATGGCTGCACGAGGTGGGCCACCTCGTGGTGGACCGAGGGACTTTTCAGGTGGTTTTGCTGGCCGTGGCGGATCTGGTCATGGAGGATTTGCAGGCCGTGGCGGTGGACCTGGTCCAGGGGGCTTTGCAGGTAGAGGCTTTGGTTCTGGAGGCTCACCCGGTGGTTATGGTGGCCGTGGCGGTGGCCGTGGGGATTTTCAAGGGGGCCGTGGTGGGTCCAGAGGAGGGCGTGGCTTTCGCGGTGGAGCTGGTGCCTGGAGGGGCCGATCAGAGTTGAGCCTCCAAGACCATTATGGTTCTGATGGTCGCGGTAGATACGATAACCGAAGAAGGTATGTGTTTTTCTTTTATGTGCTTCGGTAAAATGTTATTCCGTGTAGTAACTGGTAATAAATAAACCATATTAATATATGAAGCTAATTAGGATGTTAGATATCCTTAACTTCTTTGTTTACTAATTTAGTCTCTTGTGGAGTTCTTCTGCCTTGATTTACGGCTTAATCAAAGCTTTCAATTGGATGTGTTCAGGCCTAAAATATCAAAAAGAAAACAAAATGTTGATAGCATTCAATTTTTTTTGATGCAATAGGGGAAGAGACAGGAGTTATAGCCCGAGCCCAAGCAGGGGACGGACTGGTGGTTACACCAGAGATAGGAGTAGGAGTAGGAGCAGGAGTAGAAGCAGAAGCTGGTCTAGGAGCAGGAGTCGGAGCAGGAGCTGGAGCCGAAGTCGGAGCCGGAGCAGGAGCAGGAGCCGCAGTGGAAGCCGTAGCCCCAGATATGACCAGCCCCGCAGGCCTAGGGTTTCTGGATTCGACATACCGCCTCCTGCAGGTGGACCACCAGAAGCCGTGCCAGCTTTACTGTCACACGTTCCTGGTGATGGTGGTATCATAACAAATGATATAGTGAATGGGGATGCGAGCAGCAATGTCACGAGTTTGAATTCAATTCAAGAACCTGATGTTTAAGTGGAGCTACTCTTTATGCCTGTAGTGTGTTAATGAGCCTCTTATTCATCTATGGCTGTGGGCTGTGTATAACGGCACAACCTCGTATACTTTCTGATCTTTCTCGTCTTGATTTTTAAATCGGTGTTAGTATGATCTTCTCTTTTCTATTTTTTAAATTGGTGTAGTAATATTTTTCTGGGATGATTGTGAGGACGTAAGTTTTTATCTGATGGATTATGTCTTCAAGTTTGCTTCTTTTTTTTTCTTTTTAATTTATTTTGAATTATTATGGCTCCGTTTGGATGGTGTGGGAATAAGAGAAATAAGGGAAGAAGTATTGGGAAGTGTGTAACTTTGTGAAGAATTTGGATTGTTTATAATAAATTTGGATAGTTAGAAATAAGGAAGAGGGTTATTCCCTTATTCTTGAAGGTATCCAAACGGAGCCTATATAAAGAAAGTTAGTTGTCTGTGCCTTTTTGTGTTTTCATTAAAAAACAAACTCTGTATACGATTAAGTGAAGTCGAATGGTGATAAGTATTTAATACTGTATGAGCGGTTGAATCGGGGTTATATACTCTGTTCGGTTCTGTCACACTTGCTTTGTTAAGTTGGTTTACATCATGTTCATATCAAAGAAAGGAAAAGAAAATTTTAATTGCCGATTAGCTTGTTATGTAGCAAAAGTGCGATGCAATCGTTCATCTCAAAAGGCCAATAGCTAGAGTCGGTCTAGAGCAATTTGTATTCAAATTTTTAAAACCCAAGATACCGATGCTATATTTTAGAAGTGATGGATGGGCAAAACAAAATCTTCCACATGCCAAGTGTCAGTTTGCTAACTAACCCCAAACAGAAACAGCCCGAACTTGTCAATTAATGAATATATTCGCATCGAGTTTCAAAATTAAATTGCATTAAACATTACAAAGATTTCTCTATTTAGGTGCGTTTGGATATAGGAAGAAGGAAGAAAAAAATTATAAACAATTCAAACTCTTCACAAAGTTACACACTTCCCAATACTTCTTCCCACTTCTTCCCACACCTATCCAAACGGAGCCTTAGATTTCTGATTTATCGTATAAACAATATATTGTTTTGATTTGTATTGACACAAAGGGTGTCTTCCCCGACTTGTTTGGATTAGGTTGTTACATGTGTGTGCCTATCATCTGGCATTGCAGCTACTGTTACCAGCTTTTAGTTTGTGATGTTCTGTGATGCCGCCTATTAGTTTAATGCTCGAATTGCATGGCACAGAAGCAGCGTGTGGAGGTAATTTTGTTTTAGTATTTGTTGTGCAAGCTTGTATCATGCCCTTAATGATGGTGTTTGGTTATACAGTATCCTTGCATAGAACCTGGAATTTGTTGATAACTTGGTACCTATGGATTTGAATACAAGTTTAGCTTTTTGGTAAGTTATCAGGTATACCATGTACTGTCCTAGCTAGTTATGCTTAGTACACATGCTGTTCTTCATTTGTGTAATCATGTATGCCGTAGCTAAAGCGACTAGCTTAGCATGCTTTTCAACTTATTTATATCGATCCATAACAGCTAAATTGTTAAAAATATATACATCAAATAAGAATACAATAAAATTATAGAGGCAATAGGACACGAATGAAGGCTTAAAATGCAAATAAACAAAACCCTCCAGTTGCAAACATATCTTGCTAGTTGCCACAGCAAATTAGTTTTAACTCTTTCATCCAAATATTATATGATCAACATGTAACCCGAAAGTAAACCTGAAAACACACTTTGTAAATATGAATTGAAATCCTAAAACAGTACGCATTGAACATACTAGAATCCTAAAAACTGAATGCGAACATGTACCTGAAATCAGTGTAAACAAGTAAATATAGCAAAGATAGCCAGCAAATTTGAATATGTACAAGTAAATTATCTTTACGAAATTTGATCTCTAGCAATTCATAAAATTTCATAATTGCTAAGATCAGAACAAATTTGTTTAATAATAAAACAGTTTCTTTGTACAAAAGAATATCATTCTTTTCCCATATTCCATCCATCCACAAAAGCTAAACTAAGATCGTCCCGCCCCCCCCCCCCCACCCCAAAACCCAAATAAAGTTCGACAGATATGCAGGGTTATAGCTGTACTACGCCTATACTGGATCATTGCTTCTCGGTATGATCCGTACAGGTAAACTGACCTGTTGCCCCCCAGATATATCCCCAACAGATCTGTGGGATGACCCGTCTCCCTTTCTCGTGGCATCGTCTGTGAAGGCCAAATCTAAACCTTCATCCTCTTCTGGTACAATGTAGGTAGTCTTTGCCATAACATCTCGAAGCCCTAGCCCTAACCCTATGCCTACTCCAAGCCCACTATCAATCTCTTTTCCATCACCTTCATCCTCCCCACTGTGTTGACTGTCATCATACAGGTGAAAATGGGGATTTTTTCCAAAGCACGGTGGTTCCATGAAACTCTCATAGGGTACAGGAGCTGGCTGGGTTGCTACATTAGACACATTAGTCCGGGCCCACCATTGGTTAGTCACTTGTCTGTTATCAGGTCTGTCTTGGTTAGTGAGGATGCTATCCTTGAGAAACACACCGGAAGTTGAAGCTTCTAGATTAGCAGTAGGGTCCCATGTTGGTTGGTGGGTTCTCTCCTCTTCAATCTCATAAAGTGGTTCATTAATTACAGTGCGGAGATCATTCCTGTTAGGAGTAGTGTGATGAACAGGTTCATCAGGTGGTGGGTCCCACTTCGAAGTGTAGTACAAGTCAAGCAGGTAAGGGTGAGACTTCTGATCTGAATCAGGCAGCCATAATGAACCAAGGTTGTACCCAACAGGTGATGATACTGTCCCAGTGGTACGCAAGAATATATCTTCCATTCTTCGTCTGTAGGGCAAGGAATTGAAATTGTCACGCTGTGCCCCTCCTTGGTTTGCATGATGCTCCTTAAACTTGCGAAGGTTGGAGAGAAATTTCTGACCATGCGGTCCTGGTTGCCATGATTGGTATGTGCTCTGAAAGCTGTGTTCAGAAGCACCCAAAAAAAAAAAAAAGGAAATAATAAGACCAGGTAAAATCAAATATTGGCATGTTAAGATAAGACGCATGAGGACCCCGTCACCTTTTGCTGTATCCTTTTTTTTGTTTCACCAAGAAATGTCAAGTATAACTGAGGCCATGCATCATTCATTAATGTCTCAGCAAATAAAAACAATGAATAAACATAATACATAAAGGACTGAGGACCTTAAAAAGGATTTCTCCATTTTCCCCTGTGAACTTCTCATGTCTTTAATAGCATCACAAGGCGAACCATAGTGCTTGTTCCCATGCTTCTCAAAGGCAAACAAGCTCAAACTACAATTTTGCAATGAAGTCAGATTACAAAACTGAACTTTACCATTTTGATCACCAGTTTAGTAACAGCACAGCACAATTTATTACGGCTTTAATTATTGAGACTGAAATTAATGAACTAAAAGGTTCACAAACCTACAGACATCTCCAACTCCTTCAACATATAGAGTGAAATCCGAGACAAACCGCAAAATATCATCCACGCGCTAAAAAGGATATCACATGAGAAAGCAAAACAATATTAGTGAATAAAATATGAAGAGAGAATTCAACGAATAAACAATTTCACATATCAGCAAATTATTTTAATTAACCTGTGGTATGACAAATATAAGCAAGTAAGGCGTTATAAGAATCGATGCCATTTCCTCCAGCAGCATCATCCCCGTATACTATCATTATAATTTAACAGAACTGTCAGGAATCTATTAAAAAAAGAAACTAAACAAAATGAGAGAGAGAGAGAGAGACACCATTGCAGCAATACAACAAACAAGGGGTATAATCAAAGGGATAAAGATAAAATCTCAAAACAGGAATAAGTTTTCTACCAGAAAGAGGCTTTCAAATTCCTTTCGCACAGGCTCAGTGTTTTCCTTCCTGCGCCACCGCTTTGGCATGTAATGGGTCTCTCTAACCACAAGGGTCATCGCACCTTCAGCATCAAGCACCTGCAACTCTTCAGCAATCATAGCACGGCTGATTGCTGTCACAGTGCCGAACACCGCTGCATACCAGAACAAGTTCCTTCCAAAGACCTGTCAATGCATCATCATGCAATAATTGATTCAAAAGATAAAGGGGATATTGTTTTTATTTTTAGCTGTCCATGACCAGCAGTGCCCATTAATACCAGACACTGTCATTATTTTTGTTCTCTTATAATTTAGTTCCGACAGGCTCCTTTTTTGTTTATTTGTTCTTTCTTGTTTTCCTTTCTTTTTTTAAAGGGTGGGCCAGCATTTATTCATTTACTAGCCAAAGTTGTCATTTATTATAAACAAAAATATAAGTAAAGAAGAGAATCAGAAAGCTGTCTGAAATGCCTAATAGGTAAGGCTTACTTGTCCTTCGAGAAGGGATTCATCGAGGAAGGCAATAATAATTAGAATGGCTGCAAAACCCCCAGATACAAAGGAAATAAACTTGGCAATAATGGAGATAAGTGGTGAAGGGAATTGCTTCAGATAGTTTGAGGCATGAACTGCACTGTTGCTCATTCGGTGCTTGAACAAATGCTCCACCTATTAACAAAGATTTTAAGCACATTGTCTATTCTTACCAAATATTCATGCTCTCTTTCGACATAGTTTGCAAGTAACCTAATAGATAACACTTATAAACTTGAAATAGTCCTAAAGAAAGAAATATGCCAAAACAGCCAAGCAACTTGGGAGACTACCTCATTAAATTCTCTGAGAATCCACTTGGAGAGGTTAGACCACCGACGTGAGGAGGCTGTGCTTGGCTGGTGATAGAACTGCTCAGCATGCTTCAGGAAGAGATAAACAAGCATGAAAATTACTAGGCAGGGTGATAGCAAAAGCATGCCTATTCCAACTACTATCAGTCGTCGCCTCAATATCAAGGGGTTTGTTGTGAAATCCCTCTGAACACGGAATTTGCTGTGCCAAAAATGTCAAAAAAATATATTTATATTAATATGAAATCCCTATTCCAACTACCTGTACAATCATGTACCACTGAAGGACCCTAAGAAATTCTTCTTTATATATGCACTTTAGTCATTCAGATGTTTGGTTATTTGGGGTCTCATTATAGATAAAAGTACAAGCAATGCACCAAAACTCAATCCAATGCCAGGAGATGATTATTACCTGTCAAACATGCTTTCAAAGATGCACCAGTCCAAGGTCCATTCAAGGGTCTTCGGCAAAATCAAATAATTCTTCCTTCCACTTGACCGTGAATTCACACCTGGGCCCCTGCCGGGGACCCACCATGGAATGGGAAACCCCAAAACACCCTTGTTCAGCATTCCGATTAAAAAGTTCTCCTTCCGCATGATTCTCATCAAGATCTCATGCTCTGTCAAATCCTTGACAACACACAGACGTTGTGTTTTCTGAAGTCTGACAACTTTCTCTAGAATTCTTGGCCATGGTGTTGTTTGAATTTCTTGATCAGTGACGTGTAGACTGCAAAAGAGAACAAATTAAGATGTGGGAAGAAGGGTCCTTGCACAGATGACACACTGGCACAAGATATGTCTCATTCTATGAATTTCCATAAGATGATCCGATGTAACAAGAATTTTAACAACTGAACATGATATCCCATATTTTTCTTTTCAATTCTGAATGGAGGTTTTATTCTCAGCATTTATGTAGAACTACCCTCTATCGATTTAACTTGCAGGTCTAGCATAACTAAAATATCCTAACATAGTTGTCAAAAGAAATTACAAATGCAACTTTCTGGTATTCTATGAAAAAAGAAACTGGATGCAAGTTGCAAAGGTTGACGAGAATACACAAAGGTACCTGTTGTGATAGAATCTTCTAACAGTGAGGGTATCCTTAAACTGCACAAAGAACTTTAAAAAATTGAAAAATCCATATAAAGCCAGCAAGAACATGGAACCGAGAACGACCATCTTCCAAATAGTGAAAGGGGCCATTGGATGCTTTTTGATAACCTCGTGCCATAAGTCGCATGGTTTGACGCCGGACTCGACGGCCTCGACACCACACTTGATGGTGGTAAGGGCGTTCCAATCGACAAAGAGAAGAAAGAAGGCAATAAAGCAGAGAATGAAGATGACGTTGAAGATGTCGAGGATCCATTTGGTGAGGATGCAAGAGAGACCCTTCTGAGAATAGTAATAGTAGAGGCGAGCGAAGAAGATGTCCAAATCAGGGATGAGGTCGGGTTGTAAGGGTTGGGGAAGAGAGAGGAGGTGGGAGGGGCTATCAGTGTCAGTATCAGAGGGGGAGTCAGGAAGAGGGTGGTAGGAGGAAAGTTCGATTAGGATGTCTGGAGGAGGGGATTGATTGAGTAAGTGGGTGGTGAGAGGTGAGTTGGGTTTAGGTTTAGGGTTAGGATTAAAGAAGGAGGGCCATTTGAAGAAAGAGGAAGACATTGTAGCTTAGTAGGAGTAGGAGGAGAAGTAGCAGCATGAACTGAACGCGTCCAATCCATGCCACGACCTGATCATCTGCATGAATTATTATAATTTATAATTATAATTACCAGTATTGGTATGAATTTGTAATCAGAAAGACAGACAGACAAATTCCCTCTATAATATAATATAATATCCAATGGTATGGTATGGTATGGTATGGTATGGTAATAATGAAATGAAATAAAATAAAAGTTGAGGATTGGATTGGATGGAATTGGTATTGGTAGCCTCCTAAGAAAAGAAAAGAAAAGAAGCTTACCAGAAAGCAGTTACCAAGTGCCACCGCTGCCGAGCAGGAGCAGGAGCAGGAACAGATGGTATTAGTATTGATTGACGATTGACGATTGATGAATTGATGGATCGATCACAAGTCGGTGGGATGAAGGAAGAGAGACTTAAATAGGGGTAGCGTAAGTAATAAGTAATTAATTAATTGTGATTGCAATTTAACAAGAGAGAGGAGGCAAGAGAGAAGAGAGATTGAGAGAAGAGGAAGCAAGCCAAGCAACGAAGAAAAGAAAGGAAACCCAAGCGCCGAAGAAGAAGAAGAAGAAGAATAGAGGAAGAGTCGGCTCATGCTTTCTCCATTCCCTTCCACAACTGGACGAGACGATTAACTGGAGACCAGACAGCAAGTCAGGAACAGGACATCATTGCTTGTCTATGTTATATATTTATTTATCAATTAATAATAATTATCAATTCAATTGGGCAGCGAAACAAGCCTACGGGATACGGGCATTTCATTTTCAAAAAAAATAAATAAATAAAATTGGGCAGCGAAGCGAAACGCAAGGCACCCTTCCTTCCTAATTAACCACCCTCAGCCTCCGCACTGCCTAATTTAGACCTACTTTACTTTATTATAATTCATTCAAATTCAAATTAGATTTCAAATAATATATATATAAAAAAAGTTAAGACATCATTGCTTCTCTCACGCCAAATTTACTACTCCTAAATCCTAATTAATATCACCACCACCATAATTACCTCTTTTTCTTCACTTAGATTATCTTATTATTCTAAATAAAGACATATATATACCAATTAAGTGCTCACCCCACCCATGCTTTTCATTTTATTTTCTTACTTTTACAAATCACTACTTGCATTTGCCCATCATTTTCTTTTCTTTTTGTCAAAAATTTATATATATATTAAAACAATATTACCGTAATTATAGCACGTGGACTCTATAATAAATAACCCAATTAAAACGAAACTAGTGTCTACAGATTTCTATAAATAAAAATAAAAAATATTAATAAAGGAATGCTTGAACGAGTTGTGTTAATACTTGTTTGACAAGAAAAGTAAGCAAAAGGGATGAGGATGAGCATGCATGATGCAACACGGATAGTTAAGCTACAATGAATCAATTTATTACGTACAAGTCTTGTAATTGATTGCACTAGGAGATGTACGTACGGTCAAAAAAAAAAACACAATCAACAAATCACACAATAACAACTAATTAACAAGAAGAGTACTAATTAATTAATTAGAACCTTATTCCAACGAGGAACCGACTTATATAATTAGTTAGTTTCCTATATATCCATCCCGAAGCAATTTCATTAATCATTCCCTATATATTCGGTCATCACCATCGTCGTCATGTTCATATTCAAATGAGCACATTCCCGAAACCCAATTGTCAATAGAATAGAATACCTCTACTTTTTTTTCTGATAAAGAAAGCCTGTTTTCAGATTAAAGGTGTCCTTAATTAATAAAAGGATTAATTCGTTTTATGCCACTGTGAAAATTAGTTAATTAGAGATATGTCATTGTTAGATTGCAAATTAGTTTTATGCCATCATCAAATTATGTAAATTTAAAATATGCCATTATCTCATTCCAAAAAAAAAATTTAATTCTAAAAATACCATCATAAATGCTCTCAATATTTTTCAAAAATTTCAAATTGCCCTTGTTAACAATATTTTGGTTGCCTAAAATACCCTCATTGGATTAAAACAATATTTTGACTTTGCTTATTTTTTTTGTATTATATACTTAGCTTGATAATTATTAATACACGACGTCTTATATCAAATTCCATGCATCGTTCTAATGGCATAAAGCTATTTTTTATATTTTTATCTGGAACAAAATTCATTTTAATTAATTTGTAGTGGTATAAAACTAATTTATCATTGAGTATGGTATTTTTCTAATTTCAAATTTTTGTAGTAGCATATTTAAAAGAGTAAAATTGGCAAATCAATTTTTCGGTGGCAAAATAACTAATTTTTACTTTTTCACAGTGGCATAAAACTAATTTGTTATTTAGTGATGATATTTTACTAATTTTAAATTTTCACAGTGGCAAAAATCTAATTAACCCTTAATAATAATATATTACCACAAATCAAAGCAAGTAAGAGGACAGTAGACGGTTTGCCTTGAATTAAATAAAAGTGCAAGCCCTTAGCAGTCTCAACGTTGCACCCTAAAATATATAGTTCATGTTTTTTTTTATATTTCTCTTTCATTAAAATTAATTTTTTAAATATGTAAAAAACTTTTTTAAAAATTTTTTGATGTATTTTTTAAGCATTTATAAATAAATTTTGATGAACCAGAAATATTGCAGTATCAAATCGGTCACTTATGCATGCGAAACAGAAAAACATATATAAAAATTAATTGTCAAATCAGCAAATTGAACATAATTACACGTTTTAATCGTTTCATAATTACAGTCAATTGACCGTTTCGATCGTTTTGATCGTCTTTTGATACGAAACGGTTAACGTAAATTAATTTTTTTTTACAACACTAATGCAAATTAATTTTTGTTTCGTGTCATGAATGAAACGGTTAGCGAAAATTGGTTGTTTCGTTGCGTTTGCAGCCCTAAACGGAGGTATTTTGGGCTCTCTGTTCCGGCCCAACAGACATAACAAGTATAGTAGATGCTGGCCCAGGTGTTTTATTAAGTCCAGTAGGCCTAGTTTGGGCTCTACCATGTTCGTGACTTGCATTGAATTGATCAAATCAAACCTAATTATCTCTCTAGGGCTGTTTGGATTCTCCAAGGAATTTGGAGAATTTCATCTTCTTACCATAAATTTATTATAAACAATCCAAACTCATAACAAAATTACACACTTCCCAATAAATTTATTCCTAGAAATTGCAACTTTTCCAAATTCCCCAAATTTCTAAGTGATCCAAACGGCCCCTCTCTCTCTCTCTCGGCCCATTTGGTTGCTACCCATCATTTATAAATAAGTTAAATTGTAAACTGCAAAATGCAATATAATTAAGCTACGAAGTGCTGCCTGGAAATATAGGAATGCTACTTTGTCCTGCACCTCCCACCTAATCTTTCAACCCTGTAGGCCTGTACTATCTGTACATCGCATGAGGAGAGATGAAATGAGATGATATGTTGTGTACAGCTGGACTGGTGCTGTTGGGTGGGTCCATGATAATTGCAAAGGGATGGAATGCAAGGGAGCAAATTATGCTTTTTTAGCTTTCAACCAAAAGTCCAAAACCTAAAAAAGTGCTACTTCTTCTGCTGGTACAATGTGTGAGTGTGTGGTGCAGCGCCAGGGAGGTGCTTAGGTGGCATCTCTTTTGACCACTAAAATTCTGCTGCTGGGTCCAATTTCGACCAAAGCAAAAGTAAAATAGAAAAGGGGTGGATATATGCGAGTCTCATGAATTGTGCAATGCCAATTGCAGTCAACTATCTAGAATTCTCTCTCCATCAGTATCAGGTTTGTTTGATGGGTTCAGCATGAAATTAATGATTTGGGCTTGGACCTTCATTCAACCCAGGCCCACCGGTCACCAGTAGGGCTGTCAAACATGCAGAACATGCACGGAAGATTACTGTTTCATTTTCGTTCCGTTCCGGCCAACGAAACAGAAAAGCTTTTGTTTCTGTTCCATTTCGTTCAACAAAACAGTTTTCTGTTTCATTTTCCGTTCCGTCCTTCATTTACCATTGATTTCAGCCCATTTTCGTGTTCCGTTTCGTTTTTTCTTCAGTAACGTTTACATATTTCAATTTCGTTTCCGTTCCGTTTTCAAAAACGAAACAGATTTTCTATTTCGTTTAACGCTCCGTTCGGACGGAACATAACATAAACATTCGAAACAAATGGTTTTTGACAGCCCTAGTCACCACCACCCTTCTTCACCTTTCTCTTCTTTTTCTTTTTATATACTTTTGTTTCTTTTTTTCCCCTTTCTGGATGAGAAATTAAAGAGGACAATCATGGAGCTTATACAGTGCAATCCATGCAAATCAAGCACGACCGTCAATATTTTTGGCAAATGGTGTTCAAGTCAACCGAAAGTAATTTGGTAGGTAGAGAGGCATCAGTATTGACAATTGAGCCATGGAATGCATGTGCACCTGCACTATATAGTATGTACATATAATTGCAACATCGCATATATCTATATGGTTTCATGGTGGTGCCAGTGAGAGAGAGTATCATAATCATAATCATAGGCAAAGAATGCATGAGGTGTGAAAAAGAGTTGACTTAATTGGTTGGCTGAATTTATTCCCATCATCCCATGTGACATATTCACTCATTCAAATTAATTATTTGGTTTAGTTTGGTTTGGTTTGTGTTATATTATTAATTAATTGTTTGATTCCTGAAAATTTCTTTCGGAATTCGGCTGGGAATTTGGTAGTATTTATTAGGGTAACTATGTTATGTGGGATTAACGCATATGCAGAAGTTACTTTTGGTTTGGCATTGAATTTTTCATAAAATATAATTAATAATAATCATATAAGCTATATATATGTTGCGTACTTGCGTCATGAATTAGATAGACAGACAGGTGTAACTCCAACTATATATGGGCTGTTTGGATCGCTTAGGAATAAGAGGAATAGTCTCTTCTTAAGTAAAAATTTATGTTCAAACTTTTCACAAAGTTACACACTTCTCGATATTTTTCGCCTAGAAATAGACTATTTCTTTTATTCCTAAGGAATCCAAACGGTCCTTATATATACACATTTTTCTTGGTTCTGGTCTGTGTTGATGCATGTGCATATATGCATGCGCTTTCAAATTGCTCATCGACCTATCTGTACTTGCAGCTAGATTCTAATTCTTTCAACATACATGCATATTAATATTATATACAGTATGAATGGATCATTGGAACTTTCTGCATGATTGATCGATCGATCGATTGTTCAGTGGAGCTAACGTTATGGTGCATCGCGATGTATTGAGACTTTTGTATATCGCGATCATTATTCGTTCAATCGTTTTATAAATTGACAATTCTAATTTACCAATCCAATTTAAATATTTAAATCTCATTACAAACCAAATTTTATATTTTTTCCTGAAATTTCTTTACTATTTTTTTTCGAATTTTCTAAAACTTTCCTTTTTGATACCAATTAATAATATAAAATTCCAAAAATAGCAAGTTTTAAAAAATTCGAAAAAATAGTAAAAAATATAAAATTTGGTTTGTAATAAGATTTCAATATATAGATTGATTTTTTAGTTAGATTTTCAATTTATAAAAACTATGGACAAATATGGTTCCAATGTAAAGAAGTCTTAATACATCGCATTGCACCATAGTATTTTTCTATATATATATATATTACGCATGCAGCAATAAAAATATTGATAAAATCTAAAATTAAAAACAAAAAAAAAAAAAGTTTGGTCCAGTCACAGATCCACACGGTGGTTGCTCAAATTAACTCAGAATCTCAGATTGATACGGAAATTCTTTCCATGCAACTTAATTAATTTCTGGATCACGCAAACAAGCTGGCTGAGATTAGGCCGGTCAAACGTGCATAATATGTACGGAAATTAACCATTTCGTTTTCGTTCCGTTTCAGCTAATGAAACAGAAAAAAAAAATTTCATTTCTGTTCTTCCAGTCAACGAAACAAAAAAGCATTTCGTTTTCCTTTCCGTCCTTCATTTATCATTGATTTCAGCCCATTACGTGTTCCGTTCTAAAAAATGAAACCAGTTTTCTCTTCCGCTTCCGCTCCATTTCGGACGAAATGAAACGGAAACTTGCGAAACACAACGAAATTGACAGGGCTAGCTGAGATGATGAGATGCCATCTATTTATCATCTATGATCTATATATATATATATATATATATATATATAGAGTTTTGCTATGGTGAGTCGCGACTCACAAGAGGGTCCATGTGTCGGGCTCAAAACTCCTAAATCTTGTTCAAAATGACCGATCCAAACCGTTCAATACGATCTCCCTATCGAAATCTCCATACTGACCAAATTTTACATTTTTTCGAAATTTTTAAGTATTTTTTTCGGTTTTTTAAAAACTGCTATTTTTGAACGGTTCAGAACTAATTAGATTAACGATTTTCTAAAATTTCAAAAAAATACTTAAAAATTTCGAAAAAATGTAAAATTTGGTCAGTATGGAGGTTTCGATAGGGATATCGTAATGAACGGTTTGGATCGGTCATTTAGAACAACATTTAGGAGTTTTGAGCCCGACTCACGGACCCTCTTGTGAGTCGCGACTCACCATAGCAAAACTCTCTCTCTCTCTCTCTCTCTCTCTCTCTCTCTCTCTCTCTCTCTCTATATATATATACTAGTGCTAAACTCGCGCGTTGTGCGATTCATTCCTATGCGTATATGTTACAAAATGCTTTCGAAATGAGTGCGGATATGGAATAAAAACTTTTGATTTTTGTTGTGAATATCGTGATTCATTCCGATGCGAATATCGCGCGTTGCACGATCAAGTTTTATTTTATATAACTTTTATTTGAAAGAGTAGAAAAAAAAAATAATATCATAGGATTTCTTATAATTTTCCGGTCATGCATATAAAATTCCATGAAAATTAAATTTCTAGAGGGCTCTGAACAATTTTAAAATATTTTTAAATAAACAAAGAAAATATATGATGTTTGAAAATTATTAAAAATATTTTGAAATTTAAAAAAGAAAATTTATATTATTGGGTTGTATCTAATTTTATATGCATGTATATAAAATTCGGTACACAAATTAATTTAAGAAGGACATCAAATATTGAAAAAGTAAATTGCGTTCATTTTAAAAGAATAAAATGGAGATGTGCATTTCGTCAAAAAAAAATGCAGAGCCAATCAAGTGAGGGCCCTAAAATCAGAATACAATCCTATTCGAACCAATAGACTGTCCATGGAATAATTCCTTCTTAATACATAGTACACCAAATTTACACTAAAACGGTCGCAAAAAATCAAAAACATTGTGCTAACCACAGTAACTCACGTGCATTGCACGATGGCCCAAATGAATATATGTATAATATATGCACAGGTCCCGGTACCTGAGAAATGAGAATGGAATATTGCCATTAGTGCTGGTGTGGAACACCCCTGTTCCGGTTTCATTCCGTTTCGGAAACGAAACAAAAATCTAATTTATTTCTATTTCGTTTCGTTAAATGAAACAATATTTTTGTTTCGTTTCTGTTCCATCTTCAATTTTTCATTGTAATTCTTCATTTCCGCATTCCGTTTCAATTAAACGATATGATTTTCTATTTCATTTCCGTTATATTTTTTAAAACGAAATTATTTTCTCTTCCATTTCTGTTCTATTTTAGACGGAACGAAACGGTAGAGTATTGACAGCTCTAATTGCCATGCCATCTACACCATTCTTTCCATTCTTCCCAAATTTATGGCTCACATTATTATTTTCATCGCCAACTTCATTATGGCTCCGTCCGATATGTTCTTCTCTTTACTCACAATTTTCGGGGATTGTACTTAATTAATTAATTATCAAATTCTTCTATTGAGAATAACTGATTTCTGAAAAAAAAAATTAGCTGTGCCAAAATAAAATAAAAAACAAAAAAAAGACAAATTTGAAAGAGAGAACAAAGGTGGAACAATAACTACCCAAATTCGTATTAATTAATACAGCTGTGTCAATGTGAAAAATAGACTTCATGCACTTAACGATATTGTTATATGTATATTGGAATTTGGAACGATCATGAAGGGATTTATAGGAATTATGCTGATGAATTGAAAGGTAATTAATTAATTAGTTAATAAGGTGATGATAATTTCACAGGCCGGGTAATCTAGATCTCTATGGCTCCATTTGGATGAGCCTAATAAAGAAATAAAAGAGTAAATTTATTATAAACAATCCAAATTCTTCATAAAATTACACACTTCTCAATACTTCTTTCTTATTTCTTTTCTTATTTCTCTTATTCTCACACCATCCAAACGGAGACAAGAACCTTACCCTTGCAACCAAAACATATGCCTATTATAAAAACGTTGATTTCTATAGCTTTTTCCAAGCATACAAATCGAAATTTATTGTTCTTAATACCGTCTAGCAAACTTGAAATCTGTAAATTTTTTCATTTTATTTTCTTCTAAACAGTATAAGCAACAGTCAGGGCTTTATTTGGATGGTATGGGAATTTGGAGAATTTCCAATTCCTAGACATAAATTTATTATAAACAATCCTAACTCTTCACAAAATTACACAATTTTCAATACTTTATGTCTAAGAATTGAAAATTCTCCAAATTCCCCAAATTCCTACAACATCCAAACGGCCCCTCTATTCCTAAGCCATCCAAACTACCCATAATTTTGACATTAATTATACATTTACCCGAGCCTACTTCACCGGTTGAAGTTCAACAGGTGAAAAGACGCAGTCACTTTCTGTAATTGAAATGACAGGCCACTTCTTGACAAAAGCAAAAGGGAGCAAAAAAAAAAAAGTTGAGAAAAAAAATTATGGCAAAAACAATTAACTTCATTAGATCAGTTGCCTTTACACGAGTGCTTAGTGCCTTTTAAGTACATTTTTGTCCCCTTTTCCTACTTTATTTGATATTGGAATTGGATGTATGGATATTGGATAAATAAACCATGTCTCCGAGCTTGTTTGTTCCCTTTTTTGTTTCCCTTTTAAATATATCCGCCGTGTGTCTTTTTATTTTTTTTTGTCTTCTATTTTATTTTATTTTAATCCTAGAATTTTCAATTAAAACGTTTCATATTCTCACTGACATATCCATGTCAACGTGACATCAACAGTAATGTAAAATCACTAGACATATCGATATATCATTAGTCGATACTCTATTATCTGAATGGATGCATTCTCTGCACAATCGACACGTGATGACGCCGATCCATAATGATATCACTAGACATATCATTAGTGTAGACACAGACATATATCATTAGTGACGCCGATCCATATGGATTTTACTTTTTTTGTATAAGCGTTTGGGCTTCCTTTTAGCAAATTAGTTAGATCCATAAGTAAACTCTAGTGGAATATAATTGCCATTAGGTATTATGAAGAAAAAATAAAAAAAGGAACAATAATTATTGTTAGCTTGGTACAATCTGGAACTGTTAAAATGTCATATGAGAAAATGACAATACTATACTGGAAACATTATATCAAACTGCCACTGGTAGCACTTGTCAAAAGGGGATGTGTTATGAGATTCGATGTGAGAGGAAGATCCAAACAGGTAAGATCTAATCATGTTTTTAGCTAAGATTATGACACTACTATACCCATATTATCTTTTTTCTGTTGTTCTCCGCAAAAGAAGAAAAAAAAATATTACCGACGCCAAGTCGCCAACAACATATTTGGATAGGTGTGGGAAGAAGGAAAGAAGTATTGGTAAGTGTGTAACTTTGTGAAGAGTTTGGACCTTCTTCCTTCTTCCTATATCCAAACGGTACCTATTATTTGTTACACTTATAACGCTACACGACACCATTAGTGCGATTCCCCCTTGTCAGTTTGTAAAGTTGTTCTCCTCTCAAAAAACCTCCTAATTCTTGGCTTGCTCAAGATTTAATTCCACATATATATACT
The DNA here is from genome assembly GCA_028095005.1 of Rhynchospora pubera. NCBI lineage: Eukaryota > Viridiplantae > Streptophyta > Magnoliopsida > Poales > Cyperaceae > Rhynchospora > Rhynchospora pubera. The sequence goes on from CM051459.1 coordinate 105,596,694, forward strand.
AATATTATATAATATACACTTAATCTGATACACAATATACATTTTTACTATAAATATCAAATTCTTTCCCATAATTTTTTAAATCAATAAAATATTAATTAGTAAATGAATATAGTTAAATAGTTAAATAATTATAATGCATATTAACCCATTTATACTTTAGTTATTTAAATAATATGGGAAAATTATAAAAACTATAAATTCTTAAGCACGTGTTGTGTTAGTAAGTTTACAGCTTAAGTTTGAAGTAGCTTGATTTAAATTCGAATTAAATTAGAGTCAAGTTCAGCCGATTCGGTGATAGTCGCACTTGTGAGGCTGTGACTACCAGGCTGCCACTTTACAATTTCACAAATTGTTTTTGAAAAAAGTTGGTATCGACGGTCAAACTTGACAATTTCCAACTTGGTGAGTTTGATTACGTAACACGAAGGCGAAGCAGTTTATTATTTTGTATTTTTGTGCCATAGGAAGGACTGATGTTAAATTAAATGGTAACAGTGATCTGGATATAAAAAAAAAATTATCCAATTAAGTAGAACAAGGGTGCACAAACTAGTGGGCATCAACAATTAAACTAAAGGGAAGTATAATATGTGGAAAGATAGAATGTCTATTTTATGAACAAATTTTTTTTTTTTTTAAACTATCTGGTGCTGCTGTTGTTATTCAGTAGAATTGTGGAGGAGAGGAGTTGAATCATTATTGTATAATAAAATAATAATACTTCCAACCCCCGAAAGAAAAGCCCCAAATCTCGCGCAAAGAAACAAAAAAAAAGGGAAAAAAAGAACGCAACACCATCACCATGGCATTGCCATGAATCCACTCCTCTCATGTCCCATCTCATCGCCATCCATTCGATCCAACCCTTTTTCAGTTTAGACCTACACACACTTCACATCATCAATTTATCTTCTAAATTCTAAAAAAAAAAATCATCTTCTAATTTAAATCTTGTTCTCCTTATGAAAAGACAGTCTTAAAATTAAACTCCAACTAAAATAAAAAAAAGGAAAAAAAAAATTAAGTCTTTCTGATGAAAACAACAACAAAAATTTAGTCGTTTTTTTTAACTGAATTCAAATTAATTATAACAGTAATAGACCATTGTTTACTACTCACTTGTTCCTTCTTTTGTGTCCCTTCTTGCAAAGAAAAACACGTATAGAACCATTAATTGTCTGTGCGTACGTCATCAGTTATCACTAAGCCTTACTTTTGTGTACAGAGGATTATGCCTTTAGATTTCATATATACTCTCACTCTCACTCTCACTAATTCATTCTCTGGAAATATTCTGATAAAACTTTTGTCGGGGTAGTTGAGCAATTTGTCTATAAGCAATTGCAGATCACCTTAATTTGATTATTATTATTATTATTATTATTATTATTATTATTATTATTATTATTAATTAGTCAATCGGTCTAATTCAACAACAACGTTCACCATACCTGGTCAAGAGATATTGATGGAAATAAAAGGAGAATGCTGTTAACTTATAATTAAAATGTTTTTTTAAAACATAATTAAAATGTTAAAACAGGATTTTAATTGGCCAACATATATAATAAGAGCAATTTCAATAAATTTGCTGAATGAAGTTTTAAAAACAACCACAATAATCATTTTATTAACACAGCATGGGAATTCGATATATGTTGATTTTTCTCTCTCTATAATTTAAGTGTTTAACTTCAATTTTATATTTAATGTAGATTCATGTACCTTATTTTGGATTTGGTGTAGATAGTTAAATTATTTGAAGATCGTACACTACTTGTCTTTGTGGATCAATACCGACAAGTAATATACTCAACATATATGATGTACGCTTTCAATTGAAATTGATATCGTTTTAGAGATCTGTTTCAAATATCCGATACACATATTGTTCAGTAAATATGATATTTTTAATGAAATCTATAGAAACATCTTATAGTTTGTTTACCTTTTATCGTTCGAACGAAAGATGTTGTTATTATTAATTAAGAATGTGTTGTGTTGGATTATGATATTCTATCTATTGTGTAAATAATTGATGTTAGATTTTGTTAAGAACTTCATTTCTGTTATCGTTTGTTGTATTTTATTTTTATAGTATTAATTACAATATCTGGTTACTAATTAATGTGATTATAACTTGATACATTTATTAATAAATTGTTCAAACTGTCTTAAAAATAATATAACTTGAATATTATAAGTTAATTCGATCGATATTATTATAGATGAGACTGAAACGCGAGAACACTCTTTTTGGGCGGTGATGGCGCAGGCAGGGGCTCCACAGCTCGCTGAATATAGAAGGCATGCGCATGCAACAAATGCAAAATATCTCATTTTCACCTCGCATTTTGAAACCATTTTTGAGTCCTTGACGAGTATCCAACCACGGACAGGATAACATTAATATAAAAGCGATGATATATATACATATATATATATATATATATATATATATATATATATATATATATATATATATATATATATATAGATCGAGTGCCCAAAGACGGTAGGGGTCATTTCATCAGGATTACATAACATTACATTACACTAGGTGGGAAAATCGAGCTTCGCTCGATATATGAATATAAAATTTATTAAAAAGTAAGTAATATAAATTTACAAAGCTTAGTGCGTGTAAATCTATTAAAGCAATAAAGAAATTAATATTAGTTGTATAGACGACGACAGTGAGATAAAATTAAAAGATGTGAAATTAGAGAATTTCAAAATTAAAAACAAATATGTGGTACAGATAACCAATGATGTGGACGAAGAAATATGTTATATTGTTAATATACGTATGAATATAATTATTTAGGAGCATGCCATATTATGGAAATAAATAAATTATTGAAAAAATATCAACAGTTAATATTAGAAATAAATAAATTATTGAAAAAAATGTCAACATTTAATATGAAGAAATAAAAAAAGGAAAAAATACTGGCAAAAAAAATAATTTTATTGAATATGAGTAAATAAGACAGTAAAACAACTAAAATTAGAAAATGATAGAGAATAAGATAATGGAGATATTAATGGGGACGAAAGTAAAAAAAATAAAATTTATATTTGTAGGTCTTCAAAGCTACGAATGGGCGCATCATCAGAGAAGTTGTCCTCGTCATCTCCAAAATAATCGTCGTCTTCGATATCTATGTCAGATGTAATCATTGAAATGTTGTTGTATTGAGGAAGAAGTGAAAGATTATCACGCCTGCAATCGTGGTGTATAGAAAAATATAAGAGAATTGGAAGAGAAATGTAACTTGGCTAATAAGGAGGAAATGTAAGTACCTTTGAAGAAAAACAAAAATAGATTGTAAACACATAGCTCAATTAAAAGGATAAGATCAACATATATGCAAATAAACGTAGTGGATATGAAATGCATTTGTAGAATGAGAATTATGTATCCAATAGTTGATATAAAATGATATTCCAAAATAGATGATTGACTTGTGAATTAAGCGATATATATAAATAAGAGTTGAACATTTTCAAAAAAATATATATATAATGGAGTTGATAACCGATATATATAAATAAGAGTTGAAAATTTTCAATAAAGAAATAATGGAGTTGGTAACTTCTAATTACACAGTATGCACGATAAAAATTCGCTCGATATGGAAATTTCTACTAATTTTTTTTATTATGAATTGCTTACAATAAATCGATTTTCGCTTCTCTAAATTTTAGTAACTAATTTATCGTAGTGATTATTAGTATATAGTCTGATCATATGATTTTGTGATGTCATTTTATTTTATTATTTTTTTCTGTTATGGTATAATCGAACCTGGCTCTTAATATGCGATGGGAATCGACCAAATTTAATCTTAATAAATTTGCATTTATCACAATGTTTGTCGGTTTCAATGCATGCCCTTTTGGTTTCTGATTTCACATTGTAATGCAGGAATAGAAGACTAACAGAGAATATGAAAATCAATGTTTAAGTATTAAAAAATAACTATCATGTTTATTAAGCAGGAAGACGCAATACCAAAAGGCAATACAAAAATAAAAATCAATGGTTAAACATAACCGCCATAATCAAAACTGACTATATGCAACTTTGTTGATTTAGCACATTCATTTGGAATAATGGCGTTTAAATTAAATTAAAATACTCTGGAATTAAGAAGAAGAAAAGGAGCTGCAATAATTGACATTTTCATAGCAAAGTTCATTTAGCACATTCATTTGGAGTAATGGCGTTTCAATTAAAATACTCTGGAATTAAGAAGAAGAAAAGGAGCTGCAATAATTGACATTTTCATTTGCTATGGATATGTACGATCTCATCCAACCCCTGCAAAAAAGAGAGAAAAAAAAAAGCAACCATCTAGAGATTTAAGAGCTTTAGAGAGAGAAAAACAGATATTGGAGACTGATGTAATTATCACATATAGCAATTTGAACGATCAAGAGCCTGCCACATTTTTACCTTCAATTAATCCAAATAAAAATAAAAAATATACAATGTTCATTCAAATGGTTTTTTCGTATTATTTTTTTCTCAATGCACTTTTCTAAAGCCAGTTTTTTTTCTAAAATAACATACATGTAATGCAAAAACATTTAGAAAGAAAACAATATTAAGTTACCAAAAAGGGTACAATGTGTTAATTTGTATAACGAAGCTGGATTATGGTATGACAAAAGTACCTCGTAATGAATGTTGACCCAGAATAGACACAAAAGATTGTGTCTATTTTGTGTCTATTCTGGTAACACTGATGCACCACATCAACTAATTCCAAACAATCAGTCATGATCGGTCCGAGGTTCAAAAAAAAATTAAGATAAAAGGAGAATAAAGATACATCATAATTATATTAAGACAATATTACGTAACTTGTACCTTGAGCACATTGTCAATAATGATGCTCATTTCTTGACCTCCTGTAGAAACTACCTAGAATTTCGAAAAATGAAAGGCACAAACTGCATGAACAACCAATTTAGGAAAAAGAAAGGGTTCAATGAAAATTGAGCAACAAATACTTAATTATTAATATAGTTATGTATTGTAAGAAATCTAATATCTTACATTTATCCTTCATATACACCGAGATTAGGATCAGGCTTAATACTTGCAGCTTTCTCTCTCCTAGAATGCTCAGTTAACGTATCTACACACACATAGATCATTGTTATTGACGATACTCTACTTAGAAACAATTCATGTTATTTACCCTGGATTGTCGCGTCTCAGTTCATATCTGAAATAACATATCTACACATAAATCACTGTTATTGATAATACCAGCATTATGGGCAATAGCTGTTGCGAGCTTTGCCAACACATCTCTGATCGAAAGCAGAGAGAGGCGACTCCAAGATTCGTACTGGTGGCCTGGTTGATCTCTTCCATCGCACAAAGGAAAGGTGAGAGATATTTGTGAAAGAAAGAAAGAAAGAAAGGCGAGAGAAATAAATAGGAGAGAGGAGAGGCGAAGTTCAGAAAGAGAGAAACGCTTGTGTCGTAAGTACAAAGAGAAACGCTTACAAATTTAATAGCTTTCATTGCCGTGTCGTAATTAGGAGAGTTGCGATGGGAGTTGTACAGATTTAATAACTTTAATTTCGTCGTTGCGGCTAGAGAAAAAGGACAAAGAGGAGGAGAGAGAAACGGCAAAATGGGGTCTCATAGTCCTAGTATGTACAAAGAGGAGGCGATGAATGCAATGAAATTAGATTGGGGCCGCATATACACCAACTGATAAACCGAGTCAATTATATGTGACTATAAGAGTTGACACAAACTTGGCTACGTAGTTAGCGCCGCAAAATCCAGACAAAAACACAAAAATAAACTAACGCAGAAATGGATTACCGTGTTGCCTACATTTTAACAAAATAATCAAGACACCCACGCATCTTTATTTAGTATTCTGATTACTTTGCTATGCTCTCTGTCTCTCTCTATATATACTAATAGTTCTATGTAGGGGCGCATTCAAGGGGGGCGGAAGTGTATATATATATATATATATATATATATATATATATATATATATATATATATATAGGCTAAATTAGACTCCAGCACATAGGAGGCCTGTGTGCTGAAGTTGTTTACCCGTCCGATCTCAGATCTGAGGGTGCAGATTTAGACGATGGATAACATATGATTTCCGTTTCTCTGTTTAATTTCCGTTACACATCTGTTCCGTTTGCCTATTAGATTGAAAAGTAAAGGGAAAAAACAAAAACGAAGAGACTCTCTCTCCCTTGTCGTCTCTCTCACGCACGGGAAACCTAGCCGCTTCTCCCCCTTCTTTCTGATCAAGCTATCCATCGTTTCTCACTCGCGCTTGGTTTTTCTCCTGCTGTCTCTCTCTCAAGCATCGTCTCTCTCGTACGAAGCATGCAACAAAACCTGGCATTCCTTCTCCGTACGATTTGGGATTCCGCCTCTCAATCGGCCTCAAATATGTAAGAGACCTCTCACATTTTTTTTTTCTGACACTCGACATCAATCAAGCATTTTTTAATGATTAGCTTCTCTCCATTCCTGCTCGCATGACTTGTGTTTTCTATTAGAGCAATTTGGGTTCTGATGTGGAAAAATACCACCAACAACATGTCCTTACAAAATGACTTAAAAATAATTGATATTTTGCAGATCCCAGATGAAATTCTAGGTTTTATTTGGGTCAGATTTGTGTTTCTTTTTTAACATTGTTTCCTTTTCTTACTTCAATTTAGCTAGTATCTTCAATTATAAAAACAATCAAGAAATCCAATGCGACACTACTTGGAAAATGAGAAGTTAGTTCTGTTATTGTAGCAACTCTGGATTTTGTGGCTTTGTAGTCAGGTCAGGGTGATTCTAGTACATGAATTGTATCAGAATTTGTTGAAAAAATAAATTTTCTGTGCAAAGGTGGATGAGATGAATAAGGCATCTTCTTTGAGTTAGGTTATGGTAAATTGGTTTAGAAAGCCAAATAATTGAATTAAACATTGAAATTTCATCGGTTATTGTTGCATCAAATATAATACTAATTGTCGCAGCCAATTGCAGTGTGCAATTGAACCATAACTGTCATTGTGATGCTAATTTTAATGAAGGACAAAATTAGTTGTTTGTATATGTATATTATGCAGAGAACCAAGAATTGTGACCATAACAGGGGCCAATGAATGGTGACCATAACTTATTTTTGTTTTACAAGAGACTGACTAAGTAAGAAATATTTCTTGTTTAGATTGCAATATTTGCTGAAGGAAAAAGCCAAGGAAAATAGACAAAAGGAGAGTAGCAAAGACAATGAAGCCAGTAGACAAAAGCTGATTATCAAAAGAGTTTCTTCACTGATGTGATGACAATCTAATGACATATTGGCAATTAACTGGTAGCAGTACCAGTACACAAGACCAAGGATCGCTGGTGCTCCTCTTTCACATGACTTCACTATTTCTCCGTCCTAATGTCATGTGATTAACTTGTTCTTAGTTACAGATATTTTAGTAATTAGTTTAGCATCTAATTTTGACTTGGGTTCTAAATGATTAACTTGTATCTGTATTATATATAATTTGTTCTAAATGTACTGTGTACTGGATGATATGAGAATAAAATAATTCATTTAGAAATCTATTCTCTACACTTTTATCCCTTTTGCCTCTCTACTCTATCACTAAATTGAGCTCGTTTACTTGTTTAGTTTAGAAATAATATGTGCCAAATGAGTTTTAGAACAAAAGATTTGTTAGAGATATGTCCTAGATGCCAATCAGTTGGTGGCTATTATATTAGTTTATGTTATTGATGATGATTGATCATTTGTTCCTAGAGATTATTATTGACAGATCATTCAGGTCGAGGATCTGAATTGTAGATCTCTGTAGATCATTCGTTAGAATGACAATAATATCTCTAAAGAGTCCATAGTCTTGATAATTAACAAGGAACATTAATTATCAGATAAGACTAGTATGCAAGTTAAGTGATGATTAAGTTCTACAAATCATGGGTAAGGAGTTACCAACTTAATTGCATATGTGTATGTTACTAGAACATAGCACATGACATGACCCAATGAAATAAATATATGGATTGTGTTACGTGTCATTATTTATTTCATAAGTGTTTGATTCTGAGTTTGAGATGGTTCAGTTTCTCCACATGAGGATAGGTTCAATAAATATCGTCTAACGCTGATTCCTGATAAAGGCTGCTATACGGACTTTATTTATGTTCTCTTGAATTGTGCGGGGAGAAACTGGTCATCAAGATAACCGTATGTCCCTCGTTAGTACACCTAATGAGTGATGATATCCACTGGGCCCCTTGATGGAGATGGATTGCTTGCTAGCAACTTATGCAATCATCTCTAGATCAAGAAACGTGTAATCTGCAAGAATGACACATTCCTATCTTGGATTATACAAGGATATCATGTGACATAAGAATCAAAACAATAAGATATTATTTTCTTATGCAGGATTGAAGTATTGTATTGGTACAGTATTTATTTATGCGAATTGGGAATCATAACGTGTTGCTAGATACCGCTTATGATTATTGGAAATAAATAGTGATTTATTTTCCATGGCCAACTTAGCATAAATCCTCAAAGGGTCACACAAATAGGACTTTAACCAAACGTGTAGTATTTGTTTATTTGCAGTAGCGAGTACTGCGAATATATGATAAGTTGATTAATTAATTATATACCGTTATAAACCGTTATAATTAATTAAATCAAATTGATCATATAGAAACAATATAATACATATGCTAATCCTAAATAATTATTAATGAGTTAATAATTATTCTTGTTCAACAATATTTAATATAGTTGTGAGAATTATATTAAATAAGTAGGCCTAATTTATCAAGTCTAATTGAGCCCGAATGGAATGCAATTAAGTGGGCCGTTAAATATAAGATTTAATATGTTAAATGACAACATAATTAGTTGGACTATTTTAGCCCATTTATGGCCATTAGGGGGCCGGCCATTTAAGTGTAATTAGTTACACTTTAAAAGGAATGAAATATATAGATAAAGAAAAAGGTGATTCGGCCATTTTTTCTTTCACCCTAATTCATTTCCTTTTTACATTACATGGCCGCCACCAAAAATCAATGGCAGAAAAGAAAAATCGGTTTTTCTTCTTCCTTGCATTCATTAGGTGCTCATGTGTTGAGTGTTAGCCATCTTCATTTAATAGAGATTAATTGGAAGAAAGGCAAGCAACAAAGGATTAGCTATTTTTCTCCTTCTTGCTAGCACAAGAGGTGGAGAAGGTGGTTAATCTCCTTGGTGGACTCGAGGTGGTTGCCGGCGACTTGGTGGTGGAGACGAGCACACCACCGACTCCTACGCAAAGGATTCGAGCCTTCTAGTTACGATACTAGAAGAGGTAACCTCCTACACGTCTTGATTTAAATGTTAAATCGTTTGTTTGACTAGATCCGTTAATTGCAATTGTTAAATGCTTATTAATTGTTAATAAAAAATTAAAATTGCACAAGGACTTGAGTTCCTAACAGTGGTATCAGAGCGCTGGTCGTCTTTCAAACGTTTAACATTTTTAAATCAAGAGATTAGTAATTAACGAAATTAATTAGTGATGTGTATGTTTGCTGTTCTGAAAAATCTGTTTTTCTGAATTGTTGCTTATTTTTCGTGATGCATATCTCTGTGAAAATTTTTCCTTTCTCACTGGAGGTTATAGATCTTTGAGTCGCGGTTCTTTTGGCGCTGGTTTCACTATTTTATAAGTAGTTATGAATTTTTAGTGAATTAAACGGTAACGGTGCGCAGATCTGCCGTTCTGCTGCATAGTTCTGTTTGTTTAGTAAAAAGAACGTATTTTTGGAAAATAGCTATCTGTATATTTTGGCTAGATTTATTCTAAATTTGATGCTCTTTCTGGATATATGTAAATTGTTACATATTTCGGATTTTAAATGGGTGTTCAAGTATGAAAAGGAAAGAAATCGTTAGATCTGTTTTTCCAATCAAGTTGCTTGTTTTGATGAACCGTAATTATTAAAATACTTTTATAGAAAAGTGTCTGAATAGAATTGTTCTATTTTGAGTTAGGAATCTGTGAAAATTAGTTTCATAATTTTTCATTAAGGTTTGATGCTTCAACTAGATCAAATTTTTTCGGTCATCAGTCTGTTTCAGAACGGGACTTGTTACTTGTATGGCATTTAACTCGATTATTTTGAATAGACCTTGCTGGTTCTTTTTTCATGAATAGATAGCCAACTGCATATGCTAAGTTTTCTGTATAAATTGTTTATATGGAATCTGTAAGGAAGATGATCCTTTAGACCAAAAGGTTGAGATGAAAAACAGAAAATCTGATAACGGTGTTTCGCGCACAATATCAGGATTTGTCTTTTTTGATTCTCCCTGATGGTAAATGATCTCTTCATAAAATTTTTACTGGTAGTTGCACTCATTTTAAGGAGTTCTCTGGATTTATTTCGGATTTTTTGGTGACTGAAAAATATCAGATTTTATCGGGTCCCAAATTATTTATTTTAATTAGTTAAAATATATTCTAATTAATCAAGTTAGTTGAAATGTTAATTAGAATACTCCTTTCTGTTTTGAATTGTTGGATTAATTTTCGAAGGTTTAAACAAGTAGTTGTAATGTTAAACCTTCTTTTGCATTTGTAAAACGAGCGACGAGCATACACAAAGACTCTAATTAATAAAGTTAATTATAAGCAAGTGAAACATGTATATTGTATATGTGCTAACTCGTTTTTGTAGGAGGATCGTGGGTTTAGTATGGCTCAAGAATTCCATACCTTGTGGTTTGTAAATGAATGCATGTGTGAATGTGTGTAATGCGGCCTTTGATGCCATTAATTAATTTTGATTAATTTTAATGTAACTTGTGAGGCTTGCATGCCCCTAAGGCCTAGGAGGGAATTAGGATTTTCCACATGTTTATTTGATTTCATTAATTATTAGATAGGATCTAGATAATTAGTGGGAGAGCTTGGTTTAGATTAGTCTTACTACATGAAGATGCAGTGAAGATTAATATGCAAGCTGGAGCCATACAAACCCACAACAATGTTTGTGTTTTGAGATGCATGTAATTATGTGATTGTTTGAATGCTATGAAATGTCATAGGATAGGTATGGGTGTATGTTGACACGACCACCAAACAAAGTCGCATAATAAATGTCCCATTAATTGATTAAGCTGACCGCCCTCCTTCTCTCTATCCCCTTCACGTCGTACGGTGTCCAAATGATTCATTCCGCCGACGCGGGACGTCATTGGTCAACCCGCGAAAGTCGGGGTGTAAATCGGATTTACTAGGAGCAAATAGAGAGAGGTTACTTATCGATGGACCCTAATCGGATTGGACATCGGGGCGAAGTTTGTGGATGTACATGAGACATTTCACAAACCAAGAGTCATATGGTTGATATGATTGGTTAGAGAACCTACCCTATCTAGTTGTCTTGGTGTTATGCCGACGCTGGCATCTTCTCAACGAAAATGGGGATCTTGGAAACCGACTACATTTGGGACATTAAATAAATGTAGTGGGAGTTTTGTTTATTATTATAAATAAAACATTGCATAAACTAAATGACCTTGAATTGAAATTGTTATAGATACTAAATGTGTTGCGGTCAATCTTTGAAATAGAACAATCTCGTTTCTAAAGGAACTTACTTGGAGAAGTAGTACCGATTCCTAAGACATGTTCTTAGTGAAAAGAAACTTGAGTATGTTAATTCCCAATTTATTTCCTCAACTTCCCAAACGTAGAATCGCGATGATTGATTGACTTTTACGAAAAGTTATTCAATAAAGAAAATGCTGATATCCTCATTTTAGGATCTCTAGACCTTTGGATTGGAGAATTCATATGGACTAGACTAGACTCCTACGCTCGCATCCACTTACTCAAGAATGAGTTCTTAGAGAAAGTAGATGTTGACTCAATCATTTATGATCGAGTAATGGAGCATGAATTAAGTAAGAGAAACTTCTTTTAAGAAGATACATGAAAGTTCCATTGGCTTGCGAACTGAAAGGTTTGAGTAGCTAATTGGCAACTAGAGATATCAAGATCTCCAATATCAAGGATTGTTGATATTGTCATACAATCTCTTCCTAATTAAATGAATGATATGATGTTACATTTCGCAAACTTGTTTGTGTAAATTGTAATTAGCTAAGTATTTAAGAAATACTTCGCTTAAGTATGAGTTGAGACTTCGAGACCCTCATTTGTGACCGTATGTCACATGAGATGTTTCATTTGCCGTTTATGGAGGCATTTGAAAGGTTGTCCGAAATACCATGATTATTGTATTGGAAATGTTCTAACCCTTCAAGAGTATTTGTCGTTCAAATTATCTCGCTATCTCTAATTCACACTAGTAACTTGGTACTAGTTCATGCGCTCGCATTTAGTGAAATGTGTAAGCAATGAAGAATGAGAGAAAGTTCGAGAGTAGTAGAGTAAACTCCGTATAAGGAAATGGCTTATTGACTTAAACCACTACCATTGGATACGTAGAGTTATCTTTACTAATAGGAATTGTAGGTCGAGTACATCGTTCCTTACGTCCTAAAACTTTATCTCCATTTCATATCGATGATGGATGATTATGTTTTGTAAAGGACAAGCGATGTTCTTTTATTGTGGATTTGTTTATATGATTTCATGTCTATTGCTTGAATATGCTTGAAATGGATAAAAGAGTTTTGAATGACAAATAGGATGCATAAGACTTCACATAAAGTATTTGACTTTTGTGTGAAATGACCGCTAAGTCATACATAAACGAGAGTCGCATTAAGAGAGTCTACACAGCGTAGAGCTCGTGGATCAATTCGATTGCGAATCAATTGAGACATGCGGATCATGTTTATTAGATGACAAAAGTGCCTTTGACCTATAAAGGTTTAAGGACAAGTGACTTGATTAGGGCTTATACATGTCGATGTATGTAGACTTATAAGTACTTGTGTAATGAAAGGTTGTTGAGACTTTACCACTTAGCCATCGATCATAGTAGATATTAACATATCTATTTGATAAGGTATAAGTGTGAAGCTTTTGACAAGTTCAAAGGAGTTCAAGAGTGAAGTTGAAAGATCATTCAAGAAAGGTAATAGTCTTACAATTAATCATGATAAATAGCTAAGTCATATGATTTGATCAATTATCTAAAGAGTGTGAAAATAGTTTCATGACTCACTCCATTAGGAACACTATATTAGTATAGTGTGTCTAAGAATGGAGGTATCGAACTTTATTTGATATAGTTCGATCAGTAATGAATCGAATTGACTTAATCGACTCATATTAGGGATTCATGTTCGAGGACAATTCTGTTTACACTGAATAATATTCTGTCGAAGTCCATTGAGAAAGATGTCTTATGGGATTTGATCCCTAAGTACATTGTTTCTCAAGATTTGGTGTTAAGGAGCTTATTTCAAAGTTTGTTGATTGATAAGCTTAGACCCAAATAGGATGCTTAATGTTTTGTAGGACATCTTAAATTAATCGAAAGGTACTACTTCTACGAACATGATAAGAACAAACTAGTTGTTGCTCATCATGACGTAATCTTGGAGAATAACGTTCTCAAGAAGAAGTAGTGGGAGTAAGGTGAACATAAAAGAGTTTATGCATCACTATAAGAAGTACCCTTGTGGGAAACTTGCCACTCCATACATGGTGCTTAGTGGGAGCTGAGCGGAACTTCATTCGCAAGTCGTTGTGAAAGGAAGAAGTTCATGAACACGCTCACTACTAATGATGACTTAAACATCTCACGAGCTGATGATGTTTGAGAAACTCAATATATATGAGAATCAAGAACTTATTCTACAAGTCGTTGTGAAAGTAGTTCGTAAATCTCGAGCACTAATCCTACAAAAGGTCAACGAAAGTGATTGTCTAACCGAAAGGTGCATAGACATCACGACATCCTCGTACCTGGTATATGAGGATCCGTTGATAATTAAAGAACCGATGGAAGTACCTGATTCCACCAGTATGGTTTAAACCCATGTGATCTTTAAGTGCAATCCATGTGTAACAACAAGGTATAGACCTTTGTTGATGTTCATGAAGGAGCAATCCGTCAAGAACTTTCATATCTTTAAAGGAAAGATTGACATGGATGGCAAGTCGACTATGTACAAAGCACAGCTTCACGCTTGTTGCTATGTCTAAGTCGATGGCGAGTTGACTATATACAAAGCACGGCTTCTCGTTTGTAGCTATGTATAAGTCAATTAATAGAGATCATTCTAGCAGTAGTTGCATTTCATATATATTGATATGTGGAAAGATACATCAAAACCGTCTTCATTGGTTGAATGAAGAAAGATGATGTGTATATGACACAAATCGAGGTCTTGATTGATGTATTGCTAGGAACATATGCGTGTTTCAAGGATCCATTGATGGATCGAGCGAGCACTGTGGGATAAATATTTTGACAAGGAAGACAAGGAGTTGACCATCGTCAAAATCATCTTGTATAGACAAGATATTCAGTGGGAGCATAATTGTGTTATTTGTATTGTACAAGATAACTAGATATTAATTGGGAAATAACGTTGATTAAATGAATATTGTCAAGATCTCATTGATGAATGATTTCTTGGACAAGATTACCTAAATCCTAGGAAACAGAATCTATTGAGATAGATTATGATGGATGTTAGGTTTGAGCAAATGTGCATATAATGATGAAGTATTCTAGAAACATGAAAGGTAGACTCCAATAAAGGATGTCAAACCATGTCATGTGGCATATAACTTGAGTTTGACTCGGTTTATTGCAATTCAACTCGAGAAAAGTGCATGAAACAGTTCAAGCATTCTTTCATTACGAGTTTCATTATGTACGCCATTTATGCACATGCCCCAATGTGTTGTATTCAAGGAATGTGACAAAGCAGTTGTCAAGTGGATACAAGAAAATCATGTTTGGGCAATGATCAAATGATATTCTCGAGTATCTTATGAGAAAGATAAATATGTTTTCATTTGTTATGATGGAAAAAAACTCGTGTAAGTTGTTACATTGATGCTATTTTTCGAAAGATTGATATAATCACAATTGAGCTACGTGTTTTGCTTAAAGGTGGTGTTGTGAATTTAGAAAGGTGTTCTAAATGGGATATTACAACCGTTTCCGTCACCAAAGTAAAATACATAGCAACTTGTGAAGCAACGAAATAGGATAGTTTGGATCAAGAAGTTCTCAGTCAAGCTAATATGGTTCTGTGCATCTCGAACCGTAGCTTAGTCTTGAAGAATCCAATATCTAATTGGTGATCCAAGTATGATCTATGACAGTATCACTTGATCTCATATGATGATGATCAAGAACATGTATATAAGAGTATATATATGTACAGGTTCAAACAAAAGTGGATAGGTTCGCGAACACAGCGAACACTCTAATATAACCTCTACCTTAAGCAGTATACGAGATTCTATTGAGCATCCATACGTAATAGACGTATGAGTAACTGGCTTTAAGCGTATTATTTCTTTTGAGGTTCGAGACATGTATATATATAGATATATGGCATCGTTCTCAGTTCTTCACTGGCTAGAAGTCACTACTGATTGACTCTAGGCCAAGTGGGAGATTGTTAGAGATATGTCCTAGATGCCAATCAGTTGGTGGCTATTATATTAGTTTATGTTATTGATGATGATTGATCATTTGTTCCTAGAGATTATTATTGACAGATCATTCAGGTCGAGGATCTGAATTGTAGATCTCTGTAGATCATTCGTTAGAATGACAATAATATCTCTAAAGAGTCCATAGTCTTGATAATTAACAAGGAACATTAATTATCAGATAAGACTAGTATGCAAGTTAAGTGATGATTAAGTTCTACAAATCATGGGTAAGGAGTTACCAACTTAATTGCATATGTGTATGTTACTAGAACATAGCACATGACATGACCCAATGAAATAAATATATGGATTGTGTTACGTGTCATTATTTATTTCATAAGTGTTTGATTCTGAGTTTGAGATGGTTCAGTTTCTCCACATGAGGATAGGTTCAATAAATATCGTCTAACGCTGATTCCTGATAAAGGCTGCTATACGGACTTTATTTATGTTCTCTTGAATTGTGCGGGGAGAAACTGGTCATCAAGATAACCGTATGTCCCTCGTTAGTACACCTAATGAGTGATGATATCCACTGGGCCCCTTGATGGAGATGGATTGCTTGCTAGCAACTTATGCAATCATCTCTAGATCAAGAAACGTGTAATCTGCAAGAATGACACATTCCTATCTTGGATTATACAAGGATATCATGTGACATAAGAATCAAAACAATAAGATATTATTTTCTTATGCAGGATTGAAGTATTGTATTGGTACAGTATTTATTTATGCGAATTGGGAATCATAACGTGTTGCTAGATACCGCTTATGATTATTGGAAATAAATAGTGATTTATTTTCCATGGCCAACTTAGCATAAATCCTCAAAGGGTCACACAAATAGGACTTTAACCAAACGTGTAGTATTTGTTTATTTGCAGTAGCGAGTACTGCGAATATATGATAAGTTGATTAATTAATTATATACCGTTATAAACCGTTATAATTAATTAAATCAAATTGATCATATAGAAACAATATAATACATATGCTAATCCTAAATAATTATTAATGAGTTAATAATTATTCTTGTTCAACAATATTTAATATAGTTGTGAGAATTATATTAAATAAGTAGGCCTAATTTATCAAGTCTAATTGAGCCCGAATGGAATGCAATTAAGTGGGCCGTTAAATATAAGATTTAATATGTTAAATGACAACATAATTAGTTGGACTATTTTAGCCCATTTATGGCCATTAGGGGGCCGGCCATTTAAGTGTAATTAGTTACACTTTAAAAGGAATGAAATATATAGATAAAGAAAAAGGTGATTCGGCCATTTTTTCTTTCACCCTAATTCATTTCCTTTTTACATTACATGGCCGCCACCAAAAATCAATGGCAGAAAAGAAAAATCGGTTTTTCTTCTTCCTTGCATTCATTAGGTGCTCATGTGTTGAGTGTTAGCCATCTTCATTTAATAGAGATTAATTGGAAGAAAGGCAAGCAACAAAGGATTAGCTATTTTTCTCCTTCTTGCTAGCACAAGAGGTGGAGAAGGTGGTTAATCTCCTTGGTGGACTCGAGGTGGTTGCCGGCGACTTGGTGGTGGAGACGAGCACACCACCGACTCCTACGCAAAGGATTCGAGCCTTCTAGTTACGATACTAGAAGAGGTAACCTCCTACACGTCTTGATTTAAATGTTAAATCGTTTGTTTGACTAGATCCGTTAATTGCAATTGTTAAATGCTTATTAATTGTTAATAAAAAATTAAAATTGCACAAGGACTTGAGTTCCTAACAAGATTTTCATTTCTGAAAAGAAAGAGTTACAGAAAAACTAAATTTGAACACTACAAAAAGTGATCCAAGCTTCCACATGAACACTACAAAACTTAATTAATTATCATGATGCAGGAATTTAACTCCAACAGCATAATTGATTGAAAATTCCAATTGGAACCCTCAAAACTAAATATTGACAAATTTTACAACATAGCAACTGAAAATAGACGAAAGCACTTGCACAACTGCTGATTTGGACACCATTCCTTCTTCTTCTTGGCCTCAACCGCACTAGCCCCAACCAAAAAAGCTAGGCCTCAACCACACCATATATGCATGTTCACTGCTGGCCTAGTTGGCAATTGTTGATGACACACCTCCATTTTACTTAATTATGCTCATCATTTTTCAATTTCTGCAAGTTACATTAAACAATTCGCATGTTATTCAATTTTGCAAACTGATTTTGGGTCTCGAAGATAAAGAAGTTATCAAGGATATGAATGCTCAAAATATTGAGAGTGCAATTAAATGGTACACACAGACTCTAATCTAATTAAGTTTTATAGTGCAGAGACCCAAATCCAATTAAGTTTCATGGTACACATTAAGTTTCACTTGATTAAAAAAATTAACACATAAATTTCATGGTACCCAGTGTAGTAGTATCTACAAGCTCTTTCATGTAGATGCAAACCAACTAAATATTGCTAAGTAATTAAACTAACTAAACATTGGTGTTGAAACAATAATTGAGTTTATGTCCACAGTATGCCCTTGAGAAAGAAGGCTTCGTACCAGTACATAAACCAAGGCTGGTACAGACTCGTACCAGTGGTCAAAACATAAATCAAACTCTAAATCAACCTTTACAAGCACAGAACTTTAGCAACTTAATGTTTAAACAAGACTTGCACACTCGATTTATTAATATGATGTACAAATTTTTATTAATTGATTAGTTGTCTAATGAAAATGAAGATGTTGGTGGAGGATTGAGCACTGAGCAGGTAATTCATTACTGGTTAGCCAATCTCCAATGGACAAATCACAATTTAGACAAAATGGGTATCATACAGCTGATTGCTTCCTCACAATTTAAAGCCTACGTTAAGTAATTCTCAGAAAAACTCATGATTTCATTGGATTTAGCTTATTCACTCAGTCTTTTGAGAATCTCCATCAAATCCCCACTTCTTCAGAAGAAGCTGCCACTTTTAAGTGAGCTTATAAAAGCAACTCCTTGTAGAATGAATCCTTGACTTTACTGGGCCTTATACGAGAATCCACTCCATTAACAAATTTGAGTTCTTTTCACCAAAATTAAACAAATTAAACCAAAATGGCAATTGCCTTTGCTCCACGCAAGTCTTTTGGGCGCAACCCTAGGCATGGGACTGCTTCGTCGGAAGGGATTCGAATCTACGAGAGAGACGATTGGGTACTGCTTCATCTCTCTGGCTTTGGCGAGATCTATGTCAGAGATCGAGAGGATAAAGATTTGCATCGAGGTGAGAAAGTCTTTTTCTGTTTTTTTTTTGTGTTTTGGCACGATCTGACAGGATCGCGAGAAAACATAGAGGAAGCGTCAGAGAGAGACAACGGGAGAGAGGGGTTTCGTTTTCTCTTTTTCTGGATGGCTTGATCGGAGAGAAGAGGAGAAGCGTGAGAGAGAGGCCAACGGGAGAGAAAGAGACCAAGTTCGATCTGATATTGATAGGCATGCGAGGAAACGGAGAATCAAACGGAAAATACAATTCAATTTTAACAGCGCCGAAGGCCAAATTCGCGACAAAATCTGAACCATTGGATTTGCAATCCGACGGTTAAAACACTTCGGCACACAGGGGTCCTATAGGCTGGAGTCTAATTTAGCCTATCTCTCTCTCTCTCTATATATATATATATATATATATATATAGTTTTGCTATGGTGAGTCGCGACTCACAAGAGGGTCCGTGAGTCGGGCTCAAAACTCCTAAATCTTGTTCAAAATGACCGATCCAAACCATTTAATACGATCTCCCTATCGAAACCTCCATATTGACCAAATTTTACATTTTTTTGAAATTTTTAAGTATTTTTTTTGGATTTCTAAAAACTGCTATTTTTGAACGGTTCAGAACTAATTAGATTAACGATTTTCTAAAATTTCAAAAAAATACGTAAAACTTTCGAAAAAATGTAAAATTTGGTCAGCATGGAGGTTTCGATAGGGAGATCGTATTGAACGGTTTGGATCAAATATTTTGAACAAGATTTAGGAGTTTTGAGCCCGACTATATATATGTATATATATATATATATATTAATAGTTCTATATAGGGGCGGATTCAATGGGGGCGGAAGTAGGCCAAACATACGCCAAGGTTAGAAATTTTAATTGACAGCAAGTGTTACTTATGCCTCCCCTAAAATATCAAAAGTCTACTTGCTCGCCCAACTTATTCTCTCTTAGTTAATTACAACATATAGTTTTTTAGGAGCTTTTAACCAATTCCCAAGGAAAGTTCGGATCAGGCAATTAATGTAAGACGCTGTCCTTTTCCTTTTTTTTTCATTTTGTTTTCTTTTTAGCTTTTATAGTTAGATCCTTTAATTTTACAATTTATGATATTGTCCTTGCATGAGTTACAACATATGATAATGTTTTTGTGTATCATTATATATATTTTATAATAATGTAATAAGCAGTTCAAAACCCGGTGGGGGTTTATAGACATTTAATTTTAAAATAAGTTAGGAGGTTTGACCCCTAATTTATCTTTAAAAAAAATGTAATAAGCAATACAATTACAGTTATCGTTATAAATAATAATATGTACGGTAATAAATAGGTTTATTTGTTAGTTTCTACAATAGGCTGCCTATGGCTTAAACAATAAAAAAATGTTATTAAATTATTATTCTTGTGTGCAAGGATATAGGAAAAATAATATTTCATATGATCAAGTATTAAGTTTATGAGAAATGGTTAAATAATTATATAATATTGATTTCAAATTGTGAGTAATGCTAATGTTATTTCATGTTAATATTGAAATCTACGATTTAATTTTTTTATATAAAAAATTGTTCAACACATGAAAGAAAAAAATTTACATATGATATTTATATATTAAGATATATATTACTTTATAAAGTTTTGCAATCGATAAAAAAAAATTGATCGCATAACGCCCAGAATTATCAATAGTATTATAAAATCTAAACGTTCCAAATTGAATCTGTTGAAATGTATACGGTATTTTTAAATAACAACAACAACAACAACAACAACAACAACAACAACAACAACAATAATAATAATAATAATAATAAATAATTATATGGCCTCACTCATTTCTTCTCTCCTGTGTACTAGTACGCCTCGACGACTAAACTAGTTGTACCTTGCCTCCCTCATCTCTCAATCTTGATTCCGCCCCTAGTATGTGAGGTATCACTCCCCTTTAATTCTTCACACTCGTTCGATCTATACGCATGACACATTTTTGCTTCAAATCTAATCTCTTTTTTTACTCGTGTCTATTATGTTTAGGACACAGCCATTGAGAGGTCAGTGTCATTACATTTAATGAAGTTATATCTTGACAAATTCTAAAGTAGACCGATTTTTATTTTTTTTATATATGGACTGAAATACAAGCTCTTTGTTTAAAATTATGAACATTTGTAATTACTCAAAACTCAAATCAGATTAAAAAATTAGCCTACCGGTATAACTTTCCATGAATATGTTATGCATTCAAAAGCATATATGGACTATGGAGTGTTCGTTGTTCTCCTTTTTTCCCCGGCCGCCCCCATATATTGCTGACAATGGCAATCAAAGCCAGGATTGAAGAATGGTGGATCAAAATCTGACTAAACTAAATTGAGAACCAAAGAATATAAGTTTAAGTATTAATTACTTGAAATAATACAAACATTCATTAAACTTTCTTAACTAAAGCATCATTGAGCATAATATTTTAGATCTAGAGAAGACCCATGAACTTAATTATATAAATATATCTTAATAAATTAACATATGATGGGAACAAAATCTAATTATTAGGGGGCCCTAGCCCTTGCGAGTCCTCCTCTGTCTACTAAAATCAACCATGACTGATGGATGGACCTGTCAGCCGCGATTATCTTAACTTTTGAGGTTCTAATGGCTAATCCAAATCATTCAATGTGTTTTCCATATTGAAATCTCATTGGAGGCCAAATTTTACATTTTTTTTAAATTTTTTTACTATTTTTTTTAGATTTTAAAAAAAATCATTGTTAATTTGTTATTGAATGATCCAAAATTATTTAGATTAAGAATTTTGTAAAATACCAAAAAATACTAAATAATTTTAGAAAAATATAAAATTTGGTCTCCAATAAGATTTCAATATGAAGAACACATTGAACGGTTCGAATCGATCGTTAGAATTTCGAAAATTGAGATTTCATCGTAACTAACGGTCACTTCCATCAGTCGCGACTCATTTTTAGTCTACCTCTTTATTCATTGGTTTATGCGAAATTTGCAAGAAAAATGCCCTTATTTGATCTCTCTGTTAATTTTAAACCTATTAAGCGAGGCTTTCCTGTGGTTACTTTGTCACTTCCGGTGTAATTATTAGGATGTTAATTAAAGACGCACAACTTTGTTGAATTTCATTTGGAGGCTAGCAATAAGGTTAATTAGAAGTCTTTTCAATATTTATATGCTTGACAATAAGTCGCTTGTAAACAAATTTGTTAAATTAATTCGACTACCGCAAATTTGTGCTCGTTCTGGGAAAAGCTAATTAAAGTTAGCCTATATAGCTACCTTACTTAAGAGATTTGGTTGGTCTCATTTTATATTTTCATATTTATTTTGTTTTTGCCGCTTTTTTTTTTCTTCTTTTTCATCAAATATGATGGTTAGTTGAATCATGAGTTGTGACAAGAAATAAAGTTGCTTTTCTTTCGTGCTTTTGTCTCCCAAAATGCATGCGCAGCTTCTCATAATCAAATTAAGCCGACCAAGAGTTACGCACTTATTAATCTCATTCCCTCAATAAAATGATTTACAGTTTCTAAGTATCTTAATTTTCTTAGGATAAATTTTATTAGCTGATGAACAAACTTTATCCAAAACTCTTGTTTACGACTGAACTTAATTTTATCTTTTCAATTCATCGATTTTATCCAATACAAGAATGAAATGACTATCCATAAATTTTATATTTGATCATCAAAATTTGATTTATCTTAATCACTGCACTTATGTAATATCTAAGTTTGGTCATGATCGTTTCCAACAGCAGTGTTTCTATCTGCATATTTGATGGAAACAATTTTTTCCAAAGGTAAATATATTTCAGTGAAAAAATTTGAAAATAAATCAAATTTTAATGATTAACATAAAAAATTATACAAAGTTGAGTGAACATTTAAATATATTTTTATTGTTGTCAGGATTTTTGCATTCTAGAAGCTCTACTATAAAAGAAACCACCAAACAGGATGTAATAAATATCATTTCTGTTGGCAAAAAGAAAGAGAAGAAAGAAAAAGCTCTGGTACGGAAATGGTATGGAATATTAGTACAAACGAAGATTGATTAAAGAAGGATATGTATATGAATATACGTCAATGTCATCCATCAAACCGTTTCGCCATTTGATTGGCTATTGCGGCCACATCATCTTCTCACGTGTCACCAATGAAGGAACCAAGAAGTTGAAAACTCTTCTTCCCACTTCCCAGCAATGGAAATTAACCTTCTGGGCCGCCAGTAAAGCCAGCTCAGACCTCCCTCACCAGCACCACATCCCCCACGGAACCAGATCCTCTAGTCTGCCGACTAGAGAAATCCTCTGGTCGTTTTTAGATCTGAGCCGTCTGATTTAATCTTAATGGCTATGGATGCCCCGTGCTAGTATCACGATTGATAGGTCCGAAAAAATGTTAACCGTTGAGATTAAATCGGACGGTCCATATCGAAAAACGACCAGTGGTCGTTTGTAAAAAACGACCAGAGGATCCGACTCCCATCCCCCACAAATCCACTAACGGAGAATTGGAAGGGGACGGAAGAAGCTAAACAAATTAAGGCCGGGCTACTTGAAACTCAATTCCTTATTTTCTATCCGTTTTCTTGTTCCAGAATATATATATATATAATTGGATAAATATGAAGGATAAAATGAAAAAGGAGAAAATTGTTAAGACCTTTATTATTAATTCTCAAATTTTACCTTACAATTCGGAGGTAATAAAGTTCCGATCACTCTTTCATTGCTTTTCTTGAAGACTTTAGTGATTTCTGGATCACGGCCTAAATATTTTTTTTGAAGACTTCCGCGCGCAGCATTTTTGGTTGATTAATTGTGGTTTCTTTCTTCAGTGTCTGCGTGCTGGGGACCGCCAAGACGGCCAAACCATGCGTCGATATGTAAGCAAAGCCAATAAATTAATGTGTTTACAAACAAAACAAAACAAAACAGACAATTTGAAGAACCTTGGCACGGTATAATAACTTATAATTGTACAAATAAATAAATAAATTAGGTTCTGGTAGAAAAGGCATATTTGACCTAGGGATGGATCGATCATCGCTGTACGTATGGACTACGTACGTACTAATAATAATAATAATTAATAATTAATTTAATCGGCCAGCTTGCTCCGCTCTGTCAGTCTCTGACTAGCGCCTACTTTACTTGTTAAATAATCCCTCTTTTTAGTTCTATTATCTCTGTTATCCAATTTTTTTTCCATTCATTTCCCTAAGTATTTAATGCAAGTACATGTAATATAATAATGCAATGTTAAATGCTCTATACTTGTGTAACCCATCAAGGGGCTAAATATCAGGGATCACTTTAGTTTTATTCCCTTGTATATTCAGGCGCAATTGATTTAATTTTGATGAATAGAAACGTTTCTTCTCAGGCTCAGCCCAAAAATTTAATTTGATAAATAACTAAAATGCAAGGTACATTACAAGCATTGACGTTGTGCTGTCCTGTTAGCAAATATGCATGCTCATGCCGTTTAATTAGATAAGATGGTTTTGCTTTCTTTTTTTTCCCATTTTTTTTTCAAATAGAAATTAATTAATGTTTTACATTATTGAACAGATAAAAATTTTTTTAAAAAAAGAACCATCTAAAGTCCTCTCTCTACATAACTCTTAAACACCTTTTTACGTCCTTCATCACAACAAAGCAAGCAATTGCAAATTTCAAAGCAACAAAATAATCAACTGAGATCCATTGTTTGTAACTTCCCCTAGTAATTTGGGGCGCTAATTTTTCTACATGTTGAATCACCGCAAGCATTTTCGATTTGAAATCTGGATTTCAAAGTATCAACCAATGATAAAATGAATCTCATTAGAAGTGGAGTTTACCTAAAAGTTAAAAAACTTGTTAAATAAAAACATATTTTATTTTTAATATTCCGCATAGTCCAAAAAATTGCACCACAAACAACAAATATAAAAGATTTTTTTTAGGGAACTGTGAGAAAATTCTCGAGTAGAGGTTTAATTTTTTTTTTTTTTTTGAAACTGTTCCAAATCCATAGTCATATGAATTTATTATTTGGGTATTTAAGAAAAAGATGATATGCAAGCTCTAATTCATGAGAATAAAGTAGAGATTTTAGGAGATACATTATGAATCCTTGCAATTGATCTACTAACAGCAGAGAAGCAGTACTAATTAATGTGCAATATGTATATAACCCTTCCACAGGCGTGCACTCACAAAGTAAGTAGGGCATAAATGAACATATATATATCATCAAGAAATAAGAAAGGGCGGTTTTGTCACACTACTAGCATGAATTTAAGGTATAATTGGAGCAAGGGGAGAGAATTGAAGAAGAGAAGTGAAGAAGAGAAGTCAGAAGGAGAAGGAAAAGTAAGGAATTTCTTTATTGATTTCTTTCATAATCCTCTTACAGTTACGGCTCCCAATATATCAATCTGAAAAGAATAGAATGAATTACAACTTGCACCACCAGAATTTCTACTACTTCCTACCAACCAATAATCAAACGCCAGCTCACCTAATTAACACAGATGCTAGCATTTACTAATACAATGAATCACCAATCATAAAACTATCCTACGGCCCAGATTTAATAACACTAATCTTTAGTAAAAGCCCAACTAACAACTCCTTATCTTTAATGATTCTGTTAACTTCCTCCTCTTTCAGTTATTTGAGATGGGATTTCTTTTTCTGGCCGTGACATTCCCTCCTCCTCAAGGACAACCTTGTCCTCAAGGTTAATATGTGGAAATCGGAACTTCATTGAGTCATAATCCTCCCAAGTCGCCTCCTCAACTGCTTGATTTGCCCACTTTACCAAAATCTGAGGTACAGGATCATTTCTTCTTTTAATCAAACGCCTGTTCAAAATTGCTTCTGGTTCAGTCTGCTCAGGTTGAGATAAACCCACAATTGGCAAGTTGGGTAAGACAGTTTGGCCAGTCCCTATTCTTGCTTTCAATTGAGACACATGTAACACAGGGTGAATTGAAGAGTGAGGTGGTAAGTTTAACTCATAAGCCACTGTGCCCACCTTCCTTAGTATCTCATAAGGACCATAAAATTTAGGGTTCAGTTTGCTAGTGGAAGCACCAGAAACCGACAATTGTCTGTAAGGCTGTAATTTCAAATAAACCCAGTCCCCTTTGTGGAATTGTCTCTCAGATCTTTGAGAATCATCTTGCCTCTTCATTCTCTCCTGAGCTTTAATCAACTGACTTCTCAGTTCAGACAGTATTTGTTGTCGTTCCTTTAACACCACATTTACTGATTCAACATTGCACCTAGGAATTGACCCCATGGGAAGAGAAGGTGGGTCATAACCATATAGAGCTTTGAAGGGTGTAGTGTTTAAAGAAGAATGAAAATTGGTATTATACCAATACTCAGCTAGAGGAATCCACCTCACCCACTTCTTTTGCTGATGAAATACCATACTTCTCAAATATGCCTCTACACATTGATTAACTCTCTCCACCTGACCATCACTTTGTGGATGATAAGCAGTGCTCATATTAAGCTGAATTCCCAGCCTATGCATAATCTCTTGCCAAAATTTACTAGTGAAGATAGGATCCCTGTCTGACACAATGTTGGTAGGCAATCCATGCAGTTTGTAGATATTGTCCAAGAATGTTTGTGCCACAGTAGCAGCAGTGTAAGGATGAGCCAGGGGCAAAAAATGACCATATTTAGTCAACCTGTCAACCACTACTAACAATACCTCCTTTCCCTCTGATTTGGGCAAACAAGTGATGAAATCCATGCCAATGCTGTGCCAGGCTTCAGGAGGAATAGGAAGAGGCTGAAGCAACCCAGGTGTGGCCACATGCTCAGGTTTGGTGATTTGACAGATGTCACATTGTCTGATATGGTCCATGATGTGTTGCTTCATAGAAGGCCAATAAAAAAGAGACTTAACCTTCTTATAAGTGACCAAAATACCAGAATGACCCCCCAACCCTGAATTATGGAGCTCATGTAATAGTCTGTCTCTCCATCCCTCAGCCTTACCAACACATATCCTGCCCTTATATCTGATCAACCCTTGGTGTTCAGTGATAAGGTCATTCCTATTAGGTCCTTCTGCCAATTGTTTCCTCAATTGTAAAATCCAGTCATCTCCAGTGTAGCTACTTTGAAGTTCCAGTACCCATTGTGGCACCAATTCAGAAACTATACATAATTCAGAACAAGAAGATTGTGTATTCTCATCAAACCCCTCCCTTCTGGAGAGAGCATCAGCCACCAAATTGTGGGTACCCTTCTTGTATTCAATGGTGTAGTGTAACCCCAACAATTTGCCTAAGCTTTTATGTTGCATGGAAGTGTGTATTCTTTGCTCCAAGAGATTCTTAAGGCTGATATGGTCAGTCCTTATTATGAATGGTCCCCCCACAAGATAGTGTCTCCATTTATTAACCGCTGTGACCACAGCCAGCAATTCCTTCTCATAAGTAGAAAGGGACTGATTTTTAATTCCTAATCCCTTACTCAAAAATGCTAATGGTTTTCTTTCCTGCATGAGTACAGCTCCAATACCAGTTTGGCTTGCATCAGTCTCTAGCACAAATGGTTTGCTGAAATCAGGAAGGGATAGGACAGGAGCTTTAGTCATAGCACTCTTTAAGTTATCAAATGCCAACTGGGCCTGATCATTCCATTTAAAAGAATCTTTCTTAAGAAGGTCAGTAAGAGGCCTGCTAATTACTCCATAATGCTGTACAAACTTTCTGTAGTAGCCTGTCAGTCCTAAAAAACCCCTCAATTGCCTGACAGTTTTGGGAACAGGCCAACTCACCATAGCCTCTACCTTGCTGGGGTCTGTAGCTACTCCTTCTTCAGAAATAATGTGACCCAGATACTCAACTTGAGGAGTGCCAATCTCACACTTGCTTAGTTTAACAAACAGGTGATGCTCCTGTAAGAGATTTAATGCTACAGCCAAGTGTTGCTTATGGTCTGACATACTCTTGCTATAAACCAAGATGTCATCAAAGAAAACCAGAATGAATTTTCTAAGGTGAGGCTTAAAGATGGAATTCATCAATGCTTGAAATGTGGCAGGTGCATTAGTCAAGCCAAAGGGCATGACAGTGAATTCATAATGGCCTAAATGAGTTCGGAAAGCTGTTTTTGGAATGTCGGAATCATGCATTCTAATTTGATGATAACCAGATTTGAGATCCAATTTAGAGAAAATGCTAGCCCCTTTTAATTCATCCAAAAGATCATCAATTATGGGAATTGGAAATTTATTCTTTATAGTGGCCTCATTCAATTTCCTATAATCAACACATAACCTCCATGTTTGATCTTTCTTTTTAACTAACAAAATAGGAGATGCAAAAGGGCTAGTAGAAGGCCTAATATAACCTGTTTGCAGCAACTCTTCTACAATCTTCTCAATCTCCAATTTTTGAAAGTGAGAGAATCTGTAGGGTCTCAGGTTTACAGGCTCAGCTCCATGTTTCAAGGGAATCTGATGGTCCAGCACTCTATGGGGAGGAAGTGTGATAGGATCAGCAAAAACTGAGGAAAACTTACTGAGGACGGATTGCAACTCCAAGGGTATGTTCAACTGCTGTTTCAAAGGAGAGGAAGAGGAAGTACCAACTTGAGTGATAAATAGTTGTGCAAAAATCACCTCACTGCCCTTTTGAAGCTCTTGAGTGACATTCACATTGCTTGTTAATAAGGTTACTTCAGCCATTTCCTTCTTAACCTGTAGTTGTATCTTCTTGCCCTCTTTAGTAAGTTGTACTAATCCTTTGAAAACATCGATTACTACTGGACCCATTCTTGCAATCCAGTCCATACCCAATACTAAATCATAGCCTTGGACTTCTAACACCCTGAAATCACCAACAAACTCATGTGCCTGGAGTTGAAATTTCAGTGCATCACATCTTTTGTCAGATAATAATTTGGAACCATTGGCAGTTTTCACTATCATAGGTGGTGAGGAAATAGGAGTGAGTTGGAGCAATTTCACTATGGAGGGGTGTATGAAGGAGTGAGTACTTCCACTGTCAATGAGGGCAATAATAGGTGTGGTGTTCACATAGCCTTTGAATCTGAGATACTGAGTGTTGGGTTGCTCTTGAGGCATGCATAAAGAAATATCTGCTTGTTCATACTGTGCATCATCATTATCAATGTTATCAGGGAGCATTACTTCTTCCTCCTCAGAGTCAGCTAGAGAAGAACTGGCTTCCAATAATAAAATTTTTCTCTTTTGACACTTATGTCCTTGATGAAACTTATCTCCACAGTAATAACACAATCCCATTTGTCTCAATTGTTCTCTAGAAAGGCTATTAAAATTTGCAGGAGGAAGCCCAGTTGTTTTGGTCATAGGAAAAGCCAACGTTTTCCTGTCAGGCAACTCTTTCCCTTTGTCATTCCTTTGTACAAAGTTAGTGGTAGGCCTGAGCATTGATCTGCCTTTTTTCTCTAAACTTCCTAAGGATAACTCAGCCTGACGAGCAACTTTGTAGGCTTGATTCAAGGTCAAGGGTTCACACATCTCAACAGTGTACTTCAGTTCTTCTTTAAGGCCACTCAAGAAACCAAACAAATAAAATTCCTCATTCAAGATTTTTGTTGTTGTGGTCAGTCTGGATTTGACTTTCTCAAAATTTCTGATGTACTCATCAACTTTACCCAAATGAACCACCTTCCTAAATTGCTCCAAGGGATTCCCCACACCATCATTGGTAAATCTGGCCTTTACTTCCTCAATTAACACAGGCCAAGGTGGGTCAGGATTATGTAATTTAAAACCCCTATACCATTCTCTAGCTTCTCCAACAAAGTGAGTGACTGCTAACCTTGTTTTATAGATTTCAGGAGTTTGATAAACATCAAAATAGAATTCACCATCTTCTATCCAAGTTAAGATGTCAGAACCATCAAAGGAAGGAAATTCCAATCTAGGAAGATTACATTTATACCCTTGAGAAGTAGCCTCTGACCATCTTGTCTCATACCCTCCCTTCATATAATCAAATGGTAAAGGTTGCTTAGCTCTGAATTGAGGAGGAGTATCCAGTATGGGAATTGTTGAGGCAGTGGGTCCCTTATCCCCAGTCTTGGCATGAGAAGTAGTGGGTTTGACAGGTGTGTTAGGTGGAGAGTGGGGCACAGTTGCAGGCTTATCAGCTTTACTGAGCAAGAACTGAGATAACATGGATTCAAGATTGTCAATTCGGCTACCCACTTCCTTCAATGCTTTCATTTCTTCTCGCAAAGGAGCCACCTGAGTCTCCATTGCACTGTTGATGGCCCCCAAAAGTTGAGAAGACACCTCAGGAGAAGTATGATCGGAATTGGGTGGATTGCTTTGCTTGGGAGGCATTGCTCTTGCAAGATCTTGAAAATTGGAATTGTTCCCAGATGCAATCGAAAGGCTTCTGATACCACTTGTCACACTACTAGCATGAATTTAAGGTATAATTGGAGCAAGGGGAGAGAATTGAAGAAGAGAAGTGAAGAAGAGAAGTCAGAAGGAGAAGGAAAAGTAAGGAATTTCTTTATTGATTTCTTTCATAATCCTCTTACAGTTACGGCTCCCAATATATCAATCTGAAAAGAATAGAATGAATTACAACTTGCACCACCAGAATTTCTACTACTTCCTGCCAACCAATAATCAAACGCCAGCTCACCTAATTAACACAGATGCTAGCATTTACTAATACAATGAATCACCAATCATAAAACTATCCTACGGCCCAGATTTAATAACACTAATCTTTAGTAAAAGTCCAACTAACAACTCCTTATCTTTAATGATTCTGTTAACTTCCTCCTCTTTCAGTTATTTGAGATTTTAGGAGATACATTATGAATCCTTGCAATTGATCTACTAACAGCAGAGAAGCAGTACTAATTAATGTGCAATATGTATATAACCCTTCCACAGGCGTGCACTCACAAAGTAAGTAGGGCATAAATGAACATATATATATCATCAAGAAATAAGAAAGGGCGGTTTATTGGGTACGCACTAATTTGAAGCTAATAGAATTATTATTATTATTATTATTATTATTATTAATGTAATGTGATTATAATAATAAGTAACACAAAATGAAGAAAAACAAGTAGTAACTAATAAAGGAAAGGAAAGGAAAGGGGGCAGTGAAGGCAATTAGGCAAGGCTGTCTCTCACGCTTCCCACATTCACCACCACCTTCGTTTTCTTCTCCTTCTTCGGCTTTTCTTACCCCTTGGAAAGTTGGAAGTTCGATCTCATCTTTATACCTCCTTTTTCTCACCTTTTCGGCTTGCTTTTGCATTTTAAAAAATTAACCCCCTTTCCAGTCTCTAGTGTCCTTTTTGTTTTTGTTTTGTTGAATTAGTTATTATATATATTATATTATATATAAGTGCTGGTAGTGTTAGCTAGCTACTCTCATAGTCTCATCTCATCTAGTCGTCTCCTCCTCCCAAACTCCAAGTCACTCGATCGCCATTAATTCCCATTACTTTAAATTAAAGCGCGTTTCTTTCTTTTCGACTTCGAGTCACTCACTCACTCACTGTTTGCCCAGCCCCAGCTCAATCCATCCAACCCCGATTTCAACCATATAAATATATATATTTTTACATTTATTAATTGCATTTGACAATATTCTTCAGCGCCTCCATGCTCAATCCATTCTGCTCTCTTTGCTTCACTTCAGAAATGGATCTACCATCATAAGCTTTGATTGGATTCGATTTCTCTTCTTGCCCCTCCCACCACCACTCCAATTCAATTCAATCAAACCCAACAATTAAACTAAAAAATAAAAATGGAAGAAACATTTGTGCCACTCCGCGGAATCAAGAATGATTTGAAGGGCAGGTTGACGTGCTACAAGCAAGACTGGACCAGCGGCCTCAAGGCTGGTCTCAGGTAAGTTCTTCTACCTTCCCTTCCTTCCTTCTATCTTAATTCCCACTATTTTTTGCATACTAATTAACCTGTCCATCATTGTATTTCCATATATATGTCCATTTTTGTGTAGTAAATTATTGTCCCTTTCTCATTAATCCTCACAATTTGTCTTTTCTTCTTATAAAAAAAATATAAATTAAATTAGGATCCTGGCTCCAACAACCTACATTTTCTTTGCATCCGCTATTCCTGTGATTTCCTTCGGCGAACAACTGGAAAGAAATACCGGTACTGTATTAACTGATCTATTCTAGACACTTATGGTTTCTTTTTCTCTTTATCGAAATCCTTTTTTTCTTTAATAAAAAAAAGTATTGCTGAACTTGTCCAATGATGCGATTTAAGCGAAATTCAACGTCTCTGTCTCCTAACTGTTGTGGGATCTTCCTATGAAAATAGTCATACCAGACTTAGACTGATTTTATTAACCCCCAATTCTTTTTATTTTCATTGTGCCATTCTGTTTTTTACTTAAGTTTATAGCATGGCCACACTCATTTCTTCCTCTTGTCTTTTTCCGGGCATGAAACTCAAACTAAATTAAGATGGGGTGCTGACGGCAGTGCAAACGCTGGCATCCACAGCGCTGTGTGGGATTATACACTCGTTGGTGGGCGGCCAACCTCTGCTGATTCTGGGGGTTGCCGAGCCGACTGTGCTCATGTACACATTCATGTTCAACTTCGCCAAGGACCGCCCGGACCTCGGCCGCCATCTCTTCCTTGCTTGGACTGGTTGGTATGTTTCTTTCCCTCTCTCTCTCCTCTCTCTTTTCCTTGAACTTTTAATGACCATTGGGAATCACAGCAGCCAAGATTTTGGGTTATATTGAGGCTCAATTAGATAAATAGTGATTGGATATACCTAACAATACCATATATTTGAGGGAACCTGATTAAACCATAAATGTTATTTTTAGGCACAGTTACATGCAAGCTGAATCACAGTTTATTTATTTATTCTTTTTGTAACTTAAAATTGAGCTTTGTTGGTTGGTAGGGTATGTGTGTGGACAGCACTATTGCTTTTCTTCATGGCCATACTGGGTGCTTGTTCTATCATAAACCGGTTTACCCGTGTGGCTGGTGAGTTATTCGGCCTTCTCATTGCCATGCTATTCATGCAACAGGCTATCAAGGTTGGTTAGTGTTATTTATTGTTTTAGTTTCCTTCTTTGGCAAGCCCACTTTTTGAACCACCCAATAATTCCATAGTCCATCTAGTGGTCCGAATATGTCAAAGTCAAATGACTGAACACTTGCTTCTCTTTCCTTTTCTTTTCGCGAGAAATATGTAATTGGCTATTGGCTTGTTTTCTTAAACCCAGCAAAAAAAAAAAAATAATTCTGAGTAATTAATGAAAATAAAAATATATAGACTCACGACTGATTTACTATATTAGTAGCCATACAAACAGACAAGTTAAACTTGGGCCTTTTGTTGTCATAAAGGGGCTTGTTGATGAATTCCGTATACCCAAGAGAGAGAATCCAAGGTTAATTGAGTTCATTCCATCGTGGAGATTTGCAAATGGAATGTTTGCACTGGTGCTTTCCTTTGGCCTTCTGCTGACAGCATTACACAGCAGAAAAGCACGTTCTTGGCGCTATGGATCAGGTAATTATAACATACATTATAATCATGCATTCTATATCATTAAAGATCCATCGAGAATTTCATTTTTCATCCCCCTCGTGTCACTGTCATAGTTTTAATTGAAAAAAACAAAAGTTTGCACACATTTTTTTTCCACATTGGGTGATGTCGCTTGCTTGTATAGGATGGTTGAGGGGCTTCATAGCGGATTATGGGGTGCCGTTGATGGTTCTTGTTTGGACAGGAGTGTCTTACATACCATACGGGAGTGTTCCAAAGGGAATTCCTCGGCGCTTATTCAGCCCCAACCCGTGGTCTCCAGGTGCATATGACAACTGGACTGTCATCAAGGCATGTTTTGTTAGCACCTCCTGTTCTCAAATTCAAGTATTCAATAATTTATAGTCGCCTATCTCGCCATTTCCTTTTAAAGTGATTAAATGATCTTTTTTCATCCTCAATTGTCATCAGTTGCTCAAACAGCCATCAGCATCGTATATCTAAAATCGAGGGCCTTAGTGATTGTTGGGCCTTTCCACATTTGATTTAATTATGAGAACGAAAATGTGATTGGCTAAAATTATAATTCAAACAGGATATGCCCAATGTACCATTTCTCTACATCCTCGGTGCCTTCATACCAGCCACGATGATAGCAGTTCTTTACTACTTTGACCACAGCGTGGCTTCTCAACTGGCTCAACAGAAGGAGTTCAACTTAAGAAAGCCCCCATCTTTTCACTATGATCTCCTACTCTTGGGATTTTTGGTAAATTTCTTACTTTTTAACCAATTAGTTGTTCATGACAAGGGTATTACTTTTACAAGTAATTTCAGGCAGACTGGTTAGGTACAATCATCTTTCTTTTCTTTTTATTAACTCAAGTAAATGGTGAAAGCTCACTTTTCAATTTTAATCCTTGTTTTCTTTTTTGTGAAATAATAGACACTGTTATGTGGCCTAATCGGAATCCCTCCATCAAATGGTGTGATCCCACAATCTCCAATGCACACAAAAAGTTTGGCTACTCTTAAGCATCAGGTAAATACAAGTGCGCAAACATGGTGTATAGTTTTATTCTAGATTGCATTTGTTAATTGAAAATATTGAACTTCTTCAATTTCTGTTCTTTCTTGCAAGTTCTATGTTTAAAATTGGAATGACAATGTTTGGTGTTTGCAGCTACTGAGGAGCAGGCTAGTTGCAACAGCACAGAAGAGCATACAGGAGAATTCAAGTTTGAGCCAGCTCTATGGGAACATGCAGGAGGCATACCAGCAGATGCAGACGCCACTGATATACCAGTCAGCAGCAGCTTCATCAGGGCCAAGGGGGCTGAAGGAGCTGAAGGAGTCAACTGTGGAGCTGGCGGTGAGAACGGGGAGTATGGATGCACCGGTGGATGAGTCAGTCTTTGATGTGGAGAAGGAGATCGATGACCTGCTGCCGATGGAGGTGAAGGAGCAGCGCGTCAGCAACCTGCTCCAGGCAGCTATGGTGGGGGGCTGTGTGGCAGCCATGCCCCTGCTCAAGCGCATCCCCACCTCTGTCCTCTGGGGCTACTTTGCCTTCATGGCCATCGAGTCCCTCCCCGGCAACCAGTTCTGGGAGCGCATCCTCCTCCTCTTCACCGCCCCGTCCCGTCGATTCAAGTACAGTCTCGTCTCATTTCTCTCTCTTAATTTCTCTCTATTCTATTTTTTCTACTTTC
Source organism: Rhynchospora pubera (assembly GCA_028095005.1). Lineage (NCBI taxonomy): Eukaryota > Viridiplantae > Streptophyta > Magnoliopsida > Poales > Cyperaceae > Rhynchospora > Rhynchospora pubera. Next base: position 105,631,910 of record CM051459.1, read on the forward strand.
TACAAAAAGTGAAAACAAGCAATTTTGCTAGCTAACACTAAATAATTTTATACTATATCTCATCCAGTATCATATCATCTCAATTGAGTTAATAATATTAAATAACGTCATTAGGGTGCTTGAGGAATACCATGCCACCTTCGTCGAGACCGTGCCATTCAAGACCATTGCTTATTTCACACTCTTCCAGACTGCGTACCTACTTGTCTGCTTCGGCATCACTTGGATCCCCATTGCCGGTGTTCTCTTCCCTCTCATGATCATGCTTCTCGTGCCTGTGCGCCAGTACATTCTCCCCAAGATGTTCAAGGGGGCCCACCTTACGGACCTGGATGCTGCTGAGTATGAAGAGTCTCCTGCCATACCTTTCAGCCTACCAATGGTTTGTTTTGAATATTATAGCTCTTAGTAGATTATTTATTATCTGTTGACTATATTGAACTTGTTTCTAAGAAGAACATTATGTGTATGAATGAATTGTAGCAAGAGTTCGAGACTCCTGTGAGGCGAACAGAGAGCGGTGAAATACTAGACGACATGGTGACGAGAAGCCGAGGAGAGGTGAAGCACATGAACAGCCCCAAAATCACCAGCTCTGGTGGGACCCCTGTTTCAGAGCTGAGGAACCGCAGCAGCCCCCGCTTGTCAGAGAAGGCGTACAGCCCTCGTATCTCTGAGCTCAGGCAGGAGCGGAGCCCCTGTGGCAGTGGGCTGAGCCCAAGAACCGGAGAGATCCGGCCATCCAAGCTAGGAGACAACCCTAGTAAAAAGTAGCTAGCTGACATTGAGATATATATATTCTTGGTGTCTATAATCCATAGCTTTCAACTATTATGCTTAATTTGTTAGGCTTTGTCGCGTATTTTCTCTATTTCTTTAATTTCCTTTTTCTTTTATGTACTCCCAAACGTGGTAATTAATCTGTTTGGTTTTTTTTTTGTGTATTTTTTCCCTTCTTTTATTCTATTTTGCTCCTTTTTTTTAAAGGAGCCATATGTAATGGAGGAGTTGGGGAATGTTACGTAATTGTTAACATATATCTTGTGCTCTCTTTTCATTTTCTGAAACTAAAGATCGAAAAACACATTATATGGGAAGCAGGAAGCTGTAACAATATCAAGCTAATAATATTACTTTTATACAACGTAAAAATAAGGCCAATGATTTGTTACTCCCCCCCCCCCCCTTTCTTAGTTCGTTAGACGTCAGCATAGTTCTCCCCTTCTCTTTTTATTTCTTTTCGTTTGCCTTTTTATTTTGCTCCTTGCAACTCTTGTAACAAATTTTCCTTTTCAATGAATTTGTCGGCGTGGCAATCGCCACCCGACCTTCAAAAAAAATAAAGCCAATGATTGCGTGTTAAACATCAATGTTTCAAGTTTCACATGAGCAGCCTGTATCTTCAAAAAATATATATATTTTTTCCATATCTTTACCTGACAAATGAAAAGCCAAAATTTTACTGCTACCCGTTTTATTAAGTATCTAATAAATCGAAAAAACAAATAACGAGTCTCATTAACACCTTATATTAAAAAAAATAACACTCTTGGAACATCACACCTTAATGAAGTACAAGGGTCAGTTTGAATTTATAACATACTTCATATTCATATCTAAAAATAACATAGCTGGCCGCCCCTGCCCTCTTCCCTTTCGAAATTTGTTAAATTACATTGGATAATTTCATTAATTTGTGTATAAATGAGATGTTTGACTCTCTCTAAAGCATATATAGTCGGGCCCCTTTTAACTCTATATAAGGTGTGTTTGGTTGCAAAAGAATAAACAAGTAAATAAAATAAATAATAATAATAATAATAATAATAATAATAATAATAATAATAATAATAATAATAATAATAATAATAATAATAGCTCCGTTTGGATTCTATTAAAAGAAGGAATTGTGTATTTGGGAAGAAGGGAATAAGGGAATAAGGGAATAAATTTATTATAAACAATCAAAACTCTTCACAAAGTTACATACTTCCCAATACTTCTTTCCACTTCTTCCCTTCTTTCCTTCTTCCCACACCTTATCCAAATAGAGCCAAAAGAAGAAGAAGAAGAAGAAGAAGAAGAAGAAGAAGAAGAAGAAGTGAGAAGAAAGAAGTTAAAGATATGTTACACCTAAAAATGAGATAAAATGAGAGAATAAGACTTGTCATCTTTTTTCATTAACACGTATTATACAAAATAAGTTTATTTATTATTTTTTTTTGTTTAAAATTCTTGTGCAACCGACATATCTCTACTCATAAAAATACAGATCCAAGAGTGGTTGCACGTTAGATATAGCGTGTAAACATCTATTTGTGCCGTTCGAGCGATTTTGATATGTCGTTGGATATCACGAATCCCTAGACGAAGTCACAATATTTTTTTTTTGTTTAAAATTCTTGTGCCGTTCTACTGACTAAGTTTTTTCATTTGCCCACAGACATCTTGCTAGTCTATATAAATTACTGCACCTATCCCGACCCCACTATTGTAATCCTAGCTCCAACCCTTCTCAAAACGAGCCGTGGGCTTTCTCAAAATTAATACAAAGACGTATTCTAACTTTCAACTTGTCGGGTGGAAGCCAGAAAACTAAGATAAAAATTGGAATATACAAAAAAAAAAAAGGGGTTCATGTTGATAACATTGACGACGGAAGAGAGACAAATATAATCTAGTTACACACTTTTTAAAATAGATGTACGTACCTAAAGTTAACGATGAACCTTATCCTCCCATTGCCTAGAAGATTATTCTGATCGTTCTCTCCATATCTTATCACCACCACCTAATATTGTAATTTAGTAAACCAATATGGATCAATGATTATTTTTTCCTCATCGTATCGTCACCTAATTATTTACTTTATCTGATTCTGTTGATGGATTTATTTATATACTGATTTATCTTGATTATTATTATAAGTTTAGTTTTTATCTTTTTTTTTCCCCCTTTTAGGATGCTTGCCGGTAAGATGTTTATATTTTAAATTGACAACGTACGTACGGCCGATACCACATATTATACAACACAGAAAAAAAAAAATCGCTAGTCCATTTATATTTCAATGTTGAATATTTTTGTTCGCTAGTCCATTTATATTTCAATGTTGAATATTTTTGTCCGCAGTTTTTTGTCTTAAAAGTTAATTTAATTCTTCATCGTTTGTCCAATTTAATTTGGGTAGAAATAAGCTGCACCTGGGGTGGGGGTGTGTGTGTGTTCATCCAATATAGTTATAAAAAAAAAAAAAATAGTCCAATATAAAGTGTATTTACCAGTGTGGAACCCTACAGGAAAGCCAAAAGGTGGCCACTAAATTACTGATCAAGATAGTTACATGTGTGCAATCTTTAGTTACTACTAAAATGCAAACATGGTCTTATATAATAATAATAATAATAATAATAATAATAATGACAAGACTTGTGATACCGCGATAACTAAGAAATAAAGTTGAAATATGATTGATGTTGATGTGCATATAGACCTATATACATTGGGAATCATTTGGCTTTATTAGCACCTAGGCTTCTTTTGAGGTTGAGAAGTAATTTCTTTTTGAAAGCGAAAGCCAATAGAAAATCTGCATTATGAACTAATTAGGTAGACGGTTTGAAGATATCCTATATGCATGCATCTGTTTATTTGACAAATTCATGAACTAGGAACAATGAAGTAAGTTTTGTTCTAGTTCTATGGAATGGTGGGAACTGTTCGTGTCTTATTTGGATTTGCAAAAACTAAAGGGGTAGTTTGGATCGCTTAGGAATAGGAGGAATTTTCTATTCCTAGGCATAAAGTATTGGGAATTGTGTAATTTTGTGAAAAGTTTGGATTGTTTATAATAAATTAATTTATGTCTAGGAATAGGAAATTTTCCAAATTCCTACCTGATCCAAACGGCCCCAAAAATAAGAGCTTGTTCCTTGTTCGTAGTTTGTGTCAAACATACTCGTTCTGTATTAAAATCATGTTGTTTAGAAAGCTTTCCAAAATATATAGTCATCTATTCTGTGATGTATGTCTACGAACATAGTGGGACTAAAAAAAGCTAGGAATTTTCAGTTAATATTTGGTAAAATCCGGATAAAGTAATCAAAATCATAAGTTTAGATATACCACTTGCGAAATTGTGAAGGATCTCAACCTCTTTCAAGTTGATGGACTCGCTTGCCTTTGGTCTTCAACCCTAGTGAGTTCAGACCACGTGATGGCACGATCGAGTCTAACTTTAACTCTTATTTTCACAGTACAAATGCTTACTCTTGAAAAATGCTCAAGAGCAAGTATGGTGGACTCCCTCCGTCTCTAGAGTGTATTGACTCTCTATTATGTTTCCTTAACGTCTATTAATAAAGAGATCATAAGGTAATAAGGTATAATAGATAAAGCACACTTTCACGAAAAGGTTCCATTTAGTCAGTTCTTCTGGGATGGCCCGTCATGATTCCTGGCGGTCCGGCTAAACAATGTCTCCACCATATACTCACGATATTAAAAAAAAAAAAAGATTGCAGAGGAGAGAAAGAGAGCATATATTTCTTTGTTTTCTTTTGAGTTTACTTTGCGAGATATATATAATTTTGCACGAACAGCAATAGAAACAAAAATTTGGAGAATCAATGGGAGGGAGGGAAGGTATCGGGGTCTCCAAGTACAGGGAAAAGCTGAGAAAATCGATCATTGATCAATTGGTGAGAAGATGTTTGTTGGATGTTGTTAATTTTTAAGGAACAGAAGCTTGAAAGATTGTTGGTTTATTGAATTGTATTCTTATTGCTTGGATTATTTTTACATAGAAGTTACACGTCTTTTATAGGCAAAAAGCTAACGGTAAAAAAGTTAGCCGTTACTAGTCTCTAACGGTCAACAATAAAGCAACCCCTTTTTAAATAAATAAAAAGGTGGAGGGCTTATTTGTAAATTAGCCAATGATGATACATAAACTGAGGCTATTAGTTCCTTAATCATTTTTATTTTCAACACTCCCCCTCAAGCTAGGTTTGTAGATATCATACAATCCTAGCTTGCATGAGATATCTTCAAAGGTCTTGATGCTTAATCCTTTCGTAAAAATATCCGCCAATTGATCCTTGCTTTTGACATATGGAGTCTCGATCTCTTTGGCTTGGATTTTTTCTCTAATGAAGTGACAATCCACCTCTATGTGTTTTGTCCGCTCATGAAAGACGGGATTTGCCGCAATGTGTCGTGCCGCTTGATTATCACAAAACATTTTCATTGGTTCTTTATGTTTGAAATTCAAGTCGGCTAGTAATTGTTTGATCCACGTCAATTCGCTTGCGGTGGATGCCATGGCTCGATATTCCGCCTCCGCGCTAGATCGTGCCACAACATTTTGTTTCTTGCTTTTCCATGTGACTATGTTTCTGCCTACAAACGTGCAAAAACCGGTCGTCGATCTCCTATCGAAACTTCCGGCCCAGTCTGCATCGGAATAGCCACATATAGCATTAGTACCATTTTTCTCATCCAAATTCCCTTTCCGGGAGATCCTTTTAGATACCTTAATATTCTATTAATGGCATCTAAATGAGGTGTTCTTGGTGCATGCATGAATTTACTAATTTGGCTTACGGCAAAAGATAAGTCCGGTCTTGTAACAGTTAGGTAAATTAATTTACCTACAAGTCTTTGGAATTGGCTTATATCGGTTAATGGTTCACCTTTTTCATTATCAAGTTTTTCATTTACATCTATTGGTGTTTTGGCCGGCTTACACCCTAATTTACCGGTCTCTTTAAGCAAATCAAGAATATATTTTCTTTGAGAAATAAATAGCCCTTTTGATGAGTGAGCTATTTCTATCCCAAGAAAATATTTCAATTTGCCTAAATCTTTAATGTCAAATTTTTGTTTTAGGCTCATCTTAACTTTTTCAATTTCCACTAGGTCATTACCGGTTATTATTATGTCATCGACATAAACTAAAACCGCGGTGGTACCATTAGTATTGTGTCTAACAAATAATGAAGTATCGGCTCCACTAATTTTAAAATTGCAAGATAATAAAAATTGAGAGAGTTTGCCATACCATGCTCTTGGAGATTGCTTTAATCCATAAATTGCTTTTTTTAGTCTACAAACAAGGTTAGTAATACCTTCTTTTTTATGACCGGGTGGTAAAGACATATAAACCTCTTCTTCAAGATTTCCTTGAAGAAATGCATTTTTAACATCCATTTGATGCAACGTCCAATTATTATTTACCGCTATGGAAAAAAGTATCCTAACGGTATTCATTTTGGCCACCGGTGCAAAAGTTTCATGATAATCAATACCATAAGTTTGAGTGTATCCTTTGGCAACTAATCTAGCTTTATATCGTTCTATGGTGCCATCACTATGATATTTAATTTTGTATATCCATTTGCAACCAACCGGTTTTTTCTTTTTTGGTAGTTCACACAATTCCCAAGTTTGATTTTTTTCTAAAGCATGAAGTTCCTCTTCCATTGCCTTACACCATTTTGGGTCTTTTTTGGCTACCTCATAATTGGTTGGTTCATCAATTTTGGTCAAAGCATTTATAAAAGCATAATGCTCATTAGAAACACTATCGTAAGAAATATAATCTTGGATAGGATATTGTACCGAATACGTGACAAAATCTTTTAACCTCGTAGAAGGTTGAGGTTGCCGACTTGATCTTCTCAAAGGCATTTCATATTCTTGATTTTCTTCATCGGCTTCAATATGTCCTTCTTGTTCGATTTCTTCAAATTCTTCTTCATTTTGTATGTTTTCTTCTTGTGATTCTACACCTACAAAATTTCTTGATTCTCTTTGAAACTCTTGTGTTTCAATATTAGTAACACAAGGATAAATAAAGTCATTCGGAAGAGTTTTTTCAACATTATTTTCATAATTTTCATAAAATGGCTCATTTTCGAAAAAACTAACGTCTCTTGAAATATAAAGTTTTTTATTTTTTGGGTCATAACACTTATATTCTTTTTTTTCGGAAGAATATCCAACAAAAATAGTTTTAATAGAAGCAAAATCAAGTTTGTCACCTTTTTTATTTTGCACAAAACATTTGCAACCAAAAACTCTTAAATGACTTATATCTAGTTTTCTACCATAAAGAATTTTTAAAGGACTTTTAAAATCCAAAATGGCACTAGGCAACCTATTTATCAAATAAGTTGCGGTTAAAACGGCATCCGACCAAAAAAATTTTGGAACATTGTTTTGAAATAAAAGTGTCCTAGTAACTTCTAAAAGATGACGATTTTTCCTTTCGGAAACACCATTTTGTTGAGGAGTATAAATACAAGTAGCTTGGTGCAAAATACCTTTTTGTTTAAGAAAATTAGAAAAAATTTGATTAACATATTCGGTACCATTGTCCGTTCTCAAAATCTTAATTTTTTTCTCAAATTGATTTTCAACGAAATTCATAAACGTTTGAAAATGCGAAAAAACTTCATTTTTATTTTTCATCAAATACAACCAAGTAGTTTTTGAAAAATCATCAATAAAAATAACAAAATATCTATAATCATTGTAAGAAGATATAGGGGCCGGACCCCAAACATCGGAATGAATAAGTTCAAAAAAATCATTACTTTTCGAATTTGAGTTAGAAAAAGGAGGTCTAGTGAGTTTTGCAAGTTTGCAAGTTTCACAATTGCTACAATCTAAATTCGAAAAATTAAATATTTTGTTTAAAACTCTATCGGAAGGATGCCCAACACGCATGTGCCAAAGTTTACTTAAATCTTCATTTTTACTAGTTTTGAAAATAAATTTATTGATATTTAAAATATAGAGACCATTTTCAATAAATCCTTCACCAATATTTTCTTTGGTTAATAAATCTTGAAAAATAACACTTTTTTCTTTAAAAATAATTTCACAATTCAACTCTTTTGAAAGCTTGCTAATAGACAACAAATTAACGGAGCAATTCTCTACATAAAAAACATCTTGTAAAAAATTTTTAGAGAATATACTAATCATGCCCCAACCTTTTATTCTAATTTTTTCATTATTAGCAACGGTGAAAAATTGGTCATATCTAATTGGACGGTAATTTTTTAACAATTCTAAATTTCCCGTCATATGATCCGTTGTGCCGGAATCAAGAACCCATTTGGTACTATAATTTAGAGCATTAATAGTGGTACATCCAATTGACAAGCATTTATTTTCAATTTGATTTTCTAAATTGAACAACCTCGGGCTTGGAATTGGTATAACCGAATTTAAGTCATTAATTTTTAAATTGGGCATAAGAGAATTTTTTATGGAATTTGCATTATTCCTATCGGGCTTAAAAGTATTGGGCTCCACATTATATTCCTTTAATGAATCACAAAAAGAATATTGGGTTTAGGGGCTGTACCGAGCCCACTAGAAAAAATTAATGAATTTGGACCTTGGTCGGCTTTAAGCAGAGAGGAAATTAATGCATCGAGCGCTGCTTCGATTTTGTCGATCCTTTCTTCCGTACTCAAGTTATTCAGTCTGCACGAAGCCACCTTCTTCTCCCCTTTTCGCCAAGTTTCGGCCGCGTCGCCCCTCGAGTTCCCTGTCCTTTCGACAGGCCTGAGCTCAGGATGGAGGGCCCAACAACAATCTCTGGTGTGGCCTTGCTTGTTGCAGTATCCACAGCAGTCTGATTCATAGCTGTCGCTCCCCCTTCCTCCTTCATTCTGATCCAGGTTAGAGTTTGGATTTTGAGGGCTGATGGGCCGAGCTTGCTCATTTTTTATTCGATTTTGGTTTGAATCAAGGTAAATTGCTTTCTTTCTTTTTTCAATTTGAGTATTTTTGGGATGAAGTTTTTGTGTACCAGTTTCTTGCTGGTGGGAAGTTTTTTGCCTTGTACACTCTAATTGAGTGGTTTTTTGGTTTATATCAATAACTCGTCCTTGATTAGGACAATTATTGAGAGATAATGCCACTGTTTGTGCCCATGAAAGGGTACCTCTATCTTTTCGAGTAGTGCCGATTTTTGAGGGTGAGGCCTCAGTCATCATGGAGTGCATCTCTCTTTCTTTTTCTGCCATTGTTTTGCTCTAAACAAAAAACGCTGGCTTTGATTGGGTTTTGTTTTCTTACTGCGGAAGCTATTGTGGATCAGATTTGCTCTGATACCATGTTAATTTTTAAGGAACAGAAGCTTGAAAGATTGTTGGTTTATTGAATTGTATTCTTATTGCTTGGATTATTTTTACATAGAAGTTACACGCCTTTTATAGGTAAAAAGCTAACGGTAAAAAAGTTAGCCGTTACTAGTCTCTAACGGTCAACAATAAAGCAACCCCTTTTTAAATAAATAAAAAGGTGGAGGGCTTATTTGTAAATTAGCCAATGATGATACATAAACTGAGGCTATTAGTTCCTTAATCATTTTTATTTTCAACAGATGTATTCGGAAAAATAAAAATGACAAGGCATGCATATATGCGCGCAGCAGGAATAAGAGTTGTTAGTTTCGATTACACAGACATAGAAACAGCATAATTAACACATAGTTAAAACACACATTGGTGTGGAAAGGCACCAAGAGTCTGATATTGAGAGAGACTGGAGAAGTGGTGGTCGAAGAATATTAGATTGGAAGCAAAAAGAGAGAGATCGGCTCCTCAAGTACAGAACCTTCAATTTAATTTGTGTATATATAGTTCCCATTTAATCTGAATCTATAATTTACATTTAATTTATATATATATATATATATAGAGTTTTGCTATGGTGAGTTGCAACTCACCAAAGCGTTCGTGAGTCGCGCTCAAAATTCCGAAATTAAGTTCAAAATGACCGATCCAAACCGTCTAATATAATCTTCCTATTGAAATCTCCATGCAGACCAAATTTTATATTTTTTCAAAATTTTTAAGTATTTTTTCGAAATTTTAGAAAATCATTAATCTAATTAGTTCTGAACCGTTCAAAAACAGCAGTTTTTAAAAATCCGAAATAAATACTTCAAAATTTCGAAAAAATGTAAAATTTGGTCTGCATGGAAAATTCAATAGGGAGATCGTATGAGACGGTTTGGATCGGTCGTTTTGAACTTAATTTCGAAATTTTGAGCGCGACTCACGGACGCTTTGGTGAGTTGCAACTCACCATAGCAAAACTCTATATATATATATATATATAATTCACACCTCGTACAATAAACTTATACCGACATCTGATATATATAGAAAATTCACACTTATATGCAATGCCAGTACGCTCAGCCATTATGGGCAATCGAACAAACCTTAATTTCTCCTTCTTTCCCCCCCCCCCCCCTTTATTTCAACTAAATTTCCACCATTGTGTTGTCGTCAATCAAGATGTAGAGTAATTTAGTTGCTTTAATTTTTTTTTCCCCTATTGGATTTTTTGCCAAATTCCTAAGAATGTCAATATTCTTTACAGAGAGTTTCGAGAGAAGTACAAGCAGAAAAATGATTCTCTATTCTCCGGGAGAAAAAAACAAAGAAAAAACCGTCCCTTATGTTCTAATAAAAAATGTTAGAAATTCGAAGGTTTTGGTTTCTATAGTTATCAATTTTTAGTGTCCCCAGATGAGACAAACTCATCTTTTTATTTATATTCAAATTTAAAATTCAAACATTGAATTCAAAACATAGATTTTGTTCAATTTTATGGAGATGCATAAAAATTTTATAATTTTTGTAATTCATTAATACTAAATTACTAGGCCAAAAAGTCAAATGCAGAACGAATGTAGTTAACTATCAATTTTAGTGCATTTAAATTTGACCTCTTGACACACTATCAAGTTAATTCTAAGATGACAAAATTTTATGATAATATATGTTCATGAAAGTAAACAAGAGAGTAATAATTTGGATTTAACATTCAAATTTAAAATTTTTATAATATAAATGAAATGCACTAGCCAGTAGGACTCAAAATTATAAACGAAGTAATTGATGAGGACTCAAACTAGGTTGAAAAATAAATTCATAAAAAACATTTCTAAATGGATGCGTATCGGTACGGTCATATCCGCGAACATGGCTCCGTTTGGATGCGTTGAGAATAAGGTAGGAAGAAGGAAGAAGGGAAGAAATTTATTGGGAAAGGGTAAATTTATTGGGAAGTGTGTAACTTTTGTGAAGAGTTTGGATGGTTAGAAATAAATTTATTGGTAAAAAGTGGTTATTCCTTATTCCTTATTCTGGGAAGAAGCCATCCAAACGGAGCTCTAGATGTGTAGTGTAGTGTAGTACAGTAACAACACAGTGAATATCATATCATATCATATTCACGTGTAGCTATCTATGTATGAGAAATTTGATAATTGAATATACAATTGATAGGAGCCTAGGAGGGGGGTGGCGGACTGGCAGGGGTTGACTTAATTGGGACAAGTAAATTAATTATTGCAATACAACCCATTGTCCCATTTTTTTTTTTTTTTAGGTTGATTGTCCCATTCATTCTTTCTTGTAACCACAATTGAAAACTAAATGTTGAGCGAAGCGTAGTTTTCACACCATTGGCCTTGCAATTAATTCCAATAACATGCCTCATGCCTGATGTGTTCTTCTGTTATTGTACATAATAATTATAGACATGGTGCAATTCTTCAAGTCTTCTTTTTTTTTTATGGACCGTTTGGATGGTACGGGAATAAGGAATGAATAAAAATTTTAGAAAGAAAATATTGGAAAGTGTGTAACTTTGGAAAGAGTGGGAAGATATTATTTCGGGAATAAGAAATGTTGTTTGGATGGTGAGTTAGGAATAAGCAAATTGATATTAATTTAAATAAATTATTAAAAATTATTATTTTAATATTAAATAAAGTTTTAATTAAAGAGCACATAAAATTTCATTTAGTTATTAATATTTAGCTAATTTTGTTGAAATTATGTATATATAATTGTTGGAAGATGTTATTCCCAGAAATAAGCAATTCCTAGGAAGAAATTATTCTTCTTCTTATTCCTAACTTGTTTGGATGTCTAGAAAGAAGCTATTTCTATTAAAAAAAACTATTCTTACTATTCCTAACCAATCTAAACGATCTTGGAGCATGCAACCAGCCATTCAATTCATATATCCAAAATATTCAAAATCTTGATACATTTATTTAAATGGTATTAATTAGCATATACACACAACTGAATTTTCGTCGCCTAATGGAGCTTAATCAACTAGAAACATGCACACACACAAAAATAATAATAAAAAAAAATCAATTATCCTCACTTCAGCAAAAAAACCTGCTATATTAGCAACACATTTGGCGTCAACCAATATGTACTGCTCCCAAAAATCAACATTGTGTACGTTTACTAAATCTGAAATTGAGTAGCATCCAGCATAAATCAAAAACAAAATTGAATCGACTGTGGATTGTTTCCAACTTCTCTTGGAAAAAAAATGAAGAAACAATTCCAAGAGAAAAAAGTTACCATGTTTAGAAAAACATCACAATTTAAACTTCGCAACATTTCACTTATTTATTATTATTATTATTATATACTTGAAGAAACTGCGGCCGGTCAATTGCTCCGATTGGTGCAAATTAATGAATGGCCCAAATCTGTCTTACTGAACATTACATTCAAGCCGAAAACATAAAAAATAATATTAAAGTATTATCAAATTTCGAAAATATTACTAAACTAATTCAAATTATATAAATAGTATAGCAATATCAGTTTTTGAAAATCTGATACTAATATCGGTTTTTGAAAAACCAATATTGCCTAGTATAGGTTTTTGAAAAACCGATATTAGGCATGGCGCCTTTTTAATTAATTTCTGATTCAAATAATGATGATGATTATTATTATTATTATTATTATTATTATTATTAAATAAATACTAATATTTTGATTGATGAAAAAGATAATATATATTTATTTTGAACATATTTACGACAAAATTAATTTTATTTATGTTTCAGTAATAATATTCGGTTGGAGAAAATATGTTTTTATTTATAAGAACAATTTCTCAGAAATGATTTCTTAGGTACTTTAGCGATTTTTCATTTTTTCTTGTTTGGAGTCAGGTTATGAAAATCACAAGTATGAAAATAGAGTTGTCGTTTACATAATGTGATGTTTTTCAGATTTTTTGGAACTATTTTTCATGTAATTTTTCAATCCCCAAAATTGAAAAAATTACAAGAACAGTTTCTCATAAATGATTTTTTAGGTACTTCGGCGATTTTTCGTTTTTTCCTTATTTGGAGTCAGGTTATGAATATCGTAGATATGAAAATAGAGTCGCTTGTTTACATAACGTGGTTTTTTTCTATTTTTTTAAAATATTTTTCGTTTCAATCTCGAAAATTGAAGAAATTACAATAACAGTTTTCTGAAAATGATTTCTTAGGTAATTTGGTGATTTTCTGTTTGAAGTCAGGTTATGAAAATTATAGGTATGAAAGTAGAGTCGCTCCTTTACATAATGTGTTTTTTTGTGAAACTATTTTTCGCATAGTTTTTCAATCCCGAAAACTAAAGAATGAAAGTCACAATACCAATATCACGATACCATTTATATAATTCAGATTATTTAAGTAATAAAATTATAATTTCTGAATATTATTTTGTGCAAACTCGGGCATGTTCTAAATTTAAAGTTCAACCGTTTTTCGTTACCATTGTAGTTTTTGAGTCCAAAAGTCCATATATAAGAAGGGGCAGACTATAAACCTACCCTGTATGAATATTCTTGTTGGTTCTCTCTCGTTGAATTTGAAATTTGAAGTTCGTACTTCTGCTCAGTCGTTGTAATTACTCTTCAAATGATCTCAAGGCAAAACAAACTATTCTACTTTAAAGCGTTAATAAAATATTACCATAACACTATGAATTTGAATCCGCTAGGGTGTGGAATTATATTCTACATTATTTTTGGTAGATGAAATGCATCATAACTTCCATATTTCACGGCGTGCTAGCACGTATGTACCGGATCCAAATCTGCTGCCACGCGGTACCGTACAGCGCAGCAAATCCAAACCCTTTAAAGCTATCGAACGGCGCTCGTCTAGTGAGTAGTGGCCTAGTGGGTAACCCATGGAGGTATATTCATGTGCATCCCAGGCTAAAAAGTCAAAAAAAATCCGTACTGTTATGTGTTATCGGAGTTATGTGGGACCACCTAAAAAGTCAAAAATTTAATTGGGTAATGCGTAGTGAAAAATTAGGGCTGTCAACGGAGGATTCGCGGACGTTTTCCGTGACTGTTTCGTCTGAAACGGAACGGCTAACGTACGATTTTTCATTTTATTTCACTAAACGGAACGGTAACGGAACATATTTCGTTATATGTTTATATGGTATACAGTTGAAATTTGGTCATTCCGTCCTATTCCGTCCAAACGGAAAGAATAACAGAACGGTAGTGTTCTCCAAAATGACACGACACGATCGTGTTGGCACGTACGATGTGCGTGTTGACACGACACAACACGACACGATACGAACACAAAATTGGCACGACACGATCGTGTTATCGTGTCGTGTCACAATCGTGTCGTGTTGGGATATTAGAAAGTTTGACACGATTCAACACGACACGAACACGAACTAGCACGACACCTCAACACAAATTTAATCATTAATGTTGATTATTTAAGCAAAATTAATAATTTAATTTCAATTTATAATACTACATCATATATTTACCTTCATTTAAATCATAATATTGTTCTAATCTCATTATTATTTTTTATAAAAAATATTAATAAAAAGTTTAAACTTAATCAAATAATAAACTATACTTTTAGTAAATTTTTCCTTAATTTTAATTTTTTTATTATTTTATAATTTAAAAATTAATAAAATAATCTGACACGACTAACACGACGTGTCAACACGACACGACACGATCGTGTCAGTCGTGTCATGTCAGAATGCATGTCGTGTTGCCTCTTCTCACCACTAAGCACGACACGACACGATTAAAAAAATAATTCGTGTCAACACGACACAACACGAGACTCTAACACGATCGTGTTTGACACGACACGACACGCACGATTGGAGAACACTACAGAACGGCCCGTATGTTTCGTTATCGAAACGGAACGTCCAAACGAAACGGCCCATTCCGTTTCCGTTTGACAGGCCTAGTGAAAATGGTAATTTTTTTTAGGCTCAGCTGATGTTGCGATGAAAAATAAGTCAATATTACTGCTAGAAAATTAAGAAAGTACTGTTCTCCAGTTGGGTACATTCCTACCATAATTCAATTAATGGAGTGATGAACTTTGTGGGATTATTTTTAAACTTTCGTCAATGATTTTTCAGTAAATTGGATACATTCATAATTCAATAAACTTTAATGGGCCACCTAGTTAGGGAGCTATTTATTCTTTTGCAATTAAAATGATATTTTGATCACGGTCAAAATTGTTTGGCATATGTTATTTAATGCTTGTTCAAATGATCACTGTGACTGGGGCCTGGAGGCATGCTTCATTTGTTCAACAGAGGCGGGACGCGGGAGGATACTGCGATGCAATTATGGATACTGAGAGTACAAGCGCACGCCGCCAGCCCGCCACCCCATCTGCAAGGCTGCCAGCATCAATATATAGTAATTCAATAAATTTCCAATATATGTTCCATTAAATTATGAAGATCCAAGTTTTAATAAAGTGGACAGCAAAATGAAGAATGGTATGTGATATGCAAAAGCTCTCTCCTTTAATTTCATCTCATCTGGTATTGATGAGCCATAACTACTAGTCTAGAACTAGAACAAAAACTGAATTACAATAGAATAGAATTGAAAGAAGAAAAGAAAAATTAAAAGATAGTATTAGTTCAGTTGCCGGGGGTAGGCTGGAAGTCGACAACAAGAACTTTGTCAAGGGCAGGGAGGAAAATATTAGCGAAGTCGACATGAGCCGGGTGGGAGATGTAGTCTGCAATAGCTTGGGTGGAGTCGAATGTGGACTCGAAGACGTGGGTGAATCCCTGGTGCAAGTTCTCTATGCTCACATCTCTTCCCCTGAAGTTGAGGAGAGGAGGCAAATGAAAATCAAATCAAAACCGAAACTACTAGTACTGTAGTACATAATAATGAATTAATTAATTTCAGGTTTATATATTTCATTTTCCCTTAATTGAATTATTATCATTTGGTTTGCCTGTCTGTCTCGTTTTGTCAAATGTATGTATATTTATATTTGGAGAAGAGCAACTATGTTGATGTGAATTGTTATTGGGAAATTAGTTGGAGAAGAGCACTGGGCACAAAATTCAGATCCGCTGCCGCGCGACACAGCGTGTCGCGCGGTACGCTGGCCGTCTGATTAAGATCCAATGAACAAGGGAGCCCCGTGCATGTAACCTAGATTGATAGGCCCGTAAAAAATGAACCGTCCGATCAAGATCAGACGGCTCGTAGTGCGCTACACGCTGTGTCGCGCAACAGCAGAGTCGGATTGCTGGGCACAGACAGGCAGTTCATTTATCCCAAATCCCAAATCCCAAAGTATATTAATAAAAAGTTTTTTAGCACACAACACAATCAAGTAATTGATTGATCGATTGTTATTTTATTCAAGGATGATAAATTAGAACTTCAAGTGCACAAGAGAAGAGAAGAGTGAGTTAAGGAAAAAACCCTCCATTCACTTTCAGATCCAGATCAAGGTCAGATAAGGTAAGTAATAGAGAGAGAGAGAGAGAGAGGAAGAAGAAGAAGAAAGGGAAAGTGACCCTGACCAGTGGAAAGCCTTCATGGAAGGAACGACAGAGACGAGGTTGGCGTAGCCGCGGATGAGCTCCTCCACCCTCTCCGCCGCCACCTCCTCCTTGAATTTCGCCAGCAGCACGTGCTTCACCACCATCTTTACTTTTAATCTTCTCTCTCTCCCTTTCTCTCTCTCGCCAGCGTTGCGCTGCGCTTGATATTTATTTCACGATTCTTCCAGTTCAGAATTAATAACAACGATGCGATGCGACCACATCTGTATGGTCTTTAGCGATGATTGATTGCCTTGCCGCTCACATTGCAACACGACACGTCGCATAACTCTACCAACCCCCCTCCATCGTTCATGACGCTCCACAACATAAGAAAGAAACTATTCGCAAACATTTCCTGCATTCAAAATCCCTTTAACTTTAACCATTTTATTACAATTATCAAACCTACTTATCTAATCTTCACATTCACATCAAAATTAACCACAAAATTTGAAACAAAATAAAATAAAATAAAATTTCTAGTCTGCGTCCTTGGAACTAGAAGCTTTCTTCCCTTTCTTCTGCTTGTGTTTGAGCTGTGTGAGGCCGGGAGCTGTGATCTTAGCATTCCCTACAATTGCAGCCACCATTTCTGGATCAGTGCATGCCTTTATCAGCTCCTTTTCCCGGCTTGTCACCTCTCCCATGTGAAGGAACAGATTTATTGCTGTTTTCGCAGCTGCACAAATTCCAAAAATGAAAATAAAAAAATAATAATCATTATAAGGAGCTCTATATTACAAACTACAAAAGAGATACGGCACCATAGCAATAACTGTTATTCTGCACCAGCAATACCTTTCCCTTTCTTGGCAACTCCGGGTGTAATCTTTACTCTATACTTGTATGATTGTACTGCATTGTACGGACCACAAACAGGCACAGCATACAGCAACACATCCTCAGGTAATGGGTTGCCTGTCAACAAATCAAGGTCGTTTGTCAACTTCTCTCTCTCATCTCCCCCTTCTCCAGTCTCATTTGCCACACCCTCTTCCTCATCACCATCAACTTTTTCCGAATCCATGTTAAGGTTGCCTCCCACTTTACCGTCTCTGCAATCTTTAGCAAGGTGTCCTGACTTCTTGCATTTGTAGCATACTTTAGTTGCTTCATCTTGGCCTGTGGCTTATTTTAGAAGATTTATACTCAGTAATACGTATAATAAATGGACAAATAGCAGATAAGGGGGAAAAAGAATCTTCTCAATATCAGTGTTAACATTTACATAAACAGAAAGAAAGGTCACTCGATTTCTATTTCATTCTGGCATGATTAACACAAGTAAACAATTGAGGCTCAATATGTGTTTCATCACAATAAAGAAGAAATCTCAGAGCACGTGCTACATTTATATTCGAACATCCAGAACCATAACATGTAAAGAATAAATAAAATCATGCATTCAGACAAATCTGGATATGGTGAGGAATAAAAAGATTTAGTACCAGACATGAGAGGTTTCTTAGCTTCTGCAGCATTTGTATCCCCATCAGATGCATCTTTTTCTTTCTTCAAAACATTTCCCGCAGACTACAAACATGTGACAGAAAATGATATAATGAATGAACAAATAGGAAATTCAAACAAAAAAAAAAACAAAATAAAATGTTTACTGTATGAAAAAATGCTTAGCAATAACACTCTAGATATGATGGTCTATTTAAACTAATAGCATTGACAAACTAATACAGCATGTAGATACCAGGCAGAAGACAAGCAGGTTATGGTACAGACGTACAGTACTGCAAATTCAGTAACAAGTACTAAAGTCTAGTGGGTACCGCAAGCAAGGCCATCCTGATTTCTCTCTCCTCTTCATCCTGATCAGCATACTTCTCCTTGATCTTCTTCAACTTTCCCTTCTGTCCACGTGTCGGCTTTTGATTGGTTGCCTTGGGAGCAATATCCTCCTCCTTCCCTTTCCCATTCTCTTTCTCTGCCTTACCTTGCGATTCACTTCCTTTCTTCAGCTTCCTCCTCTCTGCCTTAGATATGTACGGTTTCTCCCTTTTACCCTCATTTCCACCTCTGCTGTTTTCTTCTGCTTCTTCTTCTTGAAATTTTGAACTTCTCGAATCGAAAGCCATACTCTGACTGCTCGACTTGATGGGGCCCAAACCAAGAGTCTTATCAATTAAATCCTCCAACTGAGAAGCAGAAGACTCTTTCACATCCTCCTCCTCTTGGTTGTCCACCTCATCATCATCTGCAACTGAAACAGAAGTGGAAGCATTTTCATTTTCTTCTTTAGTCAGTGCATCTACTTGTGGTTCTACTTCTTCCTGTAGCTCTTCCTCTTCCTCTTCTTCGGTGGTGCGGACCCTCCGTTCATTGAGGTGAGAAGCCAGGGAGCTCTCATCAATACGAAACAGGAGGCCGAAACCCATGACAAGCGGGTGGGGAGGGAGAAAGTTCTTCTTGCCACGAATCATGAAGCTTCCTACAGTCAGGTACTCCCCTGTGGGGGCTGTCTTGCTAACCTGGTTTGGGTAGACCCACCAAGCACTCGTCACGATTTTTGAATCCCATGCTTGGCTGTGACAGACCTATCAAAAGCAACAAGACATAATTGAATAAAACAAGTGAATGAAGGAGCAGCCATAAGAGTAGAGCATGTGAAGTATAACAGCGAAAGGGATGCAGGTTTGGTTTTTTTACAGTAAAGCAGCCGGCTTGGTTGAGAGTGAGAGGGGGGATAGGGTGGTCGGGTCTGTGGTTCTTGATGATGGTGCTCGAGGCGCCATGCAAGTCAGCATGAACATAAATATCTCCTTTTGACATGTACCTCTTCACCACCATCTCATTCTGCTGTGCATCTCGTCCGCTGATCACCAGGTAATTCTCACTACTTATGAACCAGTTAAACTTCTCGAACCAGTGCACCTTCCTCATGTGAGTGATTGCTGCCACCGTCTTCTCCTGTTAAAATTAATACATCTCGAAGTTAGATAATAGCACAAAGACTGGCACTGCTAATTGGAGGATAGTAAAGAAGGTTGATTAGCAAGTTATACAGGAATTGAAGGCTTTATAACAGATGCATGTAGTCAAGAAGATTGGATGGTACCTGGGCAAGTTGATGGCGAGTTTTTTTCTCTGCGGCTTTAAATGCCTTCTCATGGGCAGTAACAGTCTTTTCCTGCTTGCTCTCTTGTTTTTTCTTCATTTCATACCATCTCCTTGCATTTGCATGTGCGGACAGTGCCAAATCAACCTCCACCTAGACAATGAAAACAACCTTTAAAATACAAAATTTGTCATCAAATAAAAAAAAAATTGTTTACATTGGTATCCAAACAAGGCCAACATATAATGCTCGTAATTGAATATGAACTTCAGCATAATCACTTCTATAAGGTCGAAAGACAAATTAAACCAATATCATAAGAGTGGTTTTCAATTCTTTTTCACATCAACAAGATATCCCGAAATGCTAACCTAGTGGAGCCCCAATTTAGATAACTATACCTCAATTTTACTCAGGTTTGTAATTCTCAATTGATGTGAGGATGTCTAAGCAATAGCCGTAGTTGTGTACCTGTGTACCAATGAAACCATGACGAAACAACCAGAACCCTAAAGGGAACAACTGCCAATCAGTATATTCATATTCAGATTAAACTGAGACATGACTTCACCCAACCTGCCACAACTAATGTTAATTATCTGACGCACAAAACAGAAAATGGTACAGCACCAAATCCAAATGAGCAGTAAAACAAAGCAAAGAATGCAGTCAAACTGGTGGGGGAACTTCTCCTCAACAAATACCTTTTCAACAAATAAGGTCAATAGGCAACAACAAATACCTTTTCAACAGGTGAAGTTTTCTCTTCTTCATCCATCTCATCAAGGTTGTTGCTCAGAAGCAAAGTGATGCAATTCCTCTCAAGGTGCAATTTATCAATAAGACCAGCCACAGGGTTGCCATGCTTCTTCTCCTCCTTTATCATGTGCTTGAGATCATCCCAATTCATCCCGTTCGCAAGTGCCACACGAACAGCCATGATTGCTGCATCGACATCCTCCAGGTTGTACTCGATCAGCTGAGCCATTTTGGTGCTGTAGTCCACCTCCTTCTTCAGCGTAAGCACCCGATTTTCCTGCAATGTAGCTAGATTTTAAAAATCGACAAGCAATAGATTGGCCTGCACTTTCCTATGTTTACCTCTTAGCTTTAATTGGCTACATTTTTTTGTACTGCTTAATTAAGGTTATGATACCTTTATAAAGCGCATGAACAACACAGTTCAAACAATATTTAAACTGAAGAGATAAAAGAGATGTTCTCTTGAAAGTAGGATTTTGTTCATGTAAACATCTGTCTCCAACTACCACAATGACACTTTCTTATAGGGAACTGGTGTGGCTGACTTTTTCTCCAAACTTGACCACAAAGAAACATCAAGCTTCGCTCTGAAGAATCTTTAAAAAATTGTTCTTATAAAAAGACATCTCTGGACTTAACAAAACGGGTTGACCTGTTATAAAAATTACATACACCTCAAGTCCTCAGCTGATGCTGAACCCTTAATACTGGTGAAGGCTTCTGAAAAAGAATAATTCAAAACCAACCAATATAATTTCTTTCATCAGTAGTATCCTAGTATTTTTTTATACCCTAATATTTTTTTTAATATTTCTGCTTTTGTTTGTTTAATTTTCCTTTCAGTTTATTTTCAGGAGGGAGGGTGATGTTTCAGGACCTGATCCAATTTGATTTTGTTGAGCTTGTGCATTGCCGAGTCCTCTTTTGCCCTTTGCTGTTGCTCTGATCTTTGGCTTTCTATTTTACTGTAGAATTCATCTAGAGCTGCATCAAATGTCTCAAATTTGGTGTACTCCCTTGATTTGAACTGGTTCAGCAGGATTGGACAGTATTCATCATAAACCTGAAATTGCAATAAAGAAAAAACAAATACATAAATAACAGAAGAAATTAAAAATGAAATCATCCAGTAAATTCAGATAACACTGGTATAATCTTGTTCAATCCTCGTAATTGCAACAAAGGCATTGATTGCAACAGATTAATTATAATCCTAAAGTCTATTCAAATATAGGGTTGGTAAAAGTTCCAAAGAAAAAAAAAGAACAAAGAATAAAAGTAAAACATGCTAGTACAGGCTAAATTTATAAAGTCATCAGCTAATACCATTTTCTGTTAATATATCTTCAGCTGTGGTAGTTAAGCTCGAGCATCGGAATAACAGCCAATAAACATCAGATGAACTGCTTAAAGCCAAAGCAATGCCATACTAGTGATGTTCTACGCAGTTGAATGAATTTATAGATTCAGGGTTTGGTGCAGTTGTATAAATTATGCGAGGACAATCAATTTAAGAGCATAAGAGATAATAATCAAGCAGGGTAATAAAGTTATTTTAAGACCGAAAAGAATAACAACAACCTTTGCTGGGGTAGAGTCTTTGCCTTTACCCTGCTTCATCAAAATAAACCCTTCTGGAATTTTCTTTCCCAAAATAACCTCCTCGAGCCAATCCTCAAAAGCTTGAACTGCCTTCTCCAAATTTCTAAGCGCCTCGTCTTCAACAGTCGCACCCTTGCCCAGTTTAGCAGCTGGGGAAAGACCAGCCTCGAGAATGATGTGCTCTGACAAGGCTGGCCCGTATGTGAGTGCCTCATTAAAAACTGACTTGAGAGTAGGTTCAGAAGAGGATTTCTGATTGCTTTTGTTTTTGGCATCATCTGGGTCCGGTATGTGAGTTTGGTTTTGGAGATCATCGGTGAAGGCATGGGTTAGTTTTGCAGGATGAGTGCGTTGGAAGGTACGACAAGCTTCGATGGGGTAGCGATGCCTTGACATGATGGCTAGACCCTTGTTGTCGTCTCTGTGAGATCGAAGCAATGTCAAGACAGTAAAGAGGGAATCAGTGAGAAGAATGTTGCCTTGGGAATAGAGCTCGAGAATGATGTAATGGGCGGCGTCGCCCAAGCCGAATTGAAAGAGAACGATGCGGTCGTAGCCGAGCTGGCGCACGTCTTCGAGGCGTTTGCTGCGGACGTGTTTGCGGAGTTTGAGGGTGAAGCCGGAAGGAGTGGTGCTCTTGTCGCGGGCGAACTGAGTGGTGTGGAGGCGGACGCCGCTCTCGATGAGAAGGAGCACCTTCTCGCTCTCGCCTGACTCGGTGATGCCGCTGCTGTTCATGAGCTTGAACATGTAAGTCTTCGGGGAGAGGTCGTAGACGTTGGAGCAGCGCATGCCGATCAGGCGGCGGAGGCACTTCACCTCCGCCGCCACGTCCGCCGTGTTCATCCTTACCTTCACCATTTCTTTGCTTTCTTGTCTTCAATTCCTTCCTTCCTTCCTTTTTCTGTTCGTCTTCTTTCTATAGTCATAGTCAGTGACAGTCCGCAAAGGCTTCTTGGGCTAGGCCCAATTGAGCTGAGGCCCGTGTAAGACAAATGGAGCTAGAAATCGCATCCTCTGGATGGCCATCCAGTGGATGGTTCGATCTCAGCCGTCTGATTTAATCTCAATGGCTATAAATGCCCCGTGCATGATACTAAGATTGATAGGCCCGAAAAAATCTAACCGTTTAGATTAAATCAGACGGCTCGTATCCAAAGACGTCCACTGGATGGTTGTATTACAACCATCCAGAGGATACGCTCCCAGGAGCGGATGGGACAAGTGGCATGGCAAGAGCTCTCGACTATTCCAGACTAGAAAGAAGTAGACTAGTAGACTGACTGGACATCAATTTCCCGCCACACAAAATTGTTTCTAGTCTCCGTCTCTTCCAAATTGTCTCTATCTATCACTCTTACTCTTGAGAGTCTCCAAAATCGTCTCCAATGGCGGCCGTGGCGCTATTCGTGGCCGCCACCAAGCTGGCCGGAGCCGCCGTCGCACTGGCCGTGGCCGCCAACGCCGTGTCCTTCTCCCGCTTCCGCCGGCGCCACCTCCTCCCCTTTGTCTCGCCTCTGCACGAGCACCAGTCTTCTCCCGTCCTCGCAGATTTCCATCTTGCTCAATTCTCATCCTCCTCCTTCTTCTTCGGACTGGCCACCGCGCCTGCCCACGCTGAAGACCGCCTTGACGACGCCTGGCTCCACTTCGCCTCTCAACAACATCCCAACAGGCCATCCTCCTCCTCCTCCTCCTCCTCTGACGACGAGGAGGCCAACCCACCTGCTCCTCAGCCTGCCGACGCCCTCATGGCTTCCGCCTCTGGGGATGGTGGGTCCCATCCGGCACGTCCTCGCTCCCCACCTGGAGAGCCCAAGGAAGGACAAGGTGTTAGGCCTCTCAAGGTCGCTATGGAGGCCATGATTAGAGGCTTTGAGAACCTTGTCCAAGAAGCACCAACTGATCAGCTCCCTGGTTCACACCACAATGTTGCCGCTTGGCACAATGTACCTCGCCCGTTAGTCTCTTCACTTCCATTTATAAATAATTTACTCCTTTCATTTAAGCTCCATTAACTAACATTTCTCCTATCTTTATATAATCAAACTTTCTTAGACAAGAGAGACTTAGATTTTGGTCAGATCCTGATATTGAGCTCAACCTTGCTAAGGACACTGGTGTCACTGTCTTTCGAATGGGAATTGATTGGTCCAGAATCATGCCTAAAGAGCCTCTTCATGGTTTAAAAGACATTGTAAGTCAACAAAACACAGCACACCCAATACACCAAACTTCTAATTTCAGACAATCAAGAAATTAGCTTTAGTATATAGCTTCAACATAAATGCAATCCTTTCAACTTTATAATCAGGAAAAAACAAACGAATCTTCTTTCCAACTGGAAGCATTCAATAAAAATTCGAAATTCACATTCACAATTTCCAAATCATAGCAAAATGACCTCATGTGATCATGTGCAAAGTTTAGTACTGCTTATTCATGTCAACTCTCAACAACTTTATAATAACAAAAAAAGTATAGATGAAACAAAGAAAATTTACTAGTACTACTGCATTTTCAGGTTAATTTTGCTGCATTGGAGCGGTACAGATGGATAATCGAGAGAGTGCGCTCGTATGGGATGAAAGTCATGTTGACGTTGTTCCATCACTCCCTCCCTTCATGGGCTGGAGACTATGGTGGATGGAAGCTTGAGAAAACCGTTGATTACTTCCTTCACTTCACGAGGTACTTTACATCATTGAAAATAATTCTTGTATGCCCCTACAAAACCTGAAATTAGTGTAGGTACTGTGCACGTCCGTAGTAATCTCTTTACAAGTTTACATTATAAACCATGTGGGAAACGTCACTTACTCACTTGTGATATTAGATGGTATTCTTAACTTGGAGGGAATGATGTAGAAGATGCTTCACTTGTACATTCTAGGGGTATCTGTAGCACTTGCTGCCTTTTCTTGGGATATATTTGGTATTTTGCAGGGACTCAGATGATAGAGAAGTTTTAGAAAGTTTGGTACATTTTTTACTATACCTCAAAGCATGCTATTGATGGAAAAGTTTTACACCAAAAGTTCAAAATTTGATGGTTACTTATGTCCTGTATGGGCTCAAAATAGCAATCAGGAAAATACCCACAAAGTCATTAGGAAAAAAAAAGGTCAAATAACGTACTGCAAATATTGGTGCAATGATGAAGAAAGATGATTTGTTGATGCTTTGAACTCATTTGACTACAGAAAACTTGTTCCCTGTTTTTATCCTGGCCTGACTAAACTTTTTTGGTCGTAACTTATGTAGACTTGTAGTTGATCGGGTATCAGATTTGGTAGATTACTGGGTGGTGTTTAACGAGCCACATGTGTTTGTCATGTTGACTTACTGTGCGGGTGCATGGCCAGGTGGTCATCCTGACATGCTGGAGGTTGCTACATCTGCACTCCCAACTGGCATATATTTCCAGGCACTACGTTGGATGGCCATAGCACATAACAAAGCATATGACTACATCCATCAAGAAAGGTATGCACAAAGCATTTCATTTAGCCATAACACCTTGCTCATCATAATTGATATTGAGAGCTACAGCACACCTATTAGATGGTTGTACCATGCAATTTTCCAACACTATCTATGCATGCCTAACAAGATTTTGGTAATGTTCCTCTTAAATTCATTACTGGCATAGCATTATGTAACTGGTTGGTACTATACACAGTTCCTGTTGCTGCTTAGTTCCTTATGGATTCTCTTGCTGTTTTGGTCCTGTTTGGATTGTAATCTGACAAACGAGGGTAGTCTGAGGCTCAGTTGCAGGATGAGGCTGGCTAAATTTTAATCTGGTTTCAAGATTTGGCCTCTAATTGATTGAACACTCGAGGAAATATTACTGGTAGACTGGTGCCATACAGGATGTACCTGGGAGATGGTTCTGCTACCAGACTGTCCAAAATTTTTCGTCCTCTCTTTCTTTAGTTTCACCGGGGATTGGTCATCACATTGCCTAATTTACAATAAACTGAGGCTAATTTTGTTGAATATGTATATTATTGGGTCATCTTAGAAGTTTGGTTTACAAATTAATTTATTTTGTTTAAATTTGAGAGCTTAGTTTAATTATTTTAATGCACAACACCATAAACAACTCTTATATGTCAAAAAAATTGAACTTTTAAACTAGGACTATGTTACTTATACAAATCTCTCTCTCTCTCTCTCTCTCCCTCTCCCTCTCTTGTGTAGCAAGATTAAGAAGCCTGTTGTTGGAGTTGCACATCACGTTTCGTTTACGCGGCCATACGGGCTATTTGATGTGGCAGCAGCCTCTCTTGCTAATTCCCTGACACTCTTTCCGTATATTGACAGCATTTCTGAAAAACTAGATTTCATTGGGATAAACTATTATGGCCAGGTCAGTTGTTTCATTGGGATAAACTACTTGTGTTGCATCTTCTGTATATTGTAAATTTGTAATAGGATTTTGCATATACATTCCTTCTAATCAGTTTTCATGTTTTATAGACTTTTGGCTTATTTCAATTTCTAGACTTTGGCCTTGCATGATGTTTTCCAAATTATTAATAGTATAATACTGGATAACGATAATGCACCAACTACCTTTTTGTTACACATATTAGTTTCCAGCAACTTTGATAAAATAATGATGAAAAGCCATCAGGTCAAGTCTGTTTCAAAGTATATTGTGGTTTTAATTTTGCATAGGGAAGGATAATAGCTTGAGATCAAATTGGCTTAAGCTGTTAATGTTGAACTTTGAGGCATCATTAAGAGTAGCTATGCAATTTAAGTGTTTACTGGCCAAAAACTTCTTAAATTCAGATGTTGCATAGGATTTATCAGCTGAAATTTTGACTGTAGATAAAATTGGATCCTTAATGTAGTTGTAAAGAATAAATGGGTACTTGTATTTACTTACACAGGAGGTGATATCAGGTCCAGGTCTAAAGCTTGTGGATAATGATGAGTACAGCGAATCGGGTCGTGGAGTATACCCAGATGGTCTCTACCGGGTTCTGCTCATGTTCCATGAACGATATAAGCACCTTGACCTCCCTTTTGTCATTACAGAGAATGGTGTATCTGATGAGACTGATTTGATAAGAAGGCCATATTTGATCGAGCATCTTTTGGCCATATATGCAGCCATGTTAAAGGTTTATTCTGCAAAATTATGTCCTTTGAAAGCTTGTAATTAGTTTTCTTAATTTTTTTGTTTTGGTCTTCCTCAAATAGGTGCTCATCTAGAATTTGTTACCAGATGCTGTTAAATGGTATCAACTACAATGTAGCAGTGAAGATCTTATATTGTGTTTTGTATTTCACTTGTGCTCATTTTAGGTTTTCTTGGAATCCCTGCCTCTA
This sequence comes from Rhynchospora pubera, assembly GCA_028095005.1. Classification (NCBI taxonomy): domain Eukaryota; kingdom Viridiplantae; phylum Streptophyta; class Magnoliopsida; order Poales; family Cyperaceae; genus Rhynchospora; species Rhynchospora pubera. The sequence goes on from CM051459.1 coordinate 105,659,417, forward strand.
TTTCCTCTCTCTGAAATCCATATATTGTTTTGACCAGTGCAAATCCATATGATAAAACTTCACTCTAATTTATCTGAACTGAAGCATTGGTGGTTTTGTCAAATGAGAATTATTGTAATTCCAGGGTGTTATTTGGTGGCATTGCTCTTATTGTAGGGAGTGCCTGTGCTAGGTTATCTTTTCTGGACAATATCTGACAATTGGGAATGGGCTGATGGATATGGGCCCAAGTTCGGCCTCGTGGCCGTCGACCGGGCGAATAACATGGCACGTAAGCCCCGCCCGTCATACCACTTGTTCACCAAGGTAAATAAGTAGACAACAACTGAGACAATAGTTACTCCTTTTTTACTGGCATATCTTTTTCTAACGATGTGCATTTTACTTAGAACAGTAGTATACCCTCCTAGTGCGGTGTGTGGTTTCTTCAGTTAGCTGTATCTATGAATTTTGCAAATTCAATTGTTGACAAATTGGATTTGCATCACATGTCTTTCCTTGCCCTTCTTTTCAGTTTATCATCATGGAACATGACTTTTCTTTCATTTTTTTTTTGTGATTTTCATTTTGACATAAACGAAATCTAGGTGGTGAAAACAGGCCAGATTACAAAAGTAGACAGGATGCATGCATGGAATGAGCTACAGCGTGCCGTAATCCAAAAGAAGACTCGCGCATTTTATAGAGCAGTTGACAGGAATGGTCGCATGTATGCTGGTACTCTCTCTCTCTCTCTCATTCACACACACACACACAGAGGCACGCATATACACAAATTACATAAAAAAGAATGAAAAAGAAAAATTGTCATGTATAGACATTTAAATGCTCAACACTGTACTTTCCTTTTTGGGATGAGAATTATCTTGTACTTTCTTAGAACATAGGGAAATCTCTCTCAGATAGTTGGTGTCTTACTGTCTTAAGCAATATTAAAAAACTGAGGTTAGTGGAGGCAAAAATATGTTTTGAGATGTCATTGCAAAATTAAGTCAGGGTATAAATGAATAAATGGTTAAACGCTTGCATTGCATTTGAGAATGACTGATCAATAACACAGAGATTTGCAAGATTTATGGTGCAGAATTGTCCGTTGACTGTATTATTGTGCAGTTCAGGGGTTATTGAAGCAAAATAGTGGATAAGCAAATATGCTTGATTTGGGTTCCACAATAAACATGTGATTCATCATTTTATTTTTCTAGGTTGTTACTCATTGATTGATAAATAGATTGTTATTTATCCTTTGCAAGGTGGATTAGACGAGCCCATACAGAGGTCGTTTGTCCAGAGAGACTGGCGGTTTGGGCATTATGAAATTGATGGATTACAGGACCCATTAAGCCGGTTCATGAGATTTATCCTCTCACCCTTTGTGTCCAAGAGGAGTAATAAGAAGGCTTGCCTTTTATTGGAGGACGAAGAAGAAACAGCACCTCAGCTTATGACAGTTTAAAAATTGTCTGTTGTTTGTAGCAAATGGTGTAATTCTAAATACGCAATGGGCTTATTGGAAATGGTAAGCAATCAATAAGTGCCTTGTAGTATTTTTAAATCTAGCATCTTTGTTTCATACGTGTGATGTTAAATTGTACATAAAAGTTTCGATATCTGATTTCAGTTGATTGGAATGTCTCTATATATTCTTTTGTGTTGTTACTGAACCAGCACTGCCTTGTAATGAGATAGTAATTGACACATCCATTTCAGGATCAAATGGACAGTCTAATCAAGAGTGAAACGCTACTGGAACTGGAGCGCTGTTAGTTCTGTAGCTGAGAATTAGTTAGGAGAATAATTGAGTACTTGTAACTAATATAAATAGAGATGTACATGTAACAGAAATTGGATTGGAGAAAAACAATATCAAATACAAAACACATTCTCATCCCTCTTCAACTTGTAAAAAGAAACAAGTTCAAGGTGAGAAAGAGAAATTTTCTTGTATGTAGTGGGCCCTGCGGAACTGTGAGCGAGTATCACCACCATAAAATGGGTTTTTTTCTGTTGACTATGGTTTCACCTGCCACAAATATGGATCAACAAATCCCTTAGAATGGTGCTGGTGCATACAATATAAAGTCAAGTTAATATTTCTGGTATATTAACACCGCATCGCATTTAATATAACGAAGTGCAGGACTGATTGGACGGACGAACAAATGCTTTGTTGCCAGTTAACGCATCCAAATTTAATCTAATGTGCCAATTATGTTTTTCTTCCTTTTTATGGCAGCTGATAGAACGACGAAAATTCCACTAAATTAAAAGGGCAAAAACAAACAGGCTAATATCGCCCATATATGAAAGATGCTTGCGATCGCATGATAAATTTTGTTTTGAGTCGTCAGAGATTATGGTGGTCAATAAAAGATTCACATGAGAACTTGTATTCGGAGTAATGGATATCCTAGCTAGGTGTATGAAAGCTAACAAAATAAGAAGTACAAGACAACAATCTAATTGATTTTGAGAGAGATACAGTATAATGATGATTATATCACACACGCACAGACGCACTTGACGTGATTTTTTATAATGCATATATATATACATGATGCATTACTTCAAAATTAAAATCCCTGCATGTGTGTCGCTATCAAGACCCGCCGCTGATTAAATGCAAATTCGTAGACCTGAAGCATATTTCATTATCTCAATTGTCAAAGCATATATGTAAATTAGGAAAGAAAGGCTTTTATTTAACACATCAAAGATGGGGTGGGGAGTTGTATTATTTTTATGAAGAGCAGATGGAATCAATCTATCTTGTTATGTGTGAAGAAGCCCCTGAAGGGTCTCTGTCGAAATTAAATCGCTTGAACAAACCCTTCTTTAATGTTTACTGCATGCAACGTGAAGAGGTGACGTTTGACTCATCTCTACCAGGCACCTTTTCTCTCTCGTACCACTCCATTTAATGCTTCTCTCTACAATCCTACTAGTAACTTTTTTTTTTCCTTTTACTTCTTTTTGGGCGGGGACAGTCGGACAGACGGACAGTGGGGTGGAGCCGTGGAGGGTTTGCAAAAATTCATTTATTACCTCTGCAACTAGTTTGGCTAAGTCTCTCGTATGTTCATTTCAAATCGCATTGTACAAGGGACAAATTAACTACAAGAAAATGTATTATGAACTTACAGAGGCAATGTTAATATATTAGGCAAACTGTTCTTTTTAATTAACGACGAAAACCGTACGTATAAAAATTAAAAATACAAAAGTGATAAATGAAACGTTTGAACAAAATGAAAAACATATATAATAAGAGGTTCATGTGTATATCATGATTTGACAAAGCAAAGTTGTAATCAACATGCAAGGATCATATATATTTTAGAAGGGATCTAATTAATAAAAAACCATGCATCACATATATAGAAGGTAACAAACACTTTATTTATAATTATAAGTATTACTCTCATCTCATAATTAAACTCCCATATCTTTTAATATAACTCCCCTGACGGCTTTGAGCTGCAAAACGAAAGATCGATATTCAATCGAGTAAGTAGTGCTGTAGCATTTCACTTGTTGACAACCACCTGTGCGACCTGCTCAGTCGGGGCTGGTGTCACCACCGAGTCAACCTGAGCTGGCTCTAATGGGGCCACCTTCACTGCCACATCAACACCATTTTCCTTTTTTTCAGCCTTTGCATCATCGGTCTCCTCCTTTGGTGGATCCTCAGGCACCTCGAAAGCCGAGACGGGGAATGTCTTGGACACTCCGGCGGTGCTCTTGCAATGGAGTTTACCTAAGATGATAAACAAATTAAAATGAATATATTACTTTACCTAGCAAAGGTAACAAATAGATCTGGAATGAAAGTAATTAATTTGGATCATGAATATTATATATATGCGTGTACCGGTGGAGGGTTCGTCGACGTAGATCTCATAGAGGGGGACCCAGAGGAGGAGCTCCTTGGCCTTGACACCGGTGACCTTCTTGATGCGGGACTTCTCGACATAGGCGGTGATCTCAGCAGCATAGGAGACAAGGCGGCCAATGGAGGAGAAGGTGTGCTCGATCTTCTTCTTCTGCTTGAGCCAGACGAAGCCGGTCTCCTCAACGTAGCCACACTCGATGATGTCGCGCAGGGGCAGAAGGCCATTGGGGAGGCCAACCTCCTTGAGCAGCAGCTTCGTCTTCTCCTGGCAGAGCGCGTCCCCGAGGTACACCTCCGCCTTGGCCCGCACCTCCTCCGTTATCTGATGAGCCATTAATTATATTATTAGATCTTAATTAAGTGGATTAGTGGAAGGGAGTGAAGCGTCTGGGACTGTTGCAGTGTTGTAGCTAGTTAACTAGTCAATAAGTAGTACTGAGATGATCAATGAGGAAGGATTGAAGGAAGGGATCTTGCAGCGCACTTTTATACCAAACGCACTCCTCTTTTGCCCCCACACTTCCATCAATTTTCTCCCCTCAACCCTGCCTGCCTGCCTTGAAAAAAAAAAAAAAATTCTGAGATTTAAACGATAAATCTGAGCGATATATGCGTGTGACAGGACTGGGAGTGGGACGTTGCTGCTCTGTACTTGCCAAAAATAATATTTCAACCACTTTTAATTTCCTTGTACTGCTAGTAATTAGTTAATGAACGCATGACATTACGCATGCATGCATCATATTCGGACCTCGGTACATCTTCACCTATTAATATCATTAATTAACCTTTTCTATTTAGTAGTAAATTAAGGGTTACAAAAAAAAAAAGTTTTAGAGAGGATATATAAGTTGATTTGTCTCAATGGTGCTACGTTAGGTCACTAAAATATTATTATAATTAATTGGCAAAATTGACATAACTCTTTGTAACTCTCAAAGCATGTTGCCACAAATATAAATGTATACATAATTTTGCTTGTACCTCCACCAAAATATTTTATATATTGGTCAAGTGATGATAAGCATGAATGTAATGTAATATCATTAAATATGAACACTCTTGAAACAACATTATTGTTAGATATGAATTGTAATTCTCAGAAATTGGTTTGGCAGGACAATGGCATGTGGATGTAAATAGTTGTAAAAGACGAGGGCAGTCGGTGGATAAGTTTCACCTGTGTCAATAAATAGCGTGGTTATGAGAATTAATGGGAATGGTGGAATACAATGTAATACTTGTCCTTGATTCCTCCCATCCGATTCGAACATATTATTATTTGTCATGGACATGGATATAATGTAAACGTAATGTGCTCAGTCAGGTACAGGTACAGGCCGGTTGGAGCTTCAACCACATTATTTATAGGCCATGTTCTTACTGTTCCTTCCTCTTCCTAGCTAATTATCATATTTATTATTGAGATATTTCCTCTGCCTTCCAACAACGATTAAACTCTATGCGCGTTGGGGTTCTGCATCTGTAGTTCAGTACTTGCATCTTCAAAGTAAATTTACTTTTTAGAAGCTTTGATCAAAATGGTTTTTACGTCAAATTTTATTTGATTTGGTTTGATTGGAATTTTTATATAATCAGATCTAATGAAATTCTGAGAAATCAATTCAAATGAAATCCTGCGTCAAAAACATTTCGATCAAAGCCAAAATAAAATTCCGTGTTAAAAAAAGTGATTCTAATTAGGACCATTTTTTTTTTTTTGATAGTCTAGATAGCGGCTATGTAGGTAATTTTTAAATGTTTCTTATAGTTTTCTCTTTGTTCTGTAATTACAAAAAATAATATAAAATTTATGAAATGATGGAATTAAAAAGTACAAAATAATGTGCACAATGAGATGGAGCCTAGCTTGGCGGTAAAATTTAAAGAAAGAAATAAAAAAAAAGGAGGCAGCCCAACCAACAACCATTAATTAAGGGACAAATACAATAAATGGAGCAGATTAGATTAGATGGGAGGGAGTGGAAATTTGAATAATAATATAATATAGTTGAGAGTCGATGTACAGTATGATGGAGGCCAGGCCATACCTAAATGTGGCTTCCCATGAGTCATGACTATTAATTTTATTACATATGTAGTGAACGTCTTCTAGTGTCGGGTCGGGATTCCGAGAGGTCGGGTCTAAAAGGGCCTACTCAAGAGCCGGGCCGGACCGAATATAAGAAGGTTTTTGGAAGGGCCGGGCTTAGAATGGCTTAAATATGAAGATCGAGCCTAGCCCTTCTCAAGCCTGGTCCTTTTAGGCCCTCCGGGTTTCGAGAGGCCGGACTTGAAGGGCCTGAAGGGCTTGAAGGGCCGACGGACAGACAATACATTTCTTTAAATATTTATTAAAACTATATTTAAAATGAATAATTTTTATTTATAAAAACTAATAAAAATACCATAAATTATTTAAATATAATTTTACACATTTATTTTTCATTATATATAATATTTTTAGTTTTACATCTTTAATTTGGGTCTAAGACCGGTTATATTATAATAACATAAAAAATAAAAAATTTGTTAATGTATTAATGCATTACAATAAACTAAAATTACAAATGTATGAAATAATGTAACGTAAAAGATTGAGAAATATGTATATATTTTTAACTTGTCTTAACATCAGGTTCAAAAATTAAAATATTATTTGAAATGATCTGTTCAATTTACATTGTATCAGATAGAATCTTACCTTTCACTTGAGATTGTGCCTGATTATTCATAACTTCGGTATCTCTAAACCTTAGACTCTTCCTAAATCTGGCCTCTCTAGGCCCTAGCCTTTCCAAAGCCTGGCCTTTCTAGGCCCTGGCCCTTTCAAAGATTGGCCTCTCTAAGCCCTGACCCTTCTTAAGGACTTAGAGAGGCCGGGACGGCCCTTCGTGTTAGAAGGGCTTGGCCAAGGCCGGGTCCAGGGCCAGAGGCTTTTGGATATGTAGCATTGCCCTAAAAACTAACTATAGTAGCATTGCCCTAAAAACTAACTCAAGAGAGGGCAATGCTAAAATACTAAGGGCCCTTTTGGATATGTAGCATTGCCCTAAACTGAAGAGAGGCCAAGGCCGGCAACTAAAATATATTTTTTTCTCTTTTTTCTCTTTTTTTTTCTATTTTGTTATCTTTTATATATACTAAAATATCTTTATTTCTCTTTTACTATATTTAACTTTTTTTTTCAATTTTTAACAATCACCTCTACATCTTTACTCCTTTTATCTAATAAATATCGTGTATTCATTAAAAACTAACTATAGTAGTTTTAATAACTATCGTGTGTTCATTAAAAACTAACTATAGTAGTTTTAATAACTATCGTGTGTTCATTAAAAACTAACTATAGTAGTTTTAATAATTTTTTTTAGTTTCGAAAACTTTCAAAACTAACTATAGTAGTTATAATAACTATCGTATGTACCTTCGAAATTTACTTTGAAAATTTTGTGTGTACGAGGTAAATCTTTTGTGTGTACGAGGTTTATCTCGTATTCTAATTCAAAAAGTTTTTTGGTCTCGAGAACAGTCGGTACGAGGTAAACCTCGATAACCATGTAGATCTCGTCGCAAACTTTTTGAATTAGGGTCATAGATCCCAAACGGACATTTTCTATAAAAAGTTATGTATGTTTGAAATTCTAACGTTTAAAACATACATTTTGTATGATTCTTTTGTTATTTTTTGTAACATATAAGTGATATCTATGTTATAAATTATAGCCAATATATAAAAAGAAATTTAAACAACTTAAAACCGAACCAAAATAAACAAATAAAAATTAATAAAACATAAATAAAAAATTTTTGAAATAAATATAAGATAGTAAGGAATCTAAAACTATGCAATTCTATTTTAAAGATGAATATATATTTTACTTTTAAAAAATAAATACATTAAAAAAAATAAAAAATCATGCCAAATTGGAGGAATTGCTAATATCGTAAAATATACATTTTATTTTTGTCTAATACATTGAATGAATTTCATTATTAAAAAATGACTATCTTATAATAAAAATAACCAATTTTCAACTTAAAAAAATAATTAAACTACAAATTTCTAAATAACCAAAATACAAATGAAATGCATTAAAAACAAAGAGAATATAATATAGTTCTCATTAATAAAATACATTAAAATTTATTTAAAAATACTAAAAAAATCATATTTTAACTCAAAATATTAAAGATTATGTTAGTAATAATTCCGAAATTTAATAATATGATAGTATTATTTATAATTTTTTGGGGGAAGTGGGAAGTAGTTAGTTAGTAAGATTGGGCCCATTGGAAGCGAAAAAAGCAGCAAAGTGAGGGATGAGCCCAATGAAGTCCAAGTGAAGTGACCAAGAACAAGGCTGGGTTGGTTGCTCTGCTCAGAGCTCAGTGCTCCTATTCTCTTTTCATTTTCGGATTTTCCTTGTTCTCTGCTCAGTAGCAAGCATTTTCGGATTAAGACTAAGATTAAGATGGCTGCGCGATTGTTAAGGTTAAGGTTAACCTCCTCCACCTTCCAATCACTCTCCCTCTCCTCCACCCTTTCTTCTTCTATAGATAGATGCTTCTCTTCCTCTTCCCACTCTCCTCCTTCTTCTACTACCCCTGAAGCACAAGCCTACCTCACCAACTTATTCGATCATGTGGGCCAGCCTACCTCTGCAACGCACCCCGAGCTGATGTCTCCGGCTGATATCACCCCTGGCATCACTGCACAGGAGTACATCCATCGAAGAGCCCGCCTCTTAGCCCTCCTCCCCCCTGCAAGCGTCGCCATCATCGCCTCTGCCCCCGTCAAGATGATGACCGACGTCGTGCCCTACCCTTTCCGCCAGGATGCTGATTTCTTCTACCTCACTGGTTGTACCCAGCCCGGTGGACTCGCCCTTTTCTCCCATCACTCTGGCTTTTGCATGTTCATGCCTGATCCTGATCCCCATGTAACCTCTCCCAACCCCACCTGCTTCTACTTCTATTCTTCAAATTACTTCTCATTCTATCTCCATCAATTGTTATTGTTAGGAAATTGTATGGCAAGGCCAAATTGCCGGAGTTGATGCTGCCATTGACTTCTTCAAAGCCGATCAAGCATTTCCTCTCTCCATGATGCCCAAGGTCAGTTCAATATCTCTTCTATTACTAAGCCTCTTCCTTATGCCATTCCACCTCAATTTACCTTTACTTATGCATACAATAGTTGATGAATCAATCACCACAATGTATAAAATCTCTGCAATCAGTATTCACAAGCTCCAATGCTTGCAGATATTGCAGCTCATGGAAGGGATTGTAGTCCATTGTCACAACATTGTTATATCTAAAACTTATGACATTTTCTTTTTCTAGCTTCTACCTGAAATGCTCAAGGGAGCAACTAGGGTTTTCCATAATCCAAACACAGCTCCCACTTCACCCTACTTCAAACTTGATGCATTCCAGAAGGCCTTGGCTAACTACCAAGTAAAGGACATATCCACTTACACTCACAAGCTAAGGTGGATCAAGTCCCCATCAGAAATCACCCTCATGAGGGAATCCGCTTCCATCGCATGCCAGGTTTCTCTTCATTTCAAATATTCAACAACGGTTCATTCTGCTCCATACTGCACATCACTGTTAGCTTTATTGCAATATTCGGGTTATATGCCTGATCAATGGCTGATTGAAGAATTAGGGTTGAAATCAACTATAATCTCGCTAAATTGCATTCATTGGGATTTTATTTTTTTTTGTGATTCCAAGTATAATCTCGCTAAATGGAATTAAATGGGAATTTTTTTGTGTAGTTTTATTGTGAAGGGTTAAGGACAAAGCATATAGAAATGGAACCTGAAATTAGAAAATGATTGTTTTAGTTTATCATATCAGGAGCAATGGATATAGTTTTCATTTCATAGTTGATTCCATTGAAGTCGTTTGAACCATTTTTTAATATAACATTTATCATCTTATGAGATGGGCTAAAATCAGCCACGACTGACGGATAACCGTCAGCTATGATCAAATCTCAATTATTGAGATTCTAATCTAACAGTCGATCCGAACCGTTCAATGTGTTCTCTATATTGAAATCTCATTGGAGACAAAATTTTATATTTTTCTGAAATTTTTTAGTATTTTTTTTATATTTTACAAAATTCTTAATCTAAACAATTCTGGACCCTTCAATAACTATGATTTTTTAAAAATCTCAAAAAAATAGTAAATAAAATCAGAAAAATGTAAAATTTGATCTCCAAGGAGATTTCAATATGGAGAACACATTGAACGGTTTGGATCGACTGTTAGAATTTCGAAAATTGAAATTTGATCGTAGCTGACGGTTGCATCCGTTAGTCGTGGCTGATTTTAGCCCATCTCTCATCTTATTTGTTTTGTTTTCTATTGTGTTGCATTGTGCTTCCATGGTCAAGTAGTCACTTATACAAACAATGCTGCACTCAAGGACATATCCAGATGAAAGCAAGCTTGCGGCTAAGGTCGAATTTGAGTGCAAAATGAGAGGTGCTCAAAGAATGGCGTGAGTTCTGAATTTTTCTTCTTTTGATTTTGTGCAATTTTCTGAAATTATAGGAATAAAGGGAAATTTGAGGCTAGTTCAGTGTTAAAAATGACAGAAATTGAAGCATCTAAAAAAAAGTGCGTAATTTATTGCAGCTTTTCCAATCTTAATAATATGCTATGTGAAGAATTATATCTATTCAAACCTTCAAAAGTCAAGGTATTGAGGATATATTACTAGAGCATATGAGATATTTTTAATTTCTTGGGTTCTATCCAACAATTTATCCTTTTCTCCTATAATTTGACTCTGCTTGCCATTTCCAGGTTTAGTCCAGTTGTGGGTGGTGGTGCGAACGGAAGTACCATCCACTACTCCAGAAATGATAAAAAAGTAAAAGCAAGAGAATGACAAACATAGTAAAGAAGCTAATGTTTCTTTAAACTTTTTACTAAAAACTAAATGGAGAAACTTTCTTGGTTTAACTTCTCAGTGATAATTATGACAGATAAGAGAAGGGGAACTGGTTTTAATGGATATTGGATGTGAATTACATGGTTACCTTAGCGACCTGACACGGACCTGGCCGCCTTCTGGCAAGTTTAACCCCTATCAGGTGCATATAATTGCTAATTTCTTGCTCTTTCATGTTTTTCACCTTTATGCTCAAACCAACTATTGCATCGGCTTCTGCATATGTGGGCTTTCTCAGAACCGTACCACTTGCGTGCATTGAATTTTACCTGTTGGGTTATTTTATCCGAAGTTTTATTTTAAGTTCGGTTAGTGTTAACTGGGGATCTATGCACAGTAATTGTGATATGTGTGTTTGCAAATAAAAAAAGCAATATATTGAACCTACAATTTTGGAATTATCGCAGGAAGAACTTTACAGCTTAATATTGGAAACAAACAAAGAATGTGTCGAGCTTTGTAAACCTGGCGCAAGCATTCAAGAAATAAACAACTACTCGGTTTCTCTTTTCTTATCTTTTTTGAATATTTAGACTCCATTTTTATTTAAAGAATGATTTGGTTCCGCACTCAACCGATTGATTCTCTGGGGGCTTTTTCATTTTATTTTTTATTTCCGTTGCTCCAATCAAGCAGAAAGAAAATAAAAAAAGGAGGTTGCAAATTGATTATTTCTATCTGTGATCTGATCTTTCATGGCATTAACACAAGCTTAAAAGAGCACTTCAAAACTGTTGCAGAACTTGACATCAAATTTCATATTCAGGTTAAAATGCTAATGAAAGGACTAAAGGAGCTGGGTATATTAAAAGGCGAGATGATCTCATCATACCATCAGTTAAATCCAACTTCTATAGGTAACCCCCAATCCCTGCCCCTCCCCTCCGACCCCAACCCCCCAACAACTGTCTTTATTTATTTATTTATTTATTTATTCATTTATTTTAATTGATCTCCAAAATTGCCTTGACTAAGCCTGATTAGCAACTGAAAGCCAGAAAAGGGGCACAGGATAAATTAGCTCATAAAGTCTTTTTTCTGAACTTGGATGAGGATTTCAAATGTTTTTACTTTGTTGAGTTTGGTTTAATAATAGGATTATGGACAAAAAGTTGTGTGTGTGTGTGTGTGTGTTTTTTTTGTGAGCTGCTTAAGATAATATTAGAGTTAATTTAGTAGTAGGTTACTCATTGCAGGGATAGTATTGATCGGAGGTAAAACCTAGGTCAAATTAAACCTCAATCTAATCTAATGCAATATAGCTTGAGGATCGAATCCACAGGGACGGTTATTCTAAGTTTTAGACTTTAAGTAATTTAGTTCAATTGATCCAGGGGTAAACAAGTCAAAAAGTTGGTTAATTAATTAAAAGTAATAAATTTAAACTAAATAAATTAATTCTAAACTCTAATTAATATCTAAATTACTCTAAAAATTAATGTAAAGATCTAAACTCGAATTAAGGACTTAAACTAGGGTCAATTGATCGGGTTCCACTTCCAGGCACTATCCTGGCGGGTCGACAGAGTTCCTGGCGGATCGACAGAGTTCCTGGCGGGTCGACAGGATTCCTGGCGGGTCGCCAGAACAGTACGACAATTCAGTTTAATTAGTTTCTAAGTTCTCTAAGTTCAGGTTTTTGGCTTAAACTCTGGTCCAAATACTAACTCTCGTTCTTGATTTGGTATTACTAAGTTTTAACCTCTAAATCTCCCTAAAAACCTAAGTTTCAACTCTCGTTTCTTGGCTTAAGTTTTAGGGTTTGCTTTAACTATTCGGTAGGATATCCTAGATCTCTCGATCTTAGAAGGGAATAAACCTCTCGGCTAAGTTCCGATTTCACCTTTTGGGTATACTAACTATCCTATGGTTTGAGAACACAAATTGTTTTGAGATTAGGGTTTTATTTGCTTATCTACGAGGTCAGGCCTAACCAAGTGAGCAAACCTTCAAATCAATCCAATTCAATTCACAATTTCAGCAAATAAACTCAAGTAAAGCAAAGCAACTTAGAAAAATTAGAAAACTAAATCAAACTTCATTAATCTACCAAGTCATGGTTCCCTACAATTGCCCCTAAACTAAACTACTCACTAAAAGTCATACTAAACATAAAGATAAAAGGTTTCAGCAAACTAAACATCAAAAGACAGAAAATAGAGAAAGTTTACAACAAGAAACAACAACAAACAACTCTCAGCCTGTCTTCTGGCAGGTCGCCTGAAATCCTGGCGGGTCGACAGGAGGCAGCTGGGTGGAAATTCTGCTATCTTTTCTCGATTTCTCTCTTTCTGAACTGACTTTTCCTTTTCTGGAGCTCTTCCTATGTTTAAATAGCTCTCAAAGGCGGTTCCCATAGGTGGAGATCATGTCTGGCTCGTCCAAGAATAGAGAAAGTGCTCTGCCAGAAATATCTCTCCAAATTGGGCAGGTCGGTTTATGTCAGGCGGGGTCGACAGGAATCCTGGCGGGTCGCCAGAACAGGGGACTTGTCTGGTTTGACCCTGTTCCTTTGCTCCAGTCGCTTGGACCCTGATTTGCTCCGCTTGAACTCTGCCTTGGGCCCAATTATGCTCCAAATCATCACTGAACCTGAAATTAGACAAGGGCAAATAGCAGTACCATATTTCTAACCTAAATTGCATTAAATCTAACTAAAACACAAGCATTTAATTGAAATTAAGGGCCTAAAAAGGTTGAATATTTCGATGTGAAACCCGGCTATCAAGTATGATGATGTAATACGTTGGTTTGTTACTGTTTTCGTTTTATCAAAATGAAAACTGGGTGGCGCTCCCACCTCTTTTTTAAAAAAAAAAAAAACAAAGATAAATTAGCACTAGTAGGGGCCAAAACAGCATCATTCTGAGATTTAATATGCTGACATTACAAAATAGAACCTCCGTTGATCAATTGTAAGCAAAATAAGCTAATTACTGTGCAGGGCATTATTTGGGGATGGATGTGCATGACTCAGCATTACTTAGCACTGACCGACCTTTACAACCCGGTGTTGTAAGTTAAATCTCAATTTTTTTTTAGTAAATGCCAGAACGGCCTAAAGAAAAAGACATTTTTGTGGCACACATACCCGTCATAGTGATATAGTACAGGCCAGAATATTGCAACATTTATTAAATTTATTTGCTGATGTCATCAGATCATTTTTCTTGAGCACATTATGCTCCTTGATGAGGATAATGTTTATCGTTATTTTCTTCTTTGATGACCATGTTATCATTATCTTTTTTCCTGAGCAGATCATAACAATTGAACCAGGAGTTTATATACCGCCTTCTTATGATGCACCAAGCAGGTATTCTAAGGGAAATCTGGCCTATGTTTTTGAAGGATCTATTCTCTATAAATGTTTTTTTTTCCAGTTTCAATCCTTGAAGTTTAGTGTTACTTTTGTTAGCGTTAGTTGCGTTTCCCATTAGAGTCCATAGGTTACCTTTAATCCAAGAAAATTTACTAGTATGATAAGAATTAATCAAGTTGGATCCAATCTTTTATATCTGTTTACGACTGGATTTTAAGCTGTCTCATGCTAGTACAGAATACACGAAAATGGAACCAAAAAAAAGTCGTGTTGCAATCCTTATCTAAATGATTAAGTAACTTTTTTTAAAAAAAAAAGAGAATGAACAACTATTGACTAATTTAGTAACGAGTATTTACAATTTTCATTTTTTAGGTATTGTGGGATGGGAATAAGAATAGAAGATGAAGTCCTCATCACTGAGACTGGGCATGAGGTCAATTATTGCTAAATTTACAACTTGCATTCCTATAGCAAACTTGAGAATTAATTCCTAATTTGACTGAGTCATGATGCCGTCAGCATTTCAAGATATTCCATTTTTTAGGGAGTGAAAAAATAAATAGAAGAAAAATTAATTGTCTAAAAAGAAATGGATGTTGGGGGTAACAGGGTAATTTATTGAAAAAAAAGGGGGAAAAAAGAAAGGGGAAAATAAATATGTCATGTCATGCATCCCTGCCCTGGTAAGCCCTTCAAATGTTTGGCATAAAATCCTCATGATAAGAAGTGCCTTAGGTACTCAAATCTAGAAGACTAGTGAAATTATTTTCCCCATTTGTCATGGATGTAGCCCTCCACCTTTTGTTATTAAAAAGTGGTCACACTGCCCCCCTCCCCTTTTTCTTTTATTCGCGAAGATAGAGGATGAGCAGGGCTTTGGGGGCTCTCTTCATCCTCACAAGTCACAAGGGGGCCGTTTGGATGTTGTAGGAATTTGGGGAATTTGTAATTCCTAAGCATAAATTTATTGGGAAGTGTGTAACTTTGTGAAGAGTTTGGATTGTTTATAATAAATTTGGCATATAAAATGCCCGGAATTTGCAATTCCGGCCACATCCAAACGGCCCCAAGGAAACTTCTTGTGCAGGGGTTGACAATAAACATGATATTTTTGTGTTTATGGGGTTGTACATGCTACATGAGATTTTCTTAAGGTGTAAAAAGGAAATTTTCATCGTAATATACTCAAAATCCATATGCACTGTTAATAAACAACTCTCCTGGACTTTTTATGTAAATATAAATATATTTCGTTGTGCAGGTTTTGACGGCGTCAATGCCAAAAGAGATTCCGCATTTAAAAGCATTACTTAAAATTAGTGACAAATAGGGCTATCAATGGGTACGGTATGATACGGTAGAAGGTATTTTCATTACCGTACCCGTTAAAATTTTCTTTACCCGTATCCTACCCGTACCCGTTAAAAATAGCTTTATCCGTACCTTATCCTTACCCGTTAAGAATTAACGGTACGGATACGGTAACGATAAAAAATGAATATAATAATAATAAAATTTGTACACTCTGTATAAATAAATTATATCAATAAGTATATTAATAAAGTGCAACAATGGTGGCGAATATTTTAGGTTTATGTTTTTTTTTTACACTGAATGGAAAGAATTATAAATCTTAAATAAAATCTAGCAATATTTTTTTTACCAATCATGCAATATAAGATGCCATATGTGTCATGTAATTGTATCTTTTTAATTGTGGCAATTACCTGTTATGAAAACGGTACGAAATAGTTTTTACCCGTATCCATACCCGTTAAATTATCAAAAAAATTTCCTTACCCGTACCCGTACCCGTTAACTTAACGAAAATAAAATTTTATCCATACCCGTCTTATACGGTACGGTACGGGTTGGGTAAACGGGTTTCATTGACAGCCCTAGTGACAAACCATCTGCAGATGATGTATTGTAATTAACTAATTTTTTTAAGTTCAGCTAATGGTAGGAAACACTTTTTTTTTGTATTGCTTAAATGTTAGGATGTATTTTCAAACAATTTGATACTTTTTAAAATTATATAGGTTTTTTTTTTTTTGGGTGAGGGTGCTGCTTATTCAATGTTGATCATGCATAAGGCACCATATATGTCAAGGTCTTTAAAGTTAGGGGGGTTTGCCTTCGAATTTTTTGCATTAACACTGGTAGCTTTTAGAGATGTCCTCCAACAATGAAAGTTGTGTTGATCTCAATTTACCGAGTTCCGGCCTCAAAGTGAGAGGAAAACAGAAAATAAAGATGTATATATACTAACAAGTTGTTTCCTCAAGCTAAGAACAGAAGACAGAATTTATCTATCGACTCGACTGAAACAAATCCAAAGTTTGTATACAAAATCAAAGTCTAATTTAAGAATGTAACCGATAATGTGGTCCGAGTTTGAGGAATTTGTCCCATCTTTTTGTTATGTATAACAGATAAAAAGACACATTAATTGAGAAAAACTAAGGGTGCGTTTGGATATAGGAAGAAGGAAGAAGAAGAAGGAAGAAGGAAGAAAAAAAATTTATAAACAATCCAAACTCTTTATAAAAATACACATTTTCCAATACTTCTTTCTTCCTTTTCTCTTCTTTTCTTCTTCCCACACCTATCCAAACGGAGCCTAAATGAAGCATGTACATAAAATGCCGTCAAAAAAAACAGTACAAATGTCAGGGCAGGAGAGCGTTATCATAAACAGTAAAAATGCACTTTTCTGAATTTGCACAAACTAATTAATCTTTTATATTGTTTTAGTCCCATGAAGCACTGGCGGTGATTAGAATCAATGCCTATTAATATTAGTACTGTTTAGAGTTATAAATTGGGTTTTTTGTTGCTTCCATTGCAGCCTGCAGGTAATTTATGAAGTTTCAAGCTCATGGCTAGTGTAGTGGGGAATATGTGCAGATTTTCCGTTTTGATTCTCATGGATGAACTATGTTGTATTTTTGTCGTTTTGAATATTTTGAGGGCTGTTATTGTAAAAATGAATGAATTTGATACTATATGTTAGTTTACATACTTGTAATTATTATTATTATTATTTAAATAATGTCGTTGGAGTTATTTTAGAGATCGAATGCTAGATATCTAGTTAATGTTGAAGTTGGAGTTATTTGCAGTGTGACAGTGTGAGTGAGGCAAGAGAGCCAATGTATATATTTGTATTTCTGCCCTAAACTCTGAACAAAGAAAGAAAACCAGAAGGGTAGCGACAGCGTAGCATGAGCGTGCGTAGATAATAATAATTAAAAAAGAAAAAAGAAAATGGTGATGGTCTGGGTGTGTTGTTGTATCAGTGGCAGCGTGTCATGCGCCGTGCCACGCCGTCTGAAGAAGAGCAAGAGAACCCGACGGCTGCGTCATCTCACTCTGAGTGCACCACCGAGCCTTCCTTACCCCAAGCCTTCTCCCACCCCTCTCCTTCCTCTCCATCCTGTCTCCTCTTCCTCTCCTTCGTCTCCTCGCCAATTCCTCGACACCGCCATTGCCCACCTCGAGTCCTCTTCCCTCCACCTCTCCCCCGACCCCGCCCTCCTCCTTTCCATTTTGCGCCATGTCACCCTCCCCACCCACCTCACCCGTCTCCGCCGCCTCATCCCTCTCTTCCTTCTCCGCCGCCATGCTTCCCTCTTTGCCCAGTTGGTCCACCTCTACTGCCGCCATGGCCTCGTTCGCGATGCCCACCATCTGTTTGACCAAATGCCTCATAGGCATAAATCCAGTGTTTTCATTTGGAACTGCTTGATTTCAGGGTATGCTGAATTCGGCTTCTATCATGATGCTCTGGCTTTGTATCACCAGATGGAAGAAGACGGCATTCCTCCCGACAGATTTACTTTTCCTCGAGTTCTAAAAGCCTGTGCCGGTCTCAGGTTACTTCCTCTAGGCCAGAATATACACAGGCATGTAGTAAGGTCTGGTTTTGGAAATGACCTATATTCACTCAATGCTCTCGTTGACATGTATGCCAAGTGCGGGCACATTCAAGCAGCACGCAAGGTGTTTGATGTAATTTCTGAACGTGATTTGATCTCATGGAATTCTATGCTTGTCGCTTATAGCAGGCATGGTCTTTGGAGGGAAGTTGCATGGGTATTGAGATGCATGCTAGATGCCGGCTTCAAACCCGATTCGATTTCTATATCAAATTTAATTTCTGGTTTCTCCCAAAGCTCAAGTACAAAGTTGGGGTTAGCCATGCATGCTTGGGCAATCCGACATGCACTCATAGGGAATCTTTCAGTAGGCAATTCGTTGATCGGGTTTTATTCAAAAATTAACAAGCTGGCACTCGCAAGAAAGGTTTTTGAATCAATGGCCAAAAAAGATGTATACACTTGGAATGCCATAATATCTGCTCACCGGCTTGACAGACAAATATTTGACCTGTTTGAACGGATGATTCAATCTGGAATTAAACCTGATAAGGTCACTTTCATCTCATTACTGTCATCTTGTGCCGATTTGGGCCTTGTAGTTGATGGTAAAAGATTGTTCGATGAAATGCAAGGGAAGTATAACGTGAGGCCTGACAAGGAGCACTATGGGTGCATGGTGAACATGTTGGGAAAGGCAGGGAGAATAAAGGAGGCTTATGATATCATACGGAGTATGCATTCTATTTCTGCGGCAGGTCCTGCAGCCTGGGGTTCATTGTTGTATGCTTGCTCAGTGCATGTTGATGTGGAGGTAGGTGAGGTGGCGGCGGAGAAATTGTTTAGTCTGGAACCAGACAACAAACATAATTTTGAGTTAATGAAAAGGGTTTATAGAAAAGCTGGGAGGGTTGACGGAGTAGAGAGGATTGAAAGGATGATGTTAGATAGAGGGTTTGAGTTATAGTATTATTTATTGTACATATGAAAAGAGAATACTTATGTTACAGGTGTTGTTGCCTTGTTGGGGTAACCGAAGGGACTAGGAATATTTTTGAATTGGTGGAATTTGAAGATGTAGAATAGAATTTTTTTTATTTTGTGTTGCAGTGGCATAATTTTTGGTGAATATTATGATCATATGATATTTGGTTGAAGTAAGTACTTAGGGGCCGTTTGGATTGAAGTGGAAATTTGAGGAATTTGGAGAATTTTTAATTTTTTGGCACAAATTTATTATAAACAATCCAAACTCTTCACAAAATTACACACTTCTCAATAAATTTATGCTTAGGAATAGAAAATACATCAAATTTTTCAAATTCCTAAACGATCCAAACGGCCCCTTTGTAAAATAAGTACTGAGGAGTGAGGAGGAGATGCAATGCAAGTGACGAAGCAGGCACTGGCAGGCAGGCTGGCTGGCTGGTTATAATAAAGGAAAGACCCAAAAAAAAATTCATAAGCCAGGGCCAGGTTAAGGACTGGTTAACTAAGACTTAGCCCATAGGCCCATGTTAGTGATACTAATAATAATACGGGGCTGATAACTACAATCAGCCCCTAAGACAATTACGCAATCAAACCTATTTTAGGTAAGCGCGTTTAATTTATTTTATCGAAAATGGAAAACGCGTCCCTTCTCTCTCACGCGATTCACCCTCACCTCCGTTCCCTGCGCTTCACTTGCCTCCCTTCCCCTCACGCGATAATGCCCCCGACACGCGCCTCCTCTCTCCCTGGCACTTCACCCGTCTCTCCTTTCGCTCTCATCCGAGTCCCCTCCCCTCCCCTATCCTCCTCTCTTCCTTTCCACGCCTTTTTCCTTCTCTCGCCTCTTTCTTTCTCTCCCAACTCCTTCTCGTCAAATCTTTCTCCCTTTCACAGTCTTCTTCCCCTCCCTAGTTTCTCCTTCTCCAAGACAGCATCAAACATTCTGTTTTATGCACTGTTTTTTAATATACTTCCTTGTCAACAATAAATACTCCCTTAATGCAAAATAAATACTCCCTTATGATGTATAATAACGTAACTTTACATTATACTCCCTTACTGCTAATTATTTACTCTCTTATATTTATTTAGTTACTCCCAAGCAACAGTAGAATCAGTTCTGAATATTATTTACTCCCTTACTTATATTAAATACTCCCTTACTAATAATTATTTAGTCCCTTATAGTTATTTAGTTACTCCCAAACAAAAGGAAAATCAGTTCCGAATGTTATTTACTCCCTCATACATATTAGATACTTCTTTTATACTAATTATTTACTTCCTTATAGTTATTTAGTTACTCCCAAATAACAGCAGAATCAGATATGAATATTATTTACTTCCTTATAGTTATTTAGTTACTCCCAAATAACAGCAGAATCAGATATGTAATATTATTTACTCCCTTACTTGTATTAAATACTCCCTTACAACTAATTATTTACTCCCTTATAGTTATTTAGTTACTCCCAAACAAAAGTAAAATCAGTTCCGAATGTTGTTTACTCCCTCATACATATTAGATACTTCTTTTATACTAATTATTTACTCCCTTATAGTTATTTAGTTACTCCCAAATAACAGCAGAATCAGTTCTGAATATTATATTTACTCCTTACTTGTATTAAATACTCCCTTACTACTAATTATTTACTCCCTTATAGTTATTTAGTTACTCCCAAACAAAAGTAAAATCAGTTCCGAATGTTATTTACTCCCTCATACATATTAGATACTTCTTTTATACTAATTATTTACTCACTTATAGTTATTTAGTTACTCCCAAATAACAGCAGAATCAGTTCTGAATATTATATTTACTCCCTTACTTGTATTAAATACTCCCTTACTACTAATTATTTACTCCCTTATAGTTATTTAGTTACTCCCAAACAAAAGTAAAATCAGTTCTGAATGTTATCTACTCCCTCATACATATTAGATACTTCTTTTATACTAATTATTTACTCCCTTATAGTTATTTAGTTACTCCCAAATAACAGCAGAATCAAATATGAATATTATTTACTCCCTTACTTGTATTAAATACTCGCTTACTATTAATTATTTACTCCCTTATAGTTATTTAGTTACTCCCAAACAAAAGTAAAATCGAATGTTATTTACTCCCTCGTACATATTAGATACTCCTTTTATTTTAGTTATTTACTCTCGTATAACTATTTAGTTACTCCCTTGATTGCGTTAAGTCTGATATGAATATTATTTACTCCTTTGTACTGATCAATTTCCTCCCTTATAGTAATTTAGTTACTCCCAAAAATAGCAGAATCAGATATGAATGTTATTTACTCCCTTATACATATTAGATCTCCACTTCCTTCTTCCAATACCAGATCTAATCATATTTTTTCTCCTTCTCTACTCGCAAGGTAAGTACCTCATCGGATTTGAAAAGGTGGAGTTGTGCCAGATCGAGAGGTGAGGAGGTACTAGAAAGGAGAAGGACGCGAGTCGAAAAAGGGGAAGAGTGTGTGTCAGAGGGAGAGGTGAGGAGAGGTGCGCCTCAGGGGATCGCGTGAGACGAGGGAAAGGTGAGGAGAGGTGAGGAGAGGTGCGCGTCAGAAGATCGCGTAAGGCGAGAGAGAGGTGAGGGGGAGCGTGCGTCAGTGGGATCGGATGAGGGGAGCGGACGGTAAGGTGAGGGCGAGGGGAGCGAGCGTGAGTCTGATTGTTTGATTGCGTTAAGTCTGATTGATGTAAGTAATTCCCATAATAATATAGTATCTAGCTGGAGTCGGATCCTCTAGTCATTTTTTACAAACGACCACTGGTCGTTTTTCGATCTGAATCGTCCGATTTAATCTGAACGGTTAACATTTTTTCGGGACTATCAATCGTGGTACTAGCACGGGACATCTATAGCCATTAAAATTAAATCAGACGGCTCAGATCTAAAAACGATCACAAGATTTCTCTGGTCGGCGGATCAGAGGATCTATCTCTATCTCTATTCTCCTGTCTCTTTTGATATTTCTTTCTCGCCTCGCCTTGGATCTTATCTTGTACCTGAGCTCTGAGCTTCTGAACTGAGCTGAGCTGAGCTGAACAATTGAATTGAATTGATAAACCCTCCTCCATCAATCGCAATCGTTAGTAGGTGGGTGGGTGGGTGGGTGGGTGGTGCGGACATGGCCTCCGCCGCCGCCGCTGTCTCCTTGTCCGTCATGAACCAGCACCAGCTCTGCAGCTTCCATTTGCCATCGCATCTCTCCTTCTCCTTCATCCCCATACCCAACAACCGGAGAATGAGAATGAGAGGAGCGCTTCTCCAGGCGCGCGCCAAGAAGAAGAACGCCAAGAGCAAAAAGGACAGATCCAATTCCGACGACACCGCCTCCGAGGTCTTCTTCCCTGAAGCCGTCTTGCTCAAAAAGAAAACCAACGATGCTACTCAGCCGCTTCCTCAATTTGCTGATGCCCAACAAGGTTTCTTACCTTCCTCATTTATCTTTTTTACTCCCTCTCTCTCTCTCTCTCTCTCTCTCTCTCTCTCTCTCTCTCTCTCTCTCTCTCTCTCTCTATTTTCCTAGTAGAAATGTTATATCCAACTCACTTCCCTCCATTTCTTTTCATTTTTCATTATGCAGAGAAGCTTTTTGAAGCTCTTTCCCTTCAGCTCGAGAGCGACCTCAACCTCGAAAGAAGTAACCTCTTTATGCAACTACAGTATCATTTCTTGTCTCATCATTCATCAAAAACCATTCAATTTGGATCACTCTAAATTTCATGTCTTTTTAGTTAACAGTCAATTTTGTATTAATTTCATCATTTTTTTCATATTTATAGTGCATGGTGTACTGGTCATTGTCCAAATGTCAGATTTCAAAGTTCTCTCTAAATTATCTTTCATTATTGTCAAGAGATCCCTAACTCTATATTTTATGATTGGCACTAAGATTTAACTACTGGTCAAACACCTATTAGCATGCATTTTTCACATAAATAAAATCTATGTGATATCTCTCTCTCTCACACACACGGTCGCGCGCACACACCCACTCTCACTTGTGTTTTTTTGTTTGTTCCAGTGCGGCATTATGAAGTTGTGTTTTTAATTCATGAAAAGTACGACCAGCAAGTTGAAGAAGTGGTGACTAAAGTAGAAGGTTGGTACCTCCCCTCCTTTGTGCTTTTTTTTTTCAGTTCTTCCAGCCGTTTGGATAGGTGTGGGAAGAAGGGAAGAAGTGGGAAGAAGTATTTGGAAGTGTATAACTTGTGAAGAGTTTGGATTTTTTATAATTTTTTTCTTCCCTTCTTTTTTCTTCCTACCTTCTTCTCAACGCATCCAAACGGTTTAATTGAGCTTTAACCCCCATCTCAGCTTGTTATTCAACTCTCAACTGTATCCTTAGGCCTCTATGCTTGAGTTGTGTGATGAGCATTTACTAGTTTAGGCATGGATCAATTTGTTGGCCATACGAAACATCAACTTAACCAAAAGTTACCTCAATATTAGTCAATTATACTAGTTAAATTGACAATCAATATCCTTTCACTTCATCCCCAGCAGGTGCATTTAAACACTGCAATAGCCAAAAAAGCTAGTGTCTCACCTATATCAAAACCTGCCATTGCAATTTGTTGTTTATAGGAAATATGAAGAAGTGATCATTTTCCCCAATAAAAAAAAAAAGTACATATACATTAACTTATAGCTCTACTAGCATTCTTGGTACTCTAGTAGAGATTTCTTCTTGCATTTAATACTGATAATCACAGATTTCATAAGAGAGAAGAAAGGAAGAATATGGCGGCTAAATGACTGGGGCTTACGTCGGCTAGCGTATGAAATCAAGAAGGCAATGCGGGCCCACTACATACTGATGAACTTTGAGATAGATGCCAAGTTTGTAAATGATTTCAAAACAATGCTTGACAAGGATGAAAGGGTGATTCGTCACTTGGTGAGCAAGGAAGAGAAAGCTGAGACCGCATATTGCCCCCCACCCATCGAGTATCAGACCTTACTCGCTAGGCAAGGGTTTGGGGAGGATGATGGGTTCTGGGATGATGATGACGATGATGATGATGAAGCCATGTATGATGATGGTGATTACGATTATGATGATGATGAAGGAGAAGAAGAAGGTTATGAGGATGATGGCGATGTTCTCAGCGACGAGGATGGTGGGGAGGTTATATATGTGGATGGAGACGAAGACCATGACGAGAATAGAGAGATGATGCGTAAGATGGAAAATGTTTCGAGGTAGTTTGGCGTGAACTAACTGGGTTAGAACAATAGTTGTACCCTGTAATGAAACTGCTTATACATGTGGAGGGAATGGCAACTAACTGAGCTTTGTTGCTGATTTACAATGGCAAATATCGCATTCCTTTGGGTTTTGAGATTCGATTTTTCCTTGGCTACATACAGAGGACGCTTCAAAAATAGCTGTAGAGTGTAGACTTTATTATTTTTCACTCAAATATCTGCTAGACTATAATAAACCTGCTAGCTGTGTTACTTGTGATATGTATGCCCACCTTTTTCTCTAATAAAGATGTGTTTGGTTCCATTGGGAATAAGGAATAAGCCCTTTATTCCTTATTTTGGTCCAAACCAAACAACGTATTTGAATAAAGAATAAGGAATAAGCTTTTCTCTATTCTTATTCCCTATTCTTTGTGTTACCAAACAGCCCACATGGAACAAAGCATCGAGGCTAATTGATATTTTGTTATTTTGATCAGTTCCCAAGTGCAGCTATGAATATGCAGATTATGTGTTCCCCTTGTTTAAAATGGATAACAAAGTTGCGCAACTGGTACTGGGGGTGGGAGGAGAAGAAAAACGTAGACGTGAGATAAAGCAAAGCAGGTAAACATTAGAAAAGAATTTCGCTGGGCTAAAAGGCTAAAGGTAAAAGAAAAAGAGTAAAAGCTCAGAGCTAACCAATCCAAAGTCCAAACAGATACCCTCACGATTACAATTTATGAAAACCCTAACTCTTTTACAGAGGAGGCCTCTCAATAAAGATAAGCCACTGACCCCACCTACCAGTAATTGAACACCACCATACATACTTGTACACTTCTTCTAAAATTCTAACCTTGCCAAATCCAAAATGCCAAATGCCAACCACCCCAACAAATAGTAGACGCAGTATATCATCAGATTAACATAACATATTAAACAACCCTCCCCCACCCCCTCCTCCCATTGTTTCTAATCTCAGTTCAACTATCGCTTTGACGGCCTCTCATCATCGTCATCATCACCATCGTCATCGTCATTGTCATCATCTTCATCATCGTCGTCATTCTTAGATGATGGCCTCTTTCTTTTTGCAGATGGAACATTTGCATTTGGACCCCCGTCCTTTTTCTCTTCATCATAGAAGCCACCGTCGTCGTCATTTTCCTCCGGGTCAAAGTCACTTGGATATTCATCTTCTTCATTGGCATTGGCACCTTGTTCAGCCTGGTACTGCCTTCCTAATTCCACCTACAAAAGCAAAGCATCATATTATGACAATAATACATGATGATAATGTTAATTAAAATAAGGGTGTGGGTGCCCTATAATCACAGAGTACTTGGGACTTGGGAGCAATGTTGACTTCGTTAGTTGTTCCATATTGCTCAGTTCAGGAGGGGGCCATATACAGAGAGACATGAAAGCATTTATCGGAAATACATACATACAACAAAACAATGATAAAGGATTCGATAAAAATTAACAAAAATAACGAGGACGTAACCATAAATTAAGGGGAAAAAAAAAAGAAAGAAAAGCTGAGTGACAGATTGGCGCCTCACCTATAAAAATCTTGTACAAACCAAGCTGCAGCCTGAACAAAACAAGGCTGAAAACCCAGGTTCCGTTTGTTCAGGCTGGAAGTTGTCTGAATAAAAGTTGCTCTCTGGTCTGGTCTGTGTCTGGATAACAATATTAATAACAAGGACTTGCTCAAATTTATTCTATTCTTTTCTTTCGTTAAAAAAGTGGCACATGTACACAAAATCAAGACCTATCTATCTAATATTAAATATCATATCGGAGTAGGAAATAAATATCCATAAAATATATTAAAATTATATCGGAGTACTGTACATCAAATAAAACCTAACCTAACCAAACATGTTAGATGTAATTACTTTGTTTTTTAACAAAATTACTCGTTAAAATTATTATTATTATTATATTATTATTATAAACTCAAATATAATAAATACAAGGAAGAAAACCGTCGGTAATATCATAAACTCAAAAAAAATTGTACTTAAAATAAAATAAAATGGAATCCCCTTCCAATTTTGCGATAATAAATTGAAACCACATCTATTTTTTTTAAATTTATGAAATCCATACATAAACATACCACATCGTCGTCTTCCTCTTCTTCTTCTTCGTCGTCGTCGCCGTCGTCGCCGTCGTCGTCATCTCCGTCGTCATCATCTCCGTCGTCGTCTTCGTCGCCGCCGTCATCTCCGTCGTCCTCCTCCTCTTCAGCGTCACCATACTGGTACTTTCCCTCTCCATCCGCGCCCGTCCCGTCTTCGCCGTCGTCGTCCCCGTCATTTTCGTCGTCGTCGTCGTCGACCTCGACCACGTCATCGTCATCGCCATCGTCAAAACAAACCTCCACTTCACCATCGCCAATCAGCTCGGTGGCCTCCTCCTGTGCCATGTCAGATCTCACTCTCACTCTCACTACCACAATTCAATTTTTTTTTGCGAATTTTTGGGAATTTTTTTGGGGAAATTAAATCTCGAGAAAAATTGGGGGAAAAAGGATGAGAAAGGATGAAGAGAGAGAGAGAGAGAATTGCGATTCGAGGGATCTAGACCGTCAGTTGCGAAGAAAACCGGATGGGTGACCTGGACAGAGATCGGACGGTGTGGAGGCGCTTTGTGCTTCTTTCTTTGTTTTTTGTCAGTTTGTCACTGCAGGGACGGATCGATGACCTGGTTGGTACTGCAACAACATCCGACGGTCTCGATTTGTTTTCCATTCTCATTCTGTGAATCTGTGCTTCTCGCATCTCTCATCTCATGTGTTTCTGATTCGCCCGCCACTCACGTGCCTCTCGTGCTGCTGCATCTGCATCTCGTATTTATATATTATACTTGCACCAATAATAATTACACAATGCCAACGTGGCATCCTACAATTTCTTCCTGCCCTGACTCATGCAAATATCTTTCGTACAATCACGTATAAACTTTCTGTCCCTCGACAAATAGCTTTTTCTTCAAGCTACCAAAATAAAACTAAAATATTTGTTTATACTATAATTTAACATATCAAAACGAAACAAAACCGAGGGGCAGGTCAGCTGTCATATGTTAGTTTGTTCCTTCTTTCGTTTTCATTTTTGTAATTTCTGAATGTAAATTATTTATAGTATTCTCAGTGTTTGGGGCATCTTACTTTATATGTAGTATTCTTAGCAACAATAATACAGTAAAAGTTGAGATCACAAAGGTGCAACAGCTACTCCTGCACCCTCGCTCCGCCGTCCATCCACAAAATTGTGATTGATTCTAATGACAATGATGAGATATTGTGTCGTATCGTGTCGTGCCAACGTATATGTGTCATACTAACACGTTGTATCGTGTCATTTTAAAAAACGTTACTCAAGAGAGTAATTTTTTCCTTAAAAAAAAAAATATATAGCCTCTGTTTGGATGCGTTGAGAAAAAGTAGGAAGAAGGAATAAGGAAGAAGGGAAGAAAAAAAATTATAAACAATCCAAACTCTTCACAAAATTACACACTTCCCAATACTTCTTTCCGTTTCTTTCCTTCTTCCCACACCTATCCAAACGGAGCCATAAATAAACAAAAATAGAAAATGACGAGGGATCACCACCACCTTTAGATGCAAATCACGCGTCCAAAGGACGAGTTACATAACTTTTGGTGTGTCCAAGGGCCCACCTTGATGTGGATTTTTCTGCTCTTAAATTTATACCTTAATCTACCTAAGTTTAGTCGCAAGCGTACGACAATTGTCTAAGTATTTCTGGGTCGAACTATAAGAACAGATTGAAAAAATTAAGTTCTAATTTGATTTAATTCACTAAACTAATTGGTTGCGAGAAAAGTTGATTTGTTACAGATTAATCAATTAAGTAAAAATTATAGTTAAGTAAATTCTAAATTAATAGATCACAATTAATGGGGAATCAAACAGCTAATTAAGACTTAGGGGTTAAGATAAACTAAATGTTTAGTTTACTCCGGTTCTGGCGCCCCGCTGACTCTCGAAGCGGCTTGCTAACATAACTCAGGTCGCTTAACCTGTTAACTGGTCACTGGCTACTTGGCAGGCATAGACAACTCGCTGGTTCACTTGGCGGTCCACTATGGCTAAGGCATATTCAAGTTTTAGTTAATTTAGAAATCTCCTTGTGTAGGGATTTGTGCTTAGGTTGAGGGGTTTCAGATCAAACTCTCATCTTAGGTCTGGTTAACAATCAATTTACTCAAACACTCTCGAATATAACTTTGATTTCAAGTATGGTTTCATGGTCTAGTTTCTACAAGTTTTATACTTTTCTAACCTATGAATTCCTTGAACTTTCGCTCTTGGAAATGACTTAACTCTCGTTATTTAATTCTGGTTAAACCTCTCAATTTAAACCTACAAGTTGGTACAATCGTATCAAATAACTTAGGTTTGGTTTGGACTTAACCATCAAACAATCAAGCAAGGCCCATACTTGACGGATGCGAGCAAACTAATATAAACAAAAAATTCACTACCATGGCCCCTAAATATGAATCTACTCACGAGTAAACATCATACAAGACAAATAGGTATCTAGAATGAAAGAATCAAGATTACAACATAATGCAACTTGAACTCTATCCTTCTGCTCTCGACTACTCTTTCGGCGGTCCGCTGGTGATCCTGGCGACCCGCTGGAAAGCTGTGGCTCTCTCTTACTATAGTTGTAAATTCTCTCTAATTGCGAATTCCTCTAACATCAAGGCTTCTGGTTTAAATAGAAGACTGTGTCGGTTCTCTAAAGGTAGAGGTCGTGCAAATAGAGGTTCCAAACGTGACTCAGAACGTAGTAGAGAAGTTGCAAAACTGACTGTGCTATATTTGGCAGCCGGTTTATCTTTTTTCAGCGACCCGCTGGAATCTTTTATGCCGCCATTTTTCATCTACTACCCGCTGGTGCTCTCGGCGGGTCGCCAATCAGGTCTGTGGGTCGCCAGTCATGTCAAAATCAATGAAAATGCCATGTCGAATAGTCTCATCGTGTAAATCTTGTACAAAATGAAAAAACTATAACAGTATCTATAAATGGTAGAAATACTAGTTATGAAAACCATTTATCACACCTCAAAAAAAATTTTTACTCGAGATATACTATAATTTGTCAATAAGAAAAATAAAAGCAGGTACGGACCCATCTCAGAAATTTGAATAACCTAGGTGGATAGGTTACGTCTGATCTAAATCACTTAGGAACTCTTGAAAATTCGCACAGGAAACTAGATAGTGTTTGTTCTTATCGAATCATATTCTTTCTTCCTCCACAATGTAATTTATTAAAATAAAATTTAGAATAGAATGGCAGATGTTTAGACGAATGATTATCCTGTAGTGTGCGTGTTGATTATCTTGTAGCGTGCGTGTATATAGAGAGAAGTGTTCAAAGAGATCCCTAATGAATCTACTATGTAAAATTATCAAAAAATAAAAATTTGTATGAAATTATTATATATTTATTTTTTTATTGTCTTGAATTATTATTTTAGATCTTGTGTTGTTATTATAATATTTAATTTTTCATATTTTTTTATGTTACATTATTTTAGAATTATTTATTTAAAAAAATTATTACATTATGTCTATATTTAACGTCCTGTCTTACGTGAAATTCTAGCTACGCTACCAGCAGAAGAGCGATATTTTGTTGACCGGAGATTTTCTTTGGTTGTATCTTTTGAGTAGACTGGATCTGTCCAGTTTTAGCATAACAGAAGAACAAGGTTTTCTATTTTTAAAGTTTATATATAATACGTTAGCTTAAGAGTCAAAGCTCATCCGAACTAATACTATCGGGGCCGTTTGGATCGCTTAGGAATTTGGAGAATTTTCTATTTCTAGGTATAAATTTATTGGGAAGTGTGTAACTTTGTGAAGAGTTTGAATTGTTTATAATAAATTTATGTCTAGAATTTGCTATTTTTGTAAATTCCGGACACATCCAAACGGGGTAGTGATTTTGACACTCCCTTTGTTCATAAAACACTTCTTATGGACCAAAATACCCTTTTGACAAAGCACTCCGTATATTAATAGTGAATACTCTCACGCTCGCGCTCTCTCTCAACCATCTCCCTCCTGTACTAGCGAAATGGAGGTCCGAATGCATAATATCAGGATTTAACATTCATTAGATAACAAAGAAAATAGACATGTGAAGGAGCAATACATTAATCCCAGATAATTTACGATTGAAAATGTCAATTTCAAATTATGTGTATTTTATATCATTTGATTTCTAAGGTACTAAGTTAGTGCTATATAATGGTCCGAAAATTGAAAAATTTTAAGTCAAATTAAAAAAATAAATCATTTTATTTGATAACCGACATTTAGATTGTTAGGAAATTGCCCAATTTTAATTTTGTGACTAATTACGCTTAATTAATCCAATTAAAACACAAGCAACACGAGATCTAGTACTTTAAGCAATAGACACAAAGAGAAAGAGGAGAAATCGATACCTCCCGCGAAATCGTATTCGCGGGGCTCGACCAAGGCATGGGAATCGATGGCGTGCCTTCTCCACCGTCTCCACCACGTCTCGTAACCGCCCTCGAGTCCACCAAGGAGGATTAATCACGTTCTACAAGGTACGTGCTAGCGTACCCAAAGAACAAGCCTAATCCCTATGGTTTTCTCTCTTGCATCAATCAACAACCTTGATTTAGTGGAGAGAAAATAGCTCAACACATGAGCAAAAGAGAGAAGGAGAGGGTAAAAAGTGGCGGCCTCATGGGAGGAAATGAGAGGAGAGAGAAAGCTAGGTGGAGGCTCTCATAAGTGGTCCTTATATAAAGCACAAAACCTAATTGACCTCTTGCATAATTACAACTATGCCATCCCACCTACCACCATAATGGGCAGTCACGAAATGGGCCTTTATGGGCCATTTAACCCCTTCATTTGGACCATTAATTCATATAATTAAGGTCCCTCAACTTTGCTCTTTAATTGGGCTATATATTTGCTATTTAAATAACGGCCCAATTCATCAATATAACCATTTATATTAATAAGTGTTGAACTAAATTAATTATTAACTCATTAATAATTGTTTTAGGATTAGTTAATGCATTAATTTATTTCTATATGATCCATTGACTTAATTAATTATAACGGTTCGCAACGGTATATAATTAATTAATCTTATCATATTTCCACAGAACTTACTGCTGTGAATAAATAAATAATGCACTGTGTGATTAATGTCCTATTTGTGTGACCCTTTGAGGATTTATGCTATGTTGGCCATGGAATTAAATCGTTATTTAATTCCAATAATCATAAGTGGTATCTAGCAACACGTTATGATTCCCAATTCGCATAAATAGTGTACTGCTACAATATTTCAATCCTGCATAAGAGAATAAATATGTTTCTCTATTTTGATTCTTATGTCTCACGATATCATCGTATAATCCAAGATAGGAATGTGTCATTCTTGCAGATTATACGTTTCTTGATCTAGAGTTGATCGCTTAGTTGCGCGCATACGATCCAACTCCATCAAGGGGCCCAAACAGATATCGTCACTCACTAAGTGAATTAATGAGGGACATACGGTTTTCTTGATGATTAACTTTTCCCCGCACAATTCAAGAGAACATAAATAAAGTCTGTATAGCAGCCCTTATCGGGAATCAGCGGTAGACAATATTTATTGAACCTATCCTCATGTGGAAAAGATAAACATCTCAAACTTAGAACCAAAATCACAACGAAATAAACAATGACACATAACACAATCCATATGTTTATTTCGATGGGTCAAGTCCTGTGCTATGTTCCATAACATACACATATGCAATTAAGTTGGTAACTCTTTACCTATGATTAGTAGAACTTAATCATCACTTAACTTGCATACTAATCTTATAAGATAATTAATTTTCCTTGTTAATTATCAAGATTATGGACCGTTTAGATTTATTATTGTCATTCTAAAGAATGATCCACAGAGATCTACAATTCAGATCCTCAACCTGAATGATCTGTCAATAATAAACCTAGGAACAGATGATAAAATATCATCCAAAAAATATAAACTAATAATTAAGTCATTAAATTATTGACTTCTAGGAAATAACTCTAACAATCTCCCACTTGGCCTAGAGTCAATCAGTAGTGACTTCTAGCCAACGAAGAATTGAGAACAATGTCATATATCTACATATATACATGTCTCGGACCTCAAAATAAATAATACGCTTATAGCTAGTTACTCATACGTCCACCACGTATGGATGCATAACTGCATCTCGTATACTGCTCAAGGTAGAGGTCGTTCTAGAGTGTTCGCTGTGTTCGCGAACCTATCCAAAAATTGTTTGACCATATATATATATATATACTCCTATATATATTCTTGATCACCATCATATGATATCAAGTGATATCGTTATAGATCATATTTGAATCTCCAATGTAACATTGTGCTCTTTAGGAGTAAGTTATGGTTCGAGATGCTTAGAACCATAATAACTCAACTAAGAAATCGATCCGAAATAAACTTCTTTTATTGCTTCACAAGTTGCTATGTATTTTGCTTTGGTGACGGAAACGGTTGTAATATTCCATTTAGAACACCTTCTAAACTTACAACACCACCTTTTAGCAAAATATGTATTTCAACTGTGATTATATCAATCTTTCGAAAAACTAGCATTAGTGTAATTAACTTACACGAGCTCTCTTTCATCTCAAGAGATGAAACATTATATCACTCTTTCTCATAAGGTACTCGAGGATATCCTTGACTATCGTCCTAATGTGTCTCTCTTGTATCCATTTGACAACTCTTTGTCATATCCTTTGGATACTACACATCGGGGCATATGCATAAATATGACGTACACAATGAAACTCATAATGAAAGAATGCTTGAACTATTTCATGCACTTTCTTGAATTGAGTTGCAATAGACCGAGTTAAAACACTCAAGTCATGCCATGTGACGTACAGTTAGACATCCTTTCTTGGAGTGTAACTTTCGTGTTTCTAGAACACTTCGTCAATATATGCATATTTGTTCAAACCTGACATCCATCATAATCTATCTTCATAGATTTGTTTCCTAGGATCAGGTGATTTCGCCCAAGTTCTCATTTGAGAAAGCATTCTCCAAAGAGATCTTGACAATATTCATTTTCTTAATGTTATTCCCAATTAATGAATTGTTATCTTTGAACAATACAAGTAATACAATTATGCTCCCACTGAATATCTTGTTTATACAAGATACTTTTGACGAAGTTCAACTCCTTGACTTCATTGTCAAAACTTTTATTCCAATCTCCACAACACTTGCTTTAATCCATTTATGGATCCTTGAAGCATGCGTATGTTTTTAGCAATACATAAAACCTCGATTTGTGTCAAATGCACAACATCATCCTTCATTCATACGAAGAAGGCGGTTTTATGTGTTTTTCCATATATCAATATATATAAAATACAACTATTGCTAGAATGATCTTTATTGACTTTTACATAGCCACAAGCAAGAGGTTGTGCTTTGTACGTAGTCAACTAGTCATCGACTTAGACATAGCTACAAGCGAGAAGCCGCGCTTTGTACATAGTCGATTAGTCATCGACTTAGACATAGCTACAAGCGAGAAGCCGCGCTTTGTACATAGTCGATTTGTTATCCATGTCGATCTTTCCTTTTGAAGATCTAAAACGTTCTTGATGGATTGCTCCTTCATGAACATCAACCAAGGTCTATACCTTGTTGTTATACATGGATTTTATTTAAAGATCATATGAATTCAAACCATATATGTGGAATCGGATCGTTCCATCGTTTTTTTTGTTTATCAACGGATTCTCATATGCTAAGTTTGAGAATGTCGTGAAGCCAATGCACCAAACGGCTTAGGCAATCAACTCTCGTTGATCTTTTGTAGGATTGATACTTGAGGTTCATGAATCTTCTTCTACAACAATTTGTTGAACGAGTTCTTGACTCCTCATATATTCCATGAGTTTCTCGAACATCATCAACTCGTGAGATGGTTGAGTCCTCATTGGAAGGAGCGTACTATTAAACTTCTTTCAAAACAATTTGTGAATGAAGTTTCGCTCAACTCCCACTAAGTACCATGTATGGAGTGACAAGTTTCCCATAAGAGTACTTCTTGTAGTGACGCATAAACTATTTTAATGCTCACCTTACTCCCACTACTTCTTCTTGAGAATATCATTCTACAAGATTACGTTATGATTAGCAACAACTACTTTGTTCTTATCATATTCGTGAAAGTAGTGCCTTAATATAAAGCATCCTACAAATTCACAGTGTCTTATTTGGTTTAAGCTTATAAGTCATCAATACTTAAAATAAGCTTCTCAACACCAAATCTCGAGAAGTATTATACTTAGAGATCAAAATCTCGTAAGATATCTTCTTCAATAGACTTCGATGGAACATTATTCAGTGTAAACAATATTGCCCTCAAACATAATTCCCTAATACGAGTCGAATAAGTCAATTTGATTTATTACCGATCGAACTATACTAAATATTGTTCGATACCTCCATTCTTGGACATTTTATTCCTCATGGAGCGAGTAGTGAAACTAATTTCATACTCTTTAGATAATATTTCAAATCACATGACTTAACTACTTATTTACCACGATTAATTGTAAGACTTCTATTTTTCTTGAACGGTCTTTTAAACTTCACTCTTGAACTCCTTTGAACTAGTCAAAAGGTTCATACTTATACCTTATCAAATAGATATGTTAATATCTACAATGATCGTTGGTTAAGTAGTAAAGTATCAACAACCTTTCATTACACAAGTACTTATAGGTCTTTATACATCGATATGTATAAGTCCTAATTAATTCACTTGTCCTTAAACCTTCATAGGTTTAAGGCGTTTTTGTCATTTAATAAACATGATTCGCATATCAATCGATTTGAAATCGAATTGAATTACGAGCTCTACGTTACGGAGACTCTCGTAATGCGATTCTTGTTTATGTATGTAACTAAGCGGTTATATATAACATGAAAGTCAAATACTTTATGTCAGGTCTTACGCATCCTATTTGTCATTCAAAACTTTTTTTATCTATTTCAAGCAAATTCAATCAAGATGCATGAAATCATATAAACAAATCTAGAATAAAAGAACTTGTCTTTTATTAAACATAATCATCCATTTCATCGAATATGAAATGGAGATGTTTTGAGAAGTTAGGATTAAGGTATGCAACCTTCAATTCCTAAACAAACTCTTAATAAAGATAACTCTACGTATTCAATGGTAATGACTTAAACGAATAAGTCATTTCATATACGGAGTTTACTTTATATCTCTTAATATTTCTCTTATTCTTCATTGCTAACACATTTCGTTAAATGCGAGCATATGAACTAGTATCAAGTTACTAGTGTAAATTAGAGATAGTGAGATAATTTGAACGACAAATACACTTTAGGATTAGAATATTCCTAATCGTCACAATCATGGTATTTCGGACAACCTTTCAAATGCCTCCCATAAATGGCAAATGAAACATCTCATGTGACACATGGTCATCAATGAGAGTCTCGAAATTTCAACTCATACATTGGTGAAGTATTTCTTGAATACTTAATCAATCACCTTTTTGCATTAACAAGCGTGCGAAAAAAGGTAACATTATATCCTTCATGATTCCAAAGAGATCGTATGACAATATCAACAATCCTTGATATCGGAGATTAATATCTCTAGTCATCAATTAGCTACTTAAATCTTTCGATTTGTAACCCAATGAAACATTCATATAACTTCTTTTAAAAGAATAATCTCTTGGTCAACTCATATTCTTTATACTCAATCATAAATGATGGAATTAATATCTACTTTCTCCAAGAACACTTTCTTGAGTAAGCGGATGAGAGCGTACGAGTTAAATCTAGTCCATATGAATTCTCTAATTCAAAAGTCTAGAAATTTCAAATGAGGATATTAGCCATACGCTTTATTGAATAACTTTTCGCCAAAAGTCAATCAATCATCGCGTTGCTACGTTCGGGTAGTTTGAGGAAAGTTTTGGGAATTGACATACTCAAATTTCTCTTCACTAAGATCGTGTCTTAGGAATCGGTATTACTTCTTTAAGTGAATACTTTTAGAAACGAGTTTGTTAATTTTCAAAGATTGATCGCAACAAAATTAACAATTTAAACATCTATAACAAAATCAATTTACGGTCATTTAGTTTATGCAATTGTTTTATTTATAACAAATAAAACTCCCACTACAATTATTTAATGTCCCTAATGTAGTAGGTTTTCCAAGATCCCTATTTTCGTTGAGATGGTGCTAGCGTCGGCGTGACACCAAAAACAACTAGATAGAGTAGGTTCTCCAACCAATCATTCCATATGATTCTTGGTTTGTGAAATATCACATGTACATCCACAAACTTTGCCCCGATGTCCAATCCGATTAGAAAACATCGTTAAGTAACATTTCTCTATTTGCTCCTAGTAAATCCGATTTACACCCCGACACGGATGATGGAACACGATGTCCCGCGTCGGCGAGAATGCATCAATGAACGATCATACACGTTAGAAGGGGATAGAGAGAAGGAGGGCGATTTAACTTAATCATGTTTTGTTTGGGACAATCAATTAAGTGACACTTGTTTGGTGGTCATGTAAGCATACACCCATACCTAGCCTATGACAATTCATAGCAATCACAAGCAATCACATATAAGCATCTCATAGTTGTGGGTTTGTATGGCTCCCGCTTGCATTAGTTTCGCCACATCGTCCATGGAGCAAAACTAATCTAATCCTTGTCCCTCCCACTAAATTCTATAAGGATCTAAATCCTATATAAAATAAAGGTACAAAATACATGTGAAAACATCCTATTCCCATCCTAACCTTAGGGGCATGCAAGCCTCACAAGTTACATCAAAAATTAATCAACAAATTAATTAATTAATGGCACCAAAGGCCGCATTACAAACATTCACACATGCATTTAAATACAACCACAAGGCATTGAGTCTTGAGCCATACTAAACCCACTATCCACCTACAAAACAAAGTTAGCACATACAAGCACTTTGTTTCCAATTAACGATTTTCAAGCATCTTTGCGATTTGTTTGCCATAAGTAAATTCCGTGTACAAATTCTCAATTTTAAACAACAAAACTTGTTTAAATTCATTTAGAAAGTTCTTTCAACATCCCATAACTGAAAAGAGATCAAACAAGGAGTTTTCTAATTGTTTTCAACTAATTTGAATACTTAGAAAAACAGTAATTTATTAAAAAACGTAACTAATGGAATCCAATAAAAACAAAGGTTTTAGGTCTCCAAAAATTCTCAAATAAATTACTTAATCTCCTTATCATAATTGTGATTACCAGTAAAAAATTCAAGAAGAGATCTTAAACCATCTGGGAGAATAAAAAATGACAAATCTCTTACAAGTGCACGAAACACCGTTATGAGATTTTCAGCTTATCCTCTCAACCATTTGGTCTGTAAGACCACCTTCTATCCAGTTTTTATATATACAATATACACAGCAAAACTAGTTTAGACTATAGGCTAGCTATCCATGAAAAGAAAACCACCAAGTTTAGTTCAAAAGGTTCGAGTTACATACTAAACAATCAACAAATTCTGTACTGGAACAGACTGTCGATCGAAATGTTTTAACCTAGTTGAAGGTCCAAATTTCCACTAAAAATTATGAAATTAATTTTCCTGGAATCCCAACTCAAAAAAGAACAACTCCATTTAAACAGAATTTTTAAAGAAGTTCTCAGTTGGTACAGTTTATTAGAACAATCGATTTGCTCAACAAACTGGATCTGACGAGATCTTCCTTTTCATACTTGAAAACCCACAAATTAATCTGAGTCATGCAACAATTTACACATGCTTAGAAAGAGCTTCAAGTCCTCTTTAAATCTAGCCATAGAACACTGGTACTTATATTCAAAATATAAATCTTTCAAGCCATTCAAACAGGACAGTACGAGCAGAAACTGGTTCTGCGCACTGTCGCTATTGTATTCACAATAAATCCATACTAATTCAGAAAAATGTGAATCTAACGCCAAAAGAATCACAATCAACAGATCTACAACTTTCATGTAGATAGAAAAAACTTCCAGAGAGCTTATCGAAGCGAAAAACGCGAAACAACACAGAAAATACCATTTCCAGACAGCAAACAAACGCATCATCTCTACTAATCCGTTAATTAGCCAATTTCTCTTAATTAAGTGTCAAAATAGCTTAAGTACGACCATGTGCTCTGATACCACTGTTAGAAAATTGCCCAATTTTAATTTTGTGACTAATTACGCTTAATTAATCCAATTAAAACACAAGCAACACGAGATCTAGTACTTTAAGCAATAGACACAAAGAGAAAGAGGAGAAATCGATACCTCCCGCGAAATCGTATTCGCGGGGCTCGACCAAGGCATGGGAATCGATGGCGTGCCTTCTCCACCGTCTCCACCACGTCTCGTAACCGCACTCGAGTCCACCAAGGAGGATTAATCACGTTCTACAAGGTACGTGCTAGCGTACCCAAAGAACAAGCCTAATCCCTATGGTTTTCTCTCTTGCATCAATCAACAACCTTGATTTAGTGGAGAGAAAATAGCTCAACACATGAGCAAAAGAGAGAAGGAGAGGGTAAAAAGTGGCGGCCTCATGGGAGGAAATGAGAGGAGAGAGAAAGCTAGGTGGAGGCTCTCATAAGTGGTCCTTATATAGAGCACAAAACCTAATTGACCTCTTGCATAATTACAACTATGCCATCCCACCTACCACCATAATGGGCAGCCACGAAATGGGCCTTTATGGGCCATTTAATCCCTTCATTTGGACCATTAATTCATATAATTAAGGTCCCTCAACTTTGCTCTTTAATTGGGCTATATATTTGCTATTTAAATAACGGCCCAATTCATCAATATAACCATTTATATTAATAAGTGTTGAACTAAATTAATTATTAACTCATTAATAATTGTTTTAGGATTAGTTAATGCATTAATTTATTTCTATATGATCCATTGACTTAATTAATTATAACGGTTCGCAACGGTATATAATTAATTAATCTTATCATATTTCCACAGAACTTACTGCTGTGAATAAATAAATAATGCACTGTGTGATTAATGTCATATTTGTGTGACCCTTTGAGGATTTATGCTATGTTGGCCATAGAATTAAATCGTTATTTAATTCCAATAATCATAAGTGGTATCTAGCAACACGTTATGATTCCCAATTCGCATAAATAGTGTACTGCTACAATATTTCAATCCTGCATAAGAGAATAAATATGTTTCTCTATTTTGATTCTTATGTCTCACGATATCATCGTATAATCCAAGATAGGAATGTGTCATTCTTGCAGATTATACGTTTCTTGATCTAGAGTTGATCGCTTAGTTGCGCGCATACGATCCAACTCCATCAAGGGGCCCAAACAGATATCGTCACTCACTAAGTGAATTAATGAGGGACATACGGTTTTCTTGATGATTAACTTTTCCCCGCACAATTCAAGAGAACATAAATAAAGTCTGTATAGCAGCCCTTATCGGGAATCAACGGTAGACAATATTTATTGAACCTATCCTCATGTGGAAAAGATAAACATCTCAAACTTAGAACCAAAATCACAACGAAATAAACAATGACACATAACACAATCCATATGTTTATTTCGATGGGTCAAGTCCTGTGCTATGTTCCATAACATACACATATGCAATTAAGTTGGTAACTCTTTACCTATGATTAGTAGAACTTAATCATCACTTAACTTGCATACTAATCTTATAAGATAATTAATGTTCCTTGTTAATTATCAAGATTATGGACCGTTTAGATTTATTATTGTCATTCTAAAGAATGATCCACAGAGATCTACAATTCAGATCCTCAACCTGAATGATCTGTCAATAATAAACCTAGGAACAGATGATAAAATATCATCCAAAAAACATAAACTAATAATTAAGTCATTAAATTATTGACTTCTAGGACATAACTCTAACATAGATAACTACCAGTCTTAAACAACTAAAATAAACTTTTTGAAAACATCCAATTACTATTTAACATTTTAATTTTGTAATAACCTAAACTTAAAAAAAATTACATATTTCGATTAATCCATTCAAAAAAGCTATCATTTGATAAGAATTATTGTGCCAGTAGCTTAATGCGCGCATTTGGTTAGAATGAGCAACTCTATTTGAATAAACCAGATTGCCATTTTGCTTCTGCAATCTCAAATTCTAATAGAACTCGTCTAGTAGACCTCTTTGTTTTTGTTTTTTTTTTTTGCATCTTGAAATATTTTTACATGCAATGGAGTTGAGGGTTCAAAAAACACATCAGATTGGTTGATGATATGTTAAATTTTCTCTTCAGCCAATCTTTATTTATCAAGAGACAAATCATTTTTTCTCTCGACGTACAATACTATATATATATTGCTTGAAACTGATACCAAACGAGAAAATCTAAAGAAAAATAAATGAGATTTCATTTTATTTAAAAGAAAAGAGATTTTAACCAATAAAAAAAAATTCACTTTAATGTCTGGACAGTTCTCAATAAGTTTTGTAAAAATTGAGAGAAACTGAATCAAAATTTTCTTCTCAACAGCGTTGTTATTTATTTTTTTTCTTTTTGTTTTGTATGGTGAATTACTGAATTGGTGATGGTCAATGGCGGTTGGGGAATTTTATCAGTTATGGTAATTTCTTTAATACCAGGGGTGTCTAAAATAATAGAAGGTATTATAGTCTTTTAAAAAGAATTAGGAGTGTTTTATCAATACAGGGAGTGTCAAAATAAATCGAGATCCGCTGCCGCGCGATATGCTGTGTAGCGCACTAAATCCAATCGTTCATTAGATCCAATGGTGTGCGTATTTTTCTCTCCGCTCCTAACTCAAAACTCTTTATCGGATTTGCCTCCGTTCCCCATTTCGGATCTGAAACGAACAAAATAAAAATACAAACAGTGGGACCTACCTGTAAGAATTTTCTTTCCCATTCTCCTATACCAAAAAAATAAAAAAGGAAATGTACCACCAGAATTTTAATGTCGTCGGATAGATTGCAAGGAGCACTCTAAGAACCTTGACCATCTCTAGAAAATTCCAGACCAAGGAGAACGCAAGGAAACCATTCTGGACCTCTCTCATGACTTAGAAGTTAGAACACATCTAATTTTGGTGAAATAAACTTGAGGGCAGTGCAAAAATGAAGATGAAATTAGAGCCCTTGAAAGCATGAGAGCTCAATACATTTGTTGACATAGCTTCGTGAGGATGTTGGCAACAAGGTTTTGCCATCAATTTGAACTGAAATGAAACTGATAGGTGGGACCACCATTTGATGCCAGGACTTGGCTAAGTGATTGGTCAAACGCTGACAAGCAGTGATTAACAAATCTAATAGATGATTGAGGCACACTAGGCATGTTGTTCAAATGCTACAGAAGCTGAAAAACAAGTGCCAAATCCATTGAAAATCAAATACAGAGAAGATGGCTCTTGGCTTCAAATGAGAAATGAGAAGGAAATGAAAGCAATACAAAACAACCCCAGTAAATGCTCCCTGATTGGCTCTTGAGTCAGGGCCCCATCTGTCAACGCTCTGAACTCCTCATAATCTCTCACGGTAGGAAACATGTAACTGGCTACAACCTTAAGGATCCCATCTGTCACATAGATGAAAATCAAGAAATTGAGAAATGAGAAGAATTCCTCTCAATTGGTGCTGCCTACGCAAGAAAAAGGTGAGCCAATTGAAAAGAAAATGAAGCAGTCCCACATGCAGTGAAGAAAAAAAAAAGAAAAATGAGACGAATTCTCCATTTTCAGCGACTCTAAGAACCTTGGCCATCATGGAGCTAAATCGCCAGAATGGGTCTCGTCGGAAACGATAGTCGTTTTTTTTTCTTTTTCGTTCCTTTTTTTTTTTGGTATAGGAGAATGGAGAAGAAAATTCTGACTCGTGGGTTCCACTATTTCCGTTTGTTTGTTTTCGGATCTGATATGGAGAACGGAGACAAATCCAATAAAGAATTGTTTGAGTTCTGAGTTCGGAGCAGAGAAAAAAACAAGCCGTTAGATCTAATGAACGATTGGATTTAGTGCGCTACACAGCGTATCGCGCGATACAGGATTAGGATTGGTGTCAAAATCACTTCGCATCCAAACGGCCCCTAAATGTTGCCATTTAAAGTTTATCCTTACCGCCTTACCGGTCGGTGAATTAACGATCCAACGACATGCAGCATTGTCATCGATATACTTTATATTATTTTATGACAGCGGATTCATTTTGCACGTTTACCATTTTAACCTCAGCACCTACCACTCAATTATTCACGTTTACCATTTTAACCTCGGCACCTACCATTCAATTATGACATACGCAACGCAACCTGCACCCATGAAATATGAATACGATTCCATCACAAATTTCTACACGCAATCCATAACTTAAATATATTAACCAGTTCAACATATTATTTTAGACCAAAGCAGTACAACATAAATTAATTTTATGTCAGCAGCATGAGCATACCACATACACGACTTACCAATTGATCTAACATCATATATGCTACCCCCATGTTACAAACTAAAAATATGGACATACCACTATAAAATTAAATTTATTATTTGAATTTTTTTTACAAATTTAATACACGATGTACAATAAGAAATATACTTAACTATACATATCAATTTTAACAAAGGCAAATTATACATGGCTACCGAAATAAATACACACGTCAGCGCGCGCTCTTCATAACAAAAGTTTATACCTTGCTCTTTCACGTCAAAACTTAAATATTGAAGCAGTTGGTCAGT
Organism: Rhynchospora pubera; assembly: GCA_028095005.1. Classification (NCBI taxonomy): domain Eukaryota; kingdom Viridiplantae; phylum Streptophyta; class Magnoliopsida; order Poales; family Cyperaceae; genus Rhynchospora; species Rhynchospora pubera. The sequence continues at coordinate 105,702,655 of CM051459.1, forward strand.
ATTCAGTAACCGCAGTTTGCATGATTTTTTGGTGCCCACAGTGCCGAATAACCTCGAAACTTGAACCTTTTATTAATAATTATAATAATATTGGTATGTATTAAATAAATAACACTCTCATATCATATATATTACGTAGATCCTTCACATGATTTATTTATATATTACGGGTTAATTTCACCCCCAGCCCCAGGTCAGCAGACAGCAAAAGATGCACCTGGCATTAAATCAATTCCTCTAACTTTTGTTCAAATTAGGAAATCCCTTTCTTCAAAAAAAAAAAAAAAATTAGGAAATCCCAATGAGGAGAAATTTAAATTAACACGAATTAATGGATTTGTCAAATGACCTCTCGACGCATAGCGACTAGCAGCCATCAAACTCGATTACAAAAAGTCATCAAGTAGCAACGAATGAAATTGTATTTTTAAAAATAATAAAATGCTTTAAGCCAAACCTCTTCCTCTTTGATGGCTCTGTCATGTGTTTGCATCAATCCTTGTCCAAGCGAGTTCAATCTTCCTGCGCTAATCTCGCCGGGTTACAGATATATCTAATATTGACTGATTAAGTATCGATTGACCTCCGCCTAACTTTTCCAAAAAAAAAAAAAGTAAACAAAAATAATTCATAAATAACCGGCTTGGAGTCGATTCATATCCTCTACTCTACAGTCACAGCCAAACGGCTAGCGTCCTTTAATCATAAAAATAAAAGATAAAGATATTCAAGAGAGAAAAGTTATTTAAAAAAAAAACTTGACAATTTTTAATCATGAATAATTAATTATGATTTGAAAATCTGACATCTGAAATGTTCGCTTTAATATAACTTTTATCATCAATTAAAATCTTAATTGGTTTTTTCTATAGCTAGCTAGTCCACATTTAGTTGTTTTTGATAGATACAACTAGCACGAAAATGAAATAAATTTTGATATAAATCCACTTTATAAAGCTAACAATACGTCTATATAATAATTTTATAACAAATATACTTTCTACTTAATTGAAAGATGGTCGTCAAAATTGTTTAATACAATATGTTGTTCGCGTGTCCTTTATTCATCATACATTTTTTTAATAAAACATTTATAGTTTTGAGCAAGATAACATCCTGTAAGTGCTATGCTTGTCTCAAACTATATCTATATATGTTTGCGCATGCAAATATGCAATATATTATATATACGCTACGCACGCTTCTCTTGTTAATGCATCAAATTCTAACAGTACGGTTGCCTGCCTGCCTAATTTGTGAAAACATTGTGATTAACTTGTCCAGGAGAAATTTGAGATTGGACTTTCGGCATGCATAGGAAGACTTGGGAAAGTAACACTCCCAACAAATTTAAAGAACACTTTCTTTGTTTTTATTTATTCTTAAATGAAGAGTTCAGTGCGTTGGAGCATATAAAAGTTGTTTTGAGATCATGTTATTGTTGAGAGCATGTCGTGATTTTTTTTATTTACCTAATTTAAATTCATCCCCGTATGCATACAAACAGTGCAGCAATTAAGCACACACTGTTCTGATTTGTTCTGTTCTTCTGAGTTCGTTAGCCAGGCACCAAATGTTTGTGCATTAAATAGCAATGAGAGCCTCAAGTCAAACTCACGCAAAAAAGACATCAATTTAATTTAATATACCATACTCTATATAGTATACATCCAACGCGTGCTGGTTATATATAAAAGCTAGTTAAGAGTCTCAGACCCCGTAGCAAAGTGTAACTAGCTAGTTACCTCACTCACACAACACAATATATAACATGGCGAACAAAAGAGGTCCAACAAGCCTAGCACACAAATTGCTCAGAGCCTTTCTGCAACAATCTAGTTCTAGTACTAGTACTGGTAGTGGTAGTATTAGCCAAACAAATACAAATGCTCAATATTGTTCCACCAATTCAAAGTTACAGAATTCCCCTCCTATTTCTATGGAAACCTTCCAATCCCAGAGCCAAAAAACCATGGTGGTAGATGTGGAAGGATGGTTGCTCAAGTCGCCCTCCGCCTTCCCATATTTCATGGTTGTGGCTTTAGAGGCAGGTGGAGGGGGTCTCCTGAGGGGCTTTTTGCTGCTCCTCTTGTACCCTTTCATTTGTCTTCTGTGGAACGAAATGGGCATGAGGATCATGGTCATGGTCACATTTTGTGGGCTAAGGAAACAGTCTGTTGCTAGAGTTGGAAGGGCAATTCTGCCAAAACACTTGTCCGAGAATGTGAGTTTGCAAGGATTTGACATGTTAAAGAGAGGTCATAGTCATGGTCATGGCAGAGTGGTTTGTGTGAGTAGTATGCCAAGGGTTATGGTTGAGGCCTTCTTGAGAGAGTATTTGGGGCTGGAGGATGTTTTAGGGACAGAATTGGAGGAGTTTATGGGGTTTTACACTGGTTTCCTGCATGGGGAAAGGGAAAGATGCAAGGTGCTAGAATTAAAAAAGGCGTTCAAGGATGGGGCTGTTGGTTTTTCAAGCTCTAGCTTTGCCCAGTCAAAGCTTCCTTTCTCTTATTGCAAGGTTTCCAGTTTCCACCCTTTACCTGGATCTAAATTTGTTTTATTTTCTTTTGTATCTCTTGAGATAACTTATATCCCCACAAATATTTCCCCCAGCTGAATGCTTATAAGTGAAAGCACATATAAAATCATATATGCTCAGAACTTGAAACATCAACTTGGATATATTCATGCGAAGGTATATTTCAGCATCATAGCATCGTAGAAAATAAAAACGGTTGATTTAGTTCAAAATATCATTAATACACAAACAATATGCATAACACTCTGACCCAGTTTTGGGATTTCTCATTTTGATTTGTTAAAAATGATAAACCTAAAAAAAAAAGCTGGCAGAAGGTGCATGTTGGTCCGTGATCATTCATCTTGCAGAATAGAAGAAATAAAACACACAACACTAGCTTAGGAATTAACAACCAAACAAATGATTAGTCCCTTGAGTACTAATGGCCTCACAAGACCCGAGTCTGTCTCTCTCTCACTTTTTTTTTTGTATTATTATAAACTTTGATTTTGTTAACTAATCAAGGAATTATTGCTGGTGGAGAAAGAGGAGAAGAGGTGGAACACGTTGCCGAGAAAGAGATACCTAAAGCCATTGATCTTCCATGATGGTCGGCTGGCATTCAGACCCACCCCACTCAACACACTCACCATGTTTCTATGGCTCCCCTTCGGCTTCATCCTTGCTCTCGTCAGACTAACTATCTCTCTCTCGCTCCCTTACAAGCTGTCAACCCCAGTCCTAGCCATGACAAACATGAAATGGAGGCTGCTGGTACAAACTACTGGTAATGAATCAGGAGGAAACCCTAGTAATGTTAGTGAGGATAATAACTCTAAAACAAACCACCAAAGGGGTCAATTGTTTGTATGCAATCACAGAACCCTAATTGACCCGATATACATCTCAGTGGCAATTAATCGGCCAGTGCAGGCCGTCTGTTACAGCCTCAGCCGTGTATCAGAGATCTTATCCCCAATCAGCACTGTCAGGCTAACCAGAGATAGAGAAGAAGACGCCATGATAATGGGGAAGCTTCTAGATAGAGGAGAATCTGTGGTCGTTTGCCCTGAGGGAACCACTTGTAGGTAGGCATGCATTGACTTAATTGGTTTTATCTCACAAAATTAAATTTCAATTATATAAACTAATTTGGTTTTTTCAATTAGAAGCAAGGAAGTTTATTGCATACCAGTTAATTCGTAAGCAAGAATACATACAAACCTCTCATGAAGAAAACCCCTTTTCCCAATAGTTCAGGTGAGTCTGAAGTGTCGAGAACATCATAGGTATTATGTTTATTAAAAGTTAAAACTAAACAGAAGCAAGAATGAACCTCATTGAAATAATAAACTTGTTCTATTCAAAATAAAGATCACTAATCCCAATGTGCAATGGCTACCTGCAGAGAACCATACTTGCTACGATTTAGCCCCCTTTTCACTGAGCTGAGTGATGAAGTGGTGCCAGTGGCAGTCAATGTAAAAACAAGCATGTTTTATGCCACGACAGCCGGCGGTTGGAAGTGTTTTGACTCGTTGTATTACTTGATGAATGCTAGCATGTGCTATGAGGTGCAATTTCTAGATAAGATAGATACTAGTGATGTGAGAGCTAGGAAGTACAGTAACACTGACATGGCAAACCAGGTGCAGCGTAAGATAGGAAAGGCATTAGGCTTCCAGTGCACCATGCTCACAAGGAAAGACAAGTACATGATGTTAGCAGAGAATGATGGGATCGTTGGTAGAAGCTAGGGTTCTAATCTAGATTCTATGTTACACAACCTCACGTGCATTTCCTGTACCAGAGTCACTATAGCACAATCCCCACGCCATATTACTGCTGGACCATTGAGTTATGAATGCAAGTAGTTTGAATGAGAATTTGAAGATATTAGATGTCAACAGTATTAAGTTTACATATCTTTTTTTGAGTCTTTACTTCCAACACATTGGTATCAGAAAAAAATTTCTACTGGACACAATCTTTATTTCTCTGTAATCTGTTCATGAGACCCAAATTACGACCTCGTTTCTATAATGTAGGGAACTACTTTTCAATTTTTGGGACAAATTGGCAGGGACCGCATATAGGTACATAGTATTTCCCATGATCCGTACTATTTAAGGTTAAGGGCTACACGTTGGCCCAGTTTTTTTTTTTTTTTTTTTTTTTAAAATCATACTATCAACAGAAACAACAGAAGAAACAAAATTGCAAAACCATCAAATAAAATACAAGAGGAAGTAGTGCAGGCATGATTTACCAGCAGACCAACTATCCAATTCATAAATATGGTAGCAGGGGAAAGCAGAATAACCAAACAACCTCCTAATATTCATAGCATAAAATATCCAACTACCGATACAATTCAGCGTTCAAAATATTGTACCTTCTCTCATACAAGCTCACAACAGAAAAAAGCGTGCCCGTAAATAATTCTACAATATGTATTAAAGGAGCACAGCATACCTTTATGAAATCATGATTCCTTTATAGCTTCTTTCATTCTCCTCTGGTGAACATCCCAATTGTAGACACGTGCAATTGTAACCTGTGTGAGATGATAAAAGTAAATAGAGTGGTTTGAAATAGAATAGAGATAGAATGAAAGTAAAGGTAAAGAGAATTGTATGTACCTGAGTGATGGTCTCTTGATCCCTCAAAAATTGCAAATCAGCAACAAGGACTTGTAAGCTGGCTTTGGCATTTTCCAAATTCTTTTTCAAAAGAGCATCTGCCTCCTGAGAAGAATATTCAAGCATGACATTGGCTCCCAACCAAAGGCAGACGGAGTCGGTTTGTTCAATTCGAGCACGGGAATAGATACCCTCGGAGACTTCATAATCCGTAAGTAAGGGCTGCAAAGAGAGGAAGGACAAGGAAGGAGCATAAATTTGTCATTTGTTGTCACTGCTTCTGTCAGAAAGAAAGAAAGAATAAATATAAAGAGCTTACCTCGCCAGAGCCATTTTTAGATTGCAAGGCGGCAACGATATCCAAGCACTTGTGGATGTCGGGAATTTTGGCCTGGAGATCTCTTTGTTGGGCCAGAAGCTTCATCTCCACAATCTTATACTGCTGCAGCCTCTCCTGCAGAAGAGACAGCGACGCGTTCACGTCCAGTCCCGACTGCCTCAGGTACGTCTCCACGTCCTCCACGAACGCCGCCGCCGGGATGCCTCTTCTCTCCTCCGCCGCAGACGTCGACGACGAAGAAGAAGAAGAAGAAGCAGCCGCCGCCATCAAAATTCAGTTGAGGGGAGTCGATGCGTATTCGCTTTAATAAATCAAGGCACTCCGAATCTATGATCTGATCTACCTCCGCCTAGCTCAGCTCCAGCGCTCAGAGTAGACTCAAGTACAAGTACAGGGGCGGACTGTTGGATCCAGTTGGACTGGGCTGGGCTCGGTCCGGTCTGGCCTGGTCTTAGGCTTTACCTTGTACGTAAATAATGGGCACACTCATTTATTTTATTTTATTTTTTTTATTTTCGTCACGATCACACTCACTATTGTATCTAATTCCCGAAAAAATTATAAATAACTTTACTGTTCATCGAAATTTCGAAAATAACTGTTAAAAAATCCAAATTTTAATAATAGCGTTGTTATATCGTTATTTAGAATGCCGACACCAGAAACTGCTTGGATCGACAATTGAAATGACGATACAAACTTGGATCGGCATTCCAAATGACGATCCAAATCAAAACCTTAATTTTATATTTAAAAAATAATTGTAGCAATTTTTTTTTGTTTGGATCGGCAAATGGAATGCCGATCCAAACAAAAAGAATTTAAAAGTTAGCCAAACTTTAATCTGAGTTAATTTATTTTATTTTAATTTGACTTATAATGATTTATTATTCATCTTATGTATGTCAATATAAATACACCTGTTTGGTTAGTGTTCTTCAAAATGACACGACACAAATACAAAATTAGCACGACACAATCGTGTTATCGTGTCGTGTTAGGACATTAGAAAACTAATAATTTAATTTCAATTTATAACACTATTGGCTCGTTTGAATCAAGGGGAATTTGGAGAATTTTCTATTTCTAAACATAAATTTATTATAAACAATCCAAACTCTTTACAAAATTATACACTTTCCAATACTTTATGCCTAGAAATAAAAAATTCCTCCTATTCCTAAGCTATCCAAACGGCCCCTAAATATTTGTCCTAGACTACACTAGATAGATTAGAATTAGATACATTTATTTATTTGTCCTAGACTACACTAGATAGACTTCATCAAATGCATGCACAACTAGTTTATAATAATAAACTCCTACTTTGTCATTCCATTCCAGTCTCCAGTCTCAGTCTGCACACCCCAATTCCATTCAAAATTGAAACAACCTAACCTTGATATTTTTTTTTCTTTATTTTTTCCTTACGAACACAAAATCAAAATCAAAATCAAAATCAGAGGCAAACAGAGTTGCCCATGGAAGACAAACCAAATAAGTCACTTTTCATCAGCGATCAAAATATTTTAGGCTCCGTTTGGATGGCTTCTTCCCGGAATAAGGAATAAAGAATAACCACTTTTTACAAACACAAAAGTCATACATGTAGTTAGAATCACCGGTTAATCCTCATGTTCAGCGCTCTTAACAACAGTGACGGGGCATGTTGCATGATTCACCACATATTCACTCACGCTCCCCATGATTACCCTACAAGTTCACAAATCAACTATATTAGTTACCTAAGTATACAAATTACAGAGTGTTTCCTTTAGGGCCATTGCTTGTGGTTGGATTTTGATATGATTTCACATTAACTTCTGGTGCTCTCTGCAGTTTTTTCTTTGTTTTTTTTTTCAACTTGGTTCAAATTGGATTGTCTTTCTTTCTGGGGCTTTCACAATATTACAGAACAGGAATTAAATTGAGGTAAGTTCGGAAGCTGTCAATGATATTTCAAGACGGCTTGCTCAATGAAGGGTTAATAAATCGCATCAGAGGCTTACAAAAAGCTAAGTTGCAGAACCAAAGGCTCAGGTAATAGCACAAACTGGGTACCAGTGTGAGTTTTGTACATGTATTGTACCAGTGAAGCCCAATACCATCTGGTTGTAATACATGGTTCGTAGCCTCAACTATTACTTAAGACGAACAATTTTTCAAGTTGATTGAAACGGACTGCCCACCTTTTTGTTGAATGAAGTGTACTAAGTGGCACCACATATATATTGGTACTGCAAACTAGATTACTAGACCCTGTTGATATGCTTACAGGGGCGGAGGGTCAACTCAATTAGTTTAGTGGCCCCCCCCAAATCGGACAGGCCTAGAAGCCTAGCTGTAAATTTTCTGTAAAAATGCTTCCTTGAATCTGACCTCTAATCTTATAAGCCGATTTATAATACCTAATTGAGCATAAAAAATTGAGGACCTTTTTATTCAGCGTCTTTACTGTGCACCTTGCGCCCTTTATACTCAAATTCTGGCTCCGCCCCTGTATGCTTATTCTTCTTTTTGTTTTCTCTTTAGTTAATTCATTTTACTTTGGATCCATTTCTCCAGTTGCGACTCTGCCTAACATTACCATACTAAAAGATACAACAATAAACTATCAAAAAGAGTAATAAATAAAAAAGGAAGAACCTCTTGATCTTGCCAAGGCCTCTGTTTCCAATAATAAGACAGCTGAGGGGAATACTGTTAATTGCCTCACATATTTTTTCACGAGGATCTCCATATAACACCTTCATTGAAACTACCACCTGAAATATTTCATTTATTTTTAGAGACGGTGAAACAATTCATTAATTAAGTGAAGTATTTGCTAGTTAAAAAAAACGTTAAACATTTTTGCAGTAAAAACCACAAAAGATATCATTGTGCAGGTAGAGTTGAAATAGCCAGAAATTAATGGGTACTGTTGGTGATTTCTGTTAGTAAATGAAATGATAATCGCAAGCCGTAGTGAAAGCTCTTTGAAGACCAAGGATTTAGGAAAGAAAAATTAAACTGTATAAACAGTAAATAAGGAGAAATTGAGGAAAAGATTAGACAGAAAAGCAATAGTGGGAATAATATAGAAAGCAGAAAATGGAGTAGAAAAGAAGCAAGCAACCTGTTTCTGGCGGGCAATGGTGTTGAGCAAATCTATAGTTTGGGGATCAGGCTTGAGTCCATACTTCTTGAAGGTAACAGGCTCTGACAATTCCAAGAGTGGGATGTATGCTACAAAGAACAAGCAAACAAGATATTGTCTGGTCTGGTAATGATACATTAACATGCATAGAAGAAGAGACTTTAATTACTTACGAGAGCCCGTAGATTCCCAGAGCATGATCTCGGTGCCTTGGTCGTAGCTCAGAGGTTTGAAGGCCGTGACGACGATGAGGTGGTCCCCACTCCTGGCCACGTTGTCGGCGGCCCACTGGAGCGCCAGCCTGCTGCACGCCGAGAAATCTATGGCCACCCCCACTCTCCTTGCCACCTCCTCCTTCATCTTTGCTCCTTCTCCTTCCATTTCCACTTATTTTTTTGTTTTAATCAAACCAACAAAATTAAAAGACTCTCTTTTCTTTGCTCCGAGAGAGAGAGAGAGAGAGGGGTATGATGATTGCGAGAGAGAGAGAGAAAAGTAATAATAATAAAACAAAAGTCCACTCGTTTGCACTCCCGCACCACTATTCCTGGACGACCATCATCATCAATTATTGAAAATAATAATAATAATTGAAAAGTCCACATACAACCTTTGGCTTCCTACACCACCGTTTATTTCGTTTTGTTTTGATCGATAAAAAAATTGATTAACCGACCCAACTTTAATATACAGTATTTATTTATTTATATTTATTATACGGCCTCGCCTGCTTGTCTTTTTCCAAGTCAGAAATATACATGCAATATCACCTCATTGTACTTAAAAAATAATTTGTTTATGAACCTAATTATTCTCAGTTGAGCGATTTATTTTCTTTTTATCGAGTGTGAATGATTGATGTCTTATTAATTATCTATAAATAAATGTTAATTATTTTATCTAAAATTCATGCAATGCAAAAATATAACTAAATAAACATGAAAAATTATGTTAAATATTTTATATCATTGAATTTTTATAATTTTATTAGCATGCATATAATAAACTTGATGAAGAAATGAATTTTGGAAGACTTCCAAAAAATAAAATCCAAATACAATTTTTAAAAAATTCTAAATATAAAAATTATGTAAAATTCAAAGTTCAAAATAGAAAAGGTTAACATTACTGAATTCGTAATAAGTTTTGAAGCATGCATATAAATTTTAAAGTGACAATAAATTTGGGACGACCTTATATCTTGGGTCTGAAAAATATTTTAAATATTGTAGAAGGCTGCAATAAAAATATATTATTATATTCCTCATTTTTTTATAAGTACTCATATAAATTTTCTTTCCCAAATTATTTTTTTTCTTATCTTGAAACAATTAAAAATGAAAGGTACAATTTTGTGATTTTCTTAAAATGGAGGCGACAATTGTGAATCGAAAGGAGAGAGAAACCAATGTAGGAGTTTGAATAGTTATCATTTTTACTTGATTATCCTCACGTGGAGTCTAGCAGGCAGCAGCCGCCCTGTACAGCCGAATAGGGACCGAAATCCTCCCCTCGCTATTTTATTAATGGCTCCGTTTAGCGGGAATAAGAGAATAAATTTATTATAAATAATTCAAATTTTTTATAAAATTATACATTTTTTAATATTTTTTTTCTTATTTTTCTTATTCTCACACCATCCAAACGGAGCCAATACTAGCTTAAAATTATTTCACGTGGAGGCAAATAAAGAAACAAAATAATATTAGATAATACAAATATATTGTTTAATCTAGTGTTGATACAAATAGATATGTTATTTAATTTGTTTTTTTATTAGACGGAAGATCAAAATATATTGTTACTTTTTATGGCTATTAATATCCGACCACAGATTAAATCAATCGAACAACAGAAACACGTGTTTACATGCTAGACCTAACGTGTAATATCCCTACACCGTGCTTTTATAAGTAGTAGAGATATAGATTTAAAAAAATTTAAATTTTAATTGTTAAATCTAAGCCGTTGATCTTATTTAATTATACGAGCGATGTATTTTTATATAAGTTTTATAAATTTTAGAGTTGATTTAATACTAGATCAAGTGGACAACAAATAAACGAATTTGGTTAGATCAATTCTAATACGTTCATAATTTGATCACTTAATCGAGTATCAAATCAATTCTAAATTTTATAAAACTTATATGAAAATTTATATTGATTTAATTTTAAAATTTATATATATAAATAAAATGTTTATTTTTTTTATATATAAATAAAATGTTTAAGGACAACAGACCTCTGCTGTCGGAAACGACGGTGGAGGATTTCAGTCCGGCTATATAGTATACATGAGGTGCGCAGCATTTTTTTATAGTGGACCCTCCATGTGATTGTGATAGCACCTAGCACAGAATTAATGCAAAAATAATAGACGGATAAAATGAGCGCAACCAAAACGGACGATCGAGATTGTTTACTGTACTAAAAGAAAAAGGACTCACGTGCGATGCACAACATCCAAGCTTAATATATTTATAATTTATAATTATGATTATAATTATAATTGTAATTACTCTACGCAAGTCTTGTGCACAAGTTAAGAATTCACCCTTCAAAATTATAACATTTTTTTTATCACGGTGATCTGAAATGACCAAAACTAAATAATTAAATATATATTTAAGAGATGATAATTGATTCATTCACTGATCACCCCATCCCCAATCCCAATCCAAGAATATATTTGGCAAAAATCTCTTCTGCATCCAGTTAACCAATTGTATCAGTACTTTATTATGACCTCATCGATCAAGCAAGCATAATTTTCCAAATACTTATTTTCCCCAATGAATAGTAAAATGTTTTCCAAATATTTTATCATATTTTATCTAGTCAATTGATACCCATCAGCAAAAGAAAAAAAAAGGAATTTTTTTTTGTTAATAGCACCCAATATTATATCATGTTTAGGAAGAAATAAAACATACCAATTCATATTGTTATCGAAATTGATTACCGTCATCTGCAATTTTGTCGTTGCTTGCCATCACTTGAACAACATGAACCCATAAAATATACAAGATGAACATATAAATGATCAAATGAACATATACAAATAAATATATTCAATAAAAAAAATTGAATATGCATATAAAAATCTGAAAAAAAAAATGAAAAAACTTATATTCTAGGTGCAGCTGGTTCATGGCCTGGGCAGAGAAAATAGAAGTTTAGGGACCAACGTTGTCATTTTTTCTAAATTTGAAGGACTAACTGTCCAACTTCACTCGATTTGGAAGTTCATGATTCAATTTCATGCAAATGGAAGTTCAATGACCAAATTAACATTTAACATTGCAAAAGTAATGAACTAATTTGACCGCACCAAAGATATATTTTCACTTATTTTAATGACCTATCATATTTTTAATAAAACAGAAATGTTAATAATAAAATTGTTGTTTTAACTTCATGTAACTTCTTGAAACTTGTATTTTGTTACTCTTCAATTTTAGACGTGACAAATGACCTACCTACAAGAGATTAATAATATCACGATTCAATTTAATACGGCTACGATTCAGTTTAAAAAAAAAAATTATGTTTTACTTTAGTTTCACGGTAGGACGGTTAAATGAAAGGACCTATACTATGGTAATTATTTTAACAGCAGGCACACATATCAATGTAAGATGAATTTTGCCGTCATGAAATGTCGTCTATCGACAACTCGGACAATCTGAAAAAAAGAAAAACTTAATTATTTTTTCTCAAACACGATCGCTGGGTAGTAGATAAAAAAAATTTATTACTATGGAACATCAGTAGTGTGTGATTAGTCATAATAAATTAATAACCTTTTGTTAAAAAGGTAAAATAAAAATAAGGGAGGAAGAGGTGGTGCTGCCCAGGCTCGAACTGGGGACCTTTAGTGTGTAAGACTAACGTGATAACCGACTACACCACAGCACCTTATGCTATTTGTTCCTCATTTTATTAAATTATTCGTATATAGACAAACGGCAAAATAATTTAGTAAATTATTGTTTGATCAACACATCTACACGTATAATTTACCCTCCTTTCTCGACAACATTAGTGGGTATAATCCTATGATTTTATGGAATTGAGTAGAATAGTTATGCGTAATGTAATAATTGTCTAAAAGACGTGGCAGTTTATTAATTTTTTGGTCCTTGTTCTTATTTCATTTTCCTTTTTATTTCGACATGAATCACATGATTACATGAATTAATAGTCATTTTGGTTGCTTTCAGCTTCTATTATCACTGCAGTCATGCAGTATGACCTTTCCTTTTGTTTTAAATTTTTGCATTGATGCCATAATTTCAATTGGACATCATGTGATTTGAGAAGCAGGTTATGAGGTTATGGATAAAATGCTAGGATCATTACCTCTTACACTAATACAATCATCTGAATTATGCTGGGACCGTTTGTACACTTCTACCCTCTAATAATAATCCAAAGAAAAATAGTAAATATCGCATGACAACGAAACAGATCAAATAACAAAAGTTGCAATTGAATGAAATATCCTAAACTACTTGTAATTGTTGGCGATGACAGGACTACTCGTAAGTTTATACTCCTAAAAAAAGTTTCTTTTAAACAGGCCATGAGAAAATATCTGGTGGTAGTTTAAAAAGTTTTCTGATTCCCGGTCAGGTAGATCTTGGGCGTTTGACATCTCACTATAAACACTGAAAGAAATTTACAGTATCAAACATTTCGTAAAAAACAGTAAACACCACCAACAAAATCATCTTTTTTCTTCCACTAGAAGTCACTGGAGATGTTTCCAAAACAATATAGCTAGAGTATTGCAAATCCTAATAATATTAAATAAAATAACAACAACCATCAGCTACAACTGGGGGATTGTAGCCTTGTAGGTCACCATCTGAGGTCTAAACATGCGGTAATGAGTCTGAGGTCGGGCCACTATGTGGAGTCTCAGACGTGTTAGGCCCCATGGAGAAAAATGCATCTATGTCCATTTCTGGGCTAGGAGCTGGATCACAGTAGTCAAGGAAGAAGTTATCCATCTCTTCGCCATAGACAATGTCATTCAGTTCAACATAGTGCTGGGATCCTAGTTCAGACAGAAACGGTTGCTCCACATTACTGTTGCTTGTCGGTGCCCCAGTACTGCCGAGTCTGCCTAGTCCATTGCCATAATTAGAAACTTCTGCAGTAAGATCAGCCAGCTCATTATAAATTCCATTGGTTTCGTCAAAGGCTGACTCATTGAAGTTAGCCGCTGCTGGAGAATGCCACTGAGGGGCCAGCTGCAGATGAGACAAAAAGAATAGATCAAAAGAAAGATCACGAGAAATGGGAAAATGGTGCTTAATTATATCAGATACACCTTTCAATTAAAGGGCACCATCTAAGCTGCAAAAGAAAAGGTCAGCCTAAACTGTAAAATCAAACCATGAGATATTAAACCTGCTCACATATAATGCATATAATATGGAATACTGTACCATTTTATCCCATACAACCTGCAAAACAAGATTTCGACATACTGCACCATCTCACCTGCACAAAAGATAACACAAATCAACCTGCATTATAGAAGGGATTTGGCTAAAAACTGTTATACTCTAAGAAAGACAATTTTTCTCTGCTAGAACCCAAGGTTCACTGAAAAGATCAAGAAAACAGCTGTACCTGGCCAGAGACATTTCTCGGATGATAGGGAGAGTCCAAGAAAAGCTGAGCCAATTCGTCCAGCTGTATCCCATCCAACTCCGGGGTGGTTGGAACAGTAGTGCCCCTCTGAGGCATGCAGAAGGGGGGACCATTGGACAGGAGCAGTTCCTCATAACTTCCAGTACCCGTGGCACCTGAATGGACGGCGACAGACTCAGCAGCAAGCGACGGTGGTACAGGCTCCAGCACAGCAGTGATGGCAGCAGACACAGGAGCAGGCTCAACCATGGCAGCGGGATCAACAGGCATTGGTACAGGCTCTGCAACAGAGGCCATGGCATTGTTGTGGCATGGTTGACCAGTCGGTTGCTCGCATGGGAGAAAAGGAAAGGCTGCCAGAGTTTCCTCAAAATTGGCATCATCTTCCCAATCCTCTTCATTGAATGGGGCACCGTACTGTTCACCTATCTTGGGGCCCATGCCACTCTTCTTGAATATCTTACATATCACATAGGCATCCTACATTATGAACAATACAGCAATTTAAGAAATATTGTAAAGCCAATTCCTGAACAACATAAAATATAGGTACCATGTGCAGATATGTCGATTTAACTTTGCCAGTTGTTATTCTAAGCTTATTTATGTCTTGACCAAAAAGTGTATGCACAAATTCAGGGAATCATATGAAGTTCATAGAAATGTCAGATTCCGGCCCACAAATAGATACCATCGCTGACATACCTGTGCGACCCCTGAAGCAGCTAGTCGCTTGTCAGTCAGCCGGTACTCATACATGACCCAGTCAGTCCTGTCTCCCTTTGGTGGCTTGCCCGTATGGAAGATCAGTGACTTTTTCATCCCAACAACATGAGAGTCATGAACAATGGTGCGGTCCTTTCCAGTAGTTTTCCAGTATCCAATTTCAGTTGATCGGTTTGCCCGGGACCCATTTGCGTATTTCTTATCCCTAGGGCAGAAAAAATACCACTCCAGGTCCTTGTTCCTCAGCAAAGACTTGTCTGCACCAATTTAAAGAAAAGTAACTATAAGAAAAACACATTTGTCCTGTCAATAAGCATGATGATGCCATCACTGCTGTTTACCTTCAATTAGCAGCAACATCTACATCCCACCAACTGTCAGGTTACACTATTTTAATTCTGTTTTCTTAATTTGTAAATACTTTCTAATCACACTTCGGTTTGTCTCAAATGTTATTAGTGTTATTAGGTTTGAACAAAAGGCTTACTTGATTTTGCATAACACTTTCTAAATCACACTACTGTTTATCTGAAATGTTATTAGGTTTATTAGGTAGGTTTGAACAAGGCTTACTAGATTTTGCATAATACTGTCAACCAGGGAACAGGCAGCATTAAAATAGTGAAATCTTGTAACTGGATAGGTCTTAAGTAAATTCAGAAGAACGAAAGATTCAGATAATGTACCTGGCAGGTCCCATGGTGAAAATTTATATAGGTCGACGTCGGAAATAGCAATAAAACGAAAAGGCTTTCCCATCACCTTCCTCTTGAGATAATAAACAATCAGTTCCTCATCAGTGGGGTGGAACCTGAACCCCGGAGGGAGAAACGCTTGAGCCATGGTATGCGTGTTTAATTTGTGGTTCAATGCACTGCCTTGTATATTGGGAAGAAATCAAAGTGAGGTCTGAGGTCTGATCAAGCAAAAGAAACAGGAGAGCTTTCGTGGTTCCTTGCGTACTCAATTGGAGAGAGAGGGGAACAAAGAAAGAGTGAGCTTGGAGGGGCGGGGGGAGGGGGGGGGGGGGTTAGAAGAAGGAAAGGGAAGAAGGGGAGAAGGGAAGAGGAGGCGAGGCTAAGGCTAAGCCATGGATGGGGAGCTACTGAACATGCTCAGGGGTGGGGGGACTATGTTCAGGTCAGGTGTCAGGTCCAGTGCCTGAACATGGTCCGATTCCAGGCCAGAGTCGGTTTCGGTTGAACCAGAAGAGGCACCAAATGAAGCAAGGATGATCCTTCAGAGCAACAAAATACAACATCTGAAGTCTAAGCATATAGCATCAACCCTGCCAATAAGGAGAAATTGTAGTCAACGCGAGTAAACCCTGACAAAACCAGATGGAACACAGATTGAAATTGGTATTGGTATTCCGTAGTGTTGTTTGATGTTTGAAGCATGTACGTGCAAGTGTATCATTTATGGAATAGATCATAGATGATAGATGATAGATGGCAGAAACAAGCGAAACATAACAATAACAATATTAACAATATTTATTGTATGGAAAATGAGGATAGATTGTGATTGTCTTATTTAGTTATTGTTATAAAGAAAAGAAAGAGGAAGCAGATGAGATGTTACTTACAGATCAGATCCAGGCGAGGAGGCGGAGGAGGATCGGAAATCGGAAATCTGAAATCGCCGCTGTCACAAAGATTTCATGCCAAGCGCGCAGGGCTTCCCAAAGAAAGAGAAAAGAGGAACAATTTGATGGAGACCTAATATTTATATTTATTTATGCTAAGCCTCAGCCTTGCAATTTTACATCTGCACCTGGTCCCCGTGGGCCGTGGCCCCTCTTTCCCCTCTTTCCATGGCCCCGGCTCATGTAATTAATTTTTCACTTTGGAGCTTATGATTATGATTTTCTCTACCCAAACTCAAAACTACTCTTATTTATTTTGTGTAAGACTCAGTTTCAGGATCATAATAATCAAGCAAAAAGTTTAGATGAAACAACTTTTAACTAGACTAGATATTTTTTTTTTTAGAATGAAGCCCGTAGGCCTATGTTACTCGGGTGCGGGTGCGGGTATCGTATCGGATACGATGCGGGTGCGGGGATACGTCATTTTAAAAAAAACTAGGATACGGCAGTATATATAAAATAATAAAAATAATCTGTTTTTGTAATTTATATATTTTAAAATTTAAAAAACTAATTAAAAATCAATGAAAAGGATGCACATTCAAGTAGTTTAATTTAATTATTTCATGCATGGGTCATGGGTGCCGTACCTATGTTCTATTCTAGGTGCAAAGTATACGAGTAATTTAAATTTTAATAAATTGCTAGCCCATCAGAAACACCTTTACACACCTATGGCTTGGCTATATATACGACTATATACGATTATACATTTATACGTGAATAGCATTCTACCGAAATTTTAAAAAATAATATTAAAATAATATAATCCAATAAAATTAATATCAATTTAATCAGTTTAATATAAATAGTATCGTAAGATCGGAATCCTGGATTCCGACCGTTAGATCGGATTCCTGGATTCCGATCTAACGTTAGATCGGATTCTGAGATTCCGATCTAACGTTAGATCGGATTCTGGGATTCCGAACAGTGCTGTAACTGCTCAATTTTGTCTTTTTCATGGTTTTATTGTAATTCTATTATAAAAATTAATTAAATATATAAAATTTTAATATTAAATTAATATATTATGAAATTTTAGTAATATATTTTGAAGATAAGATATTAAATTAATATATTTTATTTTACTTCTATTATAAACATTAATTAAATATATAAAATTTTAATATTAAAAATTTTCAATTATGTTAAATGTTGTACATAATAAGTATTATGTAATAATTTATTTATGGCAATAATTATAATATAAACTTATAATTAAATATTAGATTTATTTCATTTAATTCATAATATAAAAATACAGGAATTATAAGTGTCATCGGCAAATATACCATCCCAGCCTTCGGTAAATACAAAGTGAACATATACCGTAAATAAGATGAACATATAGTTGATCTAAGTGAACACTTACTAACTTATTTTTATAGAACTTATTTGTTTGTATGTGTTCACTTAGATCGTTTATATGTTCACTTTGTTTTATGTATATGTTCACCATTAGAAGAAGAATTGAATTTTGTAACCATAATATAGATTAGCACACTAAAATAAAAGAAAGGGAAAAATACATGAAAATCATAATATAATTTAGCACACTAAAATAATATAAAAGGAAAAATGTACATAAAAAACCATAATATAAATGAACACACCAGAGTACTTAAAAACAAAGTAATAAATAAACTTAGAGATCTTGATCATCTACATGTTGCATAATTTCCTCCCACCAGGGTTGATCTTCTTCCGCATTCATTTCTTGTTGATTACTGGCACCATGGTTGTCGGCGAATTGAGCGGCCTCGTTCCAGAAAGCGGCATCAGGTTGTTGTTCATTACTGGCACCGTGGTTTTCAGCGAGTTGAGCTGCTTCGTTCCAAAAAGCCTCATCATTTTCTTGTTGATTATTCGCAGCCGGGTTGTCTGCGAATTGAGCGGCTTCGTTCCAGAAAGCTGCCTCGGCTTCTTGTTGCTCAATCTCAACCATTCTAGCTACTGCAATTTTACGTTGTTCATCTCTCTTCTTGATCTTGATTAGGCTCTCCTTAATTTTTTTTCCAATTTTTTCTTGTTGCAACCTCCGGCTCTCTTCGGCGGCCTTTTCTTCCATTCTTCTCCTTTCGAACCATTGTTCTTTCACTTTGAATCTCTTTACAATTTCATCCCTCTCTTCTTGTTTTTTGTGTTCATCGTAGTGGTCACGCAAAATGGTATCTTTGAAATTGAAAACCTGACCACACTTTGTACAACTCACTGTGTGGTCTCCACGAAAATCGTATATGCTTTCTTAAACAATCATGGGTGTAGGATCTGGTTTCCACGGTTTGAGTTCCGGCATGGGTTCAGGTTCTGTGTAGTACTTTTTATAGAGTTCAGAGTTGCTCGACTCAGGTTTAGTAAGGTAATGTCGCAATCTCTCCCTGCGGTCTCTTTCTAGGCCACCATGA
Source organism: Rhynchospora pubera (assembly GCA_028095005.1). Taxonomy (NCBI): domain Eukaryota; kingdom Viridiplantae; phylum Streptophyta; class Magnoliopsida; order Poales; family Cyperaceae; genus Rhynchospora; species Rhynchospora pubera. The sequence goes on from CM051459.1 coordinate 105,721,751, forward strand.
ATGTGCCACTGATAGTGGGTGTATAATGGCCACTCGCCACCATATTGCGAATGGATATTGTAGTCGAATTTGCGGTAACATTTATTACATATCGCATGATAATCTCCTTTTTCGATCCCATTTGGATTGGCAGGGGAATGTGTGTAATTTGGCAAGTACTCATGTCGAGTAGATGGCCATTCCCGCACTTCACTGTTGGAGGTATTTCCTTTCTCCATGGTAGTGAATGTTGAAGAAAGAAGGATTGAGTGGGTGTGACATATTTTTGCTGAGGAAGAATAATTTTATAGATCAGTTTAGACTTGCAATTATTTAAAATTAATAAATATAATATGATATCTTTTCAGACTTTATCAGAATACGTTTGTCATTTTGCATAGCTTAGGTAGGCATCAGTATACTTTTCAGACTTTATCAGAATACGTTTGTCCTTGTTGCAGTGCTTAGGTAGGCATCAGTATACTTTTGAGCTTTTATCAGAGCACGCCTGTTCTTTTGCAGTCCTTAGGTAGGCATCAGTATACTTTTGACCTTTTATCAGAGCACGCCTGTCCTTTTGCAGTTCTTTTCCAGACTTTATCAGTTGCATGATAAATTTAAAATTAAAAATTAATTAAATAAAATTATTTAATAATTTGACTTAATTTAATGTAATAAAATCTTATTTAGTTGTTTGAAGTAATTAATTTAATTTAATTTCATTTAGTTAATTTAATTTGATTGAGCTATTATTTTTTTAACTACTTTAATTTAATTTACAAAACAATATAAATTATTAATTTAATTTTATAATTTTAATTAAAATATAATTATTAATTTAGAGCTGTTTTTTCAGTTCAAAGTGTGACTATCTTGGTCCTTTGTCATTTTTGTTTTGAATAAATGGTACGCCTAAAAATGTTGAAATTTAAGTTTAGGAAAATTCGTCCGCCAATTAACCGCTCAGTATTTTTGTTAGAATTTTTCAGAGCGTATTTCATATTTTTCTAGCGCCAAACTTTTCGAATCTAGAGCTGTTTTTTCAGTTCAAAGTGTGACTATCTTGGTCCTTTGTCATTTTTGTTTTGAACAAATGGTACGCCTAAAAATGTTGAAATTTAAGTTTAGGAAAATTCGTCCGCCAATTAACCGCTCAGTATTTTTGTTAGAATTTTTCAGAGCGTATTTCATATTTTTCTAGCGCCAAACTTTTCGAATCTAGAGCTGTTTTTTCAGTTCAAAGTGTGACTATCTTGGTCCTTTGTCATTTTTGTTTTGAACAAATGGTACGCCTAAAAATGTTGAAATTTAAGTTTAGGAAAATTCGTCCGCCAATTAACCGCTCAGTATTTTTGTTAGAATTTTTCAGAGCGTATTTCATATTTTTCTAGCGCCAAATTTTTCGAATCTAGAGCTGTTTTTTCAGTTCAAAGTGTGACTATCTTGGTCCTTTGTCATTTTTGTTTTGAACAAATGGTACGCCTAAAAATGTTGAAATTTAAGTTTAGGAAAATGGTACGCCAACTCAGACTGACTGAGATGCAGAAGCTGATCAGCAGGAAGAGGAACGGGGGGGGAGGGCAGGGGGGCAGATGAAGAAGCGCCATGATCTCCTCCTGATGTAGATGCGCCAGGATCTCCTCGACGCCTCGTGGATCGACGTGGATCCTCTGGTATTCTTCTTCGCGGTGGCATTTCGACTGTTACTGCAATTAAAATTTAATAAATTATAAAATCTAAAAAAATTTCGGCAGCATCTCCCCTGTACCGGGAGAGTTTTCCAAAAAATCAGAACCCAATTAGAACCCAATTTCAACCCAACCCAACCCAATTTCATTCCAATTTGAACCCAACCCAACCCAATTTGAATAAATCATTCAAATTTTACAATCATTGCATTTCACAAACCATTTCACAAGTATCAATGAATCAATAATTCAAACATTGCATTTCAAACATTGCATTTCACAATTTTACAATCATTGCATTTCACAATTTTACAATCCATCAATCAATCTACAAGCAATTCACAAACATTTCTATTCAAACAATAATAAAATAAACATATAAAAAAGCTAACCTGGAGTAGAAAGGAATTGACTCTCTTCTAAACAATTTTTTACCTACATTTTTAATTAATACCATCAATTATTATCATTTTTCTAATTTTTTCCATATTTAATTATCAAAATCTTAATTATTAAAAGCAAAAAAAATAAAAAATAATAAATTAATTACACATAAATTTTCATATGAATTTTTCTTATTTTTCGGTATTTTTAAAATAATTTTACAATTTATTATCTATTTTTCTAATTAATTAAGTACTGAATAAACAAATAAAAAGACAAAAAAATATATCCAATATAATTAATAAATTACATACAAATTTTTTCTGATTTTTTTCTGATTTTTTCAGATTTTTTGAATATTTTTCCAATATTTTTCTATTTTTTTATTTAATTAACTAAATTAAAAACTAATAAACTAAATAAATAAATAATTAAATTAATAAAAAAAAAACTTACTGTTCTCGTCGAAGACGTGCGTCCGAGAGCGAGAGGAAAGGCAGCGAAATTAGATCGGAAACCCCTTATATATATAAAGGTTAGATCGGAATCGCAGAATCCGATCTAACGTTAGATCGGAATCCAGGAATCCGATCTAACGTTCGGAATCCAGGAATCCGATCTAACGTTCGGAATCCGGGATTCCGATCTTACGATACTATTTATATTAAACTGATTAAATTGATATTAATTTTATTGGATTATATTATTTTAATATTATTTTCTAAAATTTCGGGGCATTCTATATATAGAGCCCAGGTCTGGTCGGCCCAATAAATAATAATCATGTTATTTGTCCGGTTTTTGAAGTAATATGTTAGTCCCACGAGCCATTCGGATGTTATATATAGAGGAGTTCAGATCTGGTGTCGCGCGGCACACCGTGTAGCGCGACATCGTAGCCGTCTGATCAAGATCCAACAAGGGAGCTCCGTGCATGTAACCTAGATTGATAGGCCCGTAAAAAATGAATCGTCCGATCAAAATCAGACGGCTCGTACGCGCGCTACACGATGTCCCGCGCTACACGGGATTCGAGTCCATATATAGAGGCTATATATTCAATGAGTTATCGTCCAAAGTTGGAAGTTTGGCAGCTTTGCACGTGGGTGCGCTTGAGTGAAATGTCACGTGCAGGTGCAGGACCACCTCTACTCATATTAAATATTAAATATATATATATATATATATATGGAGTCTCAGTTAAACCCGTCGGTTCTCAATTTTGAAAGTTCAGACGACCAATCCGACCCGTCAAATATGATCTCCATATTGAAATCTTCTTGCCGACCAAAATTTTCATTTTTTTTTAATTTTTTAAGTATTTTTTTTCGGATTTTCAAAAATCGTTAATCTAATTTGTTCTGAACCCTACAAAAATTGCTGTTTTTGAAAATCCGAAAAAAATACTTAAAAATTCAAAAAAATGAAAATTTTGGTCGGCAAGGAGATTTCAATATGGAGATCATATTTGACGGTTCGGATCGGTCATTTGAACTTTCAAAATTGAGAACCGATGGGGTTTAACTGAGACTCCGGTCAAAGCGCTTTGATTGAAGGCTTTCTATATATATATATATATATATAATAATTCTAGATCCGATCAAATACGGCCCTCTCAGGTGACGATTCGCGTGTCCAATACGTATTGTTGGCCGTATCCAACAGTCAAATTGATTAAAATATTCAGACGCGCCAGGTGGCGTATCTAGTGCGTATCGCACACGAATCGCAAGCGAATCCGTGTCCGACACGTATCGGATACGGGATACGCTCTAAAATTGCCGTATCCTGGTAACATAGCCGTAGGCTAACTAGACTAGATTCAGGCATGCAGCAGTAAAAAAATAAAGACAAAAAACTACTATAGGGTATGCAAGTTTTAATTTGCATCTTGCACTACCATTACCATATTTTTTTTTAACAGTCGAAAAGTCGTTTCAATAATGGAACCCTATTCATTTTTTTTTTAAACAATATTCATTCATTTATTTAATGGGTTCGTGTCATTATTTTTTACAACTGTATTGCCTTCTTCATCAACTCCCAATGCTTTCTGTCTGTCAATTCAAGTAGTCTTTCATTGTTTATGAAACTGGTCAACTGGGTGCTTCACGTAGGGCTAATCGAAATGAAAATTTAAGAGCTCCAACGTCAAATAGAATTCTTGAGAAACAAAATTTTCTGATCGGAATGGATGTCCACTAGCGAATTCATTTTGTTTTGAGGGATTTGGAGAGAAAAATTAACGCTGTCGAAATCGCTAGAGAAAGGACGAAATTTGCCGCGATTTCTTCTGGTGGGAAGAGGTGCAAAATGTTCATTGTTCTACCCTTCCTTCCAAAGCTCGTTTTTTTCTCTTGATTCTTGAAGCGAATTTCTCATGTTCTTCATCGTACTTCTCTAGAGCAATCTAATTGTGACAAATACCAGGCACAACCCCTCCTCACTTATACCTCTCAAAGTACCCTCTTTTTCTTCTTGTTTGTTGGTCTTCAACTCTGCTTCTCTTTATCTAGGGCTCCGTTTGGATGGCTTCTTTCCGGAATAAGGAATAAGTAATAACCACTTTTTACCAATAAATTTATTTCTAACCATCTAAACTTTTCACAAAAATTACACACTTCCCAATAAATTTACCCCTTCCCAATAAATTTCTTCCCTTCTTCCTTCTTCCTACCTTATTCTCAACCATCCAAACGGAGCCTAGGATTAGGTGATCAAGGTTTGGATTGTAGCGCTATCCCTCTTACAAAAATTAGCAAAAATAATCTTTAATTTAAAATACTTTGATTTTCTCTCGTGGTTACGTTATTATTTACTTTTGTCACTGTATCAATGAAATGCTTTGCTAAAAGCAATTAACTTAAGTTTCATAAACTTTTGGTTCTTTTCCAATTTGAAAGTATTCAGATAAAAAACTAGTCAATGCAAAGAGGGTAGTTAATCATATGCGGCACAACAACAACTTAGGTGTTTGTTATTATTTTCTTTTAATTCTAGTTCTAAGTATTGATTTTTAATAGGGTTATGGTTCCCAACTTGATTAGGAGTTTAGACTCCCGATCATGTACCGGTAAAGATCGTATCAGGTTCATTCTTAATTAAATGTTTGTCTATGGGTATGGGCACAACCGTACATATGATCTGTACTGACACATTGACAACAGTACATATGATCTTTTGCTAATATGTACTGATCCTAATGAGGAATCATGAGATAAGTCTAAGCACCCAAAAACAGAAAGGATATAAATTATATATATCAGATATATTTAAAGACTTATCAATAAGGGTAAAATAGTCAAATTATAGGAAATGAAATAATTTATTTTCTATTTTCATATAGCATCCAATCACAAAATTCATCTCTTCAATTCTTTTTCTATTTGATCTGATCACCGAATTTCATTTAGAAATCACGAACTCTATTCTATTAAATTGAATTGAACTCACTCGAATGTCATTCCGATCAGACCCGTACATCGGTACAGTACACGCAAATTTCCACTCTTTCCCATGCGTTGTGGGCTTTGTGGCCTCTGAATCTGATGGACCAAAAATGCGTGCAATAACAAGAATTTCGGAACAATCAGTCAATCACGAGGACCAGCAATCCGGCTCCCCTCCCGCGCGGGAAGGTGCACCGCATCTAATTCCACCGTCCGATCTGATCTGGACGGTTAACTTTTTTTCGGGCCTTACAATCCGGTATTTTCTAGGGGCCATCCAGATTAGATCAGACGGTGGGATCAGATGCGCTGCACCGTCCCATTACTGAGGACCAGCCCAAGTAAATTTATACTCAATAAGGCGCAGATAATAACAGGAAATGTTATAAACATTCAATGCACTGCAAACGTTATAAAACTCTGAGCTTAAACAAATTCCACCTTGTAAAAAAAAGTATTTACAAGTGAGAAATAACCAATGCCCTGAATATAAATAAGGCATTTGTAGGATAACAGGATCTATACAAGATGCTCTTATCTCTTTTAATTCCTCTGTATTGTTTGTCATTTCCCTATACCAACGAGGCATGTGTTAACATCTAAAGTCAATAATATTCAAGATATATTAAAAGAATGCATTTTATCTAACTGCAAAACTAGCGCATGAAACAATAAAAAACTACTTGGAATGGCAGGGAAGCGACATGTTGAAGCTGCACAGCCGCTAAGCCTTCTAATCAGCTAATCTTTTACAAAGGGGTAAAATGGGGATCGAAGGTAAAAAGCTCTCTCTGTTCATCAGTCGGGTTCGCAAGCCATCTACAGAACATCAGTGCGGCACCGGCCACTGACACGGCTGATAAAATCGCTAGCACGCCAAAATGCGACACATCATTTAATATTATAGCCCCGCCCAGCATGACCAACTCAGCCAGACTGGCAATTGACACCTCAGTTGCGCCGATTAGGTTTGCCTTGGAAGCTGGAATGCCCGTCTGAAGGATTTGGGTCCCAACCACATCATAAGACATGTGTCCCAGTCTAGATAATACCTGTTAGCAACATGCACATTATTACTTCCATTACTTCTAAAAATTTATTGAAACTATTTATACATAAAAATAGGAGACTTACAATTGAAGAAAGAAAGATAATCAGAGGTGCTTGTCTTGAAATAGATCCTGTCCAGTAAACAGCAAGGGCTACTGTTAAAAGTGAAGCCTGAAATATCAACCCAGCTGCTCCAGCCTGCAAAGGCAAATACCCATTTACATAAATAAAACTTAAAACAATGACTGGTAGTAAAAATAAAAGCAATAATTTCGTTTATAATAGTAACCTTCAGAATTCCAAGCCTTTTGACCAAGCCAGCAGATATAAAGGTAGCCACCAAACCCATTGTTGAGCACAAGCCACTAAACACTCCTATTATAGAGGGGGAGATTCCTGTTTTATCAAAAAATAGTGTTCAATTAATAGGAATTCCATTGCATTTACATCGAGTGTAATATATCAACTGACAGTCTGACACTAATCTTCCCTTGAAGTGTTGAGATACCTCAAATTTTAATGAGCAGCGTTCCGCTGCCACAGTTTTTTGGTGCCACAAGTTGTCACAACTTCATATTTTATCAATATTTAAAAATTTTAAATTTCAAACGATGGATCCAAACCGTTAATCTTGTTCAATGTAACGAGCGATGCATAGGTTTTATAAAATTTGGAGTCACTTTGATACTTGATCAAGTTGTCAACAAATGAACGAATTTAGTTAATTATGACAGATTAATTCTAATACGTTCATCATTTGATCAGTTGATTGATTATCAAATCGACTTCAAATTTTATAGAACTTATATAGAAACGGATCGCTCGTTAAATTGAACAAGATCAACAGTTTAGATTAAGTGTTTGAATTTTAAAATTTTTAAATATTGATAAAATGTGAAGTTGTGGCAACTTGTGGCACCAAAAAACTGTGGCAGCGGAGCGCTGCTCAATTTTAATATTGACAATCGTATGTATTTCAAAGAAGACCCAATAAAGGGAACCAAATTCCCAGTGTGAAGCATCAAAATAGCTTCATTTAACCATTAAAAGAGCATAATCAGCAAGGGGGTTAAAGGTGGAGACCATAGATCTTGTATTCACAGGCATAGATAAAATAAAAAGGACCCACCAAGTCATATCAAAAGTTGAAAATGGTTACACCAGGATTTAATAATAACAATGAGAAAAAATATGGGACCCACCATGGTGCATCAAAAGAGCTGTCATAATTGCACCTGGTGCAAGGGCTACATTAAAAAATAGGAGAACAGATGCCACACTCGCAGGGAGTACAGTCTGATGCTTGTATTCGTTCCATCCATGCCTTATTGCATCCAAACTGTTTTCAACTGAAATGTGAAAGTACATTATTAAAATTTAGACAGATAATCACCGTATAATATCTGGATTAGATAGAAAATCAGTATCCCATATCCGAATTTGTATTTCTTTTTTCTTTTGTGAAAAGAGTGCTCAAGCTTTTAAAAATTTTTATACGAATGAAGGCTTATAAAAAAAATCTAGTGCAATCAAATTTGCCTCACCTAATTTGACGGAATTTAAGAGTAGATCACCAAAAGAAGCTTTGTCATAAGGGGTTCTATGGCACTCTAGAACACAACAGGAGAATCTATTCATTATCTGACCTAGAATTATCTAATACCAAAAAAGAAAGAAAAAAAATTAACGAAAATGTATTTATTTATTAACTATGGTTAGGTCTAGGAGTTATTGTCATTACCAAAACAGGAAGACTGCAAACCATCAAGCCACAGGCTAATTTTAAACATGTGACCGTGCTGAATTTAGATAGAAGAATCCCAAAAACAGATGCACCTAATGTCTGGAGATAGAACAAATAAAGTTCATTAGTAGAAAATTGATGATTGCCCACTTGTTAAGTTGCAAATAACAGTTGCGGTAATACCAAGAAAAAACTGGGTGTGGGCACCACTTACTTGTTTGTTTTCCATACAATATAGGTCAAATCTTTAAATGCATGTATTGACACTATTGTTAAGCAACAGCTTCAACAATGAGTTAAATTAATGAAACTCCTTTCCATTATACAGTTGTTGTTTGTTGTGCACACAAGGATGGATTGGGCTTATCTAGAATGACATACTTAAGCAGCACTTAACCCAAATTTGATTCAAATATAACTCAAGGTATGATTAAACAAAGATATCCAGTCAAAAGTTCACAAAAAATGATGGTCAATCAAGTGCTGGCTTCATGTTGGCTTGGCCTGTAATGTAACGTGTAAACAAATTAGTAAATGCTTACCCAACAACTAAAGGTTTCATTAGTTTTACCTCACATAAAAGATCAAGGCGATTGAGGATGGCATTGGCTTGGGCTAATGCGACGGGTCTGTTTGATCCAGCTAACTTCGTAGAAAATAATGACAAACCAAAATATTTAATTTCATTGATTTGAAAGTATCCAGTGTAAAACACATCACACATACAACAATAAAGAGGGGGTAAAAAGCCACTGTACTTGCATGACAGATAATTCAAGATGACATATTTTTTTTCAGTAAAGGAGTTGATTTCCGACCTGATCCTACCAGGTCGATCCAAAATATTTTTATAAGATAAATAGTTTTTGGTTGTTTCCTATCAATATCATCTGAAAGATTAGGTTGCGGGAGGGACAGTGAACTGCAGCATATACTATTACCACATTACTGCTGCTGCCGTTTGAAACTACCCAGTATATGAACAGATCAGGATAGCTAAGTCTATTTTGTGAATTGAAACTAAGAATTTGAGAGCTCTTTCCAAACTACCCAGACATATCTGGAATATTATGTTATTTACAAATTTTCTGTGATATCAGGTCCTACGACAGAGAAATTACCAGAACAACCCAGTCACGCTCCATGGTTACACCTAGAGCGAGCCCAGCGATTCGTTCAATTGCACTGGCCATTATTAGAACAACAAACCATGGTTGGAGAAGGACAGCAGGTGGTGAATTCGGGCTTATGGAATTGAAGCCGTGTATTATCATACCAGCAGAAATTAATTGTGTGGCTACCTGAGAAACAAAAGACAACCTCATTGTTTATGTATCAGTTACCCAGAAACAAATACCAATAATAAGGCCAGTCCCAATTGAAACGGGATTGTGCAATTCAACCTCAGCTGAAATGTAGTTGGCTCAATTTGATATTCATGTGAGCATAAAATTGGCCCAGATTAATGTCAATTCCTCCTCTATGAATTCTTGGTTCATTTGAATTTCCTATAAGGCTATAATAGTTAAAAAGCAACTTAAGCAAAACAGGGAAAATGGAAACAAGTCAAAAGGACGACAAAGTACTATAGTAATAATAGAGCAGTCCATGGTGATTATACGTACAAAGTAGAAAGGTAGATATAGTTAAATTGTACCTGTACAGCATTCAAACAGTTGTAGGTGGGAATCCTTGGAAAGTGGTCCATAAGCTTTCCAACAACAGGTGCCCCAACGAATACCGAAAACTAAAAAACAGAAATTAAAGTTTGTATTAATCGTTTCTGATTTGTACCAGTGAGAAGTTTGTTAGTCTGAAATATGGATTGTTAGTATGATTGAAGGGCAATTGGTTAAATTTGAAAGGTGAGGTGGCATAGCAGAGATGAGTTGAGTTAGGTACCGTACCTTAGTGAAGAAACCGACAAGAGCAACAGGAAGGAGGCTGGGATGGAGAATGGAGAGAGCAGCAGGCCAGGCAAAGTTCCATAATTGCTCGACCAAGTTGCCAAACAAATAGCATGCATACATAGCGTAGAGGCCTTTAGGATGAGCGGGAGTGGCGGCGAGGGAGTGTTGCTGGCGAGGAGACAAAACGGGCAACTCTTGAAAAAGGGAGTGATGGTGGCCATCGACATCGAGTGGTGGTAGCAAGGGGAAAGGGTCATCAGCGGAAGCAGAAGCAGCAGTGATGGTAAGTAAGGGGGGTATGGGTATTGGAATTGGCGAGGCGGTAGCAGAAGAAGAAGAAGAAGGAGAAGGGATGATGTCACTTAGATCGTCCTCCTGCTCACTTTGACTTTGACATGATGATATAGCAGCCGTAGCAGCAGCATCCAATTGGAGATTGAGATTGGTGATACAGCAGCACTTGGAATTGAAATTAGGTAAACTGGGAGAGAGAGAAAGAGGAAGAGATTGGTGATACAGCGACAGCGACGGTGTCAATGTTCTTCTTACTCTGAGGCGTAGAAGAGGAAGGTGCTGGTGGCGGCTGCTGAGGTGGAGGAGAGGACAGGACCCAAAAAAACCCAAGCCCAGTCCGAGTCCCGACCTCGTCCCCATGGAAGCTTGATAGTGATAGCGATGGACGGAATCCTACTCATGCAGCCTAGCCACTTGCCACTTCTCTGACCTAGCTAATCGCTAATTGCTAATTGCCTAGCGCTGTAATTTCTCTTTGCTCTTCTTCGCCTATTTGCCGCCTTTGGAACGGAACGGAGAGGAAATGAGGAATGGATACTTGGATATTAGAAAGAAGAAGAGAGATGAAGAGCGGAGAGGATAATACCCACAGCAATACAGCTACTCAGTTTTTTTATTTGAGCAGCCTCCTCGTGTATATCAACTTCAAGTTCCTCGTTTCAATTTAAGATAACACCGCACATATTCTTCATTTTTTCTAAGAAAAAACTTACTATATTAAATCTCCGTGAGTGTCATTCAATTTTTTTTAAGACAAAAAATATCTTTTTTTTTGTGTTTGGATGGAACGGAATAAATCGGGAATAGAGAATACGAATAAAGAATTTCGATTTACGTGCTTATTTTTATTCTTTATTTTTATATCATGATTTTATTAGTATAGGAATAAGGTTTCTTATTTCTTATTCTTGTATTGTTTGGATTACACAATAATAAAAATAAGCACACAAACCGAAATTTCTTATTTTTATTCTCTATTCCCGCTCATCTAAACACACCAAAAAATTTCGCTTTTCCTTGGCATTTTCCTATGGATTAAAGAGAAAGATGCATAGGCCACCAGTCCACCACGCAAGAGATTAGACTAGAGATGGGTATTTGAGTTTGAGGTGAGAGCAGATGCCACACATGCCCACATCTAACCTCCCAATTTTGAGATCGACGCGCTTGCGCATGCCATATCTACATGTAACATGAGGTCCGTTAGAGGAAAATGGAAATGCCCATCTACTGAATGTAACATGTGGCCATTATAATAATCTACAACTGGTAGAATATTGTAGCCAGGTCCCGGCTGGATGGATTGTGGACATGGACCAATACATCATTTTTACTGCGTGCCCTTTTCTTACCAACAAATTATTTCCTAAATTAAATTGAATAATGCTAGAATCAAATATGTTTGATGTTAAATACAATTCAAACGTCAACTGTAAAATTTCAAACGGCCGATCCAAATCACTCAATGCAATATTTATATTAAAATCTCCATAAAAATCAATTTTTTTAATTTTTTTTAAAATTATCTAAGTATTTTTAAATTGAAGAGTCAATGACTAATTAGATTGAACATTTTCTAAAATTCTAAAAAATATTTAAAATGATAAAATTTGGTTTTCATAAAAATTTTATTATGGAAAACAATTTAAATAATTTGGACCGACCGTTGTGATCTTAAAATTTTAAATTTCTTCACAACGGAAGAATTTACGCGTCCAACGTGCTATACTTTAACCCACTTCCAATTTAATTAGCACTTTGTTTTTCCATTTGCCCAACGTCCGCACTTTAAACACTAGTTGACGCTATTTTGCCTACGGGCTTCATCCTCAAAAAAAAATAAAGACGCTATTTTTTTAATAATAATTTGACAATTTTTTATTCTTTATAAAGGAAGTTTGAAAGAAAATAGAGAATGCTCTCTATCCTTTGTTGAATTTGATTGTATTTACGAGTTTGGCACATCTCCGTAGTGTTTATCAAACAGGGCAATTCGATCCAACCCGTTCAGTTCACAGGTTATGACAGTTTGGTCTTTCACGAGTTGACGGATTATCACGTGATGGGTTATCACGGTTCATCTCAATCTCGGCAGCTTGATCCAAACTCTTGCTAAACTCGCTCCATACAATCCGCGCGAGATTATCACGGTCCGATCTACCGGTCCATCATTTTTATTTCTCGTTACTTATTTTCTATTATCTCTACTATATTAAAAGCACCAATGGAAGAATGTAACATCTCAGGATACAATTTTGGTCTGAATAATGTACACCGTTGATGATCAATTTTGAACAATCTATACCACTAACCAATCGAAAAGTAAATTGATAAACGGATCAAATGAGGTCTCCGAACGAAGAGTTAATTAATCTTTTGTTTGGAGTGCTGGGCGCTGGTTTCATTTTTTTCACTCATCTGGTTCGATTCTCCGTGATATCAAATAATTTTTCAACATATTTTTCAATTCGATTAGGTTTCTCCGTAACAAAAGTCGATGCCATGTTCCGCTATCGTCGCTCTCTCTCGCCAATCTTGCTTCTGACAGTGGGACCCACCTATTTCTTCTCTCTCTCCTTGCCCTAACACAACCTCTGATGATCTGGTCCCACTCCTTCAGACTCTACCTCGCACGGTACGGTCCATCGCGCCTCTATTGGATATAAGAGCCGACCTTTCTCCTTCCCTTCCCCTAATTCGCATCGCACCATTTCAATTTAAAATTTGAAATTCGATTTTTCTCTACCACTCCCCCCTCGCATCTTTCCCTATTAAAATCATCGTATGGATTCCTCTTGCAAAATTACTTTTGTTCTAATCGCTCAATTTTTTGGCTTGTGGCTGAAGTGGTCGATAGCACAACTCTGCTTTGACAACTCTTTGTCCATCTCTCCTTGGTGCTTTCTCCATTCCCAAGTTTTTTTTTTTTTTATTTCTTCTTTTTATTGCTTTGTGCAAATTTTGAATTGCCACCTTGCTTTGTTTAATCTTCTTTTTTTTTTATTTTCCAGTTTGTGTTGCTCTCAAGAATTGCATCTCCAGATTAGGTCTAATATTACTAATTCCAGTCACGGACACACGAAAAGAGGAGTGATTTCTCTGTGCCTACCCCCATCACCGACACAAACCAAAAAGAGGAGGTTGCCTGCTATTTTTCACTCAAAAATTTGAAATTTGAAATTCCCCAACCCCTTTACTCAAAAAGCTTTGTCGATTCCCTATTTAAATCAAATAGTACAGCCCAAACGGAGGAGTACATATGTGTCAACTCTCTTTTTCTCACCTCCATCCTAGCCATTGGAGTAAGCAATTCAATTCTCCATGCATTGATGCCAATTCTAGGTTTTCACGCCTTTATTTCAAACTGCAGCAGATTAAGAAGTGAAGAGACATCCATTAATTTCTTTATGTAAGTTCTATTATTTGGTTCTTTATGATGTTCTCACAATTTTGTAATTTAGACTAATACAAAGTTTATTTTGCACTGTGGCAGTTGATGGAGGACGACCTTGATTTGTTTTTTTTTTCCTGTAACCGTTCTCATCTTGCTCTGAATTTTCAAATTTCACATGAAATCAGTTTTGTTTGGAAATAGACTTTTCAAGGAAAGTTTTGGTGCCTAGCGCTGATTTTTCTGTGCCAGTTAAATAGTTTTCTAAAATTTTGAAGTTAGCCCAAGTTTCTGGAAACAGTTTCAAGGAAAGACAGACGTTAGTTCAGTTTTTAGATTTTTACTTGATTTATATTTTTTGGTTAGACTTTGAAACTTATGACACATAGAGGAACTTATGTGTTATTCAAGAATTTTTAGGCATGGTTTTCTTAGTGTTTCAGGACGTGAACTTTCAAACATTTGCTGGTATAGATCACTAGCATATGATTTCTATATGATTTCAAAAAATTGTTATAATTTATTTTTAATGCCAAAAGTTTTGAAAAATTTAGAGAAGGTGTTCCTATGCCTGATGTAACTGTAGTAAAATTTTCAATGAGGTCCGTAAAACCCTTTGTGAGATATAAAATTTGTTTTGTAAACTGCAATAAAATGCTCCTTTGCTTGGTGGACCTGTATATTGAAAACTGTCCAAATATCAGTTATATCAGTGAATCTTCACTATGCAACTTTTTGTGTTAACTATATTATAGCCTTCTTTGTTTTCAGAAAAAAACCTAAAAGAAACGCCAATTTGAGATCTTCAAAGGTGAACATGTGGTAATAATACTCGAACGGCAGATTGCTGCACTACCAATACCACACGACCAATTAGATCCAGCAGCCATTAGAGAATTATATGTAAATTACTCAAACAATATTTATTTTATAATCAGTATATGTTTCATTTCTTTAAGAGGGATTCATTTACATGCAGTTTCTTCTCTCTAACATGGATTGCAAGTGATAGGTACAAGATTGGTACATGAGAGATATCAAAATAAGAGTTGTTCTCTCTGTCTAAAATTGCCATCACAACAAAACACAGGTCCTTTGCAATATTTTTTTTTTGAATATGTGGCCTTGGATGCCTATGCGATTGGTTGAAGTTTTAGCTTTTTAAGTTCTGTACTTTTATTTTTTTTACAAACTTTGTTCTATGTCTTTCTTAGTTACACTATGCTATTTTCCATTTTTCTTTCTTAGAAACTGTTAATCTATGTTGTAGGTTTGAGTTGACAATAGAGAAGGTGTAAAAAGAAATAGAGAAATCGAGTGAAGAAGGTTGATTTTGTACAAAAGAATTTTCAACTACCTCAAGGCTATGACCTATGAGAGCATGTCAGGAGTTACTCTTTTTTACAAACTTAGGTAATATTCCTTTTATGTCCCTTCGCTTAAGTACTTAGTTTCGGTTTAGTAATGATCAGGATTTCTATTTGACTTGGCAAACGATCAAGGATATTGTGTCCAAGCTTGCGTGTTTTCTTCATGCTGACAATAAACATGTTTTTTTTAGTGCCTTTTGTTGGACAACTTGAAAAGTTAGGAATGAGATCATCTTTTACGAAGGAAAAATGAAAACTGTTAGGTATAAAATATTAATAATAAAGTGTGTTGTTGACTATTGGACAGGTCCATGAATGACAATATCAACAAGTGCTTGAAGAATTGCTTCCTGCTAGAGTGGAACAGGATACCACTTCACACTATGAGGCCACCTGACAGCATCTCTGATGGAAACAGTTAAGCTGTGCCAAATACTTAGTGGTAACATGTGGATTTTTTTATTGCCTCTTTAGATACACCAGGTCCAAATTCCAAATGCAATTTCTTGATTAGATAGGCTATTTTTGAGTCTCAAAGCTGAAGGCTATTCAAAGGTTAGTTTCCTGTTCTATACTGGTGCTATTTTAAGTAACTTAGTATTATTGTTTGTCAACAAAATTTCACTAGCAATTGACCATATATTGTTCACTGGATTTGATTAATTAGAGGTAAAACTTGACTCTTTTCTGGTAAGATGAATCTGTTGAGTGAATTGCCAGTAGCCTAAGCAATTTGTCATCATATTTTCTTACTGATTGTCTTATATTGTAGCTTTGGATACTTAAAAGAAATCTATCTTTGAATACTTAACAAAGTCGTGTCTTGTAGGCGTTGATACTTAAAGTTCCATCTTCTATATTATGTTTGATTAAAATTTGGAGAATCTATATGCTTTTAAGTTTCAAATATTATGTTTCTAGGAGCATTGGATCAATTGAAGATGGACTAGCTCTACGGAAAGGACCTCTTGTTCATATTTGTGCCTGCATTACTTTTTTTTTTGCTATGTGGATAGTCAGCACTCTGTGGCCTGACACTGACATGCTCTTGAAAGTTCACTTCAAATGCACATGCAGGTGATAAGAGATTGTTAGTTAATTTGAGAGTGATTAATTCAAATACTTTCTTACTATATTGTAAAAGTGCTTATTGTTTCAATAAATACATGTTACATAAATTTCCAATATGGGACCAGTGACTTGATGTGTGTTATATTTTGCATTAATTTTGACATTTTTGTTATATGATCATATGATACAAGTATACATGGATATGGTGATTCTGTCATATTATATCTTGTCTGAGTGCCTTCAACCTTCTATTTTGTTTAATTTAATTGTACTTGCTATATGAAAAGGGGTCAGTATGTTGTCAACAATTCGCTTTCTTATGAATGTTGTTCTTCTAATTGGATATTGCTTGTATAAAGTAACTTAGACTCCGTTTGGATGGGTGCAAGAATAAGAGAATAGTTTCTTCCTACTCTCAAATTTATTATAAACAATCCAAACTCTTCACAAAGTTACACATTTTCCAATACTTCTTCCCAATACTTCTTTCCTTATTCCTCTTATTCCCACACCATCCAAACGGAGCCTTAGATAAGAGGATATGACATATTTTGTACCCTTGTACTTCTTTAGGAACGCAAGTTTACAAGTGAAACAAAAATAAAATATGAATATGAGTCATGTGTTATTGCTACAACCTGAATAGGATCTCTGGAACCAATTAAGTAAAAGCATAAATCTTTAATTAAGTATTGTATAAAATTGATGAAAAATTCCCAGTTCGGTTCAAATTGCAAAATAAAGAAGGGTAAATCCTGCTGCCACATTGGAGTACTGGAGTCGTGCTAATTATATTAGAAATTATTCCAGGATACAAATCAAATTAAACTAAACCAATACCACTAAGTACTGGTACCATTCACTCGCTAAGTCGCTATACCAAACTTTGGTAACCCCACTATACCGCCCTCTTTCTTTCACCATATCTAAACCGAACTCACCCCACTCACCGAAGCTTCCCACGGCAAGATGAGAGAAATAGAGGCCCAGTGAATTCTCTCTGCCACCTTAGCCATCTGACTCGACATCCACCTCAGCCTGGTTGTCTACGTGGACCAACAAGAAAATTCCAAATCAGCCAAAATTTAAAAAATTCACCAAAAATAGTAGAAAACTCATAAAAATTCAAACAAAATATCCATAAATTCAGAAAATTCCCAAGAAACCAAATTCACCGATGCTTCAATACCAAAACTAAAACCAAACCGTACTTCATTTTCACATATCATATTTTAAAGTTCACCCACACAATGGGTGGGCACTTTTGCCAGTATATATATATATATATATAGATAGAGGATTGCTAAAATATTATGTATAGTACGGATGCCTTTCGTGCTACGGATTCGTTTTTGCATTGCATGCTTCATACAACCGATCCAAATCGTTTATTATCTTTTACATATTGAAATCTTATTAGAAATCAAATTTTACATTTTTTTAAATTTTTTTACTATTTTTCTCAGATTTTTGAAAATCACTGTTATTGAAGGATCCAAAATTTATTAGATTAAGTATTTTAAAAAATTGAAAAAAAAGTAAAAAAAAAAAATATAAAATTTGGTTTCTAATAAGATTTCAATATGAAGAAGATAATGAACGGTTTAGATCGGTTGTTTGAAGCATGAAATTCAAGAACGAATCCGTAGCACGAAAGACATCCGTACTATGCATAGTATTTTAGTAATTCTCTCTCTCTATATAGAGTTTTGCTTGGTGAGTTGAAACTCAATAAAGAGTCCGTGAGTCGCGTTCAAAATTTTAAAATTTAGTTCAAAGTGACCGATCCAAACCGTCTAATACGATCTCCCTATTGAAATCTCTATGCTGACCAAATTTTATATTTTTTTTGAAATTTTTATGTATTTATTTCGGATTTTTAAAAACTGATGTTTTTGAACGGTCCAGAACTAATTAGATTAATGATTTTCTAAAATTTAAAAAAAATACTTAAAAATTATGAAAAAATATAAAATTTGGTCTGCATGGAGATTTCAATAGGGAGATCGTATTAGACGGTTTGGATTAGTTATTTTGAACTAAATTTTGAAATTTTGAGCACGACTCACGGAACCTTTGGTGAGTTGCAACTCACCATAGCAAAACTCATATAGATCAAAACTGCTATATCTAATTCAAAATGACTGATGCAAATCGTCTAATACAATCTCTCTATTAAAATCTCCATGCATACCAAAATTTATATATTTTTTACATTTATAAGTTTTTTTTTCTGATATTTAAAAATTGTTGCAAATATCACGGCTCGGTATTTTTTTGGCTAATATTCGTCGTCTGATTCCGTATGTTGTCATGTTCTTGAGTTTCAACATCGTAACTAGTTTCTCGATCTCGGAACAAAATGTTGCATTCGATTTTTAGTATCGATGTAATCCTTCATGCACACAAGTCTTAATATAATTTGCAATTTTTTTATTAGTTTGAAATCAACAAAAAGAATTTAATTTTAATCGTTCAAAATTATCTTGTATTCTAGTGAAATCTTGATTTGCAAAATAGAATAGACTCGACCGAATTTCTTTCCTGAGGTTCGACCCTAATTTAGTAATTTTATTACTTAACAACGTGTCGTGCGCTTGAGATAAAATTAAACACAATTTCTATTGCCTTGAATTCCATTCATACAGTACAAAACCACTCGGTATAAAAATAAGGTTTAGTCATCTCATTCGTGGAATTAATTAAGAAATCACTTGCACATAATGACATTAATTAATTAAATACTTGCACATAATAGCATTAATTAATTAAATAATTGGATGAGTTGGTCTGTAAAACGGACAGCTGGAAGCCTGGAACGGTGACTGGGTGAAAGAAACTTGGAGAGGAAGTTAGAAATGCCTGCAAAATAGAAGACCTCGGTAATGGTAAAAACGGCAGAGCTTCGGTTACCAATGTATGAATGACGAATAACAGATAGATCCATCTTCTTGACTCAAGTCACTCAACACATCATGAATTCATGATTCATCAGTAACTACCCATCAACCAACCTACCATACCATTACCAACCGCCGTAAGAGTGAATTGAATTAATAATTGATGATGATTAAGTAATTAATCAAGTAAGTCCTCGTCCCTAATTGCTGAATTTGCCTTGTCAGTCTCTTCTCCCCTCGAGTCCCAAGTCTCTAATTAATATTAATAATTAATAAATCAATTTACTTTGACGATGCAGGCAGTCAACTCTTTCTGTAGAGGTATACCCGTACCAGGATCAAGTACCGGACGGACGGGCCTCTCGTTGCCAATTCCCTTTCTTCTTTCCCTCTCGTCTCTCCTTATGACCTTATCCATCCATCCTGCTCCATCCATGGCATCCTTTCCTTTCCCTTCCTAGCTCAAACACCACCAATCTCATCTAATCTTGTCGCTTCTCCTCTCCTCCGCCATGGCGTCGCCTACACCGCCCCACTACCCGCTCAGCGCCTCCAAGCCCCATCACCATCCCCACCAGACCCCCACTCCTCACACTCACACCCACACCCACACCCACACCCACAACCACCCTCTCCCCAAAAAACCACCGCCTCTATCTAACCCAAAACCCATCACTTCCTCCTCCTCCTCTTCCTCCGCAACCTCCCTCCTCCCTCCTCACCTCGTCCAACACCCTCCCTTTTTGCACCCCCATCATGCCCGTTTGAACCCTGAATTCCGCCGCACCCGCTCCACCCGCCTCGTCTCCAAGAGAAACCTCACCTCACCCCGCCCCAACAACGCCCCCCGCTCCACCGGCTCCAATGCCGCCAATCTCTGCCTCACCCGACTTCTCAATCTCGGCCCCAATGACACCTCTAACTTTAATTCCACCCTCACTTCCTTCCGTGCTTCTCTCACTGTTCCTGATGATTACTGCTTCATTTTACATCAACTCAGCGACCATGACACCTACCCTCAAAAGGTCCTCACTTTTTTCAATTCCGCATTGCCTCTTGTCGGTACCGGCAAAATCGAAAAGGGCAAACTTTTGACTGCTGCCATTGGCTCTTTGGGTAAATTGGGTCGGCCTGAACTTGCAAAGGAAGTCTTTGAATTGGGTGTTTCTAAAGGCTACGGCAAGACTGTTTTTGCGCACACCGCCTTAATTTCTGCTTTTGCCAGGAACGGGCTTGCGGGCGAAGCAATGGAGGTTCTTGCTTCAATGAAATCTCGTGGCTTGAAGCCGACCACTGTTACATACAATGCACTCATTGATGCTTGTGGAAAGGGAGGGGCTAACTTGCAGTTTACATTAAGGGTATTTCGGGAAATGTTACATGATGGGTTATGCCCTGATAGGAAAACCTTTAATTCACTGCTCGCAGCTTGCAGCCGAGCTGGCAATCTCGAGCAAGCTCGCCAAGTATTCGATGAAATGATTCACCTCGGCATTGGCCGTGATATATACACCTATAACACATTCATAGATGCAATATGCAAGTGCGGAAATATGGATTTAGCAAGCCAAGTCGTGTTGGACATGCATGCAAATGGCATAAACCCAAACGTAGTCACCTATAGCACTTTAATGGATGGATTCTCAAAATTGGAGAGGTACGATGAGGCCTTGAAGCTGTATGACAAAATGAAATCTTTGTGTATACAACTCGACAGGGTGTGTTACAACACATTGCTTTCGATTTTTGCAAAGATTAGTAATTACGAGGAGATAGACAGGATATGCGAGGAGATGCAGGCAAGTAGAGTTGAGAAAGATGTAGTTACATACAACTCGTTGATCAATGGGTACGGGAAGCAAGGCCAATTTGAAAAAGTAGATTCTCTTATTAAAGAGATGAGAGAGAAAGGCATATCGCCTAGTGTGCTCACATACTCCACACTGATAGATATATATTGTAAGGCTGGTTTGTATGAATATGCAGCCAGTGCTTTCTTGGAGTTCAGAGAATCAGGCCTGAAACCCGACGTAGTGTTGTACAGTTCTTTCATAGATATATTAGCCAAAAATGGTTTTATTGAATGGGGTGTGTGGTTGTTAGATGAGATGAAACGGGCTGGTATTGAGCCTAATGTGGTCACATACAACACTGTCATTGATGCGTTTGGTAAGACTAGAGTAGAGGAAGAGGAGGGGGTTGAACTGCAGAATGAAGTGGGGATGGGTATGCCTGCAGGGGGGCAAATTGTTGGCCACATAGGGAGAGGAATAGCAGAACGACCGATTAGGGGACGGGGAGGTGAGCTGTTCTGCATTTTAGAAGTGTTTCAGAGAATGGTACGACAAGGAATTAGGCCTAATGTGGTTACCTTCTCTGCCATACTAAATGCTTGCAGGTATGATATTACTGTAGCAGAATTGTCTTCTTTTTTTCTTTTTCCCTTCTACTGTTCAGTGTCGAATTGTACAGGCATAATCGAGCAAACAAGTAATTGGTTATAGAAATATTGTTGCACATGTTAAAGGTAATTGGGGCTGAAGGTTTAATTGTGGATTAATTGGGTTATAGGTGCAGGGAGAATGAGTTTAAAATTTGAGCACGACTGAGTAAGAACATCCGAGTTGACTTTCAGCTGTGCATTTTAGAGTTTACTGAAGTCGAGGCTATAATGAGACAAAATTATGAAATGTAGCTCTGTTAATGAATCCAATAGCACACTTTATCCTACACCATTACTGTATGTAATGCCCAAAATTGTAGTACTTGGTTTGAACTTTGAATTTCTAATCTTTGAGCTGCTAGATCCTCCATCTGCGTGCGGTGTTGATTTGTGCCTAAACTAATATTTCCTGTGTTCTTTCAGTCGATGTAATTCTTTTGAAGATGCATCCTTACTGCTGGAGCAGCTCAGGTTGTTTGACAACCTCGTGTATGGAGTGGCGCACGGGCTTCTCATGGGCTACACTGATGCATGGGACCAAGCCCATTCCCTCTTCGACCAACTAATGCAAATGGACGCTTCCACCTCGTCTGCCTTCTATAATGCCTTGACTGACATGTTGTGGCATTTTGGTCAGGTATATTTTATAAATCAATCATATTTCTAGTTCTTGTGTTCTCAGTTTTTTTGGTCAGCTCTACTCGTGACTGAAGTGTGATAATCAATCATTAGGGTATGAGAAGATCAGTTGTTTGGCCAAACTTGTATCCCCTTATATAAATTTATTGTATTGGTTTGCTTGTCACTTAATGAGCCATGTGACCCATGTCTCAATCAGGCAACTGCGAGCTTTAACTGCACTTTATTTATTCTTTTATTTATTTTTAACTTTGTGTGTTTTTGTATTGCTGTCCGAACATTGCAGAGGTTGGGAGCGCAACGGGTGGTGCTGGAGGGGGTGAACCGGCGAGTGTGGGAGAATGCATGGAGCGAGTTCACACTGGATCTCCATCTCATGTCCTCGGGTGCTGCCCTTGCCATCCTTCATGCCTGGCTTCTTAACATTCGCTCCATCATCTTCTGCGGTCAGCCCCTTCCAGAGTTTCTCAGGTATACCAGCATATAAAAACCCATCACCAAGCATTTTCTTTTTCCAGGCCTGACTTGCTCTCTTATTTTGGTTTAGCTTCATTAATGTAACGCAACCGCACCAAGTGAAGACAAATAAAACAAAAGAAAATGAAAAATGAATATAAAATTAGTAAAAAAAAATGTTTACATTTGTCAGTATATTGACGGGATGGGGGAAGCATAGCAAGGTGGCGGGAGCGAGCACCTTGCGACGTGCTGTGGAGGCTGTCCTCGGCCGCATTGGTGCCCCTTTTCGTCCTGAGCGCTTCAACATCGGCCGCTTTGTGTCCCCTGGGCCCGCCCTTTCTGCCTGGCTCCTAGGTCCTCGCACGGCCTACTCTCTTCTCCTCGCTGACGAGCGGGCTGCGCTGTCGAGCCCGTCACACCTCATCCCGAGGTTAAATGCCTTGCAGTTGCAGCCAATGTAGGTGTGCATCTAGTTCCTTTCTCCTTTTGTAATTGTAGGTGCATAATATGCGGCAATGTGTCGACGGACTTTTGAAGTGGTAGATTACTGGTGTAGTTGTACTTATTTTCCTGGTGACCTAATTGGGAAACTGGTGGCCGGAGCAGAGGCAGAGGCAGAGTGGTCCTTGTACCAATTTGGAGCAGTCGGTGGTGTTGCAGTAGGGAAAGATATGCTGGCAGTTGGGTCAGTATTTTAAGGGCCCTTTGAATTTGTTGCTTCATTTAGTTCAAGGGTCACTTTGTTGTTCTTGTTTGTTAGGCTTAGAGTGAAGTGGCTCCTTAGTGTAAGCGTGGTTTAGTTATTAATGTTTTATTTTCACCGTTGTTGTTGTAGATTAGGAATTAGGAGGGCGAATCAATATGTAATTGTAATGTAAATGCCCTTTTAGTGTGCAGTTAGTTTCGTTTTTGTTGTGAGCTCTTTTCCTTTGAGAAACAAGTGTAATTGTATTGCCTTGTATTTAGATAGCCATGATTATGAGGGTAAATGAAGTTGGTAAAAAAAAAAGGAGTCTGCTTGATTATAAAAAAGTCTGAAACAGGTCATGAGCGCTGCGCACCTGATCGAACCAGTAAAGCAAACATCTCCGCTGAAAATACTTAAAAGATAAGGGTTGTATAGAGAAATCCGCTAAGCAACCTCATTGTGGTATTTTTGCTACGTGACTATTAACCAAACAAGTCTAATATCGTAAAATGTAAATCTTTTGTTTTTTTGGTTTAAATGCATATTTTCTTTGATCCATGGTACACAAGCCTAGCTGATAATTTTCATTTAAATCGAAAATTGAAACTTAAGTATGCATTTTTATCCATGTTACTTTTATTATTATTTATGATGCAATCAGCGAGAATTTGACAATTAGATCATTACATCTGGAGTCTAAAGAAGAAATGGAGGAAAATAAGAAGCATCCATATGATATGATATCATGGATAAATATGTAATTTTGGGGAATGAGATGAGACCATGTGAGCATGTGACCATGTGTTGTCTTGTTTTGTCCGTGTAAATGTGCAATTATTAATTAGGGGTAGGAACGTAAACGGAAGAAATTAGGACGGAGAAAATGTCAACAGTTGAGAGTTGACCCGTCTTCGTCTAACCCAGTTGCAGACTTGCAGCAGCAACCAAACCATAGCTTGAAAGTTGAAACTTACATTTGCATGATTGCATTCCTATGGCTCCGTTTGGATACCGTGTGGGAAGAAGGAAAATAATTTATTATAAACAATCCAAACTCTTCACAAAATTACATATTTCCTAATATTTCTTTCTTTTTTCTCACACCTCATCCAAACGGAACCTGTAGGCGGAAAAGAATCTAAAACAGAATATACCACATCTTTAAGTTAGCAGCAAATAATAATAGTAATAGTAATATATTAAGGTAAGGTAAATATTGAAAGTAAACAGATGACTACTTGGCACATTATGAGCAATTGCTTAGATGAGATCCTTTCCTAAGGTGGAATTTGACAGGGACAGGGATAGGCGGATAGGGATAGAGAGAGATAGACGGATGGGATGGATGCTCATGAATCGTGATGATCAAAGCGTAGATATATAATAGTTGCAATAATAATAATACTTCTTGTAGACTTATTTCTAGAAGAAGAATAGAGAGAGCGACGGCCTCTCTCGGTCTCTCTCAGTCCCTTGCCAGTTTGCCTGTGCGTTCAGACTTGAGACACTCCACTCTCCAGTCTCCAGTCTCCAGTCTCCAGTCTCCAGTCTCCAGTTGGTTTGGCACTTTGGCTTGGCTTTTATGTTTGTTTTATCTCCTCTCCTCTTTCATTATTAATTTATTAAACAAAATAGAGAGAAACAAAAACAATATTTATTTGCTAAACAAAAAAAAAAGTCTTAACTCTTGAGTCTGAGTCTGGGTAGAGTGGAGCCAATCGTGTGGTGTCTTGTAGTCGTCTCGTCTCTCACAAGTCACAGCTCACAATGCAACCATGAAGCATCGCCTCGCCATGGACATGGTCCATTCCAGTTCCAGTATCTCTCCATTCCAAACCCTTTAATTTTTCTCCCATTTCTCTTAAAACTATTGAGATCTACTCTAAGCTCTTCTGTTTTTGTTAACAGAGTGATCCAATCTTCTTCTTCTGCTTCTTCTAAATAAAATCAAATCTCACACACAGAAAGAGAGAGAGAGAGAGATTGATGGAGGGTGGAGGAGGCGAAGAGGTGCTGCTTAAGAAGATTGAAGAGCTGGAAGCCGGGCAGGCAATCCTCAAGCAACAGATACACATCATGTCCCACTCCCACTGCTCTGCTGAAGGCCGTGCCCGCTCTCACTCCCTCTCTCCCCGTAGGCCTCGGCCTCGGCCTCCCAGAGGAGGAACTGGAGCTGGCAAGGCTGCCTTGTCAGAGAGCCATTGCCTGCGGGTTCTGCAGTCCATGGGTCAGTCTGTGCACATCCTCGACCTCCAAGCCACAATCATTTTCTGGAACCATTCTGCTCACCTTCTTTATGGCTATTCTCCCTCTGAAGCTCTCGGCAATCATGCCATCCACCTCCTCTTCGACTCTCCAAATCATCAATTTGCCACTCAAATTTTTCACCGAGTTACCACCGCTGGTCACAGCTGGGCTGGCAAGTTACCTGTCAAAAACAAATCAGGTCACAAGTTTGTGGCTTTTTCTACAATTACCCCCTTCTACGATGATGACGGTTCCCTCCTTGGAATGGTTTGTGTTTCTACCGATCCCAGGCTCTTTCAATTTGAAGACGTGACGGTGCCCGTGCCAGCAGGAGCAGCAGCAGGAGCAGCAGCAGGAGCAGGAGGGGAAAGTTGTTCTAATAGCGCAATTGGAATTGGGCGTTGGTCAGAGACAGAGGCAGAGGCAGCTTCAACCCCTCTTCAGGCTGCTATTGCCTCCAAACTAACTACTCTGGTTAGTCTACATATCAATGGCACACTATCACACTAGTATAGTGGCCTATTATTTATTTGCCACACACACACACACACACACCATCAACACCAACTTTCTCTCTATGCAAATATTGTCTGAAAAAAAAGTTTAATTACTTCCTGCCACAATGAACTAATAAACTTGAATTCAATTCAATCCAAAACCACCCTCATGTACTCTAAACTAACAAGTCAGAGCCAGCAAATATGATTTTAATACAAATTCATTTTATTCTGAAAGTTATACATATCCGTAAGTATTCTATCAGCATTATTGTTTTCCATTTCCTTTCATTTTTTTTATCTTTTGAAAAGAGGGACCTCAATCCGCTTTCTTCAAGAGCGTGCAATGCTATTCATCTCTCATAACAAATCATCAATACAGGCGACAAAGGTGACAAAAAAGGTTCGATCCCGCATGAACGGCACGGACCGTGATTCATCTTCTGTCGGCGATTGCTATTGTACAGATCCTCAAATGGCTTCTCCTGATGCAAAAGATAACCATTCTCCATCCAGCAACGTTAATAATTCTAGTACCATTAATTCTAATCGTAACAAGGATCATAGTAAATATACTGAAGAGGTTGATGGAAAAATGGGTTTTCATAAGATTATTAGCTCAAAAGCCGAGGCTTTGTTTGCAAAGAAAGGACTAAATTGGCCTTGGAAAGGGAACGAGACTGTCATCGGCACCGTACATGATGCTAAAAACAAGTTTGTCTGGCCTTGGTTACAAAATGAGCAAGATAACAACCAGGTTCAATCAGCGGGTCCAGTCTCCAGCTCGGATCCTAGCCCAAACAGAGGTGGTAATAGTACGGCGAAAGCACAAAACCAACAAACACATACTCACACAGGGTCGTGGTCATCATTTAATGCTAATAGCATGAGTAGTATCAGCAGTAGTGGGAGCACAAGTGGAAGTGCTGCAAATAAGGTTGATTTGGAGACTGATTGTTTGGATTATGAGATTTTGTGGGAGGATATGATTATAGGCGAACACATCGGGCAAGGTAATTGCCCCCCCCCCCCCCCTAAGTTTATAATTTTTCTATTAAACTCAGCCACTGGTTATGCAACCAAACCCTAACTTAAGCCTATTAAATCTCAACTGTGCAATTAACTATCAATTTTTGTACAATCTTCCTTCGCAATTTGCAAACATCCTTCACTGAACTCTTTATTACTGTGCAGGTTCTTGTGGTACTGTCTATCACGCTCTATGGTATGGCTCGGTATGTGCTTCAGCTGGGAGAATGTACTTCTTATCCATATATTTTATTTGAGTGGAAATATGATGATGAAAACTTTATTCTGGGCAGGATGTGGCAGTAAAGGTGTTTTCAAGGCAGGAATATTCAGATGATGTCATCCTCGCTTTTAGACAAGAGGTATGATACAGTTTCGAAAATTTGGTCTGTGAACCCTGTAAACTGAACCCCCATTTCAATCCAATTAGGCCTCAGTTCAACTCAATCTAGTAAAATTAACATTCATTTTTGCTTTACTCCTAGTAGCTCTCAGTTTCCCTTGTTAAACCACAACTGGTCTAATTTGCAGGTAATTTTGCATTAATAATTTACTAATTCTTTGAAATTTGGCATTTGAAAAATGAGAAAGGTATCCTTGATGAAAAGGTTACGGCATCCAAATATACTTCTCTTCATGGGCGCTGTTACTTCTACGCAACGCCTTTGTATTGTCACTGAGTACCTCCCTAGGTGCATTAACTTTTCCCCCTCTTTATTTCAGATTACATTTAGTTGTTTTAACTTTGTATGGATGGTCAGTGAAGCAATCACATGAATATAAAATTTTTGTAACTTTTGATAAGAGTAATAATATATGAGACTGCAGATTTAGTGCTGAACAGTGTTTTTTCCACACATAAGTGTGCACAAAAGTCAACTCCAAAGTAAAAGGAAATAGAATTTCAGGGGAAAAGTAAAAGTTAAAAAGAAAATATTGGAGCATTTTCCTTTCCCCTTTTACCTTGTCTTTCTGAGTATATACATTCACTTGTGAATTACAGAGGGAGCCTATTTAATTTGCTCCAAAAGAACAGTGCTCGGTTGGATTGGAGAAGACGCATACACATGGCTTTAGATATTGTCAGCATCATTTTCCTTTATTTTCCCCCTGATTTCTTGAATTATTATATTGAAAATCGTAGGCCGTTTCAAAGGGAATAACTAAAACTTATGTACAGACTGCATCTTTTTCAGGCACGGGGCATGAATTATTTGCATCATTACAACCCCCCCATCATTCACCGTGATTTGAAGTCGTCTAATCTTTTAGTTGACAAGAATTGGACTGTCAAGGTGCTTCATTTTGTCCCTTTTTTTAAGTCAAATTAAGCATGAGCTCTGGATTGTATTTACAGTAATTATTTGATATCTTCATGTTTGCAACTAATGACTGACTGTTTTCAGTTTTTCCCATTAAAACAATTTCGGCATCTTTCAAGTGAATAGAAAATTACTTAGCTTCTGCTAGACATTTTTATCTTCATACAATTTCATAGAATTACTAAAATTGTGTGTGTGTGTGTTTTCCTTCTTTCAGGTTGCAGATTTTGGGCTGTCGCGGTTAAAGCGAGATACCTTTCTGACAACCAAAACAGGGAAAGGAACTGTGAGTATTATCAAGATTCCATTGAACTTATCTGTTGTATCACATAACTTTATTCAGTTTATCTTTTCATATGTAATTTCTTGTAATTCTTTGGAAAATATCTAGCCTCAATGGATGGCTCCAGAAGTACTTCGCAATGAACCTTCGGATGAAAAGTAGGTCCAATGTCTCTGTCTATTTATATAGTTAAAGAGACGGAAGAAGTTTTAACACATTGAGTTGTGCTTGTTGAGCTAATATGGTTTTGTTTTATTTGGGAAACTGAAGGTCTGATGTGTATAGTTACGGGGTTATACTGTGGGAGCTTGTAACCCAGAAAATACCTTGGGAAAATCTCAATTCTATACAGGTAATTTTCTTCTGTATTCTAGACCTTATATAATTTTTTTTTTTTTGTAAACATATTATTTATACTGTTTTTTTAGCGTGCCCATGTTTTTTTTTTCTTTTTTCTAACATCTCACCAAGCCAACACCTTTTTACTTTCGGCCAAGTAATATAAAAATCAATACTCATCGTACCAATTCAACACCTTTGCTTTGGCCTATATTTCACCAGTTGTCCAATTTTCCTCATTGACCATTTGTCCCCAAATAAGGATAATCCGTTTTATCGTGAAGAAAGAGGTATCCTTTGTCCTGCATTAGAACCAATTTAGCAAATTCAAGGGCAATGCATCCAGTAATTGTTGGCTATTCACCTCACAAGAAGTTCAGAAAACAAACTAGCTTTCTGAAGCATCCATATTGATGGTTGGAATGTGTATGTGTGTTCGTGAAATATAGGTGATAGGAGCAGTCGGGTTTATGAACCACAGGCTGGAGCTCCCAAATGATGTGGACCCACAATGGGCCTCGATCATACAAAGTTGTTGGGAAAGGTTGGAAAATTATATATTTCCTACTTTTCTTTTCTTGACATATAAACGATCCTGTTAATTAAAAATCGAAACAAATTAACAGAAAGGTTTCAGATAGCGAAAATGACAGTCTCTGGTGTAATAACATTATGAGGTGCTGTTAGTCGGTCACTTGTATGTAATTTGTTTTTATGTTTGTTGTTGAGTTTTAGTTCTTCATTTTGTTTTCTTTTTTTCTCTTTTTTGTCTAGTGAGCCGCAGAGTAGACCATCTTTCCAAGAGCTGGTGGAGAAGCTCAGAGATCTTTTGCGACAGTACACCATGCAGCACCAGCTGCACCGATCCACATCAGGTGATGCCACGGAGAAAGCTGCAAAGGCCAGCATCCACGATTGATTGGTTTTACCTCCCAAATTTGAATCTGGCACCAACAGCTGCCAATAGGGCTTCGGACATAGATCTGAAAGTAACCTTACAATTATAATGGATGGTTTTAACCCCCCAATGTTAGCGGTCTATTTAGCTTGAATATAGCATGGGAAGCCTGCTGTGATTGTGTGAACAATTAGTGTAAAAAAAACTTGAACAAGTTGAAAGCATAGAAGAGAAAAGTGAGGTGGGAGAATTGAGTCGCACAATCTTATATCCTGGACGCTTATTGTGTAAAATGTGACAAAAAAATGTAGAAATCTGTTAGGACTGACATGTTTTTGTTTTGAGCGCTTCCTTTTTGTAGTTAAACTGTTTAGTTACTGCCCTGGAACTGTTCATTATTCCATCCATCCTTTCAGGTGGCATCATTTCATGTTTTTCCTTCCAAAAAGATGGTATACGCTTAAAAGTATTGTATATTATAAGAGAATTTTAATGGATTGCTTGTGAAATGTCAAATGCAGTGAAGATTACTGGTTTTAAAGTAATAAATTGTTGTTGGTTTCTTTTGCATATCTGAGTCAATTTGATGGGACGTTTGTTAAAGAATGTCGAGAATACTTAGCCAGATTCAATAAATGTGCGTCCTCCAAACATATTTGTACATTAGATCTTGGTATTATGAAATGTCTAGTTTATTGTGTTGATGTACACTTATCTATTGTGTCGATGTATTTTTCAGCTTTTGACTAAATCAAATGGTCTTTTAGTGTTCGGAAAACCATTCAAGTATCCATGGTTCAAAGGGTTCACAGGTGACTTGTGAGTTGTGACTGAATTATGTGTGGGTCAAAATCTGCTCCAAATAGTTCCTATATATGCACACTGCACGCATGTGGTCACAGTTTCTGCTCACGTGTAGTGACAAATATTGTTAATTAATAATGATACAACTCATGAATTCTTTAGGCTTAATAAGATTTTTCGCTATTTTGTTGCAAATGGGAGTGCCAGCTAGACATGTCAAGGCTTTCTCTTCCCTCTACACAAAAACGTCGAAGGGAGACGAATAATTGTAGAGAGTAATGTAATGGACAAGTCTAGTAGTATAGCGAATGGAGAGGAATAGGTTCAGAAGTCAAGTTGTGTAGTTAGTTCAGCTCAGTTAGTTAGAGAGGTTAGAGTGTGTACATTACAATGAGTGAAAGAATTCAATTCAAGAATCTATATCTTTAGATTTATATCAATAATACTGAAAAATAGAAGGAGGTTGCTGCAAAAATGGAATTAATTCTGATAATGGCCAGTTCAGACTTTTTTTTTAAGCATGGGCACAAAAAATATTATTAAATTTAATATAAAATTAAAAATAATATTTAATAAAATATTAATTTTTAAATATATTTTTAAAATAATTTATATTATTTTTATAACAAATAATATTCATAAATAATTTTATTGTCATCAAATTAACTATTTGATTATAGGGTTATATTCAATTTTTCCTACACTGACTAGAGTTTTGCTATGGTGAGTTGCAACTCACCAAAGCGTCCGTGAGTCGCGCTTAAAATTTCAAAATTTAGTTCAAAATGACCGATCCAAACCGTCTAATACGATCTTCCTATTGAAATCTCCATACAGACCAAATTTTATATTTTTTTTGAAATTTTTAAGTATTTTTTTGAACTTTTAGAAAATAATTAATCTAATTAGTTTTCAAAACAACAGTTTTTTAAAATCTGAAATAAATACTTAAAAATATATATATATATATAATTTGGTCTGCATGGAGATTTCATTAGGGAGATCATATTAGA
The DNA here is from genome assembly GCA_028095005.1 of Rhynchospora pubera. Taxonomy (NCBI): domain Eukaryota; kingdom Viridiplantae; phylum Streptophyta; class Magnoliopsida; order Poales; family Cyperaceae; genus Rhynchospora; species Rhynchospora pubera. The sequence continues at coordinate 105,753,642 of CM051459.1, forward strand.
CGGTTTGGATCGATTATTTTGAATTAAATTTTGAAATTTTGAGCGCAACTCACGGACGCTTTGGTGAGTTGCAACTCACCATAGCAAAACTCCTACACTGACTATATCTATATTGTTTTTGCATTAATCTTTTGTTATATTAAGAAAATTATGGGGAAAAAATATTTTGCGGGCCCATAAATCATCTATTTCTGTTATTTAACTTTTCTTTTATTTTTTCTTGTGTCCTTCATTGATCGGATCAACCAAATGTCAAAAAAAAAAAAAAAAACAGATTGGATTGCTAAAAGTCTAATTTCAAAGCTCAAACCTAGGCACGATCAAATATCAAACCTAGGCATCTATTGAAATACCTATATATGGACCTATATTTTTTAAAAACAAGTTTGGGCAAGTGCCCAGACTTACCACTTACTGGCCTCGACACTGTTGTCTTGTATAGCTTAACTTGGCTGCTTGCCTGCTTGCAAGTTGCAAGTATGCCGAATCAGAAATGGCAAATGAGAATCATTGATGAGCCCAGACGATGGTAAATTGGTAACTGTAATATATATGCTCGCCATTATTTTAGATCGAATCTTGATACTTGATACTACGTCCAGACGATTTTCACGTGTTTCCATACATTAATTAGTCCGCAATTTTGGAGAATCAAAATTTCTGACGCTAAAGATTTCTTGCACTGTAAAAAATTACAATTATTCTTTAAAATTAAATCCATTTAATATTAAGCTCATAATCTTTGAGATATATTTATTATTTTTTAATTTCCTTGTACCCGATCTATTTGGGTGATGTTGATGCAGTGTTCTCACTTTCTCAAATCAAACACGAGTCCAAGATATTAACCAATAAAAATAAATCTGTCCATCTCCGCTCGGGAATCTTTCTTCAAAAAATAAAATTTGATCTGCATTTCCGATACTTCTCTTGTATTATATATAAATTCTTTTTTTCTTATCTGATCGATCTAATGCAAAGTGGAAAGACTGAATAACATGGAAGTGGGAGTTATCAAAACTATATATATATATATATTTTAAATCCAAACCGACAGTTTTCCTCTTTCTTCAAATTCGTATGTTGTAACTTGTAAGAATACAAAAATACACTCTTTTGCAGTCTTTTGTAACTTTATTTTACCTGTATTATTTTAAAACTATATTTTACTATTATATTATTATTTATTTTATAATGTTCGCTATTTTATTTTATTTTTGTCAAACGCCCTTAGCAAATATATATAGAGAAAGCCTTCAATCAAAGCGCTTTGACCGGAGTCTCAGTTAAACCCCGTCGGTTCTCAATTTTGAAAGTTCAAACGACCGATCCGAACCGTCAAATATGATATCCATATTGAAATCTCCTTGCCGACCAAAATTTTCATTTTTTGAATTTTTTAAGTATTTTTTTCGGATTTTCAAAAACAGCAATTTTTGTAGGGTTCAGAACAAATTAGATTAACGATTTTTGAAAATCCGAAAAAAATACTTAAAAAATTCAAAAAAATGAAAATTTTGGTCGGCAAGGAGATTTCAATATGGAGATCATATTTGACGGTTCGGATCGGTCGTTTAAACTTTCAAAATTGAGAACCGACAGGGTTTAACTGAGACTCCGGTCAAAGAGCTTTGATTGAATCCATTCTCAATATATATATATATATATAGGATTGCAAAAATGCTATGCATAGCACGGATGGCTTTCGTGCTACGGATTCATTCTTGCATTTCATGCTTCAAACAACCGATCCAAACCGTTCATTATCTTCTACATATTGAAATCTTATTAAAAACCAAATTTTACATTTTTTTTTGAATTTTTTACTATTTTTCTCAGATTTTTTAAAATCACTATTACTGAAGGGTCCAGAATTTATTAGATTAAGTATTTTAAAAAATCTGAAAAAAATAAAAAAATAATAAAAAAAATATATAAATTTTGGTTTTTAATGAGATTTCAATATGAAGAAGATAATGAACAGTTTGGATCGGTTGTTAGAAGCATGAAATGCAAGACACAAATCCGTAGCACGAAAGCCATCCGTGCTATGCATAGTATTTTAGCATTCCTCTATATATATATATATATATATATATATATATATATATATAGAGTTTTGCTATGGTGAGTCGCGACTCACAAGAGGGTCCGTGAGTCGGACTCAAAACTCCTAAATCTAGTTCAAAATGACCGATCCAAACCGTTCAATACGATCTCCCTATCGAAACCTCCATACTGACCAAATTTTATATTTTTTCGAAATTTTTAAGTATTTTTTTCGGATTTTAAAAAACTGCTATTTTTATATATATATATATATATATATATAGAATTTTGCTATGGTGAGTTGCAACTCACAGGGGCTTTGGTGAGTCGCAATCCAGGCCATTCAATCCGCTTTAAGATTCGTGCAGGTGATGAGTCGCGCGATGTCGCTGGAGCGACTAAAAATCTCCGTTCCGTCTGCGAAATTCTCCGTTTCCTCTCTCTCTCTTTATTTCGCCTACCTGCTCCCTTCTTCTCTGAATCGAAAAAAGCATCTGCGTCCTCTTGAAAATTTTCGCCGCCTCTGTAAAACCCTAGATCGAAGCATAGTTGATCGGAGCTCCTCCTCTTCGAACTCCTTCTCTTTACTTCGTCTCGCTCTCTCTCTCACGCTCTCTTCGAAACAACAACAGATTGGAGAGCAACAAAAACCCTAGACTGGAGAGCAGCATCGACTGGATCAGAGAGCACAAGTTCTATCTCTTTCTCTACCTCTTCTTATCTTTCTCTCTCTATTGGTATTTTCCCTCAAGTTGAGTCAGATTGTTCTCCTTTCTGTACTGGTATTCTTCCTTCTTTCTCTTGATTTTGCTTTTGAGTAGGCTAAAATTGAGTGCAAGTAGCTCACCCGTTTTGAAATCGGGTGAAAAATTAAGTAGCTGACCCGATTTTGCTGAAAAATTAAGTAGAGCAAATTTTAAAATCTGGTAGGCTAAAAATTAAGTAGAGCAACTTTTAAGTGGGGGATATAGGGGCCTTTTGGGTGTAAAAGTGTTTGGATTCGTTTAGAAACTCAGTAATTGTTTCTGTCGATTCATTTGAAACTGACATTCATGGTTTTTTTTCTCAGACAAAAAACTGAACACTTGTAGAAAGCACTCATTTTTCACGATTGCATCTGCACTGAACTTCTTGAGATATTTGTGGATAGCATCCAAGTGTAGACCAATGTGACAGAAAATACATTTCTTTTAAAAATTCTGAGTTTCTAAACGAATCCAAAGACTTTTGCATGACTTGCTTTCGATCTTAACTAGCTTCTTTTGCGTAACTGTTAACTGTTAACAATTCCTTCATTTGCATAAATCTTTGTCAATTCTAACATAAAAAGTTTATTTAACATGAAATTTTGGAAATTCATCGGATTAATTGAAGGTTTCAAGTAACAATTGTAGCAATTGAATGGTATACTGTTAATATCATCCAACATTAATCATTTCAATTGGCAATGCATTCTGACCATATTATTGAGGTTTAAACGAAGAGAAATTTTTTTTTCTTTTACCGGTTTAGCATTTGTAGGTTTAATTGAGGCAAAGTGAAAGGATAATGAAACTTAAGGTTAAGATCTCAAAAGATGTGTTAGGTAAACCTAAAATTTGCTGAGACATGTTAACTAGTACTATAGAAGGCTTAATTGCATAACTGGTTAATATTTTGTATATTAATTAATGAAATAATCACATCTTGAACCAGTCAGGCAGTATCTTCATGTGCTTCAAGAAGAAAATGAGAAAAAGGCTCTCCAAAAAAAAAATCCAGATTTTATTTTCTTTTCTATTCATATTTACAAGAATGTTATAAAAAAAAGTGTATCTGATTATATTAATTTGCTGATACTGTCCTTGTCCTTGCTGAGGTAGTTTTTCACTATTTTTATTATAATGTAATAATTTTTCAAATTGAATGATTTAAGATTTGTTAATTTTTGTAGATATCAAGAGGTTGTAGATTCTTTGTTTGGTATGATGGACGCGTCGAAGACCGATCAAGGGCAGTAATTAATGGTCTTCATTTTCATGCAAGGTTTATTGTTTTGAAGTACCATGTTGTAATGGATGCATATAATATGCTTAGTTATATTTATTAGCTTACAATTTTGGTGTCATTTTCATGTAATGGGTTCATGTAAAAAGATTTAAGAAAAATATTTGGTTGCGTATGCTATAACAGTGGTACGCATTATGCTATAATTTTTTTTTTTTTTGAACTTCAAAGCCCGTAGGCAGCATTATGCTATAATTGGCATGCTCCAATGAGTGGTATACAATAGTGGTACACAGTGCTTCAGAAATTTGTTTAGAAACGCATGGTACATGGTGCATGCATTAGAAGGGCATAATGGATCAATTCTTACGTTCTGTTGAGAGAAAAAATAAAGAGCCAAAATCTACTTTGTCTAAACTAAACATTTGCTTACATGGTACAGATCCTAAAGCATGGTACAAATCCTAGCAATTCCATTTCAAATATACATGGTACATATCCTAAAACACGATACAGATCCTAGCAATTCCATTTCAAATATACGTTATGAATGGATGTTGTTAGCTGAAACCACAGAAAATACATGTCATAAAACATGTTTAGAAACACATGGTACAGATCCTAAAACAGTGTTTATATGGTACATGCTTCAGAAACATAAGCATAAGCTCATAAAACAATAATAATCTAACACAAACGCTAAGTTTAACAAGCAAGCAAGCAAAAAAATCTCTTGTACACAAAAAAATTAAATGGTACATAAGCATGGTATAAATCTATTAAAAGCATCACAATAACATGGTACAGGTCCATTAAAAGCTAAGTAAATAACGTAATACAGATCCATTAAAAGCTAAATAGCATGATTCTTCACTTATCTCAAAATTTGTCTCCAAGGACCTAATTAAACAATAAAAACAATCATAAATTAGTACATATGGCCCCTTAGTACTAAATGAAAAAGTGCAAGCATCAAATATAAATTAGTATACAAATTTGTTGATACAGGGAGTACAGTACCATAACCCTTGAAATTTAACATGAAATGAGCAGTTCAGTTCAATGAGATACCAACAGCAATCAAATAGAACTGATTCTCATTGAACTGAACTGCTCATTTCATCTTAAATTTCAAGGGTTATGGTACTGTACTCCCTGTATCAACAAATTTGTCAGATTAAAAAGATAGCAAAATCGCTGGTATAAAAGATATGAAACTAATCTCTACTAGGTTCAAAATCTGTTTTAAGAAAGAGAACAAGTTAGAAACTAGGTTCGCACTGAGGTTCGCAACCGTGAGGAGAGAGAGAGAGAGGGGGGGATAGATAGAGAAAGAGAGAGAGAACCTGTTGTTCGCGCTGAGATTCTGAGAGGAGGAGAGATGGCTCATGGCTCAACAATTGAAGGCGCTGAGGTTCTGAGAGTGCCGGGGAGAAAGGAGGCAAGGCGACTGCGGAGCTCTCTGAGGTGCTAATCCACTCTCGGTGTTTTGACGCGCGATGACTATAAGAGAGAAGAGGAAACGACGAGGAGGATAGAGGAGGCAACAGCTGCGAGGAGACTTTCTCCGATTCACTCTCTCAGTTTCTAGGGTTTGAGGAGGCGAAACTAGATTTGTTTCGATTTGAGAGAGAGACGAAGTGGAGAGATGGAAACGGAGAGAAAAAGTGACGGAACGGAAGAAAATTAATTCGTATCCGAGCCGATCCATCCACAGATCTACGCGAATTTTGAAACGGATTGAATGGCCTGGATTGCGACTCACCAGAGTCCATGTGAGTTGCAACTCACCATAGCAAAATTCTCTCTCTATATATATATATATATATATATATATATAGAGTTTAGCTACGATGAAAATGACCAATCCAAACCGTCCAATATGATCTCCCAATTGAAATCTCCGTGCAAATCAAATTTTTTATTTTTTCGAAAATTTTAAGTATTTTTTTCGGATTTTTAAAAACTGATGTTTTTGAATGGTTCAGAACCAATTAGATTAACGATTTTTTAAAATTTCAAAAAAAATACTCAAAAATTTCGAAAAAATAAAAAATTCGGTTTACATGGAGATTTCAATAGGGAGATCATATTGGACGGTTTGGATCGGTCATTTTCATCTAGATCTAGGAGTTTTGGTCACGACTCACCGGAGGGTCCGTGAGTCGCGACTCACCATAGCTAAACTCTATACACACACACACACACACACACACACACACATACACATACAGAGAGATTGGCTAAAGTATACTCTAGCATACAGATAGCCCGTATGCTGGAGTCGTTTCTCACAATCTAAAATGCATACAGTCGATCCGAAACTTTCAAATTGTTCTCCATATTGAAATCTCATTGGAAACTAAAATTTATATTTTTTTGAATTTTTTACTATATATTATGCTATTAAAAAAACATTGTAAAAGAGTTATAAAGAAATATTTCTGACCATTCAATTTTAAAATAGCATAATATATAGCAAAAAAAATTTTAAAAATGTAAAATTTGGTCTTGAAAGATATTTTTATATGGAGAACAACTTTAACGATTTGGATCGACCGTTTGAATTTTAGATTTTGAGAAACGACTCCAGCATACGGATTTAATCCGTATGTTGAAGTATACTTTAGCCAATCTCTCTCTATGGGTGCGTTTGGATAGGTGTGGGAAGAAGGGAAGAAGTGGGAAGAAGTATTGGGAAGTGTGTAACTTCGTGAAGAGTTTGGATTATTTATAATTTTTTGTCTTCTTCTTCCTTCTTCTTCTTCTTCTTTCTTCCAACGATCCAAACGCATCCTATATATATAATTTTCCTAGGTAGCTACTGCATAGTTTTCTTCTAAGGCTGTGCTCCAGAATTTCTATAATAATGGAAGGGGAGAGAATGGAAAGATAAGGAGAAGAAGAGTAAGTTAAGGAATGAAAGGAAGTAAATGATTTACATGCTCCAGATCATTACACGATGGTAGAGCAAGGAAAGAAATATATTCTGATTATTGACAATTTTATCCTTGATCGTCATAAATATGTATTAGAAGGAGCGCACCTTTGAAGGATATTTATGTAATTTAACTACTCTCACCTCCTGTCCACCCTGATTTGAGAGTAACAAAAATCGGCTCTTCGATGGAAGCAGCGCACCTTGGATCACTTTCCGTTCCTCTCGCTTTTCATGCTGGAGCGAGTAACCTCTATTTCTATCCCTTACCTTCCGTTCCTCTCCCTCTAAATTCGGATCCTGGAGCACAGCCTAAGCCGCAAAGGCTACAGAACTCTCCCCCCCCCCCCCCCCCCCCCCCCCCCTTCCGCTGGAAAAAAAGGGTAAAATTTTGGAACGCGAAGGGCCAAGCCGCAAAGGGTTTTCTTTCTCTCGGAATCCGACTCGGACGTTTTTTATGTTCTACCCAATTCTCTCGTTATTCCTAAAACCCAACACAACAACACAAGCAGCTGCAGCGAGGCCACCCAGCTTTCTAGGTTTTCCTCCTCTCTCTCTCTCTCTCTCTGACATTGTACAGTGTACACCATTTCCTTTCCTTGTTAATTTCTTTCTTTTCCTCATTCAACAATCCTTTTTTCTCTCTTTCATTCCATGCTAAATTGGGTTAAAGTAAAGAGCAACTAAATTGGTTAGTCCTGTCCAGTCCCGGCTTAAAAGAAAAAAAAAATCATAATCTACCAAATTGAATGAAAATTGTTGCTTAACCTAAGTTTCGCACTGTCACCACCTATTTTGCTTTGCTGACTCTAGACCAACCATTTAGTAGTTTGTATATGTACGCATAATTTGTTGGTATTTGGTACTGGTAAAAAAATATGGGGCCAAAATGCACTTTTCTGATGATCCCACTAGACCGTATTTCTGTTATCATTTATGAACTGCTACAGATTATGATATTAAGAATCAGCATTAGATCCAACAAGGATAAGAATGCAACTTTTGCTGATCTGTAATTATTATAAAAATCCTGATGCTGAATATGAGTTTCATGATCTCGTATTACTTCTAGAGATAAAAGTTGAATACGGCTCTGTTGCTCCCACTTCGCCAGTTATGATAGTTTCATCCGTCTTTTGCTAATATATCTCTGTTTTTTCAATACTTGTTGGCAGCATCAGAAACATGTTCCCAATCAGTATATACACTGGGGGTGCTGTTGAACATGGACCTATGGGTGTAACCTACAACAAGCCACCATTGGCTTCATACCCTGCACAAGAAGACATCACCTTTGACGAGCTGAAAAGGACAATATATCAATTAACGGGGATAAATGAGGACAAAAATAGCATAATTGTAAATGCTCGGTGGAAAGCGGGGCCAGGTTCATCCCACTGTTTTGTGTTACTGCCCATATCCGAGAACAGCATGTGGCGCATGCTGGCTGAAAGGACTATCTCAGGTGCCACAGGATGGAGCATTGTCGAGTTATTCGTGGAGGCAGTCCCTAACTCATGCTGCACACAGAATGATCCTGGGGAAAAGTCTCAATCCAACGTGGAGTGTGGAGAAAAAACACCTGAGCATCCAGTGCTTATTGGTTTTGGGACGGAAGAGGATCAGGAAGAGCAGCTGCCAGTAGAGGAGGAAGAGGAGGAAGAATCTCAAGAGCTGACAGATGAGCAGTCCATCGACGATGAAGAACCTCTGTATGTGGGTAGAATGTTTGACAGCAAAGATGATCTGAAACAGGCTGTCATAGAGTATCATATCAAACAAAATAGGGAAGTAGAGACAATACAGTCAGGAAACACTAAGTATGTTGTGAAATGTCTGGCCCCTAAATGTAAATGGAGACTGTATGCAAAGACAAAGGATCAGAATTACTGTGCTCAACCAACAGCAAGTACTATATGGATGATAATGACAATGCAAAATGAGCATGTGTGTTCCAATAAAGGAGACAGGGGGGACCATGTAAACATGTCGGCTGAGTTCATATCCCGATTGATACTAGACCTGATAAAAAAGAGAGGTGATGCGTGCACGGTAAAAGAAATACAGGAGTTTGTGCAAGAGCAGTACCAGTCTACACCATCTATCGGAAAGGCTTGGAGAGCAAAAGAGTTAGCATTAGCTCACTTCTTTGGGGAGTGGAAAGAGTCGTATGCTAAGCTGGCCCCTTATCTCAATGCTATTCAGGTTGCAAACCCAGGAACTAAAGTGGAGTGGTGGTCAGACGCCACAGCTGACCCAAAAATGAGATATTTAAGAGGGGTGGCGTGGGCGTTCGCTCCGGCCATTGAGGGTTTCAAGCAGTGCCGGCCAGTGATCAGCGTTGACAGTACAATCCTGTGCGGCAAATATGGTGGCAGGATGCTTATTGCTGTTGCTTATGACGCTGAAGATCAGCTACTTCCTTTAGCCTTTGCCGTAGTAAAAGAGGAAGATGATGAATCATGGAGTTGGTTCATGCGCTGGTTGCGGCTGGAAGTGGTTGGCCCACACCCACTCTGTGTTATTTCAGGTTGGCAGGACCCCCTCTTGAGACTTTTTGATCAGCCAGACAGCGGGTGGTGTACTAGTATGGGCCAGGCCTTCCATCGGTACTGCTCCCGCTATCTTTGTGAGAACATGTGTTCTTCTTTTAAGAAAGATTACCTGGTAAAATGGGTTAAATGGGTTTTGAGGCAAAACCAGCAACACAAATTTCACCAAGGGATGTTGCGAATTCTGGAATCCAATCGGAAAGCATACAATTGGTTAATCAAAGTAGGTACAAGACCGAATGAGGAGAATGCATACCATGTATGGTCACTGTGTGAGGATGGTGGCCATCGGTATGGGGTCATGGCGATAAATGGAAAGGAGTGTGTATTCAACTCATTCCCCAAAATTCAAAAGTTACCCATTGCTGCTCTTGTAGAGCTGACATTCACCAAGTCAGCTGAAACTTTTGCCAGCAAAAGAGAAGCTGCTAGCAAAATTGAAGCGGAGAAACAGTTATGGTCGAACAAAGTCATGGCCACTCTTGAAGCGAGAAGAGCCAAGATGAGGCAGCACAAAGTCGTAAGCATCCAATCCGAAGGCATCTTGCATGATGAGTTTGAGGTTGAAACAAAATCCAAGGTGAAGCACACTATCAGAATCAGCGGTGAGCAAAGGAGCTGCAGCTGTCAGAAACCACAGCTGACTGGCATCCCTTGTTCCCACCTGCTCGCTGTTTGCGCATTCCGCTCCTTGAATGCTGACCATATGGTAGATGACGCTTATAGTGTTCGTCATCTCTTGGCAACATGGGCCCCACAGTTCCACAGTGCTGGTAGTATGGAGGAGTGGCCGGACTATGCAGGTGTTTCTTACTCACCTGACTGTAAGAGTGTAAAAGCTGGGAGGAGGAAGAATGTATCGAGCCCTAGCGTGCCTGGAAAGCTGAAAAGGTTGAGAGAACATCATTGTAGCCTGTGCGGACAAAATGGGCACTATAAAGTCAGCTGCTCGAGAAAGCAGGGCAATGAAGGTAGTACTTCAGAATCTTGAGTTTATCACACAGAACTTCAGTATTATCGTTTTGTACTGGTACGGACTACTGTTGTTTAATTATTCCTTTTTTTTTCTGCTTCTTATGGGCATGTAGCTTTTTCTCTAATAGGATTCTGGTGTTCCCAAACCCAGTTAAATTTAGGGCCTAGAATGAGGCATAGAAAAGCACAATTGAGGATAAATGATGAATAAGATGGATCGAAAGTAATGGTTTTGGAGGAGTATTGTCTGGGCAACGTATTTGTTACCAGCAATTCAAAAAGGATTTTTTTATTATTATTTTTTTTTGCTTGCTCATTTCTGAATGTGAAAATAGCAATTTCAGTTGGTGAACGAAAAATGCAATACAGAAGACTATAAAATGCAGTGTACACAGTTCTTAATTTAAAAAAATTGGACACGGCAAAAGCATTTTCAGATATATGCGCGCTAATGATTCTGTTTTGTTTCTTTTAACCTTGCGTGTGATTCTGTTTTTTTGGCAGGCATAGACGCATAATCATTGACCATTTGACCGTAGCAGAAGATTTGTAGTTGGTGTTGATTAGTTTACGTAAGGACCAGACCTGATAGATATTAATTATGTATGAATACTGAATTGACTGTCTCGTTTAATGTTTTCTTCTCCTTCCGCGGAGTTGTAGACTTGAAGCGTTTATCTGGATGTTTAAACTGATTTGTAGAATTTTATTGGTTGGTTTCACTGCTGTCTTCATTGTATTGTTGTATATCTTTATCTTTATTATAATATAATAATGTAGCTACCTTTTGCTTTGCATGAATTATTTCTAAAATTTGATTGTTGCATTGGTCATCAAAACTAATAAAGTGTTTGGAGTCGGTTGTGCATAGTATAGCAACGATTGCACATTATAAAGATCTTAAGTATCAGAAAACATTAAATGTATTATTATATCATTATATTAGAGATATGATTAAAAAAATAGTATTAGATTATATTTCTACTGGAAAACTAATTGCAGATATGCTTACAAAATGATACACGTGATAGTGATGGTCTTGGGCTTTTATTTTATTTATTATTATTATTGTTGTTGTTTTTTTAGTCTTGTCCAGCTGTATTTAGATGGTTTTGGACTTTTGGTATATCCTGATATCCAGCCTCCGAAGAAACAAATCCGTTTTGAAAGCATATCCATAGCGCAAATATTAAATAGTGAAAATCGATGTGAGTCCCTGTTCCACTCTAATATACGTATAATTCGACTTGCGGATAAATAAATAACAATCAATAAAATAGCAATCCAATGAAATAACATGGATATTTTTCATTAATTTTTTTTGCTATCTACGAGTGTAAAAACGAAAACCAAGACGAAAGAGCTCAGTTCCGAGATTTTAAAATATAATTAAAATCAGCCACGACTGACGGATGCAACCGTCAGCTACGATCAAATCTCAATTTTCGAGATTCCAACAATCGATCCGAACCGTTCAATGTGTTCTCCATATTTAAATCTCATTGGAGACCAAATTTTATATTTTTCTGATTTTATTTACTATTTTTTTGAGATTTTTAAAAATCATAGTTATTGAAGGGTCCAGAATTGTTTAGATTAAAAATTTTGTAAAATATCAAACAAATACTAAAAAATTTCAGAAAAATGTAAAATTTGGTCTCCAATGAGATTTCAATATGGAGAACACATTGAACGGTTCAGATCGACTGTTAGATTCTCGAAAATTAAAATTTGATCGTAACTGACGGTTGCATTTGTCAGTCGTGGCTGATTTTAGCCCATCTCCTAATATTTTGCCAAACAACGTACACATTACTTTTCTAAACAATGATAAAAGTATTATTATAAAAAAACACCCTGATATGTTTAATATTTTCTGAAAGTAAATAGAAAAGCTTGTCCGTTTCTTGGTCGGTCGGTGGGTCGCGGTCGGAGAGATGAGAGATCCAGTTTGAGATAGTAAAATTGGAGGAATAGCCTAATAGGAATCCAAAGCCAAAGCCAAAGCCCTATTCTTTTCTTTTCTATTCTATTCTATAGCAGCAGCGACAGCAAGGAGGTTATTTCTTTTCCTCTTTCTCTTCTCTATCGAATTGGATTTGGATGGATTGCAATTGTTGCTTGCTTTGCTTAAGCTTAATCCCAGTTATTTGGTACTGCTAAATAGCGGAACATCATATATGTATATGGGTATTCCATATAACCGTTTAATTGTTCATGCCAATAATCAATTCAATTCTTAATCTTAGGTTGGTTTTCTTCTTCTTCTTCTTTTTAAACATCACCTGCCTTATTTACTTGTTCTAGTTGTAGTTGTAGGCCAAAATGTTTCCGATCAGTATCTACACTGGAGGTTCTGTTGAAAATGGGCCCATGGGTGCCACCTACAACAAGCCCCATTCCGCCTCCTACCCTGCGCCAGACCACCTCATCTTTGACGACCTCAAAACCAAGATTTTCCAACTAACCGGCATCAACAAGGACAAAAACACCATCAATGTCAATGCTCGCTGGAACGCTGGCGCCGCTGGCTCCCTCTGTTTTCTGCAAATGCCCATATGCGAGAACACCATGTGGCGCATGCTGGTCGATAAGACCCTTTCAGGTGACTCCGGATGGAGCGTCATCGAGTTATTTGTTGAAGCTGTCCCCAGCTCCTGCTGCACACACAATGATCCTGGGGACAAGTCTCAATCCAATCTGGAGTGTACACAAACAACACCTGAGCTTCCAACTCTCAAGAGGAGTCAGAGAATCCGGGAGAGCAGGAAGAACCTTCAGGAGCTATCCGATGAGGAATCCTTCGATGTCAAGCAGCCTAGTGACGAATTAGCTCTGTATTCTGGTAGATTGTTCGACAGCCTAGATGATCAAAGAAGGACTATCAGAGAGCATCATATCAGACAAAACAGGAACTTTGTGACAGTTCGCTCGAATGGCGCTAGATATGTTGTGAAATGCTTGGATCCTCGGTGTGGATGGAAGTCGTATGCTGCAAGCAGTAAGGATCGGAGCTACTGCCAGATAAAGACGATTAAAGGTGAACATGTGTCTTCCAATGAACGAGATGGGGAGGACAATGTAAACATGACAACTGAGTTCATATCCAAATTGATACTGGACCTGGTTAAAATAAAAGGTGATGCGTGCACACCAAAAAAAATCCAGGACTTTGTACATGAGGTGTACCCATGTACACCATCTTACACAAAGGCTTTCAGAGCTAAAGAGTTGGCAATAGCCCACTTGTTTGGGGAATGGAAAGAATCGTATGCCAAGTTGGCTCCGTATCTCAATGCTATTCAAGTTGTAAACCCAGGAACTAAAGTGGACTGGCTGTCAGATGCCACAGCTGACCCAAATGTCAGAATTTTCAGAGGGGTAGCGTGGGCGTTCGCTCCGGCCATTGAGGGTTTCAAGAGCTGCCGGCCGGTGATCAGCATTGACAGCACAATCCTGTCTGGTAAATATGGTGGTAGGATGCTCATTGCAGTTGCTTATGACGCCGATGATCAGCTACTTCCTTTAGCCTTTGCTGTGATAAAGGATGAAAAAGACGAGTCATGGAGTTGGTTCATGCGCTGGTTACGTCTGGAAGTGGTGGGCCCACGCCCTCTTTGTGTTATTTCAGATCCGCAGGACTCCATCGTGAGTCTTTTTGACCAGCCAGACAGTGGGTGGAGCACATGTTCAGGGCAGGCCTTCCATCGGTACTGCTCTCGCTATCTTTGTGAGAACATTCGTTCTTCTTTTAAGAAAGATTACCTGGTCAAATTAGTCAAGTGGGTTTCCAGGCAAAACCAGCCAAGCAAATTTCGCCTGGGGATGTTGCGAATTCTGGAAACCAGTCGTCAGGCACACAATTGGTTAGTCAAAGTAGGTACAAGACCTGACGAGGAGAGTGCAAACCATTTATGGTCTCTGTGTGAGGATGGCGGTTACCGGTTTGGGATCTTGTCAGAAAACGAAAACGAGTGTGTATTCAACTTATTTCCACAAATTCAAATGCTACCAATCACTGCTCTTGTAGAGCTGACATTCACCGAGTCAGCTGAAAATTTTGCCAGCAAAAGAGAAGCCGCTAGCAAAATTGAAGTGGAGAAGCAGTTGTGGTCGAACAAAGTCGTGGCCACTCTCGAAGCCAGAAGGGCCAAGGTGAGCCAGCACCGAATTGTGAGCCTCCAATCCCAAAGCTTCTCACATGCTGAGTTTGAGGTCGAAACAAGATCCAAGGTCTAACACACCGTCAGACTAGGCCATGACCAGAGGAGCTGCAGCTGTCAGAAACCACAGCTCACCGGCATCCCTTGTTCCCACCTGCTTGCTGTTTGTGCATACCGTTCCATCAATGCGGACCACTTGGTTGATGCAGCATATGATGCTCGTCAGCTCTTGGCGACATGGACTCCACAATTCCACAATCCTGGCAATCCAATGGAGTGGCCAGAGTATGCAGGCGTTGCTTACTCGCTCGACTTTAAGAGCATCAAGCGAGGGAGGAGGAAAAAGGATGTTTGGAGCCCAACATTAGAATATCGCTGTGGTATGTGCAACGAAATTGGGCACAGTAAAAAGCGCTGCACGAGAAACCAGGGCACTTTAGGTAGTAGTATTTCAGAATCTTGAGTTTATCACACAGGAACTTCAGTATTTCCCCTTTGTGCTGGTATGGATTGCAATTGTTTAATAATTATTTATTTAATTTTTACTCAATCTCTGTGCTACTTATGATTGTTGAAGTAGGAGTTTAGATTTTTTCTATGGTATGCTTGAGTTCCCTGACGCAGTTAATAATTGGGTGTGCCATAGAAAGCAAAATTGAGGGATAACAGTATACAATATACTTTAATTGTTCTTAATTGTTGAAGTAGGACTTAGCGAAGGTATTTTTAGAATTCCTGTGCTGCTATTACTCTTGCTTCTAATTAGTTTGTATCTTCTAACCCTTGCCTGCGAATCTCTTTTATGGCAAGGTATAATCTTTGACGGTAGCAGACGTGCAGCTGGTGGTGACTATTATGTTTCGTTCTCCTTCATTAAGCTGTGTGAAGTTGTAGACATTTGTAGCCTTTGCCTTTGTATATGGATAGATAGATGGGTAGCCTGATTTGTAGAATGTTACTGGTTGGTTGGTAAAACTGATTATTAGAATCTTTGCATTGCTGCATAACATTTGTAACTTGGCTAACCTTTGCTTTTGCATGAAATAATTCTAAAAATTTGATAGTAGCGTAATAAAAATAAAAATAAAATGTTTTTCTCATGTAAACACAATGGACCTAGCTAGCAAAATTATACATTGAAATTTTTAATATTGTTTTTAGTTTTTACTGAATCAATCAAATTAATACAACCAAAACAAGTAAACAGGCCAATTGATCTTGGGGTCACCTTTTGCCATTTGGGACTTTCCAATCTGTTTCGCTTTTCTACAGTTGCCTTCCCCTCACTGGTATCTTCCATTTTATGGGGAAAAAAAATAAAAACATTCTTCTACAAAGTTTGAATTGCTGGCGTTGATTTTGCTATACCAACCATAACTTCCTAATATAATAAAAAATATATAGTAATTGTTAACTATTTTTTGGACTTGATTCGCGGCTAAACAAATAGTGATTCACAAAGATGCAAGTTGTTATTTAATGGAATAAACTAACTAATATATTTTTGTGAAATGATATTAAATATCTTCTAAATAACATAAAAATAATTTTAAAAAATCTAACACAAGTAGTCAATCATACTATCGTTTTTTTCTTTTTGTATATTAAAGTGGATTGAAATTCCAAGAAACAAAGTTATTATAGTGTCTAGAATAACATTATTTTGAGAAACAAACGCATGAAAGCAGCTTAATGCATATGAATTAATGAATATGAATATATCATCATGGATCCTGCCTGATTCCTGATCTGTTAAGATTTTATTTTAGGCGCTTTCGTTCCCTTCCCCATATTCTTATTATTGTTCGCTCAAAAAATGGTATGGTAAGATTTGACCCGAAATTGCTTGGGCGAATCCAATAACTCCGACCAGACATCTCTGAGATATCACACTCTTTGTCTTTGATTCCTTCCTACTAAAACAGTAAAACCCAACACCAACACAAAGCTGCTGCTGCTGCTCCTGTGATGTGGTGAGGTTTCTAGGTTGGTTTCCCTCCTCTTTCTTCTCCTTCCTTTCCTTTCCTTGTTTATTGCTTTGCATTGTTTCTTCCCCTAATTTGATTTGTTGCAACATTTTTTTCACTGCTAAAATGTGAGCCCCAAATTGATCTCACTGAACCCACCCTTTTCCTTTTCTAATTAAACACGCGCGCATGGTCTGTTACTTCCACTATGCCTGTAATAATATCATCTCTCTTTCTCAATGCTTGCAGGTAGCACCAGATAAACATAAATTATGTTCCCAATAAGCATCTACACTGGCGGTTCTGTTGAAACTGGGCCCATGGGTGCCACCTACAACAAGCCCCCTTCCGCTTCCTACACTGCGCAACCCGACCTCACATTTGACGACCTCAAAACCAAAATATTCCAACTCACCGGGATCAATCATCATGAAAACACCATATCTCTCAATGCTCGCTGGAATGCCGGGACAGCTGGTTCCCACTGTTTTGTGTTACTGCCTATATGCGACAACACCATGTGGCGCATGCTGGTGGACAAGACCCTCTCAACTGCCATAGGATGGAGCATCGTCGAATTATTCGTGGACGCAGTCCCCAAGACGAATGATCCTGGGGAGAAGTCCCAATCCAATGTGGACTTGCCAGCAAAAACATCTGAGAATCCAACACATACACAGGTATGTAGAGAAGAGAACCAGGAAGAGCCACTGCCAGGAGAGAAGGCAGAGGACAAAGAATCTCAGGACCTCACAGATGAGGAATCCATCGATTTCAAGTCGCGCGATGAATCCACTCTTTATGTGGGTAAATTGTTCGACAGCCTAGATGATGTGAGAAGAGCTGTCAGAGAGTATCATATCAAACAAAAAAGAAAATTAGTGACTCAGCAGTCAGGCTCTGATAAGTATGTTGTGAAATGCATGGACCCTGAGTGTGGATGGAGGCTGTATGCTGCTAGTGGCAAGGACGGGGACTACTTCCAGATAAGGACGATTAAAGGTGAGCATGTGTGTTCCAATGAAGGAGACGGGCAGGACCATATAAACATGAAAAGTGAGTTCATATCACACTTGATACTAGACCTGGTAAAAAAGAAAGGTGACGCCTCCCCAAGAGAAATCCAAGATTTTGTACAGGAGTTGTACCAATGCAGGCCATCTTATGCAAAGGCTTGGAATGCAAAAGAGTTAGCAATAGATCACTTGTTTGGGGAGTGGAAAGCGTCCTATGCCAAGCTGGCCCCCTATTTGAATGCTATTCAGGTTGCAAACCCAGGAACTAAAGTTGAGTGGTGGTCAGATTCTACAACTGACCCAAATGTGAGACTTTTTCGAGGGGTGGCGTGGGCATTCGCTCCGGCTATTGAGGGTTTCAAGAGCTGCCGTCCAGTGATCAGCATTGACAGCACAACCCTATGCGGTAAATATGGTGGCAGGATGCTAATTGCTGTTGCTTATGATGCCGAAGGTTAGATACTTCCTTTAGCTTTTGCCGTAATAAAGGATGAAGAAGACGACTCATGGAGATGGTTCATGCGCTGATTGCAGGAAGTGGTGGGCCCACGTCCGCTCTGTGTTATTTCTGATCTGCAGGACTCCATCTTAAGTCTTTTCAACCAGTCAGACAGTGGCTGGTACACTGGTACTGGGCAGGCCTTCCATCGGTACTGCTCCCGCTATCTTTGTGAGAGCATCCATGCTGCATTTAAGAATGATGACCTGGTCAAATTGGTCCAGTGGGTTTCAAGACAAAACCAGTCAAGTAAATTTCGCTTGGGAATGATGCGAATTTTTCATACCAATCAGGCGGCATACAATTGGTTAGTCAAAGTAGGTGCAAGACCTAATGAGGAGAGTGCATACCATTCATGGTCGCTGTGTGAGGATGGTGGTTACCGGCATGGGATCATGGCAGCAAATGGAAATGATTGTGTATTCAACTTATTTCCTCGCATTCAAGAGTTACCTATCACCGCTCTTGTAGAGCTGACATTCACCGAGTCAGCTGAAACTTTTGTCAACAAAAGAGAAGCTGCTAGCAAAATTGTAGTGGAGAAGCAGCTGTGGTCGAACAAAGTCACGGCTACTCTCGAAGCTAGAAGAGCCAAGATGAGCCAGCACCAAATCATAAGCATCCAATCTCAGAGCTTCTTTTATGATGAGGTTGAAATTGAAACAAGAACCAAGGTGAAGCACACTGTAAAACTAGGCCATGACCAGAGGAGCTGCAGCTGTCAGAAATCCCAACTCACTGGCATCCCTTGTTCCCACCTGCTGGCCGTTTGCGCATGCCGCTCCTTCAATGCAAACTGCTTGGTAGATGCAGCTTATGATGCTCGTCAGCTCTTGGCAACATGGACCCCGCAGTTCCGTTCTCCTGGCAGTCCCGAGGAGTGGCCAGACTATGTGGGTATTGCTTACTCGCCCCATTGCAAGGTCTTAAAAAGAGGGAGGAGGAAGGATGTCTGGAGCGCTAGTGTTCCAGGGAAGTTGAAAAGGCCGGGTGCAACGTCAGTATATCGTTGTGGCCTATGCAAGCAAATTGGGCACAGTATTAGGACCTGCTCAAGAAAGAAGGGTATTTCAAGTAGTACTTCAGTATTGACCTCTTCTGGTACGGGCTACCTTTGTCTAGTTATTTATTATTTTTCCCCAATTTCTGTGCTACTTCTTCTGGTGTTTGTTGACCTAGTTAATTTTAGGATACAGAATGAGGCACAGAAAGCATAATCAAGGGATAACTAATAAAAATGATTGATCAGAAGGTTTGGTATTTCTGGAAATATATTATCTGGAGTATGGACCTAGATATTTTTTTGGTAAGAAGTAAGAACTATGAAAGGGTTGTCATTTGTCAATGTGAAAATAGCAATTTCAATTTGGTGAATGGAAAAGGCAATATAGCAGGGTATACAAATACAATTTCAATTTGGTGAATGGAAAAGGCAATATAGCAGGGTATACAAATACAATTTCAATTTGGACTGACTAAAGGCTTTTACTGAGTAGAGTCCACGACTCCACGTGCTGTTATTAGTGTTGCTTCTAATTGGATTTCTTCTTTTTAACCTGTGCCTGTGAATGTGAATCTCTTTTATGGCAGGGCAGACGCTTCACGCTTGACTGCTTGAGCAACGAGGACTGACCGTAGCAGATGTATAGTTTGTGGCGACCATCATTTAGAGTCCTAATTTTCAGGAAGAAGACCTCTAATATTATGCATAGTATAATATTATCCTAGTTGGCTATTAGTATGTTTTGTTCTCCTCAATTAAGTTGCGAATAGTTGTAGATTTTGTAGCCTTTGTATAGGGATGGTCGGATGGATAAACTGATTTGTGGTGTTTGTGGTTGGTTTGAGTGCTTCCTGCATTGTTATATTATATTATATTATACTTTTATGACTTGGCTAACCTTTTCTTCTCTTTTTTTTTTGCATGAATTGTTTCAAACAATTTGATAATTGTATTGGTGACAAAAAAATTGCTATTTTTGCTTGATAATGAATGAAGCACAATGGGCCCAGGTGGAAAAATAATTGGGTGAAAAAGTATTATTAAGGAAAGAAAATGGTGATGGCTTGAGTTTTATGGCAGTGTATTATGTGCATGCGTAGCCCCGGGGCTTGTGTAAAACCAATAGAAATAGAAATAGGTTATGTTATACGGATGGCCGCACGGCGCACGGCTCATCTTTCTGTCTTCTCTCCTTGACTCCTTTCCTTTCTTCTCCTCTCTCTTTGCAATTGAAATTCGAAGCGTAATTGAAAACCCATCTTCTTCTTTCACTTCAACTTACCTCCTGGCTTCCTCCCTTTTCAATTTCAATTGGGTTCTGTTCTGCCCCATCTCCTTCCTTCCTAAATTGAAGCAAGCAAGGAAGAAAGAATTAGATTAGTATTAGTATGGACGAGTTCACGGGTCCGGCTTTCCAAAATTCAAACCCGATCAGCAACTGCAAGAAAAGGAGAAGCATCACAACGCGCAGGAGGAGGACACCCACGCAAGACCAAGACCCCAATTCTCCTGAGCAAATCCAAAGCCAGAGCCAAAGCGCCCAATTTAGGAAAAGGGAATTCCTCCTTAACACAAACACAAACACAAACCCTCCTTCAACAAGAGATAAAGATAGAGATAGAGATAGAGTTAGAGTTAGAGTTAGAGATAGAGATAGAGTCAGAGATGCTCCATCCAAGCCGACAACTGCTACTGCTTCTGGTTCCCTGTCAGCAGTTTACAGGAGATCTGAGACTCCCAATAAGAATAAAGTGCTCACCAAATTCAAGGTCAAGGTCGCCGGTGTCTCCCACACCATTCACCGCCACAAGGTTGGTTCTTTCTTAATCTTAATTATAAATTCATATATCCGCCACTGCACTTCACTCTTACCATACTTCCCAGATTGCCATTGCCTACCACAGTACCACTAGATATTCATTTTTTGTCCCTTTCAGGAAGAAAATTTGATTACATCCGAGCCTACTCGCAAGAGCGTTCGCATGAACAAACGGCTCCGGCCGGTATCAGATGAACAAGCCCCTTCCCATTATGAGAAGCCTGTAGCTGATTCAGCTAACACCAAGGCAAAAAAGAACCGACTGTCCAAGGATCTTCCTTCTGATGGCAGTATAGATTATGAGACTGGAGAGGAGGAAGACCCAGCCGCTGTTGCTGCTCATGTGCCCAACATGGAAGGGCCAAAGATGAGAAACCTGACCAGCCGTCAAAAGGCAATGTTAAAGGGAGGGAAAGACACTGGAAGAGTTGAGTTCCCCGAGGGGTTGCCTCCAGCTCCTTCTAGAAGTAAGGGTACAAAATTTTAATTCTGACACATACGTAGATACAAAAAAGCACCTGGTTGGCAGTAAATTGCAGAAAACTGTGCAAACTAATATTATTTCATCATTCAATAGCACAGCTGAAGATAATCATGGAGTCAGTAAATTGGTTAAAACTTGATCCTTAGGCCGTACCTGGGGCTTGTTTTCGTATTTCAAAGCGGGGCTCATTAACTGTGCCATTTTTTGTCATTATATCAACAATTAGGATAAGTTGAGTTAAGCTTTCGTTAAAACTAGTCTTAATCGAGATGAGGACTCTGATGTGATGGGGATCCTTTGTTAGTTTAATGATTTTTATGCTTTCTTAGATAAGATAAGTCGAGTCTAGATTAGTGAAATTCACATTTGAGACTTGTTTTTGAATTTGCAGCCGGTAGTAAAAAACTTATGTAATTAAAATCTTTTTTAATCTATTATTTTGTTTATAGAAACTGATGGGTTGATATTACCTTCTATGCAACATTATTGGATCCATATCATCTATTCAAACTCCCTGAGCCTTTATTTATGTACAACAGAATCGAAGAATAAAGAATCAGAGGAAGAGAAACAAGCAAAGAAGGCCGAGGCAGCACAGAGGCGAAGATTGCAAGTTGAAAAAGCCGCTAAAGAGTCTCAAGTTCTGTTCCTTTTTCATCTGTCTTTATAAAGACATTCATTTTCTTTTCAAATTAGCCCTGATTATTGAATTTGGAAATTTTGTTTTCATCTGTCAGGAAGAAGCAATAAGGAAGATTCTAGGCCTTGATTCTGACAGGAAGAAAGAAGAGAAGAAACTGAAAGAAAAAGAAGAGAAGGTATAACAATCTACTACTCTATATGTATGTTTGTATTTGCTGTACTGCTGTCTAATTGTTTGGAACTTTGGATGTATTAGTTTGATACTTTGTATATTAGTAGGGCTATATTTGTGCAACTTAATTCCTGTTTGTTGGGTCGAGCCAATTGGTCTTTTGAATTGTTAAGTTTGAGGCTTTTTGAAAGATCAACTAATACTGTGAGATATTTTCAGTGGTATATAATATCGAACTGGAGACACTCTCATTAATTGTTGTGAATCTACAGGAACGTCTGGCAAACTTGCAGAAGTTCAATGGATCTGCAGTGAAGTGGGTAATGGGTCCTACAGGAACAGTTGTTTCATTCCCTGACAATGTGGGGCTACCATGCATCTTTAACTCCAAGCCATGTGGGTATGTAATCGAAACTTTAATTTTGTTCCCGAAAAAACAGTTCTCGATTTTCTGTCTGTGTAGCTTTACTTGACCTGTGCATGGGTTGTTGGATAATGTAGCAAGAGAAAGCATATACTGGTTAAAAGTCGGCCAACCTGGTACAAATGAAATACAAAACTGATGGTCACCAGACAGAATTTTGCTTTAGTACATCAAATATTTGATATTTTGACATAATTTTCCTTGACATGAAATTCAGTTTAGTGTAATAATCTCAATTCTCAAGTCTTCAAATTTTTTATTGTTACTCAGGTACCCTCCACCGAGAGAGAAATGTGCAGGCCCAGCATGCAATAATGCATATAGATACCGAGATTCAAAATCTAAGCTCCCACTTTGTAGTTTAGAGTGTTATAGAGCTGTTCAAGAAATTGAATAGGCATCATTATCTTTGTAATTGCACCTTTTTGACGGCCTCCCCTTGTATATAAATATAAGCGGATCTGATATTCCTAGTTTTTTATTATTTATACTATTTTCAATGTTGACACCGGACATGCATTGATCATGACAAAATCAATATGTAAATCTCAGCTATAGCCTATAGCCTTGTCTTATTTGTTTCGGATCCATAATGGACAAAGTGATGGCAATAAAACAGAGATTTTAGTTGTAAAAATTCCTTTTGCTTATTTTTCTATCTTTATTATTAAAGACTAGCGGGGTCTCGCGCGTTGCGCGATTTATTTTTTTTCCATCATTTGTTTATAGAATGTTAATATAATTTTTTGTATTATAAATAAGTATTGTGCACTGTGAATATCAGAAGAAAATTTATTCAAATTATAATGATATTAGTTATTACATTGATGGTGGTATTATAGTTTGGTATAATGATTGACTAAATTGTTGGATAGTTTTTATAAGGGAAGAAAGGCAAAAGAAAATAAAATAGCTAGTAAAATAACATAGAGAAACTAAGATGATGGCTGTAATATATGAAAACAGGATGTATACATTCCTCAGTTTAAGATGTTGAATTTCCTTTCTCCTCCAAACAACACCAGCTAGTAAAATAACATATAGAGAAACTAAGAGTACCTCAATTCATGGTTAATATCCTCCAGCATGATTAATATCCACAATTCAATTACGATATATACTTGGCTCCTCAGTTATGCTATCACAGTAGAAACACAAAATATATATCAAAATCATTGAAATCAGAGAATTCAAAAAGCATATATTTGTTTTATGGTACTCTACTGCTGTTGGATCTGAGAATATCATAATAATTACATCTAATAATTAAAAAATTCAAAACTTGTTCATGTAGTACTGTACCACTGGACTGAGAACGATAAGAAGACAAAACTGGCCCTGTCATTAATGTTCTTTTGAAAAAGTGCAAATTAATCTAACACTATGTCAAGCTGATCCAGATATTGGTTCCATTTTGCATAAATAGAATATGAAGTCTCAAAGTAGTAGCTGACACTTGCAAGCAGAACAAATGCTGGTATTATTTGCAATAATAGTAAATAATTGGTTTAGTTCTTAAACAAACAAAGCATCGAAAGTACATGTCCTTTGATATTTCAGCCAGTACGGTCATACTCAATTTCTCTTCCCTCTGGTTAAGAAGAAGCTCCCTTGGAAGTGCCTCGTCAGAGGCTGCATTTCCATACTTCTCCACCTTTGTATCTTTTTTTATGACTTCAATTTCTCTTTTATGACTTAGTAATTTCTATGCTGCAACTCAGCTTGAGATGGAGCTACTTGCATATGTATATCCTAGCCTTTCTCAGATGCCTTATGTCAATGTACAGTTAGCTGCTACTTAAATTCCAATGCTTGGCTACTTAGTCGGTTTTGGTTGCCACCCTGCAAATATGTCATTGTAATCAATAGATAATAAGGAGATGCTGAGGAGTTCGATTTTGAAAGGAAGAAAGATAAATCTAGACCTGATAGACATGGTCACATGGTTATGAGAAGTATAGTGCTCGTCCCCAATGGGTAATAAAAGTGAATAACCCTATAGCCCTAATTGGCTAATTAAGCATAGAAATTGACACACCTAAAGCAAAACTTTCTAAAATATACCAATAACACCTTAATTTGACTGAAATTAGTTTCTAGCAACCAATCAGCAGTAAATTTAACAAAAGGGCAAATAAAAAATAGAAAAGCAAAAATCATACAAATCGATGTCAGGCTTGGCAGGGACACAACCAAAAATTCAGGATGCAGTCTTGAGGAGTATGAGAAGTTGAGAAATATTGCAACTTACCCAAAACTTCTGATTAGGATCTATGTCAGGCAAAAGGATCCTCGCGCATAGATCTAGTCTTCGACATAGATCACAGCACGATAGAGAAAAAACAATATAGCAAATGCAACATGACATGTACTGTTTTAATTTTCAGAATCTTCTCCTGTTCTCTGACGTGGAAAGATGTAATGATTCCTGAGATATACAAAATGAAATAAACATGCATCAATATAATCTTGGCGAATGACATTATCAAACACAATAGGGCATTTGACATATTCACTCTTTATATGAACACAATAGGGTTTGCCCTCATCTAATTCTAGCAAAACAGTCCAATTAACTGATAAAATTAAATAAAAGAGGAAATACCTAAATCTGCTTAAGTAATGGCCACTGATTAAAATGTTATATTTGGGCTCTAATAATTATTAATCCATGAATTGTGTAAAAGTTGAATGTTAACACACTCAACAAAACATAGGAGAAAATATAACAAAAAGGATTTGGGTATTGCTCAGCTATTTTACTGAGATCTCAAGCTAATCTTCAATGACTTTCTGGAATCTTAGTTTCAAAAAGTGAACTTCTCATTTAATACTTTAACCTATATTTAATTTTTTGTCGATACTATACCTGTAGACAAAAAAATAAATTCCTCGCACTTTTAATTATAATTTTTTTTTGTAAATCTCAATTACAAATTCCTCGCCCATACCTATAGATGAAAAAAATAAAAGATAGGCAACCCTGTAAACAGACTGGTCAACTTCATAACATACTGAATTTCAGTCTTCTCTGATCACGTCAAGAATTTGAGGCAACCAAAAATATTTCATAGAAACTGCATGTATAAGAAATGTATGATGTCAAGACAAAACAAATTCAGTTCAATAGGGTATACCAGAAAGTTTAAAAATGTAACAGTAAAACATGAACATCAATAGAAGCCCTGGCTGATCGACCTCATGAACTTCCAATAAACATTTTAAACTGATCAACTGATTGGTAACAACCTTAACTGTGTTTTGTTCCTCGAATTTGGAACCATCGTATTCTAATTAGGAGAGCTCGAAACCTGGAAAATAAAGAAACACAATAAAAAAAATTTAATCACTATCAAATACTGCGATGGGGAGATTCGGGAGAAAACATAATTTTCTTTACAACATTAGGAGCCCCAAATTTAGTCCTATCATAAGGATTTTCAAATTTAGTCTTATGTCTAACCCCCCCCCCCCACACTTACGTCTTATCGTTATGATAGTGATCGCCTCAGCATTAGAATATATAAAATCAACAACAGAGTACAAAACTACAAAGAACAGAAGTTAATTGAATAACAAAAGTTAAAGCAAGGAATTATAATTTAGTTTTTAGTGTTTAGTTGTTACTTTAGTAAAGTAGTCGGAACTAAAATGCATGAATCTAGATTATTATTAAGAAGTTAAGATAAAATTGGTAGTCATACACTTCTGTGTGCCCATCTCTCAGCATCTCTCTCGCCATTCTCAGGCCTTACCATCAAAATCAACCAATATCCATGTACATTCGATAAGATCAGTTGGTATATTGACAAAATCAAGGGATTCTCAAGTCAACTTGGTGAATGGTCAGACGGCCGTACCTTCTCTCCTTCTTTTCTCAAAATTAAATTTACAGGCTGACACAAAGATCAGCAGAAATCTCATCTATTTAATCGATAAATTCTATAGCAATAATACAAATAACTTTTTCAATAAGAGAAAATGCTTAACCATTTTGGACGAACATAGCTGCACAGCGGAAGCTGTGGATCCTTCAAATTACAAAAGGGAAAGTAAAGTAAAACTGACCTAGATATAAGGTAGATGAAGAGAACACCAACGACATTACACCAATCCCTCAATATGCTTTAAAGAAACCTGTAATTTATAGAAAAACAGAAAAGGTTGGCACAAAATCAAAGGAAATTAGAAGAAGTGAAGAGCAGAAGAGAAAAACAAAAAAAACAGAAAAGGTCGACACAAAATCAAAGGAAATTAGAAGAAGTGAAGAGCATAAGAGAAAAACAAAAAAAAAATAACAAATTAACAAAGGAAAAAGAAACGAAGAAGATCAAAATCATTGGAAAGCAAGTAAAAGGTAGATAACCGCAATAAAAAATTGCAATCAAATTAAAGGGATAAAGCAAGAGGAGATGAACCTCAAATGAGAAGCTTAGCCGTGGTTCCAACGGAGGCCGGAAACAGCCAAGATCATAGGGCACCAATAACACCATGAACTTTTTTCTTCTCTTTTGTGTTGGTAGCTGAGAGAGAGAGAGAGAGAGATGAAGTGAGTCGACAGAATGACAGCGAGGGAAGAAAAAAAGGACGAAAGCCGCGAAAAAACAGTGAAAATCAGCTTTCAGTAAACACCGGAGTACACCTTTGAAGGAGGAAATCGTAGAGGTGCGCAGCACCGAGACCAGCTTGGAACACATCTCCGTACAGCAGCCACATGGCTCCTCCCACATACTGTCTGTCGAGTGCACCGTAGAGAGATAGGAGAGAGAGGTATTGAGGGAAGCGAACTCTCCAGAAGATGCTCATTGGACGGAGAAGATATCATTAATCGAATGGCCAGGATATTGCGCGGAGATTGAACGGTCCAGATCCAGTTACTGTTCTCCAACAGTGCTTAGCTACAGTAACGGATCCGGATCTAAATACCCGGAATTAATATATGTTTCGATATCCTATATCTTTGATTTGTGCGGACAATGTTGTGTTATACTTGGAATGGAAACCTCTCACATGTAAATATTAACGCTGTTATCACGATGCTACTATGCCAGAAATCCAAACAATTTTACAAGGCAGACATTTCAGGCCTTGTAGTTGTAGATGTCCTACATAGCGAAAGGTTCTGTAAAGGTTTTTATTGACAACATAATGGTGTTTTGATGCAATTTTTAGAATATAAAACTATAAGAAACAATTTATGATTTCGAAACTTTTGACATATGGATTATGTTGAGCAATATGAATTAGCTGTTTGATTTTTAAAATTAAAAATGAGAAGCATCAGTCTGTCAATGGAATTACAAAGCACTGGAACACGATCAGATTGGTATGCCGTATACCGATCAAATTCACTCTCTTTCCTCATATTCACTTGTCGTAATCTGAAAATAAAATAGATAATATCTTTACATTTTTCTAGTCGATCCACATCTACATGACTGTATCAATGAAAAATGCTCTTATTCCTTGCTGCATTTCCTGGAATTACCATTTACCGGGCTGATTATTTTCAACCGACTTCCGACTACCGAGATGTGATGAAGAGGAGGGTTTGATTGGTGCCATGACCAAATTGTAAATCACCTCTTATACCTTGTTATTCGATCACCCTTTGATTAATTACATGATGATGATGATGCAAAATATACATTTGTCAATTGTTCCACAAAGTTACAGATATTGACTTTTGGAGATTCAGAAAGAAAAAAGATACATCATAAAAAGAAATGCATGAGAACAAAAAAAAAAATGACATTATTTATTTATGGATTGAGAAAGAAAGAATAACTGGTAATATATATATATGCTGAGGCCTGAGAGTCAGAGTTGCATTTTGCCGGCGAGATACCAGGAGTGCATGGCAAGGCAGCCGAAGGACATGATATTGGCAAGGGAAGAGAAACCATGAATCATCCCAAACTTCTTATTCATGGCTGCAAGAGTAGGATTTTTCTTGGCCACCTCCACATTCTTGGACCACCCCACCTCTTCGCCAATGCTGAGCTCCCTCTCAATTTTGTGCCTCTTCTTCATCATCTCAACAGTGATGGGAGTGAAGACAAGCAGGTTGGAGAGGTGGAAGGCGAGAGCGGAGAGGAGGAAACCGAGCTGGTAGCGCTCGAGGGAGGAGGCGGACTTCCACGGGTGGAGGTAGGCAAAAGCAGCGACGCAGACAGCGGCGCAGACAGAGACGAGAGTGAAGTAGGCGGGGAACATCTTGCCCTGGAGGTTGCCAAATTGGTGTCGGGGCAGATGCCTTTTGTTTGTTTTGTTTTGTTGATTCCATTGAAAGAAAGAAAGAATTAATAAATCTCAATGAATATGAATGAATTCACACTTATTAATAAAGAATTACTTACTTGAACATGACGATGCCGCCGATGAAGGTGACCCAGAGAGCGGCGCCGAAGGAGGTGGCGAAGCAGAGGAGGTGAGACAGCGTGGCGGCGGTGGCCAAGGCCGAGTTGGAGTTGGAGAGAAGAAGGGAGTCCGGCGCGAAGACGACGCCGACGGCCAGGAAGGCCACGGCCGCCATGAATCGGCTAGCCCAACCCATGAGAATGAGAGAAAAGAGAGATGTGATAGGATTAGGGTTTGGAGAGGGAATCAACTTCAACTACTTTCTGGTCAATGAATTGAAATGAAATGAGAAATGGATGAAACTAACAGATGTGATAAGATCATATTCATATAGGAGAGAGGGTCACTTACGACATTTTGATTTGGCTAACAATTTTGCAATATAATTTTAGATTGGATTTCTCGAATATAAATTATAGTCTAAAATATTTTTTACTATGAGGTGGGGCTACTCTTTTTAATGGAAAGAAAGACAACTTGTCAGAAGTCTCCTCAAAATCACATTTTTTTTTTAACATTATTGAGAATTCATTTCATTTCGTTGAAAAATACTCCGTCAAAATGAACAAATTTAATATCATTTGATTGAAATTTTTATATAATTAAATTTAACGAAATTCTTATGTCAAATCAATTGAATTAAAATGATGAAATGAAATTCCGGGTAAAAAAATATTTTGATCAGGCATAAGACTATCGTTTAGAACTAGAAGTGTTTAAAAAAGTAGGTCCATGAAAGAAATATCCAAGCGACAGCAATAATTGTTCCTTGTAACAAAACGAAGAGCAACAAGTAAATTTAATTACTATGACTTCGTTTGTTTCTGACAATGATTCAAGTTATACATTTTTAAGTCACCAAAATATCTCTTACATAAGACGCCTTAAAGGTGCATAACTTATGCAACCTAAATAGGTTACATAAATTATACACCAATCCCTTTAATTTTTTTCCCAACAATACCCCTTAGAAATAATTAATAATCATATTTAATAACTAACAAATAATTAATAATAATAATAATTAATAAATTATTAAAAAATTGTTAATAATAAAGATTAATTATTAAAATTAAAATTAATTATTAATATTCCATAATAATAAAAATGAATTATTATTATCATTAATAATTATTTTTTATAATAACTAATAATAATTAATATTATTATTTAATAAGTAACAATAATTATTGAAATTCATAATTAGTAATAATGATTAACTAATAATATTTAACAAGTAATATAATTATCAATGATTAATTAAAAATAATTAATAAATAATATTTTTATTATTAAATAATTAATAATATTTATAATATTTAATTAAAAGTAATTATTAATATTTCATAATAATAAAATTGATTTATTATCATCATTAATAATTAATTTTTATAATAATTCATAGCTAACAATAATTAGGTCACAATCGTATTATTAATATGTAATACTAATTCAAATTTAAGAACATTTTAGTCTTTTGACATAAACATATGCATACATTAAGTTACTCATCCTTACTACATAACCAAACATCAATTACATAACACTACATAAACACTAGATATTCTTAACTTATGCAACTTCTTACTACACATTAAATGCATACTAAATTTACAATTTAGAATATATATATATATATATATATATATATATATATATGATAATTTAATTTAATTATATCAATGAAAGGACAATCGATGAATCTCCTTTCACTTTTGTAATATCTGAACCTGACTCATACTTTCCGATGAATTAATGAGACTTATATTTATCCAAAACTCTAAACCAGATTTATGCTCAATGCTGACGTGGTGCACTGTATGACACTGAAAAGTCTCAAACATATTAGGTGGTTGAAATGAATAA
Organism: Rhynchospora pubera; assembly: GCA_028095005.1. Classification (NCBI taxonomy): domain Eukaryota; kingdom Viridiplantae; phylum Streptophyta; class Magnoliopsida; order Poales; family Cyperaceae; genus Rhynchospora; species Rhynchospora pubera. Next base: position 105,784,557 of record CM051459.1, read on the forward strand.
TATATAAATAAACAGTTGCGAAGCCCTCAACCATCAAATCAAATTACAGAAAAGTAAATTAATATCCCTTTGAAATTTTGAGTTGTTGCTTCTAGCTTGAATAGTCCAGATCGTCAGATTTTTTTTTTTTCCAAATTAACTGCTTATTAGGTTAGGTTACGTTATGTTAGGTTAATTTAGATTAGGCGTAGGGCATCAATCACCTACAAGATTAAAAATCCTTATAATTCTTAGATTAAAAAAGGGAATCAGAAAGAACATAAAAACATTAAACCAATACATGAAAGTCAATAAAAAAAAAGTATATCAAAATTTATTCTCGTGCATTTTGAATTAAGGGATGAACTTTTTCAACCCTTTTGAGGAGTGCGATTTGTGCCATCAAATTTCTAGCGGCACAAATCGAAACAATTAATAATACAAATAATTAATGATCTAGTTTCAAATGCTATAATCTCATCTTAATTTGCACGCTGCTGCTCTTCTTTTGTTTGGAACGTCATAAATTATTCCTCATCATAAGTCATAACCTAGCTAGTTTGCTCTGCTACAAGCGAAGCGACACAGAGTGACTCAACTCGCCTATCTGAAGGCTGTGCTCACCAATCGGTATTCGTCGTACACCATTGGCATCGGCAAAACTAAGGTCGTTGCACACATCGACTGCCATCTCCACCCTCACTTGCCCGCCGGCCGTCACGTGAACCTTCTCAAACCCTACAAGCTGTTTGGCCGGAGCAGAATGGCCAGCTGGCGGGTTCGAGTATATCATCACAGTGTGGGTCCCATCTCGGTCCCCCTCATTTCTGACATCGACATGGATTGGAATGTGCAGGGCGTCACATCTAGCATGCGTTACACGTACTGCCCGTTTTCTTTGCGCGGGATTGGTAGAATTGACCGACACGAGTTTTTGACCGTCAAGTGGAACCAAGAGCTGCGTAGGGGCTCTGGCCAAGGAGTGAGAGAATTTGGTGTAAGAGAGGCCATGGCCGAAGGGATAGATTACGGGGCCGGTGTAGAACCGATAGGTTCGACCCGGATAGCCCTTTGACGGGTTGGCTCTCATGTTCATGTCAGTCATGGGAACCTTCTTCACATAGTCTTGCGGGTACCATGTCATAGGCAAGTTACCACCTGTGACAAATCATAAAGAGGAATTATTAATTGTAGTTATCACATATAAGAATATATATGATTCCTTTTTTTAACTTTTCGGGTTCATGGAACAAAATTGGTTATAATGGGGACCAATAGGCTCAATGTGGAACTGGAACAATCTTTTTTCTTTTTTGCCGAGAAAAGAAAATTCATTACTACCCACATCGATCTCTTTCTCATTACCTGGATTGTATGCACCAAAGATTGCATCAGCTACGGCAGCACCACCGGCTTGACCAGGATATCCAGCCCAAATGATGGCCGAAACCCTGGGGTCGTTCTCAGCGAAGGAAATGTCAACTGGTCCGCCGGACATGACAACTAGTACGACAGGACCTTTTGATGCCATAGCCACCTTGGAAACAAGCTCTTGTTGTCGGCCCGGAAGGAGGAGGCCGTCCCTGTCCTTCTGCTCGGCCTCGAATGACTGGTCCAACCCGACAACAACAATAACAGCATCAGCAGTACGTGCTGCATCAACTGCTGGCCCGATGGGCTGGTCCCCTCGGCACGCCACATCCATGCAGCCCTTCTGTTGCACTGTTGTCACATAGGATCCAATCCCTTGGAGAGGGCTGGTGTACCGGCACGGAACACCAGCATAGTTCCCGATCATGGCGACAGTGGCATCAGAGTGGGGACCTATGACAGCGACTGTGCGGTGGCGCGAGGGAGAGAGAGGGAGAGCCTTGCGGGCGTTCTTGAGGATCACGATACCCTGCCGGGCCGCCTCAAGGGCCAGGTTCTGGTGAGCAGGGGAGCACACATCCCGGGGCCCAAGGTTCCCGAACGGTTGCGTGCTCGGATCACCGTCATACATCCCAAGCCTCATTTGCACAGTCAGCGTGTTGGTGAGAGCAGCATCAATGTCGTTATCTGTCACTTTGCCCTTGGTCACCGCACTCTCAGTGTATTGCGCCAGGAAGGGCCCGCAATCCAGATCCAAACCTGAATCGAAAAAACAAATTGATTGTAATTTACATGTGAGATAATTAAACTTGTTGTTTAAATATGCAAAAGTTTCAGCAGGTTTAAAATTAATCTCTGTGTGATATTTTGTTTAATTTTGGTAATGGCAAATCCACCTACCGGCTTTGAGGGTTGCTGCAACCGCATCTTCTGGTGTAGAAGTGTAGTGTTGCGTATTGTAGAAAACATCAACCGAATCACAGTCTGAGACTATGTACCTAGAAGAAGAATGTTTCCTTCTTTTATTTCCTTCTTTCTTCAATAAAATTTCATAAAGCACCAAAAACTAAAATTAAAGATGCAGTTGTCTGCTTAATTAGGATCTCGCATGTTCCAATGCTTTTTCCTGGTGGAGAAACTTAAATCATATATACTACAATTATCAGAAATGAGTCGGTGTTATTACCCGTCGAGGTGCCATTGTCCCCTGATGGTTCCTTTGAGAAGATTTGGGTCGGCACACATCGGCACTCCATTGACCTGGTTGTAGGAGCACATCACACTTGCTGCGTTTCCCTCCGTCACGCACGCCTTGAACGGCACGTTGAATGTGTCCTCTAAATCCTGTTTGCTCACCTATACAATATACATTAATTCATCAATCGGCAGATGTCCTTATGTCAGCATTTGGCATCAAATTAAAATTAATTAAGCAAACAATTATAAGGGTTAAAGCATTGATATATACCAAGGCATTGAAATGGAACCGGTCGATGCCGTTCCAGTTGTCGAGGTCGTAGGCAGTGTAGTGCTTGCAGCAAGCGGCGAGCTTGAGCTTGGTCCGGCCATGCTTCCCATCATACGGTTGCTGGAGGCCACGTACGTAAGCAGCGGCATAGCGTGCGGCCATTTTGGGATCCTCGCCGGGCGTCTCCTGGCCCCGGCCCCACCGCGGGTCTCTGAACACATTCACATTTGGACTCCACACTGTCAGTCCCGCTTGCCCTCCGTTGTACATCGCTCGAGTTTCGTCCGACACCACCTACATACGTACACATCAATTAATATATTAATTAGTTACAAATTGACAATACTACTGTTCTTTCTTCAATTATTTGGTATGTACCGGGTAATTCCACGATTAATTTAGTCGCAGAAAATCATCAATCATGACTAATTACGTCGATGTGATGGGAAGCTGGGAACCATTAATAAATGTCAAAAAACGAAAAAGAAAAAGAGCGAAGGAGTTTCTCAACAGAAATCGATGAGATTTCTGAAATAGTAGGTAGTAGTTAAAATGACAAAGGATGACATTTTATTTTCAAGAGGGCCCATAAAAAGTTTTTGAATGCCGCACAGAAACCTTTAGGCAAATTTTGACTGCACCAATGTCCAATGGCGATGAAATATCAAGAACTCACAAGAAGTCATAATAGTGTTTCATAGCCTGACATGTCATTTCTCTCTCTTCAGTAGCACGATAAATTGATTAATTCCTTAAATAAAAGATATACATAAATTTATAGAAAAATTTTACGCAAGCAAATTTGTATACAAGCTAATCGACTAGGAATTGATTACAAAAGTGAAAATTATATCGTGTCGCTTTTAACTTTTTCTCTTAATTTTTTATGAAGGGAACACTTTTGTGTACAAGTCACAACATATGCTAACTATTCTTTCTTCAATTCTTTTTCACTGCACCCCATATTTTTACGATTTAATTTTAGTCACAGAAAATCATGACTAAGTGTGGGTCAGTGGCTCAGTGCGATGGAAACCAATAACTGATATTCTTCCTTGTCAAAAAGAAGAAGGGAAAATTGGATGTATACCCCTCTAATCTTTGCTAATTGGAAATATACCCCTCTAATCTTTAAAATCAGTTATATACCCCTCAAATCATATTATTTTGGGATATTTACCCTTATGCTTACTTTTATTACTTTTTTTTTATATTAAATATCAGTGTTATATTTTTGTGACCGAATTACCCTTCTCTCTCTAGCGATTTTTTTATTTCTTGAATCAAAACCGTCTTTGCCATTATACTACTACATTGTGTTTGTTTCCTTTGGCATCTAGAGATCTGGCACCTGAACCCTCTCCCTAGTCTGTGCAGGTGCTTCATTGCTCTCGTCACTTTCTCTTACTCCTACTTGTGTTTTTGAATTGGGCAAGCAACTACGAAGTATAAAAGTATTTCAAAATTTCAAGTACCCAGAATTCTTTGTACAAGGCCTCCCTGGATAGAGTACTTACAAACATGGGAGTCAAAATAGACATGTACTAATTAAAAAGAAATTTATTGCTCCTAGTGGCTGCCCTTCTATCTCCAATATATAAAAATAAAAGAGTCAAATTTTTAATACTCGATGACAATAATCAATACTTTTCCAATTCAGTATGCTCTTGCTTAAAAAAACTTATTTTACACAAGCCCAACGAAGAGAGGAATGACCATATATATTGCTTGGAGATGTACAGATTTGAAGAGAAAGAAAATCTCTCCTTAAATTTCAACCTTCTAATTGGCAAAACACAAGAAGACAAAAAAAAAACATAGATGTAACAATGGAATTGGAGGCTAAAGAGAGACGAAATTGATTTAGAAGTTAGGTGAATCGCTAAAGAGAAGGGCAATTCGGTCCAAATAACATAGAACTGATATTTAATATTAAAAAAATAATAAAAGTAAGCATAAGGGTAAATATCCCAAAATAATATGATTTGAGGGGTATATAACTGATTTTAAAGATTAGAGGGGTATATTTCCAATTAGCGAATATTAGAGGGGTATACACCCAATTTTCCCAAAGAAAAAATAACAAATGAGTTTCAGAACAGAAATCGGTGAGATTTCTGAAATAGTTGCTATTGCTAGTAGTTAAAATGACAAAGGGATAACATTTTATATTCAAGGGGGGCCCACAAAGTTTTGATTACACCAATGAGATCTCACAAGAACTCATAGCGTTTCATACCCTGACATAGTGACACAGTGACTTTTTTTTTTTTTTTTTGAAAGTTACACAGTGACATGTTTTTTTTTTCATACCCTGTCGTTTCTCTTCTGTATATAGCAGAAAAATATTAACACGTGATGAAAATTTTGCTTTCTTTTCCAGTTTCGTCCCTTTATTACTTACAAAATTCTATTAGGTTTATAGAATACAAAAAACATTCAAATAAATTGCAGGAGACTACATTGTAGTTAGTAGTTCTTCTAAATACTAATAAGATCATATTATAATTAAATTGTTTCAAAAAATAATTCGTTCTCGTTAAAAATGGTGGTTGAGATCCTATATATCCTAATAAAAGTTGGATGCAAGCAGGATAAAAGTAAGTTTTTTTTTTTTATTAAAAGCCCGTAGGCAAGAAAAGAAAGATGGATAAAAGTACGTAACAAATAGGAAAATACAGAATTTGAAAATGGAGAGTGTTGGGTTTGTTTTATAGGAACTGGGGAAAACCACGGGAATTGAAAGAGTATCAAATCCATCCGAATTATTGTCCCGTGAATCTACTGCTAGGTGCTAGCTGTGACTTTCTGATAGATTTATCTGCGGGACCCACGCATAAGAAAAGTGATATCATCCCTCGAATTAAATAACAATTTGTACTGTTGAGAGTTGGAAATTCATTAATGACCCTTCCCATCCCATGCCACTATGCCAGTACAACAAATTGTGTACTAGTCCAAGATTTTCACTGTTGTAAGTCTTGTAACTATAAATGGTTTGTAGAAATTAGTCTGACGGTTGATGCTTTTGCCAATTAGTCTGATTGTTCGGAAATAATAAACCCACCCAAATTTACAAAACATTAAACGAAATAGCAAACCAGGGTTGGGTTTATTACTTTCGCTATATAGAATAAATTTGAAGCTACACTCTCGCAAAATAATTCTTATGTGGATCAGTACAAATGTACAGTTTACACTTCGTCGTTTCGTTTTTAATCCAAAAACCCCCACTTTTTTTTTTCTTTTTTCTTTTTTTTTCCTTTGGAAGCTCTCAAGAGTCCTGTAGTTAGCAGTAACTAGTAAGGCATTGGCCTATCGGGTAATGAAAGTTTAGCTACCTATTCACACGATCTACAATTCTCATTCTCGAAATTAAATACAATTTACATTCATTGCCAAATCAATTGTGAGCTGCAGTTATCAAATATCAAAAGCAAATAATTTAAACTTTTCTCATTGCAAATGTCCTTCCAAATTTGGAAACAACAAGTAGTTATGACGGACAGCTATTTTATAGCCCAAGTTGTTTGTACGTTATGGAATAAAATGATTGAGATTTGAGAGTAACAAAACAAAAAAAAAGGAAAATTACTTGTACAAATTGAGGATTTAGCTATGATAATTTTAAATAAAAAACTGTACAAAGCTCTAATCTGAAAATCTTATCACCATTTATTAAAAAAATTATTCTGTATGAGATATATATTGTATGATAAGAATTTGATTAAATTAAATTAAAAAGTTATAAAAAAAATAAAGATGTATGCTAAGTTGCTAATTAGTTGATTTTGATAAATGGACTTACATGCACAGTGATACATATGTTTTCATATTACGGTAGTACAACACAACAACTCGATAATGTCTGATTTCTGATACCATTAATTTCTGATGTAACACTTGATTAGTAAAGCAACACAATAAATAAAGCAAAGATCTACAAAGAGCACCTAGCTACTACTCCCTGTTTGCCAAATGACTTGGTGTTTATCCCTTATTTCTCTTTTTTTGCGTCGGCACGACCTTTTCATAAACCTTTAGTTTATTCATATTATGCTTTATTCATGTCACTGTCATCTAGAATTAAAAAGCAGGATTTGAAAGATGAAGGTTTTTCATGGAAATGCATTTGGTACTAAAATGAAGCAGGGTTTAGACTACTCATCGTCATTGGTACATTTTTTCAATGAAAAGACTCGGTCAATTAATGTACCTTTCAATTTTTTTATATATAAAACTGTGAAATTAGTTGCAGTACGTACGACGTTGTAAAAATGAAAACAAAAATTCGGAAATAAATTATGTTCAAACCAACGACACATCACACAACAATGGGACTAAGCGTTTAATTATTTCAGGTGAAAGGAGGGAATTTGTTAATGAGTTAAAGCGACATTAAAAACACATTTTCACTTTATTCCTTCACTAATCTTATCTAACCAATTGTACACTGTAAAGAGCAAAAAGTATCTTTCTTTACTTGTAACAATGGTTGAATGCGCCCACCAATTGTACACTGTAAAGAGCAAAAAGAAAAAGAAAAGAATTTTGTCCAAAACCATTAAACCAGAGCACCCAGACCTCAAACCACAAAAATAAGAAAACATCCATATACAGAAAAAGGAAACAAAAAGCTCTCAGTTGCATTGTATATAAATATTAAATAGAATAGAAATTATTTAATTAATTAATAGATAAATGAATAAATAAATTTACCTGGCCCATGAGCTCCCAGAGAGAAGCATTGAATGATGCAGCCGACGTGATGACCTGCGGGAAGCTGGTGGCCCCGGGGAATTTTCCCCCGAAGCGCACACCTGGGCCGGTGTTTGAGACGCCGTGCAGCGCCTCTGACCACCACTCGTATCCATTGATGCCGAGCCGGGGAACACCCGCTGCATTGTTGACAAGCAAGCGCACCTTCTCAGCACGCGTCAGCCTGCCGAGCAAGTCCTTGACACGGGACTTGATCGGATGGCCCACGCTGCAGAATGGGAGGCCTGTAGCCGGGCCGCCAGGAGCACATGCAAATGGCGGTCTGGCCGAGGCCACAAAGATGATAAGAAAGAATGGAAATAGGAAGAAGAGAATGGTACAAGGGGAATAAGGGGAGGCCATGGATGAAGGCAACAGAGGCCGTGAGGGAAAGGTAAGGTGGGGTGGCCTATTTATATCCAAACCATGGCGCGCTACATTTTTTTATTGGAGGGTTTAATACAAGATATTTGTTTTTCCTTTCCTTTAATCGTTCTTTTCTTTTCATTTTACCTTTTTGGAATTGAAAATTGGAAAGGTGCTTTAATTTGGCGTTGATGGGTGGCACTGTGGCAGTATGAATCTCTGAATTATGAGACTGTACACTTGCATGTGAGTCCCAACAATCATACAATTTGCACATGCACGTGTTCATAATTTTTCTCAAAATTATCATGCATGAGCTTGAGACAAATCCTATTTAGTAAAAGAGTACAATTCGAGAGCTCGTGATCTTCTTGTTTGTCACATTAAATTAAATTCAGTACTACAACAAAAATAAATTGTGATCAAATTAAGGAAGAACTATGCCATCACTAATAATGTGATCATGTCATAACTGTCACCAGCTTGATGAATTCTGTCTGTTATCTCATCTTGTACTTGTCAAATGCATTATCCAGGGATAAATAGATCATGTTCTGGTTTCATCAAACAGCTTTAAGGGGGACCTATTATGATTGAGTGGTTCAGTTTCTCTACTTGTTATTTTTATAATAGAAAATTAAGTGTCCGTAGTAAACAAGAATTAAGATACTGTGTTTAACGAGAAGTTCTCCAATACCTTATTTCTACTTTTAAGTGCTATTGAGTAGTAATCGTCATAAAAGAAAATACTAACACATTAATTTAGATCTTATAAACAAAAAGCAATTAGCGGATGATTGGATTGCAAAATTCGTAAAATATAAAGTCGGGTACGTACAATATGCATATTCTATCGTATGATTTAGACTCTTTTTTACCAACATTATGTATTTTAATTTATAATCAATTACGTAAAGTAAGAATACACAAAGTGAAAACATGAAACATTTAATTAGTTTTGCAAATAAACATAATTGAATCCTCAAGGATTTTACATTATATATTTCTGTAGGATTTTTTACGAGGTGTGCATCAGTGCGTGAAGTCAAAACACAACGTGTGTGTGTGTATGGAGCTGAATGCCATATTATCCTAATTAAATTTTTTTACTTTTTGCGGCCATATATATATATCAGCGTGTGTGTCTGTCCGCAACGCTTACCAAACTGTTGCGATAAATTAAAAATTGAGAAGGTTCACAAATATATTAAAAGGGTGTGTTTGGTTGGAGTGGGAATAAGGAATAAGTCCCTTATTTCTTATTTCGATAAAAATCAAATAACTAAAGAATAGAAAATTTGAACTTATTCCGGCCTTTATCCATATTCAAACAAAATCAAAGAATTTGGATAAGGAATAAGGAATAAACTTTTCTCTATTCCTATTTCCTATTCCCACTCCAACCAAACACAGGTGTGTTTGGATACATTGGGAATAAGGAATAGGAATAGAGATAAGCGTATTCCTTATTCCTTATTCAAATACCAAGGTTTTGTTAGAATATGAATAAGGGTCGGAATAAGCCCAAATTTCTTATGCCTTCGTTGTTTGGTTTCACCGGAATAAGGAATAAGGGGCTTATTCCTTATTCCCAATGTATCCAAACACACTCATATGGGTGTGTTTGGATGACTAAAGAATAGGGTATAAGAATAAGGATTTTCGGTTTGCGTGCTTACCCAAATTTCTTATTTTTATACCGTGGTTTTGTTAGTATAGTAATAATGACTCTTATTTCTTATTCCTTATTCTTGTGTTATTTGGGTTGCACAAGAATAAGAATAAGCACGCAAATCGAAAATCCTTATTCTTATACCATATTCCTTAGTCATCCAAACACACCTGTATAAGATACAAGATATCCTACTTCTAACATAAGTTTACAAGTTAGTGCTTAGGGAAAAAAAAATGAGGTGATAGAATTAAAAATAATTGAAAGGCATATGTATATGATATATGTAGGGGTTGCCTATTTTTTAAGGCAACCAATCTTCCATCATGTAGCCAATCGCTTGATGGGGCAAGAATTGGATATTGGGATAAGATAAAACAAATTTTGTAATGGCTCAAAAAATAAATAAAAAGAAATAGAACCGACAAGTTCCTAATTGTTTTAAGCTGGTATCATGCCTTCTTCACGTTTTTAAGTCGAGACAGTAATTAAAGATTAGTTAAATTTATTTATTTATGTTAGGGTTGAGATCCTTGGATTTAGTGTAAGTCACCCTATCTTTAGTTGTATCATCCGGGCACAGAAATTTGAGCAACTCAACTAAAAACACTGATATAAATATATTTGTATTTATTGGGTTGGCCCAAATTAGCTTCACTAGTAATGACGCACGTCTCCGAAGGCATGGTTTTATTTGAGCATATTTATATGTTTCTTTCAAATTAAATGATCTAAATCAACTTTAGTTGTTTTTTTTCTTTGTCATACGGTCAGCGTAATTTGTTAATAAAATACTACAGCATTTATCGAAACTGTCCAATTTTAAATGAATAGTTCTAGTTTGTTTTAGAATCTCTGATAAAACTAATACAACTTAGAGGATCCAAAATAGATTACTTCTGGCATTTTAGTATAACCTACTATTTTTCATTGCAAAGGTGGTTGGTAGAATGCTTCTTCCTCAATAATTTATTTTTCCATTTTATTAAAACGTCACTTTATTTTGCTGAATTAGGACTGAGGACAAAACAGATTACTTCTGGGTAGTTTCCTTTCCATGTCCATTACTCTTTTATTTCTGTTCGTTAAATATTCAAAAAATTCAATCATGGATAATATACTATTTATATTTATTATGGAATTTATAAACAAGTGCAGATAACAAAAATGATAACTTTGCAACCAACGCTAAAGGAACGAAAAGAAATGCTACCTAACTTTACACATTTGCACCTGTTTTCCTCTCCTTTTCTTCCTAAAAAATGAAGAATGTTTCAAATCTGCACATCAATAATCCCACTTCATAAAAAGGAAAACTAAATAATCTGGTATCTATGATATATTTGCGTAAGAAAGGCTTCAATAATCTGACTTTCTCACGATTCTCCAAATATTTTCCATCTGAGATAATAAGTTAGTTGTTTTTTCAACTTCAATTATCAAAGAATAAAAGTAGATTTTCCAAAAACTTCCCAGCACCTACAAAAGTGGGCCAACTTTGAATAGGAAACGATCGGTATACCATGGTGAGGTCCTTGTCAGCCACAGAAGATCTGGAGAAGTACAATCGGCAATGATACTTGCCTTAGAAGCAGAGAAAGAAAACCACAAGTTATAGGATAATGACCAATGATTTGTGCAAGGAAGGAATTTCAGGTTTGATGTATATACCGCTCTGTAAGTTGTAATTATGCTCGCTTGGATAAGAAAGTTGTTGTGCATGCATGTGTGGTGTGCCGTGTGCCACTTTTATTTAATTTTTCTCAATATATTGTGCATGCTTATGAATGGATCAACTTTCTGCCTCTTTTAATTAAATTCGGCTTTCTCAATTGGCCATGGGATATTGTGTGAGTTAAGCATCCGACCATGTCCGTACGGACTCTTTGATTGAAGCACTCAAATCCTAATCAGTATTTATTGGGTTGCTCTTAGTTAAGAATATATACATTCCATATATTTACCATTCACGTGATATTAATTACAAGCTACGCAAAATGCAGGAAATAATTGTTAGAGTTATGTCCTAGAAGCCAATCTTATTTAGGCTACTTCTATAGATTATGTTATTGGTGATTTTAGATCATTTGTTCTTTGATTTAATCGTTGACAGTTCATTCAGGTTGAGGATCTGAATTATAGATCACTGTTATTCATTTAGAAGTAAATGACAACGATAAATCTAAAAGTCCATAATCTTGATAATTAACAAAGAACATTAATTATCAATAAGATCAGTATGCAAGTTAAGTGATGATTAAGTTCTATAAATCATAGGTTAAGAGTAACCAACTTAATTGCATATGTATATGTTATAGAACATAGTACATGACTGGACCCCACGAAATAAATATATGGATTGTGTTACGTGTCATTATTTATTTCGTTATGATTTTGGTTCTAAGTTTGAGATGATTATCTTTTCCACATGAGGATAGATACTATAAATCATGTCTACCGCTGATTCCTGATAAAGGCTGCTATACGGACTTGATTTAAGTATTCTTGAATTGTGCGGGGAAAAGCTAATTATCAAGAAAACCGTATTTCCCTCATTAATTCACTTAGTGAGTGACGATATCTGTTTGGGCCCCTTGATGGAGATAGATTGTTTGCTAGCAACTGATACAATTATCTCTAGATCAAGAAACGTATAATCTGCAAGAATGACACGTTCCTATCTTGGATTATACGATGATATCGTGTGACATAAGAATCAAAATAGAGAAACAAAATTGTTCTCTTATGCAGGATTGAAATTTTGTAACTGTACACTATTTATGCGAATTGGGAATCATAACGTGTTGCTAGATACCGCTTATGATTATTGGAATTAAATAGCGATTTAATTCCATGTCCAACATAGCATAAATTCTCAAAGGGTCACACAAAATTGGTATTTAATCATATGTGCATTATTTATTTATTTGCAATAATGTGTATTGCAAAATATGATAGATTGATTAATTATTTAAATAACGTTATGGACCGTTATAATTAATTAAGTCAAATAGATCATATAGAAATAAATTAATGCATTGTCTAATCTCTAAATAATTATTATTAAGTTAATAATTATTTATAAATAACACACTTAATTTAGTTAAGTTATTTGGGCTTTAATTTATTGGTAAATTAAATGTCCAAATTGAATACCTTTGAGTGGGCCTTTAATTAATAGAATTAAAGGGACCAAATGGAGATGGCCTAGTGGGCCAAGAGAGCCCACTAGGAGGCCGGCCACAAGAGGTAGGTAGGAGTGACATACTTGTAATTTGTGTGAACTCGTATTTAGGGTTAAGAGGCTATATAAGGCACCTATTGGAGGCTCCTTGGCTCTCTTCTCTCTCCCTCTCTCTAGACGCCACTTTGGCCCCCCCTTTGTGGTGCGCCGTCCCCCCTCTCCTCTCCACTCTAGCTCATGTGTTGAGCACCCCTTTCTTCCATTAGTTACGTTTTTTGGTAAATTACTGTTTTTCTAAGTATTCAAATTAGTTGAAATGAATTAGAAAACTCCTTGTTTGATCTCCTTTCAGTTATGAGATGTTGAAAGAACTTTCTAAATGAATTTAAACAAGTTTGGTTGTTTAAAATTGAGGATTTGTACACGGAATTTACTTATAGCAAACGATACGCAAAGATGCTTGAAAATCGTTAATTGGAAACAAAGTGCTTGTATGTGCTAACTTTGTTTTGTAGGTGGATAGTGGGTTTAGTATGGCTCAAGACTCAATGCCTTGTGGTTGTAAATTGAATGCATGTGTGAATGTTTGTAATGCGGCCTTTGGTGCCATTAATTAATTAATTTGTTGATTAATTTTTTATGTAACTTGTGAGGCTTGCATGCCCCTAAGGATAGGATGGGAATAAGACATTTTCACATGTATTTTTGTTCCTTTATTTTATAGGATTTAGATCCTTATAGAATTTAGTGGGAGAGACAAGGATTAGATTAGTTTTGCTTCATGGAGGATGTGGCGAAACTAATGCAAGCGGGAGCCATACAAACCCACAATAATGAGATGCTTGTATGATTGCTTGTGATAGGTTAGGTATGGGTGTATGTTTACACGACCACCAAACAAGCGTCATGATTGTTAATTGTCCCATATTAAAAAAGGATCAAGTCAAACCAAAATTCACTCTCCTTCTTTCTATCCCCTTCTTACGTAGAATGATCGTTCATTGATGTATTCTCGCCGACGCGGGACATCGCGATCCATCATCCGTGTCGGTGTGTAAATCGGATTTACTAGGAGCAAATAGAAAGAAGTGGACTTAACAATGAAACAAATCGGATTGTTCATTGGAGTGAAGTTCGTTAACCGAACCAAGAATTATAGGAACGTATGATTGGTTGGAGAACCTATCTCACATTTGTTGATGTAATGTTCTGCCGACGCCGTCATTGCATTAACAAATAGTGGGAGTCTTGGAAATTCACTACATTTAGGTACATGATTTAATGTAGTGGAAGTTTTATTTAGTTAAAACAAATATTATAGCATAAACTAATTGACCTTAAAACTTATGTATTGCTGTAGATGTCTTCCTCATCTTTTACGCTACGTTCTCTTCTTGAGAGAGAGAAACTCGCTTTTAACGGTGCCAATTTCTTGGATTGGCATCGCAACCTAAGGCTTGCCTTTAGGTATGAGAAAAGAGAGTATCTCCTTACCACTCCCATGCCATCGGCTCCAAAGGCAACCGCTACCCAAGAGGAAAAGGATGCCTTTGCGAAGCACGAAAACGAGGACATGGAGATGTCCATCGTGATGGTGGCAATCATGGAATCCGAACTCCAAAAGGAGTTCATGGATAGTGGCTATGGAGTGTTCGCTATGATCACTCGCCTATCCAACATGTTCCAAACTAAGGCTCGCACCGAAAGGGCTCGTCTCATCAAGGCCGTCGCCAACACTCGCTTGGCCGAAGGTCATGAAGTCGGGCCACACGTCATGAAGATGACAGGGTTGTTTCGGCAGCTCGAGAAGCTTGATACGCCCTTCCCCTCGGGGCGATTCAAGACTTCATTCTCAATTCTCTCCCTCCAAGCTTCACCGGTTTCGTTGTGAACTACCGGATGAACGGTATGGACAAGAGCATGGATGACATCCAAAACATACTCATTGAGACGGAGGAGAGTCTTAAGAAAGAGAAGGGCCCCAAGGATGTTCTTGCGGTGAGTGGAAAGAGCAAGAAGATAAGAAAGCGTGGCCGCAAAGGAAAAGGCAAAGGCCCGGTGACGTCCCAAGGTCCGGCCAAGGGTGCTCCCGTGGGTTCTAAGAAGAAGAAGAACCCGGCCACTTCCGAGACCGTGTGCTACTACTGTAGCAACAAGGGCCATTGGAAGAGAAACTGCCCAAGGTACCTAGCTGACAAGAAGGCGGGAACTGTCCAACCTTCTATCTCAGGTATATTTGTCATCGAAACCCTTCTCGCTACTTCTCACACAGATTGGGTATTCGATACTGGTTCGTGTGCTCACATTTGTCGAAATGTGCAGGTCCTAAAGAATAGAAGGCGGCTCGAGAAAGGCGAAGTTCAACTCCGCGTCGGTAACGGCACGTGCGTCTCCGTTATGGCTGTTGGGAGCGTGGAACTAACTTTGTCTTCCGGTTTTGTGTTGGAACTCAAGGATGTTTTTGTAGTTTCATGTATCACTCGAAACATTGTGTCCGTTTCTTGTTTGGATTTGGATGGATTTGATGTTGTAATAAAGAACAAGTGTTTGACTTTGTTTCGTAATGAAGTTCGTTTTTGTGATGCGCATTTATTGAATGGTCTTTATGTGCTCGATTCGAATGGATTTGTTTTGAGTGTTGAAAATGACAAAAGGAAATGTAAGGTTTCACATGAGAATGCGACTTTAATGTGGCATTGCCGCTTAGGTCATATCAACGAGAAAAGCATCAAGAGACTACAATCCGTTGGTCTCTTGGATCAATTCGCTTTCGAGCCAATTGACACTTGCGAATCTTGTTTGATGGGTAAAATGACCAAAGCGCATTTCCCCAATAAAGGGATAAGGGCAAATGGATTGTTAGATCTCATACATACCGATGTGTGTGGACCTATGAGCATTTGTGCACGTGGAGGTTTCTCATACTTCGTCACGTTCACTGACGATTATAGTAGATACGGGTATATCTACTTGATGCGTCACAAATCTGAAATCTTTGACAAGTTCAAAGAGTTTAAGAGTGAAGTTGAGAACCAACTTGATCGAAAGATCAAAGCCTTACGATCCGATAGAGGTGGTGAGTACTTGAGCCATGAATTTGGCGATTATCTAAAGGAGTGTGGAATCATTCCACAACTCACTCCACCAGGAACACCACAATGGAATGGTGTGTCCGAAAGGAGGAATCGAACTTTGCTAGACATGGTTCGATCGATGATGAGCCAAACTGATTTGCCTATGTCCTTTTGGGGTTATGCAATTGAAACCGCAGCTTTTACTTTGAACCGTGTTCCATCAAAGTCCGTTGAGAAAACACCCTATGAGCTATGGTTTGGTTCGAAACCTAGCATGATGTTTCTCAAGATTTGGGGTTGTGAAGGTTATGTGAAAAGGCTAGTGAGCGATAAGCTTGGACCCAAATCGGACAAATGTCATTTCGTAGGATACCCTAAGGAAACGAAGGGTTACTACTTCTATAACCGTGTCGAGAACAAGATAGTTGTTGCACGACATGCGGAATTCTTGAAAAAGGAGTTTATCTCAAGAAGAAATTGTGGGAGCAACGTGGTTATTGAAGAAATTCAAGAACCACAACAACAAAACATACCTCAAGTAGGTAATGTGGTTGTTCCAAATGTAGTGCCAAATGAGGTTGCACCGAATGAGATTGTAGCCGAACCTATTCCTCAAGTTGTTGTGGAAGAAGAGGTTCAAGAACAAGCTCCCTCAAATGAAAACTCAAACATATCGCGTGTCGATAGTGTTGAGATTGCACCTACACTTGATGTTCAAGAACAAAGCCCACAAACCGTTGTGGAGCAAGTTCAAGAACCTCAAGCATCTACCCTACGAAGATCGGCAAGGCCAAGTCGTCCACCTATAAGATATTTAGGTTTGCATGACGTTCTCGTCATGGAGAACGATGAGCCTTTGACCATTGATGACATGAAAAGAAAACCAGACTCCAAGGAATGGCTTAAAGCCATGGAATCTGAAATGCAATCCATGTATGACAACAAGGTATGGACCTTGGTTGATCTTCCCAACGGAGTAAAACCCGTTGAGAACAAATGGATCTTTAAAAGAAAGGTCGACATGGATGGCAACTTAACCATTTACAAAGCACGACTCGTAGCAAAAGGTTACAAACAAGTTCATGGTATTGACTATGAAGAAACTTTCTCACCCGTCGTCATGTTCAAGTCCATTCGGATCATTTTAGCAATTGCCGCATTTTATGATTATGAAATTTGGCAAATGGATGTCAAAACCGCCTTCCTAAATGGAAATTTAGAAGAGGATGTGTATATGACACAACCCGAGTGTTTTGTGGATCCAAAGAATGCTAACAAAGTATGCAAACTTCAAAGGTCCATTTATGGATTGAAGCAAGCATCAAGGAGTTTGAACAAACGCTTTGATGAAGAAGTCAAGAAATTGAACTTCGTCCAAAGCGAAAAGGAACCTTGTGTTTACAAGAGGATCAGTGGGAGCGTGATTGTGTTTCTTGTTCTATATGTTGATGATATCCTCTTGATCGGGAATGATATCCCCGAGTTGAATGCAGTTAAGGATTCAATGAAGAAGGTGTTCTCAATGAAAGATTTGGGCGAAGCCGCCTATATCCTAGGAATCAAGATCTATAGAGATAGATCGAGAAGGATGTTAGGCTTGAGCCAAGATGCAGATATTGACAAAGTGTTGAACAAACACAACATGGCAAATTCTAAAAAGGGATTCTTGCCTATGTCACATGGCATTTTCTTGAGCAAGTCTCAAAGTCCGACCAATGATACAGATCGTGAATACATGAAGAAATTCCAGTATCCATCTGTGGTCGGATCGATTATGTATGCCATGCTATGCACTCGTCCTGATGTGGCACATCCGATTAGCGTGACTAGTCGATTCCAAGCCAATCCCGGCATGGCACATTGGACTGCAGTCAAGAATATCCTCAAATATCTCAAGAGAACAAAGGATAGCATTCTCGTATGTGGTGGAGACCAAGAGCTCGTTGTAAGTGGTTACACCGATGCTAGTTTCCAAACCGATCGAGATGACTCAAAATCACAGTCCGGCTTCGTATTTTTGCTCAATGGTGGTGCCGTAAGTTGGAAGAGTTCCAAGCAAGATACTACGGCCGATTCCGTCACCGAAGCAGAATACTTAGCGGCTGGTGAAGCAGCAAAAGAAGGTGTATGGATCAAGGAGTTCTTGACCGAGCTAGAGGTGGTTCCAAGCATCTCAAGTCCAGTGGATATCTACTGCGACAACACGGGAGCCATAGCTCAGTCCAAGGAGCCTAGGTCTCACCAAAAGACTAGGCACATTCTACGACGATTCCATCTCATCCGTCAGTTGATCAATGATGGATGGGTCAAGGTCAAGAAGGTGGACGGTGCCGCGAACACAGCGGACCCTCTGACAAAGCCTTTATCTCGAGCCGCACATGAGTTGCATGTTGCATCCATGGGGATTAGGCGTATGCCTGAGTGTCTTTGAGTTGTATCTTTTATTTACTAGGCTTTAGTATGAGACATGTATATTTTGGATATTACATTGAGTACTATGCACTTGCTAGAAGTCACCATTGATTGACTCTAGGCCAAGTGGGAGATTGTTAGAGTTATGTCCTAGAAGCCAATCTTATTTACGCTACTTCTATAGATTATGTTATTGGTGATTTTAGATCATTTGTTCTTTGATTTAATCGTTGACAGTTCATTCAGGTTGAGGATCTGAATTATAGATCACTGTTATTCATTTAGAAGTAAATGACAACGATAAATCTAAAAGTCCATAATCTTGATAATTAATAAAGAACATTAATTATCAATAAGATCAGTATGCAAGTTAAGTGATGATTAAGTTCTATAAATCATAGGTTAAGAGTAACCAACTTAATTGCATATGTATATGTTATAGAACATAGTACATGACTGGACCCCACGAAATAAATATATGGATTGTGTTACGTGTCATTATTTATTTCGTTATGATTTTGGTTCTAAGTTTGAGATGATTATCTTTTCCACATGAGGATAGATACTATAAATCATGTCTACCGCTGATTCCTGATAAAGGCTGCTATACGGACTTGATTTAAGTATTCTTGAATTGTGCGGGGAAAAGCTAATTATCAAGAAAACCGTATGTCCCTCATTAATTCACTTAGTGAGTGACGATATCTGTTTGGGCCCCTTGATGGAGATAGATTATTTGCTAGCAACTGATACAATTATCTCTAGATCAAGAAACGTATAATCTGCAAGAATGACACGTTCCTATCTTGGATTATACGATGGTATCGTGTGACATAAGAATCAAAATAGAGAAACATAATTGTTCTCTTATGCAGGATTGAAATTTTGTAACTGTACACTATTTATGCGAATTGGGAATCATAACGTGTTGCTAGATACCGCTTATGATTATTGGAATTAAATAGCGATTTAATTCCACGTCCAACATAGCATAAATCCTTAAAGGGTCGCACAAAATTGGTATTTAATCATATGTGCATTATTTATTTATTTGCAATAATGTGTATTGCAAAATATGATAGATTGATTAATTAATTAAATAGCGTTATGGACCGTTATAATTAATTAAGTCAAATAGATCATATAGAAATAAATTAATGCATTGTCTAATCTCTAAATAATTATTATTAAGTTAATAATTATTTATAAATAACACACTTAATTTAGTTAAGTTATTTGGGCTTTAATTTATTGGTAAATTAAATGTCCAAATTGAATAGCTTTGAGTGGGCCTTTAATTAATAGAATTAAAGGGACCAAATGGAGATGGCCTAGTGGGCTCTCTAGTGGGCCAAGAGAGCCCACTAGGAGGCCAGCCACAAGAGGTAGGTAGGAGTGGCACACTTGTAATTTGTGTGAACTCCTATCTAGGGTTAAGAGGCTATATAAGGCACCTATTGGAGGCTCCTTGGCTCTCTTCTCTCTCCCTCTCTCTAGCCGCCACTTTGGCCCCCCCTTTGTGGTGCGCCGCCCCCCTCTCCTCTCCACTCTAGCTCATGTGTTGAGCACCCCTTTCTCCCACAAATCGATTGGTTCTTTGGTTGAAGAAAGGGAACGCTTGGGATTAGACTTGTTCTTCTCTTCGCTAGCACGAATCGAGAAGAATTTGGTTAATACCATAGTGGACTCGAGGCGCCGCGAATAGGAGGTGTTTGGAGAGCACGCCACCGACACCAAACCCAAGGATTCGAGCCTCTTGGTTGCTATACCAAGAGAGGTACAAATCCTTCCTTTCTCTTGTGTCAAATCGGTTTTTGTACTAGATCCGTTTTGTGCTTTGTTTTCTTGGCTTAATTAGTTGGTAATTAGCATAAAAATGAAAATTAGCACACTTTCTAACAATAATCATATTGTCTATATTGGGCATCCACTCTATTCAATTATAGACTAGCTGATTATCTAAGGGTGCGTTTGGATAGGTGTGAGAAGAAGGGAAGAAGGGAAGAAGTGGGAAGAAGTATTGGAAAGTGTGTAACTTTGTGAAGAGTTTGGATTGTTTATAATTTTTTTTTCTTCTTCCTTCTTCTTCTTCTTTCTTCCAACGATCCAAACACACCCTAATTGAAGATCATTAGAAATGATGAATACTGACAAAGGTATCTATAATGGGCCTAAAGATACATCAACTACATACAATTGTACTTGATGTTCTCTTGATTACAAAATTGGCATTTCTGTCGTATATATACATTAGTCAATTAATTGAAGCATGTCTCCAAAATGGCATTTAAGATTTTTCTTCCCCCCCCCTCTTGTTTTATACATGTATGTTTATTGCTACCTATATTGCCCACATATAGGCCATGCAAGTATGCAACTAGTTTTTTTTTTCCATATATATGGCCCATATATACGTTGTTTCCATTCTCCTTTTCTTTATTTTAAGCACTTCCTTCTTTTTTTAAAATTTTTGTCTGAAGGCCCCATGCAACCATGCTAAAAGTAAAAGAATGGGATGAAAATTTAAGAAATATAACAGAATGGGATTAAAAAAAAAAAGGAAACGATTGATCATTGGATTAAGGCCATTCTATATATAGTAATATATATTTATAATTTTATATACAAGGATAATTGTTATTTAATTTGGGAAGAGAAAGAGAGGTCACATCTCACATGTCTTCCGAATAGAAAATTGGACCAGAAAACCACCCCGACGTACGGTACTTAAGTCTGATTAACAGAATAAAAAAATTTAATTTAATAAATACGGATTTAGTTCTCTGCTCCTTTTTTTAGCTTTATAGCTTTCTATTAGCCACTGGGTAAATTTGTAAACTCTTTCTTTTAATATAAAAAGATGAGGGCAAGACCCCATTTTTCACTCAAAATAAATAAATATGGATTTAGTTAATCAAACGGTCAAACCAGATGACAATGGCGTTTATCAACCACTTCATTTTGATCTCTATGAACATCCCATATTTCTACGCTCACTCCCATTTAACCATGCACCGTTCAACTTTGACTTGGAAATAACTTTTTCCTTTTCCTTTTTTCACTTGTATAATATTTTTGATCCTCAACAACTAATGGCTGCCAGTATTCAACATTTTGATGCCACCAAGTGAATAGAATCACACTACCTGGGTCTAATTGAAATAGATTCGGAATTGCAGACAGGATTTCCTGGATTCAAAGGTTAACCCCATCCATCTTAAGCATTCTCTGTTATATCCAAGCAAGTAATATGTATATTGAAATAAAATAATAAACTCAATATTAGTAACATTATTCTTAATTAACTCTTTGTACGAATTTTATTTACATCTGACCAGTTCGTTGTTGACAACTTGGCATATGTGTGAGAAACGAGCTTTATTTATGGGAACCGTTTTCTAGTAGAGTTTCATTGATTGTATTATCCTCCAAACATCAGAATCCATTAATCATCAGAATCAATTAAATCGCTCTCTTTCAGTTCTTAAATTATCTTTTTTTTTTCTTTTTTCACAGTGTTAATTCTACTCCATGATCAGAACAAGATTTCTCTGAAAAAAATTAACGCCTATGGCTCCGTCTGGATGCAAGAAGAAGAAAAGGAAGAAAGAAGAAGGGAAGAAAAAAAATTATAAGCAATCCAAACTTTTCACAAAATTACATACTTTCTAATACTTCTTCCTACTTCTTTCTTTCTTCCCTTCTTCCCACACCTATCCAAACGGAGCCTATGAATTTAATAGAAAGTTCCTTATTTTGCCCTTTTTCAAAAAAGAAAAAAAACTTGACCTGCTGCTCTTACCAAATGGTACATAAAAATATTGTTTTATGAAATAATTAACAGGTATAACTAGAGGAAACAGCTATATATTATCGTGTAATTCCCAAACCGGAGCCGCAAGATACATACATTTGGAAACCAATTTCAACCTTGGCAGCCGCGCGCTGCCATTCTGCCAAGGGTTTCTAAAAAATCTATATCGATGCATATATTTCTTTCGGCTCATTTGTTCGGCCTCAAGCATCTTTGAATCCGATATATAGTAGGCTCCGTTTGGATAGGTGTGGGAAGAAGGAAAGAAGGGAAGAAGTAGGAAGAAGTATTGAGAAGTGTGTAACTTTGCTTTTGTTTGGATGGGGTTGGAAGAAGGAAGAAGGAAGAAGAAAGAAGGCCAATAAAAAATTATAAACAATCCAAACTCTTCACAAAGTTACACACTTCCCAATACTTCTTCTCACTTCTTCCCTTCTTCCCTTCTTCCCACACCTATCCAAACGCACCTGTGAAGAGTTTGAATTGTTTATAATTTATTTCTTCCTTTCTACTCAACGCATCCAAACGGTGTTGTAGATAATAGATATACAATTTTAGTTGAATCTATACTTTCAGTGGCGTGATCAAACATTTTTGGATAAATTATACTATACACTATTAAAATTATATACGAATGATTCATTTGTATGCATGCGAATTCAAACTATTCTAAGAACTGATTTTGACATAAAGTTAATTACACGAGTACTTAGATATTTCTATCGTCTATCAATAAACAATACATCTTCAGAAATTCTAAAAAAATTATACACTGAATACAGAATATTACCGATAAAGCAAAACTAATAAAATGGAAATAACTAAAACTCACCACCTTTTGCAGCTAGTAATGGTGAGGTGAACTGTGTGAGATTTGAAAAGTAATGAGCACGCGTACAAGAAAAATTGATGCTTATTAACTAATTTCATATGTGCGTGGTCCAAAGGAAGCATGCAAATAAAATTTGAAATTACTGCGTATGTGATGAGCGTACATTATCCATGATTGATAAACCGAATAAGTTGATAGATATTTGGTTCCAGGAAGCAACCTAGTTGCATGCCATGTGCACCTTATCTCATAATTTCTACATTTTCCCCCCTTTTCTTTTAAATAATTTTCTGTTAAATTCATGTCAATTTTTATTTTCTGAATAAATTTTCTTTTTGATTTTGTTAACGAAGGTTCTAACGGTTTTATTAATTACGGCAAATTCTGCTCTGGTATAAGGACTTCTTCTTAAAATAAATTCCCTCAAAATTATTAATAGTCGTGATTCATTTGAACCAAAATCGGGCTTGAAAAAGAGACTTTGTACTCCTGTTAATTCGGAAAATAAGATGCGTTTTTTTTCATGTTTTGTTTGCTACAATACGAGAACAGATCGATTTTTTTTCATGAGATACGAATCATGGATTAATAATATTTCAAACCAACGTTCTTTTTTTATTTATTTTATTTTTTACCCTCAAGAGTCGCTCGAGCTACTAATAGTAGCACGAAGAACAAAGAAACAAACATGATGTATTCTTTTCTCATGAGCATTTATGCTTGCTTCCCTTATCATCTTATCTGGCGCGAAATCCTGATAGTACCAGTGTAACGGTGATGTATGCATTTAACCATATAATATATAATATAATTCTCATGCTGATAATATCTACATGTATCTATATTAGCAACTTCTAAAAAATGCTCTGGTGATTTCTTACAAGCAAAAGGAAATTAATACTCATATTGTTTGTTCCGTCTTTGATTGTGAGAGGTAGCAGAAATACCAAGGCACATTAATGCTCAAATGGTTGTTTAAAAATTTATAATTTTAGTGTAAATTAATTAAAAATTTATAACTTAATTATTCATTTTTTAATTAAATAAAATAATTATTTATATTTTAATTAAATTTATATTTAATTAAATAAATTAATTAAATATTATTTCTGATATTTAAAGCTAAAATCGGAATCCGGGATTCTGTAATTGCGGTCGGAATCCCATATTCCGATCTTATGATACTATTTAAAAAAATATTATTATATTGATATTATTTTTAATATATTATATTAGTTTAATATTATTTTTAAATTTTTCGGAGCTAGAGGGAACTGCAACTTGTACATTTTGATGGCCTCCCAAGTCAAAGGCCTTGAAGTTAGTGTTGGGAAATTGATTAGTGCCATCTTCTATTCTACCATCGCTGCCATCGCTCCTTCTAGCGAAATGTTTTCCTCTTCTCATTCAGCGAAACACTCACCTCGCCTCACCCAGCGAAGCACTTCCCTCTCCTCACCCAGCGTGGATACGCTCCCTCTCCCTTCTACGCACCCTTCTGTCTCTCTCCCTTCCGTCTCTGCGTCTCTCTCCCTTCCTTCTGTGCTTCAGATTTTGTTCATTTTGTTTATTGCATCTGTTCAATTTGTTATTTTAAGTGTTCATTTTGTTTTGTTGTGCATTAAAATTTTGTGTTTATTTTATGTCTCACTTTGTTGGTGTATATGTTCACTTTGTTCATTCATATGTTCAATTTGTTACTTCTATGTGTTCAATTTGTTTTGCTGTGCATCAGAGTTATGTGTTTATTTTATATCTCACTTTGTCGGTGTATATGTTCACTTTGTTCATTCATATGTTCAATTTGTTATTTCTATGTGTTCAATTTGTTTTGTTGTTCGTCAGACTTCTGTGTTTATTTTATGTCTCACTTTGTTGGTGTATATGTTCACTTTATTCATTTGTATGTTCAATTTGTTATTTCTATGTGTTCAATTTGTTTTGCTGTGCGTCAGATTTCTGTGTTTATTTTATGTCTCACTTTGTTAGTGTATATGTTCACTTTGTTGATTCATATGTTCAATTTGTTATTCTATATTTTCAATTTGTTTTGTTGCTTGTCAGATTTATGTGTATATGTTCACTTTGTTCAATCACATGTTCAAATTGTTACTTTTATGTGTTCAATTTGTTTTACATTCTCACTATTTGATGGAAAAGGAATCATTGATGAAGGAGACAGATGAAAGACAGAGAAGAGAAGAAAAGACATGGAGGTAGAAGGAGAGTGAAGAGGGACGGAGGGGAGTGTGGCAGAGAAGGGAAGAGAGGAGGTGGAGAAGATGAACACGCTAGGGAAGGAGAGCGCGCGTGAGAGGAGAGAGCGGAAAGAGAGCGCGCGTGAGAGGAGAGGGAGCGAAAATTCTATTTTTGATTAGCGATGGTAGCGATGGTATTTTTACCGATGGTGGTTATAATTCCTGTTAATGTTGGCGAGGCTGAGCTAGTGAGCTCTTGGGAGGGAGGTAACCGGTCTAATGGGCCACCAAGCCCATCCAGCCCATATCATCTCACGGCCTGGCCTTTATTACGTTACGTCGAGTCGTTGAGGTCGAGGACGGGACAGGACAGCACATCTAGAAAGGGTTCTCATTTTCCCGCCAAAACTGCTCTACTCTTCCCGCCAAATCGACTCCTTTTCCTCTCTCTCTATCTTCCCTAGCCAGTTGCCATCCATCACTCCCCTTCTTTCTCTCTCTCTTAGTCTTACTTACCATGGAGATGGAGAAGCTGGATTTCGCCGCCGACAGAGGTCCTATATTTTATATTTAATATTTGTTCGTCTCATCCCGACACTTTTCATTCACCCCCAACCCAACCACAAATTCAATTGCTCTTAATCTTTTCTTTTTTTCTTCTCTCACAGATCGCGCAAAGGATTTCCTCACAAACTTTTCTGATGAAAATGGGCAACCCAAGTATCTCAATCTCCTCGTAAGCACTTACATCATTCTCCTCTTACTCTTACTCTTACTCTTACTCTTTCTTTTCTATTTTTCACATAACCAACCCAAGTAATACTGTTTCCTGCACTCCTACATGCTAGTACTCATGCCGTCATCTAATTCTAATTGTTTTCAGCAAGATGTCGCAAATCGCAAGCTTCGCGCTGTTCAGATTGACCTCGATGACCTTTCCACTGTATATTTCTATTTCTCACTTTCATTTCCTTCCACTGCTCTTTACTGTCTTTTTATTTTTTTTTTATAACCCATTCAAACTTACAAATTATTTATGGGAGCTGTCCGTCTCTGTGTGGTTCAAAAGTACAATTTTGCATCTGCTTCACCAATTTCTTAATATTAATATAAACCAAAATTTCCTCACCATAACAGTATGACTTTTATCATCCCTGCAATACAGTAACTCTAGGCTCCATTTCCTACTTAGACCAAAATTTTTTCAACAATTGCACAATTTAAGGTCTAATCAGCGAAAGATGATATATTTCTCTACTCATCACACCAAAAGTCTAAAACCATAAATCATTCAGACATGGAAACTCTTTACTCAAAGGTTACAGTCATCAACCTAAAAACTTTTGTATATATGCTCTCATAAATAACTGGCACAATTGATTAACAACATAATGGACCCATTTTCCCATTTCTTTTCCTTCTGCAGTACAAGGGGTTGGAGGAGGGTTTCTGGGAAAGAGTTGTAGGAAACACACGGAGGTATGTGGGGATATTTGCTGAGGCAGTAGATGAGCTAATGCCGGAACCAACAGAGGCCATCTTAGCTGACGAAGATCGCGACATCCTCATGACACAGCGTGTTGACGAGACATCAGATAGCACCGACCCTACTGCAGATCCACACCAGAAGATGCCCTCTGAGATCAAGCGATTCTTGTAAGCGGGCCTCTCTCTCTCTCTCTCTCTAACTTTCATTCTCTTTTGACCAACTTCGATTAGTAAATCTCCTAAATTTTCTACTAATTTACTCTCATCATCAGCAGTGCACAATTATATATGCCGTCTTTATTTCATTTTGTGTCTTTATACAAGTATTGTTACTTATTCCTCTGTTGTCTAATTAAGTCTGTGGTTTTTATCTATTTTAGTCTCAATCATCCCTTAAATTTTGCAATAAAACCACACATTCTTCATTTTGTGTCGGCTTACCTCTTTCTTCCATCAAAAACCTAAAAGGCAAGTAGCTGAACAAAAAGGACTAAAAGAGGCCAAGCCTGCGCAATACTAGTTAAATAGATGTTTTACTCATCTTTTCATATTTTTCTGTCAAAGTTTGGTTTACTGATTAATTACTGCCACACATTTGTTAATGGCATAGTGAGGTGTACATAAAGGCGATGACAAAGAATAGCCCTCTAACAATTAGACAAGTTAAGGCATCGAATATTGGGCAGCTTGTGAAGATATCTGGAATTATTACACGTTGCTCTGATGTGAAGCCCCTAATGCAAGTAGCTGTGTATACATGTGAAGAATGTGGTTTCGAAATCTATCAGGTTTACATCCCTTAAATCACTGCACCGCATCATTTATTTTCCACAGATGTCCTACTAGTATGATAAGTGTATATTACTTTTATGTAGAGCATGTGTAAACTGTGTGTTCCTTCTTACTGTACTGTTTTACTCACGATCAGTACTGGTATTAATTGGTACATTTGGTTCCACTATTAATGCCTTGTTAAAATTCTGGTTATTGATATTTGATCATCTGTTATATTTATGAGCTTCCTTGAGATGCAATAAATCACATGATACCACTGGTGCCTTACTGATGTAAAATGTTAAATAAGCAGGAAGTGACAGCTAGAGTTTTCATGCCCCTACTTGAGTGCCCCTCAACCCGCTGCCGAGTTAACAAAGTGAAAGGAAATCTCATTCTGCAACAGCGTGCCTCCAAATTTCTCAAATTTCAAGAGGTATATTATTCCAAAAACCTCTCTACTTTCTGAAATTTATTATTTTTTCAGCAATTGTTGTAATTCAACTGTGTTTATGTTTTGTAGGCCAAAATACAAGAGTTAGCTGAGCATGTGCCAAAGGGGCATATACCCCGTTCTCTGACTGTTCATTTTCGAGGAGAACTGACTCGAAAGGTTGATATCCTTCTTTATTTTTTTTAATCTGTATATATTTTTGCTTGTTGTAATACTTTCAAAGGACCTACTACCACATTTTGTTTGGGCCATGCACATGTGTTATAAGAAGCACTTACCACGTGAATTTATTGCTGGTTCAAACAAAACCTCCTGCTGTTTTCAATTTAATACTGATTTGTGTTGTTTTAGCTGCCGAATCACATAGATGATTCTTAATTTAACATTATGTAAAGCTTCACTGGCCCTTTACCCAATTGAGAGCTTAGCGTTCACAACCATCTAAGCCTCACTTTTGCGCAAAAGTGAAACAAAAACAAAATAAAGTGGTACCACCACTAAGAAAAGATCATTGTGCTTGTAAAACTACTATGCAGGGACCATCTATGTACTTGATACATACACTTTCTTTCAACTTTTGGCCAGGTTACACCTGGAGATGTTGTAGAATTATCAGGCATATTTTTGCCAATTCCATACACTGGGTTCAGAGCAATGCGAGCCGGTTTAGTTGCTGATACCTACTTGGAGGCCATGTCAGTCACCCATTACAAGAAAAAATATTCAGAGTATGTATTTATTTTCATGTTCCTATTCTCCCCTCTTATTTGGAAGTACCCAATATTCCAAAAGTACACAAGGTTGCAAACAATGGCTTTAGTTATGATAGTGAACCAATTGGTGCAAAGATTGTATTTTTTGCAAAGTACCTCTCTGTACAGTTACCATACTTAATCGGATTGCTGTATTTGAATATAGATATGAACTGAAAGGAGATGAGCAGGATCAAATAGAGCGGCTAGCAGAGGATGGTGATATATACAACAAGCTTGCAAGATCATTGGCGCCAGAAATATTTGGGCATGAAGATGTCAAAAAAGCTCTTCTCTTACTCCTTGTAGGTGCCCCTCACCGCAAGCTCTCTGATGGCATGAAGGTAATTCTAATTGGTACCTCTTGGTGGAATAATATAATTCAGTATCCTGTATAAATACCCCTATTTACTATGTACACAAGATCATCTCTTTTATTATGACCACAGCTTATGATTCACACCATTACATTTCAGTCGCAAAGGTAAAGTAATGTTGGTAGGTATTTGTTTTAACTTCTTTAATCGAATCACAATAAAGGTTTGTTTACTTTTCAATTGCAAATCTATGTGCTAAGAAAATATGATTTTTAAGTTGAGTATTCTTTAGTTTCGCGTCATTTTTTATGCACAAGTTAGTAAGTAATCTTTTACTGAAGCCTGAAGGTCATGATTTGAATTTTTTAAATTCAACTAGAGAACCCTATATGTAATTGACTCGAGCATGCATTTTCAATTTATCATTTTTTTATAATAACATCTTCAAACAAAACATAATGCTAAAAATGTGAAACAGATTAGAGGAGACCTTCACATATGCTTGATGGGAGACCCTGGTGTAGCCAAGAGCCAGCTGTTAAAGCACATAATAAATGTGGCTCCAAGAGGTGTATATACAACTGGAAGAGGAAGCAGTGGCGTAGGTCTCACTGCCGCAGTGCAGCGGGACCCTATTACTAATGAGATGGTTCTAGAAGGAGGTGCATTGGTGGGTTTTATCATCCTCTCTCTCTGTTTTTATTTTCTTCTTTTTTTGTTTTGCATTTTCCATCCTTCCCATCTTTGCATGCCTTTTTTTGTTACGTGCTGCAATGCAGGGTTACCTGTATGTTTATTATCACTTGACAAATTTAAAGTTGATTTAACAACATTGTGATTAAAAGGAAATTTACGTCGATTGAACATCTAAGTTTAAACAAAAGTATCTCATCACACAGTGGTAAGCAACTCCACAACTTTTTTAACTATTGATTTGTGCTCTTTTAGTGCTGTTGGTATACTGGGATGCTTATGTTGGTGATTGGGAACTTACACTTGACCTGTTGAACTTATTCATTCTGCTTCATACACCTGTTGATTAATGTAACTGTATATAAAAGGCACTTAGCATATAAGATAGATTTTGCAGTGCATGAGTGAACTTTATTTAGATTCCAGAGAAAACATTTAATCTGAACATACAGATAAGCTTAAAATAATGCATGTTTAAATATTCCAATACAAAATTACACAAGGTTTATACAGATAAAATGCTGATGTATGCGATGCATGAAGTCTCAGTACCAATTAATCTTTGGAAAGGATATCTGGATAATAAAAAAAAAAGAGAATATCCGACCATTACTTTCAGAAAGTAAAAAGTTGGAGGAAAAAAATAACAACTATAAGCATTTCCTCTGAACTTACAGAACTAATGTCTTTTTAAGTTTGTAAAATAAAACAATTTTAAATGCACAAATGCAGGTACTGTCAGATATGGGGATATGTGCAATTGATGAGTTTGACAAGATGGATGAATCAGATAGAACATCTATTCATGAAGTTATGGAGCAGCAAACTGTGAGCATTGCCAAGGCTGGCATCACCACTTCTCTCAATGCCCGTACTGCTGTTCTGGCTGCTGCCAATCCTGCATGGTACCAAACTTGTACCTTAAATATTGTTCTCATTCAAGTTGTGAGTTTGATTGATCATAGGAAGAAAGACACTGTAACTCATTAGTCTGAGTTAGTCTCCAAGAAACCATTTTTTATGGATGCAATCTATTATTCTGTTATGTTATGCCCTTAAAAAATTCAATCTCATTTCTGAGACACTTATATGTTTATTGTCCATCCTTATAAAAATTCGAGTTGTATTTATAAAAATTCTAGTTGTGAATGGATATTCTGTTTTGTTTAATTTTAAACTATACACTTGAAATCACATTTTTTTATATATAACATTCAAATCTTAGGGGAAGATACGACATGAGAAGAACACCAGCAGAGAATATAAACCTGCCGCCAGCTCTTTTATCACGTTTTGACCTGCTGTGGTTGATTTTGGACCGAGCTGACATGGACACTGATCTCGAGATGGCCAGACATGTTGTGCATGTGCACAAAACACTCGAGTCCCCCTCCCTTGGATTCACGCCGCTTGAACCATCTGTACTTAGGTAGTCATGATATTTGATTAGCCTATTTTAATTAATTATACTTGCACTCGTGATTAAAATGCATCGTAATTTGTAATGATAAACTTGGAACAGGGCATACATTTCAGCAGCTCGGCGGGTGATGCCATGCATACCTCGAGAGCTCGAGGAATACATAGCTACTGCTTATGCCAGCATCAGGCAGGATGAGGCCAGATCAAATGCTCCCCATTCTTACACCACCATTCGCACTCTCCTCAGCATCCTTCGCATCTCTATTGTATGTCTAATATCTCCTCTATCAACAGAATAGCATAATATAAGACACAATGCCATTGTGTTTGACTATTTTAGTAAAAACATGGTTAATATGATAACTAATCGCCTGCTCCTAATATAATAGGAAAAAACACAAAAAAAAATATTCTACTTGGTTTGTCATGTAGAAAATAATACTAAGAGAGGGGTACTTGGGACTATTCTTAAACAAGATTTTAATTGACGGGATGATGTTCTAAAGGTATAGCGTACATTAAAATTTTCAAGGTTTTCCTGCATTATATTTTAGATCTGCAGGAAGGCTAGAAAATATAAAATTGAAAAAATGAAAATTCTTGTGCACTAATGCAAAATAATAGTGACTTGTACATCTGAAAAAGAAAAAAAATAAATCCTGTGGTAATTGTTATTTCAAGTCTTTAGAACTATAGCTCCATTGTCAGTCATTTGTAGAGAATAACTCGAGGTAACTTTTTCAAGCTGTTGGTCAATTTTAAAATTTTGATTGCTAATGTACGATATTTACTATTTGAAAACTTGGTTTTGTCCCATTTTAAATGGAAAGAATACACTTGTGTATGTAGGCTCTAGCAAGGCTTCGTTTTTCAGAGACAGTTGCACAGAGTGATGTGGATGAAGCACTGAGGTTGATGCAGATGTCAAAGTACTCGTTGTACTCTGATGATCGACAGAGGGCTGGGCTTGATGCCATATCCGACATTTACTCCATCTTGAGAGATGAAGCCGCCAGAACTAACCGCTTGGATGTTAGATATGCACATGCTCTCAACTTGATTTCTAGAAAGGTAACTTATATTTACCAGTTATTCCATGCTACTAGAAACAGTACTGTTATTGGCTCGTCCTTGGTATTAGGCCAGGCCCTATTGTGATCAAAACCTAAATGCACCTGTAATTGGTAACCTGATCTAGGCTTGTATGGTTCTTGGTTTTGCTGCAATCAATTGTGCAACGAAGCTTCTAGCTTTTGCTATCAAGATGTACCTGAAGCCCATTGTTGGCATCAATACAAATTCAGCTTTGGTTTTCTCATTTTAAATTTTTTTTTTTTTTTTGCTTTGCGGACTACAAAAACAGGGATATAGTGAGGCTCAGTTGAAGGAATGCCTGGAGGAGTACGCATCCTTGAATGTGTGGCAAATCCATCCCAACACATTTGACATTCGCTTCATCGATCCTTGAAAGCTTTCTAACTTCTTAGTGTACAATTAAATTTTTTTCTCTCTTGTCAATGTTCAACTACTTTATTGGCTAATTTGATTAGTTTTTGGTAGAAACTAGATTAAGATTAGTCATATATATTTCTTTTCCTGGCTTGAAACAGTCCGGCAGCTTAATTAGACAGATATTTAGCTAATGTTGAAATTGACTGAACTTATTACTTGAGCTCTATCGAACGAACCTAATTAGTAACTACAAATGTTAATAGATGTGATCCCGGAGTCATCCAATTAGTGTTATTCACTTCTCAGTTCTCGTATTAAACAAAAAGAGCTTTTGAACAGTGGGTCAAAGCAGCTTATCAAGTGAAGAATCCAATTGCACAATTATGGTATCCCAAACCCTTTTAAATATACATGATCTCGAGTTGATAATTATCTCGATCTAATTTATAATAAATCCGCACAAGTTGTAGCGAACTCAAAATTTGAAATATGCATTTTTATTATCAAAGAAAACGAGTGGAATTATACATCGAAGTCAAAGCTTCAATTAGTATCATAAATAAAATACCGAGCGGCCCCACGCCCCCACCTTGGAATTGTAACGTATTGCAAATACAGTAACAAACCAGATATTGCAACCATTATTTAAGATCAATTGATTTGGGAACAAATAAATGAGCTTGTTTGTATGTTAAATCAAACTAGTGCAATCACAGAAAGTCAACCGTACATTTGTACAAGTTTTCCTTAAATTTTAATGCATCAACAAACACGGTTCCATCTAATTGGGCCACAATTATACGTATCGACTCCAGTCAAGTCAAGTGTAATCAGGCCCTTTTTCGGGAATAAAAATTGGCAAACTACGGCCACAATACCCACATCCA
Source organism: Rhynchospora pubera (assembly GCA_028095005.1). Classification (NCBI taxonomy): domain Eukaryota; kingdom Viridiplantae; phylum Streptophyta; class Magnoliopsida; order Poales; family Cyperaceae; genus Rhynchospora; species Rhynchospora pubera. Next base: position 105,817,924 of record CM051459.1, read on the forward strand.
TTTTCATCCCACTCCAGTCAAGTGCAATTACAACACGGAAATCCTATCTGCCATCTTAATATCTTGCTATCCTGCCATCCAAGCAGGCCTTCGCACATCCAGCCCATTTCCTTTCTATATTCACGTGTGGCATACGTGATCTCTTGATTCTTATTCTCTCTCTTGCTCAGACCAAATCTCTCTCTATTTCCCTCTCCCCTTCTTAATCTCTCTCCTCTTGGCATCGCCATGGCAATGTCGGATCTTCCTCGCAGCAAAGATAGATCTTCGTCAGAGTCACCGACGACGAACTAGGCGCCTCCTCCTCCCTCGCGTCGTAGATAGGTTTTCTCAGTGAAAATTTGAGAAGATATCTCTAAGGAAATAGCTAAAAATTGGAGCGATTGCACGTCACTTTCAAGTTCACTGTCTAGAATCATCAAGCTAAGATAATATCTCTCTTCTTTTCAAATCTGAAGCAATCGAGCTTCTCGCCATGGATCCACTGTGTTCATTTCTCTCTTTCGTCAGGTGATTTATCATTGTTTCTATCAACTTTGATCACATAATCTACATTTCTTCCGCTATTTTCATCTCCATTGTTTGATTGGTGTAATTTTCTCAATCTACTTGTTTCAATTTTGATTTATGCTGTCATTTTTCCGACTTATTAATTTGTCTATATTTTGAGTTTACTTTCTTAAGATTTTAGGTTAGGTTTTCTTAGTATTTATATTTTTTTCAAGTACTAGTTTGTGTTTGTTTATTAGATTTTCGTTGTTTAATTTTCACATGTGTTTTAATCTATTTGGTTTCCACGGTACAAAATGATTTTTGGAATAAATTAAAGTATTCTGTCTTATAATAGTTGTAGATGTAATTTTGCAGGAATTGTACATGTAATAGCATTCAATTTTACAATTAAATATCTGTTCAAATTTAAATTATTTGATAATATGAGATTAATTATTCAATTATCGTGGAGTAAAAATTTGATACTTATATTGCTGGTAAAGGGATTACTGATATACTGGTAAAGGAGTATTTTAATTTCTGTTGTGGTACGTAATTTGTATTAAGGGAGTAACTACTTATTTTTAAGGGAGTATGTAACATTCATTAAGGGAGTGTTAACAATGTTTTCAATTTGTATTAAGGGAGAAACGAACAACGTTTGGACTTAACAGATTATGTATACTATAAGAAAGTATGTATATAGTATACAGGGATATCTATTAAAGTTACTAACAGTTCGACCATATGTTTTTTTTTATTGCTACTAGTTCAGTTATATAGAATATGAGACCATGTATTTTTTATAAGAGAGTATCTATAATTGAATAAGGGAGTATGTATTTAGTTTAAGGGGATATCTATTAAGGTTACTAACAGTTGGACCATATGTGTTATATATATGATTGCCACCAGTTCATTTATTTAGAACAAGGAATTATATATTTACTATAAGAGAGTATCTATAACTGAATAAGGGAGTATGTATTTAGTATAACGGATTATGCATTTACTATGAGTATCTATAACTAAGTAAGGGAGTATGTATTTAGTATAAGGGGATCTCACATAGGCGTTATATGATTGCCACTAGTTCAGTTATTTCGAATAAAAAATTATATTTTTATTATAAGAGAGTACCTATAACTAAATAAGGGAGTATGTATTTAGTATAAGGGGATATTTATTAAGGTTCCTAACAATTCGACCATATGCGTTATATGATTGTCACTAGTTTAATTATTTAGAATAAGGAATTATGTATTTACTATAAGGGAGCATCTATAAATGAATAAGGGAGTATGTGTTTAGTATAAAGGGATATATATTAAAGTTACTAACAGTTCGACCATATATGTTATATGATTGCTACAAGTTCAATTATTTAGAATAAGGGATTATGCATTTACTATAAGAGAGTATCTATAACTGAATAAGGAAGTATGTATTTAGTATAAGGGATTATGCATTTACTATAAGGGAGTATGTATTTAGTGTAAGGAGATATCATATATGTGTTATATGATTGTCACCAGTTCAGTTATTTTGAATAAGAAATTATGTATTTATTATAAAGGAGTATCTATAACGTCATAAGGGAGTATGTATTTAGTATAAGTGGATATTTATTAAGGTTACTAACAGTTCGACCATATGCGTTATATGATTGCCTCTAGTTCAATTATTTAAACTAAGGGATTATGTATTTAGTACAAGGGAGTATATGTAACTAAATAAGGAAGTATGTATTTAGTATAAAGGGATATCTATTAAGGTCACTAACAGTTCGACCATATGCGTTATATGATTGCCACTAGTTTAATTATTTAGAATAAGGGATTATGTATTTACAATAAGGGAGCATCTATAACTAAATAAGGAAGTATGTATTTAGTATAAAGGGATATTTATTAAGGTTACTAACAGTTCGACCATATATGTTATATGATTGCTACCAGTTCAATTATTTAGAATAAGGGATCATGTATTTATTATAAGAGGGTATCTATAACTGAATAAGGAAGTATGTACTTAGTATAAGGGATTATGCATTTACTATAAGGGAGTATGTATAATTGAATAAGAGAGTATGTATTTAGTATAAGGGGATATCACATATGTGTTATATGATTGTCACTAGTTCAGTTATTTCGAATAAAGAATTTTGTATTTATTATAAGGGAGTATCTATAACTGCATAAGAGAGTATGTATTTAGTATAAGAGATTATGCATTTACTATAAGGGAGTTTCTATAACTGAATAAGGGAGTATGTATTTAGTACAAGTGGATCTCACATAGGCGTTATATGATTGCCACTAATTCAGTTATTTCGAATAAGGAATTATATTTTTATTATAAGGGAGTATCTATAACTGAATAAGAGAGTATGTATTTAGTATAAGGGGATATCTATTAAGGTTACTAACAGTTTGACCATATGCGTTATATGATTGCCACTAGTTTAATTATTTAGAATAAGAAATTATGTATTTACTATAAGGGAGCATCTATAACTGAATAAGGGAGTATGTGTTAAGTATAAAGGGATATATGTTAAGGTTACTAACAGTTCGACCATATATGTTATATGATTGCTACTAGTTCAATTATTTAGAATAAGAGATGATATATTTAATATAAGAGAGTATCTATAACTGAATAAGGAAGTATGTATTTAGTATAAGGGATTATGCATTTACTATAAGGGAGTATGTATAATTTAATAAGGGAGTATGTATTTAGTATATGGGGATATCACATATGTGTTATATGATTGTCACTAGTTCAGTTATTTCGAATAAGGAATTATGTATTTATTATAAGGGAGTATCTATAACTCCATAAGGAAGTATGTATCTATTATAAGGGGATATTTATTAAGGTTACTAACAGTTCGACCATATGCGTTATATGATTGCCACTGGTTCAATTATTTACACTAAGGGATTATGTATTTAGTACAAGGGAGTATGTATTTAGTATAAAGGGATATATATTAAGGTCACTAACAGTTTGACTATATGTGTTATATGATTGCCACTGGTTCAATTATTTATAATAAGAGATTATGTATTTATTATTAAGGAGTATCTATAACTGAATAACAAAGTATGTATTTAGTATAAAAGAATATCTATTATGGTTACTAACAATTCGACTATATGCGTTATTTGATTGCTACTAGTTTGGTTATTTAGAATAAGGAATTATATATTTACCATAAGGAAGTATATTTAACTGAATAAGGGAGTATGTGTGTAGTATAAAGCGATGTCTAAGGTTACTAACAGTTCGACCATATGTGTAATATGATTGTCATTTGTTCAATTATTTAGAATGAGGGATTATGTATTTACTATAAGGGAGTATCTAAAACTAAATAAGAGAGTATGTATTTTGTATAAGGGAAGCATTATATGATTGCGTTATATGTGCAATTTACATTTAGAAAGTATCTAATAAGCATATTTGTTTATAAACTAAAATTTCCTAAAATATAAGATACATAATAAAGTTATTAAAGTTCAACATATGTGCTATGTTTTAACATTTTTTTTTGCAATTTGCATTTAGAAAGTATCTAATAATCATATGTGTTTATAAATTAAAATTTTCTGAAATATAAGATACATAATAAATTAATGGTCTTGGAAATATAAGAGGAAAGTGATTATGAAATGATAAGCAAAAATATATTGGTCAAAATAAAACCAAAAGGCACGTGAATGGACTGATTAGGAGTTTGGCTGTTGTTTGTTTTTTTTACATTGAAAATTCAAATCGCTTGAGTGTGTATTATGATTTTTTGGTTACGTGGACATTATCCAAAATTATGTCCCAGATCCTCTTGGTCAAGTCACGTGTAGGGGTGCATAACGTGGAAAACGACCACGAAAGTGGTCATTTTCGTTAACCGTTGCATTGATGCACGAAATTTTTATACTTATTGCGTTGATTGTTGCATCCGTTTAACGCATGTTACGTTGATTGTTCCGTTGATGGGAACGATCAAAACGGTTATAACCGTCTTTAACTACCTAACTGTTTTGCATTTTATTAAGATGTAAGAAAATAAATTGTTCTGCATTTTGTATGAAACAGAGATAGAGAAATGACAGGTTAGGTCACGCGGGAAAGGGGGAAGAGGCACTATAATCACCTCTTGCTCTCGACGGCGATTGTACTCGGTGGTGCAGAGGCGAGAGAGATAGATGTAACTGTGTTCGGCGGAGAAATGACGGAGCGACGCTGCAGAAATCTAATTTTACTCATTTCTCCCTCGATCTCTTTGCTGAGGTCCTCTGCAATCTAATAATAAAACCATAAAAAAAATTTTAGACGAAATGCGCGAAATAAACGACCACGAAACCTACCAATTTCACTAATCGTTCCGTTCTGAGACGAAACAATATTTCTATTTGCGTTGGTTGTTCCGTTCCTTAAACGAAACTGAAATCTTTATCCGTTATCGTTCAGTTCCGGACGAAACGAAACGAAAGAACGGTTGAAACGGCTACCGTTTTCAGCCCTAGTCACGTGGCCTCCACCTAGTGCATAAAATCTTGTTCGGTTTATAATTAATAACGATAAATAATTAATAATGTTAGGCGCAAAAATAATTTTTATGCAGCACAGCGACAGGAGCCCCGCCCAACGCAAATATTAGCCCAACGCCCATCAACGTAAGCGTCCAGCCCATTAATACGTGGAATATCCATTGAGATGGCAGGATGGCAATATATTAGAATGCCGCATATCAGCTCCCATTACAACAGTACAATACCTATTTATATGTGGAAACAAACCACACAATTGATCACTCCAACAGTACAATGCTCCTAGAAGTATTTCTTAAAATGGTCCTCTCCCTGAAGCCGTCGGCTCACCACTTTATACACCTCCATTAGCAGTTGTGGAAATTTCATTCTAAAATAATGGTCGAAATCGTCTGGATATGATCCAAGTAATTCCTACAATAAACACCCCTAATACATAAATATATAAAAGCAAAATAATAGAAGGGGAAAATTAGCTAATACTTGTTAACTTGAAATATTGTCTCACCTTAACCCTAGGATCGATTTCTAAATAATGTGAGGACTTGTTCCTGATTGCCCGCAAAAGATCTTTAACCGACTCAAAGTCATATGTTCTTGACTGCTTCAGGTCATTTACCAATGCTGGATCAAGTTTTTTATCCCATTTATCATAAAAAACAACCTTAGAAGAGCTCTCTAATTCATGTATCAAATCGAGATCGTTTTCTTGATTAATCCAATCACTATCACTAGTGTCGCTTAGAAAGGATAATCTCAGTTCAGCTTTCCATAACAATGGATGGATCAATACCTTTTTTGCATTCGGCCTGAAATTTGAGAATAAAATAAAGTTATTATTTTGTAGAGCTATTACAAGTCACAGCACAATAAAGTTCAGTATAAAAAAAAAAGCATCTTTCCTTTTTAAGTTTCAAACAAATAAATAAAAGCAATACCTATTTACTGGATTCTTATTTAGCAACATTGGAAGGAGATCTATTACTTCTGGCATGTCTTGAATCAAAAACATATCCAATTTATTATCACAGATATTTTGTATCCAATAGGATTCTTCTTCTCCACACGGATGATGCCCTTGAGTTATACAAAAAAAGATTATGCACCCAAGGCTAAAAATGTCTGAAGCTGTGCTCTCTTGGTCATGCAATAAGTACTCTGGCGCTTGCCAACCAGATTTATCATATCCTAAAAATTAAGAAACAAATTAAAATTTCAAATGCCCAAATTTTATAACATGGGACTGGTCCTTATTTAATAATATTATCAATGTTTTACTGTCAAACACATGGATACATGATTGAGAACACAAATATTTAGGAGTACCTGTGCCATTCAAAATAGATAAAGAATCCGCCAATTTTGCAAGAAGGATTCGTTCTTTACATATTATAAGATATTTTCGGGCTTCAAGTTTCCGTGCACTATGTCTGACTCATGAAGATATTGCAAGCCCTAAGATCATGTCCCTGCATATTCAGGGAAACTTTCAATTGACTTTAATATTGATGAATTCAAAACCATCAAAAGAATCATATTACTAACCTCAGTAATTTTAATAGCTGAGCAGTAGGAAATCCATCTGGTCTCCATAAAACAATTTCTTTGTCTAAGAGCATTTTCTTTCTTATGACGTCATCCAAGTTGCAGGAGCATCTTTCAATTGCCACATAAGAAAACATTGAATCTGACTCCTTGCCATAGAATCTCATTATGTTTGGGTGCATATCTGTTTTGATCAAATTAGGAATTTCTGTTTCTGAGATTTCATGGTGATGCATTAATCTTTTTACTGCCACGGTTCGCCCGTCGTAGTCTCCTTCAAATAAAACCGTCCCATTTCTCCCTACCCCAATTACATTGGTTGAGATGAACAGTTTACCAATAATTTTGCCGTCACCTAACTCATTATTTCGTAATTCTTCTGTAGTACTGGCACCACCTTTTTTCCTGTTTTGAGCCCTTCTTTTCTTTAACGAACAACTCTGCCCTGCACACAGTGCGGTATTTTTTTTCGGCTTCCTTCCTTTCCACTTTCAGCCACTTGCAAAAAAACAGTAACCCAGCAAGGGAAAAAAGAAGGGGAAAAAGCCTTTTGGAATTGATGAATTTAGTCACCCTATCAATCCCGTTTTGTCTACTTACATTCACACGTGGAGAATCTGACTTGTTATTGTCTCTACTCGAAACCAGTTCAGAAGGTTTGAGATTTTGATTATCCTCATCGACAATCCATGCCATTAGAGACCTATTCCCCTTAAACTGTATTGGTAATTTCCCAGATGTACTTGGGTAGTATGCCAAGAATGATGAAATTGTCCAATTCCACACAATTTTTGTCAAGTCGGAACATATAACTGTGTAATCAGTCCGTATAACTGTAAGATAGGGTTGATGGAACAAGGATGTACCTTGACCTTCAGTTGTATTCAAGTCAGACAAGTTTACCGAAAGGGAAATTTCGTGTACTACTGTCCCTGAGCCAGCATCAATGGTATATTTGGTTGAAATTTTAGATCCAATGATAACTGTTGAGTGTTGAGTCTCTTATTTCAGGAGTCCGAGCAACAAACTCTTCAAGTGACAGAGGATGTTTCTGCATGAAATAATTGAACATAATATATATAAATAATAGAAAATAAACAATGTATCAACTGTAAGGTTTGAAAATTAATTAGATTTTCCAGTGATTATTTCTAACTTATCAACTATAACTGTAAGGTTTTCTTACCAAGATATGGATGTGTCTCGATTATAACTCAGGAAATAAACTTACTGAAAAATTTAAGGAGCACAAAAGAAAGAAAGTAGGGAAAACAACATTTGAAAAAGAAGTTAATAGAATGGTACCTCGATACCACCAGATATGGTTAATACATATAGCTGGGAATATTGGTCAGGATACAGATAGTAATCGGAATTCAGGGGAATGTGCAAGTTGGAAGGAAGCGGTTTTTCAGTGAAAAGTTCCCATAAGATCTCTCCAGACCTGATATCCTTGAGTTCGAAAGTACCATCCTCATATATGACAAGGACACTTTCCTTCCTACGGCATTACACGGAAACAATACATAAAAATCTTTCAGACATACCTCATAAGGAATTAAGGGGGGGAGGGGGGTGGGGGGGGGGGGGTTCAACAGTTTAAAAATCTCAAAGAAGGAAAATTTAAAATTCCCAGAGGATTGAAGATGGGTACTTTCACTTTCAGTAGACCTACACAATAAAAAATGATGGGTTTGGTACTTTGATGAAATTGATTTTTATGCCGGATTTCATTTCAATGGAATCAATTTCTTAAGATTTCATTGGGTCTAAAAACATGAAAATTGGGACCAAATGACATCAAACCCATCCATTTTGACAAAAATTTTCTAACGAAATGAAATGAAATCTCATGCTAAAAATTTACCATTTTGATCAGGACATACTATATTCAGATATGCATAACAGTAAACAATGGGATCAAGAGAGGTATTTTCTAACACAGAAAAGTAAACTTATATTTGTCCTTTAGAGGCATTCTACCCCAGAACCTAATATGTAATGTAGGTACTAGGTACCGCTCTGATTGACGTTTGAATTTAAAATTAGATAAGACTGGTCAATTCTTACCGAGATGGTTCTGAATAGGCGAAAATAAAAGATCGAGCACGCCAACCATTGCTCCGACCAGTGGATTTATGGTGTGTAATCAGCAAAAGTTTACGAGAGGGAGCTGCAGTGGCAATAGAAGGTTGTATGGTCATATCAGTTTGCCCATCATGCTCATTGATAGGGCCGGCCTAATCAAACTCGGCCCAAGTAAAAAGACTATGAAGCGAAGCTCAAAAGAGGCCCGCAATGAAGGTAAAGAAGCGGGAAAAGGTAAAATCAAACAGCGCGCTCAGATAAAGTCGGGAAGACAGGCAATAACAGACTCAAGCGGAGCGCCTTACCGAACATAATTCGGGAAAATCTAGGAGCACAAGTTGGCTAACCGCCGTCGAGTGACGTCAGCATTCTGTTATAAGAAATAGGCCTATATATAGAAGGGGTAGGCGGTGTTAGGAAATTGCCCAATTTTAATTTTAGACTAATTACACTTAATTAATCCAATTAAACAAAGAGCAAGAGGATCTAGTGCAAAAGCTAATTCGACACAAAGAGAAAGGGGTGAAATTTATACCTCCCGCGAAATCGTATTCGCGGGGCTCGATCCTACGGCATGGGAATCGATGGGGTGCTCTCCTTCGCCTCCAAATCGCCTCGAGTCCACCTAGAGATTAACCAAGGTCTAAATCGATTCGTGCTAGCGATTCGATTAGAACAAAGCTAATCCAAGGTATTCTCTCTTCTTCTTTAATTAACAATTTAATTAGTGGAGAGAATATTGCTCAACCCATGAGCTAGTGGAGAGAGAGAGGAGGTAAGGCCGGCGGCCAAAGAGAGGGAGAGGGGAGTGGCGGCTAGGTCTAGGGAAGAGAGAGGGTTGGATTTTGCTTCTATGCACCTCCTTAAATAGTGCACAAATCCTACCTACCACCTATCCTTTAATTACCACATTGCCACTCAACCCTAGTCCCTATGGCCGGCCTCTTTATGGGCTCTAATGGGCCTCTTAACTCACTCAAACAAGCCTCTAATTCATTTAATTAAAAGCTACTCCAAATGCTCTTTAATCGGGCTATATATTTAATGCATATATATTGGCCCAATAAATTAATATAACTATTTATATTAAATTGAGTTGAACTAAAATAATTATTAACCAATTAATAATTATTCTAGGATTAGCTAATACATTAATTTATTTCTATATGATCCATTTGACTTAATTAATTATAACGGTATATAATTAATTAATCAACTTATCATATTTCCGCAATACGCACTATTGCGAATAAATAAATAATGTACTGTCTTGGTTAAAACTCTATTTTGTGTGACCCTTTGAGGATTTATGCTATGTTGGACATGGAATTAAATCGCTATTTAATTCCAATAATCATAAGCGGTATCTAGCAACACGTTATGATTTCCAATTCACATAAATAGTGTACTGCTACAATATTTCAATCCTGCATAAGAGAATAAATGTATTTCCCTATTTTGATTCTTATGTCACACGATATCATCGTATAATCCAAGATAGGAATGTGTCATTCTTGCAGATTATACGTTTCTTGATCTAGAGATAATTGTATAAAGTTGCATGCAAACAATCTATCTCCATCAAGGGGCCCAAACAGATATCGTCACTCACTAAGTGAATTAATGAGGGACATACGGTTTTCTTGATGATTAACTTTTCCCCGCACAATTCAAGAGAACATAAATAAAGTCCGTATAGCAGCCCTTATCGGGAATCAGCGGTAGACGATATTTATTGAACCTATCCTCATGTGGAAAAGATAAACATCTCAAACTTAGAACCAAAATCATAACGAAATAAACAATGACACATAACACAATCCATATGTTTATTTCGATGGGTCAAGTCCTGTGCTATGTTCCATAACATACACATATGCAATTAAGTTGGTAACTCTTTACCTATGATTAGTAGAACTTAATCATCACTTAACTTGCATACTAATCTTATATGATAATTAATGTTCCTTGTTAATTATCAAGATTATGGACCGTTTAGATTTATTATTGTCATTCTAAAGAATGATCAACAGAGATCTACAATTCAGATCCTCAACCTGAATGATCTGTCAATAATAAACCTAGGAACAGATGATAAAATCTCATCCAAAACATAAACTAATAATTAAGTCATTAAATTATTGACTTCTAGGACATAACTCTAACATGCGGTTGTATAGGGGGTTGGCATTTTGGTAGACAGAATAGCTAATAGAAAAGAGATTGTAATCCTCAAATAATCAATAAAATACAATTCCATTTCATTCTCACTCTCATCTCTCATGCGTTGCTAATCTCTACTAAAACTGAGCTTATCAACTGGCGCCCACCTGAATTCGACCATTGGCAATTCGAAATTGCATTTGGTAAATTGAGAAATGAATGAGAATAAGAGTACGATTCAGCCCAGGCGGCTAGATCTGGAGTTTACAACCAGTAAGCTAAGCAAAGAGAAACAGTTCATTCTTAAAGAGATTGGATTTGAATCTCAGTCTCAGATCAACCTTGCCACACTTCGTGCACCATGCGAGGCGCTTCGTCAACCACAACCAGATAAGACGAGCACTGAACCTCAACCAAACAAGCAAAATACTGAAGCTCCAGCAATACAGAAGGCAATTGGCGATTTCACTCCGCAGCAAGTCGACCCTGAACAACCAGAAGAACCTGTACCACCAGATCAAGGATCAGAGAGAGTAACGCCAGCTACAGTACAACCGATCTTGCAAACTCTCCAACACCCTCGCGAGGAACCAGAAAAAACAACACCAGCTACAATACACCCGATCTTGCAAGCTATCCAACAACCTCACGAAGACGCAAGATTGGAGAGATCCGAAGCTGCTACGACACAGCAGAGAGGTACAACCAGTCTAGAGAACCAACGATCCTTTTCTCAGGTAGATCTTGCAAACCTCGTCGAGCAAACACTGCAAGCAGCCCTCACGTCAACCACTCCAGCTCCAGCAGGGCTAAATCCACCAAGAACAGAGATCCAAGATCCACGACAAATACCAAGTGTCACACAACCCCCTCAAGGATACGGATATGTCGCTGATTTTCGCCCACACAGTTTGGCATGGAGAGCAGAGGGAGCACCACAAGGGTATACTTATCATCAAGGACAAACTCCACACATTTTCCAGTGACATCCACCGGGATATGTTCACCAAACAACACCACAAGCTAACATGACAGATTGGTACTCCTCTCAACACAATACTTATGGTTTTAGCAGACCTGAAGTCCCATACAACTATTATTAATGGGCCCCTCCAGCTCAAGGGGGCATATACACACCTTGGAATACACATAATCCTTATTTCTGGACGTGAACACCTCAACAACCCGAACATCCTAGACCACAAGCTATTCCAAGGCCTCCCGAAAATATCATCCCAACAAACCCAAGTCCGTCTCTTGCAATTCCCATACCGACATTACCTATCCCATAAGCGGGTCAAGAGCCCTTAGGATCTCGAGTGGAAAGGACAAGGGCACCGCAAACAGGTGAAGACAGAGAGGTATTGTCGGGAAGAAACCCGAACAATGATCGAAGGGAACGCGAAAAAAAAAGATCTCATAGGGACCGTGCAAAAACAAGGCAGCGCCGTGAACATAGTTCAGATAGCACACGAGAGTCAGAAGGATCGGGATCACCACCTGTCGGTGCCTTAGCGCGAAGGTTATACCAAGGGGCGCGAATTAACATGAAAAACTACCTCCACCTTGATAGATATCCGGGAGGTGAGGCCAAGGATGCTCAAGCTTTTGTGAACAGTTTTCGAGCAATGATGGCCATAGCACATGCGTCAGACAGGGTGATGTGCTTAGTCTTTCCGACAAGACTAACCGAGAGTGCATGGGACTGGTATTCGCGACTACCCCAAAGATCAATCCATAGCTTCGATGACCTAACTGACAAATTCTTGGGAGATTTGGAGGATTAAGAGCGCCGACCATAAAATGCACAAGCCTCATGACCCTGAAGCAAGAACCATATGAATCGTCACGAGCATATCTTGCGAGATTCTCCGAAGAGGCGTACAAGGTTTCTGATTTTGATGAAAAACTAGTGCTGGCGGCAGTGTTACAAGGTCTTCGGAGTAAAAATTTGAGATACGAGCTAATAAAAAAAGATTGTGGATCTTTTCGGGAATTCAGGGAGTGTGCACAACAAGTGATACAAGCAGAAGAAGATGCAGAAAGAATGGGTTGGCAAGATGTCATGGAGAGACACATCACAACGCCAACAAGAAGAAGTTGTTCTCCTTTGCCTCAACCTCGCAATGGATCTCCTCCTGGAAGGAGAAGGAATACAAAGGTGATCAAAGGGGCGACATATAAGCTCCACAATTATAGAAAAACATGAGAGGCATATGCACCCTTATATTCCACTTACCACATATGCACAGAACCCAGGGAGCGATTGTTTAATGTCATCAAAGATAGCAAGGAGTTACAACAACCAGAACCATTGGTAGAGGCAGAGAAGTTTGACAAGTCGGCTTACTGTGAGTATCATCGCAGTTCGGGACATCGCACCCGAGATTGTTTGAAGTTGAAAGATGAAATAGAAAGGTTAATCCGACACACCCACTTGCTGGAGAAATACATTGAGAAAGAAGGAGCCAAGGATAACCGAAATAGAGAATCTTTCAACAACCAGTGGCAGCGAAAACCATACAATAACCAATGGAAAAGAAGCGACTACCGAAACAACCTGAACAACATTCCCATTCAACGACAAAATGTTCCGAATAAACCTAGAGAAGAAAACAAAGGGTCCCCAGTAGTGATGTTCATCGCAGGAGGGGACGCATCTGGAGGCGACAAACCTCATCAACGAGCTTCATACGCAGACCCGAGAAGATTATCTCAACCTTCGCATTATGAGGTATTTCACTTGCATGTAGAAGGATCCCTAACTAATACCCGGATTTCTTTCGGGCCTGAATATTGCGTAGGCGTCCGTTATCCACATGATGATGCCATAGTATTGATGCTGCGAATACATGGCAGAAGCGTCAAAAGAATCTTAGTTGACACGGGAAGTTCAGCAGATGTGCTATATTTCGATGCGTTAAGGCAACTCAACTTGGCTTCATACCCTTTGACTCCGATGGACACGCCATTAGTCGGCTTTGCAGGAGACACTGTGATACCACTTGGGACAATTGATCTAGAAGTTGAGTTCGGGGAACCCCCCAACAGTGTAATATCGAGAGTAAAATTCATAGTGGTTAATGCACCTTCTGCATACAATGTGATCTTGGGAAGGAAATCTCTGAATGATATTGGGGCAATCGCTTCGACCAAACATCTCATGATCAAATTCCTCACTAGACTTGGAGTAGGTGTGGTAAAAGGCGATCAACAAAAGGCTAGAGAATGTTATCAGGCAGCAGTGATTGATCAAGTAACACAAATAGAGAAGGGAATTCTCGAGAAGAAAGTGCGCATACCCAACTCAGGTGCTCCGGGAGAAGAGGTAGAAGAAGTAGAGACAGCGCTCGGATCAAAGGATAGAGAATCAGTGAAGGAGTGCCTTAAGCGAAATAAAGAGATTTTTGTTGCCGAAGGAGGGCAGATGCCGGGTATTAGGAAGGAGATTGCAGAACACAAAATCAAACTCTTCCCAAATGCCAGACCAGTGCATCAAAAGAAAAGGAAGTTTGGACCTGAACGCAGAACAATAATCGAAGATGAGGTGCAAAGGTTACTCGCAGCTGGATTTATTTGCGAGGTCAAGTGTCCTGCTTGGTTAGCCAATCCAGTAGTGGTTCCGAAACCTAACAACAAGTGGAGAGTGTGTATTGATTTCACTGACCTCAACAAAGCTTGTCCGAAGGATCCTTTCCCATTGCCGCACATTGATGCGTTAGTGGATTCGACAGCGGGTTTTTCTCACTTAAGCATCGTTGATGCCAACGCGGGTTACCATCAGATAAAAATGTGTACAGAAGATGAAGAGAAAACCAGCTTCCTTACAGAGAAAGAGATCTATTGCTACAAGGTCATGCCTTTCAGTCTAAAGAATGCAGGAGCAGAATATCAAAGGATGGTGAACAAACTGTTTCAGGAAGAAATCGGGAAGATCATGGAAGCGTATGTTGATGATATGGTGATCAAAAGTTGTTCGGGCGAAGAACATGTGCAGCACTTGGAGAGAGTGTTCGCGAAAATGAAAGAAGTCGGAATGCGGTTAAATCCAAAGAAGAGTTTTTTCTGTCTTGGAAGTGGAAAGTTCTTAGGGTTTATCGTATCCGAAAGGGGCATAGAAGTTCACCCGAGCAAATGTCAAGCGATCGTAAATATGGAACCACAACTTTAGGCAAACAAGGCCTTGGCAAGCGAGGGGGCACCACGAACAATTCATCATCGGAAACATCAGCAACTGTCTTTTCCGAACTATGGTGGGAAGACGTCTCGAAGGAAGGATGTACGTGGGAAGGACCTTTCTCACCAACTATACCTCCCGCCACCTTCGATGAGTTACCCCCTTCGGGCCCCAAAAATTGTGTCATTTTGGCAGACCCGACATCCCGTCGCGCTTTCTTTTGGCGACGTTCGGAAGCCACGGTAGAACCAATCCCCCTTTTCAAGACCTTTGGGGGAGCTGCCTGCAAAGGGATAACAGTTTCGATCCCGAGATGTATAGGAGACTCTTCCTCTAAGGAAGATCCATTGAAAACCAAACGAATTGGACCTTCAGTTTTGATAAGGGAGTCCAATTTGAGAAGAAAAGCATATTCTTCTATAGTGGGAGGATCGATGGAGACACCATTGAAACTGTCAGTGTCCTTATTCCATTTTTTTGTGATCCCGAACACATCCAAATAGGACTGGCGAAGATAGCAGAATTGAGATTCCCAATTATCAAGTTTCTTGACTTTCCCGAACAAGATCATGTTCGCCCTGTTCCGAACAGTACAAAGATCCCCAGCCTTCGAAAATTCGAAGTAGTGTCCGAACATCCGTAAAGAAGCTGTCATTCCCTCTATGCCCATGGCCAAAGAAAACAAGGTCACCACAGTCTCAAAGGATCTGATGATGCACCAGACGTTAGGGTGAAGTTGTCCAGGAGCAATCTCGAGAAGTGAGAGAATATCGGTTACGAACTGGGAAAGAGGGACTTTGAAACCACACTTCGATAAAGGTTTGAAAAGAACTGCCCCTTTCTCTTCATCATAGGGTCGATCTTCTGGGCCCGCAGCCACCAAGGCATCTTTCTCAGTAAGTCCGATCTGACAGGAAAAAGCATACAGAGACTTTTCACTCCAGGGTTGAGATTGAAAAGTAGGCGTTTTCTTGAACACTGTATCAAGAGGACGAGAAGTGCGACGAAAAACTTCCTTTCTGGGGGCCACCCGACCTTTTTCCTTTTCGGGATCCCGAACAGGTGAAGAAGTATCGACTTCAAGATTTCTTTCAGTCGAAGAGTGAACAACCATTTGTTGTTCCAAGTTGGTAGATCTTTCGGGTGCGTCTGAAGAGGGAACCAGCGGGGTAGAGCTGTTGGAAGCCATAGAAACTGAAAAAAGAAATTATCAATTTATGAGCTAAGTATCTAAGGATAGCATACGCCAGGGCATCATCGAAATGATTTCGGACGTAAAGATAATGAAAGAACGAATATCTAAGGAGAGAATTATGTTCCTAAACTTTTCAAGAGACTTGGTGAAATGGATTACACCTAGGGACGAAACTTGGCTCTACTTTTCAAGAAGCAGAAACAAAGTATAAACCGTACCTAAAAAGAAAACAAGAAACAGTGAACTGCTAGGAAACTATAAGAAAGGTACAAACAAGAAAATAAGAGATAAACAGTCACTACACCAAGATCACAATAGGTATCAACTATACCAGTTCTAAATCCATTGACATTCATACCAAACATTTATAAAGGGGCAACCCCATGGTACATCTATAAGGAGAACAAAGAACAAAAAGAGGATAGGAAAAAAAAAAGAGTACCTGAGCAAGAAGTTCGCCGGAGAAAGCTCGTCGGAGAACGAGAAAAGGGGAACTCGCCGGAGAGTAGAAGAGGAGGAATAAGCGATCGTCGAGAGTTGGGAGTATCAAGAAGAGAGTCGCCCAAGAGAGAAGAAAGAGGAGGAAAGGAGAAGGCTCAAGTGGTAAATGACAGAAGAAGAGAGAGAGAGTGGAATATAAAAGACAGAAGTTGAAAGGACAATATTAAAGGCGGTGAAAAACTTTCACAGATCACGAGGTGAAGATGAAGGGTTGGCGTTGGGATCAAGGTGCATACCAAGCAACAGCTAGACAATTCTACCGCCTCACCACTTCGTTTTTCACCCACGAGTCATATGTTCGGGACTCAAGGCCTTCACCACTTTGTGCCTCACCCAAGAGTCATATGTTCGGGACTCAAGGGCTTCACCACTTCGTGCCTCACCCAAGAGTCATATGTTCGGGACTCAAGGCCTTCACCGCTTCGTGCCTCACCCAAGAGTCATATGTTCGGGACTCCAGGGCTTCACCACTTCGTGCCTCACCCAAGAGTCATATGTTCGGGACTCAAGGGCTTCACCACTTCGTGCCTCACCCAGGAGTCCTGTGTTTTGTGACCCTCAACTTCCAACTTACGATGAATACTCATCCCAAGTTCAAGGGCTTATGATAGGGCCGGCCTAATCAAACTCGGCCCAAGTTAAAAGACTATGATGAAGCCCAAAAGAGGCCCGCAATGAAGGTAAAGAAGCGGGAAAAGGTAAAATCAAACAGCGCGCTCAGATAAAGTCGGGAAGATAGGCAATAACAGACTCAAGCGGAGCGCCTTACCGAACATAATTCGGGAGAATCTAGGAGCACAAGTTGGCTAACCACTGTCGGGTGACGTCAGCATTCTGTTATAAGAAATAGGCCTATATATAGAAGGGATAGGCGGTTGTATAGGGGGTTGGCATTTTGGTAGACAGAATAGCTAATAGAAAAGAGATTGTAATCCTCAAATAATCAATAAAATACAATTCCATTTCATTCCCACTCTCATCTCTCATGCGTTGCTAATCTCTACTAAAACTGAGCTTATCACTCATCAATTTCCCTTTGGCTTGTGGAGTCGACAATGCAAACATCTTGGTGGTTGGCATAAACCCGGCTCCGGGAGAAATTCGACACTTTCCCCGTCATCCCCATCATCCCTATCATCACATAAGCTTTAGCTTGCTCATCGATTTCCCTATGGCTAATGCAGAAATCTCGGTGGTTAGCTTGCACCCGGGAGAAATTCGACACTTTGGCCATCATCCCCGTCGGAAGGAGACAGAAAAGGATGAGAAGGACCGTGTATTGTGGCATTGGCGCTGGCTCTGGCTGGGAGAAGGAGAAGGAGAAGGAGAAGGAGAAAGAGAAGAGAGGAGGCTCAGAGATCGGACCAGAGGTTTGGTTTCCTCTAATGGGCAATGCCAATGGCCAATGGTGGTGGCCGTATCAGCTTACCTTAGTTTTTTTGTAAAATATAATCTTGGTTAGTTGGGTTGGGTTGGTTTCTTTCTTTCCTTCTTTCTTTTGTTTACGGACTTAGACTTACTGTATGTGTTTCAATTAAGGAAGGAGACGAAAGAAAAGGAGGGACTAGAGGCGCAGAACGGCAGAAGCTCTATTCACTTACCTTCTCCAGTTATTTCAGATATTGGAGATATCCATTTCAATACCTACCTTCCGATTGAAATCGGACAGAGCAAGCATAAGCACTGCTCTTTTCCAACCGACAGTCACCGTTTCCTGTCACTCAAGAGTGAGAGTCCAAGTCGTCTGTATATATAAAACTATTTAATTTATTTATAGGCTAACCATATACATACATAGTACATACATTATTATAGGCCTGTCAACGGCAGCCCAAAAAACGTTATGCCGTCACGTTCAAAATAAATGAAACGGTTAACGAAACAATAAGTGGTTTCGTTAAGAAAACGAAATGACAAACTTAATTAATTGGTCGGTATAAGATAAACGGAATAAGGTGTTTCATTATCGTTATTTTGTATAATATCTACATGTTTAAAATTTTATAATCACAGAGGAGGGAGGGTAGAGGATATGAGGGGTCGACTGACGCGGCTTAGGGTTCCCAAGCGCTCCTGCGCCGCTCACTCGAGTATATTCTCGGCTTGTCTCTTCTCTTTTCCCTCTTATCTCTCGAAACCCTAAGCCTCAACCCTAAGCGTCACTCCTCTTTTTTCCCTCTTTCTCTTCTTATCCTACTACTCTACTCCTCTCTATATGTCTTTCTCTCGTAGCAGACTTGAGATCTATGAGATATATTGTGACTGTATCCTGATCCCCTATCGCCTCTCCCTCTCCATCTCCATCTATCTTTCTTGACTCTCGAAACCCTAAACACATGATTGTTTTCTAAAATCTAGTGAGATCTTGTAGGCAGGTAGGTGACGAGTCATGATTATTTGACGATCCGTAAAAATTTGATGGCATTTAAAACACTAACTTATTGAGATTGAGATAGATTTTTATCTGAGAGCAACGATGAGATCGTTTGTCAAGGCCATGTCACCACCAGCCATCATGAATTTCTCGTGGATATATGAGGAAAAACAACATAAAGGAAAAAAGATTGGAAGGAAGAAAAAGAAAGAGACATAAAATATTAGAGGAAGGAGAAGAAAGACAGCAGAAAAAAATTAAAAACCTCAATTTTATTTGAATTTCTTTCTTTTTCTTTTTACTTTCGATTGTGGTTTTTCTTTTTCTTTTTAACTTTTTTTTCCTTCATATTTAGATTTGATTCTTTGCTAAGTGGCTATAATAGCAAATAGTGTGAATTCGATGGACATAGGAGATAAGTCATCAGAGCCATATGTTTTTGCTGATGATGAGTATGTTCTATAACTTGGTCCGTGAACTATGATATGCATGCTTGAATTTGAACTGTTAGTATGCTTTATAACTTAGTATATGAATATGTGATATGCTTGATTTTGAATTGAATACTACACTTGATTACTTGGTCTATGGTATGCATGCATGAATTTGAATTGTATACTACATTTGAATTGTATCCTAGAAGTTAATAATTTAATGACTTAAATATTTAGTTTATGTTAATGATGATTTTGATCATTTGTTCCTAGGATTTATTATTGACAGATCATTCAGGTTGATGATCTGAATTGTGGATCTCTGTAGATCATTCGTTAGAATGACAATAATAAATCTAAATTGTCCATAATTTTAATAATTAACAAGGAACATTAATTATCATATAAGATTAGTATGCAAGTTAAGTGATGATTAAATTCTACAAATCATAGGTAAAAAGTTACCAACTTAATTGCATATGTGTATGTTATTGGAATATAGCACATGACTTGACCCAATGAAATAAACATATGGATTGTGTTATGTGTCATTGTTTATTTTATATAAGTTTGATTCTAAGTTTGAGATGGTTCAACTTTTCCACATGAGGATATGTTCTATAAATATCGTCTACCGTTGATTCCTAATAAGGGCTACTATACGGACTTTATTATGTTCTCTTGAATTGTGCGGTAAAAAGTTGTTCATCAAGAAAACTATATGTCCCTCATTAGTATATCTAGTGAGTGATGTTATCTGTTTGGGCCCCAGCTTGATGGAGTTGGATTGTTTGGAAAATTTGTACAATCAACTCTAGATCAAGAAATGTATAATATGCAAGAATGAACTATTCCTATCTTGGATTATACAACGATATCATGTGACATAAGAATCAGACAAGGAAATACTTTTATTTCTTATGCATGATTGAGATATTGTAGCAGTACATTATTTATGTGAATTGAGAACCATAGTGCGTTGCTAGATACTGCCTATGATTATTGAAAATAAATAGCGATTTATTTTTCATGTCCAACTGTTAGAGATATGTCATAGAAGCTAATCAGTTGGTGGCTTTTATGTTAGTTTATGTTATTGATGATGCTTGATCATTTATTCCTAGAGTTTATTATTGACAGATCATTCAGGTTGAGGATCTGAATTGTAGATCTCTGTGGATCATTCGTTAGAATGACAATAATATATCTAAAGAGTCCATAATCTTGATAATTAATAAGAAACATTAATTATCATATAAGATTAGTATGCAAGTTAAGTGATGATTAAGTTCTACAATATAGAACATACGTATCTCGTAGAACGTGATTAATCCTCTTTGGTGGACTTGAGGCGACGGCGATTTGGTGGAAACGAGCACGCCATCAACTCCAATGCTAAGATTAAGCCATCCAATTACTATATTGGATGAGGTATCGATTTCTCTCCTATTCTCATATTGTGTGTTAATTACTTGACAAGATTCTCATTTACTTGATCTTTAATTAAATTAATTAGTAGCTAAATTAAAATTGAACACTTTCTAACAGTAAGTTCCCTCAACTTCTCATTTCAAACCAGTAAGTTCCTTCAACTCCTTATTTCAATTCAAGTGTTTTCACTTGAAATTGCGAGCCAATCTCTGATCGGTTTCGAACCCTTGGCTTTCTCTCAATATTTAGTTTTGGGTTGATATAATACTAGCTATTGCATCGCGCTTCGCGCGATGTATGATTAGTCTAAGGTGATTGCATCATTAATTTAGGTGTGTTTTCAGTTTTATTAAGTTATTTGATGATTGTTCATTTTTTATATATTTTTCAGTTGGTTACGCGATGGATTGCGAAGGTCTATAATTTATGAGACGGAATTTTTTTTGGGTGGTAATCAGATTTTTTTTTGTTAGTGAGCGTGCATGGATAGATATTAAATAGTTAATAAGTAGGTGCACACAGGGGAGTAGCCGATGGAATTGACTGAGTGCTGACCATTTTTTGTTATTTGTGTTTCAGATTTGTTGTAATTTCTCTGTATGCAGAAGAGGTAGGATCATTAAGCGTATTGTTTCTAACTATAACTGTTCCTTTTTTTTATTATTATTGGAAGGTCCTTGGACAACTAAACTTTAAAGGGAGAATTTTGGATATGCCACCTAAAACTGGCGAAATTGTGAAATTGCCACCAAATTTTTCAAGTTTTCAATTTTGCCACCCTAAATTTCAAATTTCTTCTGAAAATGCCACCATGTATTATTTTATAGGGAAAATTTTTTCTGTGCCACTCAAAAGTTGCGAAATTGAGTATTTGCCACCCAGAAGTTGAACTTTCTGATTTTGCCACCTAAAAACAAGACCACTCTTATGTTTTTGCCACTCTGGACTATTTTATAATATAAAGAACATTTAAAAAAAATAATCAATATTCTGTGACCATTATACCCCTGTCTATCGATTTAATCTCCAAGTTCCTTCTCTCTCGTCGCGCCAGATGAAACCCTAGCCCACGCTTCGTCCACTACTCCACCTCCGTCGCCCCTAAAACTTCTCCTCTCTTCACTCCAGATCAGTATTGATTTCTTCTCTCTCGTCGCCAGATGAAACCCTAGGCCCACGCTTCGTCCACCACTCCACCTCTGTCGCTCCTAAAACTTCTCCTCTCTTCACTCCAGATCAGTATTGATTACCCTAAATGCATCCACAATCTAGTATATCGGAGTCCGTCTCACCCGTTGTGTCGTCGAGCGTCGCCCTTCAGCCAGGTGGAATTGCAGCGTTGCCTCTCGTGCCATGCCCGGACTGTGGTGTTCCGGTGAAGAAACTTGTGAGCAAAACAAAATTGAATCCAAATAGAGTGTTCTACAGATGCTGCAACAAGGTAAATAAATGAATCGACTTCTAATTTGGGTTTTCTCAAGTAATTAGGGATTAGTTCAAGAACTCAAATTTTTGTATTTTTCGTTTCTAATTAGTGAAGTTGCAGTTTTCGTTTCTAATTAGTCCCTGAATTTGCAGCTTAACTGAAAAGAAACCCAAAGGAATATCTCATTTAACACACTGTCATGCAAATTTGGTTTTGGAAAAATTTACATTACCACTCAAGAACCAGTCTAATCTGGCATCACCACAAAAAATTGTTTAAAGAGATAGAAAAGAACCAGTCTAATTTTTTCACTATTTTCATTAATTTGTAGATGCTTTATGGATTTTTCAGCACAATTATATTCACATAGCTTTTTATTTTCCTAAAAGGCTTCTAGTTGCGATTTCTGGAAGTGGGAAGAGGCTTATTTGACCTATCTAAAAAAAACACATGTTGTAGTAACACCATCCATGGAAACTGAGCTAGTTGAGCTAGTTGGTACACTGGAATCTCAAATGATCAAACTGATAGATGACTTGAAGAAGAAATCTGAAGATGATGGTCGTCAAATTGAAGCACTTGTTGCATCATTGGATAACATGAACATCAAACTGCATAATCATATGTATGTGATTATTGCTCTCTTAGTTGTGGTAATTGCTCTTGTAATTGTAGTTATAGGAATTCACTAATCTGAAGAGAAATTAGGGAATGTATGTTGTGTTTCAGATATGTAATCGAATAGAATTGGCTTTGTTGGCTATGTTGTTGGCTATGTGATTATTGCTCTGTGTTGTTCTTTTCTTTTCTTTATTTATTTATTTATTTTTTTATTTATTTATTATTATAGATGTATCGCATATCCCATGTATGTATAAGAGAAAGAGAAAAGTGCCGTAATTTTAGTTCAAGCTATCTTATCTGGCACACTCCTGCGTGCGCAATTTGTCATGATAAAATGCAAGTGGAGGCATCAGACCCACGAAGCATTATTACTACTATTGTATAACAGTAAGGGGTAAGCACTCCTGCGTGCAATTGGCATCAGACCCACGAATGGCAGAAAGAAAGACAATCACATATAGCATACACAGAAATGGCAGTGTACTGGAATATAACATGCACAGAAAGACGATCACATATAGCAAATAATAGTGCACTGGAATGGCAGTGTATACCAAATAGCAGTGTATACCAATAGCAAAACATACATATTTCTAACTTGTATAAAAAAGAATCCATATCCAATCTCAAAACATACATAACCATTTCTAACATACATAACTCCCTATTCATGCACATTTGCTGGTGCTTCCATATTATGCGCATTTGCTGCACTTCCTGCTGGACGTTTTCTAACTGCCCTCTTTCTGCAAAATGTTACTTCTGTTACTTCTGTACAAAATTGAACCATCAACATTGAAATAATAGCTATTCTTAACAAAAAGCTTTTTCAAAACTACGTGACAGTAAGAAGAGATGGAAGGAAGGAAGGCAAGCTAGTTACGTAGATTAGCCAGAGCAAGAAAAATCATAAATAAGCTATGTCTTTTGTCAATTTGTCAATTGTAAAGACTATGGTAATGCATAAGCTACGGATACAGGTTATACTCAACTATGCCTTTATGACTTAGATTTCCTTGGTTGTTTACTGGCTAAGCAATAGCACTATAATTGACCCTCTAAATGCCTTTTCGAGTACACTATAACTCTAGTGAGCGGGTAAGCAAGTATACCTACTGTGACAGTAAGAAGAGAAGGAAGGAAGGCAAACCTAAGAAAGAGGAGATTGTTTGCCTGGGGAACAGCGATTCGTCGCCTGAGCTGAGGACTGCGATTCGTCGACTGTGGATGGCTGAGGACTGCGATTCGTCGACTGTGGATGGCTGAGGACTGCGATTCAAGCGGGATTAATGAGGACTGCGATTCAAGCGGGAGAGGACAGCGATTCGTCGATAAATTGACGTTTCGAACCACCGAATTAGGGTTCACGTAGGTGGCTATCACATTGTGGATCAGAATAAACAAAGGTTTTAGGGTTCATCGATCGACAGTGAGAGAAGAGGATGAGAGAAAAGAAATCGACTGGGTTGGATTGCGATTGGGACGGAGTTGGATTGCGACTGGATTAGGTTCGAACGAGGGTAGAATGGTCACAGAATATTGATTATTTTTTTTAAATGTTGTTTATATTATAAAATAGTCCAGAGTGGCAAAAACATAAGAGTGGTCTTGTTTTTGGGTGGCAAAATCAGAGAGTTCAACTTCTGGGTGGCAAATACTCAATTTCGCAACTTTTGAGTGGCACAGAAAAAATTTTCCCTATTTTATAACATTTTGAGCTGTATAATAATAAAAACAGAAAATTATGACAATTTTACCCCCATGGATCAGAATGACTGGACCTAACCAACGGACCCAACAAATTGAACTTAGCAGTCTCAGCACGATTCTGTCTCTCTTCGTCTCTTGTTCTTTGAGAGAGGAGAAAGATGAACCCTCTCAGATAAACCTCTCCCCTCTCTCTCGCGACTCTGCTCGATTCCGCCTCTCTTCACTCAGGCGCCTCAACACGATTCCGCCTCGTCTCGCACCTCAGCACGATTCCGCCTCGTCTCGCGCTTCTGCACGATTCCGCCTCTTCTCTCTCTCCTTAGGCCTCAGCACGATTCCACCTCCTCTCCGCTCAGGCCTCAGGCACTTAGCTACTCTCGCGCACCAGATTCAGTCCTATTTCGCACTTCAATCTCCCGTACTTCAATTCAGGTATACTATTCCAGTCCCAAAATTTTATTTGATTTTGACTCAAACCAGTTTAGTTGAAAATCGCACCTTTAGGTTAGCTTACTGGTTGAGTTTCACAATATTCGCGCAATTAGAGGTTTGATAATTTTCTTTCGAAAATGCTTCTTGGTCAAAAATTTAAAAAATTACAAAGGTGCAATACTGTAGAAAATGCTTACTAGTGCGGTGAAATCTCTTTGTAATCTCTATTACTTACTGGTCAAAATTCTTACTGGTGAAATTCTCTATTGCTTCTGTCGACTGGTCCAACCATATTTGGTTTTGGTTTGTACAGTCTTACTGATGTTAGAAATTGAACCACGCAAATTACTTAAAAATTTTATATTGGTCACAGCCACTGTTCTGTTGTATTGGAAACTAATATTCTGTTGTTACTTGTTAATTATTGTTACTTAAAAATTTTATATTGGTTACAACCACTATTTTGGTTTGTGTTTAACTGGAAGCTGAAAAATGCAGATTTGTACCTAATGGACAGAAGTACAAGCTGCAGCATCAATCAAGAATTACCTAGCCTTGTTGGTGGTAGTAGAGCCATGAGGAGCATGGGGAGTATGAAGAATATGTTGAAGCTGAAGGAGAGCTAATGTATCTTTCTGATGGGATGATGTAATTGCTCTTCAAGATGTAATTTTTGATTAGTTAGTTAATTTACCAAACTATTTGATGCAATGATGATCATGTAACTTTTGATTAGTTAGTTAATTTACCATACTATTTGATGCAATGATGATGCTGTAAGAGATGCTTTATTTTGTAAGACTATTACTTATTCCTATTCTTATTATGCAATGATGTTGTTATAAATGACTTGTTGTTTTTACTTGTGTTTTTTTTTATGTTTATTTAGTGTTATTTACTCATTGTATTCATGGAGATATTTATGTTTTTACTTGTGTTTTTTTATGTTTTTACTTGTGTTTTTTTTATTATGTTTATTTAGTGTTATTTACTTATTTTGTAAGACAATTGGAAGCTGCCTTAATTGAGATATTTATGATGTTATATTGCTTCTTTTCAATCCCTCTGCGTTGCTGTAATTGGTACATGTCTGCGTTGATGTCATATTTTCAATCCCATTTAGGGAATGCTTCATTTTATATATTTTCATGCATAGCCCATTGAGCCAGAGAAACTGTTTAAAAAAATAAAAAAGGTGTGCAATCTGCACGCTGTAATACCATTAATTGACATTAGTGTTAGTTTATCCAATGTCACAATCCCAGTGCCAGCAGATCCATACTGTAAGAGAAACTTAGTTCATGCAAGATACAATAGAAGACAAATTAGACAAAATGGCCCCAGATTTCCTACTAAAACCTTTACCAGATTCCATATGAGCAGAGAAAATTTCATAAAATACAATAGAAGACAAATCCATTACAGTGAAACATAAAAGGCTAATCATACAAAACAAATCCATCAGCTAATCTAATATAATCTAATCCAATACAATACAAATCCATTAGCCATTACAATCGATCAGCTTAAAGAAAAGAACAAACCAATCAACACAATTAATAGAGTCACAATCACAATGGCACTTATATCATTATGTAATTTAATCTTATCCAGTGAAGCAACTAGTGCTTCAATTTGTTGCTCATCATACCGGCATTTCTTCTTGAATTGATCAGTCAGAACCTCCAATTGAGCTTCCAGTGTAGCAATTTGCATTTGGATTTGTTACATAACTCTCATACTCATTTGCCCACTTTCAAAAATTGCATCTAGTATTCTTTTGAAAAAAAAAGAAAGAAACAAAATAAAATAGCAATACTAAATTGGTCTAAATTACTAAATAAATTGATCTAAATTACTGAAATCTAGCAGTGCTGTTATAGCAATACTATTCATGTGACAAACCAATGAACAAATTGAAGGAAAATTGGTACAAATTACTGAAAGATTTATCTAAATTGATCTAAATTTGCTACAAATTGATCTAAATTGATAAAAATTGATTGGTCAAAACGAATTGGTAAATTGATCCCAATTTCAGAAACAAGATCTAAAATAAAAAAAAAACGAATTGATCTAAAAAAATTAAATTTCAAAAACAAGATGAGAAGTGCACAAAAATGCTATTTATTTACCATGTTGCAGCATTTGTAGAAGTCTCTATTTGGATTCAATTTAGTTCTGCTCGTGAGCTTCTTCACGGTGACACCACAGTCCGGGCATGGCACGAGAGGCAAACCTTCAATTCGACTTGGTTGGTGGCTGACGGTAGACGACACTGAATGTGAGACATTCGGATCTACTCGCACGGCGATGCATGAGAGCTGGTTTTTGGTTTTACGGAGGAGCGCTAGACTTGGGTAGGATTAGAGAGAGTCGTAAGAGAGGCGATAGAGAAGAGCTAGGGTTTATGCTTGCTCAGCTTGTTCTTGCGAGAGAGGAGAAAGAGAGGCGATAGAGAAGATCTAGGGTTTATGCTTGCTCGGCCTGTTCTTACGAGAGAGGAGAAAGAAAAGTGCGAAAGGGGAGATGAGTTCGAACGGTTTAGACTCGACTGGGTTAGGTTAGATGGTTCTCTGATTCTAGTCGACTTGGGGTAAAAAGGTCACCATTTTAACAATAATGTTACAATATATTAAATATTTAATAAAATGACGGAAAGTGGCAAAATTAGAAGATAACCGTGATTTTGGGTGGTAAAATTGAAAACTTGAAAAATTGGGTGGCAATTCCACAATTTCGCCAGTTTTAGGTGGCATATCCAAAATTCTCCCAACTTTAAAACAAAGAGAAAAAAATTACAAAGTTTCAATTACAACCCCAATTGAAATAAAAGCCTTAGCTATCCAATCACGCTGATAAAAGGTACCAGCATCTCCTACTCAAGCCTAAACTAAAAACTGAGCACACATAACGGAAAATAAAAATTGAAAAAGAGTTGTATACTTTACTAAAAAACAATAATTGAAATTAGATAATCTGTGACTACTGGTAGAGGTCACAGGGAACAGAAAAACAAAACTTGAAACTTCCTCATGGTGGTGCCTCCACAACCTGTTGAAAGTAGTCTCCTTACAGGTTGATTGCCTGCTAGATAAATTGCGACTACCAGGTGTTGCCTGTTTGGGTGAGGCAGGTTCAGTGGTAGATCTTTCACTGTATTCAGAATATATTATGGAGAAAAAGATAATAATAAGAAGGGATGCAGAACACAATAGTACGTATATAAACTTGGTACGAAATTTGTACGATATATACTTGGTGTCATACAATCAAAGTATCAAATTTGTATTCAGCCCTTATTTAATAATTTGTTGAACTCTTAGTTCAATTCAAAAAGGATGAGTACTTTTAGATGCATATTTTCAAATCTCCTTAATATTTTATTTTCAATCTCCATCAATTGTTCAATCTCTCACAACTCCAATTTAATGAAAAGTAAGAAAGTTTTTTTTACCAAATTCGAATGTAATGGAACGAATGGAGAGAGGCATGATGATGAAAGTGTTTTTACCTAACTTGCCTGTGCTGGATCAATCAAAGAGAGGTGTTGCTTGTTCTATTTGATCCTGTTTGGGTGAGGCGTGTTCAGTGGTAAATTTGTCACTGCATTCATAATATATTATGAAGAAAGAGATAAAATAAGAAGAGACGCAGAACAACATAGTACGATATACCTTTGGGATAAATTCTCTCCATGCCCAACCAAAACGAACAACCATTTTTTGTGCCAGTTCCTGGAACAATAGCATTTAAAAACCCCAAGAAATACCCCTAAATTTGTTGCCCTCACAATAGCATGCCAAACCCTAAAAAAAGGCAAAAAATAGGCACTGACCAGGTTACTTTTGAATAGCAAGGTAAATTTATTGTCCTTACCATCTGAAGCCCTGCCATATCTCTCCTGAAATAATAACAACACAGAAGGAGACTTTCCACCTGAGATAGCCGTCTGAAAAATACTTGAAAAAAAATATAAATTAATTTTCCAATATATTCTCTAAACAATTTAAAATTTTATTAGCAAAAGTAGGACTAAGGACAGATTGTCCTTTAGTAAATGTTCCTAAACCTTGTTTATAACTAAAGATATTAGTGGCAAAGGATAATAACCTGTACATGTTTAAATTTTCTCATGATTACATAAGTTCTCAAAAGAAGTTTACATAGCTTCCTGGCACCAATAACATGCCAGTAGAACAAATGTTAGCATAGAACTTTGTTCAACAAAAGAAGAACACAGACAATTTGTTGGTACAGACATATAGGTAAGGATATGTGTTGACTCTAGTAAGATTGTCAAAATGTGAAAGGGAATTAATTTTCAGCATTCTGTTGAAATAAAAATACTCTAAAATAAGGTGCACAATTTAATTGTTTTAACAGAAAAAACTGTCAGCACAATAATAGATCAATAACTATTATTATTGGATTCTCTTATAACAAATAATTTGTGATACCAAAAAAAAAACTAATAAAATGCATGTAATCAATAGATAATAAAAGTACTATATATATAATCTATAAAGAAACTCTTGATATGCAAATCGCAATGAAGCGATCCAAATACGATAATGACCAAAAAAAAAGTTTGTTGAGAAAAAGGTTTTAACTTGGCCCAAACTCTATTTTCTGATCCTTAAAATGACTAAAAATTTTATTACTGTTTCTATGTTGATTACTTCTTTTTTTATCTATCAATGCAATCAATAATCATGTAACATACAATATTTATTATACAAAAGAATAGGCTGCTTTTTCACAGACAACTACATCAAATAAATAGAAAAACACACCTTATGAGAGAGAAGTGGTGGAGCACTAAGACCAACAGAGAGCAGCAAACCAAAAAGGAACTGAAATAGAAAAGGAAGGCACCATTAGAAAAGCCGAAAGGTACAGTACATCTGGAGCAACTGCATGGTTTAACACCCTTCGGCTCGTACCTACAACAATTTCCTTTGTATTATGCGAAAAAACTTCAAAAATAAACAAAATAAAAAGAGAAAAAAATGCTGATGTAATAATTACTATTAGAAAGCTTGCTCCTTCATAAATGCGAAAAATTAAATGCGATCCGACAGTTTCAACCTCTGTCATGATTCATTTGTTCGTAAGAATTAAATGCAAAAAATTCATCACTGAACTATTTCCCTTATGCCAAAACGGCTGAAACAAATCCTCCAAAGTTTATATGGTTAACTCTATTAGTAAATAACAAGGCCGAAAAGAAAAAAAAACAGACTCTAAAAAACAAATACAATGCAAAGAGCACATGACAACCTTACTACCCAGAGGTACTCCAGATCTGTGATAGGAAAGCACCAGAATAACATCGCTTACCTTGTCGAACCGGATTCCAAGGAAAAACACGGTCGGAAAGCAACAATAGTCCTGAAAAAAAGAGAAAGTAAGATAACTGCCAGAAAGACAATCCAAGCCAATCCATCCCACAGACAATCCAAAGCAGAACAAAGAAAAGAATAAGGAGAGGAGCAGCAAAAAAGAAATAAAACAAAAATAGAAAAATAAGCTGATATAAGTATAACAATTACTATTAGAAAGCTGGCTCTTTCATAAATTCAGACAGCAACATGCACAACACAGTTCATTTGTTCCAATGTTTTTCAAGTTTGGAATTGAAGTATGTTAATTACATGTTCAATTAGGTTGTGATAGTACATATATCCTCAACCCCACCTGCAAGCATCATATGCAAAGAGGTTAATAATTTGTTTCATGAAAAATATAGGAAGCCATCAGCAGGAGGAAAATATGATGGCAACTAAAAACGAAGCTCTAAAGTCTAAATTGAAGTATTTAAGTCTTTTTATGAGTTAAACCAAACAGGAATAAAAAATTCATTAACATATATGAGTACATGTTCATATTGTCCTTCAACCGCCCTAGTTAAAATAAATTACTTTTCTTTTTCTCATAAGAGACGAACATTTAATAGAACTGCCAACTCTCTGTGATTGAACACATATACCCATTGTCCTTTCAATAGCCTCCTTATTTCTTTGTCCCGTAAATTCAAACCACCATAAATCAACAAAACTGGAACAGAATGACTGATCCCGCCAATAGAGCCCATGCAGAAAAAAATATACACTCATGGGCCACAAACATATGATCTCTCCTTACAGCCATGGTGGAAATATACCCTGGTCACAGCCCTTGCCAGCAAAAGCTAGCAGAAAATCCCTAGATGAATTTATACTGACAAATAACAAACAAAGACAAATACAAACCAAGCAAAATAGAATGAAGAGGAGGGGAGCAAAGAGAGTATCACCTGCAAAAATAGAAAGCAAAAGGCAATACAATAAGTAAGGAAAAAAATAATAAAGCATGAAACAAAACTCTCCAACAAACAATCTGACCAACAAAATCAAGCTGAAACAATAACTGTACTGACAGAGGTACAGCAAAAGCAAGCAACACATGATTGGTTGAGTTCTTATTTGAATGGAGCATCCTGAGGAGATGACTTTTTCATTCTTTTTCTTTGCATTTTTTTATGTTTTTTTGGTATCAGTAATACCTTGTTATGAATACCAGCTTTTACTTTAAAAACTTTTTACCTTGTCCTTCTTATTTTCCTTTTCTATGTAAATTTTAAACTTAATTCTTTAAAGATGAGGGCTTGACCCTTGTTTTCGTTGCTTGTCATACCCTGATTAAAGTTTAATACACCACCATGTTTGCTTTCTCTCACGCATAAAAACCACCTAATTGTTGCTATTCCATAATATAAATACACCAAAGCACCTTCTGTACAAACCATCTAGATCGTAACATACAAGAAAAATATAATAAAAAAATAACAAAAATAATAAAATCGTACATCGTAAGAACACCTGGTGATGATTTCACAAATTTTCTATGGTGTTCTCCCTTCTATAATATGTGCAATTAATCAGCTTGCCAGACGAACCAACGTCTTTAACCCTAAACTATCGATGCCTTCTATCTTTCTTCAGTTGATAGGCTAGCCATAAGCTTAATAACATGCAAATCAAAAGGTCCACTTGTTTTAAAAAAGAGGAAAGCTAGCCATAAGCTAAATAACATCCAAATTGAAAAGTTTTACTAAAATTCATTTAATGGGGCACAAACTAAGGACAAAGCAGTACCTATCAATTCCAGAAGTCAAGGCTGCAATTACATTCTCCACGTTGAGGAAAACAAAAATCTCGAGGAAAAAACAAAAGAAAATAAAAAGATGAATCAAAGTAACTTGCACATATCAGTTGTAAGTATTTCCAAAATAAAAGAATATCACAAAAAGGATCAGGAACACTTACAATCTCCATGGAATTTTCAATACTCATTTGAAACTCATTCAAAATGGAAACCAAACAGCTGTGCAACCAAATCAGAGAAACAATCCTCACTGCTAGCCAAAAAGAAAAAGAAAAAGAAAAAAGGTAATTAGCAGAAGTCATGTAGCTAAGCAAGGACCGAGAAGAAAAGAGAGCAGTTGTCTACCTGCACAGTGTCCCAAAACAATAATGGCAGAAATGCTGAGAAGCCACAAATTTCCAACCTGCAAGCTATAGAAGGAGCAGAATAAGAAAGAATTAGGCCAAATAGAGCACAGAATCGTAGAGGAAACAGTGAAAATCCCAAAAAGGAGAACTTGGATCTACAAACATTTGAGCAAGAGAAAGAGAAGAGTAAGAGGTGGGAACTGGGAACGGCTAAAAAGGGTGCTCACCTGGAAGAGGAAGGAAAGATGCGAGACTAAACAGGAGAGGCGTGAAGCTAGGCTTCCATCCTCCGGCGCAAAGCTAGGGTTCCTCGTCTCTTCCGTCTCTCCTAAATCGTCTTTTTGATTTGAAAGAAAAAAAGCGAACGCGAGACGAAGTAGAAGACAGCTCGTGTGGTACGGGCGAGAAAGTGGAGGAAGTTTCTCGATCGAGAACCGTAATTTTGATTTGATGAAGAGAGAGGAGGAAGTTTTGGTGTGGCGACAATAGAGAGACTGAGAGAAAGAAAGAAATTAGACATGGCAGTGAAAAACAACATGGTAGGCACCGAGGGTCGTAGACAGAAAACTGGAAGAGAGAGCAAGCGAAGAAGTAAGTGGAGGGGGACGGAGGAGATGCAGTCGATCATGCAGAGAGAAAAAATGGACGGCTCAGATAATTGAACAATAATGGCTGGATTGAAATTGAAGTATTTAAGGGCCTGTTTGGATGCTCCGAGAATAGGAGGAATTTTCTATTCATAGGCATAAATTTATTATAAACAATCCAAACTTTTCACAAAATTACACACTTCCCAATACTTTATGCCTAGGAATAGAAAATTCTTCTTATTCCTAAACGATCCAAACGACCCCAAATTGCATCCGAGAATAGGAGGAATTTCCTATTCATTGGCATAAATTTATTATAAACAATCCAAAATTTTCACAAAATTACACACTTCCCAATACTTTATGCCTAGGAATAGAAAATTCTTCTTATTCCTAAACGATCCAAATGACCCCAAATTTAAGATAAGACTAGCGAGGCCTTGCGCGTTGCGCGATCTACTTTTTTATTTCATCGATTAGAAATAATTTCTAATAAGTATTGGTATGATTTTACTATCATATTTTTTTTAAAGAATAAAATATGCTTTTGGATATAAAAAATGAATAATCATAAAAAGACTAACGGGTCAATCAATCTTTGATTATAAACATCTAGATGTGCAGAACAGGCGTCAAAAGCAGAAAATAAAATAGATAATCATTGCAAAAATTCTTGTGCATTGAAACTCATATGATCTGCTAAATACTAAAGCTAGTACCAAAAAAAATGATGGGTTTGTGCATTCAACCCTAGGCTATATTAATTTCGTATTAGGAAACGATGGAAAACTGGCAGAAAATCTCTGATTTCAAACCCAACCTCACACTGTCACACAATGTAAGAGCATAATAAAGAATAAACATGGATATATAATATATTCCATACACAATATAAGAGCATAACAAAGAATACACATGGATACATTTCATAAACCCATATAGTTTTATCATAATAAATGTGTACATGCAAATCTAGAATACCACAAAATGCAACCAATCTTTGAATGATCTGCAGAAAGTTAGCTCTACCCATGGGCCATAGCAGTGCAAGGAGCAAGGAATGGCAACCTAGTGAGGAATATATCAGATGTAGTTAATATCATAAAATGCAGTCAAAAGAAAAAACGAAAAAATTTTTGTGCACAATTAAACACTACCTAACAGAAAGCTAAAACCATTATACAATTCTCCTGCTTCATTTCCAATTCAATTTTGCAACAATCAATTAAAAATGCTTCTCTCAGAGTTGAAGTTTGATAAATTTTCTATACTGCAACTTTGAAAATTGACTCAGAGCAAAGAATGTGTTAGTCTAAAATATTTTTTGTATTATACTACACACAGTTGTCCCTTTTAATAAACATAGATTGTGGGTCTCTGGTTAAATATATTACAATGATATCTGACCTATTCATAAAACAAATGTACTTAGGAAATAAATTTAAAACATTCCCAATTCTTCTCCAAAATGCATTCGAAAAATTACAATAAAATGTTTAATATATTCATAGCTATGGTATGGAAAGAAAGTTGAAAGCATATATAGCAAGGATTTGAGTAAAAAAAACTTCCCGACCTTTTTATTTGTAATCCCTTATATATCATGGGACGTTATTTTGACAAAGAAGCAATGCTGATGAGCGCAAAATCGAAAAATGACCGAAATTCAAAATTGGATCCAC
Organism: Rhynchospora pubera; assembly: GCA_028095005.1. Taxonomy (NCBI): domain Eukaryota; kingdom Viridiplantae; phylum Streptophyta; class Magnoliopsida; order Poales; family Cyperaceae; genus Rhynchospora; species Rhynchospora pubera. The sequence goes on from CM051459.1 coordinate 105,852,843, forward strand.
AAATGTTATGGACTGACGATCTTATAACATGGATCATAACAAATTTCGAAAGAATAACGATGAAAAAAAGGTTTGATTGGAAACCGAAAAATGCTCAGAATTCAAAATTGAACTTGCATAATAGATATGATCCAACGATTCATGTGAAAAATAAAGAAATAATGAGGACAGACCTGCCACTCGGGCTAAGCAGAACCATTGTCTAAAGCAATATTAGGCTAAAAGAGGAAGAGATCATCTATCCAGCCATACAGGCAGCACTGACAGCGGAGGTCGGAGACCCTCGATATCCAAGCAAGGAAAATAGTTGAAGAGAATCTGCAGAGGGAAATGACAAATAAAAAGCTAATCATGATAAGATAGTAATGAACCTGAAAATTTCACAGAGCAAAAGAAACACAATAGTACAATAAAAGACAATATTTGCACTTAGACCTATCCAGAAATGCTGAGAATCTGATCAGAAACTACAAAGATGTAGGGAAACAACTATACAACAGACATATGCAGTAAGTGAGTAACCAAGAACATACAAACTGATAAACAAAAAACAAATAAAAAAAACATAACTCACAAAGGAAGCGTGATGCGAAGGAAGCAATTGTATATTAGAAAAGCAGCTCTGAGAATCGACTGAGAAGGACCTTCATAGCTTAAAGCCAACAAACCTGCAAGGCGGAGAGCCGGAGACAAAGAAAGATGTCGATCACTGGTGACAATATGCTAATCATCTTTGTACCTTTACTGGAAATGTATAGAAATGTTCCAAAAATGCCCTTACCTTTTGTTCACTGAACAAATCAAAACTAACATTAACCACTTGTGATAAAAATGAAGTGACATGAACCGATAAGCACACATATTTGAATACTTAGCTGTAGGAGCCTTTTCTTTAGCTGGACATGATCAATCAACCAACCTCCTAAAATCTCGAGTCTGTATTTGAGTTCTTTTGATCATGATCAATCAAGAAGCACGTAAAAGCCTAAATTGAGATACTATGTTATATACATCTCAATTTAGAAGCACAAAATATATTTATCACTTATCATTAATTATACGACAGAAAAGTTATTGTTATAAAATATAATTAGTGCAAGTAAGAGAGACCACATCAAATAAAACAATATTTCAACTTACCATATTATTGCTAATTCAAAATGATCCTTCAACCAATAATTCTGATGGCCATTTGAACTCTTCAGTAAATACCTTTAAGCGATAAATAATAATCAGGTACAGCTGTGAAAATTAAGGGCATGGCATGGCTTATTTGAATACTTCATCAAACATAGAAATAAGATATTCACATTCAATAATGAAACATTCAAATACAGACCTGAGATTTTTAAAATTAATAGTTCATATTTTATTTGATATAAAAGGTTAGTCTGAAATTGTTTACATTCCTAGCTAGTCTGAAATTGTTTATATGCATGTCTAATTGTTTACTTTTCTAGATTGGTGCATTTTATATGGAGTACCGAAGATTGGACTAGACTATTTTCACCATCATGTCGTAATTAAAGTTGATTTTTTTTTATTTAAAAATATAAAATAAATCAATGAAAAGAATCTATATCCGTAGTAAACCGAAATAGAGGGTGAATTTGAAGATTTTGAGGAATTTATTTTTAGATGGAGAAAATTCGAGAGACTTATATCGTATTTTCCCTATTTTCTATTCCTAAAAAAAGACAACATAAAATAATGCGCATGATCATAACTTATTTCAGGTTCCAACCTCATTTCCATTTATTTACCAAAAATATGTTTTAGGCTGTAATAATAAATTATTAAATTTTTAGATCGGTGCATTTTTTAATTCATAGTAGAGATTATTTTAGGGATGACAGCTTATAATTGATTTTTCAAAGAAGATTAAGACAAAAAATCTGCTAAGAAGCACTAACAAAAACATAATAATAATAATAATATTCTTGTATAGAATTGTGCTATTTTAGGATTATAAAATATTACCTAAAATAGGTGCTATACAAACGTAGACATAGGTGCTATATAAAGGTTGAAAACACATGAAAAAAAAAAAAACTCTAGACAAACCACAACATCGACCTAGCTAGCTAGCTTCTTTACCGTTCCCTTAATTCGCTTCTCATGGCTACTAAATTATCTACTGCAGTTAGACCTGAAAATTTGGAGACAATTGCAAGCAAACTTGTAGAAAGTCGCAAGGGTTCGTACTTGTTCAAGGCTGTAGGGTACTCCTCGCGTAAGGAGAAGGGTTCCAACCACTATTTCTGCTCCGAAATTTTTACCATCGGTGGATATAAATGGATTATCAGATGCTATCCTGGCAGATCATGTGTTACCTCTACAAACGATGATAAAATTGCTTTCTTCATGGGGGTTAGAAGCAAGCATGTGAAAGATTTTGTTAAAATTACATTAACCATGCTCGCTCAAGACGGCAAGGCTTCATTAAATTATCACTTAGGAACCGAAACGGCAGCCGATTTCAAAATGCTCGGCTGGCATTTGATATTTTATATTAGAAGAGAAACACTCGAGACACCACAATTTCTGAAGCACGACTCTTTCACTCTAAGGTGTACAATTGAGGTTATGAAAGAAGTCCGTTTGGTAGACACCAAGATGCAATGTTCTGAAGTTCCACCCTCCAACTTGAGCCACCAACTGAGCAGTCTATTAGAATCAGCAGATGGGGCAGATGTGTCCTTTAACGTGGACGGGAGTACTATTCATGCACACAAATTTATGCTTGCGGCAAGGTCGCCGGTTTTCAAGGCACAATTCTTTGGTCCTATGAAATTAGGAGATGAGAAAAACACAAGCATACAAGTTGACGACATGGATGCGTTGATTTTCTATGCAATTCTTCATTTCATATATTCTGACTCACTACCTGAATTATCTTATCAGGAAAGAGGCTACACAATGCCTTTAGTAGCCCGGGCTCAACATCTATTGGTAGCCGCTGATCGGTATGGTATAGAGAGGCTAAAAAAGATATGCGAATTGAAACTATATGAATTTATTGCTGTGGATAACTTGGCGACTACTTTGACTTTGGCCGAGCAGCACAACTGTTCTGAGCTTAAAGCCGCATGCATGGAGTTTGTTAAGGATCCTAAGATCTTAGGTGCTGTCGTGCTAACTGAAGATTTTGAGCATATGATTAAAAGTTATCCGACAGTTTTGAAGGAGCTCCGTCAAAAGATCCATGACAACTCGCTACAAGAAAAATGGTTTATAGGAAGATTTTCACCAGAAGTCTTTTTATTTAGCTTCATAATTGATGCTATTGGAAGATTTATACGATCATTTTGGAAGAGAATTGTGTCTTGGTAAATAACCATTCTTGATGTAGTGACAGATCCAATAACTAGTTGAAATTTTACAGAAATGCATGCAACTGTGTATCTGACTCTATCTGTTGAAAAGATATATTGATATTTTGTGCTTACATAATTATATTAGCATAGGCTTCGTTTGGATGACTTCTTCCGGGAATAAGGAATAAGGAATAACCACTTTTTACCAATAAATTTATTTCTAACCATCCAAACTCTTCACAAAAGTTACACACTTCCCAATAAATTTACCCCTTCCCAATAAATTTCTTCCCTTCTTCCTTCTTCCTTTTTCCTATTTTATTCTCAACGCATCCAAACGGAGCCATAGGGAAAGCATTATGTTTGTGTTTGCACTAGAACAAGGATGTGATTATAGTTATCTCGTAGAGTTGTGTAAGAAGCACAGACCGACCTAGCTAGCATTAAATCCTTTGTATAAACTATAAAGTGTTTTTTAGTTTTTATAAATTTAAAGGAAAGGAAATGCTTATATTGGCTTACTAAACTGACCAGTCAGCGAAGCTTTCTACTTTTTGCCATAAATAACTGTGAAGTTTCACAGGGTACCAAATGTGTATCGCATTATTGCTACAATGTGCATGCAATGTTAAGTTGCAGATAATATAAGGTACTAACATCTGATGCTCTGATGTTTATGGAAAAGAATTTATATATATTAAGAACGGATTAGGTAAGAACTGCGAGTAATCAAATATCGTGGGATAAGAACTGACAGTGGTTCCCAACAGAGGGTGATTAGCATTCTAAAAGGGTGTACCCTTTACAACAACTAGTTGTGTGATTACAACAACAACAACAACTAAGTTTTTTGTCCCAAACAAATTAGAATAGACTAGAAAAAAACTCAACAAGAAAATGCATTCAAAAACAAAAATAAAACATAAAAAAATAATAAAAAGATACTAGCTGTGTGATTACATGACCAAAATGGTTATCTGGTCCAAGATTCAAAAACGAAAACTGACTTCCAATATAGCTAACATCTTAACACCATAAATGAAATCATAAATGAATTCCGTCAACATAACAAAACTCTGTTATAACTCACTCATCCGGAGATAATCGATTTGGCCCCCGACCCGGCCAGAGTCCTAGCGCTATTACTAGTACTACTGAAAAATTTCCTCTGTCCATTTAGTACCAATTGGTATTATACCATTGGTTTGGAAATAGTTCTCTCTGTTTTTGTCAGGCCTTGAGAACTGGAGTGTATGTTATTTTATGATTATTATTTTGCTATGTTATGCTTGATTCTGTCTGTGCAACTTGCATATTTTGCAGTATGCCAGTCCTAGACCCTTTTCGTCTAGTGCCTACGGTATGATTCAGTTCAAATTTCTGCATGAAAATTTTCAAAAGAAAATTTATGAGTTCGTATAAAGAACTGTGTAACTGGAACTAAATATCCACACTGGAAAATTAATTTCTCACTCCATTTATTGTTTGCAAAGCCATCCCAGGCCCGCAATAGCGACGTTCGAGTGCTCAATCCTCAAATTTAGAATTTGAATCCCTAGCATAGATGCCGATGCCACACTTCTTCTGTCCCTCGAGGCGCTGCCCGAGGTTTATGTTTATATGTATCTTGAGTCACCTAATCTGTCTTCTCCTAGCGATGGCATGGTGCCAGAGTAGGAACCCTCCCCGCAAGCGTAAAAGGGATGATTCCTAGTTGGGTTAGGTGTTGGTGTTGGTGTGTTTTGTTTTTGCTGTTGTGATTCTGTTACCGTCGTTGTTGCCGTTGTATTGCTACTGTTGTGTTGATGCCGCTGTTGTTGAGTTACTTTTGTTTGGCGAGTGGTTGGTTGTTTTCTGAATAGGCCGGGGGTGATCTCAAAAACAATAATTTGTATATATTCTGTTTGGAGCTGGATGATACAAATTCCCAGCTATGATGTAAGATAAAAATAATGTGAAATATAATCTGAAGTTTTTGTACACAATGATTTTGAGATCTGTGACGTTTTGTTTGGGTTTGGTTGAAAAAAAAAAATTCGACTAAACCGTCGCACTTTCGTCTTCTAATTGAGAATTAGAAACGGGGTGTGACAATACAACTCTTCAAGGTTGTGTTGACATACTCAGAGATAAACCAGCGTTTAAAATTAGATATGCTAGAAGGGAGCACTTGAACATGTGCATAAATTGTCAAATTCTGCAAGAAGGGGTACCATTACTCATGATGTGAGGACGGAGCAATATCAACTACCAGAAGCGTTTGTATGGAAAAGCTAGCCATGGAAAATTATACTGTTAATTAGAGTCTGTTTAAATATATAAATGTCTTTCTTTTTGGGTATTTATAGCTACGAAAGGCAGGCTATTTTTATTTTCTTCAGTTGTACTTGGTGAATTTAGGCTCCGTTTGGATAGGTGTGGGAAGAAGGAAAAAAAGAAAGAAGTATTGGGAAGTGTGTAGCTTTGTGAAGAGTTTGGATTGTTTATAATTTATTTTTTCCCTTCTTACTTCTTTCTACCTTCTTCTCAACGCATCCAAACGTTGCCTTATCCCCTCTGTATCAAACTCTCTTTTATTTAATTTTAAATGCCTACGGACTTTCTCGTCAAAAAAAAAATGCACCACTACTTATTCACGAACAAGCTGATCGCAGAGATGCCAAACACACGTCAGCCTGCCGACGGTATACCGTTTACCGTGTACCGTGCACGTTCCGTCCAAACGAAACGAGTGACGAATCACTTTTTAGCATACGTTTCCGAAACGGAATGGATTTCGACATACCGTTGTGTGAAATACAGTGTAAAATGACTCGTTCCGCTACGTTCCGTCCATTCCGTTACAAACGGAACAGATAACGAATCATTCCGGTGCATACCGTTGTTGAAACGAAACGGCAAACGAAATGACCCGTTCCGTTGCCGCTTACCACATTAACCAGGCCTAAACACACGAATAAAAGCTAGCACAATATCGTGAACTTTTTAGTAGCGATCACTCATGAAACTTCATTTTCTGCCAAATTAAGTAATAACCACTTCTATTAAAGATGGAACTAGGATGCGCTCATGTCACTTATGAATTTATTATTAGTTTACTTCCATCCGTTTTTATTTTTTCCCTTTGTTACAAAGCAAATAATAATAATAATAATAATAATAAACTAAAAAGTAGCACAACCAGCCGCCCATTACATTACATCACATGATATTAATATTAATTAAAATTATTACACATCACACCACCAGGCACCAGCAGTCCAGCACCAGGTAACAGTAAAGTAACCGACACATTCATCATGACTAAACATCCCAATTAATTTCCCCAACCCAGACCCACCACATTACATACATGAGTACATGACAAAAGAGAGAGAGAGACAGAAAGATTAAAACCCAAACAAACCAAAACAGAATAAAATAAAATTCTAACCATAACAAAGTATACCCATATGCCATAGGCCATAGCACCAACAACCTCCAACTCTATACCCAATTCCAGAATCTCAGCCTTATTAATTTCTTTCTTTCATTCAAACATGCATGCCGACGCTGAGGAGGCGACGATAGGCTGAGCCGGGCACGGGATCTGCCACGGGCGCATTAACGGGTCGGGAATCTCGGGTATATCCATATCCACCCCGCTGAACTCCTCCAGCATCCTCAAGACGGAGTTCACCGACTGGAGGCGTCCTGTGAGCTCCGCCAGCTGGGCGCGCAAGACGGCGTTGTCAGAGTCGAGGCTGAGGAAGCGGTCCATGATCATGGTGGCCTGCATAGAGATGCGGGCGTTGTCCTCCTTGAGATGCGCGACCTGGTTGACGAGGTCGTCCAAGTGCTGCTGCTTCCTCTGACGAGATCTCCGGGCGGATTCGCGGTTGGAGATCATTCGCTTTCTCTTCCTGTTGTCTATGATGTCTTCTTCGGAGCTGGAGGTGGATCGGGTGGTCTGGTTGGTCTGGTTGGAGGTAGAGGAGGAGGAGGCCATTTTTTAGGAGGGAGGGAGGGAAAAAGAAGTAGGAGTAGATATGATAATTTTGAAATGAAGGAACTATTCTAATGGAGGAGTTTATGAGATGACATAAAACCAGTAGAGGAAGACAACAGAGAAGGAATGGAGGAAACAGATGCCGCGGCTGAGGCTAGGAGGAGCCGTCTCACTCTTCATAAAGGGAAAGGCCGGCGATCGATCGATTTTCTCTGAGTTCCAATTCGGCCCAAGATCATCGATCCTACTAGCCTTAGGCTTAGGCTTCTCCAGTGCACTCTATTTAATTTAATTCAATTTATGGATTGATTTCTCAGACTACCAGCAATTTCAACCAAAATCTCGCTGAATTTCACAAGGAAATGAAATGAAATTGGGGATCGGATCTCCAATCTCCAACAGATAACAGATAAAATTGGTACACACTAGACTAGACTAATAGATTGAAAGGAAGATATATAATTTTATAACGGGAGAAAATAAGGAAATAATAAGAAGGAAAGGAAACTTAGGAAAGCGAAGATGCTAAAAATTAAATATAAATACTTAGCTCAAAACAACGCCGCAGGACCCAACAAACACCAAACAGCGAGAAAGAGAGAAAGGAGAGAGCAACCAAGGCGCACCAACAGGGTATTTATACACAAAATTTAGGGGTATTTTTGTAATTTTATGTGACGCTTTTTTGGAAATATCCAGGGATCATTATCGTCCCCGGCCTGTTTCTACCATCTATTTCTACATATCTACAGACTCTAGATTACTGATTGGTTCGTTCGAGTTTTATTGACTTAAAGTTAACAAACTGACGGTTGGTAAGAAGGTCGTATAAATGCTAGTGTGGGAAAGCGTATTAGGGATGAGGCCTCTGGGAGTGAGTGGAGGGACATATTAGGTTTTTATTATTGGACACTTTTTTGGATCTTTTCACGAACCACCCATCTCATAATTCCACTCAAATTTATTACTAGAATTTACATATACTAGAAGGATGAGCCGTCCAAGAGAGTAACAACCAATAAAAGCACGTCTCGTCATTTACGTAAAATAACGTAAAATACGTTACGTGTTAAAGAATTCTTTTCCGGGTAATTTTTATTTTGAGGTTTTAAGTTAATTTTTCTTGGTTTGTGAGTGCAAATGAAATCCCGTCCAGCGCACTGCTGTGAGCCGTGTGATTTAATTTCAACTAGGTGGGTAGTAGCGGCTTCGCCGCTATTTGATTTTTCTTTTTATTTTATGAAAATTTATTTACTCAAATTATGAAAAAAATATATATTCCCTTAGGTGATGTCTAGTGTTAGAAAAAAAAAAACAGAAGAATAATCCATCAAACTTGAAAAAGGTGGCAGCAAATAAATTGATGAAATAACAAAATTTTATATACATTGCTCCATATAAAAATGACAACTAAAAAATTTACAGGGACTGAAGAGATAAGATGTCTCTTAGTTTGGACTACGAATGAACTTTTAGTTATTTTATTTTGTTCTATCAGCTATCCATGAATTGGCCATGTTTTACCCTTTCAAAATCATGGGTCTCTCTCATCTTTTATGACAAAATTTAAGTACTTTAAGAAAAAAAAAATCTCTCTCCACATCAAATTAGTTTATGCACAGTGAGATCTTCTTATTGCCCATAAGTTTTTCCTTACCATGCCTTCAAAACCACCACCACCTCTAGTAACTCTAGCTCCTATATCCCCGCATCAATCCACAACCTCTCCCTCTTTCATCCCATCAAAACCTCCTTCAAAATAATACAATACGTATAAAGAATTGCATACTCAGAGGACAAAAAGAAATTAATTTGATTGCTGAATTGGTTCACAAAAAGGACGTGAGTAAAAAAAAATCATCATAAACAACTTCAGCCAAAAAAATATGTAATCTGACCATATCATGAAGAATTCTTGAAAATATATCTTGCTGTTTAAATGAAACCTCATAAATTCAATTTTATTGAACTACATCTTGGTTCTACAATTGCATAGCCTTGTGTTTCCATTTACATTTCTAAGCAATTTTAGTTATTCCTATATTTATGCATGGTCTGCTAATGAAACTGTACTCATTTGTACTAAACTACTAATACTAATGAAATCGTACTCATTTGTACAAAACTACAAATACTAATGAAATTGTATTCATTTGTCTAAACACTTATTCAAAAGGCTAATTAGATTGAGAAGAGCATAACCTACTTTCTATGGTTAGCACAATTTCTTGCTGAATGATAGGGTTGAAGAAGAATAAAAAAAAATAAGTTGTTGCTTAATATCTCAACATGGCTGAAAATCTACTTGGCTAGAAAAAATATTAAAATGTGTTGTTGGAATATTGCAGTTAATGTTGGAAGCCCATAGTTTAAGAAAGGTAGATGAAGCCCATAGTTGGAATTTGTCAAAAGAAAATTTGATATCATTTTATTTATCTGATAAATAATTAAAATTAGTATTTATTTGTTCATTATTAATCAAGTAATGCATATTCCTATTTTCAAGGATATATACTGGTTCAAAAAAAATTTATCAAATTTGATGAAGCATTAATAGAAAATTGGAATTGGATATGTACCTTTGAAGAAAGAAGCTCACTGACCAAAAATAGTTGCCCTTGACTTTATACATGTGTCGTGTTAAGAATATCAGCACCTGCACTTTCCAAAATAATATCATTTCATGTATCACCATGTTTTTTTTGTATTTTTTTATTGTCATTCTAGCATCGTGTATCTTACATTCAAGAATTGATATTTATTTATCATATAACAGTATAATATGACTTAAACATGTACTCCTTTTAAAACTGCAATTGTACTTGAAAGTTTCATGTACGTAGCATTTAATAACTGTCAGCATAAACTACTTGGAGCAATTGCTACATAAGCCACGTAGGCCAATTCTAATACGAATTTGATCTTGTCAAAGCATAATTAAGGCATACACTTATGTACCATTGAAATTGAGGTTGATATCTGTATATTTGAACTTGTTTCCAAATTTATGTTGTGTCAGTTTGTCAATGTTGCTCCATGGTGCCTCTACTCACATAATTTCCATCTTGACTGCCATGGACTTACAGTCATTTTCTTCTTTTACTGCGAAATTTCATTTTTCTCCATTGTGTAGAGAAGTGTAAGTGAATTTTTCATTCACTTTTTACCATGCTACATTAATTTTTGTGGGTGTAAATTTGAATTGTGACTGTTTTGCCCCTGCTGGTATCCATGCTGCACCTTCATGCTATTCTTTTCAATTGATGATTTCATCATCTTCACATGACCATATGCTACCTTAGATGCTGGTGAGGTTGCCTGTACAACTCCTATTGGCCTGTACCAGTACCAATTACTATTGTAGAACTTTCTTCAATTGTGATTTCAATTCTCCTTGCATCATCTTCTTTTACTGCATTTGCCTACTTACACAGTTGTTCTTTAATTTCTTTCAATTTATATCTAAAAACATCATGAAATGTAAGTTTGGGTTGGGATAAGTTAAAGACCTGACCCAATCAAGCGTCCAAACATGTAACAAATTTTGGTATAAGCTCACTGTTAAGACTCGAGTGAACAAAATAAACATCTAATTGATGGATAATGGAACCTAACAATGAAAAAGATGTGAAATTGAGACTCTTTTATAATCAAATATCAATAAAAAGATGTTGCATTTAATACCTATGATGTACCTGGACAACACGCTCCTCAAAGTCATCACCGGGCTTAGTAACAATCAAATTGTCGAACTCGAGGACAGAATCCATGTGGTACATATTGTCGCCGAGGTGGGTCGCGCCACTGAAGGCGGGCCGATAGAGGAGCTCGAATCCTTTGGCGAGTCGAACAGCAGCCCCAGAACGTCGCTGCTGCTTCTTTCTCTTGCGCTTGGTCTTCAAGGTTGGTCTCGCTGGCCTCAGCCTGGGAAGAGGTGTAGCGGAGGCCGAGAGAGAGGAATTTGACTGTTTGATTATGGGAGAGGGGGAGGAGAAGTGACGGCAGGAGGGGTCGCGATTGTGCGAAGGAGGAGTTGGGGGTTCGGCGAAAGAGGAGGAGGCAGAGAGTTTTTTGAGTACGGGAGAGAGAAAGAGGTGATGGCTAAGTTAAAAAGAGGAGAAAAAAGGACAATCAGATTTCAGCGAAAAAAGAACGGATTGGATTGCCGTGTCGAAATCGAAGAAAAAAAACGGAATCGGATACTCACGGGATTTAATTAATACTATAGATATAGATGACAAAGGGAGTCCCGTGCATGTAATCTGATTGATAGGTCTGAACGGTCCAGATTAGATTGGACGATTCGTAGATTGCGCTGGACGGTTCCGCGCGGGAACAGATAAGGATTCGTGTGAGTGTGTTGACGAAAGGTATGATTCGATTTCGGGGTATCACAGATTATTTAACTTTATAACCTTATTTAACTTTATAGCCTTAATGAGTCTCAAAATTCAATAGTTAAAATTATGGGGAAACACACGCCAGACAAAGGCAACTATCTTGAAGAGGTTAATAAAGGCTAAAAACAAAATAAAAATGCACTGGAAATCAGTGACGAAACTGCGTGCAATTTGGTGGTCCATGCAAAAAAAAAAAAAATTATATTGCACTTGTTTGAAATTGAAAAAAAAATCACAAGAAGTTATGGACCCTTCTCAAAAATTTGAAGGACCCAGTTGGACATGTCGTGTTTGATTTAAATTGTATAACAACGTCCAAAAGATCGCATAGGACCAAGCTTCTAAATTTCGACGAAATAACGGCAAAATAACATAAATAGTCGGTATTCTGTGTCAAACCGCATGAACGTTACAGTCTTAATTGAGAAAATGACGTAATGCGTTATTTCAGTTATTTCGGCGAAATAACAAGCTGTTATTGCTACTATTGTTAAATTGTGTATTCAATATTGAACTATTGTTAAATTGGTACAAGCTGCTACTGCTACTCAATATTGGTACACTACAGTATATTGAATTTGGTATGACCGTATGCCATTTGTATGAAGTATTGGAGATGTATAAACATATAAATTGATAGTTATAGAATTGATGTGTGTCAAACTTTGAAAAAAACACTACACCGTTATATCACCGTTTTAACATTGAAATAACACTGAAATAACATGGGGACCTAGACCGTCATACCGAAAAAACTGAAATTTAAAAGCTTGCATAGGACTAATCGTCTTCTTTCTCCCTCCCAATGAATCTTATTAAGACAAAACTTAGAATAGAATGGAATATTTGGTTGAATAATTATTTATAACATATATATACCAGCACGAATCTCGCACATTGCGTGATTTGTCTATATAATGTTATGTGAACTTTAGGATATTATAAACAAAAGCTACAACGGAAGATAAAAAATATAATTCTAATAATGTATAAAAATTGTCACTAAAAATAGTAAATATTGTTCCTGTCAAAAAAATTTCAAGCGCCACAAAAATAAAAAATATTATGGTTTGAATAGTGGTCGAACTCCTCTGTATGACTTCCATCTTTATATATCTATTATATAGAAAAATAAGTGTTCAATGAAATTTCTAATGAATCTATTTTCCAAAATTATGAGAAAAATGAAAATTTGTAGAAAATTATTGTACTTTTTTCATTGTCTTGACTTTATTATTTTGTATATTAAATATAATATTTTATATTTTCTATTGTCATTATAAATATACATTTGATTTCTCATGATTTTTTATGTAATATTAAATATATATTTTTAGAGTTTCTTCTGAATTATTATTTTTTATATAATGTTTTGAATTTCGTAAAAAAAATATACGAATAAATTGCGCAACGTGCGAGATTCGTTCTAGTCACACATATGTTTTTAGGAAAAAAAATTACGGACCGACACAAAATCCTAATCGCACCATGCTAGAAATTGAATCATTCACACTTGTTTTTTTTTTAATAATGACGGATCAAATCATTGAACTTTGTCAGATAATGTTTTGGCTTAAGTTTGTCCGTGGTATTGAATTATTATTTACCAAATTTTTTTTTTGCTCGGATTGTAAAAATGAACTAATCTAATCAAATAACTGATGATTTTTAAAAATATATAAATACTCGTTGGCTTAATCAACTGATTGAGTTAAACAAATAATTAATGTAATCCGATCCATCCATTTTATATCGGAATTCCTTTTCATGTCATGAACAGGACAGAGGAATCATTTTGGGTTCTCTTTTCTTTTACTTCCGAATCATATTTTTTGTATAAGAAACAGTTGTCGCTAGCTTCTAATTCCGCAAAGAGAATCTGATTGAACCTTTTCCTTTTCGTACACATAGACGAATAAATCGATCAAATAATAGTAGAAGGCAAGAATCGTTACATTGTACTTACTTTTTTTTTTTTTTTTTGGTAATTATGAGACTCGTAGGCAAACTATAAAAGGTCAAAGGAGGTTACATTACATCAGAGTTTCCTTTTTAAAAAAGAAAAAGACCCCCGAAACAAACTGCAAGCTACAAAAAATTAAACCAGGGCAGGTACAATTGTTAAATGAAATTTCATTAACCCGTGCATTATTGGCCAATTGGTGTGCTTCCACATTAAAATCCCTTGAGATGTGCTTGCATTTGAAGCCTTCATGCGCTCTAAACAAGTATAATAGGTTGACAGTGTGATGAGTTTGATGCTTGCACTCTTAACCAGAAATCATGCCAGTGCTCACCAAACGCACCACACTTGTCACCTCTCCCTAACTGCCAAGTAATATGAGCACTGACTTTGGGTCTGAGTGCAAGCATAGTCTTCCATAGCCAGGTACTTGCAGTGGCGGATCCAGAAAAATTTTAAACCTAGGCACAAGTACAATGGAATAACATTTAAAATAAAAAAAATTAAAACTGATAATTTTAATAAAAAAATCATTTTAAATATATACAATATAATCTTGTCTTTTTTTTTACCTCTCTATCTAGCACAAAAAAAATTTAATGTAATTCTAATTTTCTATTGAAATCAAATCATTTGTGCGGTTTCATATTTTAAAATTATTGCATAGTTGCTTCATTGAAAACATATTTAAATACATCATGTTTTTCTATGTAGGCGACCAAATTATTATAAAAAAATCATCTCTCATTCAATTTTTAAATAAAAATTTAACAATTTTCATAATTAAAAACACCCTTTCAACACTCAGCGTTGCAACCAGCAAAATTAGACCAACACGATCAATTTATATAACAAAAAAAACTCAATTTCAACAAAATAAAACTAACAAGTTTAGCAAGATGCATAGAACCTTAATTTAAATTCGTACATGACAACTACAAGTCAAACAATGACTATTTGCAAGAACTTTTTTTTAAAATGTTTTTTATTTTTAAAATTATGAAAGAATTATTTTTAATTTAAATTTCAAATTTGTACGAATAAACACAATTTTTATAAGAAAGTTTACCTAGGTTTGTAGATATTGTCGGATTTAGATAGGTGGTTAGTTGGAGACACGAGGAGAAAGGAAAAACATTTGTACGAAGAAAATGAAATTTGTACGAAGGTCTAAGGTATGAATCAGGCTCTCAGCGGAGGAAAAAAAAATAACTCGTTTCTCGTTCTGTGGTCTGTCCAGCGCATCGGATGCAGATTAGAGCATAAAATTGATTTGTGTTTCCAAAAAATAAAGGGGGAGCGTATGGACATTGGGCTATGGAGCGAATCAGAGCAGAGTGATTTAGCGAAGGAAAAAAGAAAAATTTCAGACCTAAAATTGATTGGACAGATCAAGAGCCCAGGCACATATCTAAAATCCACTTAATGAATATTAAATTCCAGAAATTATGCCCAGGCACTTTGCCTAGGGTTGGATCTATTTGGATCTGCCCCTGGGTACTTGGTCCCCCTTCCCTTGCTAGCCAAAAGCATTTCCTCGCCAAGTATTTAGAGCGCATGATCTGGACCCACATAGTATTCTCAGACTCCTTCGAGGACAATTTCCAAACGGGAGTGATAAGCGTCATCCATAAAATAATCATCCACGTCATCCAACATTCCCCTCCCCTCCAACTTCCGATTTTTTTTTCCGCACGCCTCTGGAGACGCCTCTCCCTTGTGAGATACGGCTGTCTGACGGTGTCCCTGTCATGTAAACACCATGCAACCAGGCCTTAGAGCGTGGGGGAAATTCAGGGGTTGGTAAATACTGTACTAGATGTTGCTCCAAATTGCATCCTGTCTATTAGGGGGTGGTGATGTTTGATATCGTCATTATTTGTAGGCATTTGGACCGTACTTGGCACTCAAATAACACTCAAACCATTGAATTATTCAATAGATTGCTATGATTTCCATGGAATTGGCTCTACTGTCGTTTCTTCTCTCATTTTACAGGACTTTGATGATTTCTGATGATTTTGGAGCATATAGATGGATTCCCGACGTAGCACGCACGCTAGACGACTCATTCCTAGCATTGGAGGCTCTTTTCTCTCTCCTGGTCGACCCGAACAATCATCTGTTCGATCCGACCAGCACCTATGGCAGCCAGGCGTCATTTTCTCTCTCCTGTTCGGTTCGAACAAGGATCTGTTCGGTTTGACCAGGGTGCCGCCATATCACATAAGGCATTATTTTTTACATAGAAACTGCTGGAAATGGCAATTTCTTGCGCCCTGGTGCCCTAGCCTTCCATCCTTGCGACCTGGGACATCCATATATACACCTCTAGACCTGAAGGAAAGGCAACAACCTTCCATACCACAAAATTCCTCTTTCCATAGGCATTTTTCTCTCTTCCACCATTGGAGATCATCAAAGCGTGGTTCTTTGAAGCGACGGCAGCAAGGAGACGAGTTTGGTGACCATCTTGCAACACCCCATTGCCTAGAGATCGTAGTTCGAAAGCATAAAGGAGTATTCGGTTTATTCTTCTATGTTTTCTTCTTTATTTTCAATGGGCTTGTATCTTATGATTTCTATGTTATTTGTTGTGTGTTTTAGTACTATGCTAGGCTAAATTTATGTAGTCTTAGGGGTAAGGTAGTAACTTAGGTTTGGATGTTGTGATTTGACTTGATATGATATGATATGTTTTGTTGATTTGTTTTGTTGAGAATTATGTTAATTGCTTGTTTAAATTGCTTGGTTAAGTCTAATTAACTTCTAGATGAATGGCCACATTTAGTTAAGTTCTAAAAGTTAGGTTAATCAAGATAATTTAGATAA
This sequence comes from Rhynchospora pubera, assembly GCA_028095005.1. NCBI lineage: Eukaryota > Viridiplantae > Streptophyta > Magnoliopsida > Poales > Cyperaceae > Rhynchospora > Rhynchospora pubera. The sequence continues at coordinate 105,869,343 of CM051459.1, forward strand.
AGTATTTGGGATAAATCGTAGATCCGAAAGGGGAGATTAGTTGACATCAAAAGTGTAACTTTTAGACAAGTCCAAAAGACCTCTAGATATCCTTACGAACTCCAACAAACAAGTTTAAATTGATTGAATTCTATACCAAAAGTTGTGAACCAATCGAGTTAATTAGGTTAGGTTGTGATTTAACCAGTTTCTAGTCCAACAAGCGACAGCTGAGGTTTAGAATATCTAGGTTTGACCAACAAACCCTAGCACAAGGCATAAAGTATCATAAAAGGTCAAAACCACACACTTATACCATCTGTTCGGATCGAACAGATTCCTGTTCGGATTGAACAGACTCCTGTTCGGATTGAACAGACTCCTGTTCGGATTGAACAGACTCCTATTCGGATTGAACAGACTCCTGTTCGAATTGAACAGATCCTTGTTCGAACCGAACAGAGAAGTAAACGCTTGAAAAACACCGTTCGATGCACGAAAGTGATAAGTTCTGTGTTCTAGAGTCCAAACCAAGGTGAAACCTGAACCCTAAGACGCTTTTTATACTGTTTGAAAACCCAAAAACCTTACTTTAGTTGTTTACTTTATTTTAATTGACAAAAACAACCAAAAATATCTACATTATTGCACTTAGATTTATTTCAACTATTTCTCCACCAAAATATTCTTGTCTAGCTTTTGAAAAAGGATAAGTCCAGTAATCAATTGTACCGTCCCTTGGGTTCGACCCTAAAGCTGTACTCCAAAAGACTAGTGAGGTTAGCTCTAGGTCTATAAATTTATTTGATTCCTAGGTTTTAAGCCTTCATCAAAATTGGCCCCGTTGCCGGGGACGGTGTTGATATTGGATCCTTATCTTAGTATTAAGAGACTAGATCTTTTCTTTTCCTTTTTAAACTCACGTTTTCTTCTCTCTTGATTACAGGACTGGCAGGTAACACGCAAAGGAAGAAGTCCCCACCCCCAAAGGTCAAAGACTTTCTCCGGAGAATAAACGAAGAAGCCAGCTCCTCCTCCTTCACTTCTGTTCGAACCGACCAGAGCCCCGTTCGATCCGACCAGCACTCCGAACAGAGAGAAGAAAACCCAGCAATGGCCGACCAACTCACTCCCGAGGCCATTGCCCAGCGCACACAAGAATTGGAGGACCTCCGCCTCCAACTTGAGCAAAGAGAGGCTCGATTGACAGCCGATCGGACCCTCCTAGCGGGTCAAAGGAGGGATTTTGACAATGAGCGTCGCCGATGGACTCAAGAAGACGAGGGAAGCGTCCATAACTCCGACTACGAAGATGAAGAAGATCGTGAAAGGACTCTTATGGAGTTTGGAGTTCCCAGCGCAAGAAACGTGGGCGGACCAGTGGTGATTCCAGGCATCGCCGCTAACAACATGCAAATCGCCCCCAACCACGTCGTGCTTGTGCAACAAAATCCGTTCTATGGGAACGACGATGAGGATCCCCATGCTCACTTACAAACTTTTATTGATTGCACTAGATTGATTAAGTTTAATGGTGTTCCTCAACAAGCAATTAGGCTATTGTTATTTCATTTCACCCTTAAGGACCGAGCACAAAAATGGTACAAAACAATGAAAAAAGGGTCAATTAGGTCTTGGGATGAAATGGCACAAACCTTCTTGGATAGGTATTTTCCTTCGGATAGAGCGGACAAAATTAGAGCTGAATTGAATAATTTTGCCCAAAACCAAAATGAATCAATGAGGGATGCATGGGAACGGTTTAGGGATTTAGAAAATTCTTGCCCACATCATGGGATTCAAGAATGGATGCTCCTTAAATCATTCTACACTGGACTTTATGATAATATTAAAATCAATCTTGATTCTCTTTCAGGTGGGGCATTCAAAAGACTTGATACGGCACGAGGGCGAGATTTACTTGATTATTGTGCAAGAAATTACACATGGTACCCTCTACTCATTCCCTGCTACTCAAGTAGTTCGAGGCAACAAGTGCAAGCAATTTCAACTAAAGAGGTGAGGATAGAGGAGCTAGAAGCTGAACTTGCCGCTTACCAATCGACTCAAGGGACACATCTCCATTCAAACCAATGCGGAGCGTGCGGCGAGGAAGGACATACATCTATCAATTGTCCTCTTGCCAAAATTGGTAACGGAGGGGCCCAAGTGAACTACCTACACAATGGGCCCCCTTACGGTTCAAAGTACCAAAATAGCCCACCAAATTTGTATAGGAATGCCCAATTCAACAACAACAATAGAGACCAATCATTTCAAAAGAAACCCTTTTTCGATAGGGAAGAGATTCCAATTGTTGTTCAAGAATTCATGAGTGAGCAAGAAAGGATTAACAAATCTGTGGCTTTAGGGTTAGATGAATTGAAGGCCACCACTGACGAATTGAAGGCTACCATCAACGAATTTAAGGGAAGTGCAAGCACCTTACAACGCTTGGAGCGCATGATGGAAGCACACTTCTCCCGACCACCTGGCAAGCTTCCAAGCCAACCACAAGTCAACCCAAGTGCAGAGATCAAAGCCATTCATGTTCTACGAAGCGGCAATGAGTACCAAGACCCACCCGTGCCACCAAACGAAGGAAACAACCTCTCTGTTCGGTCCGACCAGAATCCCGTTCGGTCCGAACAGGAGGAACCAGGGGAGATGCAACCAATTCTTGAGAAAGTTTTGGCATTCCCTCCACTCCATGAGGCATCCCAGACACAAGGCACCATTCCTGAGCCTGAACAAGCTGAAGAGGTGCCACTTGCATCCTCTGTTCGGTCCGACCAAGCTCCTGTTCGGTTCGAACAGAGCACAAAAGTGGTCCAAAGCAAGGGCAGAAGGAAGGCACAACAACCTGAGTCAACCTATAGGCCACCTGTCCCATTTCCTCAGCGACTTGTGAAGAAGAATGAGGAAGAACGATTTCGAACTTTTTGGGAGATTCTCAAGGAATTGAAGGTCAACATTCCATTCACAGATGTCATAGCTCAAGTGCCGATCTTTGCAAGATTCTTGAAGGAGTTATGCACGGGCAAGAGATCCATGGAAGAGCTCAAAACAGTGGCCCTATCACACAAGAGTAGCGAGACTTTGAAAAGCAAGATGCCCCCAAAACTTGAGGATCCGGGTAGGTTTGCTCTTCCTTGCACTATTGGAAACGCAACAATCAAGCAAGCCTTGTGTGATATGGGGGCTAGTGTTAGTTTGATGCCCAAGTCCGTTTATGAAAAGATTGGAATTGGAGAATTGAGACCCACATGCATGACATTGAAGCTCGCTGATTCCTCAATGCGGTTGCCCTTGGGTGTTATTAAAGATGTGCCCGTTCAAGTGGATAAGTTTGTCATACCGGGCGATTTCGTGGTGATGGACATGGAAGAAGACAAGGAGGTGCCTATAATTTTAGGACGCCCCTTCCTTAGAACCGCCGGTGTGAAGATGGATGCTCGAGATGGGACGATTTTGGTTAGAGTGGGAGGAGAGAAACTCCGATTTTCAATAGATCATGCTTTGAAGTGCTCCAATCCCGCCAACAAGGGTCATGACAAATCGCTCGCCGTCTCGCTCTCCGGATCCGATCCGATCAAGACTTAGTGAAATATGGTCAAGCTAGGGACCTAAAACAAGCGCTTCTTGGGAGGCAACCCAAGGATTTCTCAACTCTTCTCTCTTTTATTTAAAAATAAAAAAATAAAATCAATAAAAATTAGAAAAACAGAAAATATCAAAAATAGAATTTGATGTATGTATTTGTTTGTTTGTAGGAAAATTTTGAGGAACAAACGAAGGAAGATGCAATTCGTGCTAGAGCACCATGGGTTACGTGAGCCAACTAACTCCGATCGACCTCATACGGATTGCATCAAAAGATCTAGAAAAATTAGAGCCGTCTTGGACAACGAGAGAACAAACTAGAAACAAATCAACATATGGAAAGCAAAAATTGGCTAAGTTCTCTTTTCCCTCCTATTTATTTTTTTATTCGATTGCATGCATTGAGGACAATGCTTGATCTAAGTTTGGGGGGAGGGAATAGGAGAAAAATCGAACTTTTGGTGGATTTTGGTAAATTTTTGCATTTTTTCGAACTTTTGCTTCTCTGGTCAGCTCGAACAGGTATCTGGTCAATCCGACCAGAGCATGAAAATTGCATAGATCAGTATGATTTTTGCTTCTCCTTGGTCGGTTCGAACAAACATCTGGTCGATCCGACCAGAATATGGAAATTGTACGATTTGGTTTGATTTTGGCTTGGAAATTAGTTGGTTTTGCCTATTCTCTCTCGATTTGAATTTTAAACGCTAAATCTCACACTGCTTAAACTTGTTTTTGAGTCAAACAAAAATTTTCTCAAAGAATCCTAGAATGTTTTGATATCACCCTTGATCTTGCACCAATGGACTGAATTGGAGTATTTTCTTTAAAATTTGAACTTGATCTTGGATGCTTAGAATTATTATGACAATCTTAGTCGATTCTCACAAATTTTTGCCGAGTGAACTGATTCGTATTTGACAAACTTTTGAAAAGAAATTTATCGACTTTGAAAATTGAAAGATGAACTTTGTCTTGTTGAAATTGCTTTTTAATCACTTGAATCACCAACAAGCAAAAATAATGGGACAATAAATCAAAATAGCTGTGAAAACGAGGATGCACTGAGGCCTTTTTCCACCAACTTAGCCACAAATTGGAGGGTATTGGGTTAGGTATGAATTGTTAGGAATTACAACTCAAAGAAATCGAGAAATAATTGGACAACTCATGCTTAATTCTACCGGACCCGGTGCGAAAGCATTGGTAAAGGAGTTGTTGAGTATTATGGCCCAAGTGTACCGTGGCCATAGTCGAGCAACACCCGTCTAACCTCCCTAGCGCGACATGTGCTAGTAGCAAACTCAAGGCCAATGATACCGCATTATCCTCTAGGGTGTAAAGCCCCACGGCTCGACTTGCACGAAAAAAAAGAAAAAAAAAACATTGGTGAAAAATTGAAATTGTTTTTGAGAAAAGTTCATTATAAAATTTCTGAAGTTGATAAAGGCCTTTACAAATTTTTGTGGAATGTGAAAAGGAACGGGTAATTGAAATTGAGATCGCTTTTGAAATATCAAAGGGAAGTTAGAGTTCTAATTTTTGGGAAAAGACTTTACTTAGGGCCAAGAGTTGCATTAATTAAGTTGTGAACACTTAACTTGGTTTTTGATTTTGATTCTTGTTTGACTCATTTGATGAAAGTGTGAGAAATTTTAGGCATAGCAATTGATTTCACGACATTTCTTGGTTTGAGATACAACTTGATGTTTAAGGTTTAAGTACAGTCCAAAACTCTAAGCTTAGGGTGTTGCTTGAGGACAAGCAAAGTTTAAGTTTGGGGGGATTTGATATCGTCATTATTTGTAGGCATTTGGACCGTACTTGGCACTCAAATAACACTCAAACCATTGAATTATTCAATAGATTGCTATGATTTCCATGGAATTGGCTCTACTGTCGTTTCTTCTCTCATTTTACAGGACTTTGATGATTTCTGATGATTTTGGAGCATATAGATGGATTCCCGACGTAGCACGCACGCTAGACGACTCATTCCTAGCATTGGAGGCTCTTTTCTCTCTCCTGGTCGACCCGAACAATCATCTGTTCGATCCGACCAGCACCTATGGCAGCCAGGCGTCATTTTCTCTCTCCTGTTCGGTTCGAACAAGGATCTGTTCGGTTTGACCAGGGTGCCGCCATATCACATAAGGCATTATTTTTTACATAGAAACTGCTGGAAATGGCAATTTCTTGCGCCCTGGTGCCCTAGCCTTCCATCCTTGCGACCTGGGACATCCATATATACACCTCTAGACCTGAAGGAAAGGCAACAACCTTCCATACCACAAAATTCCTCTTTCCATAGGCATTTTTCTCTCTTCCACCATTGGAGATCATCAAAGCGTGGTTCTTTGAAGCGACGGCAGCAAGGAGACGAGTTTGGTGACCATCTTGCAACACCCCATTGCCTAGAGATCGTAGTTCGAAAACATAAAGGAGTATTCGGTTTATTCTTCTATGTTTTCTTCTTTATTTTCAATGGGCTTGTATCTTATGATTTCTATGTTATTTGTTGTGTGTTTTAGTACTATGCTAGGCTAAATTTATGTAGTCTTAGGGGTAAGGTAGTAACTTAGGTTTGGATGTTGTGATTTGACTTGATATGATATGATATGTTTTGTTGATTTGTTTTGTTGAGAATTATGTTAATTGCTTGTTTAAATTGCTTGGTTAAGTCTAATTAACTTCTAGATGAATGGCCACATTTAGTTAAGTTCTAAAAGTTAGGTTAATCAAGATAATTTAGATAAAGTATTTGGGATAAATCGTAGATCCGAAAGGGGAGATTAGTTGACATCAAAAGTGTAACTTTTAGACAAGTCCAAAAGACCTCTAGATATCCTTACGAACTCCAACAAACAAGTTTAAATTGATTGAATTCTATACCAAAAGTTGTGAACCAATCGAGTTAATTAGGTTAGGTTGTGATTTAACCAGTTTCTAGTCCAACAAGCGACAGCTGAGGTTTAGAATATCTAGGTTTGACCAACAAACCCTAGCACAAGGCATAAAGTATCATAAAAGGTCAAAACCACACACTTATACCATCTGTTCGGATCGAACAGATTCCTGTTCGGATCGAACAGATTCCTGTTCGGATCGAACAGACTCCTGTTCGGATCGAACAGACTCCTGTTCGGATTGAACAGACTCCTATTCGGATTGAACAGACTCCTGTTCGAATTGAACAGATCCTTGTTCGAACCGAACAGAGAAGTAAACGCTTGAAAAACACCGTTCGATGCACGAAAGTGATAAGTTCTGTGTTCTAGAGTCCAAACCAAGGTGAAACCTGAACCCTAAGACGCTTTTTATACTGTTTGAAAACCCAAAAACCTTACTTTAGTTGTTTACTTTATTTTAATTGACAAAAACAACCAAAAATATCTACATTATTGCACTTAGATTTATTTCAACTATTTCTCCACCAAAATATTCTTGTCTAGCTTTTGAAAAAGGATAAGTCCAGTAATCAATTGTACCGTCCCTTGGGTTCGACCCTAAAGCTGTACTCCAAAAGACTAGTGAGGTTAGCTCTAGGTCTATAAATTTATTTGATTCCTAGGTTTTAAGCCTTCATCAATGTTTGAGACCTTGACTGACCAGAGACCCATGTAAATATACCCCCGTCCCTGTCCAGACACTAGTGCAGTCATGTAAAGCGTGGTTGGAAACGGTATAAGTCCCGCTATGGTAACGGTTGCCTTATAATCAGACTATGTGTGTTTATTGCATCATGTATGCCAAATTGAATTAAATTATTGCATGGTAAAATTGAATTGCTTGATGATCCAAACTGTGCCCAAAATAATGGCCAAATTATGCTGTAACGCATGGCGGTTACGGCCGGTCTGCGTGTGCGGTGGCTAATGTAGCTGCCCAGTCATGGTTCATGTACTTAGGCATATTGGCAGTGAGTACTGGAGTGTCCCATGGCATGTAGGACTGGAGTGGTCCAGTGGTGACCCTTGGAGCTGGCCAAGGGGCAGTCCAACCTGGTTTGACCAGCCCCATTAGCTGCATGACACTTAGCAGCTTAGTCATTTAGGCAGGGGGAGAGTGGTTTGCTGACACCTGGTCCCCACCCCTTACTCTCTCTTTCTGGCCCAAATTGGTGGACAATTATGCCCTTATCCCTGCTAAATTCGTATTACCACTGTGTCTTACCAAAACAGACCCCTTGAGCTTGTTTGTGAGGTGCTAGACAGTGAAAAAGAGTGCTTGGATCATAGCTGGATAGCTGGGAAGGTAAAGAACAGTGTTGCATGCATGATTTTGGCCCTGGTTTACCCGAAACAGGCTGGGAAGTTCATGACGGTGCATGCGTTGTGTATAGCGGCGGATTTTCATGACTCAAAACAGACCTTAGGGATGATGATTTGGTGCATTGCATAGTACTGCTGGTGCACCCTAACTGACCATGTGCTAGTAAGCACCATAGGTCTGGTGTTGGTTGACTATCAAACCATGAAGCGGTGTTGCAAACACCCGCAAACCAGTCACGCAACGGTGTTTGGCTAGGTGCCTTTACCACGTAATTGCATGAGTTATAGGCTGGTGTTGAGTATGACTGTGATATAAGATTTTGATTGCTTGAACCAGACCCTGAGCAAGGTGATTCGGTGGACTTGAGCGGTGAAGCGGGTGCTTCGCAGCAGTGAACGGTGGGTAAAGCGGTGTAAGGTTTGAGGTGCGGATTTCACCTGGACCCTAACTCTTGTTGCTGTGCTAAACTTAAAGTATATTATGCATGTTGCTTGATGTTTTTGCATGACTTAGCATGTAGCTGCATGTATGAATTGCTATATTATATATATATATGCTACATGACTGTGCATAGGATGGATTGTTATCTCATGACATGCATATTGAATGGTTTATTTTATTGTGGCTGAATTGTGATATATGGTATGGCTGTGCTAATTGTGTGATGAATGGCATTTACATCTTTGGAAAGCGGAGTCGCGACCGTCTTTCCAAGGGCCGTGAGATAAGCGCTTATGTTCCGGGACTCATGACTATGAGGGGGTAAATGTTCTCAGCAATTAAGTACTATTTGGTTGTATTGATGGAAAGGAAATGACTTGGCTGATTGGTAACCAGCCTAGTATTGTGCATGGATAGGTGTCCAACAAGTGCCGACTTTTGTATGAATTGAATTTGCAGATTTCAGATAATCGTTGCTAGCTGGCCTTGCATTGCATAGCATGAATTGCTAACTGTTTTATGAATAAACTGTGCAAATTATGTTCTTATATATTAAACAGTGTGTATTTAGTTCTGCAACATGAGACTTCGGGTTCATGCGTGGCTGGAACTAAATACCGCACTGAGAAATGGTTTCCTTTCTCACCGTACCATGTTTTCATGGGTTCCAGGTTTTGAAGGCGTGGGCTGAAGAGTGGAGAAGTAAGCCATGTACATTAAGCTATGCTATGTTTTGTATACATGTGTACCGTTGCATGTTCCATTGTGTAATTATGTGCTGGTTGTGTGTAAATCGAAGTTTGATGCTTAACTTGGCTATTGCTTGTGGGTTTTGGGTTGGGGGAAAAGCTTATAAATTGTTTGGATACTTGCCTTTACGGCTGGATACCAATGTTACAGTAGAAACTCTGGCAAAATTTTGTCTTGCACATGTACAAGCATAACCTCAACTTTGTTTATTTGAACTGTTGCTAGTTAAGTGCATGGTGCTTAGTATACTAAAACATGGCATAATGACTTGTGGCCAAGCAGTAAGCCTTGCGGGGCGTGCGAAGCACGTTCTTGCGGCGGAAATCGGTCACGCCGCCGCTGCGGGGTGTGACAGGTTTCTAAAGTGGTATCAGAGCATGGTATGACCCAACCAGACTTGTAGGATGTCTGAGTGGGGTAGGTCTAAGGGCCGTGGTATGTCGGGTTCCTTTTCTTTACGTGGCTGCTTGTTAACGGGTTTTGAGTTGGACAGGTTGCCATGGAACGTGAAGCAGGACAAGGAAGCAGGGCACGTGAGCGTGACCCTCTTAACCGTGCAGATGATGAAGGCTTAGAGCCAAATCCTGATGAACCGGTACCGGTTGAGACGATACGCAGACAGGCTGCCATTGATGTTAGACTGTTGGCAGCATATGAACAAGGCCGCTATTTGACTCATGAACTAGGAGCAGTGCCAACAGCCCCAGTGAATGAAGCCAATGAGTTCAGGCGGCTATTGGCTGACTTTGGTAGCCAGCACCCGCCACGGTTTGATAGCACAGGCGGGTATAAAACGGCTGAAGAATGGTTGGAGAGTATCAATAATAAGTTTCAGTTGGTCAGAGTACCGGATGCAAATAAGGTTGAGCTGGCCACTCCATACTTGGAGAACTCGGCCAGATTCTGGTGGAAAACAGCAAGGAGGAGCTTTACCGGTGAGCAGTTAAGAATACCATGGCAGTGGTTTGAGCAAGTGTTTACTCGGAGGTATTTGAGTTCTGCCCAAAAAGAGAAGTTGAGGCAGCAGTTTCTCACTCTTACTCAGGAAGGCATCACAGTTGGGCAGTATAATGACACATTTGTTGAGCTGTCTCGCTATGCACCGGATGTGACCGGTGATGAGTATTTGTATCGTAGGCAGTACCTAAATGGGCTTGACCCAGACATTGCACAAGCATTGGATGCCACGGGGGAAGTGGAAGTGCAAGAGCTGATGGATCGTGCTGAGAGAATGGAAGGGCATGGAAAAAGAAAGTCTAGTTGGGGGCAGGCCAGAAATGTTAAGCCTAAGTTTGTAAAGCCGGTCCCATTTAGTAGGCCGGTTGCTAATGTGAAAGGACCTCAATCTTCTGCACCAGTGCAATTCAAGACTGGCATGGGTAATCAAACTCAAAAGGCATGGTGCCGTACATGTAATAGTCCCCATCCAGAGGCACAATGTCGAGTTGCTAAAGGTTTGTGTTTTAATTGTGGAGAAAGCGGGCATTGGAAGAATGAGTGCCCGAAAATGCAACAAGGTTTTGTGAGAGGAGGACCTGCCTTTGGGATGGCGGGCAGAGGACGTGGAAATCCTGCATGGCGGGGTGGCAGAACGGGCGGTCGTGTGGCCGTTCATGCTGTGGAAGTGATTCCAGAAGAATCCGAAGAGGCACAACAAGAAGATGACCCAAGTTCTACTGCACCCACCGAACTTATGACAGGTAATGTTTTTATTTCAGGTCAGAGAGCTTTTGTGTTGTTCGATACGGGGTGTAGTCATTCGGTCGCGGCGAGGGATTTCGTGGAGAGTTGCGGCTGGCCGACTAAGTCGCAAGAGAGAGCTCTCAGTGTTCAGACCCCACTTGGTTACTTTAAAGAGGTGTTGCAATGTTGTAAGGGACTTAAGGTGATGATAAATGGGCGTGATTTGGAAGCTGACATGTTGGTTTTGGACATAGCCGGGTATGATGCACTACTCGGTTTTGATTTGGCTGACTCGGCATCACGCGATGATAGATTGTGCAAAGCGGCTGGTTCGATTTCAAGCGGGTAATCCAGTCCCTTGTGTATTTAAATGCAAAGCTATTGGAGACCCTATGATAATTATTTCAGCGGTGGAAGCGTGTAACCTGGTCCAGGCCGGGTGTGACGCATATTTGGCTGCCGTTATTGGCGAAGCGGCTGAAGAAAAAGCAAGTATTGATACTATTGCTGTAGTGAAAGAGTTTAAAGATGTGTTCCCTGATGAGATAGCTGGAGTACCACCTGATAGAGAAGTGGAATTCGGCATTGAGTTGCTGCCGGGTACCACTCCAATATCCAAGACTCCATACCGGATGGCCCCAGCTGAGATGAAAGAATTGAAAGTGCAATTGGAAGAGCTATTAGCAAAGGGTTTCATTAGACCCAGCAGTTCACCGTGGGGAGCCCCAGTTTTGTTTGTAAGGAAGAAAGACGGTACCTTACGGTTATGCATTGATTATCGTGAGTTAAACAAGGTGACGGTGAAGAACCGCTATCCTTTGCCACGCATTGATGATCTGTTTGATCAACTGCAAGGATCATCAGTGTACTCTAAGATTGATTTGAGAACGGGCTATCACCAACTTAAGATACGCCCTAGTGATGTAGCAAAGACAGCCTTTCGTACGAGGTACGGGCATTATGAGTTCCTGGTTATGCCGTTTGGCTTAACGAATGCACCAGCTGCATTCATGGATCTTATGAATCGGGTGTTTAAAGAATTTCTGGATGCTTTTGTTGTTGTTTTCATAGATGACATACTGATCTATTCCCGATCATTTGAAGAGCATGCTAAACATCTCAGGATTGTATTGAATAGGCTGAGAGAGTGTAAGCTGTATGGCAAATTTTCTAAGTGTGAATTTTGGCTAAGTAAGGTGGCATTTCTAGGCCATGTTATTTCTGGAGAAGGATTGGCTGTGGACCCATCAAAAGTGCAGGCAGTGACTGAATGGAGCCAACCGAAATCGGTAAGTGAGATAAGAAGTTTCTTGGGTTTGGCGGGGTACTATAGGCGATTTGTGGCTGGTTTCTCTCAAATTGCCAAGCCACTGACAGAGTTGTTGCATAAGGGAGTAAAGTTTGTATGGGAAGAAAGGCAAGAGAAAAGTTTTCAGGAGTTGAAAAATCGGCTTGTGACAGCGCCGGTCCTTGCTATGCCGGTTTCAGGCCGAGAATATGATGTATATACTGATGCCTCTAAGTCGGGTTTGGGATGTGTGTTGATGCAAGAAAAGCATGTAATAGCCTATGCATCAAGGCAGTTGAGGCCGCATGAGCAGAATTATCCGACCCACGATTTGGAGCTAGCGGCTGTCATCTTTGCACTTAAAATTTGGCGGCATTACTTGTATGGAGTTAAGTGTAAAATCTATACAGACCATCAGAGTTTGAAATATATTTTCACACAAAAAGAATTGAACCTGAGGCAAAGGCGTTGGCTAGAGCTTATGAAAGATTATGATTTGGAGATATTGTATCATGCCGGTAAGGCTAATTTGGTGGCTGATGCTTTGAGTAGAAAGAGTCGAATGAATGCGGTGACTTTATTAACGCAGGAGCCAAGATTGCTTGAAGAAATGAGGCGTATGGAGTTGCAGGTTGGTGTTTCCCAGGAACTCGGGCAATTGATGTTGAGGCGGGTCCAAACAGTGAGTGTTACATCTCCCGTGCTTATGACGGTGATGTTAGCTGCCATAGAAGTACAACCTGATTTACATGATAGAATTCAGGCAGCCCAAGTAATGGATGATAATTGCAAGAGATTCAAAGAAAGAGCAGAAGATGAGAAGGAGACCCCGTTCCGTGTAGATGAAAGCGGTGTTTTGCGGTTCAGAAATCGCATTTGTGTGCCAAATGATGCAGGTATCAAGGCGTTGATCTTGTCTGAGGTGCATGAATCAGGGTATGCTTTACATCCTGGTGAGGTGAAAATGTATCAAGACTTGAGGAAATATTTTTGGTGGCCAGGCATGAAGAAAGAAGTGGCTCGATTTGTTGAGAAGTGTTTAATCTGTCAGCAAGTAAAGGCCGATAGAAAGAAAAGTGCGGGATTGTTGCAAACTTTGAGGCAGCCAAAGAGTAAATTTGAGTCCATTACAATGGATTTTGTATCTGGTTTTCCAAAAACAAAAGGAAGGATTGAGGCAGTGTGGGTGATAGTGGATCGGCTGACCAAGGTAGCCCGCTTCATACCGATTCGGACAGATGTTGCGGCTAAGGAATTGGCTGAAATATTCCTCAGAAATTTTTGCAAGTATCATGGCTGTCCACAGGAGATAATTTCAGATAGAGATGGTCGGTTTATATCTCATTTTTGGAAAAGTTTTCAAGAGGCTATGGGTACAAAGCTGAAATTCAGTTCGGCACATCACCCGCAAACTGATGGGCAGTCGGAGCGCACTATACAAACCCTGGAAGACATGTTGAGAGCGTGTGCATTGAGTTTTGGTGGCTCATGGCTTGATCACTTGTATTTGGCTGAGTTTGCATACAACAATAGTTTTCATTCCAGCATTGGCATGCCGCCGTATGAGGCGTTGTATGGGGAACCATGCCGTACACCGTTATGGTGGCAACCCAGGGGCAATTTTGTCCCAACTGGACCTGAGCTAGTGGCTGAAAATTCAGAGAAAACAAAGGTGGTCCTGAGTAGGCTCAAGGCAGCACAAGATAGACAAAAACGGTATGCTGATGTACATAGGCGACCGGTTGAATACAAGGATGGAGAAAGAGTATGGCTGAAGGTTTCTCCCATGCGTGGAGTGTATAGATTTGGTGTGAATGGGAAGTTAAGTCCCAGATATGTTGGCCCTTTTCCGGTGGAGGAAAGAGTTGGAGCGGTTGCTTATAAGTTGAAGCTGCCGGATGAATTGAACCGTATACACCCAGTGTTTCATGTGTCACAGATGAGACGGTTTGTTGGTGATCCATCTCATGTATTGGACTATTCTCAGCTGCACCTTGGTGAAAATTTAACTTATGAAGAAGCACCTATGAGAATTCTGGACAGTAGAGAGCAACGGTTAAGAACCAAGGTCATTAGACTGGTACTTGTGCAGTGGGGGCGGCACTCAGAAAAAGAGGCAACTTGGGAGCTTGAGAGCACGATTAGAGAGCGTTACCCTGAGTTGTTCGTGAGTTCAGGTACGATTCGTTCAGAGGACTGAACGGATTCTTAAGGGGGGAGGATTGTGAGATACGGTTGTCTGACGGTGTCCCTGTCATGTAAACACCATGCAACCAGGCCTTAGAGCGTGGGGGAAATTCAGGGGTTGGTAAATACTGTACTAGATGTTGCTCCAAATTGCATCCTGTCTATTAGGGGGTGGTGATGTTTGAGACCTTGACTGACCAGAGACCCATGTAAATATACCCCCGTCCCTGTCCAGACACTAGTGCAGTCATGTAAAGCGTGGTTGGAAACGGTATAAGTCCCGCTATGGTAACGGTTGCCTTATAATCAGACTATGTGTGTTTATTGCATCATGTATGCCAAATTGAATTAAATTATTGCATGGTAAAATTGAATTGCTTGATGATCCAAACTGTGCCCAAAATAATGGCCAAATTATGCTGTAACGCATGGCGGTTACGGCCGGTCTGCGTGTGCGGTGGCTAATGTAGCTGCCCAGTCATGGTTCATGTACTTAGGCATATTGGCAGTGAGTACTGGAGTGTCCCATGGCATGTAGGACTGGAGTGGTCCAGTGGTGACCCTTGGAGCTGGCCAAGGGGCAGTCCAACCTGGTTTGACCAGCCCCATTAGCTGCATGACACCTAGCAGCTTAGTCATTTAGGCAGGGGGAGAGTGGTTTGCTGACACCTGGTCCCCACCCCTTACTCTCTCTTTCTGGCCCAAATTGGTGGACAATTATGCCCTTATCCCTGCTAAATTCGTATTACTACTGTGTCTTACCAAAACAGACCCCTTGAGCTTGTTTGTGAGGTGCTAGACAGTGAAAAAGAGTGCTTGGATCATAGCTGGATAGCTGGGAAGGTAAAGAACAGTGTTGCATGCATGATTTTGGCCCTGGTTTACCCGAAACAGGCTGGGAAGTTCATGACGGTGCATGCGTTGTGTATAACGGCGGGTTTTCATGACTCAAAACAGACCTTAGGGATGATGATTTGGTGCATTGCATAGTACTACTGCTGGTGCACCCTAACTGACCATGTGCTAGTAAGCACCATAGGTCTGGTGTTGGTTGACTATCAAACCATGAAGCGGTGTTGCAAACACCCGCAAACCAGTCACGCAACGGTGTTTGGCTAGGTGCCTTTACCACGTAATTGCATGAGTTATAGGCTGGTGTTGAGTATGACTGTGATATAAGGTTTTGATTGCTTGAACCAGACCCTGAGCAAGGTGATTCGGTGGACTTGAGCGGTGAAGCGGGTGCTTCGCAGCAGTGAACGGTGGGTAAAGCGGTGTAAGGTTTGAGGTGCGGATTTCACCTGGACCCTAACTCTTGTTGCTGTGCTAAACTTAAAGTATATTATGCATGTTGCTTGATGTTTTTGCATGACTTAGCATGTAGCTGCATGTATGAATTGCTATATTATATATATATATATGCTACATGACTGTGCATAGGATGGATTGTTATCTCATGACATGCATATTGAATGGTTTATTTTATTGTGGCTGAATTGTGATATATGGTATGGCTGTGCTAATTGTGTGATGAATGGCATTTACATCTTTGGAAAGCGGAGTCGCGACCGTCTTTCCAAGGGCCGTGAGATAAGCGCTTATGTTCCGGGACTCATGACTATGAGGGGGTAAATGTTCTCAGCAATTAAGTACTATTTGGTTGTATTGATGGAAAGGAAATGACTTGGCTGATTGGTAACCAGCCTAGTATTGTGCATGGATAGGTGTCCAACAAGTGCCGACTTTTGTATGAATTGAATTTGCAGATTTCGGATAATCGTTGCTAGCTGGCCTTGCATTGCATAGCATGAATTGCTAACTGTTTTATGAATAAACTGTGCAAATTATGTTCTTATATATTAAACAGTGTGTATTTAGTTCTGCAACATGAGACTTCGGGTTCATGCGTGGCTGGAACTAAATACCGCACTGAGAAATGGTTTCCTTTCTCACCGTACCATGTTTTCATGGGTTCCAGGTTTTGAAGGCGTGGGCTGAAGAGTGGAGAAGTAAGCCATGTACATTAAGCTATGCTATGTTTTGTATACATGTGTACCGTTGCATGTTCCATTGTGTAATTATGTGCTGGTTGTGTGTAAATCGAAGTTTGATGCTTAACTTGGCTATTGCTTGTGGGTTTTGGGTTGGGGGAAAAGCTTATAAATTGTTTGGATACTTGCCTTTACGGCTGGATACCAATGTTACAGTAGAAACTCTGGCAAAATTTTGTCTTGCACATGTACAAGCATAACCTCAACTTTGTTTATTTGAACTGTTGCTAGTTAAGTGCATGGTGCTTAGTATACTAAAACATGGCATAATGACTTGTGGCCAAGCAGTAAGCCTTGCGGGGCGTGCGAAGCACGTTCTTGCGGCGGAAATCGGTCACGCCGCCGCTGCGGGGTGTGACATCCCTCCCTCACGCGTCCTCTTTCCCTCACGTGTCTTTCCTCCCTCGCGCCTCTTCCTTCCTAACACGCCTTCCTTCCTTGCCGTCCCTCCTTCCTCCCTGGTGTTCTATTTCTCCTTCCTCTCCCTCACACTTTATACTGCTTTCTTAAACTGAACAGATATAACAACTAGTTGAACATAAATAGCAAAATAAACTGAAAATATGTAAAAAACAATCTGGACTCATAAAAAAAGAAAGTAAAAGTGAGCAAATAAATTGAACAGAAACGACAAATAAATTGAACAGTTATACAAATAAACTGAACATATATGACAAATAATGTGGACTCATAAAAAAAAGATAAATGTGAGCAAATAAACTGAACAGAAATGACAAATAAATTGAACAGTTATAACACATAAACTGAACAGATGTAACAAATAATATAGATTCATACGAAATATAAAAGTGAGCAAATAAACTGAACAGAAATGACAAATAAATTGAACATTTATAACAAATAAAATGAACAGATGTAACAAACATGTTAACTCGTATACAAAAATAAATAATGTACATAAATTGAATAGATATAACAAATAAATTGAATAGAAATGACAAATAAATTGAACAGTTATAACACAGTTGAACAGATGTAACAAATAATGTGGATTCATACGAAAAATAAAAGTGAGCAAATAAACTGAACAGAATGACAAATAAATTGAACAGTTATAACAAATAAAATTAACAGATGTAACAAACATGTTAACTCGTATAACATGTTTAACAACTAAATTGAACATCTATAACAAATAAATTGAACAGGTATCCAACATAATTGAAAAGAAGAAATGAGTCGAAAAAGAGGAAAGAAGGAAGGAAGATGAGAGAAGCAAGACAGAGGAGAGGTAGGCGTGAAAAAAAAAAGAGAGGGAAGAGGTGGGAGGAGGCGCGGAAAAATGAAAGAGAGTGGAGGGGAGGGGAGGGGAGGGGAGGAGAGACGCGATAGAGTTAGGCGATCCGATGGAGACGCGCGAAAAAATAAAGGTCGCCGATCTTGTGGATGACGGTGATGACAAAAGAATGGATGGTAAGTAGTAATTACCATTTCCAAATCGCCTTTAACACGACATCATCATTTCACAGATCGGAAATCACGCAGCCCGAGACCTCCATTACTTTTTGACATTGTAAGTATTTTCCAATTTAGCAGGTGCTTCCTTTTAGAATCACTATTATGCAACCCCCGCACCATAGAGTTGACCTTGTTAAGTACAGTAATCGGAATCGGGCCTCTCGCCATGTTGTTAAGGACCATAGGCTCAATGACGGCCTTGATGAGAGTCACCTTCCCTGCCTGAGAAAGAAGACGTGCCTTCCAAGATTGCAGCTTATGATGCACCTTACTAATCAGGTCATAGAAATGCGAGGGGCGGGAAGTGACGATTGGGACTCCGAGGTAAGTGTGATGGTTGTGCCCGGCTTGTGCATTGAGGATGGTCGAGATTGCATGCCTAGTCTCAGACGACACACCTTTAGAGAACCAGATGTAAAGACTTTTCATGGCCTATTTTTTGGCCCAACCACATGCATAAATCATCAATACAATGTTGGATATGCTATGTCTCCTGAATCGTTCCCCGACCATAAATGATTAGGTCATCTGTATACACACTAGAAGTCTAGAAGTGAGAACAGGTGCACCGGCTTTGAGTTTAACTCCATGTAGCATGCCAAACAACACTTGATGCATCAATCTATGGGATAAGACATCCATACATAAGATGAAAATGTAAGGATAATAGGAGATAGGGCGCAACCTTGTCTCAGTACTCTCTTAGGTGTGATGAAACCATCTGCTCCCATTGAAAAAAATATGAAATCTAGCTGATGTGACACAACATTTGATCAAGTGAATGTATTCTTGAGGGAAGCCGTACATGGCTAGCACTCTAAAATTTAAAGGTCATTTCATTTAGTTAAAGGCTTTAGAGAGGTCGCACTTAAAAGTGAAAGATTCAGCACTCATGTGAGTTAGGGTAAAGGAAGGCATGACCTCTCTCATTACAATGACATTCTCCGAAATGTCTCGGCCTGGGGAGAACGCACTCTCGTTGAGCATGATTAGGGAGCTGATGTGTCTCTTTAGGCGGTTTGCTAGGACATTTGAGATAACGCGAAATTGAGAT
Source organism: Rhynchospora pubera (assembly GCA_028095005.1). Taxonomy (NCBI): domain Eukaryota; kingdom Viridiplantae; phylum Streptophyta; class Magnoliopsida; order Poales; family Cyperaceae; genus Rhynchospora; species Rhynchospora pubera. Next base: position 105,888,130 of record CM051459.1, read on the forward strand.
GGGCGGATATCTTTGGCACAAGAACCATGTTAGAGGCTGCCACATCAGGATGTAGGTAGTCTTGTTCAAAAAATATTCCAATTTTGTTCTTAATTTGCCAAAAAAAATTTAAAGTGAACTTTATTGTTTCAACATAATAAATAGGTTGTTTCCATTTCTTAAGCATTCTGTTGTTTCACTTTCTAGAGCATGAGATGACGATGGCTATTTCATGAGAACGCGAAAAAACATATTTATTGATGATATTAACGCGGAGATATATAACACGAGGGAATCATGCTGCTAGTCACTTATCCACATGTCTGGTACATATTTGTACCATCTAGGACTGATTACAAGCAAATCGAACATACTCAAAATTTAATTGATGTTTTAGACACAATTTCGCAATATTCCTGACAAGCCCATCCAACCAAACATGATAGAAGTCTGTGAACACTTAGTTTAATTTAAATTAGTTAACAATACCTAAATCATTCAAGTCAATTAATAATAGTTCATTAATGAACAAGGAGATAAAACTTCACATATGATGTAAGCCCCAAAGCAAACCCATTTAGTACAATCCAGCCATGTACTGTAGGCTGTCTTTTTAAATTTTGGTATTTCATCAGAGTGGACATCTTGACATCCTTGTTGTTTATTGACTTGTAATCTACTGGGTCTACTGTACCATGTTAAGTTGCTTAGTTAAGGTAACTAGTGATATATTGCAATATAGTCAGGAAATACCAGAGTCTTAGTTTAGTCAAGTTTTTGTAAAAACAGGGCCGAAATAAGCTTCTCACAACTTCAGCCTAGCCTGATAACCAGACTAGGATTGATTTTAGCCCGATATGACTCAATAATGATCGATTGTGGCCTGACGCAACCCAACCTAGATCATGGTATTTGAACTTAGTACTTCCAGATATCTTGCAATTTGGGTAATCAAACTTGTTTTCTTTTTATACCATCACTTTACTGCAATAGTATTAATGAAACAACACAGAGGTTGCGCTGGCCTGAGCCCTTTTTAGTTTGTTGAAGCTAAGTTGAAGCCTTTTCAGTGTATTGGCCTGGGCTGAATAGATGTTTGCTGTGTAAATCCAGAGCTTGGTAAAAGGCATAAGGCAACATATTAGCCACCAAGGGACCAACTTACCCCGCGAATATGCCGTTTCTAATAAGCCATGCTTAATTGTAGGATAATAAAGATTGAAAAAGTATTGCTTCAACCAATATAAACACCTACAGGTATTTAAAAAGTCTCTAACAAGTAATCTAACATATCAGTAGTCCACAAGAGAAAAACATGCAAGAAAATATATAATTTTGCAGTACCTAACTTGACAACCATGTAGAAATGGCAAGAGGAAGAACCATTGAACCCAAACCATAAGCTACAAGCACTTCAGGATCCTTTTCTCCTAATTTTCCTTCTAAAAGCTTCAGCCATTCATTTAATATATGCTGTAAGCTCTACATGTATATACATAGTTATATACATAGTCAGATTAGTCAATGGTGCAGGGCATCATAGTTATGATGAGTCTGAAGAATATATATAGTCACGGATTAATTGTGCAAATTACCTTAATTTAATGTGACATCACGGATTAATTGTAATTCCACAACACTGTAAATTTCCCCAATTCACCTCAATTGTGGAATTTACATACCATTCAAGATGAAGGGAAATAAATGAGCTAAAACAGTTATTTCTGGCAGTAAGACATACCACTATCATATAGCAATTGTCCTTGTGTGAAAAAAATTATGCATGAATTACTAAACTACAACATATGTAAAAAGTGAATGCATGAATTACTAAAATGTTAAACTGTAAATAATCTTACTTTTTCACTTTGGTTGTGTGTTTTACTATTATCAGCTTCATCCTCTAAGACAGCTCTGGCAGTATCAGTATCTGCAGAAGTTGTTGTATATTCACTTGCATGTGCAACTAAGAATCCGGGATATGCTGTCAGTGGGGATGGTCTTCATGACTGATCCAAAAAAATTTGTAACAGGAACCTAGCAATCAATTCAAGCATATTATATAGTGAAATTTTGACAAAGATAACTAGACCTGTTGTTGATTGCATGAAGATACACAACGGTCATATTAGTGAGTCTCATACCAGCCAGTATGAACAACTGTACAAAATGACCTGGAATCATTTTTTCAATCAAATGGCCCTAATTGTACTGTTTCATGTTCTTATATTTCCGTTTTCGAGTTATTGGATCAAACGGAGGTGCCACTTAACTTGGGATTAATTGAATGCAATTGTTAATTTGGAGGTAATTAAAGAAATATATCGTGTTCAGTGGCCTTTCATAAAGGTCCGTGCGGTAATAGGCAGTTGATATCAGTAAAGTTGGATCATATGATGTAAAAAGACTGAAAATATAAAATAAAAATCCAATTACCATTTTTCATCCTAATTGGAATAGACAGAGTACACAGACGTGCACAATTTAAAATGGAAATATGGAGATAAAAGAGATTGTTGATTAAGCACATAAAATATATACCATAGTAAATGACTCAACCCAAAACTAGTATGTAGAGGATCAATTCAACAGTACCTGTTCAAGGAAGCATTGCTGTACATATCAAGTCTCTTGAAAAATGCAAGTGTGTAAAATGTAAATCTATCTACAACTGATACACCGACCTACAATAAAAAAAAAAAAACAATTTTTAGAAGTGAAAAATGGGACAGTCCCCTTCTCTGTGGTCTATGAAATTGCCTTTAAAAATCAAAATGTTTTTATGGATTCTTAGCAAACGAAGGATTCTTACTAGAGATAATCTGGTCCTGAGGGGTTGGGAAGGTAATCCTAAATGTAGTTATTATCCACACTTAGAGACCATTGATCACTTAATGTTCAATTGTACTCAAAGTGTCAAAATATGGGATTGGTTCCATAGATTTTTACATATAAACATTATTCCTGCTAGACTTGAAGTAGCCAAATAGAAAATCAGAATGCTTATATTGATTTGTAGTAGCCAAATAGAAAATCAGAATGCTTATAGATATTGGTGTACTGTAATTGTTTGGCTGATTTGGAAACACAGGAATGATATTAGTTTTAATAATGCAAAACCTTATACGTTTAGACAATTATGTGGAATGATGTTGAATACAGCACTCAAAGAAGAGATATGGAAACTCTGGCCTGGTGAAGAATCTATGATGGCACAATTGATGGAGGCTGAGACTAATGAAGAAGAAGAATCAGCAATTCTGGTGGAGCAAGAAATGGCAATGCAGGCGAATGATATGGGGGGATTTCAGATGATTCATGTTGGTTAAACTGTTATCTAGGTTTACAATTGTTGTAATGTAATAATGTGGATTTTGAGTACGTGGATTTATGGTGATAGTTCCTGGGTAGTTTCAAGTAATTGGGGGTCCCTTAGTGAGGGGTTTAGATAATAAAGGGGCACTGGTACCTTCTCTTTGGGTACCAGTGCCCTTACCATTCTGCTGATTTTTTTGAACTAATCTGTATTGATGTGCTTTTCGTAATGGAAAGTGATGGGCTTCTACCCACTTATTTCAAAAAAAAAAAAAATTGAAAAATGGGGTAAAAAGAATAAGAATAATATGATATAGAGAATAGGCCCTTACATCTGGGTCTAGGTGGTGTGAGTAAGAATTTTCTCCTTTCATGCTATTTCCAATTGCCACAACCCCAGGTGATTGGAGCTAAGTACCAAGGGAACTTCCGTCAAATAAACAAAAAAGAAAAAGCCAGGTGCTTATTTTTAAATACCTGTTTGAATGATAGCTTCACTGAACCCATATAGCCAGAACTGTCATGTGGGTACTGGTACTGTGGAAAGTGCCTTGATACCAATTATGACACAAGGCTACTATGAAACCTGCTATAACTATTTCGTATCTTTCCGGCAATATATACAGTTACAGTACCAGAAACAAGAACAACAGTACCTGAGAGAAAAGGGTGGCAGCTTGACAAATATCGACCATTATCAGAAGTTCCTTAAATCTAAAGGAAGATTAAACATTTAATCTAAATCTGTCCAAAGTCCAAACAATATAGACGATTGGGGCATTATCATGTCTGTCAAGTATAGACGATTGGGGCATTATCATGTCTGTCACCTAGCCAATAACTTTTTATTAGGTAAAAACCTTACCTTATCTAGAGCTGGCTATTACAGAGAGACCTCATACACTGCTATGTTAGTCTATTTGATGACTGACTGAGGGGCTCAGATTCTCATATTCAAGTATAAGAAACAACAAAACTTGATAATTAAGCTCAAATTTTCAATGAAAGAAATGATACCTTTGACTCACGAGTTTGAACAAACAATACAAAAAAAAAAAAAAAAAGCCTATGATGATCATGTTCAATCTTGTTAGTTACTACTCAACTACCTGCAAACTCTCTGCTTAATTAGCATTAGACAACAAAAACTACAAATCTTTTCATTTTCTCTTAAAACAAACTCCTCCATCTTCAGCAGCCATGATACTGATCTTGCCTACTGGAAGGAGGTCATAGAAAGCCATAGTTCTCCACTGCTAGTTCCAGTTGTACCAGTCCATAGTAACTGAGTCAGTATTGATGCACTGGTACAGGTGCCAAAACATATCAATCCTTTCTTGTTCGATCTATTTATGGTACCAGTGTTCACCCACATACCAATGCACATTCCTCCTTGCCCATGCTCCGTCAAACACAGTAGTGCAAGAGAGTTCCATTGGATTTTGTCAACCAAACAAGTGCCTTCTATTATTATAATTCTTCTTTCATTAATTTGGTTTCTAAAAGAATTGGATTAACTATGGTTTCCTAAGACGTGAGTATGGCAATTGCACGATCTAGAAAACACAAAAAGAGTACAAGCAACTAGAATCTAACAAAACCTAATTTGAAGATTTCAGAATCATTGCCCATCCTTCCGCTTTGTTTGTTTTATCAATAAAATGGAACATTTCGAGAAGTATTAACATCACATGTTGCTCTCTTTGCATTATCTTACAATCTGGTGTCAAAATGCCACCAAGAGGAGCAAAATAGTATGCAATTCATTTAAACAAAAATTGACGAACAGAAATAAAACTACCACAGGCTTGACAATACAAAAAATTGCAGAACACATCTAACCAATGTTGCTACAGTTTACACAAAAACACAGCAGAAAGTAAAAAGAAATAAGAAAGAGATGGATTAATCTTAATACAGAAATCAAACAGTGTATGTGCCCAACAATAAAAATCCAGACAGGTTTGCGATTCATCAAGATTCAAGACACATGAGAACATTTAAAATTGCAACAGCTTTCTCAACTGAAAAGCTGCTTAAGCGCATCTTACCAAAAACAGATGACACTTGATTCACAATTCAATTGAAACCAAACATAATTTGTAAGAAAACATTATGAGCAGCCATAATTCAAGCTTCACTAAATAACAATTTAGTGCTAAACATCTATAGAATCCAATGAGGCATTATGTTCAACAGAAAACAACAAAAACCTAGCCCAGGACCTGATTTAAAAATTTAGTCTAATCTTGTAACATGAGTACACAAACAATACAAATAATTACCAAACAAGATATGACCACCACCTACAACACACATAAGAAACATTACAAAAGCCTTAAATCATGAAAAATTTCTCTCTACATCTCAATTTTGGTCACCTGCTCCCAGTTACCATCTTGCCCCTCTTTCCATAGGGTGACATTCCCCTCCCCATCAGAAACAGACAGCATATTGCCTGTAAGGGCCCACGAGACCCTCCAAACAGGGATCCCAAAGTCTTTTACAATTTTTCCCCTCCAAGCTTCCCCTTCCTTACCTTTGGTCCAGACCGCCACAGTGCCATCCTGAGAGCAGCTGGCGACTGTAGATTTCACCCCCAGCCCCGGGGCCCATGCCACATCTCTAACCCAATCCTTGTGCAGCTGCGAAATGCTACCAGTCTCTGATTGCCACACGCCATTTACCATCTCCCATGTCCTGAAACAGCTGTCGAAACCCCCAGATGCAATTTTGTAAACAAAATTTGCAGAAAATGCCCCGGGGGCAACAGCTGGCGCCCAAGACACAGCTGTGACACCAACTGGATGGGCCCTGTCGATCCGGACGGTTTCCCAGGTACCATCCTGACGGGCGGTGGAAACTGAAATGGACCCATCAGAGGAGCCAGATGCTAAAGAAAGGCCAAGTTCATGTGGAGCCCATGAGATGGAGTTGACGGATGATGTATGATGAGTGAAGACATGCAGTTGGGTCCATTGATTGGTGCCAGCAGAGGCTTCCTTCCAAACTATAACTTTGCCATCATAGCCGCAGGAGGCAAGTATGGTACCAAACTTGGGGTGGGCCCATGAGACACGCCAGACGGGTCCATTGTGGTCGGTGAGTGTAGAGAGGAGTTGAGAAGTGGGCCCGACAGAAAGTATGCGCACTGTACCATCCGAGGATGCTGTGGCGAGACGCCTGCCATAGTAATCCATGGCGACGTCATGGACGATATCTTGGTGACCCGTCTCTATCTTTTGAGTTTGAGATGACATGGCAGTAGTATATGTAGAATTTTCTGCAAAAGAAAGAAACATTGATTGAATGAAATAATAATAGTTTATTATGGTGGAGAGGACAGCTAGCTCTTAAATTAAATTAGGGTTGGGGTTTCTGGGGAAGAAGATTAAATTGAGATTGAAGCGGTCCTAGCTATCTTAGCGTTGGCAAATTTAGATGGGGAGGGGGAGGTCAGGCAGGCAGGCAGCAGAATTTAAAAGATTACTTTTCAAAGTAAAAGATGAGGAGGAATCGAATAAAGATGATCTTCGTTCAAACAAGACAGATAAATCTTGCTCCTAGGACGAAATGAAATGAGAGGAAATTCAATGCAATGGATCTATTTTCTAGCGATAGAGTGAATGTTTCTCTTAGATCTGATCGGATCGGATCGGATCTGTTCTGGTTGAGAAAGAGAGAGAGAGAGAGAGAGAGAGAGAGAAAGAGAATACCTGAATCCTGAATCCTGAAAGAGAGAGAGTGTAACGTCCCTGAACTTGGATTGAGCTCAGAATTAACTGATTTCAAGAAAACCAGCAAATCTCAGCTTAGCAGTAACTGTTCTTCGTCAGACCAGATTTGAGGGATGAGCCAAATTGGGATACAAGAATAGAAATTGATAGGAATTGAAAGTACAAACTGATAGATAATAGAAAAACGAAGAGATTGATATAATAAACGGATATTAATCATTGCTGAAATTCAAAGATACATTGGATTGAAATAAAGCTGGAAATAAGAGGAAATAAGAGATAAAATGATAAGTGTGGTTTCACATCAGAATTCGCATAAAACCTATTCTCCTGAGTCTACAACTTATATAAGCAACTGAATTACAGCTAGTAAAAGTAGAAAATCATCAGTAGTTTTCTGTTCTTCACTTTTCTTCTGTGTCTTTCACCTCAGTGGTCCCACCAGTAACTCAACTCAGTTGATTTAAGTTAACGAGCAACTTTTCTCTATTATTAGCAATTTGGGTTGTTGGATGAATTGCTCTTCCTTTGAAATGGCCTGCTGGGCCATGTTATACAGAGCCTTCTTTTCTGTAGTTGCTAATCCCTTCTTTGTTTGCTCTCTACTCCCAGCTGGGTCCCAATGCACAGCACCTATGCTCCTCTCTTTTGTTCTTTTGACCGGGTCAAACCCGTTATGGTTAGTAGTCAACCTCAGGTCAACTGAGGATCGTGACAATCGCCTCCCCTTGAAAACATCCTTGTCCTCAAGGATAAAATGTAAACCTCTCTTTGCAATCATACTCCTAGCATACTCTGACGTTTCATGACTTGAGTTGCCCCATGTTGATTCATGTTTCACCTCCTGGGTCCTCACCATGGTTTCTCTCTCCTTCCTAAATTCTTCTTTCTTTTCTTGGGTACTCAATTCTATCAAAGTAGGAGGCACACAACCATCCTTACTGTTAAGTATTCTTCTATTCCAAAAATTCTTTGGATGTAACAGTACCTTCAATCCAAAACGCTTGAATCCTTTATAAGCACCCAGAAAACCACCAATTACTTCATCTTTTCTCTTATCTTCTTCATTACTAATTCTGATCATTTCATTCACAAGTAAGTCACAATTTCTTTTCTTCACCTTCATCGTGTTCAACTCACAATGTATGATCTTCAACCCCACTGCTTTCCATAACAATTCTTGACTATTTTGCCCCTTATCTTTTAACTCTGCATCTATTATCATGTTTAATGATATGCACCAGCTTTTATGTGGCAATGAATATTTATAATTTTGCTCAAAGAACTCTATATGTGAGATCTGATCTTGCATCCTTGAGAGTTCAATTTGTTGTACTTTCAACTGTTGGAATATATTTTGCATATGGCATGGTAAAGATTGAGCCACTTCGCCTACTAATAGTGCTTCTTCCTCTTCATTAATTCCAAACAGGTATGTCATCTTCTTACTTCTTTTACTACTACTTTTGTATTCACCATTGACATCACGCAACTTCATCTTAACATTTTTCTTGCTAGTCACCTGCTGGACCTTGTTATCATCACTCAGGAAATTTATATTCTCATCACCCCAGGTCTCTTGTAAATTTCTCAAATTTATTAGTATAGGAATACCTGAAGTATGGCTAGTACTCCTCTGATGTGACAATGCCATCTGTTTTTCAAGGACCACCACCAACTTCCTCATCAGTATTTGTAAAGCTTGACCAATTTCAGGTTGTTGGAGGGCCAAGTAAGCTTCCCTCGACAGCATTTTGAGGTACATGGAAAATACTGTAGGTTGAATTTTATATTGCCTAACTTGCTGTACTTCTCTTTTAATTCTGTCACAAAGTTGTGCCACTAACAGCTTGTCACATTGACTCTTCTTTCCTCTTTCTTCAGTTTCTCTTGCACTCTCTTTTTTTGTTACACTAACATTCACTACATTAAATTGAATGCCCAACAATTGATCTTGTGTGCCATCTTGGAACCCTCTTTCTTTTACAATAACCCTTCTTGCTGCTGCTTCTTCTTCTTCTATCCAGAGCTGATTGATGTGACACTTTATTGGATCGCCCTCAATATAATAGGAAGATTTAATTCCCTGCCATTCACTTCTATACTCTTCTTCTCTATTACTACACAACATCATCCTCATTTCGGGTTCACTCCCTCTTCCACTTGAACTTGCACCATCATCAATAGTCAACTCGTTTTCATAAGGCTCAAGTTGTGGTGCTACAAGTTGTTCAAGATGAAACGTAGGTTGCACAGGTTGTAGTGACACCATTGGCACATGTTGAGCTGCATACCTCACCAGTTTTGGTTCAGAATCAATAGATTGTAATTTCCCAGGTTGCAGATGTTGAAGTATTAGTCTTACAAGTTGAGAATTAGGTACTATTTTTGGTGTTAGATGCACAGATCGTGAATTTTCAGAGAGCATTTTTGACCTCTCCATTGCCTTACTTATCCCATGCCTCATTCCTTCACTATTTACTTCAAGTTGCCATTTCATGTTACTGCCTCCTTTATCTTGCACTTGTTGAGGGGTTGGCTTCACATGTTGTGTCACATGATGCCTTGCAAGTTTCTTTTTAATTAGTGTTTCGCTTAATAACTCTGACCTCTTCTCAGCTTCATTCACTCTTGATGCTTTTTCTTCATTAGTTGAAATGCCACGCCCATTAATGCATCCCTTCTCAAGTCTAGGCTCCAGTAGGTCACCATCACCTATATAGAGAAATTCAGAATTTTGCCCATCGCCTATATACTCATCCTTTTTGTACTCAAATTTAAACTGTCTCATTCTTCTTTCTTTACACCATTTCACTATAGCCATGATATCTGTCATTCCTAATTTTGTTTCGGTTAGGCAACCTGGTATGCCACCACCTCCTTTATCCTTCATTTCATTTCTAATTTTCAGCCGCTCTTCAAAGAAAACATATTTTGAGAATGCCACATCTGATTCTAGATCCCTCTCTCCTCCTGTGCCTACACCTTTATAAACTGGTTGCATTATACAGCTGAGATTGTACTGCATTGTAAGAGACTCTACCAGAATTGCATATGCAATATTGCTTGCTAACTGATATACCTCAGGGGTATGCTGCACCAACTGAAATGCCAATTGCAATCTAAGAGAGACTCCTCTTATCCTCACCTTAGGACCTCCTTTCTCTTCACGCTTATCAACCCCACTATGATCTGGCCACAACCAGAACTGATGCCCTATGCAGCATCCTCCTGGATCATCATCATCAAGGTAGAACAAATCACTTTTCTGCCATTTACCATTATACCCTCCTTTTTCTTCTTGCACATTTTTCTTAACTCTCAACTGTTCATTCACATTAATGGGATGGTTTTGTAAAGAAATTTGCAAAGGTAGACATGGCTCATGTAGCACATGTTCTTGCTCAAGATACTCAAGTTGTGATGCTACAGTAGGCATGGGTTGAGATGCTACTAGCACAGTTTGATAACCATGGCATGTGGATTGAGATGTCACGAGTTCAATTTGAGGTGTTGATTGAGGTGTCAGGGACACCAACTTTGGTTTAGATGGCATAGGGTCAACAAACTTTGGTCTAGATGGCATAGGGTCAACATGTTGTATCAATTCTGATGTAGGAGGTTCTTCATGCATCTTAACTGCCATATTCCTTTCTGGATCATCCCTTTCAATTGTACCAACACATCCAGGGTTGGACTGTTCTAGTTGAGATGCTTGTTGTACTAGTTCAATTTGCACCACAGGTCTCTTTTCTAGTGTTTCCAGAACTGAATTTTCCTTACCTTCCACAACAACTACATCTCCACAAGTATCATACACCTTCTCTCTAACCTCAATTGCATCCACCTCATCTATTGGGACTATAAAACTCACTTCAGATTTCTTCATATCAACCTGAACCTCTTCATTGATACATTCTACAAGGTTCATCTTTTTCACCACTATTTTACTGGTTTTTCTCTCCTCCTTCGCAATAAATGGTCCCACCCATAATTTCTTTCCATTTTTAACAGTTCCATTCAAGCAACGAATAGCTTGTATAGCTGATATCACAGAATCAAACTGAACAAAACCGTACCCTTTAGATTGGTAATTAGCATCCATTGCAACTTTACAAATGAGAATCAATCCATAAGGAGCAAACCATTCAAACAAGGTTAGGCTAGTGACTGAACTGTCCAGATTTCTAACAAATAAATTCACATTGTTTACCTCCATCATCTCTCTATCTTTGACCTTGATAAGGTGTGTACCGCCCCCATCAGACCTCCTTTGGTCGATCTGCCTTTGCATCACTTCTGTCTTCTCTATCTCAGATCCGAACTGGGTGCTTTGATGTTGCATTCTACCTTGCACATCTCTCTCGTCAGATCTTCTCAACATAGCTTTTAATCGGTCATGCCTCGATCTCCAACCTTCAATCGCCATATCCACTACACTGGCCCTTATTGACCGGTGCTCTGATACCACTTGTAACGTCCCTGAACTTGGATTGAGCTCAGAATTAACTGATTTCAAGAAAACCAGCAAATCTCAGCTTAGCAGTAACTGTTCTTCGTCAGACCAGATTTGAGGGATGAGCCAAATTGGGATACAAGAATAGAAATTGATAGGAATTGAAAGTACAAACTGATAGATAATAGAAAAACGAAGAGATTGATATAATAAACGGATATTAATCATTGCTGAAATTCAAAGATACATTGGATTGAAATAAAGCTGGAAATAAGAGGAAATAAGAGATAAAATGATAAGTGTGGTTTCACATCAGAATTCGCATAAAACCTATTCTCCTGAGTCTACAACTTATATAAGCAACTGAATTACAGCTAGTAAAAGTAGAAAATCATCAGTAGTTTTCTGTTCTTCACTTTTCTTCTGTGTCTTTCACCTCAGTGGTCCCACCAGTAACTCAACTCAGTTGATTTAAGTTAACGAGCAACTTTTCTCTATTATTAGCAATTTGGGTTGTTGGATGAATTGCTCTTCCTTTGAAATGGCCTGCTGGGCCATGTTATACAGAGCCTTCTTTTCTGTAGTTGCTAATCCCTTCTTTGTTTGCTCTCTACTCCCAGCTGGGTCCCAATGCACAGCACCTATGCTCCTCTCTTTTGTTCTTTTGACCGGGTCAAACCCGTTATGGTTAGTAGTCAACCTCAGGTCAACTGAGGATCGTGACAGAGAGAGAGATCGGAGGCAGAGCAGCGGGGGATGAGATTGAGAAGGAAGGGAAGCAAGAATGAATGAATGAATAGAAGGGAAAAAGGACAGTTGAATGAATCTTCTATCTTCATCTTCATCTTGGGCTCTTTCTCTCGTTGGATCTTCCGAAAAATTTAAAAATAATATTAAATTAATATAATATATTAAAAATAATATCAATATAATAATATTTTTTAAATAGTATCACAAATCGGAATTTGGGATTCCGATCTTAGCTAAGATCGGAATTCGGGATTCCTAACAAGGGCAGAACTACATTTTTGACGTTTTAAATAATTTTAATATAATTCTATATTATAATATTAGTTTAATATTAATAGTTGTTATATTAATTTAATATGAATGGTTTTATTTTATTTGTTTTTCAATTATTTGAAATGTTGTTGTTCTTACTTTACCTTAATAACTAAATAATATTTTATGTTAGCCTTTATATATAATCAAATAATATATAATACGGCAATAATTAAAATATAAAATTTTAATTAAATGTAATATTTAATAATTTATTTAATTAAATATAAATTTATTTAATTAAATATAAATTTAATTAAAATATAAATAATTATTTTTATTTAATTAAAAATGAATAATTAAGTTATAAATTTTTAAATAATTTACATTAAAATTATAAATTTTTAAACAACCATTTGATCTGCGTCTCGGGTGTCGTCTTCTATATAGCCAATAAAAGACTCATGAGTTTGTTGTACGAATCTTCCCATGATCCGAAAAGATGTTTGATTGCTCTTTCTCGCCCACGTCAAATCTTGTTATAAGTGAGAACCACATTCGGGTATTCTTTCTCCAATAGAGATTTCACGCTCGGTAAAGAAATACCGACATCTCTCTTTACTGTATTTCTAATACAGTTGACAATAACTTCAGCCGTTAGATTATCATGCGTGAAGTCTCCGGCCCTTCTCACGCATGTATGCTTTTGTTCATTCATTATTATCTTCCAAAATTTATAATTTTAATATAAATTAATTAAAAATTTATAACTTAATTATTCATTTTTTAATTAAATTTATATTTAATTAAATAAATTAATTAAATTTATATTTAATTAAATAAATTAATGAAATATTATATGTAATTAAAAATTTATATTTTAATTATTGTCGTATTATATATTATTTGATTATATACAGAGGCTAACATAAAAATATTATTTAATTATTAAGGTAAAGTAAGAACAACAACATTTTACATAATTGAAAAAAAATAAAATAAAACCATTCATATTAAATTAATATAACAACTATTAATATTAAACTAATATTTATAATATAGAATTATATTAAAATCATTCAAAACGTCAAAAATCCAGTTCTGCCCTTGTTAGGAATGCCGGATTCCGATATTAGCTAAGATCGGATCGGAATCCGGGATTCAGTAATTGCGGTCGGGGATTCCGATCTTGTGATACTATTTAAAAAATATTATTATATTAATATTATTTTTAATATATCATATTAATTTAATATTATTTTTTTAATTTTTCGGCCATTCAATTCATAAAATCGAGTCCAAAAATAAATAAGACGAGAGAGAAGACTGAAGAGGAGAGAGAGCCAGAGAGGAATGGTGATTCCCAAGTACGTAGTGATAACGGGCGGCGTGGTGAGCGGGCTGGGCAAGGGCGTGACGGCCAGCAGCATCGGCGTCCTTCTCCAGTCCTGCGGCCTCCGCATCACCTCCATTAAAATCGATCCTTATCTCAACACTGACGCCGGCACCATGTCCCCCTTCGAGCATGGCGAAGTTTTCGTCCTTGATGATGGCGGCGAGGTTGATTTGGATCTCGGCAACTACGAGCGCTTTCTTGATCTCAAACTCACTGCCCACAACAACATTACCACCGGCAAGATTTACCAATCTGTTATTCAAAAGGAGAGAAGGGGCGACTATCTTGGCAAAACTGTTCAGGTCGTACCACACATAACTGATGCAATCAGGAATTGGATCGAGTCTGTTTCCTCAATTCCAGTTGATGGAAAACCAGGCCCTCCTCATCTTTGTGTAATAGAGTTGGGTGGAACTGTCGGTATGCTCTGCTATGCTTTCTCCTTCCTTCGCCCTAATCATATATTTCTATGAGTTATAACCATAAACAAGTTTTTTTAATTTATTCTCAATAATCCAGGTGACATTGAATCCATGCCATTTATTGAGGCTCTACGCCAACTGTCCTTTTCTGTTGGTAATTTGCTTGCATTGTACCTACAAAGACAGTATTTTTTTTTCATGAACGTGTGTAAACTAATTGCTATGGAAGGCAAGTTTATGAATAAAAAGAGCCATTTAATGATTGATCATTCAATTATCTTCAGGTAAGGAGAATTTCTGCTTAATACATGTCAGCTTAGTACCAGTTATTGGGGTGGTTGGTGAGCAAGTAATTTTTTTTTGCCATGCTTTTCAAAAACACTTTCACAATGATAGCTGTTTTATATTTGGAATGGCTTTTCTATAACGTATGAGAAATTTCAAATTTAGATAGTGCATGCCATGCTTGGGGTTAGCATTAATATATTCTGGTTCCAGGAAGATGTTTACTTAAGGCCTAATATAGCCAAACTAAATGTTTTTGATACTGAATCATGCAATTGGTCTCAATATATCTGATTTTACCACGTATACCCTTAAGAGAAACAAAATGCTTTGTGTTGATTTTTTGTTAAATGTCTAGTTCAGATAAGTATGGCACCCAAAACTTACTTGGGACCCAAAAATGCTTTGTTGGGTTTCTTTCTAGCCTACCCCAACTTGCTTGGGACAAAAGGCTTAGTTGTTGTTGTTGTTGTCTAGATCAGATAAGTATGGCACCCAAAACTTATACTGTGTATGGGGGTTCTTCTTTTCTTGTAGATTTTATTGAGGATTTATCACCGATGTTTCCTATGTTTGTAGAAAACTAAGCCAACCCAACATAGTGTGCGGGAATTGAGAGCACTAGGTTTGACGCCTGATCTTTTAGCTTGTAGATCTGCACAGGTATAAAGTACATTCTTTTGACTTTTTTTCTGTTATATACTAGTTATTTATTTTTAGTGGGTACTCAGGTTGAATCTTAACCTCTGAAATTAGAAAAATACACAATGTTGACAAAACAAAGAAACAGCTATACTAATATAGAAACAGGTTGCTGTGATAAACATATTATTTCTGCTTATTATTTCCAGAACTTACAATTTACAAATGTTTATTTCAATGGTATGTATCTCCTTAGCCATTGATGGATAGCGTAAAGGTCAAGCTTTCAGAGTTTTGCCATGTTCCAGTAAGTTATTTATACTCGAAAAAATATTATGTAATAGTTAAAGCAATACCCAGTACTAACATTTCTTGTTTTATAGGTTGCAAACATTCTGAATATCCATGATGTACCTAATATATGGCATGTTCCTCTTCTTCTTCGAGTGAGTATGAAATCATTTGGCATATTTCATATAGATCCCTTGTGAAACCTCAGAAAAATCATGCATACCTGTGCTAGAAATTTCATGGATACCCCTGCAAAACCTTGAAGTGTCACATCTACCCAAGAATATCTCTCCATCAAGTGCTAATTTCACCCATTCATTAACATTTCTTAAAAATAAAGTTAAATACTAAGATCTAAAGTTGTCTTGTAGGAGTCTGTAAGGTAATTCAGTGTTTTTTAAGTTATTTTCATCATATTTCTTGCTTTGCAGTGTATACATGATATTTTTTAGGGTGCATGGTGACACTCACTCGAGCTCATTTTTTTTATTAAAGATTTTACTTTCTCTGCATAACTGATTAATTTTTTTCTTTCATTTTGTTGTAGAAACAGAATGCTCACGAGGCTATAATCAAACAATTGGATCTAGCCAGGCAAGTTATACTATCATCTACTGTTCTTTCGATATGTTAGACCTTTTTGATATGTATTACAAATAGAAAAATAATTAAAGATGGTGACAATTTAAATTTAGAATTCCTAGTTTCATTTGAATCTTGTTTGGCAATGATCATATGAAAAAGAGAAAAATCTCACAGTAAGTCAACACAATCTGATTCCTAGTTTCTATTGTGAGATCTGTTATGTCTCATTGTTTCTTGTCTTCATATTTCAACAGTAAGGCGACACCACCTGAATTAAAAGCATGGGCTGAAATGGCAGAGAATTATGACAATCTTACAAATTCTGTTAGTATTCCCCTGATGCCTATCTTTTTGTATTAAATTATTAATTTCATAATCGGTGAAATATTTAATTTGCATTTATAAATCATTCAGGTCAAAATTGCCTTGGTTGGAAAATACACCGGGTTGACTGATTCCTATCTGTCTGTTGTAAAGGTAAGAAGCAATTCAAAGTTTTTTAGGAATTATGTCTGTTGTTAAGTTTGACCAGATATGTTTATATGTTTCTTGTTTTCTTTACCAAATTCTCATGGAATTATGTATTGCAATTTAAAATAGGCCCTTTTACATGCATGCTCGGCTCTTTCCTATAGACCATCAATTGAATGGATTGCTGCTTCAGATCTTGAGGATGAATGTGCAAAAATAGTATTTTATCCATCAATCCATCTACCTTTAGTATCTTTATTCTGAACTGTTATAACAGTATATTTAAGTTTTATTTTGTTTTTTGTTGCTCTTTTAATTAGTCGCCAGAAACACATGCAGCTGCATGGGAAACTCTCAAGGTAAAAATTTTGATAAATTTGTGCTTTTTTATCTTGGTAAATCTCATCTTGCACTGCATTGAAAGTAAGTGACAAAATGCCAGGGTTGTTCGTGCATATTGGTACCTGGTGGATTCGGTGACCGAGGTGTACCAGGAATGATTCTGGCTGCCAAACATGCAAGAGAGAACAACATTCCTTATCTAGGCATTTGCTTGGGAATGCAAATATCTGTTATTGAAATAGCCAGATCGGTATGTTCAGAGTCTTTTATTGTTATTTATTATTATTATTATTATTTTTTTGTAATAGATGAACCCTCAATGGTGCTATGTTATAAACCTTTATTGTCAGAATATAGTTTGCTTGAATTATGTATACACCGTTACTTGATCTCTCTCCCTCTCCCTTTCTAATTAGGTATTGGGCATGGAAGATGCAGACAGTGAAGAGTTCAATCAAAAAACGCCACATCGTGTTATAATGTTTATGCCCGAGGCATTGCTCTTGTCCTGATTCTTATCTATCTATTCATAAACCATACAATTAAGTTATGATGGATTTGTTGTTATTAAATAGTGAAACAAAATTAGCTTGACGCCTGAGGGAAATTCTTATGTTTTATGTCTATTTTGTACACCCTGCAATTGTTTGACTCTACAAACAAGTTCAAATAAATAAATAAATAAATATAGACAGAGAAGTATAATATTGTTGATGGCTGACTTCATAATTTGATTAAAGGTTTCAAAGACACATATGGGAAGTACAATGCGACTTGGCTGTCGAAGAACCTTGTTTCGCCGCCCTGGTTCTCTCACTTCCAAGTTGTAAGTAAACTCTTATTACTGTGTTATTTCATGTATTGGCCTTTGCTTAAAATTAAGTGTTCTTATAATTTTTTTATCATATTTACTTTTTTTACTTCTACAGATATGGAAATCCTGAGTATGTGGATGAGCGTCACCGTCACAGATACGAGGTTAATATCAAAATTTGGTATTACTACCCTTATTCATATATAGGAATCTTATGAATTTGTTGATTTGTTATAATCTATAGTTTGTTTATTGGTTTTTTGAAATGGTGGAATATAGGTGAACCCTGAATTTGTTTCTGAGTTGGAAAAGTCAGGCTTGGAGTTTGTTGGATGTGACGAAAGTCAAAATAGAATGGAGGTATTAGTCATTAAACTTAAATTTATTTATTAGTTACTAGAATTTAATTTATTTTATTGATCATATGCAACTTAAATGATTGAAAAACATGGTGATTTTGGATCACTATGTGATGTTGCCAGAAAGACGAGATTGTCATTTTCCAAACAAGAAAAAATATTTTTGGTTTACAAAGTCTAATGTGAGCTCAACTAAACTAAAGTGAACTCCACAGATCAGATAAAAGGAATATGATATTACAGTTTGACTGACACCACACCTGACTAGTACATTATCACATATTCTGTATATTTCTACCAGATTATAGAGCTACCTGGTCACCCTTACTATATCGGAGTACAATTCCATCCAGAGTTCAAATCAAGGCCTCGAAAGCCTTCTGCTTTGTTTTTGGGTAATTTTTTCCATGTAAAATATTTTGCTAATAAGTTCCGGATTAGTATGACACCGTTTGTCCACTCTGTTACCCTAAATATAACTTAATAAACACCAAAAGACCATTAATATTGCAATTACTTTGGAATAGAAATCAAGCCTTCAGTAACCTCAATTGAATTGAAAAAATTTAATATTTAATCTAAACAAAAACAGATTTCTTTCATTCTATTTTTAATTTTGTTTGGGATAAGAAATGAATATTGAATTGCTTTAAGCTAGAGGGATCATGTCATGACCAAGAAAATACCTGCAAATACTCAAATAACTTGAAGATCACAATTCCATTTCCAATATAGAACATAGTAATTTAATCTAGACTCATATTTTTTTTTTTTTTTTTTGTAGGTTTAATATTGGCAGCTACCGGTCAACTTGAAGATTACCTTAGTAATGGAAATAATGGTTATACGAGTTTTCATTCATAAATTACTTCTATATTGTACTTGGAAATCCTTTTTAATATTTTGATATGTGAATTTAAATAAAATATTGCATTCTTGGCTTCTCTTTTGTTTTTTTTAATATAAAGTTTTTAGCTTATATAAATAGCAAAAATGGTCGAATTTTGAATTGAATGGTTTACTTATAAAACCAGAGGGCAATAATTACTAGAAATTGGAAAATTGAAATGATTCGATATGTGTATCGTTTCATGTGTTGTAATTTTGCGAGGAGTTTGCAAGTTCAAGGACTCTTAATCAATTGGGCCTCATCCTATTGGAGCGTCAACTCTTTCCGTCTCATTTGTTTTGTTGCAAATTATATCGATGTTGTGTAGTATTTTGATATTTTCTAGTAAAATGTTCAGTGATGGTTCAAGTCTTTTTGTTAAAGAAAAAAAGAAAAAAAATATGAACCGAATAAACGAAAGCACCTATACTTTAAACAAAGTGTGATTATGTTTAAGTATAAATTGTGCCGTGCATACAGAGATCTAACACATCGCGAAAAAGATTTGCTTCAAATTTATTTTTTTTCGCATATGGATTTCCAATTATATATCAAATGATAATTTAAATGACCAAGTCTTAGTCGATTTTTGTTAATTGTAGAATGGTAAAAATAAAAATTCATACAATGAACAAACTATATAATTGAGAATATTTCTGCACATATCAAAGGCTCCCATCTCTCCTTAAACAGTAGAGTTTATATGTTTTAGTGCTGGAGATTGTACTTGCACCATTCAAACAATAGACGAAGAAATTGCAAGGATAGTAAACCGATAATACAATCCAAGCACAAAGTACTCATTGCTTCATTTAATATAATAATCCTAACTTTAAAACCTTGTCTCGTTTACCTAAACTAAGCAAAACATCCAACCCTCTAATTATGTTTTTAACTCTCAGCAAGTGAAAAAACAGAAAATAAGTTCCAACAAACACCATTCAAATTCGCCAAACTGCTTTCTATCAAACTTTCAAATCCTGGTATATTCAAAACACC
Organism: Rhynchospora pubera; assembly: GCA_028095005.1. Taxonomy (NCBI): domain Eukaryota; kingdom Viridiplantae; phylum Streptophyta; class Magnoliopsida; order Poales; family Cyperaceae; genus Rhynchospora; species Rhynchospora pubera. The sequence goes on from CM051459.1 coordinate 105,908,114, forward strand.
CCAAATAAGAAAACTTGAAGGACCACAAATAAATAGGCCATCTAACCGACATCTGGGATCCTACTATGCGGGTCCCACAAGAACTCCTTGCGCAGCCCCTTCTTTCTTGGCGCTTGCCTCCTCTCCACTCTCTTCCCTCTCCCCCCTCCTGATCCTAATCTTGAACTTCAATTCAAACTCAGTGAGTTCCTTCTTCTTTTTCTCCAAGGCCTCGTTGAGCCTCGCAATGACCTCTTCGATCCCTTCTTTGTTTCTCTTGACAGCGGGAAGGACCTCTTTGACTGTGCGCTCGACTAACACACCCCCCACCATGCGGTAGCATCGCCTTGTGGGGTCCAGCGGCTCAATTGCACCAATGACAAGGTTGTGCTCATTGACCTCCATCTCTAGCTCTGTGATTTTGAAGTAGATCTGGTTTATCTCAGAGCGCATGGCAGCATATGTGTTTGCTATTGTTTGCTCATTTATCTGGTCCTTGCTTGCCATTTCCTTTACAAACAAAGAATATTAAAAATAACCCTGATTGTATTGGCTTAACTATACTGACTTGATTAACAGCATTAACTTAAGTAACGATTGCTGCAAAAAAATTTCAAGAGATGTACATCAAAAGTAAGTAAAACATATGGAATGAATTACAACTGAACAGCAATTACACTAATAAAAATTAGTATAATTTTTTTTTTGGGTGGGAGGTACAAGTAGTACTAGTACAGTACTGGCACTATATACTTATTCACAGAAATAAGAATATTAAATTTCAGATTTGATATAATTTTTGGAATGGAGTGCAAAAATGAAAAAACCCTAAATAATAAAAATAAAAAAATGTGCTTTGTTGAAGTGAACTTGAGCTGTGTTGTTGTGTTGTGGGGATAGAATAGTGAATAGAATAGAATAGAAGTGGTAATTTGACAAGAAAAGCAAAAAAGGGTAGAAAATAGGTTTGGAATTGTTAAAATAAAGAGATGAAGAGGGAGAGGGAGGGTACAGCAATAGCAATAGCAATAGCAATAGCATACCATAGCCGAGGTAGCGAAGCAGACGGAGCAGCGAGAGGAGAGGAGATCTAAAGAGAACCGCCGGAGTATCTGATCGGATCGATCGGTGCTGGGACTTGAGTCGGCTCGCTTCGCTACAGAAAGCAAAACCAAAGGAACCAAAAGCAACTATTAATTCTGCAACGATTCGGATTTGGGAACCTTCGTGACGTCACCAAACCCAGTTCACATTTCTTACTTCTTGACCCAATACCAATACATATCCAATAACATTATTTAAATTTTCCTAAAAAAAATAACATTATTTAATTTTAATTTTAAGTATGGACAAAATTAAAATCATTACTTACTTATAATCAATATTTTAAATAAAATGTTATGTAACTAAAATAATATTCAAATATTACAAGTATATGTAACGTTACAAAATAAAACTGAAAATAATTGCTTTCACTTTAGACGGTATAGCAACGCAACGTTTTCTGATTAAACAAAACTTAAATTGGAACTTGGGTGGAAAGAAAAAAGAAAAAATAGATTTGAAAGGGAGCTGCTTTGGGCAGCATACTTTTCACTTGGAGCAACATCAATTTTTTTTTAAATAACTAAAATACTCCTCCGAACTTTGAACTCTTTTCATTTTTCATTTTTTTTCTCGTAAATTTGACAAACTTTCCTAATCTTCAAGTACGAATCTTTCATGATTTTTCATAATAAAATTTTGATTATAAATCTTTCTCTGAAAAAAGCATGTCATGAGCATTAGAGATTACAAAAAAAAAAATTTAGATAGCTAGTTCAGTTCTACTATTAAACATTATATTTATTAATTTTTATTAAGAGATTTTTCAGATAATGGTTAAAATACTAATGAGCTATTAACTTCTACTAAGATGGTAAATCAAAATCTAGCGCAAAAAAAAAAAAGAACCATCCTCAAAATTTAAATTTGTGTACAAATAAATTCATTTTGAAGAATAATTAAAATTTCAGGAGAACAAATGTAAATTAATTGATTTTAGCGGTTAGCTAGAATTGGAAGTATTCTACTAGAAAATTAATTAGGAAAGTTCACTGAGGGTATATTTGTCCAAGATATTTTCTAAATGTTGCTCAAAGAGAAAAACAGATTGCCCAAAGCACCTCCCGAAAGGTGTTTCTACTTTTAGTTAGGCCCTGATCAAAATCTCATGATTTTAACATGGGATTTCGTTTCATTTCATTTCGTTAGAAAATTCTTGATCAATATGAACGGATTTGGTGTCATTTGGTTAGAATTCTTATGTAATTAGATCCAACAAAATCCTACGAAATCATATGAAATTGTTAGTAATTGTGTAATTTTCGATTTTTATGCTAATTACAAGTTAATTAAGCCATCGAAACAACACACACAACGAATCGTGCACAAAAGCCAAATTAACACAAAGAGATTAAGGTGGAAATTATACCTCCCGCGAAATCGTATTCGCGGGGCTCGATCCTACGGCATGGGAATCGATGGCGTGCTTCTCCTTCGTCTCCAAATCACCTCGAGTCCACCTAGAGATTAACCAAGGTCTAAATCGATTCGTGCTAGCGATTCGATTAGAACAAAGCTAATCCAAGGTATTCTCTCTTCTTCCTTAATTAACATTTTAATAGGTGGAGAGAATATGCTCAACTCATGAGCTAATGGAGGGAGGGAGAGGTGAGGTGGCGCCGGCCAAGAGAGGGAGAGAGGGGGGCGGCTAGGGTTTGGGAAGAGAGAAGCTCACAATTTGCATCTATACATCTCTATATATAGTGCATGATCCCTACCTACCACCAACCATCTATTTACAAGATTGCCACTCTCACCTACCATTAGGGCCGGCCACATTATGGGCTCACATGGGCCTCTCATCACATTTAATTAGGCCTCTAATTCACATAATTAGAAGCTACTCCAAATGCTCTTCAATTGGGTTATACATTTAATACATAAATATTGGCCCAATAAATTAATATAACTATTTATATTAAATTGAGTTGAACTAAAATAATTATTAACCAATTAATAATTATTCTAGGATTAGCTAATACATTAATTTATTTCTATATGATCCATTTGACTTAATTAATTATAACGGTATATAATTAATTAATCAACTTATCATATTTCCGCAATACGCACTATTGCGAATAAATAAATAATGCACTGTCTTGGTCAAAACTCTATTTTGTGTGACCCTTTGAGGATTTATGCTAAGTTGGACATGGAATTAAATCGCTATTTAATTCCAATAATCATAAGCGGTATCTAGCAACACGTTATGACTCCCAATTCGCATAAATAGTGTACTGCTACAATATTTCAATCCTGCATAAGAGAATAAATGTATTTCCCTATTTTGATTCTTATGTCACACGATATCATCGTATAATCCAAGATAGGAATGTGTCATTCTTGCAGATTATACGTTTCTTGATCTAGAGATAATTGTATAAAGTTGCATGCAAACAATCTATCTCCATCAAGGGGCCCAAACAGATATCGTCACTCACTAAGTGAATTAATGAGGGACATACGGTTTTCTTGATGATTAACTTTTCCCCGCACAATTCAAGAGAACATAAATAAAGTCCGTATAGCAGCCCTTATCAGGAATCAGCGGTAGACGATATTTATTGAACCTATCCTCATGTGGAAAAGATAAACATCTCAAACTTAGAACCAAAATCATTACGAAATAAACAATGACACATAACACAATCCATATGTTTATTTCGATGGGTCAAGTCCTGTGATATGTTCCATAACATACACATATGCAATTAAGTTGGTAACTCTTTACCTATGATTTGTAGAACTTAATCATCACTTAACTTGCATACTAATCTATAAGATAATTAATGTTCCTTGTTAATTATCAAGATTATGGACCGTTTAGATTTATTATTGTCATTCTAAAGAATGATCCACAGAGATCTACAATTCAGATCCTCAACCTGAATAATCTGTCAATAATAAACCTAGGAACAGATGATAAATTATCATCCAAAACATAAACTAATAATTAAGTCATTAAATTATTGACTTCTAGGACATAACTCTAACAGAAATCAATTGAATTGAATTGAAATCCCGTGAAAAAACCATTTTGATCAGGACCTTAGTTTTTAAGTTTTTATAGACAAAATGTAAATATCAAAATCAGCTTCTATTTAAGTTATTAAAAAAACAAATCTAAAGAATGTCTGAAAAAGTAACTCAACAACACATATGACATATACATACAAGATTTATTATGCCACATCTCTAACATGAATCAGGGCGTAAAGTTTGATCCTAGGAAAGAAGAGAGACAACAAGCCAGAATTATTTAAAAAAAAAAAAAGTAAAACGATGTTCATACAATGACAATGAGGCTTATGGCTAGCTATCATGTTCTTTTGCTTGCATTTGAAATGATTTGCTCGCTGCATTTGTTTTGTTTATTGTTGATATAAAATGATAAGTTGTGAGTTGTGACCCAAATAATCTAAACTAAACTGTAAAGCATGCACTCTCTTTCTTTCCCTTTCGGCCTTTCTCAAGTCTATTCAACTCAACTGTTGCTTGTGTAAGTTTAGGCCCAAATATTAACCTGGTTGGGCCTACACCACTCGTTTCTTCTTTATCCTCCTCTTCTACTTCTATCTATATATACTGGTCATGTTTGGTTGAGCAAAGTTAACTCTAACTTCAAGTTAGAACTCTAATTTTCTAACTTCATGGAACCAAACACCATAGAGTTAGAGTGGATTTGTACTATATAGGTAATTCAAGAATTCGGAATAATAAACTGGATCCATGATGGGAAACGTTACATGCAATAATAAGAAACGGAACGTTTCCATCATCTACAAATAATTAACGAATATATATGTTATATATACTTAATATTAATACAAGGGCGATCCAAATAATGTATTTTTAATAAATTGTATTAACTTACAAATTTTATCTCTTAATAATTAGATAAAAAAATATTTATATGGATAATAATTATCCTATAAAATTTAAAATCAAAATTATATACCTTGTATCAGCTTAAATCATATATACTTTTTTATCTGTATTTGCAAATATTCAATACTGAACATTTGAGTACCGTTTTGATGTTTGGACACTGACGGGTAATAATTAATCAAATTTCATCCCTGATTCCACCATCATTCGTTGATACCATTGCTGGGATATGCATGGTTGAGTTGCAACTGCACAAATCTCGTGGGTTGCACGATTCATCTATATTTTTTATTAACTTCAGGATATACAAAAGTTGCACACAGAAAATAAAAAAAATACTATTCTGACATAAATATGAATACTTCCATAGAAAATTCCAAAATATTGTTTCTGCCAGGATCCCATCACCACAGTCCACAGAAGTCCAAAATATTGTCCAACTTACGGAAAAGTGGCAAAACTATATATCTATATAATGTTTGTCTACAATTGAAATATATATATATTTTTTCCAATTACGGTGAATGTTTTAGTGAACCATACATTTTTGCATTCCAATTTTTTTAGATTATTCATAATGTCTCTGATTAAAATTATCTAAAAAACATAACATATCCAAATACTTCTTAAATGTCTTTCACTCCTGGTTAAAGGAAAATAAAAGATATGCAAGTTATGTTTCATTAGCACAGATATAACAGAGCGAAAATTCGTTTATGTATTATTAATTAATTTTACAATCAGTTGACAAATTTATAAACTACAAAAATATTTTATATTTATATGTTCATCTTATCTATTTTACGTGTTCATTTTGTTCAAACGATGACAAAATTACAAATGACAGTTATCATTTCTCATTATAAATTGTAAAATGTTCATAAAAAATTAATGAGATTAATAATTATATCTTTTATCATTCTCAGAACAACTTTATTCTCTTTACTTTTAATTTAACGGTCCTTATACAGAGTGCTTCTTTTAATTTTGGAGTTTTTTTTTCTTACTCGGAATCGAGAAATAATGTTCACAGGAGTTTCATCTTTTCAAGGGAACATAAAAAAACAAAATATAAGGTGGGTGCATAAGCAAATTTCAGAGGCTTCCAAGCCAAGAGGTTCGGTGCCGAGGCTGTTATTTCGAATTATCGACCGTTAGAGAAGTCCGTTGAGGCGTGCGGTTGTGCAACTCATTAAAGGGAACTGCATGTGTCCAGTTCTGGGTGATGGTGCCACCTAACAATTAACATAAGCAGTACTACGAGACTACGGGGCGCTTCACGCTTGTTCCACTTATCAGTTATCACTTGCGTCTATGATATATCAAAATAGCTGGATCACTCCAGTTTTTAGAAAACTGGAGATGAAAGACCATGATTTTGAACGGATACAGCTTCTCTCGTTCATAACGGACAGCGAAATACGGGAGGTAAATTGAAATGTTTAAAATTTTTAGGAGGGCAAATTGAATAACTCTAACTCAATAATATGTAACTCAAACGAGGGATTATTTTAAAAATATAGGAGAAAATTATTTAGTGGGTACAGAAATTATTAGAAGACGGCCTGATTAATACAATTTCTAAGTCAGAGACTGAGAGCACCAAAATAATATGCTTGGTGTGAATCAAATTGCTCTTCAAAAATATGAGATGGGCTAAAATCAGCCACGACTGACAGATGCAACCGTCAGCTACGATCAAATCTCAATTTTCGAGATTCTAACAGTCGATCCGAACCGTTTAATGTGTTCTCCATATTGAAATTTCATTGGGGACCAAATTTTACATTTTTCTGAAATTTTTTAGTATTTTTTGTTTGATATTTTACAAAATTCTTAATCTAAACAATTCTGGACCCTTCAATAATTATGATTTAAAAATCTAAAAAAAATAGTAAATAAAATCAGAAAAATGTAAAATTTGGTCTCCAATGAGATTTCAATATGGAGAACATATTGAACGGTTCGGATCAACTGTTAAAATCTCGAAAATTGAGATTTGATCGTAGCTGACGGTTGCATCCGTCAGTCGTGACTGATTTTAGCCCATCTCCAAAAATATTTAGCAAAACAAGAAAAATTTCTGTATATATGCATTTGCCTCCTGGTATAGCTCGATCTGATTTAGTGGGATAGGGAATTTTGCCTCCTTGTACTAAGTCTCAACAACTCTACTTATTTCGAACACTAACTCAAAAAAAAAAAAGAATCATTAGGAATAATTCAATTTTCGTTATTTGTTTTTCATCCTTTCCTTTAAAATTTATTATTTATACGAGGCCTATAATATGGGTGCTGTTCTTTTTTAGAGAGAGTGAGAGACTAGTCAGCGTTTCAGAAGGGAGTATTCGAATTCCCCTCCGTACGCGTTTATAAAACGCGCTCCAGCCCTCCGAACGCGTTTTATAAACGCGTACGAGGGAGAGATAAGTTCGCCCCTTCAGTTACGCCTTTTGAGAAGCTGACACCTTCGTACGCGTTTATAAAACGCGTTCGGAGCCCTGGAGCGCGTTTTATAAACGCGTAGGAAGGTGGTAATTTTTCGAAAACCAGTTCTGACCGTTTTTTTTTCTTTCTTCGTCGCTTCAGTCAGTCCAGAGAAAGAGAAAAAGAAAAAAAGAGAGAAGAGAAGAGAAGGGAGAAGAGAAGAGAAGGGAGAAGAGAAGGAAGAAGAGAGAAGAGAAGGGAGAAGAGAGAAGAGAAGGAAGAAGAAAAGAAGAGAAAGAAAGTTGCGGCCGGAGAAAGAGAGAAGAGAAGGGAGAAAAGAGGTTGCCGTGCGAAGGTGGTTGCCGTGCGAAGAGAAGAGGAGTTCGAAAGACAACGTACGCCGATATCGAGGTTTTGATTTTGCATTTACTGAAAATTATGGATATTATTGAAATTGTGGAAATTAGTGGATTATTATTGTGGATTATTATTGAAATTTGTATGGAAATTGTGGAAATTGTATGGATGATTATGGAAATTTTGGAAATTGTGGAAATTTGTTATGGAAATTATTGAAATTGTATGGATGATTATGGAAATTGTGCATTTACCTATTTGTATGGATTATTATGGAAATTGTGGAAATTGTGGAAATTTGTATGGAAATTTGTATGGAATTTGTATGGAAATTGGACATTTTAATAAAGTGAGTACACAATTTTAGTAACATAAATTGTATGGAATTTATTGGAAATATTATTGACCAAACCATGTTCATGGAATTTTTACGGAATTTAGTGGAATTTGTATGGAAATTGTGTAGGAATTTATTGTCAAATTACTGTAATTCGTATGCAAATTGAATGGAAATTAGTCGAAATTTTAGTAAATTGTATGGAATTAGTGGAAATTGTATGCAAAAGTAATTATTGTAAAAATGTCAATTACATAGAAAAAAAATTTTGGTTTTGTTCGTTTTTTGTCCAATTAGCTAAAAAATTATTAAATTAATTTTTGTTTTAAATTGTTGTTCTTATATTATTTGAATCAGATGAGTTCAGCAGAAGATGAGGCTGGTCCTTCTGGTGCTTCACCACCTCCCACCGAAGCACCCCCCACCGAAGCAGCCTCCACCCAGCGGCCAAAAAGACGTAGGCGTCGCGCAGCCCGTCCGAGCGCGCAAAATGTCATTCCACCTGTGCAACCGGCCAACGCAGAAAACCAACAGGTTTTGTTCGTTACGGATAACGACCATCTCGTTGGTTTGTCTTTTGAGGAGGTAATAGATTTTTTTATGTTAATTTATATTTTTTTGATTTAATAATTTAGATTTCTTAATAGACTTATAAATTGTATTAAATGTTTATTATAATTTGTAGTAAAAAATTAATCGAAAATGCTTATTATAAATTGTATTATAAATTGTATTTATTTTAAATGCTTGTAAATACTTAAAAATTGTATTAAAAATTGCAGCGTGAAAAACATTTGGAGTTGAGATCGCACAAGCGAACAATTAAGGTGGACGAACGGATTGAGGGAAGACTGATCAAACTGGGGCTCAGTCACATTATGAAGGTGAAGCATGTCAACATCGACATGCCATTACTGAAGGCAATGGTCGAGTTTTGGCGTCCAGAGACGCATACTTTCCATTTTCCCGTTGGAGAGATGACCGTTACTCTACAGGTAATTTATTTAAACTTGATATTAATTTTTTTTTAATATAATTTTCGTATTAATTATCACAATTAATTCTAACATATAATTTTCGTATTAATTTTCACAATTAATTGTAACATTAATTTAAACTTTATATTTAAAATTCAAATTTGAATATTAATTTTCGTAATATTAAATGTTATATTTTCGTAATATTAACGTATTTTGTAATTGTTACCAGGATGTTGCCTTCTTATATGGTTTGCGCTCGACTGGCATTCCAGTTAGATCGAATATGAGAGGGCCCTGGGAGGAAAAGATTCGTGCAAATCTTTATCCTCATGAAGATTTGGGAGAGTGGCACCGAGAAAGGAGTAGTAGGGAGTAAGTGAAAAAAATACGAATGCAATATTGATTTTGCATATTCAATATATGCATTGCTTACTTGTATTGATTATTCTAAATTTGTACAATGCAGGGGCAATGTTGTTGTGGGCAACAACATCAAGTTGAAATGGTTGCGGCAAAATTGCGGGGTGGCGCCACAGGCAGATGCTCCTGGTGAGGAGTTAGACCGATACACGCGTGCAGTGGCTCTAGAGCTATTTGGGACGTTGATGTTTCCCGATATTTCTCAGAATTCCGTCCCAGCATACTTTTTAGAGCTCGTATCGGTATAATTTTCTTAACTTAAAAATTTTTTTTTTCTTTACGAAAATAGTAGAATTCAATGTTACAAATTCAATATTTTTATTTGTTGACACATAATGAAGCTGACACATAATATTTTTTATTTTATATAATTTCGTTAACAGTCTAATTTTTAAGCAAAGATACTTTTCTTAAAACAATGTTCAAATAACAATGACAAAAAAGGAAAAAAAATTACCAATGAAATGACACATAATACTTTTGTTAATCCATCAATTAGTATTTGTTAACACATAATACTTTTGTTAATACACTGAAATGTTGAAATTATTTTGAATGTTGCAATTTAATTTTGTTATTTTCAATGTTGAAATTATTTTTTTTTCAATGCGTTGTTTAATTTAAATGCAGGGCAATTTGAATGAAGTTCCGGACTTCAATTGGGGAGGTGCCACGCTTGCTTGTCTATATCGTGCTTTGGACCGTGCCTCCATGCGTTTCAAGGTTGTGACGGGACCTTGGATGCTACTATTGTTTTGGGCATGGTCATACCTCCCTGTTTGTCGCCCAGAGGTTGCTCCTATCGGTGGATTAGGACAGCCTAACCTAGATTCATGTGTGCCGTATGGCAGGTAATAACTTATAATAATTTTTCAATAATATTATGCAAATTACAACACATCAATCCTAACCTTCAAAATTTTCAGGAAATGGGGCGAAGCTCGGTCTTTCTCACGGAGCCAGCACCGCGGGGCAGTGGAGAACGCACGGGACTACCTAGCCGTGTTGAACGTTGAAGACGTCAACTGGTTTCCGTACGTACTCGACAGAGCTCTTATGCCACGGGTAGCACAGCAGGGTTCCATAGCGGAGCATGTTCGTTTGCCGCTCATTTTCTACCACATTGTTGCCTACTACTACCCCGACCGTTGTAGGCATCAGTTTGGGCTGTACCAGTTTACTCCTCCTCCACTACCTGTGGTACGTTTGCTATATTTTTCTGATTTATCATACGATCAACTTCAATTTAATTAGAGTAAAGAACTAACGTGTTTATTTTAACAGAGTTGGGACGTGACACACAACCTGCTGGGTTTCCAGCACGGTACCTATCGAGATCGTCCAGACTTTGCTACCATTTTTGCGAGTGCATATGCTGAGTGGACTGACGAGGCATTACAGACACGCCAGCTGGAGACTCGATCCTGGAGTGATACTGATACGCTGCGGTACTTCCGATGGTTTTGGCGATACGGTGCCTCCGAGAGACCCACGCCACGAGAGGATGCCGAGGCACGTCTCCAGCGCACTCAGCAGCTGCCTCTTGCTCAGAGGCAGTACACAAACATGGGGTCCAGACTTCGCAATACGGTACATCTTAATTTTTTAAATATGGAATGTATGATTGGTAAATGGAATTGTGCAATATGTCTTTATTCTCGTAAATTGCAGGGCAACTCTGCGCTGAAGAATGCACTTCATGCATTGGGACTGGTTGTGAAGAAGGGGTGCAGAAGGGTGGGAAAGGCAATTCTCGCCAACTGTCGTTCGCAGTTGCATGATGCTTCCATCCCTTTGAGGTAATTTTAAATAATTTAATTTTTGATTGCGTTTTTGCATGGAAAATTCAATAATTTATAAATTACAGGTTGGAGGATTTGTTGGAGCAGCGAGGACTTCCAACAAATATTGAGGACATACCAGATTCTGGGGACGAGTCTTCTTCTGCACGTCCGACTGTACCCACAGACCTTCAGGCGGAGGATCTGATGCATGCGATTAGTATTCGTTCATATGCAAGTTTCAATTTTAGATACTAATTTATTTATATTGACATTGTTTTTTTTTAATATTATAGGATGGTCGGCTGAATACCGGACGATTAGATGATATTTTAGGACCACGCACGTTCTTTCCTACTCAGTTTCCAGCCTCAGGTCCTACTCCATCCATGCATAGTGCATCAGCATCGACCTCGCAGTTTGCTGGCATTTCTCAGGATGCCACTGGCATTTTCCAGCCTCAGGATCCTCCACCGTACTCCTTTGCACCATTTGGTATGCCTTCCTCTTTTCCTGCATTTACTGTTCCTCCATTTACTATTCCGTCAGTGCCTACGCCTTCTTCTATTCCATCATTTGGCACTCCGTTGGGTAGTATGGGAGGGACATACTCGTTCAGCACATTACTGCGGACGGCCGGAGATGAGGAGGGTGATTATGTCCCTATAGCGACTCCTCAGGAGGCTGGGCAGCCTGTTGAGTTTGGCCCCATACAGCAGGAGGCTCAGCAGGACCAGCAGGAGGACCTCCAGGAGGAGGACGATGGGGATACAGAGTCCACTGACTCAGGAGACGTTACTGCCCCGGCTGGACGAGATAGGCGTGCGGTGAGGGTGATTGACAGATTTTCACCTTCGGGACCTAGGAGGAGGCGGCGGCGTTAGTTCTTTTTTTTATGGACTTGTGTATTACTGATGATGGACGGATCGTTTATTTTTCGTTTATGGACTTGTGATTGACTTGTGTATTACTGATGTTGATTGACTATTTTTCGTTTATGACTTGTGATTGACTTGTGTATTTATTGGATTGCTTATTATGACTTGTGATGATTGAGTTGTGTATTATTATGACTTGAAAATTCGGAGTGCAAAGCACTACTTGAAACATAAACGTTTATGTATTGAAACGCCAATAAATGAAATACTCCTAACAACAACTTTTATCCATTAAACGTCAACACATTAAAACCACAACTTTTAGTGCAAAGCACTACAAAAAATAGAGGAAATAAAAGACAACCATAAAAATAAAACATTGCATTAACAATTCCAACTAAATTACATTAACAACAATAATAATAAAACACATAAATATTACAATGATATAAATATTTAGAGATTTTGACTATCTACATGTTGTAGAATTTCATCCCACCATGGTTGCTCATCTTCATCATTCGGTTGTGGTTGATTACTCGCACCAGTGTTGTCAGCGAACTGAGCGACTTCGTTCCAAAAAGCAGCATCATCTTCTTGTTGATTACTCGGAACACTGTTGTCAACGAATTGAGCGGCTTCGTTCCAAAAAGCCGCTTCGGTTTCTTCTTTTTCTATCTCTGCCATTCGGCTTGCCGCAATTTGTCGAAGTTCATCCCTCTTATTCATTTCTCTCAATTTTTGCTCTGATTTTTTGAGCCTTTTTTTCCTTGCCTCTTCTTCCCTAATTTTTTGTTTACGATCCATTTCTTCATTTCTTTCTTTAATAATCCTCTGCGTCTCTATGTCCCGAGCTCTTTGTTCATTTTCGTCGTGACGTTTGTGCTCATGGTAGTGGTCACGCAATATGTTTTCCTTGTAATTGAAAACTTGAGCACACCTTGTACAGGTCACTGTGTGGTCTCCATTAAAGTTGTATATTTTCTCGTAAACAGTCCAGTGAGTTGGTTCAGACGAGAGGTAGGGTTTCGGTTGTTGTTGGGGGATGGGTTGAGGTTCTGTGTAATATTTTTTGTACCAGTCATATCGCCTTTGTCGGTTCAGATTCTTTTCGTGTTCCCGCCATCGCCGCTCCTGGTACTCCTTCTGTTCTCTTTCCGGCCCACCATTAATGTGCCATTGGTAGTGTATTTTTAACTCGAGCACGTCTCCCTCTTCAGTCGTGTCTTCATGGATGTTGTATTTCAAAATGCGATAACAAGAGCGACAAATTGCCTCGTATTCTCCGTTTTCTGGTTGATTTCTATTGGCAGGGTAATGGTAGAAAGTTGGCCAATACTCAATGCGGGTTGCTCTTCGATAGTTTGGAACATCATTATTTGAGTTAGAGCTATTTCCTTTGTCCATTGTACTGAAGGTTTTAACAAGAAGGAGGTAGTGGGTGTTTGTGCATTCTAATTCAACAATGACTGCTTTTATAAATAATTTCAGCAGTTCAAAGATGACATTGTAAAATCAAATCTTGTCATGTCTTTTGCAGTCTTTATCAGAGCATGCTTGTACTTTTTTTTCTAAAAATTAAATAATACACCTTCGAACGCGTTTATAAAGTGCGCTCTAGGGCTTCCAACGCGTTTTATAAACGCGTACGAAGCTCTGACAAACGAGAGGAAAGTGGACAGCATCTCTCCTTCGTACGCGTTTATAAAACGCGTTGGGAGGGTTGGAGCGCGTTTTATAAACGCGTACGGAGGAGAATTCAAATACTCGCTTCTGAAACGCGTTGGAACTTTCTTCTTATTAAAAAAAAAATAAAATAATTCTGTATATTAAAATTTTTTGGGTCCAAATTTTTATATTAATTAATTTCGGGCGGCTAGCTGTTGCCCTGTTGATCAATGATCAGACAATGGCATTTTTGTTGGTTCTTCTGTAACAGTTGAAATGGGTCAGATTTTATATCAACTAGCGGTTACTACACGATACACTGCAGAGTTTAATCCACATAATATCCACAGAAGCTCGACTCGCTCAATTTTGTTTCAACTTTATATGGAGGCCCTGACATATATAAAAGGGAAAATCAGTCATATACCCTTGTAATCTTGTCTAATTGGAAATATCCCCCTCTAATCTTTGAAATTGGAAATATCCCCTCCTAATCATTGTCACTATAGAAATTTATCCTTTTGATTAATTTTAACAATATTTTTATTCTGAAAAATTAATTTTAAAAATCATGGACGGAAATGCCCCCTAGCCTATCTGACCATTAATGTTATTACGATTCCCAAATGATTTCTTTCCTCTAAAATCCAAAAAATTAAAAAAATGTGGCATTCATATTCTGACCCATTCGCTTGGAACTCTTCGAACTTGCTTATAACCCCTGAACAAAGCCTCCTCGGTTATTCTTTGTATTCAATCGCTAGTGCATATATATCTTAGGCATATACAAATATACAATGTCCAAGTTGAATTAACAAGGTATAATAGTCAGTATTAGTTTAGCATGTGCTGGTATTTAGAGAGGTTCCCTATTGAATTAGTTGTGGAGGATCAGGATTGACTCTAGTGAGCATCAGAAATTTAATTCGATAAAAATTATAATACAGAAATGTGCAGAATTTAAAATTTCTGAAACATCATATGAGCTAATGCAATCTTACTTGTCGTTCTCTGATATTGCACCAGTAAATTGGCACACAAGAGATTTACAGGTAACGAGAAGAGGATATGTACGAACTGGTACTAGGTCTTCAAGGTATCAAAATTCAGCAATAAAAGATGCAGCGAATTTCAATCAAGTTAAGTTGATCTCCCATCGCCAAACAAATAAAAGAATTAAAGAATTAAGAACAATAAGAGAGGAGCCACCGAGCTGTTGGAAAGGGTTTGCTTCTTGAGGTGACTGCTCCAGGCTCCAGCAATTAATTTAACTAAGAATAACGAAGACTTGCTCCTGGAGAAACATCGATCAGATCGAAAAGGTTCGATGCAAGTGAATGAGTCAGATGGAGAGTATTGTATCTTATTCTGATCGATTTAGAGGAAAGAAATCAGGCGTAAAATCATAATAGGCAGATTAATCGTCGTATAGGTATAGGTTGGGGCATTTCCGTCCATGATTTTTAAAATTAATTTTTCAGAATAAAAATATTGTTAAAATTAATCAAAAGGATAAATTTCTATAGTGACAATGATTAGGAGGGGATATTTCCAATTTCAAAGATTAGAGGGGGATATTTCCAATTAGACAAGATTACAAGGGTATATGACTGATTTTCCCTATATAAAATTGAGATCCGCTGCCGCGCGACATATGGTGTAGCGCGATATACTGGCCGTCTGATCAAGATTCAATGAACAAGGGAGTCCCGTGCATGTAACCTAGATTGATAGGCCCGTAAAAAGTGAACCGTCCGATCAAGATCAGACGGCTCGTAGTGCGCTACACCGTGTGTCGCGCAACAGCGAATCCGGATTGACATATATAAGATTACAATTTTGTCCTTTAATTAATTAAATAAACAAATAGTATTTTACACTATTTTACTTTTTAAAGTTCCGAGTTAATGATTACAAATAGTATCTAAGCATCATTATTGATTTAGTGTCCGTTATTATCTTGAGGGGACGTGTTACGGTTCCCTCACATTCACATCACATCACTTCGCTGCTTATAGCAGTCCTTACTTTTTAAAATTTTTATTTTATTATTAATTCTTTTTTTCCATACTGATACTAATACGATATCTATACAGTTTTTCAATTCTTAAAAAATAAATTTGTTATTCAGTTGGCGAGAGGCTTAAAAGTCGCGTAACGAATAAATAAAATGGTGAGGTCTGAACAATACTTTAGTAATGATTTTTTCCTCAAGAGTTAAAAAAAAAAGAGATATCGTTACAGTGATTGGTAAAACTTATTTGAAAAAAATGAAAACAACTTCAGTAATGTTTCTTTACAAATCAACACAAAATCAACACAAAAATGGGGATTGTTAGATATTTTATTATTTTTTTAATTTTGAAAAAAAGGTGTCATGAATTGTATCAGTTGTTGAACGGAAGAGATTAAAATATGAGAGATAATAAGATTACTAATAGGAGAACATTGTTCGAAAATCGATGCGGAAACATGTGTTGAGACGTTTTTTAAAAAAAATAATAATAATAACTGAGATCGTGCTAGAGAACTGGATCAAATCGAAAGACGATTAAAAGGAAAAATAAAATCACTCCTAGTCAAACTCTCGATAAATTAATCTGGTGGTGTGGTATAATATTAAAATGACAATTATTATTTTTCATAAACAAAAGCCTGTAATATTGCTTGAACCAAAGGCTGGGCCGATATTTAACTTCGTTGTTTGATTGACACCGCAAAGAAAAATTAACCTATTCAAGTAACAGAGAGGTATAAAATCTCTCAGTAATAGATAAAATAAATAACGAACGTGGAGACCAACATAGTTAGTGGCTCCGCTGCTATCTTAGAGGTAATGAGTTCAATTTTCGCTGGACGTGAAAGAAAATTAAACTCTAACTTATAGAGTGGACTAAAACCTCTTATTTCAAAAAAAAAAAAAAATAAATAAATAACACCCGAGTTCGTCAGTATTCAGAGGAAGAAATGATATTGAAAACATGACATACATGATACATGCCTTTGTATTTCCAATGTTAAAAAAATTAAAAAGATGTTATGTGTTGATACTCTATTTTGAAAGTGTGTCATTAATTATTTGTGATACTGATAGGTTGCCTTCTCAGTTCCGTCCTCACAAAGTTTCCTTTGTTGAATAATCTATTAGTTTACCTTTGAAGCTAAGCTAAGAAATTTCGTTAGCCCCAAATTGCATAAAAATGTGAATAGTAATTTGGCATAGTCAAGTGGATCACCGTACGTAGTTGAGTGGTATTTCAATTGTGGATTGTGGAATATATTGTAACTTTTTTTTTTTTTTTTGATGATTGTATATTGTAACTAAATATAGGGTACGTGTAGGGCGGAGAAGAAAGTCGATTGCAATGTATTCTAAATACAGAGAAAAATGGTTACGCACCGCACCGCTTGCGCAGGCACGGCCAAGTGCCAAGTGGCAAGGCTAAATTTGGCATGTTGCATTGTTCCCGTTGCAATCCAACCAAATTCAGAAAGAAGAATATTATTATGCATTTGAGCCCTTTCACTTTCCATTTATTAGCATAACTGTATAGGGAGGGGGTGAGCCACTGAGCCGTGAGCGTGATAAATGTGAAGTCTCCCTCTTCCCAGTTTCAAACGCAACGAAACAAAACCGTTGTGGCTCCGAAGCAAAAAGAGGTGGGCCTGGTCGGGTCTGGTCGGGAGTGAGGGCCGCTACACAAATCAAACCAACTCACCAATCTTCGATCCATTTCTCTCTCTCTCTCTCTCTCTCTCTCTCTAAATCTCTCAATCTCCCACCCCAATCAATTCAATTAAATTCAATTCAGGTTTGGGACCTCCTTTCCAAACCTGAATCCATTCCCATATTCCCATCATCAATACTTGTGGAGAGGACAGGAGAGGAGAGGAGAGGAGCGGAGCGGAGAATGGCGACAGAAAGTTTGCTCGCATCTGTGGTAGAAGATGTGCTCAATCAGCATCAGGAGCAAGGCCCCACCATGCCCTCTCTCTCTCTCTCTCTCGACCGAGACTTGGTCTCCAGGCGACAAGAAGAAGCAGCATCCCGACGCAATGAGGCCGCCGCCTGGCTCAGACGAACCGTCGGGGTTGTAGCCGCCCGTGACCTTCCTGAAGAACCCTCCGAGGAGGAGTTCCGTCTTGGCCTGCGTAGCGGTATCATTCTCTGCAATGCCCTCAACAAGCTCTACCCTGCCACCATTCCCAAGGTTGTCGAAGCACCTACCGATTTTACCCCTTCCCCAGACGGCGCTGCTCTTTCTGCATATCAATACTTTGAGAACGTTCGCAATTTCCTTGTTGCCCTCCAAGATTTCCATCTCCCTACTTTTGAGGCATCTGATCTCGAAAAGGTGCATGCATACTGCTTTTCATTTCCTATTTCTTATTTCTTAATTAAATAATTAATTAATTAATGCTTATACCGTTATACGTCTTCTTCTCTAGGGCGGAAAAGCTGCTCGAGTAGTTAACTGCGTCTTAGCTTTAAAATCACATAGTGAGCGGACAGCCAAATCCCTCTCGACCAATGCCAATGCCGCATCTGCTTCTTCTTCCTCATCCTCAACCAAGTACTTTGTGCGCAAGAACTCTGAGCCCTTTATGAACTCCTTGTTTCGCTCTCAGTCATCAGACGGCATTTCTCTTGACCACAATCTCACCCTCGACTTCTCCATCGAATCTTCTCAAATCGTACATTTTAACTAACATTCCTATTACAATTAATTTCCCAAACTCTTTTTAACTATTGAGGTACTAACTTCTACTATTCCAATCTATTTTACTCTTTTCTTTCTTAGACTACGTCACCTTCATTGCTTATGCTAGTCAGCACTATGTTGTCAAACAAGAAGCCAGAGGAGGTCCCTGAGGTCACAGTTATTTCTTTTATTCATTTCCTTTTTCCGAATATTGTTTATTCTGTTCTTTATTCTTTTATTTCTTTTACTGCAGCTAGTGGGGTCCATTATAAGCAAGGTTCTGGAAGAATGTGAAAGACGCATGTCAACACAAAATGAGATGGCATTAGTACTCCATTCTTCTCTTTCTTTCCTTTTTTCTTCTGATTTTCTGCTTTTTCATCTTCATGCATTATTTCTTAGCTAATTAATGTTCTTGTTTGAGTAAGCTAGCAAAAACAAAATTTCTCTCTAGTTTGCTCTATGAAGATAACTTTGTGTTTAGTTTTTCAAGTAGTGTATTTTTTTTAGTGTAAATAGTTTTGTTTTGATTAATTATGAGTGACTAATCACCATCTATGGTTGCCTCCATAAATCTGTACAGGTCGAGAAAGTAGAGACAAAGTGCAATGAAATGGAGAAAGTAGACACAAAGTGCAATGAAATGGAGAAAGATGAAATAGTTTCAAAGGAGAAGCAAGCAGCCCCAATCTTAAACGCTGATCAACAAGAGAGGGTGATCCAGGTAGTTTTGCATTATGTTTGCAATGATGAAGTTATACATCGAATTCAAACTAGATTGCAGTCTAAGGGTTTTATTTTTATTTTTCTGGTTGATTAATCACCATGTATGGTTACTTCCCTCAAACTTGGCAGATCGAAGAAGTACAAAATTTTTTTAATGAAATGAATAATGATGAAAATTTGTCAAGGGAGAAGCAAGCGACCCCAATTTTACATATTGATCGACAAGAGAGAGAAATTCAGGTAATTTTGCATTATAGGTCCTGGGTATTGCTTCTAATTTCTCACCTTAATTTTTTGTATGTGCATTGATGAAGTCGTGATCTAGTTCTTAGTTTCAGGGTTTTACTAAGGTTGCTATAAATCTTGGCAGATCCCAAAAGTAGATAAAAGTTGCCATGAGATGAATAATGATGAAAATGTGGCAAGGAAGAAGCAAGCAGGCCTAATTCTAGAAGCTGATCGACAAGAGCGACAAATTAAGGTAATTTGCGATATAGCTTTTGGGAGTTGCTTCCAATTTTTCCTCTCTTTTTCTGGTATGTGCAGTGATGAAGTTGTAAATTTTGATCACCATGCAGGAATTGAGACAGATGCTTTGCAATGTCAAATCTGGAATGGAGAACATGAGGCTGCAGTATCATGATCAATTTACTAACCTTGGTAAACGAAACGCTTACCTACATTTTGTTGTTTTTATACTCAGGATGTCTAGAATTATGCATATTACTTCTGGCCAAAAATAAAATACATTCTATGATCAACAAATTTTAAATTCATACATTAATTCTTACTTTAGTATTCTATTCTTGATTTATTTTTCTTAATACAAACAAAATGGAAATGATGTATTTTATTATTTGATGTAGGGAGACATTTGGGAAAACTTTCTCATGCTGCTTCAGGACATCGTAAAGTCCTCGAGGAAAATAGAAAGCTCTATAATTTACTGCAGGATCTCAAAGGTAAAATTCCCACTAGAAACTCCCTGAATTGTATTGAATAATTGAAATTAGGAACTTGCTCAATTGGTTCCAAGTTGTATTGAGGTTGACAATTTACCATCTTAAATTCAGTACCAGAGTCTTGGTTTGGCTTTTTTTTGTTCTCAGTTTCACCAGCAATGGTTTCCTTTATAGTTTATATGGTTTTAGGTTGATTGCAAATATTTGGAATTTACTATTTCTTTATACTGATCCAAATATTTATTCAGCATTTCCTCTTCCTTCTGTTCTTTCTTTCTTCAGGAAACATAAGGGTTTATTGCCGTGTCAGGCCACAGAAAATGAGTACTCCCACTCCTGTTTTAATCGAAGATGACCATATTACAATTATAACCCCTTCAAAGCACAGTAAAGAGGGGCGCAAATCCTTCAGGTTCAACAGAGTCTTTGGTCCATCTGCCACCCAAGGTTATATATATATATATATATATTTAAAAATGCATTATATGTTTGGATTAGAAGGGTAATGAAATATGTTGATAGATTAGTGGCTGAAAATTTCACAAATAAATATTAATTGATTTCAGTTAGATATTTACTGTGCACATACCTCACAATTAAGTTACAATGTGGATCCAGGTTGTGAGCAGTCAACAAACTGATATTCCAAATAAAAGTAGCTTTAGATCATATCTTGAAGGTCAATAAAACAATTGTTGATAATAAGCCTTTGTATTCATGCAGAGGAGGTGTTTTCTGATATGCAACCTTTGATCCGATCAGTTCTGGATGGCTACAATGTGTGCATTTTTGCATATGGTCAAACTGGCTCAGGAAAAACTCATACTATGGTTAGAGAAATTCTTTTTGAATACTTGTAGTTATTATGCAAATGTAACCAGAGCCAAAATTTTCAGGATAATAATCAGATTGACTTGACATCAGCATCAATTCAAAGCCTGAAATGACCTAAATGCTTGAATGTTGACAGGGTCAAATCCAATTGGAGCAACCTTTCTGTTTTTGCAGCCCTTATGTATTAAATAGGGTTTGTCTTGTTGGTACAGACAGGTCCAAAAGAGCTGACAGAGGAGACTCGAGGGGTCAACTATAGGGCACTAAATGACTTATTCCACATTTCAGAGACCAGAAGGGACACTTTTTCGTATGAGATTTCAGTGCAAATGATGGAAATTTACAATGAGCAAGTGCGTGATTTACTAGCAACTGGTGGAATCAACAAGAAATATCCTTTTGCTATGATTCTTCTCAATTTTTAAATTTCTTTCTAAAAAAACTTACCCTTATCCTTATATGTTTGAGCTCATTTTGTCTATTCCTTCTTGGGGATTAAACATGGAATTTCGGCCAGACAATTTTGAATTTATCGAGTTGTTATACTGTCACATCAATGGACCTATTAAGGCACCTATATGTATACCCCAAATCATATGGCAGACTAGTTATATAACTTCATTGAATTGAGGTATCCTTGACATAATCAATACATTGGAGATTCGAAGCAGCTCCCAGAACGGGGGATTAGCTGTTCCTGATGCGAACATTGTACCAGTCTCTACAACATCTGAGGTCATAGAGTTGATGAATCTTGGCCACAAAAACCGAGCTGTGAGCTCTACAGCCATGAATGACCGTAGTAGCCGCTCTCACAGGTCTGAACATTTTTTAATATAGTTAATGTTTTGAAATCACTTTCAGTTATTTATTTATTGTGTTTTTGCCTAGATAGAAATATTTGATCAAAGCTATATTAAAATG
This sequence comes from Rhynchospora pubera, assembly GCA_028095005.1. Taxonomy (NCBI): domain Eukaryota; kingdom Viridiplantae; phylum Streptophyta; class Magnoliopsida; order Poales; family Cyperaceae; genus Rhynchospora; species Rhynchospora pubera. Next base: position 105,930,085 of record CM051459.1, read on the forward strand.
ATGGCATACTAGAAGTACCATACTAAAATTAAAGATGGTGAGGCATTTTTCAGTTGCTTGACGGTGCATGTGCAAGGGAGGGATCTGATGAGTGGAGCAGTGTTGAGAGGGAGCATGCACCTTGTGGATCTGGCAGGAAGCGAGAGGCTCGACAAGACAGGGGCAAAGGGAGACTGCTTGAAGGAAGCAACATACATAAACAAGTCTCTCTCTGCACTGGGAGATGTTATTGCCTCCCTTGCCCAGAAGAACTCTCACGTGCCTTACCGCAACAGCAAGCTCACTCAACTCTTGCAAGATTCACTTGGTATGGATTTTTATTGAGTACTGATTCTGATTTTTAGCCTCATCCTTGGACCATTTTATGGTTTAATTTGCATTTTGTCAAAACAATGTTGGACATTCAGTTTGGTACGGATCAATTGAGCTCAGTTCAGTTTGTTAGCTCCAATAAAGGTTAATTGAAAATCAGGCATGGATTAAAACTGTGATATGAGAAGAACTTCAGAAGCATAGAATTCATTCTTTTGTTCAGGGCAATAATTTTGTCTGATAATCAGATATTAATATTGCTTTACAAATCCGAGAATGTTTGTTAGTTTTCCAGTCATTGTATATATCTTGACTATATCACAAGTCTACATTGCCATATGAAAACTGTTAATACAAGTTCATATCTTAATATTGTTTCAGGAGGCCAAGCTAAAACCTTAATGTTCGTACACATTAGTCCTGAATATGATGCAGCAGGTGAGAGTTTAAGCACACTAAAGTTTGCAGAGCGGGTTGCCACAGTGGAGCTCGGTGCAGCTCAAGTGAACAAAGATGGCACTGAGGTTAAAGAGCTCAAAAAACAGGTTTGATTATCTAATTATTTCTTATCTAAATTTGCTATATTTTGGTTACCTTGGAGGTTCATTGAAAAGTGCTGATGGAAAACAGAAAAAGAATAAACCAGATAATGCTTTTGAAGATCTTTACGCAGATGAATATTTAATAACAAAGCAATTAGTTTTCAGTAATATACCCAATTTGTGAGATCACAGGCCTTACTGGTATTACGTCCGGTTCAGGATTTATATTGAAGTTTCTGTTCATAACCAGATTTTCCTGACTCGCCTCCCTCTTGTTCTTACAAATCAGTTAGCTAATTTGAAGGCTCAACTCGCAATGAAAGAAGCAGGACAGGTAGAACGAATACGAAGCCCAGATATTTACCAAACAAAATCTGGTACAATAACAGCTGCTCAACCAAGTATAAGACAGCCAATGGAAGATGTTGGAAACATTGAGGTACACATAATAAATTTATGTATATGTATGAAAATTCATTTGCAACTTAATTTCCCTGTAAAAATGTGAATGGAAAAACTTAATTTCCTGCTTATTATTGAGAACTTTTTAATAAAAGTTATTTTGTTCCCTTTGAAGGTCTAGTGAGAAACCCAGAAACCTATATTTAGATATTTAAGTGAAAGAGGCCATCAGAAGACAAAAAGTAAAACAGAGTCCAATAGAAAATTTTATACTTGAATAACGTTGGAAAAGTAATGAATACCATTTTTAGAATTAAAGCGTTTTGCAGTGACATAAATCAAAATTTTCCTTTATTTTATTGTAAAATTCATTTAGTATCCATTACTTTTATTTTTTTTATTTTTCTTTCTTTCATGTGTTTTTTTTACTTGCAAAAGATGAGGAGCAACCTTCCAACAACACAAAAGAAACCGAACCTTGATACATGTGAGATGGCCTCTGAGAGCGACTCAGCTTCATGGATTGACCAAATTGTCATAGAAAACAGCAACAATGAAAACATTAACTTGAGCAACTGCCCTAGTATGAGTTCATCAGTCACCGGAAGTATCCAGAGGTATCCATCAGATGTCAGCATTGCGTATCAGGATTTTGACTGTGCCGCCATAACCAGGTCGGAGACAGGTGGAAGTGAAGATTCCGATGAATTGGAGCTCAGTACAAGTTACTGCTCGTCAGAGCATGATATGATGATGACTTGGCAATCGGATATACCGAAAGTTCCAAGCTTGGGAAATGGCAGTAGTAATAATGGGATTGGCTCGAGGTTGAAGAAGCCTCAGGCTAAGCTTGCTACAAGTCCAGATATCAGGTTATATATAGTATTTTGTCAATTTCTGGCTATTACATATAGCCTTGTGCATTCTAAGAAATTGTGGGAGTAATAACATTTTACTTTTTATTTGAAATGGCAGGAGTGCAAATCGTGCACACAAGCCCTCGCCGTCACGTAAAATTCAGAATGCTCTTTCCCAGACACCAGGAAAATTAGGCAATGGAAAAAGAACGGCTGCAGGAAAAACTGGGAAAGGAAAGTAGAGAGGATTATAGCACGAGTTATTTTCTATTTTTCTCTCCCTCCCTTCTTAATCCTTAGCTGGAAGTCCATAAGGCTGTTACTTGATCAGTGCTAATGATTTTAAATGGGGTTTTCTCCTGTCCCCTAAAAACCAGCAGATTTTTTGTATTTGTTATTAGTTGATTCATTGCTTCGCAAGTACGTACGAGAGAAACATAAGGGGAGGAGGAAAGATAGAGCGAGGGGATGTGATATACGGTCAGATGTATTTTCACGAGACAGCCAAGACACCATGAAAATATATATATTTTTTTCCTGCTCAAAGTGTTGCAAATAGGAAAATTTGGGGTTCAATTCTTTCGTTCTGGTACTACTGTTTTCCAAAAGAGGAAAATTGAAGAACTTGATACATGTCAAGGTTGTAAACTATAATACCAATGGTTTATTAATGATTGCCAAAGTAGAATGTGCATTCGCAAAATTTGAATCAGCAAGCGATCAAGGTTTGGTTTTGACATAAATTTGAGAAGATCATGTCAGAATCTTCACTCATACCACAGTTGGTACCTATGTTCTCCACACTTATGCACAATGTTTTTTTACTTTAATTTATGTGGAAAATGTACAAGACAATTGAATAGAAACAGAGCAAACACACAAAGAAATTACAGATTGAAAAGAGCAACACAGTCGTCTATTTCTCAACTGAACAGATCACAGAATCTTAAACAACAACTAAGCCTTTTGTCACAGAAATCTTAAAAGCAAGCAAATAAATTAAGAAAACAGAGGATAAAATGGCAGGAGAAGGAATTTGCAATGACAGTCCAAATTACACAGCATTCCAAAAAGTAGAGTTGTCAGTGAAAAGGAGGCACAAGGCTGGCCCGGTTCCTGGCAACGGCAGGTCCTGTAATCCACTTCAGAAGCACCTTCACCTTTGCCAATCTAGTCGACCGAAGTGGAGAAAATGGCGTCCCTGCTGCATTCGCTGCACCTTTGTTTTCCAATGCAGACACATCCTCGTCCTCGTCATCGTCATCGACTGTTTGGAGAGGGAGGAAGGCTCTGACCTCCTTCGTGACCACCCAAAGCTCCCGTCCCACGGTTACATCGTAGGTGTCGTTTCTCTCCTCAGACTCACTTTCGCTTTCCTCTGACATCCTTCAAATAAAAGCAGCTCGTGTACATGCATTACATTTTGATTCGATAATATTAATTCAAAGAACATAAAATTGAGTAAGAAAAATGCCAAATAATTCCCAAGAAAGACAAAGCAGAATAATTGGAACTCACATAACAATGCGGTATTTCTGCCATCGGCGTACCGGCAATGACAGATCTCCTCCACTGATGGCACTGAAGGGGCGTTTTCTCTCCATCACTTATCACTTATAGATATATATATGCCTATAAGGCTATAACAACGAGCAAATTAAACTCCCGTCTGTGTGTCTGTATCTGTATGTATAAATTATGATTGGATATTTGGATGAGAAAATGGTAATAATGCTAACGAGTAACGACTGACTCTTGGCTCTGCTTTTATAACCCAAGAATACAATTAATGATGATATAGGAATAGGACTATATTATATAATATATACGGGTCATGAGAAAGAGAACCAAGTTTCCTTTATCGCTGTCGTACAATTCTCAGGGTAAGAGTAACTCCCCCTGAAATGCCACGAAATTTCTCTTCATGCAAAAATAATAACAATAATAATACAATAAAAACTTTAAAAAGTCAAACAAATTTTCTTTCCTCGTCCTCATGAGTGGTTTAGATTTTCTAGGCGAAAGAAACGCGCAAACTGTTAACAATATATACTCAATTTAATGCATATCAAAGGGGCAAAAAAAAAAAAAAAAAATACAGAACACGTTTTGCAAACAGTTATCTAACTATGTAACGTGAGATTCATGCTTTGAATATAAAAGTCATATTCTGAAATGATTTGCTCAACTTCAAAATTTTTGTGAAACTAATAAAATAATTGTCAAACTAAAAAAATTAAAACGAATGATTATTTTATTAATAAATTCGATGGATAACTGATTTGTTACCAAATAGGGGGATAGATTTTATATACAATATATGTAAAATTTTATTTATAATTAATTTCTTTTATCTGCTGGTAACTATTATGCCATTTACCACAATTGTAAAACAAAATCGTTACTAGAATAATCTAATTCATTAAAATATCAGGTATATCTCACAAAGGGTGCGTTTAGATCGTTGGAAGAAAGAAGAAGAAGAAGAAAGAGGAAGAAAAAAAATTATAAACAATCCAAACTCTTCACAAAGTTACGCACTTTCCAATACTTCTTCCCACTTCTTCCCTTCTTCCCTTCTTCCCACACCTATCCAAACGAAGCCAAAGAGAGAGAGAAAAAAAAGAGTCAGACATTTACGAATTACGATTGCAACTAGAAAACAATAATGAAATGCAGCTTAAATTGCCGAAGCTGCTGTAGTGCAGCTGGTATGGCACCAGGTCTCCCACGGGAGAGATCACAGTTCGATCCCCACTGCTGAGTGGAGGAATAGGGTGGGTGTGTGGGCCTACGGGCATATGTCAAAAAAAAATGCAGCTTAAATTAAATGATTGAATTAATTTCCTTGGAAAGAAAGCACAGTTGCTTTGATGCGTCTCGATCGTTCCAATCCGGTAGCGATTTATATTTCATAGTCATAGGGCCGTTTGGATCGCCTAGGAATTTGGAGAATTTCATATTTCTAGACATAAATTTATTGGGAAGTGTATAACTTTATGAAAAGTTTGGATTGTTTATCATAAATTTATGTCTAGGAATATAAAATTTTCCAAATTCCGGTGGTATCCAAACAGCCCCGTAGATGTGACATCATGATACAGAAGATCCGTTGAGGTCTTGAGGATAATTTAATTTAATAATTAATATCAATATTAATAACAAATAAAAAAGATGAATGGAATTGTAAGAAACAAGCAAAGCAGGCTGCACGCCCAGCCCGCCTTTCTTCATCTTTCTGACAACTCGCACCATCTCCGTTTGTAATCACTGGAGATATGAAGTGGCCGTAATGGCCGTAATATTTATATTTATATTTAATCATTTAATGATTGAAGGCGACCGCTGACCAAATATGACGGGGAATTAATTGCATGGGTTTGGGTCCTAAATATTTAATATTTTATTTTATATTAACTAACGAGTATGATCATCATATTTTTATATCTAAATAAATAGTAGGATATTTGATGCCAGTTTGTATATTTTCTAAGTTTGAGTGCTGCTGCTATGAAACTCATCATAGAAGTCGTATCTTTTTTTTTTCACTTAATTTAGTTATTTCATGATCCCCCTTCGAGTTTCCATTTCTTTATAATCCTAAAATCCAACTCTAGAAACATTCAGCAGATGATCATTCAATAGTTCGACTATTCACAGGGATATATAAAAAGTAGCTAACTAATTATATATATATGATGCCGACATCTCCCTAGCTACTTTAATACTAACATAACAAAAACATTGATTTCTAACTTAGTAAACTATAACATTATAATGCAATATATGGATGCTACTATGAGGTCTCAATTTTTCTAAAGAATATATTAATTAAATCAGTTCATGTTACAAGATTACAGAACAAAAGTAGAATTTTGTTCAATGTAACGACCACTTAAATCTATTAATTAATTATCAATATTCATTCAAAGTACCTTTTTCGATGCTTAATGTACTTAATCATTAAAGGTTTGATAAAATTATTATTAAGACTAGCAGCAGTGCCCGCTCAATGTGCGGGCAATTCTTTATTTGTTCTATTTCAAATGGTTAAAAGATTTTTAACATTTATTTTTTTATATGAATTTTTTCTCGTTCTTAAAAAATTGCGTTACACATGCATTATATAATTTTTCGTGAGCTACCCTCAGACCTATCAACAATCAATAAAAAAAATGACAAAATCTGGGACACCTTTTTTATCAGTATTAATAAAATCAATCTCCATAAAAGTTCTTTCCAATAATAATATATTCTCAGACACAAAATAAAATGTCACAAATCTAATTTTAACTACAAAGCATATTAATTCTATTTCTTCCACAAACTGTACAAGTAAAAGTATTATTTAGTGAAATAAAATGCTGACTTGCTAACCATTCCGTAAGAAAAATAAAATAAGAACTCAAAATCATTGTTTTGGAGCCCCATGCCTAGCTCTTCCTCCAGCTCTCTCCTAGCAAAAGGAAAAATTGATATTAGCGCCACAAAAGCGCCCCTAATTGTTCCCATATTATGTGGACAAGTCATCCCTAATGTTTTATTCGTTCAGATTTCTAATTCTCTTCTTTTTCCAGAAATATTGTCCATCACTTCATCAGAAAGGCAATATTGTATAGGTAAGAAACAAAAAAGATTAAAATAAAGAAATTACAGAAGCAGAGGCAAGGATGACCAGAGCTCGAGTGATATTGCAAAGATGTTCTTCTTTCTCATGCGTCTTAGCTTTAGCAGCTATTCTACTTCTCTGGCTATGGGCCCCTCCATCTCCTTGAGAGCAATGTCCTCCTCAGCAAAGCCTTAGATGGCTCCTTGAGCTTCTCCTTTGCTTGCTTCTTCTCTGCCTCCCATAATACACCGTTTTAGTTTGCACATGGAAAAAAAATATCAAGGCTTTAATGATAAACAAATTCGGTTAATATGGAAAACTGGTTATACAAAGTGTTTGGACCCATTAATGATACATTGGACCCACTAATGATACATGAAACCCAAAATAATCCAAAAGGTACACTTTTATTGAGGTTTTATACAAGAATTCCAAATAGATAAACGTCAGACTCCTTATGTCATACTTAGAAATTTCAAGTGCAAGTTAATTGTAGTAGCTCTGGTGACGAGCATTATGCTAGTTAGCTAAAATTGTCAAGAATGGCCTAATATTATCGACAAAATTAGGCGGAACATTTCAAGCTAGCGGTAATACCTTCATAAGTTCTTCTTGCAACTCAAGGAACTACAATTTTCTTCTCCTCTCAGACACAGAATCTTATGATGGCAATGTTGTACCAACAATATCAACAACCTACTCACAGTAAATAAAGTATTCCAACAACTGCCTCCTCAGGTTTCAACTTGCCAGATACAGTAAAAGCCCTAGTAGACATTGTAAAATGTTTGAATATCACCAATTGCTTATAAGAAGATCCAAATATTAAATTGATGAAAGAATTTTGATTTAAGAAAAAATATACCTTGAAAGGATTAGAAGAGAAAATGTACAACATGGTTGAGAGACAGGTCCAACCAGTGAAATAAGCCTATAGTCCACTCTGTGAAAAATACAGTTCATCTCACTTCCATCCAGAAGAAATTGAATCCATTAACTCAAGGATAACAGATGAGTCACTGGCCATATCTTTTAATGCACTCCTTTATTTATTGCAATTCCAAAATAGCACTATTGCTCTATTTGGATAATTGTCTACCAGCTGAAAATTATATTCAAGAATTGTTGAGAATTGGAACATCTGATTATTTTCTCCTTAATTGGTTATTCACTTTATATCTAGTAATTGAATTCGAGATTACTTTCCCTATATATACCATGTTAAATACGTACATTTAAAGCATGCTACTGGCATAAATTTGTGTACATTTATTAAAGAAAAACACTAAATTCGTAAAATCCCTGAATATTAGCAATGTGATTTATTGCTCCATTACATTAATCATATCCCTGATCAAGAAATCAATTAATTGCGTAATAAATTCATCACATCCGTGCACAAAAATATATGAGATTCAAAACCTAATAAAGAAGGCATCTTAGACAGTGGATGGTAGCATATCTTAGATTTAGGAGATGAAGTTTAAAAGAATAAGAACAAGTAGAAATTGTGTATTAATAATTAAAGATTCATTCCCTAGTATTTAAACAAAAGTACAACAATACCTTAAAGATGTGATACAAATTCCTGATAGGCTGCTAGACTTTTTGCTACACGATAGAACCTGAAATGATCTACATTATGCTGGTCATTGTATCATATTTGTATATGAAATGATCTATATCTTGCATTTGCACTTTTCTTCAATACTCCTACAACAGATGCATAACTTAAAATATAGGTCAATGTAATGATTGTTTCCCACAAAATCATGATACTATGTACTGACAGTGATTGTAGTGAATTTACATGCTCTTCTTAGTCAGGCGAAACCAGAGGTTCAAATAGGCCCTTCCCGAGCAGATTGAAGATTATTTAAAGATCACACTATAGAAAGAAGGCAAATAAAAAAATAATGGAATAGCTCTATTGCTTTGTTTCAGGAATTTGTTTCATCTCTTGAGCAATAATTTGTAATTTTACTTTAAAAAGGACTTCAAATCCACTAATTTTACTTTACTATAATTGTTGTAGTTAGAACAAATTAGCAATATTCCTGAAATAATTTCTTGACGAAATGACAAAAATAAAAGCATGATTTAGATAAAACCATTATATAGCAAGCATCAAAACATGAACTGAATAAAAAAATCTCAGTAAGAATATCAGACATTTAAATAAAAAAAGAATTTAAGACATGGAAAGTTAAATAATTCATCAAATTTTAAGTTCCTAACTGAACATGTTTTATCTATCCCTTATCCCTCAATGTCACAATGATTTCATCCCATACGAAGCGGCATGAAGTCACAAATATGTAAATCAAAAAGAAAATAACATGGATGATGGATGTATTTAAAGCACAGCAGAAATACTTTTAAAATCTAAATTTGAATCAAATGACAAAGCTCACAAATGGACCAACCAATAGACCAGAACATATTGAAACATAGCCAGATAACATAAACCTAGCTACAGCAAAGTTGCTTTGATGCATAATAACCTAGCATCCTGATGCGACAAAAAAAGCATGAAATTTAAAGCAGAAAAAAAAGCAAAAATCAAAGAAAGCCTGATCTGATTGGTAATAAAAAATAAACTTTGGATATTCTACCATATAATGGGGAATAAATAACGATAAAAACGAGATCAAGAGATAGCTCTTTAAATTAACACTTTGCTAAATATATTTTATTATTCTGAAGTCTGAATAGAACACTTATAACTCTTTTGCACTATTTCTTGAACCAATATAGTAGTATTTTAATTTTTATTACTTTCAAAAGTGCTATATATAAATTCTTTTTGAAATGTGAGTCAATAAAGAGTAACAGGATAGCTGGTAAAAGATTAAGCATAGGAAATAAAGAGGGATGTCAGTAATAGTTAAACAATAAATATATAATCCATGTAAAGTATGCACAAATTTAAGATCGTGTACAAATAAAAAAAAAGGTGCTTGCCTGAAAATCCACTTCATGCTTATTTGAATTGGTAAATCCAATACTCTTTGGGACCATAAAATAGTATTCACAATCAATTCTAAAGAACCACGCATTGACATGGAAAACAAAATTGCTAAAGAAAGAAAAAGAAACAAACCTCACCAATGTATTGAGAAAAGAAGACAGCTCATTGACGGCCTCCAGATCGCCCCCACCTCAGCGGCAACAAGGCGTAGAAGCGACAAATTTCTAATACTGCTAGGTGTATAATCAGCAAAAAAAATGAACAGTCAGGTCAAAATAGAAGGACAAGACAAATGAAAAATTTCAAAATAAATTATAAACACCCTGTATTGGTCTCCACACACGCATCTCCTCCGATGCCAGAGATATTGCATACCCCAGCATTTCCCATTCTTACCATACCAAAAAATCTCCGTGACCTGATAGCCCTTTTTTATTTGTACCAATGCTTCATAGGATGGTATGAATAAGGCCATATCGTAGCAGAAATCCAAAGCCCAGAAAACTTCTTTCGTCGAAGTGAATGAAAGCTAAAGCTAAAGAATAGAAAGCAAAAACTCAATATATAGCTTGGTTATGCCCATAATGAAATCCAAACTACTATATGATTCAGATACTGCCCAATAGCATATAGGCGGGAATTCTGAATAATTGCAAAGATTAAGCTAAGGAAACGATGACATACATGCTGCGGTATAGGGTTTGTGAAACAAGATAATGTGCTCTTTGCACATTTTACAGAAACTTTTTGGAGTGAAAGCAGAGATAGACCTCCTAATCGACCTGAGAAAGAAATACGTACCCCCTCTACCCAAAGCAAAAGAAATTACTTTGTGGGAGGATTTTGACTCCCGATTTTAGCGAGAGCATTCGTCAAGAATTCGTTCCCTCTGCTCCGCAACCTCAATACTTGGATTGAGTCTAGAGAAGAGAAGGGAGCGGCGCAAGTAAACCCTAGAGAAACAATTCAAACCCTAGATAAATAATGGGGGCGATTCTGAAATCTTTCTTTTTCTGGCAAATAGGAGAGAAGAGAGGATGGAGCGAAATGTGAAATTATGCCATTTTTGCCTGATTTGTTGTGAAATCATTCATTTTCTAGCCGAGGCGGGGAAGGAAGGAGAAAGAAGGGCGTAAATTGGGAGCGAACGGCAGAAGTTTCTTTTAATGGGAATGAGGAAACAAACAGGAAGGGAGCGCATGAAATAAAAAAAAAGTGAAAAAAATTGTGCTGTTACAGAATCGAACCCTTGCGCTGAAATGAACAAACCAACTGACTTACCATCCAGCGACTTGACCTTTTTGTGTGTAGAGTCGACTCCTTTATAGAAATATCAATCTAAACCGTACATCATATTGATCAACGATTTATAATGATGCTAACAAAATTGTTTGGACCCCTTTGTGTGAAAAATACTGACCTTGCTAAGGGTGCTTTATAAGTAGTAGAGATGATTAAAAAATTGCTTCCACAATTTCAGTTCCATTCAATTGCAATTTCTACAAAATTCAAATTACTCGATACTTATAATTTATTAAAGAGGGAATGCATTTTCCCGCTATTTAAGCAAAAAAAAAAAGTTATTTCCAGCGAAAGTGGGAGGAAACTTTTCGTAGAGTAGATGAGGAAATTTCCCTTCCTGAAAACGAGTTTTTTTTTTTCTAAAAAAAAATGAAGCGATTTATCTTCTTTTCTTGGAATAGGTATATTACGTAAGCAATTGATGCATGATCAGAATAATAATAAAAAAAATCGTATGTGACTGTTTGCATGGAACAAGTCTACTCCCAAAAATAATGGTCTTATTGTCATCTTTTTGTATAATAATTATAATGTAAATAATTAAAAAGGGGAATGATTGGTCAGAAGCTACTATTTATGTGGAGGAGAAAGGCGAAACTGAAAATTTGTATGGCAGAACAATGGGTTTTGTATATGAACAAAGGTGCGCTGCATATGAAATTTTGAAGCTTTAATAGCACCACTTTTTATTTATTGTTATTAGTTTTTGCAATTACTGCTAGATTTGAAGCATCCTATTCGTATCTGAAAAAAGGTTTGAAGCATCATATTCTATATAATATATCTAATGTGATACGTTGGATTAGAATTGGTTGGATGCAATAATTGCGCCATACAGATACAGTTAGAGACACGGACCCACAATGTTGGCGGTGTTTATTTAATTTAGGTAGCAAATTTAGATATCAATTTTTAGTTTTTTGAAAATTTGAGGGGCTTTTAAGTCTGAATTTGTGTTTCAAATAATTATGGTAGAAATGGAGAGGAGAAGAGTAGGGAAGAAAAGGAAACACAATATATTAAAGTTTGGTTAATTTGTGTATTGCGTGTGTGCTGGACAGGACAAACCTGTTGACGAAGCTAGGTTAATTTAATTTAATTACTCGTTTTGTTTTTAATATAAGGAAGGAATTGTGGTTGCTTGTCGCTGCGGCTGAAAGGGAAATGGAGGGATGACGAGGTGGAAATAAATAACAAATATGATGGTGGGAGCAGTCAAGCAGAGCAGACGACAGGAGATGAAGAAGTGGAGAGGAGAAGAATGAAAAGAAGAGTCGCCTGCTCTGCTCGGACTCTGTGTGTCCCAACTCCCAAGTCAAGTCAAGCCCAAAAGCCCAGCGGCACCGCGTAATTTCATTTCACTGCTCTCTTCTCTTGTATTCAGTATTCTCCTCTTCTGTTGTCAGTCGTCTCTCCCCCAAATCTGAAATTGATCTCCGGAGAGAGAGAAAAGATGAGTTCCAAGGCATCCAAGGTGAAAGGATTGCTCTCCAAAGGTTTCAAACCAGACAAATGCAAAACCTCCATCCGCCTCGCCGTCGCTCGCATGAAGCTTATGCGAAACAAGAGAGATGCCCAAGTCAAGCTCGTCCGCCGCGAAGTCGCTCAGCTTCTTCAATCCGCCCAAGAACCCACTGCCAGAATCCGGGTTGGGTTCCTTTTCTCTTGCTATTGCCTCTTTAGTCTTTACTTTACACATTCTATTTCTAATTTCATGCCTCTCTCTTCAGGTTGATCACGTAATAAGGGATGAGAAAACTGTATCAGCATATGAGCTTCTCGGGGTCTACTGTGAGCTCATTATTCAACGCTTGCACATCATTGATTCCCAAAAGTATGCATCTCAACTTGTACTCTAGGATGACCACCAATTTTAGTTAAAACCAAACTTTGTCACATTAATATCTACTCTATTTATGGATGTTTCCACACATTATATTACACTAACACAGTAACACTACACATCCTCTTGCTACTGCTCACTTTCAACCACACATTGCTATCTCACTGCTTTATTCTTTCACAACCAAGGAACCTATCTAATTTGCTACTGCTAACTGCACCTTGTGCCTATGTTGACCAGGTTACAACACTTCTCTTACTCCAAAATTGACCAGGTTACACATTTTAATACATAGGGAATACCATTAAACCACTATGCCAGTAATACTTTCGATGATGGAAATGGAAAAGAGAAAGCAACTTCTTTGTATCAATATCAAAAATGAAATGAGACTCAAGGGCATAATTGTCAACTTATTATTTTGATCACCTCTTCTGTCATGGCTTTTGGCCTCTTGTTATGCTGCAGTCGTCCGTCTATGATTGTGGTTAATTATGCTTAATTGCAATCAGTTTTGCTTGTCGCCTCTTGGTTCGGGATGACTGATCTAATAATAATATGCTACCCATTGTTCGGAATTACCTATTTGTTATGCTTTCTGCTTACTGTATTTTTTCTTAATCATTTTATTTTATATTATTTTTGTTAGGATTTGCCCAATCGATTTGAAAGAGGCAATAGCAAGTGTAGTGTTTGCTGCACCAAGATGTGCAGATGTACCTGAACTGCAGGATGTGACAAAACACTTTCAAGCAAAATATGGCAAAGACTTCATAAATTCAGCTCTCGAACTCCGACCAGGGAGTGGTGTTTCCCAACTGGTACTCTTTTTATATCAAATTAAATAACCAGCCTTTGGTCCACTGTCATATGTTTCATACTTGCCTTCTATCAGCTTTTGCTGTACTACTGTTTGGAATTTTTATTTATTTGAGAAAGAAAACCAATATTTGCTAAAATCATTCAGTACTTGTCACATGTATATATGTATTGAGTATTGACAAATTTCTTTCACTGTTGTCTTTAGAATTATTTGATGCTTAATCTCTCAAATTAGACAATTCAATTATGTGATCCTTGATCAATCTAGGTAGTAGATAAACTATCGGCAAGTTCAGCAAACATAGAAACAAAAGTTAAAGTTCTAAAATCAATTGCTGAAGAAAACAATGTCAACTGGGATGCGAAAGGATTTGAGGAAGTGAAAAAAACTCCAGAACTTGGGCGACTGGTAAGTTTGATTGAGATACTGATGTTTACTTTAATGCACTTATTTACAAATCTTGATTGATTTTGTTTTGAATTGAGGATTTAGCATGAACTCTTTGTCTAAAATGACTATATAGTGTAAATTATCAATATAGTATCTTGTCAATACTTTACCTATCAGTTCCAACTTTGCAATTTTTTGTTGTTGTTGTTGTTGTATTGTGTAATGACTAATTATCCTTAATATTTGTAATATAACAGGAGGGGAGCTCAAAATTTCTTAGTGTGAACGAAATGGCAACTGTGCAACCTGTTACAATCCAAGCACCAACTCCTGTTACAATTCAAACACCAACTCCTGCCACGACCTATCAACCACAAAACTATACCCCTCATCCCATCCAAACACAGCCTCCTGCCACAACATCCTATCAGCCACAAGACTTTACCCCTAGTCCCGTCCAAATACTGCCTCCTGCCACAACCTATCAACCTCAGAATTATGCACATCAGAACAATATGGCTTATCAGCCGACTAGACCCAATAACTCCTCCAGTAGGACCTCAGATCCGCCTCTTGCTTCTCCTGTACAAGTTCTCAGATCTAAGTCTGGCTCGAGATATCCAGGTAAGACTATTACTAATTCTTATTGGGAAATTTACTGGACCTTTTTGGTCTGAAAATCTTTCCACTTCCACCTTAACTCTGGTACGGAATTTTCATTTTTTTTTCTGTCTGCTTGGTTTTTCAATAGATGGCCGACCATTTCATCTTAACTTGTACTTCGTAGCTTGTGCTACAATCCTTGTTTTATTTGCCTTATTAATTTATAGAGTTGATTTTTTTTTCCCTCTTTCGTCCAAGTATTCAACTGATAATAACTGTGTTTTTATCTCAAGCAGAAAGCAAGTATGAAAGTGAAGAAGAAACTGAAAAGACACCTCCAGATTTAACAGAGAATTATGAAGAATATACAACTGTAGAAGAGGCTGCTGAGGCAGCAGCCAAGTCAGCAGAAATAGCCAGCAAGGCAGCCAAGGCTGCGGCTGCCATGGCAAGGCACGGTAGTCTTTCACGAGAGCAATCCAATGTCTCAAGCAAATCATACAGCTCAAGAGATTCACCTAGAAAACATGACATGGAAGAGGTGAGTTCTAAGCCAGAGATCCATAGCACCTCCTCAATGCAGACACATACAAGTCATGCTAAAGGTCCCCAACCAGGTCCCTTAAAACCTACATCTGATAGACCGTCTGTTGCTCCACCATCTCCTTCATCCTCTCATTCAAGCACCTTTTCCAGTGGCTACAGTGAGCTACATGAGGTAACTCCTAGTCTGACCTCCCATAAGTCTCCAGAGTATGCTAAGGAAGATTCTTTCTCTAAGCAAAAAACGGTGATGCAAAAGAATGAAGAGCATTACTCTGATTTTAATGTTGGATACAACCATAGCAATAGTCGAGGAAGTACAGCTTTCCAAGGAGTTGCTGTTTGGGATGATAAAAGAGATGAGGAAGACTTTGAGATTATCAGTTCTGATATACGATTTGATTCCACTGGGCCAGATTTTGATGATTTGAGGTTTGGAACATATGATAGGCCGATGTACAAGGAAGAATCATTTTTTCAGTTTGAAAGGGCAAACTCTGCTAGTAAAGGGGGTACTGCTTGGTTCTCCTCTGACAATTTTTCCAGCCCTAAAATGCCAAAACTTGGTTCTGCACACAAGGATAGTTCGTCACTTCTCTTTACTTCAAACACTAGTGAATGGGACCCACCCAGATCACCAGCTGGCATGGACTCGGTTATGAAATTCTACAATGACCCAAGATCAACTAGCAGCAGTTCTTTACTTAAGAATGACAACTCATCTCCTCTAGATATTCTGAGTGGACGGAGCCCACACCAGTCACACTCTGATGAAGATGCTGGCCCAAAGTTCGACAGTGGCCCAAATTTTGATTCAGATGTGCGCTCTGAAGATGAGAATGATAAAGTGAATTCGGTGGATGCTCATGAGGAAGAGAAAGTAGTAGGAGGAGAATATTTTTCAGTCTCTTCTCCCATCTCTACCGCTAAAGGGAGAAGCAAAGATACATCTATATCAAGCTCTGATGAGAGTCGCACTAACAAATTACCGCAAAGCATGCGTACTAGGGACTCCAGGACAAAGCCTGGTGAAAGCATTACAAAAGAACCTAGGTCTAAAGCAGAGAAAGCACCACTGCGGTACATACCTAAAGAGAACAACTCTGATGATGAAGATGAGTCAGTCTTGAATTATAGTAATTTAACTGGTGGGCGTAGAAATAGACCTGGCTACACCCGACCGCCTTACACAGTAAAATCTTTAGCTGAGGAACCGAAACCTTCAAACCGACGTGCCATTATGAAACCCACGGCTGACTTGTCAGTTGAAGAAGAGAGGCTCTACACTCCAAGTCATTCAGATAATAGAGAATATGATGTTAGAAGGAATAGCCCATTTGGAGATGCCACGCATAGAGTTGAGCCAAGTGAGAGGAGAGAAGCTCCAAGGGGAACAACACTTCGTTATACTCCAAATAGAAGAAACTTGGATGATGATGAAGAAGAAGAAGACACAGAAGAAGAGATAGTAAAGCCAGCCAAAATTAAAGTAAAGGTACCCAGTGCTTCAAGGGTGTCAGATTACCTTGATTTGAATGGTGAAGAAGCAGAAGAAGTAGCAAAACCAGCCAAAATAAAATTGAAGGAGATGAGTTCATCAAGGGTGTCGAAAGGTTACCTTGGTTTGAGAGAAAATGAATTAGTCCACCAAGAACCGGTAAAGTTTAGCAGGAGAGCAGTTGGCAGCACTGGTATAGATTCTTTGCCGAAGTCCACAACCAGAGAAGAAGCATTAGAGATTAGAAAAGATGAGTCCATGGAGAGAACTAAAAAGGAGGTTCCCAGCGAGTCTGGTGGTAGAACGTCAAGGGGACCTCTTGGTTATACACCTACTCGGGTAGTAGACTCAGACGAGGAAGATGAGTCCATGGAGAGAACCAAAAACGATGTTCCTAGCAAGCCTGGTGAAATTAGAACTCCAAGGAGACCTCTTGGTTATGTTCCTACACAGGTAGACTCAGATGAAGAAAATGAGGTACGAAATGTCCCACCACTGAAGGAAAGTACCAAACCACCGACGTTTGAAGGAAGCAAAGAGAAGGTCAATATGAAGGAGAGGAAAGAGGAGGTGGCGAGTGCAGCTCCCACTTTTCCCCGTGCATCTTTTCCACTTGACATGGAAGCTCTCAAAGCTCGTATACAGAAGATTCAGGCGACTATGAACAATCAATGATGATAACTGATTGTATATACAACAAATAATTTTGAGTTTGTTTTTCCTTTCTACAGATTTTTTGTTTGATTCCACACCACAGATACTATGTTTTAGTGCATAGAACAAATAGGAGTGGGCTATACCTGGTATCTGCATACATAATTTTTCTTTATTGATATAGTTAATATTCTTGGATTTGTTTTTGAGTTTGTAATTGTGATCTATTACGGAAGTATACAATTTTTTATGTTATAATGGAAATAAGATAATTCTTGCCTGAGTACCCAGCTAAATTTTGTTACCGAATTGGGATTTGATTTGATACTTCTATACAAAAAAAAAGATTAATTTGCTTTTAAGCTGCAGGCTCAGTTAGTTTCTTTATTTACGCAGGATTATTGAGATAGTTATAAGTACTTTACACAACACATTACACTAATTATTCCCAAATATATGCTTCTAATGTACAAACGTATAGTTTCGTTATGGTTTAACACATTTGTCAGTATTCAAAAGGTCGATTTAATATGATATAGACATCAAGCAAGCTTAGGAAACCTAACTTTATAATTTTTTATAAGCCGCTACTAATTATTTATTCAGATTTAAATACAGTGAACCAATTTTTTCGTACATACATATCCGACCTAAATACATGCAGGGATAAACAGAAAAGAAACGCTTCGAATCCTGCAGCTAAAACAAAATCGTTCCCAAACAGGCTGGTAAGCTTCTTTTCTATCTTTTCTTTCTTTGTTTCTTATTATTTATATATGATGCCTAGGACCATCTCCTCCTCCAGTACTTTACTATTAGTAGCAGCCTTACTTCAGCCAAATATTATATGATGATAATATATTCACTCAAAGATGACACAAAAATAAAATAAATCAATTAATTTAAAATAAAAGATTCTTTTTCCCAACTTCAAATATGGCTTTTCTTTTATTTTTTGTTAGATGATGATGATGATAATATTTGGTTGAATATTATCATTATAATTTATTAGTGATAAGTATTGTGATTTTTTCTGGATTGGGATTATTTTATATTTTGCTGATTTTCAAATATGAATTTTACATCAGTAAATGTGACATCTGGCGTTAAGATGTTAGCTATATCAGAAGTTAGTTTTCCTTTCTGAAACTTGGAGCAAATACCAGTTTGGCCATGTAATACACAGCTAGTTGTTATGAAGAGTGCATCCTTTTAAATGCTATAAACATGTTAGAACTATTGTCAGTACGTACTTATCCCACATTATTTGATTACTCGCAGTTGTTACCTAATCTGCTCTGAAAGAGTTCAATGCAAATTCTTTGCCATAAACATCATAGCATCATATGTTGGTACATTGTGATCTGGAAGTTAACATTGCATTGCATAGCATTGTGGCAATAATGCAATATACATTGGTACCCTGTGAAACTCCACAATTATTTATGGTAAAAAATAGAAATTTTACTGCCTGTATAGTTTAGTAAGCCAATACAAGCATTTCCTTTCCGTTAAAGTTTTATACAAACTAAAACATTGTATACAAAGGCAACTGATGCAAGGTTGGTCTGTGCTTCCTACACAACTCTACGATATAACTACAATCTCATCCTTATGCTAAGAACATAGTATATCTTGCCAACTGAGATGCATTTTCATGGAAAAACTCAACAAGTAATAGGATTCAGTCGCTACATCAAGAATGATCATTTACCAAGACACGAATCTCGTCCAAAATGTTCTTAAAAATCTTCCAATAGCATGAAGTACGAAGCTAAATAAAAAGACTTGCTGTGAAAATTGTCCTATAAACCATTTTTTTTGCAGTGAGTTGCCATTGTTCTTTTGACGGAGTTCCTTCAAAACTGTCGGGTAACTTTTAATCATATGCTCAAAATCTTTAGTAAGCACGACAGCACCTAAGATTTTAGGATCCTTGACAAACTCTATGCATGCAGCTTTAAGTTCGGAGCAATTATGCTGCTCGGCCAAAGTCAAAGTAGTTGCCAAGTTATCCACATCAATAAATTCACTTAGTTTCAATTCACATATCTGTTTTAGCCTCTCTAAACCATACCGATCAGCGGCTACCAGAAGATGTTGAGCCTGAGCGAGTGAAGACTTTGTGTAGCCTTTTTCCTTACAGAATTCAGGTAGTGAATCAGAATATACGAAATGAAGCATTGCTTCAAAAATCGATGCATCCATGTCCTTGACTTCTATACTTGTATTTTTCTTACCTTTCATAGGACCAAAGAATTGTGCCTTGAAAACTGGCGACCTTGCTGCAAGCATTAATTTATGTGCATGAATAATATCTTCATCCAATTTAAAGGACACATCTACCCCTTCTCTGGTTTCTAATAGACTCATTAGTTGCTGACTCAAGTTTGAGGGTGGAATTTCGCAGCATTGCATCTTGGATTCCACCAAACGGACTTGCTTAATAACCTCAATAGTACACCTTATGGTGAAAGAGTCATGCTTAAGAAATCGCGATTCCTCGAAAGTTTCTTTTCTAATATAAAATGGAAAACGTAAGGTTTTATAGAAATTGGCAACTGCTTTGGTTCCTAAGTGATAATTTGATGAAGCCTTGGCGTCTTGAGCGAGCAAGGTTAAGGTTATTTTAACAATATCTTTCACATAAGTGGTTCTAACACCGATGTCAAAGCCAATTCGGTCTTTCCTGCAATGTCCATCAGGACAGCAATGAATAATCCATTTATATCCACCGATGGTAAAAATTTCAGAGCTGAAATTGTAGTTGGAATCGAACCCCTTACGTGAGGAGTAGTCAACAACCTTGAACAGGTACGAACCCTTGCAACTCTCTAAAAGTTTTGTTGCAGTTGTCCCCCGGATTTCAGGACTAACTGCAGGAGATAACGTAGCCATGGCAATGGTAAACAAGGTATTTTTCTCTTTTTATTGTCTGTACAAGTAATACAAGTATATAGCTAGATATATAGCACCTACGTGCGGTGCCACGTTTCTTTTTTTTTTTTCCCATAATTGGAGGATTCATTGCCTAAAAATGACTTTTGGTAATAGAGCAAAATGAGGTCGGAGAAAAAGCATAGCCTGAAATAAGCTATGATCCATAAATATTATTTTATTTTGTTGCTATCAATATATACTACCTGCATTATTATTGTCTGATAAGGTTTAATTCTGATTTAGTTATTCTAAGCGTTTATTTTTTAGCAATAAAGATCAGACCCTTTGAATCTTCACCATCTGAAAATAAATCCCTCCGATTTTTCAAAATCATAATAAAACCCTCTAAATCCGTCCAAATTTTTGCGTCAATTAATTTGAGAATACATTAGCAAACAATCATGTTGTTTCACTATTAATAACTTTCGAATTTCTAAATATATTGGGAGGCTCTAACTATAGATGAGTACTATGGACGTTCAATTTTTTTCCAAGAGTAATAATCCATGAACGCACTATAAGAAAGATAGTTTTTACATAGATTTTTATTACTAATGTTGGACGTTGATCTATTGCTAGATTTATATTTTTATTGCTAAATTTAATTGATATAGTAAATCTAGAAATTTTTTAGCAAGACACAAATTTCTATTAATATCTCTTTAAAAATCTAGCAATTTATTTTTGCTAGACTTTTCTAATCTTGTAATATCTAGTGTAGCAATTTTAAAAGGTCTAGCAATTTATTATTGATACATTAGATATTACAAGATTCAAAAAGTCTATCAAAAATAAATTGTTAGATTTTTAAGGAGCTATTAATAGAAAATTGAGTCTTGCTAAAAAAATTGCTAGATTTAATGTATCAAATAAATCTAGCAATAGAACAATAACTAACATAAATAAAAAAAGTTTAGCTATAAAGTCTATGTAAAGACCATCTTTTTGTAGTGACGTTTTTAAGCATGAAATCTTTTGCAGATTGCTAACATGCATGCACGCATTGCTTCACTGAATCATGAAATAAACTTTTTGTCAGGCCTCTATCCTAGCTCCATGAATGGCTCGGCTGACGTAATAAAAAAAACTCGTAAATGGAAGTTTTAAAAATGGATCCAAATGGTCTCAGATGTCCAAAATACTTAGATAAAACCGTAAGATATTTCAATCAAGTAGCAAAGAATATATATATGTCGGGGCTGCAGCTATACATACATGCCTACAACCATTCCCTACGGTTTATCTTCTAGGGTATAACTCATCTTTCTTTTGTAAAATGCCAATTATACATTGATCCTTTCCACTGCCATAAAAACACACTTGACGTGTACCGAATTAATTATTTTTAATAGGCTTTAATTATTTTTATTGGATTTTTTTGCAATAAATTAGAGATAAACGAAATTAAAAGAAATGTAAGAATAAACAGAACAATAAGAGAGAATTGTGAATGTATTTATGATAAAATAACTGTGTACAAAATTTTAAATTAAATATTCTAACAAAAATATATATTTTTGTCTCTGATTTTTCGCTATACAAGAAAAATCCGATAAATGTGCAAGATGGTGGTATTGGGGGCTTGGGGCACACCAAAATTCGGCAAGTTAAATTCCCAGAAGCGGGCAATTTTTGAAGAGATAAATGAATCGAAGCATAAGAAATGGCGTGATATTGATGTTGCTGTTATTCTTATGTTAAAATTGCTTGCATTAAATTGATATTTAACATGAAATGTTAATGATAGTGGCATAGTGCACATAAATATTGTAAAAAATTTAGGCAATATATATAAGAGGATACCACTTACAAAAATGTGCACAATTGATGTTTGAATTCATTAATATATTAACTAGCTAGTAATTAATCACATGGACCCAATGTGTGGACCAAATATTTTATTATAATAATAATAATAATAATAATAATAGCAATAATAATAATAATAATAATAATAGCAATAATAATAATAATAATAATAATAATGATGATGATGATGATAATAATAATAATAATAATAATAATAATAATAATAATTATTATTATTATTATTATTATTATTATTATTATTATTTTCTTAATCAATGACCAATAATTAAATATAACAATGTTAAATAAAATGAAGAGACAAATGGTATGCCTAGTAAAAAAATTATTAAAGAAAATAAATCTTTGATATCAAATATAAAAATAATATTGATTAGCATATCTGCTACATATCTTTTGTGATCAGATCGACTTTTTTTTTTCATCTCCCACTGATATTACTTTCCTTACATTTGCCACTTATATGTTTAAATATTTTTATCCTTAATAATATTGATTAGTAAGGACAGATACTGCAATATCAAATGATAATTTAATATAAAAATAATATTGATTATCAAAGATAAGATGCAGCAATATCAAATGATAATTTCATTTTCATTTAGAATAAAAGTCAAAAAAATTTTGTGAGCGATAATTTTTTTTCGATTTGAAGTGAAGAGTCAATAAACTTATATTGATTTTTTTACACACTTGATCTAATGTACTATTTTAGTTATTCGATGCATGCTTTTATATATATATATAGAGAGAGAGAGAGAGAGAGAGAGAAATGCTATGGTGCATCGCGATGTATTAAGGTTTTTGTACATCACGATCATATTTGCCGATAGTTTTACAAATTGAAAATCTAACTAAACAAATTCAAATCTATATATTGAAATCTCATTACTAACCAAATTTTATATTTTTTGGAATTTTTTTACTATTTTTTTCGATTTTTTTAAAACCTTCCATTTTTAGAATTTCTTTATTATTAATTGGTTTCCAAAAAAAGAAAGTTTTAGAAAATTCGAAAAAAATAGAAAAAAAATTTCAAAAAATATAAAATTTGGTTTGTAATGATATTTCAATATGTAGATTAGATTAGTTTAATTAGATTTGTCAATTTATAAAATGGTTGACGGATAATGATCGCAATGTACAAAAGCCTCAATACATCGCGATGCACCATAGCATTTCTCTATATATATATATATATAGTAAAAATTGTTCCATGAAGAATATTAGAAAGTTTTTAAAATTATTTATAGGCTTGATAATTGGGAAAAGAGCATCACGCATGCACGTTTAAATATTTTTATGAACATATATATGGGCAAATTCGGTGGCCGAATGAGCTAATTAAGGAAGGCCT
The DNA here is from genome assembly GCA_028095005.1 of Rhynchospora pubera. Taxonomy (NCBI): domain Eukaryota; kingdom Viridiplantae; phylum Streptophyta; class Magnoliopsida; order Poales; family Cyperaceae; genus Rhynchospora; species Rhynchospora pubera. The sequence goes on from CM051459.1 coordinate 105,953,558, forward strand.
AGATCAATCGAGATTACATAAAAAACTCAAACAATTGGATTCAATCGAGATTATTTATAGTCTTTACTTTTTAGCTAGCTAGATGTCCCTTCCGAAATGTTCTTAAAATAAAAATCTTCGAATAGCATCAATTATGAAGCGGAATGAAAAGTGCGATGGAATTGATCTTGCTATAAACAACCATGGTTTTCCTTGTAGTGAGCGTGAGTCAGAGTTGGCGTGGTTGATCTTTTGAAGGAGTTGCTTCAAAACCGCGGGGTAAGTGTTAACCATATGCTCAAAACCTTGAGTCAGGACGACAGCACCTAAGATTTCAGGATCCTTAACAAACTCTATACATGCCGCTTCAAGTTGGGAGCAATTGTGCTGCTCAGCCGAAGTAAAAATAGTCGCCAAGTTATCCACATCAATCAAGTCATATAGTTTTAATTCGCATATGTGTTTTAGTCTCTCTATGCCATACCGATCAGCGGCCACCATTAGACGTTGCGCTGGATCTAGTAAAGTGAATTGGGGGCCTTGGTTCTCGTCGTATAATTCAGGTAGCGAGTCAGAATATATGAAATGAAGCATTGCATGGAAAGTCCATTCATCCATGTCCTCGACTCGTATAGTATTATTATTATAATTAGTACTAGTACCGAAGAGTTGTTCCTTGAAAATTGGCGACCTTGCTGCAAGCACAAATTTATGTGCATGAAAAGTCATATGGCCTACTTGAAAGGACACATCTGCCCCCTCTTCGGTTTCTAAAAGATCGATCAGTTGGTGACGTAAGTTATCGGGTTGAACTAATTGGGAACAATAATATTGCACCTTGCTAATTTCCACCAAACCAACATTATATTCCTTCAAGACCTCAATTGTAAACCTTATCGTGAAAGAGTCGTTCTTAAGAAACATTGGTGACTCGAGTTTGTTTCTTTCAACATAGTAGGTACGCCGGAACTGATCATCATTGAACTCGGCTAAATCTACTACATCGCTTTGTAAGCGATAATTGCATGAAGCCTCAATGCCGTCTTGGACGAGCATGGTTAAGGAGATTTTAACAATAAAAACACATGCATCATCTTTAATATTGCTCCTGCTTCTAACGAGCTGCCTCACGTCGAAAGCAATCCGGTCTCCATATTTGGGATAGCAATCGACAATCCAATTTAATCCGCCGATGCTAAAAACTTGAGAGCTCAAACAATTGTTGTCGACATCAATCCGAGCCCTGCACAATGAGGAGTACCCTTCAACCTTCAACGGGTACAAACCCTTGCAACTTTCTACAACTTTTCTTGCAATTATTGTCGACTCCAAATTTTCAGTTTCAGGTCTATCTCTATTTGCACGAGATAAGCTGCTGCTAGGCGCCATGACCATGAGAAGCTAGCGAATGGCTAGGCAAAATATTATTTAATTATTATATATATATAGTCCGATATGACTTTATTACTTTAAGAGTTTAATTTGGCGTAAATATTAATATAGCATTTATTGTGCGGTGCCATATATAATCGGAAATGTTCCTAATTTGTTCTTATTCTCATACAATTTTATTGATTTTTGCCCCTCTCCAATACTAAAATCGGGAGATATATATTTGAAGTTATTTATTTATTTATTATATTTTTATGGACAAACCAATATATATATATCTGGACAGCGGAAGAAAAGCTTCTATATCAATATCAAAACCCACCTTGACCCAAACTAATAAGGAAACAACTCCGAATATCTCTTTGAAAAGTCCATTATATATATAGTATAGTATAATTCCTAAAATATTCTCTACTACCTATAAAAAAAATACCAATTTAAAGATATATTACTACAGTAAAAAAAATTGGTAAACAGAGAAAAAGTGGAGCGTCAAAAAATTATTTTACAATGCCTTTTTTTTTTAAATAAAAAGGAAAATAAGACAACGAATATGCAGTATAGATTTGGAGAGGGAAAAAATAATATAAGTCAGATAGCTTTCCCGCATCCAATAGTATTTCGTTTGAGTTATCACTACAACAGAAAAAGTTTTAACAGCGTCATAGTGACAACATGATTTTAAATTACTTGCGATTATCCTCTCATCCCATTCCATCACCCCCTAGTGATGTGTTTTGTTTTGGTTTTTTTATTTTTTTATTTTCGGAGTAAGCAACATCATCCTTATCATCCATTTTTATTTATGTATGTAATTCTCATCCAGTACCTCCCATCCAACGCGTCGCCACATCCAGCGCTTACTCACCCGTTTAATTAGTGCTAATTATCTTATATTATGATATTAAATATTCTCATAAATGTCCTAACTATCATATAAAACAATACTAATTGTCATAAGTTAAGATACTATTTGTCCTAAAAAAATGTTAATTACTTGTTTTGAAAAAAAAATTATATGAGATAAAAACAAGTTGTCCTAGAAAAAAAGTTAATTGGTTAATTGTTCTAGTTCTGTAAGCTAATTGTCATGGTTTTGTCCTGAAAAAAGTATTTGTCCAGGAAAAAATATTAATTGTCCTAGAAAAAATAATATTTTGCTAGTTCTATGACTGACGGGTATTGTCTTTCATATCACCATTTCAACCCTTTTAGGCCTCAATTTCATTCGAATGATCGTGTAATTGTGTGTTAGAATCAAGATATTGCCATATCTTTTGTTATTTTGCAGGACTGAAGAATAGGCGTTGTTTTGGACACCAAAGACAACACCCAGGTGATCCCCAGTTGAAGAGATCACAAAACCAGCCGCGACAGATATTCAGGCGACCCCACATCAATCGAGGCAGATCCGCCAGAAACGAGTCCGCCAACCATGTGCATTCTTTTTGAAGCAATGATCTCATAATAACAAATTCATTAGAAATTGTACACCTACAAATTTGTATACCTATCTAAAAAAATAAGATTTCCTTGGGGATTTTGGTTATTATAATTTCAATTTAGGTCAACATTGAAGTTATTTATGGATTGCAGCATAATGACACTGAAATACTAAACACACGTTTTCATGATTTTAATTTTAAATGCTACTGTTAACAAATTGGCAATAGACAGTGACATTATAGGGATGACGAGCTCATGATCAAGTTGTCGGTCGGGTCCCAGTTTGTTTCTTAAACTGCAGTATATATAAAAAAAAAAGGAAGTTCTATGTTTAGTGCCTTCAGAGATACATTGCTGGGTATTATTTCTAGCCTCCACCAACTTGTCTAAGACAAAAAGACTTTTTTGCTGTCAACATCATTGATTCAGGGCCATTTGATTTAAGCAGGATTAGGTCTCGGCAGAGTCTTCAATCTTCATTGGTTAATTCTTGCACCGCATCCGTGGTACTATGGTAGTGAGTGTTGCTTTTGTATTTAGAGCTCCTATAATTTCCAAGAGATAATGAATATTAATAAATCTAAAGCATACCTCTGAAAGTTGTTATCAATTTAAGTTTTGACAGTACATCAAATATAATTAAATATACAAGAAAAGGTACTGTCTCCAGCACATTGATGGTGGAGTTTAACTTTTTTTTTTTTCTGGCGTATGTTCTAAATTTATAAAATAAACTAACACCTCAGATGAACTAATTGTAGTAAGTAGTAACTGTTACTGATGTCCTTTAAAAAAAAAAGACCCTTTATATAATAATGAAAAGGCTTATGTGCTTACACATGTTTCAAATTTACAATGGCAAAATGTAAGCACATATCGCTAAATAAGAGCTAAAATAGAAGTATGCATAATTATTGCGCTAGTACACACATCAGTACAATTAGTGTTTTTGGTCCTAATGTTAGTGATTTGCTTCAGGGACCTTAATATTTGAAATATGGATAAATTGCATAATCCTACTTAATATATTTCATCCATTCATATTGTTGTGGGTTTGAAATCATCTCACCTGCTGACCAAAGAGAAATAACTTTCAAATTAATTTGAACAGTCCTTGGGGAGAAGTTTTGCACTTTTTTTAAATTAGTTTTAGGGTAAACATATGTAGAGCTCAATACCTGCTGAATCTAATTAATCCAGCTAGATGGAAAAGAGTACTGTTCTAGTTTATCTAACACGACCCCATGTTTGGGCATACCATCGCTGATGCAATGAATAAACATTGTTTAATGTCAGAAATAATGATACAAGTAACCGACAGAGTCGAGATAGGTGACGGTTCGTGAAAGAAGCAGACCGACAAAGATTTTTTTTTTTCTTTATAATTATGCTGGGTCGATGGCTATGGGTTATTTAAAAATCGCAAGCCGACATCCACACATATTTATTTCTTGTTATTTATATTTTTTATTCCTTTTCCTTGGTTGTTTCCAAACTAAATTATGTTATCGGTTATCCTCGCATCATTCATATTGTAACCCATATAATTATTTCAGAAATTAGTAACCTTGTTCAAAAGGAAAACCCATCCCATCAGAGAAGCCACATAAAAAAAAAAACCTATTTCTCATCAATCAGTGAAATATTTACACAAGTATATCATTGGAGAGAGAGGGAGAAAAAGAAATAAAAATATCCACTATCTAAACTCATTCGAAGTACTTTTTAAAAAATTCTTCGTTACGGAATGATAAGTCAACGAACTTGTATGTTTCAATAAGTAACTTGGGGTATGCCTTCGCAAAATACTGCGCGAAGCCAGCTGGGAATGATTCTCCCAGGATTTCCTACAAGGTACAAACGAAGACTACATAAAGTGAGAATCCATACAATTTGTTTAATTTTAAATTTAGCACATTTGAAATTTCCCCTCACCTGAACCTTATCAGGTAGATCAAGATAATGTGCATGTAGGTTTCTTATTGCCCTCAATAGGTCTTTCATTGAATCAAATTCATATTGACGATGTAGCTGCAGATTAGCCAATAATGCCGAACGCATGCTCTGATCCCACTTTTTGCCAAACACTGCCGGCCCTAAGCACTCCAAATCTTTTATTATATCGGTCCGATCCTCCTTCTTCATCCTGAGGCTCGTGTCACACAAGAAAGACACTCTCATGTCCGAATCCCATAATAACGGATGTCGCACAATGTCTTTCACATCCGGCCTGGAGATTGACAGTACAATACGTTAGTTTATAGAGCTACTTCAATTCCATAGATTCCTGAGGCTCAGCTGACCCTGGCCTCTTATAATCCGATCACAAAATATTTTATAATATTAAATATATTACTTCAGTACTAAGATCACTCAACAACAACTAAGCCTTTTGTCCCAAGCAAGTTAGGGTATTCTAGTGCAGTTGTAAATGCTGGCTTTCTAACTCTTGCCAATACCATACCAGGTTCATAATGCAATATATCTACGGGTAAGTGGTTTGTAAATTTAAAGAAGACAGCTTTACTTGCAAGTTCAAAACATGATTTAAAAAATAAATAAATAATAAAATTTATACCTCATGAAAGGAGCATTATTTAGCAGCCGAGGAAGTAAATCCAAAGCTTCTGGCATATAGTCTATCGAGAATAGATCATATTTATTTTCCCTGATGCTTTTATCCCTTTCAGAGGGTTCTCCATATGGATCTCCTCCTCGGCTCAAACAGAAAAATATTAAGCATCCTAGGTTAAACACATCCGCTGCTTTGCCCTGACTCCTTGACAACAACTGCTCTGGTGCATCTGATCCTAAGAACAATTTAAATTTTAAAATACCCAAATTTTGTATTAGGGGATAAATGTGTCAAAAAACACATGCAACTGTTGCTCATTTAATATTTATAACCTTTTGTCTGTTTGAAGATATGGAGACTAGCCTAGTTGAAATTTTTATCCAATAGAAATAAGTTCTCCTAACAAATGCAACCAAGTAAAAATTGACTAGTTATTATACTTTTAATACTGTTAGTCATATCAGCGCTGATATATGCTGAACAGATTAATTAAGTACTCAGCCAAGTAAAATAAAGCATATGCAAGTACTGACAATTGTAATGAGTTACCATAAATTTGTAAAAGTACTGACATATGCAATTAGTTATTTTGAATAAAGGCGTCACAGTGGGCATATGAGTAATCAAATTAGATCACACTTCAGCACAACTTTATCTAAAAGAGACTAAAAAAATAAGACAAAAGACACTCAGATTTAGGAGAAGTGCCAAAGTACCTGTAGCATGCGAAGAATCTACCTTCAGCCTTTCAATTATGCCTATGTCTGACAACTTCGCAATTAAAATCTCTTTCATCGGTCCTTCATTGACAAGTACATTCTGAGGCTTCAAGTTTCCGTGGGCAATACCTAAATCGTGGAGATGCACAAGGCCGGAAATTACATCCCTGCGAGTAATGTAATCATTACTTTCTTTAATTGAAATAAATATTTCAGAAATATAAAAATGCAAAAGGCATTAGGTTTCTAACCTCAACACTTTTAAATGTTCAGGGGAAGGATACCCATCGTGAGTCCACAGCCTTTTATCTTCATTCTTGACCATACCAAACAAAGAATTGGAGCATCTTTCAATTGTTATGTCTATAAAATCAGGATTTGAACTATATCCATAAAATCTGGCAATGTTCTGATGTGTGTCTGACGCAGTCCAATCCCTGAATGTGTTTTTGGGGGATTGGAGTGCATAGTCAGCACGCAATAACCGTTTAACTTCTGTAGGTCGCCCATCTAAAATTATTTCTAGAACAACCGCTCTATTGTTATCCTTTCCAATTTCACAAGCGGGCACAACTATTTCACCACTACCACCATTTTTCTTTACATTTTGAGACCTCTTTTTCTTCTTCTTCTTCTTGTTTAAAGAACCACCCTGGCTTGCACTTACCAAGGTATCTGCAGTTGCTTCCTTCCTTGCAGTAACCAAGGTATTTGAATTTGATTCCTTCCTTGCTGCTCTCAGCAACTTGCATATCAAAGCTTCAGTTTTTTTCTTAATGGATACTCTCAGCAATATGCAGTAAAAGGCTAAGGTTATACAAAGAATGGTCCAAAACGTTCTGGAATGAATGTAGGATTTTTCCCAATTAGTGCTCTTATGCCAAGTCCCGTTTACAGAAGCTGAGTCACAAGGATTGACATTTTTAGCAGAAGGAGATTCCCTGTTAGCAATCCATGCTAGAATAGGCCCATCTCCCTGGAACCTTATAGGGATTATGGGCGGTTTAAGAGCACATTCATAACTACTGAGATGATAGGCCGTGAACAAGGTGTACGACCAGTTCCATACAACTCTTGTGAAGTTGAAACTCATTACAGTGTAATCAGTACGGATAACCATGATATATGTATTTTGATTCGATAACCAAGGATTTTCATCAATCACAGTAGAATATGCAAATTTGGTTACATTTGCTGGAACAAATTTGTAAACTAAATTTCCAGAACAAGCATCTATAACATACTCGGTGGACAATTTAGACCCGAGAATAATAGTAGATCCTCTAATCTCTGGTGTCGTGGCAACATATTGATCAACTGACAGAGGATATCTCTAGCAAATAAATGGAAGGGGGAAAAATGAGATTAAGCGGAGAATATATAAGTGAAAATGAGACTGTATCCACTATTAATTAATTTTTCCAGTTATATTCCAAGTATCAACTATAGGGTTGTCTTACTGTTGATATGGATGTGGTTCTATTTTTAAATTGGGGAATTTACATATTGCATACAAAAGAAATAATCAACTGGTTTTATTATTGTAAAATTGAGAAGAACAAAACAAAGAATTAAGGAAACCAATAGCACTGTGGATAAAAGAATGATACCTTGTAACTACCGGTTATAGTTAGCACATATAGGCGGGCACGTTGCCCAGGAAATAGGTAATAGTCCGGATTTTTAGGAATGTAGATGTTGGACTGGGATGGAAGGGGGTCATATGTGGAAATTTTCCACAAAGGCACTCCAGAACTGGTATTTGCAAGTTGAAAAACCCCATCCTCATGTATGACAAGTCTTAGGTCAAATCTATAGTATTGGATTGAAACAAACCATAAAGTTTTCAGACAAAACTCATGAAGTGAGTAGAAAATTTAAAATTCTCAGGGTGGGTGGGTTCTACTATCTAGGTTGGTTCTGCATGAATGGAACTATACTTTGTGTCTGTTATCTAGTAGACCTACACATTGAAAGAGAAATAAGCCCAATACCCTCACAGAATTTTGATATGTGGTGTTTGGTAGAGCTATACAATCAGACAAAAAAAAAAAAAAAAAAGTAAGGCCGATAGCCTTATTTTGTAGATGGGGACAAAGTGGGGGATGTTGAAAGACAGAAAGTTTAAAGATTTGTGAAATTGAAAAGCATTCTGATTATATTGTACACCTTAAACTAATATATATAAATTTGTGTGGGCAGCAGTTTGGAATTGCGTAATTTGAAAAGATGAAGGGAAACAGGACCAAGTATGGGAAAATTGAGTAAGCAAGTGAATTAATGTGTTACAGTTAAAGTAAAGTAAAATGGAGAAAGCAGTGAGGGGTAGTTACCGTGAAGAGGAATGTTGTGAAGGAGGATGAAGGAAAGGACAGGCTTTAGCAATCTTACTAACAACAAAGAGAGAGCGAGCTTCATAAGCTATGGGTATTGGGTATGGGTCTGGGTCTGGGTACACCCTGAGGATGAGAGTCTGACTGTCACTGCCATTGGTAGAGGTAAAGGGTGGTCTTTCTCTTTCTCTTTCGACACCCGAGAGGAAGAAATTTTTGCTAATTCCGAAGGCAATCTTAGTTCCAGTCCCAGTCCATGCAGTCTCATTCCTGGTAAGAGGGAGAATCAGAGCCTCACGTCGTCTCTCTCTTTCTGCACCAGAGGTATTCGTCGCGATTCCAATCCCAATCACAGTCCCATTCCCATTCACATTCCCGGTAAGAGAGAGGCCAAGGAGAAGCAGAAGAACCGCATTCGCGTACATTGCCATTGGCGCAATGCAATGGCGCACACTGAACTGACAAAGAGAACCCGCGCACCAGTTGAGAAGGAGGAGTAGGAGAAGGAAAAGGAGAAGCACCACTGGGCGTCAGAGGCGAGCTTCAAACTTGACAAGGAGAAGGCGGAGAAGAAGAAGGAGACAAAGCACTCAATTTTCTATCTTTATTTCTTTCTTCGTTTGTTTCTTTATTTCTTTTTTTTGTTTCTTTCAACCATACTGTGTGAAAAAATGGAAGGAAGAAAAGGAAGAGACCAGTAAGAAATGAAAGAGAGCACTGGACGGGTGTTGATCCGGGCAACACTCAACATAGTCGGCACAACATAATTTTTGTAAATTGCCGATGCTACCCTCGTATATATAACAATCTTCGTCTTTTTTTTTCCTCGTTCTTTCTTAAAAAAAAGTATAATTCCTTTTCAAGCGACATTTACCGGAGGACCTGCTGTTTTAATATTCTATTTGTCAACCAAAAATTAATATTTTATTTAGTTTTTGAATTATCTTTATTTCAAATATTCATATTTAAATAGTATATGAATGTAAAAAAAAAGTATAAGCTTAGTTTTTTTTTCATCTGTAATTATCATGTCATGTAAGTGATATTCATTCTTATGATCTTTGAGAAAATAAAATATTTAATATAACATAAAACAATAACACAAAAAAAATTGGATAATTAAATCGAATATAAGTTTCTGCAATCGAAATTTATTATATTTTAGTATTTAGTATAGAAGCTCATTTGACGGATCAAATAAAGAAAGCTATTATGATAATATTAGAGAATTAAATATAATGAAATCTTTAATTGATAGATGATGGGGATATTTTTGTCCATAACACTTAATAGATGTTGTTGGGATCATTTTGATTGTTGCCCGGATCAACTTCCGCACTGGACTAGACTAGCACCAGACACCAGTGTACCCTTCACTTTCTCCAGCTTATTCGGCGCTATCCAATTCATGCCCTCCCTCCGATTGAAATCGGACGGACACAAACGACTGGATTTTTATTTTATTTATTTCGTCTCGTCGGTTAGGAATTTTCAATCCTTAGCGAAGAGTATGAAAATACTTTCATTTCACTGTATATATATTTGTAGAGTATGTCCCTTCATATGCAATTCTTTACTCTTCTTTTATTTTCTTTTCTTTTTTTTAATATAATTATTGATTATTATTGACTAGATAGATTCTGACGATTTTCGTCGACCTTGCTTTGGTAGGCTAATGCTAATTAAATCCACGTTAATTGGGTCATTATGATACTTACCATTAAATCATTATAACTTTATTCAAATTTAATTCAACGGGCAAACTGCAAAGTAGCCCATTTCAGCCCTTTTGACAATCAGTCAATTACAATGGGTTCAAAGTTTCATACTTCATAGTAGTGTTTACCATTTACCCGACGGGTCAGACCCGACCCGGGATAAATCCGGCTCTTTTCCCGGACCGGGATGGACCGAGGGGGTGGTTTGGGTCGGGTTTATCAAGGGTTTAGGTCGCACTTTCTAGTATAGACCCGTGTTAACCCCGTCTTAATCCGTGGACCGGACCAGACTGACCCTTAAACCCGTTCTAAACCCGCGATAAACCCTTAAACCCGTCTAAAGTCTAAACCCAACCCCTAATTCTAAAAAAAAAATACTACAAAATCATTTTATTATTAACTATATTTGAATTTGTTCAATTAATTATTTATTCGATATATATTATTAGACATAATATATTTTAACTAATTTTTATAGGTTATATTTTACAATTTTTTGTGATCAAACCATCAACAATAAAAAAAAAGAAAACATTAAAAAATTACAAATCAAATTTAAAATAAAATTATACTTAATTATTTAATCTATAAATATAATATATTTTAACGAATTTTTATATATTTATTTAACAAAATTTTGAGATGAAAACAATGAAAAAAGAAACAAATTTAAAATCTATAAAAAAACCGCTCTTGGACCGTCCTTGGACCGGACCGGCCCGCCTTTACCCGTCCGGTTCACCTAGGGTCGGGTCTATCAAGGGTTTGGGTCTAGATTTGAGAGGTGGACCATGCTAATCCGTCCCATTTTAACCCGTGAACCCGTGGACCCGTGACCCGTGTTAACCCGTGAACCGTGAAGATTTGGACCGGCCGGACCAAACCGGACCGTTTGGTAAACCCTACTTCATAGTTCATAGCAAGCAAGCGAGTATCACTTATCACTTATCAGGTAGAATAGGGATGCAAATATAATAATGTCTGTGCCTTGTGCCCTTGTCTTGTGCATTCCATGAACAATCATTCCCAACTAGGATTCTATAAACTAGCCCTACCAATAAAAGGTTTTAATCTCTACAGTTGGGCCTAAATCGAATTGAGTCTGTTAGATTTGAAGTGCACTGGCAACTGCCTGTCTACTTTCGGAAAAACCATAAGAAAAAAATCCATCCAAAATATTAAAATTAATAATAAAAAGCAGTGATGCTAAGAATTATGACCATAATTGCCAATATAACATCATCCAGCAACATTAACTAGTGGTTTTCTACTAATAAATATGCACATCCTACTCCCTTCCTACATTGTTGCACTACCTCTACATAAAATAAGTTAGCTACACCCACACTTAATAATTTATTTATTTCTTTATTTCTTCATACTATATATAGGCCTAGACCCTCCTCCCTAAAACCACCAACAAATGATATTTTTCCAATGCAACTTCACTGCTACCCACAACCGCCCTCTGGAGTTAAAACAAACCATCTTCATCAAATATGGTCGAGAGAACAAGGCCTTGCGCAAATTGGCTCCTACGAGCTCTCTCCTCCTGTTCTTCTACTGGTATTGATGGCTCAATCCTATTTGTACACGTATACAATTAAAAAAAAGCATGTTCATTGCATTCTAAGATACACCAAATTTAATATTGCAAAAGTACACTATTAAGTACTTCAGTTGTGCAATTAGAGCTCTATTGGTTTCAATTTTACACTCCCCTTAATCGTGTTTTACAATTTTCCCCCAATTCCTATTAGTACTTCGATGGAAACACCAATAAACATAACTCTAAACAAAGTAACAAAATAAATAACAAAAACAAACTACTTGCAATGCCAAACTATACTTGTCTGGACTCTGGTAATAGTGACAGATCTATTATACTCTCATAATGTACCTCTGTACAGTCATCTTCTCTAAAGGTTCTAAATCAGCATCCTCGTCCAATGGCTTAGATCTTGTGTCCTTGGACAAACTGATGGCCAGCAGGTTGCTGATGAAAGAAGACAGCAACGGATCAGGTGCAGCACTCGATTGCAGGTTTGCAAATCCTGCACCCCCAAATAAGGCCTGGAAATTATCCTTTCTATTGCCTCCGTGTGATTTTCTTCTCTTTTGTTGCATGTAAAGACCTCAGTCAAGGTAATCAACAAACAGTGAAAGTATTGATACAACATTATTTACTACAACAATTAGTTGTGAAACACACACAGAGAAAAGATTATTTTAATACTATACAGTAAATTGCTCCTGTGACAGAAAAGATTATTTTACTGATCCACTTCCTTCTGTGAAGGGAGATTTCATTGCACTAGTGTCTGCATACAACTAAGCCTCGATTGATTCTCAATTATTCCTTGATAGAGTCCTCAACCATACAAGTCACCCCAAAATTAAACCTCATTAACAAGTAATGTTTTCAATCGAGGAAGCAAATGTAGCTGAAATGAAACAGATAATATTGTACATCAAAGTGCATAAACAGAAAAAAGTTTGAAATAATAAAAGGAAAGGATATCTTAAAGAAGCTTGGATGGTGTGATGTGAGGTGTTCCACCAAGTCCATCCCAACCCTTTGCACACACAGTGGGCAAATCTATTACATAAGAAACAAAGAAAAGAAATGCAGAACATTAGCATGTGATTTGCTAGTCTTGTTTTCGAATTGAAGGTTGAAAAGTGCTTTGAATGGCCACTGAAAATTAAAATTTGAGCTAAGTACATGGTGGTATTGTGAAGATGCAATAAGGCAAACATGAGAATAAGAGATGCAAGAAAGAAAAAGTAAGTACCCCAGTTTTAAGCTGGAGAGGATGGTCATGATGAATGTGGCAACACAAAGCAACAAGGTCAAAGTGGTCAGAACAAAAAGGGCATGGATAGTCAGCTCTGAGCTCATCGTCTCCTCCTTCCATCTCCTCAAAGCCCAAAAAGGCATCTCCGAATCGGGAATGGCGCGTAGTCCCAGAGACGGAGAGGCGGGCGCAGGCGCGGCTCCATGAATCAGCCTCCATTTCGTTTCCCAACCCTAGAAGAGAAGAGAAAGAAAGAAGAGAGGAGACGACTGGAGACTGGAGAGAGAGAGAGAAATCAAAAGACAATACATTAAAGCTGAGAATTACATCCGCATCCGATACTGTGGATCCACAGTTCTCCCGACAGTATTTTCATCCAGTCCGTTCAATCTTCGCGTATGGATCGTCATCGTCCGATTAGATTCATCCCCTCCGTCGACTGTGTTTGTTCTGGAGAGTTCCTACGTTCTCTCTCTTACCCTCTCGCTCTCTCATCTTTTTTCTCGCAGATGCCTTGACGGACTGGGCAAAAGGGCTCGCCCATGTGGTTCCTGTACGGAAGTCAAGGAGATGCTCAACAAAAGGCTTACTGAGAGATAACTCATGTACGGAGGCCATTTAATGTCGCTTATTTTCTCTTCCTTTAAGTCTTTCTCCTCCTCTCTCGCTCCGTATTTTAGGTTTTCTCTATTGTGATGGAAACAAAAGGCTTCATGTTAGAGGCGAATCAGATATGAGTTTTAGCTTCTCATGGTGTCGATTTATCCACCCTTCCGTTTCCCTTTTTCCTTTCTTCAGTCGATTAGTATTTCAGCAATTTTACCTTCTTTATTTCTTTTTTTCTGTGCCTTTATGTGTAATTTGTTACGTTTTCTTTGCTTTGCTCTTCTCCTGGCCATGTGCTTTTTTTTTCTTCTTTTTTTATTGATTTTCCTTTTACTGTTCTTTTCCTTTTTCTTGCTTCTTTGATTTCACTTCGGTTTTGATCTCCATGCTTTTTTCTTTATCAATTGCTGGTGTCTTTGGTGAGAGCTTTGGAATTGTTGGCTACTTGCGTGATCCTGTGCTTCAGTGTTGTTCCCTTCGTTCTGGCCTTTATCTACGGTGAGTGTTCTTTTTCATGCTGACAATGTTGTGTGTCAGGAATTAACAAAACAGAAAATTAGTGTAACAAATATTGAATTCATTGCTAAGTCTAAATATTAGATGAATGAGATAACAAAAACACACTCTCAAATGAAATTAATTTACTTTCAATTGATATTTTGGGCAGTGTAATTTAGTGCATCACTGATATATATAAGAATATTAAATCTGAAATGAATTAGGTAGTAAATCGCTGACATTAACAAGCATATAGATTCTGATTTTGGTTGTGGTTCTGGTTCAACTGTGATATGAAATAGAAATTGGTTGTATTTGATTGTTTTTTAGTATTTGATTGTTTTTTAGTATTTGATTCTATTACAAAATCTGTCGCAGAAGAACAACGGTCTGCATTTGATTGCGAGGTAGAAGATAAGAGACTTTTGCTTGGGGTTTGCTGTGAGGTCAAAGATAATGGACTTTCTCTCTTTCGATCTAGCATTCCAAAGTGATGTTATTTCAACACAGTTGTAATTTCTGTTGTCGCAAACAAAGGATGGTTTAAGGAGTGATTTAATTTGACATAAAACACGGTTTTTCATACAACAAGGAAGTGAACCAGAAACCTTCACTTTAAAGGGGTAAATTGAATTGTTTGTATAGAATTTATTGTTCACGAACAATTTACATTAATAAAAAAATAAAAATAGGTATTGGGTATTTCCAACCAAGTATAGAAGGGCATCATTGGTAATATGACATCATTTTTGCTAATTACATTCACAAAATTTTCTTTTCTGATGCAGGACAAATACAAAGATCGACTAAGCTGAACATTCACTTGAGACGCTATAGCCACTCTACACTTCGCTATTTCTAAAGGCTGCAACCACATTACTGGTGGTATATCTTGATCCCCTACTGATACAATTTAATAGCTAGGTTGTTTAATGGAAGAGTGATGATTAACATTAAAATTTAGTTTTTATAAGAAAAATATAAATAGCTAACTTTGCACTTCAAATATGATCTATATGTTTAGAGTTCTAATCTGTAAAGCAACTAATTTGTTTGGGTATTTTTCGAACAATCTATGTAGATAATTGCATTGCATGAGAAACTATTACAGTTGCAAAGCAATGGAAAACCTAGCAAAACATTTAATTCTTATTAAAAGTTATGTCTTATGTGGAAATAGAATGATAAGTTCTATTAAAAAAGGCCAATTTTAGTACTTGCTTATAAATCTGTAAAGAACTAAAGATGATTGGCTATTAAGATTATATGTGCCATAATGATGCTGTTTGCATGATTTAAGTGGGATATAAATTCTGTTAGGTGTGTCATTGCAAAAGAAAACAGGAAGGGTTGCTGAAAACCATTACTGTTTGTTGCAAGTTAGATCAGCAAGACACCTCCAACAGCTCCTGTCGGCTCGGCCTCTCCTTCCTAGCTGAGAGCAATTCCAGATGTATTTCAGGCAAAAAAATTATTTTATTTATTATATGTATTTTATTTTGTGCTGAACTTTGTATTACGTCAACCATTGGGAGTTGTTGTAAGTTGGTTTTGGAATCTACCTTTTCTTCTTCACAACTGATTTCTACGGCTCATGATGCCTTATTTAGTATGTTCTTTTGAAAGCCTCTTTTTGTTAATGATATTCATTATGAAGTGGATTTTGTAGTTGCTACAAAATCTCTCACTTTACTGAAGACCCTTCATAGTACAATTAATCAGTTGAGCTTGACAAATAAAATTAGTGAAAAAAAAGAATAATTAAGTGGGGGATTTTGTAGTTATTAACAGGCTGGGATTGTAAACTAAAGGTGATGACCAACAAACAAAACTAGAAGGCCAGTGTCATCAAATTTTTATTTTCAAACATAACTATAGATTGTTAGGGATTTTTATTTTGTATTTCACTATGTTTGTCTTTTTAGATTTAGGTGGAGGATACAAATACAAAAAAGAGCCTGATATTACGCACACAAAAGAAAAAAAATGCAGGGGTAACAGGTATGTGGCATCCAACTATAATAAGAATCTCATTTAACTAATTTGTGTTTGATTTTGAACAATTATTGTTTTTTAAAGTTTGATTTTAAATCTTAGGTTGTTCTGTTATAGTTATTGGTGCTATTTTTATTTTCCCCCTTTTTATATTTTCATTTTCTTTGTTATTCCGGATCTTCAGTTTTTATTCTTCAATTTGCCTACATCATTGTTTAGCCAGCCATTCTGTTTTCAAGGTTTTCATCACCTCATGTTTTAGTTAATCAGGTTAGATTGCTCATTTTCCTCATACATATTACTCATGTTATATTTTGCACATTTCAATATCCGTGCTCCCACTTGCACTACTGCAAACTAATTGCAATAATATAAAATTATCTAATTCATATGTTGTTCTATCCAATATTCCAATTAGAATACTATTTAGTAAATAATTATTTTAGATTGTAATATCCATATGATTTGGTTCTATGAGAGATTTGTGGCTTTATTTATGAGTTTTGTCTAGATACAATGAATATTTTAGTACAGCTTGACCGTTACTCAAAAGTATGTATATATAAGTTTAGTGTCTGGGCAAAAATTGAAATATATAAAGTCTCCTATCTTTCTACACCCTCATAACTTCTTGCATAACAATTTAAAAATTAAAATGTAATGATAAATAATAGTCTTTTAAAACATTTTTTTTCTAATTAAAGATGTTCAGGCTAGCATGGCAGTACCGTTGATCATTTCTCTTCTTTGTCACAACTGTAGAAGAGTACTAGGTAGCTATATCATTGGCGATACTGAAAAGTTTGGTGAACTAGAAAATATAATTGTTCTAAAAAATGAATTAGTTTCTACAACACCAATCCATAAAAATGAATTTCTCACAGCTTCAAAGAAGATGGACTTTTGGACTTTGTAAGGGTTGAGAAGAGACTTTGTGCCTCTGGTGCTCAAAGAGAATTCGTATGGTCATGTATTTACCTTGATCTATTGAGTTATGTATTAGTATATAATAATTTGCAGTTGCATGATTACTTGGTTTTGCTATTATCTGGATTTAGTTCAAATTGCTGATAAGTAGGATTGTGGTCTTCAGAACTATAAGCGTAATTGCTCAGTTTTGTTTCTATATAAGTTCTTATAGAGTCGTCAGAATGTACAACTAAACAAGTACCTGATATTAGCTGTTGTGACATTTTTTCTGAGTTTTAGTGCTTTCTTTATCTGTTTGTTGACCTTCTTTATATAATAGTTATCTTTTACTGATGTAAGAAGACCAAGGTACATGAAAGAAACTCTTAACATTTATGTTCCTATCTCTCATCTTATTTTGTATTCATTTTTCTTTCATAATTTATATATTCCCGCTATGTTCATAGATGTAATAAGTTGAAATACAAATAAAAACTACTATAATAGTAAAATTCAACAAAAAGATAAAATAAAAAATAGATCGCGCAACGCGCGACAACCCACTAATGATAATTAGAGAAGAGAGGCGCTGTGTTTTCTTTCAATTGCAAATTTGCAATTGCTTCTCCTCTAAGCACTCAGCACTACGGATCTAATTGAAATTACCACAAATGTACTATATCATATCATATGTACAATCTAATTGAAAAAAACCACTATTATTCATTAATATTATTTTAACCACATTTGTTATAATAACTTGATTTTTTTTTTTAAATATTGACAGGGGCTGTCAATGGACAGATGTGTACTATAATAACTTGGTTAATGTCATAATGTGCCCACAGTCCATTTTGACGCATGAATCTTTCTTGGAAACAATATGGATCTCATCAACGGCGCTTTCGTAGCTCAGTTGGTTAGAGCACCCGTTTAGTAAGCGGGAGGTCTTGAGTTCGACTCTCAACGAAAGCATCAACCAATTTGATTTATTTTTCTGCATCCAAAAAACAATTCCTGATGCAACAATTATCGGCAATAAGTAGTTTCTTCTTAATTATTATTAGTGTTCTCTAATCGTGTCATGTTGATACGAACTACTTTTTTAATCGTGTCGTGCTTAATGGTGTGAAGAGGCAACACGACACGTATTCTGACATGATCGTATTGTGTTGACACGTCGTGTCATACTATTTTATTTTTTTAAATAAAAAAATTATTAAAAAAAATTAAAAGTAAAAGAAAAATTACTAAACATAATAATTCATTATTTGATTAAGTTTAAACTTTTTATTAATATTTTTTATAAAAAATAATAATTAGATTAGAACACTATTATGATTTAAATGATGGTAAATAATATGATAAAGTATTACAAATTGAAATTAAATTATTAATTTTGCTTAAATAATCAACATTAATAATAAAATTTGTGTTGAGGTGTCGTGTTAATTTGTGTTCGTGTCGTGTTCGTGTCGAATCGTGTCGTGTTGAATCGTGTCAAACTTACTAATGTCCCAACACGACACGATAACACGATCGTGTCGTATCAATTTTATTCGTGTCATGTCGTGTCGTGTCAACACACACTTCGTGTCGTGTTAACACGATCGTGTCGTGTCATTTTGGAAAACACTAATTATTATTCAAAGTTCGCATCAACCAATTTGATTTATTTTTCTGCATCCAAAAAACAATTCCTGATGCAACAATAATTGGCAATAAGTAGTTTCTTCTTAGTTCTTAATTATTATTCAAAGTTCAAATATCTTGACTATTATTTGTAATCAGTCTTTTACGGTAGTCATATTGATTTATAATGACATATTTTAAAGGGTAATATTGCTATTTTAATGAACTAGCGGCATAAATAAATTTGTATTGTTTTATAGTGAAATAAAACTAATTGGTTATTTTGTAATGGCATATATCAAATTTTATATTTTTTTAGTGGCATAAACCTCCCGAAGAGCAAGGTTCTAATACCACAAGTTTTTAGTGTCACAAATGCCGTAATTTCTCTTTATCGTAAATATTTCAAAATTTTAAAAAATCAATTTTCAAATCTAAACTGTTGATCTTGTTCAATTTTATAAGCGAATGCATTTCTATATTTTTTTTATAAATTTTAGAGTTTATTTAATATTCGATCAAGAGTCTAATACATGAACGTATTAAAATTAATCTGTTATAATTAACATCATTCTTTTTTTGTTATAATTAATCTGTTATAAAAATAGGCTTTTACTTTTTTTTCTTTCTTTCTTTCTTTCTTTTTCCTTCGCTTCTCTCTTTTACTGTTTATAATTTTTTTTCAATAAAATTTCCCACTTGACCCTCAAAAAAATATAATTAATAACATTCATTTATTTATGGGCCTCTTGTTCGAATATCAAATAAACTTCAAAATTTATAAAATTATATAAAAATGCATCACTTGTAAAATTAAACAAGATCAACGTTTGGATTTGAAAAGTGACTTTTTAAATTTTGAAATATCAATAAAAAAAGAAACATTGTGACATTTGTAACACCAAAAACTTATGGCACTAGAACCCTCCTCTAAACCAAAATACCCCATTATATTACTTCAAGAGTTAGGTTGTGCGTCCTTAGCATATTAGCATGTTCTTTTTAATATGATGAGAGAGAATCAAAATCAGATGGCTGCATAACTAAGAAATTGAAGGCATAACCCTCGTTATATACTATATATATGCAATTGCAGAATTATTCATTTTTTTTTAGTTTTGTTTAAATTAATTAACCCAATGCAATTGAAGTAGAACAGCTGTTAAGTAGGCTGAAGTTAGTGACCAAATACCATTTGGACAAGGTAACCAAAAGTAATCTTACCTCGGATAAAAATATTTTGAAATTTGCTAAATATAAAATTAAAATTTGTAACTGGATAGTTGGCATGACAAATATATCCCTATGTACAGGAAGGTATGTACTACGTTAAGGTATGAGATGTGACGTGGCAAGATCGCAACGGGGACATGTATGTATATTTTAGCGAGATAAAAAACCTAATTATACCTGGAATGTAGAGGTGTTTTAGTAATAAATTATTTATGATAAACCCGTTGCGATTATCCGGGGTTAAACTTACAATTGAACTCAAAATCAGGATTTTCAAAATAGAAGAAAATTTAGATAATATTGGGTTGGGTCTTGGGAAGTTGGGAATTAATGAGGACCGTCTTGTGACGCCTCATATCAATAAATATATCATTATCATACACCAGGTACAGTTCTATTTTGAAAAGCACCGCGTTCCAGGTTCTATTAAAACCCTCCAAAAATCTCTCTAAAACCTTCAAGGCTTCAAAGAGAAGAGAAGAGAAGAGACTTAGAGACGAGACGTAAGTTGCTCCCATTTATTAATTTTGCTCGCCTGGAATTATTAATTATTATATATATGCAAGTCCAATACATGCTTTTGCTCTTGTTTCAAATTTCTTCAACTTTCTTTCTTTTAATTGTGGATTGAAGAGCTCGAATGGGGAGGAATAAGATAAAAATCGAGAAGAAGGCTGTCAGCCAACAATTTGTGACCTACAGCAAGAGGAAAGCTGGAATTGCGAAGAAGGCGAAAGAATTGGCCATTTTATGTGACACCGATGTTCTCCTCCTCACCTTTTCTCCCAAGGGGACGCCTGATCTTGTTCTCGGACCCAAAAGGTTTTAATGTCTCGCATTAATTTCATTCTTCTTCTTCTTACTTACTACAAATCTGTTCCTATGTTGTTATGGATGCCCAATATTGTGTGAATATAATTATTATCTTATCCTTTCCCTTTTCAGCAATTTTGAAGATGTCATAAAGAAGTTTTCTGAACAGAATCCCAATGAGAGACACAAAAAGTATGTTGCTCATTATAGAATTTCAAAGTTGTATATATGCATCTCATTTCTTTTATTCCACTTTTAACATCCTTTATTCTTTTTCATTTTTATTCTTCTTTTGTATTGACCAGAAAGAGAGAATGTCTCCAGGTACCCAACCAAAACTTAACATCTTTATGCACTTTATTTGTTAAATATTTAAATTCACTTAATTAATCTGCTAACTTAATCTTAAAGATTGGGAGTTTAGCTATAATTCTAATTTGTTCAATATTAGCATTGGATATTGTGTAATCTATTCTAAATAAATAGGCCCTTAGCAAAGCCTTCAAGTCGGACAAGGATCATGAAGTTGATGTTGAACAACTCATGAAACTTGGGTACTTTTTTTGTTTATTATTTTTTTTTTCCTTTTTACCAGACATAGTACTAGTTTCGTCAGGTTCAGTACCAATTTATATGGTGTCTAATGGGTTTTAACAACAATTAAGGTAAACAGAGACATAGAATTGTGTATGGGGCAAGTTCATGTCAATTTTACCCTTTTCGGGAACAAATAGAATTGTGAAATCAGTTCTCATACATTTTTTTATTCGACTTGTTCAGGATCCCTGAAACCTCCCCTGCCATCAAGGTACCACGATCTGTTATCTTTTTTTTTTCCCTTGTAGAAAAGCATTAAACAGTAGAACCGATGTTAAATTAACAAAAACTGAGTGATGTTCCCTTGAAAGCGGTGAAGGTTGGGTTTGACTCAGATACTGTTGTACACAGATATGTTTTGTGTTCCTTTGATGTACGACAAAAAGTCCCAACTGTTTTACAAGTGAAACAACAAACACACTCCCATACATACATATAACTTCACTTTTTTTATGTTTTTGTTTTCTCTTTAAGTGTTGACTGTAAGCATCGACTTTTTCTTTACAGAGACAACAGGAATTTTTTAAGCTGACTCGGGAAATACAAAAAGCAAAAGATGTGCTTGGCCCACTCCAGTAATAATTTCATCAAACTTATTATTAAAATTTATCTTTCTCTCTTTCTTGCTGTTGACTTCAGCAAAATTTATAATCTTTTTGCAAATTCTGGATATATACAGGTACATAGATGAACTTTATGCAATCACCGATATTAGGTTCTTAATATCCATGGAAATGCACATCAATCGGTTAATCCGAAGGAACAGAATTCAGAAGGTGCATACATTTCAAATTAAAAATTTCATAATGATCCCTCCTTTCTGTAGTTACAGCAACCTAAGTTGGGCTAATGATTAATTCTTTGTTATTTTTTCAACCCAATTATATACAGATGCTTACAGAACTTCCATGTTTCCCAGATGAGGTAACATCTCACTCCTGTACAATCTAGTATGCACCAGTAAAAGATACCTGCCAGAACTGTTCCTTCAGTCACAATAATACCAGAATTTGTAATGTTTGAGCAAGCTTCTAAATTTCGGCGAAATAATGACGAAATAACAGAAATAGCGGTATTCTGTGTTAAACCGAGTGAACGTTACAGTCTTAATTGAGAAAAACAAGTTGTTATTTCGGTGATATAACGCGTTATTTCAGCTATTTCGGCGAAATAACAAGTTGTTATTGCTACTATTGTTAAATTGTGTATTCAATATTGAACTATTGTTAAATTGGTACAAGCTGCTACTGTTACTCAATATTGGTACACTGCAGTATATTGAATTTGGTATGGCCGTATGCTATTTGTATGGAGTATTGAAGATGTATAAACATATAAATTGATAGTTATAGAATTGATGTGTGTCAAACTTTGAAAAAAATACTACACCGTTATATCGTCGTTATAGCATCAAAATAACACCGAAATAACATGGGGATTTGGACCGTCATACCGAAAAAACTGAAATTTAAAAGCTTGAGTTTGAGGAAGGTCCAGTACTTTTGGGTAACCAGCCAATTTAGAATTCACAGTTTTATTAACCATCAAAGCGGTGTGCATAATTTAGTATTCTATCTAATTGGAGTGTTAATTTTGAAAATAATGAATACAGTGTATGGTTTACCTTTATAGAAAATCACACCATCGAGCAAACTTGGTTACATTGTAATCTTTATGTAAAAATAAATCTGACTTTATATTTGTATTACAGGGGATAAACTTTCCAGTTGCTTTAAATGATGGAGGAATTTCCCCTTCTACTGTGCATCCCCACAATTCGAATGGAATTCCTATATCAAACAAGTACCTAACTTTGCATTTCTTTTTCTTTCTTTTTATTATTTCTGGTCATGAAAAAATTCCACAGAAACCACTCCTAAATGGGTGACACATATGACAAAGTGTGTAAATCTAACCTCCTTCCTCGTTAGTACAACATGCATTACAAAAGAGGATCAATGTTTTTTCTTTCCTTTCGAACATGAACAATTTTTTGTATTGTTAACGTTATTATGACACATCATCTGATTATGGAAAAATGTGTGGTTGTGGCTTAATATAGCATCACAAATCCTCCAACCCCAATAAATTGCCCCACAAATGAAGATAGCACGGCTCCTCAATTATTCAAGGGGGATGTGCAGAAGCTCCCTCAGAGGTAAAAAATTGTACTTCTGGCTCCAATTATGCAAATAGTTCTATCATCATTCATTAATACAATTTTAAGCCCTAATGGGTTGAGCTGGGTATGCTGGATGCTTGCATGATGTTGCATGAACTGGTACCAGCTTCATACTAGTCATGACCAGCAGAACTAGTAACTAGAGTAGTTTGTTACTGATGTACTAATGAGAAATGTTTGTTAAATGGTGTTAAATAGAAATATGACTGGACAAATTGTCTCCATCTCTGCCCCATCAACTGTCGTAGCCCCGATGCCAGAGGAAAGAGGAATCTGGGACCTCTTTAATTTTGACAAAGATGATACGAATTTGGATTTTGCTGAGGCTACTCAGAATATGGCTCCTGATGCAAAGTTTCATAAGTGGTCTCAAGACTCTCAACCAACAGACCTGCCTAACTGATCAGTTTTGGTCTCTGCACCTTTTTCTTGCTTTTAAATAATTTATCTTTGCCCAAGTTGAAACCTAAAACATGCCGTCACAAGCGTTCACTGTAAAACGGATCGAGATAACAGAACAAATGGGTGATAGGACTTTGACTTGTCACCTTTTCTCATTCTATATCCAGATAATTAGATGATGATTTTAACATAGAACAGATACAAAGTGTAACAATGGAAGGTCAAAAGGTCTATAAGAATTGAGGCTTAATTTTCTAGGCTATTATACTTTATCTTTTTTTTTTTAAGGTTTATTATACTTTTTATCTTTAAGTTATGTATAGCTAACAAGCTTGATACTTGTATATAATTTTATTGAAAGCTAATAATCTATCTCTCTCTCTACCCTTGCAGCTTCAGGAACTTATCTGCCGATTGATCTAATTAATTAGTGTACCAACTTGAGTGTTCTGATGCAACACTGTACTTCTCTTCACTCCCTTTTTTTTTTTTTTTGCTACTTTTAGTTACGTTTTAGTACCTGCATGCAGCACATGCCATTTGACATGTTTAGGGAAAAGAGTTTCCCATCATGAACTAATTTTTGCCTTAACTATCCTATGACGGGGACGCCATACACTTAACTTTTAGTTTTCTGTTGTTTTTTTTTTTATATGCTAAGCTTCTAAGGAAATGTAATATTTTTTTTAAGTTCAGTTTTTGCATTAGGTTTATTTCCGACTCAGGAGAGTTCTATTTCTGTGCGTGTGTTGTGTGTTTTTTTAGAAAAAGAAAAAAATGAGATAATTATAATTTTCAAAAATTCGATCACGAGTAAGAGATGATAAGAATTCTAATTAGGGACCTGTTTCACACTAGTTGGTTGCCGACAAACATGAAGCTTCTATCAATTAGTTCATGATGGGAAACTCTTTAATACAAAGATGAGGGCATGACGCCCATCTTTTTTTCCAAAAAAAAAAGTTGTCAGATTTTTAAAATAATCAGATACAAAAAATATATAATACTGCAGTAATAGCGGGCAATGATAGGTATTATTTTACATATTAATCTATAAATGTGTCATATCCGACTTGATTAGTTCCTGTTGGCGGGTAAAACGGGCTGAATCGATATCCTCTCCATATACTTTAGAGAGCAGTTCTGCTGCATCACAACCATCTGATTAGTGATTGTGCCACGTAATTAACATCAGATCCGTACGACCCGTAAATCTTAGATCTCGACGGTCATGATGAAGAACTGCATACAATCCGATTATGAACGGTCCACCTGATGGGTAAATGGGTTAAGAATATTCAATCCGAATCATTTATAAACAGATCAAAATATTGGACCTGTAACTAATCCATTTACCCGTGGATCGGTGATAGACTGATAGCTAGACAGGTCGGATACATGATACAGGTTAAAAGTAACGAGTACTGTGTTGCGAGATAACAAATGATATATGCGGGTCCGGGACACCGGACATGAGAATTAATATGTATATATATCTTAGATATATATAAATTAAAGTTATTATTAAATACATATATAGGTCAAAAGAGGAGATGTAACCTTGCTTCATATTATTATTATTATAAGGAGGAAAGGAGGTGATAGTGGGAAGAATAAAGAATTCATCTCCTTTATCCTTTAAACATTAAACATTCATTTTGTTCTGACCTTTGAATGAAGTACTGTAGTCTGTAGAACATGTGAAAAATATTTCATCCTCTTCACTCTCCCTTCCCTTCTCTTCTATCTCTCATTTTTTCCAACCATATATGAAATCATAGTATGGTATAAAGTTTTGTTTAGCTGTCATATCATAAACAGAGGAGCTAGGCTATGGTCATGGATTCCTGGAAGATAATTTGATCAAATAATGCTTAAATTAACTTTGATCTGACTTAAATTAATTATTATTATATTTCGCACCTGTAATCACTATTTTCGGATTATGAAAAATTATAGGATGCTACAACCGGGAGTTTAGAAAATAATGTAGTCATATCCTAAAAATAAAAAGGGTCTATTGTTGCTATGGATAGAAAACTGAGCCG
Organism: Rhynchospora pubera; assembly: GCA_028095005.1. Taxonomy (NCBI): domain Eukaryota; kingdom Viridiplantae; phylum Streptophyta; class Magnoliopsida; order Poales; family Cyperaceae; genus Rhynchospora; species Rhynchospora pubera. Next base: position 105,979,433 of record CM051459.1, read on the forward strand.
TGATGATTTTTAAATTTAGCCAATTCTTCCATAATATAAATGCTTGGTTTTGATGATATGAAATAATCACTTGTTTTATTTAAGAGAACATGTATTGTTGTCCTTTAAAATCTTTTTGTTTTTAGAGATACGTACCAGTATTGAGCCTGGAACAATGTGAGGTATATACATAGTGAGCCCAATAATATATTCTTCCAAATCGTCAGGTTAAATCAACATGCTTAATTTTAATTTTTTGTTGTGATCGTCTAATTTATATGGGTTTGTAAATGTAATGGAGAATCGAAGATTAAGACAGCCTTGGAACGTATCAATTTAATTGTCTCAAGGAACTGAGTCGGAAGTGTGAGGTTTCGAATAGCAGCCGTTGATTTACTTCTCGTTTTTAATGGACTGTCATATAATTATGACTACGCTGATATTTTGTTACGTATAAATTGGTATTTGATATTTCGTTATCAAATACTTATGCTAGCTAACTTTCAATTATAAACTAATGAATATTTTGTTATCAAATACTTATAAATTGAATTATTTTATATACCTGAGCCATGCACATCTCCAACGACACAAGTTATACATTTATCATTTCATTTAACGAAATTTTGAAGCGACATTTATTAAGACTTCGTGTATGATATATTTTCAGGTAAAATTGTTGTTAAATTAGTTATACTCCTCTACAAACTACCAACAATATGTTTTTTTTTATTGCTATTTGGTAATATTTGCAATGCAAAGAGATGTATTGAGAACCATTTTCTCGAAACAACAGTCGAACAACTGACGAAATAATTATCAATATTGTAAGTAATTCATTTTTATTTTGCCAAACTTAATTAGATATAATTTGTTCTTTCTTTTTTTCCTTTTATTGCTGTACGAAAACTTTTCATTCAATGAAATTGTAGGCGACACAATTTGTCTCGCTACCTTATAAAAAATTAAATATAATTTGTAACGAATTTAAAATTGAGACGAACTTGACATGGACTTTTTGAGTCGTTTATAGTAATATATCAATATTAGAAACTTGATATAGTGCATTGCAATCTATAAAATGAAATTAACTAAAGGAGATTGAAAACATGCGATTTCTCATCTACAAATGCTTATAATATATAATATATGTCATTGCTAAACCTAATTAATGTTCATTATGGAACAAATTTGGTAAACCTGAACGTACGTTAACATATTGTGGTTTTAATTTTATCTTATAAATTCTTGTATAGTGATATTAATTAAAAGTTGAGTTATCAATCAATTAATTAATATTGTATGTTACATATATTGGTCTCGGTTTATAAATGGAAGTTAATAGTTCGAAGACATTAAAGATTAATTAGTAAGTAACGAAAGGAGACTCAAATATCAAAATAGCTAGCTTGTGTCCTTTTCATAATCCCCATTTATATATTGCGTGTGCGTGTTTGTTATAATAAAGTAGAAAATCATTCTCTCTGATATCAAAATAGTTAGACAAAAAGTTTGTTTTGCAAATAGGAAAAAGAGAAGTTAATTTAATTTTGTTTGGGTGCATGAGCAAAGAGCAATTGAGATGAGTCCCAAGTCCCAACTCCGAAGCGGTCGCCGGGCTTGTCGCAGTGGCACTATGTATGTGTCTATGTTTGTGGCAGCGTGAAGTTACAAGCCGTACGGCACTTACTCCAACCTAATATGTGGCCCGCTTGTCAGTCTCTCTCTCGCTGTCTATATATAGATTAGCTATTGGGCTTAGCTCCATCCATCGCTACTTGTTCTCTCTCTCTTCTTCGGTTCTTCCGCTATGAAATGAAATGAGTTGTACTTGTACGTATCGTATGTAATGTAAGTAACCATTTACCATTATCCCATCGATTCATTGCTTCGCTAGCTCCTCACACCAATTGTACAATACCAACACAATGTGAGTTCCTTCTCTTCCAAATTTATAATAAACTAATTAAATGCTTATATTTATTTATTTATTTCATCGCCCATCCTTTTTCTCCCCATTCCCATTTTCATTTCGACACCTCCTTCCCCAACTTCACACAATACAAATTCTTTCGCCCTGCTTTCATTTCATAATTTTTTAATTAAGGCTTGACAATTTCTATGCATCAAACAAAAATTTCAACACCAATTCTACTTTATTTCATCAATTGCTCCCAAATTAAGTTAATTGTGTCCTGTTTTTCATTGATCTTTGATTTATTGCTCTACAGAACCACTCAGCTTCTTCTATCCTATCTCAATTTATTGCTTGCCTTTCTCATCATATCTCCTTCCAATTCACTCGCACTCAAGCTTCTAAATTTCGGCGAAATAACGGCGAAACAACATAAATAGCAGTAGTATGTGTCAAACCGCAAGAACGTTACAGTCTTAATTGAGAAAATAACGTAATGCGTTATTTCAATTATTTCGGCGATATAACGCGTTATTTCAATTATTTCGGCGAAATAACAAGCTGTAATTGCTACTATTGTTAAATTGTGTATTCAATATTGAACTATTGTTAAATTGGTACAAGCTGCTACTACTACTCAATATTGGTACACTACAGTATATTGAATTTGGTATGGCCGTATGCCATTTGTATGGAGTATTGGAGATGTATAAACATATAAATTGATAGTTATAGAATTGATGTGTGTCAAACTTTGAAAAAAACACTACACCGTTATATCGCCGTTATAACATCGAAATAACACCGAAATAACATGGGGATCTGGACCGTCATACCGAAAAAAACCGAAATTTAAAAGCTTGCTCGCACTTTATATATTATATTATTACACCAAAACACTAATCAAATCAAATCCACATTAATTCAGTGTCTTCAAGGGTTTAAGCAAAGTTGACCCACCAAATTTCAATTTTGCGTTCAGTTCAGTTACCAGCTCATGGGTTAGAAATTAGTTGGCTCTGGACAAACTCATATCACTTGATCCAAGACTGCCCTCCTTATCAGACATTAATTTGTTATACAATTTGTATACTGATATATGTATTTTGTTCGAAAATGTTGAATAGATAATGGGAAGAAACAAACTAAAGATTCAAAAACTAGAGACTACCGGCGGGCGACAAGTGACGTATTCAAAAAGACGAACTGGTATCATTAAAAAGGCCAGAGAATTGTCCATCTTGTGCGATGTTGATGTGCTTCTCCTTATTTTTTCCACTACCGGAAAACCTTCCCTTTGTTTGGGGGAAAAGAGGTAAGGTATCATTCCTCTAATTCCCAATTTGCATCTTTGTTATAACAATATTCTGGGCGGTCTCAAAACTTTTGGTCAAATCTAGAATCACAGAAGCTTTTAAATTAATTAATTTGATGTCTTTTAGTTTTCCACTCTTCATAATTTGCTGTCTTTTGCCCATTGTTTAGCAAATTTGAAGATGTCATTAATAGATATGGTGGACTGAGTCCGCAAGAAAGGAACAAAAGGTGTGTTTCTTTTGACTGGCATATATTTTGATATTTTTTAAGTCCTTTTTTGTATCTTTTCTAACTAAAATTCTTTCTAACCTCGAGCAGAAAAATGGAAAGCCTTGAGGTAAGTTTCACTATTTGTTCCCTTTTCTGTAATGCTGGTTGCAATTTTGCATAGAATGTATTGATTGTTCCATCATGCAAGCTTGTAGCAAAATTTTACCAAGTAATTATATACTAATTGGTTATCACTGTAAAGTTATATATTTGAGGAATTAGTGGTAAAAACCATAGATTTATTATCCTTTAATGAGATCATTAAAGCTAAATGACGAGCTTAATTAGTAGGGTCACAATTTATTTTATATGTTCTTTACAAGTCACTTGGTTAGTGTGTTGTTATGTTGAACTGTTAGTCTAAGTTCGTTTGACCTAAACAGGCTTTAAAGAAAACATTCAAAAAAGTTGACCACGAGGTTGATATTCAACAACTAGCCGACCAAGGGTCAGTTTTTTTTTCATAGTTAGCTATTCATTATTTTTTATAATTTTATATTGATTTTTTATATTTTAATATGCTGTTAATTTGTCTATGATATTATTGATGCCTTTTATTTTTTTTCCTTCCCTTTGCAGTTCCCAGCCAGTTGAGGTAATATTTTAAACCTATCAAAGATCCAAACGCTATATACCAAATATTATTCTTAATTATCTTTAAATTTAGGTCACTCATGTTTCCGGAGAATGCCTGTACACAAATTCATTTCTCATTCTAATGAATCCAAGTGCAACAGAACAAGCTAAAGTAGGTCTAATTTGGGAATTCTGGAATGAAATATGAGATGTGGCTAAATGTGATATACACTGCCTATTTATGCTCCATAGAGGCTTACAAAATATTTTGAGGTGCTTCCGGGCACGAAGGAGACCTGCTTGTGACATAGGCTAAAAAAATTTCTTGTATGGAGTATAACTGATTGCTGATCTCTAATTTTCCTTTCTTTTGCAGGAAATGAAGCAACGGTTGTTCGCTTACAAAGACCAGATAACTAAAGCTCGTGAATTCTTGGGTCCACTAGCGTAATAAATTTAAAAAGTTTCCCATAGAATTAAATTTTATTATTAGTACCAATACGAATTCCGATTTGGATGATTCAGTAAATTATATCTTTTTTAAAGTATGTATTTTTGGAATATTGTTCAGTAAAATTATGGCCTCCATGTACACATTAATGTACCTTTAAAATAAACCAAGAAAAGATGGAAAAATCTGACAAGATGTTGTTCCATAATTTTCAGAGAAGTTGGAAATATTGATAAGATTGAAGACATAAATCTTGTAATGGAAATAGAGCACTTGATCAGCAATTTAATAACTCATAATAGAGTTCTGAAGGTTTACTTTCTCATCTTTCAAATTTGTGTTTTTCTGTTTATGTCCTTCAAAAAAGCATAGGACAGTTTTGCTTTTTTAATAAAGAAGATAAATATTTACTTAATTATTTTGTAGATAACTAATGAATCTGTTTTTCACTAGGAAAGCTGCACAAAGAACCATTTGGACCTACCCTACAATGGTGAGGTACGTTACCACATTTCTGATTTTGGCAATACCATCATTTTTTTATGGGTTTTCTCCATTTTTTCTGGGTTAATCTAATTCATAGTATTGGCACCATCCAAGCCATCCATTGGTTATTGTACCAAATAGATGTGAACTGACAATCCAGAAAGAAATTTGCTCATGCTGCAGTTCTTGATAGTACTCTTGTTAGTTCCAGATTTCATTTAGTAATAATAAGATGATAAACCTTATGTATCAAATTTACTTCTTCTAATATTCAGAGTGGAATGAATCAACAGCTTGAAATAAATGGCGAACCTGGTCCGTATTGGTACACTATGGCTGATGGTCAACAAATTATGCTTCCAGCTAATCCTATGCTACCTCAGAGGTAAGTTCATTTGTTAAATCTACACTGTAGGCACGAATAACGTTTCTTCACATGTATGAGGCTTAGTTGCATATTTGATGGTCAATTCAACCTTATTGACCTATCCTGGGAGTTAAATGAGTACTTGGTGGAACCATGTTTGCTACAGCATCATATCAGTATGTACCGCTGAACTTTGAATATATATCATTGTGAATTTGATAACAGCAGGGATACTTCTGAGCTTGGCACCGGATATGACATCCCGATAAATGACCCCACACAGGACATCCCATGGGCTCAAATGGGTGGGGCCCATCAGACAGTTATTGACGAACCGGCTGATTCGATTCCTCCCACGTAAGATGACAAAGTGTACTTTAGTAAAGAACTTAACAAGTGTACAAAATATTTGTTAGACTAACTAGTCATAATGCAGTACCCAATAAAACAAACAAATTAAGAAATAAATAAGTATTGTTTGCGTGAATAATTTTGCACAGGGAGACCCCACTTTACATGGAGTGCGGCGAAACGAATGAGATAGTTGAAAATGAGGGAGGCATTATTGGAAATGTAAACATGAACAGAAGCCGATTCGTATGCCATGGTCAGGAGGAATGGTGTAACATGAACGGAGCCTTTTTCGAACCAGGGGAGCTCCGCCTTCCAGAAGGTTCTAGCAATGAAAGCAATGATTTTGTTGACAACTTGTTCGAGCAGAATGCTTTTTTCCATGAAGCCAATGTCAATCCGGGAGTGGCCATGCATGATTCCAACTTCCAAGCCTGGACCTCTGGCTTCTGAATTTTACATATATATATATGTCAGTTTCACTCCTTCCCTGCTATTATTTTTTTTTTTTTAACTTAACCTTGTGGTCATATTTTCTTTCTTTAAGAGAGCTCGGGGGGTTTATGTTTCATGATTTTGATACTTATATTCAGTAGATGTGATTGATAATTTTGTGCAGTGAGTAAAGTAATAATGCCTTAAGAAGTAATGCGTCGTATGGCATTCTACATTAATTCGGAGACAATTCTGAGTATTTTTACGGTCGGCGCAATAATTATAAGTGATCAGGCAGGTTTTTCCAGCTCTACTTCTAGGCTAATATTTTTAATTTGTCTGATACTTTTTTTATTCATACTTCTAGTTCATTTGTTTGAGCTTTGTTTGGTGTACTGTCAATAAAGGTGTTGAGGGCTATTAGGCTAAGACATTGTTATAAATTTAGTTAATTTCTTATTTTGCTTACATTTCTTACTGTTTGTACTATTGCTTCGCGATTAATTATTTATATGCTTATTGTCAGGTTTATGTTCCTGGTTTTTATATTCTTTTTAAACAATTTATTTTTTTTAAATTTGCACTATCAATCCTACGTCACTTTCGAAAAGATCTCATTCTAACGCATACGGCGTATCTCAAAAGATCTCAATTTCAACTTATGACCCATCATGACATAAACAATGTTGCTTAATACTAGTTTACTATATTTTGAAGGTAGTTATTATGCAATAAATACATGGGCTCAATCTAAATCCTTCATTCAAACTATGATAAAATCACAATTATTTATCATTCTGAGTAAAAAGATTTAAGGTACACGTAAAAAAATATCCATGGCAGAATTACCATATTTTGAATCAACTTTTGTCCGGATGTAGTTCACCCAAATAATTAAATTCTCTAACCCAATGATCCCATGCACAAACTATTTGCATTTTGATTCATTATCCTTTTTTTTTCCAATGAAAAGTCTCGATCGCTTTCAAATTAAATATTGTTAGAAGTTTAGAACGATACCATGCACTCATGATCTCTGAATTCCACCACAAAAGGTGACCCTTTCATTATAAATTTACTAAATTTGAAACCAAAACATGGAGGCGAAGAATAAAAAATTTCTTACTGCAGTGGCAATATAAAATTCTTATCTAAATTTGTTGCCATCAAAACACGGTGAAATCCTGTCATTTTTTTTCTTTGCTTCCCAATCTCCTCCATCCAAACATAGTAAAAGGAAAAAAAATATTATTTATCCAACCATATATAGGCAACTTTTCTCCTTATTTATCCAACTATTATTTTTGCATGCAAGAGTAGCTTAAAAAAAAAAAGTAGAAGGAAAAACAAATTAGCACGAACTTCTCACGTAATTTTATTTCCGAAAGTTTTAGGATGAAAGGAAAATTTTTTTTTTAGAGAACAAGAAAAAAGTTCGATAAACATGAATGAAACAGAAATTAGAAGGCGCATTAATTAATTATAAGTTTATAACCCCACCCAAATTGAAAGGATCGATACCTTTGAATTTCTCTTCCGGTCCATATTGATTTGATTATCTCAATGCTTAATTATCCTCAGCTGCCCCCTAATTAATTAATTACGAATTACATTATCCTCTCTGTTACGTACTAGCCTCACAACTTACTCCTTCAGCCCCTCTCATCTGTCTGTCTCTCTCTTTTCCCTTTTCTAGTTTCTAGTTTCAAGTTTTGTTTTATTACAATTTTGTAAATTTAGGATTAGGATAAATTATAGAATAAGAATTATGGTAAATGATATAATTACAGTTTAGTGTACTTTAATAAATTATTAATGTTAATATTACCATTGCTTTTATTTTTCATATATGTGTTTTTTTATAAATTTAAGCACAGAGACAACGTTAAATGCAATTGCAAAGCATTTAGTGCTAAATTTATGGCTCAGTGGATTTTGGTAAATGTTAAATTAGAGGTAATCGTGTTTTGCACTAATTATTGTAAACTAATGTTGGATTATCAATGCAGAATATGATGGTACATTTTTGTTGACAGTTTTTATGAGAAATTTCATCAGTGCTATAATATCTGGCGCCACAAGTTGCTGTTAGACCCACATGCAGATGCAGTCGTATTTAATTAACGATTTTGAATTTCAACTTGAACTATTTGATATTATTCAAATATTTTTTTAAATTTGAAAGTTTATAAGTTGGCAAGCATACATCGAGATCGAGTGCAAACGGAAGAGCAATTAAACTCCATTTAGCTTATATTCTCTAGAGCTTAGGCAGAGGATTTGATTGGTTACGAAAAAGCGCAGGCTTTGCTTCCTAAATCCCAATGCTAAATTTTAGAGGCGTAAAGATTTAAAATTGAAATAAACAGTTCGTTAAGAGGCGTAATATTGTTGTTTTTAGTTTAAACAAGTTATTGCGACGGTTACAGTAGCATTTTATTTTAGTCCCTTTTGTTGCCATATATTTTGGATAATTCATTGACTCTTTTAATTTTGTGACGTTGTTCTGTTGGAGGATAAGAAAATACGAAACTTGTCAACTCTTTTACAAAACTAAATTTCATGTAAAATGAAAGATTTTTATTGTTTTATCTTGATTTGCATAATAATAGTGTAATAATTACAATGATGACAACAATAATTAATGACACAAAGGGTGCGTTTGGATAGGTGTGGGAAGAAGGGAAGAAGGAAAGAAGTGGGAAGAAGTATTGGGAAGTGTGTAACTTTGTGAAGAGTTTGGATTGTTTATAATTTTTTTTTGACCTTCTTCCTTCTTCCTTCTTCTTTCTTCCAACCCCATCCAAACAAAGGCAAAATAAATATAGAAAAGTAACGGTATGATGATGATGGTGATGATGATGATAAACGGTAATGTAGCTGATGAATTATTGATGCATATATATCTCAAAAGTCACTCAATTATAATCCCCTTTTTGATAATGATAGATAATTAGCGAGCATAATAATCTTGAACAAGAGCAAAGTAGTGCGCCAATTGGTACGGTACCGGGTACCGGGTACCGCTATAATACATGGCGATGGGGTATGATATCTTGAGCAATTATGACTAAATTTGAAAAGAGGGTGTTTTTTATTTGATCTCAGATTCTCAGGTCAGATTATTATTATATAAAAAATAAGTGGCAACTTGCCAATGAGTGGACATGATAGCATCACATGCGCGGATCGGATTCGACCTTGGAAACCCGCACCCGCACCGCTACATTCTGATTCTCCCCAACCCAACAAAGATTTCTCCACCCTCAGATCTACTGCGGCGTTTTCTGTATAACCTCGCTGTTCTTGGGCATCTCAATCTCCAACTCCAACACAATTCTTTCATTTTTTTTTCATCAATAGTCAATAGATAAACGTGTCGTGTGCATTTATTCTTAAGCTGATATTTCTATCTTTAGAATTAGATGTATCACAGTTAAATAGAAAAGGTAAATGAAATTCCGCTTCAACAATTATTTTCCATGATGGTTGGTAACTTGTTAACTTGGCATGCGCCGCATACAAAACATACTTATACAATTACAAGTATTCCAGAGCAAATCATTGCGCGGCTCGCAGTTTAAAAATCAAAAATTAAAAATTGCAGCTTAGAGAGTAGAGACAAAGAACCGATTACGCAGTAACGTCTTGTGGTCCCACCTCATCTCAATTAATGAATCGACCGTTGCGATAACCATTGGCACCGTCAGATCTAAATCCAACGGATCCTGCCAGCCATCCGCCCGTTACATTTCAAATCGCTCAAAGAGCAATCCCAAACAAAAGTCAAATCCAACCGTTGAGAAAAGAACCCCTGCCGCTGAATAAAACTAGCTCAGTATTTTCTTTCTTTTTGCTTCCTCTCTCTCTCTCTCTCTTTTCTCTCCCAATGTCTACATTTCTTCAAGAAAACTCCTAGTAGTAGATTGGATCCTCCTCAATCCCACAAATTTCTTCATTTCTTTTTCCTTTCAATAAAGATAAAGAAAGAGTCTTGCTCAGAAGAACATCACCATATGGCAAGAAGGCTCTCTTCTCCTTCTCCCTCTCCTGTGACCATCACCATATCTCCTACCGCAAAAGATGGAAGCGGCCGTAGAGCGGCCCTGCGAAAGAGCACCGGCCTCACGAGCCCCGTCCCACGCCATTCCACCGCCTCTCCTCATAGCAGCTCAAGGCGCGACCGCTACCTCTCTGCCTCAGAGACCGACACCAGCTCCGATTTCGTGCACTACACCGTTCACATCCCCCCCACCCCTGACCATCCTGCCACCACAGGGAATGCAGCACCGGCTCTGTCCACAGAAAGCATTCCGGGCCCTGATAGAAGCTTCATCTCCGGCACCATCTTCACTGGAGGTCTCAATTGTGTCACTCGCGCACGCCACGTCCTCGGTTCCACGTCTGACACCGCCAAATCCAACGGTCTCAACTGCAAGATGCGGGGTTGCGACGGAACCCCCTTTCGCATCGATAATCGTGCAAAAGCACCCTGCGAGTGTGGCTTTGTCATTTGCAAAGATTGCTACATGGAGTGTCTCAGTACCAGCGGTACCTGCCCCGGGTGCAAAGAACCATACCAAGCTAGTTTAAGTGACGAGTCAGAAGTAGAAGAGGATGAAGAGGAGGAGGAGGAGGGCAGAGACAGAGTGCTTCCTTTGACATCTATGGTGCGGTCCGTTAAGGTACCCACTAGTAAACCAGCCGAGTTCGACCATTCCAGGTGGTTGTTTGAGACAAAGGGGACATACGGCTATGGCAATGCTCTGTGGCCCAAAGACGGGGGTAGAAAAGGAAACAACAATGTCGGAGTCCATGGGGGCTTTGAAGGGTTTGAAGAGCCGCCTAATTTTGGGGCAAAATGTCGCCGGCCATTGACCAGAAAAATTGGGGTCTCACAAGCTATTCTCAGCCCATACAGGTATTTGCTTGCAATCTTGTATAACTTTACATTGGTGGTGTTCAATTATTGTGTGTAACTTTACATTGCAATCTTGTATAACTTTACTGTGTGTGATTTGGGATATGGGTAGTTCCGTGTGTAATTTCCACAAGCATCTCGAAATTTAACTTTAAAATCCAGACAAATTGCTGAGTTTCGTAAAACCCCCAGTAATTCAGCAAAATTTCTCAACAGTTGTTATCCTTTTTTTTTCAGGCTTTTGATTGCTATCAGACTAGTAGCACTCGGGTTCTTTCTGACATGGAGGATCCGGCACCCAAATTGGGAAGCTGCCTGGCTTTGGGGCATGTCGGTTACATGTGAAATCTGGTTTGCCTTCTCCTGGCTCCTTGACCAGCTCCCCAAGCTCTGTCCCGTCAATCGTGCCACAGATCTGACCGTGCTAAAAGAACGGTATGAGTCGCCGACTGTGCGCAATCCAAAGGGCCGGTCCGACCTCCCTGGCATAGATGTGTTCGTTTCAACAGCTGACCCTGAGAAGGAGCCCCCGCTAGTTACTGCAAACACCATCCTCTCAATTCTTGCTGTCGACTATCCAGTTGAGAAACTCGCATGTTACCTCTCAGACGATGGCGGGGCCCTGCTGACATTTGAGGCTCTGGCTGAGACTGCGAGTTTTGCCAGGACATGGGTCCCATTCTGTCGTAAACATGACATTGAGCCACGCAATCCCGAAGCCTACTTCGGCCAGAAGCGGGACTTTTTGAAGAATAAAGTGAGGTTGGATTTTGTGAGAGAGAGGAGGAAGGTCAAGCGAGAGTATGATGAGTTTAAAGTGAGGATTAATTCTCTGCCTGATAGCATTAGGAGAAGGTCTGATGCATACAATGCGCATGATGAGTTGGTTGCCAGAAAGAAGATGGAGGAGAATGGGGAAAATGTGGGAGATGCAAAATTTGTCAGGGCTACCTGGATGGCAGATGGGTCCCACTGGCCCGGAACATGGCTAGCAGCTGGACCGGACCACTCGAGGGGCGATCATGCTGGTATCATTCAGGTTAGACTTCTAGTAACTCTTATACTTTCCCTTTTTTCACAGATTGACTTAATTTAGATGTTATGTTGAATGAGTTTTATTAGTTGATGCCTACTTGTTTGCTACATTGATGCTTCAGGAATTCAATCTTGTGTATTAAGTAATGATATGGACCTAAATTTTTAAAGTCTGTTAGTAGCTATCAATCCATGCATCCATGCCCACTAAAAGTAAAAAACCAAGTACCCTCCTTTAAACAGTAATATATCTCAGATTTCCATCACTTATGCCTTTTGTTTTGGCCATAATTTATTACTCTAACATGTAGATTGTTCAGAAAATTAAAATACAATATCAAATTAAGTAGATTGTTTTATCTTTTATTTTATTCTTTTGTACAGCATCAAACTCTGTGCTCACCATAATTCAAAGGCAACACATAAACATATATTGCTCTGACATGTAGATTGTTAAATAAACACATCTTAACTTCTATGTTTAGGTCATGCTGGCTCCCCCGCCCTCAGAGCCCGTCATGGGAGGTGATTCCTTGCCTGAAACCGCCAATTGCTGCATTGACACACGTGGGATAGATACACGTCTCCCCATGCTGGTTTATGTGTCAAGGGAGAAACGGCCCGGCTATGACCACAACAAGAAAGCTGGGGCTATGAATGCACTGGTACGCACAAGTGCAGTGATGTCAAATGGCCCCTTCATCCTCAACCTCGATTGTGACCATTACGTGGCCAACTCAGTAGCCCTCCGTGAGGGACTGTGTTTCATGCTTGACCGTGGTGGGGACCGTGTCTGTTACGTACAGTTTCCCCAGCGCTTTGAGGGCATTGACCCTAGTGACCGCTATGCCAACCACAACCTTGTCTTCTTTGACGTGACCATGCGTGCCATGGATGGGCTCCAGGGCCCCATGTATGTCGGCACTGGGTGCATCTTTAGAAGGACAGCACTCTATGGATTCAACCCTCCCCGTGCAACCGAGCATTCAGGGTGGTTTGGTAGGAGAAAAATCAAGCTCTTCTTCAAGCGGCAGGAGACCATGGGGAAGAAGCATGACAGGAAGAGAGAACATGATGTTATGATTCCTTCAGTTCAGGACGGTGCTGCTGGTAGTGGGGATTGTGCAGAGGATGATGATATTGAGTCAGCTGCACTGCTGCCCAAACGGTTTGGCAGCTCAGCTTCTCTGGCCGCATCAATACCAGTGGCTGAGTTTCAGGGTAGGCTGCTTCAGGATCTGCCGGGTACACAACAAGGCCGTCCATCTGGTGCCTTGACTGTTCCACGAGAGCCATTGGATGCTGCCACTGTTGCTGAGGCAATCAGTGTCATCTCGTGCTTCTATGAGGACCGTACCGAGTGGGGTCGCCGGATTGGGTGGATATATGGGTCGGTGACTGAGGATGTGGTGACAGGTTACCGCATGCACAACAGGGGTTGGAGGTCAGTGTACTGCGTGACTACCGGGAGGGACGCATTTCGTGGGACAGCACCAATCAACCTCACCGACCGGCTCCACCAGGTGCTCCGCTGGGCCACTGGGTCGGTTGAGATATTCTTCTCACGAAACAATGCGCTCTTTGCCTCCCCCCGCATGAAATTCCTCCAGCGGGTTTCGTACTTCAATGTAGCAATGTACCCTTTCACCTCAGTGTTTCTCCTGCTCTATTGCATCCTACCGGCAGTTTCTCTTTTCAGCGGCAAATTCATTGTCCAGAGCCTGAATGTGACTTTCCTCATATTTCTCCTGGCAATCACCATCACAATGTGCCTCCTTGCTTTGCTGGAGATAAAATGGAGCGGGATAACACTCCACGAGTGGTGGCGTAACGAGCAGTTCTGGCTTATTGGGGGCACCAGTGCGCACCCCGCAGCTGTTCTCCAGGGCCTTCTGAAAGTGATTGCGGGGGTTGACATCTCCTTCACGCTCACAAGCAAGCCGGCTACAGATGACAATGATGATGTGTTTGCTGAGCTGTATGAGGTGAAGTGGAGCTTTCTGATGGTACCACCAGTCACAATCATGATGGTGAATGGCATTGCGATCGCCGTGGCAGTGATGCGAACCGTTTACAGCCTGTATCCGAGATGGAGTGAGTTGCTGGGTGGCGTGTTCTTCAGTTTCTGGGTCCTGTGCCATCTTTACCCATTCGCCAAGGGGCTGATGGGGCGCAGGGGCAAAGTTCCGACGATTGTGTTTGTCTGGTCAGGACTTCTATCCATTGTCATATCTCTGCTTTGGGTGTATATCAGCCCCCCTACTGGTGCAAAGAGGGACTACATGGAGTTTCATTTCCCCTGATATACCTGCTGGTTTGCTCTCAAATATTGGCATATCAATACTTAGTTCCCAGTATAATTATCTCGTTAGGTATTAATAGGACTGACAATAGTTTGTCTGTATTAGTTTCAGTTCAAGAGGTACTGTTGTTGTTTGAGAAATGAGATGATTTCTTAGTTACATATAAGCTTAGTTACATGTATGAATGAGAATGAGATGATTTTCTTATCTGAAATTTGTTAGATAAATTGAGGCTTATGACACTTAATGTCAACTGGTCGTACGAGATGGATTCAAGTTCTGATAAAAGACATAGTAACAACGAGAGTTCAATTCTTTTGCGCCTATTTGGAAAACTTTTCTATACATAATATTGTTCTTGGAATTTCACCCATGATCCGTACAAAATGAAACAGCAGTTATTGTTAGAGGGATCTAATTTCTTCATAATTTGGTGCTGCATTCAATCACAACTTTTTTTTATTAATCGTTCAAAGAATATACTTCAAATGGCAAATGTGAAGAACCCTCATATCTTAGTGCCATAAGTACATGTTAGACGCTCTTGTTACAATTTGCTTCGCTGACAGTATTCAATGTGAAGGAGCATTGAAGAAATAAATCAGCATCGTTTAAACCGTTCAATTTTATTTTAGAAGTATGTTTTTTTTTCCCCTTTATAGAGTGGATAAAGGTAGTTATGGTTATGTTGACACCTTTTCAGAATGAGCAGATATTATCGCAGGAAAAGAGCAAGAGTGCCACATTCTGTAATAGACCAAATTTATAATCAGTGGAGTGGTAACTACAAAACTGTTCACACTTCACACAACCACATCGCATATGGCAGTCTAGAAACAAAAATAAATTAGATAATTAAAAATAAGAAGGAACTTGACACCTGCAACTGCCAGTACTTTGTATTAGTGGAAACAAGCTGGGGTACAAATCCAATAAATTTTTTTTATCTAAATTCGTTAGAACATCAGGGGAATTTTTTATTTACTTTCTCAAAATGCACTGTTTCAGTACCAAAAATCCAATCCACTGCGTTTTTTCCATGCTACAAATGTGTAAACAAAATTATCGTCAAATTTAACATCTTATGATTATCTTAATAAGGCAATTAGTTATTTTCTCGTGGAACTTTTCAGGGAGTACCTTGTATATATATAATTGAGTACGATTTTGTTAGAATATGAAATTGCAAGTTCGAAGTAAAAAGAAAATAAAAAAGAGCTTTCCTTGAAACACTTTTGACAGAGAATAACTAGGAATTACTTAAAAAATCAAGGCAAAAGAGATGAAATTACACGTTCCAATTTGATCCAACTCAGCACATCTTCCAAAATTTTCTGGTGATAACATTAAATATTAACTAAAAAATTTTCAAAAAATGAAAATTAAAACAGAAAGAGAAGGAAATTCTCAGCATGCCACTGACCCACTCCCTAATCAGCGTCTAGAATCTGATTAAACTCTTCCGACAACTCGGACTGGGAGTCTGGGACTGGGATTGTAGGGCCAGCACTTCCTGTTGATTGTAGGGCTAGGCCCACTGGGATTTGTAACCCAATAAAAAAGAAGGAATTATTTATCTATTGGGTTTTGGACCTTATGGAAATCCAAATCCTGTGGCGCGCGACACAGCGTGTAGCACACTACAGGCCGTCCGATCAAATCTGAATGGATGAGGGAGCTCCGTGCATGTAACAGATTGTAAGGTCCGAAAAAATAACCTTTCCAGATTTAATCGGACGGTCCATGTCGCGCGCCACAGGATTCGGATTGGACCTTATGGTAGGATATACAATTGGGAGCCCAGATTATGTTGGGTTCATGGGTTGGACCTCCTTATTTTCGTAGATTGTACAGACGAAGTGCGTTATTCCCATTGGCAACAAAGTGTACATAAAAAATAAATAAATAAATAAATAAAAGAGACAAAAGTAAAAGAATTTTATTGATACAGTCTGTATATACTAACCTTGATTAGGATGCGCGCATTTATTGCGCTGTAGATTTATTAGTACTAAATCGTCATGGGTGAACTCAGCTTGTATGAATCAAATACTGTTTCAAGAAGTTTGTTTCTCTCTTCTGTATTGCAATTTGAAACGCAAATTTTCTGTATAGAAACTACCACTGTGCATGATGTTCGTATCAGTCGGGTCATAACTCATGCGCGTCACATAATTATGTGCTTAAGGATCAATGCCTTTTCTTTCTTTTTATTTTTTTTTAAAAAGTATTTTAAATGCGCCTATAGCACTCTATAAATAAACACGATATTTCATTGGACGACTCAACCTAACATTATTCAATATTGAATAATTATATATAGCAAGCAAATTTACATTAATTCTCAGTGATTTTATAAATAATAAAAACATAGTCAGATGGGAAAATTGTGCGACATACTTTATGGGGACATGTAACTTTAAAAAAAGAAGGAACTAAAAAAAATTTGAAGGTCATTTTGTTAGTAAATTTAAAGTCAAAATTACTGGTACAATATCCAAAGGGCAGATGTGTTGAGGATTGGAATGTAAATAATTAATTCTCATAGGAGCAAATTGAAAAGGTCGGAGATAGGACCATTTTATGCAATTATATTCTATTCTATTGGCCGAATAACCAATTATAATTTATGCAATGAAGACTACTATACTGTTGTTGTGAAAATAACCAAACATACAAGTCAGCCACGTGGCCATGCCGGTCAAAACCCTTGTCTTCATTCATGATTCATGGAAAATTAATGATAAATCAAATATAAAATATTCCCCCCTAGTTTTCATTAATTAACCTTAGCCAGCGTGGCAATACCGGTATGCCAATTCCACGTCGTAATGTGAACTTAGATTGAAATTTTAAAGACGCAAAAACATCAAAATAAATTGGAAAGAATCAAAGAAGAAGAGAGAGTTAAGGAACCCCACCAATTAAATTACAACTCTACAAGACAATGGACGTATCACTGCCTCACTGGGCTTAACGAGAAATTATTCTGGCTGGACCTGGAGCACATAACATAACATAACATAACCCAGCACAAGAAGGCCCCACAACGTGCCACGTGTCAGTGGTGTAATGGAAATGATTTCCTGTCAGGTGGAGCCAGGAATGAATGAAGGGAAGTAGCCACTAGGCAGTAGGGAAGACATCACATGTAACATGTTTCATTGAGAAGAGAATGTTATTGTTACATACATGATACATCGTATACTCCACTCACCAGTGACGGGTCCGTATCCTCTGCTCACCTTTTAAGGTGAGCAGAGTGCCTACCTCTGATCCGAGCCGTTCGATCTAATTTCGACGGTTAAAATTTTTCGGGCCTTACAATCTGGTTACATGCACGGGGCTCCCTTAACCGTTAAGATTACATCTAACGGTTCAGATCAGAAGTGAGCAGAGTGCTCACCTTAAAATGTAGGCAGAGGATGTGATTCCCACCAGTGACCACTAGCTTCGCTACTCCAGCTCCACTTTTCTGTGCTCTTCTCTGTGTAACCTTCTGTGTCCAAATCTTCATTGTACAGGCTCCATTGTTGACAACTAATTAATTTGATTTAATTTGATTATATTCTACCCAAAATTATTATATTATTTATTTATTTATTATAATGTCTGATATTTGTTATAATAAATCTACATTTGCGGTGTGTCGATAAATGAATGGGAGAAATTATTCAAGTGTAGAGAAATATGACCACAAAGCATCCGCCCGTTGGCATAGAAGGAAATGTACTGTCAATTGTCAAATAAGAGGTAGAGGATCCACCATCCTGGTTCCTCTGTGTTTATTTCCATGAGTCAATTTGTGACGTAGCTTCACGCTTTATAAATTATAATATAAGCAAAGCTGTTTTGTGGGCGCATGTCTGGGGTGCCGGGTGCCCAATAATTAGAGTATTATATCATTACATTATGAATGCAAAGCTCGCTACACATATGGATATAGAGATACGGAGGCAGAGAAAAGGGAAGAGAGGAGGCCAGGCTAGCACCGGCGAAGCATGATTGGAGTGGGCCCCATCACCTCCCTGGCATCCCACATGGGACGCGCACTCCCATGCATCTCTCTCTCTCTCTCTCATTTATCATTTATGCCTACTTATTATGCTGTTATGCATACCAAAATCCACCCACTCCAACAAATCACAAATGTCACTCATATATAATTAGTAACCCATATAATCAAATTTTCCAGCTTTTATTTATTCCGGTATTGTAATGCAACGTTATATACAATTACAAATACTCTAAAATAAATCACAGTTTTTCTTTCCAATATTGTAATGTAATTTTATTACAACGTTGATGAAATAATCAGTTCATTTTTTTATTTATCCCAAAATTTTAATGCAACAATGGTAAATTTCACGGGGGATAAAAATTTGTCTGCACCAATAATATTTCCTAACTTCTCCTTTCGCTAGATAGTCTCTGTCTAAAAAAATAATAATAATATTTCCTAACTTTTATAAATGCATCCTCCAAAATCCATTAATAAAAGCATTCTGAAATTGGAGCATGATTAGTATATGCATTAAAGAGTTTCTTAAATTGGAAAGTGATCACAACCAATTAACCATGTTCCATGTTACTGGACAAAAATTGGTATGCACCAAACTCTGTACCGCTCGGAGAATGTCTGCGGTCACTTTAAAAAAATAAAATGCTGATATTGAAATTGAAGCGTTAGGTATTGTTTGGCTTTATACTTGTACGAAAATTTTTTCAAATAAAGAAAATTCTCATGTGTGGGGTTGATGCGAGATGTTTGAAAATTTAATGAAATATAAGGGGGGATCTTGATAAAGTTACCAAGAGGCGCTCTCTTGCAAATAAAGAATTATACTATATATGATGAAATTTTCATACGGGCATCGGTCATTTCGTTTTTCAGTCTTGAATTGACAACTTGACATTTATAAGATACCGTTGCTGCTGTGAAAAATTATTTAATTAAACAAATTCTCCAGTAGCAACTAAGATTTTTGAAAAAATTAAAAAACTTTTTTTTTCTATATATATATATAGATATATAGAGATATGTTATAGTGCATCGCGATGTATTGGGGCTTTTGTACATCACAATCATTATACGTCAATCATTTTATAAATTGACAAATCTAATTAAACCAATCCAATCTACATATTGAAATCTCTTCACAAATCAAATTTTATATTTTCTTTAATTTTGTTTACTATTTTTTTCGAATTTTCCAAAATTTTTCTTTTTTACTGATTAATAATAAGAAAATTTCAAAAATGATAGGTTTTAAAAAATTCGAAAAAAATAGTAAAAAAATTAAAAAGAAAAATTAAAATTTGGTTTGTAATGAGATTTCAATATTATAGATTGGATTGGTTTAGTTAGATTTTTAATTTATAAAACTATCGACAGATATAGTCGCGATGTACAAAAGCTTTAATACATTGCGATGCACCATAGCATTTCTCTATATATATATACAAGACGTGTGAATCCCGCAGCCTGTTTTTGAGACTGTACTATTTGTGCTATAGATACAATCTTATGATCTATTGATACTTTGAGTAATTCGTGTATTTAAACAAAAAGGGGAAAATAGTTTTCAATATGATTCATATAATTAATCTTATGATGAGAATTGTGGCTTTGAAAAGTTTGATTGTGATGTTGTAGTAGTTGAAATCAAGCCTCTGCTATTTGATTTTTGCTTCAAGGTGATATCGAAAAGGATATAATTTGATATTCCCTCCAAGTTCTTTTTGAGGATTTGAATAGGTCACTGTAAGCAAATTAAAAGGAAGCATCATTATATAATGAGCATATCTTTAGTGAATATATATTTAACATGGCAGGTTATATAAAAAAATATAAAAAGGTGATAAGCTGCCGGCCCTATATTGTAAAAAAATAAAAAAATGTTGATCCCAACGTATCTTGATTTTTTTTTTGTTAATTCCATCTATCATCAATCGCCGTTGGTTCTTATTTTTTTTTTTTAGTAAAAGAAAAGAAAATGTATGTTTTGGTTTTCCTCTCCCAATTTCTCCATCACTTGTAATTTGTTAATTTAACGATTAGATCAGGAGTGGACTCAGGACAGTGCTTCATGAGACACCCTAAAAGCACTAAACAAGTATATATACTGAGAATATAAAAGTAAAACGAATGTCTGCTTCCGGCAACTTCAATTTTTTTGGAATCTATCTACTTTTACATAATCACAGAGCGAGATTTCTATTTAATTCCCGCAGGCCTCGATAAAAAAAATAATAATTTCCTCATTTTAAAACTGTGTCGCATGTAACAAATTGTAAATAAATTGTCACATATGTCGGTACGTTAAAATATGAAAACACAAAATGCTGCACATTTTTTTAGTCATACATATATTTGGGAGCTCTGCTGGCGCTTCTTTTTCGCACTTCTTCAAAATTTGCTCTATTTGCGTAATTGTAATTTTTTTAATTGCACGGAAAATAGCGTGGTTAAATCAAATATGAGGTGCATGCAATTCCCTAGCTACTACTCAAGTTTAAGTAGCAATAAATACTTTAACTCGCCACAAATTAATACTTGTCCCCATGTTGCTCTCAACTCTCAAGTTTGTGCTGGGAGGTTCTTTGGACAACTGATTTTTTGCTTGGAGCAACGTATATTTATTTAAAATGGCCAAAGTGCCCTTTGTAAATTTGCTGATATTTTACTTTACAAAAAAAAAAACCCTCTATTATTTCTCCTTCGATCTCGCCACTAGCTTGCTAGTTGATTTTGATACTAAAAAAAAAACACAAGATTTTGGAGGTGCTACGCCATCGGTTTTTCAGATGATTATTACAAAAGTGAATAAAATAATTTCTTGCTTGAATATATGATTTTTGTTGAAAACAGATTGATCTTTTTTTTCATATTGTATTCACTCTATTGGTTTTATAATTAAAAACTCTAATGGTCAAAAGAAAACTCATTTTCAGTAAAATAAAATTCAAAATAAGAATTAATCACAAGTAACTAATAGAAGCAACGAAAAAAAAAATTGACATGAAAATATTATTTCTTATTACCACACACGACTTGGGATTGTAAGAATTTCTATTAGAAAGAATACAACTGGTTTTTCGCAATAAACTTCGAAGAGGAGGAATGTTCAGTTAAGGAAATAAATTATGGTAATAAATATTAATTGATACTAAAGGCAAATTAGACATTTAGCAAAAAAAAATATGTTACTCCAAAAAAAACCGGCTGCCCAAATCAATTCCCGTTTGTGCTACGTACGGATGAGTAGAGGGCTCTCGTAGTCTCGTATTACACAATTACTTAGTTAATTGTGTCGCCCCACCAGACTTTAGCATTAATAAAATGATTATGATATATATATTCCTTGGGAAACTAGGCAAATATGGTTGGATCAAGGGGTGGTACCGTCGTTGTCTACATCATAATAATTTTTTTGGCAATTAATATAAATTAGAAACTTAAAACTACGAGTGAGCGAGTTAGTACATTTCAACAATCAATCATTCTCCACCGCATTCTATTAATTTAAATACGATATTTGTCTTATGTCCATACTCCATACGCAGTTTGAATTTACTTCTGTACAGCATGTAATGGCAATAAAAAAAAAAATTTACTAATATGAGAATCCAAAAAGCCACCGAAGTTTATATTTTGGCTGTTGAGATACTACGTACTTGAGTATATATAGAAGCGAAGATTTTTTTTTTTTTTGTGGTGACCTGCATAAATTATTAAATTTTTAATTCAACCATCAAGAATGCTTTATTGGTCTTTATATTATCACGGCACATGTTTTCAAAATTGGATCTGAAAAGTTTTGCAAAAAGCCGATCGAGTTTCTAAAGCTACTTCATTTTATTTTTAGTTATGTAATTTTTTCTTGGTAACTATATAATTTACATAAAACAATGAGAATCTCCACCATTATTCCGAACAACCTTTTTTATGTTTTTTTTACCCATTCTTTTATATTATCTGTTCCTTAATTTTTCTTAAACTTTTTTGTTAATTTCATGTCCATATGGTTCCGCCTCGCACAAACTCATGATAATTAAACCAAGCCCTGATGAGTAGTAGCTAGCTAGTAACAAATTCGTTTATATTATTGTAGTAAAAAGAAAAACAGAAGCATAATTCAGTTATAGTTCATCATATGGATGTAGACAACGACGGCACCACCCCTTGGGTGCGTTTGGATCGTTGGAAGAAAAAAAAAAGAAGGAAGAAGAAAAAAAAAATTATAAACAATCCAAACTCTTCACAAAGTTACACACTTCCCAATACTTCTTCTCACTTCTTCTCTTCTTCCCTTCTTCCCACACCTATCCAAACGGAGCCCTTGATAGTAAAAAAATAATTAGAAAATTATTTTGGTTAAAAAAAATTAAAAGAAGCATTATTTTGGTTAAAAAAATAATTAGATTGCTGGAGATCAATTAAAAGAAAATTAGAAACGTAAAGGTCAGGGATGACTTAATACTGAGGAGATTTTTACGAGCTTAGAGAAAATTATGTTTGGATGCTACAGCAAGTGCTATGAATCTACAAGTCAATTTTCTGACTTCACTAAAAAATTGTCTTTAACTAAATTTCATAGCATCGAAATGAAAAAACCAGGCTTAAGTTCTGACATATTATCACTTTTACTTTAATATTTAGAATTCAACTAACAAATGTAAAGTACTGCTGATCTTAATTAATCTGCTATCCATCACAATATATGTGAATAAAAAAATCTATTGTAGTTCAATGCAAATTACATCAAGACGTCGAAAAACAAATCAGGGCGTTCACTAATCACTATATAATATAATGTGTACACTAAAAAAATAAACATGCCGTAATTAATTTGCAAAAGTATAAGAACGGTGGACCGGATTCATTGTTTAACTTTGTTTTTGATTAATCAATTCTATAGAGAAATTTTTACTACTCGAACTGCAACGTCCTCGACGTGTTCTAATTCCTCAAAAAAAAAAAACATATATTTTTATTAACAATCAATGCATTAGGGTCTCAATTAGTTTTTCATCGATTTTTTTAATATCAATAATGCAGAATTATGTATTCGTAGGAGTAGACTTATCCTTATAGCAATGTTTAGTAATTTTTTACCTATTTTATACACTCTAATCTAGGGTCTAACTTTATCCTTGATTCACAAACTAGTTACAAATTTAATTTTACATTTTCATATGTATAATCATTGCAAATGTAATCATATTTTGTTATAACGAAAACCAGAATTACAAAATTTTTTTTTTTTGCATACTCTTACTTTAATTTGACGTAAATTTACACCTCAAAAATAGATGTATGGCTAATGGCTGCTGTTTCACAACTGCCCAAATTTATTAGTTTCTTCTTCTAATTAGTACATATTAGTTTTATTGTTTTTACCTTGCTAACTACCATTTAGACATGAGGCGATGATGCTGTCG
This sequence comes from Rhynchospora pubera, assembly GCA_028095005.1. Classification (NCBI taxonomy): domain Eukaryota; kingdom Viridiplantae; phylum Streptophyta; class Magnoliopsida; order Poales; family Cyperaceae; genus Rhynchospora; species Rhynchospora pubera. The sequence goes on from CM051459.1 coordinate 106,003,283, forward strand.
TTGGAATCACTCATGGCCAGGCCCAGCTTGGTTTTCTCTGTTTCCATTTGACACCTTTCCTTCTTTTACCTGCTACTATTACCATTCATAATATTTTCTCCACTATTTGAATTCATGATCACACAGAAAAGTCTCAAAAGAGGGAACGAAAGTCATTGACGAAAAAATAGAATTGATTAATTGATTACATTATTCCAAGAGGAACAATGAACTTTCAGTTAGCGCTGTCAAACGTTAACAACGTACACGGAAGAAGTAACTTCCGTTTATGTTACGTTGAACTTGACGTAAAAATATATAGTTACGTTTACGTTACGTTAATTAAACGTAAATAAAATTTGTGCTGTTTTCTGTTACGTTTTTTGAAACGTTAATAACGTTAAAAACGTTAAATTTTCATACCGTTTAAAATAACAATGATTTTGTTAAGTTGCCAATAGTAAAAGCTATACATAACATATCCAAACTTAACAAATTCATAACATAACATAATAATTTATAAGAAGTTCAACACAATCATAATAATTTATAACATAACATATCCAAACTTCAAGTCATAGAGATCAAATCCAAATCCAAGTTCAACAAAATCACACAATGACATAAAGTCAGAACTAACAAGCCACAAATCCAAATGTTACAAATAAGAAAATAAAGAACTCACATGAAGTTGAAACCCACAGTTCTAGCGACAAACTCAACCTAGTCTCAAGCTATCTTCTCAGTTACCTTTCTCAGCCATGGGCTAAAAATAAAGCTTACTGTGAAGCCAATATAACACCTACAACATCATCGAAGAATCCCGACTTGAGACTAAGGAGCCCAAGAGCTGAAAACTCCAGGCTTCAACTTGCAAAATTCCACAACTACTTGATCTTACTAAACAGCTAACAGGCAACAACTAAAGGCACAAGCTTACAAGCTTACACAACTACTTGATCTTATAGATCAGTACACAAAAGGCACAAGCTTACAAGCACAAAAGCTAACAACTTACAAGCAATTTCATGCTTGATTGCCACAAATTGTATCATCTGATGTTGCGTCGGCACTAGTCCAAAGTGGAGCACCAACTTCTCCACCTTTCTCTGCAAATGAACACAGTTACACAGATGCAATACAATTATGCTTAATTACCACCTTTCTCTGCAAATGAACACATGTACACATAAAGTAAACATAAAAGAAGAGACCTTACCTGTCACTTTACTACGCAACCAGTCCTGAGCACAGATGAGAGCTTCTATGCTCTCATCACTCAAAGAATTTCTCACTGTTGACAGTGTCCTGCCACTAGTGGAGAATGTGGACTCTGATGCGACTGTCGATGCCGGGACAGCAAGAATGTCTCGGGTTAGTCGTGCCAACACTGGATATGTATGCACCTTCAACTTCCACCATGCAAGGATGTCAAATTCTTCCTCTAAAGCAGTTGCATCCAATGGCTCACTTAAGTATTGCTCAAGCTCTGACTTGACTGGTTCTGCAGTTTTCTTCTCAGCCAATAAACTTTTCAATCCAGCCCTTATGTTATTGACAGTGCCACCACTACTTGATGCCCCACAAGTTTGGCTCCTGAAACAAAGTAACAAACATAATAATTAACAAATTATTAACAAGGTAAGAAGCTAGTGAGTGAAACAAAGTAACAATTAACAAAAATATACCTCTGACTTTGACTTTGAGTCCCCGATGAACTATCTGTTTGGCTTTGCAAGCATGTGGAGTATGCCTCCAAGTACTCCTTGAACAAAGCATTGATGCAAGCATTCAAATTTTGCATATACCATTCAAAGTTGCCAGGGTATATCAACTTGAAATAGTACTCCACAACAGTTAGTTTGCATCTTGGATCCATAACACATGCAATAGCCAACAATGTGTTTCCACTGGTCCAATACCTTTCCCACTTAGGCAACATTTTTTCAGCCATCAAAACAATGAAAGGATAATCACTCTTCTCCATATTTTTTATGCTTACATAGACATCACAGAATTCAGGAAAGAAAAAGTTAAGTGTTGGATACTTGGAGCCACTAAATTTCAAGGTGGCAGTGTAAAACACCTTCAAACAATCCATTAATGCCTCCAATGCTTCCCATTCCAAGTCATCTATTTTGATTGTGTAATGCTTATCAAGAGTAGCATACCTCTCAATTGATTTTCTTAGCTGTAAAGCTAGGTCCAACATAAGATATGTTGAGTTCCATCGTGTTGGAACATCCCATGCCGGTTTCTTAAATGGAACTTTTACCTAATTACAAAGTAAAAACAAATGTAGGTTAGAGAAATTTCTATTATACAAAGACACAACACATTAATAAAGTCACATTAATACATTACAGAGAAAGGTATCTAAATATGTATTTTACAGAGAAATGCTACTATCTAAATATGTATTTTATAGAGAAATGCTACTATCTAAATATGTATTTTACAGAGAAAGGTAAGCTATCACTTGCCTAGAGGAAGGGCACAGAAGCAATTTATGTCAAATAGATATTTATATCTAATTAATGCCTCTAACAGAATGCCACATCTAATTTCTAACAGAAGCAAATAGATATTATCCTAAATGCCACATCTAATTAATGCTTCTATTATCCTAATTGCTTACAAATAGATATTTATAACAGAAGCAATTTCTAATAGCAATTCATACCAATTTCTATCTAATAGCAATTCATAGCAATTTCTATCTAAGAGCAATTTCTACCTGAGATGCTGCCAACTGAAACCTTTCCATTCTAGCTTGTGAATGACGAAGGTACTTCATCGTTTCACGAATTTTTGCAATCTCATCAGCTACTACAGAAATGCCATCTTGAACAATCAAGTTCAAGATGTGGCATCCACATCTTTGATGAAACACCGAGCCATTTGCAGGTAAGGCATCTCTCTACACATGAACAAACAACCATAAGTTAGTAATTAGTCATATCATTAGGTAAATAAGAAGGATATTTTTTCATAAACCAGATAATAATTACCATTGGCCCATTCAAAAGCTCTCTGATGCAAGCATCATTAGAAGATGCATTGTCAACCACTAGGCTGAAAGCCTTTTTATCCAAGTTCCACATTACCAACATACTAAAGAAGGCTTCAGCAATGTGCTTTCCAGTGTGTGGAGAGGGAAGAGGTGCAAAATTAATAATCCTTTTTCTAATTTTCCAACTATCATCTATGTAATGGCAAGTCAATGCCATAAAACCCCTGTCCCCTGAATGATTGGTCCACAAATCAGTTGAAAAACTCATTTTACAATTGAGTTTACCAAGCTCTTCATACAACAATTTTCTTTCTTCTTCATAAATACCAATGCAATCAGACCTAAGAGTGTTCCTTGATACCAATTTAAACTGTGGTTGAAGTTCTTTCAATAACACTCTTAAGTAATGGTGAGTGACACAATTGAAGGGGTACTCATGGACAATCACCATGATTGCAAAGAGCTTTCTGCATGTGGCTTGGTTAAATTCCCACACAACAACTTTATTATCACCTGAAACAAATAATCTAGTTAGATTGAAATATGCACAAAACAGTTATGCTAAATTGGTTAACTTCAAGTATTGAAATATGCACAAAACAATTATGCTACCTGCCACATTGCTAGTGTGCAACATTTTTTGTAACTTGCCACGTTGCTTCTTATTTGGTCTTTTCTTGCATGCCTTATAATAATGATGCCTCAATGATCCAGTACCCCTTTGATTTCCCATTTGATAAACATGTCCACAATACTTGCATTTTGCGTCATAAAAACCATCATCTTTTTTTTCACCCTTTGTGAAGTGTTGCCACACATCTGCTGTCATATTTTGTCTATTCCTCTTCTTTTTTTTTCCAACATTTTCACCTTCAGGTGCAGCAGCATCAGGGTTTTGATTTTGTGCTTCAACATTGTCAGCATTGCGGGCATCATTCTCAATTCTTTGAATTTCCTCAGGAGTATAATTAGGATCTAACTGATTGCTACAATGTTAAAGCCAACAATTAATATCTAATTTTAAATAGAAATTAAAAATTAATATCTAATTTTAAATAGCAATTAGGATCTAACTGTAAGCAATTAACGATTTATAATTTTAACCAGCCAACACTTCTAAGCATAATATTAAAATTGAGCTAACAATTCACATCATATTAACTTAACAATTGACATAAATTCCAAAGCTAAAATAGATAAAAAAAAACATACTCATCCTCAGCCTCATACACAAGATCTGGCTCAGATACATCGCTCCCTGGATCAGCCATTAAAGACTAGTAACAATTTCACAACAACAGTCCACAAATCACAACTGCAAATTACAAAATAAATAGCACAAAATTAGTATTATGCGTCTATGCCACAGAAAATCACTTGGCTTCTGTTATTAGTTATTAATGTCTAACAATTAATGCTAAATTGCTAATGATTGGACATTAATGTGACTGGTGTAAATGACTGGACATTAATGCTAATGATTGGATATTAAGAAGACTTAACTAATTAATTGCAATCTGGTGTAAATGACTGGACATTAATGCTAATGATTGGACATTAAAAAGCCTTAACTAATGATCAGACATTAATTGCAATATGTTATTAGTTACACATTAATTGCAATCTGTTACCTTAACTAATGACTCAAGCTAAATTAATTTGTCACAAAGCTTAATTAATTTGTCGGACATTAATTGCAATATGTTGTTTGACATTAATTCCAATACTGCTTTAAAGAAGGCCAAAAAACAGTCAGGAAAAGAAAAATCGTTGAAAATCAGTCACAAAATAGAAGCAAAAATTCAAAGTTGAGTTGAGGTGGTGAGCATACCTTATTTTCCTTTGTGATTTTCTCAAGCTCCTCTCTATTCTTTCTCTTTGTGACTCTGTCTCTAACTTTTGTATATAATAGCAACTGCAATCTCTAAGTTGTACCATTCTGACTGTCTTTGAGTGCGAGTGTGACTGGTGACAACAAGTCCTAAACGGCGATGCAATCATCTCTTGTAGTATCTGCTCAAATCAGTGTAATAGCCACGCAAATCGATAACAACAGACCAATAGGCAACTGTACACTGCATGACTGCATTGTCGAAAAGGGACTAGAGCCTCACAGCCACACTCACAGACTCACAGCTTGGCACTCGTACAGACAAATAGACAATCACTGACTCACAGATCTGCTCAATCGAGGTACAAAAGAGAGAGAATGAGACACAATCGAGGTACAAGAGGAGAGAAAAGAGAGAGAGGAGGCAAGAAGCGACTGCGAGCGGCGCTAGGGTTAGGCGTGTAATTAGGGGTGTGTAATGACTACTCAGGTCTGAGCTCCACGCGCAATCCTCGACTGTATCTCCGCCGAATATTATGGGCTGCTGCAGCATTATGGGCTGCTGCAAACATATGGGCCGAACGTTAAAAACGTAAAAAACGGAACGGAAGAGGGCTGTTTCACTTACGTTCCGTTGATAACAACGAAACTGATATCGCTTACGTTTCCGTTTCCGCCTCTGAAACGTAACCATTTCAGCCTTCCGTTTCCGTTCCGTTCCGGACGGAACGGAACGGAAACGTTCGAAACGGCAACATATTGACACCCCTACTTTCAGTGCAAAAATGTTGTCATCGTCATGACACCAAATAGACATAAAAGAGTTGTAAATTATACACGACTTGAACATATCAGACAGTGAATCTTTTAATTTAAAACGCCGTAAAACAAAATGATTACATATTACTTAATAAGAATGAAAAAGACACGAAGACAAAAATAAATAGCTTTTCATTTCTTTTCCCAATGTTCCTCATTTACTTCATCCGTGTTATTAGCCCATAACGAAATTTTCCCTCGTCTCTAAAAAGGTAAAAAGTGAGACAAAAGGGGACCAATTTGGCAAAACCCTAACCATCTTTGTCTAAGCACCTGAAATTAAATTTTCTACAAACCAAGACTTTAGATGGGTCTGGTTTTAGTATCAGTAGTGTTTTAAATACGTGTCGTGTCGTGTCAAACACGCTCGTGTCCGATCATTTGTCGTGCCGTGTTGTGTCGTGTCTAAATATTTCACGTGCCGTGTCTAAATTCTAAGAGATGGACACGACACGCCTAAGGACACGGCACGCCTCGTGTCCTCGTGTCGTGTTGTGTCGTGTCGTGTCTTCTTTAAACGTGTCGTACTGTGTCGTGTTTGAACACAATTGAATTTCATAAAATATAATTATATACTTATGCTTATGGGTGAATTAGACATTCAAACTATAAAATTATCTTTAAAAAATAGACAATATAAGAATTTTTCTTATTATTTCGTAATATTTACTATATTTTGTCCTGATTATAACTTGTTATGTCTCTTAGGTTGTGTCGTGTCATGTCTTGTGCCGTGTCGTGCCATGTTTCGTGCCGTGTCGTGTCTAGACAATTCGCTTGTCGTGCCGTGCCGTGTCTATTCCATCAAAGTTGGACACGACACGCCTAAAGACACGGCACGCTTAAGTTCTCGTGCTGTGTCGTGTCCGTATTTTATCGTGTCGTGGCGTGCCGTGTTCAGACATGTTTAAGGTGCTTGTTCTAACTATAAGTTCTTTAGTTGGATCTTCCTAAATATTGTTGGGTTTGATTGGATTAAAATAAATTCGCCAATACATTATTATATTATTTCTATTATAGAATATAGAGTTCGCTTTGATTTATGATGTGTTTTATGGCGAATCATAGTATATATAGTGTGATGCATGATGCCTATAATAAGATAAATTCCGTTCTACAAAATACTTGTATATTATAACTCAAAAACTTCGGTGCGATTCATTAACGAATATTACTATTGCTTACCACTCTATTGTTTTTTCAAAAGAAAACACATTACAACTAGAAAAACTCTAGTTTAACCGCATTGGACTTGTGACTGACAAACTCGTCTATCTACTTTATTTGTTCACGCTTTCAAATTATAACAAAATTGTTATAATGTGAAATGGATCATATAAACTTCCACATTTGCGGCCAGACTTAATTGGACAACATTATAGCAAACAAGTCGCTAATTTGAATGCATAATGCAAAATATTGTTGTGAGGAGCCCTTGCTCAAAAAAATAATTTTTGCAAGGGGTGTATGGCAAAAATTGTAAAATTTAATGCTTAATGTTTTCTACAATTGGGTTGTTGTTTCTTATTTTGTTCTCTCTTTTGGTATAAGCTCTTGAGCTGCTGATTATTTTCTCTTGTGCCTCTCTGTCTCTCTGTCTCTTCTCTACTCCCATAGTCCCATAGTCCCATCCCAATCTCCTCGTATTCTCCCTCGCTCGTCTCCTCAGCTTCTCTCTCTCTCTCTCTCTCTGTGGAGACTGGAGACCTCTGATTTTTGTTGTTTTCTGCTGCCGCTTCTCTGCATAAAGCGGCTCATGAAGAGTCTAGTAAGTATGTTTTCTCATGATTTTTTTCTCCTCTCAATTTTGCATTTTCTCTGTTCAAACCACATTTTTTCTTCATAATTCTAAGTGATCACAAATGGGTTTCCTTATTACAAAGAAAAGAAAAGAAAACAGACAAGTTGTGAAAGTTCCATTTATTTTCTTTTTCGTCCATGCCTTCCATGATTATTTCTGAATTTTAAAATGACCCAGCTGTTGTGATGTCCATTTTGAAATTTTTTTGTTCCATTCTTCTGGTTGCAATAGGCTGGCAATTTGTGGCCTAAAATGTTATTTTATTTATGTTCCAGCTGGAAAGATCTTGCCTTTGTGAACCTGTATCTTTTTTGTCAAAGCCTTCTAATTTGGGAACTTTCTTCTTCTCTCTTTCCCTTTTTTTTGTTTATTTGCTTATTTCAAATATTGTGCAATGTATTCCTAGAATCCCAGAATACTATCAAGCCGGTCAGCGCCAATTGTATTTTACTAGCTTGTTAGAATGAGTTTGCTAAATGAAATCCAGTATTTTTTTTTTATTATGAACGTTACCAACGATTAGTAACTTTTTTTAATGTTGAAGTATTAAAATTTGTTCAATGCCTTGTAGTAAATTTTCTGAGGTTTCAAACTTAGTTACCTATCAGAGAGGGCAACTAATTAATGAAATTGACAGTCTGATATTGAATAATTGCATGAATAGAACATTCCAGATATAATAGGGTATCTACAAATTCCCCCCAAAAAAGTTCCTTCTTCTGGTAGAGAGGAAAAAAAAATGCTGTTTTGAAATTTTACTGTACCAACCATAAACCATTAAAGTCATGTCTTCTCAAACTAGTAGTGGTGCTGCTTTTGTTAGCCCTCATCTTTTCAAATATTCCAAAATTAATTTCCCCCCCTGAAATTTCACAATGCATCACATTTTTCAATTCAAGGAACAACAACTGGAAGTTTCAGTAAATACCCCTTCACCTAGGGTTTCAGTGCATTGTGGCAACCAGGCAGTACCAGGCATGAATCAGGGTTGTCTGAACTGTCTTTGAAGAATCCATACAAACTCAACAGAAAATGAAACTGAGCAAAATATAGAATGAACCTTTTCGTACTGGTATAGGCTGGTACAGATAAAAATGCACAGATGATAATTCTTGTTACTAACAATATTTTCCTTTAAATTATTTTTGTCTAGGCAGTTCTTCTTCTATTCCTCTCAGTACTAGCATCAGATACAGGCAATGGCATCATTAAATGCTGGGGCCAAATTATAGAGAGTGATGCCAAGGACCAATGCAAGACCAGCACGAGACCGTCACCACGGCCACACAGTGTTACAATAACAGAGTTTGGGGCGGTCGGCGATGGCAAAACCTTAAACACACTCGCTTTTCAAAATGCTATATTCTATCTGAAGTCCTTTACCGACAAGGGCGGCGCCCAGCTGTATGTGCCAAAAGGTAAATGGTTGACTGGCAGTTTCAATCTGACAAGCCACCTCACACTCTTCTTGGAACGAGGCGCAACTATAATTGCAACTGAGGTTTATATTTTGCCCCTTATATAAATCTTTTTACTGCACTTTAAATTCTGCTAATTGGTAGGTCTTAGGTTCTCATCTAGTTGATGAGATTAAATTTCCTAATATAAGAACAAAGAAATATATTTAATGTTCAAATGGCAATCAATTGTTGAGATGGATTCTGTTATGTAAAATGCAAACTTTTCGCATTTTGACATTGATTTAGTGAGTCGTGGAAATCTGGTAAGTCTGATCATCCTTATTGGATTTTGGTTGGTAAACCGAGCTTCATTTGCAGTTTGAAACTATCTATGTACCAAGGTTATTCCAAAATTTCAGGATTTACAACATCGGCTCTCTAATAGCTATATAGAGGAAAAAGAAAAAGGGAGATTGTGATTTAATGTCATGCTGGACCACTTTTTGTTAGATGACAAAATTTGAATTTAGGTGAACAATTTTAGATTAAATTACACATTGGGGTTTACCAGTCATAAAAAGGTACTTTGTTGATATTAGACAAAAGAAAACATCAGCTATGAAAACGTGGCACATCTGATGTTATATTTTCTATTTCAGGATTCATCACAATGGCCAAAAGTGGAGCCGTTGCCGTCATATGGCCAAGGCATCGACCTTCCAGGCCCAAGGCATCGCAGCTTGATTAATGGATACAATGTTACTGATGTTGTTATCACTGGTACGTTCTTTCTATTTGTCATCTTTGAATTTTTTTTCGATAATAGCAACAAGTGACCTGAAAAATGTCAATGAGCTGATAATGTCTGTATGTGCATGTCTTGCTGAAATGCTACCATATTCAAACTAGGTAGACAGCTGTATAGTTGATTCAAACATGCATTTTAGTTTTGAAAGTTTTTTCTTAAGTTTTGTGCAGTGGCAATAGATCTTGTTGTCTATATTGATGAATTGTTTGTGAGATCTTTTATTTTATGGGAGAAGGGAATGGAGTCTTTTGGTTTACTTTTTGTTGGTGCACTTTACAATTTTACTGTTCTTTCTTCTTAAATATTTTTTATGGTATGAATTAAGAGGGCAAAGGTATATTTGAAGCAAAGAATACACAAACAAACAGAAGGATTTTGCAACTTGTGCTTTCATGCAGAGTATAGATATTTATATATATTATTAAGAAGTACAACCACAAATGTTTACTAAACTCTTTTAAGTTGTACGATAATAAGTTTTTGGAATGTTTTACATACCATGTGTCTTTAAAGTATTTGTCAGGTTGATAACACTTTTTCACTTATATTTCATTTAAATAGGAAATGAAGGAGAGGTAGATGGTCAGGGTTCAATATGGTGGGAATGGTACCTTACCAACAAATTGAACTATAGCCGGCCGCATCTGGTGGAGTTTGTTAATTCCAAGCAAATTCTTGTTTCAAACTTGACCTTTCTCAACTCTCCCGCATGGGGAATCCATGCTTTTTATTGTCGGTAGGCTTCAAATAAAATTGCATATTCTTACATAACAGTTTTATTCAAAATGCTTTGTTTTTCAACATAGGGTTTGCAATCATCAAGCTTTAGCAATTAAACCTTTATGAATCCTCGTTTGGGCAATTAAGCCTCCAATTAGCTCAATGTTTTTTTAGCGAGGCTTGGTAGTGGCAACCCATACCAATTTCTCAATGTTGTCTCCAGTGGGATTTGCAAAAATAATTCAATGAATGTCATCTTCATGTAACATGTACCAGCCTACATGGTACAGATTTTTCTTGACCTATTTTGACCATCATTTTTTTTTCCTGTTATCCTTTCTGATATTTTTCATGCTCATTGCACAATTGAGAATGCAAATTCAGGCTTACTAAAGGCATGATCTCTTGATTGGAGTTCAATCGACAGAGATTGGGTTACATTATGAAGTTTAGCTGTCCAATCTAGAATTTACTGAGTCTCATGTTGGAATCGTTTAGCATAGTTGGCCTATATTTTGGAATAAAACCGGGACATCTGTACCTGTACTGATACTATGCAAGTATGCATATAATACTTGCAACCTTGTACCGTCTCCAATTATTGAGAGACCTAGTGTCAACACTTGGAAATTTAATCAAAACAAAAAGGAATGCTAACCATATTTACTCCATCAAAAATTGCAGTGATGTACAGATTAAGAACGTCACAATCAATGCTTCTCCAGATTCTCCATTGACCAATGGGATCGTGCCAGGTCAGCACATGTGCATTATTTATGTTTAATAGCAAAAACACACTTTCTAGTGAATGAAAGAGAAATCAAGCAACCACAGATGTATTTTCTGAGATAAATTGAGTTTGGTTAACACCAACAATTGTAAGAATATTAAACACAATCCATATACCCAGCATCTCTGGTAACTTGAAATTTTCTTTATTTTATCTCTTACTTGTACATTTCATTCTAATTGTATAAATCCTAAATGTAATTTCTAGACTCCAGCTCAAATGTGTGCATCGAAAATTGTGCGATAGCTGTGGGCAACGACCCGATATCTCTAAAGAGCGGGTGGGATAACTACGGCCTCTCCTTCAACAAACCAACTTACTTTGTCTACATCACCAACGTCCTTCTAGAAGCCTCTTCCGGGTCAGCTATATCCCTTGGTAGTGAGATGTCAGGCGGCATTTCAGATGTCACTGTTGACCAGACCCGGATCCGCAACTCATCAACAGGTATCTCTTTCAAGACAGCCCCTGGTCGTGGTGGGTTCATCGATAATGTAATTATATCAGGGATCGAAATGGAAAATGTGTACACGGCTATTGAATTCACAGGTCAGTGTAAAGAGCATCCAGCTGGGGAATATGATCCTTCTAACCTCCCGGTAATTGATCGCATTAGCTTGAAGGATATAGTAGCAAATAATGTGTCGCAAGCTGGTGTGTTTTATGGTATTGAAGGGGACCCATTTACCGGGATATGCTTGTCAAACATAACTGTTTCAATCCAAAGCGACCCATCTGTTTCTTCCTGTTGGATCTGTTCAAATGTTTCGGGATTTTCAGAATCCGTCGTACCCGACCCTTGTACAGAGCTCCAAAACCCGAGCTTGAATTCTTCGGCATGCTTCTCTTCTTTGAACAAATATAGCCTCTATACAGTAGAATAATTTAATCATCTGTAACTCTTCCCAATTCTTTTGCAATAACACCCATCAAAATTTTAAATTTCTTTTCGGCAGTGTGGTTTATTGGTTTGGGTTTTAATATTAGCGTATAGAAATTTGGAGAAATGGTTAGGCTCGGGTGATTGTACAGGGGAATTTGTTTCATTCAATTTGTAAGAAAGAAAAATTTTGATAGGTATCTGAAGTGAGCTTCAAGAAAGTTTGGCTGATATCTGCGCAGGTTGAGTTTCCAACTTTATCAGGATATATGTTACATTATGCTGTAAATTATATTTATTATTTGGGGGTGGGGCCGTGGGGCACAAAAATATATAGGTATATTTTTCTGTTATAAAGGATATGAGGAACAACTAGAGAAAGATTCAAACAAAAATGTTACCTTTTTAATTTAAAAAAATAAGTGAAATCCAAAATATATGCATAGTGTTGGTTTATGACTGTAAGGCTCAAATCCCTGAAAGTCTTCAATTTTTTCCCCCTTTCATGTTTGATTGGGCGACCTATAAAGTTTTAACTTTTGGGGATCAAATTTCACTCGTCAGACATTTCGTTTCAGAGTTGCTATTTACTAAGTTTTTATGAAAATACAAGCGCAGTATCTTTTGTGGATCACATATACAGCATCTTCAATTGACATTCTTCTTTTATTTATTTTTTCTGGATTTATATTTGATTATAAGACCAGCTGAACATTATAGCCCTACAGGTGCATTTAAAGTGAAACAATATATGCAAGCAATATCGGCAAAAAGGCAAGATATTTGATGAACTTTTAAATGATATGGAAGGAGTAATATGCTGCAGCAAATAGTAATAATAAAAGAGAGCATATACAAGCAAGCTACATTTTAATATTTGTGTCAGCACACACGTTAACTTGTACAAGAACCTACCAGATCAATGTTTTCAAAAATAAGAAAATGTTCTCCTAAATTAGTGGGGACCCAGAACAAGTTTACTCTGATAAAATAAAATAAGAAATTATAAAATACATTAGGGATTGCATGTTCGGCTGTCTTTGGTTGTGCTTTTGTCATATATTATCTGTGGGCTCTTTGTTGTCTGTCTTGCCTTTTTTCTACCTACAAAATTAATACATTTTGTTGCTTAGGTTGTTAATCAATCATGCCATGCCACCTCATCCGATGCTTATAATTTCGGTTGTTCCATCATGCATTCTTAATTTCTTATAATACCTCATTTTAGCTTAGTTGGCACTTGACATAGTTTCCAAAAAAAGTCATTAAAATATAAGGATTAAAGCACAGAAGCACTGACTGGTTGGTTCTGAGGTCTGATCAGCTTTTGCAATGGAGTGGCCTATAAATAAGCTTAGCACAGAAGCACAGTAATTTTTTGACATATTGACGCATATCCTTGGTTTGCATCTTTTATGAGGGATAAATTGGTCAATTGCTTAAAAGTTATTGGTACGTCAATTTCTTCATTACTTTGCTGAAAAAAACTTATATTAAAAATAATAGAGGTTGCAGTTTTGGGAAAAGGCGGACATATTCCATTAGGAGCTGATATATTATTAATATTATTGTTTTCCAATTTAAATTCTTCAATAAAAAGATCTACACGAGTAGCCACCCAGTAGGCAGTACCTAGTATCTGGTACCTAGTTACAAAAAAGAAAGAAGAAAAGGGTCAAAAACATCCAGCGCATCTGCACATGTCACCCATGGCCCATGGCCATGTTTAAAAAAAAACAGAAAAGGACATACTTGTGAATTACTTATTTTCGTAGTGAAGAAAAAGGTGTAAGCATTTAAAAAAAAAAAAAGAAGAAGAAAAAGGTGTAAACATTAATTTTTATTTTTTAAGAGGTCAAGGTCATAGAAGAAAATGTAATGCACGGTTGCAGTGTGCTGTGTGCCTGACTCTCACTCACTCTCATTTCCAAATAGGCAAATATATTATATATCTCGCTCTCGCAAGTCGCAAGGAAAAAAAAGGTGCTCTGTTTAAATTTCCTCTTCCGTAAGGTACTTGCGTTGGATCTTGCGTTTGCGATCCAATATAATTAATTTCTATATGTATGTATGTATATTGTATGTGTGATTTCGTACGTGTGCATTTGTAATTTGCAAATTGCCATCCAAATCCTCTCCTCTCCTGTAAGATGCCATATTCAATAACCCAAAAAATAAATAAATTAGCCTTCTTTTAATTCAGTTTCATCAACTTAGATTAGATTAGATATATTCCTTGCTATTATATTATAGTGCTAGCTATTCTTACAAGTTTTTTACAATATTATTTATATTACAGCTTTAACCTTGATTTTGAATGGATAAGAAAAGTGGTCGCTGGGTCAGTGCCGGTGGAGGCCAGAGCTCATTGGGCTATCTTTTCGGAATAGGGAGGTGCTGAGGACCCAAAACCAACCTATGGGGCCTCACACTCACACTCATCCCCACCTCAGGTGCCTGCTGGTATTCAGGTTAAAGGCTCTCAGTCTCAAACCAACGACTATCACCGTGCAGATGGTCAGAATTAATACTGGCAATTTCCTCACGGTACTCTCTCTCTCTCTCTCTCGAGTACTTGACCTTTGCATTTGTTCAACAGACAAAATCTTCTGTTTCACAAGTTTTCTTTTTTATTTTATTTTTTCTTTTGCAGAACCGGCCTTCAACTAAGGTGCACTCAGCACCAGGTGGGGGATCTTCTCTCTGTTATCTCTTTGGTGGTGCTGGTAACTTAAGACTTCCTTTGATCAGAAAACTGATCATGCTTATGCAACTGTGTATAATTTTGCATTAGCTTCTTGGTCATTGTGTCCTTTTGTTTTTATTTAGGAGCTTCTACGTTGGTTATCTTTTAAATGCATTTGTTGTATTAATCCTTTTCTTTTCCCTTATTGTTTGCTTGGTAATTTGATTTTTGTCATGGATTATCATAATTTTCAAGTGCTCTCAAGCGTGTTTCTAATTTGGTTGGTGCTACACGAGTAAAAACTAGATGCTAATAATATATGCAATTTTTTCAGGGTTTTAGTTTTACCATTATGTAGCCTACGCCAACTTATTTGGGACTAAACGCTCTGCCGTTGTTGTAGTTTTACCACATACGGCGGTTAATACATGAACCCTGGGGTGCGTCCCAAAAGGTCTTGGCTTATGCCTTAAATGGCACAATATGACGAGGGTTTGTGTGATTGTCTTTCCGCTCTTAAATACTTCAACATAACTAGTCACTTTATTTTAAGTATAGTAGATGCACACCAAACACATCTTTTTACAAATGAGATTTTGTTCTATATAATAAGTCACTTTATTTTAAGTATAGTAGATGCACACCAAACACATCTTTTTACAAATACAAATGAGATTTTGTTCTATATAATACTTCAAGACTGCTATACGCCTATACCCACCACTCTATTAGCAACTTGACAATTGACATGGATCCCAAGTTTCCGTATACAAGTTCTTTCAGTTTGCTACTCAAAAACAATTGAACATGAGTTGTTATAGACAAATTCAGGACAAAATCACAAACCAGAACCAATGCTGTTTCTTACAAATTCCGAGCCAACTTGGATATTGGTACAATGGAATTAGACATGTGGCCGACAGTCATGAGAATTTGGAGGGATAAAAGTCGTCCAATTCTAACATGATGTAAATTACAACTGATGCTAAATTGATCTTGTATGTTTCAGTTAGTCTTATAAGTAACAGGAGTCCCATGTCAACTCCTAATAAAAGAATATGCCGCATAGATTAACTAACAACCAATTCCAATACATTTCTTCCCTAACTAGCAAAGGTAACTCAAAACATAAAACCATTAGCAACTAAAGCTCATGAATCACTCATCATCAGAAGTGGTACACTCAGTGGAATCAGGCAAATCCTGAACAAAAGCTGCACAAGAAAATGTCTCCTTACTCTTCAAAAGGAGCCTACCCCCAGCTGAGCTCCATTTCAAGTCACAAATTGAGAACTCTGGGAGAGGAATGCTAACACACCAGGCACCGGCAGGGCTCCACATGTAAAGGTTGGGGCTGCCAGTGCACAGAACAAGCCGGGGCCCACCAGTGGGGTCCCATGCTGCAGCCCTGATCGGGTCCTTGTGGATTAGTACTGCAGCAGGCTCAAGCCGGCAGATATCCCAGATCCAGAGTACCGTTGGCATGCTGTCGTTTCTGGTCAACAGGTATTGGCTGTCGCAACTCCATGACATTAGACCTACATACAGTTTCAGTTGGAGATGTATTAGATCTACTATGTAGAGTATAGCAATTTTCAAAGTATCTTTTAGGATAAGGTTGGAGATTATTCAGGTTTTATTGTGATAGTGATATCACGCAAACAAATAGGAAACTGACCAATTCCCTGCTTGGGGTTTGGCTTGTCGATCACCGGTTTCTGGAAAGGAAGGTTGACAGGAAGATCTACTACTTTATATTTAACTCTGCAATTTCCCTCTCTGGAATTATCTGACAAAACATAAAAATATCAGTCAGAGACTCATAGTGGATGGATTACACAACCGGCAATGTTTTAAATTGAAAATAGGTGTTGATACAAGAGCAAATTTGGGCGATATGGACCAAATTGCCCTTATTTTTCACATTTGATTCGACCAGAAACCCAGTTATTGATAAACTCATATATATTAATAATGGAGTAAAACGAACATTTGACAAAACTTCACTAAAAAGGATATCCTTTTTATGAAATGTGCTTTAAGGAAATTGAGAATCAAAGGTCCTAATTAAATTAAAACCTATACAAATCTGTTAAGGTTTCTTACCAATGCTACCATCTTGAATATTAAGAGCAATGTCATCACTGAGACTCAAATCGGACATATGAAGCTGGAGAGGCTCATCAACTTCCTTAAAAATGGTGGCATTGCAGGGGGCACGAATGGTAGTCATGTGCATGAAGTGCGCAAAGGTTTTCCAAGTAAGGTGGTTGAGTGCCCGTACCTGCTGGTCGTAGCTTCCGACGGCGAGGAACTGGCCACATGGGGACCATGCGAGTGTTTTGACACCCAAACCACTGTCATAAGGTTGGTACTTGAGCAGACACCTTCCATCAGGGGAATAGATCAAGACCTTGTATTCAAGAAGGGAATCCCAGACAAGAATAGAGGTGTCGTCAGGGGCCCACTGAAGGCCAGCCAAATCGAGAGTGTCGACAGGAAATGAGCCCATGAGCTCCCATGAATGGCAAGAGAGTAAATTAACGTAATCCTTGCAGTCTCGCCTGATGCAAACGGCAGCAAACTTGCCATCAGTGGTGAAAGAGGGAGAGTGCTTGGGCCACTGGACATGGACGCAAGCGGTGTTGAGCAGGGACCAGACAGTGAGGCGCAGCTGGAAGTCGGAGGTGGTGAGGATGTGGCGGCTGTCGGGGCTCCATCTGGAGATTGGTGAGTTAGTATGTGGTGACTGGTGAGTATGAATGAAGCATACAAGTAAGCAAGTAACCAAACTAGGGCTGTCAATGGGTACGGTACGGTACGGTAGAAGGTATTTTCATTACCGCACCCGTTAAAATTTTCTTTACCCGTACCCTATCCGTACCCGTTAAAAATAGCTTTACCCGTACCTTACCCGTACCCGTTAAGAATTAACGATACGGGTACGGTAACGGTAAAGGTAAAAAAATGAATATAATAATAATAAAATTTGTACACTCTGTATAAATAAATTATATCAATAAGTATATTAATAAAGTGCAACAATGGTGGCGAATATTTTAGATTTTTTTTTTTATTTTTTTCGTACACTGAATGGAAAGAATTATAAATATTAAATAAAATCTAGCAATATTTTATACCAATCATGCAATATAAGATGCCATATGTATCATGTAATTGTATCTTTTTAATTGTGGCAATTACCCGTTATGAAAACGGTACGAAATAGCTTTTACCCGTATCCGTACCCGTTAAATTAACGAAAAAATTTCCTTACCCGTACCCGTACCCGTTAACTTAACGAAAATAAAACTTTATCCATACCCGTCTTATACGGTACGGTACGATACAGATAAACGGGTAAACAGGTTTCATTGACAGCCCTAAACCAAACCAACATTACATTACATTACCTACCTCGCATAGGCAATGCCGGCGGGGCCCTCGTCGATCTTGCAGGTCCAGTCGGGGTGAGCGAGGGACCAGGCCTGGACCATGGGCCTCTTGTAAAGGCCGCAGAGCACGTACTGCGAATCGGGGGCCCACTCGATGAAGCTAATCTTGTCGACGCACGAGTAGAGTTGCTCCACCTTGAGAGAGAAGACGTTGCGAATGAACAGGCGATGGTCCACGGCCACGGCCAGCAACCGAGAATCGGGGGAGAAGCAACACGGGCCCGCCTGCTTGAACGCCTCCGTGAACTCCATCTCTTCTCTTCTCTTCTCAGATCTGATTGATTCTATCGCTTTCACCGCCACTGCAACCTCGTATCTATCATTATCACTCTCTTTCTTTCCCTTGCCCAGTTGCCTTCCTTTCCCTTCCACTAATTTTGATTTGAAGTTGACGATTTGCTCCCTTCCCTTCCGACTGATTTTCATTTTGTCGCTCTGCACTCGACCTGCGGGTGGGACCCTAATGCCAGCTGCCGCTCCTTCAAATTTTGGACTCCTCGTGGGCCTGATCCTAGGCCTGCCTCACTAATAGGCCCAACATTTGTCCGAACAAACCTTATCCTAGGCCTGCTTAGTTTAGTAACATTTTTTCTTATAACATTTATATTTTGTATTGCACTTAACTGAACATTTATACTGAATTAACAAAACATTTGTACTTATCAAAGTAAATATTTTTACTTACTATACTAAACATTTATACTTAATTAAATAAACATTTCTTCTTATAACATTTATATTTTGTATTGCACTTAACTAAACATTTATACTCAATTAACAGAATATTTATACTTATTGAATTGAACATTTGAATAAGTAACAAAAAAAACAAAATAAACATATTGAACACATCGAATAATTACAACATAAAATGACATTGTGGCGAACGATGGCATATTGATGGAAGGTGGTAATCAATTTTCCCAACAATATACCATCCAACCATCCACCCTCACCCAATGATAAAAAAAAAAAATGAGCTTTCTAGCCTCCTAGGCCCAATTTTTCCATGCGTTGACGTCATCCACACGCTTGACGCTCATCTGTCACGTGCTGACGTTAGCATTTCGTGTTCTGTTTGATGCCTTAAGGGATGAGTTAAATGTTCAACAGTTTTTGAACTAAATACAATAAGGGATGGGTTAATTTTCGTTAAGTGTTCAGTTTGATATATTTATAAAGTGACATATTGATGATTTTACATTCTTTTTTCGCGCATTCAGCCGACAAATTTAGAGACACTACATCAATTCAAAGTTCATTTTGTTAGCACGAGGAATTATTTAACATGCGTTATAAGTTCGATTTGATAGCTTCATAATATACAAAAAAACACAACAACTAATACTAAAAGAAAATATTAATATGATTCATAAAAAACAATAATATGAACTCTAAAACAACATGATCGGTTTTAACTTTTAACAATCCAAAACAATACAAATTTTAACAAATCCAGAAGATAAAACCAACACAATTCATACAAATATTAGAACAAATGTTTAGTTTGCTACAAATCTGAATGTTGGTGGACAACGAACACACAATGCCACACCAACTCGATCGAATCGCAACCCAAACCTGCGTAATATGAATACAAATACATATGTAAAGTGTTAATAATATGATCCCTTATTTTGACAAATAGATCACAATTTAATGCTAAATAATCATTTCAAGCAACTTTATACAGAAAATAGTTTCTGACAATGGAATATAACATGATCCCTTATGTCATTTAACGTAACATTTGCAGTATCTAACACATCCTTTGTGCAAAATTTGAAGTAAATATTTGCACGAGTAATCCCTAGATGCATGTAATATAACAAATGAACCAACTAACTGAACACTTGTATAAATACACATGAATTAGACTGTGACTACAATACTAAACCTGTCTAATTAATATAATCTCATCCATAGATGCATTTAACATAACATATAAAGAAACTAACTGAACACTTGTATAAATACACATGAATAGCAGTGTGCCAGCAATGACAATAATCTAATCCCTTGATGCATGTAATATAAAATGTAGATAAACTAATTGAACACTTATGAAAATCCACATGAATTAGAGTGTGCCGGCAACGTCAATCTGTCCAATTACTATAATCTCATCCCTAGATACATTTAAAATAACATTGAAATAAACTAACTGAACACTTATAAAAAAAACACATGAATAACAGTGTGCCAGCAATGACAAACTTTCCAATTACTATAAAATCCCTAGATGCATTTAATATAACATATAAAGCAACTACCTGAACACACTTGATACATGTAAGACGAATATAGAGGTAACACATACACTATCCATACAAGACGAACAAGATGCATGCAAGATGAACAGTTAGGGAACTAAATTAACCTTTACAAAACTAAGATGAACAAATAAAAACTAAGATGGACAAATAAGAACTAAGATGGACAAAAAAGAATGTGACAAATATGAATTAAATATGAATAAAAGTTTTGCAAAATACGACATCAATTGAATTAAATATGAATTAAACTACTAGATGCTCAATGAATTGTCAAAATAAGTGTAAGGATTAATAAAAAAGATTAACTATAAATAAAAAATGGTGAATACGAGGCAGAGGGAGAAAAATACCAAAGGCGAATGTGTATCCCGTGATCGGCGTTAACGACTTGAATCAGAGCGGAAACTACGCCTTGTTGTTGATCTACGCCTTGTTAAATATGTGTGGAAACTGAATTAAATATGAATTAAACTATGCCTTGTTGTTGATCTGCCATTAACGACTTGAATCAGAGCGGAAACTGAAGGCGGATGCGCACAACGAGAGAAAATTGCACGGATTTGGAATCAGAGGCGGAGGAGATATGAGATTGGATCTCCGACAATTGGGAAACAATGGAGGTGGGACCAGGCGTGGATCAAACTCCTTCGAACTCATCATCGCGCTGAAAAGGTGCTCGTCGGATTGGAAGGATAGAACGGAAGAGGAGAGAGAATATAGAGATGAGATCCGGAGGGCACAAATCTAAAGAGAAATTGATCCACGGTGAAAGGAGATCAAAGCCCTAACCAACGATCTTATCTAAATAGAAGAGAGAGTAGATAGAGGGTTTAGAAATGGGAAATGATACGAGAGAGAGAAGACGTTGGTCTAAAAGGTATGAAGAGGTCACGTGGATATCATGTGTGTCGCAGGGTTTGGATGGTTGGATGGAAATAAAGATGATGATAAACACTAATTACCCCTCGATTGTGGATCATAAACGATATACTCCATTCATGATATTACTATCCAAACCATCCATCCTAACCAACGCATTGAAAATGAACTTTTTGAGAGTTCAGGCCCTAATTTTGTCGCGCGTTGACGTCATTCCGAGCGTTAAGCGATCATTTTTCGCACGCTGACATCACAAATTTATGTTTTGTTTGATGTCTTAACTTAGAAAGGAATAGTTTTGTCCTTGTGATTCGACCTAAGCCATACTACAAACAAATTAGTATCAGTTAAGGTATTAATTTTGACCCAGCACGTTTGGAACCGATCAAGTTCTCTTATTGGAGAAAAAAAAAATGCACGGAAAAAACTTAGCAAAAATCAACCTCTTAAAATATATTGAAGGTCTGGTGAATTTGGAACGGTCCGTTCTGGAAGTGGATCGGCCCATTTCAAGTGAGTCAGGCTGATTCTATTTGTTGTTCTTCTATGGTCTTTTCCTCTCGTCAGGGGCTCAGGGCGGTCCGTCTTGCCGATGGATTGGTCCATTCCATCCCTCTGAAATTCCACTTCCTTGTCAATTTGTTATGTCGATCGAGCGATGATCCTGCAAAACAAGAGCTGGACTACAATTGCACCTTATTTCACACCTAATGTTAACAAATTAAGTCAGAAAACACATGAATTTAAAGCTAATTAAGGCCTAAATCAGATTGAAATGTATGCATGAAAATTCCCATCACGTCACAGACCAATAAAAGTCATCGAGTTTTATTAATAAGGAAAAATTATTTGTCCCATCAATTGTAGTAGTTGTTTATTAAATTTTGTGGAGCTACAAGTAGTAGAGGATGACGCGGAACTGCGGCGGAATGGGTACCTGACCGATTCTTCCTTCCTTGTGTAACCCCGACTCGAGTCGAGTTGTTTGATCTGCATTTCATTACTTGTAATTATTGTTAATTAAATAAATAATTAGTAATAAGAATAATAGGGGAACGGGAGGCATCAATCGAATCAATCATCGGAATTGAATCGGAATGAAAGAAGGAGACGGAGGCAGAGGTGGAGGCAGAGCGAGCGGAGGAGCACAAAATTGAATTCCGAATAGATGGCGCGGCGGATGGGCGGCTTCCTGGGCCGATGCCTCCTCCCTCTTTTGCTCCTCGCCGGTATTATTATTCGCTATGTATCCTCTCTTTTTCTTATTCTTATTCGCTCGCTGAAATCAAATGAAATGAAATGTCTCTCTTTGCAGCTTCTCTCATCGACTGGAGCTTGCTTTCACTCGTCAATCTTCTTCTCTTCTTCGCTCTTCGCTTCACTTCTCCCCCAAGAGGCTTTTATTCTTGGAAGATTTATGCTGTTGCCTGGTCTACTGTCATTTATTCTGCTTTAGCCATTTTTGCTCAAACCACCTTTCTTATTCTTTGGATTATTGAGGGCAATGATTGGCCTGTTGCTACCTCTTCCTGGGCTACATTATTTGGTTTTATAAGGTGCTACCTCATATACTACATACACTTTTTCATTTTCTTGCTGCCCTTCACTTTCACTGCTGGATGATGCATTTTTCATGATATATGCAGACACAAGCCTTGGGATTCCGCATCTTTTCTGTATTTTATAGTTCTACAATTATCTGCTGCCCTCGTTGCTATAGTTCAAGTCTTGGGCAGCAGGCTTAGTCCAGATTCATGCTGGATCAAGTTCTCATCTCGACTTGATCACATAGGTTGCCACTTGATGCCCTTCATTTTATTATTCTTTTACTTTATGGATCACAGGATTTTATTTCACTTCAACCACCCTTAGAAGATGTTGATTTCACCATTAACACAACCATGGGATTTTTTTTGGTACAGTTTGTTGGTAATATGCTCTTCGCGGCTTATACATGCTCAACCTAGTGTTTTAGAAATTGCTTATTAGTCGGGCTCCATTATAATATTTACATTTTCGTTAATCTTAAAAATTTATCTCGAGGTTGATTCTCTGAATATTACTTCAAGAGCCCATGTTTCTATTTGTTTAATTTCATCAGAATCAATATATATTTGCCAAATGTTTTCCTGCTGTACCAGTCTGTTGCGCAACACATGTTTGCTCAACTATGTATCTGTATGTTGTGCTTTGCAATATACGCAGCTGCAAGGAACTTATGAATATATTTTGTTAAAAGACAGTTGCATTGGAATTTGAGACTTTGAACAAAAATATTTTTCGGACTTCAATATTGATTTTTCTAAACACTTTATGGAGGTTACCATCTTCGGGAGGCGAGCTGCTTCTTGGTGCCAGGAGTTCAGTTGGTTGTGAGTATTAGCTATCCATCGTGGACTTCCATTCCGTTCTTTATATTTAGCTGCGTCGGCCTTGTTGATTGGTCTCTGACAAGTAACTTCCTTGCTCTCTTTCGGTGAGTATTATTTGTCAGACTTGTCATTTATCTATTTCATACCGATTCGAAGAGGTAATTTTGTTTAAATTGTTGGTATTTTTGCTTTAAATGATTTTTGTTTTCTTCTGAGCCCAAAATGAATTGAAATCAGGCTTGTTATTGTTGATCTATACTTTTGCATCATTGAGTTATAAAGCAAACTGTTAGAGTTAAATATACTGTTCTGAGTTGAAATATATAGCCAGAAGCAACTTTATTGATTTTCCGTTGCTAAACTTTATTTTAGAGGTCACTTGAGCTGCTGTTTTTTGCTTATGTACCTTAAATAGTTGGTTGTCATTGCAAATAGGAAGCTTATTGCGTATTATGTGCATTGTGGTGGTAACAAAATATGTGCAAAGTTTGCAACATAGTGCATTCTGTGGGTAAAAGAAATGGTACTTTCTGAAATGCAACAAATTAGCAAATACAAACTTTCTGCAATAAATTCTTTCACAAGAATTTCAAATTGGTGCTTTATGCTGCTGGTTTATTTAAATTTATTTTTCCATTTGTAGTTGGTGGAGGCCACTGGAAATTTATTCTGTGTTCAACATCCTCTTGCTTTACATATACCAGTTGCCGGTGACGTTTCCCAAATTTTTTACTGTAATAGCTGAATTTATTGGCCTATACAAAATGACAACCTCTAAATCTGACTGGCTTCAAATTTGTTCTGGAGTTTCATTGCTGGTGTACTACTTCATGGTGAGAAATCATTTAGGCCCTGATCAAAATGGTTTTTTTACGGGATTTCAATTCAATTCAATTGATTCCATAGGATTTCGTAGGATTTCGTTGGATCTAATTACATAGGAATTCCAACCAAATGATACAAAATCCGTTGATAATGATCAAGAATTTTCCAACGAAATGAAATGAAATGAAATCTCACGTTAAAAAAAATGAGATTTTGATCAGGGCCTTAGTAAAATACTTGTCTGCTCTCTTTCCTTAATTTTTCTTATTCTAAGCTCTTGAATGAAATTTAGAAGTTTGTGGTGGAGACCTGCTGTAACCAGCCTCGTTCAATGACCTAATATATTAAAAAAGTTTGTGTTGGTTGATTTGCACCATATGTTGCTCCTACTGGTAGAAGTTTGTGAAAGTGACTAATTTTCTTTGTCTTAAGTATTTTAATTGACTTTTTGTTTTTAGTTATCATCTATCAAGCATGACATACAAGAAATGGACTCTATGATGTCTGGTGAAAATAACACTTTGACTGAGCGGCTTCTTCCATCAAGAAATACATTTTTTGTTCGGCGAAATAGGTAAATGTATATATATATATATATTTTAACTGTTACTGAACTGTGTGTGATTACTGCTTCTGCTATATTTGCGTGTACCTCCTTACTTTTTTAAGCACAGAAAAAGTAGAAAAAGCGGGACTCTAATGAGAGCTAAGGAAAAACACTTAATCATATTGACGGTTATTTAATATACAGATTGCAGTGTTGATGTCAATCTGCGTTATATCCGACTGTTTAAGTTTGAAGTTAATTTGTATTATGGATTTATCACTAATTGACCACCATACTATAGATCTGGGAAGAACCATACTAATGTTCTTTTGAGAGGAGCGATATTCAGGAGTTTCAGTATTAATTTCTTCACTTACGGGTTTCCGGTAAGCATTGTTTCTTCTTTTCCTATTAGATTCTTCATTGAATTTCTTTTGTTGGCTGTTTGCCTTGTTCATTCGTTGCTTCCTTTTATTTTCTTAGAAAAACATAGACCATTCATTAGGACTTCCAGGTTGGGAAACACTGTAAAGAGAAATTTGTTAGAAAATATCATGTATTATCAAGATACTGGAAAAGAGAAATTCTAATCAGGACAATAGACACTTTGAAGTGATATCTTTTTCAGTTGTAAACACTGTAAAGAGAAATTCTTTGCTTCTCAAATTACCCTTTTCAGTTGCTGTTACTTGTAAACTCTAGCCAGGATAACTGACACTTCGAAGTGATATTTCCCCCTTTTGACTTATCTATGGTTTATAACTGAATGTTTTTTTTTAACAAAAAGATTTTGTGCTGTCTATATAGAAGGACCCTTATGGTTTTCTGGTTATACTGGAAAATGTTCAATCTGGACCAAATCATTTGTATTTAGGTTGAGACTAAATGTGCATTTTAGTATGTGGATGTTAAGAAATTGTTCTGATAATGGCAGGTTCTGTTGCTTGCACTTTCATTTTGGAGTTTCAACTTCAATAGCATATGTGCATTTGGGTTGTTGGCATATGTCGGTTACATACTGTATGCTTTTCCATCATTGTTCGACTTGCACAGATTAAATGGGTCCCTTCTGGTTTTTATTCTCCTTTGGACTGCTAGCACATATGTCTTTAATGTTGGCTTCACATTCTTCAACAAAAAGTTTCAAAAGGTATCTTTCTGTTAATTTCTTATCTTTACTGCCTGTGTTTGATGTAGTGTAAGATTAATCAACTGTGATCCATGCAGGATATGGTGATATGGGAAACAATAGGCTTGTGGCATTATTCGATCCCAGCATTGTTCTTACTTGCACAGTACTGTCTGGGAGTATTTGTGGCATTGTGCAACCTCGTCAACAACTCTGTGTTTCTCTACTTGTCAGGCCGCGATGGCCAATCAGCTGATGAGGATCATGGGGATGAGGGTATGTAATTTCTGGTAATTACCAAGAGACCAGTTGGTAGTTCTCTTAATTTTTATTTTTAACTCTGGTCGTCTTACCGAGAGACCATTCGTAAGTGACAACAAGAAAGGCCCATTTGTTCGTCTTAGGTCATGGTTGAATAAAAAAACAAAAGAAAAGTTCAAAGCCTTTGTCCTAAACAAGTCGGGGTAGGCTAGAAATGACACCCGATCCTGGTCATTCTTTTGTATATGGCTAGTTTTTACGTTGGCTCGCGAAGCCTATCACAAGCATGCGGGGCTTGGGTTGAACCCTTGACCTCTGAGAGAAGTCAGTAGTGCTCTTACCACTTAAGCTACTGGTTGAATTGTAGATGAAAATTTCTTATTTAATACTTCACACTGACTTGTACTAACTAATGTTATTTTTCTTGGATATGGTGCAGAAAAGGAAGACACAATGGTTTTGATTGTTGCAACACTAGCATGGGGTCTGCGCAAGATTTCTCGTGCAATAACTTTGGGGCTGATGTTTCTCCTGGTCATCAAACCTGGATTTATTCATGCAGCTTATAGTATGGTGAAACAATCCTTCTTAAAATAGTATCTTTATCTTGCATGCATCCAAATGTGGAAAGTTAACAATGCACATAAACTTAATTTTAGTTTTTTACTTTGGTTTCTTTACTGTGGGTAACCACTCATGTAAATTGTATTTTCTATTTTCAGTGTGCTTTTTTATGTTGTTTTTGCTGAGCCATGAAATCAGAACAGAACTACGCCAGACTTTAATCCTCTTCTGTGAAGTACACTTCTCAATTTTGTATATTCTGCAGCTGGACCTTGTTTCCAAAGCCTTGGAAAACTGTGGCCCAGTAGCGACAGAGGTTCTTTCACAGTTAGGTTGGTATCTTTGCTTCACTTTTCTCTTCTCTGCTGTCAATGCATTTTTCTTTGGTGTTACACTAACAAATCCATGGCCTATTTTGTTAACCCAATCTTTCAGTCAAAACTCAAAAGAAATATGAACATATGCTCAATTTCATTTTTTTTGTGTTCTATTGTTTATTTTATTCCTAAATTGTCAGGCCTATCAACATATGCCACAACAAGAGACTTCTTACAGATTGGCTTATTGTTGTGCTTCTGTGCGATTCACAACCATGGTTACAAGATGCTTTTGTCCCTGTCAAGAGTTCTCAAGGACACCCCATACCCCCCAATTGGATTTGCCATTCTTAGAACTGGCCTCAATAAATCTGTGCTGCTTTCTGTTTATTCTTCCCAAAATTTTGGGATTGGACGCCCCTCTAGCTCTTCTAACGGTATGTTTTTACCTCTTCACCTCCTGCATTTCCACTTTTACCCATCCTTTTAGTGCCCCAAGGTCCCTGTCTGATTCAGTACTGAATCTCTCCAGTTCTGATACTAACTCTGAACTGCTTTTTTTATTGTTTTGTTTTGCAGAGAAAAGGATTTCAAGATATCTCAGCAAAGTCGGTCAGAAGTGTTTGTCCCTCTACCGCTCATATGGAACCTATGTGGCTTTTCTGACAATCCTTTCCACTCTATACTTGGTGACTCCAAACTACATTTCCTTTGGTTACCTCTTTTTCCTACTCTTCTGGATTATTGGAAGGCAGCTCACTCGCAAGACAAAGAGGCGCCTTTGGTTGCCTCTAAAGGTCTATGCTGCAGTAGTCTTTGTGTGTACCTACAGCCTTAGCATAACTCCTGGCCTCGCAACTTGGGTCTCCAAGTACATTAAGCTATACCCCGATTTGGGTTTTGACCCAGAGGCCTCTCTTCTCCACAATGTCTGGCAATCCTTGGCTGTTCTTATTGTCATGCAACTTTACAGCTATGAGAGGAGAATGAGTAGGTTCAAAGCATTCGACATGTCAGACCCAGCAGAGATCAGCTTTTGTGGGTTCCTTAGGAGGTTTCTAATTTGGCACAGTGATAAGATACTCTCCGTCACGGTCTTTTATGCTTCCCTTTCTTCGATAAGTCTGTTCGGCTTTTTCTACCTCCTGGGACTCATAATCTGTTCTACTTTGCCAAAAGTTTCTCAAGTCCCATCCAAAGTGTTTTTGCTCTACACGGGACTCATAGCCACAACAGAGTACCTATTTCAGATGTGGTGCAAGCCAGCTCAAATGTGCCCTACCCAGACATTCCACAGCTTTGCTGTTTTTCTGGGCTTTAATTACTATGATTCTGGATTCTGGGGTCTGGAAGCTGGATTGAGAGGCAAAATCCTCGTCATAATAGCATGCTTGCTTCAGTACAATGTTTTTCATTGGTTGGACCTAATGCCAATCTCTCTTGTGCACAAGGGTAAGTGGGAGGAACCATGCCAGCTTTTTCTCTCTCGAGATAACTCCGCAGCCAGCAATGGCAGCTCTATTCGTGCAGAAGTAAATAATATCAAGTCGAGAGTTTTCACCTTTTTCTCAAGGAGGCCGAGTCAGAGTTTGGATGTCATTGGCGCTTCTAGCCATCCACATGGCTCGACCACATACAAGGAGTCTGACTCGATGCTGGGTGATGACTTCAAATATTCTTTCTCGAAATTGTGGGGAAGTTCAAAAGAGAGCCAAAAGTGGAACAAGAATCGGATTGTAGCTCTGAAGAAGGAGAGATCTGAGACTCAGATAAACACTTTGAAAGCTTATGCAAGATTTTGGTTTGAGAACTTGTTCAAGATCAGAGGCCTCGAGTTCAACATGGTAATGCTGCTCCTGGCGAGCTTTGCTGTGCTGAATGTGGTATCAATGTTCTACATAGCATGCCTGGTGATTTTCATCTTGCTCAGCAGAGAGCTCATCCGCATGATCTGGCCCGTCTTTGTTTTTCTCTTTGCTTCAATCCTTGTGCTAGAGTACTTTGCCTTGTGGAGAGATAAGTTCCCGTGGACAACCACTTCAAATGACGGTGGAATACATTGCAATGATTGCTGGAAGTACTCCAAAATTTACTTCAGCTATTGTGTAAAATGTTGGCTAGGTACTTCCCTTTGTTCTTTTACAAGTTGTTAGCAATCTATCTAGGTCAGTCGACTTTCAAAAAACCTTGATCAGACAAGACTACTTGGACATCACAAAGAGTGCTTAAAAAATAAGAAAAGTTCAAGAAATACTTAGATATGTTTTCCATATTGCCACATTAGTCAGTTTTATGTTTTATAAGCTGCTGGCACTTTTTGCTGGTTCAGACAACTATCATAATTTAAAATCCTGGATCCGATCTTTATTTATTTGTTTTTATTGAACAGGTATTACAGTTGATGATTCCAGAATGCTGTTGAGTTACTATTTGGTTTTTATTTTCTCCTCCTTTAAGCTACGGTTGGACCATTTCTCTGGTTTCTCTGACTCTTACACATACCGACAGATGCGGGCCCAGATGAAGAATGCCTTGGTGTGGAAAGATCTGTCCTTTGAAATAAAAAGCCTGTGGACATTTATGGATTATGTCAGGCTCTATGCATATTGCCATTTGTTAGACATAGTCCTTTCTTTGATTCTTATCACTGGGACCCTTGAGTATGATGTTTTACATCTGGGGTACCTCGGCTTTGCGTTGGTTTTCTTTAGGATGAGGCTCCAAATACTGAAGAAGAAGAATAAGATTTTCAAATATTTGCGAATTTATAATTTTGTATTGATTGTGCTTTCACTGGCATACCAATCCCCCTTTGTTGGGGATTTTAGCTCTGGTAGCAAGTGTGAAGAGCTTGACTACCTGTATGAGATTGTGGGTTTCTATAAGTATGACTATGGCTTCAGGATAACGTCGCGCTCAGCTCTAGTTGAGATCATAATATTTCTGCTGGTGTCACTGCAATCATACATCTTTGCCTCAAGTGAATTTGATCACATAGCCAGGTACCTTGAGGCAGAGCAGATTGGTGCAATGGTGAGGGAGCAGGAGAAAAAGGCTGCTCGGAAAACAGAGCAGTTACAGCACATTCGTGAATCTGAGGAGAGGAAGCGCCAGAGGAACTGGCAAGTGGAGAAGATGAAATCCGAGATGTTGAATTTACAGCTCCAGATTGACCGCATGAGTTCCATCGAGCCCATGGAACAGCCTTCTCCTAGGATGCAAGGTCTCCGAAAGAGAAAGGTCGGTGGGGGTGGTGACAGTGGTGGCAGTGAGAATGGTACAAACAGCTCGTTGGCACAGGAGGAAAGCAAGGCAGAGCAGAAAAATGAGAGTGAAGAAAGACAATCCTTTGATTTTACCCCCATTAAGAGTTACACAGAGCCTCAGGAGAAAGCCGAACCAGTACACCCGCCCCCTGGCCTGATGAGCGAATATCCGTCACCAATGGACTATGTGAAACATTCACTGGATCCTGTTTCTGAAATTACTGAACTTGGGGAAGATGAAGAGTCAGTGCACTCTACTTTGTACAAAAAGGAAAAAGAAAAAGAAAAATCCCAAAAAGAGAATCCGCTAAAATCCGCTGTGCAGCTGCTAGGTGATGGAGTCTCCCAAGTACAATCCCTTGGCAATCAGGCCGTGACAAACATTGTTAGCTTCCTGAACATAGATCCGAACCAATTGGAATCCAGCGGGCACTCTTCCCATGAGAACATGTATGGGGAAACTGCAAATCCAAGGAATGATAGTCAAACTAACATTCCGCATGGACGTTTAACTCGCATGCCTTCAATTCATGCTCGCACAGGAGAAAAGCCTCAAGCAGCAGCCCCACAAATCCGTGTAATCCTAAGGCATATATGGTCCCAGATGCGGTCTAACAACGACTATGTTTGTTACTGCTGCTTTGTTTTGGTTTTCCTTTGGAACTTCAGCTTGTCATCCATGGTTTATCTAGCGGCACTTTTCCTGTATGCTCTGTGTGCAAATTCAGGTCCTAGTTACCTTTTCTGGGTCACAATGCTGATTTACACGGAGCTGAATATCCTGGCCCAGTACGTATACCAGATCATCATCCAGCACTGTGGATTGAGCATCAAGATACCAATCCTTCAAAGGTTGGGTTTTCCTGAGGACAAAATAAAGGTTTCTTTTGTTGCAAGTGTGCTACCCCTTTTCCTGGTATACATTACTACTCTCCTGGAGAGCAGTATCACAGCCAGTGACGGTGAGTGGGTATTGGCCACAGACATCAGCCTTCTAAGTAGGAGACGGTATGATGAGGAAGTGCCATATACAAACTATAGCCTTAGCGATAGTCTGAAACACTTCCTCTCTCCTGTTGTTAATGCGTTAAAGATGGTTGGAAGGAGTTGCATATGGTACTGGAGGTCACTGACACAAGGTGCTGAGTCACCTCCTTATTTCGTCCAATTAACTATGGATGTTAAGCATTGGCCAGAGGATGGAATCCAGCCTGAGAGAATTGAATCCTGGATTAATAGGATCTTGGCTAACTTGCATGAAGAACGATGCAAATCAAAATCAGTGTCCACGTGCAGTTTGGCTAGTCGAGTGCGCATCCAAAGCATCAATAAAAGCGAAGAGAATGAAAAAATGGCACTTGCTGTCCTTGAGGTGGTGTATGCCTCTCCTGCTGCAGGTTGTCAAGTAGCTGAGTGGTACAAGTCGCTCACACCGGCTGCTGATGTGGCAAAGGAGATTCAGGATACACTGAGCGAGGGGATGTTTGAGGAGGTAGGCTTTCCCTACCCGGTAGTGTCTGTTATTGGAGGAGGCAAGCGGGAGATTGACCTTTATGCATTTATCTTCTGTGCTGATCTGGCAGTTTTCTTCTTGGTTGCCATGTTCTACCAATCTGTGATTAAGAATACCAGCGAGATCTTGGAGTATTATCAACTCGCAGATCAGTTCCCCAAGGAGTTTGTGTTTATTTTGATGGTGAGTTGCTTTCTTGATTATTATTTGTTATTTGATGATTCCTTGTTTGGTCTTCCTGTGTTTCTTGGGATCTCTATGGTATCCAGGTGCAGTTTTATTACTGAATTGCACTTTTCTCCTTTTTTTGGGTGCGTTTTGTGGGAATTTGTTCAATGCACCACTTCAAATTTTCAAATACCTCAATGAACTATGGAAAATATATACAGTATAGAGAGTAACAAGTTATAAAAAATGATTGCTTAATGTTTGTGAAAGAAAACAAAAGCACATATTTATAGGAATAAGAAAGAATTGTCCTTGTATGTTTTTCGTTATTATCTTAGATGTATCTTTATTAGTTATTTGTTAATTTATTCTCATCATTATTACTGCTATTTCTTGTTATAGTTGTTTTTATTGCATTGTTATTTACATATTTATTGTTCTTTTTGTTGGGGAATATATGCTTTGATCTAAATGTCGTTCTGCAGATTGCTGGACTAGCCCATTGGTTATGACAATCTGCTCTATTTCTTATGTGTTCTTTATGCACGTTCTTTTAAATTTTTTTGGTTTATTGATTTTTTCACTTTTCAAGTATAGGTTCTCTTCTTCTTGATTGTAGTCGATAGAATAATATACCTGTGGTCGTTCGCAACTGGTAGATTTATCTTCTACATTTTCAATCTTGTGTTGTTCACATACTCGGTTACGAAATATGCATGGAACATGGAGTCATCTAACAGAAGCATAAGTGCCCTTGTGTTGCGTGCCATCTATCTGACGAAGTCGGTTTCTCTTGCGTTGCAAGCTTTGCAGCTCCACCATGGGATACCTAACAAGAGCACCTTGTACCGGCAATTCCTGACCAGCAAGGTTACCCAAGTGAATTACCTGGGTTTCAGGCTGTATCGTGCATTGCCTTTCCTTTATGAACTTCGTTGTGTCCTCGACTGGTCTTGTACCACAACCTCTTTGACAATGTACGATTGGCTAAAGGTATGGCCTTCCTAAGATCTTCAAACTGGCACTATCTGATAAGGTGTCACTTACTCAACTTGATGTACATGAAAATGGTTTTCAGACTTCAAAAGGGAAAAAGAAAATCTTAAGATGAAACTGCATTCCCCTAGCTTCATTCATAGTCTGATTCATCAAACTTCTTCTGCATATTTGTTTTTATAGTTGGAGGACATCTATGCCAGCTTATTTCTTGTCAAATGCGATGCACTTCTGAACAGAGCCAACCATAAAATTGGACAGAAGCAAAGTAAAATGACTAAATTTTGCAGTGGTATATGCTTGTTCTTGATTTTGATCTGTGTCATCTGGGCTCCTATGCTGGTAAGTATCATAAGTTTTATTTTTCTTCCTTTCCTTTTCATTTCGTATTATGGCAGACTGCTCAGATCTCTGGCATAATTTTTTATTGGTGCACATGGCAGATATACAGCAGTGGCAACCCAACAAACATCGCTAACCCTGTAATAGATGTGAGCTTACAAGTAGATGTGAAGGCGCATGGTGGGCGGTTGATGCTTTTTCAGACGACCGCTTGTGAAAGAATCCACTGGGTTGAACTTGACACTGATGTGGATCTCGATCCAAACCACTACCTTGACACATACAATGTAGAAGACATCCAATTGGTCTGCTGTCAACCTGATGCAAGCACCATGTGGCTGATCCCTCCAGTTGTCAGGAAAAGATATGTACAGACTCTGGATCTGGATGAAGACAACCTGGATCTGATTATTACATGGATTTTTATCAGAGCCAGGCCCAAAGGGAAGGAGTCTGTCAAGTATGAATCAATTGTTGATAGCATTAATGGCTACAGTTTGAAGCGAGTGCTTAATGGAACCAGTGATCGGTTTACAATACTGGATGGTTATCCTAGATATTTCCGGGTTACTGGCTCTGGTGAAGTTCGGCGTCTGGATTATGTGGTAATTGATCATTGGACTATCTACTTCTTATTTTTGTGGAAATTGAAACTGGTGAAAGAAAAAACATTGATCTTTGGGGAAAGCTCATAAACCAATGTAAAAATAACCTCCAGCAAAAAAAACTGAAACCTAGGAAACACCATATAAGCTATCAAATGACAAAGTTCAAGAGTTATGTTAAAAAGTTTAATCTATCAGTTTGATATTTTAACTGAAGTATAATAAGTATAGAAATTTGCGTGCAGGCTGACTCGGTAAGTGGGGACCTCGTGCTGAATAATGGGACCACCCCATGGTGGTCTTACTACAATCTGAATTTAACGGACTCAGCTGGATGCAGCGGGCTTGATGGGCCCATGGCTATTGTTGTGTCAGAGGAGACCCCTCGTATGTGCTTTCCATTTCTGTCTTGCAACCCCCCCCCCCTCCTCATTCCACCACAAAGAGGCTGTAGTAAAAAATCACAACTATCATACAAAATTTCACCATTTGTTAGGCCTGGCATTTTATGCCAATTAGACAGCTTCGAGATCAAACTTTGTCAATATCCAATTTTGCTTCATCTTACTTGAATATTGAATTTGTAAACAAGGTGAAGAAACGACAGGGGTGGACAGAGTAGGGGGCAGAGCGAGGCTTGCTCCCACCCCCCAAGATATGTAGTTTGTAGCAAGGGCTTTTGAATTATATGCTAAAGTTGGTTAATATATAATACCTTGCCTCTTTGTAAAAAGGTACAAATGCAATAAATAGCTCAAGCATAATCTAATTAAGTTTATTATTTGTCCAGACTAATTTAGTTATTATTTTTTCTTCTCTCAGAGCAAAGTCAGAAGAGGAAAAAATCACTAACAAAGCATTTCTTAATATGAAACTCTTATCTTATTATATTTTTAGGGAAAAAAATCACTTCTATATTGTATTTGATTAATGTTCAGAAATGTTACTACTATAGAGTAATTAATATTAATTTTTGTTGTCATTTTTCTTTTTTGGATTTTTAAACTTCCTAACTTTGGCCCCCCATCCTAGCTCCACCCCTGAGAAAGGATGAAGCACAAACAAATGAGTGCACAAATATGAGATATTGTATAAGCTGTGTTCATTCTCTTTTCCTTTGAATGTCAGAGGGAATTCTTGGTGAAACACTCAGCAAATTCAGCATTTGGAGCTTGTACATTACATTTGTTTTGGCAGTTGCGCGATTTATTAGATTGCAGTGCTCAGACTTGAGAATGAGGATACCATATGAGAACCTTCCTTCTTGTGACAGGTACGAACAACTGTGAACTTTATTTTACTTCATCAATGAGCCATCCATTTTCAATTTTCATGCTCATTTAATTGTGTACTTGTCCTTATTTTTGTCTAAGAGGGCCGAAAAAGAAGTTAAATGCAGCAGCATTTGAAATAGATATATATAATAAAGAAACAACTGGAATGAAGAAATGATAATGAGTTGATAATTGTTGATGAAAAATGGCAGGCTGTTAGACATTTGTGAAGGTATATATGCAGCAAGGGCGGAGGGGGAGTTGGAGGTGGAAGAAGTTCTTTACTGGACCCTCGTCAAAATTTACCGATCACCTCACATGCTCATGGAGTACACCAAGGATAGCTAACACCTAGCACCTCGTTCTCACTTCTTCTTTTCCGTCTTCTTTTTCTCTCCCTCTCTCTATTTTTCCCCTTTTAACACCAAGCTAACTAAGCAATTTTGTGCATTCCCTTTTTGGTCCCTTATACTCCCAACAGATAGGTCTCTTTGTAAATGCTAATGTGGTCTAGTTGTTTGATGGCTCGTTTTGATTTTTGGTAGCAAATGAGTCGGTTATGAAATACAAAAGAAAGAAGGGTTTTTACTTTTTTTTTCTTTTTTCTTTTTTCTTTGTACCGAGTCTGTATATTAGAGGGATAGTGTAGCATTGCTTCTATTCAAACAGTTGTAAACTCAATTCTTGTTTGAAATGTGGTGTGAAATAATTATTCTTTTTTTTTTAGTTTTGAGCTTGTAACCATCATCTAGCTATTTGTCTTTTAAAGCATTCATTTGGGAGTTCTGGTCTTGCTATATTCTTCAACTGCGCGACTGATAATATAAATTGCGACTCTTTGACATGCTATCCTACAAAAAATATGTAGTGCAGTTTGCTAATTGGACAAAATGGTCTTGTTTGTTTATGTTTTGATATAACCTTTCAAGAGAGGCATATAAAAAATTGAAATTGATTCGAGTGTTTCCATTGTCATAATTATGAGATGTATTAACGACTGAGAATGTTCATTGTATTTTATTAATTTGTAGCATCGGTAATTATATTATTGTTGCCATGGATAGGACTGACTAGAGTGGTAATAATTTGTAGCATCCCGGTAATCAATTGGTAGTGAGAGTCCCATCCATGGCAACAATAATGGTAATGGCACGGTTTGGTGGGTGAAAAATACTCGTTAATTCAGATTAATGGTTATGTTGGATTCGTATTTGAGTTGAACAATAACTGTTTTAATAAGGAAATAGACTACGAAGGAACAGTTTTCTTTTATTTTCTCCATGGCAACAAAAGAATTTTTTTTCCCTAAATTGGATATACATAATAATTTTGATTTGCTTGATTTTCTCAAAAACATGAAACAAAATATCGATTTAATATGCGTACACATGGTTACAGGTACTACTAAGTGCAAAATCTTGTTTTACTTAGGGTGCGTTTGCCGTTTGGCATGCATGAAGATGAGGTTAACCTAACTTCTAGTCTAGTACACTAATTTGTCAACCTACAATTGCCTAAAAATATTAACCGTAATCCTTGATCCGACTAATTTGTGGTGTTGCCAAACGCCCCCACGTATTGCAACATGCTAACACATATAGCGACAAAGGTAGATCTATGTTATTTTAGAGGTAGCTAATGCTTATTTTAGAGGTAGCTAATAAGCATTACTGTTACATGTTTATTTGATTACTTAGAAAATCTAGATTAAGGTAAATAATTTATTTTTTTTTTAACAAGTAGAGCTTTTAGTGCTCTACCACTTTCTTTAAAAAAAGCTAAAAAACATACAAAGTCTTATTACAAAATATAGTAGAGTTTAATCGAATAACTCTACCTCCAAGTTGTACGGTACTGGCATATGGTACCAATGCCCCCTTTTATTATTCCCTACCCTTAGCACTTGACCCACAACCTCATACGGTCACAAAGAACAAGCACATAACACAAATAGAGTCTTAAGATAAATAACAACATAAATAGGCCATATATTATCAGCATTTTTATTTTTGACACCCCTTCTTGCATGGATGTCGTATCCCATCCAACTTTTATCAAGCTTGATCCAATTGAAGAGGAAGCTCATTGACATCAGGGATCATCCCAAAAACTTGCTCCTTCAATGCAGGTTTCCACACCAATGATTATAGAGAAGCAGTATATCTATAAGTATGGTGTTTATCTGACTTAAAATATATTTTATTTCGATTATTCCAAAAAATCCAAAATATTGCACCACAACAAATTTGGAAAGCATCTAAGAGAGATCTATGTAAAGAGTTGTTATATTGTAATAAATCAGGTAAATAATTTATTATTCATACAAATTGCATTTCTTTCGTGTCAAGTTTGATTCTTTGTAGTGAGACGAGAACTCTAGAACACAATTCGGAAATGATATAAACCATCCAATATTTCACCATCCAACCATCCATCCCAGTGACATGGGCCTTATGGGCGTCCAGGCCCATTTTTTGCTCGCTGACGTCATTATTTTCGCTTGATGATGTCATCAAAATTTGTTCAAAAATTTTTTTTCCCATTTTTTTCGCACGTTGACTTCATCAAATGGACGAATTTTTTTGATCAGTTAGATGCGTCAAGTGATGGGTTAAACTAATTATGTGTTCAATTAAATGCGGTGATAATATGAATTTTTAGGTTTTTGTGTTCAGTTAAACATCTCAAAGGATTAATTAGATGAATTATGTGTTCAATTAGATGCATCTCAAAATTGAATTTTCGTATTTTTGTGTTCCCTTAAACAAGTTAAGGAATGAATTTAAAGTATTTATGTGTTCAGTTAGTTGCAGCAGAAATTTGATTTTGTAATTTTTTGTGCTCAGTTAAATACGATAAGGGATGAATTTAACATGTTTATGTGTTCAGTTAGTTGCATAGAAAATTGATTATGTATTCAACAAAAAAACAAACTGAACAATTCTATTAATAATAACATCTATTAATTATAACACAGATCCTGCACAATTTTAACCACTACAAGCTAACACAATTCATCAACTCCTTCGATTTCTTCCACAGAACACAATTCATCAACTCCTCCTTCGATTTCTTCTGCACAACTCTTCTCGCCATGTTCTGTAATTCCTACACAAACAAAACAAAATACAATTAAGACCAATTACTAATTAAGTACTCTAATAATATTTAATCATTTTCATGTGAAGTTTTAAAAAAATACATAATAAAACAAGATGATCTCTTATAGATACTAATTTAACATATATGATGACTAACTAATCCATTAAAAAAACTAAACAATTAATTAGTATATATGGATCACATTTAAGAAAAAATCAGAAAATTGAAATTGAAGAAAGAAGTTTCCATCTCAAAATGTTGCTTTCCTGAAAAAGGTATCTTGACGCATGAAAGTATGTATGGATTTGTTAGTACAATTTAGTCATGCCCTTTTACATAGTATCATATGATAACCCTTCTGCTCCTTTTATTTTGTTGTGGTTTTTTATACAAGGTCGGGAATCAAAAAGAAGAGAAGCGGCTCAAGGGCCCACTTAATCATCTCAAACTATATGCTAAATTTCAAAATTAAAGTCTGATGCAGAGAAAGACACATGGAATTTATCTTCCGTTCGAATTATACTGAAATTTAGGTTTCAAGTATAAACTTTAATCATCTCAAATTATATATTGAAATTTACCTTCCGTTCGAATTGGAGATGGGTTCTTAGAATTAAAATTCGAAGAGAGAGAGAGACGCAAGAAGGAGCCTCCAGTGGAAGTCGACTGGCTTTGCTCACACTCCTTTATATCTGTTCGAATTCGAGAGAGAAGTCGAAGATTGAGATGTGACAGGCGAAATTCATGCTTTTGGCGAGGATTATGTTAGAGATATGTTTTAGAAGTCAATTATATCTGGTTACTTTTGTGGTTTTATATTATTAATGATATTTGATCATTTGTTTCTTGATTTATTTATTGACAGATCATTCAGACTGAGGATGTGAATTATAGATCTCTGTAGTTCATTTATAATTAAATGACAATAAGAAATCTAAAATATTCATAATCTTGATAATTAACAAGGAACGTGTGACATCTCTGAATTTTAGGACCTGTTTTCAATACTTCATATTCTAAGGTCCTATTTGAAAAATGTCCATGCTTATCCATTTGAAAATATCTCTTTGATCTTATCCACATTTTTTTAGCTAAGTAATCAATATTTATATAAATAATTTTTAATAATTAATATATTTATAAATAGGCTTTAATATCTTTATAAATAGTATTAATATTTTTATAAATAATAGCTAAGTAATTCCTTTTTGCTTACTTAGCCATTAAGTAATTTAAAATATTTACCATTTTAGCCAAACCTCCGCTATAAATAAACCCAGCCTTATTTCATTTCATTTCGTATATCATTTCTGTTTCTCTCTATCCCTAGCAAACTTTGAATACCGTATTGGCTTTGAATAGTCAGCCATTTGAAATTCGAGTTCTATGTCGCAGTTATAGTCATCCCGATTTGCTTGTGCTATGTATCGCTCAGTCAGGTAACCGGACTTCTCTATATCTAATTTCGTATTGCTTGATTTGATTACCGTTTGGTTTTGCTTGCATGTGTATGCCCGTATGTGGTATATTTTGCGGGATGTCGGGTTTGAACCTGGATTCTGAATTTTATTCATGCATGTGCCCTGATCCCTGCCAGGGGAGGGGTTTTGGTTATGATCCCCGATACAGGGGAGGAACTTTATGTCCTGATTTGGTTCTGATCCCCGATACAGGGGAGGAACTTTATGATCGGTTCTGATCCCTGTGACTAGGGAGGAACTTTTTGTCCTGATTATGACATGATATGACTGATCTAGACCCGATTATCTCTATGAAATGTATGATTTGTTATGTGGATTAATCCAGTCATGTTAAATTTGTTTTATCAACTAATGTAGAGAAGATGCGTTGTCAAATAATCGGTTACTGAGCTTTGTAGCTGACATCCGTTATGTCCCTTTTCTGCTTGTGACGTAGGTTGACGGATTATCGGATGGATGCAGAAGATACCGCTCCACCGTCGCGCCTCGTGTGTCGGCGCGGGGTGTGACATAACATTAATTATCAATAAGATTAGTATGCAAGTTAAGTGATGATTAAGTTCTACAAATCATATGTAAGGAGTTACCAGCTTAATTGCATATGTGTATGTTATAGAACATAGTACATGACTTGACCTATCTAAATAAATATATGGATTGTGTTATGTGTCATTATTTATTCCGTTACGATTTTGGTTCTAAGTTTGAGATGTTTATCTTTTCCACATGAGGATAGGTTCTATAAATATTGTCTACCGCTGATTTCCGATAAGGGCTGTTATACGAACTTTATTTATGTTCTCTTGAATTGTGCGGGAAAAAATTAATCATCAAGAAAACCGTATGTCTCTCATTAATTAACTTAGTGAGTGACGATATCTGTTTGGGCCTCTTGACGGAGATAGATTGTTTGCTAGAAACTGATACAATTATCTCTAGATCAAGAAACGTATAATCTGCAAGAATGACGCATTCCTATCTTGGATTATACGATGATATCGTGTGACATAAGAATCAAAATAGGGAAATATTTTTATTCTCTCATGCAGGATTGAAATACTATAGCAATACATTATTTATGTGAATTGGGAATCATAACGTGTTGTTAGATACCACTTATGATTATTGAAATTAAATTACGATTTAATTCCATGTCCAACGTATCATAAATCCTCAAAGGGTCACACAAAATAAAGTTTTGACCAACACAATGTTTTATTTATTTATTCGCAACAGTTGGAATTGCGAAAATATGATATGTTGATTAATTAATTATATACCGTTGTTGAACGTGATAATTAATTAAGTCAAACGAATCATATAGAAATAAATTAAAGTGTTAGCTAATACTAAAATAATTAATATAAATAGTTATATTAAATATTTGGGCCGTATAATTTATATATTAAATTAATAGTCCAATTGTAGAGTATTTGGAGAAGAATCTAATTATATGAATTAGAGGCCTAAACAAAAGAATTGAGAGGCCCAAAAAATCCATGTAGGTGCCGGCCTATAAGGGTAGTAGGTAGGTGGCATTATTGTAAATAGTTGGTCAAGGTAGGTAGGGTTTGTGCACTATATACGGAGGTGTATGGTAGCAAAATCCAACATTCTCTCTTCCTACACCTAGCCGCCATCTCTCTTCCCTCTCCTTGGCCAGCGCCTCTCTCTCTCTCTCTCCCACCATTTGCTCATGTGTTGAGCTTCAACTCTCCACCAAATCAAATAGTTGAATCTTGAAGAGGGTTGAACCTTTGGATTAGTTTTGTTCTATTCGAATAGCTAGCACAAATCGATTTATAACTTGGTTAATCTCTAGGTGGATGATCGGTGCTGGGTACTGGTCAAATTAATTCCTTAAAAACCGATACTAATTCGTTTGCAGTATAGTTTAAGGGTCGAATCACGGGGACGGACTATTCCTTTTCTAAGTTCAAACAATTCGTATTAAATTAAATTCTTTTGATTAAATAAATAATTTAAGTTTTAAAATAGATCTAAACAGAAAGGGTTAATTGCAGTTACAGAATTTAAAATTCTAATTCCCTAGAAAAACTTAGCTAATTGAAAGTATAAATAATTAACAAACGATTAGGGGTTCAGGTTGTCTAACTTTTCTTGTCTGTCAAGGTTGGGACGGACCGTTCCATCTCTGGAACGGGCCGTCCTAACCCTGTCAGATGGTTGGAACTGTCCGTTCTAGACCAGGACGCCCCCTCTCGGGCGGTCCGTCCTGACCTTGGAACGGGCCGTTCCAATCATCTGATGTTTGTCTTGTCATCCTACTTAATTATTCGCTGAGTGTTTTTACGTGGATTAGATCAAACTTAACTTACAGACTTGCGCTCTAACTCTCGTTCAGGTCAAGTTGTGGGGTTCTGTTTGATAAATCCTAAAAACTCCTAAATTTCAACTCTCGTTTCTTGGTTTAGATGTTTTTAACTGATTTCTGGGTTTTGGTAAACTCTCAATCTCTCGATTTATTGAGTAAAACTCTAATTTCTTAAAGTTTGGTTTAATCCTTTCAGATATCGCCTACCTAAGTGATCTAGGTGTTTACTTGTTATTGCAGATAGACTTTGTTTTGACAATTAAACTAGGCCTTTGTTTAACGCAATAGCCAACTCTAACATTAACAATTTGCAACAAAAAGATAGAATTAAATTTCAGAAATCAAAACGTAACTTAACTTAGCGACTAATCAAGTATTCAAACAAAACAAACAACTAAAAGAAAAGTTATCGAACCATAGCCCCTAAACTAAACTACTCCATGCAAGAAAAAGCAGGTTTCATCATACAAAAACACAAAGAAAAAGGAAAAACCAAGTTACAACAAGATGTGCTCGAAAATCGTCTATCTCCTAAGCTCTGTCCTGTCTGGGGCGGTCCGTCCTGATCCTGGGGCGGTGCGTCTCAGGCTGGTGGATGGCCGTCTCGGACAGGGTGGTTGCCTTGCTCCTTTCTGGCTCTCCAAACTTAGCAAATCTCGACCCCCTTGACTTGGAGCCAGGACAGAGCTTATATAGGCCTCTTGGGAAGTTCCAAAACGTGGCATAGTGGCTCAGAAAGGCGGTGGAAACTGAAGAAACCGCCTCACCAAATCAGGCGCTCTATTTTTGGCAATCTCGAAATAGCTCTTCTGGCCTGGCTGTGGACTGGGAAGGCCTGGTCTGAACATGGGGCGGTCCGTCCCAGCATGGGCTGATTGTGTCGTCTGGAACTCCTCTGCCTGTGTCTGCATTGAGGTGGGACGGCCCATCCTATGATTGGGGCGGCCCGTTCCAGCTTGCTGGATGTGTGCAACTTAGTCGATTTTCTCCTTTTTTCGTGCCAAAGTGTGATAAACCTGTATAAAAAACTTGCCGGGCTACGGCTGAACTTTCCTACATCTAACATTAGCACAATTTAAAGGAAAATGAGTAAAAACACAAGTAATTTGAACGAGATTTGGGGCTTATTCTGGCTGAAAATCAAGTACGGAAACCGTACATCAGTGGACTCTAGGCCGCCCCGTTTGGATCGAAGGAAGGTTCAAGAGCACGCCACCGACTCTCACGCATAGGCACGAGCCTCCTTGATACGATTCAAGGAGAGATATATCCTCCAAACCCTTCTCTTATGTGTTGAATGTTTAAGCCTAGATCTATTGAGTTGTATGCTTGTTTAATTAGGATTAATTGTAATAAAAATAAAAAATGGCATATCCAACACTTCCTAACAGATTGAACTGCTCTATTGAAATTGAAATTCAAAAATATGGAAAAGAGGTGCAAACAAAAGAGGCATGGGCGTATGGGAGCGATTCGGCTAGGTTTGGAGTGGGAGAGAGGTTTAGAGTGATATAAGTAGACTGGACTAGTCGTTGAGTCCATAAAGACCTGTTTGGAACCTGTGGATGGTTGGATGGTATTTCTACGGATGGTACACCAATTACCACTTGCAAGAGCTATGAAATGAAAGAGAGCTCTCTCCAAATATTAATGAAACTCTTTTTGTGAAGAGATTCTCCTCAGCCATTTCATTGAGCGGACTGCGTGTAGAACGAGACTGAGATGTACAATGACTAATTTATAGTATTAATTAAAAAAATCATGACCGCATTTTTTTATAAATTGGTTCAATACGTGCTGAGCGCGAAAAATGAATAAACTCTAATTCACAGAATGGACTATGCCTCTATAAATAAATGGGCTTATTTCAAAAAAAAATTAAAAAAAAAATATTCTTTTGGGTTAAATATATTAAAAATAGTCGTACGCACGTGTGCCAATCATTATTTAATTTGAGAATTAAATATATTTAAAAATCTAAGATAGTTCATGTCTAATAATTTGGCCTCTTCAACCGTCACTTTAAATTCGTGTGCAATAAATTTTATAAAATTGAAATAAATTATATGTTTCAATATAATCATTATTAAAAGTTTAAGAAAATTTTCGTATAATGAAACTCGATTTTGTTGTAACAAATTCAATAATTAAATATTAGTAATAATTTTCGTACCGAGCGTCTAGTAACTGATTATAGTTGCATAAATTCACTGATTGCAAATTTGCAATCTTTGGATTGAATTGATTGAAACTAAAACTAGATTTTG
Source organism: Rhynchospora pubera (assembly GCA_028095005.1). Taxonomy (NCBI): domain Eukaryota; kingdom Viridiplantae; phylum Streptophyta; class Magnoliopsida; order Poales; family Cyperaceae; genus Rhynchospora; species Rhynchospora pubera. The sequence continues at coordinate 106,047,984 of CM051459.1, forward strand.
ATGAAGTTTTTTTTTATTTTAGTGTGTTTGGATGGAGGCTGGATAAGCATAAAGATAAGAATTGGCATGAGATTCTAGATTTTTTATTCTTATTCAAATTCCATAGTTTTGTTAAGTTATGGTGTAACCATCAATTAAAAATAAAACAACTTCAAAATTAATTAAGAATTTTAGACAATAAATTACACTATCTAATAGATAAATACTATGAATTTATGAAAGCCAATTATATAACAGCAAATTATATTAAGGCAATAAGTAAAAATAGCTCGATACTAAGGACTTGTAACTAATACAGATAATAAATCCTAGCAATTAAGAAATTTTAAATCTATTTGATAAAAAGAAGATTCATAACATTACTACTGTAATATAAATTGTGAGACTTTGTCACAAGTGAAATGAATATAATATCACTAAATTACAAATAAAATCAAACATACAGTATGTTGCTCAAAATCATGTAAAGTAATAAGTAAATAAATAAAATATTAGAAAAGGAAGATGGAAATTCTTGGATCAAATTCCAATAAAATCTTGAATATTTCAAATTAAAGAACTATTGCATCAAGTCCCTATTTGTTCAGGACCGTTGGATCGCAAGATTAAGTCTCGAATTAATCTGACCGTTGGATTTAAGATTTGGTACCCCAAACCAATTCAATTTCCCTTTACTCTCTCTCTCTCTCTGTTTGGGTCCGAACTCCGAACCCCTTTCTTCCTCATCCTCATTTGCGCGCTCTCTCTCTCTCTCTCTCTCTAGTCGAGCTTATCGCCTCCAAAGAAAGAAAACTCTTCTCCTTCGTCCGATCGGGTCTGTACTGTCTGTACTTGCTTGCCCGAGACCCCAAACTCACAACCCCTGAGCCCGACCTGTTTCTCTATTGGGTTTTCTTTTATGAACCCGTGTCCTTTAGTCTCTCATCTCTCGTCTCGCTCTCTATTATTTAGGATATGTGTCTCCAATAATAATGCTTTTAATCGTTTCATTTTGCTAATGTTAATTATAATTAGTAGCATTTCATCAGCATTCCAAGTAATTTTGAAGAATAAAGTATGTAAACCGATTCATAATATAAACTGTATATTTCTAGTATTTCCAACTTAATTGATAATTGTTAGGTACACATGAAATAACATACAACCAATCATTTGTTAGACGTTTTGGATTTTTTTTTTTTGTATGAAACAAAGCACATATAGATATGGTGTAGAGGATCGAGAATTGAGCAGAGTTCCACAAATATCTGAGCGCGTTCACGAATGTAACCTTGGCGTGTAATTAAGTTCATTCAAATTTTTTTTTTTAAAAAAAAACAACAACAACTTAGCGAGTAAGAAAACTGAATCTGCACAAATCTAATAATCTGATGATCAAACCTCAACAAAACCGATGCGCGCTCTTAATCGAATTGACCACTTTTTTTGGGTCCCACCAAATAATAAGATCAAATTGTATATCTTGGTAGTCAGCATTTTGAATTTGTATGGTATCATAGTCGATACTTCATCCGAATATCCGATCTTCTGGTCTTTGTTCGAGAACATTTTTCGGTCTATCCTCGGTTTATCTATAATTGGAAGAATATCCCTTTTCTTAAAAGAAAAAAAGAAAAAACAAAGTTGTCTAAATCTCAAAGTCTCTAGAGGTGATTTTGAAGATACTTTTGCTATAATTGGAGTTTGAATAGCAAAAGTATTTACTCCTATTATTGAATACTTTTGAATACTTTTGCTATTCCTCTTATTTACTCCTATTCTCGCACGTTTGAAGATACTTTTGCTATTCAAAAGTATTAAACAAGTTATGAGTAAATACTTTCTTTCCAACATTATATCAAACGTTTGTTTTTGTTACCAGGAAATTGAGCCTTATAAAATAAAAGGTAATTAAGAAATAAATTATGATTGTTGTAATTATAAACAGGGATGTGCATGCATTGACTTTTCAACACGACCTTTCGTGCACAACATGAAGTACAATTTTTCAATAAAGTTAGTGTGTGACGGCAACAAGGCATGCCTTCTTTCTTTTTTCTTTTCTCAATCATCCATCCATTTATTCATTAAAATTTTATTTCCTTGAACAAACGTAATGTTGTAAAAGGTATTTTCTACCCTTGGACCAAAAAAAGTGGTTCGATGCATCATCTTACAAGGGCGGGAATAAAAGTAACGCGATATATATTTTTTTCCTGAAAACAAATATTCCATCACCTTGTTTTCTCTTCTTTTTTTTTCGTTTTCTTATTTTCTCTCTTTCCACTCTGCTTCTTTTCCTTTCTCGATTTAATTAATGAAAAATTACTTGGCTTTTCCATTAGTATACATAATTGTCAGTTTTCTGACTATTTTGGTTAATTTAGAATCTGCATGGTCATGTGTGTAGAAAAATATCGAAACATGGTAAGTTCTGATTAGCAAAGAATTTATACATAAATATTAGTTTTTGTTTCTTTTCAATGTATTAGCAACATATAATTACAAAAATTGTGATTTAGACGTTTAATTTTCTTTATTATCTCATTCCTAAATAGTTGTATTTTCTGATTATGAATGTTTGGTCCAAAAAAAAATTGTGAAATTTATTCATGGGATGGAAGAATAATTATTTCGAATATTTTTTATACAAGGTTATCGGGTTTGAAATCTTCTTAGGAAGAGCGTTTGTAAATTTTGTCAAAATTTAAAATAGTGAAGGTTTTAATCCAATTTGGCCAAAACTGATGTAATCAAGGACTGAACTCTTCTTTTTTTTTTATCTATGTAATAAATTTAAATATAATTGTCTAATTCTTATATTAACAAGCTGAGCTCATTAAGATCTTTAAACAAAATTTATTAATCAAATTTGATGATATCATACGCATTATGTTACCAGGTGTTTAGAACAGTAATAACTTTTGTACATTTTTGCTTTTCTCAGTAAATAAAAAAGTGGTAGAGTGCTTCTCTATTAATTTTCCAAAAAAAAAAAAGTATCATATGCACTATATGTCACATCATGACATGTAGGATATAAAAATCCCGCCACGAATACACAATCTCTGTGTACCTGCAAGGCGTTTCTCCACAAATTACAAGGATTAAATTTCAACTTATCATGATTTACCAGGCTAGATTTTTATGACTCATTAAGTCATCATGGCAAGATTTTTTTGGCTTAATCATCGCTAGATTGGATCGATCCCATCTTTGCAACTTGGAATCCACAACCATTGTAAAAATACACAATAAGAAATTATTCTCAGTACATAATTCAGTTCCAGACGTGGATTTCTAGTCGAAATCTTAATATGAAATTAATACCCTTAATAATCAACATGAATAAAATTAAATTTAAGTAAGGGAACATTAACAAGTATAAAATGGAATAATAGAAGCAATGCAATGCAAATATTTAACTAATTGTTTATTGTGTTTATTGAGCAACAAGGAGCAAAAAAGAACTTACTATAACAATACAATATAAGCACAAACAAGTCATAACGGCACATATGACTTGTCAATTCACACAAGCACATTATCAAAACTCATTCATGTCCCCTTACCCAACGGGTAGGATGGCAAAAGGAGACATTCCCCTTATTTGAGTGGGAAAATGGACGCATCCCTTGCCTAAGTGGCAAAAGGAGATTTCATACCCGCATAGCGCTATCAAGCTGGCTGAAGTCGGGAGCCGACTGACATCGAAGAGTGATACTAATTTTCATGCACAATCATAATTCATAATTGTCCTTACCAGACAAGACTAAGTTGAATTGAGACAATCCAGTTCATTTATATCAAGAGAAGGGGACATGAGATCGACTCAACATAATTGTCCTTACTTTCTTACACGTAACAACTTGAACAAATGAGATCGACTCAACATAATTGTCCTTACCTTCTTACACGTAACAACTTGAACAAATGAGATCGACTCAACATGAGTTGTAATATTTATTCATGAATTATAGCATGATGAATTGGCAGTGCATTGAACGAGAGTTACCAACATGCATATGCAAAAATTAAAATTACCAAATAGATTTATGTAAAAATCCATGTATCCACACCTGAATAGCAAGCTTAGGCGTAGTTCCTTGATATCTTTTTGACGACTCTAGTGTTTAACGACCATCCTATCTAAGGTTCTTCTCGTGTCAAGTGATGTTAGATCAATTTCCTAATAAGAACATGTGACTGTCTTACTGATCGTTTAACAGTTACATAGAATACTTGAGGTAAACCTAAATATTCTATCTCAGGATGTTCTTGGTTACCGAATTGACGGTCTAGGTCAACCGACTGTTAAAATTTGGATGATTAAGTTCAGGTTCTTGATTAGGAGGATTTTGTTCTGAAATACATTATTTAATATCTAAATTTAGTTTACTAATAACTGATTTTATTATCTGATTAAGACATGGTTAAAATCTATCTTAACCAGACTTAAGACATTTCCAGTTTAATAGCATATTAACAAATATAAATTGCAAAGAAGATAATTCGAAATAAAATAAAGTTTACGCCAGATTTCCTTTTCCATGTGGAAAAGCAAAATAATATATTTTATTCTTACTTTAGAAGTATTGAAATTGGCATGTTTGTAATTGCTCCGAGTCAACACCAAATAGAATTGTTGTGCATATCATAAAAAAAAATAATGTTTTATGAATTGTGGAGGATTTGTGTCCCATTTGATATTTAGAAACTAAATCACGACATGCTGTCTTTTGATATTCAGAAATAAATCATAATAAGGCAAAATTTAGAGCAAAAAATTATTGAGTAATGCTAGAATCAAACATATAGAACGTCAAACACGATCCGACCATTAAAATTTTAAATGGCCGATCTAAATCGTTCAATATGATCTCTATATTAAAATATTCTTAAAGATAAAAATTTTACTTTTTTTTTCAAATTTTCTAACTATTTTTTCGAATTTTTAAACTCTGAGGGTTCATAACTTTTTAAATTAAGTATATTAAAAAAATTCTAAAAAATAGTAAAAAAATTTGAAAAATATAAAATTTGGTCTTCATGGATATTTTATAACGTAAAACAATTTGAGCGGTTTGGATCGGCCATTTTAATCTCAAAAATTAAAATTTATCATGTTGAATAAGTGTACGTGTCATATATATTTGACACTAGCTACTCCCAAAATTATTTGCATTATCCATCAACATTACTTTCATTTAATTTTTTTTTTTAAACAGAAATGATTGTTATCATTTTCAAAGCACATAGCTGCTTTGTATAAGTAACCCTTGAAAAAAAAATGTAATCAACCTAATTATGATAACATATCTCGCAGTTGTTTTTTAGAGTGGTTGAACAGATATGTTGCAGTTGTTACCATTACAGTACTGAATTAGTACAAATGGCCACAGATTTTTTCCACAAAATATCTCAACTCCCAGTGCCTGGTGCTTACGACTTAATCATAGAACCGCGTCTTACATAATTCTTGCGGGCCCCGTATATTTCGTCCGCTCTCCAGTACCAGAAAATGGAGAACTCCAGCTTCTCGTTGTGACAGATTTATTTTGAAAATTTCTTCCCTTTTTTTTTTGGGGTTGTAAGAAATAATCAAGAAATACCTAAACCACCAGCATCATTGAATTTTGATTGTATTTTAAAATGTAATGTTGTAAACAAAATAGATACATAAAAGATAAGACTAAATTCATAAATATATCTGTGCGCTAAATGAACGTTGAAATTCAAATTACAATCGCAAAAATATGATAGGAATAATTTTTTTTGATCCACAGGTGAATGAAATCAATTAAACTTCAAATAAAAATACACACATAAAGATTTCTCAGAGTGCCACACAAAAGACCACTCTATGATCCAAAGTCAAAAGAAAAGCAACATTCAGTATCTAAGCAACAAAAGTAACCATAATTACATCAATACTTCTACCAGCAATAACATAACTAAAGATTAAAGCAGATATATTAACTGTGAGCAGAAGATGTGTCATCTGTTGTGTGTCCGTCTTCATCTTTATTTTTCTTGGCTGTTGCTTGAAGAGCTACCAAATCCCTGAAGCTCTTCTCCACATCTGTACTTAAACCAATTCAATTTTAGTGAATACGTTAAGGGTTTGAAAATCTGCATAATTGAGAGAGATTAAGTTTTTATCCTTAAAAATATAATTTTTTTTTTGGATAAACCGGGTAGAGACCACCAGGCACAAAAATATAATTATTTCTCTCATTCCATATGACCCAACACCAGGTTGCAAGAAGGACTTTAGTGGAACTTCTTTTGTTTGAGTTGAGAGAATTAATGTTGTCCCACATGTCCTTGATTGGTATAGTTTAAAACAATGTCTTTCGGGTTAAATAAGTCGAACCCAGACCAAAACTCAATAGAAATTGGACGATTAAGAATTAAGTATTCTACAATCTCATTGTTGCAGCAGATAACAATTTAGTAAGATCTACCTTGATTATAAATTGAACCTTTCAAGAAAAAAAAAATTAAAGTACAGTCGATATTAGATGATCTGCTAATAATTCATATATTAATATCAGTAATTTTTTTTAAAAAAGTTTAACATTTTTGGCATTTTTATCTACTAAATTATCAATATGAATTATCTAAATTTTGTATCCACATTTTAAAGTACACAAATAAATATAATGTAATACATTTTTTTATTCGGATAATGTGTATGGCTATAAAGATATAAAAATAATCTTTCTCAGCGAATTAAAATGGAGAAGATATACTGCGCGCATGTTATCTCTTTCTGTTTTTCTTATTCTTTTTTTCTCTCTCAGATCAATTATTTAATAGGCTTTTATGAATGACAGGGCCTACACACCAGTGCATAAGTTGCACGGGGGCTACTAATGGTCTCCAATAATTCTCGGGCCCACGAAACAGTCACGGTAGTTCAAGGGATCCGACTTCCGAGCCGAAGGTGTTGCTGATAACGGTCTACAGAAACATTATCTCCAGCTAGAAAATGCATTTGGCTTGAGCTTACAATATTGCTGCAGTCCCCGCATTATTTTCTGATTTTTGTTCAACGCTCAATGTTCCTCTAATGTGAAGTTGCATTGATGTAAAATAATATTTCAAAATGATGATATGTAACAATAACAAAATAATTATTTGATAACTGCGACGATCACTGTAGTTGTCGTAAAAAATATAAGTCAAAAACTGTATATATATTTTTATAATTTAAGTAATTGTATACCTGTGTGTAATAAATTCAGATGGTTCTGTTTTTTTGTTGTTGGTTTTGCTTATTTCTGGAGGGATGCTTCTCTCCCTTTAGTATAAATGTCAAGAGCTAGTTGACGTTAGATATGCAGGGAATGCTGGTAAATTACTGATTATGACTTTCGTTTTATATTTTTGTAACTTTTGTTTCACTTTATTTAAAATGAAACCGCTACCTACTTTTTTTAAAAAAATAATAATAATTGTATACCGAATTTCCAATTTTGGCATGAATTGGAGACTGTGAATTGTCATCCAGTAAGCCATTCCGTAGATGTATGATTATATTTAGTTGACTTTTAATTGGTGATCAGACGAGCTTCAAATTGCACCGAATTTGACATGATTTTATAAGGAATGGTAAAGAATATATCTGTAATTTTACTTTTAATTTTGCTAAACTTTGGTACCGTCCGTCAAATTTGTAGTTCAATAATGGCCATCTCATTATTGAGGGTCAAGTTGTATGAAAGGTTTGCTCTCTCTCTCTCTCTCTAAAAAAAAATGTTGTATAAAGAAAATAAATTGTAACCATCAAAACACAACGGTTGATTGATTCGTACAAAGAGCACTTTAGAGCTACCTTTTTAGCTAAGTTATAATAGCTTAGGCAAAATTGTTCTCGTACCCTCAAAGCTTAGGTTAAATGCTTCCTTAATAAAGCTAAAATAAGGACCCAAATATAGTCACCGTACAGAAAATCGCTATTCTATTAGTTTTACATATATGATATAAGATTTAATGGAGAACCAGCTTTTCGTTTAGCGGCAAAGAGCAATGCATCTTAAGTGAAAAGTTTCATGTTCGAAATCCGATTGGAGATCTTTCATAGACATTTAATTTTAAAATAAGTTGGGTGACTTAGACACCCAATTTATCTTAAAATATATATATATATATATATATATATATATAAGATTTAATGATTGGAAAAAAAAGTACATATGGTGTACCGTTCTTATACTTATTTAATGGAAGAGTTTGGTTTCTTTTTCTTTTTTTTTTTTGAAGAAAGTTTTAATGTAAAAGTTGCTAATATATAGCACGAGGAGAACTTCTTTGCCGTTAGAAAATTTAACGTCATGAAGGCTCCGTTTGGATGCGTTGAGAATAAAGTAGGAAGAAAGAAGAAGGGAAGAAATTTATTTGGAAGGGGTAAATTTATTGGAAAGTGTGTAACTTTTGTGAAGAGTTTGGATGGTTAGAAATAAATTTATTGGTAAAAAGTAGTTATTCCTTATTCCTTATTCCGGGAAGAAGCCATCCAAACGGAGCCGAAGGGATGAAAAAAATTAAATAGTGAAAATAATGTTAATATATACAGAATTAAAAGGCAAAGAAAAATAAGGCGGCAAATCGTGTCTTAATAATAAGTTAAAGTCTGAATATAGCAAGTCAAAGTTAGTTAGCCTACCAAAGAACCATAACTCACTAAAAACATTGCAATAATGATAAAGTGGGGCTAATACATTATACATACTTACTCAACTTGGAAGGGTACCCATGAAAGCGTGCAGAACTGCAGATTACTCTGAAATTTTAACTAGTCAATGGTAACACATGTTTATGTGGCTGAATTTAGTTAAGGTATATGTTATGGGAGTGACTAGTGTCAAACATATATGGGAGTATATGACACATATACTTGTCTAATACGATAAAATTTTAATTTTTAAGATTAGAATGACCGATCCAAACGACTCAAATTGTTCTACGTTATAAAATTTCCATGGAGACCAAATTTTATAATTTTTTTCAAAATTATTTACTATTTTTTTGAAATTTTTTAATATGCTCAATCTAAAAAGTTATGAATCCCTCTAAACTTGAAAATTTTTAAAAAATAGTTAGAAAATTTGAAAAAAATATAAAATTTGATTTTCAAGGATATTTTAATATAGAGATGATTTTAAACGGTTTGGATCGGCCGTTTGAAATTTTAATGGTCGACGTTTGGATCGTGTTTGACGTCTATATGTTTGATTCTAACATTACTCGTATGATATATGTATAAAAAAAAGATACATGCACCAAGCTAGGTAAAATACTAAACAAAAAGCTGTAGTAGTTGCCTGCAACTCAACCAACCTACAAATCAGATTGGAACAATATATAACTCATAAAAAATAATAAAATACTAAGCTCGTATATTCTATAAAGACCTCTTAACCGTTACATAAAAAAAAATTATTATTATTATTATTACTATTTTTGGGGACAGAAATGCATATGGCCTGTAGGTTATGAAAATAACTATACCGTAAACATGCGTAGCACTTACATCAATGTTTGCGCCAAAAACACTCAGTCAAAATTCAAACTAATCAGACTAATTAATTAATATTATGTGTGTTCTTGGAGTATTAAACCAGTCTTGATTCAAACTAATGTTGAATTAAATAAATGTCCCAATGTAGCGATGCTCCTGATCCACCAAACAAGGGAACCCAAATCTAACATTTAATTGAGTGATTCCGTGCCAATGGCATTAATAATATATTATCCAAGAGGAAGAGAAATTGCAATTATTATTCTCTGGATTATCTCAGAAGCCATTGTTGGGCCTTTAATTTTGAAAATATCCAAGTGGAGGGTTTAAATAATTATAAAAATTTTGATTCACTCCTTCCAAGTCCCAAATCCGATTAGGGGGGACCCACATTTGGAAATGGAGCAGCAAATGCATATGCTTTCCTATATTCTTTTGTCCCCAATCATAGATTCCCATCCTCGTAAGAAATTCTATTTTCTCTGTGCCCGGTACAAGTACAAAGGTTGCTGTATTGAATGACTTGTCACTGGAAATGGATCCCACACATTACTAAAAGTGATGTGATTTTTCTGTGTCATGAGGGTAGCAACACTTGTGGTTTCTTTGTAGACGCCACAGAGAACATGCTTCTAGAAAACGGTCAACATCACGACCATCTTTTTCATTCACTTTTACCCAAAAAGCCCCTCTTATGTTTCTGTACCTTGAGCTCCATGTAAACCGTCTGACGCCCCCACTTGTTTTGGCAGCGCCCTAGTTAATCGGGGCTTGATAACCATCATCCTAAAAATTTATCATCATCGTCATCTCTTAGTATTTAGATTAATTGCATTCTAAAAAAAGAAAAAATAATGATGGAGATGATGGGATAAGCATTAATAATTACTTTTCATTTTCATAATGCTTTCTTTGTCATCCCCTATAATTCATCCCTTCTCTTCCTCTCTTTTTCACTCCCTCCCCTCCATTTTTCCAGAAAAGTTAATAACATTAACCAGAACATTTAGTTATTTTTTCAAAACAGTTATTAACATTAACCATAATAGTTAGTTATTTTTCAGAACAGTTAGTTATTTTTCCAGAACAGTTATTAACATTAACCATAATAGTTAGTTATTTTTCAAAAACAGTTAACTTGTCGAGTTATATATAAAGCACTTACGACTTGTTCCTTATCCTGCTTAATGAGTGACTACTTACATAGGGAATCTGACAAGTGAAAGCAAAGAATAAACAACAAACCATTTGTAAATTTCTACTTCTTGATTGCTTGTTTCAAATTTTTGTGAATGTCAACTCTTAGAGAGAATCAATCGAGAGAGAAGAGGATTTAACGAACGGATATTATTAAGTCACGCGGAAAAAAAAATAAAATTGGTGTATAAAATTAAGGCAAACTTATTTCAAGAAATTTGAAACCAAATTTGCTTCCTAGATGCAATTGCAAATCAGTACTCTTCGCAATTAAACCCAACAAATTACTTAAAAAAAAAAGAGGGGATGAGGATGAAGGGGATGGTTATGGAATCATCTCCTGGACTTCCTTATTAATAATGACATGTTAGATAATTAATGAAGATTTTGGGATATGGAGATGATAGAATCTATGGGATGATGGAAAGCAATTCTCCTAGTTAATTAATTACGTAAATATTTATTTTATTTATTTTTGACATTTAATTTAATTATTTTTATTTATTAGAAAACATGAATGGACAGAAAAAACAATTACTATGTTATGATTGACAAGGAACAAATTATTCATCGGAAATTGTCATTTTTAGCATGTTTAAAATGTTCGGAAGAATAGGGGATGGAATTAGACTAAATGGGAATTTACATTTTTAAAGATGCTAAAATAATTATTGGTATGATATGAAGCGAATGCGAAATTTCTTTAGCATATAGATAGTCATGCAAGTAATGAAAAAAATATATTTATTAAATAATGAGATTATTTTCTTTGTACCTTTTATAATAAAAGAAATTGGTTAGAAAAGGAGATGGAGTGAATAAGATAAGATACGTTTTATTTATATCATTATATGTGATTGTGATGTGAGAAAGAGAATTGAGTAAAAATAGAATGAATTGAATGTGGGTACTTGGTTGGCGTGCGAAGGAAAGTGAGAGGAAAAAGAAAGATTATTATATTATTATATATTTGGGGGGAAGGAAAGAAAAGCAAAATGCATGTTAATGTTAGTATTGGGTGAAAACAAGGAACGCGGAACGCGCAGGCGCTTGGTAAGGGAAGGATTCCGGACTAAGGAGGGGTAAAAAGGTAAGTTGAGTAGGATGGGAAAGAAAAGGAAGGAAACACGGTTGTGCAAGTGCAACCGGCGAGGCAACTGACTCATCACACGATGATCACAGAACAACATAATAACTTCCACCCCTGACCCCTGCCCCTCAAATTAGGAATTTTTAGGAATTTAGGCAGCCTCCGACCCTTTCTCGCCTCCGAGTTCCGACCTCTCTTCTCCTCCTCTCTCTCTCTCTCTCTCTCTCCAATCTCCATCCGTCCACTTCCAACAAAGGAAAGGGACCCTGCCTGCCTAGTTTCATTTCATTTCATTTGATTTCATTTCATCAGCTAGATACACGCGTGCCATCGCATCCCCCGGCCGGGCCCCAAGGGCCTAAAGAGGAGCAGGAGCAGGAGCAGGACGGATGGGGACTAAAAACATGGCCGCCGCCATGGGCACAGCCGTGCTTCTCTACCTCGTTCTCAGTGGCCGCCTCTCTGTCGAGGATGCCGAGGAGAGGCGCCTCTTGAAGGAGGCCACCCGCCAGCAAACCATCCAACAAAAGGAAAAGAAAAAAAAGAACAAGCACAACAAGGATAAACCCAAACCCAAAGACAATCGTACTGGTACATTTTTTTTTTAATTATTTTTTTTAATCTCGTTTCAGCTACTTCTACATGGTAATCAATATTTGTGTTGCGCTGCACCCAAATTATCCCCAATCACGACCTATTTCTGTAATAAATATCCAAACATTACCAATTTTTACCATTAGCATGGTTTGAATTTGCAATATGTACTATAGGCACATAATAATTAGATTAAAATCAATACAATCAATACACTTCATTTGAGGTTACCTTATTTTTACTCCAATTTATGTTATGATCCAGTCAAGTGGCCAGATAAGGCGCCTGTTCATTTCGGCCAGACCGTTGGTGTTGCGGCAAGGACTGTCAGGTACACTTGGAAAGAAACCCTCGGCAAGTGGACACTCGGTGAGATTGCATTCGGCATCAAGTACTTTATGAAACAACAGGTAATACTTCTTTGCCAAAATTGTTAAGTATTCTTCAAAAACAACCAAATTGTCATCTCCAAGATTACTTACCAAGGTGTAAAGCAAAATAGTTCTATATGCCTTGTGAATGATGTTTACGTTCATTTAGAGTATCATAAAGTAGGGTTGTACTCCGCTTATGGTACCTATATATATAGGTATCCTTCTAAACTATTAAATTACCAAAGTACGCAGCAATGCTTCTAGTACCGTTATAATCCATATATTCTAAGAAACCTGCAATATTACTTCTGAGGCTTTTAGAATAAAAATAGTAATTTAGGTAATTTTAAGAAATTTGACGTGGGTTGGCCTTTGGGGATGTGCGTGTATAGGTTGGGGTGGGAGGGGTGGGGGGTTGTATATGGTGTTTTTGTTCTGCTTTCTATTATAGTGAGACATGAGATATTGTGCTTTTGGATGCTTGGTTGATACATTAACTTCTTTCAGGGAAATTTACAACATGAATTCACTGAAGGGAAAAGTGTTCAACTGGGTCATGAAGTGAGAGATGAGCTGGTATTCCTTTTGAGACATTTAAAGCTGTGCATGTACTTCTCCAAGAAGCCATACAAGGTGTTCATGGAGCACGGTCGGTATAGGAATGATGATGTTCTTGTTAAGAAGTGTAAGGCGAGGGTGCGTAAGTATCACCTTGTCTCTTTATTTTTTTATCTGTACAAAGTACCAACTATCAAGCCTATTTCTTGAAGGGATCACAACACAGCATGCTTGTTGTCATGCTCAATATTTTATAGCAGATAATAATACTTTGTTGGTATGCATAGCTTGACCAACTTTTCTTTGGCATCCTTTTTTCTTGGTCTTCTATTTTGCGTGCATGGTTGAACAATTTGAGGTCAAAGTTTAAATTAAGTTACATGTGTTTTTGCTTCTAATAGGCTGACTTGAAGCTTAGTAGTTGGTTGTCCATTATGCATTTGATTATTCCAAGGGTCATATTTTGACACTTGAAAGTTCAGTTTGGTAATTTGGATACTATTATATAGCATATCTTATGTAAGTTTTTAAAAATTGAAATTATTCACTGGCAGCTCATGAGGCCATCCTTCACGGTTGTGCGAGATGCCGATACAAAATGCTTTCTTCTTCTGATCCGCGGCGCCATCAGTCTACAGGAGCGGCTGACAGCTGCCACAGGGGCAGCAGTGCCATTCCATCATGTCGTGATGCATGAGGGGGTCGTCACAGATGTTGTCTTGGGCCATGCACATTGTGGCATGGTCGTGGCGGCACGATGGATTGCCAAATATGCAGTCCCTGCTCTCACAGATGCCATTCGACAACATCCCGACTACAATGTCAAGGTAAATTTTTTAATTACGAGTCCTGTTTCTGTTCTGTACTTTGGTTAAATACTTTTTGCGAGGGCCTCTTTATGTGCTGATTGTTCGAAAAAGTTTAAACCTCCATCTGACATTAGTTAGAATAATTTCAAGTGCCCCTTTATGGGCTATTGTTCTAAGGATAAATATTTAAGATAAGTGATATTGCAATGGATATTTTTATAATCATCACCAGATAGATATTTTCATGTTGTACAACAGAGCAGATTTTACTAGTTTTACTATCAAATGTAAATCATACACTAAATTTTAGCTTTCAGACAATATCAATTTCCATTTGCCAAAGCATAGAACTCTTTATTGTCTAAGATTGTATGTTTTTTCTGATTCCTATTATTATGAATAAGAAAAATCCCCTTATTTATTTTTTGCTTGCATTTTGTTGACCTTTTAGATTATCGGGCATTCAATGGGTGCTGGTATTGCATCAATTCTAACCTACATGCTTCGCGAGCATAAAGAGTTATCCTCATGTACATGCATCGCATTTGCTCCAGGTATGTTAACAATGTTTGTAAATTTAACGTGCCCTTCACCCAGAGATTGTCTATCTTTTTCTCAATTTTGGCAAACAAATAAGGGCATGCTCATTCTTTATAAACATGCAACATTTGAAAGAAAAATTATAAAACTTGCTTCCAATTTTGTACTCGAAAAATTCTGTTCGTTCAATAGAAACTTTTTATTGTACTGTTTTTTTAAGAGTGAGCATCACAGTGATTATCAAATTTCAGATGCTTTAAATTATTCTGTTCATCTATTTTAGCTGCTTGTATGACATGGGAGTTGGCCGAATCAGGCAAGGATTTCATCACTACGCTCGTGAATAGAACTGATCTCGTGCCTGCCTTTTCTAAAGTCTCTGCTGCTCAACTGCGTGCTGAGGTACTTCAATTCTTTCTTTTTCTTTTCTGCATTTGTTTTTAACATTGAGGGAGGAGAGGTTTTGTACACCTTTTAAAGAAAAGCAAAAAAAAAAAAAAAAAAATCTATATGATCTGACTTGGTGTTTGTTCTGTACTTCGTGTTTTTTCATTCTCATTTTGTTTATTTATTTATTGTGTTGGTGGGGGGGGGGTTATGCAAGAATACATGTGCATTGCATAGGAATATTCCCTTTTAGATAGCAAAGAATTATCTTGTACAAGTCACTAATATGTTCTCACATTGTAATTATTTGATTTGCATTTTCTCAACAAAGGTGACAGTTTCCTCGTGGTTGAGCGATTTGAGGGATCAGATTCAACATACAAGATTTTTGAACCTAGTGAACCGCTCAGTGGCTTTTATGAGGTCTCATGTACCTTTTGTGTCTCACCCCCACTCTAAAGTCGTAGATGCTGATATGCTTGTCAAACCTAATGAGGTATTCTCTCTTCTTTACAAGTGCATATATATTCTGTATATGTAAGCATCACGACCAATATATTGTTTGCGCAGTACTTGTACTGTATAGGTACAGTAGCTTCAGTGAGTCACGAGGAATAACCAAAAAAAAAAAAATTTAAGGATTTAAAATAAACTTGACAATCAGCACTACATAAAATATGTCATGCAAGCATGCTAGTGGACCAGAAGCCACTGAGTTTATGTTTCTAATAATAGGTTTGACACCTGCAGGACTTGAAGGAAGAAGGCACACATGCTACTGAACAGAAGAAACATCATTGCCTCTCTTGTTTCCCTTGCATGGTCCTGCGTCACCCTAGCCCCACCCCCACAAACTCAGCATCTTCAAACCCTGCAAGTGCCCCCCAAGTGGCGCTCCACAACAACAACACAGTCATCACCGAAAGTGAGCTGATTAGCAATAACTCTGCTCTGATAGCCGATCTGATTGCTGGCTGCTCTGGGTCAGCACTTCCGGATACAGAATCGGATTCGGAATCAGAATCAGAATTAGAGATTATAAGAGAAACAAAGGAACCAGAAAGCAGCAAAACACAACTGGAGTTCCTTGCTGATGCAAACCTCGACGTTTCGACTGAGGGGCCTCAGCTGTTCCCTCCCGGGAGGATAATGCACATGGTTGTCCTCCCAATGCCTGAGCGGGACCCGGCCCTTGAGGTAGGATCTGCTGTAAATGAAGAGGAGTTGGTCAATGTTTATGAGACTCCCCGAGAGTTTTATAGTAAAATAAGGTTGGCAAGGAGCATGATAAGGGACCATTACATGCCGAGGTACATAAAAACCTTGCAAATACTCATTGACAAGTTTGCGAAGCCAGGACAAGAAGAAATATTGTAACACATCAGGGTTAATGTGTACATATACAAAAATGATCATTATTGAGGTGAGTTTTCATTCCATTCCAGTGTGCTCGAGTCGAAAGGAAAGGAATATATATACAGTTGCAAAATGCTCAATTGCATTATTGGCAATTGAGAGACCTAAACTCGGATGTTCATACGGTTATTTGAAGCATTGAAAAAGAAAATTTTCTGGGTGTGGAATGAAAGTTTGCCGCTATTCTGTACATACCACGGCCATATTTGTTAGATGGTGCATTTAACTTTTGTTTTGGGTGTTTTATAGATTAACTTATAGGGGAATGTATAACTCATTGGTCGTTTCTTTCTTTCTTTCTTTTTCTTTAAATATTTTTGTTTTTGTTGGTTGAGATAAAAACAAATGATCGATTAAACGCCAAGTGTACAATTAAATGCTTGTATGAAGAATATAGTGCTGTTAAATTAAATGATAGGGTGTCTTCTAAATAGTTGTAAAGTGTTACATTACTGTAATTTGCAATTTGGAGGTTCAAATTTTATAATGTAATTTGAATGTTTATAGATTTTGTTACTATTGTGACATCCTAATGTAATTTTATAATGTAAATTATACATGGCATTTGCCACCATTTGGTAAAAAGACACGTGATATATAATTAAAGCAACACCCATACTTTTAGAACGGGGAGGGGGGGGGCAAAAAGATATCATGTTAAAATTTTTAGATTTTCGAGGAGGGCAAATTGAATTAATTAAACATAATAGCATGTGATTTTTGCATTTTATAGGGGTTATTTTGAAAATACAATTACCCAGTTTTGCTAACATGCAGCTCCGCCCCCGGCAACACCGTGTACATACTACATATATATGTTGACTGTGCTAATTCAGTTCGACGGCTTGATTCCAAGGCCACAGTAAGCACCAATATCACGAGAGACAAACAAGTCGTGTTCGTGTACATATATGCCCAGGATTCGTGGCTATCTAGTAGATGCACAGGAGCTGCTAGGATCATTTCACCTTTATGGATATTCACGGGACACGTGGAAGATCGAGTGTTAAATTAAATATGACCAGAATCAAAAGAGTGTTTAATGTGACGTGTCTTACATGCGGCTAAGAAATAACGATTAAGACCCTAAAAAAAAAAGAAATAACGATTAAATTTTCAGTTTAGACATACGGTCCTTTAATAAAGGAATTTTTTTGTCCTTTAAAAAGTAGAAATTTTGTAAATTTGACACCTCAAATTTAAATTAAATTTCTGAATGATTTCTGAATTTTATGGGGTATTGTCTACGAATTAATGTTACAAGAAAGATGAGAAATGTGGGATTTATTTCCGGGTCATTCGCAGAGATCTTTTCTTGTTGAATTGAAATTAAACTAAACTAAACGAATCTCTTCGAAGTATCCGTATTTAAGGGAATAATTGCTCCCCTCACTTCCAATTTGGAAATACACTCCAATAATAACCAAAACACCCTCACGGTTAATAAATATATATTTTTTTAGTCGCAATATTTCAAGGTTATTTTAGTCTTTATAAAAAAAATAGAGCGAATCTCCAAAAACTGAGTGAGAGAAGCCATTCCCGTATTTAGGAGGGCTGCAATGTGAAATTGGGGGTAGACTTGAAAATTGGCTTCATAGACAAGGGCATTTTGGACAAAGTTGAGCTTAAAAAAGAACCATGCATGCATGTGCATATCTATTATAAAGCATTAAAGAAGTGCACTTGCCCAGTTGCCGACTCCCAGCGCTCTCTCTCTAATCTCTCTGTCGCTTAATTTCTTGGTGTCGAAGTATTCATAATCCATCGGACCATCGATCGATCGCTCTCTCTCCAGACTCCACTTAATAACTTAGTCGTAGCAATGGCGCCGCAAGAAGGCAAAGCCGAGACAAGGAAACGAAGGTCAGGCACTTGCGTCGTCAACTCTTTCTCCAATTAAAAGTGTCGAATTTAGTGTTACTTTTATGGTAGTGATAGTGATCGAGGTTTATTTGGGATGAAAGACTGCACCGACGAAGAAAGAAATTAATTAAGATCCACAACAATATAGCTAGCCTAGCTTTGTACAATAATTAATCCATTTAGATTAATTAGTAATTAATTATTAGTTTCGAGTTCGTTCGACCTCGAATGCATGTTAATTTAGGGTTTCCACTTCAAAGTTTGTTCCAAACGGACATATTCTTTTCATTAAAGATTCAATAAATTATGGATAATTAACATTAACAAAGTTTTCTTGTTTTTCAGACGAGCTGATTCTCATGAAACCCTCGTGATCAGCATCTCATCGGACTCATCAGGTGACTCTCATTTCGCCTCGTTGAAGAAGAAGAAGATAATAGGGAGCCCACAGCCGAGGTATATATTTTTCTCTCTCTCTTACACCGTAGAGTTTAATTTGGCAATTTTGATGCTCATGGGGAACACATGGCTTAACCTGCTGCATTTCTGTTCCAAAAATATCGGCTCCCTCTCTCCACGGATGCTTGGCTTAAACCCTTAGGATGCATCTGGATCATTTAAGAATAAAATTAGGATTAGTTATTCGGAATAAATGTTATTATTCTTAAACAATCAAAAATAATTTTTTTTGGGATCTAGAGTGTTATTTTTAAGTGGTCCAACATCTAGATTAAATTTTTATTCCTATTTTGTTTGGATCATATGAGATTAATAGTAGGATTCGTTATTCGGGATTAAAATTTTTAATCCTAAACTATCAAGAATAAACTTTTTGTGATATAGAGTGTTATTTTATAGTGGTCCAACATTCGGATTAAATTTTGTTCTTTAATCCGGATTAAAAAGATGATCCAAACACTCTAAGAATAAAATTTAATTCGGATGTTGGACCACTTAAAATAATACTCTAGATTCCAACAAAATTATTCTGGATCAGTTTAGTAATAATATTTTTTACTCTAAATAACTAATCTTAATTTTATTCTTATATGATCCAAACGTTAACTTGGTTTCTCTTGCTTTCTCACTTAAAAATTAGCTTACAAAATTGAATTGAATGCTGCTGTTCCAGGTTCGACCTCAACCTCCATCCTGAAGAGCTCGAAGAGCTTCAAGACCAAAAGATTCAGTCCGTGGTTGGGGACAACAACCTCAATGTGCGCTGTTTCTACCCAATCTCTCATCCGGCTGCCACGTACTCCCACTGGCGCCGGTCGACCGCACGATTTAATGGGGAAAACAACTGCTTGCGGGTGCCTGCGTCTTTTGAGGATCTCGAGGACACCGCTTCCTCCAAGCATCCTAATGACAAGGCTGCTGCTTCTGCTGATGATGGACACCAGAGGTAATTACACACATTTAATTAAGAGGCATATATGTCCATGCTATCGACTATATTGTCAATATCAACAGTATCTATTTCTGGTAAAATAATCGCTGAACTGTACCAGTTATATGGTAACTTACTTTTCTTTCTGTTATGTTTGTCCTTATTGGGCATAATTAAGGGTTAATGCTTTGAGAAAACTCTTTTCTATAATTGCAGTTAATATACAATCAACACTGAACATCACCGAAAATAATAAAAAAAAAACAGAGAGAACTGTATATTTTCTATGTTCCTATCTGGTTTATCCTAATAACTATCGTTTTCTGTATCACTTAATCAATTTTGTTTTCTTTTTCTTGGGAGAAGGGGTGTAGGGGCGATAAACTGCCCATATTGGATCTAAGTGCTGGGATTGTTATTTATTTATTTATTGTTTAACAGAGCCACAAAGTAATTTCAATGAGAACAGTTAATTGTGTTTTGTCCTTTATTTTCATGATGATTAAAGTGCTAATTCTGGCATAATTATTAAAAGAGCTGCTAATGTTTCAGGCTAGATCTTGATCTCAACATCCTGCCAGAAATGGTCCCTCAGTAAGTTCCCGAATTCTAGTTAGAAGTATGTTTTTATTTCAATTTTTTGCTTCGTTAATCTAGAACACAATGATTTATGGGATAATTATTAAATGGGATGTCAGGTTCGAACTTGCTGAAGTGGTGCCGCAATCAGAGGTCATGGACAACAACAGTGGTTTTGACCCACAGTGTTTTCTCTGCCCTGACTCTGATCTGGAAGCTATGCACTCTGGTGTGGCTATGGCTTCTGGTAATCGAGATAAGAGGTATTATAGATTAAGAGTGTGTTATTTATGAATTTCAGGGCATTACTGTAATCTAGTAAAAGTTTGAATTAACAGTTCAAACTGTTCTATAATTACAATACATGAAAATTGCCCCTGGGGTCTTTTGTCAACTTAATGATTAAAAAATATTAACTTCTTTGGTACTTTTCTCAATTCAGTGACCTAAATGCTGAATCTGTTTCTCTGTTAACTCCATATTTTTCAGCTTTTAAACAGTTAACTTGTTAAATACTGTAAAATATTCATGTGCTAGTTACAAAATAATATTTGTTTTCATTCTAAACATGATAAAAGGAAATGTTGGGTTCAATTTGCAAAGAATAGAAGCTGTTCTTTTCATTTTAATTTTGATGCTTTAACACCAAGTTTGGTGTTTTCTACTCAACGTTACCACCGGTCTGATACCAGATAAGCACCAAACATTGGCAACGTGAATAAAGGCTTTGTGCAATTAAGCGATTTATTATAATTGTTTGGGGTTTTGTACATGCTACTGAATCATGTGCTCTAATTCGTTCTTTAAAAGCATATTTAGGGCTTCACAGTTTAATTCAAACTGACAAATCACACAATCTTAACAATTCAATCCATTACAGACCAGCTGATTCTCGCCACACTGGCTCATCAGACTCAGCAGCCTCTGACATGGCTTCTTCAGACAGCTCATCAGACTCGGAAGACTCTGACATGGGCTCGTCAGACAGCTCATCAGGCTCAGGAGAGACTGACTTGGCATCCTCAGACAGCTTATCAGATGCAGGAGACTCTGGCAGGGCCTCTTCAGAGGTGATCAGGTTAGGCGTTGTTTAAATAGATCCTTTTTATTCCTGAAATACACCAAAGTTTTTTGCTTTTCTGCAATTTCCACTTGCAAACAGATCAATGTCCAATGCTAGGGGCAATATTGTCAATATTCAGCAGCATTTATCTTTCATAAATCAATCACTCTAGTAGCAGTTGGGTATTATTTGTAAACAAATCGTTGTAATATTTTTGCCAGTTACAATATGAGAATTGGAATGTTTGATCTAATCCTAAACATAAAATACTGGGTGCAATTTACAAACCCTACCTACTTTAGCATTGGTGTCATACCAGAGTTCAAGGCACAAATGAAATGACGATCAAATGATTCTTTTACAGGGAACACTGAACCGTATTGCGTCCAAATAGCAAAACTAAGAAAATTTTTTTGCAATAATTTTTGTATGGTTTCTATAGAAGTTCGTTTAACAGAGTCACAAAGGAACTTTAAATGGAATCATTATGTTTTGTCATCATTATCTCATATGATGATTAAAGTGCTAATTATGGGGTAATTAATAAAAGAGCTGCTAATGTTTCAGGCTAGATCTCAACATTATCGTTAAGAGTTTGTTTAAACTTCTAAGGGAACAGTTATTACTATTCCTTTTTTTTTTTCCTGAGCTGATCTAAAACGTGCTAAATATGGGACAATTATTAAATGATGTTTCAGGTTCGATGTTGACATCCCTGAAGTGGTCCAGCAATCGGAGGTCATGGATATATAACAGCCTCAGGTGATTAAACATCTGTGTTCAGAATCAATGCTGATAAACATCGGCAAAAAATTTTATTCTGTTGCCATCTGGTTTAATCTAAAAGAACAATCATTTAACCATTTTACATTTTATTTTTCTCAATAGGTCATATCAAGAAGCTGGCTTGTCACATAGAGACAATTGCTCGTGCTAATAATTTTGAAGGTGCGCTTATAATATAAAAGTTTATGCCAGCATTTATAATCCAGTATCTCATTTAATTATTCCTTCTTCTACCTATTAATTGCGAAAATATTGCTTAGATTAGCTTCCATTTAGAGCTAATTTTGACAAAAAAGCATTTACAATTGTTGGTGTGGCAATCGCCGCCTAGCCTTCAAAAAGACAAACAAGCATTTAAAATTTAAATGACCAAACATAAAGTGGGTTCCGATTTTCTTCCTCTTAGATTGCCAAGTTGGAGTAAATAAATTACAATGGAACTTTAGATTTTGGCCTAATAAACCCGAATGAGTACTTACTGTGGTATCATTCCATTCTGGGGTAGCCTTGCTGTGCCAGTTGACAGTCCAACCCGGGACTTCCTTTGAAAATGATATTCCCAATGATTTAGATTTAACAAAATACAAAAATTTCTGTTTTGGACCTGCAATCACTTCTCTTCATTAAACTTTTCTTGTAGGAAAAAATTAGCAAAGAGTGGCTGACAAGAGCGGTGGAAAGCAAACTGCACATAATTTTTGGTGGAGTGGAGTGGATCACACCGCCTGGAGTATAATATTCTCATGTGGTGTTTGTGGGGGCGGTTGAAGTGTTTTTACTTCTGCTTTATTTTTTGGAGGATATATCTATATATTTTTCTCTGCCTCACTTGCTTTGAGACATTTATACATCTTTCATTTTATTTTATCTGTTAGTTATCGTGCTTGTTCATATTATAGAAGGTTCAATAACATTAATGTCTACATGTTTTCTATTCACCCTTGTTTCTTAAGGAATGACTCTTGTTACTTGCTATGGACAAAATTATTTTAAATTATGGTCAAATATGTTAGCCTTGCTTATCAAACCCAGAGGCAATTAAGATATTCAACTTGGAAAAATTATGTATTCTTTAATTGGAGTGAGGGATGTGCATGCTTTAATCAGTAAATTTTGTTGAGGTGATACATCTTCGCAGTTGTTCCATAATTCAGATTTAATTTAGTGGATGTTAAATATATTAGCATTTTCAGGTTAATTTCACACCAAACAGGAAAAACTCCATTACGCGTTCGCAAAAAAGCGGAAATGACACATAAAAAAGTAATATACTGTTACATATGCGTATTCTCTTATAAGTTATATATTTATCCCCTCTAATTTATACGATGCTTCAAATTTTAAGTGCCCGGCGTCATTTCATCACTTAAAAGTTTGTGATTTTGAGTCCCCATCTTGTGATGTTTTCGGTGCCGTGCAATTGTTTTTCTACCATATATATTTAGAGGGTCATAGTGACAAAAGTTTTTAGTGCCACAAATGTCACAATTCTCTTTTTCATTAATATATCAAGTTAAAAAAATTAATTTACAAATCTAAACTGTTGATCTTGTTCAATTTTACGAGCGATTTATTTTTATGTAATTTTTATACATTTTGAAGTTTATTTAATAGTCAATCAAGAGGCAAACACATGAACCTATTAAAATTAATATGTTGTAATTAACAACATTCTTTCATTTTTTATATCTTATCAAATATCAAATAAACTCCAAAATTTATAAAAATATATAGAAATGCATCACTCATAAAATTGAACAAGATCAACAGTTTGGATTTCAAAATTGAATTTTAAAATTTTGAAATATTAACAAAAAAATAAAGTTATAGCATTTATGACACTAGAATCCTGCTCATATATTTAAAGGTTCGAAGATAAAAGTAAAAGTCCCCGGATACGTGCTCATTAACGTGAAGTGTGGTCGGTGATATGAACAAAATCGTCGCCATCTTCATTTTATTATTGTTCCAGGTCTCCCAAAAACCTTCATTTTGGATATAACCATAGCCGTTTTTGAAGGAAAGGATGGGTGCGCAAGTGTCTATCCGTACGCATTTCACACTACACAACGAACCATATATCACAAACTAACTTTCCTGAAAATCTCTACATGTTACAGACTCAAAAACTGGGAGGAAAGAACTCAAAAAATGTTGAAAAAATAGCAAAAAAAAAAAAAAAAACAGCGAGCTAATGAGTAATTACAAGTATTACAACACACAGAGGGGGGTGGGGGGGGTAATACATGAGGGAAAAAAGGAAAAAAGGTGAAAGTCACACTGGAATACAATATGAAGAGCTAAGTGTCGGTGGTAGGACACATACAAGGTGGGGTCCTGCCGGATTGCAGCTAATATTTTGTTCTCCCACTTCCGGTAACCCCAGTTGCGGAGGGTGGACATACCCAGACACCAGTGGTGCACAGGTCACTGTGATCTCTATCCTTGAACCTGTAGTTACATGAATTTCAATCACTCGACAATAATCTACTTTGGTATGATGGATGTCTAAAATCAAACAGAATTTATTTTAACATTGTCCAAAATCAACAATAATCAAGAAAGTCACCTTGTTCTTTGGACAAGGATACATGTCCCCTTTTCCTCCCTGCAACCATCCAGTTCTGAGGGTTTGCATCTACTTCATATAGTACCTCATCCTGTCACAATCGAATCCACCCCATTTCAAATTGCAACAACAAATTGATAATGAGAAAAACAAATAATTAAAGAGCGTATAAGCAGTCATCTCTTTTCAACTGGATGCATCTTTTTGCCCATGCACACTCATTTTGTATATATATATCTTCTTATTCTCCAATATAGCACCTGTTTTTTTAAGTTACCATACAGGAGTGCGCATCACATTATGCACGGATGTTAATCATGAGTGCCATGATTTATCTATGGCTTTGGTAATCTTACCCTGCAAGAAGAAGACACATCGGCCTCTGGATTCTTCAACCGCTCGATCCTCCATCTGACATTGACAAGTTGACCCACCCTGAGGCAGTCTGAAGAGAAAGGCAAGAACCCAACTGCCACACAGGGATCAAGAACAGGACGTTGCAATGCCAACGCGATCTTGAATACTATCTCACCAGAACCTTCTCCTTTGGCCGGAATGGGTGTGTGGGCTCCGACTGTCCTGTTTCCGGTTATCCCATATTTCAAGTTGAGTATGCTATCCTTCTGTGAGGCCTCTTCTGCAAAAAATCAAGTAAATAGATACATATACATAAATAAATAAATAAATAAATATAAGAGTAGATAAGACAAAAGAAGCATAACAGTGCAAGAGACAAAAAAAAAAAAAAAAAAAAGAAAGTCTCAGAGGAATCTACAGAAGCGAGAGATTATTTCACTTAAATAACCAATGCAGGAAAAAAAAAATCAATGGTCACTAAAGTGCAACAAAAAGAGAACTGCAACATCAAGAAAATCACAGAAGAACTAAAACCCCCCATATATCTAGTATTTACCAAAAGAATATTTAATTATTGTTAAAGAAATAAGGCTATAAAAAAAAATTGGGCTATCTATTCAATGTATTCCTTCAACTTTTTATTTACCCCCAATTTGTATAAAACTTTAGCCTTCAATCCATTACCTTCCCTTTAGCCAATGGATCACAGCCTTAAAATGAAGCTTATTCATATCAGGAATGACTAGATCTAATTGAGGTTCAGTTGCATGAGTACTATTAATCAATTCACTATTAAGCACCTTTGAAATATAGCTGAAATTACAATGCATTGATCAAATTTGACTTTTGACCCAAAAAGAAGGACCCACCTCCATTGCTAGATAAGTGCACAGTGAATAAAATCCCAGCCTTAGAAGAGGGGGATACAACTAAGGGAAAAGTGCTTAATGTGGGCCGCTTATCAGTCTTGGACATGTGCTCAAACCCATCTTGAAGATCTAGCCATGCATCATGTATGTTCAGAGTGGCCTTTACTTGGGATTGAAGCATCACCTATATAATGATGTGAATGCATAGCAAAGGAGAAAACCACAATGAGTAACAGCCTTCAATTAAAGAAACATGGAGAATGGAAAGGTACAGCTAGGAAGGATGGATTGTTTGGGCATCTTGAAAAGGAGTAGGAAACTATTTATGTAAGAACTTTATTTATTTATTTTTTCGGTCCCGGGGGGGGGGGGGGGGGGGTGTTTCAATTAATTGTTGCAGTATTTTTTTAAGATAGAATGTATCTTCCATTAATTACAGTAACGCTTGTAGATGGGGAATAACAAATGTTCCAAAAACAACACCTCAGTTCAAACTAGTAAGCTATATAACATCATTAAACCACAGAACTAGAAAAGGAATGCTCAATTTATCTAACATCCTTGTTTCGTAATATTTAAAGTGCACATGCACGTGTATAAAAATTTCTACTAATGCTTGACCACATGTGTGATTTACAATTCAAATGCAATACCAGAACTGCAGAAAAACAGCAACTAATTGGAGTTTAAAAACAAATAAATAAATAATACCTGTAGAAGTAGAGTTCCATCAGTGCTCTTATCCGTAATGCGTGTGGTGACATGAAACGGGTCAGTGAAGGTCACCGCAATAGTTCTGGATAAGCAGAGTGGTTAAATGAACCTCAAAACAATTTTTTTTCAATAGTTCTTGCACCAATCAAGCCCTAATTACATTTTTCTGCAGTAGCAGTAATTCCATAACGATTTATGTATATCTTAGATAACTTTGTTCCCGGTAAAGGTAATAATTTACAAACTGAATCGGATTGTTGGCTTAAATAAGTTAATATAGGAGCTCAATCATAAATAAAGAGATCAAAAGGAGCAGAGATACCTTTCAAAAATTTGGTTGCGGAAAGCTCCAAATTCAAGTTTAAGTGCAATCATTCTCATGCCATCTACAATACTAGGCTTTTGGGGAAGTGCTGTATCAAATTTAGATGAGAAAATCAGAAATTATATCTTATTCTTAATCTTATATAATAATTATTATTCAGAAAAGTAACAGAATATCTTTTTCAGGAAAAGCTCTTTCGTATGTTACTGGAAACAACAAACTACTACCTAGGTTTATTCCAACTCTTTTACTATTTCCATTATTTCTTTTTTCCGGGTTTCCATTTGATTGGATGGCCACATTCATCAAGTACAAGAAGCCAAAAGTTATTTTGCAAACCATACAACAACCCTACATTTGTTAGCACATTATAAAGAATCATATAGGATAAATACATTACAAAGAGGGCTTAAAAAAAATCAAATAATGGTATGTTGTGCCAAAAGGCAAGCACACTAATCTAGCCAGTCGACCTAATGATGGTATTTGTGCTAAAAATCAATAACTACGGTTGCTAATGATTACTTGATTGGTTATTGTAAAATTATTCTCACCTGATGATGTTCCTCTAGCCATACTTTCATCAATAGCACATACAGGGAACCACAGAACAGTAGTTACATCGCTAACCCAATCAGGTAACGCCACCTTACCTCCTTCAATTGGCACCTTCTCAAAACCTTCAGCTGGTTCATAACCTTCTATCTCAATCAAGTGGGATTCTTCAATTTTGAGCCCTGGCCCAGCATCAATGTGCAAGATACCACCTTTCAAAGAGTAGTCTAGAGGTTTTATGATCAAACCAATCCATTGAAGTTCATTCATGAGTAGAGCTGACGATACTGCACAAGTGATGTCAACTAGAGGTCTTGGGCTGAGAACCTGTAAAGCAACATTGTTGATGAGGTTATCAGAGGAATTTTCTTTGCTTTACTATTTTTTTTCTTTTTCTAAAAGAATGGTAAGTTTAACTTGGCTTTGAAATAAAAAAGACATTCAGTATAATCATGTTCCCAAAAGTACAATAATACAATTATATATAAATACAATAAAAAAAATGAATGGGAAAATCACTGTCAAAACTCAGCCCAAAAGAAGAAAAATTGTATAAAGAACAGTACTCCATTTAATTCTTTTCACAACTGCTGTAAAAAGTTGTCCGATCAAGAAGTCAAAATTGTAGATATGTTCTCTGTCATTCAGTATTGTGTCTATGAAATACGTGCCAATTTAAATTATCATTTCATGGAGGCCTACATACTCCAAATTAGTCCAAATTCTTTACTAGATGATCTAATAAATGATGAACAGAAAACATCAACAATTTTAACTGTTCTGACATGGGCAACTTTTAGTAGTTGAAGATGCCAAATGAATACACAGAAGTGGATGTACACTAGAATATTCAAAATTAATTCTAGATATCATTTAACTAGATACAAAATATTAATGTTGACTATTGCCCTTTCAGACGTCTTTCTATCTGCTCCACTACATCAATTAACTAGGGATCTTATGCCAAATAACTGTTGACACTAAGAATTACTAGAGACAAAATTTGCAAAAACGTGTTGATTTGCAATATTCTCTCCTGAAATGATCTTCTTTTCATACCTCTTGATACCATGTTCATCCAAATAAATGTGAAGTAGATAGGTGCTGATGTGTTATCTCCTTACCGAAAGACTTAAATTCCATTTTTAGTGAGATACATAAATCAGTATTTGTTCTAGGTCAAAGAAGTACCTTCAGAACAGGGCGGGTTGGTTTCTCATAACTCATGAAGTCATCACTATCAGCGGGCCCCGCTTTTGAGAAGCCATGAGACCTAAATTGTAAGTGGCCAATTTGACCAGTTAGAGCACCCAACACATAGGAACCAGGCTTTTGTGGCGGGAGATCCAGAGTAATTACGTTTTTACCAGGTTTCAGTACATGTTTCTCTGCACTCTTCATTGGCTGAAATTAATAACGAAGGTTAGAAGAATAAGGCTACATGAAACTCCATAACAGAACCACAAAAAGTATAACTTTGATATAAGCATTAATAATGCCATGAAACA
This sequence comes from Rhynchospora pubera, assembly GCA_028095005.1. Classification (NCBI taxonomy): domain Eukaryota; kingdom Viridiplantae; phylum Streptophyta; class Magnoliopsida; order Poales; family Cyperaceae; genus Rhynchospora; species Rhynchospora pubera. Next base: position 106,077,035 of record CM051459.1, read on the forward strand.
TAAACTACAACTACCTTATGTGATGTGCAACTATTTTTCTGTCGATAGACAGATCATGTTTCAGTTTTAGAAACTTGCACAATGCTGAAGATGATAGATATAAAACATTTTCCATTCTAAAAATAAAGAGCAGAAGCACTTTACAAGTTTAGATTGTCAAGGGGTACTGGTATTAGGCATTTAATTGAGCAATTGTTCTAAACCAAATACACAACTAACCCTCACTGCTTCAATTAAGCTGATTGAGACAAAATTTAACCTCAACTTTGGGATTAAGCTTCAGTCCGAACAAAAAACCCAATCAAGCTTTGCAAGAAAATGTAAAAGACCATTTAGGTCCAGCTGCCACAAATGGCACCTGGCCCAGAAAATTCAGAAGTACCTTAACTCCTTCATCTGCACCAAAAGAGGCCGAGAGTGTCAGGTTAAGATTCTCCAACACAATCTCATCAGGAAAGCCACTCAAGACAGTCACCTGCAACACTCCAGGGTCCCCATCACAGAGCTCCAATGCAGGGCCTGCTGTCCCATAAAATGTGATCAAGCTTGAGACGTCGAGGGGAACCGGATGTTTCATCTCACCATGTGCCAGCCTCACCAATTCAGCTTGGAACAACTGTCTTTCTTTAGTCAAAAACAACCCGCTGTCAAGAGATAGTAGCCGTATACATGAGGAGAGGTAACCTGCTTCATCATTTAGTATTTTCTGACACTCAGCAAGGTTTGGAAGGATATCAGCAAGCAACTCATGCCAGCCCTCTCCAGAGTATAAGGCACAGACTTTTTCGTATGACTTTGCAGCCTGGTCAATTTCACCCTTTTTGAAGTGTAAGGCTGCGATTTCCCCATCAAGTACCACTCCATGCCTCTTCCACCAAGACTTGTGGTAGTTGTCGGCTGCACCTTTTGTTAGCTCCATGTATTTTTTCTGTAAATAAAGGAAGTGATACTAGAATTGGAATCTCAAAGTAAATGAAAGTTAAGATGCATAACATGTTATTGGCTTCACTTGTTCGCATACACCACATGTTCAAAGTTAAGTGCATACACTGAACGAGAGATCACCTTCTTACAATATTAAGTTACAGATAGTTAAATTTAATCGCAGAGTAAAATAAACAAACATTATGCAGGGTTGGGTTCAAGTAATTGCTATTCTCAAATTCAGCTGCTAGGTATTACCAATGCAGGGTCACTAATTAAATACTTCATGTGAGGTCACTCCTATATTTGACAAAAAAAAAGGGAAAAAAAAAAGATAAAGAAATTGCTATGGGCACCCAATGATAAAAGCTGACCATAAGAATTTGGCACCATTTCAAAAGCAATTGGGTTAGTACCTCAAATTCCTCTAGTGAAGATAGGGAATTCAATATATCTGGATCGGATACAGTCAACTTCAGTGCGTGCTCCGCTGCAACATGAACTTCAGACAACGTCATTGGACGATCTCGGGTATCAGACATTGTTGGTCCCGAGAAAGTTCTGGACATGTAGCTAGGATTTTTAGAAGCTACTCTTGAATTCACATCTGGACCTGAACTGTCAGGATAAGGAGGAAAAATGGGTGATTTAAAGGAGGTCTAAGACTGTTTGAGTCTACAAAAATAAGTCTGAGTTACAAATTACAAGTACAAAGGATTGACTAACTAAATGACCCAAACAAATCCTTTTAATCCTTCTTTTTCTTTTGTCTCACTTTGTTTGGTGTTACCAACAAAAGTATAAGCTAATCGAGGAAGACTAAAAAAAATATTAAGCACAAAGATTAAATTGCATAAAAATATGCTTGTTAGATTGATGTTAGCTGAAATTTGAAAGCAAAAGAGTGACCTGGACACAATGAACTAAACAGAATTTGTCTTTTCGCCCTTTAGAAAAAATTTTCTTGGGATCGACTGGTAACTAATCAAATCCAAATTGAAAGCAGTGTTTAAGCACATTACCCATCATTAGCATGGCTTTCCAGAAGTTCAGACATGTTTCCCACAGATAGGAAAGCACGACGGCGGTTCGCTTCTCTCAGAAGAAGAGAAGGTTCTAAGGGTAGAGCCTTTCGTTGTATATTGAAGTGTTTCTCTCTTGGTTTGGACTGAAGAATCATCTGCATATTTTGTGATTGGAAGATAACATTATTTGCCATGTGATATGTTTCCAGACCATCACATAAACAAAAAGGGATTTAGTATACTAGCAAACCAGTTTGGTCTATGTGTATCTAAGTACGCACTTTTCAAAAGAGAAATATCATTACTAACCTAATGACCTATGCTTAACTTGTATGGGATCAAAAGCTAAAAGTGTAGATTAATGGTGAATAGGATGCTTACCTTCTCTTTTGCAAGAACTTCAGCTGAAGAATCTGGTGACAGTGCAGGCCAAATAGCAGGCTTAGGCCACGGAAGCATGCTCAGAGCAGCACTGCAAACCAAGGAATATATAGCTTGATCAAGCTTAACTCTAGAAACAGACTTTTTTAACATTCTGGCGAAATAACAAGAAATAGTCACCGAAGGACAGACCTGTTTACAGGACTTTTCTCGATTTCATGCCCATATCCAATCAAATATGCGAGCCTCATAAACTTCAAAGAGATCAAAGAAGTATATTAGAAGATCTCTTGAACAAGTATGCTTAATATAACATAAATATAGAATGAGCGTGCTCGCTTAAAATGAATGTGCATTTTGAATTTAAAAAGTATTTTTCTCCTAGCCTAATGGATTTTAAACACCATCCAAGACTTAAATTCATTTGCTTGTGCTCAATTAAGAAAAACCAGGAATGCCTAGAATTTGTGGTCTCAGCTACTATTAAAAGAGTAATTGTAAATCAGTTAATTTTTTTCCCATGAGCGATAATATGTAACAGATATTTGGTAAAATTATTCAACACATTCAGATAATCGAGCCAGAAATGGTAAAAGAAATTACAAACATATTATTACAGGTCTAGTTTTAATTGTGCAGTTCTAACATATGAAAGTAATTAGGAATAAGCTAACAAAAAATACATACAAACACCCACCTTGACACGGCAAAGGGAATATAGATCACCCTGCAGACGGTAAAACTCTCTCTCGATATCAGGTGCCATTACAACACCATTGTAGTGTGACATGGTTGATTTGAGCAGAGCCAAACAAGCTGTTATGACCCATACTTCTCGAAAGCAAAATGGCAAGGCATTCTAAGAAAATATGCAATGGAGAAGAAATGATTCCTACAATCTTGGAAGTATGTTGATTGCAAAATCCCACCCAAAATGACAAATAATGGTCTGACCTAGGTAAGGCCACGGAAAGGCTTTACCACAAAATTAATATAAATAAACCACCAACCTCTAAGCAATATCAATTTTAAGGTAAGGTTCTAATAGAAGTGATATTCACCTTCAAATACCAGCATTAAGCTGATTTTACAATGAGGTACTAACATAAGCTTCATCATAATATAAATTAGATTACTGAAAACTAGTTATCGAATAAGGTAACCATGTTGAAACGACCCTAAGACATTTAATTAACAGAATACAAATTCAACAGCGCCCTCCCAACTCCAACAAATGGTTAATCAAAAATCACCACCAAGCATTGGCCAACCTTAGAAGAGGTAACCATTGGCTTTTCCTTAGTTTGTCAAAAAATATATATATATAATAAAAGAAAAATTTACTAAGAAATTTTATGTACCTCGTGCATGGCCAGAACCTTAGAAAAGCTGATGACAAATGAGTGACCTCTAGCAGCAACCTCAAGAGGTCGGCCCAGCTTAAACAAGAGCTTTAGAAGAATTCATGAAAAATAAAAGAAAATAATATTCAATATTTATGCCTACATTAACAAATGTTTGTGTGCACTTATCTAAATGCATATAGCTATCAAACACATCCAATCCAAATAAACATCTGAACATAGCATCATAGACTATAATGGAGTACATTGTTAATCAATGTAGTATACATATGAACTGGTCAACCAAATTAGTTGAGTAACATGAGGAGGTCAAGTTTAACTGAGCTTTACCTCAAAAATCCTTTGGTACTAATGTGAATCGAAATAGTTCTGGTGCAAGTTGAGCATATAAACATTGAATACAAGGTCTTCTTGCAAAATCTGTAATTTTAACTGATTTTGGAAAAATAATATAACAAAAATAGGAGTAGACATAACCAACCTTAGCTTGACAAGCAAAGATATACTGTCTAAATTCAAACTCTCTAAAAGTATCGTCTTGGACAATAAGTGTTAACTGTTTAAAGCTGGGATTAAGCAAAGCAGCCCGATCATCTCCATGATCTATCCCTCCAAAGTCTCTGTGTTTCCCCGGTGTCCCAGCTGTGTTTTTCAGAAAAAAAGTTAGATATTAATGAGTCAATGGACTAATCCTTTGAATAGTAAGGAAAATTATATAAACAAAGGGACAACAAAGGAATGAATAGTTTCCAACTATTATTTTGTTCTTTCCGGAAATTATGAAAGAATCTATAGGTTTGTGGACAATGAGTTAGCATCTGCTGTCCAACTTTTCACGATTGCAGCAACTTGACAGACCTAAAGAAGACTACATAGAGGAGAGAATGTACTGGAAATCAACCTGTTTCAGAGTAGCAGAGCTCCAGTTCATCGTATTCACGTAAAGAATCTTCATGGAGGTTAGCCATCTCAAACATGAAAGCCAAACTTTCCTACAAGTACACCACATTGGTGATACTTAAAAAGTCGCAGAAATAAAGAATGTGCAGTTTAATTTAGAAAGGGTGATACTTTGAGAATAAAGAAGTTGCAGAAATTCCAGATAGGCAAGAAGCGCTGCTCAGTGAGCTTGCGAATTTCATCTTCATAAAACTGGACACGGCGGTCAAGTGTATTCCTGATACATTCTGCTAATTTGGAATCCAAATCGTCCCAAAAGCTGGCCTCGGGGCCATGCAAGTCATACTTGCAGCACCTGGCACGAATTTAATTTAATTTAATTTAATTTAGCATGTAAGGAAGGTGAATGAAGGGAAGGGAAGGGAAGGGAAGGGAATGGAATGAAGTATACCTGTCTCTCCTCTTGGTGTTGAAATCGACCTCAAGGCGAGCATAAACCTTTTTAGCCATCTTGGAGGCTTGGTCATTGGCAGGATCGGCCTTGGAAACAAAAACAATGAACCATTCTCGGTCGTCATTCTGGACGATCAACTTGAGGCGAGGCTTGAGAATAGTCTTGAACTCGTCGAGATCGTCACAAGAAACAAGGACGATGGTGGCGTAAGGCTCGCGGAACCAGAAGAGGTACTGGTCCTGAGGGAAACGGCTGCGAAGCCTGGCGTCGGTGGTGAGAATGAAGTGGGCGGGCAAATTGAGGACGTGAACGGGGTTTCTGGTTCGGTTGTTCAAGGTGGCCCCCTTCAAGGGCAGCCGCGCTTCGAAGCCGTCCTTGATGCTGGGCCACAAGTCGCTCACATCTTCGACTGATGGATGGACGGAGGAGACGCATGTTAATAAGACTATGACTACACATACGCTTAAGAGTTAAGACTAAGAGACACTGCTAATACTTACTGGAGACGACAAGGCGATCGCATGACGTCTTGATAGACTGGAACTGCGCCAGGTAGTTGGCCATTGCTTTGAGCGAAGAGCAATGAAAGAGAGGAGAGGAAAGGAGGAGGCTCCCAATAGAGAGGGGAGATCCGATCCGATCAGATCAGATCAGATCTGAGGCCTCGCCATTAGTATTAGTTAGTACTTTGATTGATTAGTTTGTTGTCGTTGCTTACGACTCCCCCCTCCCCTCTCTTCAGACTTTACGACTCCCCCCTCCCCTCCCATCCCCGAGTGGAAAAGAGCTGTCTATGCTCTGTTGAGTCCAGTGCTCTTACTCGCGTTGGAGTCGTCCGATTGAATCTCAACGGTTAAAAAAATTGTCGGCCTACCAATCAGGTACTATTTACGGGGCATCCATCATTGTCCGATTTAATTTTGACGGCTCAGATGCGAGGTTAAAGAAATCTAGAGGATCTCGTTCCATATCGTGCTTCGACATTCGTATTCCTTTTGTATTATTTTTTGGGCCGTTCGCTGCTTTGTTTTCCGGGAGCAACAGAATTTTTTTTTGAAATAACTAAATTGTCCTTCTTAAATTTAGTAAATTAGCTGATATCTCTCTATGACTGAGCCACGTCTATCATGTCCTCCCCTTTCCACTGAATTTTGAATTATTTTCTCATATTTTTAGGTATATACACGCAGTTACCGTCTTTATCAAATTTATAATACATGCTGATTATCAGTACTTTATTCAAACTTCTCGTTATTTATATTGATAATTAATTGATTATGAAGACAAATTGCGTTCAATTTCTTTTGGAAAATAAGAAGAAAGGAAAGAGGTGAAAAAAAAGGACGCAAGAAAAAATAGTATATATTATCATTTGGTTTCTTCAATGATTGTACAATTCAACATTAATTATTTCGCGGGGTAATAAGAATCATCCCCGATATTCATCATCCCATCATCCTCACGCGTTTTTCTATTTTTGGCTCTACGCGTTTTCTATTTCTGGAAATCACTCTGTTTCTCTCCCTGCTACGTACGCTCGTCCCTCTCTCATTCCTTCCGCGTGTGCTCCTCCTCCCCCTCCCCTCTCTCACAGACACTATATATTGATTATAATGGTTGAAGTTAATATATATAACTGTTGAAGTTAATATATATAACTGTTGAAGCTAATATATATGCCAACTTCAATAATTTAAATATGCCCACTTCAAATATTACATTCAACATTTAAATATGCCAAGTTCAATAATTATACATATTAACTTCAACAGTTATATATATTAAATTCAACAGTTACATATATAACATATTAACTTCAATAGTCACATATATAATTTCAACAGATACATATATAACTTCAACAGTTACATATATAACTTCAACAGTTATATATATTAACTTCAACAGTTACATATATAACATATTAACTTCAATAGTCACATATATAAGTTCAACAGCTACATATATAACTTCAACAGTTACACATATAACTTCAACAGTTATATATATTAACTTCAACAGTTACATATATAACATATTAACTTTAACAATTACATATATAACTTCAACAGTACATATATTAACTTCAACAATTATGATATTGCCTTTAACATTTAAATATATTAACTTCAACAGTTATGAAGTGTGTAGAGAAAGAGGAGAAAGGTGGGGGGGGGGGGGGGGACGGTGTACATGGGAGGGAGGAGGGGAGGAGGGGGAGGGGGGACGACGTATGTAGGAGGGAGGAGGAGGGAGGGGGACAATGTACGTGGGAGGGAGGAGGGGACGGGCGGATACAGAGGAGGGGAAGGCGAGAGAGTGTATGCGTGAGGGAGGAGTTAGTTACGTACGCGAGTTAGTTACGTACGCGTGAGGATGATAGGGATGATAGAATCTGAAGGATGGTCCTAAGCAATTCCGATTATTTCTTGCATGATCATACGTGGTTTTCATTAGGAAAGATTGATTTTCTTTTAGTGGGAAATCTAGAAGAGAGAGAAACACAGTTAAGGAAATAAATTTTGATTGATGCTAAGGATAATTTAGACATTTAGAAAAAAAATATGTTGCTCTAAGAAAAATATCGATTGTCCAAAGCAGCTCCCCGGATCCGGATCTACTTCTTTTGATCAATGACCACTGCACAGCTCATTTATTACAAGTTTATGATTTCAACAACTTACATTGATAACTCTGAAACTTCATCAACTAAATTAGTAAATAAAATAGGTGATATCTGAATACCAATTTATCCAATTTAGTAATTTACTCGATTATTTTTCCCCTAAGTCTGTCATTATGTTTTGAATGATTTTAGCCCGGTCAAGAATCCTGCGAAATTGATTCATATACTTTTCCGATTATCAATGGCATAATATTATTTATATTAACGTCCTTCATTTAACCATAGTAACTAGCATCCAAGCTTTGGGGTTGCTTACCTCGCCCATTCGATCGGAATTTTATTTTAATTTGAACTGCCATGCATATAGCAGAAAGTACTACAAACTTGCAAGCTGGAAATCACATCTCATGTGGATATCTGAATGACTAGCACAAAAACAATAAGTTACCAACAACATATAACAATCGAACTTATTCTAGGCATCATATCATAACAGAATAATCGCTCCAATGCGAAATACACTTTTGAAGGGTTGCACATTCTGATGATGGATTGATGATACAAGTATCATTCCAAAACCAAAGGTAAAATAAAGGAAACATATTTTTACAAAAGCCAACCTACATTAGACTTCAACCTAGATGAGAAAATTACAGCTATGCTACAACACACACAATGCACGGCGAACTAGATTAAGCCAAATATACAAACCAAAAAAACACCCCACGATCTCAAAAGAATAAAACAGAATATTGACCGAACACGACAACAACAACAAAAATTACAGCTCAGAAAGTATGGCCGGGATGTAATGTGACAACTCTGCAGTGAGGGACTGGAATCCGTTTACCAGCTGTGTGTGAAATTCCTGGTCTTCTTCCCCAATCAGCCTGAAATGCACCCGGATTGCACGCTTGCAAACAGCCATGAACTCCAGCAGTGCTGCAATCAACTGCTGCAATTCTTGCGAGCGCAACCGCGTGGCAGGTTCTCCTGACAAGAATGCTGTGCATACGCTCAATACGCCACTGTTGACCTGTATTACGACAAGTAAAAAAATAATCAATTAAAAGCGGCCCATCACCCAGCAATACTACACACATTATTACGTGTAAGGTAAGTATTTTACTGTAGTCATACCACGTACAAATTTAAAAAACCTATTCACAAGACACGAAATTTTATAACATCCTTGCAAACCAAAGAGAAAAAATTGCCCATGCTCACAAATATATGTACAGAGGTACATAATTATATAATCCCAAAGAAGAGTATAGCAAACCAAATACTTGTCTAATATTACTGACAGTTATCGGCACAATTTTTGTGACGGTTTCAAAATTCTCTCTTTTTCTTAGATACACCAGGATGGATACTCACCTAAGAATGCAGAAAACCCCCCAAAAAAAAGGAACTAAAATTAATCAACCCTGATACTGATAGTAATAAACAAAGGAAACTCACCTGCACTGCAACACTTCCCTGGAGGATCCGCTGCAGGCTCTGGAGACGGGGCAGCTGGTCGCCTTCGGAACTGCGGGGCTCCTCCAGCTCATTCCTCAGTGCAGCAGTCCTTGTCTCTATCATACCTATTGCATTCTCAACAGGCGAGAACTCCATGGACTCTGACTTCACCACCTCTAGCCTATTCACCAGTGCTGGGAAGGAACCCTCTGTCTGCAGTACTGTCCGTCTCTTCCACTGATCTTCTAATCCACCTTGAGTTTTCCCATTTTTGGTGAATGGTGTGTCGAACAAGAAACGATCAAAGACTCGGGCCCGTACAGCACCAGTGGAGAGAGAGAATATTCTCTCTCTACGGCTGCCTAAGTCCTCGTCCTCCATAACAGGATCAACAGCTGTTAACTGGAGGTAACAGACACCCGGCTGGAGCTCTTCTGCTTTGACCTGGCGTGAGTCGGGGATTATATGCAATGTGTGGTCCCCATCCATTTTTGACTCATATATGTGGCTCAGTTTCTCCATTATGTCGCCTAGGCGCACATCTCTTGGCTCGCGAAACACGTACTCTTTTTTGTTTAGCTTCCCAAATTTCTCACCATAAAATCCAACCCGATAATAGGTCGCATCAATGAATGGTATTGGGCTCTGCTCTTGCTCAAGGATCGACTCGTAAATACCGGTCAATGACGTGTGGCATTTAGCAAGTTGACCATATGCTCTACGGCTCTTGTACACTGGAATTATTAGCTCTTGGATGTTAGCACAGAAGTGGAAGAGCTCAGCTTGTGTAAAGAGTTTGTTTGCGAGTTGGAGGTACTTGACAGCTGCGTCAACAGTTAGTTTTGAGGCTCCATAGCCCTCAACCTCAGCTGCTGATGCCTCAGAGTTGACATCTGTGCTGACAGCCGGGCAGATTTTGCGCAATGAGGCCACATGTTCACGAGTCCATACTGCATCATTTCTCCCCACTAGTGCCTTTTGAAAGGGATTTAAGTAGAGATATATCAGTTGACTAGAAGGAACGGAGTACTTACATGTAATCCTTTTGGTAAGATCTTTTGATGCTAAAAGTTTCTCCCCTATGATTAGATCCAGAATTAAAGTTTATAGCCGTAATGTAATACATCTCTGTACTATTAAAATGTTGTGGTCAGCTCCATGCCCATTGCGGTTAGTAATGGATTGATTTATTTATCTTATTTTTTTTCTGGGGTTCATCATCCTTTTTGTTTGGCACTCAATAGAATCATGTGTTGTACCAACCCGTCTCATAGCGGGCTGGTCAGGCAGTTTACAGAATGAACAGTGAATATCAAGACAAATGGGTCATCCTTCACATACATTCTAGCGTCTTCTTCCAATTCTTCAGCAAAGAAATTTGTACTAAAGCAAAATTACCGCCTGTTTGGCAGTCATGATGTAGTTGATGCAATGATCTCACCTGCATGATTACACCAGCCACAGCAACAGCACATTGCGCGGCTTCAGCCCAAGACTGCATCTCTTGATGTGCATCGCACAAATGGAGAAGCCACATGATATGAAGATCTGGAACGGGTGCATATGCCATTGCAAGCTTATAAAATCCCTCAGCAGCAGCATATCTATCAACATTCACTACAGAACCCTGTACAATACAATATAACTAAATGTTAAAGAAAGAAGAAATTCCCTGCATGTCAATAACAAAGATGAGAAGATATGATAATTTACTCAATAGGTGTTGGAAGTAACAATCTAAAAATTGATATAAGAAATATAAAAAGAAATGCTCTTTTAAAATGTCATCTAAAAAAACAATATCACCTATAATTCACCATTTAAAATGACAAGTTCCATCTTCCCTTTACAGTACAAGAACAGCCAGTAATCAGCATAAGTAGAGAAATCTATCATAAAAGGCAGGAACACTGACCAAAAGGGAATGCTCAAGGCCGGCATCAAGCGCCAGAATTAGACATTGGGACAACTGCTTAACCTCTGGCCATGACCACTTATTTTCTGTAGAACCTTCTTGGATGACATGAAGTGCAGTTGAAGGAAGTCCACACTCATGCAAGCTGATCTCACTTGGGCTCTCATCTGCCACCTCCTCCAGGGATTTCCTCAGGCGTCTGGCCTCGCCGCTCTCCTCCATGGATCCATCAGGCCGCATCTGTGCCACTTGCACGTCTGACATCAGTTCCGACAGAGTGATTGTGAGCATCACACGAAGCCGTGTTGTGTGCCCAAAATTGAAAAATGAATTCTGTACAAAGAAAATGAGTAGTACGGGAATTAGCTCCCTGGTACCTATTACAAGTGTATCAACTCTTCCAAATACTCAGCAAGAGACCAACTGAGTACAAGTCTACAAACCAAACTAATAACTAAAGAACAAACAGAAACAACAAAAAGAAATATCAAAACTGCATAACTTGGAGAAAATTTGCATAGTACCATAATTCCAAGTCTGAAAAAACAAGGAAAAAAATTAAAACAGGTTGAAGACGTACCCTGATGAGTATCTGCAGGCCAACTACGGCACGTTTCCGGATGGAATCATTCCTGAAAACAGCAAGACGTAGCAGGTGGAATGCAACCTGCTTGAGGAAGCGGTCATTTTCCCTTGCCATGAGAGTGGCGCCATGGAGGCGGAAGATGCTCTCAAAGACTGGCAGGAATGCTTTCCAGAAAGCCAGCGGTTGGCTACGGGATAGAAGGCCCATCAAAATGGATGTGATACAGTCAAGCTTTGCATAGTCAGTTGCAATGCTGCGTGATGCAGCCGCGGATGAGAATTTTTCTGTCATCTCCAGTACCTGAGCGAGAAAAATATTACGACATTTGGGTTGTGTCTTTGTGCATCTCAATTTCCATGAAAGTGCTCTTCCATGATGAGCATAGGTTGTTGGTAGGTTTCCAAGGGTTTGTATTTTGCACATCATATCATTGCACGTACTAGTACACAAAAATAGAACGCTTGCAACTTTTTATGTGCTTATTTTTTGTGTAGACAGACTGTAGTTAGAAAATGTTTAAGTACCTGGAGGCTGACAGAAGTGGTGAGGTTTTCCTCCCAAAGTTCCTGTATAATAAATATTAAATATACACATGAACATCAAACCAAACATTAACATATTAAGAAATTAGAGATACATTGCTTCCTTCAATAATACATAGTAGGCCTTGGCATTTGTTATTGCTTAAAGGAATTTCAGCATTAAAGAAACATATAAAATTCAGTAAAACAAAATTTTGAAGTTAAATTATGTACCAGTTTCTGTCTTAATACGGGATGTAGGGACTCCCGAAGTGCCCTAGTGGTGGCTCCAATGCGAGATGACTGTGCCTGTGCAAGAGCCTCTCTCAAGGAGTATGGCTGGTTGGGGGAACTCAATTGGGGACTCACTCTATTCCATAAGTACCCATTTTCGGGGGTTCCGCTGTGCTGCAATAGATGAGAACCACACCATGTACAAAATATCAAACCCAAAGAAAATGAAAAATTAAACACCAAACAGATTAAGGGACAGACAGGATAGGATATGAATAGGAATAGCGAGTGCCACTAGTCTCTTCCTACACATGCAGGAAATGAGATCAGATGCAGTTGCAGAAATTTGCTATGCAGAAATGTATGAAAAATTCTCAAGGAAAAAAAAATAATAAAATTCATTTGATTGAACTCAACTATCAGAACCAATAAAATATAATTCTTCTCATTATTTATGATTAACTTTACAAAGTACATCAATTTATTTGAGACATGAAAAAAAGAAAAATTACATGTTAATAAACAAATAATTTACAATTATGAAACAATATTATTATACTCTCAAACTAAAGAGAAAAAATCATTTAAAAAAAAAAAATATATAATCTAGATTCCAACCAATTTTTAACAAAAACTCAGCTAAAAGCCCAGAAATTCTTTAGTGTTCTATAAGAATTTACCCTAAACTTTTCTATCTGAATGAATTTTTCTTAATACATCTGAGAAGTTATTCCTAAGAATTCCTTTCCTGTTCCTACTCCATTCTTAAGCAATCCAAAAAAGCACTAAAGATTTTGGGATCTTGAGGAAACAAATTGCTGCATCTGCTGTACAAAAACTATGGAACATACGTATAATTTAGCTTTTTTTTCTCTTTTAAGTAAAACAATCACCAGGTTCATTGTGCATATATACTTGATACAATGCAGGCTAATAAAATGGTCCTTATTTTTCTCATCTTGAAGATTTGCACTAAAGCCAATATATATATATATATGTGTGTGTGTGTGTGTGTGTGTGTTGAAAAATGAAAGATTCTCAAACTAGTAGGTGCTGCACCACCAAACTGATCAAAGCTTGGTGCTGCAGAAGTTGAACGCAGTTCATATATGACAGTTACCCTAATTTCTTGACGAGAAGCCTCAGACAGGTAAGAGTTGACTGCTGGAGAGAGCCGATCAGAGTATTTTGGAGAGGATGGTCGCTCTGCATCTGGGCTCCGTGCACTGCTACTTCCCATCAATAGTGTGTCAGTACTCTTGTTGTGCTGTGCCAAAATAAATAAAAGCATAACCCATGAACATACTTAAATATTACAAAGACCGGTCCGAGAGAATGTTGCCATGCATTCGGTAGAGTTTATTTTGAACCAAAACATTTGTAAAATATTGAACCTCAAAATGCACAAGACATTCTTCCAGAAGCTTGAAGAATAGTCTGGTACGGGCGATGCTCTGTTGCCACGCTTTAATAAGAGATGCATCATCAAGATTTCTTATTGTTTGCAAGGTAACAATTAGGACCTCCCTCTTCTCAATAGCATTTAGATTGTAGAAAACTGGCATCTCATCTAGTATCTGCAGCAAAGCAAATATACATTTGCTAAGCGGGATTTCAAACTTAAAAAATCTATCAATACATGAATGGAGTATTGAGAGATGATAAGAAAACAAGTACACACTATTTTTTTTCTTCCCTTCAAAACAATCAAAAAGAAAGAGAGAACATGCCTGTCCAATGAGAGGGAAGTATAGCTGTGCAATGTATAACTTGTCCTCGCTCTTTTGGTAACGGGCATCAAATTCATGCTTACACATTAGCACCACCAACATGCGTGCAGCCTTAATTGGTAAATTACCAAATTAGCACATCTTTATAAATTTATAAAAAAGAACAAAAAAAAAAAAGAGGAACATATCATAATATGGGAACTGACAATAACCTACTTTTGTTCGCTGAGACAGATCATCATGATCCAAGGTGAGAAATATCTCCTGAATTAGCACTGAAGACAGGTAATTTCTGCAATTTTTTTAAAACAAAAGCAGAATAGATAACAAAATTAATGTGTCCTCCTAAGATTCAGTAGCACGATGAAGCTCATAATTGCTTATACAATTAAAATAAATATGCAGCTGCAATATGAGCATATTACCTGTCAGAAGGATCCCGGCCAGGCATTTCGACAAACAAGTCGTGGTCGCAGAGTATTTGAAGAAATGTAAGTTTGCACTCATGCAAAACTGACTGGCAGACTCCTGCAAACTTGTCCATGTATAGTGATACCTGTAGCAAGTCAAAAGGTCAGCAATTGTATTATAATATTTGGCAAGCAAATATCAATGAAACAGAGAAACAAAAGTAAGGATATGGAGTTTTCAATCTGTTTCCTTTGGAATACAGACGATACAAAAGTATATACTAGCTCAAGGATATGACAAGGTTTTATCAGAAATGACAATAAAAAAAAAAAAGAAAAATTGCATGTCACTATATTTCAGGAGCTATAATTTATTGGTGCTTAGTCCAAACTCTTAGGTGCTAAAAAGAGGTGCACCACTTCTAAGATCAAGTTAAGTAAAAGACACATGCAAGTCCCAAAATGTCTAAACCAGTAAAGCACTGTAGAGCAGGAACAGGTCTACAAGCACGTACCAGCTCAAAAACTTGGCGTGGTTCAATAATAGAAAGAAGGTCATAGCAGAAGAAAGCAAGTGTGGTGTTGAGGCGCTTTGCAAGGCTGAGACCCTTTTTGCACCGTTCGTGGACCTCTGTCAGAAGACAATCATACAACTGTGTGATGCATCGGAACACACCTTCCTTCAGTTGTAGAGGTGGTATATCTTCACCTAGAGTCCAGAATATACAGGAGTCAAAACTAAGAAAGACAGAATGGCAAATTTTCCTTTAGCTCAATTTGATAAAGCTCTTCAGTCATCAAACTTTATTGCAATTGGGTCAAATAACAGAACTGGAGAAACCAGAAACAGAAGGACGCTGAAAAATAAAAAGTGAGAACTAACAGGTTCTTACCTGAAGGGATGTTATTGTAGTAAAGGCTGATTTGCTCTAGGCCCATTGACTTGACAATTAGCTCCAGAAAGAACCAAGCCATTGCCAATACATCATCATAAACAGGGCCAACCCTATAACCTTTTGCCTTGAATATTTAAAGAAGATACAATAGATCAGATAATGAATTAAGTGCAAAGTAGATGGCAAGAGAATTAAATGTGCGATTTTACCTTGCTTCGAGCAAGACTGCCCCAAACAGTGGACAAACCAGGGTAGACTGGGGCTTGGCGGCCCCCAAAATTGTCAAATGCAAAATCAACATAATTCACTAGAAATCTATTTCGCTCTGACCCATCTGAAGACTCCTGCTGCACCCTGAAAAAGCACAAAGTATTGATGATTCCAAATATGTGGAAATATATAACAAAAATTTGGAAAACATCTCTTGCACGCAACACATATTTCATCAAATTTGCAGATATGACACACATTCTAGTGTTTTCAAGTTCAAATTAACACTAGATACATTCTTCAGGTATCTCTAATAGAATGTTAGCTATATTGTGTTTTTGTTTCGCAATAATAATCCAAAATTGAGTTTACAAAAAAAAAAAAAAAAAAATACACACGCACGCACTTGGGATGATGTGGAATTTTTTAACATGAGCTAAACCTACTTGGCATCTTTTGGGTCTTATTTGGAAAAACTTGTATAGAACAATCTACTGTATTTAAGGTGCAATGTTGTAAATCACACTTAGCAGTCCATAACATTGAATTATCAGTAAAGGTTAACACTTAACAGGTTATGGTGGCTATAGACAGAGGCTAGAAAATTCATTAATAATAATCTATCATGGTCTCCAAACCATAATTTGTACCAACAGTGTTATAAGTAATACAAAATCACAAAAAACAAAAGAATAGAGTAAACAAATAAGAGGAAGGTAGATCTAGACATTATTATATCACTCTCGCCAGAATGAAACTGAATATGAATTAGTCAGGATGAATAATAATTAGCTTGATGCAAATCTTAGCTCAACCTCCATGTGTTTTCCTTCTATGAATATCTTAGCACAAAATGTGCCAAAGGCTGTCATTCTATAAAATTTACATTTATATTAATAATAAAAAATCTTGTTTCCTGCAGCTTCAGCATATGACTATAGCTTAGTGGTTGAGCATAGAAATAGCTTAGTAGACTATTTAGCAGAAAGTTGAAATTTTGGGCGCTACTAGAGGATATAAACTATTAATAAACATACCAAGAGCCATCGAAAGTAGAGAAAAATGTACCTTGTCAAAATATTTACCATTGCACGAAATGCGGCAACCTAGATGGGAGAATGTAATACATGTTTAGCAACCCATAATACTATGAATGCAACACATTCATTATTGAATTTGGGAAGAGTGAATACAAAAGGAAAGACAAGAACCTGAAGGGTTTCACCACCATCACCAATTAAGTGGAGAAGCATGTTGAGGATAGGTTGTAGAAATTGTAGCAAAGCTGTTGACTCTACATTCTTCAAACTATTGATTGCCTGCATTGGAATTTTATTTAGAAATTCAACAAAATATATATTACAAGATCTATGAAGTGCCTAAAAAGCATGCCTGCACAAGAAAATATTGGCATGTCACAGCTTCATCATTTCATAGCGACACTCAACTTCAATACACCGTCGACTAACAACAGCCTATATTTCGGGGTATCAATTCTTATAGAGTCAGTAAAAGAAGCGCATATTTACAGGCCTGATGAGTACAGTAACAAAGAATGTGAAATCCCCAGCAATTTAATGTGGCATGGTGCTAGTCAGATCTAATATCATTACCGGTAAACAAAACATACCTTATCTTAATATCTGGCCTACCAGTTATTAAATGCATAGAAAGATTTGAGATAGGTTGAGAAGTACCTCAAGGAGTTCTGAGCCCCAAGGTGGGCTGGTACGGAGGGTGTGTCGGTCATACTCCAAGAAAAAATCACGGATCCTTTCATTTACTGGGAATAGAGACGAGCATAGCTTCAACCTCAGCCGAAACACATTTTTCCCATCCTCCAGACACTCCATTCTCTCCTATTAATTAAAAGAGCTTTTAATTGTTGATTTTTAGAAGAAGAAAGTCCTCTTTGCAAAATGAAGCTTAATTTTTGCAAGAACCAGTAGTGGAGTGAATTGGTGAGTTGAGATTATGAATTCTGGGCAAATTATAAGTTGGCTGTAACTTGTACCCATCACAGCAAAACATGACAGTGTTATATGAATGTGATGTGCCATTTGCAGCAAGTGCAATTCAATCAAAATGCAAGAAATTGATATAACTCTTATGCCCCCTTCCCAAACTTTCCTTGAAGATACCAACACACAAAGGAAGCAACATGATGTCCAACTACAACTTGAGCAAAATGGGCACTCACACTGGTAAAATTCCAGTGTACTAATAATACAAGAATATTTTAATGCAATGTACCTTGACACTGTCCTGAAGATAATGTGGGACCAGCTCTCTCAAAATAGGCAGAGAAACATCTGACTGCAGCCTACAGAGGCAAATATTTTTAATTTAAGTGGCCAATAAATATATCAAAATAGCTAAAGAGCCCTGTAACTCCTAGTAATTGCAGTCTATGTGGTCATTAACAACAAATTCTCTGCACTTTAAGCGTTAGTACTTCTTTGAATTGGTAATTAGCAAAACAGGAAGAGGGAGAGAGGGACTGAAAGCTCATATTGTATCATAAATTACATATCTTAATGTTATTATACTTCCATCAGTGATCCAAAATCAAATTTTGCTATTACATAATTTTGGACTGAGCACAAAAATAAAAAAAAATTAATAGCTCTTTAGCTAGTGGTTTGGGATGAAATTTAATCCTATGCACGTAAAATGGATCAAACAAGGAAAGAAAATGTATAAGATTAGAATTTTAGTTATTTATCATAGTATAAAAAGATGCAAGGTGATAGAGGTAGTTTGACTTTAAGACCCCGTATAAAAAGTTGCTATGTGGTAGTTTCACTTTAGCAATGTCTTTTGATAAAATGAGCAAAAGGTAATAAAGCTACATACTGGACATGCGTAGACAGTGGAAGCACAGCATATCCTACAATTACCTGCCAAAAATTGATCTTAGTGTATTTACATTGCATTTATTCTATTTTGATTTTATGTAGTGCTTAATTTGTGTTAATTCACAAAATTAGGTCTTCATAAATTTTCAGTCAAGCAAGAAATCATACAGGTTTTGGGGGTTCGAGTTTTGTTTGGAGGTCCATGTGGTATAGTGTAAACAAGAGGTGATGTTGAGGGGTTAAAACTGCCGGCAAGCACATTTTTATTTCGTCATGGTAGCATGCTGTTCTTGTACCAGTTGCAATCTGGGTATGAGCCCATTTTTGAAGTGTGGCCCCACTGTCCCTTGGATATACTACCTGAAAATGTGGATGCATGTATTAGAGAGAAAATAATTATTCTATATACCTCCATGGTATACAACTGGTTACTGTTGGGTGAAATTCTAGTGTCTGCAGCGTAATGGTCAAAACATATGACAGTTTCAAAAGCAAGCAATACCAGGCTCAAAAGCCACTAGAGCTGGCAAAATCTGACATAACTCAGAAGTCCATACCGTGCCCCTCCCCCTGCCCCTTCTCCCAAAAAAAATGCTGCCTAACCCTGAATCAGACCAGCCCAACCTGACCTAAACAGTCCAAAGCCAAGTGGCCTGGCCCAATCAGACCACAAACAAAGCTAAAACAGCAACAACTAAGCCTTTTGTCCCAAACAAGTTGGGGGCAAAACAAAGGTACACATTTCCAAAAAAGAGTGGACCGTAATGAAAAGATCAACTGGATTCTTGTCCTAACCTAACTACCTCCAGGGAAAAAGAAAACAACAAAAAAAAAAAAGATGATTTCAATTAATTTCTGAGAATTTAAACCGAAAGTAAGCCCCCTTTCCAAGGTAAATCAATCAAAATCCTAAGACTGATCCGCAGCTGGCATAAAAGAGAAATAACCTGAAACTGAATCAGTAGACCACAGCATCAAGAGACTCAAACCTGAATATATCTAACTAGTATAATGCAATGCCAAAAAATTGACCCAAAATGATAAGGGAGAATTGAATTTGATCCGAACCCAAGCAACAGGATCTCCACCTCCACATACAACAAATGACATTTGATGCATGTTCATACAGGATGCAATATACACTAAACAGAAGGTACATATATAATTTAAAAGTAGAATGTATTACCTCAAGTGGGGGTTTGCGGATATCAGAATCGTCCCTTCTCATCTCAACCCGAATAAACAAATTTCTTTTACGGCTGAGGCTGATGGTTAGTGGATAAACATATAGGTAATGAAACAGCTGAGAGAAAGGCTCGCAACGGGTCATGGTCCGAAAATCGAACGCCTGAAACTGCAATTTAATGGTAGGAAAGAAAAAAAATTGAATACCAAGGTCAGGGATAAATAGACAGAACAAAAAGGGAGAGAAAAAAAGAAAAGTGGAAAACCTTCTAAACAGGTCAAAGAACTAGTCTCAAAAGGACTAGTGCATGTATTGATTGATCTGTGTTAGTAGCGGTTTTAAGCTAGACATTTTTGTCCACCAAGGATAAGAAGTTCTAACAGGGTTTTCCTTCTTTACTTTCAATTGTGGGGCCTATAAATTTATATTAACACCAAGTGTTAAGGGAAAGTTTCTAATATTCTTTTAGAAGCATCGCATGTACCCTTGCATGACGAAAGAAATATATCAATACATTAAAAAGGTACCACTGTCATCATTACTTTGTCCCTCGTTTATGGGGAGGGAAAGACAAATATTGGAGCTGTAATGAGCATGCAGTTTTCTAATCAAGTTTTGTAGGGCCCTACATTTTATTATTTTAATGATCATCATGATCATAAGGAGGAGGAAGTTGTCAATTACATTGTCATTGTTGAACTCTGAATGAACCTCCCCATTATGGCCATTTGAATGAGACACCTTGCGAGAACCATCATCTGTCAAATCATTGACTATGCTGCCTCCTTCAGATACATCATCTAAATCAGGATGTATTGCATGGAGTTTCTCGACTTCCAACCTCAAAACACCTTTCACGGGCTTGTGTACCTTCCTTTTGGGGTCCTAGAAGGTACAACACATCACATGAAGAACAAAAATGTAAGGATGATTTTGCAGTAATTGTCAGAACTACAATGTAGTGTATTATGCAATTTTTGTCCTTGAGCATTATAATATTTGGTGACAGAACTTCTGAACCACAAGGTACTCGTACATACTGGCAATTATACTAATACTCAACTCTAGCAGGTTGTTAGCCTCAGTATGAGTAAACTATTTACTAAGTTAAATATGCCAAGAATAATAAAGTTTAAGAAAGAGAATGGGATGTTTAAAATCATAGATGCAAGTAAGAGGTACAGAGCTGGTACAAGCTGCCTATGGTAGTTCCATAATTAAACAAGAGTTGCCTGAGTAATCCTTGGTTAAAACCATCTTTGTTGCTTCCAAAAAACATTAAAATCTGCAATAGATACTACCTGAATCTACCAGTAAAGGTAGTGAACTAATTCATACCTCCACCCTTGATGTTAACATTAGCCCCTAAAAAAAGCTTAAAACTAAAATGAGAGGAAAAGTAGAATGGAAACCTGAATAGAATCCTCAGTGTAGCACTCCTTGACCTTGTTCAAGTTGGAGACCTCGACAATTACAGAACTGCCACTAGAGTATTGTGCAAACTTACCATCAAGTGTCATCTTTGATACATTTTCCATCATGCTCTCCTGGGAACTGGATCCAGAAACGCTAGCTGCCAAGGGACTGCTGGGTGAAGTGCCATCAGCTGCAGCACCAGCAGAAGCATTGCTGTTGTTTTCAAAAAGAGGTATCATTGCCCATGCAAATGGCTCTCTGTATGACATGACTCTAGACCACACTTGTAGTTTCTGTCTCTCTCTCTCTGTCAGGTGCACCTGTTATTTTCAGGACGAAATAATAAAAACTTCTCAACTTCTGCCGTTGACGACAGGTGGTAAATCAGAGGCAGGTTGGGAGGCAAACTAAAGACAAAGTCCCATTAGCAATAAGACTTCACATAGAAAAAGCAAAGTTAGAAATTATTTTTCCTCGTTAGCAGTAAAAAATATAATTGCAACTGATCCATCTATCGACAAAAAGAGTTGGACATAAAAAAACCCCACAAAAGTACGCATCAATTTTACATTTGTTTCTTAAAAAATGAATCTATGACACTTGCTATACCTAGTCTTAAGTTGAGAGTTAAGACCTTATCCACCTAAATTTAGAAAATAGGTGGAAGTTGAGTCAAGTTTAACTCTGTTTTAATTTCACAACTCCAGTTGTGAGTTTCTATATAAGAGAAAGGAAACTGGTGGCCTTTTCCATGATTCTTCAAAATGGAATAACAGGTGAACAGTCCCTCACGCAAGGAATATCCATATTTCTGACTTTTGTAAGCATATAAGCATAAGTTCTCCAAAAGAAGACACTAGTAGACTTACAGGATCCTTGCGAGAATAAACAGAGGGTGTGACCCCTCCTTCCTCAGTTGCCGGCTTCTCCAATTGCACCATTAGGCACACTGATGCTGATGGTGTATCCAAGGAGAATACTCCTTTCCTATCCATTGAGATTTTATCCTGCAATAATCGAAAGAAATTTGGTTTTTAAAAAATTTCAAATTTGAAGGTCAAAATTGCATAACATGTGTGGTACATGTTTATGTTTCTTTTTTTTTAAATAATAGATACATATTTATGTATCCACTACAAAGTATGTACAAATTCTGGTATAGAACACAGTATTATGTGGAGAAAGGATAAATTAAGGGCGCATAACACCAGTTGGCATCACAGTACCAAGTATAGGCATGTTGATGTAGTTGATAAAGCAAGATACAATCGGATTCTTACATCACATTCTTTTTTTTTTTAAATAAGTGAGGGAGCGCCTCACTGTTCTTTTCCTTTTTTCAAAAAGTACAAAGAGTTACAAATAATTAAATCCCTCAGAAAATATGCCCATCAAACCCACATAACCAGCGCCCTAATCTGGAAAAACATCAAACCTCAAAACTAGCTACAGCACCCGTACCAGTATCTGTATGGTACTTACGTCACGTATGTCAGAAGGTAGAACATGAAAGTAGAAATCTTCTGACAGCTTCTCTCTCCTCTCTCTATTGTACAAGCATATCGTCCCATAGAAAGGCTCTGCACTCCATTTTGATATAAAATCAGTCTGCAGATCAGTTTTTTTTTTTTTGGAACCTTTATTCATAATATTAGAGCTTCAGAATTGTTATCACTACTTTACAGAGTTTACTGAAGGCCAATTCATTTTAAAACCCAGTAAACTAATTGAAAAGACATATTTGTTACCCATATATAGTTACAAGTCAGGTATCAACAATATATATAACTTGTAGAATGAATCTCACCAACTAATCCGGCCTGAAATGTCAATGATAATACTTTGACAGTTATCTTCAGTCCACTGCATCAAAACCAAGAAGGAAAGACAAACAATTAAATATCATAAGAAAACAAACTTTTTTCAAAATATAAAAAATAAAATCATATTAAATATCTACACACACACATAGGAGATAAAAGAACCTGTTATGCTGAGGAATAGTTTCAGGTACCCTTTGACCAAAAATCAATGACCTCTCATTCTCCCAATCAAATGCAGGCTCATATGCTGGCAATGGTGATATTCCATAGTGCTGAAAAGAAACCATCCAAAATGAAGTAAAGAATATGCAGCTTAAGTTGATAAGAGAATTTGGTACACAAAAAAAAATAGAAATAGAAAAATGTAATTAACCTTCTTGGAAGATGAAGCATCCAATATTTGTCTTCCAGAGGTACTGAGGGAGTTGTCTTCCAAATTGGTGTGTCTAGCATTAGCAAGTCGCAATTCTGAGGAAGAAAAACAATAATTAGCTTTACATAAAGTGTGGGAGTGTGCGTCCATATGCCGCTGACCTGAATAGCAGAAAGAAGATGAGTAAAAGAAATTGAACCTGTTTCTATGTCAGTGTCAGGCCCTTCAAAAATTTGACTATGGAAAGGTGGAGTGGGGATAGCATCGTAGTGGCCATATTTGTAATCATCCTTGACCCAATCAGCCTTGTAGCACTGTACTAGGTCGTTTAGGTGCGGCCACTGCTCGAAATTGTCATTGAGCTAGAGGAGAAAAAGAATGCATTTACAAAACTTAGTGTCATTGAGCTAGAGCTAGAGGAGTGGCATTAGCATTGTCATTCAGAATAGGTGTATAGGTAAGATTTGATGATATTGAGAAAAAGAGAGGAGCATGGTAATTGGTACCAGGGGATGATGGTCTAAGGAGGATGGAGCAGCAGCAGCAGCCCAAGGGTTTCTAGGTAGTCGCTTGAATCTCTGAGCAGACAGTGGCGTCCCTTCTTCCATTTGCTAAATGATGAATTCAAAGTAGTTGAGGTACCTTGCTCTAAAATGAGTCAGTCCATTGTTGGTTGGTTTGAGGGAGAAAAGAAGAAGGAGGTTGAATCGGAGCAAAAAAGGGGGTTTGAGTCCTTGAGTCTTCTTCAGATCTGAAATTCAATTTTACAAAAAGGAGGATGAGAGGAGGAGGAGGACTGGAGGACCCCGTTGCCCTCACAGACAGTAGACACAGTAGCGGAGGGAGAGAAGCAGGTAGGATTAGGAAGGAGTAAATATTTACAAAAAAATAAAGTAAATGGAAAAGAAAGTTGGTGAACGAGGGGAATAAATAAAAAAAGGGGAGTAGAGAGCACAAGTAGAAGTAAGAGTACAGTACAGTGAGGCATTGCTATATATAATTTAATATTTTTTAATACTTGCAACCAAAGTAAGAGGGAGGAAGGGAGTTGCTTTTTTGCCCACCCAATTCATTCTTACTTGGAAAGCCAGCAATAATTAGTACTCGCAACCCCCACCCCATAACCCATTCCACTTTTCTACTACCCAAACCACCAATTACTTAACTTACGACAGTAAATTCCCAAAAAAATACATTTAATTTAAGAAAATTAATAAAATGGAGAATACAGAGAGCATTGTAGTACCAGAGAGAGAGAGTGAGAGAGTTGTAGTTCCAGTTGTAGTTCTAGGGCTCCGGCGGCCTAGGAGAGTAGCCGAGTAGGAGGGAGAAGAGAGAGAGAGAGCCAGAGAGGAGAGAGCGAGTGAGCTGGATTTTAGCGACAAACAAAATAATAATAATAATAATATTGCGCGCTGGCAACTTGACCAAAGTTTGGTGCCATCGCCAATCCGAGCCGTCCGATCCACATTAGATCGGTGCCCATTAATCATTAATGACTAATGAGTCCATGACTCCATGAGCCATGATTCAAACCTACCTCGCTGCATCAGCGAGCGTCCAACCGACGTTTGGATCGCTTAAGAATTTGGAGAATTTGGGAAAGTTACAATTCTTAGGAATAAATTTATTGGAAAGTGTGTAACTTTGTGAAGAGTTTGGATTGTTTATAATAAATTTATGGTAGGAAGATAAAATTTTCCAAATTCCTTGGATAATCCAAACAGCCCCCTAATTCCGATCCATTCTAATCCTACGTCCGTCGGTCCCTGTGACCCTGTATACTTTCCCAGTTTAACCTTTCTTTTCCATCTAATTCACAAATTAGAGGTGACATCACTGCCGTCCGCCGAGCCGAGAATGGATATAACAGTAAGGTTGTGCTCCAGAACGAGATTTATAAGGGGAGAGGGGATGAGGAAACAAGCCAGAATATACTTTTAAGCTGCCTGTGAGTTGTTACTCGCTCCAGATCGGGGATGAAAGGGGATGAAGGAGGAGGCGACGAGGTGAGAGACTGACTAAATCCACGAAGAGTTAATCCCGCTCCGATTCACACCGATTTTGGAGATTCACAGATCCGGTCACCCCTAATCTCCCCACCCCTCCCTTTACTCCGTCTTCGTCAATCTGGAGCACAGCCTAGCAGGCATGATCCATGTTAAATTGTTAAGTATTGACTTCTTTTTAGATGAAATATGAAATATGAGATGTTTCGGGGGAAAATATCATAAAATAATAATAAAATAATAAACACAAACAACCACACAGCCTAAAATAAATAAAAGCTCTACAAAAAGAGAATCAAGACTTTTGTCGCTGTCTGCCAAATCAGTTTGCAACTTTGCATTGACATCGACGATCTGGCCACGCTCCATCGGTTGAGCATTGAGCAATGTCCGGAAACCGCAAATAAAGACATCCTAAGACCTTGCGACTTCGCACTTCGGCTAACTTACAACTGATGACCCCTGTGATAAAAATAAAAATAATTATGGAGCTACAATTTTATTTTATTTTTAAGATAAATTGGAGGTCTAAATCATCCAACTTATTTTTCAATTAAATGTCTATGAAAGACCCTCCCAGTCGGATTTCGAACCTGCGACCTTTAACTCAAGAAGTCAAGATGCATTGCTCTTTGCCACTAGATCAAGAGCTAGTTCTCGGAGCTATAATTTTATTACCTTGAATCTCGAGTTATTGCAGATGAAGCTTCATCGACTCGTTGAAAACAAAATCATAGATAGCAAACGAGAGGAACCGAGTCTGAGTGACACACAGATAGATCCGTTAGACTGTTAGAGATGCCAACAGATTTTCCCTACGTCAGTTTAGATTTGAAAACACAAAAATACATAAAAAAA
Organism: Rhynchospora pubera; assembly: GCA_028095005.1. Lineage (NCBI taxonomy): Eukaryota > Viridiplantae > Streptophyta > Magnoliopsida > Poales > Cyperaceae > Rhynchospora > Rhynchospora pubera. Next base: position 106,103,198 of record CM051459.1, read on the forward strand.
AGAGGTAGAGAGATAAAAATGTTATATTAATTAGGTTGAGAAAACCTATGGTGCATACTAATGTACGGAAGCTTCGGTGCATACTGATCCGAACTCTTGGATCTGCTTCAAAATTACCGATCCAAACCGTCCAATATGATTTTCCTATTATAATCTCCTTACCGACCAAATTTTACATTTTTTCGAAATTTTTAAGTATTTTTTTCAAATTTTAGAAAATCGCTAATCTAATTTTTTCTGAACCGTTCAAAAATAGCAGTTTTTAAAAATCCGAAAAAAATACTTAAAAATATCGAAAAAATGTAAAATTTGGTCGGCGAGGAGATTTCAATAGAGAGATCATATTGGACGGTTTGGATCGATCATTTTGAACAGATCCAAGAGTTCGGATCAGTATGCACCGAAGCTTCCGTACATTAGTATGCACCATAGGTTTTCTCTAATTAGGTTTATATTCATACTTAAGGAAATGTTTAAATGAATATTTAAATATTTAAAGGGAGTAACCTATTGGGCCGAGAAGAACTTGATTTCATTTAAATGAAATCATTTTTATGGGCCGAATAAGATGGTTGTTGGGCTTTTGGATTTGGACCGTAGTATGTACGAGTATTAAACTAGAAATTATGACCACCAGAAATTATAAGTGTCATCGGTAAATATACCATCTCAGTCATCGCTAAATACAAAGTGAACATATACAACAAATAAGGTGAACATATAGACGATCTAATTGAACACTTACAAACAACATATAGAAGTTTACATGCATATTCAACTTATTTTCATTGAACTTATTTGTTTGTATGTGTTCACTTAGATCGTCTCTCTGTTCACTTTGTTTACTGTATATGTTCACTTTATATTTAGCGATGGCAGGGATGGCAAAACTGCAGATGGCAGTAATCAATTTCTTTATGACCACCGCTCAAAAAACCATCGCTGAACTAAAAATTGAATTTCCGCTCTCTCCTCTCACGCGCACTCTCTTATCCTCCTCTCCTCTTTCCTTCCCTGGCGCGTTCAACTTCTCTGTCTCCTCTCTTCCCTCCTCTGCCACACTCCCCTCCGTCCCTCTTCACTCTCCTTCTACCTCCACACATTTCCTTCTCTTCTCTGTCTTCTCCCCTCTGCCTTCTTCATCAATGATTCCTTCCAATCAAATAGTAAGAATGTAAAACAAATTGAGCACATAAAAGTAACAAATTGAACATATGAACGAACAAAGTGAACATATATACTAACAAAGTGAGACATATAAAATAGACACAGAAGTCTGACGAACAGCAAAACAAATTGAACACATAAATGTAACAAATTGAACATAAGAACGAACAAAGTGAACATATACACCGACAAAGTGAGACATAAAATAAACACAGAAGTCTGACGCACAGCAAACAAATTGAACACATAAAAGTAACAAATTGGACATATGAATGAACAAAGTGAACATATACACCAACAAAGTGAGACATGTAAAATAAACACATAAGTCTGATGCACGGCCAAACAAAATGAACACTTAAAGTAACAAATTGAACAGATGCAATAAACAAAGTGAACAAAGTCTGACGCACAGAAGGAAGGGAGAGGGAAGGGAGAGAGACGGAATGGTGCGTAGAAGGGAGAGGGAGCGTACCCACGCTAGGTGAGGAGAGGGGAGTGCTTCACTGGGTTAGCAGAAGTGAAGAGAGGGGAGCACTTCGCTGGGGAGAAGAGAGTGCTTCGTTGGGTGAGGAGAGGGGAGCGCTTCGCTAGCGATGGCGGGAATGGTAAAAATAGGGATGGCAGTATTCAATTTTCAGTATTAACAAAGGAAATTCTATCTACCGTCTCTCCACGCACACGTTATCCTGTACCACCGTATTTGTATTTGTTCACTTTATTCATTTATAAGTCCAGTTTGTTTATCTTTGTGTTCACTTTATTCAATTATGAGTTAGATTTTATTTTTTGTATTATTGTTAATATTTTTATATGTATATTCAACTTATTTTTATTGAACTTATTTGTTTGTATGTGTTCACTTTGATTATCTATATGCTCGCTTTGCCTATTTTATATGTTCACTTTATTCAAGAGATGGCAAGCAATGGCAAAACTGCATTGCAATTATCATTTATAATTAATAAATACTTTACCAACATGATCGTTTGTAAACGATCATGTATCGATTATACACGTTAGGTGTGATTTGTAACGAGTCGGCAAAAAATTAGATCCATATTTCGACCATATGCATGAACCTAATTATGCATCATTTAGAATATGATCTCAGCCATTAATTATGCACAATTTGATTTGCATCTATTAAGTGATCGAGACCCCTTTGTATACTCAATAATTATAATGAAAAATTATTGAAGTATCACTATTTTTCTATCTCATAGTAAAAACACCTTTTCAGAGGAACATAGAGAAGAGAAAGGAGACGAGGTCAGAACTTATATCCCCGAGTTCACCATCACGGTAAGAGAAGCAGTTTCAGTTCCATAGTTCTCTTCTCGGTGTTGTTCTTGCAGGATTTTTCAGTCTATCATTCACAAGTGAAAGTATGACTACAGGTAACAATTGATTTTGGTTTATTCCGCATTCAAGGTCGTTAATTTGCCAAAAGTTGGCATCAGAGCGGTTTCGTCTCTGTCTGCTTGTTTAAACTAAAATTTTATTAAGATTCGAATTTTATGTTTGTGAATGTTTATAGATAATTTATATGTTGTTTAGTAGTTTAGTTTTCTATAATTTTGCAGAATAGACAACTAGAACAATAAGAACAACGATATCGAAAAACCATATTTGATAGTCTGATTTGCGAGCAGTATAACTGGAGCTCTGTTTACTTGTTTTGAGTAAGGTTTGTTTCGTTGGATATATCTTCGAGTCTAGTTTCCATAAGTCCGAAAACTCTGAAAACATATTAAGATACATAAAGTTATAACGATTTTAATTACTTAGTATATGTCAGGCTGTCAGGTTCATGATGTGATTGTTTTGTTTATGGTTAGAATTTCAATTAGAAATTTATTTAAACAGAACAAATAGGTGAATTATACTCGTAAGGCTATGGCTAAGTGATTAATATATATTAATTGAAAATTAAAGAGTGACCACAACATCTTTAATTGTGTTAAGTTATACATATGTATGGTATTTCTATAAATCACATGCAGTGACAAAAAGAGAAATTGTAATAGTTAACTTAATTAAGTTAATATCGTCCACAAGATTATTGACTAAAATTAATTTACTTTTGTTAGGGTATAATAGTTCACTATTTAATCTATACACAGGAAGTAAGATAAAATATATAGTTAACTAGTCATATCATAAAAGTTTAATGTTTAATACTTTAATTATATTTATAGTCACAACACGGTATTGAGACCACATGTAATATTGTGCAGGAAATTGATTCATAAGATTATTCACTGGGTATGTTTGGAAGTGGTGTGGAATAAGAACAAGAATAAGAACAAGTTTATTATTGTTCTTGTTCTAGTTCCATGGTTTTGTTGGAACAAGAACAAGGTTCATTTTGTTCTTATTCTCCTTATTCTAAATGGTGCCAAACAAGAAATAGCTTATTCTTATTCTCTTGTTCTTATTCTATGGACTTCCAAACATACTCCTAGTTTACATTTGATAAATTAAGTATAAAAGTTTAGTCTCAATATTAAGAGTAAGTATGTACTAACAAAAATGTTCTTGTTTATGTAGTTGATGCATACCCATTTGAGAAATAAGGTTTTAGATGTTCTCCAACTTGGGAGTGACAATTACAAGGCACGAAGAAGAAGCAGTTTTACTTCAACTTGGGGGAAGGATATAGATTTGACCATAAGGACTGTTAAAGCATCGAAACTCAATTTAGAGGATGCTGAGCTTATGGAAATTGATTTTCATGAATAGTGGAAACGATCTAACCGTCTACGTGTCATATTTATCAAAATTAGGCTTCACGTCAGTAATTAGAGGATCGGCTAAGACCAAACTAATGTGGAGGACTTACTTAAAGTGTTACATGAGCAGTTTGCATTTTAAGATAAGGAAAATGCAATGGCTCTCATTATGAAATTGACGCCCCTGAGGTTAAATATAGTTACCGGCGTGCGTGAGCACCTATGTTGCAGGGGTGCGGGTGCAGGGATACGTCATTTCTTAAAAAATTATAGTACGACGATATATATAAAATGTTGTACTAAATGTCTTTAGGTTTGTCGATTACAAAGCAATATCATTTGACATTTAATGATCTTCTTTGAGTTTTTATAGGAAGAAGATGCATTTTATGAAGACCTGGATAAAAGTTATGAGCAAGATCAAGTCTGGCTTGCTCAGGTATTATATTCCTGACATTATTTATGTTGCTTAAAATGTTCTCTTTCTCAAATAATTGAATTTTTGTTGATGTCTAGTTTTGGTGGTTGTACTATATGGATTTGCTTAGGTATGATGTGGGTTTGGAAAATATTATGGGGTCGTTTGGATCGCTTAGGAATTTGAAAAATTTGGAGAATTTCTAATTTTTAGGCATAAATTTATTGGGAAGTGTGTAACTTTGTGAAGAGTTTGGATTGTATATAATAAATTTATGTCTAGGAATAAGAAATTCTCCAAATTCCTCAAATTCCCACTTCAATCCAAACGGCTTAATGATTTGTAATATTTTGTAACCAAAGTGCTTTTCATATTGGAAAGTGGTGGACTTTGGTCCACTTATTTCAAGAGAAAAGTGCAAAAAAGTCGGTTTTGGAATAATAACCAGACACCAGTGCCCATATTTGAAATAAATGACAAGGTGCTAAGAGTTACTAAGGATGTGCTCCACAAAAAGTAAATCTGGAAGACTGAACTAAAGAAAGGAAGAGTAAGCCAAGTACCTTGTTTTTTTGGGGCCGTTTGGATCGCTTAGGAATAGGAGGAATTTTCTATTCTTAGGCATAAAGTATTGGAAAGTGTGTAATTTTGTGAAGAGTTTGAATTATTTGTAATAAATTTATGTCTAAAAATAAAAAATTCTCCAAATTCTCACTTGATCCAAACGGCCCCTTGTTGTTTCTTGGTGAACCTGAGAAAATGAAAGGAAATGAAATTTCCTTAGAACATCATTTATAGGCAAATACGCTCACCCACAAAATCGAGGTGTAATGAAGAGAACCCACTATCAATTTTTTGTGCCGAAAATATCCTTATTTTTTAATTTACCAAATTCAATTTCAATTAAAATAGATGGACAATATTGTCCTTTTGTAAATTAAATAAAAAAATTACAATCTTTTACTCTACACATAGATTTTGAAATCTAGAACAAGATATCTATATTTTTTTTCACTTCCTTTATCTTCTTTTGCTTCTTCTTCCTTCTTTTCCTTGGATGCGTTTGGATCGTTGGAAGAAAGAAGAAGAAGAAGAAGAAGAAGGAAGAAGAAGAAAAAAATTATAAACAATTCAAACTCTTCACAAAGTTACACACTTCCCAATACTTCTTCCCACTTCTTTCCCTCTTCCTTTCTTCCCACACCTATCCAAACGGAGCCCTTAGTCCAGGCTTCTTCCTCGAGCGCACCGTAGATGAAAATAGTGCAACAAAAATATTATTTATTTATTTACGGGACGAATTTAATATGATTACATTATAAAACCCAAAATATATTTCGAGTTTTTTACTAACTACGTTCAAACATTTTCAAGTGTTCGATTCGTGGAATTCGGTCTAGATTCGCTCATTTGTGTAATGCTTGATTGAAATTTCATACAACTTTGCTTACTTGTCTCTAGCAGCAGTAATGCCAGGTCTGAGAAGATCCAATCCAATCCAGTACCCTTGCCACCACGGACAAATTCCCTCTGCATTGGTTCTCAAGAGTCGTCCCATTAAATTTCGAAGGTTAAAATTATTAGGCCGTATGAATTCAATACTAATCACGGAGCACTCATCATTGATCGGATGATTCTGATGTACCACTACAGTGCTACTCAGAGGATATGGTTCCTCACCGACCATCGAGTAACGTGGGTGGGCTTTCATGAAACATGTATGGTATGTTTGGCAACATTCCGAATAAGCTTATTCAACTTTTCGAATAATTAAGCTTTTTTCTCTCTTCTCTCTTCTTATTCACTTGTTCCAATTTTATGGTGGTATTGGAATAAAAAATTGGATAAGTCCTTATTCGAAATAAGACATTCAAAACGTATTTGATTTTATCCCAATAAATCTTATTCGAAATAAGACTTATTCAAAACGTAACAAACACACCCGTAATGTAATATGCGCTTGATTTAGGCTATATGTGTTATCAGTAGCGTGTACATAATATTATGATTTACCTCAAAAAATATAGTATAATATATTTATGGCAGCTTTTGTCAAATGTCACGTGCCCAAATGTCCCCATGCATGCATGCATGACATGCCCCAATCCTTATCACAACGCGCACACATACAAAGAGAACCCCACAAATAAGAGTACAATAAAATTTCAGATAAAAAATAATGCGACGGAAATCATACACAGCGTCGTTTGGATCGCTTAGGAATTTAAAAAATTTAGAAATTTTTTAATTTTTAGACATAAATTTATTAAGAAGTGTGTAATTTTAAGAAAAATTTGAATTGTTTATAATAAATTTATATTTAGGAATAGAAAATTTTCTAAATTCTCACTTCCATCCAAACTGCCCCATAATTTCACAAGTAAACCTCTGCATACCCAATTCCTATTTTCATTTAATTTAATTATTTAAATAAGTTAAAAGGTCTCTTCTGTTTGACTGCTAAATTTTAGAAGGAGCCCAAGTCGAGGAACCTTCTTTGGGATCTCGAATTAATAGGGCAACTTTTTTTATTCTTTTTTCTTTCACCGTTAACCCTTGATTCTAATTTCTAAGTAGAAGATCATGTGGTAAATGTAGTCAAATTTAGAACCAAGCAATTGTCGCCGTTTATGGGAAGGAAAAATTACATTTTATACTTTCTGCATCTTCATTATTGTAACTATAATGATGAGGGATTGAGGGTTCTAGTGCCAAAAACATTCAATTTCTTTCATTAATATTTTAAAATTCAAAATTCAATTTTCAAATTTAAATCGTTGATCTTGTTTAATTTGTTTAATTTCACAAACGATTTATTTCTATATATTTTTTATAAATTTTGTATTTTATGTGATACTCTATCAAGAGAACAAAATATAAATTCTAATACATTCAAGTCGTCGAGGATCAAATAAAATTTAAAATTTATAAAATTATATAGAAATGCATTGTTCATTAAATTAAACAAGATAAGTAGTTTGAATTAAAAATTTAATTTTGAATTTTAAAATATTAAGGTGTGTTTGGCTAATGAAAGTTAGCACTAACCCAAAATTAGTGGAATTAACCAACTAACCTCAACTCACCAAATGAATTAAGATTAGCTATGAAGGGGTTAGAGCTAATTTTGTATTAATAATATTAATTAATAAATTAACAATAATTAATAAATAATTTACTACTACAACAACAACACCTAAGCCTTTTGTCCCAAACAAGTTGGGGTAGGCTAGAAAGAAACCCAATAAGAGAACACATCCAAAAACAAAACGAAACAAAAAAGATACTAATAATAAGACTAGCCATACTAATAATAATAACTCTAATAATAATAATAATAATAGTAGAAACCTAGACCTCGACCGTGACCTAATAGAGGGACCTACAAATTAATAATAACTAATATAAATTAATAATAACTAATATTAATAGAGGGACCTCGACCGTGACTCTAATAATTTACTAATATAAATTAATAATATTTAGTAAGTAATCAATTATAATTAATAATAACAACTAATTAATATTTAATTCGAAATAATAATAATAATAATAATTTATTAATAATTAAGTAATCTAAATTAATATTAATTAATAATATTTAATAAGTAATAATTTATAATTAAGAATGATTAGTAAGTATTAATATTAATTAGTAACTAATAATTAATAATATTTAATTCCAAATAATTAATAAAAATAATTATCAGTATTATTTGTTACTGATAATTAATAAGAACTACTAATTAATAATAGTTAATTGTAAACAATTAATACGATGATTATAATGATAATTAATTAATAATTATTGTTATAATTGTAATAAATTTAAATAATCTGTAATATAAACATTATTAAAATAATGACAATAATTAATAACAATAAATTTTTATTAAAATCAATTATTATTAATAACTACTGATTAATAATAGTCAATAATAATTATAGCATTATTAATTACTAACTTTAAAGTACTAACCTCAACATATCTAATAGAATCACTACTCCACCCAATCAATCTTAGACTACCACTAATTCCACCCAATCACTACTCACCGTTTTACCTCTCTAATCCAAAAAAATACTAATTTTAAGCTACTAATCGCGGCGGCATCAAGAACTTGTGATTAGGTGTGCCTAACGTGGTAAGTGGCAACGAAACAGGGTGTTTCGTTTATCTTGCCACTAAGGAAACGACACAATTTTGACGTTCCGTTTGCCGTTCCATTTATCATTTCGTTAAACGACATGTATAAAATATACGATTTCACTAAAAACGACATGTGTTATTCCGTTCCACTATCCATTTCGTTTGTTGTTCTATTATCGAAACGTAATAATTTTCGCTGGCACTTACCGTTCTACTTATCGATAACGTTACGGCATAACTGCAAAACTGCTGCCATTGACAGCCTGTGATAGAACCCTCAACTATATAATAGAATCATTTTGACACATTTTTCGGGGACATTGACCCTTTTGAAACCACGACTTTAGCGGCAATAATTTAATATGCACTTCTTGTCAATTCCCGATCCAATTCAAGGTGAATTTATTCAACGTTTACGTTGCTCCCAACTCCAAGGACCTAAGTCCCAAATTGTACACTATTTAATTGCCAAAAAAAAAATGTACACTATTTAATGCACCTCTCTACCAAAGTTTATTATAATGCAATATATTAAAACACAGTATGAACCACATTAATTAATGACCATGCACTTAGATGATAATAAATCATTTAACATTTGCCAGCTTGGTTTAATTTTCTCCTACTCTTTTTATCCTTTGTACAAGTCCTTGCGTCCAAGAAAGGGAAAAAATGCTTCACAAACAACAACTTAAAAGAAACAAAAACTAAACAGAAGGAAGTGATGCAAATTTAAAAAACAAACAGTACAGGAGTAATTAATCGACACTGCAATCAGAGTTTGCAAGAAGTGGCACAGGACCAGAAACTCCGGTTCTAGCTGCTACTAGCATGTTACACCTCACATAGAGGGAGCTCCACCGGCCGCGAAATGGGCCAGGATTGTACCTGATCCTGCCGACCGCAATCAGGCGTAGCGGTACGACTCCAAATGACCGGTCTACTGCCAGGCCTTCCACTATATCAGGCGACACTGGTACGGCAGGACCACCCAGTACCGGTGAAATTGCCACTGACGTGTCTTTGTCCTGCAATTAATTGTGCTAGCCACATGTCAGATCCAGCACTCAATTCAAATAACTTAAGCACAGTATTGTGTTATGCATGTCCAGATGCAGATATATATTGATTTACTTTTTACCTTAATTTAAATTTATAGGCTTTGTTTGTGTTTCATGTGCAAAGTATTGTTTTTCTACTATGGATATGCTTGTGCAGAGATTTAATCTTTCAAATTTCGGCAAGCAATGGTATTGAACTTATATTTCCGTTGACTGTACGTGCAGCTTATAAAAGTAGTATAGAATGAATATATATATAGACAGATGGCAAATTAACATACTTGAATCAAAGGTGGAAGCAGCACAGGAGACGTGATGGGGGCGTTGCGGTACGTGACGTACATTTCAATCCGGTCATAGCGGATGGAGGCGCGTGAGTTGGGGTTTCTAATGACCAAAGTCGGTTGAACGGCAGCCGAGATGGTGTTGAACGGCGACGATGAGTTGGAAAGTGACACAATGGCAACCGATACAACAGAGAAATGGGGGTGAAACGGCCGGTAGACGAGGTAGAGAACAAGAGTGATAATTCCGGCAAGGAGAAGGAGAGATAAGATGGCGAAGACGACGATGCGCCCGTTCCCCTTACGCCCTCCGGCTTTCAAGTCACCGTCGCTGTCTTCATCGTCATGGACCTTGTGAGATGATTCAGGCGTTTCTGCCATGGATATATAGACAAGTGAGAAGAGATCTCGATATAGAGATTTGAGAGAGAGGTTTGGAGTGATAGATCTGGCTGCCTTTTAATTATTTGCAGTAGAGACTGTAGAGTACTGAGTAGAGAGTGTAGAACTGGAAGGGAATTAAATTAATTGAAACAAGTTGGATTCATTTAAGACACCGCCGCTGTCTTGGTTCTGCGTTTCTCTCCAGTCTCAAGTGCACTCTTCAACTTAAAATATAATATAAAACTCATAGTAGTCTAGTCTTGCATTTACTTACTTTTTATCAATGTTTTTTTTTTTTTACAAATAATGACCTGTATTGTATTAGCGGCTATCGTTAATGTTTCTGAATAACTAGTTTTACGTTTACAAAATGATATTTTTCAAATTAAGTTTATCTTCCCAATAGCTTGGTTTAATTTCTGATAATTTGGTTACATAAAAAAAAACATTTTGATTTTAATTCACTACACATCAATATCTTTCTGATTGATTATTATATTTTCTTTGTTGTATAATATCTTACAAAATAGCAAGGTTTTGTAGAAAATTAATAATAATAACAATTTCATGAATCATATATACGTTAGTTGCAAACAATTAAGATATATATAAGAAAATTCCAAGTAGTATTCTTGATCCTTCTTGATGAAATATAATCGGGTTTTATGAAAAAGGAAGTAGATATAAATATTATAGAAAGAATAAGGATTGCAATGTATAATGTATATGTTGAATTAAGTAATTAAAAGTTAACACTTAATAATTCAATTTACGATTTTCTAACTTAATTTGAGATTTTATTAGTAGTTTATATAAACTGGTATCGTAACAATGTAACCACATATATAGACATATTTGTCTAGGGGTTAATTTCCTCAAAATTAAAGATGAAAGGCAATAAATTAACAAACACGAGTTGTTGGGTAACCGAGGCCTGAGGGGATCTCTAATTCTCTGTTCTCTAGCTAGCTAGTTAATCTCTAGTGCATGCATGGCCGTTATGACAGTAGCTGCCAAAATTCACATCCTCTGCCGCGCTGCCGGTCGCACGTCTGATCTAATCTGAACGGTCCCTAGAAGATATTGGATTGATAGACTCGAGAAAAATTGATCCGTCCAGATTAAATCTGATGGCTCGTATGAAAAATGTCGCTGTGCCGCGCAGCAGAGGATACGAATCCATAGCTGCCGTGCCCAAGTCAGTGGCAAACTGCTCCCATGGGACCCAGTCGACTTGCATCACGGAGCAACATGGGAAACCGCCGAAGAGAAGCTAGCTTAACTAAAAGATCAGAATGGAAGTTTGTAGGGTCAAAGTCTTTGGAAGGTACGTACCTCACCACGTGACATGTCACATGGGGAACTGGGGAAGGGACACAGAGGGGAGCAGCCGAGCAGGGCATGCAATGCCACGTGCCGCTCTCTCGGAGCTTCCATGCTTTCGCGTTCCACCGTTGTCCGTTGTCCTCAAAACTCATCCCGCCGTCTATAATGGTGTCACACGTTCTTCAGTTCTTGGACGTACGCAAACAGGGGCGAAGCTATGTGCTTTTGACCCACCTCAAAAAAAAAAATTATTTAGACATCCCATAAGTCTAAACATAAAAAATAAAATCACAAGAAGTCAGGGATCCATCTTAAAAAAGACCCAGGTGAATATGTTGTGTTTGATTTGATTTGCATAACGACTCCTAAAAAAATCACATGGGACCCAGGTAGCATTTGTTCTTGATGAATCGCATTCTTCTTTCTTCCACAACGAGTCTCATTAAGACAAAAGTTAGAATAGAATAGAATAAATTTGGATGAATAATTTTTTGTAGCGTAACTTTAGGACATAATAAACAAAAATTACCAGAAAAGATTGAAAATGCTATTCAGATATTATATAAAAACATGAACTAAAAATTCTAAACACTTGTTAAAAAAATTCTAAGCGGCACAACAAATTTGAAATACTATGTTTGAATAGTGGCTGGACTCCTTTTTGCCTAGAATATTTATATATTTATAATATAGAAAAAGAAGTGTTGAATAAGATTTCTAATGAACTTATTATACAAAATTATGAGAAAATAAAAATTTATAGGGAATTGTTGTATTTTTTATTTTTGAATTATTATTTGTATATTGGATATATTATTTTAGATTTTATGTTGTTATTATAATATATATTTGATTTCTAATGATTTTTTTGCTACATTATTTTAGAGTTATTTATTTAAAAATTATTATCACATTATATTTATATTAGATGTTACATCAGACGTATATTTTCAGCAAAAAAATTACGGACCTTGCTGACACAAAATCCTAACTTCGCCACTGTACGCAAAACGGGTTTCACACGACTATTTTAAATTGGACAGCGTCAGCATTTTAAATTTATAATTTATAAAGTTAAATTTAATCTCATATCTCATACTATAAAACCATAAAACGTGACCACCTATTAATCAGCGGACAATAAATTTTTTAAAATATTTATATTTCAAAAATATAAAAAAATCCACATCTCAACATTAAAAATAATTTAGTAAAATATATATTTCTTAATAAATATAATTATTTGAAAAGTTGCATATGATAAAATTTTACATTTATACTTTCTTTCTAAAATAAAAAATAATAGTATTTTAAATTTTTTTGCATTTGTCGTGTTATCTTTCAAAAAAAAAAGAATAATTATTATTCTAATAAATGTTCTTTACGCTTTAGATATTTAACCAAAACTTAAATACATTTTCATTTGGAGATTGGTATTTATCCATATATCAAATAAATCAATTTCATAGAAGGTCAATACACGCTAGATGTAGAGATAGACACTCTTGAGATAGTAAAGATGATGGGTTGAAACCATAAACAAAAACATCTCAATAATTAAGCCGAAAAGCTTGATGTGAGATAGCAATAGACTTTTAAATTTATAAACTAATTCCACTTAATTTCAGTCGTAAGCGTACTTCCTACGTTGAATATAGTCGGGATAGAATCTGCAAAGTCAGTGTTGAAATATCGATATTTTATTTTACTAAATTAACTTGACAATTCAATTCTCTTATGGAATTTAAGAATTGAATGTGAGTTCTAATCTAAAATCTAGCATTAAGGTCATCAAGTCCTTCATCCATCGACATCATCACATCATTCACTTGAGCCACGAAAGTAAAGTTATCAAAATCACATTCGGACTCTACATCGAATTGGCCGGATTAGTTAGAGTCGGAATTATTGTCTCGTGTGACTTGCATAGCATTCTCACTCTTTTGAGTCTTTTCTCTTGCTTTTTTGGACTTGTACCAGCCATCACTCTTTTTCTTGCTTTCTTCTTTCTTGTTCTTGAAGAAGTGTAGAAAGAATTTGAAGCAAGTGTACATTGTGTGTCTCTCCTTTTGACATACAAAATAAAGGGCACATTCATCATTCTCAACTCCTTTTTTATTGAATTTACATTTGAAGATCATGATAGCTCGAAACATCTTCGAAATGACCGCTCCTTGCCTGTCCTCATCAAGGTCGAGAATATCTTTAGTCTTGTCACTATAATGATGATTCATCCCTTGATGGTTGTCATTGTATAGGTTCTTGGAAGGTGATGTTTTGTTCTCACTTGCCAACAAAGCCATCGACTTTGGCTCATACTTTAACTCTCCAAGTTGCCCAAGCTTATTTTCTACACACCGGTAATCAGTGACGGATCTAGGAAAAATATTTAGGTGGGGCTGAGTTTATAAGAACATTGCACCAATATAAGTTCATCATATATCAATCTCATACAATACTGAAGATATAGTTTAAAGCCATATTATAAAAAAAAATAGATGAACCACTCAAAAGATATAGTTTAAAGCCATATCTGAACATTACTTTATTCAATTTTGATCAATATTAACTTAAAAAACTTAAAGTAAGCCCCACCCCTGCCGGTAATGAATGTAGATGATATCGAGAGTGAGATTATTGTGGGACCATTGTTGAGTCTCAAGAGTGGAGATGAGATTGTCTTATTGTGGTTTTTCCATCAAGATCCTAAACAATCTTTCTATAACACGATTGTAAGATAAGGTTTTTCCTATGTTGTTGAATTCATCGAGCAATTGTATAAATCAAGTATAAATATCCTCGATGGATTCACCATCCTTTATGTGAAAATTGTATAATCTTGACTCTAACTCAAATTGACTAGAGTTTTTTATTAGAGAAATTTTTTTGTAAAGGTTTAGAAGAGAGACACACATTTACTGTGCATCTGTAGAACTACTAAAAGTAGTTTAGAAGAGAATTTTCCTCGCACAATACCGACGTTATATAATGCCTTGGAGCATTGTCATAACGTTGTTCACAGTTTCTACGTGAAAAACTCAATGCTTTGCATGAGCCAAAGTATTGGGATGACATATTGAAATTTTGTGGCGTTGTGTAACAATATGGACCGTCACACAATGGTACTATAAGGCATTGAAATTATGCCTAAGTACTCTGAAATTTTCCAAGTCAGAATGACCTTACGTTGTACAACGCCACTGAGTGTTATATAATGTTGTGACTCAACGTTACCAATTGTCATATTGCGTTGTGTGACGTTAATTCATGAATTGTCAGAATTTTGAAATTTAACTCGTATTTTCTCAGCATTGTGCGACGTCCTAGGGCGTTAAGTGACGCCTCACAGAATAACCGAGCAATTTACTTAGCAAATTGATGGAGATTACTTTAACAACAAATTATACATATTCTAATGATTTTTAACTAGCCTAATTTAGTCTTGGCATGCTCCATAACTTGTGTAAATCTCGCTTTAATCATTTCTTCACAAAATCACCTAAAATTCAAAGATTACTGAAGGGTTTGATGTTGTTTTGCAAATCAGCAAATATTCGAAGAATTGTTTAGTACAACAATAAGTAATAGTATATCTAATGGTATGGTATCGAGTACTAAATGTGTGATGAATGACTATTTACATCTTTGAAAGTCGGAGTCGTGCTCGACTTTCTAAGTGTCGTGAGATAAACCCTTATGTTACATGACTTAATATTGAGGGGATAAATGTCATCGACAATAGTACTTGATTAATAGATCAGATTGAAATGGCCATTTGTAACTTTCAACGAAGGTGATTCTGCGACTCAGGCCTATGGATTAGAAATAAATGGATTGGAATGGTAACTAGTCTAGATTGTGCATGGAAAGATGTCCAAACATGGTGCCGACTTTTGCATATCCTCAATTCAAATTGTTGTTTATATTTCATATGGTTGTCGGTAATACATGAAATATATTTATAATTATGCATGATGGATTACATGTTTTCAAGGTCGAAAGTTATGTTTGATGGAAATGTTATTTTCTAAAGTATAATGTGTGTGTTTTTAGTTTTTGCAATACGAAATTTAAGAGTTCATGTGGCTGGAATTAAAAACTGAAGGATTTTATGATGCGAATCGGGTAATTTTAAAAATTTTATTAACCGATAACGTCTAAGATCGTTCTTATTATCGCTAACTTTCTTATATTATATTTGCATCACAATCACATATATTCCTATAATAAGGATTGTTGAGCCATACCTATGGTCTCTAACGAATCTTTATTCCTCTTCGGTTCACCTTGAATCCGAAACAAGAATGACAGTTGAATCCGTGCTAGCGAATTTCCCGTCAACACCTAGCTCCGCCACCCGTGCCTTGATCGATTGCTTAATCGATACAATATTTTAACAAATATTTTGAGGAAGAGAAAGCCAAAACTTCAACACATGAAGACTCACTTGTGTTCTAATTTTTTTGATCTGTTTTACCTATAAAACATCAGAATAAACCTTTCAAATTCGTATAGCATTCAAAGCCACTAATCAGAAATTAAAACAGCACTTTAATTTCTGACGTTGCAACACTAAAACATTGATAACTCTCTGTAGGAAACTCCAAACGACATGAAACTTGAACCATTGGATTCTACATATCCAGGGCTATAATTTTCATATATCATTTGTCCAATTTGGTTATCATTTGCTATACTAATTGTCAATTTAAAATTGGCTCAAATTATGACCCGAATTTAAAGTCTTCTTTCTATCTTCATTTGTTAAAATAATTGGGCTTGGGCTTTAAATAAATTTATGCACTCTATAATAATATTCATATATTATTATAGTATGTGAAACACATATTATACTCATAATATTCACATATCAATAAGTTTATTCCTTGCTAGTTAATCACGTCATGTGATATAATTTTCTATTTGTACACTTTGTTTCATACAACATGAAACCTTGTACATAGAAAATATATTTCTTGTTTCCCATTCAGTTGGTGTGACCTTTATTGAGGATCCATATTATGTTGGCAATGAAATAAAATATTTTATTCTATAAACTGTAAGCGGTACTCTAGCATACATTACAGCTAACCAAATAATATAGATGTTTAGCAAATCCTTTTACGAAACACGATCCTTCTAGTAATGTTATTAACATTACTTGTGTTTATTCCTTGCCATATGATATTATGATTATTATACAAAGTAGGGCTGTGTCATCTTCGTATTATAATCTTTTTTTGGTCTCAAATAAGTAGGATTATATAATTATAACTGCACTTCAGTTATATTGGATCCATTTATAATCTTACTTTACCAAGGGGCCCTTTATAATATCATTTCTCAATTCATGAGTGGCAATTAGCTATCGACATATATATTTCCCTCCTACACAAGTTATATACAAAGAACTATTGCTTTTATCACCACAAGCTTCAAATGGCTTTAAGTAATAATCACGTTGCATGTTTCTTATGTGAAAATATATCATATCAATCTTAGAATTAATGACACGATAAAAATATTAATGACACAAACACAATCCATATAATATTTTTATCAATTAGGTCTGTTCAATATATGAAACTTTTCATATACTCGTGTTATTAAATGAAAATCCTTTATCAACGTTTACAGAACTACAACGTACTTTTAATCAACACGACAGTCTTGTATGGCATATTAGTGTTCCTGCTAATATCCAAGACCTGTGAACATTTTACAGATATATATTCATTTTATTTAGAGTTCTGCAGTTCAAGACCAAGAGCATCATCTTGAACACTTCTAAATACGAATATAAACTCATGGAACAAAATGTAATAACATCCAATTCATAAATATAACATATAAAAGTAATCACCATAAGATAACTTTTAGAACACAATTCCAACAAAAACCACACTAAAATAATTATGTTTTATCTCACCGCTCTACTGTTTTGTGGATTCTAGGTACAACATGAATAAGGGTAAGGAATCGTGTGAGAGAAAGTAAATTAGCGACAATGTTTGGATTGGAAAAATTATGTAATGGTTTACTACTTATAAAATCTATTGAGATGTAGATTGAATTTTTGGAAATTATGCTTATTGACATACATATCATATACGGGACTGTCTGGTTTACATGTGGAGCGCTGTGCACGGTAGGCTGTGGCACAACATTGTCACGGGGTATTTAAATCAGATTTGAATCATGAAAATTTATGTTTATTTATAATTTTAAATTAACGACGTGGATTGAAGTCTAGATACAAAATTAAATTTTATACACAGTTTGATTGCTGTATTAAAAGTGATTAAAGTCATGAACGAGAGTGTTATAAAAATATTTGGGTTTCTACAACAAGGAGCTAGCTTGGCTGATTTGTTAAGACGCAGGTAAATTTTTTGTACACACAGTAGGGTGAGAAATCTATGTTTATGTTTAAACTTTGGTGTGTTTGGATGAGCGGAGAATAGGGAATAGGAATAAGAAATTTCGATTTGCGTGTTTATTCTTATTCTTGTGCAACCCAAACAATACGGGTGTGTTTGGATGAGCATGGAATAAGAAATAAGAATAAGAAATTTCGGTATGCGTGCTTATTCTTATTCTTGTGCAATCCAAACAACACAAGAATAAGAAATTTGAGCCCTTATTCCTATACTAACAAAACCATGATATAAGAATAAAAAATTTGAATAAGCACGCATACCGAAATTTTTTATTCTTATTCCTTATTCCATGCTCATCCAAACACACCCCTTGGAATTTGGACCCTTATTTCTATATTAACAAAACCATAGTATAAAAAAAAATAAGGATAAACGCACAAATCAAAATTTTTTATTCCTATTTTCTATTCCCGGCTCATCCAAACACACCCCAAAATGCTATATACAGTAAGGTGTATGACAGTATGAGTTCTTCAATCGAGCTTGAGATAATTACCTATATAACTTTACTGGGAAGGCGTGACGTGGCAAGGATGAGTGGGCAGTTAATGTGGCATCTGAACCAATCACTTTCACCAAACCAATTTCTCTCCTCTCATCAATCGAATCGATCCTCGCTCTCTCCTCTTCTCTTTTCTCTTCTCTTCTCCGTCGGAGAGGCGACCGCTCTCTCAAGGCAGAAGGCAGAAGGCAGAAGGCAAAAACCAAAAGGCAAAATTAAGGCGAGGCACCTCACCCTCACCCTCAGCGGACGGCCCCGCCTCCCTTTTCAGATCTGTTTCTCTCCGTCCCTTCATCTCGGCTTCCTCTCTTCTCTTCTCTTCTCGCTTGCTGGTATGTATAATGTATCTCTCTTCGTGTTTCTCAGCTTTGACCTATATTAGATTGCGTCAATTTCGCATACAATGTCAGAATCTACAAATTTACCCCTCTTCTCTTCAAATCCCTAATTTCCTAATAACATCACAATTATCTCTCTACCCACTACCACAACCAATTTTCAAACGCCCTCTCCCCTATTTTAGCTTCACTTTCACTTTAATGGATATTTCATAAGCACTGAAATGAGCTTCATAATCAAGTTTCTTCTGAACACTCCTGAGTTTTCAAACGCTACCTTACATTACATTGTAATCTCGTTTTCTGCAACCTGCCACGCATGGCCCATTATCTTTTATTTTTTTTAAAAAAGGTTAATTATATTTTTCTTTTCCCTCCCTGAACAGAAATTGGAGAGATCTGATTCTGATGGTGCTGCTTAAGTAGCTTCCTTTTGAAAATCCTACGACCACTATACAAAGGGCGAAACAATTCTCCAGTGGCTTTGAAGCTCCTCTGTCAGCTCACCTCTAATTCTCCCAGGACCATAAACCTAACTTAAGATCCCTGAAATGAATGTATGATCCAGATTTTCAACTCACTTTGCTCTTACCAAGATGTCTCGCCATGTCAGCACTGGACATTTCCACAAGTCAAGAACCCTCGATGACAAATATGTAACACTTTTTTTACACTCTTAAGTCTGAATTTTCTTTGGTCATGGAATTCTGATTGCATTTTGTGTTCAATTTCTTTTGTCTTGTTTGGGAACAGATACTAGGAGACGAAATTGGGAAAGGAGCATATGGCCGCGTGTATAAGGGATTAGATTTGGCCAATGGGGATTTTGTGGCAATCAAGCAGGTTTCTTTGGAGAACATTCCTCAAGAGGATCTCAACATTATTATGGTATGCTCCTCATCTCTCTTTTGTACAAACTGTTTAGTAACAATTAGTTTACTAACCTTTGCAATTTTGGGCTCACTCTTTCTGGTTCTAGAATATGCATTGAACCTTTCTCTGTTCCGGGAACAGTATTACCGAAGTAATTATTCAAAACTAGTACCATAGACAAATCAAGTACCCGATGCTTATTTCCTGCAAATTTTTTCTTATATGTTCAAACTGTTAAATTTGCTTCGTAATGCTTCCAACTTTGCATCTTTCAAATGATAGCCATGAGAAGTTGGCGTATACTGTCACATTGTCACCTGTGAGCCAACTTGCTATGTTTGTTTTGTTTTTAAAAAAGTTCATGTCAATAAAACGAACTTACATGTACTTGCGTTATTTGAGGAAGCTAGTTTTTTCTGGAAGGGAGAGAATAAAACAAGAAAGATATGGTTTACTTAAAAGTTCTATCCTGGTTCTCAATTTATTCACTGCTATGCATACCACTTGTTACCAATGTACCACTGGTAGTAGATCTCTTGTGCCATTTATGTTCTTTTGTATCTAAAGCAACATTGAGTGGGAACCCGAAAGTGTAAATCATCTTGAAAATGCTCGATTATGCAATCAAGCATGGAACCGATAAAAGAAAATTAAATCAAATAGAACAACCTGGTATAGCCGTATAGGCCATGTGGTACCTTTGAGTCTGCATTGCTTGCTAAGTTGCTATATAACAGTACTTTACTGTTCTATACCAGAAAGAGCAACTGTTAAATGTCCATGCTTGCTGCTGTGATGTTTTGAATAATTTGTGTTTTTGTAATTTTTTTTTCTTGGTCTGCACTCCTTTTTTTTGCTTGACGGAGCAAATTTTTTTTAATTTAAAGTTTCCTGAACTTTTGCCAGTAGAACCTGATTGCTCAGACATATTTACTAATTTGGAATCTCTAATTTCACAATATTGGTATTTTTGTTATTTTTGTTAGTTTTTTGTTGTTGCGTTGTATTAGGATCTTAATATTTATGGTTATCAATCCATTGGTGATACTCTGCTTTATTTTGTTGGGTCCAGGATTTGTATTGGTCAAAGTGCTTCTGTACATACCTTATTTCTGACATTTACTGACTATATGCCCTTTCTCCCTCATTTGCAAAAATATTCTATCGGCGGAATTCAAATTTCAGCAAGAAATTGATCTTTTAAAGGTACTCTTTTTTTTTTATACATACATATATATATATATATAGAGAGAGAGAGATTGGCTAAAGTATACTCCAGCATACGGATCAAACTCGTATGCTAGAGTCGTTTCTGAAAATCTAAAATTCAAACAGTCGATCCAAACCGTTCAAGTTGTTCTCCATGTAAAAATATCCTTCAAGACCAAATTTTACATTTTTTCGAATTTTTTTGCTATATATTATGCTATTTTCAAATTGAAGGGCCAGAAATACTCCTTTACAACTCATTTACAATGTTTTTTTAAAATAGCATAATATATAGTAAAAAAATTCGAAAAAATATAAAT
Organism: Rhynchospora pubera; assembly: GCA_028095005.1. Lineage (NCBI taxonomy): Eukaryota > Viridiplantae > Streptophyta > Magnoliopsida > Poales > Cyperaceae > Rhynchospora > Rhynchospora pubera. Next base: position 106,124,405 of record CM051459.1, read on the forward strand.
TTTAGTTTCCTAGGAGATTTCAATATGGAGAACAATTTGAAAGCTTCGGATCGACTGTATGCATTTTAGATTGTGAGAAACGACTCCAGCATACGGGCTATCTATATGCTGGAGTATACTTTAGCCAATCTCTATATATATATACATACATACATATATATATATATATATAATATTTTGCAATGCTATTTTTATTTGCTTCTTGCATATAGAATTCAAATAGTCATACCAAGACCGGCCTGCAGAAACCAGCATTAAATGTAGTTAGATGCACTCAACTAGTTCCATATTTGACAATATAATTGATATGTTTGTTTGCAGAATCTGAACCACAAAAATATTGTGAAGTATCTTGGTTCACTGAAGACAAAGGCTCATCTGCACATCATTCTCGAGTACTTTTATATTTTCTGTTTAATTAGTTCACTTTATCACAATATGAAATCTGGATGTTCTTATAATTATCCTTAACTGTGTCCTTGAAGCATGTCGTCTTGGTTTGGTTGCACCAAATGGTAAAACATGCCAGCAGCGAGATGCACCATAGGCTGATCTATTCTAGAATTGTTGGGACACTAGCAAATGAGCATTTTACCAAATTAGAAGTTATTGGGATATTATACAAAATATTGAAAGGTCAAGCTGCACGCTTCTTTAAGTCGCGGTAGAGTATAGGATAATCCTGTAAACACACACACACACACACACACACACACACACACACACACAACAGTTCTGTAAGACATGCTTGTTGTGATGCTACAGGTATGTGGAGAATGGTTCGCTTGCTAATATTATCAAGCCTAACAAATTCGGGCCATTCCCTGAGTCTTTAGTAGCTGTTTATATAGCTCAGGTCTGTGTTATGGTTTGATTTTTAGACTTGATTACCCTTTTGTAAACGTTTGTTGCTATTTTACTTATACAGTTCAATTGTTTGCCAATAGGAACTTATGGAAATTTATCATAATTATACTTGGATTACCTTATGGATATTAGATGTCATTGATACTCTCCTGGTGCCATAATTATACTTCCAATCTTATGCATGTGCTAAATTAGTTTTTTACCTTAAGAATGTCATTGATGATGAGCAGGTATTGGAAGGGCTTGTATATCTCCATGAGCAAGGTGTGATTCATAGAGACATCAAGGGTGCCAATATTTTAACGACCAAGGAGGTGACTTTTATAGCTTTCATAAGTGATACAATTTCTTGTCTGTTTACTTGTAGTCTTAATGTGTTTTTGTTTCGTTTGGCAGGGTCTAGTCAAGCTTGCTGATTTTGGAGTGGCAACCAAGCTGACTGAAGCTGATATTAACACTCATTCAGTAGTTGGAACTCCTTATTGGATGGCTCCTGAGGTAATCTGGTAGTGGAGTGGAGTGCCCATTGATCATCCGTCTTAATTTATTTTGACCAGATTTTCGGGCTTTATTTTGCACGATGCAAAAAAGAAAATTAAAAAAATGGAAAACTACGCGGCACTCAACTTGAAATTGCCTGATTTCAGGGCTCTGAATCGCAGTCAATCCCAGTCTGCATTTTTTTTGGCAATTAAACTTTTATTGTTAGTCTTCTCACAACTTGTGAACAAATGTTATCATAATTTTTTTTCTTCGACTCCTTTCATGGTGAGATTATGGTCCCTTTCTAATGAAAGCATATAAACATGGAATAACAGGTAATTGAAATGTCTGGGGTTTGTGCAGCATCAGACATATGGAGTGTGGGCTGCACAGTCATTGAATTGCTAACTTGTGTACCACCTTATTATGACCTCCAGCCCATGCCTGCTCTCTTTCGCATTGTTCAGGTATATATTTTTTTTCTTTCCTCGAGAATAGAGAAAAATAGGATGGATGATGTGATGTCCCAAAAACTTTCAGGTAGCCAAATGAATTGCACTTTGTACCATCTGATTTGTTATTTTGGAAAGCTGAACTATAGTTGTTTGTTCTCACTTTGACAGAAATGGGGTTTTAATAGGGTTGACCAGGTATGTTTTGGGGGCATGCTAGATAACAATGAGAGAAGGTAAACATGGATGCTGGGGATTTGCATAAAGGCATTAGAATATTTAAATTCCAAATAACCTGTTTCTTTACAAATAACATTGGGTTTTAAATAGACTTACTTTTTCCTGGCAATGATGAACTACCTGAAATAAAGAATCCAGACTCCAACTGCTTAAAATTAATAAAAAATAATAAGGTAATAAACATAGTTGCCTTGTTAGATTTCTTGATCAACTACCTACTTAATCATGGTTATTTTTTGGTGATAACTAGACATATCTATCTCAACCAATTGGTTTCAAATAATATGTCTGGTCAGATCTCATTATGGACTTAATTTTTGCCTAATTGTCGACCGTCACAAACTAGACTGGACTTGGATTTGGACTTAGCATGCAATTGTTAAATCTCATTAGTACCTTCAATTTGAAAGAAGTAAAATATATAATTCAGCACAAATTTATTATAACATAATTTTCTACTTTCTTAAAGCATATTTGCTCAAATTTAATTATTTCAGGATGAGAGTCCTCCAATACCTGAAGGATTGTCGCCAGAGATTACTGATTTTCTTCGATTGTGCTTTAAAAAGGTATATTTGTTGTTACTTCTTTGCTGGTGTTGTATTAACTTGATGAGAAAATTTACATTCACTTATAAGTTGTAATGACCCAACTGTTACAGTGGAAACCAATCTTAAGAGAGCCGTAGTATGAATTTGGTCATAGTTTAGTATTTGGGCTTTTATTTAACAGTAGTTGTAACCTTAAACAGTAAAAGCTGAAAAACTGACCAACAAGGGAACATATATGCCCTCCCTCAACCTAAAGAAAAAAAAAAGAATTACAGAATATAGGATAAAATTGAGCATCTAGGTGGTAATTCCATGTCATTGCCATCCTGTTAAGACTACTGCTTGAACATTCATGCTGATTTTTGGGAATTACATCAGGATGCTATGCAAAGACCTGATGCAAAGACATTACTCATGCACCCATGGATTCAAAATTCAAGGCGGACCCCACCTTCATATCTTCGTGAAGCGGGGGCTGTAAGGTAACTATATATATTTTTTGCAAACTTTCTTTACTGTTGCACCAGATACATGTCTCTTCTTACAAAAATTCTAGTTTATATACAACATGATGGTCTACTGCAGAGAAGGTTGTCTGTTATTATTATTTATCTAATTTTTGATCTTATGGTTTTGAACATGAAAGAAATATTGAGGAAGTAGATGATGACTCAAGCAAGGGAAATCAAGACACTGGTGATAGCCCAAAAGGAGAAAAGAGAGAGAGTGCTGCTTCTGAACTTGAAAATGTAACTATTCTATTATTTGGCTACATGCACTTATAACCCTGCAGTGTTTTTAAATTGGATATCTAAATTTGTCTGCAGATGTGACCTTTCACATTTGTACTGTTCCTTTCTAGCGCAATAAATGCTTTCTGTGAAATTGTGCAAGAGAATTAGGACTATATGATAACTATGCAAAGTGCTCTGTTCTAACTTTTGTTGATATCTTTTAAATGTCAAGTACATTTAATATTTTCCTACATTGACCTCTTTCAGGAAGATTCTGGAAAAAATCTGGAGACTGATTCTGCCTTGAGGAGCAATAAATCTGAGCCAAAGCATACTGAAGGTTCAACCTCTAATGGTATTGTCGAGCATCCAAAGGATGCACAGGCTATCACGAAAGATCCAACCTTAGTCTTTCACCAAAAGCTTTCCTTATCATCGGATGATAGAGATGAGGTGGTGCATGAAACCCAAACTAGTTTCTTGCCTGACCATGGACCTAATAATGAGAAATTACATGAGGTACAGGGGTTGCAAAAAGCAGACTTGAGAAATGAAGAACTTGGAGGTAGAAGTCCTGGCGCTGAGGAGTCTGATGCTTTCTCGTTTGGGTCTGGCAGAAATAATGCTAGTTTTAGAAAGGTGTGTCTTGTTCTTTGTTTTCTTTTTGTTTTTCAAAAGTAAATAACGACTTGATATTGCTCTAGAATTCAGTTAATGACCAGCCATGAGCTTGATACTTGTGGTTGAAACATCAGAATGGGATTGCCCATGCCTGGCAGTACCAAAAGTTCTGTTAAAACAGGTAGAAAGTCCAGAATAACCCCCCTTATTCAGCCAGAAACCCTGACAAATTCAGAATATTATCAGGTTTCTAAGGGACTTATTTTTTGACTATGATGTACAATTACTGTGAAGGAAGTAATATCATTTTACAGGGACGATAGTGGTATAGTTCCATATTACCGAAAAGTTCAAGTAGATGGGTTTGTTAAAGCTAACTTGGAAGTTTTTTTTAACAAATTGAATACAACAGCATGCCAAGCATTCAACACACAAGGACAAGACAGCACTGAGTGACCTGAGCCGGTTCAGCGACTCTCCAAATGATGCAGTGCTGGATGATCTGTTTCATCCTTTGGATCGGCGGGGCCTAGGTAATGAGGCATCAACTTCTGGCACCAGTCATGAGAATGATCTTGCATCTGAACTGAAGGCCAGGATGGCACAGAAACAAAAGGAAACTGAGCAGGTTGGATCCAGGAATGGTGGGCTCCTGAAGATGGTAATGGAGATGCAGGACGATGTCATTGACCTTGATGTGTCGGTAATAGGGCGACTTGTTCTTGTCTTTTATTTTTCATTTGCTTAATCATTGTTATGTATGGTGATGATTATTATGATTTTATAGGTGTTTGATGAGAATTTGCCAGCCGAGAGCATTTTTCCTTTGCAGGTTAAGAGTTTTCCTTCTCTTCTTATTTGAATCTTAGAATGTTACTTAGGTGGACGAAATTGCTTGAAAGTGCACCAAACTCTCCTTTGCAAAAATTTATACAAAGTATAAGTTTGATTATGGTATGTACTTCTGGATAATTTCAGTCTGTGGAGTTCAACAAAGTGGTGGGGTGTTTGAAGCCAGAGGAACCAGAACAAGTCATTATACCAGCGTGCCAGAAGCTTATAGTTTTCTTCACGCGACGTCCTGAGACAAAAGAGACCTTCATGTCCCAGCATGGGTTTCTCCCACTAATAGAACTGCTTGACCTTAAGAAACCACAAGTATGTAAACAATTGGAACTTGGTACTTCAGTTTATTCTGATTGACATATAGGACTGGCTCCAATGAACTGGCATGGTTCATTTTGGCAGCTAGCTGTTTCTTGTACTGTTAGGCAGTTCTGTGTCCAAAGCTTAAATTAGTGCTTATTCGAGGTTTTTAATCTCTTATTTCCTTAGATGTCCGGTTGGTAGTTCAGATCAGACCTTGCCATTCTAGTTTTGTTCAACAAACCAACCAATATATCTGAGCTACTGGTATTGCCTATAAATTATATTTTTGTATTGGAAGCCTAGCTTTTGGAGTCTAAAAAGGTGGAATAAGACCCAGGATTTTTGTCAACATAAATCCATTTAATATTCCAGATGACTATTGATACTGCATGTATCCTAGGTGTAATTGCAATGCACCTTTTAGTATTCAATGAGAAATGCTCATTTATATCATGTATTTTTCCAAATTTCATGGCAGATCACCATCCCTGTGCTCCAGATTATCAACCACCTAATCAAAGATAATATTACTTTTCAAGAGAATGCCTGCCTCGTCGGTCTTGTAAGATCTATGCTCTAGATTTAATTTTATAATCTTTATAGAGGTTGAACATGTGGTGATAAAGAACTTTCATTTTACAAATTGTAGATTCCTGTAGTTATGAATTTTGCAACACCTAAAGAGTCCCGAGAGGTCCGAATGCAAGCAGCTTTCTTCTTCCAGCAGCTTTGTCAATCAAGGTTTTCGTTTATTTGTCTTCCACGATATTGTAAAATAATCATGCAAAGACAAAGACCTTTTAGTTTGGAGGCATTTTGGCTTCAGTGAATATTTTCATCAAAGAATTATAATGTGCGATATTGTTGATTATTTTTTTTTTACAGCACACAGACATTGCAAATGTTCATAGCATGCAGAGGGATACCTACTTTGGTTAACTTACTTGAACCTGACTACGCTAAATACAGGTTTGCATTTGAACCAGTCATCTCCTTTAATCTCTCTATTTCAGCTCTTTGTTAATATGCATAATGCTGTCCTCAAAAGTTTCATGGTGCCTAGTGAAACCAACTAACACATGAATAAGGAATAAGCTCCAAATTCCTTATTCTGTGAAACCAAACAACACATGAATAAGGAATTTGGGCTTATTCGGGTGCTTATTCATATTCTAACAAAAACCTAGAATTTGAATAAAGAAGGAATATGAATAAACCCCAAATTCCTTATTCCTTATTCACTCTCTACATCCAAACAAGCCAAGTGTGAAAATCACGCTAGATTGTAGAATAAAGAAAATAAAGATGTGTAAATCCTTTTGTATATAGTCAGACTGTGAGTTTGTAACTGTTTTTTTTTTTTCCTTAATCAGGGAAATGGTCCATTTGGCTATTGATGGCATATGGCAGGTGTTCAAACTTCAGCAGAGCAACCTTCGGAAGGACTTCTGCCGTATTGCAGCAAAAAGTGGGATCTTTAATCGTCTCGTCATCACTCTGCACAGTCTGAATGAGGCGACCCGTCTTGCTTCAGTCTCAGGATCTGGCATGCTGCAACTAGCACAGAATGGCCCAAAGCCGCTGCCCAGACCACGGTCTGGACAGCTTGAGATACAAATTCAGCCTTCTCATTCCGGTCAGCTTGACGCCCAAAGGTTACTCCGGCCTGGGTCAGCTGATTTGGATGGATCACCCAAGTTCAATGAAGCAGTGGCTACAAACCCCAGAAGGAGCTCTATTGACAGGTCACCCAGACATAGTGAGCTCATGTCAAATGGGGGAACGGGTCTGTCGCTTCCTCAGGGTGAACAGGTGAGACCTTTGTTAAGCCTGCTAGAGAAGGAACCACCATCCCGACATGTGTCAGGACAATTGGACTACATGCGGCACCTGTCTGGATTGGAAAGGCATGAGAGCATCTTGCCATTGCTGCATGCTTCTACTACAGAGAGGAAGCCTAATGGCGAACTTGAATTATTGATGGCTGAATTTGCTGGTAGATATTTTTTTTTTGTTTCTTTCTTTCCTTTATTTTGCAGTTTTCTGATTTTTTATGCTCTTAGTTTTACTCGTACTGGATATTTGAGTTGCTAGGACATGCCTCAGTTAAGCTGTACCAGTGTCAGTTGAACCAAGGTTGTTTACCATGATTGTTTGCTACAATACTGTTGTGCACTGTAATACTCAAAATGAAGGTTGGTTGCAGTAAAAAAAGAAACAACAGTAAAAGACTTATCTGATCTCTACCATTCAGATGTGGACTTGCTACTGGTAAGGCACCAATAACTGGTTGAGAACGCATGGTTTAGCTAACTTCTCCCATTGTGATTTAACACTACAGAGGTATCCCGACAAGGCCGTGAGAATGGTAACCACCTAGAATCCAATAGCATCAAGCACCAACACAGAACTGCGAGCAAGAGTGGCTACATGGCCCCTGCAGTAGCTGCAGGGGTCTCCAGCAATGAAGGTGCATCTACATCCGGCATTGCCTCTCAAACTGCATCTGGAGTTCTTTCTGGGTCAGGTGTTTTGAATGCTAGACCCGGCAGCACTACGTCCTCTGGCATCCTATCACAGATGGTCTCCTCCATGAGTGCAGATGTTGCGAGAGAGTACCTAGAGAAGGCGGCTGATCTCCTGTTGGAATTTGCACAGGCTGATAGTGTGGTCAAGAGTTATCTGTGTGTTCAGAGTTTAATGATCAGGCTTTTCCAGATGTTTAACAAGATTGAGCCTCCTATCCTATTAAAGGTAAGCTTAAAAGTACTATCAATCTCATATGTCCATCTGTTGTGGTGCTCTGTTGTAATTATCTTATGCAAAACTCTTCATGAATTTATTGTTCTAAAAGGGCACCTTTTTGTTGGGCAATTTGATTATATTTATCTTTTTTTGTGCAAAACTTCTATCCTATTAAAGGTAAGGGCCATGATTTGCACCATAAGCGCAGGCTTGTACCAAATGCTTCAATAGGCTTAATATGTAACTTTTGTTACATTTCTGTAAGTGATTTTCAAAACTTAACATGGTTTTCTTGGCCTTTTCATTGAATTTAGATCTTGAAGTGTATCAATCATTTGTCAACTGATCCAAATTGCCTAGAGACTCTTCAGCGTTCAGATGCAATCAAACATTTGATTCCAAATCTTGAACTCCGAGATGGTCCCCTTGTCTCCCAAATCCATAATGAGGTTAATCTTCTTCATGTCATGCTTCTAATTTTCTTTTCTTTCTTCACCCTCACCTAATTTGATTGATGCTGTTCTGTTTAATGATTTTCACACTTTAAGCTATTAAACAATAAAATGTCCTATTTTACTAGGCTATAAAATGCTGTTATCATGGTCTTCTATATTGTATGGGTGAAGGTGGTTGATTATTGCCACTTGTAACAAACAATCTTGAATGCGGGACTCAAGGATTTTCAGAGTAAACACACCCCTTGGTGTCTGAGAAGAATAAAGTAATTACTTCTTAAAAAAAAATTTCTTGCATTTCAGGTCCTGAATGCACTATTCAACTTGTGTAAGATTAACAAAAGGAGGCAGGAACAAGCAGCTGAAAATGGCATCATCCCTCACTTGATGAACTTCATTATGTCGGATTCCCCATTGAAGCAATATGCACTGCCCCTCCTGTGCGACATGGCACATGCTTCTAGAAACTCGAGGGAGCAGCTGCGGGCCCATGGAGGCCTTGATGTTTACCTCAGCTTGTTGGAAGATGAGGCCTGGGCTGGGACAGCACTGGATTCGATTGCTGTCTGTCTGGCACATGACAATGAGTCGAGGAAGGTTGAGCAGGCGCTGCTCAAGAAAGATGCAATTCTCAAGTTGGTGAAATACTTCCAGAACTGCCCTGAGCAGTATTTTGTTAACATCCTTGAGCCTTTCTTGAAGATCATTACGTAAGTTGCTTCATGCTTTCTTATAATTATCTGGTACTATTGAAGTAACTGCTTCAAGGAAAGTATTTTTTGTGGTGGATCTTAGGGCCCAAGTTGTAATTTAAAGAGCTTGTATGTGTAACCAAAGTAATGTAGATATAAGTCTTGTCCAAACAAAGTTTTTCTTTCTTTTTTGTGTGGGGTACATGCTCATTGGTCGCTGTGTATTTGAGGTGGCTGTTTGAACAAGCGTGGTTGGAGTAGACTTCTACTGTACCCGATTATTTTATTGATCACTATCTTTCTCATTCATTTAATTTCTATTGTAACAATAATTGTATTTCATGAAAATACAGGAAATCATCTCGTATAAACACTGCAATGGCAACAAATGGCCTCACCACATTGCTAATAGCGAGACTTGACCATCAAGATGCTATTGCTCGGCTGAATCTTCTAAAATTGATAAAGGCTTGTTTTTTCTTTATGTCCTTTCTCAACACATTATGTAGAAATTAGTTCACAACAGGAACATGGTGGGATTTGAAAAACAAAGGATTGACAGATAGTGAATGCTATCTTTATACTGGACATTTGTCTTCAATAGTGGAAGGCCATTTTATTTTTAATACCATCTGTTTACCCCAACTTGTTTGGGATAAAAGGTTCTGACTGACTTTTATCTGTTTACCACTGTTACTAAATTATAAACAATATCAGGCCGTTTATGAACATCACCCACGACCAAAGCAGCTGATAGTGGAGAATGACCTTCCGCAAAAGCTGCAGAATCTGATTGAAGAAAGGCGTGATGGTCAGAGATTAGGAGGCCAGGTACTTGTCAAGCAGATGGCCACTGCCTTGCTCAAGGCTCTACACATAAACACAGTTTTGTGATCCTTTGGTTTCAGTTGTATAGATTTTTTTTGTACGCTTGTATTATATCTTGCTTTTCTGTTCCGAGGAAATGTAAGTTAATTTTGTAGGTTTTTTTTTATCTTTTACTTTTTTCCCCCCTTTGTTCAACATGTTTTCATACAGTGTGGTGTGGGTAAATAGAGCAGCCTATGTAGAGAGATATCCCCTTATTGATGGGATAAAATCTCCATATGTGATATTCTTGCTTTACTCTCAAATGTATTTGATGAGAAAAGGAGTACACATTGATTATGGTTGCCCTTGTGTATAGAAGTATCGGACTCACGTACTGTCTCATTCCAAAAGTACAATTAGTTTTGAGGGACCTATGCAAGTCTCTTTACTTGAAATTGAGCGTTAAACATCTTCATTTTTCTGTTTTTGTATTTTTGACATGGTAAATTTTTTTAAGGTCATAATAAAGCAACCTAGTACAGATGTTTTAAATGCATGACGTTGTTTTAGCTGTTAATACTTAATAGGTATAGTCTGCAAATCTTCCTCTACTTAAGGTTGCATGTTAGTTTTTTGAGTTTTATTGTACTAACAGAAATTAATTACACGTTACGAGCTTACTATTCTTTTCCGTGTATGTGGATATATTGGATGTTATTTTGTTTTGGAGAGCATAAAGACTAAAGACGTCTCTAAATAATACCTAATGCGACCCATTTTTTATTTACTACAGTGTTGGAATTTTTATTGCTAACATTTCAAAAGTGAAGTCATAATGGGAACGCTAGGGTCGGATGGGGTCAGGTCAGAATTGAAATAAAACCTACAACTGGGCTGGGCAGAGATCTACATGACTGTCCCAACTTACAAAGGCTTGGGATGATATTCTTTTGGTTTTTTATTCAATGCCCGTTCCCTAGTACAATTTTTTTGTTTTCGTGATGTTTATCATATTTGAATGATCTAATCCTTTTCGATTGCTGCAGCATTGGCAGTAAGTTTGACAACTCAAGCCTGTATTTTTTCCCAAACAAGCAATTGTAGAGCAACTAATTTTTTTTAAAATTAAAGATACATGCGGGGTTTGAACTCTTGATCTCTTTGGAGGCCAATCTAGTGCTCTGTTGCACTGAGCCACATGCATTCTTAACTCAAACGAAGCGATATGCTCTCTAATTGGCTCTTTATTTAACTGTACAAAATATTAACTGCATGTATCTAGTTATTTCATTGATAAGAGACCACGATTGAATTTTCTTTTTCTTTGATTCAGAATTTCAGAAAGTTTATATAGTCTTTCTCAGATGTCACTTTACGTGATTCAACTTTTATTTATTTATTTTTTTTTAAAGTTTTATCGGCATAGTAGAATTGAAATAAAACCTACAACTGGGCTGGGCAAAGATCTACATGACTGTCCCAACTTACAAAGGCTTGGGATGATATTCTTTTTTTATTCAATACCCGTTCCCTAGTACAACTTTTTTTTTTTCCGTGATGTTTGTCATATTTGAATATGATCTAATCCCTTTCGATTGCTGAAAATCAGCATTAGCAGTAAGTTTTGACAACTCAAGCCTGTATTTTTTTCCCCAAAACAAGCAATTGTAAGGCAACTAAATTTTTTTTTTTTTAAATTAAAGATGCATGCAGAGCTTGAACCTTTGATTTCTTGGAGGCCAACTTAGTGCTCTATTGCACCGAGCCACATGCATTCTTAACTCAGATGACAAGTGATATGCTCTCTAATTGGCTCTTTATTTAACTGTACAAAATATTAACTGCATGTATCTAGTTATTTCATTGATAAGAGACCACGATTGAATTTTCTTTGTCTTTGATTTAGAAAGTTTATATAGTCTTTCTAAGATGTCACTTTACGTGATTCAACTTTTATTTATTTATTTATTTATTTATTTATTTTTTTGCAGTTTTATCGGCATATTAGAATTTAACACCCAAAAGAAAACAACATAAATTCCTGTTTACATGTTTGTATAAATGACATTATTAGCATGCGACGTAGGATCTTGTACGCTGGATAATATTCTTTTAGATTGATCATGTTCTGTTTCTCCTAGTGAATTGTTTTTCTAGATTGGATATCATGTTTTATTTCTTAATTGGTCTCTCTATGTAAAAAAAAAAAAAAACGGAGCATCATTTTCTCTCCATTTTTCTTGCTATTCTTCTGATAATGTATTATTAACCTTCGCATGGGCATGGGTAGTGAACATGAAAGTTTGCTCTTCAGCAATATATATTTATCTAGAGGTTTCAAATAGAAAAGAAGTGGACTTGTAGTAAGTGATATTTTATCTCTTCAACATGAAAGTTCTGATAATGTATTATTTATCTCTTCAACAAGAGATATTATGAGTTTAATTATGTTTTCATGATGGAGTATTCCTGAGGTAATTAATAATTAAAGCAGTTTAAATAGAAAAGAAGTGGACTTGTAGTACGTAAGTGATATTTTCTAGTTCTTGATTTGCTCATATGTTTTCATGATGAGCTGTGTTAGAGATAGCAAGATGTCTTATATGACCAGATAATGACATTCTTTGATGGAGGTGTAATAGAATTTCAGTTGAATGAAGAAGACAAAGGAGATAACAGAGAAAGAGAGAGATTTCTGAGATAATGAATTTCTTCTATTGTATTTCACTGAATCAGTACATCCTATATTTATAGCAATTGTGCTATGTGTTAACTAATTACAGTTTTACCCTCAATTACAGTTTGCTATTCTAACCAAGTACAATCATTAACTCATTTAATCAGACGTTATAAGTATTTCTGGTATCTTCATTTTCTTGACTGGAACATCCACTTGATCTGTCTGAGGCACTCAAATGAATATGTCCATTATTTCCTGTAATACCCCCCCCACAAGCGGAAGGAGCAATAGCTACAGTAAGCTTGTGTCGTAGGTGACTGAACCGAGGTGATGATAGAGGCTTGGTAAGGATGTCAGCTATTTGGTCTTTTGAGCAAATAAATCTGATGAGCAACTTTTTAGATGACACCTTTTCTCGAACGAAATGAAAATCAAGCTCAACATGTTTAGTCCTTGCATGGAACATCAGATTAGCGGCTAAGAAGGTTGCTCCGATGTTGTCACACCATAATATCGGTGGAGAAGATGTATGTACATGTAACTCAGCAAGAAGGAATTGAAGCCATGTTAATTCAGCACATGCAAGTGCTAAACTACGGTACTCGGCCTCCGTACTTGATCTCGAGACAATTTGTTGCTTCTTGGAGCTCCAAGAGATCAAGTTACTGCCAAGATACACGCAAAATCCAGATGTGGATCGGCGGTCATCTGGACACCCGGCCCAATCGGAATCGGTATAAGCATGTAGAACAAGAGATGAGTCTGGAGTGAGCATGAGACCATGGGTTAGTGTACCATGCACATAGCGCAAAATCCTCTTTACGGCTGCCCAATGAGTGGTTGTGGGAGCTTGCATGAATTGCGACACTTTATTTACCGCAAAGGCCAAGTCAGGACGAGTTATGGTAGCATATTGGAGAGAGCTAACTATAACCCGATATAAATGAGGATTATCATAGGTGAAGCACACGGCTTGCAGGTTTGCATGTTTGCTCGGATGAGAAGATCATGAAGATATTTGGTTTGAGACAAATGAATAGAAGAAGGGGTTCTTAGAACCTCAATACCAAGAAAATAGTGTAAAGGTCCAAGATCTTTTATTGCAAATTTTTGTTGTAGAGAAGAGATAATGTCATGAAGAGAAGAATTTTTGTTGGAAACTAGGATAATGTCATCTACATAGACAAGAAGAATAGTAATGCTATCCTTGGAATGAAGAATAAAAAGAGAAGGATCAAATTGAGAAGCATGAAAGTTTAGATCGGTAAGAGCCATATGAAGAGTTTGAAACCAAGCTCTAGGCGATTGTTTGAGACCATAGAGCGATTTGGAAAGAAGACAAACATGATTAGGAGAAGAAGAATCAACAAAACCGGGTGGTTGACTCATATAAACCGTTTCATTTAAGGTTCCATGTAGAAACGCATTTTGGACATCTAATTGTTGAATGTGCCAACCAAAAGAAGTCGCAAGAGAAAGAACTAAACGAATAGTGGTAGGACGTACCACCGGGCTAAAGGTTTCAAAGAAATCAATGCCCTCTTCTTTATTGTAACCCTTAGCTACTAGTCGCGCCTTGTACCGTTCAATAGATCCGTCAGCCTTCCTTTTTATTTTAAAAACCCACTTGCACCCGATGACGTGTTGATTGCTCGGAGGGGGAACAAGAGACCATGTTTGATTTTTAGCTAAGGCATCAATTTCTTGTGCCATTGCTCGGCGCCATTGAGGTAAAGACTTTGCTTGATTATAGGTAGAAGGTTCTGTTTCCTGTGAAGTATCTATGAGATAGGCTACATGATTAGGAAAGGTTTTTGGTTTGTGAATATTGTTTTTAGCACGAGTGGTCATAGAATGAGTTGAGGCAGAAGTAGAGGGCAGAGAATTACCAGTTGAATCATCAGGCGAGAAAGAGTCAGAGTTGAGAGACGGTAATATTGTAGAGTTATCAATCAGAGGTGGCTCTGGTTGTGCCTCGAAAATCCGGTCAGAGAGGGGCACTGACCGAGTAATGGGGTTTAAATTTTGGTCAGGAGAGAATGAGGGCAGAAGCGATGTGGTTGTGACATGAGGCCCATTATTTGTAGGCCCAGTAGAAGAGAGCCGAGAGTGTTGTAAACCATCAGCAGGATAAGGCCCAGTAACTAGTGCAGGTAACCATGCCGAGTCAGAGTAGTCAGAGACTGAAACTGACTGTGTTGACTCAGAGACTGAAGAAGTACCAGCATTTGAAGAATATGTAGAACTAAAGGGGAACTGAGACTCATTGAAAATAACATTTCTAGATACAAAGATTTTATTGGATTCTAAATGAAGACATTTATAACCTTTTTGATTAGTGGCATAACCAATAAAAATACAAGGTAAGGACCTATCTTCAAGTTTATTTTTGTTATATGGTCTAGTTAAAGGGTAACACAAACAATCAAGTATACGAAAGAAATTATAATCCGGTGTTTTACCAAAAAGCTTGGTAAAAGGGACAGACCTTGTATTGAGAGAAGGTATTCTATTGATGAGATAAACAATACTAGAGAAAATAGTATCCCAATGATATAAAGGTATAGACGCATGTTTCATGGTCGCAAGAGATAATTCAACAATATATCTATGTTTTCTTTCGGCCACACCGTTTTGTTGTGGCGTATAAGGGCAAGTAAGTTGAAAGGTAATTTGAGGAAATAACCTTTGGAGTGGTTTATATTCGGTACCACCATCACTACGAAGAATTCTAATCTTAGCATTTAAAAGAGTCTCAACTTGAGACTTGAATAAGGAGAAAATTTTCACAAGTTCATCCTTAGTGTGAAGAAAATACATCCAAGTAAACTTTGTAAAATCATCCACAAAAATTACATAATAACGAAAACCTTCGTTTGACACAATGGGTGAAGGACCCCACAAATCGGTATGAACAAGTTCTAGAGGAAAATTCGAGCAAGAATTACTTCTACTAAATGGCAAAACATGTGCCTTTGCAATACAACAAGAGGAGCAAATGGAAATATTCTTATTGGTACAAGGCAAACAATTTGTGTTCAAGACTTGGAGAGTAATGGTAGAAGAAGGGTGACCAAAACGAGCATGCCAATTGTCGGCCGAGGTACGTTCTCCAAGCAAAGCATGAGGAGAACTTGAGGGTAGGCAAATATAATAAAGGCCATGGAGAAGTTTAGCTCGAAGAAGAACTTGCTTGGTGTGGCGGTCCTTTAAAAAACAAAAGGTTGGAGTGAATTCAATACTCAAGGTATTGTCTTCAAGCAATTTTGAAATACTCAAAAGATTTTTAGTGAAGGACGGAACATGCAAAACATTATTAAGAACAAGTGAACAAGAGTTAATAGTCAGAATAGAAGAACCTATGTGTTTGATATGCATACCCGAACCATTGCCAATGTGTAAAGTGTCGGTGCCATCATACACAGCATAGGAGGAAAGATTGTTGATGTCGCTTGTCACATGATTCGTAGCACCGGAATCAAGCACCCATTCATGTGATGGAAGAGATGAGGAGGTTTGCGCAACATGAGCTTGATAAGGAGGGGCTACTGGTTCACCATATCTTGTATCAAACCGAAACCAACACTCAAGAGCAATATGCCCTTTCTTAGAGCACACCTAACATATGTCATCTTTGTGTGGGTTTGGCATTCGCTGAGGTTTAGCAACACCATTCGGATTAGGCAAGATGCCAGGTGCATTGGAGAAATATTGTCTCTGATTTTGTTGAGGGCGCACAACAGGATAAGAGGTATGCTGAGAACGAGGCACAGGAACAGTCGGAGAAGCAGACCTCTGCTGAGAATTGAAAGAATTCTTACCTTTCTTACCAAAATTATTGGCATAGTAAGCAGCAGTAGAAGAGGAGGCTGCCGATAAGTGTTGAGTACTAAGCAATTTCTCATGAGAAAGAAGAAGAGAATGGAGATCATATAGGTTGATCGGATCAGCTCGTGATGAAATTGCAACTACAAAGGAATTGAACTCGGTTCCTAATCCATTGAGAATGTAGGAAACCTGATCCTTATCAGGCACTGGAAACCCAATAAAGCTCAATTCATCAGCTATTGATTGAATTTTCTGAAGGAAATCAGCACAACTCATCGAACCCTTGCACATATTCTGGAGAGAACGACGAAGTTCTGTGAGTCGAGCTCTGGAAGTGGAAGAGCAGGATCGCTGGAGAGCAGACCAAAGTTGAGAAGAGGAATTGCAAGAGACGACCTGTGCCAAGATGACGTCTGACAAGGAGGCACGAAGCCAGCCGAGCAAGATCTGATCTTGTTTGTGCCAAGTGACATAGGAGGGATCAAGCTCCAATTGACCATTGCCACCAGTTCTGGTAGGGTTAGGAGGAGGGAAGTGAGGATTAATGAAGTTGTAGAGGTCATAGCCATGGAGAATTGGGGTAATTTGCGATTGCCAAGCAAGGTAATTGGATCGGTTGAGTTTCATGGCAATGGGAAGGTTGAGAAAAACAAGAGAGTCTCTTGAAGGAAGAGCTGAGATAGTAGCAGGCGAAGAAGAGGTGGGATTCGAAGAAACGCCAGGATTGGCCATGGAATCTGATACCATAATAGAATTTCAGTTGAATGAAGAAGACAAAGGAGATAATAGAGAAAGAGAGAGATTTCTGAGATAATGAATTTCTTCTATTGTATTTCACTGAATCAGTACATCCTATATTTATAGCAATTGTGCTATGTGTTAACTAATTACAGTTTTACCCTCAATTACAGTTTGCTATTCTAACCAAGTACAATCATTAACTCATTTAATCAGACGCTATAAGTATTTCTGGTATCTTCATTTTCTTGACTGGAACATCCAGTTGATCCGTCTGAGGCGCTCAAATGAATATATCCATTATTTCATGTAATAAGGTGCCTTGGCATCTTTAAAAGATGTCGTATAAAAATAATCATTGAACCAAGACATGCACTCCTCAAGTTTAGTGAATAGACGCTGCCGCTAAGCAGATAATAAGATTTCCGTATATAGGGGTGGGAGAAATTTCGAGAATCTCCGATAGTGTATTAGTATATAGTTGTTCAGTGAACTTTCTATCCGTGCAGATCAGAGATCGAGTATGACATGATGGAAGAGTCTGCATACCTATTGCTAGCGTTAACAAATGGCTATATCATGCAAGATGCGAAATTTCGAGAAGATTCATGCATGAATTCTAAGAGATACAGATGGTAATACACATTCCAGTTTGTCAAGGAGAGAAAAGACAGTATGAAAGTGTGGAAAATAAAAAGTGAAACAATAGAATTGATAATTTGATATACATATATAATTAATTAAGCATTTTAGTTCCATCAATTGATAATTTGATATACATATATAATTAATTAAGCACTTTAGTTCCATCAAGTACCACATAAGTTCTTCAATCAGCACATAGATAGTGCTTCAACAACTGGGTCCCATCTCCCATGACTAAATCTCTAGTGCACGAGGCCTAGTACTAGATATATATATATATCACATCATTCCAGTTACTTTTCTTTTCATTCTCCTCTAAAAATATCTACAACATATATTGTATGCCTTTTTTTTCCTTTAAATTTATATAATATTAATTGGCTTCTTTGCCTGATTCTTATTTAAAGGGTAGAGTCAATTCTGATAATAATAACAAATTATATCTTTATACAAAGAAAAAGTCACCTCAGTTTAATATGTAATTTTTAAATGCAAACTATTTTTTTATAAAGGAAAAGTATCATTTTCTATATATAAATAAGAGAAATTTTGAAATCTCTATCTCAAGTTTAAACATTAGCCGCAGGATATAAATCAACAATGATGTACACAAATTTGGATGCCTGTTAAAATTATCCATAAAAATGTGAAGGTCGCTTATATATATATATATATATAGAGAGAGAGTTTTGCTATGGTGAATCGCGACTCATAGAGGGTCCGTAAGTCGCACTCAAAACTCCTAGATCTAGTTCAAAATGACCGATCCAAACCGTCTAATATGATTTGACTATTAAAATCTCTATGCAGTCCAAATTTTATATTTTTTCAAAAATTTTAAGTATTTTTTTTTGAAATTTTAGAAAATCGTTAATCTAATTAGTTCTGAACCATTAAAAAAATCAGTTTTTAAAAATCCGAAAAAATACATAAAAATTTCAAAAAATATAAAAATTTTGGTCTATATATAACGTCATATAAACATACATATGCACATTTATTTTTCAGTATAAAAAATGATCCAAACACATCAAATTATAGCAAAGACCAAGTTGGTATATGGGTTATCTATGTTCATCTGACATTTCGAAATTATCTTACAAGAGTGCATAAGAATAATAATAAAGGATGCCTACGCGCACTCTCAATTGATGTCTACAGCCTTGATTACATAACAAACAAGAATTTGGGTAATTTGGTATTAAAATCAATAATAATATTGAGTGACCAACGTAACTTTGAAGTACAAAATACAGTTGAGAGAAGTACGTAAAATGGATAGTTCCAACTTCCAAACAATAGCGAGGATTATCTAATTATTTCACAAGCAATGCTTGCACCTGTTGCATTAATGTGCTAATGCTTCCGTAATATGATTAGTACATGCAAAGTGCTTCAAATTCAAATTATCAAGGAAGTTTACTTCAAAGAGAAACTTGGCATAATTAATAGATTTTGGAACTTCTAATCTATATATAAATTCGCACTTGATTCCAATAGTAACCCCCCTCCCCCCACTAAAAAAAAAAAGAGATAGTAATTATAGTCTGTCATAATAGGTATATTTACAGAAGGCTAGACGTGATTAACAATGCTATGATTAGCTGGAGCCTGCAGTTGGTTCTTCCAACTATTAAAGTTAGTCAGGTTCCAGAAAGGAACACCTTAACGAGAAGATTTATACCTCCTCTTGATGTAATAACTCAATTTGTTTCTGTAAGTTGTTCAATGCTTATTAACTTCTTTTTTTTTTTAATCAAAAGAACAAAAACAAAAACACGGATTTTACCAAAGTCATAGAACAAAAATGTTAGAAGTTTTAGTTTCGTTGTATGTGCCTCTATTCTGAATACACAGACACATATAACGTATTGTCTCTCTCTAATAATAACGTGCCGTTTAATTTGCATCACATCAAGTTTGATGCTTCCAAGTTTCCTAATTTTGTCTGAAATATTACAACCTTTATGAAGAACATTACAAAGAAATGGCACCAATTAATTAATAATGCAAAACTAAAGGTCGGCTGTTCCTAGAAGTTTTTTTTATTGAAACATAAGTAAATCATTTTTCTTGCCCACATTTATTAGTCTTTTAATTACGCCTAATTTTTTTGTGTAATAACTGATTCATCTATGTAGGGGTGTAGATGAGCTGAGCCTGAGCGAGCCGATGCTAACTCGAACTCAAGCTCATCTCAAGTCGAGCTGGCTCATCTCAGCACACAAGGCAATTCCGAGTTTTTTTAGCAGCTCAAACTCAACTCATTAGAACTCGAGTTGGCTCATGGCTTGAAAACTAGCTCGTTATTAAATATCAAACTTTGAGACTTCGTAATGGGCTAAACTAAAAAACAAACAACATAAATATTAAACAATGTTTAAAATGCACATAGAAGGCACACGAAGAGATCAGCTATTTCCCTCTAAAAATGAAAAGAACTTAGGGTTATAGAATTGTGATTAAAAACTGGGCTGGGTTACAGACTAAACAAACGAATTGGGCTAAGTCTCACGAGTTGGACTGAGCGAGTTGAAGGCAACTCGAACTCAGCTCAATTGGGCCTTCCGAGCTGGTGTAGCTCGAGTTATTCCAGCTCGAGTTGCTATCGAGTATTATCCGATTCGAGTTTGAACTAGCTCACGAGGGCCAAGGTTTTTGCTCAGTCCTACATCTATGTTAGGTGTACATATATCCAACACGAAGAATTACAAGACGATTAGTTATTTGAAAACAATAAACTAAAAACACAATATAAATACATAATCATTATGAAAAATTAGAAATTAGAAATAGTAGGGAATCAAAACAGTAACTGGATCGGACAAGCTAAAGCAATGAAAATATTGTTTAAAAAAATACATGTTAAAAATACTGTTAGATAGCAAACTATAACATTAACCCTTTCTTCTGATTCCTGAAAAACTTCCACACTGTTTCATGCATGTAGGCTTATCTGTATATTAATTATAGTTTAATATATATCTAACATGATACATATATGGCCTGTTAATAAATACATATATGTCAATTGAGAATTCAATAGCAAATAATCCTTGTAATTAAGTATCTAAATATACAAGTCCAAAAGATATATATAATTCTTTATACACTAACAAATAATATAGATTCCCCTGCCTAATTGCCTAACTCTTTTGAAACCTTTTCTATAACCAAATCCTTTTTCTCAACATGATAATTCACGGTTAATTAATTATTATGCCTATAAGTAACTCTTATATTCTCTGATCCTATCTTGCAAGATATAATTAACCTATGATCTTAATTACCTCTCACGACACTGATGAAGACATAATTGGTGTGCACCAATTAATCAAGAAGAAAAGGCATCCAGAAGAGTTTGCATGAGCTGCACCTGTGCTCTCAAGCACTGCACGTAATCAGCTGTCTCTTCTAACAGGTTGCAATACTCCATGCCTCTCCCACCAGGCACGAGCTGCCTCAGTGTCTCAGCCCTAGCTGGTTCCTCAGGCCGTGACATGATAGGTGTCACGATGCGCACCCTCCTTCGCACCGTTAACAGTCTGCCTGGCCGTTGCCGTTGTCGTAGACGGTGAAGCAGTGCTCGGCTCCATGTACGTCGACTTGACCGCGATGAGTGGGCCATCGAGGCATATGCAGCATGCCGTATCTGCCTGGTACGGGCTGAGTGTGCTGGCTTGGGTGCGGCCCGGGCGATCCTGGCTAGGGCTTGAAGGAAATGAAGGGCTTGCATGGAACTGTTGGGGGAATTAGGGTTAGAGTTTGGAAGGGGATTCTTTCGGTTCATGAGCAGAGAGAGAGAGAGAGAGGTAAGTGCAAGTGTGTAACGTAAGGAGCAGGATTGGATTTGAAGGTAGGGGATTGTGGGACAAAATGATGAGAGGAAGGGATATATGATATATCATTTATCATACATCGTTCAGTGGATTGCTTTTCTCTGATCTCTGACACAAAAGGGTCCTGGCTGATTATAGAGAGAGAAAGAAGAGAGAGAGAGGGGGCAACTCTGACACAACTGTCGAACAGAAGACAGAAATTGTGCGTCTGTCTGTCTTGTAACTTATAAGGACGGGTTGACAAAGGGAAGACAATGCAAGCGCCAAAAAACTAAAAAAAAGGGAAGCTCTCAGCTCTGCCTGCCCTAATGCTAATGGTGCCCCATAACGACCAAGTGATTATGGTTAACTATAATATGTTAATTAAGGATGGGGGATTAATTAGAACTTAGAAGAGAGGGAATAATAACACATCAACTGAGTAAAGGAGGGGCCATCGATCGGGAGCTTTATTTTGATTTAATTATAATTATAATTATAAAAGAAAGAAAGAAAGAATATTTGTTAAAGGTGGAGAGAGACGTGGGAATCAAGGGTGCTTTCCCTTCTATTTGCAACCATGCAGTCCGGATCTCATGCGCCTCTCTCTCTCTCGCCATCACCAGGGTCCCCATGGGTATCAACGGAAAGGATGCCGAGTATCTGCCACATAAAATCCAGAAGGAGAAATGAGGGGTTGGAGAAGTGGGGTGGTGGCCTGGTGGGGTCAGGAGAGGAGAAACCATCAAACCACCACATGAGCGCACATGCATCCGATGACCCACATGCCACATGGGAGGATAGGATGGCATGTCAATATATGTCATGGCTTCCCATATTAAAATTAATTAATATATATATAAATAGAGAGAAAAACATGCGCCTCCACACTTAATTTCACTGCAATTCTACCTTTAACAATCAATTTATTTGGTTTGTTTCACATTAACTAAGGTGCATTTACATTGATTAGTTTCACATTAACGATCAATTTATTGCATAACTGATATGAATACTTTTCAAAATAAACATTTTATGTATCTATTCTTAATTTCTTATCATATTTGTAACATAAAAAAGTGTATATACACGCCCATACTTCAAAAAGAAAATTGAATTGGACGTATTCTTGAAGTTTTTTACATGACCAAGGAATGGAATTGTACACATTGCAGGGAAAGAGGCTCTTTTAATTTTACGAGAGAGGTTTGCGGTGGTGGGAACCGGGTGCCTTTGCTTTCATGCCTTGAGGGATTTTGTTTTGTTTTGGTCTGAAGTCTGAACAATTACATTACTCGATCGTTTGGTCTCACGTCTAAACCTATCAATCTCAACCCTTCCTCCATTTCAATATTTCCAACAAAAATTAGATAAACAACCGATTAACATTAAAATAAAAGATGGAAACATTGAACCTTAAGGTGTCTTGTCTTAACTCTCAACCCCTAACCTCTCCATACGACTGTTAGCTTGTTCACATCATACCGGATTAACACGCTTATGTATTAGCGAGACTTTTGGAATGTATTTCTCTACCTCATTAATTAATCCAAAATGCGGTGTAATTAGCCATGTACATTTATACTGTCTGCGGATATACACAAATGGGATTTTTTTATGCGTCTTATATGCTTTATATATCATTTATAATTATGCGTATACAAATACATGTACTTCTCATGGGCATGTTGAGGGTAGCTAATAAATGGCCGCACAACATATATATGTCAATGCGATCAAATATACAACTTTTGCATGTATATTCAAGCTCCACTATGGATATAACATTTATGTTTGCATATATTATTCAGAAAATTAATTTATAGTTTCGTCGCAGTCCATATAATTTTCGTATCGTCCCCATTTTATTTTTCTGTCTACTTCTTTGCATTCTGTCTTTCTTTTCAAATTCAAAGAAAATATTATATGCTTCATACATCTAAATGTGGTATTTTTACCTAAAACAAATTCATATAGAACAACATTTCCATTTGATGTCAATATATCCCTACCCTAAGAATAATACAATTAATTTATATGTTTGCTTTCTTTTAATGCCCTATATATATTATTAATTCAGGATGTTTGAGCTACTTAATATTAGAATTCTCTTCTTAAGTTGAGCAATGACCGGAGTTATTGTTAGGGGCGTCAAAACGACGATGAAACTAGAGTGTTTCGTTAATCGTTTCGTTTCGGTGGAGAAATTAATTTCAATTTCGTTAATTGTTTTGCAGTGACGAAATGGTTGAAATTACGTAATTTTTGTGATTTACACAACGACGAAATCGTTTCATTGTTTCGTTAAACCAGATGAAACTAAATTTTGTTTCATTAACCTTTTTGCTAGAGCGAAACGAAACGAAATAAAGATGAAATTCGCTTTCGTTTGCAGCCCTGTTGTCAAAAGAGTGACAAAAGTCAAGTACATTTTGACTTTTTTTTTTAGTTCATTTACTCGGCATTATATGATGGAACGCAGCAACGGCCATAAATAGTTTCCCTGGCCTTGTCCGTCGAAATAAGAAGTGGAAAACAGTAAAATGATATAAAACTAAGGAAATTAAGTTTGATATCATTCCTGAAATCTTTCTATCCAGACGTAACCCCTTGTAATATTTATAATTAGAACTAACCCTTCCTAATTATGTTTCATTACATATATACCTTGTAATCTTTCTGACAAAATTATCCTCCCTCTTGGCAAAGATGTTTCATCTCCCTCTCCGCCGATACCAGAGCAAGGAAAATTAATCAAAATATTTATTGGTCATATGCGGGACTCCTTGAATAAGGATAATTAGCCAATATCGCATTATATAATGGAAAGGGAATTCATTTTCGTGGAGCTATATGTTTACAAATTCATATAATTGAATAATTGCGAGATATATGCATGAAAAAAGTCCATAATGGCGAAATCTGGAATTAATTTAATTCATTACCAGAAATGGTTTAAAGAAAATAAATAGATCTTAATATGCTTACTCTACGTGACCAAAATAATTTTTCTTGAATTGGTGTTATCCACTCCAACTAAATTTGTTGGGTAAATAATGTTGGGATGGAGAAGTGGAGATGATGTGGAGCAACCGTGTACTCCACAATTTAAAGAATAGGGAACAGAGCAAAGCTGTAACACAATGAAGAACCTTTGTTGGTATCGTTGGAGAGGGAGATGAAACTTATTTGGAAGGGTTAGTTTGGTTAGATAATATTTAAATTATTTTTAAAGCTATAAATAAATAAAGAATTTCATGAATTAGAGAGGCTTTGAGAGTTTCTTTTTACCAAGTACGCTGTACTTCAATATATTTATATATATATATATATATATATAGAGAGAGAGAGAGAGAGAGAGTTTAGCTACGGAGAGTCGCGACTCACGGACCCTCCGGTGAGTCGCAACCAAAACTCCTAGATCTAGATCAAAATGACCGATCCAAACCGTCCAATATGATCTCCCTATTGAAATCTCCATGTAGACCAAATTTTTTATTTTTTTCGAAATTTTTAAGTATCTTTTTGAAATTTTAGAAAATCGTTAATCTAATTGGTTCTGAACCATTCAAAAATATTAGTTTTTAAAAATCCGAAAAAATACTTAAAAATTTCGAAAAAATAAAAAATTTGGTTTGCACGGAGATTTCAATAGGAAGATCATATTGAATGGTTTGAATCGGTCATTTTGATCTAGATCTAGGAGTTTTGGTCGCGACTCACCGTAGCTAAACTCTCTCTCTCTCTCTCTCTATATATATATATATATATATATATATATATAGAGAGAGAGAGAGAGAGAGTTTAGCTACGGTGAGTCGCGACCAATACTCCTAGATATAAATCAAAATGACCGATCCAAACCGTTTAATATGATCTCCCTATTGAAATCTCCGTGCAAACCAAGTTTTTTATTTTTTTCGAAATTTTTAAGTATTTTTTTCGGATTTTTAAAAACTGATGTTTTTGAATGGTTCAGAACCAATTAGATTAACGATTTTCTAAAATTTCAAAAAAATACTTCAAAATTTCGAAAAAATGAAAAATTTGGTCTACATGGAGGTTTCAATAGGGAGATCATATTGGACGGTTTGGATCGGTCATTTTGATCTAGATCTAAGAGTATTGGTCGCGACTCACCGGAGGGTCCGTGAGTCGCGACTCACCGTAGCTAAACTCTATATATATATATATTTGTGAGAAGCCACTTTATTAGCCTATCATATGTATATATATCGGCGCGCGCACTCTCATCTGTAATAAATTGGTTTTTGAACTTTTGGAAAGAAAATTAAGTCGGTTCTTAGATTTTGAAAGAGCAAATATGATGTATGAAATTAATTTTGTTTGCACGATAACTAAGTTATTTTGGCTCCGTTTGGATAGGTGTGGGAAGAAGAAAAAAAGAGAAGAAGTATTGAAAAGTGTGTAACTTTGTGAAGAGTTTGAATTATTTATAATTTTTTTTTCCTTCTTCCTTCTTCTTCCTTCTTCTTCTTTGCATCCAAACTTTGTGAGAGTTGTTGAAAGACTTAACAACATTCTATTTTTAAGTTGTCCACGGGCCAATCAGATATTTTAAGAAACCTATGGGTCACTCAATTTAATTTCTTTTTAAATTTTATGTGTAACGTATTTGACTACTTTTTGCCGAAAGTTTCTGTTCAACATGTCAGTCCGAGTCGAATTGTCAAACTTTAATTCAAAGTCTTCGTGATCACAGAAATTGTTTTGTGCGATTCATTTTGTTTATTTTGTTTTTTTTCCTTGTACTCACCTTGTGTTGACTGAATAAATTTTGTTAATTCCTGACCGGACCCGTAGATCCATATTGATCATTGAAGACCATGACCTCATGATATATGTGTGAAGATGTTTACTAGTGTGTTACTTAGACCATGCCATAAATCACGAGCAGCAGCAATATCTGACACCTGCTAGCTTCTTTCCTGCATTCTTAATTATACCATAGCTTAATTACCAGTCTAATCTATATATATATCTAGCATAAGAAATATATAGTAGCACTTGCTGACCGGCCGGGACGAAGATACTTACCCATTTTTCCTTCTCTCTCGTTGCAGTGCCAACTGCCAAGTATAACAGGGGAGGGATCAATCCCTAGAGTATATATATATATATTTTTTTTTGTTATTCTAATTTATAAGCAAATGACAACAATTTTTTGTTTGATAATTTGTAATGATTTTTAGGTTTTCTTTTCTGAACGCATGCATTGGAGTGATGTTTGAATGTATCTGTTTATACTTACCCGGCCATCTATCAAATACTATTACTTTCGTCTAAATATGATATTTTTAATATATATAATCACTATAAGAAAAATTGGCTTTACATAGAATTTTATAACTAGAAATTTTATGTATGTTGTACCTTCTTTTATTACTAGCTAGATTTTTATATAATCTTGCAATATATCTAATTATAAGGGAGTAATTTTTTTTTGAGGTCATTAAAATTTATACATTGTTTAGCTTTAGTCATTAGGGGGCCGTTTTGGATCAAGTGGAAATTTGGAGAATTTTCTATTCCTAAGCATAAATTTATTATAAACAATTCAAAATATTTCACAAAATTACACACTTTCCAATACTTTATGCCTAGGAATAGGAAATTCCTACTATTCCTAAGCTATCCAACGGCCCATGATTTTAATTTGTCCTTTCAAAACTATTGAATTTTAATTTTGTTCAATTTTAATCGCTCTGCCCAATGTACAGATCCAGTTCTTCTCTCTAAAATATGCGTGCTGGATCCAAAACAAAACAGGGAAAAGGGAAAAAAAAAACAACTCTAGTCCTAGCCCCAATTGGATCTTGCCTTTGGACCCTACTTGTCGTTTAAGTCAACCGTCCATAAGTGGCAAGCAGTCATTCACTCTGCCGATGAGCCCCGCAACTTGTTGGGTCGAAGAAGAGGAGATGACTCTGATGAAACTTGTCCAGGCCATCTACTCCACGCTTGCTAGAGTTTTTGGTGTCGTTAGAAGGCTAGAGTCGAGGAGAACACAATGAAACCATCCTAGACCCCTGCTGAGTCCTAATTTATGCTCAATTTGAAGGAGAAGCTCTCCAGCTAGTTCAAAACGAAACATGAAATTGACGCAATTGAATGTTGAAAAACCAAATTACTTTCTCACACATCTTCATGAGGATGGTAGGGGCAAGCTGAATTCATCAGTCGAGGCTGAAGTGGAGCAGAGATAGGTGGGAACACCAACTTATCCCTTGGTTTAAGTAAACCAGTTTAAGTTAGTTAAACTAATGATGGTTTGCACACTTAATTGATGCCCAGGACACGTTCAACAAATCAATTGGATGCTCTAATGATAGAAGATGGTTCCTCAATTGAACGACGCAGTGACATGCAAAGAAAGAAGCGCAGGGGTTAGCTGATTGCACGCCCTGCTACCATTCCCTTCACTTACGTGTATAATTTTCTCAAAACAGTTGCGAATGAATTGGTTTACATGGCATCTTAATCTTCAAAAGATTTTCGCCACCTATTAGCGAAACCGTTCTCTAAAGTTCAAACACAAATGTGAGTGAAAGGTCGTAGGTTCGAAATCCGGCTTAGAGGTCTTTCATAGACATTTAATTTTAAAATAAGTTGGATGGCTTAGACCTCCAATTTATTTAAAAAAAAACTCCAAACACAAATAAAAGAAAGAAACTTTCAGTTAAAAGAGAGATACGAAGCGCTGAGATTACAGAGAAAAAAAAAACAACAATAATAATAAGATAGTGACTAAAATCGGATAAAATTAAAATTCAATGGTTCTGAAAGAATAAATTGAAATTTAATGACTAAAATTGGACAATGTATAAATTTTAGTGACTTTCGAAAAAATTTACTCAATTATAAGAGTATGTGAAAAGTCTAGTAAAAAAAATCTATGTAAATGTCATCTTTCTTATAGTGAATAAGTTTATACTCTATACACATTCCTTTGGATACAATTTCTAAATGATTAAGTTTAAAAGCATGATTTATGAAAGTCTGAATTACATCCTACAATCCCATCCAGCGCCATCTGTCCCATCCTAGCACTCTTCCCTTCCTCTTTTTTTCCCTTCTGTGCTTTCTCCCATCCCAACACCCCTTTCTTCTCTCTTCTTAGCGCCTCCTTTCTCTCTTCTCAACGCCTCTCACATTCATCTCCTTTTTGTGTCTCTCACTCTATCAGCGTGCCATCTCCGTTTCCGACGATCTCAGCACCATCTCTCTCTCTCTCTCTCTCTCTCTCTCTCATCCAGATCCTTCTCTCTTTCTCTCTCGACTCGCCATCTAGATCTTTAGCGATGCGCCGACGATCTCAATGCCATCTTCCCCTCTCTCTCTCTCATCCAGATTCTTTTCTCATTCCTTTTCCCTTCTCTCTCCCCACTCACCATCCAAATCTCCCTTCGCTCTAAATCTTATGTTTTATTCTTAAAATTGTTATAATAAGTGAGTAACTAACAAAAATAAATGTTCAATTTGTTATAAGCACATTTATTATAAAGAATAAATGATCAGGCCGATATATAATAAGGAATCATCTTGTAAGTCTAATAGATATTAGAGATCATCTTATAAATATAAATGTTCAGTTATGCAATCCGATTGTAAATTAAGTCAACGCGAAAGCAACTACACCTTCGTCCAGTCACAACGAATCCGTTTGAATCCAAATGGATCCGTTTGGATTCCTTTGGATAAAATGTTATAATGCTAACAAATTGTAAAGTCTGGATCTTCACCAACTTCTAAGCAAATGCAGTTGCGGGTTGATATTTGGTCGTCTCAAAGATTTTTTTTAAGATAAATTGGGTATTTAAGCCACCCAATTTATTTTTAAATTAAATGTCTATAAAAAATTCCAGTCGAATTTCGAACCTGCGACTTTTTACTAAAGATGCATTATTCTTTGCTACTAAACCAAGAGCTGATTCTTGGTCAAGTCTTAAAAATTACTTTGATGGTCTCAAATCAATAAGCCAGATGCATCAAAACGAGTATGATTGCTCTCTCTCCGTCTTCCCTTCCCTCCTCTCCTTTTCTCTATTCTTGGCATATACACTGCCAAATGTATGATATGAAAAACAAATCTGTCGCAGCCATTGGTTACATACAACTAAAAGAAAAAAAAAACAATAAAAACAGAATCCAACAAACAGGTACAGAACCTAAAAATTTACATTGCCAAAAGAAAACACCGTACCATCCCCTTTGCTCCTCTGCGGTACCACACCATCAGCTCCTGCGGTACCGACGGTCATGGCACAGACTTGTTGGCAATCTCTCTCTCTCTCTCTCTCTCTCTCTCTCTCTCTCTGCATCAATTTATATAACTTTCTTTTTCCAGGTTTGCTCTCAAATCACCGATAGTTTCCTCTTTGTCATGGAAGTCTAGGCAAGTTGCAAAACATTATAACCCACGTTCTGATTGTAAAAACTGATTTTGATCTGTCCAGTTGTTTATTGATTACTTTATTACTTTGAATGTACTGATGCAGTTCAGCTGAAATTGCCGACTTCAGAATACTTCTGATAGACCAGCCTAATATCCCAAAAGATGAAGGTATTCATTAAGACATAATCATTTTAATTGAATTTTGAAGTTTAAGCATGATGAGAATACCTTCCAACTTGCAATTCCTTTTTGGTGCAGTTCAAACGATACTTGATTTAGTATTTGCGGATGAAACCTCGTGATCTTCACTCAAAAACTATAATAGCAGAAATGAAGAATGGTTCGACATAAATTAAGACAATTGATTGCTTCATTCTTCTTGGTCGATGGCACAATTATATCAATACTCTTATGTATCTAAGAGTTGTAGGAAAATTGTAATTCTTGTAGAGGCAACTAGCTGAATGACTTGGAACTCTCAAAAGGTACAAAGATACGTATTCTTTTATCTTTTTTTTTGTACAAGTACAACAAAAATTAATTGCATTAATTAGGAGCTATTAACTCTTTTTGGATTGGTACTTTATAATAATTTTCACTGGACCCTTGATGCAATATAGTTTACTGACTGGTCTGTTCAGACCATCTCAATTCCATAGTCTCTAGCAGAATTCATGTTGCGTCAGCACCAATTCTATCAAAATAAGTTAAAGGTAATGTTAGTCCACAGTTGGACCAGTGCAGAGAAAGACTTGAATAAAAAGGAATAATTAGATATATGTCATTATGAAAATTGACAATTAGGGATATGTCATTCTTAAATTACAAATCAGTTTTATGCCACTATAAAATGGTTAAAATTAGTTTTATGCCATTAATTTCTTCCAAAATCAGAGATAAGCCACTTTACTTAGAAATATGCCACTCTAATTTTTTAAATATACCCAAATTGTCCCACGGTAAGTCATTAAGAAAAAGGGAAAAGAACTTTGACGAACAAAATTATACAGCTGCTCTCCCCTGCCCTGTACGTAAGCGTTGTTCCTCTGCACGCCGTGAACATAATTTTTCATTTTTACAAAAAAAAAAAAAATACAAGATGTACGAGGCGCGATCAAGTTAAATGGCCTATTTATGTCCATTTGAGTCTCCAACTCTCCATTTGGATTTTTACGAGTCTCAATTTGGATTTTTATGAGGCACGATTTAGTAATTTTTATGAGTCTCCATTTGAGGCACGATTTAATAATTTCTCTTACCATAATATATTTTTAATTTTAATATTTTATAGTGACACATTTTTAATTTTAATGTTTTATGATGGCATATTTAAAAGGGTATAATAGTCATATCAATTAACCAATGACATAAATCTAATTTTATCATTTGTTGATGGCGTAAAAATAATTTATCATTTAGTGATGGCACATCTCTAATTTTAAATTTTGACAATGACATAAATCTAAATCACCCGAATAAAAAATGATCCCATGACATGGGCCCCACATATAGAAACATCTTCCAGCTATGGCTACTTTGTAATTAGAAGTAACAAATCATGAAATCGTACCTTTGAAAATGGATATTTGAGGAATAATGTTATCAGAATTGGATTGCGAGACGGTCGTAATTTGATTGGTGCGATAAAAAATCATACTGTGTTGTAAAAGGGTAAATGATGTTTTAATTGAACACAGGTGCCACGCCTAGGTGGTCGATCTTTTTTCAAAAAAAAAAAAAAAAGGTTTACATCTGTTGTGTAATTCAGAATAATGGTAATTTAAAGTGTGTTAATTCGCAAATTTCTGTGAAATATCGGGTTAGCATATTGTCACTAGTCCAGTAAACGAACAGCCCTAACACCCCGATGGCCCCAGTTATCTGTAACCTAATTATATGTAACCCATAGGACGGAAAAAAGGGGGAAACAAAAGTTATTCATCTTATTACACTTTATACTAGATTATATTCTTATGGCGCACCTCACATCATACCACACGTGTGGTAGGAAACAAGCAAGCAAGCCGCTGCCCCTATACCTACTCTTCAACCAACCACTGCACGTGTGTAATTAACATGCGCATTCTCAAATTATGAAATTAATCATGCAACGTCTCCATATAATGTAACATGTTATCTGAAAGGAGCTGACGAGATTGTTAATAGGCTAATAGCTGACTAAGCAAAAGTTTCGCTCACTGCAATTGCACAGGTCGGCAATTAGCTAGTATTTGCTGTTTTTCAACAAGGCACGCACTTAACAACAAAAATAGAAATAGTAATTGGAAAAAAAAAAAAGTATGCTTCATAGAATAACAATCCCTCCAAATACATTAGTACAGAAACATTGCTTTACATCAATCCAAAATTGGCGTCGTGATCTTTTTTTTTTCTCCCCTATAGTATAACATGTAAAGCTGTTGTTACTTTTATTTATTATTGATACCATCAAAAGTTTTCATAGCATAAAATGAACAGATAGCTTATTTAGTATCAACAAGTGAACCTATGTTGCAATAAATTGTTAAATGCTTAGAAACAAGTTAATTTACTACGTGGAAGGAGCTACAAGCACCAAAAAATAGAGTGCAGTCTCAAAAAGGGAAAAAAAATTATCTTCCTTATTTCCACTTTTCACGGCATTCTCCGCCGCATTTGATCAGAAAATCTGTAGTAAGTTGAACAAAAAGAGTTAAAAAAAAAAGAAAAAGAAAAGAACAAACCAATTCTCCTCATCCGTTGACATAGAACCTATAAACATTCATAACACTAACTAGATTGGAGTATCAAAATTGTTATTAAAATCAGGTGAGATATCATGCGAGGCCTTCTATTGTGTACCGAAGATCTTTGGCCCAATCAGCTTTAAACAACAATGTCCTGAGTGTTTGCATTACATTGTAATCTGGATCCAGCTTTCTTTGCCACCCCTATAAAATGTTCACAAAAAAAGGCATCAAGTCCAATGAAATATGAATTTAGGTTCCCATTTTGGTAACTGGTTCAATAATTTATTTAGCAGTGCTCTTTTGTTTGTTGGTTTATTTGGGTTTTCTTGGTGCTTATCTATTGCTATATTGAGGCTTCCTTGACACAGGAATTATTATTATTATTTTTAATCTAAATTGCAATGAGTGTATAATGTCAAACATTGATAACTTTGTTGCTAGCTCTAATGAGCATCTCCCTTAGATCCCAAATTTCACTTCATCCATTTTAAATTCTTAACAATATTCAGATGTCAGGTCAGGCTAGTCAGCACATTAGTTTAAAATGTACCTTCATAAAATTTAGTGATTTTATGATTAACTTGACATTTAATTCCCTTGTTACAGCACAAACAAAAAAACATAGTTTGAGTGACAGTTGCATAAGTCAGAAAGAAAGGTGTTATGTATGCATATCCTTCAAGCAATTTCCAGAAGGACCCCAGAACAAATTAACACTAGTGAGGATAAAGTTGCCTCAACTAAGAGCACTTATAGAACAAATGAGGCAAACAATTAAGGAATACATTACAGGTTTAATTTCAAACATACAGAGTTGAATTGAATGACACGAAGTGGAACAAGTAAACTTACCTCGAGAACTAGAGTGGTGACCATAACAGTGCAAACATTGCCATCAATGTTGACCTTGTGACGCCTCACCTGATCGAGCAACTCATGCATGCACTCTGCCGGGTGCACGGCATCTCCCTCTGGGGTGCCCCAAAAAGTGAACGCCTTCTCCACCTCCTGGTTTCCGCACAAAAATTCCGATTAGCAAAAAAATAATAGTAATAAAAAAAAAGAGACCATGCAATCTGATCTAAACAACTGGATCAATGTGAGAACTGAGAAGTAGCTAATATCGTGGCATGCGAGGAAGCATCAGCAACAGAAGCAAGGCCACACATCACCAGTCAATTGCCAAATTGAGCTGTTAGCACAAGCCATTATGCACTATTATTGTTATTCTTTCCTTTTTCCAATTCATCACATTTTGTTCACTATCCTGTACAAATATACTTAAAATCCACTCACATAAATAGGAAATAAGAAAATGAAATTGCATTTCAGGCTTACAAACAAAAGGGTTGGCAGTAGGATGATGGATGTATTTTCTATTTTCTTTCTACAGATATTACATATTTTAAAAATTCTCAGTTCCTGCAAAGAAATGGGAACAACAACCAGGTAGTAATATCACTTCTTTCAATATATATATATATATATTGAAGCCAGCACAAGGATTGAACCCGTATGCCTGAGTCGTTTTCGAAGACTATAATTCAAACAGTCGATCCGAACCATTCAAGTTGTTCTCCATATTAAAATATCCTTGGAGACCAAATTTTATATTTTTCGAATTTTTTGGTATGTATTATGCTATTTTCAAATTGGAGGGCCTAAAATACTCCTTTATAGTGGTTTTTTGAAAATAGCATAATATATATATATATATATATATATATATATATATATATATATATATATATATGGCTAAAGTATACTCCAGCATATAGATAGCCCGTATGCTGGAGTCGTTTCTCACAATCTAAAGTGCATACAGTCGATCCGAAACTTTTAAATTGTTCTCCATATTGAAATCTCCTAGGAAACTAAAATTTATATTTTTTCGAATTTTTTTACTATATATTATGCTATTTTAAAAAAACATTGTAAAGGAGTTGTAAAGGAGTATTTCTGGCCCTTCAATTTGAAAATAGCATAATATATAGAAAAAAATTCAAAAAAATGTAAAATTTGGTCTTGAAGGATATTTTTACATGGAGAACAACTTGAACGGTTTGGATCGACTGTTTGAAT
The DNA here is from genome assembly GCA_028095005.1 of Rhynchospora pubera. Lineage (NCBI taxonomy): Eukaryota > Viridiplantae > Streptophyta > Magnoliopsida > Poales > Cyperaceae > Rhynchospora > Rhynchospora pubera. Next base: position 106,159,140 of record CM051459.1, read on the forward strand.
TTTAGATTTTCGGAAACGACTCTAGCATACGGGTTTGATCCGTATGCTGGAGTATACTTTAGCCAATCTCTCTCTCTCTCTATATATATATATATAAATTCAAAAAAATATAAAATTTAGTTTCCTAGGAGATATTCAATATGGAGAACAACTTAAACGATTTAGATCGACTGTCTGAATTTTAGATTTCGGAAAATAACTCCGGCATACGGGACAATCCGTGTACTGGAGTCTACTTTAGCCAATCCCTCTCTCTCTTTCTCTATATATATATATATATATATATATATAATTTGGTCACATGAATTGAGATGTGAATGCGCACTGCCTGTAGAAAACAACAACATGATATGGAAAACAGTAACAAAAAAGAAACCTATAACACAATGTTTAACAGTGCAAGCACCTTCATCATTTGCATTAGTTTCAGACATTAATCAAAATATTTCGGGACAAAACAAAACTAGTTCTAATAGTAAATACAGATGCAATTCTGCTAGTAGAATAGACAAAATCTACTGCAGGACTTGGAACAAGCAAAATAATTTATGCATGAAATCTCCAAGAATGCTGGAAACATTCAAACTCATAGACAGAATGATCTGGTTGGATATGTTCCATCCAGAAACTAAGCACTGTAACAGGCTGGGCAAACTCAGTGGTCTTGCCAATAAATAATGTTAACTCCAGGAACCTAGGCTAAAATACATACCTCAATAAAGGCCTGCGGGTTGGGGCAGTTTTGGTTTTTTGAAAGTTTAAGTGTACTCAAAGCAGCAGTACGGCCATCCCGCAATGCCACTGCCTTGAAGAATTCAAGGAGGTTGACACGGTCTGTGCTCGAAAGCTCAGCAGTCATACCCACATCAAGGAAAACAACATGTGGTTTTGACTTCTTAGTATTTTTGGGCCGTACTACACGTACCAAGATGTTGCCAGGGTGCATGTCCGCATGAACAAAATTGTCAACCTATGGACAGAAAAAAGTTAAAAAAAAAAACTGAAAACATAGCAGATATTATAGTCAAAATCTCAGGTAATTACCAGAAGCATTTTCAGAAGGGCATGGGTCCCAATGTGTGCAAGGGCACTCTTAAGTCGATCATGCCCCTCGAGCTCATCAACATAATGCGAGACGCTCTCTCCATGTTCATAGGTCTCAACCAGCACAGCTGGGTGAACAAGTGGGTACACAGGTCTTGGAAAGGAAACATCCTTCCAACGCCTGAAGTTATAAATAAACCGGCTGAGATGTGCTGCCTCTCTTGCCAAATCTACCTGAGACATCATAAATACAGCAAATTGTTGCACACTTTCATCGAGTCTTAGCCATCTGAGTGTTGGGATACAGTTTGAAATTTTTGCAACAGCATTTATTATGTTGAAATCCCGTCTGATTGCTTCGCCCACACCTGGGTGCCTCACTTTAACAGCCACCGTCATGTGCTTGGAATTTTTCAGCCGGGCTCGGTGTACCTGAGCTACACTGCCAGATGCAACTGGCTCCTCCTCGAATTCCTCAAAGATGTCAGAGATTTTACGCCCGAATGACTTCTCAACAGATCTTTTGGTGTATGCAAAGCTGTGTGCCGGTGCTTTAGTGTGGAGCTTGGAGAGCTCAGAACACAGGTCAGCCGGGAACAAATCAGGTCTGGTTGCAGCCCACTGACCCCATTTTATGAATGCGGGACCTGCTTTCTCCAGGGTTCGGCGAACCACATGCAACCATGTCTGCCTGAAGTGTCCATCAAACCGATCCGCAAGAGGAGCCATGACTATGCTAGGGGTAAAGAGCAATGCAAGGTACATGGACCTTATGAGTAATATTAAAAGCTCAGCTAATGAGAGAATGAAGTTGGTGAGGTACACTCGGCTCTCTTGTGCATGCATGTAGAGGGAATTACTTGCCGGAAATGAGTAATCAGCATCAGCATGGGCATGTGTTGCTAGTCCCGTACCAGCAGCTGCAAATGCAAAAAGGTATGGTACAACGTGGTACCTGTGCGCAGCTAGGGTGATAGCACATGCGACTCGACTGACAACCGGATAGGACACTGTTTTGGAATGTTTCAATCTGGAGAATTGTTGGCATGCTGTCCGGGCCTGGTTGGCCATTGTAGCAGTGTAAGAGAGGGAAGAGAAGGTTCTCATAGGATGGTGGGTTGTATAAGGGTTTCCCTTGGAAAGGGTATTGGAGAAAAGAGAGGTTTTAAGTTGGGAGAAACCTCTGGATGAGTATAGCATGGTACTTGTTGTGAATGTTGCGGCATGAGTGTGTAGGTGGGTTGGGTGAGGGCTTGCAGGTGTGAGGAAAGATTGGCCGAGGTCTCTGATCTTTCCCAGGTCTTTTCTTTTGCTTAGGAAAAATAACCTGGAAGAGTTATAAGAAAAGAAGTTGATGAAGGGTCAAATTGTAATCAGCATCCATAGTGGTTTGATTGATATTGAGAATTGTAATAGTTTGACAGGAGTTAAGTATCTGTTGATGAGCAGCATGTGGCATTGAAAATGAGGAATTTGCAGTTTCATTACCTCAAATACCAAGTAAAACAAAATAAATGTGTGGTGCTAATTTTACAGAAATGAAAGGTAAGAAGAGAATATAACGAGAGAGAGAGAGAGAGAGAGAGAGAGAGAGAGAGAGAGAAACCTGGACATGATGGTCGGAAAAGAAATGTTTTGATGGCAATGGCAAAGAGAGAGGTCCCAAACGCAAAGGGAGAAGGCGCGTAAGAGAGAGAGTCCTACTCCGACGACGACGACGAGGAAGAAGCAGTCAATAGAAAGCATACAGATAGAGATACAGGAGAGGTCATCCTCATCTCATCTGGAGCCTGGAGCCTGGAGCCTAGAGGGGAGGCGGCCTCCGATTGATTGGGTCAGGATCAGCGACAGAGAGAGAGAGAGATGGAAGGAGGAAGGAAGGAAGAAGGAAGAAGGGGATCCAAAGCAGCCACGCCGCACCGCACAATGGAGACGAGACGAGACGAGAGGAGAGGAGGAGAAAACAGGAAAATGAATGACTCAATTGTCTCCAGTCCTACGGAACAATGGAGATGAGCCTTTCTTTATTTGTTTCCCACATCTCAGTGGATCCGCATCCTCTCCAGCCAGCCTCTACAGCCATCACCTACAGCCGGCCTTTTTTTTTTTTTTTTTTTAAATTTTAAAGTTCAAATGTTGAATCCAAACCGTTGATCTTGTTCAATTTTACGAGCGCTGCGTTTTCATATAAGTTTTATAAAATTTGGAGTTGATTTGATACTAGATCAAGTGGTCAACAAATGAACGAATATGGTTAACTATCACTGATTAATTCTAATACGTTCATTTGTTGACCACTTGATCTAGTATCAAATCAACTCCAAATTTTATAAAACTTATATGAAAACGCAGCGCTCGTAAAATTGAACAAGATCAACGGTTTGGATTCAACATTTGAACTTTAAAATTTAAAAAAAAAAAAAAAAAAAAGCTGGCTGTAGGTGATGGCTGTAGAGGCCGGCTGCTGAGGATGCGTATCCACATCTCAGTGCCGTGTGGCCCGTGTCGGTGCCCAAAGAGAGAATTTGGACCGCGTCTCATGTTACGTCCGTCCGATTTGTTCGGAGGAGAACGGGTCTGTTTTTTTTTTTTTGAGGAGAACGGGTCTGTATTCTCTACTCTCACTCCCAATTCCATTTCAAGTTTTCAAACAAAGTAGCTTTTATTATCTAAAAAGACCCCACAAAATTTAATTTAACCGTAATATCATATAATAAATAATAGGTAAATAACAAGAAGAACTTTGCTTCTATTCTAAATTTCTAACACCACTCACCACTCGCCGGTACCTACTTTGTCTCCTTCGTCGGTTCTAGTTCTAGGGACATCCGGAGAAATGGAGAGCAGTGCAACGCCCCCAATGAGGAATATTACTGTTGCTCTCTTGACTCCTCACATACCGGAATTTTTTCATAACAAATCCAAAATTAGTTACGAATTAAGCTTCTAGACCAGTACATGACCGTGACTTCAAATGTCGATAAAGGTGGACACCACCTCAACAAGTCATGAAAATATGTATTTTTTTTTTATGACTGCCATTTGAAACATCAGCCAGTATTTTTTTGTGCATTATTTCGTACTTTAAGTGTATATTTTCCATATAATGTCCGATTTGGATGATTCAAATTGCGTTGGAAGTATTAAAAAAGAGATCTACAACTTTTGTATTTTGAGTTTCTTTCAATTTGAAACTTATAAAGATCAAAACTTCAATTTAACAAGACATATGCGTTCTCTACAACACTTACAACATTGTCTCGATTATGATTCATTTGGAATCAAAAGATTCTCAAAATATAATAGTTGTAAATATTTTTCTTAAGATTCCAACAAAGTTTGAATAATTCTAATCGAGCATTATATGAGAAAAATACACTTAAAATAAGAAATAGCACGCGATAGTTTGAAAACAATGAATAATTCAATAGAAAAGCAACATATAGGGTACATTGATTTGCAAAATATTATTTAATTATAAAATAATTTAAATTCTTGGTATATATCTTTCATTATTAAATAGAACTTCTATGATATTTTTTACTAACTGAAAATCTTTTAAGACTATCAAATAATTTAAAATATTAAATATTTCTTTTATAAATGAAATTGTTAACTCTATTTAAAATAATTTAATATACATATGAAATTTTAATTTTATTTACTTTCAGTAATATTTGTTTTAACCAAGCTTTTAAAAAACGGTTTTTTCGGTATGACGGTCCGGAGTTGATTTAACGGTGCGGCGTTTTTTCGGTGAAAAAACGGCGATAAAACGGTAAACTATACAACCCTGGAGTAAGGAGTAATATACCGATCAACCATATAAAAAATTGTTTTGTTTTTAAGATACATTTGCATAACAGTAAGACTAATATGCTTTTCATAACTAATTAAATAAAAAACATTTGCATAACAATAACAGTAAAGAACTAATGTCTTATTAACGTATTAAACCAATATGTCTTATTAAACATAACAGTAAAGAACTAAAGACTAATATGTTTTTCAAAACTAAGTAAAGAACATTTGCATACGGTAACAGTAAAGAAATAATATATCTTATTAAAACAATGTCTTATACTCTTATTATTTATTAAACATTTGTATAACAGTAAGGAACTAAAAACTAATATGCTTTTCATAATTAACTAACTAACAGTAAAGAAAAACTAAAGACTAAGAGAAATACTGAATAATAATTAATAAATGATTTTCATCAGAAAGAATCAGTGAATCACAGTAAATAAAGTAAATAACTGATTTTCATAACAAATAGGCGGAGAAACTTTTGCATTTGTGCTCAATGCTCAAAGACTCACAGAGTCACAGTAAAGAGAAATTAATAAATAACTAATTTTCATCACAATTTCACAAAGGAATGAATGATTGAATTAAGAACAAAAACTAACAAAAGTCATCTACATAACCAATTTTATCAAATTCAAATTGATAAAATATAAAAGGAATATCACCAGTAGAGAGGAACGGAGTGGAGGACTGAATGAGGCATTGTTCTTGAACTATCAATAGAGGAGATTGGAGTGGCACAGGAAGAGAGCAGCACTGTGCGCAAGCGTTGCCAGTAAAGGAGATTAGAGAAGGAGGAGAGTAGCATTGTTCTCGCGCTGCCAGTAGAGGAGATCAGAGCTGCTGGCGGAGGGGATTGGACAGTTACGACTAGAGAGAAAGAAAACACTTATGCTATTCCTTATCCTTTGGGGATACCGCCTCCACCGTCGCTGGCGAGAGAGGTGGTACCAACTAGAAAAGTGGTGGGAAGATCTGTAAAAGCAGAGAGTAAACGGAGCGCCGACGATCTCTTGTCGGGATAGGGAGAGAGAAGCGGGGACAGAGGGGTCGAGCGCGGTGAAGAGGGGCGGAGCTGCTGGCGGACTGGCCGAGAGAGAGAAAGAGAGAGGGGGAGAGTGATTTCACTGATTTGGGAAGGGGGCGGTAGGGTTTTTGGTCTGGACTTAGTATCGTTGATTTCACGATTTTTCGTCGAAAAAAGCAAATTATTACAGATTTTTCGCCGAAAAAACGCAAATGTCGCGTTACGACATTTTCCGTTAAAAATCAATAGCGCTCGTGCGTTTTGATGCGGAATACCGAAATTTCCGAAAAAACGTCGAAAAAACGCCGTTTTTTAAAAGCTTGGTTTTAACACATAATTTAAAAAGTAGTAATTTCTCAAAAATAAAAATAATTGAGACAATATAAATTATCTTGTACCAATTTAGGTATTATTTATATCTAAATACAAAATAATTATTTGAAGGACTGATTTTTAGTGATGTTGATTGAGATCATAATTCTTTTTGTTTTTTTTGTGAGAGTTTGTAATGCTTGTGTTGGTTAGGATGATCCACCTTGAGCTTTTGATTATAATGAGGTGATTCGATTTGAAATTGTAATCTCGTTCATTGTGAAATAGAACAGAGCGCATCATTTTCAAGATTACGAACTCATAGCAAATGGAGCACACCTTTTTGTAGTCTCTCTACCTTATTTAATTGCTCGATTATTTATTTGCTTATTGTAAATTATTTTCGTTTTTGTAAAATTGCCCAAACCGATTTAGAACTTGAAATAGTGCTTATTCACCGCTTATATGCCTTATTTAGAGACAACAATAATATTTTGTAAATCAATGTACACAATATATTGTTTTTCAATTTAATTATTTTTTTGTTCAACCACATCTAAACTTTGTATTTTTTCTGTCCTACGAGACGTACCTTTAATCAATGTCCTATTATTTTCAAACTATTGCGCACTGTTTCTTAATTTTAAATGTATTTTTTTCATACGATGCTCGATTGGAAATATTCAAATTTTGTTGGAATCTTAAGAAAAATATCTATGGCTCCGTTTGGATGCGTTGAGAATAAGGTAGGAAGAAGAAAGAAGGGAAGAAATTTATTGGGAAGGGGTAAATTTATTGGGAAGTGTGTAACTTTTGTGAAGAGTTTGGATGGTTAGAAATAAATTTATTGGTAAAAAGTGGTTATTCCTTGATTACTTGAAGATAGATTACAGTGATTGAAGGGTACGAAGAGCTCCTTTCGAGGCGATTCGCTTGGCGATTTCCGACAACCGCTTCAATGGCATCTCAGGAGTGGCAGCTGGTTCACCGCCGACGCCGTCACCGTCAGAGCCCCTTCAATCCATCGAGCTCCACATCCCCTTCTACCACGCCTCCAGTAGTTGGGGACCTCAACCTCTACAGCAACCGTCCTTCTTACTCCGCTGCTCTCTCCGCTACGGCACCTGGTAGGTCGGCTCTTGCTCCTTCAGCCGCCAATCGGGCCTCCAACCAAGCCAATAGCACCAACGCCAGGCGTGCTCAGACATCCGCCATTCGAGCTCCGACAACCGCCACTAGGACACTTATCAGATCGCCTGACAGCCCCACCACACTAAAGTTCCCTCCTCGCAGTGAAGATCCTGACTGGTTTAATCGCTGTTTTCGCTGCTTCAAGCTGGGCCACGCCGCCGCCGCCTGCACAAACCCTAGGCGATGTGCTGCTTGTTGGGGCCAGGGGCACGATTACTTCGAATGCCCTGGTCCTTTACCCCGACGCCCAGTAAGACGTAACTTCTCCTCTCGCCCCTTGCAGCGCCAGCCACCTCCACCTCCTCTTGCTAGCAATCAGCACCGTAACCCTACTGCTTTTTCTGGCAACAATTTACCCAGAAACCCTCCCCCACCTCCTTCCTCTAGCCGCCAAGGACATTTGTCTCCCCCGGTTGTTACCTCCCCTTCTCCCTAGCCGTCATCTCAACCACCTTTGTATGGAGAACCGGACTTTCTGGACCTGCTCTCCAATGAGGCATGCTCCGCGGTTCTGCCGCCGGAGTCAGACAGGCCAGAACAAGTCTCCTGCTACCTGGCAAGAGATGCTCAATACTTTAAGGAGGTCTCCAGGCTCTCTAGGAGCTTTGTCATCTCTACCCCCACAAACTCTGAGATTGACTTCTCCATAGATGAGATTGCACACCAGGTGGCTGCAACGGGACTGGTTACACCTCAGAGGCTGCATATAGGCCGCATATCAGGAGGAACCTTCCTCGTGCTACCACCTGAGGAGGTCTCAGCGGTGGACATTTGTTTGGCTTTCCCTGAAGCCTGGTGGGATAGGGGTTTCTCAGCAAGTCTCTGGTCACCGTTAACGGGGGCCGACATCAATATCCCTAGATTTAAGGTATTGATCAGTCTTTATAATGTCCCTCCACAATGCTGGCGTGAGGAGTACCTGGCTCAGGCAGTGGGTGAGTTTGGTACCTACTTGGGGACGGTTGTTTCTAATGATCCCTGCAACTATGTTCGTTGGGAGGCGGCGGTTGCTGTACATGACCTGAGTTTGATACCTAGGAAGGTGAAGCTCACGGTTGGAGCATCTGATTTCTTTGTACCGGTGGGTATTATCAGATGGAAGCAGGGACAAATCTATGGAATTGATGACTTTCCACAGCCTCAGCCGGTGATTGATCGTCCCTCTAATAGATCGCCACCTCCTTCTAGCCACCCTCCAGTGCCTTCTCCGGCAGATCACCACTCTTCTGACCCTGGAGAGTCCCTTAGCATCACTTTTGATGCCCTCCGCCGCATAGTTCGTAATGTTGACACTGCTGAACTTCCGGAGGACATAGCGGCTGCTCTGAAAGCACATGAAACCAGGCAAGTACGTGGAAAGATGATTGATGGTGATTTCACCATGTTGCGGCATAACCTTGCTGTTACTAGTGTCGGCATCAGGGAAGGAAGCTTCAAGGGACACTCTGACAGGAGGGACCCTCTACCCAGAGGAGCTACAACACGAAAACGCACTGGGGACTCGCAACAACAAAACCCCCTGAAGCGTCTGTCCTCAATTGATGAGACGAAATTGAGAGCCTTTATTGGACAGCAAGACACAGCTGGCTCTGGAAAGAAATTGTCACTGCATGAGGACTTGGCAGCTCAGGTTTTGTCATTTTCATACTCTCCTGTGCCTAGTTCTTCTACCCTAAGTACTGAAACGTTGTTTCCTGAATTAGCTTTTGTGGATAATACCCTGTCTTCGGTTCCTATACCAGTTGAACGCTCCAGTTTAATTAAAACTGCGGTACCTATGGTACCAAGCAAGGAAACAAAAAAGCTTGCTAAACAACCTGTAATTTCTCGAACACCTCTTAACCGATCCTGCAAAGTTCTTAATAGAAATTTTAAGAGTGCAACAAAAAAGAAGCTTGCTTTGGAAGGTCCAGTTATTGCTGAGATTCAACCAGAACAGTTCTTTAACGTTCCCCTTACTTACATTGAAACTAGGGACATAGCTAGCTTAGTTGGGGTGGAGGAAAACTCAATTGTTAATTTGATGCCTCCTGACTTGCAGGCCCACGGCTTGGCTATTACGGGCTGTGATAGAATCACTTACCGGCCTAATCTTGAGACAAGCCCCACTTCTAAGCGTGCACAGGCCCACTCTGCAGCCCAGGAAGCACCTTCGAAGGAATGGACCGCCAGCATGAAGTTCATTCATTCTGAGCGCCTGCAGCTTGACCCCAGCTCTGGGGATGACCTCTCGGACTGAGCTTTCTCTGGTCCACTGTGCCCCTTTTTTTTGTGTGTTTTCTTGTAGCGGTTATCCTGAACTTATGTCGTCTAAACCGTTTAATTTGTTGACTTGGAATGTAAGGGGCCTAGGGGATTTATCCAAGAGGAGGGTTGTTTGTGACCTCATTAGAACCTCTAGATGTGACTGTGTTTGCTTACAAGAAACGAAACTAAGCAGTTTTGATTACTTTTATGCGTCTTCTTTGCTTCCTACTTTTTTCTCTCCTAATGTGGTCTCCTTGGATGCTATTCAAACTCGTGGAGGTTGTTTGATAGCATGGAAACGTTTTTACACTCTTTTGAACTCCTGGGCCACTCATTTCTCTTGCTCTGCCCTTCTGTTAGATACCAGAATAGGAGTCTCTACATTAATAACTTGTGTCTATGGCCCACACATTCATTCTTTGAGAACTCTGTTCTTTAACAACTTACGAGTTACGGCTGCAATGGCTCCCTCTCTTTGGGTTGTCGCCGATGACTTCAATGTAGTTCGTTGGGCGCATGAGCGCTCTTCAACCTGTCTAGATTTTAATGAGATGCAGCGGTTTAACGATGTTATAGATGATCTCTCTCTTTTTGACACGCCTCTTCTTAACAAAAAAATTACGTGGTCAAATCATCAGCCAGAGCCTACGTTGTCTAGGCTTGATCGAGTTCTTCTCTCCACTTGTTGGAACGAATCCTTTCCTCATATCACCCTCTCAGCCTTATCGACAGCGGTTTCTGACCATGTACCCCTGCTCCTCCGTTGTAGACAACTTTCAACACAACGGAAGCCTTTTCGTTTGGAGAGTTTCTGGCTTCATAACAGTGACTGCTCAAGCATTATTAGCGATGTCTGGAATGCGCCATGCGATAACACAAATGCTTTAAACACTTTTCTTGCTAAGTCTCTTAATTTGCATGTTGCTTTAAGAAATTGGCACAAACAAAATATCCCTCACCCGACTGCTTTTCTAACTAATGCAAAAACCTTCATTGCTTGTCTTGATAAGGTTGAGGAGGTGAGATCCTTAACGGATTTAGAGTTCAAAACCAGAATCTTTTTGAGAGAACGAGCATACTTCCTCGCAAATGTTATCGAGATGAGATGGCATCAAAGGGCTCGAACAAGATGGCTAAGCTATGGGGACAGAAACACTAGATTTTTCCATGCTAAAGCCTCTCAGAAGTTAAGGAATAAGACCATTTCTAGCTTAATTGTGCAGGATAGGAGGATTTCGGATACGAAAGAAATTTTAGGTCAGTTCACTTCCTACTTTCAAGGACTTTTTGGGCAGGATACAGCAACTGTTACTCTCAATGCAAATTCTCTCTACCCTGATCTTTCATCTACTCTTTCCACACTGGACTTGCCTTTTTCTGAAAGGGAAATTAAAAGGGCCGTCTTCGGCCTCTCTGATAACAAATCCTCAGGTCCTGATGGCTACCCTAACGAATTCTTCAAATTAAACTGGGATGCTGTCAAGTTTGATCTCCTACTTTTGTTTGATGCTCTGTTTCATCTCTCGCTGGATTTAAAAGACATCAATTTAGCACATTTGGTTGTCATTCCAAAAGCGGAAAACGCTCATCAGTTGTCAGAATTCCGACCTATTAGCATCCTTTGCTACCTCCCTAAGTTGTTTTCAAAAGCTTTAAATAACAGGTTGGCACCATTTCTACCTGAACTGATCTCAAACGCACAAACCGGTTTTGTGAAAGGAAGGCTAATCTCAGAAAACTTCATTACTGCTAGAGAAGTTATAGCAAACATTTCTTCTAACGGGGACCCGGCGGTACTTTTAAAATTGGACTTCTCTAAAGCTTTTGATTCGGTTTCTTGGCCTTTCTTGCTTAACTTGTTGCAGACAAGAGGATTCCCGACTAGATTCATAGAATGGGTTAAGCTGCTACTTTTTTCTTCTAAATCTGCTGTCCTTTTGAACGGTACGGTTGGACCTTCCTTTCAGCATAAGCGGGGCTTGCGTCAGGGGGACCCGCTTTCCCCCTCTCTTTTCATCTTAGCAGCAGATGTCCTGAGTCGAATGGTCCAAGCGGTGGCTCTTTCGGTAAATTTTAACTTAACTAGGAAACTCAGAGACCCTTTTTTCCTCCTCCAATATGCCGATGACACGTTGATCTTCTCTACTACTAATGGCACGGCACTTCAATCTCTCAACCTCGTCCTTCTTTCCTTCTCCAAGGTTACGGGAGTTGAAATCAATTGGGGTAAAACTTGCTTTGTTCCCTTCAACATCCCTCCTACGTTCTCTACTCAAATTGAGAACCTCCTTCACTGCCCGCAGTCTTCTCTCCCTCTGACATATCTGGGCTTGCCGCTTACACACAAAAGGCCTGACAGAATGTGTTTCCAAAAGCTGATTGACAAAATTAAAGGAAAACTTGCAGGATGGAAAACCCCGCTTTTGACAAGGGCAGGCAGAACTGTTCTTGCTGATTCGGTCCTCTCTTCAATTCTTGTTTTCTTCAAGTCTACCTTCCAATTACCGGTATGGGTCATAAGGGATATTGATCAGATCAGGAGAAACTTCATTTGGAAAAGAAATGGGATTTCTGGTGCTGGAATTCCTTTGCTTGCTTGGGACAGAGTGTGCCTTCCCAAACAACTTGGAGGGTTTGGTCTGCAAAATGTTTCCTTGCTTCTAAGATGGCTCTGGCGTCTTTACTCTCAAAGAACTTCTCTGTGGTCCTTTAGTGCAAGCCTTTTGTTTGCCAAGATAGATCCGAATCTGCCTCCACTTGCTTGGAATCAGGAGGGTTCTTTCTTTTGGAAACAACTACTGGATTTGCGCTTCTATTTTCAGCTATCTGTGCAAACAAAAATCAATAGTGGTAGAAACTCTCTATTTTGGTTTGATGCTTGGGGAGGTACTCCCCTGCACTTTTTCAATTTTTCTCCGAATCCTCCAGCTAAACGGCTTGCCACAGTCAGACAGGCGTTTGCCAACTGGTATGACATTGTTCCAGCACCTATGACCCTACAGCAAAAGCATTATGAGAACCCGCCTGCTTTCTTTAAATCTAGTTGAGAATAGAGACACCTTGCTTTGGAAGTGGCGGTCGGATGGAAAATACTCTTCTGCTTCGGTTTATAAGTTCCTCATCTCTGCTGGTAAAGTCTTTTTTAGGTTTGAGAGATTATGGAAATTAAAATTCCCTCCTTCCGGCAAGTTGTTTTTACTCTTACTGGCACATGGCAGATTACTTACGCAAGAACAACTGCTAAGAAGAAATATGCGGGTACAGCAAAGGTGTCATTTATGTAATATGGATCTGTTAGAATCAGCACAACACTTATTCTGTCTCTGCCCCTTCTCTTCTCAGCTTTGGTCGACTTTTGGTCTTAATACCAGCCAGCACTCGGATGCACACTCGATTCTCTCCGTTATTTGCTCTGAAAACACTACGCAACATAATGCCACTTTATTTTCTACCTGTCTTTGGACGATATGGCTTGAAAGAAACAACAGGATCTTTAGAGATGAAAGGAGAAACTCTCAGGCTATTCAGGAGTGGATAATTCATCAAGCTTCACTTTTCCTCAAGTACTGCTAGTTAATTTTTTTTTAGTTTTTTCATTCTTCGTTTCTCTCTTTTTCAGTTCTTTCGCTTTTCCTCTTTTTTCTCTTTTTTGTTGACTCTCTAGATAGTCGCTATCTAGCTTTTCTAAAAAAAAAATGGTTATTCCTTATTCCTTATTCCGGAAAGAAGCCATCCAAACGGAGCCTATAACTCTCATATTTTAAGAATTTTCCAATTCAAATGAATCATAATCGAAACTAGGTAGTCAGTATTGTAATGTATTTGTCGTGTTAAATTGAAGTTTTGATTATTATAAGTTGCAAATTCGAGGAAACTCAAATAAAAAAAGTTGTAGATTTTGTAAGTTTCCAACGCAAATTGAATCATCCAAATCGGACATCGTACGAAAAAGATACACTTAAAATACGAATTAGTGGACAGAAAATAATAGCCAACGCTCTAAATGATGGTCATAGAAGAAAAAAACATATATATATTTTTAGGCCTTGTTGATGTGACGTCCACCATGACACCCGGTCTATCGCTTCCTAGCCGATATTTTTGATATGAATTAGTCTAGAGGCTCAATTTTGAATAAATTTGAGATTTCTTAAAAAAAATATTCCTTAGATATCGGAGTGTATTGGGTCGGAATTTTTTCTTAATAAATTCAAAATTAATTCGAAATTGAGCTTTTGGACTAGTACACATAAAATTTTGCTAAAGCAGCTTTAGTCTTCTATGCTTACCATTTGGAACATTGATCATTATTTTCCATGTACTATTTCCTATTTTAAGTGTATCTTTCCCATACGATATTCGAATTAGATTCAAATTTTGTTAGAAACTTTAAAAAAAGGATCTACAACTTTTATATTTTGAGTATCTTCCAGTTCGAAATTTATAATAATTTAACATAACATATACGTTTTCTCCAACATTTACAACCTCTATTCAATTATTGCGTACAACTTTACACGTAAAAATGATTATATTCCTAGAATGCTTAAAATATTATTATTGTTCTTTCCTGGTGAAATCAATTTATCAAAATTACTTTTTTTATAGGACATATACTTTAAAAAATTACTTTCCATTAAAATAATTTATTCATAATGATCTATATAAACATCGTAAAATTCCATGCACCGAACTAGTACAAACTAATATTCAAATTAGATTTACTTTCCTTTTTTTTTAGGTACTTTTTTTAAGAATCGACCTGGCTGTATTTTGTCATAAAGAAAATAAATATGTGTGTGTGTATATATAGAGGGGATTGATAAAATGTTATGCATAGTACGGATGACTTTCGTACTACGGATTTGTTCTTAAATATAATTACTTCAAACAATCAATCCAAATCATTCATTATCTTCTTTATATTGAAATCTCATTAGAAACCAAATTTTACATTTTTTAAATTTTTTTACTATTTTTTTCATATTTTTGAAAATCACTATTATTGAAAGGTCTAAAATTTATTAGATTCAGGATTTTAAAAAATCTGATAAAAATAGTAAAAAAAATTTAAAAAATGTAAAAATTGGTTTCTAATGATATTTCAATATAAAGAAGATAATGAACAATTTGGATCAATTGTTTGAAGCATGAAATTCAAGGACGAATCCGTAGCATGAAAGTCATCCGTGCTATGCATAGTATTTTAGCAATCCTCTATATGAGTTTCCCTATGGTGAGTTGCAACTCACCAAATGGTTGGTGAGTTGCGATCAAAACACCTAAATCTAGTTCAAAATGATTGATCCAAACCGTCTAATATGATATCCCTATTGAAATCTCCATGTAGATCAAATTTTATATTTTTTTTTTCGAATTTTAAGTATTTTTTTCGAATTTTTAAAAACTGCTATTTCTGAACGGTTCAGAACTAATTAAATTAACAACTTTCTAAAATTTTAAAAAAATACTTAAAAATTTTGAAAAATTGTAAATTTTGGCTTGCATGGAGATTTCAAGAGGAAGATCATATTGGACGGTTTGAATCGATTATTTTGAACTAGATTTAAGTATTTTGATCGCAACTCACCGATCCTTTGGTGAGTTGCAACTTACCATAGCAAAACTCCCTATATATATATAGAGTTTAGCTACGGTGAGTCGCGACCAAAACTCCTAGATCTAGATCAAAATAACCGATCCAAACCGTCCAATATGATCTCCCTATTGAAATCTCCATATAGACCAAATTTTTCATTTTTTTGAAATTTTTAAGTTTTTTTTTGAAATTTTAGAAAATCGTTAATCTAATTGGTTCTGAACCATTCAAAAACATTAGTTTTTAAAAATCCGAAAAAAATACTTAAAAATTTCGAAAAAATAAAAAATTTAGTTTGCACGGAGATTTCAATAGGGAGATCATATTGAACGGTTTGAATCGGTCATTTTGATCTAGATCTAGGAGTTTTGGTCGCGACTCACCGGAGGGTCCGTGAGTCGCGACTCACCGTAGCTAAACTATATATATATATATATATATATATATATACACATGCATATATGTATGTATGCCTAGTTACATACATTACGTACAAACTACATGACTTTTCAATGATTTCCTTTATATTATTCGTTCATCCGCCCATCATTAAAAATATAAATCATAAATGATGCCACCTTTAATTACATGAAAAAAAAGAGCAAAGAATGACCATACAAGAAACTTTTGCTTGGTAAAAAAAAAAAAGTAAATTATGCTTGCAGAAGAAGAGAGGAGAAATGAAGGTCAAACTCATTGCATTTGCAATTAAAAAATTGGACGGACCCGGAGCCGTCAATTCTGTTTTATTGATTTATTATTATTTATTAATTTGAGGACTAAAGGCGGAGACGGAGAATTAGAAACGC
Organism: Rhynchospora pubera; assembly: GCA_028095005.1. Taxonomy (NCBI): domain Eukaryota; kingdom Viridiplantae; phylum Streptophyta; class Magnoliopsida; order Poales; family Cyperaceae; genus Rhynchospora; species Rhynchospora pubera. Next base: position 106,175,179 of record CM051459.1, read on the forward strand.
AGCAAGGAGAGGAGAGGAGCACTTGAGATTGTCCGTGGCAGGAAAGTCCTACTCCTTGGCATGACATGATAATAACATTCTTGCAGATGAGTGGGTACAGCAAGAGAAATGAGAGTAGAAGGCACATGGTATCCGAAAATCTGCATCGTTGCAGAGAGAGAGAGAGAGAGAGAGAGAGAGAGAGAGAGAGGAGAAGAAGGATTTATTTAGAAATAGGATAAAAATGGAAATTACGAAAGAGCCCCAGCCAGAATCACATGCTGTGTCGGTCTGTCCGGCTCTCTCTCATCGGATCTGATCTGCTCGCCTCCCAACCCCCAAATTTGTGTGTATAAATCTGGATGCGTCCTCCTTCGACTCAGGCTCCTCCTCGTCTGCTCTCTCTCACCATCGACTCCGCGCTGCTCCACATCTCCCACTTCTGCGACCTCTCTTCCATCCCCGATCCCATTCTCCTCCAACTCTTTTCGGTGGGTTACCTTACGTATCATTAATTCTCTCCTTTTATTTTATCAACTGATCGGATCCTTCCTTCCTTCCTTTTACGTCTCCTTTTATCAACGCCATCGTTACAATCTGGACCTACATTTCTGGATCTCATCTGCAACGTCTTACTTAATTGCGATCCATGATTTTGAAATAAAGTATCAAAGATCCATGTTTTGCAAATGCGCATTCAGCCTTTACAAATCAATGTTCCTGTCTTAAATATATCTCTCTCGTAATTAGGAAGAGAGATATGAACCCAAGGGAGAGAGATAGAGGTAGAGAGAGAGAGCTGAGAAAGTGGAACATTTTGTTCTGCTGCATCTACTTGCTTTTTGTTTACCATTCATTGATTGATTGATTGAACATGCTTTCAATTGAACCTCTTCAGCGAAGCCACTTGCATAATACCTTTCATATGCTGTGCTATCTTACGAACATTAGATAGTTTGCTAAACATGGTATATGTTTTTGTTTTCAGAGAACTTTGCAAGCTGGTAAGCTCACAGAGAAGGTCTTGAAGCTATTCACAGACACAGGCAGTGAAGAAATACTAAACCTTATTCAGTCGCTCAACATCAGGCAGATTCTCACCCCCGTCCTTCCCACAAGTACGCTGTTTTCATACAATTACTGCATTTATAATTTCAGCATCGCATCTTATAATGCTTTGAAATTCGTAGGCATGCTGGTGTATAGTTTTAATGTAAAATAGCATGTGATGGGATAATATCTTTCTTGTAGAATATAGAAAATTTACATAATAGAGTCATTTAAATAGTCTTCTTCCATACAAGTTGGTGCTGTACATGCTAGTATGGATTTGTACGAATTTGTACAGGTACCTGGTACTGGTGCATCTATGTACTGCTTTTCATTTGCAAGACTGGTAATTACAAAATAAACTTATTATCTAAGGTACTTGGGAAAGAACTGATGAGACATCAAGATTTTGCATAATTGCATTCTTTACCTTCGTGCTGTTATTAGAACCAAGTCACACTGCATGTATTAACAGTAGACTGCTGCATGCCAAGCTACTTGTACCAGATACTTGAAACCCCTTCTTACATATTTCTCTGGTTCAACCTGGTATAATTCATTTGCTCCCATTGCATTTATAATAGATGATGCATGACCATATATCTGTTCATACTTACAGGGTGTTCTGAGAAATTTTGAGGGGAAAAAAATGTCGGTGCAAATTGAAGACAGCGAGGTTGACATTGTAATTGCCGCACTGCAGCCAAACCTTACCCCATTTCTAGAGGCATGGCGCCCCTTCTTCTCCCGCTTCCACATAATTGTAATTCAGGACCCTGACCTTGATTCAGAGCTCCAAATCGCACCCGGCTTTGACCTCAAAGTCTACACCAAATCTGACATTGCAGCTGTCGCCAAGTCGACATCCATTAACTTCTCGGGCCATTCATGCCGCTACTTTGGGTACTTGATCTCACGTAAGAAGTATGTGATTTCTATTGATCAAGACTGTCTACCAGCCAAAGACCCGTCTGGCTTAGTGACTGATGCTGTAGCCCAACACATAACCAACCTCGCCACACCTGCCACACCATTCTTCTTCAACACTCTGTACGATCCATTTCGCCCGGGAGCAGACTTTGTGCGTGGGTACCCATTCAGCATGCGTTGCGGGGTTCCTTGCGCGCTTTCATGTGGGCTTTGGTTGAATGTTGTGGACTATGATGCTCTGACTCAGTCAGTCAAGCCGAATGAACGCAACACTCGATATGTTGATGCTGTCATGACTGTTCCGGTTGGTGCCATGATGCCAGCTAGTGGCATAAACATAGCTTTTGACAGGCTGGCACTGGGGCCCGCACTGCTTCCTGGAGTTCACTTCACCGGTGAAGGGAAGAGGAGGTGGGAAACCCTAGAGGATATCTGGTCAGGGTTATGCGCAAAAGTGGTATGCGACCATCTAAAGCTCGGGGTTAAAACTGGTTTGCCTTATGTTCATAGAGAAGGCGATGGTGCCAAGCCACATGGTAGTTTGAACAAGGAATCAGAACAGGTTAGATTGTTGGATGATGCATTGCCGTTCTTCGAGTCCATCAAGCTTTCTCAGAACTCCACCACAGCAATTGATTGTGTGGCTGAGCTGGCTGGGATTGTTAAAGAGAGGCTTGGTGCTGTGAGCCCTGTGTTTGCTACAGCGGCAAATGCCATGGATGAGTGGGTCAATCTGTGGAAGTCTATTGGGGCTCAGGCTCAGTAGGTTTTGTTGGGACTGTAGTTTTTCATTCTCTCTTTTCCCCCTTTATATTGTCAGCTGTACTTGAATAATGTTTTAGATTGAGTTGATTCATGGGATGATGGGGGGTGCTCTGCATGGTTTGGGCTGGAGAGTTGATTTGTGGAACAAAGTTTTTTTTTTTTTTTTTTTGGGCATGAATGTTTGAAAACTTCCACAGTATTTTAGTTGTATTATTCTGCCCTTGAAATATATATTAACTGTTCTCTGCACGAGTACTTGAGTTGGCTCCCATTCCTGGTGAAATTACAACATAGATAATCAGAGAACAGTAGTTAGAGATGAACATTTTTCTTTTAGGTTCGATGTGGTAATTTTACTTGGATTGATGGTGCAAAAGTGCGCCTATATGAGTTTTGCGTCCTTGCATGTAAAGTTGCAACTTGCATTTTTGTAACAATTAATTATTTCGTAAACGTGACAAAATTATGAAACTGAAATGCAATTGATAATATGTCAGAAGATATGATTGTATAACTTTGCAAACTCATATAATTTGTATGTTTACGTTCACAAATTTGTCTTTTTGTCTTGGGAAAGTTTTACAAAGAGTTTGTATTTGTGTAATTTGGTCGTAATGACTATTTTTTTTTTTTGGAGATAATTTCTTTATGGGCCACAGCATTAAAAAAAAATTAAAGAGTAGGGCTCAGTCGGCTGTTGGAATCTACCTTTCGAAAGCCGTACGATCATGTAGCTTTCATGGAAAGAATACCAAAAGAGTAGGCCACAAGATAAACCAAGCCCAGCTAACTCTCTTTTTCTTCTTTTGCTTTTCTCGGTATTCTCGGTACTTTGTGGCATCCTCTTGTTGTTATTTTATATTTTAATTATCTTGCCATCGTACTATCTCATAATTCTTAGATAAATATATTAACATTCCTGTTAAGGTGTGATACTGAATGATCGCACCAGCCTAGAGGTTTCAAAACGGTCGCTACACGAAGCAAGAGGATGCTTCCATTACAATCATCATACAATATTAAATCAATATAGTGAGGATAAAATTTTAAAAAATTTTCGTTGTACGAGATTTTGATCGACTTGGTAGTTCTTACTGAATCTTTTTCACCTTTTTTTTGGGAAAAGCAAAAAACAACTTTTTCAATTATTATCAAGACAACTGCCAAGTGAATTTCATGGAAGTTTCATAACAAATAAGTTCTATTTGCTCAATGTTTCGATGGATGTAATAAAGCATGCAGGCTATAAGACAAAATAGAATGCGGTTCTCTTATGACTTTTTCCCCATTGACGAACAAACAGCTAGTTACGTAATTTATGGATATGTGTCAACAGTTATATAACGTCTTGCTCAAGGACTTCTATTGGCGCAAAACTCAACTCGTATTTGGATCCCAAATTGGCAAATTCCAATGCCCACAAACCACCAACTCTCTTCCATCTACTAAAGTCCTTTATCTTCCAAAGCTAAATAAAAATTCCCATTGAAGACCAACTAGGTATTAACAAATTAATTATCCTTGGCCCCTTCCACATCACTAGCGTATTTTTATAATCCTTGTTATATCAAAACTATCATGACCATAATCATTACAAACCTCAAAGACTCTGCGACACCCCACTATAAGAAAGCCACACATGCCCAACTTCAGCTCCAACACAAAAACAACTCCTAAGCTTCAAATAATGTCAGAGATAGGCTCATGCACTTCCCCACCAGAGGTCAGGTCCATGACACTGGTACGTTGGTGCAGCGGGAAAGACCGGCGGATGAAGTGGCAGGTACGTCGAAAACTGCAGAGGAAAAGAGTTCAGTTGATACGACTTGGGAGTAGGCACCAGAGGCTGACACTACGTCGGCTGGTACGGTGGCCAGTCATGCAGTGGCGGGTGGTGGATCTAATTGCACCTCTTAAGAAAGCCTTGTTAGAGATTACTTGTGCACAGAGACAGCAACTGCCTACCTTCACTCTTGTTAACCATTTTCCTTTCCCTCTTGTATGATCATCATATGATCCAGTATTTCTGGTATAATGCGTTTTGTAAATTTGCTTTGTTACTATGCATCCTGTTTGATAAATAGGCAAAGTTGTCTGTTATTCGAATTCTTCTAATTTAAATACTATGTGGTTGGGGAGCTCAAGGACAGATGAGTAGGCCATTTTCCAAATAGAAGTTTCAGCATGCAGATATACGAATAAACACATACATTAAAACAAAAAGCCAAATCATTACAATACCAGAAAATCATTGAGACGAAACCGTCATTTGATTTCAACACAAGATATGAAACCAGAATTATGTACAATAAAATTCAATTGAACTGTATAATACAAGAGTGTAATCCCTGCTGAATTGGCAAAGAAGCCCCCGTTAGAAATTGTTTTAACTCCACGAGTATATATAACTTTGCTCTATTATTAATTTAAAAATATGAATAAAAAATTAACAATTACCGTACAAAACTAGAGTGTACGACCTAGAACAGCACCATCTGAAATAAAACTAAATTATATATTTTACCATAAGCTAAAAAAAAAAATCATCAACCAAACAACCTATTATTCCCAAAAGCCAGAAGAATTACCTTTTGCATCTTACAAGTAGTACAACACAATTGTGCTTTACACAGAAACCTAGATAAGGGGTTCAGAGAGTTCCATCTCATTTGAACTCTCTAGTGCCTCAGCCTGACCGCTGTATCGGACGAAATTCAAACCCAGCCACTGCCAGGGCCAGCATGCATACCTAACACCACTTGGACCAGCCAACGAGCTGCCCTGGCCATTAGATTGCTCGACCTGGCGAGAAAGCTCCTCGAGTCTCTGCCGAAGACGTGTTGACCTGATGTCAGCCAGCTTCAGTGATTTCTCAGCCGCCTCTCGCGCAGCCATGGCAGCAGCTGCTGTTTCTTCTTTGAATTTGAGCTTGTTCTCTAGCTCCAGCATTGCTTGCTTTCTGTCTTCGAGTTCCTTCTGGAGAGCCAGTATCTGCAACAAGGCAACAATTTCTTAGCACACACTAACAAGCGTGCCTGCGAAATATCAGTAAATTTGGGACTTTTGCAAATGACATCCATAATAATTTACTTTTATTAATATCCTTTTTTTCTTCCAACGAAGTTGATATCTATTGACTGAAGAGAGAGCACAATTATCATTTCAGTATATATAACCCAAAATTAATAATTGCTATTGGCATACAAAATACAATGTTAATGTAACGGGCTGTCAAGGATAAGCTTTGCTTCCAACTATAGTGGCATATCCTTTCCTAATAAGCACCAATACAAGTAAATCCATACAGCGAGTAGATGATGGTTATGAACTTCACAAGAATACATACAAACAAATTAGGATAGCATTAGTCGTTGAAAGGTTTTAACAGCTCTATGTGATATGAAAAACAAAACGGCGATAACAATTGGCAATTGCAAATAGAGTAATGTCAGAAGCTATTGGTAAATTCTGCAGGATATTCATTCAATACAAAAATGCTGATACAATGTTCCTTATGTATGATGGGAAACATATACTAGGTTTCCTGTACCTGACTCTGAAATTCCTTCTCAACAGCTCCTCCAGCAGCAGCTTCTTCCTCAGCTGCAGCTTTCCATCTCAAAATCTCCTCTTCAGCTGCTGTTATATCCATCATGAGACCTTCAACCTTTACAATTTCGGCAAACAGTATTAGTTAAAACTTCAATTTTACCAAAGAGTATCAAGCCAAAATTTATAATTACAGGACTACTGCAAGCAACCACATACTTATTATGTGACAGATCCAAAAGGAGAAAGAAAGTAAGAACATAATACGACCGTGGCTATAATGTTTCCCATTTTACCCCTTGTTTCATGTGTTTAACTGCATAGTAGAGGCTTAGTCTGCCCTAATTATAAAAAAATATAGCTTGACCTCAGCAATAAAAAAAGAAATATTTATAATAATAAGTAAATAAATGAATAAAAAAAATCAATTGAAGTGCTCTGGGTTCTGGTATTAAACTTTTCAATAGTAATTTTCTATTGGAAATAAATAAATAAATAAATGAATAAAAGAATCAATTGAAGTGCTCTGGGTTCTGATATTAAACTTTTCAATAGTAATTTTCTATTGGTTGGAGAAAAAGAGTACGTGATCTGCAAAACAGCAAATAAAAATAGGCTAACAATGGTGAAAGAATATTACACTTTCATTAGCAGTGCGCTCTTTCACCTCTAGATCCTTTATTTGTAGCTTTTGCTGGTTGATTTCCTTTGTTTGTGCATCAAGACGGGCTTTAAGAAGACTAGACTCTGCCCTTTAGTGAAATTATACCAATGCACAGAAAAAACATGTCAGTGTGATTCTACTCTTTCTCATGTTTAATTGAGGTTTCAATAACTTACACATAAGGTTGGGACCTAGAAAAAAGAAATAGGTTTCAAGTCTTAGTATGAACCAGGGTTACACACTTTAGCATTCTACTAGCATGATAAAAAATTACATTAATTCATTAAAATGGGGCAGAAGAGAGACATTAATGCATTTCTGCCTACCCAAATGAAGTGACGACAAGTCTATGTGGGTAATGTTTGTCCCTGACAAACTTCAAACCAAATTAAATAAATGAAAGAAAAGATAACATTACAATGATGATTGGCTAAGACTTGAGCATAGAGTTTTCACAACGGAATTTATGAAAGAACTAATTGGAATTTGGACGAGTATCCAATGGTGTATATGCTCAAAATATAATTATCTTTCATAACGCCTATAGCAAATAAAAAATTTGTGATTAAATCTATCAATGTACCTTAAGGCTTCAACCAAATGTTGTAGCTCTATAATCTTAATTTGAGACTCCTTGACTGTGTTTCCTAGTGCACCAGCCTGTGAAAGGGTTTATCAAAGTGACTGATAAATAATAGTATGGTGAAATTGTACAATTCATGATTCAATTCATCTACTAATGAAGTAAACTTGCAGTGATAATCTAATCTCAGAGTAAATCTAATCTCAACATGTCAATCAGTAATTATCAACTATATTCCTACTGTTCATGATTTTTTTCTGGAAGTTCAAAGTTTCTCGTAGTACGTGGTTGCAGCATATCAAGTTAATTTAATTAGTTAATTCATCGTCAAAATTTTACTACATATGAAAAACCTATTTACAGACTCCTCATAAAACTTACTACGCAGTTGAAATTTAAAAACTAACATCAGATAACAATACTACAACTTACCAATGTATAAACTTCATCATCATGTGCTTCTCCTAAACTTGACCTCTCTTTCCCATCCAACTTCAAGTCAATCCCAGCCTCTCTCAGGCCTTCCTCAGCCACTTGCAACACCTCACTTTTATTGGACGAGAGCACACTCCTTAAAAGTGTACCTATATGTGTTTTCTCTTCAATCAGCGCATCAACCTTTTCGTGGAGAGATTTCACCTCTCCATTTGTCTTGTCCATTTTGTGTCTTACTTTCTCCTTAGCAACACCAGCTAACTCAACTACTGACTTTAGTCCATCCAGCAAAACCTTCAGATTCTCATCGGAATCAACTTCATTTGACATGAAGACTGAACTAGTGGGCTCAGTGTCATCTGATTTTCCATCTAAAGAAACTACTTTATCAATGTCGTGAATTTGCTCGTGCAATTTTGAGAGAAAATTGAGCTGTTCAAGAAAAAGGGGCCTTTGTGAATCCAATTTGGCCTCCAAAGCCCTTGCCTTGTTATCAGCTTCATCTCTGAACCGTCTCAAATCAGAAAGTTCTGCCTCCATTTGAGCAACCGATCCAGTGAGCTTCTCAATATCAGATTCCTTGTGAGATAGGTCTTCGCGCAGAGCAGAGATCTTAGCCTCGAGCTGAGAGACCTCGATGGCAATCTCATAGTTGCGGTGCTCCATGGTCTCTGTGGCCTGATCCCTGGATTTGGATGCCAAGTCGACCTGGCGAAGAAGCTCCTCGACAATGTCATTGGAGCGTTTGATAACTCCGTAGGCGAGGGCAGGGAGGCCGGTGTACTTGTGAGTGGTAGGCAATCCATCAGGGAAGGTTGTGTAAGCGGAGATCTTACCGGAGATCTTTTCCATGCCGGATGTGAGCATCTGAGTGAGAGTGGCGATCTCGGAGTGGAGAGAGTGGAGCTGACGGGAGAGGTCGTCCCTCTGAGAAGCAGCGTCGGACTGGGAGCGGAGGGCGTCGTCGCGCTTCTTGATGACATCCTGGGCGAAGGCCTTGAGGCGGGTGAGACGCGACTCGGAGTCTTTGAGGGCCTTGTCGGAGGCATCGCGAGCGCGGCGCGCATCTTCGAGCTGAGCGAGGAGGAGGAGGTTTTGTTGGTCGGAGTGGTTAGAGATGGAAGGGGAAGAGTCGGCAGCGACGGAGGCGGAGGCGGCATCATCGTCGTCGACATCGCTGAGGACGGTGGAGGAGTCGTCGTCGGCCATGAAGAATTGAGGGATGATGGAATTGATGGGTCGCTTGGTCGCCCGGTGGCTCGTCGATGTCTGACTGTTTGTTACGTTTTTCTTTATTTTTTCTGAAATCAAAATCAAAATAATAAAAAGAAGGAAGAGAACACAGGAAGGAGTCGGCGAGTGAGTCGACTCGAATCGGGTGCGGGTCTCAGCTTGCTTGCTTAGTTAAGTAAGAGTGGGACCCTGGGAACAGAACAGAGCATTAAGAGGGGAATTGCTTCATTCACTTCCCAAATTTAGAGATCCACTCCTCTTGAACGAAAATATCTTTATTATTTTTAAATATTTTCAAACTGAGATGAATTGAAGAATGTAAATTGAAGGAGTGAGGAGGGTATTTTTGTCCAAGTAGGAGTGAATCTCAAAGTTTGAGGGGTGTATGAAGCAATTCCCCATTAAGAGTTGGAAAAACTATCTTTAGAATGATCATTATTGGAAAAACTCTTAAGTCTTCATATTTCTAATTTGAGAAATGTTAGTGTCCAATATATATGACAGATGGATCCGTCTAATATGATCGTTTTTACGTTTTTAAATTTTAAATGATCGATCCAAACCGTTCAATATATTCTCCATATTGAAAACTTACAAAAAATCAATTTTTACATTATTTTCGGAATTTTTACTATTTTCTTTATATTTTTTAAAATTCATGATATGAATATTATGGGTCGTCCAATAACAAAGATTTTTTAAAATAAAAAAAAATTTAGAAAAAATGTAAAAAAATTGATTTCTTATAAATTTTCAATATGAAAAATATATTGAACGGTTCGGATCGATCATTTGAAATTTAAAAACATAAAATCGATCGTATTGGACGAAATTCATCCGTCCAATATATTGGACTATAGCGTTTCTCTTCTGATTTAGTTTCACAATAAACGAATTGTACATATTTCCAATTAGAGAGAGAATTTGAGAGATCCCGCTGAATATCCATCCATCCTCCCTCCTGTTTCGTAATCGTTTGCTCCACCGTCCGCCCGACCCCGCGACCCGTCTCCGTCTCTCTCTTCCCTCCTACGATTTCGCTCCGCCTCTTTCGTCACGACGCAATCCATTCCATTCCGCTTCCATTCCTTATTGATTGAACCTCCTCCTCTTCTCTTATTTCTTATTGCTTGGTACGTCTATTCTCATCTCTTCCTTCTATTTTCTTTTACTTTTACAAATTTGGGCACTACTATTACATTACATATTTACATTACACCATGATCGATACCATAGTTTTCCTCCTCTCTATTTTGCTCATATTCTGTTAATCTTAATCTCACTCTCTTTCAACAATTTACCAGATCAAAGCTTCACTCTTTCCGCTATTTCTGAGTACCAACAAAGAAAATTAATTGATCCAAAATGGCATTGCCCAATGGATCGTCTACATCTCATTCTACCACACGGACTCGGACACTTCTATTCTCTTTCATTGTCATTGCCGACGTACAGTATGCAGACATACCCGACGACCGCTCTTCCTTGGTGTACCTAGATACTACCGCCACAGCATCCAGGTTCTCCAACGAGCCGTCACTTATTGGAACCATCGCAAGAACATTAAATTCTCTATCAATTTTGGGGACATTGTTGATGGCTTCTGCCAGAAACCTGACTCAATCACAGCCGTTCAAAAAGTTCTGAACGAATTTGACAAATTTGATGGCCCAGTTTCACATGATAGGCAACCACTGTCTCTACAACCTTCCCCGGACCAAATTGATCCCCCTTTTGAAAATCCCTTCAGAGAACCTGCATGTGTATGACGAATTCTCGCCATGTCCTGAGTACCACTTCATTGTCTTGGATGCCTACGACTTCAGTGCATTAGGTTGGCCAGGGGACCACAAGGTCGCACTGGAAGCAAATCAGTTTTTGAGGGAGAAAAACCCAAACTCCGACAAGAACAGCCCCAACGGCTTGATTGGTGTCGAGAGGAGGTTTGTGTTGTTTAATGGAGCTGTCGCGAAGGAACAGCTTAGCTGGCTGGAGGGGACTTTGCAGGATTGTGATCAGAGGAATCAAAATGTTGTTGTGTGTTCGCACCTGCCGCTGGATCCCAGAGCTGCTGCACCAGAGGCATTGCTATGGAACTATGACGAGATATGTGATGATTACTTTTCGGTAAACTTTTATGGTAATTTAGGGTAGTTTGGCAACATCAAAGTTTAATGGGATCAAGGGTTAAAAGTTAGCATTTTGGGATTGGTGTTTGAGGTTAAAGTTAATAATAAAAATTAGTACTAACTTAAAGTTAGTAATTGTTGTTTGGCATGATAGGTTAAAAGTTAGTGATCAAAGTAAATGCATTCAATTATAACATTCATTTTAATCTAGACATTATAGAATTAAAAAAAAATCTTGATATTTTCAAAATTTGAAACTTTGAAAATTAAAATTTGAAATTTTAAAATTTGAAATTTAAAATTTTGAAATTTAAAATTTGAAATTTGAAATTTTGAAATCTTGAAATTTGAAATTTGAAATTTTGAAATATTAAATTTTAAATTTTAAAAGTTTCTTCTCAAGGTTTTTCTATTCATATACGATATAAAAAAAAAATTGGTGTTTGAGAAAAACTTATATATATGGCCAAGTTAGGAAGGTAGTGCTAATCCTGTTGACCCCAAAGTTGTTTGGCGATGCAAGACATGTAGGTTAGCTCGTTGACCCAAAAATCAAGTTAAACTTGGCACTATCAAACGAGCCCTTAGCAAGTAACAGATGATCCAATTCTTAAGCCAATTAATTGATACTAGCAAGTGCCTTATAGTTCAAATCTGTCATATGCATACTTAGTACAGTATCTAATAGTCAAAACCCCATGTACATTTCATTTTTTGTTTTTATTTCCATAATTTAAAATCTCAATATAGAGATTGGGAAGCATACACATGAGTAAGCTTGGGAACTTACCCGTAAGCTTATGTGACAGTCTAACTAATGACTCCTAGGTAGCCTCTGCCTAGCTTATCAAAAAAAAAAAAGACAGTCTAACTAATGAAAAATCATTTGACAGGTTACGAAAATAATACACAAATTCAAGTGTGTGAAGGCATGTTTTTCGGGTCACGACCACAAAGGTGGATACTGTGTTGAACTGTTGATGCACATGGGATCCACCACCGTTGCCTTGAGGCTGCTCTTGAATGCCCTCCCGGAACAGACGTATATGGCTATGTCGATGTTTATTGCGACAGGCTGTCTCTTGTTGGGTCTAATCAGATGGCATCCACTGAGATGATCTTTTAGAGTTATACAGTATACTCTCAGGATAGTTTGCTATTTTGGAAAACAAATGCGTTTTATTATTTTGAAATGTCTGCATCTTTTTGAAAAAGAGTGCTTGTATTCACCATTTTTCTATAGAAACTAGTTATGCTCTTATTTATATCTTTGCTTATTCAGAGTTATATGCGTTTGGATAATTAACTCATTTTGATAAAGCTGTTTGATTGATCCACTCAATAATCCTGCCAAATCATCTTTTCCTTCACATGCCTAGCTGGTACGTAAGATACACGGATGACAACACCACAATTAGTATAGAGAATCCATATTCATAAGCTATTGCGGGCAGAGGAATATCAGCAGCATATGCTCGTATGAGTATCCTCTGGATTTCTTTAAGAAGTCCTGAACTTCTTTTAATCTGACGGTCTAATTTACTCGGTCTGATTTGTAGGAACCGCACGAATTTCAACAGACCAGATATTAATTACGGCACATCCAGTGACGAAGCTAGAATTGGGGTCATACTACAGTGGACACTAAAATTTTTACAAAATTTTGAACGGTAAATCACAGCCGTATAAAATTGGAAGGGTAAAATCGGTATATCCCATCTCTCCGTCTATGTTCCGTCTGTCCGTTAAACACTAAAAAAAATGAAAAGATGTATCGAAGAAGATCGAAACCAAAATCTCTTTCCAAAAATAAAAATCATAATCTTTCTCCTCCCGTCTCTCCTTCCGAACAAAATCTGAAAAACCTGAAGGCACCTGCTTCTCTCTTCATCCTCGCCGCCTTCTCCATCGACTCGTCCTTCCCTTCCCCTCGCAACCTGCTTCTCTCTTCCTTCTCGCCGCCTGCTCTTTCGACTCGTCCTTCTCTTCCGTTCACCACCTGCTCCTCTCTTCCTCCTTGAGGTAATCCAAATTTTTCGAGTTTTTTTTATTAGCGATTTTCACTTGTTTCCCATTAAAGCCACTTGATTTTCACTGGTTTCCGATTTCAACTGCTCCTCTCTCCCTTGATTTTCTGCTACTTGATTTTTTGCTACTTCGATTTAAACAAATAGGTCTGAGAAGGCTAAGCAGGTCGTTCCTGTTGAGTTTGCTACTTCGATTTAAAGACACTTGTTTTTCATTAATTTCCGATTTCAACTGCTCCTCTCTTCCTTGTTATGTTTAGTTTCATTCCCAATTACAATCCAGGTGAAAACAAATTTGAATTTGTGGTTTTCTTTTATGTCAGCTTACTGCCTTAAACTTAGGGTCGGACTAGTAGAACTAAGCCAAATTAGATTTGCCAGCTAGCCTAAGTGCAACAGCAAATATTCTGGAGGGAATGTTAATGCTTTACAAAAGGCAAAGCAAATGGAGTAGATGTACCAGTGGCTTAAGTTGCCTTTTTTTAATAGACTAAGGTCTCGTTGGCTGACTTCCTCTTGCTTTCTTATACAATTGATTTTGAATGAGGCGAAAAGCTTTAAGCAGATGTGTGCTGGAGAAAGCACTTCCAATTTCAACATTTAGTTTCATCCCTTCCTCGAGAACAATTTTGAACAAAGGTAGGTTTCTTTTCGCAAGATAAGTTGGTACAGTAATATAGGCAAGACGCATTCGTCCTATTTTACTAGCAATGTAGCATGAGTTTTTTCACCATGCTGCATGAATGCAAATAAATTGACATGATATAAATATGCTAAAGATATACCTTCTGAATGATATCAGCACCGAGGCGCTCATCAGGGTCCTCAATCTTCTCCTTAATTGCTAGTACCAAAGTTGAAAGGTGAACATATGCAGCCCCACCTTAGCAATTTCACTTTTTGATTTACTGGTTTCATGCAAACGTATTACTGTGTCTCTATTAAAACTTGTTGACTTTATAACTTGCATGAAAACGTATTATTGTGTCTATGTTGAAAACGTATTTTTAATCCCCACCAGATACATTTTCATGAAACCGGTATTACTGTGTCTCTGTTGACTTACGTTATTTTGTTCTAATGTAAGTTTTTGCTTATCAGTGTTAAATATATTAACTATGGTATATTAAGGAAATTATATGGTATCTTCTCTGTAAGTACAATGGATACATGCCAGTAAACTCTGTAGTGCTACCTTTGTCACTGTTTCACTAATTTGATGAAGTCATGACAATAGTGAGTGATTAGGTTTGTTTACATTGTGTCTAGGAAAGAGGTACCAACAAGTACACCACTTCTGTATCAGAAAAAATCACAGGATAAACTCATGGTATGCTTCCTTATTACTTAAGTTTTGAATCTGTTCTCTATTTTTGCCTCAATTTCATTTGAATTGAGGAAAATTGATTGATATCTAACTGGAATACTGGATTGAATTTATGTATACAGTGGATACCTTCTGATAAAAAAATGTTACTTGTCATAGGGATTATTTAGCTTTAAGAAATTAGTGACTGCTTGCAAACCAAAATATACTTGCTGTCTATTATTGTAAAGTCTATAACCTTTCTTGATTAGTATAATAATCAATCCATGTAAAGATATCTTTGTATTCACTTTCTTGTCATGAACAAACATGTATGATACTAATACATAAATAAATTCAATGGTACAGCACCAGACCTGAAAGATAAAGGCACTGAATCATTTTTTTTTAGGAAGTAGCATCGTTGAAGGAGTATGACCGCATCATCAACATGACTTTCTCAAGTGAGACCGAAGCTTTTGAGTTTTTCAATGCTTATGCTAAGAGAATAGGGTTTAGCGTGAGGAAGAGTATCATTAAGAGAGATAAAACAAATGGGGCCATCAAATTTCGCCGATTTTATTGCAGTAGACATGGCTTTCGAGAGAAGAAGCATATCGACAAGCCAAACAGAAAAAGACAGCACAAATTGCTCACCCGATGCGGCTGCCCGGTCAAGTTTTGTGTTAAACTAGACAAACGAACCGGTATGTGGTGGGTGCAGGATTTCAATGATTGCCATAACCATGATTTAGCGGCTGTTGATACCGCACCTTTTCTTCGATCCCATTGTTTCATTAGTGAAGCTCAAATGATCTAGCAGGCAGAATGGAGGTGAGTCGGGCCATGAGGACAGCGACGATATATTTGGTTCGAATACCTAAATGATGGTTAGTTTTTCTGACATCCAATGTTTCATTTGTATAATGTTTCATTTGCTCCTGCATCTCTGCTGGCTGCCCAGTGTTTTTTTGCAAAAATTTTTGTCTTAAGTAACATATTTATGAGGTGCTCAATTAATGGTAACAGAGGGAATGCCCAAACCTGTTGTATTTTAACTTAGTTGTTTCTTTGTACACTTATTAGCCATAATCTATTTATGTTTTCTATAATTGTGCTTTGTCAGTTAGATTCCAATTTGTTAAACTAAGGATTACCATAATGGATGATAATAATGTGCCAATGAAGGTACAACATCAATGTTGTCCTGTGATTTTTTAGCTCACTGAATCCTTTACAACATCAATGTTGTTCTCTTAAAATCAACATTGTCATGTGATCTGTGATTTTGAGCTCACTGAATCCTTGACAACATCACCTAAAGTTGTGTCAAGGTACAAAGCCTTGACTAATTTACAAACCGCCTCCTGATCATGTTAGCTACTATCCCTTGCAACCTGTTTAGGGAAGTACAGTGAAGTATTGATGTCACTAAATTGTAATTAGAACAAAACTGAAGCCCCCAAAGTTCTCAACTGGTACATTACTTTTTTTTCTCAAGGAGGATATCAAAAATTGAAAATGGAAAATTCAAACATCAGTACTGTCAGTGACATGGCAGCTTTCAATTGCAGTTACAAATTTATATGAAGCAACTGTCTGGGAAGATGGGGATGCAGCAGCTGGTAAAATGAAGGAAGCCAGTCCTTGGGATGTGATTAGGGGTGTTTTAGCAAATTTTAATGAGTGATTTTACAAACTGTCTTTTTACTTTGGTTTGTCTGTAATAATATCTGGATGGGATTAGTTTCTGTCTTTTAATGTGTAATTTCATCCGAATTGTCCATTTTCTCAATTGTGCAAAGCAAGCAGATGGGTACTGGTACCGCTGTTTGGTTACCACTGTACCACCTCTCACAATGGGAGTTGTACCGCTTTGGTATTGTTTGTTTAATCAATCACTTTGATATTGCCTATTTAACCAAACACTTTGATATGCAACGGGTAGCAAGACAATGGGCAATTGATTCTTTCCGTTTCAAAATATATCAAACGGTGGCCACTGAGTCGTCAATAAATAGAAAGTATGATCCTTTTTTAAATTAAGACGGTACTCAATTAAGATATTCAATTCACTTTGATATTGCCTTATCACATTCCATAAATATACCAAACGTGTCACTTTCCAACCAATTAGTTTCCTGACATATGATTTTTTTTTTCTCTTTCCAACCAATTCGTTGACATATGAGGATTTATGGTATATCAGATCTTTCATTAAGTTGAAATATAAATCGAGCTATTTATTTAACTACAAATCTGGCCTAAAGAAAAAAAATAAGGTATGAAATTATCAACGAATAATTGTAAATAGAAAGATGTCTAGCAATTCGACTATAATAGATCTTTCATTAAATCCAGCTGATAAGCTATATGGACTGTTCATTAAATAGAAAGATGTCTAGCATTTCAAATGAATTTTCTTTTTCTTTTTTTTTTTAAATAAAAAATGAAAAGAATTCTTATGGATTATTCATTTCTTTTTTTTTAACGAAAACAAAATGACATAGCGAGTTCAACTAGTCTGTTCGTTCATGTTTAAAAGTCGAATGCTTTAATTTCAAATGAATTTTCTTTTTTCTTTTTTTAAAATAAAAAACGGAAAAAATTCTTATGGATTATTAATTTCTTTTATTTTAACGAAAACAAAATGACATTGCGAGTTCAGCTAGTCTGTTAGGTCATGTTTAAAAGTCGAATGCTTTAATTTCAAATGAATTTTCTTTTTTATTTTTTTAAAATAAAAAACGAAAAGAATTCTTATGGATTATTCATTTTTTTTAACGAAAACAAAATGACATAGCGAGTTCAGCTAGTCTGTTAGGTCATGCTTAAAAGTCGAATGCTTTAATTTAAAATGAATTTTCTTTTTTCTTTTTTTTTTAAATAAAAAACGAAAAGAATTCTTATGGATTATTCATTTCTTTTTTTTTAACGAAAACAAAATGACATAGCGAATTCAGCTAGTCTGTTAGTTCATGTTTAAAAATCGAATGCTTTAATTTCAAATGAATTTTCTTTTTTCTTTTTTTTTAAATAAAAAACGAAAAGAATTCTTATGGATTTTTCATTTCTTTTTTTTATCGAAAACAAAATGACATAGCGAGTTCAGCTCGTCTGTTCGTTCATGTTTAAAAGTCGAATGCTTTAATTTCAAATGAATTTTCTTTTTCCTTTTTTTAAATAAAAAATAAAAAGAATTCTTATGGATTATTCATTTCATTTTTTTTAATGAAAACTAAATGACATAGCGAGTTCAACTAGTCTCTTAGTTCATGTTTAAAAGTCGAATGTTTTAATTTCAAATGAATTTTCTTTTTTCTTTTTTTTAAATAAAAAACGAAAACAATTCTTAAGGATTATTCATTTCTTTTTATTTAACGAAAACAAAATGACATAGCGAGTTCAGTTAGTCTGTTAGTTCATGTTTAAAAGTCGAATGCTTTAATTTCAAATGAATTTTCTTTTTTCTTTTTTTTTAAATACAAAACGAAAAGAATTTCTATGGATTATTCATTTCTTTTTTTTTTAACGAAAACAAAATGACATAGCGAGTTCAGCTAGTCTGTTCGTTCATGTTTAAAACTCGAATGCTTTAATTTCAACGAAAAGAATTCTTATGGATTATTCATTTCTTTTTTTTAACGAAAACAAAATGACATAGCGAGTTCAGCTAGTCTGTTAGGTCATGTTTAAAAGTTGAATGCTTTAATTTCAAATGAATTTTCTTTTTTATTTTTTTTTAAATAAAAAACGAAAAGAATTCTTATGGATTATTCATTTCTTTTTTTTTAACGAAAACAAAATGACATAGCGAGTTCAGCTAGTCTGTTAGGTCATGCTTAAAAGTCGAATGCTTTAATTTCAAATGAATTTTCTTTTTTCTTTTTTTTTTAAATAAAAAACGAAAAGAATTCTTATGGACTATTCATTTCTTTTTTTTTTAACGAAAACAAAATGACATAGCGAATTCAGCTAGTCTGTTAGTTCAAGTTTAAAAGTCGAATGCTTTAATTTCAAATGAATTTTCTTTTTCCTTTTTTTTTAAATAAAAAACGAAAAGAATTCTTATGGATTTTTCATTTCTTTTTTTTTATCGAAAATAAAATGACATAGCGAGTTCAGCTCGTCTGTTCGTTTATGTTTAAAAGTCGAATGCTTTAATTTCAAATGAATTTTTTTTTCTTTTTTTTTAAATAAAAAACGAAAAGAATTCTTATGGATTATTCATTTCTTTTTTTTTAACGAAAACAAAATGACATAGCGAGTTCAACTAGTCTGTTAGTTCAAGTTTAAAAGTCGAATGCTTTAATTTCAAATGAATTTTCTTTTTTCTTTTTTTAAAATAAAAAACGAAAAGAATTCTTATGGATTATTCATTTCTTTTTTTTAACGAAAACAAAATGACATAGCGAATTCAGCTAGTCTGTTAGTTCATGTTTAAAAGTCGAATGATTTAATTTCAAATTAATTTTCTTTTTTCTTTTTTTTTTAAATAAAAAACGAAAAGAATTCTTATGGATTATTCATTTCTTTTTTTTTAACGAAAACAAAATGACATAGCGAGTTCAGATAGTTTGTTAGATCATGTTTAAAATCGAATGATTTAATTTCAAATGAATTTTCTTTTTTCTTTTTTTTTTAAATAAAAGACGAAAAGAATTCTTATGGATTATTCATTTCATTTTTTTTAACGAAAACAAAATGACATAGCGAGTTCAGCTAGTCTGTTAGGTCATGCTTAAAAGTCGAATGCTTTAATTTCAAATGAATTTTCTTTTTTCTTTTTTTAAATAAAAAACGAAAAGAATTCTTATGGACTATTCATTTCTTTTTTTTTAACGAAAACAAAATGACATAGCGAGTTCAGCTAGTCTGTTAGTTCAAGTTTAAAAGTCGAATGCTTTAATTTCAAATGAATTTTCTTTTTCCTTTTTTTTAAATAAAAAACGAAAAGAATTCTTATGGATTTTTCATTTCTTTTTTTTTATCGAAAACAAAATGACATAGCGAGTTCAGCTCGTCTGTTCGTTCATGTTTAAAAGTCGAATGCTTTAATTTCAAATGTATTTTTTTTCTTTTTTTTTAAATAAAAAACGAAAAGAATTCTTATGGATTATTCATTTCTTTTTTTTTAACGAAAACAAAATGACATAGCGAGTTCAGCTAGTCTGTTAGTTCAAGTTTAAAAGTCGAATGCTTTAATTTCAAATGAATTTTCTTTTTTATTTTTTTAAATTAAAAAATGAAAAGAATTCTTATGGATTATTCATTTCTTTTTTTTAACGAAAACAAAATGACATAGCGAATTCAGCTAGTCTGTTAGTTCATGTTTAAAAGTGGAATGATTTAATTTCAAATGAATTTTCTTTTTTCTTTTTTTTTTTAAAATAAAAAACGAAAAGAATTCTTATGGATTATTCATTTCTTTTTTTTTTAACGAAAACAAAATGACATAGTGTGTTCAGATAGTTTGTTAGATCATGTTTAAAATCGAATGATTTAATTTCAAATGAATTTTCTTTTTTCTTTTTTTTAAATAAAAGACGAAAAGAATTCTTATGGATTATTCATTTCATTTTTTTTAATGAAAACAAAATGACATAGCGAGTTCAACTAGTCTGTTAGTTCATGTTTAAAAGTCGAATGTTTTAATTTCAAATGAATTTTCTTTTTTCCTTTTTTTTTAAATAAAAAATGAAAACAATTCTTATGGATTATTCATTTCTTTTTATTTAACGAAAACAAAATGTCATAGCGAGTTCAGTTAGTCTGTTAGTTCATGTTTAAAAGTCGAATGCTTTAATTTCAAATGAATTTTCTTTTTTCTTTTTTTAAATAAATAACGAAAAGAATTTCTATGGATTATTCATTTCTTTTTTTTTTAACGAAAACAAAATGACATAGCGAGTTCAGCTAGTCTGTTCGTTCATGTTTAAAAATCGAATGCTTTAATTTCAAATTAATTTTCATTTTTCTTTTTTTTTTAAATAAAAAACGAAAAGAATTCTTATGGATTATTCATTTCTTTTTTTTAACGAAAACAAAATGACATAGCGAGTTCAGCTAGTCTCTTAGGTCATGTTTAAAAGTCGAATGCTTTAATTTCAAATGAATTTTCTTTTTTATTTTTTTTAAATTAAAAAAACGAAAAGAATTCTTATGGATTATTCATTTCTTTTTTTTAACGAAAACAAAATGACATAGCGAGTTCAGCTAGTCTGTTAGGCCATGCTTAAAAGTCGAATGCTTTAATTTCAAATGAATTTTCTTTTTTCTTTTTTTTTTAAATAAAAAACGAAAAGAATTCTTATGGATTATTCATTTCTTTTTTTTTAACGAAAACAAAATGACATAACGAATTCAGCTAGTCTGTTACTTCATGTTTAAAAGTCGAATGCTTTAATTTCAAATGAATTTTCTTTTTTCTTTTTTTTTTAAATAAAAAACGAAAAGAATACTTATGTATTTTTCATTTCTTTTTTTTTTATCGAAAACAAAATGACATAGCGAGTTCAGCTCGTCTGTTCGTTCATGTTTAAAAGTCGAATGCTTTAATTTCAAATGAATTTTATTTTTTCTTTTTTTTAAATAAAAAACGAAAATAATTCTTATGGATTATTCATTTCTTTTTTTTTAACGAAAACAAAATGACATAGCGAGTTCAGCTAGTCTGTTAGTTCAAGTTTAAAAGTCGAATGCTTTAATTTCAAATGAATTTTCTTTTTTCTTTTTTTAAAATAAAAAACGAAAAGAATTATTATGGATTATTCATTTCTTTTTTTTTAATGAAAACAAAATGACATAGCGAATTCAGCTAGTCTGTTAGTTCATGTTGAAAGTCGAATGCTTTAATTTCAAATGAATTTTCTTTTTTCTTTTTTTTTAAATAAAAAACGAAAAGAATTCTTATGGATTATTCATTTCATTTCTTTTAATGAAAACAAAATGACATAGCGAGTTCAACTAGTCTGTTAGTTCATGTTTAAAAGTCGAATGTTTTAATTTCAAATGAATTTTCTTTTTTCTTTTTTTTTTTAAATAAAAAACGAAAACAATTCTTTTGGATTATTCATTTCTTTTTATTTAACGAAAACAAAATGACATAGCGAGTTCAGTTAGTCTGTTAGTTGATGTTTAAAAGTCGAATGCTTTAATTTCAAATGAATTTTCTTTTTTTTTAAATAAAAAACGAAAAGAATTTCTATGGATTATTCATTTCTTTTTTTTAACGAAAACAAAATGGCATAGCGAGTTCAGCTAGTCTGTTCGTTCATGTTTAAAAATCGAATGCTTTAATTTCAAATTAATTTTCTTTTTTCTTTTTTTTTAAATAAAAAACGAAAAGAATTCTTATGGATTATTCATTTCTTTTTTTTAACGAAAGCAAAATGACATAGCGAGTTCAGCTAGTCTGTTAGGTCATGTTTAAAAGTCGAATGCTTTAATTTCAAATGAATTTTCTTTTTTATTTTTTTAAAATAAAAAACGAAAGGAATTCTTATGGATTATTCATTTCTTTTTTTTAACGAAAACAAAATGACATAGCGAGTTCAGCTAGTCTGTTAAGTCATGCTTAAAAGTCGAATGCTTTAATTTCAAAGGAATTTTCTTTTGTCTTTTTTTTTAAATAAAAAGCGAAAAGAATTCTTATGGATTATTCATTTCTTTTTTTTTAACGAAAACAAAATGACATAGCGAATTCAGCTAGTCTGTTAGTTCATGTTTAAAAGTCGAATGCTTTAATTTCAAATGAATTTTCTTTTTTCTTTTTTTTTAAATAAAAAACGAAAAGAATTCTTATGGATTTTTCATTTCTTTTTTTTTATCGAAAACAAAATGACATAGCGAGTTCAGCTCGTCTGTTCGTTCATGTTTAAAAGTCGAATGCTTTAATTTTGAAATGAATTTTCTTTTTTCTTTTTTTTTAAATAAAAAACGAAAAGAATTCTTATGGATTATTCATTTCTTTTTTTTTAACGAAAACAAAATGACATAGCGAGTTCAGCTAGTCTGTTAGTTCAAGTTTAAAAGTCGAATGCTTTAATTTCAAATGAATTTTCTTTTTTCTTTTTTTTTAAATAGAAACGAAAAGAATTATTATGGATTATTCATTTCTTTTTTTTTAACGAAAACAAAATGACATAACGAGTTCAGCTAGTCTGTTCGTTCATGTTTAAAAGTCGCTTAATCAATCCTGAAGTATTTCGCAAACAACTTATTCATCGCTTGATATTTTCAGAGAAAAATCAACATGAAGACATTAAAAAGAAAATCAGTGACATATCGGTGGAGAAATAAAAAACTTACTATTGCGTTGAGACTAAGATTCCAATTTACGTTTCTACTTATCTATTTTGCATTGATAAAGTTGTTAAGTTCTGTTTGTTTTATCTTAAATTTATACATGAGTTTTGTCCAAAATGAGCATTTGGTGCTCTGATTCGTTGCCAAAATTGAAATTTTTGCATTGCATATGGCATTCTGGATTACGACGTTCTGTATGTCATACTTCCATGCATTCATTTTCTTTATAAAAGAAAACCAGACCTTTTTTATATTTTAGACACGGTAATTCCATGCATTGGAATTAATTACCATATGCTTTTATTAATTACCATCTACATGATAGCGCTAGAAATATAAATTGACATAAATTGACATGACATAAATACGCTAAAGATTTTACAAGGTATATCTCAGTCTAAGCAATACGAATTTCCATCGTTGAGGTATACAATTGAGGTAGTAAATTTCCATCGTTATATATCTTGTGTATATTTTCTAATGAAATTCCCAAATCCAATTTATATCTTTCCATATCAAATTCTGAATTCCCACAACTTTCTCCCATTAAGCTTTTCTCAGGCTCAGAGAGGTCCACATTGTCTTCTCTTGACCGAACCTGCCAAAAAAGACCAACAGTTTACAATGTCATGACAAACTGGAATTCGACCCAACGATTAATACAATGGCTTTGATTCACAACTTGCGTAGTAAAATGTGTAGCTCTAAAGCAAGACAGCTTAATAACAATGAACCCATAGATAAAAATGAAGTTTCGATTGGTAATTGACAAAGGTTTAAATAGCGGATAGCGAATTCGTCGCGGACATGCTAATGTCATAGCGGATAGCGGATAGCGGTCATTTAGCGGCCGCTATCGGACCATAGCGGATAATATGTTCGTATATACAAATAACATAAAACAACTTTGTCACAATAAGCAACTTTGCTTGGTTGTTGTTGCGTTGGACTGTGTAGCAGATGTTCTGGGTTCGATTTCCAATTTTAGCAATAAAATGTAATAATTTTTCTATCCGGTTTTCAAGTTCAACATTAGTCCCACATGATGGATTGAACTTATAAACGGATAGTATAAAAGAAGTGGGTTGGTACTGGGTTGCAACAGATTGACTACAATGTCGCACATGCAAGTGCGTGGGATTACCGCTAACTTCCGATATTATCCCGCTAAATATCCGCTATTAGTGTGTTATCGTCCGCTAAATGCCGCCCGATCAGACACAGCGCTAATTTTGTAGCGTGGTAGCGCTCTGGCATCCTGTTCCGCTATCTTGGCGCTAAATCGGCCGTGGTAGCGCTCTGGCATCCTGTTCCGCTAAATCGGCCGTAGCGGCCGCTATTTAAACCCTTGGTAATTGATAATAAACAATTATGTAGCAATTTTTAGTTCATATTTTTTTCCCCATCACTTTAGTCCCTAGAACATTTTTTTACTTTACAACAAACCCCTAGGGTTCAAGGCGCATGTCACAAACACCATACCAGTATAGGTTCTTTTGTACCAGATATCGGTACCATGCCCCTATTGGGTGTATCCCAGCTGCTCCTTTAATAAATGTGCATAATCTAGACCATAATCTATCCCAGCAGCTCCTTCTATACCAAACATCATGCCCTTCACTTCCTTCTTCACTGTTTCTGTCCATAATCTAGACTAATAAAATAACAAGTTATGAATTTTAGATTAGACTATCAAAAGGCATATCTGTGGATAAATAAATGTGATAGAAGTATGCAATTTGATCCTCTGAACTGTCTTGATAACAATTCTTCAAGGTAACTGTAAATTGTCCTTGCATCTGCTCAGAAAATAAGTATCATTAAAATAAAAGAATGTAAATTGACAAGACCAGTAGGTCCCGTACCACCAGAAGAGACGCTGAGGTAAATTAGTCATGGTCATTACAGATGTACTGGTCATCTTTTGGGTATATTTTTTGTTGCAACTAAAACAGATGAGGTCAAGTTTGAAATTTACCGGTAGCAAATATATCCATGAGGAAGTCAATCTCTTGGTCTAATTTTGTGTTTTCTTCTTCTAATGATCTTAGCTCCTTTGTCAAGATATCAGAGATTCCCCACCAGAATTAAATGATCCCTACAAAGGAAACTACATTACTATTTTTGCAGATCCAAACACATCATATGGTTACTTATTTTTTTTTTGGTGATGTAGTTAAAAAATGAAAAACACAGCATACACAATTGCAGTGCATACTTGCTGTATAACACTGACATTGTCCTCTTGACATTTCTCTAAGTAGTTCTCTTTTCTAATTTACAAAAATTTTGGTGCAAAATTGAAAATTTTAAGGCTCAGCTAGCTCTCTGTGTACCATTTTCTCTCAATCAGCTAACCCTAACAAAGAGTGTTTATAGGAAAAAAAATTGGATTAAAATAAAAGAAGTACCTTCTGATAATTTGCATTAGCGGATTCACAATCTTGAACCTAAAAATCGACATCTTGAATAATTACAAACTCCAACAGGATAAAAGAGGGAACGAGATGAGACGCCTTTCCTTTCTGTGATCTTACGAAAATAATCCGATCAAACAACTAAAGTTGATAGCTTGGTACTATGTATAATTCATGCTACACAAATTGAATGCTAAGGCCAAACACAAAGACCTAATTCGAAGCCAGACTGGTAACATACCAGTATGACGAGTTGCAACAGGAAAGTGCACCAGGTACAGGTCAAGGTACTCCAGTCGGAGCTTCTTCAAGCTGTCCTTACATGCCTCCAGCACATGCCCATGGTCAGAATTCCATAACTAACAATATAGAAATAAAAAAAAATTAAGCATTACTATGTAGAAGTTCTATTAATATAATAAAGAGAAGGTATAGGTATTGACAATCGAAATTAAAATTCGTAAGGTTAACAATAGTAGCAGTAAGTAAGTAAGTAAGTAACCTTGGTTGTAATGAAGAGATCTTCCCTTTTGACAAGACCAGACTTGAATGCCTCTTCGAGTGCTTCTCCTACCTCAGCTTTGTTCTGATAATCAGCTGTATAAATTACAAAATTAGCCTCGAATGAGGAAACACCGTCGATTTCATACTCGGTGCAGTCGTGCAGATCCGAAGTTTCGAACACGGATCGTTGCTAGCTGGGGAAAAGTGATCGAGGAGAGAGAGGAGTCGTTAAAGGATGATAGAGCAAGCGGCGGCGGCGGATGCGGATGAGGTGTGTTTGCGCGGGTAGGTGGAATAAGGGAGGCGAATAGATGAGCACCACTTGGAATTGGAATTGGAGAGGAAGAGGGCAAGTAAAGATTTATGGGGGATTTGACTTCAAGACAGCTGTGTAATGTAAATGGGAATGGTTCGAAGGCGGTAGCGGAGAGAGAAGGTGAAAATTAGATTGACTATTTTGCCCTGTCGTAAAAAGTTTGCTGTTCAACTTAACGGAGAAAAAACAGAGATCGATATAAAATGGACATATCTTGACCGTTCGATTGATATGAAATGGACGGTCTAAAATTTTGGTGTCCACATTAGAATTTCCCATAAAATAATAATTAAAAATCAAGACACTAAAATAGTACAACAATTTTCTCTGAATATTTTTTTGTCATAATTTTGCATAATAAGTTCATTGAAAATCTCATTAATATACTTATTTTTCTATATTATATAGATATATATATTATAGATATATAAAGATGGGAGGCATACGGAGGGGTTCGGCCACTATTTAAACCACAATATTTCTAATTTTTTTGTGGCGTTTGAAAATTTTCAACTGGAACAATATTCAGAATTTTTAGTGGCAGTTTTTATATAATATCCGAATTGTACTTATGATCTTCTGTGGTATCTTTTGTTTATAATGTTCTAAAATTCACAAAACATTATATAGGTGAATCACACAATGTGCAAGATTCGAGCTAGTATATATATGCTACAAATAATTATTCATTCAAATGTTCAATTTTATTCTAAGTTTTGTCGTAATAAGATTCATTTAGGAGGAAGAAAAAAGATGATTAGTCATGAACAAATACTACATGGGTCCCAATGCGATTTTTTAGATGTCGTCATGCGATTCAAATCAAACACGACATATTCAGCTGGGTCCTTTACATTTTTGAGATGGGTCTCTAAGCTCTTATGGTGATTTTTTTTAATACCAACAAATAAAATAACAAGTAATTTTTTTTTCTGAGGTGGGTCCATGGACCCACCAAATTGTACATGGCTTCGCCCGCCGCACATCCATTAATGATCGGACGGCATAACTCTAAAAAAAATCCAAAGAAATCCAGACGATTTCGTTTCGCATATGCTCGCTCGCGCTCTCTCTCTCTCTCAGAGGCGGAGCGGGTAGGATAACGGGTTAAGGCGCGGCGCCCGGACCGTGTTTATCGAAATCAAATAATCCTCCATTTCGTCTCGCTTTTATCAGGTTCAGATCGCCTCATCAAATTAGATCGCGTGGGAGATCTCATCTCTTTCTCTCTCTCTCTCTGGTTTACAAATTACAATACAATAAAGCCCCTTTGTTTAGTGCGAATTACAATAGAGAAAATCAAGGCACAAGCAAAGCAAGCAAGCAACGGATCGCATGCGTTTGCGTATGCGCCACCGAAACCAACCTCTTTCGAGCATAATATACCTTGCCTTGCTTGGCCTTCTCTCCAATCTCTATCTATCTCAGGTACCGTCTCTCTTACTCAACCTCATAACCCCATTTCTCCCGATTCGCATATGCCTCTTTGCGTTCCTTCACGCCTTGACGCTTTTCGTCAAACACCTTTTGTGCATTTGGATTTGAGTTGATCCATTCCATTTCTCTTGCTTCTTTTAACTATTTGAGCAGGTTTGTGTGACCCATTTCATAAAACACTATTGTGCTTTCTAACTGATCGTGATCGATCATAAATTCAGTATTCTATATATATGGCACTCATCCAGACTGACCACTCTTTTTGGTGCAACATGGGTCAACCTGATTGTTTCCTAATTACTTGATTTGCCTATGCTAATGGGTTTGAAACTGATAATCTCTTTTAAATCTACGAATTATGTTAGATGCTTATTCACCAAATCGTCTGTGAGGCTTTTCATCGAACATGTAAAGGACAAACAAAGTTAATAAGGAATTTACTCTTTCTCTTGATAGCGTTCCTTTTAATTTGTTCTGGCCCTTTTTTATGGGATCAATTAGTTATCTCTGTAGTTCATGAATGTCTAAATGTACTTGCTTATGCATATTTGGGATGCACTTTTCAATCTTTTGTTGTTTTCTCAGATTTCTTAGCTTCTCTTGACTTATCCATTCAGATGCTTTGATTTAGTTTATGTGTGCAATCTTCAAATTTTTGTTAGGAAAATGCTAATTCGCTTGCACGATGAACTAATTTCTACATGGATATTAGAAATTTCTCTTGAATGAACTAATTTTTGGCACTTGGCACAGTTTCACATTTGGGATATCCAGTTACCAGTGGCAGTATCAAACTGGTGTTGGCAGTATAGTTATGGTATCGTCCAAGTATCATATCAAATCATATCGTATAATATCAGTAGTAAGTTCTTATACCACTGATTCATCTCTATTGCACTTTTTCAGGATCACTGAGTTCTTTTGAGAGAGAGAGAGAGAGAGAAAGAAAGAAAGAAAGAAAGAAAGAAAGGGAAGGTGGGGCAAAGATTTTTAAAGTAGACAATTCATGCGGGATTCTCCATTCCGCTTCCATTCCTTATTGATTGAACCTCCTCCTCTTCTCTTATTTCTTATTGCTCGGTACGTCTATTCTCATCTCTTCCTTCTATTTGCTTTTACTTTTACAAATTTGGGCACTACTACTACATTACATATTTACATTACACCATGATCGATACCATAGTTTTCCTCCTCTCTATTCTGCTCATATTCTGCTAATCTTAATCTCACTCTCTTTCAACAATTTACCAGATCAAAGCTTCACTCTTTCCGCTATTTCTGAGTACCACCAATGTAAATTAATTGATCCAAAATGGCATTGCCCAATGGATTGTCTACATCTCATTCCACCACACGGACACCTCTATTTACTTTCGCTGTCGTTGCCGACGTACAGTATGCAGACATACCCGACGGTCGCTCTTTCCTTGGTGTACCGAGATACTACCGCCACAGCATCCAGGTTCTCCAACGAGCCGTCACTAATTGGAACCATCACAAGAACATTAAATTCTCTATCAATTTTGGGGACATTGTTGATGGCTTCTGCCCGAAACCCGACTCAATCATCGCCATTCAAAAAGTTCTGAACGAATTTGACAAATTCGATGGCCCAGTTTATCACATGATAGGCAACCACTGTCTCTACAACCTTCCCCGGACCAAATTGATCCCCCTTTTGAAAATCCCTTCAGAGAACCTGCATGCGTACTACGAATTCTCGCCATGTCCTGAGTACCGCTTCATCGTCTTGGATGCCTACGACTTCAGTGCATTAGGTTGGCCAGAGGACCACAAGGTAGCACTTGAAGCAACTCAGTTTTTGAGGGAGAAAAACCCAAACTCCGACAAGAACAGCCCCAACGGCTTGATTGGTGTTGAGAGGAGGTTTGTGTTGTTTAATGGAGCTGTCGGGAAAGAACAGCTTAGCTGGCTGGAGGGGACTTTGCAGGATTGTGATCAGAGGAATCAAAATGCTGTTGTGTGTTCGCACCTGCCGCTGGATCCTGGAGCTGCTGCACCAGAGGCATTGCTATGGAACTATGATGAGGTATGTGATGATTACTGTTTGGTAAACTTTTATGGTAATTTAGCAAGTAACAGATGATCCAATTCTTAAGCCAATTAATTGATATTAGCAAGTGCCTTATAGTTCAAATCTGCCATATGCATACTTAGTACAGTATCTGATAGTCAAAACCCCATGTACATTCCATTTTTTTTTATTTCCATAATTTAAACGGTACCTCAATATAGAGATTGGGAAGCATACACGTGAGTAAGCTTGGGAACTTACCCGTAAGCTTATGTGACAGTCTTAACTAATGACTCCTAGGTAGCCTCTGCCTAGCTTATCAAAAAAAAAAAAGACAGTCTAACTAATGAAAAATCATTTGACAGGTTATGAAAATAATACACAAATTCAAGTGTGTGAAGGCGTGTTTTTCGGGTCACGACCACAAAGGTGGATACTGTGTTGATGCACATGGGATCCACCACCGTTGCCTTGAGGCTGCTCTCGAATGCCCTCCCGGAACAGATGCATATGGCTATGTCGATGTTTATTGCGACAGGCTGTCTCTTGTTGGGTTTAATCGGATGGCATCCACTCAGATGATCTTTTAGAGTAATACAGTATACTCTCAGGATAGTTTGCTATTTTGGAAAACCAATGCGTTTGACTCTAGTATTATTAGCATTATTATTATTATTATTATCATTATTATTTTGAAATGTCTGCATCTTTTTGAAAAGGAGGGCTTGTATTCACCATTTTTCTATAGAAACTAATTATGCTCTTATTTATATCTATGCTTATTCAGAGTTGTGAATAGATTAATTAACTCATTTTGATAAAACTGTTCGATTGATCCACTCAATAATCCTGCCAAATCATCTTTTCCTTCACATGCCTAGCTGGTATGTAAGAAGCATGGATGACAACACCACAATTAGTATAGAGAATCCACATTCAAAAGCTATTGCAAGCAGAGGAATATCAGCAGCATATAATGCTCGCTCTCTCCAACTCTCCCTCTCTCTCTCTCTCTCTCTCTCAGGCGGAGCGGGTAGGATGACGGGTTAAGGCGCGGCGCCCGGACCCGTGTGGATCCGTATCCTCTGCCGCGGACATAAATCGCTGCCAGGCAGCAGACTGATTTATGTCCGTCGGATATAATTTGACCGAACGGATGGTGCAGATCTAAGCGGATCAGTTCATTCTTAAAAAAAAAAAAGAAAGAAGCCGCTACCAATCCGTCTCTTTCGAAAGTTAACTCATGTGCATAGGAGAGAGCGACTACTGAGCGAGAGAGAGACATGGAGGAAGAGAGAGGGTTAGACAGCTGATCGAGAACATTCGATTAGCGATCGTGGTGGCAAAGGCGAAGTAGATGCTCTTTCCGATCTCTGGTCAAGTAAACCCTAGGCTGCGACTAAACAGTAGATCAGTGCCTCGCCAAAGCAAGGTTTTTTTTTTCCCTCTTAAAAGCTTATCTAGATCAAGCACGCCTGTCTATTTCTTTCTTTCAATTTGAGTTTGATTTGTAATTTATCAAATTGAACGAGTTGAAATTATATTACGCAAGATAATGACACTTAATAGTATACTGGTAAGCTACTATCAATCATCGCTGGCTAACTCTTCTGTCACTCGACTTGACTTATCCTTTATCTCTGATGTCATGTGATAAGTAATAAATGTTTTGTAATTAGGATAGTCGCTTAATTAAGACTTGGGTTTTTTTTTTTTGTAAAGGCTTGTAACATATATACTGGTACAGTGTGTCATTGAAAAGTAAGCTCATAATTCAATTCATTCAGTGAAATTCACTTCAACACTCTCTTCTATTTCTCTTCTCTATTATATTTCTTGAGCTTGTTTAAATTAAACTCTCTTCTATTTCTCTTCTCTATTATATTTCTTAAGCCTGTTTAAATTAAACTATCAGTTCAAGTTTATAAGGTATATTCAATTGGACAGGATGAGAATTCGAGTTAGTTTGATTTTAAGACAAAATAAACTTGTAATCACATGATGTGGTACTTTTTAAACTGATTGAGATAATTTTATTATGTCAGAAAAGAATTTAATCTACTGGAAAAGTCTTTAGAAATTTTCTTATATTAATTAGCTCTCTTGTTAACTAGGCTTGCTCAGTGATGCCACCAAGTTGAGGATTTTTACGTCGGTGCGAGAGAATTGGGATATTGATCCATTATAATAACTTGAATTAATGCAACTGTCGGTGGAGGTCAAGGTCAAGGTCAAGGAGATCTATCAACATGAGGGGCTGGTACATCTCATTTTCATGCTGAACTAAAATCTCTCAAAGCTGACTGTTTGGAGCTCAGTAAGCTTGTTGCAGGTGAACTAAGTGTGGATAGTGTAGAATGACGGGTTTATACTGAAGCTCTGGAGCTACTTGATGCAATGCACAATGATAATAATCTGTGCTGTATTAATACTAGCAGCAGCAGTGGCGGAGCTAAGCACAAGAAATGGGGGTCAATTGACCCCCATTGATTTATAAAAAATAATACTATATTTAAAAGTTCACACTTGTAAAATGAAAAATTTTGTAAATATGTAATATTTGAACCCCATAAATATTCAAAATATATTCCACTAGTGAACCCCATATTGGATTTAGAAAATTTATTCTTGTTGGAAAAAAAATATTTATATAACATATATATATTAGACTGCCACAAATGTTAATTTTTGTCTTCTCAAATATATCATGAACTTTCATTTTTAGTAATGATTAGCACATGCATATTGAACTTATTAATTGAACTTAAATATGTAACTCTACAATCTACTTTGTTAATGTATAGATTTCTTTATGTTTATTTAATTGAATATTACAAAGATATAATTAGTAACCATAATAATTTTTATGAATCGATTTAGTATGTTTTATTTTGTTATTTGTTTATAACATTTCATCTTCTGACGATTTAAAAAGATGAGACTTCAGAGAATTAAATTAGAAGATAAAAAAATCTATTATAACTTGTAATTTTTATAAAATTGTTCTATATTTTGTGTCTTAATATTTTTCACCAAAGTTTTTAAATATTTTATTGGAATAAAATCGAAATGAATTGTAATGTCTCCAGCAATTGTTAGTGTCTAAATTGTTGATTGCACGGTCAAAATGACGCTAATAATCCAAATAGTCATAGATGAGATTTTCATGGGCCGTTGGATCGACCGATCCATAATCGGTCATAATGAATTATTTAGATTTAGCCCAAATAAAAACTCGTCCTAAACAAAATTTTTCCAATATACATATTGTATGAATTTATTTAATTTCTTGTAATATTAATGCTATAAATTATTGAACCCCATTGTCAAATTTTTTGGCTCCGCCACTGAGCAGCAGTGCCCACCCAATGTGTGGGCCAATTTTAATATGTGATATGTGAAAAAAAAGATCTTATTTGATAAAAATATATTATTTATTTTCAATATTTAAGGTTAACATTGTATTGATCGGTACTAAAGGTAACAGTAGTATTCACTAATTTTAAACAATGGAAATCGATAAAAGTAGGCATGTTAGCGGTCCAAAAAAATAATTCGATGGGGAAAAAAATTCTCAATAAGAAGTTTCACGTAAAAATTTCTCTCAAACAAAAAAAATATAATGCAACATGATAAGATTGTCGAATCACTCTTGCTCCTCTATTGTAGTGAACATTGATCATATTCAAGACAGAGACCTGTTTTATAAAAAAAAAAATTAATAATAAAATAAAAATAAAATGAAAAAATTATAAAATGATGAAAAATATAAGATAATTTTATACTTTGAGTGCATGTGTGAGTGTGATATGAGAGAAATAAATAAATAATTTTGAATTAAAATTTCGTTACCTTAATTCCTTCGTAGCACTTCTCTGTATACAACATTTTTGGTGCTTGCTCCTTCTTTCAGGTCGATATTAGCACCTGGCTTGATAAGCAGCTTTGTATTTTGTCGTGACACACCTCTTGATAGGGCCACATAAAGTTGTCCATGCGAAAACACTGGCTCAGGTAAGTAAACTCCAACATTGGGGATAGTTTGTCCCTGTGCCTTGTTGATTGTCATGGCAAAGCACAATCGAACAGGGAATTGTTTCCTCTTGAACTTGAAAGGAAATAAATCATCATCCGGCGGACTTAGCGGAATCCTGAGAATAAATATTCTTTTCCCCGCATGTCCTCCGGTAGCAATCTCTGCATCAATTACATTCTTTTGAAAATTCCGGCACACCAGCCTTGTGCCGTTGCAAAGTCCATTTGCAGGATCCAGATTACGTAACAGAATTACTGGACATCCCCTTTTAAGTTTGAGTATATGTGGCGGCAATCCATTGGGTCCCAGAGAGTTTAAAAATTTTGAGGGATAGTTGCCACGTGCGTCATCCTCTGCTGTGTCAATACTATGGTATATCAATTCTTCTCCAGGATAAGACTCAATCATAGCTACGGAGTGGCTTGTATTTGAAGTTGGCAATCTTATAAAGACGCCCGGCCTCAAGTCGGACTTGTACATAATTTTCCATGCCTTCTCGGAAAAATGCAGCTATTTTATGCCTCTAAAAAAATAAATAAAACCAAAATATTACATTTTATTTTATAGTTATTTTTATTTTTATTGTTGTCTATATATGACTATATAGGAAAATAATTTCTTCACGAATGACGCGATTTTAAATTAAATTTGTACCGAACTGTCAAGGAGAATAAACATTTGTCTTTTAGCCGGGTCGTGCTTGTTGCGCTGTAAATTCAACTCCAGTTTGACACGGACCTTCGTCAGTGTCCATGATACGTAGTACGAATTTAACTCATTAAAATTGTTCACTGTCTGTTTATCCATCTTCTCTATAGTGTTTCATTCATAAGTAGTAAGTATAAGTATAAGTATAGATATAGATAGATACATAAATAAGCACCTCATTGTAAATATTATATTAATAATAATAATAAATATATAATATAATATATAAATATAAAAGTTGAAAAGTTGAATTGGAATATTTAAAATTTCAAGAAAAAAACATTCTAAAGAGAAAATATATAACATATAACATATTACGATTTCTAGTTTAGAAAAAATTTTCAATTTTATTAGAAATGACATAATTAGAATAAGGAATTGGCGCTGAACTGAGTTTGAAAAGAATTCATATGGATTGCTCTTTTTTTAAAAAAAAATAAAATGAAAAAGCGAGTTCAGCTAATCTGTTCGTTCATGTTTAATAGTCGAATGCTTTAATTTCAAATATGATTTTGTTTTTTCTTTTTTCTTTAAATAAAAAATGAAAAGAATTCATATGGATTGCTCATTTAAAAAAAAATAAAATGAAAAAGCGAGTTCAGCTAGTCTGTTCGTTCATGTTTAATAGTCGAATGCTTTAATTTCAAATGGATTTTGTTTTTTCTTTTTTTTAAAATAAAAAATGAAAAGAATTCATATGGACGGCTCTTTTTAAAAAAAAAACAAATCAAAATGACAAAGCGAGTTCAGCT
Source organism: Rhynchospora pubera (assembly GCA_028095005.1). Lineage (NCBI taxonomy): Eukaryota > Viridiplantae > Streptophyta > Magnoliopsida > Poales > Cyperaceae > Rhynchospora > Rhynchospora pubera. The sequence continues at coordinate 106,210,341 of CM051459.1, forward strand.
AGTAAGTTCGTTCATGTTTAATAGTCGAATGCTTTAATTTCAAATGGATTTTGTTTTTTTTTTAAATAAAAAATGAAAAGAATTCATATGGATTGCTCTTTTTTAAAAAAAAATAAAATGAAAAATCGAGTTCAGCTAGTCTGTTCGTTCATGTTTAATAGTCGAATGCTTTAATTTCAAATGGATTTTGTTTTTTCTTTTTTTTTTTAAATAAAAAATGAAAAGAATTCATATGGATTGCTCTTTTAAAAAAAAAAATAAAATGAAAAAGCGAGTTCAGCTAGTCTGTTCGTTCATGTTTAATAGTCGAATGCTTTAATTTCGAATGGATTTTGTTTTTTCTTTTTTTAAATAAAAAATGAAAAGAATCATATGGACTGCTCTTTTTTTAAAAAAACAAATCAAAAGAAAAAGCGAGTTCAGCTAGTGTGTTCGTTCATGTTTAAATATCGAATGCTTTAATTTCAAATGGATTTTGTTTTTTCTTTTTTTTTAAATAAAAAAATGAAAAGAATTCATATAGACTGCTCTTTTTTTAAAAAAACAAATCAAAATGACAAAGCGAGTTCAGCTAGTCTGTTCGTTCATGTTTAATAGTCGAATGCTTTAATTTCAAATGGATTTTGTTTTTTCTTTTTTTAAATAAAAAATGAAAAGAATTCATATGGACTGCTCATTTTTTAAAAAAAAAAAACAAAATGAAAAAGCGAGTTCAGCTAGTGTGTTCGTTCATGTTTAATAGTCGAATGCTTTAATTTCAAATGGATTTTGTTTTTTCTCTTTTTTTAAATAAAAATGAAAAGAATTCATATGGACTGCTCTTTTTTTAAAAAAACAAATCAAATGAAAAAGCAAGTTCATCTAGTCTGTTCGTTCATGTTTATTAGTCGAATGTTTAATTTCAAATGGATTTTGTTTTTTTCTTTTTTTTTAAATTAAAAATGAAAAGAATTCAAAAGGACTCCTCTTTTTTTAAAAAAACAAATCAAAATGACAAACCGAGTTCAGCTAGTCTGTTCGTTCATGTTTAATAGTCGAATGCTTTAATTTCAAAAGGATTTTGTTTTTTCTTTTTTTTTAAATAAAAAATGAAAAGACTTCATATGGATTGCTCTTTTAAAAAAAAAAAAATGAAAAAGCGAGTTCAGCTAGTCTGTTCGTTCATGTTTAATAGTCGAATGCTTTAATTTCAAATGGATTTTGTTTTTTCTTTTTTTTTAAAATAAAAAATGAAAAGAATTCATATGGACGACTCTTTTTTAAAAAAAAAACAAATCAAAATGACAAAGCGAGTTCAGCTAGTCTGTTCGTTCATGTTTAATAGTCGAATGCTGTAATTTCAACTGGATTTTGTTTTTTCTTTTTTTTTAAATAAAAAATGAAAAGAATTCATATGGACTGCTCTTTTTTTTAAAAAAAAAAATCAAAATGACAAAGCGAGTTCAGCTAGTATGTTCGTTCATGTTTAATAGTCGAATGCTTTAATTTCAAATGGATTTTGTTTTTTTCTTTTTTTAAATAAAAAATGAAAAGAATTCATATGGATTGCTCTTTTTTAAAAAAAAAATAAAATGAAAAATCGAGTTCAGCTAGTCTGTTCGTTCATGTTTAATAGTCGAATGCTTTAATTTCAAATGGATTTTGTTTTTTCTTTTTTTTTAAATAAAAAATGAAAAGAATTCAAGCATTGGAATAACTATGTGGCAATTTTATGCACTACTTGTATCATTCCCTAATATGTGGTGTCTATTATGGTATGTACAGAAACTGAGATTCTTAATCTGGGAATGATTCGATTTTAAGTAATTGTTTTTCATCAAATTTATTTCTCTGAATTGCAAATTTAGAATAGGGAATGATTCGTTGGTACCTTCAGGTGATACAGTGCAAATTTAGAATTTTCTTTCTAAATTGCTTTGTGTGCATTTGGGCTTCTGCATAGTCATCTTCCTATTTTGACTAACGAACCAATGACAACCTGGTTGTTTGTATCAATGTACCCTGAAAGATCATGTTATACCAAGTTTGGTAATGAAGTCATTAGGATATGGTATCTTTGTATCAATGTATCCTGATAGATCATTTTATACACATACACACAAAAAAAAAAAGATTGAAAGTCACAAAAAAAAATAGATGAGTGATGGAAACAGTCCTTGCGCCATAAAATGAAAATGACAAGGTATGAGAGCCATAGAAGAATGCAACCTTAAAGTACAGCCAATAACTGACAAAAAACTCATTGGTAGCCAGTGAAATATTGCAAGGGAATAGATACAAGCTTTATAAAACACATAGCCAATAAGATAAAACAAACGCACAGCCAATAATAAATTTTATTGATCATTTCCAGAAACAAGACTAAACAGAAATTGTTGGTAATAAAACAGTAACAATGATTTATCCTAATCATTAGATCATTATTATTCTTTAACCAATACCCATACCCAAAACACTAACAATGATTTATCCTAATAATTAGATAATTATTCTTTAAGCAATACCCATACCCAATTTCACTAAACAGCCCCTGTGGCTTTCCTCTTCATCTTTTTTTTCAATTCATACATTCGGTACCTAAGATCTTTGGTTTCATCACTGATCTTTAAGGTCGGATTGTCCATAATTGCCTCCATTTCCTCTCTGATGTGGCGGATAATGTGTTGGGATCCTGCACGTGCAAAACCTAACACAGGTGATTCTAGGGTTGCCAAGCTTTTAATCTTCAGATAGGGCCAATAAGGAATGCCGAGTTCACGGCATCGGTACTTCAATGTAGAGGTAGATACACCCAGCTCCTTTGCGGCAACCGAAATTGGCATGGTGAACTTTTCTGCCACATGATTGTATGTCAATGCTGCTCTCTTCGACCTGACATATAAGAAATCATTTAATGGAATTTAGATATCATTAACTATTTTAAACTAATAATAAGAAAACAGAATACTTTATCAAATAGCAGTTAACCAAAGATGAGAGTATATATGATATCAAACTAAGTACATTAACCTTAAAGTTGATTGTTGAAGCATCTCGAGATAACATACATGCTTATATGTGTTAATACAGTCCCTCTTTGTCAGCTTAATGAACCAAGAAAGCAAAAAAAGAGGAGAAAAATGAATTGTATTTTATATTTTATTTTGTTTAAGTTCTTTGAATTAAAATTATATCCTATGCATGGATTTATCCTTAAAAGCATCTGTTTTTGAATATGACCAGTACATGTATTTCTGGCCAACACATATCTGACATTGCCTTATATCTGGCCAACACATATCTGACATTTCAGGCCAACACATATCTGACCAGTACATGCTTATATGCTAGGTTGCATTGATGATTTCAAGGTTGACAGAAGAAAGAAATGTGGCTATACAACAAACAAGAATCTCAGACAGGAATACCTGATCCTATTAGAAGGCGGAGTTTGAGATCCTACTTGTACATGTATTGGATTGACACCATCAGTTATGTCACTAATGGGATACACATCTTTCATAGCATAAATGCGACGAATTGTGTTGGATGACGCCATATAGTATAGTAGCCCCAACACCTAAATTCAAAGAAAAACATTGAGATGTCATTAGTCAATATATTGTCTTAGTCAGATTGAATATTTGTTTATTAGTTTTATGAAAGATCAGGCTAATTTGTATCATCGTCTAGGAACCAATAACCAACATGTACAGCACCTTTAATGTTGATATTTGCAAAATGAACTACCTTCGTCTAGGAACCATTAATCACCTACCACTTGATGGGTTGTGTTTAAAAGTTTTCAACTGAAAAGTTGAAACTCAGCAGTTAAGTTTAGCTTCAATGCTTGAAATTTGTGCAAAAGATATTTTCTCTATGTTATATTTGTCATTCTTGTGGGTTAATAAGTTGACATATTGATCAATGTCTTTCAAAATTACTTCATATGTAGGTTTAGTCAGATCTGTAACTTTTTTTTTTCAAAATTTGATCAGTTGTCGGAACTGCAATCAGAATAATGGTTCCCTCAAACTTCACTGATAAAATTCGTGTAGCAGAGGTTCTGCACTAAACATGTACATTCCGAAACGAAAAAAAAGTATCATGAAGATTAAACATTGCAAGAATCTATAAATAAGGTACAAAGTAGAGAGATTTTAAGCTTGAAATTGCTTGATCTAAATTCAGGCATGTAGGAAAATCATCACATTAAACCAGAAATTATAAAATTTAAAAATTATCAGAACTATACTATCAGGATATCAGACGAAATAGTAAATGAATATTTGTAGGTATTTGATTCAGTTATTGGATTTAGTTATTAGTTAATAAGATTTAAGGCATTACCTTTCTTCAAACGCAGAGTATTTTGATGAGAAACTGAAAACTCAGAAAAAGAAAATGAACATGGAAAAGTATTCAGAACATCAAAATTATAAAGATAAATGTAAAATGGAAAAGAGATAAACAAAGAAATTGAATTTCAAATACAGTGGCTCACCTGAAATCAGAGAGACAAGTGCTTTGTTTGTTACCCATAGCAATCGTGCGTTGTTTAAATAGAGCATCTGAAAATTCATACATGGAGCGGCAAAATAAAAATTAGGTTAGCGCCAAATGAAAATTCGGAAAAATTGGAATACTCTTTCCATTGTGAGAGTGGCAGAGAGCGGGAAATGAAAATATTGAACTGAAAATTTTAGAGATAGAACAAAAATTTCCTGACCTAGATCCGATGTCAGGCGGCGATTTAGGGTAGGTTGTGATGTGATTTTCGCAAATTAGAGAAGGGGCAGGCTGTATTTGCTTTTCCTTTTCAGAGAAACTGTGATGGAAAAAGAGAAAGGAAAGATATATCTTTGTGATTTTGCTAGATCGGAGAATTGATATCGCGTGGACGAACGAAGGATGTGAGAGAATAGAAGAGGGGAGGAGGGAGCGTGATTCTGCGATTTTCTATTTTTAGGGGAGCGAAAATTAAAGGGGCTAGGTTAAGCGCAGCACAAAATAAAAAAGGCCAAAATAATATATGGTGAAGCTGGGATTCGAACTCGAGATGTGAAGCTACGGAAATTTGTTAACTACCGATCCACCGCCCTGACTTATTTGTGTGAAAGGTCGACTCCTTTGTAGAAATAGCAATCTGAACCGTACATCATATTGATCAATGGTTTATAATGTGCTAACAAAATTGTTTGGACCCCTTTATGTGAAAAACCCTGACCTTGCTAAGGGTGCTTTATAAGTAGTAGAGATAAGCAGGGATAGGAATCAACTAGCGGATACGTTATCTAAATATGCTAGGATGAATGGGGTTAATTGTATTGATTTTACATTTCCAACTTGTAATATCCCTGTAACAACTCAAGTTACTTGAATGAAATGGGAAACTGTTTTTTTTTTTTATGTGTGACTTGTAATATACCCATAACAAACTAGTTGTTGTTGATTGCATACAGATGCACATTCTCTATGTGTGACCACTGACCAATGTGAATAACTGTGTGTAAAGCATGTACTACAAGTAAAGCATGGTACCAGTGGAGTTTACATGGTTATGAAATCCAGTGGTACGCACAATAGGTACAGCAGACAGGGCCTTATTTGCTCATACTTTCCTGATAGGTTTGGTACCTAATTAGAGTTCATAACTGAAAAGAAACATAATATAGAAAGCAAACAAACATGGTTATGTGTCAGTAACAGACATGACCAGTACATGAATTAAAATAATATTACAGTTTTTCTTATACAGACATGATAGATCACGCTAAATGAAAACCAACAGTAAGCAAGCATAGCGCATTTCTTTGCACCATGAATAATATATATATTTCATTTAACAATGAACCAAATAACAGCAAAATCCTAACACACCAACCAAGACTAGATACACTTATGGATCATCACAGCAAAATCCTTTCACCTCTTCTGGATCATCACCTACGAAATATGTAAATGATGTTCAATTATAACTTATTTGCATAATAATATAATTGGTACTGAGAGTTCATGGGTAATGTCCAGAGTAACCAATTCAAATTTCAAACAGAATGATCAATTGCTTGTACAAAAGCAAAAACAAGTTCAACTCACCTAAAAGTAATTCAGTTAATTAATAAATGATGACCAATCTCTCCCAGTGACAGGTTTAAAACCAAAAACACCTCTCAATTGGTCAAAATGTTCTCATTTCTTCTCTAATTTATCACCCACAAACTCAATTATTTCAAAAATCAGATCTTAGCAGGCTCAGAAATCCTCCAATTGACAACAGGAGAACGTGAAGGAGAAGAGCACACGCTCGCCTCCGCAGCTCTCGCCATGCGCGGCCAGACTTGGTTGGTCCCAAGTTTCGTCGGAGGAGATGGCGATGGAGACAGAGACGAATAGGGTTTTAGCGCTTCATCCTTTTCTTATTTTTTTAAGAGCGAACTGATCCTCTTAGATCTGCACCATCCGTTCAGTCAAATTATATCTAACGGACATAAATCAGTCTGCTGCCTCGCAGCGATTTATGTCTGCGGCAGAGGATACGGATCCGGACCCGTGTACCGTGTTTATCGAAATCAAATAATCCTCCATTTCGTCTCGCTTTTATCGGGTTCAGATCGCCTCATCTAGTTAGATCACGTGGGAGATGTCATCCCATCCGTTCATATCTTTCTCTCTCTCTCTGTGGTTAACAAATTACAATGCAATAAAGCCCCTTTCATGTTTTGTGCCAATTGCATCAAATCAAAGACTACTAAAAAGTGGAGAAAATCAAAGGCACAAGCAAGCAACGGATCGCAGGCGTTTGCGTATGCGCCACCGAAACCAACCTCTTTCGAGCATAATATACCTTGCCTTGCTTGGCCTTCTCTCCAATCTCTATCTATCTCAGGTACCGTCTCTCTTACTCAACCTCATAACCCCATTTCTCCCGATTCGCATATGCCTCTTCGCGTTCCTTGACGCCTTGACGCTTTTCGTCAAACACCTTTTGTGCATTTGGATTTGAGTCAATCCATTCCATTTCTGTAGCTTCTTTTAACTATTGAGCAGGTTTGTGTGACCCATTTCGTAAAACACTATTGTGCTTTCTAACTGATCGTGATCGACCATAAATTCAGTATTCTATATATGTCACTCATCCAGACTGACCACACCTTTTGGTGTAACATGGGTCAACCTGATTGTTTCCTAATTATTTGATTTGCCTATGCTAATGGGTTTGAATCTGATAATCTCTTTTTAAATCTACGAATTATGTTAGATGCTTATTCACCAAATCTTCTGTGAGGCTTTTCATCGAACATGTAAAGGACAAACAAAGTTAATAAGGAATTTACTCTTTCTCTTGATAGCGTTCCATTTTAATTTGTTCTGGCCCTTTTTTATGGATCAATTAGTTATCTCTGTAGTTCATGAATGTCTAAATGTACTTGCTTATGCATATTTGGGATGCACTTTTCAATCTTTTGTTGTTTTCTCAGATTTCTTAGCTTCTCTTGACTTATCCATTCAGATGCTTTGGTTTAATTTAAGTGTGCAATCTTCAAAATTTTGTTAGGAAAATGCTAATTCGCTTGCACGATGAACTAATTTCTACATGGTTATTAGAAATTTCTCTTGAATGAACTAATTTTTGGCACTTGGCACAGTTTCACATTTGGGATATCCAGTTTCCAGTGGCAGTATAGTTATGGTATCGTCCAAGTATCATATCATATCGTATAATATCAGTAAGTTCTTATACCACTGATTCATCTCTATTGCACTTTTTCAGGATCACTGAGTTCTTTTGAGAGAAAGAAAGAAAGAAAGAAAGAAAGGGAAGGTGGGGGAAAGATTTTTAAAGTAGACAATTCATGCGGGATTCTCCCTTCTGGCCGCATAAAAATGGCCTCCATTCTTTCTGGAAGTTTCCATCATGTCAGGAATTGCCATATGAGCTGCATTAACATCAGCTTACTGAGGTTTTCCTCTGGAAAATATATCTTGGACCAATGCAACACCCGATCATTAACGACCCGTGCACAGTTGACACGAGAAGGGCCACAGAATGGTACACCAGAGAGCATCAAACTCCATATCAGCAAGGCTGAAGTAGTAAAGCCCCATATCGAGCCAATACAGTGCTATCCGGCCTTGCCCAACGAAGAAAAGTTGGAGGCGAAGATGAACCGGCCAGCGACCATTTTGGTGTTTGACTTAGAGACAACGGGGGCTAATTCACCTGGGGAAAGGATTATTGAATTTGCCGCAAGGAACTTAATGGGAGGAAGAAATAGTACATTTCAGACCCTGATTAATCCCGAAATAAAAATCAAGAATTCATATATTCATGGTATTACAAACTCAATGGTTGACCGCCCTCGAGTTCCAAGGTATGCACTTAAAGATCACTTAGCAATTCATTATGTGGGTCCCTGAGTGTAGACATCTTTTTATTTATTTTTTTAAGTATGAAATGAGAATGAAAACCTTCAAATTGGTGGCGTGAGTCAAACTTGGTCGCCCCGATTGGAGTCCTCAGTTGTCACTATCAGTGCTATATCCTGTTGTCTAAATACCACTTTTGTTGTTTGTATACACCTGCAAAATGTCAAATAAAGACTGTCCCTTTAAAACAAGTATTAGTATCAAATCGAAATGCATGAAGTTCCAGTTATGCAATTTTTTCTTCAACTCAACTGACTCATCTATTTAGTTTATACACTTATAATACTTGGGACTAATAATCCTGTATATTAGGGTTGTAATCTCTAGTTGATATGTACATGAATTTTTAGGATTGAGGATGTGATACCATTAGTGATGGAATGGGTAAGGATCCAGCAAGAGCCTGGTAACCCAGTGGTATGGTTGGCCCACAATGGCAAGACATTTGACTTCCATTTCTTTCTAAGAGAAATGTCCCATTGTGGATATGACATTCCTGATGACTGGCGTTTCTTTGACACCCTTCCCCTTGCTAAAAGATTAGTGGATCCTACAGGTATGCACCTCTTTCTTTTCTTTACATTTTTGTTTTGTTTTGTTATTTAGCAGGTGGTTGGCTATTGTGTCACAGTAATTTGCTCAGTGGAGCAGCTCAGCCCTAGTGAAATAAATTAGTAGTTGTAATTTGATCTGATACCAGGTTGATACAATAGCGGTACTGAACAGGTATAGCAACCCATACAATACAACTACCTGTGGTGTATCAATCATTAATACCTCCTTTCTTAACACAGGAAAACTGAAAGGTCGTTCGATAAAAGAATTGTGTAAGCACTTCAATATTATTGTGAATGAACCTGCACATAGAGCAATGGCGGATGTCAACATGCTAAGTCTTATTTATCAACGCCTCACAATTAGCCAAGAATTTACTTCCTTAAATTTGATTGAGGAATCATTAATGGCGTCAGATATTAAGTGGAAGCCGAGAAGTGAAAGATGAAGTGACAGTTAATCTCTTGACGCTCTTTTTTGCTGTAACACTGCTTATTTGGCAACTTGATTAATTGCTTGTTGTCACAACAGATGCTGTCATTAATATTAACTCTCTGTTGATTTATTCACCCCTCTTATTTTTTTTTAAATTTGAAATTGCTTTGCTTTTGCTGGATGCAGCCACATGAAGCCAGACTGATGTGTTTGCTTTGATAGGGCAAAGTAAACTTATTTCTATTTTGATTTTTTTTTTTCCTGTGGGCTATTACTTATTGTAGCTGCATTAAAAACCGCTTAAAGAGCTCGGTTGTTCAGCTCCTAAAGAGCTGGCTCACATATCTTTCTATTGTTTGTTTCAATGCCCTTTGGACGAAATTGTTCTTACCAGAGTATAAATTGGAACTGTTTCTGTAGTCAAAAGAAAATCTTTCTCTCCTGCCTATCCCTTCGAATAAAACACCTATTCTTGGCATAAACTCATCTCTTGCCCAGCTACTCTATCATGCTCGGTTCTACCTCACCGTCACATATTAATCAAACGAAAAAGCACGGTTGCATTCAACAGTGCCGAAGCCTATCTATCCATTTAAAGCAGAGATAAGTATTACATAAGTTATTTAAAACTAGGGTTGGACATCGAACTTCGCTCGATATAATATTTTTTTAAATAATTTAAAGTTTGGTTTCTATTATATTATTTTTTATATATGTTAATAATAATGTGAATATCTAACTAAAATATCAATATCATCATATTTTAAGTAAGATCATAAACATATTTTAGACTATATAAACAACATAAATATAGATTATTGTGATCAAATTACTTAAAATGAATGTAAAATCGCTTGAATGCTCAAATATACTCAGAATCTATAAAATCTACACATTATGCGAATAATTACAATGTATAATCCAATTTTTTTTGAATAAGTGAGTCCATAAACATATTCTAAACTATATCAAGAGCTTAATATAGATTATTGTGATCAAATGACTTAAAATGAATACAAAATCGCTTGAAATGCTCAAATATACTTATAATCTGTAAAATCTGCACATCATGTGAATAATTACAATGTATAATCCAATAGTTTTGAATAATTAAGCTCATAAACATATTCTAGACTATATAAAAAGGTTAAATATAGATTATTGTGATCAAATAACTTAAAATTGTTTGAAATGTTCAAATATACTAAAATCTATAAAATATCCACATCGTGTGCATAATTAAAATGCATAATCAAATCGTTTTGAAAAAGTGAGTTCATAAACATATTCTAGACAATATAAAGAGCTTAAATATAGATTATTATGATAAAATGACTTAAAATAAATACAAAATCGATTGAAATACTCAAATATACTCAGAATCTGTAAAATCTGCACATCATGTGCGTAATTTCAATGTATAATCCAATCGTTTTAAATAAGTGAGTTCATAAACATATTCTAAACCACATAAATAGCTTAAATATAGATTATTGTGATCAAACGACTTAATCTGAATGCAAAATCGCTTGAAATGCTCAAATATACTAAGAATCTATTAAATCAGCAAATTATGTGAATAATTACAACGTATAATCCAATCATTTTGAATAAGTGAGTTTATAAACATATTTTAAACTATAGAAAGAGCATAAATATAGATTATTATGATTAAATGACTTAAAATAAATACAAAATCGTTTTAAATGCTCAAATATACTCAGAATCTGTAAAATCTGCATATTATGTTAATAATTACAATATATAATCCAATAGTTTTGAATAATTGATCTCCTAAACATATTCCAGACTATATAAAGAGCATAAATATAGATTATTGTGATCAAATGACTTAAAATGAATGCAAAATCTCTTGAATTGCTCAGATATACTCAGAATCTTTAAAATCTACATGTTAGATTAGTAATTACAACGTATAATCTAATTGTTTTAAATTAGTGAGTTCATGAACATATTCTACACTATATAAAGTGCTTAAATATAGATTATTGTCATCAAATAACTTAAAATTAATGTAAAATCGGTTGAAATGCACAAATATACTCAGAATCTATAAAATCTGCAAATTATGTGAGTAATTACAATATATAATCAGATCATTTTGAATAAGTGAGTTCATAAACATATTCTAGACTATTTAAAATGCTTAAGTATAAATTATTGTGAACAAATTTCTTAAATTGAATGCAAAAATCGCTTGAAATGCTCAAATATACTCATAATCTTTAAAATCTGCACATTATGTGCATAATTACAATGTATAATCCAATTGTTTTGAACAAGTGATATCACAAACATATTTTAGACTATATAAAGAGCTTAAATATAGATTAATGTGATCAAAACACTTAAAATGAATACAAAATGGCTTGAAATGCTCAATTATACTCAGAATCTGTAAAATATGCAAATTTTGTGAATAATTATAATGTATAATCCAATTGTTTTGAATAAGTGAGCTCATAAAAATATTGTAGACTATATAAAGAGTTTAAATATACATTAATGTGATCAAATGAATTAAAATGAATGTAAATCGCTTAAAATGCTCAAATATACTCAGAATCTGCAAAATCTGTATATTATGTGTATAATTATAATGTATAAACCAATCTTTTTGATTAATTGACCACATAAATATATTCTGGACAATAAAAATAGCATATCTATAGATTATTTTGATCAAATGACTTAAAAATGAATGCAAAATCACTTGAAAAGCTCAAATATACTCCGAATCTTTAAAATTTGCACATTATATTCATAATTATAATGTATAATGCAATCGTTTTGAATAAGTGAGTTCATAAATATATTATTGACTATATAAAAATCTTAAATATAGATGATTGTGATCAAATGATTTAAAATGAATGCAAAATCGCTTCAAATGCTCAAATACACTCAGAATCTGTAAAATATGTAAACTATGTAAATAATTACAATGTGTAATCGAATTATTCTGAATAATTTAGCTCATAACACATTCTAGACTATATAAAAAGCTTAAATATAGAGTAACATGATCAAAACACTTAAAATGAATGCAAAATAGCTTGTACTGCTTAAATATACCCAAAATCTTTAAAATCTGGACATTTTTGGCGTAATTACAATGTATAATCCAATCATTGTGAATACGTGAGTTCATAAACATATTCTAGACTATATAAAGAGTTTAAATATAGATTCTTGTCATCAAATAACTTAAAATGAATGTAAAATCGATTGAAATACTAAAAAATTTTTAGAATCTGTAAAATATACACATTATGTGAATAATTACAAAGTATAAACCAATGTTTTTGAATATTGGCCTCATAAACATATTCTAGACTATATAAAGAGCATAAATATAGATTATTGTGATCACATAACTTAAAATAATACGAAATTGCCTGAAATGCTCAAATATACTTGAATCTGTAAAAATATGCAAATTATGTGAATAATTATTATGTATAATTCAATCATTTTGAATAAGTGAGTTCGTGAATATATTCTAAACTATATAAAGAGTATAAATATAGATTATTGTCATCAGATTACTTAAAATCAATGCAAAATCGCTTGAAATGCTTAAATATACTCAGAATCTGTAAAGTCTGCACATTATGCGAATAATTACAATGTATAATCCAATAGTTTTGAATATGTGTGCTCATAAACATATTCTAGACTATATAAAGAGTTTAAATGTAGATTTTTTCCTCAAGCAAAGGACAATGTTTAATAAAGTTGTCATAAATACATAATATTTTGAACAAAATTAAGTGGTTCCAGTAGATACATGAAGGATTCTGTGTAGATTATTGGAATATGGCTGGCACTCAAGACATTAGTCAGAAAGTTGTCGTGGACAGTGTATTATCATCAAATAACTTAAAATGAATGCAAAATCGATTGAAATGCTCAAATAAATTTATAATATGTAAAACATGAACATTATGTAAATAATTACAATGTATAATCTAATCATTTTGAATAATTACGCTCATAAATATATTCTGGACTATATATAAAGAGCTTAAATATAGATTATTGTGATTAAATAACTTAAAACGAATGCAAAATCGCTTTAAATTCTCCAATATACTCAGAATCTTTAAAATCTACACATTATGTGCATAATTAGAATGTATAATCCAATTGTTTTGAAAAACTTAGTTCAGAAACATATTCTAAACTATATAAAGAGCATAAATATAGATTACTGTGGTCAAATGACGTAAAATGAATGTAAAAATCGCTTGAAATGCTCAAATATACTCAGAATCTGTAAAATCCATATATTATGTGAATAATTACAATTTATAATCCAATCGTTTTCAATAAGTGAGCTCACAAACAAATTCTAAACAACATAAAGAAGTTTAATATTGATTGTTGTTATAAAATGACTTAAAATGAATGCAAAATCGCTTAAAATACTCAAATATAATTAGAATCTGTAAAATATGCATATTATGTGAATAATTACAATGTATAATCCAATCGTTTTTAATAATTGGCCTCATAAACAATTCTAGACTAAATAAAGAGCATAAATATTGATTGTTTGTGATCAAATGAATTAAAATGAATACAAAATCACTTGAAATGCACAAATATACTCAGAATCTGTAAAATATGCACATTATGTGAATAATTAAAATGTATAATCCAATCAATTTGAATAATTAAGATCATAAATATATTCTAGACAATATAAAGAACTTAAATATACAATATGAAGAGCTTAAATATAGATTAATTTGATCAAATGACTTAAACTGAAAGCAAAATCTCTTCAAATGCTCAAATATACTCAGAACCTGTAAAATCCGCACACTATGTGAATAAATACAATGTATAATCTAATTGTTTTGAATATGTGAGTTCACAAACATATTCTAAACTATATAAAAATCATAAATATAGCTTATTGTGATAAAAAAAAAATCGCTTGAAATGCTCAAATATACTCATAGTCTTTCAAATCTGCACATTATGTGCATAATTACAATGTATAATTAAATCGTTTTGAGTAAGTTATATCATAAACATATTCTAGACAAAATAAAGAACTTAAATATGTATTACTGTGATCAAATCACTTAAAATGAATACAACATCACTTGAAATGCTCAAATATACTCTGAATCTGTAAAATCTGCACATTATGTGAAGAATTAGAATGTATAATCTGATCGTTTTAAATACATGAGTTCATAAGAATATTCTAAACTATATAAAAAGTATAAATATAACTTATTGTGATCAAATGACATAAAATGAATGCAAAATCACTTGAAATACTCAAATTTACTTAAAATCATTAAAATCAACACATTATGTGAATAATTACAATGTATAATCCTGTCGTTTTGAAAAATTGAGATAAAAAACATATTCTAGATAATATATAGATCATAAATATACATTATTGTGATCAAATGACTTAAAATTAATGCAAAATCCCTTGAAATGCTCAAATATACTCAGAATCTGTAAAATCTGTACATTATGAGCATAATTACAACGTATAATCCAAATTTTTAAATAAGTGAGTTCATAAACATATTCGAGACTATATAAAGAACTTAAATATAAATTATTATGATCAGATAACTTCAAATGAATGCAAAATCTCTTCAAATGTTCAAATATACTCAGAATCTGTAAAATCTGCACAATATGTGAATATATCCAATCGTTTTGAATAATTGAGCTAATAAACATATTCTACACAATATATAATGCTTAATATAGATTATTGCGATAAAAGGACATAAAATTAATGCAAAATCGCTTGAAATGCTCAAATATACTCAGAATCTTTCAAATCTGAAAATTATTAGCATAATTACAATATATAATCCAATCGTTTTGTATAAGTGATATCATAAACATATTCTAAACAATATAAAAAACTTAAATATACATTATTGTAATCAAATGACTTAAAATGAATGCAAAATCGCTTGAAATACTCAAATATACTCAGAATCTGTAAAAGCTACATATTATGTGAATAATTACAATGTATAATCTAATCGTTTTCAATAATTGAACTCATAAACAAATTCTAGACTAAATAAAAAGCATAAATATAGATTATTATGACCAAATGACTTAAAATGAATGCAAAATCTTCAAATGTTCAAATATACTCAGAATATATAAAATCTATTCAAATTTACAATCCAATCGTTTTGAATAATTGAGCTAATAAACATATTCTACACAATATAAAATGCTTAAATATGGATTATTGTGACCAAATGACTTAAAATTAATGCAAAATCGCTTGAAATGCTCAAATATACTCAGAATCTTTAAAATGTGCATATTATGTGCATAATTACAATGAATAATCCAATTGATTTGAATAAGTGATATCACAAACATATTCTAGACTATATAAAGAGCTTAAATATAGATTAATGTGATCAAAACACTTAAAATTAATACAAAATGACTTGAAATGCTCAATTATACTCAGAATCTTTAAAATGTGTAAATTATGTGAATAATTATAATGTATAATCCAATCATTTTGAATAAGTGAGCTCATAAACATATTCTAGACTATGTAAAGAGTGTAAATATACATTTTTGTAATCAAATGACTTAAAATAAATGCAAAATCGCTTGAAATGCTCAAATATACTCAGAATCTGCAAAATCTGTATATTTTGTGTATAATTACAATGTATAAACCAATCTTTTTAATTAATTGACCACACAAACATATTCTAGACTAAAAATAACATATATATAGATTATTGTGATCAAATGACTTAAAAATGAATGCAAAATCACTTGAAATGCTCAAATAAACTCCGAATCTTTAAAATTTGTACATTATATTCGTAATTATATTGTATAATGCAATCGTTTTGACTAAGTGAGTTCATAAATATATTCTTGACTATATAAAAATCTTAAATATAGATGATTGTGATCAAATGATTCAAAATGAATGCAAAATCGCTTCGAATGCTCAAATACACTCAGAATCTGTAAAATATGTAAACTATGTGAATATTACAATGTATAATCGAATTATTCTGAATAATTTAGCTCATAAACACATTCTAGACTATATAAATAGTTTAAATATAGATTAACAAAATCAAAACACTTAAAATGAATGCAAAATAGCTTGTAATGCTTAAATATACCCAAAATCTTTAAAATCTGGACATTTTTGGTGTAATTGCAATGTATAATCCAATTGTTGTGAATAATAAAAATATTCTAGAATATATAAAGAGTTTAAATGTAGATTCTTGTCATCAAATAACTAAAAATGAATGTAAAATCGATTGAAATACACAAAAAATTTTAGAATCTGTAAAATATACACATTATGTGAATAATTACAAAGTACAAACCAATCTTTTTCAATAATTGACCACATAAACATATTTTAGACTATATAAATAGCATAAATATAGGTTATTGTGATCACATAATTTAAAATAATCCAAAATCGCCTGACATGCTCAAATATACTTGAGTCTGTAAAATATGCAAATTATGTGAATAATTATTATGTATAATCCAATCGTTTTGAATAAGTGAGTTCGTAAAAATATTCTAAACTATATAAAGAGTATAAATATGGATTATTGTCATCAGATGACTTAAAATCCATGCAAAATCGCTTGAAATGCTTAAATATACTCAGAATCTGTAAAATCTGCATATTATGTGAATAATTACAATCTATAATCCTATAGTTTTGAATATGTGTGCCCATAAACATATTCTAGACTATATATAGTGATTAAATGCATATTATTGTCATAAAATAACTTAAAATGAATGCAAAATCTATTGAAATGCTCAAATAAATTTAGAATATGTAAAATATGAACATTACAATGTATAATCCAATCGTTTTGAATAATTGAGCTCATAAACATATTCTAGAATATATAAAGATCTTAAATATAGATTATTGTGATTAAATAACTTAAAATGAATGCAAAATCACTTGAAATAATCCAATGTACTCAGAATCTTTAAAATCTGCACATTATGTGCGTGATTACAATGTATAATCCAATCGTTTTGAATAAATTAGTTTATAAACAATATAAAGATCATAAATATTGATTACTATGGTCAAATGACTTAAAATGAATACAAAATCGTTTGAAATGCTCAAATATACTAAAAAATTGTAAACTCCGTAAATTATTAGGATAATTAGAATGTATTATCCAATTATTTTGAATAAGTGAGTTCATAAATATATTCTAAACTATATAAAGAGCTTAAATATAGATTATTGTGATCAAATGACTTAAAATGAATGCAAAATCACTTAAAATGCTCAAATATACTTAGAATTTGTAAAATCTGCACATTATGTGAATAATTACATTGTACAATCCAATCGTTTTGAATAATTGAACTAATAAACATATTCTAGACTTTATAAAGAGCTTAATTATAGATTATTGTGATCAAATGACTTAAATAAATGCAAAATCGCTTGAAATGCTCAAATATACTAAGTATCTTTAAAATCTACATATTATGTGCGTAATTACAATGTATAATGCAATCGTTTAGAATAAGTGAGTTCATAAACTTATTCTTGACAATATAAAGATCGTAAATATAGATGATTGTGATCAAAAGGTTTGAAATGAATGCAAAATTGCTTGAAATGCTTAAATATTCTAAGAATCGGTAAAATCTGCACATTGTGTGAAGAATTACAATGTATAATCCAATAGTTTTGAATATGTGTGCTCATAAACATATTCTAGACTATGTAAAGAGTTTAAATGTAGATTATTGTCATCAAATAATTTAAAATGAATGCAAAATCAATTGAAATACTCAAATAAATTTAGAATATGTAAAATATGAACATTATGTAAATAATTACAATGTATAATCCAATTGTTTTGAATAATTGAGCTCATAAACATATTCTAGACTATATAAAGAGCTTAAATATAGATTATTGTGATCAAATAACTTAAATGAATGCAAAATCGCTTGAAATACTCCAATATACTTAGTATCTTTAAAATCTACGCATTATGTGCATAATTAGAATGTATAATCCAATTGTTTTGAATAACTTAGTTCATAAACATATTCCAAACTATATAAAGAGTATAAATATAAATTACCGTGGTCAAATGACTTAAAATGAATGTCAAATAGCTTGAAATACTCAAATATACTCATAATCTATAAAATCCATACATTATGTGAATAATTAAAATTTCTAATCCAATCGTTTTCAATAAGTGAGTTCACAAACAAATTCTAAACAATATAAAGAAGTTTAATATTGATTGTTGTGATCAAATGACTTAAAATGAATGCAAAATCGCTTAAAATGCTCAAATATAATTAGAATCTGTAAAATATGCATATTATGTGAATAATTACAATGTATAATCCAATCGTTTTGAATAATTGGCCTCATAAACATATTATATACTAAATAAAAAGTATAAATGTAGCTTATTGTGATCAAATGACTTAAAATGAATGCAAAATCGCTTGAAATACTCAATTTTACTCAAAATCTTTAAAATCAACACATTATGTGAATAATTACAATGTATAATTCTATCGTTTTGAAAAATTGAGATCATAAACATATTCTAGATAATATATAGATCTTAAATATACATTATTGTGATTGAATAACATAAAATTAATGCAAAATCACTTGAAATGCTCAAATATACTAAGAATCTGTAAAATCTGAACATTATGTGCATAATTACAATGTAAAATCCAATCTTTTTAAAAAAGTGAGTTCATGAATATATTCGAGACTATATAAAGAGCTTAAATATAAATTATTGAGATCAAATGAATTAAAATGAATGCAAACTCGCTTGAAATTCTCAAATATACTCAGAATCTTTCAAATCTGCACATTATGTGCATAATTACAATGTATAATCCAATATTGAATAAGTTATATGATAAACATATTCCAGATAAAATAAAGAACTTAAATATATATTATTGTGATCAAATCACTTAAAACGAATGTAAAATAGCTTGAAATGCACAAATATTCTCAGAATTTTTAAAGTCTGCAGATTATGTAATAAATTACAATGTATAATCCAATGCTTATGAAAAAGTGAGTTCATAAACATATTCTAGACCATATAAAGAGCATCAATATAGATTATTGTGATCAAATGACTTAAAATGAATTCATAAAATGAATCCAAAATCGCTTGAAATGCTCAAATATCTCAGAATCCGTAAAATCTGCAAATTATGTGAATAATTATAATGGATAACCCAATTATTTCGAATAAATGAATTCATAAATATAGATTATTGCCATCAAATGACTTAAAGTGAATGCAAAATCGCTTGAAATGCTTAAATATACACAGAATCTGTAAAATCTGCATATGATGTGAATAATTACAATGTATAATCCAATCGTATTGAATATGTAAGCTCATAAACATATTCTAGATTATATAAAGAGCATAAATATAGAATATTATCATCACTAACTTAAAATGAATGCAAAATCAATTGAAATGCTCAAATAAACTTAGAATCTGTATAATATGCACATTATGTGAATAATTACAATGCAAAATCCAATCGTTTTGAATAATTGAGCTCTTATACATATTTTAGACTATATAAAGAGCTTAAATTTAGATTATTGTGATCAAATAACTTAAAATAAATGCAAAATCGCTTGAAATGCTCCAATGTACTCTGAATATTTAAAATATGCAAATTATGTGCGTAATTACAATGTATAATCCAATCGTTTTGAATAATTTAGTTCAGAAACATAATCTAAACAATAAAGATCATAAATATAGATTACTGTTGTCAAATGAAAAAATGAATACAAAATCTTTTGAAATGCTCAAATATACTCAGAAATTGTAAAATCCGTATATATGTGAATAATTATAATATAATCCAATCATTTGGAATAAGTAAGTTCACAAAAATATTTTAAATTACATAAAGAGATTAAATATAGATTATTGTGATCAAATGACTTAAAATAAATGCAAAATCGCTTAAAAAGCTCAAATATACTTAGAATTCGTCAAATCTGCACACTATGTGAATAATTACAATGGACAAAAATCTTTTTTTAATAATTGACGTCATAAACATATTCTATACTATATAAAGAGCATAAATATAGATTGTTGTAAACAAATGACTAAAAATGAATGCAAAATCGCTTCAAATGCTCAAATATACTCAAAATCTGTAAAATCTTCACAATATGTGAATAATTACAATGTATAATCCAATTGTTTTCAATAATTGAGCTCATAAACATATTTTAGACAATATAAAGAGTGTAGATATAGATTATTGTGATCAAATAACTTAAAATGAATGGAAATTGCTTGAAATGCTCCAACATACTCAGAATCTTTAAAATCTGTACATTATGTGTGCAATTAAAATGTATAATCCAATCGTTTTTAATAACTTATATTTCAGAAACATACTCTAAACTATATAAAGATCATAAATATAGATTACTGTGGTCAAATGACTTAAAATGAATACAAAATCGTTTGAAATATTCAAAACTCAGAAATTGTAAAATCCGTATATTATGTGGATAATTATAATGTATAATCCAATCGTTTTGAATAAGTGAGTTCGTAAAAATATTCTAAAGTATATAAAGAGCTTAAATATAGATTATTGTGATCAAATGACTTAAAATGAATGCAAAATCGCTTAAAATGCTCAGATATACTTAGAATTTGTCAAATCTGCACATTATTTAAATAATTACAATGTATAAACCAATATTTTAGAAATTATTGACCTCATAAACATATTCTAGACTAAATAAAGAGCATAAATATAGATTATTGTGACCAAATGACTTAAAATTAATGCAAAATCTCTTCAATTGTTCAAATATACTCAGAATATGTATAATCTGCACAATATGTGAATAATTACAATGTATAATCCAATTGTTTTAAATAATTGAGCTAATAAACATATTCTCACAATATAAAATGCTTAAATATAGATTATTGTGATCAAAGGACTTGAAATTAATGCAAAATCGCTTGAAATGCTTAAATATTCTCAGAATCATTAAAATCTGAAAATTATTTGCAGAATTACAATACACAATCCAATCGTTTTGAATAAGTGATCATAAATTCTAGACAATATAAAAAACTTAAATATACATTATTGTGATCAAATGACTTAAAATGAATGCAAAATCACTTGAAATGCTCAATATACTCAGAATCTATAAAAGCTGCATATTATGTGAATAATTACATTGTACAATCCAATCGTTTTGAATAATTGAACTAATAAACATATTCTAGACTTTATAAAGAGCTTAATTATAGATTATTGTGATCAAATGACTTAAATAAATGCATAATCGCTTGAAATGATCAAATATACTCAGAATCTTTGAAATCTACATATTATGTGTGTAATTACAATGTATAATGCGATCGTTTGGAATAAGTGAGTTCATAAACATATTGTTGACAATATAAAGATCTTAAATATAGATTATCGTGAACAAATGTCTTAAAATGAATGCAAAAATCTCTTGAAATGCTCAAATATACTTTGAATCTTTAAAATCTGAACATTTTGTTCATAATTACAATGTATAATCAAATCCTTTTAAATAAGTGAGTTGATAAACATATTCGAGACTTTATAAAGAGAGCTTAAATATAGATTATTGTGAACAGATGACTTAAAATGAATGTAAAATCGATTGAAATGTTCAAAAAAACTTAGAATCTGTAAAATATGCAAATTATGTGAATAATTACAATGTATAATCCAATCATTTTGAATAATT
This sequence comes from Rhynchospora pubera, assembly GCA_028095005.1. NCBI lineage: Eukaryota > Viridiplantae > Streptophyta > Magnoliopsida > Poales > Cyperaceae > Rhynchospora > Rhynchospora pubera. The sequence goes on from CM051459.1 coordinate 106,232,599, forward strand.
AATCTCATAAACATATTATAGACTATATAAAGAGCTTAAATAGAGATTATTTTGATCAAATAACTTAAAATGGATGCAAAGTCGCTTGAAATACTCCAATATACTCAGAATCTTTGAAATCTGCACATTATATGCGTGATTACAATGTATAATCCAATCGTTTTGAATAACTTAGCTTATAAACATATTCTAAACAATATAAAGATCATAAATATAAATTACTATGGTCAACTGACTTAAAATGATACAAAATCGTTTGAAATGCTCAAATATACTAAAAAATTGTAAACTCCATATATTATGAGAATAATTAGAATGTATAATCCAATTATTTAGAATCAGTGAGTTCATAAAAATATTCTAAACTATAAAAAGAGCTTAAATATAAATTATTGTGATCAAATGACTTAAAATGAACGTAAAATCGCTGAAAGTGCTCAAATATACTTAGAATTTGTGAAATCTGCACATTATGTAAATAATTACAATGTATAAACCAATCTTTTTTATTACTTGACCTCATAAACATATTCTAGACTATATAAAGGGCATAAATATAGATTATTGTGATCACATGACTTAAAATGAATGCAAAATCGCTTCAAATGCTCAAATATACTCAGAATCTGTAAAATCTGCACAATATGTGAATAATTACAATGTATAATCCAATCGTTTTGAATAATTGAGCTCATAAACATATTCTACACAATATAAAGAGTTTAAATATAGATTATTGTGATCAAATGACTTAGAATTAAAGCAAAATCGCTTGAAATGCTCAAATATACTCAGAATCTTTCTAATCTGAACATTATGTGCATAATTACAATGTATAATCCAATTGTTTTGAATAAGTGATATCATAAACATATTCTGGACTATATAAAGAGCTTAAATATATATTATGGTGATCAATGACTTAAAATGAATGCAACATCGCTTGAAATGCTCAAATATATTCCGAATCTGTATAATCTGCATATTATGTGAATAATTACAATTTACAATCCAATCGTTTTGAATAATTGAGCTCATAAACATATTTGAGACTTTACAAAGAGCTTTATTATAGATTATTGTTATCAAATGACTTAAAATTAATGCAAAATCGCTTGAAATAACCAAATGTACATAGAATATGTAAAATCTGCACATTGATGTGTGTAATTACAATGAATAATCCATTCATTTTGAATGAGTGTGTTCTTAAACAAATTCTAGACTTTGTTAAGAGCTTAAATATAGATTATCGTGAACAAATGTCTTAAATTGAATGCAAAAATCGCTTGAAATGCTCAAATATACTCTGAATCTTTAAAATCTGAACATTTTGTTCATAATTACAATGTATAATCAAATCCTTTTAAATAAGTGAGTTCATAAACATATTCGAGACTTTATAAAGACAGCTTAAATATAGATTATTGTGAACAGATGACTTAAAATGAATGTAAAATCGATTGAAATATTCAAATATTCTCAGAATCTGTAAAAATCTGCAAATTATGTGCGTAGTTACAATATATAATCCAATTATTTTGAATAATTGAGTTCATAAACATATTATAGACTATATAAAGAGGTTTAATATAGATTATTGACATCAAATGAATTAAAATGAATGCAAAATCGCTTGAAATGCTCAAATATACTCAGAATCTTTCAAATCTGAACATTATGTGCATAATTACAATCTATAATCCAATCGTTTTGAATAAGTGATATCATAAACATATTTCTAGACTATATAAAGAGCTTAAATATACATTATAGTGATCAAATGACTTAAAAATTAAAATGAATGCAAAATCGCTTGAAATGCTCAAATATATTCAGAATCTGTATAATCTGCATATCATGTTACAATGTACAATCCAATCGTTTTGAATAATTGAGCTCATAAACATATTCGATACTTTACAAAGAGCTTTATTATAGATTATTGTCATGAAATGACTTAAAATGAATGCAAAATCGCTTGAAATACCCAAATATGCACAAAATATGTAAAATATGCACATTATGTGTGTAATTACAATGAATAATCCATTTGTTTTGAATGAGTGTGTTCTTAAACATATTCTAGACTTTTTTAAGAGTTTAAATATAGATTATCTTGAACAAATGTCTCAAATTGAATGCAAAAAACGCTTGAAATGCTCAAATATACTCTGAATCTTTAAAATTTGAACATTTTGTGCATAATTACAATGTATAATCTAATCTTTTTAAATAAGTGAGTTGATAAACATATTCGACTGGATAGTTTAGAATAAAATTAGACTGGATTCACATCGTGTATTATGACGTAACAGGTCTTCACCGGTCTGTATAATCTGACACATACAAAGGTATATATGAATACGCCACAAAATATAGGCTGGTCTATATTTTTAAATTTCAATATGGGTGTTTAATTAACTGAACCAATGTCAGGTTCATATATCGCAACTTTGCCATCAGTGAGGTTCTTCATATTGATTAATAGTGAATAAATAAACACTATCTAATATTGATTGTCTATTAGATAATAATAAATAATATGAAAAAGAAATCATAAACCCTTACTGATATGTATTTGGTAGAATTTAAAAAAATCAAACATACGGGTTAATCTTCAATCACCAGTTGCAGTAAAAGTCCTAGAAATTCATTAAAATCAAAAGGCCTCCTTATGTCATAACAGTTCGATTGTCCTTATATATTTTACCTCTCGAAAAAAATGTCTGCAAGAGGTTGAAGCAAAGATGCTCCTGCAATCGATGTTACTTCCCTTAGTCCTCAGTTCAGATCTGAAATTGAAGAAAATACCAAGGAACAACAATATGTTATAAACCTTGCAAAAATATAGCCCAATCGTATTTAGCCTCAGTTCAGATTTGAAATTAAAAGATGAATAACGTAGACAAAAAAAAAAGGAAGAAGAAGAATTGCTCACAAAGTTTCACTTTTTACATATCCATTTCTTGTTATCGCTTATAACAATAGCACTATTAATCGAAAAAATATTATATATAGCTCAAATACATAGTTTATTATTTTTTATCATACTCTAATTTTTTCAATGTTCATATTTATAACATTGCTTATCAGCCCCTAATTTCTAATAGACTTCAAATCCAATAAAAATATCTGTGATTAAAAGAAAATATTATACAAATAAAAAAAAACGCAAACAGAAAAAAAAATTAAGCAATCAAATTAGATGGATAAACACATGAATGGCGAGGCAAGGGAAATTGTACCTGACAACAGTTGTAGTGTCACTAACATGAAGTTCATGATCTCGAACACCCACCTCTAAGTCAAAATATGTAAAATTATAAAAAAAAATCACTGAACATAAGAAGAATAAATAACATTTGAAAATAGGAGTTTAATTTTGTAGAAAATGCATCACGACAGTTATCAAGGTCTACCATGATTACTTGTTAAATTTGGTATAATCACTAAATCGGTTTCTGAAATCTTTGGTTCCTTTGCTCACAACACTTGTTAAATATCCAGCAATTCACCATTGTAAACTAAGGCATGCATGCGCTAAGAAGAATTTCAACATGCACCAATGAATCATTATTTTTAATTCAAACTGATTAAAGAGTTCTCAGATATATAACTGTATTAATTCAAGTTAAATTGTAAGTGTTGATAACTAAATTGAGCACAATATCATGACTATTGCTAAAAATAGTTAACGACTCAAAAATTCTGTTTTTCCTGAATCTACAGACTTAGTAATCAGCAACAGTTTGTATACCTTCCCCCTGCAATTTCAGAAATATTGGTTCATATTGATTGTTTATCAAAATTAACATAAGAATAGAGCGATAGAGAGAGAAGGAAAGAGAGAGAGAGAAAGAGTACTGGAGTTTGGGATTGGAACATGATTGGCGGAGTTGCAGACGGAGAGGTGACTGCTGTTGGGATTGGGAAGTGGATGGCTGAGGGAAGATTTTTGATCCGCTACAAGCAGCGGTTTGAGTAAGCAGCGGTTTGAGTAAGATTTGATCGACAGTGGAGATGGAATAGAGAGGAGAGGGGATCCTTGATGTCAGTCTTGATGATGGGCTGGATGGCGGTGAGGTCGACACCGGAGCAAAAGGCTCGGAGAAACAATTGCTGAGGAACCGTAGTTGGGTCTACTGGAAGCATGCCTTCCTCTGTGCCCCTTTCTTCCGCTTCTGCCATCGCTAGTTCTCTCTCTATGACTCTATTCCACTGCTCTTCTTGTCTCCACGAGAAACAAAATGAGGAAATGAAGAATTAAGAAGAAAAATTGAGAATTAAAAGAAAGAAACTGAAGAGGCGCCGAGGCAGTAAATGAGGAGTAAATGAGAAATTTAAACACGGGGAAGAAACCGAAGCTACGCAACGAATATGATAAACGGCTTAGATTAAAAACTTTTAAAAAAAAGCAACGGATAGGATCTGTTTCGGTGTTTGAGTGTGTGCTTTGCTTTAAAATCCGCGCAAGAAATTCACGCAGATTATATTATACTATAGATTAGGGTGGGGGGATGACTATTGGACTAAACGAGAGTTTTTATAAGCAAAAGTTTGAAAATGTTTAAGGGGGAACTGCTTCGTGTCTTCAATGCAACTCAATCTTAGTTCCCTGTTTCAAATAATCAACTCTCAACTGACCAAAAAATTAAAAATAGCAACTGCAACCTAAGTACGTACTAGACATTGTAGACATGTTAATCTTCCAAAATACTTCTTTTTTTTATTTTGAAAATTTTCTGCTTCAATACTTTGTAGCCGGTCCTGTAGCACTGGAATTTTCATGACAAAGTTATGTGGAGTTGCTTTTGAACTTCTTTTATTTTTATTATTGAGGAAGGTTCTAGACCTATCAACATGGAATGCCGCCAAAAGCCACAAACTGATTATTTTTTATTAACTGGCTGTGATTGAATCATATTCGTTTAAACTTTTGTTAGCTTTGCGTTTCAAATTGGCATTTTTTTAACTTTGAGAAAGTTCAAAAAGCTAAGATCTACTAATTTTGTTTATCAATTACAAAAGTCCTTATCTTCTCAAATTACCCAACCGTTATTTTATTATTTATTTTCAAAGAAATCTATGAAGAAAGAAACATTCTACAGAACAGCCCTGTTTTATTTTATTATTTACAACCCGAAGCAATAAACAGTCTACGGACGCTGTATACAACAAAGATATTACAGCTCCATAGCTCCGTCATTACAAATAACATGAGTATAAATTTACTACCTAGTACTTACATATGGACAGAGAGAAATAAAAGGATTTTTAAGGATAGCAAGGGAAGATTTTTGATCCGCTACAAGCCGTTGTATTAAAATTTTCAGTTGGTCTCTATTTCATATCAGATACAAGCAGCTATTTGATAAAATTAGTTTCTATGGAAATTGCTTTTCTTCGGTCCTTAATTATTCAAATTATTCAGCTCTGTTGCGACAGCATCCGAATCATTGAAACGAAATTAAAAGTTAACTGGAAAAGTGGAAAGTAAGCCTGCATGCTGAATTGTCTCTGAACTGGTCAATTGTGGCTAGTTTGAAGAATTGAGGCGCATAGACTGCATAAATTGGACAAATTAATGGAATATAATAAATCAATATATGATAGCACAGTCATGCCATTATGATACTTGATCCATTGGAAACATCTAGGAGGAAGAAACAGAAATTACTTTTTTAAAAAGAAGAAAACATCAAGGAGCAAGAGAGTCCCAAGGAGAACTTATTAACCTAGTTTGATGATAGAACAGATCGATGCCCTTGAACAGAATCACAACCTTGATTCCCTGATCCAATAATTAACTCTCTAAAAAAAAAGTACTTATTTTCCTTTTTTTATTTTTTCAGTTTTGGTTAAGATCAATAATCTCCAACAATGCTAACCTATATATCTTTATATTAGAAATCTATGAATTTATGTTGGCTGCAACAGCAAATTTACAGTCCAGCACCTGCATCCCTATATCTAATAAATTTGCATAACCAATACCTTCAGAAGTTGTGCAGAAAAGAAATTATCAAGTTTTACTTTACATGTGTTGTCACTCATAACTATAGTATACCACTTTTCCTATGTACAAGTAGTACAGAAGTATGCAAAAATCATACATCGGCACGAACAAGAAAAGGTGGGGAGAAAAAAAAAGGCGGAAGCACTGTAAAATGTTGCGTACTGCTTGATGCATAAATCAAAAGGAACGGACACCTTTATTGTTTTCTCTGAATGCTTTTTATCGCTGAAGGTAGAGAGCAGTAGCAACCAAACAAAACCACAGAGTGACGATGGCCCACAGGTTACGGTTCTTTTCCCATCCGCTTGGTGGTCGCCAAAGGAAAAAATCACCAAAGTAATCTTGCGATGATGCCATATCTTCACCCATTTTTCCTGTTCTCCTTTTCATGTCTTGGTCCTTGTACTTGTCTGTCCATGTCCCCGCATACCTGACAAGGATTAAGAAAGCCTTATTATACTTCATTAATATACTGGAGATGGCAAGTCTTTTATGAACTCAGTATTTTGTGAAATTATACAAGATTGAGATATGACATATATGCAGTCAGAGGCTCAAAGGGCTGTATGATTTATTCATATTGACATTACTTCATGACTAGCTCCTCTTAGATCAAAAAACTTTTCAGAAATACTCCAGCCTGTCATTAGGCTAGTTTGCCCATGTAGTAGAACCTGTATATAAAATAACCCGTACATAAAATAGTAACTTATTGGTGATTCTTTTGGAGTTCTCACCAATGTATTTAAAAAGAAAAGAAAAGAAAAGAAAGTACAATAGCACCACGTTATAAATTCAGGACCGGAGCAATGATATAACCAGGATTTTTATCAGATACTAAGGGGATGTTGTAGGAATTTGGGGAATTTGCAATTCCTAGGCATAAATTTATTGGGAAGTGTGTAACTTTGTGAAGAGTTTGGATTGTTTATAATAAATTTGGCATATAAAATGTCCGGAATTTGCAATTCCGGCACCATCCAAACAGCCCCTAAAGTGGTAAACATTGGGGAGGGGACAGTCAAGGTACTGTTCCCTCAGAGGCAATAATATCTATGTTCAAGTACTACCAAGATGAAAACAAATGAAGAAAGAGGGCTGATAATGAGCAACATGATGGATCAAAACATATGCATAGAAGGCAAGTATACTAGCACTAAGGAGAACCATGCACAGAGCTTGCAATATATATTCAACTTGGTAACAATTCAGATTAATTTATTAGAGTACACAGGAATTGAACTAACCAGTCATAGCTAGAACCAATCAATGGTATTGTGACCATCTCATCTTTTGTGATCTTCAACTTGGGAGCTTGCAAGATGTACCGGAGCTCAGCAGCTTGTCTTCTGATGTTGATACTTGGATGCTGTTTCTCAAGATCTTTGTACAACTCTATGCAATCCTTGTGGCGGTTGTTGGCTTCGTATGCCATTGCCAACCATATTTGTATCTACAATGGCAAACCAAAGAGCACATTTTGGTACCACACTTATGCTGCTGAAGATATATTAAATGTTCAAGTTGTCGTGATGTGAATGTGAAAGTACCTCGCCACCCAATAATGTAGGGCCGGGAATGATGGTGAGAGAAGCCTCTAAGAACTCAATTGCACGTGAGTACATTCCCTTTCCATAAGCCTTTTGCCCTAGCTCAAACATCAAATTAGCTGTTGCTCTCCGCTCTGCTTGCTCCTTTGCCACCTAAAAGAGAAAGAGAAAGAGATAGAGGAGAGAATCCCAATGGATCAAATAGAGTAGCAAAGACGTGCAATTAAGAAAACATTAAAAGAATGTAAGAGCGAAACCTTCTCAAGCTCTCGGCGAACCCTCTCGCGCTTCTCCTCGTCAGACTCGTCGGAGTTGGGGGCCTCCTGGTCAGCCTGTGTCTGTAAATCGTCGGCAGCCTTCTCTAGCTCCTTCATCTCCTCCATCTCCTTGACAATGCGCTTGAGTTCCTCCTGCCACTCCTGCCATGCTGTGTCGTCGTCTTCATCTCCATTTTCATCAAGTCCTCCCCAGTCTGATGATTCCCCAGACGATGAGGCTGACAAGCCATCCTTTGCTGCCTCCCTCCTCTTCCACCCTGTTGTGGCAAAACAATTAATTTGTGTTAATTGTGATTGATCAATTGAAATGTTATATAAATTGTTTGGTAATTCCTCCTGCTGCGCCAGTTTCAGCAAGTCTTCATAAGAAAAGTTGTATGGCATAAGTAGAAAAAAGGGAAGTGCAATGAAATGATCTTATATAAGTGGAGAAGAGAGTTGGAAAAATGACATGATTTGGCGCCGAAAAGAGGGATTCTGATTCGATGAGGATGAGGATGAGGATGAGGACCATGAGGTGGGGAGGGAGAAGAAGAGAGGATGAATTGAAGAGGCTTTGCGGTTGCGCGCGGCAGAAAGGGTAGAAAGTCCAGAGGCCAGATCTTGGGTGACAGGTGGAGGTGGGGCCGAGGAGGAGGAGGAGACGCGGCGTCGGCCATCAGCCCAATGTTTCCAACGAGGACGGCGGCTGCCATGGGATGATAGGAGTGGGAGAGGTGGACCCAACCCACTCGGCCAGTCGGGGGTCGTACTCGTACTGTTGTAGGTGGGAGACGTAAGAGTACTGAACAGCGCAGGGACGGAAACACACAATACCAGCAGCAGATAGATATTCTAAGGATGATCCTGAGCTAGACGCCTACACGCCGTCGCCTACACCCATTCCATTCCATTCGTCTCCTCTCCAGTCTCCCCAATATCAGCAGCCGATTTAACATCTGACAGTCTACGCTAATTACGATCCCATCCCAGCAGATACACCCGTCTTTCATTTACACCCTTTGGTTTTCAAAGGATCGATCCTGATTTTCTGTTATTCTTCAACGTAATCCCCACCATTGCAGAGATTGCAGAGATTGAGACCACTTCAACTGCAAGCACCAAGCGCTCCAAATTCAACCAAAATTGATATATAACTTATCCAATTCATATGAAACATGTTTACACTTTATTTACATGGTTAATTGTCAGGATTATCAAATAAACTTGCCATAAGTATAAAATTCTTCCTTTTTTTTTTTTGGGAAAGCCCAACATAAAAAAATAACAATTTTATATTTTAATAAAAAATAATAAAAATGTAAAAGTGAAATTGTGATCCGTTTTATTTCATAACTCAAATAGATAGATCCTTAAATTTAATAATATTGAATAGGAAATCTCAAGATTAGAAATAATTAATTCTTAAATTTTAATCATATTGTAGGACACATAACAATCCTGAACAGATAACAGCTGGGAATTATATGTTTTTTTTTTTTTTGGAAAAAGTAGACAGCGGCTGTTTTAGTGGAAGTGGAATCGGAATACTGGCGTTCTCCAATCATGCGTGTCGTGTCGTTTCAAACACGGTCGTGTTAGAGTCTCGTGTAGTGTTGTATTTAGTGGTGAGAAGAGGCAACACTGAAACATGACACACATTCTGACACGACATGTGTCGTGTTGACACGTCGTGTTAGTCGTGTCAAATCGTGTCAGAAATTTTTCTTTATTTTTTTAAAATAATTTATTAAAACTGTTAAAATATTAAAATGGACAAAAAAAAATTATTGTAGTTTATTTGACTATTCTACAAATTCAGTATATATATCAGTACAAAATTGCCATAATATTTTTGTTAAAAGATTAATTGATGATTTTTTTGCTAACTCATTTCTTTATTGTTTGAACAAATTAAAAAATAAAATATTTTAAAAAAATAAATAGACGCTAAAAAAAATACTATTATAATTTGAATTTTAATATAAAATCAATTTAAATAATTTTTTAGGAAAACAATTTAAAAAGGAAGTATCAATTATGTTTATGATGCTATTTTTGGTAATGTAAAAAATTAAATTCGTGTTGTCGTGTCATGTTTGTGTTGTGTTAGTTCGTGTCCGTGTCGTGTTGTATGTTACTCGTGTCATATCAAATCGTATTAATTTTTCAAGATTGTCGACACGATACGATTATGACATGACACGATAACACGATCGTGTCGTGTTAGTTTCATACTTATATCGTGTCGTGCCAATACGATTGAATCATAGTGTTATCGTTTCGTGTTAATTTCATACTTATATCGTGTCGTGCCAATACGATTGAATCATGTCATTTTGGAGAACCTAATTACATCATCTTTTGCACTCCAGTATCCAGACTGACAGATAGAGCTGTCAAACGTTGAAAAAAGACACGTTTCAGCCCATACCGTTTGCTGTTCCGTTAATATAACAGTTTCAGCATTTTATTTTGTTAACCGTTTCGTTTATGAAACGGCACAAAAATCCATTTCGTTATTCGTTGCACTTCACAAATTACACACGAAACGATTTGAAACTAGACTGAAACAGTCGAAACGGTACATAGTTGTATTTTGTTTGCCGTTTTGTTATTGAAACGAAATCCATTTCGCTGCTGTTATCCGTTTCGTTTGGTATTAACGAAACGGCATCAGGTGTGTTCTGTGGCCGTTGACAGCTCTACTGACAGACTCCAGTTCCAGTCCGCCCCTCGTATTTTTCTTTCAAGTTTCAAGCTAGACGCCTAAACCCTCTTCTCTCTCTCTCTCTTGGCTTAAACCCTCTCTTAACCTTCGCCAATCTCAGGCAGAGAGAGAGAGAGTGTGTGGGAAATGGTTAAACCCCCATTTACATTTCTGGAGACGGAGAGGGTCCCGGTCCGGATGGGCCCACCTATGACAGAACAAGAACAAGCTATAGAGAACGAAACCCCCAGGCCCAGCCCCCAACAGGGACAGGAAGCACACTCCACTCTGGCTCTGTCAAAATTGAAATTCTTGATCCACCAATGCTGCTGCCTCCTCCAGGATATGAAAATCAAACCCTCTCCCAGCTTCCCATAATACCGCCTTCACCGCAACCCACATTTCAGATAGCTGTGTCTAATTCTTATTCTCAATGTGGAAACCTCAACCTGTCGCCATCACCGCCTTCCCTGCCTCTGCTTTCTGATTCTGAATCAACGGTGCCTCATACTTATGATCATGCGCTATCTGACTCTCTGGATACTGGCCCACCCGCATACCAAATTACTGACCACCCACCACTCAAGAAGAAGTCTCGAATTACAGTTCCAATGACTCCAACAAAATTGGTATCTCCGCAAACATCTTCAGGTGAGTCACCGGGCCTTCATAAGCTCCTCTGATCTCTTTATAATTAATTACTCACATGCTGCTCTAAATTTCTATTCTTATGTATTTTATTTCCCCATAAAAAATGTTACATCCATAATTCTACGTCCCACATGCAATTTCAATTTTTTTTAATATGATAATTGTCCATACGAGAAATTTTTGGGGGAAAACAGCAATGTGGTTGTGGCACTTCACTAGTAACACAATCATAAATTTCAAAAACCATTTTCTTGAATTTCAACTGCATATTATCTCTTATCTGTAGCCTGCGTCTCTAAGCAAACAATTTATAATTAGTTTTTATTATTTGTGTCATTTAAATTATTAAGTTGTATTGAGAGTTTTAGGGCTTGATTAAAATAGAGGATAACAGTTTAACATTAATTAATCATGTTTTGGAGTTTTGGATTTAGCTCTTTGATGGTCAATACATTATCAAATACAGTTTTAGCCCCTAAATGCTAGTGTTGGATTAATTTTGTGCAGCTTACACCATGCCAAGTCAGAGACATACTGATATGCCTGGACCATCGCTGGTCCAGCAACCTCCACCCAATCCTCAACGGGTTTTGCACCTCCAAAGTCAGCCCATCGGAGCTCGACAATCACCGTACATGTAAGTTTTAGAACATTTAATATTCGTCTCTGAGTAATTGTTATTGTTAAGTTTGTTGAACTAATCTGAAATATGTTCTAAATGCAGGAGAATGCATGCCTGAGATTTCGGGCTCATAAGCTGGTGATTGCATACGATGCTCGGATGGAGGGGCGTTTAAAAGCACTCCGACTTTACCATATCACACGTATGGGCCATTGCAACCTGGACACACACCTTCTGACAGCTCTTACCGAGCGATGGAGGCCGGAGACCCACACGTTTCACTTACCAGTCGGTGAAATGAGGGTGACCTTAGAGGTAATTGAATTTCATTAAGTTATGTTAAATTACTAATTTTAAAGATGGAAGTGATATTTTTCTGTAATATAACCAACCTCTTACTTTTGATAATGGACAATTTTAGGATGTGGCATGTCTGTGGGGGTTGCCTGTCACCAGGCAGCCCCTGACTGGGTGCTCGGAGGGGAATTGGAGCTACCTCATTATGCAGGATCTAGGGCTTGATTCTTCAAATGGGTCTTTTAGGGGCAGCAAGAAGTACATCTTGTTTTTTTTAAAACAAAATTTTCCCCTCATAATCGATCATTCTGTTCATGAATCATGGATGTAATTTCACAGGTCCTTCATGCAGATGAGCTGGCTACGGGAACATTTCAGCAAGCCTTTGCCCTCTGAGGCAGATGACGTTGTCATTGACCGGTACATACGGCCATATGTGATGGACCTGTTCGGGTCTCTCATGTTCCCAGACAGTTCTGGAGGCTCCATCTCATGCATGTACCTCCAGATTCTCCGGGACCTGGAGCATCCCGTGCAATACAATTGGGTGCTGCTGTCCTTGCCTGCCTCTACGGGGCCTTGGACAAAGCTTGCAAGAGTGGGGTACAGGAGGCCGCTGACCCGTTCTTGCTTCTGCAGATGTGGTCGTGGTCACGGTTCAGTATTTGTCAGCCTTACTCAAGAGGCAATCCGTTCGAGGACTGGGGAACACCAAACCTGCAATCCTGTGTGCCTTTCGGAAGGTACTTAATTGTATTTCCATTTTCAATGGTTCAGTATTATATTTGGATAACAACTTTTTTAACGATCTTTTGAACAGGTTTCGGACAACCAATAAAATTAACAAGAATAACTCGCTTGGCCCTATAACGCTATTTGCCTGGCAAGAGTTAGACAAGCTGCAACAAGACCTCGTTGTCTGGGATCCCTACAAACACGTCTTGGAAAAGCTTCCTTCTCTCATCCAGGCAGACCGAGATGTCTGGCATGCTCGTGTACCTCTGATCCATTTTTGGATAGTGTCATGGCATTATCCAGATAGGGTCATGCGCCAATTGAAGCTTATGCAGCGTATTCCTCCACCGGCTCCTCAGGTACAGACGCTTTTTAAAATGCTGTCAGTTACTTGTTACTTTTTGCCAGTAAAAGTTGATGGCTTTTCTTACAAATTAATGCATTATTCTCAATGTAATTCAATAGCCATGAGAGGAGCATGAGCGGCTGTACCGCATTGACCTGACAACCATCCGGCAAACAGACTGGGAAGCCTATCACTGGGATTATGTCGTGTATTGGGATGATTTAGACCGACACATTGTACCTTCGAGGGGGTGTATGATGCCTTGTCTAGGCATTTCTACATGTTGTGGTATGATAGGTATGGGATGAGGACTGTGTACCCAGATGGCAAGTATCTGGAGACCGTCAACCAGCAGCATAGCGCACTATGTAAGGGTGAAAACGGTGCAGAGTTTTGAAAACGGTGCGGATAAACTCCGCACCGAACCGCATTCGAATCCGAAAAATATGCTTAATATCCGAACCGTATCCGAATCCGAACATATCCGTATCCGTATTCGTTCCGACAGAAAAATATGGATGCGGATATGGTTTGACTACTATCCGATCCGTATCCGTATCCGACAAAAAAATTCGTTATCCGATCCGTATTTGGTCTTTATCTGAACAGTTTTCGCCCTTAATTAAATCAAAGACACAAGATAATAAACTTAATTACTCCTCTAGCACCTATAGAAAAGACTTTTGATTTAATAAACTAAATTTTTACTAATTAGATTGACTTAAAATAACATTTTGGCAATATAATAACATAATACGATGATAATATGGAATTAATTAATTATTTTTTTTAATTTATATATATTTGTTTTAATATTTAAAATATATTCGTATCCGTATCCCGTAATATCCGATTCGTATTCGTATCCGTTTAACATCCGACCCGTATCCGAACATATCCGTATTCGTATTCGAATCCGGAAAAAAATATGGATACGGATATGGTATGACCACTATCCGATCCGTTTTCATCCCTAGCACTATGCCTCCAGGCCACGGACTATGGTACATACATCTCTCATAGCCCAGAAATCACACGACACGTACTTTCTTTTCCTTTCTTGTGTTTCAAATCAATTAATATTTTCATTCCTTAATGTATTTTGTGTAATTCTCAGGTGATTCGAGCCTCTAAAGATGCCATGGTCGCCATAAAAATGGTGATGACCCAGGGTTTTAGGATAGTTGGCAAGCAGCTCCTTAAGTCGTGCCGTGGGCACCTGGAGGATGCAAACATTGCCCACAAGCTCGACCAGCTGCTGGAGCAGTTTCATCTGCCGACCAACATAGACTCCATCCCTGATGACTCTGCTGACCAGCTCGGACCTACGCCAACCGTTGATCTCTCAGATGAGCAGGTCTTGGCCTGGGTCTTGGACCCGATCTCATTCTCGTTGGACCACCTTATTGGAGAGTGGCCCAATAGGGCTGCTTTACGGGAGCCAGGCTACCGTGCCTGAGAGCTAGTTTGTCCCCCTGACTGGTCTTTGTTGGTAATCTTTGTAAAGTCAGTATGTTTTGTTGTGCTAATCAAACATGCCGGTTTGTATACAATAGTAATGTAGCGAATGATTGATACCCTGTGAAATTTTATGTACACAATATAGCAGTGTCTGTGCTATTGCTTGGCTGGAATGTTATGTTCAAATTTGTTCATTGCATGTTCAAAGATGTATCGGGATCAAGTGATCGAAGGAATACAGAAAAACGTGCTTAGATTACTTATTTTAACAGGCTTTAATTCATGTATATGCTCATATAATGATTATAAATTAAATGAATGGGGCCATTGGGGAAGGGAAAAAAAATAATTCATTTATTATTATTATATTTGAGCCCTGTGCAGGAGTTATTGAAGTTTTAATATTTCATTTATTATTATTACATAATAGATTTTTCATAATTGTAGGTTATTGAAGTTTTTGAACATTCAAAGTAAGGTATAAATAATTTTTCATAATTTAGATATGACAGAGAAGTTACTAGTTACTACTCCTAGTACTAGACTACTAGTAGTGTGGAATTTCCTAAATGCAAGTAGGGGTGCATAACGTCTAAAACGACCACGAAATTGACAATTTGCGTTAGTCATTGCATTGATGAACGAAAACTTTTAACTTGTTGCGTTCATCGTTTCAACCGTTGAACGCAAGTTGCGTTGATCGTTTCGTTCTCGTGAACGATCAAAGTGGTCAAAACCGTTTTTGACTGTTTAATTGTTTTCCACTTTCATTAAAAAGGCAAGAGAAATGCAAAAAAACTATGATCATAAATGCATACAAAGGAAACTTGAGATTTACATATCAACAGCGCTAAATTACATGTCACTAAGCCTGAAAGGAAATTACAAGTTACATATCAAGTAACATATCAACAGCCCCAAAGAAAATTACAAGCAACTGTTTTTACAAGCCAATTACAAACATATTTTCTTAAAGGAGTCAATAAACTCATACACAAGTAACTTTCTTAGAAGCCAATTACAAACAAATTCTTTTGTCTGACATGAAACAGAAAAAAATGAGAAGAAAATAAAATCAAACCTTTAATACTTCACAAGTTATGTCAAGGTTTCTCTGCAAACAAAAAGTATGACATTTAGTTATGTCACTAGCTCCAAACATAGCATTTAATAGAAAAATTAGATATTTTGAAAGGAATTAAAATACTGGTACCGTCTCTGATCAAATTAAACACCCCAACAAAAAAGGTTAGTACTGCGTCCAATAGCGCTACCACGCTACTAATTTAGCGCTGCGTCCAATAGCGCGCAGCATAGCGCCCAATAGCGGATTATAGCGCGCATTATGCGGGATCAATATCGGACAAATAGCGATAATTCCAAGTACTGACACGTGCCCACCCAATTGTCAAACTGTTACAACGCTGTCCAGCCTCGTCCTTATATATTATCTCTATAGAACATGAATAGACCATGTGGGACTAAAGATTTCACTTCAAAACCGGACAGAAAAATTGTTGCAATAATATTGCAGACAGTGGGGATCGAACCCGCGTAGTGGGTTATAATGTCAACTGCAACAACCATCAAGCCAAGTTACCGTTTGTGATGTATATGCTTTATGTTATAAATATATACTATATAATAACCGCTATGGTCCGATAGCGGCCGCTAAATAGCCGCTATCCGCTAACCGCTATGATGTCGGCATGTCCGCAATGAATCCGCTATCCGCTATTTAAACCTTTGGTTTTCACAGATCAAATCAAGTATGACAGAAAAAGATAAAATTAAACAAAGGTTAGTAATGATACTGTCTCAGATCAAATAAAAAAAAATACCCAAATCAAAATGGTTATGAGAAGATATTCAAGTAATGAACCAGCAAAAAAATCCCCTCTCGTATTAAACTTTTTTTTTTCTAAAAATCTTTACCAGCAAAAAACTCAACAGAAAACCAAAATCCAACCATGAATCAGGAAAGTAATAAACTGACCTCTGAGTTGCTTCTTGAGTTAACCACCCAGCCATAACGGCGCTGCCTTATCCCCTTTTTTGGACCTTCATGTTCCTCTTTTGGTCATGTCTGTGCTCTAGTTCGATGGGATTGGCTCTATGTGTGGTGGAGCTTTGCTTGATCTACTCACCGCCTCTGCACTGCCGTGGCGACCTTGTCTTCCTTCTTTCAAGCTTATTTGGAGAAGAGAACGATTTTGCAGAGGGAAGAGGAGAATATGGAGATTTTGTTTTACGATTTGGTTTCAAGCGAGAAGAGGAGAAGAGAGGGATTTGGGTTTGTAAGTGAGAAGATAAGGGAGGTGTATTAGGATTAAGGTGAGAGAGGCAACAGAGAAGGAAGGTGTAGGTCGCCATGGCTGAGCTCGAGGTAGAAGAGGAGAGGTTAAGTGCGAGAGGGAGGAGTGAAAGTTAAGAGAGGGGTTCGATTTGAGGTTGAGGTGGTCGAACGACTGGGATGAGAGGAGAAGGAGAGAATGGTTTGGGAGAGAGAGAGGCATGCGAGAGAGACGAGTATTCAGCGGCGCAAAAAGAAAACCTATTGTCTCCCTTGATTTCTCCGCCCATTCATTTCTGCAATTAAATCAATAGCATTCTCGTAGAATTGTATAACGAAACAGACGAAATAAACGATCACGAAACAGATTCGTTTCGTTAACTGTTCCGTTCCAAGACGAAACAACATTTCTATTTGCGTTATCCGTTCCGTTCCTTAAACGAAACCGAAATCCTTAATTGTTACCGTTCCGTTTCGGACGAAACGAAACGAAACAACGGTCGAAACGGCTACCGTTTTCAGCCCTAAATGCAAGGGCTTGTAGTAGTCTAGTAGATTCGTTCTGGGATAAGGCGAAACCGGCCCAGCACAGGCCCAACGGAAGCCGGTGCGAGTGCGACTCACTCTCGCTACGGTAGTACCTACATGGCTACCCCTCTGGGCTGGGAGCTAGCTACCCAGAATCCCAGCCCGGATCAGCCGAGAGAGAGAGAGAAGAGGAGAAGACGAACCGAACTGAACCAAACCAGCATGGAGGGCTTCCCGCCGCCCCGTCGTCCAAGCGGCGCCGCCGATCTGCCGCCACACCAGACTCAGCATCAGCATCACCAACAGAACCAATCTTACTGGTATCCTCCTCCTCCTCCTGCTCCTCCTGCTCCTCAGCCTCCCGCTTCCTCTTCCTACTCCGTCCCTTCCTACCACCACCAATACCCCTCTCATCCTCATCCTCCCAACCAGCATTGGCCTGCTCCTCAACCTCCTTACGGGCCTCAACCTCAACCTCAACCTCAACCTCCACCTCCACCTCCTTATCACGCCTACCCACCTGGCCCACCTCCTCCCATGCCTCCCCGTCCTCCTCATCCTCACCAGATGCCGCCTTATCCTCCCCCTAATCAGGTTCACCTTCCCCTTCCCCTCTTCTACTTTCTTTCTTTTCTTTTCATTGTATATGCCTTAACTAATACCGCATCAACCTTTTTTCTAGCCATGGACAAACCAACCTTGGCCTCCAAATCAACCACACCATTATCCAGGTCTGCCTTCTTAACTACTTTAAACTATACCAGATAATGCAATTTAAAGTATCGCTTTCTTGCTCTCTCTCTCTCTCTCTCTGTCTCTCTTTGGGATCCAATTTTTCAAGCCTTGTTTTATCATGCACATTTTGCCTTTTGTCTTGTTTACAAGTTACAGTTGCCAATTGAAAGTAGAAGCATTAACTTTACCATAAATACGATTATAGATTTATTGTGCAAAAGTTTTAAAATTGACAGTCTGTTTGCTCTGTAATAAAAGGTGCAAGTATTCCACAAAATGAAGGAGAGGATTGGGCGGCAAGGGCCAAAGCTTGGGCTGCCTCCAAATCCACTGCAGAGGGCGAAAATGGAAGACCTGTGGACCAAGCTAACCATGCGAATGGAGAAAAGTCACTTCCTTCTAGTCAAAATATTAATGCAGGGGTTGCAGTTGCAGCTGTTGGCGCAGATCCAGCCACACTCGTTTCTCCTGCAAAGCAGTACGACCCATATTCTGCCATCTATGAGCAGGAGGTACCTAGTTATTCTTCTTCCCAAGGTAATCTTCACCTTACAAATAATTGCATGTGACTAGGGGAGAAGTTTCTTTTGATATTTCATCCCATCATTGTTTTTTTTTTCATTTAAATGCGCTTGCAAAATATGTGATGCAGTGATGTTCATGACCTTGCTTGTTGCTGCACTCAAATGCTATTGTATCTTTAGATTTTAATGCTTGAATTTCTAGTACTTATTAACAGTGATGGAGGTA
Organism: Rhynchospora pubera; assembly: GCA_028095005.1. Classification (NCBI taxonomy): domain Eukaryota; kingdom Viridiplantae; phylum Streptophyta; class Magnoliopsida; order Poales; family Cyperaceae; genus Rhynchospora; species Rhynchospora pubera. Next base: position 106,251,553 of record CM051459.1, read on the forward strand.
CATTCAATAATGGGGGGGGGGGGTCAAATGACCCCATTTTAAAAAAAAAATTGCTGCCTTTGCATATAAAATATATATATATATACTTAGAACATGAATCTTCTTGTGATTACAGTAATTTGAAACCCAGAAATAATTATATGATAATTTATTGGCTGAACCCATTAAAATGTATAAATATATTCTTATAAATCTGAATTTATATATTATTAAATGTATGAGCTTATTAAATTTGATATGGTACTGTTAAAATTGTGGATTTATTGAACTTCATTTGAGAATTGTCTGGCTCCGCCACTGCTTGGTGATGCTGATTCCCTTTTGTGCTTTAGCTGAACACCAACTAAATTACATTTTTACTATGATTCCCTTTTGGCCTTTGTGCTTAAGCTAATTCCCTTATGCAAAAATGATTATCCTTTGGTTTCTTGGTTTGCTCTGTGTGACTATTTATCTTATTTCAGGTAACAAAGATATCTTGGGCCGGTATGACAATTCTCAGGACCACCAACCTTTAGCTGTTCCACCAGTTCAAGACCAGTTCTATCACCAGCCGCCAGATCCTAGTTACATGGTGAACTATGGTCATAATGCCCATGCAGGGGCTGTGGGAGTACCAGGTCATGATCCAGTTACTGCACCTCATATGTGGGCTCCACCAGGCAGTGCAGGACCATACCAACCACCTACCTTGCCTGCTCTTCCTGCACAGCAGGTTCTCTGTCTTGCAAGGTTTTTTAATCAAAAGCTAGGATACCCTAATATGTAAAGGAAAAAGCTTTTTACAGAGGTAGGGTGGGTTGTTTTAAGGTACCAGTAAGGACCCTTTCATACAATGCAAGATTGGTACAGTAGTAGCAAGTCATGGTACTTTTCCCAGGATTGCGATGCTGGCTACTACTGTTGCTGATCTAGTTTCATTATGTACTAGTTGATGTGGTATGCCTCATATGGCCATCAGTTTGAGCTGAATTTAAACCTTTTTTATTAATATATATACATATTTTTTGGGTGCGTCACTGCACTGTTGAAGTTCAGTCTTAATGAAGAACAATGATACCATGATTTTCTTGTAGAAGTCGTCCATTGCCAAATTTATTGTTTCCCTTGGCTGTTTTGTATGACATTGTTTATAACATGACACTTTTTTTTTTTTTTTTTAGTATGATATTTCTACTGCAGTCCACCCATCTATGCCTGTACCAAATTATGGACCTCCCAACATCCCTCCAGCTGCATTTAATGCTCCTCCAGTAGCATCGCATCTTAATGCAGAGCTATTTCAGGGAGACCCTTCTGCCTTTAACCAAGTCAATCAACCCAAAAAGGTTATTATTCCATCCTTCTGCCAAATATATAAATTTACCATTGGACAGCAAATGCTCCAATTTCAGGCTGTATGATAATGTATGCTTCAAGTATTAGTTCTGGTAGACCAAAATTCTTGAGTTAGACCATGGATATGTGTTTCAGATTTTTATTGATCCTGCTAACAGTACTCTGTGGGGTGTGTGTGTGTGTGTGTTTTTTTTGTGTTTGGTCGGGGGGGGGGGGATTCACTGTCTGGAATATGTATTTGTGTTAATTTCTTTCAGTTGTTTTTCCCTGTGTGAAGAACCTTAACTAGACTGTCCCATACACTAGTGAGGTCAATTGGCAAGGTCTTGAACCCTTGATTGTGTACATTCAAATTTCAGTGGTATTAGAAAACATCTGATAGCATTCCCTGAATGAATGTAGTTGGCAGTACCAAGCTGGTTGCGAGAAGAAATTTTGAAGAAAAAAACTACTACCGAAAACAACATATCAGCTCAGGTGGGATCTGATGGAAATGAAAGATCTCCAGAGGCAACTGATCAGAAAGATAGCAAGAGCTTGGATTCAAACAAATCTTCTGTGGAAGACGATGAGGTGCTGTGTCTTATATTTTCATGTAGATATGTAATTGGGTGCTTTTCTTCTTAATGTTGCTACTAAAGCTGCTATCTAAGTTACTAACTTACATTGCGAGTCTTAACAATGAACATTCTGCCATCTGTTTAGTTTGAATGTTCTTCTTTGCAGTGATATTTTTTTCCCTCATTTTCTTGCAAATGGCTATGAAGAATAGTTAATTATGAGAACAGGGATTTGTTTTTCTTCATAAGTGGAAGAAATTTGATGTTCAATGAGGCTGGGGACAAGTTATTGTGGGGCTTATGCTTGATACATGCCTTTCTTTCTAGAAAGTTTAAGCCAACAAACTCAAAAATGTTTATTGCATCTTCAAAATCCAAATTGGAATGGTTTTATATGTTCAACTCTTAGATAATTTTAGGTTGTAATTTTTAGGATGAAGTGGAGGCTGCACGAATATTGGCAATCAACCAGGAGATCAAGCGAATTCTTACTGATGTACTTTTGAAGGTAGTATAATTTGATAATTATGATATGTCTAAATTTCTTTCTGCTTCGGAGCAGGTTCCTGTATTGATTGTGTACTATTTCTTTTCTCTTTGTTATCTTCCTAAGGTCACTGATGATCTTTTTGATGAGATCGCCACCAAAGTTCTTAGTGAGGATGATATGACTGTTGAAGGTTTGAAGTTTCTTTTTCGACCTGCCAGCATAAGTTTAAGCCCACTAGGACCCTATTATTGTTAGCTTTTTCTACAATGTCATATTTTCACTTCTACAGTTCTACCAGAAAAAGGTGAACTTTACATTTGTTCTCTTATAAAAGATCCTATAGTAATCCTTTGCTTCCAACAGAGCTTAAATCACAATGCAATCTAAACCTGGTTGTCTATTTATGACCCAAACCTTTTCACTTATTGTCAAAATCTTGTTTCTATAAACTGGAAGTATCTCTACATGCTCTTGCTTCCACAGGAACTAGTGAGGCTGCCTCTCTTGTGAAATCTAAGTCACATGGTTCAGCACCATCTACTAGTAGCAATGCTAAGTTACAGGACAAAACTTCCAATGGAGCGAGTAGAAAGGCTAAGGCTGTGGTACATGATGAATCAACCAAGGGAGGAGGTGTCCTTCTTGGTCTTTCAGATTATAACACAGATGATGATGGCGATGATGAAAATGCATCAACAGACAGAATTAAACAAAATCTGGTGCCTGAGACCAACAAGTCAAGTTTCTTGATGCAAAAGGGTAAGCCATCAGATAAAAACTTGGGGAACCATGAGGAATTTACAGAATTGAACCCAAGGAGAGAAGAAGCTGAAGGGTCTTCACACTCAAACGTAATAAGTAATCCGGAGTTTGAAGAAGAGCATCTTGCTAAAGAAGAGTTGAATGTGGAGACTGAGGCTGGTGAAAATACTGAAGGAGATGTATCAATATATAGATCTGTCGATGGAAATGGTGATGTGGAAAAATCAAAGGTGACGATAGATGGCGAGGATGGTTTCAAGGATAAGATAGAAAGAAGTAAAGAAGGTGATAAGGGTGAGTTGAGGGACAAAGAAGGAAAAAACAAAGAGGAGAAAGATGAGAGGATCGATGGCAACAACAATAGAGTGAATATTGCAAATGACAAAAGGCAAAGAAACATAGAAGAAGATGGAGAAATAGGGAGAAGAGATGATAAGGAGAGCAAACTGGATGGTTTGAAAGGTAATAAAAGAGAAATTACCAAAGAGGAGAAAGAGAGAATAACTGAGAGGGATGGTAAAGAGGATAAACGAGAGAAGAACAAGGAGGAGAAAGACAGAAAAACAGAAAGGAGGGATGATAAAGAGGATAGTTCGAAGGATAGAAAAGATAGAAACAGAGATGAGAAAGAGAGAAAAGCAGAGAGAAGAGATGATGGGAAGTGGAGTTCAAGAAGTAAAAGTGAAAAAAACAAGGAAGAGAGGGTGAGAGAAACAGATAAGAGGGACGACAAAAACAGATCGAGGCATAAGAGGTCGCCATCGCCCAGAGGGAGAAGTCGGTCTAAGGAGCGGTCTCGGTCCAGTAGGGAGCAATCTGACAACTCTAAAAGGAGGTATTACATCCTAATTTCAAGTACATATTTTACTTTGAACCATTTCTTTATAAATATTCATTTTTGGTGCCTTCAGGTCCTCTACATGAGGACTGACTGCATTTTATTATAGTTCCCATTTTCTCCTGTATTCCCTTCTCCGCTTCAACCCCCCACCGACACATACACACAAGAAGAAGGCACCAAGGACCTGTTCCCATTCACCCCCTTTCTTCTCTTTTCATTGGAGTACTTTCCTTAGATGCTGCTTCCTGAAAAACAAGCCATGAGGAGCGGCATTCTTCCAGTAAATTAGGAATAGTATATGAATTATTAGTTGAAGTGCACACAAGGGCGTTTTGTGGCATTTTCCCAGTATTATGAATTATTTATTTGAAGTGTACACTGGTTCTATCTTTTTAATGGGGATCTTGGTATATGTATTATTCTCAATTTCTGGACAGTAATTTGTCACCATTAAACTTTTTTCTCTCTCTCTCTCTCTCTCTTTCTTTCTGATTGAATCAATTCCTTACTTTAGGAGGACTGAGTCAAACAGGAGAAGCATGTCAAGATCGCCTCCCAGGTCAAGGCACAGGTACTTTTATTTATTTATTTATTTATTTATTTTTATTAATTATTTATTTTTGATGTTTTGTTGTTGTATGATTGCTGCAAGTGAATTTTGGTTAAGGCAGAATCAAAATTTGATTTTACAATAGATGGTGTTTCATTTTTTTTTAAATTTTAATTCTAACTAATGTTCTGTCCATTATCACCTGGTTTGATTGTGCCCAATTGAGGTTTTATACAGTGAAGAAACCATGACACAGGCTTGATATAGCACTTAATATAATAGCTCACCCATATGTTATGTGCTGCTTGGTCAGTGTGTTCCCTGGGTATAGAATACTAAATGCTTATGATGAATTAACTTGGTATTGTTATTTGGGTCAAGTCTAGCAGCAGTGCGCACCAGTTAGTCTTGGTACAGTAAATTATTTTGATTGAATTTTTTTTTAATTTCACTTTGGTTTATGTCCATTAAAGACTTCACTTTTAGTGGATTCTCCCATTAGAAATAAAATTGTTGTGAATTTGGAATTTCTTCAGAAACAGCAGACACCGCAAAGGTTAACTGGGAGTTTTCAAACAATTAATGTTTTGATATAGAGTTCAGGTCAAAGGAATAATGGAGATCAGGCTTTTGATCTTTGTTTATTTTCTTTCGGCTTAACCATATAGCATCATATTTCTTTATCTCTAGACGTGATTCGCGTTCTCCACATTCCAAGCATTCCCACCACAGAAATTCTGCTTATTCTACTTCTGATAGGTACAAGTGAAACCACTCTATTATATTTCTTATTTTGCAGGCCAGTACCAAAGTGCTATGTGGAAGATGTTATTTATTCATTTATTGATTGTTATTGGGTTGCCTTGTGGTTGAGGTTTTATCTGTATACTGCTTCTGAAAAGGTTAACCAAAAAAATTTGATCAGAAAACACCTACTATTCTGGTCTAATATGATTTAACACAGTGACTCTGAGCATTGTACTTTCTATAACATGATCAGAAATTGGAACATTGCTCAAGTTTTAATATTCTCAGTTAATATGTCATCTGTAATTTTGGCAGGAGGAGGTCAAGGTCAAGAACTCCAACCAGGAGGAGGAGGTCGAGATCAAGAACACCAAGCAGAAGATGAAAAGAAATCAAAGAAAACCTGATATAGAAAGCACAAAGGACTTGTTGTTCTTACATGATGCTTACTGTTTTGAATGATAGAGATCGTATGCAAACATCTGGTACATGTTGGTGTTGATATGGATACTTGTGATGCTACTGCTCGGTCTACTATGTGATATGAGGATGGCTCTTGGCTGTATTGTATGAAATGCGTTGTCTTATCTTGTCACGATGATCACGATCCCTATGATGTAGATGTTTTTTTTTTTTTTTTTTAAAAAAAAGTTGATCAGGCTCTCTGATGTTGGTGTTGTTAAAGGACGTTTGTAATGGCAGATCTCGTAGTTGTGTTAGACTTATTTTAGAGCAAGGAGGGGCACGAATTTTTGAGGTGTATGTAGAATTTGACAATTGAGCATGCTGGTGGAAGTTCTTTTATAACCTAGACAGGTAGACTAGATAGAGGCAACTCATGATTAGTGATAATGGTGCTATTATTACGTATCAAGCCCCTTAGCATAGCCGGAAAATTTGGGAAGCAGTTTGACAAATAATTGGTTTTTTTTTTTTAAAAAAAACAGATTAAATACGAAAGTTGCAGACAATTGGTGTTCTTATGATTTTTTTTTCCAGTAATTTTCTTATTAATAATTGCATCCAGCAAGTTGTGTTTAATATGCATTGGAGAAGAATTATCCGTTGCAGCGAAGACGGAGTGATGGAAAATTCAGTTCACCTGCATAGTTATTTGAGTTTTAAAAATTTGCTATTTAATAAATAGAGGCAATTTCAGCATTATTTTCTTTCCCAATACGCCTTTAAAATTTTAATAACAACATTAAATTTATTTAATAACGTTATTTGATTTGGAACAAAATCGAATGCACGATAAAAAAAATTCTGTTAATCCTATGTAATCAGTATAGAATTCTAAATTGTTGATTTTATTTTTGTTACTCATTTGAATAGATGCTCTAAAAAATAATAAATTATAAACAATAGATGGAAATATTGATTTTAAAACTAACTCTATACTAAAATTAACAATAAGTTATAATTATGCATTTAATAATTAGTATGGGCTTGAGATAAATAATCACGATCCAGCGTTTTTTTACATCGAATTCTCTTTTGCGCCTCGTGATGTTTAAACCATTTTCTATAGAGGAATGACGGAGTAACTGATGTTTCAAAGGGATGTGCATGTTTAACTGTATATTACTTTTTAATGTCATTTCTACTTTCGTGGAGACATGTAAAATGAATTTTCCTGATTGGCAGGGGAATAGACAAGTTTAATTTTGCTCTATTCGATCAATCGACTTGTGACTGAAAAATTGTGTCGCCTCAGGAAAAGATTATCAATTAAAGCATACGCCTTTTTCACTTCAATTTTAAGTAGAATAGACAACTCATAAAAATCCTAATTCCTAGTTGCCTCTGCTTCGCGTCTCAGGTTACATCAGGTATGTTCTCTAAAATACATCAATCAATTGACACAGTACTAATCTAGTAAACAAAAAAAAAAATTCGACAAATAACTAACATACCCTATGAGTTAGATAAGTCAGGCTAACAAATATCTATCACAATTTAAAGTAATTAGAGCGATTAATTAAGAAACAAAAGGAAAATGGGTGTATAAGAAAGTTCACTATGCATTTAACTGTTATTGAACTTTACTGTGTGTCAAAGAAAGTTATATGAATAAGCAGATATATAGAGAAGCAAGATAAATACAGATAAATAAAAAAGATAGAAATGTATGTATATCACAAAGCAAAATAAACTATCATTCAAAATCTCCTAACAAAACTAAAAACACTTCAACCTCCTCCATAGATAACATGAAATGATGAAACTAGCAGACAGACGGTGAGAATATATCGTGCACCACTGTTTCTCTCTCCTACTACGGAAAGTCTTGTAATCATACAGCTTGTTTTTCTACTTCTCAACAGCCTCTTTGATGTTTAATTTCCCTACGAGAAAAAGTTCATGAAGAAAAGTTATTACAGGCTCAAAAACAAAAATTTCTTTATTTCTATCCAATTGTTCATCTGCAATGTCATTTTCGAAAAAGCGATCAATGCGAGAAAATCCCTGGTTGTAATTTCAACCAGTCAGATTTAGTACTGGATTAATTTCTCATTTTGGTATAAAATTTAACTTTTGTAGACAGAGCGGAATAATTTATCGTGTTTAGACTTTAGACTTAAATTGAACATTCCATATCACATATTGTAACTGACACAAATGTTCAACTGCTGAAGTGATTATTTTCTGACAAATACATGCTGTTCAATATTTGAAAATAGTGTTCCCTAGCATCATCGATCTGTTTGGACGTGGAAGTTGCAGAACATGTATCATGTAATTTCAGAAAACAAAAGATCCATTATAATGGTGCCTAACCTGATGAGCTGTCAGACGAGGCCAGGCCAGAATCTCCAGAATCTGATGAGCTGTCAGACGAGGCCAGGTCAGAGTCTCCAGAGTCTGATGAGCTGTAGTTCACAAGGGTGTGGTGAAAATATGTAATTATGAAAAATGCAATCTTTCAACTTTTACAATAATATAGATAATGTCCTATAAGTTGCAATAAACACTCTTTATATGTAATACCTCTGATCTGGAGACGGGACTGAGTGTGTGGCTGAGTGTGCGGCTGTCACACCTGAGTGTGCTGCTGCCAGATCAGAGACGGGACTGAAAAAACACTGTCGGTCATATCCATCGGGAAAGCATGATTGCTTCCCGGGACTGTTCTCCCCGACCTCTGACTGTGAGACCGCTTCCATAAGTTTGTCGAAATTGAACCTGACCCGTTTAATAGTTATCCCAATTATTATTACCCATTAGATGAGCTCAGAAAATATAAGGAAAAAACATAACTGTTATATATTGAAGTTTAAATAAACTTTACTACAATTTGAGAACTTACAGGAAGACCTCTTCAGCCGGGATGTTGAGATCTAACCTGAAAACATTAGCAATATCTCATTTGATCATTATCCCATAATTCACACTTAAATCATATATCATCTCAGAAAATGAAGGAACAGAAAGTAATAACTAATAACGTGTAGTTATATTACCTCTTGCCGGTAGCAAGCTTCGAATAAGCTGTATCCTCGAGCTCTTCAATAGATGCCGGCACCTGCAACCACTTGTTCTCCCCATTAAAGCGTGCCGTCGACCGGCCCCACTCTGAGCTCACAGCTGTTGGAGGGCGTGAGCAGAAGAATGGCATCTTATGACTATTCTCCTCAACAACTGACAGTGGGTACTCGTCAGGAAGGAGGTTGAGATCAATTTGATCAAACCTAAAAATTAGTATCCATATTTAACTCATGATTAGCCCTTTAATTACTAGCTCAGAATATAAAAGGGAAAAACATGTAATTAGCTGTTCCCTTTGAAAGTTTAAACAAACTTTTAACTTCATATCTCAAATTTTGACAACATAGTTCATAGCTAGGTTTGCTATTAGGACGCAATATGGGCAAAATTAGTGAATATAGCCCACCCCAGCCCATCTTTTAACAATTCAATTATGAATTATCTTCAAGCGTAGATTTGAACAGGGACCAAGACCAGAATTGCAAACTAGGGTTTAAGCCTCAAGTGTGTAAGCAAATACAACTTTCTTCCCTTACATGAACATCAAAATTCAAAACTAGCAAATATATATTTATAGGTGTAAATTCAAAAGCATCAAATTAAAGATGTTAATTATGTAAATATCTCAAATAAACATCAAACTTAGTGAGAGAGAGAGAGAGTCAAATATATATTTATACGGTGTAAATTCAAAAACATCATATTAAAATGTACGCTGTAATATTAAAAATGAGTGAGAGAGAGAGAGAGAGAGAGTCAAATTAACCTCGTCCCGTTCGGCTGTGGGTTCCCTATCTTCACCTTCTTCTTCTTCAATGAGTCGAAATGAGAGTCATCTGAGTCGGATGAGATGCTGATCACGAGGGTTTCATGAGAATCAGTTCGTCTAGAACACAGAAGATATATAACACAAACAATTCACTTACTTAATTTGTTACTGTTATCCAGAATTAATTGAATCTTTAACAAAGAACGAGTACAATTGGTTTGTTATGTTAAACAAACTTGGAAAGTGAAAACCCTAAACATGCATCTAGCTAGGATCAAACGAAAAAATTGCCATTTATTAATATATAATCTAAACGGATTAATTATTGCACAAATTAATTAGAGAAAGTTTAATATGCACTATATAGTGGATAGGGCTTTCTATGCATCACGGAGTTTTTTGGGGTATTTTTGTAAATTGACAAATCTAATTTAACCAATCTAATCTACATATTGAAATCTCATAGCAAACAAAATTTTACAATTTTTGAGATTTTATTACATTTTTTCGATTTTTTTAAATCTGTTATTTTTGGAATGTTGTAAATTGTAGTTTGTTTTCAATAATGACATGTTTTAAAAAAATTTAAAAAATATGGTAATAAAATCTAAAAAATTGTAAAATTTGGTTTGCTAATGAGAATTCAATATATAGATGAGATTGGTTAAATTAGATTTATCAATTTACAAAAATATTTCCGAAAAAATTCGCGGTGCATAAAACTTTCTCAATTAATTAAGCCTATATTAATTTAGGTACGTTCTCAATCATTTTTTTTTTCTTTTTCGCTGCAGTCTTTCATCCCAAAAAAATTTCATGACTACACCAATTACCAAACCATGAAAGAAAGACTTAATTAATTCGAAATAGTTTTCATCAGGAACCAAAATCATCGAATAAAATTATTGAAGAGCTGACGCAAATGCCTGACCTTCGTTTCCTGGTCGCGTCTTTGCCTTCTTGCGGCGCCATCGCTCCAAGCTATCAAGCGGAGAGCGATTGATCGATGGATATATACTTCGACGCCAAGCAATTAATTAAGCAACAGAGAGAGAACGAAGAACGAAGTGAGAGACGAGAGGGAGATTGTGACTTGTGACTTGTGACTTGTGAGAGAGCGCAGCGCTGGGAGTCGTGCAGTGGAGCTGTATATAAGGCAAGTAACGGGAGTCGGTAGTATGCACAACGTGGTTCTTTTTTTAACTCAACTTTGCCCAAAATGCCCTTCAATTTGGAGCCCATTTTCTAATTTACCCCCAATTTCACATTGCATCCCTCCTAAATATGGATAATTCTCATCGTACTTGTAACATTCGTACATAATCCCAAAATAAATCAGGATTCGTCATTCGTTTAAGTCCTTCACAATCCTTAATATGCCTTTTTCATATTTGTTCTAAGCAATTAATACAAGACCATAATCGATCTTCTTATATACGGAAGAAAATAATAATAATAAGGGTCATTTTGATTTATGCCACCGTAAAAGCTTAAAATTTGAGATATATCATTGCAAAATAACTAATTAGTTTTATGCCACTACAAAACAATTAAAATTAGTTTTATGCCAGGTCAATTAAAGTGACCACATTGTCCTTTTAGGTATATACTACAAAACAAAATAACTAATTAGATTTATGTCAGTGCAAATCATTATATTTATTTTTATGCCACCGCAGGGTTTGAAAAAAGAAAGCAAATTTTGTGCTATTGCTGCTAAACACTGTTGAATTGACCGCTAAAATTATTTATTATATCAGATCAGTCGGCCCATCTTCTTGGATGGTGAGTTCACTATATAAAATTAAAATAAAGGAGCGGCAGATGGTGTCTATTGAAATTACTATATCACGGTTATCTTTCTTTTTTTTAAAACCATGATGTAATTACTACACAAATTCTATTAAACATGAACGTTTTAGCTAACAAGTTCTTGAAATAAGGTGTCGGTTCACAAAACATTTGCGCAAAGTAACAGCTGGAACTTAATTTTTTCTAACAAAAATACAAAATAGCAGAAACTTTTAAAACCTAACAAATAAAGCTTTGCCTCCACCAAATCAAACAGGATGACAACAATCTTTAATTTTCTTGGTCAATCACAGATGTGATATCTTTAGGAAGGGTATTCTAGGAATTATTGATAAATCTGACATAAACAAATAATTTCAAATGTGATTTTACTGGAAATAATGGCATATAATCAATTTATGTTGTTTTAGGATGGCATATATCAAATTAGTTATTTGTGGTGGCATATTTGAAATTGCACTATTTTAGAGTGGCATAAAACCAATTTTCTCTGATAATAATAATAATAATAATAATAATAATAATAATATATTATTATCATCATCATCATCATCATCATCATCATTATTATTTTATTTTTTATTACTATTGTTATTGTTATTGTTATTTGTGTTGATATGGTGCATCATCGTGCACCTCTTTTTGCATTACGAGCTTAATTACAAAAGTTCTTTCTCCGCAGCATGATGCACTATATCATTTTTATTATTTTATTATATAAAATACTTATTTGGAATATAACATGTCTATCATTAAGTGACAATCAGTTAGATATTATAGCAACCTCGATTGTTGAGCGACGTGATAGAAATGTTTGATTACTTCAATAAATTTGGTAACGCAGGACGATTTGACTCGCAATAGGCAATTGCAAGAAATTGCCACGGAAAATCTCTTATCCGGTGTTGTATTTTTTTTTTCTCCTCTGATTTTTTGAAATCCTTAAACAAGGAGGTGACCACTAATATATTAGAACAATAAATTGTATTGTACGAGAACAATAAATGAAGATGCCATCATCTCTACTCTTCATAAAAAAAGAAAACATTTTTTTACAACTAATCTTGAGTCCAGTCTTTGTTAATTTTATACACTTATCAACTCGTAGAAGCTGAGTCAATCAGTTAATTTATACAATACACTGTCAAACGCCTTCAAGCTAAAATTAGAAATTTAAGACATTGTCATATTTAGCCCATTCTAACATATTCACGTGCAAAATTGACAGTAATACTTGTTTGTTCATTTTTGTTTTATAACTAGCAAACCATCCGGATGGGTGGACATTTGGGTGGATAAATTACAGTTAGAGAAAATTTTACATGCGTAATTTAATTTCAAAATGAAAAATATTTATTATTTTAATGAAATTTTTTAATATTTGACGTGCTTTTCTTTCCAAACATGCACAATCAATCCAACAATAAATTTCTTTCATATTTTGATGACTGCATAACCTATTCAGCAAAAAAATTCTTTCTCTTAAAATAAAGAACTTGTAAATTAATATAATTCACTTTTAATTAATCTCTTTAATTGCATTCAAAGTTAGACCCGGATTGACATATTAAATGATAGCTCAATTAATTAAAATAATTCATATAATTATATTAATTTGAGTTGAGATAAATAAATATCAACTCCTTGACAATTAAACAGCTGGTCAATTAAGAGGTAATTTTGGAAATTTGTGCAACATAAAGGCAAAATTTTAGGGCCTGATATATCCGGGCATTAACAGGGCAGAGATATAGCAAGCATGTTACTAAAGTTAACTGATTCTACACATTATTTTATTAGCATTTTTTGGTGATGGTTATTTCGATGGTCATTGTATTATATAAACATCTGGAAGACATATGTACAATGTTTTTTCAATTTATTTTTTGTTTCAGAGATAGAATAAAGCATATTGCTGAATATTATTAGCACCATAAATAATTATCATTTGTTATGGAAGTGGGTATTATTAGGTGCACAATCAAGGGAAGCTTTAATGCTGCCGTTTTTAATTTTGATATAAAATGTTATTCAAAGCTGTATTTTCCAATCAGTGATTGATTTGTTTCTCTTATATTGCGCTTGGAAAAAGCAAATTGGTATCGAAACTGTCACTAACCTCACACTCCCAATTAATTTTATAGCTATATAAGTGTCTCTAGCTCCTATTGCAAAAGTCTTCCCTTTTAAAATTTCTCCTATCAAAACCTGTCAACTGTAAGAGAGAATATACACAGTTTGGTGTCCAAATATTATTTCCAATTTAATTGGTGTCCAAATATTATTTCCAATTTAATTGTTTCAGGTTCTGTCAATTACATTCTGAATATTTATTCTGTAAATTACAATATTCTGAATATGATATGATACGTGAAGGGTCAGTTGGTTGTACTTCCCAGTAAATTTTGAGTAAGTGGAACCATGTGGGTTTTGAATAGATCATTATATTATTACGATCACAATATTTTAGAATCAATAGTTGATTGAATTAGCTGCAAGTCTTGATATTTTTCTTATTATGTTTTATGAGTAATTTTACGAGGTTGTTACACCGTCTTTTATGTTCTGCATGCTAAATCTTATTTGTTTTGAGTAACAAGTGCTGCCAAAACTACAAGTAATATAGGCTAAGTTTTGTAATAGCTGAGGCTGTGGCTTCTCACAACTGAGTTTGATGGTTGGAAAAAAACTAATGGAGGGATTATTAGAACAGTAGTCATGCCGAAGAGGGCAATGTTATATCGATGCTTCTTGGGATAAAAATAAAGACAGTGGACTGGGAATACTGTGTTATAAACTTATAATGGTGTGGGAAGGTTGAAAGCACTATTGGCACGGAAATTTCAGGCTGAGTTTCCTTTCAATGCAGAAGCCATAGCATTACTTAAGGCATTAACTACACAGCTCAAACCCTAAATATTGTCACACATCATTTTGCTGATTGTACAGGTTTGGTCAATGCAATAACATGCAGAGATATTGACAATTTATCTTCTTGGCATGCAATACAACAGGTGGCGCAAGTTATAGCAATCATGAAAGAACTTCCTCGATGGTGGTGAGGTAATTTAGAAGAGAATCCCTCACTGATGTACATGTGTTGGCCAACAATTCAAGGAGAAGAAGTCTGCCATGGCATGGATACCCAACTCCCAGTAGCATGTAAGAATTCAAGTTAAACACAAACTTGGATATCTACATTTTTAAGATGGCAGCCACCGGTAAACTGATGAATATTGAAGAGGAGCCAGCAGTAGGAAAGCAATTGGTAGTTGACTATCCTAATTTTCTGTTTTAGCGTAATTTTAAATTGGTTGTTATCATCAGGCTTAGTATTTTTAAGCTTATGTAGTGGGGATTGTATATGGTTTTTGGATATTCTGGTAAAAAAACTTCTGGAGTAACATGCGGTGTGATTATACTTATATTAGTTCTAGCCTACAGGTGCATGTTAAAGAAAAAAAAAGGAAGCTTTTGTGTGTGATTTAGATACCGGTAGAAGTAACGACTCTGATGTTGACATGAATAACTAATCTCTGTTTTAATTTTTGTTAGGATAGAGGCATATTCCACCAGGTTATTTTGTTCATGTTTTATAAACAAAATTTGTGATATATTAAGCTAGCATTTTGCTAAGATAGAGGCATGTTCTATCCAGCGACGAAGTTAGAATTCAAATCAAACAAACACAACATGTCCAGCTGGATTCTTCAAATTTTTAAGATGGGTCCTTAACTTTTTGTGACTTTGTTTTATAATTACAAACAAATACAATATTAAGAAATTTTTTTTTGAGATGGGTCCATGGACCCACCATATTCCACATAGCTTCGCCTCTGGTTCTATCTGCTTATTTTATACATGCTTCAAAACATGTTTTATGCCCAGTTATGGATATCTTTAGGGCCGTTTGGATCGCTTAGGAATTTGGGAAATTTTGAAAATTTTATATTTCTAGGCATAAATTTATTGGGAAGTGTGTAACTTTGTGAAGAGTTTGAATTGTTTATAATAAATTTATGCCTAGGAATAGAAAATTTTCCAAATTCCTCAAATTCCAACTTCCATCCAAACGACCCCTTTTGTCCAAATAATACCTTTCCTTTTTGCTCACAGTGTTTGTACTACAGTTAATCATACAGACAAACTCACGTTAATACCTTACTACAATTGTAATACAGTTTATTGTAAATCTGTTTGGCAATTTATTTTTTATGTAATTTATGACATCAATTTTCATTTATTAATTTTTTATCATATGCATTAATCGTATTTCACTCACATATTGGAAAAAAAAAACAAATTTTTTTCATCTTTATTTTCATAAAAAATTACGATTTGTTATCTAATAATTTTTCTTAAAAAATATACATTGCACATTTAAAAACGATTTATATAATTTTAATTATTATTCAGAAATTAATACATAAACAAACTTTTATAACCAGTTAACCACTTAACTAGATAGGAAAATAAAATATTAAATGGCTAGAAAAAAAATATATCAATTTTATACTAACTGTAGGCAAAAAAAAAGGGAAAAAAGGCCCGGTAAAAGTTTCTGAGAAATTCTCACTAGATAGTCTCTATCTAGTCTATCCAAAAAAAAAGTTTCTGAGAAATTCATATTGACCACTCCACATTAGCCGGATAGCCCCTAAAAAAGCCCAGTATATCCTATTAGGCTGTGATTTTTTATTTAAATTTTTATTTTTTAGGATTAAATAAAAAAATGGTTTCATATATATTACTTTTTACCTTATATCAAGTTTAGTTTTTCAATTACAACTATATTACATCGATGTCATAAAATGAAACAAAAATAAAATTACTACAATAGTACAATTCAGCAATAGATGAGAGGAAAAAGCCTAAGGGCGTCATTCAAAAAAAAAAAAAAAAGTTGAGAGGAAAAATAATGAATGCTATGATGACTTGAATAAAATTTGGCAATCCTTATCCGAGCGATTTGAGTCGCGTTAGGCAGCTGAAAAGAGGTTTCCACAGAAAATCTCTATTGGATTTGGCGTCGTGGTCGTGCTAACATTAACTTTAATCCTACTTGACAGCTACTGAACCAAACTAAAGTCACTGACCACTGTTGAGTGTTGAATCAATTACTAGTGATCATCAACTCGTAAAATTAATGGCGCCTCATCCGAAGCGACGGTGCCTGTCGCCAACCCCAGTCTCAGCCTCAGCCTCTCTCGATCGCCTTCTCCAATCCGTCCTGGCCACGGCCGACCCCTCCGTATCCGTTGCCATCGGACTCTCTCTGGAGCGCCTCCTCGACTCCACCCCTCTCCACTCCGACAAGGAGAGCCTCGTCCACGGCGCCAGGAACATCGCGTCTTCTCTCCTCGAAGCTTCCACCCGATTCGCTCAGAAACTCGCCATTGCTCACAATGCGTCCGTCTGGCCCCTTCCCGCCGAACTCACAACCAAGGTTCTCTTAGGCTTACAACCTTAATTTAATTTACTTTCTTTCTCCAAACTACAGTTCAAAATTGAATTAAAACTCACACGCTACTATGGTTGGTTATGTTTCTTTCTTCTTCATGCATGAACATGAAGGTGTTTTCCTTGTTGGATACCGAGAGTCTTTGTTTTGCCGCTGCCACTTGTTTACATTTCACACAATGTGCATCGGATCCTTCCTGCTATGCAAATATTGATTTGACCAGGAGTCCCGCTAAAGTCACCAATCCAGTGGTCTCCACTATGATACAAAGAGCTGCCAACAATCTCCAGTTACTTTCTACCTTCCATCTCTTTTCTTACTTAATTTAGTTTTACTTGTAAGCATTGTTAATTATTTTTTCTTTTCATCCTCTCAAAACTAGCTCCATCAAGCTTGGTAGTTTGCTCCAGGATGACAACAGATTCCACCAGTCTCCTTTGACAGAATCTTGTCTTGCTGCTTTAGAGTTGAATAGAGGGGGGCTGCTGGGTATAAACTCTTACATTACATATTTTAATAACCATCATTCCTGATTTATTTATTTATTTATTTCTTTTTTCCCTTGTATAATATTTTTTATTGTTTTCTTTTACTTCATTCAAGGTTGCTCTTACGAAAACTCCATCTGTATAACCTTAAAATAGGATGTTACTATCAGTGCTCAGCATTGTCAACATGCAAATTTCTTTCTGAGCTTGAAATTGTTGGAATGTAAGCTATCTACTTCCTGCACTATATGGAAGACCCACTTAAGACTTGATTCTTTTCTTTTATTCTACTTTCGGCTCTCCTGGTAAAAAATGACTTTGTTCTGGACTTGCTTTTTAACAGACGCTTTCGGTTTTCAAGCATATGGAAAACTATTTGCGAGCACTGTCATTCAATTGAACGGCTATGTCTTGAGAGCGTTGCCGGCTTTCGTAAGCCCTAATATTGCTTGACTATCCACCTAATGATAATAAGTTTTACAAAATCATTTGGAAAAAAAATTACCCCATGGTTTTGAAAATTTGAGTGATTTTTATCAGCCCTGCAGGCTTGCCAAGTTGATGATCTAATCAAAAGTTGTCCTCTTCTATCATCACTGGCTCTAAGAAGACTTGGAATCTGGGATGGTCAATTGTCCATTCTTGTTAAGGTTAATTCCTACTTTATATCTGTCTCTTAATTCATAATTATCTTAAGTTGATTAACTAGGCCCCACTGAAGAAAATGCATGCAGCATGTATCTATGTTTATGTTGATAAAGTGGTATTACATGTCAATCTTTGCTGTTTCAGGAAGCACATGGTATAAAGTTTTTGGATCTTTCTTATTCTTCTGTTTTTTCAGGCAGCTTCTTAAGGTTTTGTTCGTCTTTCTTATTTCTCTTCTTATTTAGATGTTTTGCTGTTTCCAATACTGTTTAATCATCTTTACTTGTTGCGGAAAGAAGCAGATTACAAAAAGGGCATGGTCCTGTTATCAAACATCATCTTTGTTTGCTTCATTACTGTAATTCTAAATTTCTAATAGAAAATGTTTGATGGTTAGGGACCTTGGTAATGCGTAGCGCCAATTGTTTGGAGACTTTGATTCTTCGTGATTGTATGGATCTTGATGCAGTAAGTAGTAGTTCATATGAGAATGGAAATGCCTTTATTACTTATTCTTGAGGAAAATTGATATAACCTCTGTTTCTTTACAGTTTTTCATACCAAAAAAAGGGAATATCATAATACGTTGGATACTGGGTATTGCAGGATTGAATATTTCTCTTGTTTTATACAGTGTATTGGGATATATGAGGTTTCATATAGTTATGGTGAAAACTTTCTCGTACAAAAACAGAAGTATTTATGATGCCTATCCTTATTTTCATGCATAGGAGGAAGTCTCTCTCTTTCTGTCTGCTGCTTGCTATGGACATTGGAAATCTTTAAGATATGTGGTAAGAAGTAAGAAACATTATACCTGTAATTTAAATAAGATTGACAATTTTTATATTGTCAACATTCGTTTCTGTTGTCTTTGGTTTTGGCTAGATAACAAGGGGCTATGTTACGTCTGTTAAGGTCTACACACATAGACCATGGCAACAGCTACAAAATACTACAATTTAGAATAATCTTCATAATTAACAATATGCAATAATAAGAGATTTCCATATCCTTAACAATATTTAATATTCTACTATATCTTTATATCTTATTTATATGTAAGGGGCTATAAAAGTTTCCAATTTCTCTCTTTCTCTCTCTCTCTCTCTCCTTCCTGTCTCTCCCCTCATCATCTGTACCCCTTACAGGCTATAAAAGGTGCTCTACAATAAGGTCAGTCATGGCATACCAGATATACAAGTAGCGTATGATAGGTGCCAATGTTAGTCAATTCTGATATCTTATGTACTTGCATGAAGAAATGGGGGCTTCTTATTTACTTCAGTACTCGACCTGAGCATTTTGTTTTTGCTATCAATGCAATTTAACTTTTTGTGTGAACAGGATATATCAAATAAGAAGGGTCTTTTTGGATTTCCGTGGATCTAGTGGGCCCAATACACGATGGTAATGAAAATGCACTTTGATATGAATATATATTTATTTATCATTAAAAAAATGGTTTCCATAAGTCAATGGATTTGTAACCCCTAACATGGCCATAAATCTTCAGAAAGAAATAAAATTAAGACGGGAAAGTTGGGCTAAACTATTGATAGCGTCGTATGCATTTTAAGTTATGCTGCACTGGTATGATACAATGATCGTGTTTCAGACAACATTGTTATGGCAGTTTGCCAAATAACTTATTTGCCATTATGAAGATAAAAAAAAAGATTGTAAATTAAAAGTGTAATGATATGATGGTGTATCTAGTATCTTTTGTATCATACATCTGTTTTATGCTTGTCTGAAAATCTAATAGATTGTAATGTTTTTTATCTGACTTGCATTATGACTTGGCTTGTTTTACGTAAGCTATTATTAATTGACTTTGTTGCAGTGCGATAAAAGTACTACAGCTCGTACGAGGAAGACCTGACATCCATTTGAAAGCTGACTATCCTCAAGAAATGTACGTCTCTCTTAAAACAACCCCCCGAACCCCAGACTCTCTTATAAATCTCACACGATCTGAAATTTTCTTAGATGCTTCTATGATGATTGTATGGATTTGTTTTCATCATCGGAGAGCGAGCCCAGTTTTTCCTCAGATGACGAGGATTCTCCTTAGCTTCATAATTTTGGCAAGGGCTATTTACTGAAGTTTCCTAATCTAGCTTACTGCATGGTTTAGTTGCCATTGAAAAGCTTCGGATGTAGGAGTGTGCTTAATTGGTTAGCTATTTTGTATCTTCATTTATCAAATCTATACAATGGAGGCATAGTGTGCTTAATTATGTTTATGTCATACACTAAGTGCCTTGATTTTTTTGAACTGGCCTTGATCAGCTTTTTATATTTGATGCATCTGCCTTGGAAAGTCATAACGTATCTGCTTCATGTAGCAAAAAGGACAGTGCAACGTCAATCTAATCAGCTCAACATGTAGCACTTTTTTGAGTAAAGAAAAAGAACTTCAGAACTTGAAATGTTCTACATGTAGCATAACAATAGACTTCAATAGTTCTGGCAATTGGGGCAACAAAGAGCTGCTTTTGCACAAGAAACAAAACCACCCAAGTTGATGTGTAAATGAATTCCAGACACCCTCCATTTTTTTTTATAATAAAAAAAACATCCACTTTTATTCAGCATGCACATCCTGCAGGTACCATACATAAACACAATAAAAAAGTATACAGTACAAACCACCTTGCGCTGCAAAACAATTTAGTGGGAACAAGAGCAGCCTGACTTAGCAGATGCAGCTTTGAAGCTACGTTCCCATTCGTCTGTGGCATTTGCCTCTGCATGTGGGACATGGCGAGGATGCTTCTCTTTCTTGTCCCCCTTTATTTGTCTGAATGCATGCTTCAATGCCGGTATCAAAGCCTCCATACACTCGGCAACTGCATTTGGGTTCCCTGGCATATTGATGATCTGAAACACAAAGCAAAACCCATAAGTAGCTCTTTAGATTAAAGTAATTTGGACCGATAATTTAATTTTGTAAGGTGCTTCACCAGTGTGGATCCTCGGATGCCAGCAGTCGCCCGTGACAGCATTGCAAACGGCGTCACCTGTTCCAAAAAGAATTATAAAGCAATTGCAAACAATTCAAGTAAATAAATGAACGAAAGGAAAAGAAGTAACACTATGCTCAAAGAGAATAATTGCATATTACTATTTGAATCTACAAGTGCTGGTCCCATGTAACCTGATAAGTCAAGATTACCTTGAGAGATTCTTGAAGCATGACATAAACAAGGCCAGGAGTTTCCTTCTCTATTACTGCTTTAGTGGCTTCAGGGGTGACATCTCTTGGAGTAAATCCAGTTCCACCTAAATGCAAAACAAAAGCAGAAACACCAGTGATAACAAGTAACCTATAATAGAATATTGCAAGAACTATTATTTTCACCACTGTAACAGAAAGAACAAGAAATGCACAGAACCTAAAGTTAAGATGAGCTCAACTCTATCAACATCGCTCCAGCTTTTCAGGGCATCTTTTATTTTCTCTACTTCATCAGGTACAACAGCTGTCGCAACCACACGTGCATTACCCAGTTTTTCTGACAGAGAGTTTATTACAGAGATTGCTCTTGGACCACTACAATCAAAAGTTACATCAAGAATCAACCACCAAAAGCATACAAATGGATGCAGGAGTCCTTCATTTCTATGTGTGTATTTGTTCCAATTTTTTGCAAAAACTCACCAAATGGACTAAAAATAACATTAAAAAATTATAAAAGTACACAGAAAAATTCATGTAGGGGTGACAATGCATTTGAGTGTTAAGCTTATGCAAACAAATACAACAAAGTCCCCCATTTATTTTAGCATCATGTAGGTGACCCCTTTAAAGTTATTTTATTCAAAGAGGTGTATCGAGATGCATATTGTAGTTATCATACCTTCAGTCAAATAATCCTAACTAACAAAAAGGATCTGCAACTTAAATTAAATACAAATGCAAATTCATGAAAGATAACTGGAGTCACTTCATTTCTCTGTTATATTTATTTGGGTTCCATTGTTGAACCAGTACATTTTTTTACATATTTTCTGACACATACCTCCTATCTGGGCCCGCACCAGAAGAGACCGTATCACTTACTGTAAGTATCGCCACTTTCACCTCTGATGATGCGGTATTTTGAGAGGTGAAACCAGGTCCTGGTTGTCTGACAGAGGTATCAATATTACTCTCACACAGATACTGAGTGTTGACTTTATCAGAAAGAAGTATGGCTTGAATAGAGGTTCCAGCTGGTAGTATCTGATTGGTCGCCTGTAGTTCTAGCAAGGCATTGGCTGACTTCATGCTGAGCAGGCGGCTGCTTGCCTGTTTTCCAGTGCTCTCTGCCACATAGCTACGTAAAAACACGAGATACATTAAAAAGAAAAAGCACAACCATGAACTCGTTAGATATAGCAGCAGGGGTGGAGGTAGGGGAAAAAAATTTGGGGGGGGTGCTAACTTGAAATTTGCATTTTTCTTTTTTTGAGAAGGCTAATTGCTATATTTACACATTCAAAATTAACCTAATAATCAAAGGAAAACTCAAATCTTAGGGCGCTCAAGCCTCCTGCCCATCCACTGGTCGCCCCTGTGTGGCAGTGCTGTACCAACCTTCTATTACAGAGAACTAAATAATAAATCAATGTAATTTCGTGATATTATTTTTACTAGGATGATGAACGAGAAACTATGTGAAACAATTGAATCTTACCCAGGCCTACCAGATCCATCATTAAGTGCCCATTTCAAAACTGCACGATGATACTCTGGTCGAAAGGGATCACCTTTTATTGGATGTGAAATGCGTGCATGTACTCTGGAAAATAAATTTCTAATTAAATAAGTAGCAACAAAAATTCTAATTAAATAAGTAGCACCATAAATACTAGGTTGCAATAGTTCAGTTTGGTGAACTGTATTATATTTGTTCCTTTTTTTCTTTTAATCCAAACTCAGCTCTTTACATCAGAGAGTTGAAGTTACTAAATAGAACTAATAAAATTTGAAAGACAAGTCCTAAAATTGGCCAGTGCAAACCCACAGCCCTGACTAAACAAGCAAACAAACCTTTGAGGTCAACCTTTGTGTCCCTATTAGCAAACAAGCATGCTGAGAGGTACATTGAGATCAACAGATATAATAATGCTAAGTTTTTACCTTGGAAGCTGGGGATTCGACCAGCCTGAAAGTAGCCGTATTGCAGGGATTACAAAAAGATCAAAGCACACCATACAGCTCACAGGATTTCCTGGCAACCCAAATGCTAGAATTCTTTTGCTTCTTTCTTTCCCACTTACCTCAGAAAATGTCAACGGCTTTCCTGGCTTCATCAAAACCTAAAATAAGGTCACCAAACCTGGTAAGATATGGCAATAGGACATTATGGTAAGATATGGCAAATAGCAATGTTTTCACTGCATGTGTGCTATTGGAAATCTGAAGGAAAGAAACATGAATAAAAATAAATAGATAAAAAGTAGAAAAATAGCTAGGAGATAAATTTCCTTACTATTTGCCTCAGTATAGTTTGTTCATCCTGATATACAGCCAATAAAATTTTTTTTGCAAGTTTCACCTACCCACATCATATATGGATGGCTCTCATATATTCAAATAAGCCCTGACAATTTTTGGAGATATAATATATTGCAAGTTTCCCTAACCTTTGCATTTAGATCGATATATGCCAATGGCCGAAATCATATTTTTTTTATCCCAACATTTGATCCCAGCAGCTCGTGATTTACAAACCGATATCTTGTAGGCAATCAAGTTTACTACTTGAGAATTCTTTTTTTTTTACCAATTTTGAAGTGTTTGAAAGATGGCTCTATATAGGAAAATAACAAAAAACACTTTGCAAATCGAGAAAGGCCATATTTCAAACACCCAAAACTGATATAAATTCTAAAAAAAGTAAAACATGCTTTCCTAAAAGGGTTCGATATATAGGCCACCCTGAGTGGCATGGATCAACCTTTAGGACGTGAAAAATATGATTTGGATGTATTTCCATCGAAATTCTGATGCAATTATATTAGGAGACTTTGTATATTATAGAATAATTAAATAATTAAATCAGTGTAACAAACAGTTCTATCAAATGGTAGCAAAACACAGATAATGAATTCTAATCAGTGTATTACCTCCCCAGACTATCATAAGCCACTGTTCCCGCAAGATGTAGCAATAACACAGATAACAGATTCTAATCTGCTATTCCTTATATATTAAGCAAAATGGACGAACTAAAACATTGCCTAATATACGGATCTTTTTGGCATCACACAGCAAACAAGAAGGTAAAATAATGAAGCTACCTTTTCAAAGTAAATTGTGCCTCGTTTGGCTAAGCATGGCTTGACTAAATCCTTGTCACCCATTGAAACACCACCAGATGTAAGGAGTATATCAATATCTGAACTAAAAGCCACATCAAAAACATTATCTATACTTTCTTCTTCATCCCTACAAATTCCCAAATCAACTGTTTTACACTTTTGTTGAGTAGCAGCAGCTAGTAGCATTGCCCGGTTAGAATCACGAATCTGCAAAGTAATTTAAAGTAAGACCACTCTTATAATGTTATACTTAATAGATATACGATGAATAAAAAAATTGGCCAGCTCGTCTTCTTCTGATACAGAGATAAAGAGTCAAAATTATGGACAGTTCAAACACCAGAAGAAATGAATGGCACAGGGAATTTATTCTGTAGATATATTTGTCATTTTGCAGAGCATACATGACAAGTTTGGCACTTTACCTAGGGTGAAGATGGGAACTGGTAAATAAGATATTCCATCTAAGTATGTTACATTGCTGATAACCATAATTATGAACCCACCTGACCCCATTTGAGGGTTTTTGTATCTGCCTCCACTAGTTCATCTCCTGTAGAAAGCACTGCAATAGAAGGCCTGCGATAGACCTGTAATCAAAAGGTCTAAAATTAATTTCATGTCTCCAGAATTAAAATCTCATTGGTATTTGCATGCAGTAACTTATTATTACCTTGACTGAAGTGACCCCAACGGTTGCAAGGAGACCAATTTCTGCAGCATCAATTAAGTCACCAGCCTTCAACACTATAGAATCTTTTTCTATGTCACTTCCCTGAAATACAAGGCAGTTTAGACAAGTCTGATATGTAGTCCTGATTCCAAGTAATAGATGAACTGTATTCTTGACAGTAAGAAGAAAAATAGAAAAAAAAAAAAAGAAGCAGAAGACTGGAGAAAGTACCACAGGGCGAATATCATAGCCTTGTGGTACAGTGGTCAATATCTTAACCCTCTTAGAGGCATCTGAGCCATGGGACTGGGAGGTAGTAGTAGTAGTAAGTTGTTGTGTGTCCTCAACTTGAACAACAGCATCTGCTCCATCAGGAATGGGCCCTGCAAGCAATTCATGGAAGGCAACAAGTGAGTAAATGTAAATGGGAAATTGGGAGAGAGAAGGAGAGGAATAAATGTAAATGAAAGGTCAAAGGCGAGCTCCGACCTCCTGTTGTGACATAAGCAATGGTTCCAGGAGTAAGTTTGAGAGAAGTAGCATGAGAGCCGGCTCTTGATTCAAGAAGGACAGGGTATTCACCAGGACCATCAGAGGCTATGACAGCATAGCCATCCTTAATGGAAGCCGGGAAAGGAGGGAGGGGTTCCAGGGCCACAACATCCTCCGCCAAGACGTGGCCGAGCGCGTCGGAGAGGGGCACGCTCACTGGCTCTAGGTGCTGCTTGGCGACGCGCAGCACTGTCTGGAGCGCCTCTTCTACGGGGATCATCTCGAGTCGAGTCGCGCGGGTCAACTAGACTAGTAAGACTAGTAAGAGCAATAGCAGCAGGTAGATCCAGTTTACTTTACTAATGGGGATTTAATCTGGGGTGCACGGCCTTTCCCGCCCATCAAGCGGCGTTCCAAGGCCAGAGGGTCAGGCTCCCGGATCCCTCCATTTGGTTGGTGCCCACTAACCAGTAACCACTAACAACCCTCTGCTCTCCTCTCCTATATCTATATGATTATTTGCTTATTCAGTATTTTAGTTTCAATTTCTTATTATTATTTATTTTTTATTCAACAGGCACAGCAACCTCATCTCAGCTTCTTCTTTAATCTTTGGTGGTAAGCAACGCAGCTACGACCATCAATATTCAATATCCATCCATCAACTTGATGTTGAGTTTAATGTTTTTC
Source organism: Rhynchospora pubera (assembly GCA_028095005.1). NCBI lineage: Eukaryota > Viridiplantae > Streptophyta > Magnoliopsida > Poales > Cyperaceae > Rhynchospora > Rhynchospora pubera. The sequence goes on from CM051459.1 coordinate 106,277,678, forward strand.
TCACACCTCATATTATATATATATATATATAGAGAGAGAGAGAGAACCTACGGTGCATACTAATGTACGGAAGCTTCGGTGTATACTGATTCGAATTCTTGGATCTGTTTCAAAATAACCGATCCAAATCGTCCAATATGATCTCCCTATTGAAATCTCCTTGCCGACCAAATTTTATATTTTTTCGATATTTTTAAGTTTTTTTTTCGTATTTTTAAAAATTGCTATTTTTGAACGGTTCAGAAAAAATTAGATTAGTGATTTTTTAGAAAAACCTCGTCTCCGCCTACTCCTCTTGTCACTAGCCATCCTCCTTCTCTCTCTCTCGCACGGAGTCCAAGGCAATTCGAAGAAAACCCAAAACCTAGTACCTCCATCGCTTCCTCCGCTCTGAGTATCGCCATCAACAACTAACGGCCTTCTCTCTCCAGGCGATCTTAATCAGGTATCACATCAGGGAAAAAAAATACTCATAATTGCAGAAGGAAAAAATTGCAATTCAAATTATGGGTTATCGTAATAAAAATAAAAAATGAAACATGAAATGGCATATACTTCCTTTCTAAGGATGGATCAGTGGATCGGTGGAGGGAGGTTTTGATGCAGGTCATAGTCGGCAGGCAGAGACTTCTGGTTTTCAGGCAGGTCGAATCTATGGATCGATAGAGAGGGGTATGAGGCAGGTCACAGCCTAAGATTGAGGGTTTTCAGAAAAGTCGCAGGTTGCAGCTCCTAGATATGGAAAAGATCGCCTGGAGAGAGAAGGAGGATGGCTAGTGACAAGAGGAGTAGGCGGAGACGAGGTTTTTCTAAAGGAGAGATTGGAGGCGGAGACTCAGAGAGAAAAAAAAAATGAGTTTAAGAATAGAGAGAGAGACGAAGATGATTAAACGGAATAGACGGAAATTTTTAATGAAATGGAGAGAAATCGGAGCCTTCAGCGCCTCCATCTGAACCGTTTATAAAAAATCTCCGTACAAATTTTAAAGAGATCCGACGGTATTTAAATCCTGTGCACAGGGTCCATATGCACATTAGTGTACTATATCCATTCTCTCTATATATATATATATATATAGAATGGCTAACGTGCCATCGATGGCACGGAGGGTCCCGTGCCATCAAGTCATTTTTCGATATTCAAAATTCAAACGGTCAATCTGAACCGTTTAAGTTGTTCTCCATATTGAAATATCTTTGGAGACCAAATTTTATATTTTTTCAAAATTTTTACTATTTATTATGATATTTTTAAAAATATTATGATTAGAGTATTTCAGGCCCTCCAATTTGAAAATATCATAATAAATAGCAAAAAAAAAATTGAAAAAATATAAAATTTGGTCTCCAAAGGTATTTCAATATTTTGATCAACTTGAACGGTTTGGATCGACCGTTTGACTTTCGAATTTCGAAAAACGAGTCGATAGAAAATTGATGGCACGTGCCATCGATGGCGCGTTAGCCATTCTCTATATATATATATATATATATATATACACCACTGCAATCCTTTCTTCTCTTTTATTATTTTTTTTATCCACAGTACGTCTTCCATCAGTCGTCTTTTATTTATTTATTTTTTATGGTTCGATATGAGGCATGTCAGATTGAATACTTGAGTTGGTTCCCATAGTTACAAGCTACAGCTTTCCCATATGTAAAACTCAGATGCATTCAGCATTACAAAACACAGCACATAATCCCAAGGAATAGCACAGTTCAGTGTCTCGTCGATGAATTGCAAATTATCGACAAGCATTCAATCATATCATGTTATAAAATCTACAGGTAGCATAACTAGACCAAATTAAGAAATATGCACAGCATCAAAGCCTTTAACTAACTGCATATTACTCAAATATTAGACGATCTAACAACTCAGATCCAACCAGTCCACAATTAAGCAGGATACTAGCATTATAAGCCCCAACCTGACCTGCCCCAATAAAGAATATTTAGAGTGAATGGAAAACTGATCCGACATGAACCAGACCAGAGTGACATGCAACCAGACTGACTCACCTAACATGCTTAATAACGCCATAAATTGGCTCTACTTCAAAAATCTTATCTTTTCAAATATTAAGAAAAAAGAAAGATTAGCTCCTCAATTGTTGCAGTAGTAATATGCAACCTGCCAATGTGACCCACATTGCTCCAGTAAAACAAAATGTAATCTGTCCAGCACCATTATATATAAGGGGCAAAAATCAATGAAGACCAAATTTGACTGTATCCCTATGACCGAAGTCAAGTTAGGAAACAGAATCAACCTGTATGGTATTCAACCAAAATTGGTTACTGAGCAGCTAGTAGTGATGTAAAGTAATAAATGGTGGTACTTCTGTACCGGTAAAATTACAAAAAAGCAACACGCTTATAATCAGTGAAGAACTGGTAAGCCAGAATAATTGACAGACAATTATTAAAAACAAACCTTTATGAGGATCCAGAAAAGCATAAAGGTATGTGCCAGTTTAACCATGTTTTGTGTTTAGAAATAAGATCCGTGAACAACTCAAGTGGATGTGACTTGAATTAATTAACACAAACTTGACACAACTCAAACAAACAGACCAATAAAAAGCAGCAGAGCACATTACATTTTTAATAGTCAGGGATGGAATATGCTAAAAAAGATTCCAGTTTTAAACATTACAAATGATGGTTACAACCGCACGTATGCATGCACTACTGGTTTAATGAAACTAATAAAAAGAAGAAGTAAAGAATAAAATTGAAATAAAAAGGAAATAAAAGCACAATTGGAGGAATAAATTTGTAACATGAAAGGTTATGAATTTAGGAAATGAGCACATAGAGAAGAAAATTAGAAAAGAAAAAGGGAAAAAGAGAGTGTTGGTATTATTGAGGTAGAAAAGAAAAAGAGAGGGAAGAGGTGAGGTGAATGGAAGAAGATTGATCAATGGTCGTCCTTGAGAATGGTGTCAGATGGTGGTGCAGCGGCTTGGGCTTCTTCCTCCTGGCGGAGCAGCTTGTCCATGTCGTGGAGCCTGGTGCGCACCACGTTGGTGATCAGAACTGCCACAATACAATTAATCAATTAGAAATGTCAATGGGAAATTGGAAGAAGAGAAAGATAAAAAAGAGAGCATTACTGGCAGCGGTGCCGAAGGTCCAGACCCAGAGGATCTTGAGGCCAGCGCTCTTCTCGCCCCACCGACTCACCATCTAGGATTCCTTGGCACCAATTCTGATCTCACTTTCGCCGACTCAGCACTCCGCAGTCAGCACTCTTCATCTGTTTTTGGGTCGGGTTGCGCTGGGTCTTAATCCCCACCTCGACTTCTCCATTAAAATTGACCTCAATGGGCCTCGGCCCAACTTAATTAACAATAATTAAGGCATTTGCGGCCGCGGGAATTGCTTCTTGTAATCAGAATATTAGACAATCACGCAATCAACAAGCGTCCCTTCTTTTTATACACGTGATTGTATTTTCAATTCTGCATCACGTGCCTTTCACGGGAGTTTTCAATATTGAATCGGAAACCTTCTGTATAATTCACTCTTTCTCCTCTCCTCCGCCTCCGCTCGCCTCAACCTCTCCTCCGCCTCTCCTCTCCTCCGTCTCGCATATGCCTCCGCCTCTCCTCTGCCTCTCCTCCGCCTCGCCTCTGCCTCTCCTCCGTCTCTCCTCTCCTCTGCCTCCGCCTCCCCTCACTATTCCCTCTCCTATACGGATCAGATCTAGTTGAGGAAGAAAGAAGTAGAAATCAAGAAGGATAAGAAGAGAAAAGAAGTTTAGATCTAGTTCTGTTACAACTTTTGAGTAACTAAATTACTATAAGGGATGAAATTAATTAGTATAGGAAGTATCTAAAATGTATAAGGGAGTAAATAACATTCATATCTGATTCTGTTGTTTTTTGGGGGTAACTAAATTACTATAAGGGTGAAAATTGATTAGTATAAGGGAGTAAATAATATATACAACGGAGGAAATTGATCAGTAAATAATATTCATATCTGATTCTACTGTTGTTTGGAAGTAACTAAATAGCTATAAGGGAGTAAATAACTGGTATAAAAAGAGTATCTAATATGTATAAGGGAGTAAATAACATTCAGAACTGATTCTACTGTTGTTTGGGAGTAAATAAATAACTATAAGAGAGTAAATAATTAGTAGTAAGGGAGTATTTAATACAGGTGAGAGAGTAAATAATATTCATTTTTTATTCTGTTGTTGTTTGGGAGTAACTAAATAGCTATAAGGAAGTAAATAACTAGTATAAAAAGAGTATCTAATATGTATAAGGGAATAAATAACATTCAGAACTGATTCTACTGTTGCTTGGGAGTAATTAAATAATTATATGGGAGTAAATAATTAATAGTAAGGGAGTATTTAATACAGGTGAGGGAGTAAATAATATTTATTTCTGATTCTGATAATGTCAGGGCTGGGGCTGGGCGATGGGAGGGTTGCACGACGACGATGCCAGGGTTGCGCGACGGAGAGGGGAGGGATGCGCGACGACGACGCCAGGGCTGGGCGATGGAGAGGGAAGGGCTGCGCGACGGCCACGGCAGGGCCGCGCAAGGGAAATAGGGGCGAGAGGTGCGGGAGCCGCGAGAGGAAGGATGGGAGGGGAGGAGGCGCGAAAGGAAGGTGGGACGAAGTAGGTGAGAGCAAGGGAAGGGGAGGGAAAGAAGCGGACGCGCGGCTCACGTGAGGAAAAACACGTGAAAAGCCAGATAGAAGAGGCGGATGGGAAACGCTTATTATTTTTGGAATAGATACCTTTCTATTTTAGACATATAATTGTTTGATTGCTTGAAGGTCTGATTGTAGTTATCAGGTCCGATTTGCCGCATTTCCGCATTTCGAAGGGTATTAGAAGAACGAGGCATCCGCATCCTCGAAAAAAACTGTGCTGAGCAGTCCTTTTATTTTGTCCGTCTGATCTGAATCCAAGAGCGCGCTAAAGACTGAAGGAAAATCGCTCTCTTCAGCCTTGCCCTCCCTCCCTGAAATCGCATCCTCTAGATGGCCATCCAGTGGATGTTTCGATCTCAGCCGTCTGATTTAATCTCAATGGCTATAAATGCCCCGTGCATGATACTAAGATTGATAGGCCCGAAAAAATCTAACCGTTTAGATTAAATCAGACGGCTCGTATCCAAAGACGTTCACTGAATGGTTGTATTCCATCCAGAGGATACGCTCCCCTCCCTCCCTGCCCGATCCTCACTTCGAAATAAAAATAATTGGTGCCACTCTGCGATTGCCTTCACCTCTCGAAATAGTGGAGATCCGACGGAGGTTGAACGTGTCGAAGCGTACAAGCTCCTCGAGTTAGGTCTTGATGTGGCTTGGTATTCGATCTCCGGCGACTTCCTTCGCACAAGGAACACGGACATGGAGAGCGAGAGTGGAGCTGCCTCTCCAGATGTTCTTCAGGTTAGAATTGATTAATATTTTCCACTTTGTTTTTTTGGTGGAATGAATTTGACAGTACATTAAATGGAAAATATGGTACTGACTACTGAGTGGATATTTCAATAATCGAGTTGCTTCATTTTGGGAAAATTTAGTTATTTTGCATCTCTTATATTTCTATTTTTCTTTGGAATGGACACGATAATCACTAGAAATTCATGTTGTGATCTATTTCATAGCAAGTATATTCAACACAATTTAGATAACCGTTTTTTATTTAGGCTAATTAAGTAATTATCTGGTATGCTACGTTTTATTATTTATTTTTCTTTTACTGAGCTATCCTAGAAATACTGATAAGTGAAGTTTAGGTATTGGTAATCAAGTCTTGCTAACATTTGCAATTCGCGAGGTAAAAAGGTTGATTTAAGATAATGCTTGCTCTGTAGTTGCTAATATGCCAGCATGCCAAATTAAGTCTTCTGCTGAACCAGCAAGCAGCATGCCAAATTGAGAAGCACAAAAGGCTTTGAACTTTCCTCCTCCTGGTTATTCTCTTTTGGTGCTTGCATTGTGATTGGAGATGGCATATTCAGTCCCACCATTTCTGGTTATTCGCAACTTCTCTGGATGAAAGCAATGACTGTGGTTGGACTTCTATTTTCATCATCCAATCAAATTGCATACTCCCAGCAGACCCTAATGTCCTGGTACTGTCCTTGGATCTTTCTGAGGTTTCTTACTGTCCTTGGTAATGTCCTGATAATTGACTGCACTTTGAATCTGGGTGACAATAAAGAAAAAAATTTATAAAGTAAGGGATCAGTGGCACTAAACCAGAATGGGACCCAACATATTAACTCTTGGGCATTACAATTTCAGAAAACATTAACAAGTTGGAACCTCCAACACTGCCTACCAGTCTCTGTTTGTGTGTTAATTTAAATAGAAATTTGCTAAGATATAGTTTTAAATTTTGCTAATATTTTTCCTTTTTTGTGCGCACAGACCAAACACTCATGCAAACATCAGCCTTGTAGAGAGAGAATTAGGGTACAAGCCGGCAACAAATCTTCAGACTGGGTTGAAATGATTTGTTAAGTGGTATTTGGACTTCTATTCACATGTTGGGGGGGGGGGGGGGTGGGTCAGTGAAGGCACATGGTGTTATTGCTACTGAGTGAAAATACTAGGATAAGTTAGATTTTCTTTGATTCTTCTATTTTCTCATTTTATGTTAGCTTTTGTCAACTGGTCGTAGTTTTATGATTGGTTGGTAGGAAATTGGTGCTGGTGCGAAGAACGAGGGTGCGGATGCGAAGAAGGCATGAAAGATTCTCACTGTTTTGCAATTTTGGTGTTTTGCAAATCCGTCCGATCTGAATCAAAGCAAATCACTCTAAAATTAGACTAATCTTCAGTAATTTCCAAATTGCTGGGAAAAAAAAAATCAAACATCCATTTTCTTGGAACAAATATTAAAGTCCTTAAACATCAGCAGTGGTAACCTCCACCTCAACACCTGGCTCAA